>OX422209.1:443229210-446019210 GCA_949130495.1 Sambucus nigra | reverse complement strand
AAGTAAAATCACCCAAACAAATGTAAAATGATATATACCAAAAATAATACTACACACACATGCACCGGGGCAAAATTTGGAATGTGGCTTGGGATGGTCTAGGCTTGAGTTTTTGGTACGGGATTAGGTTTAGGGATGTTTGTCCTTATCATTGTCTCACTTTCCTTGATATAATGCATTTGAAACTACAAATGCAAATTGAACTATAAGATAAACAAATATGCGCCTAAAGTCAATTTTATCGCGAACTATAAATTAAAACGTGTCTATTTTGTGTATAATTTAATACTTTTGGGTGCTTATCAGAGTCAGTTACTTCTTTATTTAGTATGGGCATGTTATTGGACAATGATAGTGTTTGAGGATTCTATTTCTTCATGTTAGATTAGTATTAGAGTTGTTTGTGGTTCAACTTTTGATGTTACATTTATTTATATATTCAATTATTTTTTATTTTCCAATCATGCTTAGAAAGATACCTAATAGTTTAAACTCATATTATATTTAGTTTAAAACATATCAACTAGAATAAATTTTATGGGGTGTAGTAGTTGGTATCAGAGCACCTTAGATTCTAGTGTCCTAGGGATTTTGAGTGCGTCCATCACTTTTCTGTGTTGCGTTATTTGACACTTTAAAGCTATACTATTTAGGACTTATATTTTCCACAACGACGATTGCCTAGTAGATTTCGCGCCATTGTTCCAGATGACCAACTCGAAGAGATCGAAGTATATCAGGAAGGTTCCTTGCTTGAATTATGCTTGTAAGATATCTCGCGCATGAAGTCGCTTTTGATCGGTAGGTTATAGATCATTGGACGTGAAACCTTTGGTATGCTCTTAGCTGATGGTTCAGGGGGTACCATCAGCTAAACAGGTACATTTTGCATACATTTTTACACTATTACTAGACCATTGCGAGGGCACAGTATTGTATGGCTTCATTAATGATGAAGGAGCAGATTGAGTAGTTATTGAGACACGGGTTTATACAAAGGTATACATCTCCGTTGGGATCCTTAATATTGTTTCTAAAGAAGAATTACGGTTCACTAAGATAATGTGTGGACTATAGAGAGATGAATAAGGTCACGGAACAAGTATTTGTTACTACGTATTGATGACATCTTCAACCAGTTGAGGGGAACGTCATTCTTAGGGATGGCAACGGGTCGGGTTTGGGGCGAGTTTTGCAAAATTTAAACCTGCCCCACGAATTTTTTATAACCCGCGCCACCCTGCAACCCGCGACGGGTTTTAATTTTTATGTCTAGAACCTGATTAAAATAAACTCCCCCCCCCCCCCCCCCTTTTATATTATACGGGATAAAAAACTGACCCGCGAGTTAAAAATTTTTTTACTTTTGCAGATAAATATACTTTCGTTTTGACAATAAAATTTTTAAAAGAAGTTGAATCCAAACTATTTTTCTTTATGTATCCAAATATCAAGAAGTAAAATTTAGATAGGATGCCAAAAGAACCTCTCATTTGAAATGGTCAAATAATAATGTAGGGTAAAACCCCCTAATTTCAAATGACAAAATGTTATTTAAGTCTGAACCAATATGCTAGTAAAAAAAATTCAAATGAACTCGAGAATGATTAAAAGATTGATAAATAAACTCTAAACAGATTCGAATAAAAAAATATTTCATGAATAAACTTGTTTACTTAAAAATAATAAAACATGAGTTCACTTATTATGTCAAAATGTAAACAGTACACCCCAAATTACTATCACATGAATTGAATACAGAAACAATATATCCTTATACTAACAATATGATTTACGACTAAAAAATATACAAAATCAATCAAATCTCATAACAGATTTGGGCAGCCGCTAGTGGAAGAGGGCTTCTCCGGTGGAGGAGGAAGATGAAAAAGCTCTGCTAGTGGAGGAGGACAGCCATTGGAGAGAAAATAATTAGGTAGTTGCTGGTCACTGGTGGAGGTGGACAGCTTCGGTAGAGAAGGGCGGCGCCTGGCTGCTGGTGTAGGAGGGCGGCACAAAGAGATGAGAGGAGGTAGTTCTCTCAGATTTAGAGAGAGGTTTTTTAAAGGTAAATGGCATTTAGGGTTTTAAGGCTATATATATATATGTAGGTGGTGGGAAGTGGTATTAAGTTAATATAAGAAGGGTATTTAAGTCAATCTAAGTACTAAACTGGGCGGGGCATTCTTTTACAAGATGAATATTCTCTTAGGGTATCACCAGTTTCTTATTCGGTAAAAAGATATTTCAATGACATTTTTCTGACACGATGTGGATATTATGATTTTTGGGTTATGCTATTTGGGTTGACCAATGTTCTAGAAGTGTTCATGGATATGATTAACCGGGTATTTTGACCATTTATGGATTAGTCAGCCATCGTGTTATCAATGGTATCTTGATTTTATCTCAGTTGAAAGAGGAGCATACAGAGAATTTGAGGTTGATTTTGTAGACACTGAGGGAACATAAGTTGTACACTAAGTTCTCTAAGTGTAGGTTTTGGCTCCGAGAGGTGTGGTTCTTAGGCGACGTCGTATTTAACGTTGGGATTTAATTGGATTTTAACAAGGTAAATGCAGTTGTTGAGTGGGGAAAACCCTCGATTCCTACATAGGCTAGAAGTTTCTTGGTCCTAACAGGTTTCTATAGGAGGTTCATTCAGGGTTTCATAAAGATTTTTGGGCCACTGACACACCTCACTCGAAAGACATTACCACTTGTATGGAGCATGGATTATCATAGATATTTTGAAGAGCTCAAGGAGAATCTTACCACCCCACATGTCCTTGCATTACCAAAGGGTGATGTGTAGTATTTGTTATTTACAGATGCATCACTACATGGATTAGGATGTGTATTGATGCAGAAAGAGAGGCATGTATCTTACATATCCCAAAATCTAAATTATCATTAGGGTAACTACCCTAATCATGATAGGGAGTTAGCAACATTAGTTTGTGCCCTCCATATCTAAAGACACAATCGATTGGATGAGAAATGCACATTATATTTCAATCACAAGAGTTTCCAATCTGTGTTTACACATAAAGAGTTAAATATGTGACAGAGGAGATGGCTATAGCTTGTGAAAAATTATCATTTCTTAATTCCATACCACCTGGAGAACGCAAATACTATGATAGATGCATTAAATCGACGGCCAACAATTACTTTGGCAACGTTATGGATTGAGAATGGGGATGCGTTGTCAGATATATGGGAAACATAATGGAGTATTTCCTAGGATTTATAATTGTCGAATTCCTTTTTTGGGGTAGTGACTGTTACAACAGTCATGGTGAAATGTATAAAATAGAAGTTCTTATTCCCTCTGCCAGGTGAAGTTACGAATTATGGTGTCAAGTGAAGTTCTTTCATTTTTTATCAACTAAAATGATGGATTGAGATTTTAGAAACGTTTGGTTAAGCCGTAGAATTCTAACTTGACGAGGGCAGTTTTAGATGAGGCTCGCGGTTTATGTTTCATGGTACTTCATAGAAGGGACAATATGTATCAAGACATGCATAGAATGTATTGGCAGATCGGGATGAAAATGGATATTGCATAATATTGTTCTAAGTGCGCCACCTACTTGATAATAAAGGTAGAGAATTAAAGACCGACGGGGAAGTTACAGACTTTCGAGATTCTCGGGTGGAAGTGGGAGAGATTTTCGATTGAAAATCTGAAAGAATTCCCATGGACTTCCATCGTGGGATTTTCAAGGTCCCAAAGAGGTCACGATTTCATTTGCATCATCGTTGATCGGTTGAGGAAGGTGTCTCATTTCCTTCCCATTCGGGTAGATTTTATAGCCAAGAAATATGCCAATGTATTTATAGCAGAGATTTTACGACTTCATAGTGTACCACAGGATATGGTGTCTAATCGGGAGAGTACTTTCATATCACGGTTCTATGAGAGTGTGGGTAAACTAAATTTTAGAGGATATGATTCGAGCATGAGTGAGAATCTCAAAGGCGAGTGGGATCAACACTTACCTTTTGTGGATTTTCCATATAACAATAGTCACCATTAGATTATTGTCCTGGCATTATATGGGCGACTTTGTCACTCGCTAAAACGGTGAATGACGTTAGGGGAGCACATAATGTTAGGATCAGATATTATTTAGGACACCTCAGAGACGGAGTCACTCATCCGAGAGCAGATGAAAATGGGGCAGGATCAATAGAAGAGTTACGTCGATACGAGAACGATAGAGTTGAGCAGGTGGATTAGTTAGGTTAAAATAGTGATCGAACGAGAATGACAACAAGATAGACCGGGTGTATTAGGTCATAGAGGAGTATATTTCTTATAGTAGCATGAGGACGCTACGGGTGGGATGCTCTTAGACTTTTGAGTAGGGTTATTAGAAATTTTTTAATTTCGTGAACGAAATGCTTAATTTTAGGGGGGGAGAATGCAATGCCACGTAATTTAAAGTAATTATATATGTGTATAATTGTGTGTATTTTTCTGGAACGACTAGTGGCGTCACTAAAATTATGTTATTAATTAAGATTGAATTGAATTTAAAATACAACAATAAGATAATAACTATTTAATGAATAAAAATAACTATGTTGATGGTATAATTTGAGTGACTTTCGAGATGTGTAGAGGGTCGTTGGCACTTTAAAAGGTTGGATTTTAAGCCTCACGTGTTAGTATATATTTAGCCTAGATTTTAGGCTAATTAGAAATAGTTTTGGGCGTATGGCTTAAGGTCCATATGGACTTTAACACTAATTTCGTGGTTAGAACTATAAAATGAAGATTTTGGTTAATTTACATCAATTATTACATCTTGGAGGAGGACCTTATAGCCAAGGAGAAAAGGCTAAGTGGATAAGAAGAGGAATTGGGGACTTTTGGCTTGGGAATTCATCCTAATTGATTCAGAGGCAAATTTATTTAATATAATTTTATAATTGGGATTGTGTTATACTAGGATTACTCATTCGATTCCTAGCTTAATCATAGTATAATCGGAATTAAACAATTGAAATAATAATTTGGGAATTAATTGAACAAGGAGATTAGATTATAATCCATGTTTTTAGAATATTATGATATTGATATGATTCATAATGACTCAGAGTAAAATTTGTTAAATTGATGTTATGTTTTTTATGTTCCATGTTAGAGGATTGAAAGCCCTATGTTAATTTTGTTAATTAATCTACAATTAGATTGAATTTGGATAAAATTACTTGTTAGGGTTCTTAAGATGATTTTGGGATATAATCCTTTAAACTATGTTGGGATTGACAAAAATCATTGGAGAACTATAAGTATTAATGTTATACCATTTAGGAAAAAGGAAATGGGGTTTAGAGATGGTTAGAATCTTTGGAGTGAGGTTCAAAGGTTAAAAATGGCGGATTTTTTTAAGATTGGAGAAGTAGATACGTGTCAATCTCGTTTGAAGCTTGTTCAAAAGACCTTAAGGATCTCATTCGAATGACTTATGCAAGTTCTTTTGAACGACTTGGAAAATATGAAATTGTAGATGTTTTTATTACGAATGTGTGGGGGGTGGATTATTATGTTTTATTGAATTTATTACGAATATTTTACCAATGGTGAACGAGGTTGCAATTTTGGGTTGTTGATTTTAGGTTTGGACTTTGTTTTGTGTAGTATGTGCAACATACCATGCATGTGTACTCATGGATTACGTACTAGAGGGGATATCCTTATGGGTATGTGATTGACAAAGACTGTTACCCTACTGCAATGATGATGGGTTTGACCTGGTTATATTTACCCCGGACATTATATGTTGAAATTCGTGTTCTATCTATGTAAGGTTCACGAGAAAATCCTTTTATATAGCCTTGGTATGGGTATATATGACTAATCTGAAGGATTAATGATTATCCCTAGTAGATGCTTTAGTGGTTATAGGTATGGGAGAGCCTATAATTATGCCTAGTACATGCGAGAAATCCTCGAAGGAGATATGACATGCCTTCATTATATGTTGGCTTGTGATAGGGCGCTTTTATAGGGTACATGTATTAGATAGTACTTAGATTATACAGATGTAGATACTACTTTACCCTTTAAAATTATACAACTGTGACATATAGACGATGAAAAGTGAAATTTTTACACAACAGTATATAGAGATGTATAAAACTTAATCATGGGGAACATATGATCTCGGGGGTAGACACATGTGAAATTTAGGTTGTGTGGTTTGGGTTAACTTAAAGGTAACTAAAATACTAGTAAAATATGTGTAGTTATATTGTATCACAAAGTTAATTAAATTATATACTACTTAGACATGTTGTTAATGTCTCCTATTAACATTTTTTAGGACATAGGCCACCAATGTGGCCTCACCCCTGATCCAATCTTGATATCCTCTTCATTCTAAGTTCATAAAGTGTTTAAAAGGAGGTCATACCATTTGAGGAACATTAAAGGTTTTGTACAAATAAGAAAAACTAACGTCAAATTATTAAAGTCCTGTTATATCGAGGAACCAAGGCAATAGAACAAAATGCATAACTTCATTAAAATATTGGTAAAGTTATAATTCAATAGAAGTGTTTAAATATAAGAGATATACAGCCTTTACAAAAAAATTCTTAAGCCATCTTTTAGGACTTAGTTTGTGCTTCCCTTGTTTCAAACTTAGCATCTTCATTTGTGGATATCTTCTTCTACCCAACCATATGGCAAATTATGAGTAAATAATTTGCCTTCTCCTCAAAGGAAACATCTAAAGTTGCATTAACTCTAGCCAACTAGCTCTCCAACATTTCCATCTCATCTAAAAAATCATCCTTCTTGGTTCGAACGGCTACCAAGTCTAGAAAATATTTGGTAGCTTTAATTTTGGCACTAGAAATGAGATTTATCTGCAAATAAATGGTTTTACTCAGCCTCTATCTGGGCTATTGTGGATTGTTGGTATGTAAATGAATGAATTCCAGTAAGAATTGCATTCACAACATCCCCTTATAGGCCTTGCATGAGAGAGATGCAGGAGCAAGTTGCTTTCAATCCATTGGCAAAAGCAAAATCATCTAACTCTTCAAATGGAAGTCTAACAAATCTCAGAAGAAACTACAAGGCTTAGGAAGTTTTTAATAACTAATAGGGAGGAGTGGGTTGGGGATGAATGAGGCTTTCCAACTGTTCTTCCACATTGTTGTATACAATTGCACAAGCTTGAACGGTGGCTTTAGACATAATGTATTTCAATTTCTCATGGAACGCAATCACCTCATCAGGACTCATCATGCAAGGATGATCCCTGGTTATGGGGTTGTCTTTAACCGTGTGAGATAGGGGTGTAAGCGGTACGATTTGGTCAGTAAATAGTAAATACCAATACCAAAACCAAACTCTGGATGGTAAAATAAAACCGTACCAGTTTATCACCCGGTACACCAAAATCAATACCAAAACCAAACCGACCGGTATTTCGTTTTTTTTTTCGATAAATTTTGGTTTTTTCTGGATTCTTCTGGTTTTTTCTGGTTTCTGGTTTCGGTTTTTTCTAGTTTCGGTAAACAGCACTAAAAGCCCCAAAAAACGAAAAACAAAACCAACCAACTTTTTAAAATATTAAAACCAAAACCAAAACCAACTTTTTTTTGGTTTCGGTAAATTCGGTATGATAATTTTAGTAAATTCGGTACGGTATGGTAATTTCGTTACAGTTTTTTCTGGTTTCGGTAAATTCGATACAGTCCAGTAATTTCGGTACGGTTTTTTCTGGTTTTGGTAAATTCGGTACGGTAATTTTGGTAAGTCGGTTTTTTAAATTTTAAAACCAAGACCAACCAACTTTTTTGCGGTAATTTCAATTTTGGTAAGACCGTTTTCTGGTATTTTAATATATAAAACCAAAATCATATTTTTTCGGACCAAAATGGTACGGTACGGTAAAAACCCGTACCGCTTCTACCCCTATGGGATGTCTCATCTTGAGGGAAAATGTGTGGAATACCACATCATCTTTTGGAAGAGGAGAATCATCCAGGGGAGTTGCGATTGACAACTAAAGGAGGGACCAAATGCTCGGTATCATTGAGATTCAAAATCTCATGTGTCTTATCTTGAGTCAAGAGTAAAGGCGTGGAAGTATATAATGCTTCAGAATTAATTCATTCACCCATAATTTGATTTGAAAAAGGTATAGGTGGGGAGATAAAAGCATCAAATGGATCAACCACAGGCTCGTCAATTGAAGATGTTGGAGGTGGTGTTTTGGAACTCTTTGGGGAATGGAGTCATCTTTGCCCACCAAGTCCTCAACAAAGTCTGTAATAAAAGAAAGAATAGCAGTTCGAAATCAAAATCAATGGTGTAAATGGTGCCAAAAGACTTCGAGAAACTTATAAAAATAAAATATTGGGTCACATTCCAAAATGAATGAGAAAATATACCTACTTGCCTCACTTTCCAAACATTTGTCTCTTAAAATAACAAACATAGAGGCAAGGGGAGGCTTATCCGTACTTCAGGAAGTACTCATTGGGTTGTCTGAGGAAGATTTTTCTTTCTTTACCTACAAGAGGTATATGACCTATACTCCATCTTCTTCTCCAACCTTCAACAGAGCTAACTTAGCTTCAGGGGTATATTTTCTCTTCTTAAAAGTTTCATAATCATCATTAAGTGGATCTTTTGCAAGAATTAGAATGGTGAAGTCAAGCGAATTCAATAAATAACAAAAAAACCTAAAATAATCAAAGCCTTACTCGAAGATGATGGCTCAGAAGATTGTTTCACCACTGGTATAGGCTATAAAAATATCTTGGCATACTTAGACCACCAATCCTCAAAAATAAGGTCATGCGTGAAAAATTGTCCCATCCATGGCAAAAGTGTCTCGAATTCCGTGATACCCAGTAAACCCATTCAGGATCACTGACTTAGGAACTTGGGAAGTTCTTACAAACACATTAGAATTGAAATGGCTTCTTGTGGGGACAAGAATAAACTTATGAAATCATAATTGCCTGGCAAATTGTGTAGTAAAGTATAATTCCCCATAGGAATTTGAATATTGGTATGTAGAGGGTGAAGTTTCATAATATAAATCCCTTCGGATCAAGAAGATCCCCCAGTAAATGCCAGCATGCTCTGATGAATGAGGATTTTTCAAAGTAGGAGCCAACCAAAGTGGTGAACTAAAGGTTGAAAAAAAGCATTAGGTTTGTCATTTTGTAAACTCGTGATTATGGTAGCAAGCTCTTTGAAGCCCTTCTTAGGTTTTATAGTGAGGTAAAGTGCAGCAATAGCTAAAAATAGACTTAGTTGTGAGATAGATAATTACTGGAAAGTAGGCATGAAGATACGTTTGTAATATCCATAATGGACCATAATGATTGACATTAAATGGATCCAAAACTAGCTCAGGCCAAGACCTGTAAAGGTAAAGCACACTATATATATGACTCACTTTATTCTAAAATATAGGAGCTTGTCTAATTTGAAAATAGAGATAAAATTATGTCATCTTATTCTAGAACCCTAAGCCTCATGCCTCTTCGTGATCTACATCAACAATAATCAAGGATTCAAAAGGTAGTAACCAACACAACTCACAACACCTAGAACTGCATTTATTTGACATTTTGTGTATGAGTGTGTGTGTGTGTGTTTACATTAGCTTAAAATTATTTTTTAATATTGTTAAATATTTTTAGGAATTTTTCAAACAATTAAAATATATTTTTTAAACATTTAAAATTAGGTTTTAAAATTGTGTGGGCCATTTTATAATATCCTAAAGTTCCTAAAATTTACCTTGGGTAGAATTCGAAAGCGGCAGAGACATTTGGAGTGGAAAATGAGATTTATTAAAACTCAACAATAAGCATTTTACATTCAATCTGGGTCACACACGTGTTGCTCTATCAACGATCAGATTTGTGTTTCTTTCGTCTCACATACTTGAGAATTAATCTTGAACTATTAGATTTACAATCGTTTGCTTGACTTAATCTTGACACTTGATTTTGAACCCCATTCCAGATCCTTCCATCGTCCACTATAAATAAGGACTGAGGGTCATTCATTTCTAACTTTTGGCAAGTCTAAGAGTTGGGAGAGAGAGAGAGAGAGAGAGAAAGAAAGGGGGGGAGAGAGAGAGAGGGGGGAAAAATAAGAGAGAAAAAGAAAATCGCAAACCAAACTCTGGCCAAATTTTTTCAGAAATCTTTTGAGAGTTTGAGAATTTTTTTGTGTTCGCGGTTCTAAATCCTATTTTATTTATATTTCTTGTCCAACACTTTCACCATGTCTGATCTCTTCTCATATTTTTGAGATTTGTAGGTCGGACTAAGTGATATAGTCACGATTTACGATTAGGACATATTTTTTTATTAGAAATCATCTCTAAGATGGGTTTTTAGTTTTAAAATGTTTTAATCAATTTTTTCCCAACATATTTCCTTTTCTGTTTTCAAGTTTTCTTGAAAAACAAGACTTCAAAATTTTCAGATCTAAAGACTTTTATATCTCCCAGTTTGTATTTCACATTTTGTGAAATAATTTTGTAAATAAATAAGAGAGAGACATATAGGATCTTGGATCTTTTATTATAGAAAGATTATTTTTTTATCTGTCTTAAAAAGAGAAGTCTATTTTCAAGAAAAGTTAATTCAGAACTCTTGCATGTCAATTTAGACCAAATTTGTAATTTGTAGGATATCGTCTATATAAGTGTAAGTGAGTTGCATGCATGTGTTAGGCACATCACTTCACTACACTTTCACACAGCATCACTAAAAGTTATGTTGGTAAAGATATTTTTACCATCAGAGTCGACGTAAAGAAAAAGTAAAGGAGTAAAGCTTGGAAGATGTTAAAGACAACAGTCAAAATCCAGAAAAGTCAGAGAAAAACTAGGAGTGTTGGTATAATTTCTTGACTTAGTTTTTAGTCTGATTTGGTTGGATAATACGTTGCTTGCGTGTACTCTAAAACTCATTTTAGTGGATTTTTGTTTTACTCCATAGAGGGAGTCGTGGATGTTTCCTTTGTTTGATCGGGGTTTTACCACATTAAAATCTTTATCTTGTGTGAATATTTTTTATACTTGTTTTACTTTTGCTATCACAGCTATAAAATTCTTTTAAACAGTTAGGTTTTTAAGTAACTGAAATTTCTTGTTCAAAAATATTTTCTAACATAACTTGAGTTTTCCTTAATGTTATTAAAAGAGTGGGAAAGTACTCTAAGGTTCCTCACAAACAAATTTTAAATACTAAAAGAATTTTGACAAATTTCAAACACTTAGGTCCACTAATTCTCTTCTTGTAGAAGTCCACACTAGTGGCATAACAAGTGGACCTAATAGTAAATTATCCTTATATGTTTAAAAATTGTTACCAAGGGAGTTAAGTGTAAATTTCCCTTAAAAGAGTTACCTCAAGAAATCATTCAGACCTTTCTTAACTGTTTTAACTTTTGATTAAACGACTTAGTAAGGGATTTTCAATTGGTATCAGATCGGGTTCTTGTTTTTCAAAATAACTATTTAGAATCCTGTGTTTTTTTAAACTGTTTTAAAAACACCTAATGGATAAGAAATTTGAGAGACTGGGAAACATATCCTGACCTCCCCTTTTCGATGGAAATAATTTCCTTACTGGAAAGTAAGGATGATTGCCTTCATCCAAGGAACAATGGGAGATGAAATCTGGGATGCCATAGAAAATGGCTACTTTCATCCTACTAAACCTTTAATAGAAGGCAGTGAAATAAGAATCAGAAAACTTATCATTGAATTTACTAAAGAGGAGAAACAGGCCTCCCTCTACAAATAAAGGCAAGACTGCAATATTCATCTCTGTAAATGAACATGAGTTTAAAAGAATCTATATATGTACCACTTCCAATGAAGCCTGAGACACGTTGGTCACAGCCTATGAAGGTGATACACATGTTAAGGCTGCCAAGACTCAAATGCCATTAAATAATATAACACTCTAGTTATGACTGAGACTGAGACCTTCGATGATTTTTATATCAAACTGACTGATGTCATAACCAAACTACATGCAAATGGCATTGTCTATGACAGAAGAGAAATTGTCTCTAAAATCCTAAGATCACTTCCACAGAAATTTGACAGTAAAAGATATGCAATTGAGGAAATGGATGATCCAAATCTTACCCCCGTACTCCTCAATAGAAAATTAAGGACTGTGGAAATGGAATTGGATTATAAGAAACAACTTCTTAGAAGTCATAAGAAAAATAGTAGTCCCAATGTGATGTTTCAATCCAAAGTTATGCCTAATCTTAAAATTCAATTTGATGATGAATGTGACTTGGATGATTTGGATAACCAAATAGCCTTAATGTCTAAACACTTTAAGAAAATAGTGAAGTTTAAAAATAATGTTATTGTTAAACAAGGAAGGTATCCTTATTCAAATCAATCCAATAACAGACCTCATAAGAGGAGACTAGAGAAACACCAGAACAACACTAGACCTGAAAGACCATAGCAAGTCTGAATGCTTTAGATGTGGTAAAATAGGTCACATTACCATTAACTGTAGGGTCAACTTAAAAACACATAATAAGGCCAATTTGTGTAAACCATGGGATGATTTAAGCGATTCAGATGATGATGATCCTTAATCATCTAATATATTTGACTTGTATGTCATTTATTGCAAAGATAGTATATTCTGATAATAATACTAATGAGAGTCTTCATAATAGTGCTTTGACTGTGCCTAGTAATGGTTTATCAATTTTGTGACCTGAGAATGCTAATAATGGTTATACTGATAATAGTAGCTCTATTATCGTGTGTGTCAGTCAAATGGATCGAACGAATGACGAACTGAATGTGTGTGTGAGTTCGAAAAATGAATCGATAGGTGATAAATAACCTACCACACTTAATGAGTCCGATAATGATGACCTTCCAGACATCCACACACTATACACCAAAACACTTAGGAAGAGCACTAGATTAGAAAGAATCATTAAAGACCTGACTGAAAAGATAGAATCTCTTAGTCTTATGGTTAAACAAAATGTTGAAGATTACACTAATCAATGTCTGGCCCATGAAATACAAACTAAGGCTTTTTCTGAAAAAATCAAATATCTTTCTGAATCTAATGAAATTATGGAAAATAAATACAAGGCCATGTTGTTAGAATTGGAACAACCAAAAGAAAAAACTTCAATAGTCTTTAAAAAGTTTGCAAATTTTGAAAACAATTCTAATTGTTTTGAACACTATGTAGCATCCGGTAAAACCAATTCTGAGGACAGAACGGGTATTGGATTCAACACTAACATAGAAACTAAAAATTTACAAACCAAAAAGTTTATGTCAGGAGGAAAAAGGCCTATGAAAACTTGTCCAGATTTTTCGTCTATAAAAGATGATTTTGATAAAATAAAAAAAATAGAAAGGGAAAGACATTTTGATAAGTAGTGAGTCTAAAGCTAATGTTGAATATAAGACTAAATGCGTCTGCCCCCCCCCCTCCCCCCCCCCCCCCCCCCCCACCACCACCACACACACACACACAAACATACGGAAAGGAGAGTCTTCGTTCCAACCTATCGATATGAGACATAGGACCAAAACCCCACACTTAGACAAACCCATCTTTAAAGGTCATCAAGACATTAAGAAACCTTTGAGCCACCTTTACTACTCCTATTGTTTGGTCTATGGACATTCACTTGAAACTTGTTTTCAAAAGCGTCTAGGCCAATCCATTTCTTACACTCCCGTGTATAAAAACTTCAAATATACTAGGCAAAATAGAAATTACTACGTCCTTCCTAGATAGCCTGATAAGAACTCTAACTATCGAAATAGGAAGAAACGACCTAACACTAAAAGAAAGTCCAAGAGAAAGGAACCTACACTCATGACTAAACCAAATGCTACACAATCTTTCGAAAATCAATTTAATGCGCAAAAATCTTTTAAAGAAAAATCTGATGCTCACAAATTTTATCATATCCAAGCAAATATGCGCAAACGTTATAAAACTAGAGAAATTTGGGTTAGGAAAGATGATCTAATACCCCAAATGAAGTGTAATGTGGTTATTAGTGCTTTAAAAGATGAACACACTTTATATGGCTGGTAATTGGACTCGATTTGTTCTAAACATGTGACTGGGGAAAAACCTAAGCTAACCAACAAAACCGACTTCTTAGGAGGAAATGTTTTGTTTGGATATGGAGTCTGTACCCAGATCATAAGTAAAGGGACACTCCAAGAAAAAGGTCTACCTACTCTTGAGGACGTTCTATTAGTAAAGGGTCTTAAAGCTAATTTACTGAGTATATCACAATTTTATGACTCAAACCATACTGTCACATTCTCAAAAACCAGTTGTAAAATTCTAAATAAGAATGGGGACTGTTGTATTACATGCCTCAGGACACCTGATAACTGTTATATAGTAAACATCGAAATAGAGATCTGCAATATAGCCAGGATGGAAGATAATGAAATCTGGCACAATAGCTTAGATCACATAAATTACGATAGTCATCGTAAGTTAAGCTCACAAGAAATTATTAGAGGTCTTCCCAAGATCAAACCTATTTCCAATATAGTATGTGGACCATGTCAAGAAAGAAAGATAATTAAAGCTCCTCATAATAAAGTCAAACAGATTTTATCCACTAAACCTCTAGAACTCATCCATATGGACTTAATGGGTCCCTCACGTACTCTCAGTCTTTGTAGTAACAGTTACATCTTGGTTATGGTTGACGATTTTACTCGATTTACCTGGGTGGACTTTTTAAAACAAAAATCAGAAACTTTTCGTAAGTTTTTGAAAATTTTATTACGAATTGAAAATGAAAAGGACTCCTAAGTAAATTGGATTCGTAGTGATAGAGGAGTTGAGTTTATATATTTAGGAATTATCGAATATTGTGACTACAATGGTTACAAACATGAATTTAGTGCCCATAAGATGTCCTAACAAAACAGGATTGCTAAGCCTAAAAATCTTACTCTTCAGGAGATGGCTAATGTTATGATCCACTCAAAGGATTTACCTAAATACTTTTGGGTTGAAGCTATTCGTACAGCTTATCATTTAACAAATAGATTCTACCTTAGGAAAGATACCAAGCAGACACCTTGAAGCCCCCAAAATTTTAATAAAAATTATATCTTTTAAAATAAAATATGAATTTCCTTAAAGTGCGGAATAGGATGGTTCAACACAACACACACAAACTACAAATTTTAATTTCTTCAAAATCAAAATTAAACTAAACTAAAGTGAACTAATATTAATACAACATAAAAGTTCACATAAACAAATTTAATTTAATCCCAAGTCCTAAAATTTTCCTAACATTATTAATTCATTTTTCTATATAGGCCAAACCAAATTTAATCAAATTAAATTATTTAGACTTGAATTAAATTAAGTAAACATTACCCAAATTAAGTTTAGCACCAAATTAAACATGAGTAGTGATTTAAACCATATTTTGTCTTTAGTCCTAAGTATGCATCTAGGTGATATAGCAAGATAAAATAAATAACAAACCACTACGCGCCGATGTACGAGGAAAATCCAAATGGTAAAAACCACGTACAGCCCTAGCCTTCAGTCCACTAAGTATGGATTTATTATTACAAGACGGATGACTTACTTCACACGACTCGATTCCCTCCAAGCCTTAACGCGTCTTCTTGTAACTACCTCCGCCCAGTCGACAATCCCTGACTCCACCGGAACCTTAAAATCCACCAATGAGGCTTTTGGTCTCTGTCAATCCGCACTCGAGCCTTTCTTCACGTGGGAACATCGCAGCATGCAAACAAACTCCTTTTGGTTGTATAAGAACCTAAACTCTCTTCTTTAATGGGGTAGAGATGAACCAAAGGTGCCAAACCAAACTCCAAACAAGATATATATATATATATATATATATATATATATATATATATATATATATATATATATGGGAACTTGGAATTTAAACAAAACTATGGGTGTGTAGAGTTTTGGAAGAATTTTAATTCATAAATTCAAAACTCAAAGCATGAACTTTTTGGGTGAACAATTTTTACTCTCTAGAAAATGAAATAATCTCAAAAAGTTGCTTAGAAAAGTCTTATTCCTGCACATAATATGGCTGGTAAAAGATAGTAAAACAAGTGGGAAACATGGGTGGTTAAAAAAAACTGCTAAAAATTTCCCTTCCTGCCAAAGTCGTTCAAACGACTTTCCCAGGTCGTTTGAATGACATCATTCGAACGAGATTTCAAAAGAAGAATAGGCTAAAATCTCATTGGAAGAACTAGTTAGAACGAGTTCATTAGAACGAAACATTGAACGAAAAAATAGAAAGCAATTGACAAATCTCGTTGGCAAAACTCTTTCGAACGACAATCTCATTCGAACGAAAAAACAGACTTTCCATAATTTCAATTTTAAGACCAAAAATTTTTATTCAAAGTTTTAAAAGAATTTGTGAAAAGAAAAAGTCATTTTAAATTAAAAGTACACCCATAATAAATATTCCAAGTCTCCTATATATATTAAATGCATTCATACCTTTTGGAGACAATGGATTCCAATAGTTGTTGATGTAGAAACGAGGAAATATACTTGGCAAAAGAGTGAACTTGAAATCTTGGTCGCTACATCTTCAACTCAAACATGTCATAGGCTTGGATGAAAACAACTTCTATCCTATGACTCAAATTGTTTTGTCCAGAATTGAGCCAACACTACATAATACTCAATTGAAAATTTGTGTCCTTACACACCTTATGAACTTTGGTACGGGAAAAAACCTAACCTAAAATATTTTAAAACCTTTGGTAGTATATGCTATGTTTGCAAGGATAGAGAACATTGGTCCAAATTCGAAACCAGAGGTGATAAAATAAGTTTCTTAGGTTATTCTACAAATAGCAAAGCCTATCGTGTCTATTACCTTCTTACCAAAACCTTAATGGAATCCATCAATGTAGTAGTGAGTGACACTAATGTAGAAAATAAGATCATAGGAACAACCATTATTGATGAGTCAGAAAACAGTTCTAACCACGACTCTTCGGATATAGTTTGAGTTTTTACCTAATGAGACCCCTGAGGTACCAAATTGGGTTTCTAAGGATCATCCCTTAGAAAATGTGGTCGGTAACCCAGAAGAGCCTATTCAAACAAGATCCCAATTACGTAATACTACACATTTTGCATGCTTTGTTTCTCTTATAGAACCGAAGAATGTGAATGAATCATTAAATGATTCCTATTGGATAGGTGTTATGCAAGAGGAACAAATTTAATTTAAAACTCATAACATATGGTATCTTGTTCCCATACCAGAAAATAAATGGGTTATTAGCACTTGATAGATTTTAAAAAATAAAACTGATGAAACAAGGATGGTAGTTAGAAACAAAGCCAGACTTGTAACCAAGGGTTATTCTCAAATTGAAGGAATTGACTTCGAAGAAACTTTATCCCCTATAACACGTCTCGAATATGTTCGTCTTCTTATCGCTATTGCATGTCTCTTAAATCACCTTATAACAAATGGATGTGAAGTCTGCATTCTATAATGGTATTTTAACCGAGGAAACTTATGTAGAACAGTCTAAAGGTTTCATTGACCCTCACCATCCAAATCACGTCTATCATATGAAAAAGGCGCTATATGGGTTGAAACAAGCCCCTCGCGCTTGGTATGAACGATTGTCTACTTTTATCTTAAATAAAGGTTTTAAGAGAGGTGGGAATGATCAAACACTTTTTGTCAAACATTTTGACAAAAATGTTATAATAGCCCAAGTGTACGTAGACGACATTATTTTTGGATCTACCTCCCCGTCTGAGGTTAAAACTTTTTCTAAAGATATGCACTGGGAATTTCAAATGTTTCTTATGGGGGAGTTACAATTAATTTTAGGTATTCAGGTCAAATAAAACTCAGAAGGTTTATTTATATCGCAATCCAAATACGCACTAGAGAAAGTAAATAAGTTCGGCTTAGAAAATTCAAAAGATGCTAGGACTCCCATGATTACTTCAGTAAAATTATCTAAAGATGAACATGGGAAATTCATCGATCTTACACTGTATCGTAGAATGATAGGAAGTCTTCTATACCTAAATTCCTCAAGCCCTGACATTATTTATGTTGTTTATGTGTGTGCTCGATATCAAAATGCCCCTAAAAAGAGTCATTTACTATTCATTAAAATAATTATAAAACATGTAAAAGAAACTCTCAACTTAGGAATTTGGTACACAAAAGACATATCCAGTACGATAATAGGAAACACTGACGCTGATTGGGCTAGGTGTTCCGATGACAGTACAAGCACGTCAGGAGCATGTTTTTACATTGGTAACTTGGTAGGTTAGAATTATCCTATTTTTCTTTTCTTTTCTTTTCTTTTTTTCTTCCTTTTATTCACATCAGTTGTTTCGTTCTTCAAGAATATTGTAAGGTAGTGGTAACATTTTCTTCAAAATTTATTTAAAATTTCTTTTCTTTAGATTTGTTATTATTAACTTTCTTAGTGTAATCCTTTACTTTACTCGAAATTTACTTTTTTTATAACCTTTTCTTTAATAGCATTTTCTTTTCTTTATTTACAATACTTTACATTTCTTTAATTCAAGTAATTTATTATTTTTTCCTGTTAGTTACCAAAGCTTAGCACTTACATCAAGTCTTCCCTAGGGGAAGCATAAGTCCTCTTCATTGAGGCATCAAACGTAACACAGTCGCCTGATAATTAACATTAGGCAAAGGTCTTTGGTTGAGAAGACCATAAATCTTCATATAAATAAATAATTTATATATATATATATATATATATATATACACACACACACACACACACATAATGGCGGATACTCTCATGTGTACCTTAATTTTCCCAATCCCTAAACGTCAAATTGTACATCAATCAATGGTTCAAGAACTGTGAAACCTAATAAACTCAACCTTGCAACATATAATATACCTATGATAAAATAGGATACACATACTCTCAAGTTTATTCGAAACTATCTCAATCCTCGCCATCGAATTGTCCTAATTTCATAACGTTTATTGAATCTCAAAACAAATATAAAATTGCCTCTTGGTATATCCAACTTTAAACTACGAGTATACATTTATATACATATACTCTATATCGTAATATTTATATATACACACTTTATTAAACATATAAAACACAATCGAAATTGAAAAACCCTCAAACTAACCCATTCTCGTCCAAACCCCAGAGCGGAATCGTTTCAGTCCAAATCCGGATCCATTCGACCTGCCTCATGCCATATTCTTCATCCCAAAAATTCAAAAAACACCCTTCACCTCCATTAAATCCAATCCCAAGATTTAAAACACATTCCAAACTCAATCTGCTAGTATACAAACTATATAACTATGATCTTAATTCGATTCCACAAAGAACAACATCATGCTAACATGAATTAAGGTTCAAAACTGTTAAATACAAATTTAACCTAACTCCATCCTCTAGATTAAATTAATTCAATTAACATGTATTTTCAGATTCAAATACATCAAATTAACATTGGGTTTCTATTCACACGGCAATTTTTTCCTCAACATGAATTATCACATTGCAACTGTTTCCCAAAATAGTTGAATAGAAGTTTTCCCACCAAATTCCCAATTTAAGTCGGACCATAAAACACATTAATAATATAAATCATTAACCCAGTTAAACCCAATACAAACATAATTAAGATAGCATGTTAAATTCCCTATCATGCTTTTAAATCCCAAATCAAATACGCGACAGTGAAAGCATAAACCAGTTACAAATTAGATAGTGATAAAACAAGAGATTTCTTGCATGAATGGTATGAGTGAGTGGCTCCCCCTCTTAATCCATTTTTCTTGCTCCTCAAAGTTCTTTTCAAGTTATTCCAAATCTTTAGGGAAGCTAGGATTTGGTATTTTAAGTGTAAAGTATTCAACTAGTGAGGATTACCACCCCTTAAAATTGCTTAAACTCACAAGTAACTGATAGGCCTAATTTTAAGCCTCTAAATGAGCTCAAAGTACTACTCAAACTAGTTAAACTGAGCCCAAAGCTAAAACTACCCCCATAAACCAATTCAAAGCACTAAAAATGCATCTTCAGGCCTATATGTCCCTTTATAGTCCATTATAAATGTTAATATCTAATGGCATTAGTAAAATATACACGGGATATTATATTACATGTAATACATAGTACAATATCATATAATTAATATCACCCAAAAATCATTTATAACATGTGGCACAAAAATCAGAATACATGCAAAATTCGATTATCATATAAATTAAGCATTTTATTATTATTATCATATCACACAAGCAACAATTAACCCTATTTATTAATTTATTTCTCAGTTAATAAAAATAAATAAAATTCGCAAAAATACAGGGTATGACACATAACCTTTAGGTTTTTAACAAAATCCCAAATTACCACATTATTAACTAAATTCACCAAAAATTCATTTAATTAACCAAAATTCACTAAATTGATTTAAATTAAATCATTGCAAGATTATTTCAAATTCCAACTAAATAAACATTTTAAATAATTAATTAAGTCTGGTTCCAAAAATACGAGGTATTACAATAGAGTCTCCATCATTGTTCATATCTTTAAAACCATATCCTCCTTGCACCATCTCATATCGTACATGATATTCTCATACATGGCCATCAAAATCTCTCCACATATAAAGTTCCTCACATATGGATATTTCTTGAATTTGTTCATCCATTTGTTTCAATAAATTTACTTTATTACACTCATTGAATCCTACAAGATACATAAGCACTAACAATATCAATTATATTTTTACCTAATACTAGTTTTACAAGTATAAATATATCACCGTCCCTATAACAGTTATGATATTATCCTTACAGTCCTTATCTTCTATTATTTCCACTATGTTCTTATTTCAATATTTGCAAGTACAATGTAATTTGAACCCTGTATTTTTAATTTCTCAGAACCCATTTAGTTTCTTGTAAACAAGTTATCATGGTATACACTAGATCTATCAGTCAAAGCCACTATATTCTAAATCGCTGACCTAAGTTTACTACCGTAGAATTTCTTTTCCCGTATATGCCTGGATTAGTACAGGAACCTTTACCCATTTTTCATCGCACCTGGGCACCGATGCGACATCCCTTCTCTATTTTTTAAGAAATTCGATGACAGACACAACGCCCCCTATTAATTTTTTGAGTCACTTGATGGAAGGCACAACACATTGCTTAAAGGGAATGTCCTAGTACTAGCTCGTATATTCATATAATTGATGTTCATAACAATCTGACAAAGTTTTACAGTGGATGTTAACTATTTAATGCAACTCTCCTCTTTTATTCGTGTTTGGGATTAGCAGTCTAAAATAAAATGTAAGAAGTTAAGAACGACATGGGTAGAGTTATTTTTAACCAATTCTTACATTTGTAAAATCTATATATATATATATATATATATATATATTGTTGTTGTTGTTAAATAAAATTGTCTTTCGAGATTGCTGATTTTTTTTTAAAAAAATAACCACAGCTGACGCAAATGGCTTTTCGGTCATATATTAGTTGTTGTTAAATGAAATTGGTTTTTAGGATTGATTATTTGAAAAATATCGGGAACATCTGGTATGGCATTCCAATTGTCTCAAAGTGCATTAGTGCAGTATTTGGAATGTTGCTCATTTGTACTGGTTGTCACACCTGTAATGCAAATCTCATATTAATTGGCTTTTATTTTCTTGAGTATTTTTTATGAAATTCTAAATTTCTTATTGCTTTTTAGTGCCAATTCTACCAAACTCATAGTGAAAAATGGCATCATGTTATTTTTCTCAATGTTATGGAGAGGCCCTTATAGACTTTATTTTTTCATTTATATATATTATGTTCATTAAAATCTAACTAAACTTTGAATGCAAAATGTAGAATTATGGATGCTACAAAGTCTACTTGTTTTTTCATCTAATGAACTTATTTAATTCCAATTTCTAAATGTTGTTATTGGCAATTTATAATCATTATAATTTCATTAACCCTTTCTTTCTTCCTTGCTCAACCACTTAACTATCAATTTAACATTTTTCTTCTAGCCAATTTTTTCTTGTCATTAAAATTGTGGTCAATAGCAGATCTAAAAATTAGAGTATAAAGGGTTCATTTATATTTAATCATTTTTAATGATATTTACTTGTATAAATACAAAAATGACGTCTATCAAATTATAGTTATTAGCAGTATAAAGTTAATGGTATATAAATCGACTAAAAAAAGTTTTTACATAAATATAAAAAGAATTTAAAGTAGATTTATCAAAGAAAATTTTTTCACGTGAACATAAAAAAAATAGTGTTTTTATATAAACACACATTTATATATATAGGCACCACAAATCTTTTAGAAGAGTTTAACTTTCAAAAGGGGCAAAAGACTTTCATACCTCTATTCACAACCCCCGAGGGGAATTTTACGTAGTTTTAACATAATTGTTTGTACAGTTGAAACATGGCACCAAAAGAGATTGAGTTCCCATCAGGCTCAATCTAATAACACTCAATCACCATAGTGCATGGATAAAAATTAGATTAACCCCAGTTATTTTATATAAATCATAACAAATACAAATGGTGTCTTTGTTTTTTCATTATTGAACTCTTTCGTTAATGTCGTCAGTGTAACAATTATAAGATTTACTTTGAAATCAAGGGAGCAACCATTATCCGCAAGTTATTCGGCATGTTCTGATATCAAGTGGCCTATTTCAAAGGAGTAATGGCAATATAGTATTCCCAATTTTATAAGAATAAATATGGATCTAAAGCCGAGTTTTTAAAATGTCAAATTTCTCGTTTGTATTCAATGAATCTCTTCATTTAGGTGTGATAAATGGGTTTAGACCCATTAGCGTGGGCTTTATAAGAATGGGGTTTATAAATGGGAAATGTGTGTTTATACGAAAATCCCACGCATCAAATTTGGTTTTGTACTCCGATGAATCATATCGAATATATATCTAAAAATGGTGTCTCTTACTTTAGTTTTGGCAAATGGCTTGAAATTTGAGATGCAATTAAGAACATATCTTTTCACACGATGCCTTTTCATTTTCTCATCTACCCATCACGAGACTTTCAATTTATCCTCCTAATTGTGGACCAAATGCGGGAGACCTTTAGTGCAACTACTTGACTCTGTCTCTTCACATTCCTTATTTCATTCACCGATATTTTTATATTTTGTACAAAACTCACTTAATGTCAAGATCCTCATATCCCACTTATTCTCGAGCCTGTAAAATTTCACCAAAGTTCAATGTAGTCCATCCTTTCCTGATCTGAACAATAAAATAGCAAGTAAACCCCCCCAAAGCTCCCAACTTATTTTAATTTTTGTATATGTTGTTTTACATCTGTTAAGGTTTACTGTGGGGGAGTTGAAGTGATATAGATCTAGAGTTTAAATTTGTTTAGTGTTAGATTGAATTTGTGTATTGGTTATGTTTGTTAACTTTTTTTAAGTTTTACAGGTCATGACACATTTAACAGGTAAACCTCAAAAGCTCCTTCTTTATTAATGTTCTCAAGTGTCTACTACATATTAATGTATGTATTTCAAATAAAAATTTTATAATAGGATCTCCTTCAGATCTTCATAATGGGAGTATGGTGGAAGTAGGCGGAGTGAGTAACAAGATGGTGAGACATGAAAATATTTTATATTTATGAGTATATTTCTATTTGAATTTGGTTCAGAATAGCCTGTGTGCTCAAACAATGGGTTTAGAGTTGTAAAATAAATGTTATTCAATTGTAATTTTTTATTCATTTTATTTAGTTAGGTATATGGATTGTGAAGGAACCTTTATCACAATATAGTTTTCCTTTGGTCTTTCAGCCAATCGGTTTATTGATAAAGACAGTTTAATCTGGTCTATATATGTCACATTTAAAATTTATGGATGGGAAACAACTCGCTCAAGACAAAATGTTGGAACTACTTTTAATTAGTGAAGGTTAAAATTTTCACTATTGGTTAATGTTGAAATACATCATTTACAAAGTATACCGCACACCGCGAGGCTGAAAGTAAGTACTATTATATTAAAATAGAATTTTTTAATGGTTTTCTTCCATGTGTCATAGCAATATAATATATTACCATTTTCTCTCTTTTTTCAACTAACTCTCACGCCTCTTTCTCTCTCTCTCTCTCTCCAAATGTATTCATACCAAAACCTCTTTTCAACTCCTTATTAAAATCTATTCCTCTACGGTCCCATAGTTTTGGGTTTAATTGCATTTATATAGAAGAGATATCCCATCACAATATACTGGGAAGACATATGGGTTATATCACTCTATACGTCCTACAATTCAAGAAAACTTTTTCAATTTCAACTCCTTGGGTACGCTAATAAGATAATAAAACCTCTTTTAATTCACACGTTTGATCCTTTTGTTTATTAATACATGTTTTGATTATTTATCTTATACTTCGCAATAAATTGGGTTATATGTAGACCTGATAATGGGTTGAGTCGAGTCGTATTCGTGCCAATTTTTATTTTGTTCGGGTCTTATCAGATTCGTGTCTAAATGGGGGAATTTTTATCGTGTGAAAAAACCATATTCAATCACAACCCGTTATCTTAATGCGTCATATCGTGTTCACCCATTCTTACTGTAAGGACATTATTTTATTGTCCGTCTTATATGTGAGTATGTCCTATACCTCTACAACCGTCGAAGACTTATTTAATATCAATCATGCTGCAAGACGGATCTAAATATCAAAGTTTTTCAACATTCAAACCTCCACGAGATTAATTTTGGTAAGGTTGTGTTTAAGTAACTTACCATTTCACTTAAGAGTATTGAGATATTTTTTACAAAATATTTTCCAAATGTTGAAGCGTAGTTTTTCGTCAAATATTTTTTTCTAAGGGTTGAGGAGGACTATTTTCTAACGAAACAAAAATATTTATTTTTTTAATATATTGATCGAGTGACAGAGGGACTTCGTTTGAGTGACAAGGCTATGTCACGCGAAGTCATTTGAATGATGCGTGTCATCGTTTGAGCGACACTGACAACTCGTTGGAGCGACGCGCCGCCTTAAATTTTTTATATATAGCGTATTAAACAACTCCGTTTTTCTCAAGAAGACTTGGGTTTTTACCAAATACGAAATGTGCTTTGGTAGAATTATTATCTTCTCACTTTTAGGGTTTAATCCTTTTTATTTTCAATTCACAAGATCCCAATAATTTATGTAAATTGCTTTGAAACCCAAGAACACATATTTGTTAAAGTTTCTCTTATAGAAAATATCTCTACTGCTGATCTAGGTGCCACTTGAGGGAGGTACTCGGCGAACTGACTACGCGTCAATAGGGAGTACTCATGGGTATTCATGGGTTAACTAAACTGTGATTCGTGTGGAAATGCTACAAAATTCCATTGCTGATTTAGGTTGCGGCCTATGTGGGTTTTCTGAGGATAATCCATTGCAAATTTCATTGTAATCATTGTAAGTATTATAGTGAAATAAAAGGCTTTACCCAAAAGGGTTTTTTTCCTGAAATCTGTGTGTCAGCAATTTTTTATATTGTTTCGATTTATCCACACATAGTTGCATGTTTAGGGGCTGATTTAATTTGGTTTAAAAATTGACACCGATTAATAAGGTTAACATGGAAATTTACAAATTTCGTTTAATTGCTATCACACGGCATTCTCAAACTGGTATCAAAGCAGGTTACACTAATTTATTGTGTATTCCTTTTTCTGCAAAAATTGTATGATATTGATTTTTTTTTAAATCTGTTTTGTGAAAAATAGCAATTTTTCCAATGGAGCACTTATATAATCAGATGCCAATTTTTACGGGTCTAATTATGCCTACTGAAAAACACTTATGAAATCACAGTTAAAGGCCAATGGTGAGCGAATTTTGGTAGTTTATGAAAAAGGGTGGACGCCTCGCACTGTCATTGTCAATAACGTCACTTCTTTAAAACCTGTGACTACCTGGACAGTGGACGAATTTAAATTGAGCACTTTTAATTCATATTGGCTGAGTGCAATTTTAGTGTCATCGCTCCTGAGGGGGTTCGACGTATTATGATGTGCAGCACGTCAAAAAAAGCGTGGGACATTTTACAACTTACCCATGAAGGCACAAATGCAGTCTAAAAGTCTAAAATTCAAAATTTAACTACTCGATTTTAAACAATTACCATGCTTAAATTTGAGTGTTTTGATGACTTTTACGCACGTTTATCTGACATTAACAAAACTATTTTCAATCTTTGTGAGCCCATATCTGATGCACGAGTGGTTAAAAAGATTTTAAGATCGTTGTCTAAACATTTTATCCAAAAAGTGACTATTTTGAATACCTTAGGTAATTTAGACAATTTAAAATTAGAAAAGATGGTTGGAGACCTCCAGACGTATGAAATTGACATGTTTCCTGACACTGTCAAACCTAAGAATAGAGGGATAGCACTTACAGCCCAGTCTAAGAAGGGAGAGGAAGAGTACACGAGAGAGAAGAAAAAAAAGTGAAAGTTTGTGACTCCGACTCTGAGGTGAGGTTGATTTTGATACGGCCTTGCTTGCAAAAAAATTTAAATAGTTTCTAAAGTTTTCAAAACAAAATTCTTCCAATAAAATATTTTTTTAAAAAGTAAAAATGAGGCCAAAGAGAGCGGTGAGAAAGAAGGTGAGAAAGAGGAAGAAGATAAGTGTTTTGAATGTGAGGGGAGAGGGCATAGAGCTTTTGAGTGTCCCACTAGGCTAAGGAGAAAGGGCAAAAAAAATTCCAAGCTAACCACTCTTAGCGATAGTGAGGATGATGTGAATGATTCTGGGGATGAGTCTTCACATGGAAAGTTTTTGACTTTTTAGTTAGCCACGTGAGTACACCTAGTTTGTACCACGGCGATGAGGATATTTGTGCACGTGAGACCCCCCGAGGAGGATGATAGTTTGACTGTTTTGAGTGAGTGTGAAAGTGAGATCCAAAATGCGTTTAGAGATTTGTACGTCCAGACCGTAGACTAAGAAATCGAATAAGGAGTTAGGTCCTAGGGTGAGAGATTTGGAGAGAGAGTTGGAAAGTTTGATGGTGTTTGTGGCGAAAGCAAGTCAACTCGAGAAAGTGAAGGTTTCTTTGAGTGAACAGTTGATTGTTTTACATCGGGAAAAGAGTGATTTGATCAACATGGTTTCTAGTCTGACGACACATGTATCCCAACTCGAGATTGATCTCGAACATGCCCGATAGGTCAAAGTCCCTTTAGATAACACATCTAAGAAGGTTGGAAAGATGGTTCTCAATCCCGTTTTGGATAATTGTGAGAGACAAGGAATAGGTCATGAGGGTGCATCCACTTCCCACATTGCACCTGAGCCGGTTCTCGAGTTAGTGATAGATCCATATGGCTCTCAACCTAACCACCTAAGCGTCCTGTTCCCACTAGGAGAGTGCGTAGGAGAAGTTTTTAGAGAGGTGTACCTAGTCTTTTTTATGTTTGCACACATTGCAAGAAGAGAGGACACTTTAGGGAGTTTTATTTTAAGTTGGGTTACATGTCACATTTTGTTACTACACATGTTCACACACACGCATCCACACATGATGCTCCGAATGATTACACGAGATAGTTTTCACATATTAGGGAGCAGGTAAAGTTTTTGGTCAAGACTTTATATGATTTGATGGGGGGGTTTCATAGGATGTCACCACCTTTGGAAAACTCCACAACACCTAACGGTTGAGGTTTAGACTTGTTTTCTAACATAGGTTGATTTGCATGATGATATTTTTTTGCCTATTTCTAGTGTGTATCATTTTGTAGTAGATTTTTGTTTTTGAAAAATTTTGAAAAATGCAAAAGATTTTCATCGTTCTAAAAAAAATGAAAAATCAAAAAAGATTTTATTTTGATGAATTTTTTGGAAAAAGTCAAAAATAGTTTTGTATTTTATTTTGCACCATATATGAATGGACATTTAGGATGACCGAGTCACAATTTCATTCCATATCCATGTGACGATTTGATAGTGTTTTGATATGCGTCATCATTTTATTTATGTGCTTTATAATGTTTGGAGTCATTGAGATCTGATTAGCTGTTACTACCTACATGTTTGACTCATGAGTTCCTTAAATGCACACTTGCACGAATTTATTTGATTATTGTAGTTATTTATCACATATTGATCGGAGTGTTGTCATCTCAATTTTATCTTTAAAATGAACCATAAGCGATAAAACTTGACAATAGAAGTAGTGTATGTAAAAATTGTTTACCGTAAGGATTTAATTGCAACAAAATATGATGAGTGAATCACGAGAAAGGGCTGCGAGAGTACAAAATTAACGCGTCGTGAAATTCACCATTTTAAAAGAGGCCAAAAAAATTTAAAGGCAGTAAAAAGATAAATATACCAAAAAGGGGCCACCTCAAAAGAAATATATATGATTATTATTTATGAGGGAATTTGGATGGGAAGAAATGAAAAATGGGTTTGCATGTCCTAACAGCGTCATGAAAAAGCGTTTACATAGTTTTAGACGTAATTGGTGAGGGAATCATTCTTGACTTTGATGTGTTGATGGATTGAGTCGATGTCATTTAAATTCAACACTTTCAACACCTCAGGAGGATTTTTAGATTCATTCGTTAGGAGTACACATATTCATCGTACACATATGTTATGTTTGATTTCTTTGATTTGCCTATCAAATATGTTCACAACCATTCATTATGTTTCCATGATTTGGTTGTCTTAGTGTAAATTCATAGTGTGTGATTTTTGTTAAATTATTTTTTGCATTTTTTTGTAAAAAAAATTAAAAAATTAATAATAGTTTGTGGAAGCCTTTGAGTTACTCTTTGTATGAGCGTAGCTTGATTCATATTGACTATGCATTTTTTTCATGACAACTCCATGCTTTTTGGTTTACTCTTTTCCTTATCTATTTCTATCAAATAAAAAGGGAGAAGACGAATTATGGGGGAGATCTGATAATTGATTGATTTATGCTTATATCATTTCAAAACTTGATGCGTCACGAAGGTATTTGCTTTGTCTCATGTGTGTAGGTAAAAATATTGAAGATCATTATTTTGCTCACCCTGATGAGAAAAGCTTAAAGGTTTGAAAAAATTTTATGTTGAAGATTTTGAAGAAAAGTTTGATACTTGCATGTTTAGTACCTTTTCTGTTTTGGGTTCATGGGACGGTATTAGATTTGTATATGCATTTTGATTTGATAATTCGAATGTTTTTATTTCGTACTGGCATAGACATAGGACGAGATTTGTAAGGACATTATTTTAATATCCGACATACATGTGAGTATGGCGTATACCGCTACAACCGTCGAAGACTTATTCAAAATCAATCATGTGTCAAGACGGATCCGAATATCAAAGTTCTTCAATAGTCAAACCTCCGCGAGATTAATATTGGTAAGGTTGTGTTTAAGTACCTTAGCATTTCACTTAGAGTGTTGGGATATTTTTTACAAAATATTTTCTAAGTGTTGAAGCGGAGTTTTTCGTCAAAGAATTTCTTCTCACTTTTAGTACGTTAGCTCTATTTTTCTTAAGAAGACCTGCATTTTTATCAGATACAAAAACTGCTTTGGAAGAATCATTGTCTTCTCACTTTTAGGGTTTAATCCTTTTTTTTTCAATTCACAAGATCCCAATAGTTTATGTGAATTGTTTTGGAACCCAAGAACACATCTTTGTTAAAGTTTCTCTTGTAGAGAGGATCTCTACTGCTGATCTAGGTGCCACTTGAGGGGGGTACTTGGTTGGCTAACTGCGCGTCAATAGGGATTACTCGTAGGTATTCCTAGGCTGACTGAACTGTGATTCGTGTGGAGTTGTTGTGGAATTGCATTGCTGATTTAGGTTGCGGCCTATGTGGGTTTTTGAGGATAATCCATTGCAAATTTCATGGTAAGAATTATAAGTATTGTAGTAAAATAAAAGGTTTTACCCAAAAGGGTTTTTTTCCTCAAATATGTGTGACAACAATTTTTTATGTTGGTTTGATTTATCCGCACGTAGTTGCGTGTTTAGGCGCTGATTTAATTTGGTTTGAAAATTGACACCGATTAAATACGGTTAACTGGGAAATTTTCGAATTCGGCCTAATCGCTATCACATGGCGTTCTCACTTACCAATTAAAATAACTATTTTTTTAATCGTATAAAAGTTGACATATTATCTCATTTTCAACACTATTAGACTCATTAATCATTAACATTATTAACTCTTCATTTAGTAAAATTCGTTATGATTAAATTAACATTACACTATATAAACTATTTATAAATATTGTGAGTGAAAATTAATCACAGTTAAAAGTTTTCAGAAAGCAATCAAAATATAAATATAAAAATGTTAAGCACACAACACACAAATATACATAATTTGGTAAATTGCCTACGTCCACGGAGAGGTCGCTGTATTTTTATTAGTTTCTCTCAAAGTATTGAAATTACATCCCCCTTAGCCCTTAGGTGTGGGCTAAATTTATATTGTTTTTTAAATGTTGTAATTGAATTGATCAAGGAACTCCCTTGGCTTTGAGATACGCTCGTGTGGTGATTCCCTAAATATCTCGTTTGAAATTTTTGATAACCAACGTTAGATAATTGCACATGTTGATTGCCTTGTAATTATCCTCATGATAAAAGCCGGTATTAATCCTTATTATTGGTAAGCTTGGCCAGGCGTTCCCAAAGTGATAATAGGCTTGGTCATCCATTCCTAAATTGGGCCCAATTATATTTTGGTCCCCATAATTGCCCATAAAATTCATGGCCAAAAGTTTTTAGGTTAGAGGATTTTACTCGTGTCATAGGTCCATTTATTTCGATCCATTTCAATGAAATTTGAACCGGCAAGTCATGTTTGTAAACAAGCTGAAGTTGTAAAGGTACGCTCGTCTGACGAGATAGTGAAACACCAATAATCCCCTTGGTTACCATTTTGTATAATTGTACACGTTCTTTCAAACTGGTTTTGCTTCCACACTTGACACCAAGTTGTCATCACTACTCCTAATCTTCTGCTAACAAAAGACTTCAGATATTCTTCATTTTCATTCATCCATTTTTGTAAGTCTCTATCATTCTCTTCATCGTCTATTATTCTAGTAGTTTTCTCCCTTTCCTCCCCCTATTTCTTCAGTTGCTGTAATTAACCCTTCTAAAAATGTCGAATACTTTTCATGGCAAGAGTGTGGATGAGTTTAAAAAAACATAATCCATTACTTTTGGATTCACAATCGACTGTGCCCCCATGCCCAAACATGTCAAATCCATCAACGTGGGATATTGGATTCACACCATTGTTGTAGTCCAGGGGAGATTGACTTTTCCCCTAAACCCTTTGTTTTTGGAACTTTTTGAGTTCTTTGGAGTGGTCCTAGCTCAAGGTGCCCCTAATACTTAGCGTATAGTCAATGGGGAAAATCGAATAAATGAGCTCTATGGGACCAACCTAGGCATCCCACAGATCAAGTATTGTTACACCTGGTCTCATACCACAGATGGTATTCTTTACTTGAAGGAGAGGAAAGCCAATAGGGTTTTGGTCATAAACCTCCCTGATTCTAACAACGGGTATTAGGATTAGGGGTTTATTTCTAGAAATTGGCAAACGTCTATCGCTCCGTGCGGGCGAATAATACATAAGGTTTATATGCCCAAACTGGAGGTGACATAGGTTAATAGTGACACGACTTTAAAAGTGCCTTTAGTGCGTGTGAATACGGTTCAAGTGTAAACTGGTCACATAAGTAATAATCCAAGCAAGTCGGACATTGAACACAGGGAATAGGACGAAAAATCATGACGACGAATAAGAAAGACGGTTAACCCTAGAATGACTCAGAAAAAGAAAGGAAAACGTGATGAGTTGGTGATTAAACCTATCAAATAATGGAATCTGAATTAAATTAAAAACTAACTAAGCATGCAAAATGAACTAAGTTAAACTTTTGACTATATGAAAGGAAATGGAGTTAGGATACGCTCCCCCGAACCGTCGGTATACACATAGAACTTAAAAGATTCAAAAAGACCATTCTTCATTCAAAGAGACATCAAATACACTCTAAAAATTGACATATGGGGCCTAAATTTCGCACAGTATCAAATCAAAAATAGTATTTGGCGAGGATGAGAAGTTACCAACACTCCCATTGCACCCTTAAACATTCCAGTTACCTAGGTCAAGCGAAATTAAAAGGCCTACAACTTTTGTTTTGATAAAGTTCAAACCTTTGGATGAGAAATTATTTTTTATTCACTTTTAAATCCATATGTGTTACCGAGGTTGGGTTCATGTATCCCAACCCGCTAAAAATTTAGCCTAGCATGGTGCAACTACTAATAAATAGGAAATATGCGGTGCATGAAATCATTCCTACGTTAAAAGTGTGAGAAAGCATGTAAAAGAGAATTCTAACTAAGAAAATAATGAATCACAAACCAAAAGATGTGAGAAATTGAAAGAAACAATTGAATATTACTTGTATTGAAGAAAAACCTTGAATTTAATGTCAAAAGATGAATAATTGTTGAACAAGATGAATCCTAAGGTTTTTGCCTTCATGAATCTCTCTAAACTATGTAAAAATATCTATTTTAATGTTTGGTGATACAATAAGATATAACTCTCACGTTTCATTAAGTGTTTAAACCATGCACAATTCTAAGTTTTGGAATAAAAAATAGAAAATCCGCCCAGCTGAACCGGTCCGATTTTCCTTATTTAATGGGGTGAACCGATCCGAATAATACAGTATGATGGATCAGTTTGGTATCTTTGTCATCGTTTCGGTTCGTACATTCTAGTGAGGGGGACCGGTTCGCTGATATGGCTATCGGTTCGGTTTGCTGGAATTTTTCTTTTTTCCTTTTTTTCTTAATTTTTTCTCAACTTTGAAGCTTCATAACTTTTCACATGGGACTTGGATTTGGATGTCGTTTCTTCCTACATACTTGTGGACTCTATGTCTTCAACTTTTCTTTAGGTTTCGTGTCTAAAATTATGGTGTAAAATTACTATCTTTGCCTTGACTTTTCTTCTTTTCTTTCTTTCTTAATTTTGAGTTTTCTCTTTTCTTCACTTGTATAAAATACCTGCAAAATGTAAGAGAAAAACACGAAACTCGATGCACTATATAAAAGAGGTCAGTAGCAATGATATGAGATAAATTAACTTAATTTACATTGCACAAGATGATAAAAGCTTCTAAATTACGAGGATAAATATGAAGAATTTATGCCTAATCAAATACTTAATCATTTGATTACTTGTGTTGGTTTATCACTTTCGTTGTATTATTGTTAATACTGTCTTTTGTTTGTGCCTTGGATCACCTCACAGGAAGAACAAGGAGCCTTCCCTGAAAGACATCAATTGCATTGACCTCTTGAAGGCTTGGAGGGTGAAAGACTAGCTTCTTGATGGTGAGCACCCCACTTCGGCCTCCTTTATCTTGGAGTACACCAATACAACCGGTAGCTTTACTTCTCATCTGGTAGACAAAATTCTTGAGCTCCCCCTCCTTGACAAGGAATTTTCTTCATCCTTTGAGTCCCTTAACGTCAATTCCATCTTGCCAAACGAAGAAGACTCTATGGCTCCCACCAGGAAAAGTAGGGGTAATAAACGGAAGGATACGGCTCGAATACCATATTTTCCATATTCGTATCCGCTATCTGGATGCACTATCCGTATCTGCCCGGATAGTTAAAACAACTATCCATATCCGTATTCGCTCAGATATCTCGAATTCGGATAATATTCGTATTCGTTTACATTGTTTAGCCATCGCAAAAAATAAATATTATAAAAGCTGCAATATAAACTCTATGGCAAATTAGTAGTAAATGAAGTACTAACCTTTAATATCCATACTCATAAATCATTTGTGTGTCCACATTATTTCCTTAAACCAACATGACCAAAAAAATGTGTTGATTGGTAGAATAATAGTAATATATAAGATTGCAATAATAACAGTAACCAATAATAATAGGCTGCAACTTCTACACAATTTTACAAAGATCTTCAGGGCCGGTGCTATAAACAAAAATAGTACATAGGAAAATGAAGTGCTCAGCCAACAACAAAGAATTATAGTAATATGCAAGCTAAGCAGCCAAGCGGAATTACAGTAAATGAAAATTCCATAATTAAATGTGGTTTAATTGGCTTCTCACCAACTCAATTGCATTCTTTGATGAAATGATGTACATGTCAACTTGTTAATTAATTAGAATTGAGTTGAAAAAAGGCTACACATTATTTTTTCATTGTGTTTCAAAATAAGGATGTGTCTCTAAGGGAATTTTTAAAAAAAGGTAAAAAAATATACCTAATGAAAGAGGTAAACACCAACGGAAAAGCTACTTGGATCGGAAGAGCTACATCGGAGAAAAAGCTCTTAAGATAAAGGCTCCAATGATGGTCAAAATAATAGCAAGCATGACTCATACCTATTGGATCAAAAGATCTACTTGGATGAAAGAGAGAACCACCGGCGGTGGCAGTAGCAGGACTCAGGCAAGGCAGCGATTGGGAAGGAGAGAAAGGGTTTCGTTTGGATTTGGTTTTGGCCAATGGGTGACGGCGTGTGTTGTTGTGTTTATTAGGAAATTAGGTTGGAGTTTTAAAGTTTTCATAATTAAATTTATGCCCAACTTTTATTTTAAGTTTTAGTTTACATCTAAAATATTTATAAGTAATATTTTAAATATATGTTATATGGATATGGATATCCGATAAAATGGATACTCCGCATCGGATACAGATTATCAGTGTCAGATACCATTACTATCCATATCCATATCCGTTTATTCGGATGTTTTATAGAGTACCATATTCGCATCCATTTCTATTTTTTCGGATAAATATCCACAAATTTGGATTCGGATATCGGACGAATGTGGATTTTTGAATATCCGTTTATAGCCCTAAGGAAGAGGATCCTTCTATTGGATCATGATGACAATCTCCTCCTTTTCTTCAAGGCCAAGTCTCAGAAAAAGGCTGAAGGTGAGTCCTCCAGGCTGACAAATAAGGTTTGGTCATCAAGGAAAAATGAGGAAGAAGAAGAAGAAGAAGAAGAAGAAGAAGAAGAAGAAGAAGAAGAAGAAGAAGAAGAAGAAGAAGAAGAAGAAGAAGAAGAAGAAGAAGAAGAAGAAGAAGAAGAAGAAGAAGAAGAAGAAGAAGAAGAAGAAGAAGAAGAAGAAGAAGAAGAAGAAGAAGGAGGAGGAGGAGGATGAGGAGGAGGAGGAGGCCCTTATGGACCCTCATTCCTTTAAGAAGAATGAATTACCTCCCTCTCTCTCCAAGATCCCTCAGGCCTAATTTGTGGCCCATAATCCCTCATTGGCCCCTGGCCTGCTGAGGCAGCAGTGCTCGTTAGTGATCACAAGCGACTGAGGATGCTGGGACCTAACCATCTTTCCATCTGTGCTTCCCAAACTTTATCACTCGTGAGGATCTTCTTTTTTCTTTATTTTTGTCGTTGGTATTATAGATTATGATTTGTGAATTTTTCTAACACTTGTCTTTTTCCCTGTTTTGGAGTTTGTGGCAGAGTTTACCAACCTCTTGGATAGTTATGTCGACCAGTACAAGTTAAATAATGAGTTAAATAAATCCCTTCAAAAATCTCAGGAGGCCATGTCCCAGGAAAAGGAGGTCCTTGAGCGAGAGAAGAAGACACCATCGAGACCATGGCCTCACTGAAGACTGAGAACAGTCTATTGACAGTGGAGAATACTCACCTGAAAATAAAAAATTCTTGATTATACATTGAGGTTGCTCAGATTCCTTTGGCCAAGGAGGCCAGCTTTGGACAAGGCTGGGACGAGGCCTACACTGATGCCAAGATCCAGATAGCCTATGCTCGCAAAGCTAGTTTTAAGTAAGGTTGGGATCAGGCCTTGGAGAAAGTTGGAGTCGCAGTCAAGTCCAAGATATTCGACAAGCACCACCCAAGTTCCCCTCCCAAAGTTCACGAAAATCCCTCAACCAGCAAACCTACCAACCAGGACAAGGAGGTGGCAACCAAGGGAAAGAGAGTTGAGGCTGAAGAGTAGATAAAGAAGTAAAGACCTTAGTTTCTAGGGTTTTTCTTTTTTTGCCTGTACTTTGTACTCTTTTTTTCCTATTGAACTATAATGGCTTGGCCTATTTTTATAACTTGTGAATGAAAGTGATATTTCCATAATTCTGCCTATATTACTTTAAGTACCTTTGTTGAATTGTTGTTGAATTACTGCTTACCTTTTTCCCTTTTTTGTTGTAGTTTATTACCGAGGAGGCTTTATCATTTTCCAGCAACTTAGATAACATGCTCGAGCGGAGAGTGAGCGACCAAGCTCGTCAAGCATTAATAACGACTGGCAAAAATTCCTTAAAGAAAAGGAATATGTCTTACAAGGACCAGTTTACCTTGGTCGCCAAATTGAAGGAAGACTTAAAGGACTTAAAAGAAATGTGCACCTCCATGCAGAAGGAGATAAATGACTTGAAGTCTCAGCCTGTAGAAGCCAAGGACATAGGGGAGGGCAGCAACCTGTCCAGTCAAAAAATAATGACTTGAAGAAGATGCTTACTGAGGCAGAAGAGAAAGTCTGGAGGAGGAGCGTCGTGATTATGGGGCTAATTCGTGACGTGCAGAAGCTCTGATACTTGTTCAAAATGGACCCTCTGAGCATCCTAGGCATCTAGTTATGACTAAGAATGATAATATGCCCCGATAGAGTTGCAGGAAGCTCAAGACATTGCCTACAAGCACGATTGGTTGAATGTCGTCAAGGTCATTATGAAACCCAAGGACTCTCATCTCTAGTACATGTACCATGTCGATTGTCCTGCTTACCAATGTCCTCCTTTTGGGAGGGACCATACATAGTTCCCCTTGGACTCTATTCTCCTTACCCTCGTCGAGAACTACTTGGAGGGTTATGATAGCGATGACGAATACAGACCTAATCCTAACGATCGTCGGAGGAAACATACCGAACAGTTTCTGGCCCGTTGATGCTAAATCGTTGTAATTTTTTGTACTTTTTGTAAATATTTTATAATTGGCACCTTTTATAATCGAACATTACTGAAGAATCAATTTAATACCAATTTTTTTACATTTGCAATTCCATTATGCCTTCATTGTTATGTTTCTATTTCATACCGTTTAAGACGTGTCATCACACTCCCTTAGGCTTAAAAAAGACAATGGCAAAAATGCACCTGGTTTACGGGCAATCCACCCGTTCAGGATTTCATTCGACCAAACAAAGTTGGTTTATTTCTTAAGGATCCCTTGTAGGGATTTCATCTTGCATGGGAAAGTTGTGAGGTCACCTGTGTTGACTGTAACAAGGACCTGAGGATTTTAATTTTAATTGTAATAAGCAGAATTGCCATTATAATTAAGTTAAATCCTGATTGGCATTTTTAAAGACTAATGCCAATTATGATCATGTTAACTCAAAAACAATGTAAATCAACTGAATAACTAAGATATTGAGTGAAGTAAGAATAGAAGGGTCTTTATATAATAAACTGCGAGCAACATAAGTTTTGAAATGAAAATTTGCAAAAAGTAAGACTAAAAATGGAATTTCTTAAGGTTGGCCACATTCCATACTCTTTGTATCTCTCTGTCCTCCATTATTTCTAAGTGATAGGTTCCCTGTAAATTATCTTTGATTTCTTTGAATGCTCCCTCCCATTTAGGCCTAGCTTGTCATCTGATGGCCTTATGGCGCTACCGAGAACTTTTATGAGGACATAATTCCCCATTTGGAACTTCATCGGATTGATCCCCTTATTGGACTTCTTTTCCAATTGTTGTTGGCATGAGGCTAGCTTGATCATGGCTTACTCTCTTCATTCATCGGCCAGGTCAAGTTCAGCGCGAAGGGCATCGTCATTCAACCCTTGATATACCACCTTTGTTCTCACGGTCGGGAGACCAGCTTCAAATGAAATTACAACTTCCATTCCATATATGAGTGTGAATGGTATTTCCTCGGTTGGTCTCCTGAGCATAGTATGGTATGCCTAGAGACCGTGAGGTAGCTCATCCATCCAATCGCCTTTTTCCTTCTCCAGCCTCTTCATAAGGCTTTTGATCATTATTTTATTGGAGGCCTCTGCCTGGACGTTGCTTTGGGGATACGCCATTGAACTAAAGTGGTGCTTGATCCCCTGCTCATTGTAAAAAATTTAAAAAGGACCACTTTCAAATTATGCGTCGTTATCAATTATGATTGCCCCTAATACCCCAAAGCGAGTTACGATGTTCCTCCAGATGAACCTTATCATTTCTCCATCTCTAATGTTATCCAGTTGTTCTGCCTCAACCCACTTAGTGAAATAATCTGTCCCGACCAATAATTACTTACGATTCCCTAGCTCAGTAGGTAGTGGTCCCATGATATCAAACTTCCACTGTGCAAACGGACACGGTCTGTTCGTTGGCCTCAGGTTTTTGGCCGATTTGTGGACCATAGGAGAGAATTTCTTGTACTTTTCGCACTTTCAAACATAAACACTTATGTCATTCTACATATACAGCCACTAGTAACCTTCTTTGATTGCTCAAAAATACAGGGACTTTCCTCCTACGTGGCTTCCACATATTCCATCATGAAGTTCGTAAAGAACTTTCTCGACATCCCTTAGGTGTACTCATTAGAGGTAGGGGCCTATGAAGGATCTTCTGTTAAGTTTGCCCCCAGGGTCCAAGTAAAAATGGGAAGCTTTCACTATGACCTGATGGTCCAATTTTGTATCGATCATTAGTGTTTCGTCTCGCATATATGCTATGATTTAATCCATCCAGCTAGGACCCTTACCAATGGAGAGGGCATGCTCGGGGCTCACATGGAACGATTAAACACGGAATTCCTTAAATTACGTAATTAGCTCGCGCACAATAGTGAGGTAAATTATCATACTGTCATCCTTGGCATTGAAATCCCCACTAACTTGATTGGACATTAATTTGGACTTGCAATAAATGTTGAGAGGTCTTGCCCCAACAAGTGGGCCTTAAACAGACCAGCTATAAGCGCTTTGTATTTTGTCTCATTGATGGAGGCTTCAAATCCCAATCTAATTCCCTGATCGATCATTGCATCTTCTAGAGTTATGAGGATAATTTCCACGCCTTCTACCTTAGCATCGGAGGCATCATCAACATACAATATCCAGCTTTCGATCTGAACCTTCTCATGTGTCTTTGATTTATCAACCAATAGTTGGTCGGTAGGACCATCTCCAGTGAACACTGTAATAAAATCGGCCAGAATCTACACCTTGATTATTGTCCTTGGTTAAAAGTTAATGCCAAACCTCCCAAGTTCTACCGATCACTTTGACATCCATCCAGAAAGGTCGACTTTGCGAAGGACAACTGTAAAGGTATAGCAAGTAATTAAAGTGATGGAGTGGGCCTCAAAATAATGCTTAAGCTTTAGATAAGCGATCACTAATGCATAAACCAGTTTCTTTAGAGACGAGTAATGTTGCTCGGTGACTAGGAGCATTTTGCTGGCATTGTAAATAGGAAATTTCTTTGCTTTTCTCTCGCAGACCAATGCCAAATTGGTTGCATGACTTGATACTATGAGATATAGGTAGAGGGGATCACCTTATTCGGGGATCACTAGAAACGGAGGTTTTCTTAAGTAGGACTTGATCTCTTTGAGAGCCCTTGAGCACTCATCATTTGAGGTGAGGCTATTCTCCCTCTTGAGTAATAGGAAAAATGGTCGGCAACACTCAGACGGTTTTAAAATGAAGCGGTTAAGCGCTTCGAGTATCCCAGTGACCTTTGGATCTCGCGCAACATTTTGGGAGGCTAGACACTATTGATAGCCTCAATCTGATCCAGATTGGACTCAATTCCCCGCTTACTGACCAGATAACCCATAAACTTTCCTGACTGGACCCCGAATGAGAATTTTCTCGTATTGAGCTTCATTTGGAAGCGCATGAGGATTTCGAAGGTCTTCAAGAAGGTCGCCCTTATTACTATTTTTGACGATCATGTCGTCAATATAAACCTTCATTGTCTCTCCCATTTGGTGTTAGAACTTCTTTGTGACCAGTCTCTGATATGTAGCTCCAGCATTCTTAAGGCCAAATGGCATGACCTTATAACAATGCAAACCCAATGGTGTTATGAACGAAGTCTTATCTTGATGGGGCTGAAGAGGGGAATTTGTCGGTACTCTGGGTAAGCGTCCAAGAAACTCATCCGTTCATAGGTTGTTGTGGTATCGACCAGCTAGTCTATCTTTTGTGGGGCTAAATTATCCTTAAGATAGGCTCTATTGAGGTCGTTGAAGTCTACATAGACTCTTCATCTTTCGTTGGTCTTGCGAACTACGACCGAATTAAAGAGAAACTTCAAGATATGAACTTCCCTAATGGACCTTGCTTTCAGAAGTTTCCCTACTTATTTTTCTACTGCATTTTCCTTCTCTGAGGCTGTTCAGCAAGCCTTCTGTATGATCGGCTTGAGTCTCGGATCCACATGAAGACGGTGACAAGTGACCACCAGATTAATACTCGACATGTCATATGGATCCCACAGATATACATCCAAGCTTCGTTTCATAAAGGAAATTAATTCCCCCTCTCAAGGTCGGTCAGTGTTGTTTCGATCAAAAAATTTCTCTCCGATTGGCTTTCATAAAAAATTTCTCCTGCAGGTATTCGAGGACCCTGTCAACGGGGGGGATCCTAGTTTCCTCCACCCTTTTTTATTGTGTCGTAGTTGCTATTTTGATGGAATAGCTCCATTCTAGTATGTCTCTGAAATAACCTCTCTCTCTTTTTTCTTTTCCTGCTCGGGTATAATGCAGCGATGTAGCATTTTCGAGCAACAGCTTGATCGCCTCTTATCTCCATTATTCCCCATTTTGTGATACACTTGAGCTTTTGGCGGTAAGTGGAAGGAACAAATCTCATGGCATGAAACAATCCTCTGCCCATAATGACATGGTAAGGTGAATCAATATCCACCACAAGAAACTCTATGAGTTTCTAAATATTATATGCCCTCACTGGCACGATCACTTCTCCCAAAGGCATCATCATATTCCCCGTAAAGTCGATCAGAAGGATGATTACCTCCTTAAGATCCAACATCTTGAGCTTGAGTTTGCGAAAGAGCTCTAGGTACATCACCTCTAAAGAGCTACCTTGGTTCACTAATAACTTGTCCACATCCCAATTTGTAATTTTGAGAGTGATTGTTAGCGCATCGTGGTGTGGGGTTCTTACCCCAACCAAATCATCCTCTTTAAAAATGATATGGTTATTGCAGTCGATGTCATCTGGTCATCGACACTTCTCAGCTTAGATTTTGGTTGAATCTATCTAGAAGGCCTCGTCATGGCTATAACCTTCTTGAGCTCCATCCGAACAACATTTCCTTAAATTTGCTTGAGGTCACACGCCCCATGTATGATTTCCAACTCATCTTCCATCTCATCATCCAGGACGTTGTCTGGTTTCTAGTCGCCATTAGCAATGACTTCGTCAGACTTTTTCTCTATGTATTCATTCAACTGCCCAGTATGGTCCAACACCTCTATGTGAGCTTTAAGTTCCTTACAGTTATCAGTCTTGTGGTCGTTTTCTTTATGGAACACGCATCAGAGCATGTTTTTACTCTTGATATGATCCTCTCCCATTTTCTTTGGCCACTTGAGGAACTATTGATCCTTGAACTTCGCCAAAATTTTATAAATCGATTCCTTCAAAACTGTGTTGACGGATTGAAAAGCTTTGGAGGAGTCTGTCTTACCCCCAATCCTAGTACCATTCTGATTCTTGTTCCCTTTTTTTGTATTGTTCTCATTATGGTCCCCCTTGTTTTCTTTGGCATGACCATTCTCAACCTGAATGGTGTGGACAACGTTATCCACCTTGACGTATTTTTCAATACGTAACATAAGATCGTCAATAGTATTGGCTTCCTTCTTGGTGAAGTATTGATACAGCATAGATGTAGGGGCAGATCTATTTTGAAGGATGCCATAGCGACTTTCTCAGAACAATCCTCCACTTCATTAAAAACTTCCCAACAGCGCTTGTCATACTCGCGCAAAGACTCTTGTGGCTCCTTTCTCATCGTAATTAGAAAATACATTATCTTCATATGAGAGTTGCTGGTGATGAAACGTGTAGTAAAGGACTCGACTAGGGACTTAAATATTTTGATGGATCTATGGGGTAGCCTCTCAAAACACTTCTAGGCCACGTCACCCAAACTTGAAGGAAAAATATAACACATCAGAGCATCGTTATGACTCCATATAAAGTCATGGCATGCCTATACTTTCGAACATGATCGATAGGATCAATTTATCCATTATAGATCTTAAACTTGGGGGTCGCAAACTTATTTTGGATCCTCGATAGTTTTCAAGAAAGGATACTTTATTTGAGTGATAAGAGCTCTCCTTGCTAGCTCTTTTGCAGACATGGCTCATCGATGAGCGGGGTATTGGTTCATTTCCCTTCAATCCAAACTTTTTGTGTCATCCTTGTGGCGCTCGTTATCCCTGTGCCACCACCCTTGATGACTTCCATGCTCTGAATGTTCTTGGTCGTTCCTGGTGCTCCTTCTTCCGTTGTGAGTCTTGCTCGTCTGAGGACTAGGAGTTCGAGCACGACGTTTACGATCGTGGTGAAGTTCTCTCTCTATTTCTTTAAGTTGTCGTTGGAGACGAGAATTCTCTTCAATCTGGAGGTGAGATGCCTCCTACTGTTGTTAAAGCCTTGCTTCGTAGGCATCAACCAGGCGTGAAATCTGGGTAGATTTGGGATGCTCGTGTCTTTCTGTGGAAGGTTGTCGGAACCTTGGGTTACTATATTAATGAACCTCAAACCTGACTCTCAGTGGAGCCAAATCAACTCGCACATCTCCAGGTTGGGGTGCACTATTTGGTTGGTGAGACATTATAGCTATTCTTTGAAGCAATTTCTTTTATGGAAAGAAAATCGACTCCCACGGACGATGCCAATTGTGAGGGCAAATTAATTACAACTAAAAGTTTCGAGAAATAAATCAAAAGATGAGTATAAAAATGCCAAAGCACACAACACACAAATATATATGGTTCGGAAAATTGCCTACGTGCACGGAGATGTTACTGTATTTTTATTAGTTTCTCTCAAAGTATCAAAATTACATTCCCCTTAGCCCTGGGGTGTGGGATGCATTTATAATTGTTTAAAACTGTAGTGATTGAATTAATCAAGGAATACTCCCTTGGCTTTGAGATAGTCTCACGTGGTAATTTCCTGAATATCTCGTTCGAGATTTTTGGTAACCAACGTGAGCTAATTGCACATGTTTATTGTCTTGTAATTATCCTCGTGATAAATATTAGTATTAATCCTTATTATTGGTAAGTTGGGCCATGTGCGCCCCAAACACTGATGGTCTTGGTCGGCCAGTCCTGAATTGGGCCCAATTATATTTTGGTCCCCACAAATATCAATATAACATCTCATTTACTTAGATTATTGGATCTTAACAGGTCTTATTAGATATTAACGAGTTAAAGGGTAAATAATAACCCGACCCGTTAACTATCGGGTTTTATCGGGTTGACACGGATATGACCTGAAACTATTAAGGATTCGCCCTTTAACTTATAACTTCATGTCGTAATATCGTGTAGTGCCACATTTTTTAGGTCTAGTTATATGTGATAAGATGAACTATCAGTCTACTGTAGATTGATAATAATAATAATAATAATAATAATAATAATAATAATAATAATAATAATAATAATAATAATAATAATAATAATAATAATAATAATAATAATAATAATAATAATAATAATAATAAGGGATTTAATTATAATTTAACACTTTAATAATATACTGCTTCAGCAAGTACCAAAGCACAAATAATTTAAATGCAATAAGATGATCGGTACTTTTGTTTTTCCATATTGGTCATCATGAAGTTTTTTGCCTTACTTTGGAGGTTGTTTTTGTGTTTTGAATACATATTGAGAGCTCTCCATTATTTAGGCTTGAAATGACATTAGTTATTTGTTGCTAACTTATTTGCTATAAAGTAAACAAAACCTAAAGACCCTATGGGTGCCAAGAGAATTATTTTTGTAATTATTAAGATTTTGTAGAGTTTTTGGAAAATTAAAAACCTCTCTTTTGTTATATGAAAAATATGAGAGAGTTTGACTTTCAATTGATTATTCCCTTATTCTTGACAAGATTCTCAAGCAACAAACATCATCTTTTCCATCACTTATGCTTTTTGAGATCTTACTTTTAAGAGTGTTTATATGAGTGTAAAAAAGTTAGTTTTTGATTTATTTATTTTTGTTTCAGTATCATGTTCATTCGTACTGGTATAATTGATATCATTCTTAATAAGTCATTTTGGTTTAATTTGTATGAATTTTAGATAATATGTGCCCTTATTTCATTAAGGAACCCAACAACTAAGAGATGATTAGGTAACTCCGTATCTCTCTAAAGTAACGACCCAAATCTACATATTTGTTGGATCATTCATTCCGAAAATTTTCGAATGTAATTTTTTTTTTTTTATTAATTTGCATGGATTTTTAGTTTTATGACTTTAACACATCATTTCGTGTAATGACTTCTGCGATAGTATTGACATAGAAGATATGCTCATTATATGTGGGTTTTGTGATTGTACATATTTTGTTGTATCTTCTTAAAATTTCATTTCATTGCAATAAAAGAATTGTAATTACTAATTGTGACTTATGTAGATGGGTTATCTTTAAAATGTTCCTACTTACACATATGAAGTGAAGAGAAAGTGAGGAAGGATAGGAAAAACTAAATACAAGAATCGGGAGTTTAAAACATGGGTTCAATTTCACTTCAACTCAACACCTTTTTCCATGTATTGAAAATATTTGTTGCAATTTTAGCATGAAGTTTCAAACACTTAACTTTTTTATGTAGCTTATGGTTGTAACTGATGACGTATTAGAACCACACAATTTGTTTTAATTGATTAATGAGATAAATATATTGACGGTGTGATAATTTATATAATTTTTATAAGACTTTACGTAAAACATATTACCCCTTAAAAATTAATATTTTAGAACTCATTTTTTACTTTTATAATTGCAAAAATTATGTAGTTTAAAGAGGGAATTCTCATTAAAACCAAATTTAAATGATGTCAATGGCACCAACATATGCTATTATGCCTATAATACAATATATGGCGAGATACACGCATCGCGCTAGGTTATAAACTAGTGATGATAATTTTGCTCGGCCTTATCAAAGGAAATTAATTCCTTTTAATGTCACTAATGATGACATTGAATACAAAATTTGTAAAAATTGAGAAAGAGTCTTTAAATGAAAGTTCTACGGAGAAAAGAAGAAATGGGTGATTTTGTTTAAAGGTTCGTTCACAGTTTTGACTTTCCACTTAATTCAATTTACATTTCTCTGACTGGAAATTCGGATCCTCTCTCTCGATGATTTTGTTGTATGGTTTGTCATGATATAAAGGTTATCCTCGTGCCAGTTTTCGGCCATCGAAAGTAAGCCCCTTTCTGGTTCGGTCAAAGACAATCCATCCACGCCAAGCTAGTAAATTCATGGGGGTTGGCACTCTAACTTAACTCATGGTCAAGTGCGAAGGTAATTATCAAGTTTTGAACCCAAGATGTCTAGATTAGAGTTCATTCCAATAATCACTAGAACAACTCTTTGGGGTTCTTTGTATGTTATATTTACGATCGGTTCATATATTTAACATTAGTACATTGTATTTTTACAATTATTGGCATCGTTCTTCACTAATCACATTTTTTTCAACTTTCATGTAAGGACAAATTTCTACACCGAGTCAATTTGTTGTTTTGGATTTATTTTGTTTGGACAAAACCGTTTAAGTCATAGGTTAGGATTTGAGTTTGTTTATCTTCAAGCCCATGATGCATGATTAAAGACCGTAGCGACCAAGTAAAATGTCTACATCAATATGTCTTGTTTCGTGTCGAGTTTCGTCTTCACCGTCTATGAGATCTAAAGAGGTATGAATGCATATTTATGCTTGATCCCTGGATACATGTTTTGGGCGTTAGTTTTCGAAATGCCTTGAGGCCATTTTTTGTATAAAGTTTTTAAAAGAAATATGTTTTTCGTTTTTAAGTCGTTCAAACGAGATTTATATTCGCTCAAACGGTCATTCAAATGACTTCATGTTTGGTTCACCCGAGGTTATGTTTCTCGTTCAAATGATCAAACAAGCTTCAAATTAGAAGTCTCTATTTCATGGGTTATTTTAGTTCAAAGGTCATTTGAAGGTTGTTCAAGTGAATTTAGGAGTTTTGTTTTAATGATATTTATTTCGTTTAAACGAGAATGCACAGCTCGTTCAAACGACCCTATGTTTTTCATTCGAACAAGTTTGCCTCGAAATTCATGCCGCCTTATTTTTCGCATTTTTCTATAAATATTAGGGTTGGCATCAATTTTTTATGACGAAGGCTTTGAAATCATCTTTCAAAGAGCAATGCAAAACCTCTAAAACCCTAGTTTACACCCAATCGTTTGAGATTCAAGTTTCATCCCAAAATGCTAGTTTAGGAACTCTTGTGTGAGCACCAACATTTATTTACTCTTAATCTTTCTTGAGTATCATTTCATACGCTGGATTCCCCGTGTGTTGTTAGTTGACGCAATAGACTCCGCGTTGCGGTGATGGTTTGCTAACCAAGATCAGCGAATATCGAGACATGTAAGGAGCACGCGTGGTGGTAGTTCATGGATGGATTTCTACATATCGATGTGAAAAAAGTTCAATGAGAGAATATAGCATCTAAGGTTTGAACGAGTCAAGTCGATTGAGTAAATCATTTGTTGTTCTTGTGTAATTCATATATCATATAATGACTTTTGCATGGCTGGATCGTCTGAGATTTTTAGTTGTGGATTTTTCTTGTATATATATGAATTGCTATATTTGACTCTTGCTTATATCACCTAGATGCATGTTTTAGGAGAAGATAAAATTGGACTAATTATTTACACAATATTCAATTTAATTAATGCATGATTAATTAGGTTAATTGTTTAATTAAAATCAAAATTAAAATTGGTGTGTTTGAAAATCCATATAACCCTTAGGAGCACTAGCATTTCTCATTTCATATAAAGATGAACTGTTTTTCAAATTTGAACTTCATTCAAAAGTTTATAATCCTTTTAGTGTTCAACTTGTTCAATCATGAGACCTCTCTTTTCATATAAACATAAGCTGTAAACAGACAATCATATGTAGTTTTAGTATTCTAATTGCACTTAACTATTGGATTTATTTCATTGGTTTATGAATTGCTTACACCATATTTTACCAAGTTCATTTCGTGATATTTTTTACATGGCGTGACCATGTGGGAGGTTATTAGCAATTGTATGGTGGTTATTGTCAAAAAAATTGGTGAAAGAAGTGAGTAGTTTAAAGCTATTATTATTTGAATTTGAATTAGAGTTATTTTGAGGTAAATACGAATAGTTATTGAAGATATTTAATTCAAATTCAAAACTCATAGCCTATCAACCAACACCCAAGCCCCCACCATCACCATCCCAAAGCAGCCCAGCCCAGCCCAGCCCACCCCCCACCCCACCCACACCCACACTAGAACCACCACAAAAATACATATACACCCCACCACCACATGACCTAGTTAGTTAATGTGTGCATAGAGAGAGATCTGGAAAATGTGGCGTCTAAATAAAAAACTGAATTGATGCATTTAGTCAGAGACAAGTTAACCCCTTGATGCAAATATAGCAATTGGCCTCTTAAAACTTTTCTTTACAAAAAAACAATTTTGTACCTAAATATACAAACAAATAATATATAAAATGCTAAAAATATGTTTCCCAACACTTACGGGAACAGTGTCTAAACTTCTTTGGGATGCTACTGTGTATGATGCAAAAAATTAACAATTAAAACAATAACCACTTAAAATGAACTGTTTACCTAAATATATGAAAAAAGAACTCTAAAATCTTAAAATTATGTTTTCCAACACTTGGTCACATAGTCCAAACTTCTTTAGGAGGATACCGCGTATGATGCAAGAATTTAACAATTAATGGCTGAGTACCCAACTTACTGGATGCAACTACTCCCTGGAATGTGATGAAAATCAGCATTTAAGCACTGAACTAAATTTTCAAATTGATCCTAAATTGTAGATTGTGTCATAAAATCGTTTAGAAGTGTTTTTTTTTTTTTTCAGATAACCGAACAGCAAGCAGACTTGTTAAATCCCCCTTATCCACCAAAATGTACCATGTGATTCTATATGATTTGGAAATTGGAGCTAATCATTTCTTGGCAGATGGAACAAGCACTTCAGCTGAGATCGGCCAAAACAAGTTATCTTTCCACACTGACCTTCAGTACAAGTACAGCAAAATTTGGGAACAAGCACTAGTGTTCCTATTCCAGCTGATTTATATTCATGATACAGTATATAGAAAAAAAACTGCATTGCATTCCAAACTAAAGGTCTGCATCCACACTTGGAACTTGATATATATATATATATATAATCATTTCATAGCCCAAGTGACTTCCCACAACAAAGTATCATTCTCTTCCATTAGACTGTCAGTAAGCCCATAACCCTTCCTACAGTTCACTATAGCGACTGTGAAGCTTTCAGGCGCAAGTTCCAACAGATACATGCTTTGTTCGTCCTTATAAGAAGAAGAGAACAGAGGAACATATTAACAAATTAACAAATTAATTGTTAATAATTGATCTTCTTAGATTAAACTTCTCAAGAGGAATAGTTGATAAGTATAGAACTACATGTAGTATTATCTGCACATTCTTTTCACATCTGGTACAAAGGTTTTGGAAGTTTTAGAGGGAAAACCTAAATAATGTAGTCCTAACTTAATGAAACTAACTTTCCCATTATCAATTTCAGACATGGTATTACAAGCACTGGTGCTCTGGTTGAAGTGGATCAAGGATTATAGAAGATTCACGCCTTTGTTTTACATTTCTCACACTTCTCAAGTTTAGTGTCTTTATAATTATCCGGTTAGAAGGTTGATCAGGAATAGTTTTGAGAGAGAGAGAGAGAGAACTTTGGCATTACCTTAGATAGCTCATAGAATTCATCAGCAGATATTTGCAGCAACTCTGCAGCAGTCTGACCAGTACACCATGCAAAAACTTTTGTGACATCTTCTGCTAGAGCTATTTTCAAATGCAATGAACGTGTCACTTCTTCGGCATTGCAAGCACAATGACAGAAGTTGCACTCAACAGCACCTTCGGAAGTCTCGTTGACAAAATGACCACAAAGGGCATGTGAAAATCTTATAGTTACGTGTTCAATTTGGTCAAGCCAAATTCGACATATCTGAAAATTAACAAAGTTCAAAAAAATAATAAATAAATAAAAAAAATAAAAGACCAGGCTAGTTACAGATGTAGATGATCTGATGCAAATAACCTTTTCTATTAAGAAAAGATAGAAGGCAAGGGACAAAACAAGTTTAACCTAAATTGTGAGTCAAGCACAAAAAATATTGCTTTATGCAAAGGTCCTCACAGTATCAAAAGGAGAGCATGCCAGATAAAATTGCAAGGTCATGGTCATTGACTCAAGGAGCAGTTACCATAACTTATGAATATGTTTATAAAACCACGGTTAGAAAAAAAAAAAACAAAGGTGAGTTTCACACTTCGGAAGTTTTTTGGACAATAAATACTAAGTGGTTATGATCAAACACCCCAGATCCACAAATTTATTATTTTGTCTCGTATATCCTAATATTTTTCAACAGGTGCACCAAGTCATTTGACTCATCTTATCCTCTAATACTTTCAGCCAGGTACACTCACTTACATACACCAGATCAGTAATAGTGCATCAAACGGTTTCGATTGCCACCATTAATGCTATGGTAGATATAGAAAAACTTTGCCTGTGTCGTGCTTAACTTAAGTTCTTATATATTTTTTTGGACATTGTCGGTCACAAGCCTGGATAAAGGAGGGTTGGGTTAGGCAGCAGATACGGCCGGCAATATGGGCTCTTGAGGATGAAACCGCCCATAATCCACCCAAAATAATGTGTTTGGATCCCATTAATTGTGTTTGTGGGTCAAAATGGTTTGAACGATCCAATAAGATGGTTTGTTGGCGGGTCATTAGCGGGTCAAAATGGTTTTGGACCTTCACAAAAATAAAACTCAAATTACGAAAGAGTTAAAAGATTTATTTTATTCAAGCATTTACTTGTATATTTTTTTTCAAAATTATTATACCATATTTATTTGTATATGGTATAATAATTGTTTTTTCAAAAAAAAAAAAGTGGGTCAACCCGACCCGATCCGGGGTTGACCTGACCCAACCCGGATTTAACGCAACCAAACCCGGCCAAATTATTATGTCTGACTCGCTTTTGATCCGCTCAAATTTATCCATATCCATTTTTGACCCGTCCATAACCGCCCATTTGCCACTACTAGCAGCAGATAGCCAGCGTAAAACTTTATCAGATCCTTATGAACATGAACGCTAATACTAGGGCATTCCCGTAAAGCGATGCGTTGCGCCAGTCACCGAATGTCTCGAAAAATAGACAAGGGACGTTGGACCTACCACTAGGTGTATCGAAAGATAGACAAGGGGCGTCGCATCAGCGCCCAGATGCGATGAAAAATAGGTAAGGGTTTCTACATAAAAAATGAGTAACTCGTAGATATATTGATGTAATCAAGGATATCTATGATAGGGCTATCACTATAGGTCTCAATTACTGAAGGTCTGCAACGAGGTTCAGCACTAAGGTTTGCGTTCGTTTTTTCGTCTGAATCTGAAATCTGAAGTCTGAATCTGAAGTCTGAAATCTGAATCTGTAAAATATGTTTGTTTTTATGTCTGAATGGACTTCTGAATGAATGTATTTAGATTGATTCAAACTTCGGAGGTTCATTTACCTCTTAATCATTCAGAGGCAAAAATAGTCATTAGCCTCTTAATCATTTAAAAATACAAACACTATTTGGTACCTCTTAAGTCTGAATGGTTCAAATTCAGACTCAAACAACACCTAAGTCCTTATCTCTTTGCTCTAGTTATGGATGAATTAACTGAACAAATACAAGATAAGGTGTCGTGGTGTATGCTATTTGCCTATGATATTGTTTTAGTGGATAAGGAGACTCTAGAAAATAAGCAATTTTAGTAATAATAGGAGAGCAATTTAAAATATATGGAGAGCAATTTTAGTAATAATAGGAGGACAAACATAGATGTGATGAAATTGGAGGGTCTAGAAATACTTAAAAATGATCATTTTTGTTATTTAGGCCCGATTATCCAAAAAGATGCAGATATTAGTGATGATGTTACTCATACGATTAAAGCATGCTAGGTTAAGTGGAGAAGTGCTACCGGCGTATTGTGTGATAAGCATATACCTTTGATGTTAAAATAAAAAAAATTATACGACAGCCCATTAGACCCGCCATGTTATATGGGACAGAGTGTTGGACAAACAAAAAACAAAATGTGCAGAAAATGAGTGTAACGGAGATGCGAATGCTAAGATGGATTTGTCGTAATACTCGAAAGGATAAAATTAAAAATGAACAAATTCGTGAAACAGTAAAAGTTTCTCCTATAGAAGATAAATTGAGAGAAAATCGACTTGGATGGTTTGGACACGTCCAGCGTAGACCAATGGACAGCCCCGTAAAGAAGAGTGATTGGGTTAGTATTGATGGTAATACAAGGGGTAAAGGTATGCCTAAATTAGACTTAGTGGGATATTATAAAAAGGAACATGATATCATGTGGTTTAACCAAAGATATTGCACTTAACAGAATGAAATGGAAAAATAGGATTCATGTAGCCGACTCGAGACAATTGGAAAAAGGCTTTGTTGAGATGAGTTGAGTTGAGTATGTATTGGAAAATGAGTAACATTTAAACATATTACACAAAAAAATGCTACTATAACATGCATATAGAGCTATATATATATATATATATATATAGAGAGAGAGAGAGAGAGAATCAACTAATGGAAAAAATTGAATTTCAATTTCAACCCCGATCTTTCAAAAGTTCTATACTTACCCTCAAAGTTTAAAAAGTACTTCAATCTTATCCTAAACCTCATCTCAGCTAAAAAAACTTGACGGAAAATTACTTGGCATTACACGTGGCTGGATCCTTTTCACGTTCATTAGGTTTACACTCATTTGCGAATCAAAAGCAACTGAATTTAGGCAAATTTCTAGGGTTTGTCTCGATGAAGTAGCAATTTCTAAGGTTTTGACATGGATCATAATTTTTGCTATTGTGGACATCCAACCATTTTGAGAACGTCCGGATGCGAATTCAGGTTCAGAGGTTGCCGAAAATTTGGGGTAAATTTTACATACAAATTTCATCACATTATGGTTTTGAAGAAATGCAAATTTAACATTTGTAATGGTAGATTTGAACCTGCTTTAACATTTGCAAATTAGTTAAAGCTGGTCCTTCTTTGAACCTGCTTTAACATTTATAGAGTAAACATATATTGTGAAATTATAAAACAACAAGAAGATTAAAAACTCATTTACTGTCAAACTACAATAAATATATATTGTCATAGCAAATAACTATTATCTGGAGGTTTTCACTGCAGTAAATATTTACTGTCCGAATAAAATCACAGTACTTATATGTAGTGAGGAAAAACGTTGTAATTTGAAAAAAATTCGATAATCGTCCATACCCATACCCTTTTTGATTCTTACACAACAATATTTGCACACACCCTTCCATATAAAACCTTCTCGTTGACCCTCGCCCATCACAACAATAAAGCAACCACCAAAAAATCCACCATACCCATTTCTCAGTCTTCGTCTACAAAACCAGAAGAAGAAAAAAGAAATGAAAAGAAGAGTAAAAAAAAGACTGGAAGAGTAGGAGACAACCCAATAGGAAAAATCTCAATTTTTTGTCATCATCGGAGAGAGAACAAGAGATGGAGAGTGGAGGTAAAGAGAGAAATAGAACGTGGAAGAAAGAAAGAGAAAATGATGTTTGACTTGGGGTGGTTTGGTAAACAAAAAGGCGGATATTTTGAAAATAGGACTTAAACGATGGTTGACTAGACAATGGGAAAAACAATCTATATAAATAGGACCCATATATAATAAACCAAAAAAAATACCGTGTGTGTATATATATATATTGTGTCAAAATATAATAAAAATAAAAACTAGGCAAGGCCTAGGCGCCAATCAAACCCCCGCCTAGCGCTTTCTAAAGCATTTGCCACGTTGCATTTCAATGACACTTGTGTTTTTTTTTCTCGACTTGTTGGGATCTGAAGGCTTTCTTTTTTCATCTTGTTCAAGTCTTCTAAAAGATGGGGGTAACAGAGGTGGCAAATTGTAAATGGGCCACATGGAAGGTCCATTTAGTGGTGAAATGAAGTTACCTTAGCAGCACAAGTATGTTTCGTTATGGTACCACGTGTTAACAAACTCTTATGGTTCTAAACTAGCATAGCTCATGGCTTAGATGCCATGTTTACAAGGGATCCCAGTTAAGTCCCACTTTCTAAACGTACATGATAATTCTTTCAAGTCACATACAAACTAACCCCCAGGACCCTTAACCTCACACTTCGGACTACCAGCACAAAGGACACAAAGTGAAGCCTCCTCTTTTGTTTTCTCCAAAATCTGCTGAATTTATTTTTACACAAATTTCCAACATGTTTCATCATTTTCCTCTACATGTATGCATCCTCATCATCAATATCACCCAATTTTTTTAAGCATAGTGAGTATAGGCTCGTCTCAAGCTTCCATTATCATGTTATTAAAACTCACACACGGAATATTTAAATACATATCAGTCTTAGGGAATGTGCTAGTGGGATTTTCTCCACTAAGTAGGTGGCTTGCCTGGAAGCCAGTTAAACGGAGTTGCATCTTCTTACTTTAACTCCTCCTTTGTTTCTCAAAACCTTGCACACTGGTCTCCTTTGCACACTTATACAACCTCTCCTTTAAAACCACATTTAATACAAGCTGCTAAACATATATCTATATATATATATATATTCTCTCTGAAAGGTATTACAATCAGCTCCATCCACTTCGATTACTAAAATTGAGCCAGAATTTGCTATTAACAGCGCTTCACCATAATTCCTAAGGTGGTTGTACTGTTCCTTCATTGAACCATGTATCATTAAATTGCTCTATTTTTGGCTCTATAGAGTTTAATTCTATACACAAATCAGACATTGCCTGCTCCTGGGATGCAACCAATGGCCATTGAGGATTTGACCTTATCTTACCCAAATAATGCTTGTCCAACCAATTAGAAGAAACATTCTTGTTGACAAATGACTTACAGCAAGTATAACTTGGCAGACATTGAGCTTCATTCTGTAGTACACAAGATCCCAAAGGTCTTCCATAGGTTGGCCACATGGTCATCTTTTCCTTACTTTTTACCAACAAATCATCTATATACGCCATGGTTCAAAGTCTCAGTATCGGTCCCGGTATCGGACACTCGATTTTCAACTCGGTCGCGGTATCGGGCGATACGCAAAGATACACTATTTAGAGAGCGCAAAAAATTCTGGAAAAAATGTAGAAAATTTTAAAAAAAATAAGATTAACAAAGTGGACCAATGAGATACATTCAAACCCATCATTCAATATGCATTGCATTGTATAATTAGTTATACTAAAGCGCGGCAGAGTTATCAGATTCAATATTGCATCGTAAACCAATACTAATATTGAAAACAATCAAATGGCACATAGAACTTGATAAAATATTTACATGGAAGATAAATAGAAATTATTACAATGTTTCGTCATTTTTATCTCTCTATTTAGTTGCGAGATCGATCATACGGATTTGGATAGGAGTAATTTCTTTCAGTAGGGTAAGAAAAGAAATATGAACCATATTACTGCTCAGAGGGTTGGTTGGGATGACTGATTAGATGATCCATAATTTGGAAATTGTGGTTGGCGATCTCCTGATTGACTACCGTGATGATAATATCCAAAACCTCTATACCCAGAACTATCAGTTGAAGACCCACCATATTTTTCAAAAAAATAACATTTTTATAGTTTTATAACATTTTTTTGTAACATTTTTATAGTTTTATAACATTTTTTTGTAACATTTTTATAACATTTACAGTTTTATAACATTTTTTTGTAACATTTTTATAGTTTCACAACATTTTTTTATAACATTTAACAATTTTATAGCATTTTTTGTAACATTTTTATAACATTTAAAAAAAATAACATTTTTATTGTTTATAACATTTTTTTGTAACATTTAAAAAAAATAACATTTTTATAGTTTTATAACATTTTTTTGTAACATTTTTATAACAACTAAAAAAAAATAGCGTTTTTATAACATTTAACAGTTTGTAACATTTTTATAACATTTAACAGTTTGTAAAAAAAAAATTGAATCGGTTGTCTCGGCCGATATCGCGGCGACGCGTCTCGGAATCGGTTGTCTCGGCCGATATCTCGGCGAGACAACACGATTCAGTGTTTTTTTTTAAACGCCTCTCGATATCGTATCGGACAAGGTTCTAAAAGGCGCGAGGCGTGGTCGAGGCATAGAGGTCAAGCCTCAAGCCTTAGGAGCCTAGGCGTAAAAAGGCGTTTGTCCTTTTTTTATTATTTTAATTATTCCAAGGCTAGTAATATAATAAAATAGCACATACCTTGAATTTTGAAAATATATCCATATGTTTGGTAGCCATCTTTCTCACATTCATGCTCCATAACCAATATTTGTCAACTAATCCTTTGTTTTGTTTAAAAAAAGTGTGCCTTAAACCTTTTACTAAGAATAGGGGGTAATAAGGCGTAGGCGATGCGTTTCTCTAAAGCCTTAAGCCTAGGCGGAGCCTAGGCGGGCCTTTTAGAACAGAGGTATCGGTACCCTCCGATTCCGAGTCAACTCGGCCGATACTTTGAACCATGATATACGCCTTCATGGTAGTGTCTACTCCTTGAACATATTGGTCAATAGTCGTTGGTAAGTTGCTCATGCACTATTCTAAGCCAAAAGCGATGTAACGCTACAGGCAACGTGGTGATAAAGAAGGCTTTCTCCTCGTACTAGTATTGTCCGAACAATGTGTTGGACCAGTTGCCCCAGGATCTATTATGTTGATCACGCGAATAAATCAAACTAAAAAAATCATTCACTAACCAAAACGTAAAATCCAAGAAGGTTGGAACAAGGGCTTGTTTCACGAAGAGTATTTGATGCAGAATAATCGAGAAATGGGCTCGATGTACCTCACGATCTTCTACCATATTCCTTATATGATCAATCACGACCAGTGCGTGGGCTCTTCCTTCGAAATCACCTTCTTTTCTCTCTCACTCTTTTTCTTAATTCTGAATTAAGGTTTCAAGAGTTCTAAGAATGTCAAAACATCAAAAACAAGAGAGTTTTAGGCGATTATATATATAGGCTATGGCAAAACCCAAGGAGAAATTAGGGTGTCGCTCCCAATGTGTCTAAGAAAACCAAATATATCTGTCTCATAATCCTAATCCATTAACTATAATTAATTCCACCGAATAATCATAATTGCAACTAGTCCTTAACTAAAATTTATATTTCGAGCTCCTTATTCTTAATTATTTAATTTTCCCCACATTGAGGTTACAGAGATACCAGTTAATAAAATAACACTGCCAATTTAATTTATTTAACTTCTTTAATTCATTAACCGGTCCAATTTAACTCATTCATAGTGTTAGAATAACATAATCCGCTTGCAACGTTTAACACATATAAAACTTATAAGCTTCTTAAGGGGGTATCACGAGTCTTTACACTAAGACGTGGATTCCATCCATAAATGACTTCACAATACACTAATCGTCACCACCAATCTATCAATCTTATTGATCCAATAATGAATCTCATCAAATAGGTCAAAGCAATAAATAACTAGTGCACGCGTCCATTAAGTATATCGGGATAAAGAGATTAAGTAAACCTAATAATCTTAAGGTGTACATATTCCAATTAAAATCAGTAAAAGATAATGACATCAAGGTGGTCATATTCAATACACACAAAGTGTACTAGCACAATTAGTTGAAACTATATTGTTTCTCAAAATAAAGACAAACATACTGAAATATTGTGCTAAAGTCCTATTGATGGTGTGTCCAGTTTCATCAAAGACAATAAACGGGAATTCTACAACCACTTAAAGTACGATTTGTCTTTAATTTTTTTTCTTTTGGGGTGTTAGTGGTGGTGGTGGTGTTTGCATATCAATTCCTTGAAAACGATGTCGATCTTATGTGGCTGGATTTTCCTTATCTCCATTCTTCTGAACATCATTATGCTTTTTAGCACCCTTCATCAGCGCAATTTCCTTACCTCTGTTGCCGCTAGCTTTCGATCAACCACCACCTTAATCACTCGCGATGATAACCTCTTCCACCTTTGTGTACTTCTCAAATTTTAGGCATGAGATTGTCAATTGTATTTTTTTCCTTCTTGGTAAATGATTAGTACAATAGTGAATCATTAGGCAAAATGATCTTAATAATGCTACAGTGACCTGAACAATCTTCCACCTCGTTGTACACTTTTCAGTATCATCGAGAATATTCCCAAAGTGTTTCTTTGAACTCCTAGAGCATGAGCATGGCATTCATCTTCTTGGGATGTAAATTGCCGGTAATGAACCTCGTGAAGGAGTCAACCAGCTGCTCGAAGCATTTAAATAACTGAGTGGGGAGCTTCTCAAGCCACTTTTGAGCTACATCCCTCAAATTATAAGGGAAGATCTGACACAAACTATAAGAGAAGATCTGACACATCAGTGCCTCGTTCTTGTTCCATAAACCCATAGCTTGGCGGTATTGATGAACATAACCAATGGAGTCCATCTTTCTGTCATATATCTTGAATCGTGGCGTTGTAAAATTTTTGAGAGGCTCGACTTCTTCCAGGCCATGCAAAAAGGGATTTTATTTGGTTTACCAAAGATCACGACATTAGTTCTCTCGTAGTATGGATCCCAACCCAAGTTACCCACCACCCAACTTTTTACGAATAAAACTTTATATTCCATCCCTTTAGTGCTTGCTCTCACGCCTATAGATGAGTCATGATTTCATTCGAGCAACAATTACTAGCCGTGATGTTACGTGCTCCCTCGTACGCGTCAATAAATCTAGAGACCTAGCTCGGATGGTGATGCCCATACCCGCCATCGGATTGGTCCTCGTGGGGGTGGTAGCAAGAGTTAGGAACGAAATTCTTACCCTAATGCTTCAATTTTGCACTATAAACCCTAAAGTTTGTGGTAATTTGAAATTCTTAACGTAATGTTTCAATTTTGCATTGTAAACCCTGAAGTACATTTAGGAATGGAATTAGAACATTAAGGATAACTCCGTTAGTTGAAGAAAACAAAAAGTTGATGTGGCGTTGACTTAACAAATGATGCTTAAAAAGATTTTATTATAACCAATCGAATTATGCCAAGTGGAAATGAACATGGAAAATAATAAAGATGAATCTTAAAACACGAAAAAAAATCAACGGCTTATTTAAAAAATCATAAATAAATTGAAAACATTTGGGAAAAAACTTTAAAATAGAAAGAAAAAAATACACATAAACTCATTTGTTGATCACCCGTGGTTAATAGCAATTGAAATTCAGTATTATTTATTTCAAATCATAAATTACTAACCACCCATGTTAAATTTTGAAATTCAGTATTATTTATTTCAAATCATAAATAATTAATAGCAATTGCATATTATCATTGAATTATTATTTAAGTTTCTCTACTTAAATTACTTTTAAATACACGCAATCTATTGGTTCTACCACCACACATAAGTAGATTAATCACACTTGCATATAATTATCACTCATAATATATACAACTATAGCATCCTTCGAAATGACCACCGCGATGTTGCATACTCTACTATCATGTTCATGTACCTCTAGTTCCAAATCAAGGACTATCGGTTCGAAATGTCTCCTCGAACGATAAATCAAACAACACGCAATGGAGGCGAACATAGTTCTAAGCCTTTAGGATACGTACATACCTAACGTGTCCAAATGACACGTCGGTCCCACTAATACATAGCACATAGTGAGCCACCCTAAGTTCTATGTTCTGGGACACACATCTAGGCCTCACTGGAATTGTCAAGATGAGATCGCCCTCTGTGCGGAACCTCCCGTGGTAGCAAGTAGCGTAGATATGTTTACACACATAATCAAATCACAACAATAGGTATTCACCTAACCTATATATACATATATTCAGTAGGTATACGCACAACCCATCATATAAACCCATACATAGTATATATCTCTCGCATACTCCATGTACTCTTAATTTACAATTATAACCTCTTTTCATATATTTACGAGTATCACTCAGTACCCGAAGGGTCCTAGTTACCCTTTTATTAATATCAATCATTAATATATCTCTATCATACCGGTTCACAACTTGGGTTTACTCACGCTCTCCATAACCCGTTCCAATTCCCCTAATTCTTTAAATTTCATATTATGCCCAAAAGGTCCTAGCCTTAATCCTACCATTTTGGCTGAACCAAATCCTTACCATAGTCTACTGGAATTCAATGGGTCCCTCCCTATAGTTTAAGAATGATACAAAAAAAAAACGTTGATTATTCGTGAAATTTAGGGCATAAACTAAAAATTTGCCAAAATCTGGGCAACCAAATCAATTTTGTGAAGAACCCGAATCGATTCGCCTGCCGAATCGATTCGGTCATCAAGCCAAATTGATTCGCACCTGACAGATTCGTCTTCGTCGTTTTGTTATGAGTTTTCTCAATTCTTAATTCCTCAAACCTCTATACAGCAATCCCAAACTCCCAACCAACATTAACAAACATCAAATATGTGTGTGGACGATTTCTAACGTAAATAACATATTAAATTCATACAAAATCTATCCAAGAACAAATTCAAAGCCCATAATCCTAAAAACCCTAAGTTATGGTGTTCTTCTTGTGTAATCAATAAGATATCCAGATTTCTTTTGTTTTATTCATCATATAATATCTGATTTCAAATCCTCTACATAAAGGAGTCTATTCTACATGCATTCCTATATCAAGTCATGGATTACACCCATTAAATCCCCAAGAATATGTCCAAAATATGTAATTGAACCCTACACTACATGGGTATTATAACATGCTTAAATAAATCGCAAGATAAACACTTGCCTTTGCAATAGCAGGTCTGAATTTGTTTTTGTGTGATGAAGGCGTTCTTCCCTTGCCTCCGATCACAATTCCGACAACTTTGGTGATGAGAAACGGTGTTAGATCTCCAAGAACTCTCTTTTCTTCCTCTCTAATGGCCTCTCCTCTCTCAAGATAGTAGTAACCCTAGCCTCTAACTCAAAGGGGCTAATATAACCTTTCAATTTTTGGAGTTCTCTCTACCCTAGTCCACCAAATGACCGAAACACCCTCATATGGTGTCAGGTTAGTCTAAAATCGCCCCGAGACCCAAACAGCACACCCAGGTATACTATTCCGACTATTTCGACCCTTTTCGAATCAACTGTGACCTCGAAATCACCATCTGAGTCGCTCTACAATAATTTCCTATCTCGACCTCAAATAGTCTACACACGACACCCGGTTAAGATATAACACTGTCACGTCACGTCACTATCACTCGCTTATGACGTAAAATAATTATTTACTATTCACTTAGTAATTTTATTCCCTAAATATTAATCTTTATCTCTCCCGATTAATATTTTAGTCAACACATACTATTTAATTCAATTAAATTACGTCACACGTGTAATTTAAATTATCCGAATTAATTCAATTATATATACTCAGAAATACGGGGAGTTATAGTACCGACTCCCCCATCACTTATCAGCTGCAAGATCATATATATTTGGACTTATCCCCACACTGATTTGCTTATCCCCCCTAGTGTTATCAATCAAGTGGACCCCATATGTAATAATTGGCGAAATGCATTTCCACAAGTACCATATACTACACTTGATGAAAATGTAATAGAAAATGTATTGACCACTTAGATTTACGAGATAGAAATTAGCAAAAGAGGAAATGAATGAATGAATGAATGAATACATTCATTCTCCCCATCACTTTCTATTTATATTAATAACTTTCAGATATTACATAAGTACCGTACATAGTTTAAATATAACATAACATACCATATAACTATTACAAATAAAACCCGACAACACTCCCCTTCAAGGTGGTGCAAAGGTATCTACCATGCCCCGCTTGATCAACAAATATTGCAAACAAGTTTTGCTCACACCCTTAATCAAGACATCAGCCACTTGATCAGTCGTGCTAACATACGAAGTACAAATCAATCCACGACGAAGCTTCTCCTTAATAAAATGTCGATCAACTTCAATGTACTTTTTCCTGTCATGTTGAACTGGATTGTGGGCAATACTAATGAAGGCTTTTGTTGTGACAATACAAATTCATTGGCTCACGAACAGGGTAACCCTAATCATCTAACATGTTCCGTAGCCACATCAACTCGCACACTCTATGTGCCATGGATCTAAACTCAGCTTCTGCATTAGATCTAGCAACTACATATTATTTCTTGCTTCGCAATGAAACAAGATTACCTCCAACTAAAGTGCAATAACTTGAAGTGGATTGACGATCGATGACGGACCCTGCCCAACCAGCATCAGTATAAGCTTCAACACGTAAGTGATCATGCTGCCCAAAAAATACTCCCTTCCCAGGGGAACTCTTGAGGTACCAGAGGACATGATACGCAGCATATAGATGTGGTGTTCTTGGAGCATGCATAAACTATCTTATTAAACTAACAGCATAAGAAATATTCGGGCGCGTTTGAGAAAGGTAAATAGGTCTCCTAACCAAACGCTGAAATCTTCCCACATCAGTAAATGGCTCCTCATTCGTATCATTGAGCCTATGGTTATGCTCAATGAGGGTATCAACAGGCTTAGCTCCAAGTCTAGTTGTTTCAGCTAACATATCTAACACATACTTCCATTAGGAAATGAACACTCCTTTCTTGGATCTGCAAACTTCGATGCCAAGGAAGAATCTCAATAATCCGAGGTCTTTCACCTCAAACTCCATTCCCAAGAATATCTTCATCGCTTGTATCACTTCCGGATCATCTCCGGTGACAACAATATCATCAACATATACAATAAGGGCAGTGGTGCAATTTTGGTGCCTCTTGATGAAGAGTGTATGATGACTTTGTGTGTTCCCTACTCTCTTCACAACAGTGTTGAGCCTCTCAAACCAAGCACGTGGAAACTGCTTAAGCGCAAACAAGGCCTTATTTAGTTTGCACACTAAATTTTGTCCATCAGCAAGCTTGAAACCAGGAGGTGGCATCATCATATACACTTCTTCCTCGAAATCGCCATGAAAAAAGGCATTCTTTACATCCAACTGATGCAAACGCTAATAAATATTAGCTACCAAGGATAGAAGAACTCGTATTGAGTTGTTTAACTTGGCAACCGGAGCAAACGTCTCTTGATAATCAATCCCATATGTCTGAGTGAAGCCCTTTACAACTAACCGTGCATTATATCTCTCAATTTTTCCATCAGCCTGAAACTTAGTTGTGTATACCCACTTGCAGCCTACTGGTTTCTTTCCTTTGAGCAATGGAACAATATCCCAGGTATTATTCTTCTCAAGAGCCTTCATTTCCTCAAACATGGCTTCCCTTCCACTGGTTTTGATTAAGGGCCAAGAAATGGAAACAGACAATAAAGAAGAAGTGAAAGCACGATATGTAGGAGATAAGGCATCATAAGATACCAACTGAGATATAGGATTTTTCGTACAATCATGAACACCCTTAAGAAGAACAATAGGGACATCAAGAGCGAGTGAGGGATTACCTGGATCGAGGGAGACTTCTTAGTCCTGGGGTGGGACAATGGCTTGCTTTTTTCTACTAGTATATACAAGTATGTCCTTTACCTGTTGCAAATCATTAGTGTCAATAGTAATAGGCATAGGCTCCCCTTGATTAGGAAACTCCCCCTATGTAGGAACAGGTAATGGAATGGGATATGGGTTCTCTATACTGATAATCTCACCCTGTAGAGAATCTCGAGTAGTAAGGGAAAAAAAGGGAATCGACTCAAAGAATGTGACATCCATGGAGAAAAACCGACAACGAGTAGTAAGATTATAACACCAATACCCCTTTTGAGTGGCAAAATACCCAAGAAACACACACCGGATTGCTTTTGGATCCATTTTATCCTTGCGATGATGTATGTGAACATAACAAACACAACAAAACACTTTAGGAGGAAGAGTGAATAAAGGAGAGTAGGTGTATAAAATAGAGACCGGTGATTGATAGCCGAGAATCCGAGAGGGCATGCGATTGATTAAATACCTCGCGGTTAACGTTGCATCAGCCAAATATGATTTAGGTACCCTCATACCTATGAGAAGGGAATGACACACCTCTATAATATGACGATGTTTTCTTTCAGCAACACCATTTTGTTGTGGTGTATCAACACATAATGTTTGAAGGACAATCCCATTATCAGCAAAACAAAAGGCAAATACATAAATTTCCCTCCATTATCAAATCGAAGGATCTTAAAGGGATATCCAAACTGAGTACACACCATCTTATGAAATATTTAAAAATTGAATAAACTTCACTTTTAGTTTTCATAAGATAAAGCCATGTATAACGACTAAAGTCATCAACAAACACAACAAATTATCTAAAATCAAGTAATGAAGTAGTTGGTTCACGACCCCACGCATCAGAATGAACAAGCTGTAACGGAGTTATATTTTCATTAATACTAATAGGATAGGGAACACGACATTGTTTTGCGAGAACACAAGCTTCACAATTTAGCTCGAAAGGTTCAACAAATGAAAAATTAAAGGGTAAACGTTTCAAAATGCCATCGCGTCAACAGATCTTTATTGCTACTACTAACCCTAATACTAGATTGATTTGCAACATAAGAAGATGGCCTCAATTTCAGCAAATACAAGCCATTGTCTTCACGTCCACTTCCAATCGTCTTCCCCGTGTCCAAAACCAGAAAGAGGCAATGAGACAGAAAAAAGTTTACACTACAATTCAAGTTTTTGGCAATGTGACTAACAGAGAGAAGATTATTGGTAAGCTTTGGAGCATGAAGAACAGATGATTGGGTAATATTAGAAGAGACAGGAATTGTGCTCTTCCCCGTAATGGAGAAGGATCCATCCGCCACTCTAATCTTATCCCTACCAGAGCACACATTGTAGGAAGAGAAACCGAATGCCATAACAGTCATGTGATCAGTAGTCCCTGAATCATGATCCAAGAAAGTGCATCAGATGAAGCGAAAATATGATTTGACGAATGAGAAGTACCTGTCTAAGCAAAATTAAAGGGAGAACTATGATGAGAATCAAGTTGAGCTAACATCTGTCATAGATACGAAACATCTTCTTCGATGAATTGTGGCCCGAGAAGGACATAACCAGTAGGTGTTGAAGGCTCATTATCTATTGTACGCGTCACAGATGGACCACGAAATAGAGCAGACCAAGGCTTGACATTTGACTGAGCTACAGGAGGTCGGACATGGAGGTTCCAGTAAGTTTCCCGAGTATGACGAGTACGCCCACAATGGTTACACTTCAACCTGCTCTTATCATCTTGCTTCCCCGCTCTTTAGGGGATGGGTTTATTCCATTGTTAGGTGGTGAGAGCAAACCTCTCACATAAAGGCACTTCTGGCTCAGGCTTTGGATTCATAACTTTTTTCTTACTTTCTCCATTTAAAATATAGGAAAAAACTTCCCTAACAGAAGTAGGTGCAGGATATCTCCCCAACACTTGCAGCCTGGCATGCTCATACTGTGGGTGCAGACCACCCAAGAACTCATAAATGTGATTTTGTTCTCCATAGCCCGAAATGATTAAAAATCAGCGGCACAAACTGGTATGTAGTCTTGGTAGTGGCCAACCTCTTCCCACTTTCCACACAGAGTATAGTAATAGGTGGCAAAAGAAAGATCATCTTGCTTGAATTTTGCAATCTGTTGTTGAAGCTCATACAGCTTAGAAAAATTACCAACGGATGAATAGGTTTCCTCAACAGCATCCCATAACTCTTTGGCCGTTTTTACAAACAAGAACCATTTGCTAATTTGTGGTTGCATTGACTGTAACAACCACGTCATAACCAATGCATTTTCAGCATTCCATTATTGGAATTGAGGATCATTTTTGGCCGACTACGTGACAGTTCCATCAATATGGTCAATCATTCTTCTACCTGTGATATGCATACGTGCTAATTGATCCCACTGCATATAATTCTTCTACCTGTGATATGCATACACGCTGATTGGGCCCACTGCATATAATTTGTCCCATTCAGCCTAACAGTGATGATACACAGGCCGGATGATGTTCAGTGTTACTACCCATTGTTGGAGTAAGACTTGATGAAGACATAGCTCCTTCGGAGCTCACCTCTGAACCAAACATGTTCTTAAAAAGGTTTTTGGGTTATACACTCTTCAAAAACAGAACAAGTGTGTAGAGAATTACCTCTTTAGCACAAAACAACTTATATGGTAGAGTATGAAACTACATACAAACCCTAAAAACTGCGGAGCAATTCATATCTGATTCACGTAACAACAAAAAACAGGGGAGTAACGCATATACCTCAATCGCGAAGAACAAGGATGGAAAAACTGATCGGAACATAGCGATTTGAACAGATCGCAAAAGTTGTGAATGTGATTAACCCTACTTATATTAATAACTTCTAGATATTACATAAGTACCCTTAATAGTTTAAATATAACATAACACACCATATAACTATTGCAAATAAGACCCGACAACACAACAGTCGGTGGAAAAAAACATAAGAGTTCATAAAACACCAAGATCTGCAATTTCATTAAAAAAATAACTAGATTTCTTAAAACATACATCAAAGGCTGGTGTTTTATGATTGGTCATGGATGAAACAACATGTGTAGATTGAGTGCTGATAAAATGAAAGTAATACCCATAAAGTATGGAAAATAAGGAAATACTCAGAAAGATGATTTGAAAGTTTGTTCATGATTGGAGAACCAACACAAAACATACATGTATACTGCTAGTCTCACTGGATAGATCTGAAAGGTGCGATAACTTGTGGAGACAAGATGAGTTTAGCAATGCGGACAAGCAACTAAGGTTGATGAATAAAGCTCCAGTTTCATTTTCAAACCATGAAACTTCGAGGCTGTCCAGCAAAAATTAGCTTTTAAGTTATCAAAACAATATCTAGAGCCATTAATCAATGAAGCAGATAGAAAAATGTATACTTACCACTTTTGTTTTGTCATAGAGCATGTCAAGCCAGAAATATACACAGTGTGACCAAGCCCTAACCTCCCCAATGACCTGAAACGCGTATATTTTTTATCAGACAATTTTATTTAAAGAAAAAATAGATAAAAATTCAATTCATAGATATTAGTAAGCAATTAAGGCTACCAGGATTTATCAAAATGTAGTTTTGTGCAAATCACTCCAGTTGTATCTTCAATTCTTAAAGAGAACGTGGCCTCTGCAATGTTTCTTTCTGTACTGATGTCTACAACAACACCATAGAGGCTGATACCGGTCATCTTGTCACGAAGGTCAACCACAAATAACTGCAAGACTTTGAAAATGTAAGAAATGTCAATAAATAAAAATGACTCGGGTGAGTACCAATACCAACTACACATATGAGAACAAAAATCACGTGGCTCACTTGGATCTTTCTCGCAAGAAACTCCAGAATACTTGGAAAATATATTTTACAATACAATCTAGTGACTATAATGATGTTGTCTTATCTCTATGTTTCTAATTGATCAGAGAGAGCATACTTCTTCCCAACATTATAACTGCAACACATATGAGATAAGAGATACCTTGGCAACTACAACAGGAACATGATAACTGGAAGTCTGTAGGATAAATGATTTAGAACATCTTGCAATTTATTTCTTAGAAAAAGTTTGATCACACAGAGAGGAACATGTGTGAACAGTGTCACGTGAACAGTTATTGTAGTTTTTTGGTTTGAATTACTTTTTAGTTTTCATCAAGTAATCAACTTTTAGTCAGATTAAAATTCTTCAAGTAATATAAATAAGTGATAATTTGCATTGTAATCATTATCTATCTTCTCAATAAAAAATAGAAATAAATAACAGTTTTGATTTCCATCACTTCTAATTTTCTTTAAGGTATTGCTTGTTTTATTACTTGAATCTATTGATTCACACACTACCGCTACGTCGATAGGGCAGCTCACCCTTGAAATATGCCATATTTTTAAGCATAATTGGCATCAAGACATCAGACAATAGGGGGCATTGGAACTGCTTGAGACCCCCTCCTGGTAAGTGGCATAAGCTAACAATATAGTACTACGAAGAGAATTGTTGTTCATATTGTTCTAACAGGCACTAAGCGAAAGGAAGTTAGACGGGCACCTAGCCGCTTTCTATTCAAATATAATACTACAAAAAAACAACTACAATCACTAACTTAACATTTTCAACATGGTTTAAGTAGCCAGATCAATGTATCAATAACAGTGCATACATCAAAACAGTACTTAACACGACGATTCTTTTATTACTTTTAAAATATAACGTTTTATTAAAAAAAAAAACTTAAAATATAACGTTTTATTAAAATAAAATAAAAAACTTTTTTAAAACAGTTTTTTATGAATTTAGTCTTATTACCAAAAAAACGTTTTGTGATTAAAAAAAGAGTTTTTATTTTACTATAAAAAATAATGTTTTATAATAAAAACAGTTTCTTTTTACCGTACCAATCAAACTTTCTCAAAAATTAAAAACATAAAACCAATCCATCTCAAAACACAAACAAGTCCTACATAAAAGTACAAATACTGCAAACCGGACAGTGTTCGTATTAAATTGTTTGTGACAGCTTGTTTGTGACATATTTGTAATACTCTATGTTGTATCCCATTCTCTGTTGGGAGCAACTCATTTCGAGTAATTTATGTTTGATTGAATCTTTGCATAAAAAGTAAAAAACTATTTTTAACGTTTTTATTTATAGAAAACAGTTTTTTAACATTGTACACCGTATTCTTTGAAACAAAGTGTTTTTTAAATAAAAACATTTTTTGTCAGTTTTATTAATAGTAAACACTTTCAAAAAGTTCTTGTTTTACAATAATGTATGTTTTTTAATAAACAACGTGCTTTTGGTTTTTCCAAAAACAGTTTTAAATTCAGATTTTTTAATTATTTTTAAAAATGGTACATATTTTTGTAAAAGTATATTTTTTATTAAAAAGCATAATTTTAAAAAAAACTTTCTATATTGAAAATGTTTTTAAAAAACATTATTGTAGATAAAAATCTCAACAAATTGTTTGTCATAATAAAATGTTATTTTTTATAATAAAAACTGCTTTTATTATAAAACTTTTTTTAAAAAAAAATATTTTTTATATTAAAAAAAACGTTTTTTATAATAAAAGTGTTTTTGTAAATATGAATTTATTTTATTGTGTGTGTATATATATATATGTATAAATGTGAATGTATTAAATTATATTTATATATCAATGTATTTCTAATATTAGATAAATACATTTAGCATATTAATGTATAGTGTATAAGTATAATAATGTATATCAATGTACTCAGGGGTAAAATGGTCTTTTTAGTTGAAAAAGTTGGTAAACGGTCAAACTGGTCAATTGACGGTTTCAGTTAGTTTTGGACCCCAACTAATTAATACAAAACCCAAAATAATGAGAACTATTGGACCCCAAACAGTAATAAATGACCCTTCTTTTTATATTTTTAGTTGTATTACTATTGTGCTAGCTTTTTCTATCTGTTACGAGTTGGGTGTTAATTATTATAAATAAGGTTTTGGGCCACTCATTGTAAGCAATGACAGCTGAATGATATTGTGTAATCACATCATGTAGTTTCAAACATGGGTTAATCATGGCAATGGAGAAGGACGAATACAAAAACTGATGGAAGAACCCAACCTTGGCCTTGCTAGATAGTTTGCTGCCACCCCTAACAAACCCAACTGACTCGGCGCCTATGCCCTACGAATACAAAAACTGATGGAAGAATAATATATACTAATAGAGAAATATTATCAATATAACTAATATCAAATATTTAATTTCTATCCAATTAAATAAGATAATATACAACAAATATATTAGAAAGTCATATAATATAAATGATATAAATAATAGCATCAATAGCATCTCCCTTACTGAATTTGAGTCCCACATCGAAAAGTGTAGGACATCTCCAGTTGCTTCCTTCTTCTTTATAAAAGAGTTGTTTCATTCCTTTTAGTCATGGTGGGGCATTTTCTTATTTGAGTAATGAGCAATGGGCTTAAGGATTTTTTACATTTTTCCGGGTGCTAAAGGTTTGCAAGGGTTAACAATTGAGTTAGTAGACCAACCCAATCAACAAATTACCTACAAATTCGGGTTGAATCCCAAAATCCACACTTTAAAGGCAGGTCCATCACAATTTGGTGACGAATTAGGGTACTAAGGGTCCCACTACTAGAGTGCACCTTAGCCAACACCTATATTAGATCCACAGCCCTAGGAATGACAGCCCTACTCTGAACCCTAATCCTCACCGCCACTGAAGCCTGCCTCCACTCCCCTGAAACCCTCATCCAAAAACTCGCCTTAGATGGCCTAATAAGGACCCAGTTACACAGCCATGACTAGGGACTCTACCTGAACTTTCTACTTGGATGATGTTACCTGCCAACACAATCCCGCCTCAACTCCCGGCCTCCACACTACGCACATCACCTGACCGGCATTGTCCCAAACCCTAATGCAGTCATCTCTACCTCTACCCCGACCCCAATCAACCTGAACTCTACCAAATGCCAACCATGACCCCACCGTACCGAAACAATCGAGCCGCACCATATCGTCTCCAATCTCCACTGTGCATCAAGGCCTCATATCGATTATTTATACATGGTCATCATCAACAGAGATCTCCCACTCCTTCCATGAGCTGGAAACCATATCGATGTGTAAGATTGTAGTATACCCATTGTGCCTCCATAGTTAGAGTTGTTTAGAATTCCTTGACTAGAACACTCTCTAAGTCTTGTCCCTAATTTCTCCAGAAAACTTCACTGATCCAAATGAACATGTCAAATCATCATGCACATTGGCTTCAGTACATCACTTTGGGATAAAAGTTTATTGGGCTAGCAGGCTTAAATTCACCCCCAAGGAATAATATTTTCTTACATTGAAATTCACTTTTAATTTAATCATGTGGAATTTGGTATTTCCAAATACATTGTGCAATATACTCTGATACATACAAATCATCTTTGGAATGTCTTCCCTCGCTAAATGTTAGTTGAGAACATAAAAGACACTCCATGAAAATTCCATGTCTCCTTTAGCAAACTCTTATTGGTGATTCGCCGCGACGAAGACAACTTTCGCTACAGCGACGTACTTCGTCGCCGGACGCGAAGTCCTGGTTGTCAAATGCCAAAAATCCAAGGAGCACTCCGCGAACTGTGCCGCTAAATGTTCGCTCCAGCAAAACCTTGTTATGCTATGGTGAATAGTTTTTGACAAGCCCTGTCACAACCCCAAGCCAAAAATAGTAGGGAACGAACGTCTTGACATGCCACCAAGGCATTCTATATTCCGACCTTAAAATTTTCTTTTAAAATAAGTGTAGCGGAAATATATTCACATGGTTATGAGTTATAACTAGCTGAAAAGGTAACACGTCATCAGAGCTTAGAAAACATAACTTCTTATCCTCATAGATAACTAAATTCTATTACCAGTCGTGACAGAATCACTTAAGGAGAAATAAATTCTCTAACGTCTCATTCTACACTAGCCTCTACCACAAAACAAATCTCAAAATATAATCTTCAATTCAATCTTCAAATGTTCATCCTCCTCTCTAACTATAACCTGAAAATGAGTCATTTATAACACATCCGCTAAAAGCTGAATAAGATTCAATCTCCGGACATTCTAAGATTTTTCAGAAAATAAATACATATTCAAGTTAAAACAAAAGGCATAAACATATATGGATAGGAACTTGTATCAATATATTTATAAGTGAATGACAATATACAGAAATGAATAGCTCAGAATAGAACAAATGCGACAAATCAAATGTAATATTTTTTTCTTCCAATCATATCATTTTAATGGCCAAGTACATTCTAATATTGTTTTCTTCTACTGTATTAGTCCCCGGTAGTTGAGGGTCAATTGAACTAGATCCTCACAATGCCTTATTTAGAGCACACCAGCAATAACACAGCTGCGAAGGTCAATCAGTAAGAGAGATCCCTTAGGCCGAATCTTATTTCCAGTATTCAATAAAATTTCATTTTCCATATGGATTTCAATCAGTATGTCTATATGGAGAGATATAAACATATCACAATTGAATCAATCATCGGTATCAGATGCACTTTGAGAATAAAAGCAGTTCGCAAAATACATATAGTTTGCATAATATCATATAATCAAAATGCGTAAGAATTGGTATAAAGTACTCAACCAAAACAAAGTTTCCTAAATATAAATATTGAGTCTCGGACTATGAAGCACCGCCACTCTCCCGGAAGCCACGAGTCAGCTTTGACACGAGTCCGACACGCGACACGCTCCGACAAGTTGCTGACACTCTGGGACATGTTTGGACACGTTGCCAACACGCTGGGACACGTTAAAAGGGCACTTTTTTTTTTAAATTTCTTATGTGATTATGATTCTACCTTATTTATGATTTTTAATGTTAAAATGTGTTTGAATTTTGTTTTATATGGTCCATTTTGTTAATTTCATGTTAAGAATGCTCTAATAATGTATTTTATGGAAAAAAATCTATTTTATTTCATTAATATATTATATATATATATATATATTTAAATATATATTATATATTTTAACATATATTATATATTATACGTATCCTAGCGTCTCGTATCCTAGTTTTTGGAAAAATCACGTGTCGCATGTCCTGTGGAAACACGTATTACGTGTCGAGTCCGTGCTTCATAGGTCTCGGATCACACGTTAATATAATAGATACAATCACATATTCTAAACAAAGTCCAATTTATATAATTTATTTTAATCCTATAATAACTTGTTTTAAAGGATTACTAAAAACTATTTTCTCGACTTTTAAAACTCATTGACTGTAATTGAAGATTTCGATTCATAATTTTTCCTAATCGGCCGGTATCCAGTAGAGATGGGGGGTCACTAGGACACTAGGTAAATACCATCTCATCTAGACAGAATTTCACAGGATATAACTTTGGAATTACTTAATTGGATTCCACGATAACAACAATCATTTCAAAAGCCCATATGCAACTTTAAACAAGTTTCAATTTGGAAAGTAAGTAAATTCAATCGTAATTACGCGTTTAGAAATAATAAGCAATATAAATTTTCATCACCAAAAAGACTATAAATTCATTAGTGAAAATTCTTTTTCGAAACTCAATAATTCCGACGTAAACTACACGCAATAGCCATAAAATAAAACAAACACCAATTCTAGAGAGAGAAACAAGAATTTCTTATATTCCAAAATCAAATATATCCTCAAATGGGGAGTAGGTGAGTATTTAAAAGGAAGGAACTAGTTGCTAGCCAAGTAATTGCCTAAAAGACTAAAAAGGACAAATACAAATAAAAATATACCCAATTAGTCCCAAACATGCTTGGGGACCAATTAAAACAGATAAAAGGAAATAAAAGAATTAAAATAAAAGGGCAACTAATAAGAAATACTAAAATGACTAATATGCCCTAATATGAACCCATTCCCATCAAACTCACTATGAAAAGAGTTTATGTTTCAATTTCATAAAATAATTCAATTTAAACCCTATTATTTTATGTTCACTAAAATGGATCTTTAGTATTTTTACCAACATTTCTACTTAGTATTTCTATACAATTATAAATTAAAACTATAAAGATGCATCATAACATTTAAACAAAATCATACCTATAAGATGAATTTCTCTTCAAGCTTATAGAACTCTTTCTTAAGATTTTTCCCAAACTTGCTATCACTCTTTCTTACTATAATTCTGAAGGAATTGGTATGAGTTTCAAATGATCCCAAAGACCCTATTTATAGCTTTCCAAAGATATTACGATGTTGACATCTGTTTAGGTGACAAATTTTACAGTAGCGAGTCAACGTTGAGGTGTCGCATGCCGGAGTGGTCTTGCAGTCTTAATATCACAAAATGGTGACAAGTGTTTTAACTCTCTCTCTAAAGGCAACATGTGTAAGGTGGGGGTGTTAAAATTGAAGCACGAGGTGAAAAGGTGTTAAGCACGAGGTGGAATGGTGGTAAGGGTATAAGGTTTACACTTGAAGGGTATTTTGGTTATTTCATACTATATATTTTCAATATTTCGTAGAGAACCTTGAAAATACTTTATTTACAAAAAGATCCCTTTTATTTTTCATTTGGTCCCTGGAACTTTCTTTACTAAAACAAAGTCCCTAAAGTTTGGTAAAATTATATTTTCTACCCCAAAACTTATAATCTTCCTAAAACTTAACCTTAATACGAACTCTCTGTTTTAAAATAACTTTTGACTATCAATTTAATATCTAATATAATATAATTCAATTTGAAACTCTATATATTAGGATTAAGGTTTAGTTTTAGTCTCTAGATTTCAAAATATAGTTTATTGGGACGTATTTAGACTTCATAGTTTAATATGTAGATATGCTTAACAAATATATAGGGATCATTACCGTAAAGTTCTCAACATCACGTGAGCAGCCTAACAAATATATATTACCAGAAAATTCTACAACCATAAAATACTTACCAAGTGGCATTTTATCATATGCTAGGAAACACTAAATATATAAATATATATAGGCATATAAAAGTCGGGTTATTACAAGCCCTGCGGAATTGGAGATCTTTAGTGGTTGATTTCATTAGAAAGTGCATCAAAAGTCATTTATCGGTTCAACATGAATTTGAGTGCTTTACACACAAGTTAATGAACTCCCACCAACCATTTGGCTATTTACACTGGTGGTGATCTCCACTGACAACTACAAGAGTTTTGGACAACAAACTTTAAACTTACAAGAGTTTTGGTCAACAAACTTTAAACTTACAGGATTTTTTTAGAGCAAATACTTGTTTCTGTGTTATTCAAACTCTTTCCTTCTTTTGTGTGAAGACTTTTAAAGTATTTCTAGCTTTTTTATCTCAAGAATTGAACAAACATCTTCGAGATCTTTGTTCTTGAATTAGTTTTCATACTCTTGACTTTGAATCACACTTGTGAGATTTTTTAGTGCTATAGACTTTCCCTTATACTTTTTAACTTTCAAATATCCCCATACATCTTAATTGTAGATTTTAATGGTTACTCTTGGTTCCATATTTCTTCAAGCAAATTTTAAGATTTGATATTCGTTGGATTTGAAAACATCGGATGCGAACCGAAACATGTCTTTGTGTAACATTTTGTTAACGTCTTCCCTGGCAGAGAAGTTTGGCAAAGGTGTAAGTAAAAGTTGTGTGGAATGAGTGTAAGATGCAATTTTGCTTTATAAGTTTCTAACTTGATACATTATTGTTAAGCCTTTTTGCATCTTTATAATCATGTCTTAATTAAGAAGATCAAAAATGGAACAATTCTAACTTTGGTAAAACTTCGTCGCATAGACATTTTACGGTATATTTTGTTTGCCTTTTAAAAATAAGAAAAATTATTTTTTAACTTGATAATTTTAATTTTATTTAGGAAACTACCATCGAGATCGCGGACTCTTAACTTCTATGAAAGTGGATCTCTTTCTTTTTAGGTTTGATACCTAGAGTAAATCCTTTCTCGTGTCTGATGGATGGTGGTTCGTCTCTCCGACCTCCTTCATTTGATGGTCAATATTTAAAAAGGCGCAAGACCAGGCTCCGGCGAGGTGAGGCATATTGAGGCGCAAGCCTCATCAAAAAAAAGAGCAAAATAATATTAAAAAAATACAAATGAAACCATAAAAAATAAAATAACAAAGAAATATAATAATAATAATAATAATAATAATAATAATAAATTTATAAAAAAAAAACACTAGGAACTTCACGGGGTTTAACATTTTTTTGTTCTCACGAGATGACTTTTTTCTAAAATAATTTGATAAAATCAATTTTAACATATTGGTTATTTTACACTATGATAATAAAATAATCAATGCAAAATCAATTTTTTTTCATTTACATATTGCTAATTTATAAAATGAAAAAAAATTAATCAATGCAAATCATATTGAAAAAAACATTTTTTTAGTTCCATTCACATATTGGTTATTTTATAATATGACAATAAATTAATCAATGCAAAATTAAATTGACAAAATCATTATTTTTGGTTTCATTCAGATATTGATTATTTTATAAAAATTTCCTTTAAGTTAAAATAGTAAATAGTATGAGTTAAGTGCATTTTTAAAACCAAAAAAAAAAAGGAAAAAGAATAAGAGTGAGTATATTAAAACAACATTTTTTTTAAGTTAAATACAATTTTAGAACAATGAAGAAGTTAATCATTAAAAAAATAGTGAATATGAAAGAAGAAGAAAAAAAGCACAGATGATTTATCCTTTAAAAAAAAGAGCATGTAATTTAGTAGAATTATAAAAAAAATTATTTCACTATATATATATATATATATATATATATATATATATATATATATATATATATACACACACCAATTGTCGACATATATTCAAATAACCAAAAAAACAGAGTTCTTAAAAAAGGGGGGAGGGAGGGCGCCTCAGGGCGTGAGGCGCAGTGAGAAGTAAGCCTCAAATTCAACCCTAAGGCTTAAGCCTCACGGCGATTTTTTAGCGATACCTCGAGTGATTTTCAAAACATTGTTAATGGTAACAACTAATTATATTGGAAGGCTCAAATGATGGCATATCCAATATTTCTTGATGAGCGTACCTAGGATTTTTGCTAACGGGTTAGAAGTGGCCTGTTACCCTTCTCAATGATATCGATGTTCAAAAGAAACGATGAGCGTGGGATGATAAAGAGATAAAGGAGAGTAACTGGAACGCTAGAGGGCTTAATGTTATATTTAGAGCCATAAGAATTATGAATTCAGGATTATTTTGAATTGCACAACGTCAAAAGAGATGCACGAAATTTTCGAAGTGACCCATAAAGGAGCCTCACATCAACGATTGACCCCCTGCTTTGAACCTTTTATTATGAAGGACAAATGAAACTTTCGATGAGGTCGTGGGCAAAAATCGATCATTTGTGCCATAGTGAACTCAGTTTTCATCTTAAGGAAGAACGTCTCAAATAAGGTCGTTGTTCACAAGATCCTTCGTTCTCTAACTAAGAGGTTCAATGGTAACTTTGATGCCATTAGATAAGTTAGAACTATTTAGCGCGTCCCTTTGCGGGTGGATAAGTTGGTTGGTTCACTTCAAATCTACAAGGCAAATTTGAATTATAGTCGTGGGGAGTCCAACAATGAGAAGAGTATAGCTTTCAAACTAAGGCTCACAAGGACTGTTCGATCAGTTCCCTTAACCTCAATGAGGTGGAAATGGCCCTCTTTCCCAAGAAGTTTGTAAATCGTCGGCAAAAAATTTTACCAAACCAAAGGCAATTCTAAATTTAACTCACGTAGGTTTGGGAACAGTCAAGGAAGTGGGGAGAAGAAAGTGAAAACCCAAGTGGACCCCTCACATGTTTTCATTGTGGTGGGAGAGGTCATATAGCGAAGCCCGGCCAAACTAAGTCAAAGTAGTTGAAATAATACTTTTCAAGCCCCCTTTAGCCATTTTCCAAACATCTTCCGTAGGTGTATGGTAGGTGTAGTATATATAAGTGAACCAGACTCCCTTGGCGACAGCTAAGATACAGATTTCGGGTTTACATCAATGGGGGATGTCATGGACTAAATAAGGATTTTGGTTGAAGTTCAGTTAACAATTCAAATAGTGGGCGAATCCTGCGGGAGACGACCAGCTTTACTTTTGGCGATCTATTAGGTTGCACACCGCTCTAGAGTAGCTCGCCGCCTTTTTTGTTGGTGAGTGCATATCTCCTTTGAAGTGCCTTGAGTTGCCAATGAGGGAGCCCACTACTTTATAAATAGATTTCGAAAATTTTACGAACAAATGAATCAACTTCAAGATTGGGTAACGAAGAGAAAAAAAAAAATAAGAATTTGTAGACTCCTCATTTTCACCGCCCTGTCATGGCGATAGCTGCAAACTGAATCTAACTAAGTTGTTTTAATGGCAATAGGAGGTTTTAACGAGTTGGATAATTTGGAGAACTTTGATGTTCCTTTGTCGGCTAAAATTGAGATTGTTGTGACCCTTGCCACTACCTCATTTGTAGCTAGTAAGAATAAGGAAGATGAGATTCCGAACTTTTTTAGGAGTCCATCAAACTCGGGAAGCACAATCATGTACTTTCCACAACAACGGGCAAACTTGAGAACAAAATGGCTATGGTGAAAGAAAGTTCTTTGAGCAATATGAATGCTCAACAAGTGGTGTGCAGTGAACAGCTTGGTTTAAAGGAAATTAACAATGTATTCTTTCAAAGTGAAGTCGAGTACTTGGAATGTGCCTTAAAAGAGAGTGAGACTCTAAATTGGCCTTACGTAACAAGATTTCTTTGCTCGAGCTCCGAGATTATCTCCAAATCGACTTTGAAATAGACTTAATGGAAACATCTTAAAAGTTTGGTAAGATGCTTAAGGAGCCCGAACAATTGTCGAAGAACAAACACGGGCTTGGGTTCAACATAGTTAAACAATTTTCGTGAAGTCTACATCTCAACCCATTTTAGTGCCTACCTTAGGAGATTATTCTAAAGACTCATTCGTGAAAAACAAAGGTATTGTCAAATTCATTTTATCCATTTGCCATAAGGAGTGACTTTTGAAAGAGTTTTATTTCAAGTTGAAAAGGCATCAACTTAAAAGCCTTGTTGTTACCGTAGAGCCCAAACCATACAAGTGCACCCATTGCCACAAAAAGGGTAATCTTATAGAGTTATGCATTTTACTTGGACCGTCCTCGCATTAGGAGAATGCTAGGAGTGACGAGAACTATGAGAAGCAAGGAGACCCAAAAAAAGTTCCTTAGAAGTCAACACTGGTTGTTCCTCCCAAATTTTTGCCCAAAACCTCAACATCTCGCGTTCATCGTAAGGCGCTCATCGTAATTAGGTTAGGAAACACATTTTAGGTAGAATTGAGTTAGAGTCCTTCGGAGATCATTTTCAAACCCCACCTCCTCTGCTAGTTAGAGTTAGGCCATTTAGATGAACCTAGAATGCACTTTAGATTTCTCATCTTAGTCATCGGTGTAATCTCAACTCGGTTCCATCTTTTATTTAAGGCATAACCATTAACCTTAAATATGATGTTTGTAGCTTATTTGATCATATCAAAGTGTAGTTTGGGGATAGAATGTACCTTATTAGTTAGAAATATTATGTGTACACCAAATTGTATTTTAGTTTTGCACCTACGCAATCCTTGTGTTGTTTGGTGAGAATTTCACTGGACCATTGCTCTAATGAACAGTATTCGAGTGTAGCTATGTTTCCTTCGCTTCAACGAAGAGGCAACTTAACAACAAACGAGCTTATATCGTTGCAGGGAAATTATTTTTAAAGCTGATTTAGTTCAAATCTGAAAGATTAGCAAAACCCCTTTCTTTTTCAAAACCAAAACATACCCAAATCTATTCCCCTCGATTTTTTTCCAAATTCGAATCTTGGAGGCCATAAGAGTTTCTCAACCTCTATCTTTGGAATTCAATCGAATTTTTAAATGGAAACTTTAAATGATAGGGTTTGGTGGTTTAGATGTGTTGGTTTTTATACTGAATGTTTATTAGGCATTGACGGGTTGTTAACTTAGATGTCCATGCTTTCAGGTAGTCCTTCGTGAGTGTGGCTTAGTTTTTTATTGATTTTTCATACCCATATTAGTATTTGTCTAATCTAGTGTCAAATGTATGATTGAGTCACAGATTATTTAGCCTCTTATCTTCAATAAAACTCTTTCATATATTTTCAATTGTATATTTTTAAATCCATTCTCTCATAGGAATCTTTTGCTTCTTGTCTTAGTTAGGTGATTTTTTGGCTATTCCAATAGCTCCCAAGTCGCGTTCAGAAATCTTGGCATCGACTAAACCTAAGAGATTTTCAATCAAGCAGTATACGAAACGATATAATGATATCTTCTCCGAGCACACCGTGCACTGAAAGAGAAATGTTGATTTGGATTCTTTAGCTTGGACTATCTTTCATCGAATTTTCAAAAAATCAAGAATGGTTAGGTCTTTGCACTTAAATCAATAAGTGTTATCGAGACTTGGTCTGACAGTTTTACTCTTTTATTTTGTGTGGTATTAACGACCTTTGCTGCAAGTTCTTTACTGCCTCGGTTTATGAAACTGAAATTGTCATCAACTCGGAGAAGATTGCCCAACAATACACTCTTCTTGATAATGATGCTGAGTACCAATACATGAATGCGTTTATGTATCCTTCGAAAAGCGGAGTGGTATCCTTTTTAATGACAACCATTGTCACACTTGACCCAAACGAAATTTCCCTCATACTTGGCTAAGGAGATCTATATCTAAATGGTTGTATCAGCAAGCGAAGGTCTCGGTTAGCGGTAGCATCAGAGCCAAGCCACGCAATCAGTCCATACCAATCAAAGTAGTGAGAGCTTCAAACTCGGACCAAATTAGTCGGTCTGAGCAAACCGACAAGGTAAAGATGCAATGTGGTCTTATCTTTAGAAGAAGATTTTCCTATGATTTACATCATATTCACCCAAACTATATTGCGTTCGAGAACGCAATGCTTTTGCATGTTATTGGGTGTTAGTATTGATTTGACAAACCTAATATACAATATCATAGTGGTTCACGCCAAAAATGGGTTGAAGTGTCGCACATTTCCCTTTGGTCGTCTGATTCTACACTTTCTTCTTGATAAAGCTGTTAAAAATCTTAGGTTGACATCTCTCTTGCTTCATATCATATTCCCTCAGTTAGCCGACTATTGCGATCTTTCAATTCCTCCATATGCCGTGCTCATCGTCCTCGTCGCTCCTCCTGTGAACCTGGCACTTGCACAATTTCTCCAGCCCAATTGGATACTGTTATCGTCCAATAGACAAATATTATGGGCAACAATGTAAACAACGGGGATTTAACCCATTTTTTCATCTATGGGTGTGGCCAATTTCCGAACAGTTCAACTTCTCTTCAGCTGCTCGTTGATCGCTACAATGTGAGCAACATTCAACTTCATCAAGTTAAGGACACCTGAGACAATGTTGAGTCAAGTGCTCGCAACCACAGCTAAGAGAGGAAGTTTGAGAAAAGAGATGCCAAGGATGAGTAGTTTTGTTTTGGGGGCTTTGTGTTTGTGAGCTAGAATTAGGCTTATTTATGATGTAATCTTAAACTCCGTATTTTATATGCACTTATCTTCTTCTAGCACATGTTTTTTTACATCATTTGGCTTGCTATAATTTGCGTCTCATGTCTAGTAGTGTTGTGTTAATTTAAGGTTGCTTATATCATATGATATATTACCCTAATTACATACCATGTGCTCACTTAATATATGAGTATCTCTCATTTTGTTAATTTAATTAGAATGTTGACTCTTTAGTTGTCCATGTTGATATTCTCTATTTATGGCATATTTCTTTCCTTTGTCCAATCTGTGACAAAAAAAGGTAAAATTTGTAGATTGGGGGAATGTGAAATTGAGCGATTTGAAACCTTTTGTAGTTTTGTATCTATTATTATTAGGGGGAGAGTGTGCTTGTGTGTTATATCAATAAAATTTCACAGCAAGGGGGAGAGTGCTTTGGTAAAAGTAATTTGATTAATGCTTTAATATCGTCATATCTATATGATTCATTTTATTATTCTCATTTATGTGAATCGAGGGGTGTAATTGTCAATATTTTTTTGGTCCTTTCATGTCATTTTCCTCATGTTGCTTTTTAGTTGTTATTAGAAGTCATTTGGACCATTTAGGGTATTTTGTAAATAAGAGTGTGCTGCTAGACCATGTGATATCATGGTGGGGACCATCATTAGGGATGTCACCCATGTATCTTAATTGCTAGCATATTACTTTAGGAGCAAGTAACAGGCCCTCTAAAATCTTCCAATATCCCTATAAATATTGCACACCCCATTTGGGGTAAAGCATTCAATTGATAAATATTTTGAGAGTTGTCTCTTGCGTTTGAGTGTTTTCTTTTGAGTCGTTGACATCGTTTATGACATATATTTTCACTATTTTTGTGTTATGCATTGGTAATTGTTGTGCTTGCTAGTGCGTGACTAGCAAACGAAAAGAGCTTTGTGACGGATTATTACATGTAGATGTAATTTTCTATCTTTTATACCTTTGGTCGGACGATTCGTGTCATAAGTGATAGATTTATCCATTTGCTTGTAATTTTTATCTCCAGTGTTGTCTTCCTTGATCAAAACACTCTTTTGAGGAAAGTTCGTTGAACAAGCTAAATCATTTGTCATTGCCCTGAGTGCACCACTTTAGGATAAAGGTTTATCAAGACTAGCAAACATATATTCACCTCCATGGTTAAACATTTTCTCATATTGAAAAACACTTTTGATTTAACCTTATGGACTTTGAAATTTCCAAATATAATGTGCAATAAACTCTTCATATAAAAAAATTTATGTTTAAAAATGCATACTGTGTATTTGGAAGACTTGTTCATAAACTAAACAATTAAGGACTTTATGGAATGTCTTACCAGGCCAACGCAAAGCTACGCCTTGTTAGTTGCAAACTCAAAAGACACTCCTGTAAATTCCATATCTCCTCTAGCAACCTGCTCTTGATGAAATCTTTTGCTCTAGCAAAGGACTTCATTGCTGTGCGCGAAGCCTTTCATGGTTGAATGCAAAAATTCATACAAAACTCTGCTATGTGTTGCAGGAAGTTCACTCCAACAACTCACAAAGACACCCAATTTGCAATATTGGAGAGCTTTACTGGTTAATTTTGTTGGAAATTGTGACAGGGGTCACTTCTACGAGATTGAATAACGGGTCCTAGGTGCATTTTAGTGTTTTAATATAAGTTAATGGCCTCCCAACCACCATTTTGGATCTTTAGCTTGGTGTTGCTCTCCCAGACCCTGCAGTTAAGCGAGAGCCTTGTGCATTAGGTACGACCTTTTTTAGCTTGGTGTTGCTCTCCATTGACAACAATTAGAGTTTTTTATGTGATCCGAGGGGTATTTTAGTCATATCCTCTTTAGTTTTTTGCTCCATATATTAGTTAATCATATTTTCATCTTATGTTGCATTTTTTTTTTTTTCATTTTGTACTGGTCTATTTAGAGGATGGGCTTTAGATGAACACTTGAGTATTAGGCTTATTATATAGATGGGCATAAGTCCCACAATGGTTAGTTGCTCCTTTAGTGCTCACCTCCCTATACTATAAATAGACCCCTCCTCTTCCTCATTTGGGGACCGAACTTTTGAGTAAAAGCTTAGTTATATTTCTCTCTAAATTGATGTGGTGCCTTTAGAGTTGCCATTAGACGTGTGGTTACGTCAATTGGTATCAGAGCGAGGTGTCGCTCCCCCATTATGTGTGAGGTGTCACCACAATTTTTTTCATTTGTGGGGTGTCACAAAAAAAAATCATCTAAATCATTTTCCACATTTTAATGGCTCCCAAAAACGCAACATTTGATAGAGACTTATCCAAATGCAAGAACAAATGAGAGAAGAAATGACCTCCCTCATAGGGCAACACATGGTCACCCTCAACCAACACATGTCATCTCTTTTTCAAAACCATAACCCCATACCCAAACACCCCCAAGACCCATCTTCATCTTCCCCCCACCTAAACCCTAACCATAACTCCACCACAGTTGTAACTACCCACCCACCCACTAATATTTCACCACCAACCTTTACACCACCCTCCTATCGCATCAACACCCCAAGCCTCCCAAGCCCCTATTTTGCCACCTTATCCCGAATAACTCCTACATTGCCTCATCCACCTAATTCTAGGGTTTTAATCCTTCCCCGCTCACCTACTACCACTCTCTCACCCACCCCCACCCATTTCTCACCCACCACCACCACCACAATTTCAATCCCTCCACCCCCATTATTCTCTCAAACACCCGTTCACTTGTCCACTCCCTTCCATATATAACCCTCACCCCTCTGCCTCACATACACCACCCCCACCCCCACCCCCACCCCATCATTACGACCCCCATGCATATCCCTCACCCCATACACCCTACCCATAGTCATTTCGTGCCCCCTATCCATCCATCACCCTCCACCCACATTCCCTCTATACCACCCCCACCCATTCCGTCTCACATCGATGCGAGTAAGGTGTCTAGTTCCTCTTCCTCCACCCCACACGACTCCCACCCCCAGATTCGTGATTGGATTCCACCCCCAACTTGCCTCCACCCCCAGATATTATTCCCCCACTCGCGGCCCCTCTAGATGCCCGTCAACGTTTTTTATTGCCATGAGCAGGGGCATTTACTAGGCGCTTGTCCCCATCTCGCTCATGACCATCCTCTCCCCCAACCAGTGATTCCCCCACCTCCAGTTGCAAATCCGCCACCACCACCCGCAACCTAATGTTCAGGACTCAGTTCCTCCACCCCAAATCACAAGGCAGGCTCTGTTTGTTGGGTTTGAGGATCTCCTCAGTGGTTATGACGTCATGATTCCCGCCCCACTAGGGGGTGACCCGTTGGCTTTAGCTCTTCAGCTCCTTTCTCGGAGTTTGAGACATTCGGGCCAATTTACCCGTGTTAAACGATCGGCAGCAACCGGATGCAGTTGTTGATTGGCTTGCCTCAACGGGGCACGTGTTTTATTACAAACACACTACGGGACGCAAGTGTGTTCTATTAGCCGCGACGAAGTTTTAGGGGTATGCCGTTGTTTAGTGGCATGATTTAGAGAAGAGACGGGTGATTGAGGGCCTCCCACCGATTTAAACTTGGGTCGAGTTGAAGGCTCGATTGCTTGCCGCCTTTCTTCCAGCTACATATGAGCAGGACCTCTTCGCTAGAGTTCAGACTTTGCGTCAGGAGACAACGGTGGTTGATTATACGGAGCACTTTCAGTTACTGTGTACTCGTACCCGACTTGACTAGTCTGAGGAGCAGCGGATCAGACATTACATCACCGGCCTTCAATCCTACATACATAGAGACTTGGCCTTGCATGACATACCCACATTTTGCTAAGGCGATGGAATATGCCACCAAGCTCGAGACATATCATCTAGCAGTCGCAGCCCGTGCTTCCTCCCGAGTCCCATCTCCTCCAGTGACCATCGTCATAGCTCCTCTTTTCTCGGTTGTACAGGCAATTGGGGGCAACGCTTATGAGATTGATTTTGTCGGCGGAATTTTGTATTTGTGGGACCTTCAATGTCGCCAACTTGTCCTCTTTTCAAGGTGCCGGAATTCCACCTATTCTGTTGCCAGTTGATTTGAGCATTTTCATTCACATGTTTATTAAGTTATGTTTGTCTTGGATGAAGAGATGTTCAGACTCGGGACCTTGCACTCCTCACTACCTGATTTGTTAGAAGGGGCTTACTACATACAATGATACATGGATTACTAAGGCTACATTCCAGCACATCAACACAAATGTTTAAGGTCATCATACAACAAGGTTGAAAGAGGGAGAGTGATTTGGCAAGGGTCCACTAAGTGGGCCACCGATTCTCTTTCATTTTTTATTATTATAGTGTAGCTGGTTTTTATCTGTAAGGAGTTGGTATTTGTATAGGAGTCTCTAGCTTTTATATAAATAGGTCTTTTGCAATCATTGTGAGCAATTAATTTTAATGATAGCTTAGTGATATTTGTGTGTCCGCGTCAAATATATATATATATATACACACACAGAGAGAGGTTCTAAAGTGAACCAAAAGAATGAACTTTTTAATAAACCTAATAAGACATTAAAAAATAACCAAATCAATTTTAATTCCTATGTTGTAATTAGTCCGCACCAGAGGCAACGGACGCGCGTGTTTTTTAATACACACACACACCCCTTACCCCCCACCCCCCCAATCTGAACCCACAAACCCACATAACCCCACATGAACGGAACCCCATCATCCTACCCGTTTACCACCAAACCTTTAACCCGGAACCAGGAACCACAATCCAACCTCGCCGGCGCCCACCTCCGGCCTTATCCCAACCAACTCCGGCGGCTTTAACCTTTAATCCGGCCAAAACTCCGGACCCTAAGCTGCCAACTACCCGCAGCTACAAACTCGAAACCCGATTTATACCCATATCCCTACACCCAGACCCTCTGCTCCGATCTCACTCCTCACCCCGGCCAAAACTCGGTCGCTACTCTGATCCGCTTTTGACCCGGTCAAACCTCCTCCATCATCGGCCATACATGTTGTCCTCTAAACCCATAAACAAACTCCGGCGATCTCCTCACCTGCCAGGCCACCGGACCATCATCTGCGGCCTTATATCACTCCGAGCTTAAGGCAAAGGTGGGTAGGTGGGTTGAGATGATGGGTATTGGTGGAAGATGGTATATGGGCTGCTTGGGGTTAATGTGGGTATGGGGTAATGGGAATTGAGGTTCAGGCGGGGTAGGTAAAAAAAATATTTGGTCGACACGCGTGTCCGTTGCCGCTGGCGCGGACCAATTACAACATAGGAATAAAAATTGATTGAATTATTTTTTAATGTCTTATTAGGTTCATTAAAAATTTCATTCTTTTGGTTCACTTTATAACCTCTCTCTCTCTCTCTCTCTATATATATATATATAGGCTCTCGTACATCACACCTAGTTTTAGACCCCAAAAAAAAAAAATTCCAAATTTTTCTATTTTTCTACTGAAATTAACCTTTTAATCAATACATGTTTTAAAAACTAGGTAAAAATACATTATCTAGCAATTTTTTAAAAATTCACAAAATTCTGCTGGCGCACAGAGCCTTATAAATAAGATATTTTTAGTTGTTTTTTGTTGGATTTTTAAAAAATAGCTATAAATTGTATTTTGACCTAATTTTTTGAATATGTGTTGATTTGAAGATTAACTCCATGGGTAAAATTAAAAAAAAATGAAAAAAAAAAAAGTTTTTTAGAGCCTAGAACTAGGTGTCATGTAGGAAGCATGATGTATAAGAGTCTCTCTCTCTCTCTCTCTCTCTCTCTCTCTCTATATATATATATATATATATATATATATATATATATATATGTGTGTGTGTGTGTGTGTGTGTGTGTGTGAACCTAGGTGAGGCGGTAGAGCAGTGCCTAGCGATTAGTGCAACTTATAAGCAGTATGAGAAAGTAATAATCAAGATGCTAAAAGGCGCAAGGCGTGGTCGAGGCATAGAGGTCAAGCCTCAAGCCTTGGGAGCCTAGACGCACCTAGGTGAAGCGTAGCCATAAAAAGGCGTTACCCTTTATATTATTTTAATTATTCTAAGGCTAGTAATATGATAAAATAATACCTTGAATTTTTTAAAATATATATGTATGTTTGGTAGTCATCTTTCTCATATACATGCACCACATATAGAATATATTTCTCAACATTTAATAAGCAATATACAAAATATAATTTTCATAATACAATAATCAATATCAATAATCTATCATCAATAATCAATACAAAATGATTCAATATAAGAAATGTGTTTTTCATCTTTCAACTGAAACAGAAAGACTTTTGGCCAGCAGTCGATCAGCAATGTTTGGCTTTTTTTTACGAGAGGCAGAGAGGTTTGGGATACTCGGGATACTGTTTTGTCTTTTGATTGTTTTGGATGAGATATTGGTCCGATTTGTAAAAAAAGTCTTTAAAAGGCAATATCTTTTCACTAAAGCGTTTTTCCATAAAAAGTGCGTCTTAAAACTTTTATCAAGAATAAGGCATTTCTCCCAAGCCTCAAGCCTAAGCGCGCTTTTTAAAAACGATGGTAATAATCGATTTATGACGTAATGTATAATCCAAAATAATTACAACTCTCAATCGGGCCTCAAGATTAATATTAAGTTTGCCTGCACGTGCCCTCTTATATATATATATATATATATATATATATATAATCTTTGAGGTGTCTAGACCTCTTTGAACATCTGACTAATACAAAGGGTATGTTTAGACATACCACTAGGCACACGCCGAGACCTCTTATATTAATATAAGTTTATGGCTAAAGATGAATTATTGTTCATATTAGCAATGAAAGACATGGTAAACCTAAGTAAGCTGACAAAAATATTTAAGTATTAACAGAAGGTAGACTTACTCTAAAAGGATAGTTACTGAAGTCAATGGACCCCTGGGAATCACACGGCAAGGTCACTTGCGAAACCCTAGGCCCTTGGCTTGGATCTGATGCATTCAAAAGCTTTGATCCTTGATAACGATTTTGTGTTAATGCCACACATACCTAAGAAAAAAGGAGTAAACTATATAATCAAAATTATAATGCTTTCTTTTCACAAAAAAAATCAGTGACTTACTTGTTCCTCATGCTGAATAAAAGGAACCAAATATAATTGTGTTGCACTACCATATTCAAGACAAATTTCTTCACGTGATTCAAGAGCATCGTCAATAGAACTTGCAATGAATGGTTGACACATTGCAAGCATACTTCCCACACTGAAAGAAATTGCATTGTGGCTATCTGTGAGAGATGATACAATAGGAAAGAAGAAATTTGGTATAACGATCTACCTGAAAAGATTGGCAAGCGGAACTTGATCACCCCACAATAGAAATTTTAACTTGACGCCATCATTATCCACAAGAATGACTTGTTTCCTCTGTAAACTACCATACTTTCCCTGAATTTCCAGTGCCCCAATAGATTCAATCCTGGACATTGTGGGAACATTGGCAAGAGTATTTTTCAGTGAGGATAAAGTAAAAAATTGCATCAAATTGAAATGATATATTTGATTTGTATCTAAAGATAGACTTTCCAACTATCAATTTATTAGGGTCATGAATGTGTTCACGTTGAATGACTTTTCATATATTAGGCATGTTTGATAAAAAAGATAGAATAATAAATTTTTGGGTTTCTTTACTTTTATACATTAATAATTTTTGTTTCCAGTCTTTAATACAAATTGATCAGTTACCTAAACTTTAGTACATATTTCGCCGCTAATTGTCGCCAAAGATCACTTTTAGGAGGGAAATTTTCACATTTAGCGACCGAAAATGTACTAAAGTTTACTTGTAGGAAGGGTTTCACGATAAGCCTCACACTGAATTATTAAATCACGTTAAAATTGATAAATCTTGATAAAAGTCCATAACACCACACGCATTTATGCGACTCGGATATTATTATGCACGTCCAGCATATCACACATAGTTATGTATTATTATGCATCAGCTACGCAATTATTCTACTGTGGAGGGTGCAACATATGCTATGGGACACGTCATCCAAATTATGACATGTGTCACCATATATTTTTGGACACATGGCAGACCACTTTGGACTCATTTGGCTATAAATAAAGCCTATCTTCCTCATTGAAAAGAAGAAGCTTTCGGAGGAGGAAGCATGGCAATCCTCTCTCCTCGCTATTTCAATATGGAGAAACCATATATTTACATCAAAATAAAGAGGTTGCTCTATTTTCACCACCCTCTCATCTCTTCAAAAACCACCACAATGAGTTTTCCGATGAATAGTATGAACCCACGAACTATGTTGACTTTAATTCCGAAACGATGGATACGTAGACGCAACCAAAGTTACACAAGTCAAAACAAACCAAAAATCCGGTATTCCCACAAATTCCATTGCTCTCTTACATTTGGCGACACAGCTGGGGAAATACTAAAGTTGCACAAGTCAAAACATACCAAATATATACGTGCACGTCTTTCATTTGCAACCGACGTACCACAGTGTGGTTTCTTTGGCTAATTATGTTACCCACCGTGTAAGCACCTGACTGCAATGACATTGAAAGTTACTCGAAAGTTTATGATGAGTCGAGATGTGTGCGCGCTTTATCGAGATATGCTTTAATATAAATATATATAATTATATATAATCAGAGTCTCCATAAGGACCTCTTATATACATACCCCGTACAGGCCATTTTTTAAAAATAGTAAAAAAAATGAAATTTTTAATGAAACATTTTGTAAATGATCTCCTCACTATGGAGATCATCTAGAAAAAGTTCCATCAAAAAATTCAATATTTTATGTTTTAAAAAAAATGTCTGCAAAAATAATGGGTATGTGCATTTTTTGCCATTGAAACTTTTGATGATCACCTAACTCACTTTTGGATTGAAATTTTTAATGATTTTTTTTGTAGAGGATCTCCGCAAAAAATTCATTTTTTTACTATTTTACAAAAATGGTTTGCACCGCCTCAGGTCCGCTGAGACGGCCTCTATATATAATTATATATAGTTCTTTCAATACTGATATAAGCATTTAATAGCACTGATTTAAAATGGCATATGATTGATCAACATCATTCTTTGTGTGCATGAAAAACCTATTAGAATCAGCATATGATTCATCTCATGATATCTTCCTATTTGAATTCATTTTATTCAAACAACGTCAAAAATAAAGAGGCATAACGAAGCTCTCATCTGAAAATTTTATGACATTTCATAAACATTTTCAAATGTAATTCTATGACCGTAAATCATATTCATACATGATAAACCACTTACAGAACATATTGAGTATGTTCCACATCTCACGAATCACCTTGAGATTATATACACCCTCAAATTCAATATGAAATGCGCGATACGCCTACTAATATTTGTTGTTGTGATTCATTGCACAATATCTCTGCACATTAGTTTATTATATTCGATTTTATCACAATAAATAAAATAAAATAAAATAAAATAAAATAAAGGGGACATAATGAAGATTGCACTTGGATATTTCACGACATTTTCTCACCATGCCATCTGCAATTTTATATTAGGTTTTTTTTACTTAACCCCTTATAATAATGTCATATTTTAACATAATCCCGTTAATATTAAAAAAAATTAGACATAACCTCATGGTTTCTAACATCGTTACTTTTTCATTAAAAATTTGCTCCAATTCATATTTTGACTTGACCCTTTATATTTTATGGACAAAAATATCATTCTTCTTCTCCGCTATATCTTCTCCCCCAAATCCAACAACCCTTAACCCTAATTTCAAAAATCCTATACATTATAAAAAATTAGAACTTCGTTGATCCAGATAGTTTTTCTGCTTAAAGTACAAACATTATAAAAATTAGGGCCTCACATGTATATTTTATTTTATTTATCTCACGATAAATAAAATAAAAGGGGGTAAACTTCGCACTACAATATTACATGGCTCTCACCAAAGCTCCTTCAGCTCCCTTTGTAACAATTTCAGGCACATCAAACAGCAAAGCCAAAACAACAATATCTCACTGATACACTTTACGAAAGCCACAATTTGACACTGATACACTTTGCATTCAAGGATCCAGTTCGGGCACAATGATCTCAATCGATTATGCGGCAAGGGGCACAAGGAACCGACAACCTTTTATCATGTGCGCAATCTCTAGTTCACTCATAAAATGCCAGCACAATAAATCATAGCCATCCTTCAGATATGGCAACATAAAAAAACATTACCAACTTTGGAATAGGTCGCCCTCAATTGTGCATGATAATACAAAACCTTACCAACATTGTGGTCAGTCCCCCTCAGTGGTGCAATATATTATAAAAAACTTACTAAAATTGATGTTAAGTCGCCCTCAGTGGTGCATTATATTACAAAATTCAACATTGTGTTAAATCACCATCAGTGTGCATTATATAATAAAAACATTACCAAATTTGAGGGAGGGTAAGTCGTCATCCATTGGTGCATTATATAACAAAATCTTATCAAAATTGCAAGTCACCAAACATGCTCTATTACAAAAAACTTACCAAAATTGGTAAGCCACCAAGCAGACACTATTTCAAAATCTTGCCCAAGCAAGGTAAGTCACCAAGCAGGCGCCATTTCAAAATTTCGCCCAAGCAGGGTGAGTCACCAAGAAGATGCTTATTCAAAACCTTGCCTCAATTGAGCGAGTCACCAAGCATGTGTTTGCACAAAATCTTGCATAGATTGAGCGAGTCACCAAGCAAGTGCTTATTCAAAATCTTGCCTAAATTAAGCGAGTCACCAAGCATGTGTATGCGCTATATCTTGTCTAAATAAAGCTAGTCACTAAGCATGTGTATGCATAAAATCTTACCTAAATTCAGCGAGTCACCAAGCAGGTGCTTATTCAAAATCTTGCCTAAATTAAGCGAGTCACCAAGCATGTGTATGCACAAAACCTTGCCTAAATTGCACAAGTCACAATTGGTGCATATTTAAAAACCTTGCCTAAATTGAGCAAATCATTTGTTGGTGTATCTTTAAAAATCTTACCTAAATTGAGCAAATCAATTGTTGGTGCATATTTAAAATTTTGCATATATTGAGCAAACCACCTGTTGGTGCATATTTAAAATCTTGCCTGAATTGAGCAAATCACTTGTTGATGCATGTTTAAATTTTGCCTAAATTGAGCAAATCACCAATTAGTGCATATTTAAAAAACTTGCCCGAATTGAGCAAATCACCCGTTGATACATATTTAAAATCTCGCCTAAATTAAGCAAATCACTCGTTGGTGCATATTTAAAATCTCACCTGAATTGAGCAAATCACCTGTTGATGCTATATTCAAAAACCTTGTCAAACAACGAGCAACTCAAAAATTCAATCTCACCAGCATATATGGGTCAACAACTAACCTCACTAAAAAACATGGTGAATTTCAATGGTTAATCTTGCGCAAACAAGGGGAACTTTAATATTCACTCTTACCAACACATGGTGATTGATTCTGGCAAAAGCATAATTACAAACAACCACAATAACGCAAAACTGTCGATACATGTAAGGACACAAATTTCCAATTTAGTCCATATATTGTTTTGGCTCAATTCCGGACAAAAACATTTATTCATAGGATAGTATTTATTTGTAATATTCTCAAGCCTGTGAAGTGTGAGTTGAAGACGTAGCGGCAAAGAATTTAAAGCTTCATCAAAATGCCGGTTTGTGTGCCTCGTTTCTACGTCATCAACTAAGGTTCCATGCTCCCAAGGTATGAATGTAATTATATGTATATAGGAGCTTGGAACAATTTGTATTGGGTGTTAGGTATATTAAAAACTGCATTTTATTTTCAGAAAGAATCAAATAGAACTTTAAAATAAGTATATAAAAGTTTATGGGCCAAAAATCGAATTTTACAACTTTCTGGTCGTTCGTTAGAAATGTCGTTCGAACGAGTTTTTGTCGTTCGAACCAGTTTCGTTCGAACGAGTTTTGTCGTTCGAACCAGGTTCGTTCGAACGAGTTTTGCCAACGACCCTAACTGGTCAGTCGTTCGATATGTCGTTCGAACGAATGTTCGTTCTAACGAGGTATCTAACGAACTTCTAACGAGCCCAGGCTGGTCACTCGTTAGAAGTCTCGTTCGAACGAGAATCACGTTCGTTCGAACGAGATTCCAGCGGGAACAGTTATTTGGCAGTTTTTTGCAGTTTTTCCCCACTCCTCCACTTGGTTTTCAACCAACTTTTTTCATACATTATTATGTGCGGGAAACACATTTTCCAAGACAACTTTTCCAACATTGTTCATCTCCTAAAGAAAGTTTGAGAGCAAAATTAGTTTAGGAAAATGTTCAAGTTTTGAGTGTTAATTTTTAATGAAAAATTCATACACACTCTAGTTTACACCCAATAATTGTTTATCCAAGTTTCTATATTATATCAATTGCTTGGAGTTTTTGGCACCGGTTTTCTCTACCGAATTCAAGAGACGTTTCGGGTTTGCTTCTACACCCCATCACAAAGAAGACTTTTGTTGAGATTCTACCCACACGGAGAAAGGCTCCATGCTTGGGTGACGGTGACCATATAAAGTCCCATCGGTGGATTCCGAGACCGCGGTGGTGTTCCGAGGTTGTCCGCTAGGAAGAGGTTTCTACGAGAAGGAGCGTCGAGGCTTGAGAGGGATCGAGTCAGTCGTCGTAAGTCTATCTGTCTTGTATTTGTAATTCCATATCTAGTGGACTTGTGGCTAGGGCCGTCCGAGGTTGTTTCCCGTCTTGGGTTTTTCCTCGTACATCTCGGCGTAGTGTGACATTGTTTATTTTATCTTGCACAATAATTTAGAATCCATGCTTAGGATAATTTCAAGATAAAATTTGGTTTAATTATCACACTCTTTTAATTTGGGACTTAAATTAAATATTGGGTATAATTGGTTTATTCAAGTCATTTGCTAAAATTGGTTTCGCCTAACTTTGGATAATTGTTAATTATGACTTAGGCAGATTCTAGGACTTGAATTATGTTTTAATTTGTTTTGAGAAATCAAAACTTGTTGTTATATTTGAAAGTTGAACCATCACCTGCTTTACAACGCTTCCGCATCATCTCTATAGTGTTTTAAATAAAAAGGAAATTATTATTTTAATTGGGACAACTTGGGCTTTCAAATTGGTATCAGAGCCAAAAACGATAATTTATTTCGTTAAGATCCTTTAATTTTTGGCTAAAATGGATTTTTCCCCATTTTCAAAATTTCCTATTTTCGATGGTTCAAACTACGCGTATTGGAAAGCGCGAATGAGATCGGCACTAAAATCTATCGACGAGAGAGTTTGGATGTCTGTTGTTACCGGATATTCCCCACCAACTTACTTAGTTGAAAATGAACGTGTTTTAAAACCCGCCGATAGATGGACTGAAAATGAGTTTAAACTTGCTAACTTTAATTCCCGAGGTTTAAATGCCTTGTTTAGCGCTGTCGCACCGGATGAATTCCGACGTATTATGACGTGTGAAACCGCTAAAGAAGCTTGGGATATTTTACAATTAACTCACGAAGGAACTAGTGTCGTTAAAGCTTCAAAACTCCAAAACCTCACCACTCAATTTGAAACTATCAAAATGGATGAAAAAGAAACCTTTGATAAATTTTATGCTAGACTTTCTGATATTGTTAATTCATCCTTTAACTTGGGAGAGAAAATACCTGACGACCGTGTTGTAAAGAAAATTTTAAGGTCCCTACCTGATAGATTTATTCCTAAAGTGACCGTTTTAAATTCTTTACCCACTTTAGCCTCTACGAAATTAGAAGAGCTTGTAGGTGATTTACAAACCTATGAACTGGATATGTTTCCCTCTAAAACTGAAAAGAAAATTGAAAAGGGTGTTGCTTTAAAAGCCCGTAAAGAGGTCAAACAAGTAGTAGAGAGCGATAGTGATAGTGACTCGGAAGACATGGCTTTGTTTGCTCGTAAATTTAGAAAATTTCTTAAATTTAACAAAGATAAAGTTAAAAATGATTTTAAGAAATTTGATACTTCTAAACATGATAAAAGCGAGAAGATTTCTAAAGCAGAGAAAATCCCTAAACCTAGTAATGAACATTTAGATAGGGACGAGTCTAATAAGTGTTTTGGTTGTGAAGGTTATGGCCATAGGGCTTATGAGTGCCCCACTAAACTAAGGAAAGATGGTAAGCGACCTATTTCATATAATGCAACCCTTAGTGATAGTGATAAGGAAGAAAAGCCCGATTCCCCCACTAAGAAAAATTTTGTGGCTTTTATGGCTAGTCATGTGAGTGATAATGAGAACTCATCGATTGACGACACGATTGCACATGCCACTTCCAAGGTCATTGTTCATGATTCCCTTGTTTTTAATGATAGTGAGAGTGAAGAAGAAAGTGAGAGTGAAAATGAAGAAGAGGTTGATGTGAGTGAACTTCAAAATGCTTTTCATGAATTATATAAAGTATCTATTAATTTGAAAAGAACTAATTTGAAGTTAGAAGCTTGTTTAAGAAAGAGTGTCAAGGTCGTTGATGATAGTGCCTTAATAGAAGACCTTAGGACACATGTGAGGACTCTTCAAGAGAAGCTTGATTATGTAGAAGGCGAAAGAGATAGCCTTAGGGGTTTAATGGAATCCTTGAAAAAGGAGCTTCTTGCTTTTGAAGAGCGAAATGTTTTACTAGAATCTAACATTGTTGAATTGGAAAATAAATTAAAAGATTCTAGTATTGTCAAATTTGATTTGGAGTGCCGTTCGGAAAAACTAGATAAAATGTTAGGAACGGTCCAAATTAAAAATGACACTTGTGATTTAGGCTTCAATCCTTGTAATGAATTTACTCATAATGCCCAAACCAATGTTTTAGGAGAATCAACTAAGAATACTTTTAAAGATCACTCCTTAAGTAAAACTTTTCGACATATTCTCACTTGTACACATTGTGGTCGACAAGGTCATCTTAGGAAATTTTGTTTAGATCTTAAACGAATTCCTAGAAAACCCCATCGTAAAGTAACCACGGTAGTTAACGTTCCTACACCTCAAAATAGTCATTCCTCATTAATTTGGGTTAGGAAATCCGACTTGGTTACCTTACAAAATAGGGTTGTTGATTCTCATATACTTACACATGGTTCCTCCCTTGCTAAATCTAATGGATGAATGTGTTAGTGTTTGCATACTTTAGCGTTTGTACTTCATGCTATATTCATATGCTAAATGTATGCTTGTTTAGTCATTTTCTAGTCTTTGCCTCATGTATATCATATGCTAGAAATTATGACTTGTTTATCTTTTTGTATTATTTTTTTTGGGTTTAATTTAACTGCAAAATATAAAAAGATTTTTATTTATCATTTGTGTTTTATTTATTTCATTTATGCTTAATGAAAAATACAAATGATTTTTGTTTAGTCTTTTGAGTATATATCTTTCTTTTTAACTAAAAATGTTAAAAACTCAAAAAGATTTTGTTTGGTGTGTATTTTTGTTTGACACACTTTATGTGGCATATACTTGTGTTTGAATCCCATCATTTACGCTCCCATGTGGCTAGAACTTTTGGTTTAGATTTTCAATCCTTAAAATGTTCTTTACCATGTTTTATATGGAGTAGTTGGATTTTGTATTGTTTAAATGGATTCTATTTCTATATGCCTCTATTCACACATGCACGAGCTCTTTTGAAATCTTAATGTCACATGTTATATTTGAGCTTTTTGAGGTGTTCTCCTATCAATCTAGTCATCTACATATCTATGACCTAGGAGGACTAGTGTATGTCAAAATCCGTTGCATGTGAGATTTGTGTGAAAAATGAAAACATGATAAATCAATATATGCACGGGGAAGGGCTCCGAAAGGATGAATTAAATCCTTTGCGATAGTAAGCCACCGTTGATTGGATCTAAAAGAAATACGTGATCCAAAGGCCTAAAAACAGAATATTTGGCATTAAACAGAAAGCAATTGCCAAGGCCTATGTTTGTATGATATATTCATTCAACAAAAAAAAAAAAAAAAAGAATATATATGCTCATTGAGGGAGAATTGGATGGTATATCAACGGTTTGCACAATGTCCGTTTATCCTAGTTGTCTTTAATGTCATGACTCTATTTGGTTTGTAGAATCATCATCATGCTAGGCTTGTATGCATTGTGTATGTTTGTTCATTGAGTTCAATCTTTATATTGTCACATGAGGTTATATTTAAATGTGATAAAGTTTGCAATCAAATGAGAACTTTGTGAACGTTTCTTAAGTGTTTGGGTCTAAATTTAATTGTTGCTAGTTCAAACCCCTACACTTCAGTTTCCATATGACACATTTTTGCCATACGAGTGTGCAAACTTATTGTATTTTGTGTCATGTGTGTGTTTATATCTATTTATATATGCATGTACTTATTGATATATTTAAAGTATATATATATATGATATATGTTTGTCTTTGCCTTGCTTTAATTGCCCATATGCTTTCATGTCTTATCACTTTAAGCTTTCACATGCTGTTTATTAGTTCTTTATCCTTTGCCTATTCCCGAACAAAAAGGGGGAGAATGATGATAGGGGGAGAAATGGTATCTAATCCTATTATTATCGTATCTTCGTTTGGGGGAGATTTATCTAATGATGATAGGGGGAGAAATGGTATCTAATCCTATTATTATCGTATCTTCGTTTGGGGGAGATTTATCTTAGGGGGAGACGTCTTTCTAAGTAGGTCATGTGTTTAAAGGGAGAATTAATTAATTGCATTTAATATTTTGATATTCCCTATGCATTTGATGAGTTTGCTTAAGTGTGCAGGAATTATTCTAAAGCGGCATCTTTCTATGGCAAAGCGTTTGATCCTTGGGTTGAGTCAAGATTGGGCGGGTTATGTTTTGAGTCTAGTAGAGCTTGACGGCCCTTTAGGATTTTTGTTTGGTTTTTGTCCCGGAATAGCCAAAGGGGGAGATTTGTAAGGACACAAATTTCCAATTGAGTCCATATATTGTTTTGGCTCAATTCCGGACAAAAACATTTATTCATAGGATAGTATTTATTTGTAATATTCTCAAGCCTATGAAGTGTGAGTTGAAGACGTAGCGGCAAAGAATTTAAAGCTTCATCAAAATGCCGGTTTGTGTGCCTCGTTTCTACGTCATCAACTAAGGTTCCATGCTCCCAAGGTATGAATGTAATTATATGTATATAGGAGCTTGGAACAATTTGTATTGGGTGTTAGGTATATTAAAAACTGCATTTTATTTTCAGAAAGAATCAAATAGAACTTTAAAATAAGTATATAAAAGTTTCTGGGCCAAAAATCGAATTTTACAACTTTTTGGTCGTTCGTTAGAAATGTCGTTCGAACGAGTTTTTGTCGTTCGAACCAGTTTCGTTCGAACGAGTTTTGTCGTTCGAACCAGGTTCGTTCGAACGAGTTTTGCCAACGACCCTAACTGGTCAGTCGTTCGATATGTCGTTCGAACGAATGTTCGTTCTAACGAGGTATCTAACGAACTTCTAACGAGCCCAGGCTGGTCACTCGTTAGAAGTCTCGTTCGAACGAGATTCCAGCGGGAACAGTTATTTGGCAGTTTTTTGCAGTTTTTCCCCACTCCTCCACTTGGTTTTCAACCAACTTTTTTCATACATTATTATGTGCGGGAAACACATTTTCCAAGACAACTTTTCCAACATTGTTCATCTCCTAAAGAAAGTTTGAGAGCAAAATTAGTTTAGGAAAATGTTCAAGTTTTGAGTGTTAATTTTTAATGAAAAATTCATACACACTCTAGTTTACACCCAATAATTGTTTATCCAAGTTTCTATATTATATCAATTGCTTGGAGTTTTTGGCACCGATTTTCTCTACCGAATTCAAGAGACGTTTCGGGTTTGCTTCTACACCCCATCACAAAGAAGACTTTTGTTGAGATTCTACCCACACGGAGAAAGGCTCCATGCTTGGGTGACGGTGACCATATAAAGTCCCATCGGTGGATTCCGAGACCGCGGTGGTGTTCCGAGGTTGTCCGCTAGGAAGAGGTTTCTACGAGAAGGAGCGTCGAGGCTTGAGAGGGATCGAGTCAGTCGTTGTAAGTCTATCTGTCTTGTATTTGTAATTCCATATCTAGTGGACTTGTGGCTAGGGCCGTCCGAGGTTGTTTCCCGTCTTGGGTTTTTCCTCGTACATCTCGGCGTAGTGTGACATTGTTTATTTTATCTTGCACAATAATTTAGAATCCATGCTTAGGATAATTTCAAGATAAAATTTGGTTTAATTATCACACTCTTTTAATTTGGGACTTAAATTAAATATTGGGTATAATTGGTTTATTCAAGTCATTTGCTAAAATTGGTTTCGCCTAACTTTGGATAATTGTTAATTATGACTTAGGCAGATTCTAGGACTTGAATTATGTTTTAATTTGTTTTGAGAAATCAAAACTTGTTATATTTGAAAGTTGAACCATCACCCGCTTTACAACGCTTCCGCATCATCTCTATAGTGTTTTAAATAAAAAGGAAATTATTATTTTAATTGGGACAACTTGGGCTTTCAATACATGTCCATTTGAAAGAAATGGGGTAACGCCTAAATGCCCCTCCAATAAAAATAAGAGGGCAACCGAACAAACACAAAATATATCATTCGTAGAAAAAGAATGACCATGAGGTTTGTCGGAATAAACATATAAGGTTCTTTGAAATAAATCCACAAGGTCCATCGAAAAATACATATCATGGTCTATTAGATATGGTTCATCGCGAAAAAATCTAAGCTTCGTCAAAACAAAGTTTAAAGCATGAAATCAATTAGAAACACGATCCCCAGATTGATCGAACAAAACAAAACCAACTAAAAATGTTTCGTACACAGTCAAACCAATACATACACATCAACTATTTGTACAAGGGGGCAATATGTAGGAGTGGCTTAATGATAAGTCTCCCATTAATTTAAACACAACATCATCATCATCCTTGCCTTAATCCCATCACATGGGGTCGGCCACATGGATTCTCCTTTTCCATTCTAATCTACTATAAGCAATACTATCATTCAAATTTAATTAACATCTTCTTCCCAAGATAGCATAGGACAACCCCTTTGTCTTTTACCCTCTATTTCCAGTTGTCTTTCTCTTGTTATAAGTGCATCTAATGGTCTACGTAACACATGTCCGTACCATCTAAGTCTACTTTCTCTTAATTGATCACTAATGAGAGCTACTACTAACTTATCTCTCACATACTGATTTTTAATCGTCATTTCTAGTAATTTCTATCATCATCGAAACATCCTCATCTCACAAACATGGATATCTTGCTCATGTTTTTTCTTCAAATCCCAACACTCCGCTCCATAAAGGGTCGTTGGCCTAACAACCGTTCTATAAATTTTCCTTTTAATTTATTAGTCATCCTTTTATCGCATAACACCCCACTCGCTTATCTCCATTTCATCCATCCAATTGTTATTCTACTCGTAACAGCCTCATCAATATCCCCATTACTTTGTATCACTGAACCTAAATAACGAAAATTATTAGTTCGATTTATCACTTTTTCTTCAATTTGTAACATTATGCTATCAGACGACTCATTATTAAATTTATATTCTATATATTCATTTTTATTTCTATTGATTTTTCATCCCTTAGACTCCTAAGGCATTTCTTTAAGTATCTACTCTCATAGCTAAGGCCTCATTTAGAGTGTCTGCTAAAACTATATCATCCTCAAAGAACATACACCATGGGACATCTACTTGTATGTCCTTAGTAATCTCATTCAATACTACGGCAAATAAGTAAGGAGTTAAAACCGATCCTTGATGTAAGCCTACTTTAATCGTAAAATCATTAGTTTCTCCACAAATACTACTTAATTTAAACACATATTAATCATTAAACAACTACTCAACAACACAAAAAACAAACAACAAAATGATAGACATTACATATAAACAAAGCATACGCACATTTTCTCAAAAACAAATGAACATAAACATTATTTACCAACAGAAAGAGAGTTAAAGTAGGCCTTATATACATAATTGCATTTTTATTTTAAGGTTTTCATTAGTACACATTTTCCCCATGATTCCATTTTGAGATTTAAAAATTGGCAAACAGCATGCCCCACACGGGTCCTTGCAGGTCTTATTTGTAAAAAAAAAAAAAAAAAAAAAATGGACAATATTTATATATGTCTGACATGTGTCTCAGCATGTCCGATCCTGGCCCATGTCCGAGTCATGCACGCGTCCGACTCGGAGGCCTCGGGCGAGTATCAGTGCTTCAACACACCATTATATCTTATATAGCAGAGCTTCAAGGTTGGTACAACTTGCAGTTTTTGAATGTATATTTTGTGTAGGGTCTAGATTTCATTCTAAGAGATTGTCATTGGCAAAACTACAGGGGATTTTCAATAAACAAATAAACTAAATTTGAAGTGAGAAATAGCCACATAAAACATGATAAAAAAAAATAAGATAACTAAAAGCAAAAGGGAAAGAAATACAATCAAGTGTTCAACACGTGTCACGCCTATAGTTTTACAAAAATTGATTTAATAATGGTCCCAAGTCTCATAGTAGAATTTATAGCCCATATTGATAAGGCAAAGAAGTTGGGTATAATTAATACAAAAACATGTGTCGATTATAGGTCGTACCTTCCATTGAATACATTCGTTATAAGCCTTACCTTGCATATAATGAATAAGAGCGCCCTCTATTGACTGCATCAAGAGATATGGTAGAGAAAGAATCTGAACAGTAGTTAGCTATTATCAATATAGCATCATCATCTTGGTCCTGCAAAAAATTGTACAAGTAAAAAACACTTGGGATAGAACACTCACTCCATTCTTGAAATAACACATGAAAACTAAAATGGTTGATTAAACTTGATATACACAAGAAAGCATCATAGACTATGTACTACATGTGAAATTTATTGTTTCATGGAAGACATGGCTCATAAATAAGCCCATTTCTTTTGACGTCATGCAACCATGTTCTTTCTTTAGTTCTTAATGCCTCCATGTTTGGCTCCCATGCTTGGAGGCATATGTTGCATCGAAAGTCAACAAACCATCAATGGGTGTTACATATACTAAAGAGATGAAGGAGGCAATGTGTAGCATTCATTCGGGAGGAAAATAAGTATGTTTAAAAAATAAGTTTGTCTCCCTTTTAAGAGAAAATTTGTGAGCTTTTGTGTGTTATATAATCCTCAAATTCTTGATTATTACATGAAAAACTAGAGAGAGCAATAACTTGTGGACGTAGGCATTTTTTGTCGTACCATTTATATCATTATTTTGTATGTTATGTTGTTGTGATTGTTCTTGCAATTATCATATCATTATTGTGTATTAATTGATATAATTCTTCTTCAATTAGCTATGATCCTCATGTAAGAGATTGAATGAGCTTACGTGTTAAAGTCCATTTCCCAACAAAATAGTATTAAAGCTATGGCATTGATTATTTTGTGTATATCTTTGTCTCTTTAAAGTGTTTTTTATTCAAATATTGAAGGTGTTTTTCGTTAACGTTCGAACCAAATAAATTTGATGATAAGATCAATATCGAGATTTAGCAAACAAATGTTCGAGACTTGCTTGTTAAGGACATGTTACACAAGGCGTTAAGGTTGCACATAAGGGGAAGCCTATAGATATAAAGGATGGTGATTGGAAGGATTGTGATTTGGAGGCATGCAGCACTATTCGATCATAGTTATGGCCAGACATCACTTACAATGTACAAAAGGAGACTTCAATGAAGACTTTATAAGATAAGTTGAAAAGAAGCTCTATTTGACAAAAATACTCGCAAGCAAACTTAAATGGAAGAAGAGGCTAAGAGCAAGGAAATCCGTGAATGATCCTATTAACGATTTTAATAAGTTAATTATTGATCTGTTAGATACAGATGAGAAGTTTTGACGATGAAGATTAAGTATTGCTATTATTGAGCTCTTTACCTAACCAGTACAAAAACCTAGTTGATACATTGTTGTACTAAAGAGTACCATATCTATTGAAGATGATACAGCGACGCTTATCTCTAACGACATTCGAAGGAAGTTGGTAAGGAGTTGCAAGTTCTTGTGATGTGTATGATGAGGCCTTGGGCTTTTGATGTACTTTTTGTTTATTTGTATTTTCGTGTTTCGTTAGGGCATTTCTCTCTTATAGTTATTAGTTTAGGTTGAGAGTAATATTTCCTTGGATAATTCTAGTGCCCTCTTTAGTATTTTACCTATGTAGGGTTATCTTAGCTAACGATATTCATTTACCTTACAAACAAGGCCCTTGGCCAAGCAGTGACTTTTTATTTTGAGAATGGATTGAATGAGAGATAAAAAAACCTCATATATTAATGTAGTTATTATGAAACTGCATTCGCTTACATTATGACTCGGAGGAACCGATGAACCGCTACTCCAAATTAGACCCCCGCCACCCACTATCATGGGACACCACCACTACCACCGCCCTCAAGCCCTCTCTAGTTGTTATCTAATCCTTAAACAAACACCTCCAAACACTTGATCTGGAGGCCCCATGACCCCATTGGCATTGGTGACTCTTGCCGACTATCGACGAGCCCCGACGACAATCCCTATACCCTCCCTAGCTCAACCCAAACTGACAGCCCCTAAAACCCTAGCCCCGCACCCTTGAACCCTCATAAACTTTCCACCAAACCTCGTCGAGCTCCGGCAACCTTCATCGTGACAGTTTAACGCCGAAAGAGGTTCTTGAACCTCTATGATGTTGTTTCGGCCTTAAAACCCCACCAACGGTCAATCCAATAGTTTGTGGATCAAAAGGACTCCAGATATGATTTGTTACACCCTTAAACTACTACCCTCGACATCCAACCACCATCGCCAACCGCGGTTGACCGTCTCTAAAGAGTTGCAACCCTTGACAGAGCTCTAGCAACCTCAGATCCAACATATGCAACTACCGCTTGTAACATGTCTCCACTTTATTAAGCTTAATTATGGCTTAAATTTTGAGGTTCGTATTTAATTTAATTTCACATGTTTAATTATTCCTTAAAATGTTAAAGTGCATATGTGAGATTTTTAAACTTAAGTTTTTGTGGTTATATTTAAAACAAGTCATAAGAAGAAGGTTGTTATGTGCTACGGTTGGAAATTTTGAATTAAAACTCACGGGAGAATAGCTTCTTCATTTGTTTTAAACATATATACAAATATTGAAAGAGGGTTTGAGGCTTGTAACCTAGAAAAAAAAAGAGAGAGAAGGAAACCTTGGCTTGATTTCAACAAGTTTTGCTAAGAATCACTTGGTAAGATTTATAAAACATGTTTCTCATGTTGATTTGTTTAATATATATATATATATATATATATATATATATGTATACACATACCTCACTTAACATACCTATAACATACCCATTTTTTTTAAATAGTAAACAAACGTATTTTTTATCCAAACTTGGTATATATGATCTACATAATAAGGAGATCATCTACAAAAAAAAACTATCATAAAATTCAACTCGGAAGTGGATGAGATGATGGTAAAAATTTGAATGCACAAAAATGCTCATATATAATAAAAAAAGGAAAAACGCCTTTTTACGCCTAAAGGTTTGACCTCTACGCCTCGACCACGCCTCGCGCCTTTCAGAACCTTGATATATATGTAAGAATTTGAGAAGAAATCATGTTGGTTTGCTATGAAAAAAGCTTAAGTGTGTCTTCTAGTGTGTGTGACTTGGGATTCATATGCTAGACTTGATTTGGTTGGGATTTGAATTTATATTCTTGTTTCTCATGTGCTTAATATCATTTATTATGAATTTTGAGAGCAAGAGATGGTTTGAAACTTCATATGTGATATGTGCGTGTGTTTGTGTTGTTTGGTCTGTGTAAATCATGGGAATTACTTGATTCTTGATTTTGATATTTGTTTTTGAGTGAGAAATTTATGTACTGATGTTAAAAACATGTTTCCCATGCTTAATTTTAACTTTGGTTGAAGTTTGGAGTGTTGGCCATGATTGGTTTGGAAATAAAGTGCAGAAACTTGAGGTTGAAAATAAAGTGCAGAACTCGAGCAATTTTGCTAAAAAATATATATAGGACTTTGGGATCTGATTTCGTGGTCTTAATAATTTTATAAAAATTTGGAAAAATTAATTATGTTAGTACTATGTATTGGTAAAATTTGAGCTTTAGAATCATGTCAATACCTATTATAGATTGGTAGAAATAAATTTTACAAAATCAGTGCGCCAGAAAATCTGATGCTGGGCAGATTGTATACCTATTACTAAAACAGTGATATCTCCTAGCTCCGGAGTCATATTGATGTAAAAATGACGTCCGCGCGAAGCTAATTCAATAAGCCACAGTTTTTGTATTGACCTCAGACTCTGATTTTGCCATTTGGATGACCAAAATAAAATATGGTTTGAATCAGTTGGTTTATGCAGTCGTATTTTATAATTGTAGAAATTTGTGCAGTTTTGTTCCTGTTTTGATCTAAGCTCCAGTCCAATATATTATTAAGAGATAATACAAGTCTATTATGTCATGTTAAGTTAGCTTAATTGAAAATTTTGGATTGGAAAGCCCATATGATAAAGATTGAATTTCTAAAAAGGAATTGAAGTATGTTTGGGCTATTAAATGGAAGCTTAGCATAAAAAAGCATAAAATGAGGATAAGTATGCTCAGTATGAATTGGTTATGTTTTCAACCATATTTCCATATATCTTCTTGATATATATTGGGGATATTGATTAACTATGAGTTAGTAATTTACATGATTGAATTGAAATGGTTGATTATGATTTAGATATGTTAAATATCTTAACATGAATTTAGATAGAATTTCATTTATGATGAATGGTCTGAATGGAATCATATGATGCTTATGAAATGGATTACATTTAAATTATTATTTGGATTATAAATACTCTTGTGATAAAACTAATAATATAAGAGAACCGGTTGAACAAGTGCCGAAAAAAGGCAAAGGAAAAGACCATTAAATTGCCGAGGTGAGTATAGTTTGATTGTTTCATATATATAGATATGTAAATGATATGATGGATATGAATATAGCTCTAAGAGCAGGTTGGTTGAATATTTCGATATTCGAATTTGTTTGGATATTCGAATATCCAGGATCGGTTGAGTCTTATGATCCAGAATTGGAATTGAACAAAGATCCAATGATCTGTTTTGTTTTATGACAAGGATTGTTGGAATTTTAGTTCCAGGATTTGTCATGCCTTAAGGGGAAGGATTGTTTCAATTTTATATCCAAAGATTTGATATAGAACTGTTATTTTATTGCAGGGAAGGAGTACCTCACTAAGCTTTATAGCTTAATGTTTTTATTTTAACATTTTTCAGGTTTGTATTACTGCTAACTAGGACACCGTATTTTGCAAGTTGCACCGTTAATCTGAGCTAGGGTTTAGATATGGGATTATTATTATTGTCACACTGATGGTTTTATTACACTCATACATTATATATATTGAGTTTGCTTTGATTTGATGATTGTAATAATTAATCATAGTATTGTATGTCCACTTAATTATGACTTAGTCGTTAATTATGTTATAGTACAAGAGAACAGGATTATGTTCATTGTGTACATTATACATGATAATAAAAAAATGAATTAAATTTCATTTGGCTGAAGATTATGAAGTAATTCTTGTAAAATAAATGATTAAAATGGATTTGGGTTTGAGGTGTGACACCACTATTGAGAAAAAGGAAAGCTGGCAAGGGTTTATCTTCTTGCTACCTCGATATACCCTATCAAGCAGCAAAAAATCCGAAGGTTAGTCTAAAATACCCCCTTCTCAATTAGATCCTTATTCTAACCCTTCCCTTAATTTTCAAAAAAAATTGAACAAACCCCCTTTGAAAAATTTAGCCACGTCCTCGCTCTTATTTTTTCATTACTCCCTTTACACAAATTTGGATTCATTTACAATTCCATCCTCTCTAGTTTGTAAAATTGCTCCAACCCCCTCTCCATCTCTGAAAATTGTATTTCAACCCCATATATTCTGACATTTCCAAATCTTTCGTAAAATTTTTGAAAACTATAACCAGTCCCTTATTTTTCTAAAAGTTGTGAATCGGTCTCTTTCCATCTATATCATCATAGAATCGTCGTTTTGACGATTATATACCCAGATTTGAAGCGGATTATCTAAAAAACCTCGGTGATATCGAAAAGGAGATCAATGTATGGGAATATGAGTGAGCCTATCACTAAAATAAGGCTACGGGATCCGTTATGGGTGAATTTTGGTCGATCGCTATGAGGAGTGCTGACGAAGGGTGGCTAAATGCAATCGGTTTCTCGAAGATTTGAAGGCGGAACGCAAGGAGGTCAAGCGTGAGTATAGGATGGAGTTATCTGAGAGCTTCGTGCATTGTTGCTAACACTTGGACTTTGGTGAGACATTTCATGTGGCCCTCGTTCTTTCTCGCGATCATCTCCCCACCCCTTTTTGGATCCCACTGACGTGTTGTACACGTACACTAATGACCACCCTGGATATTGTATTAAAGAATCCTTCGATATTTTTATTGGGTAGCTGGATTACCAATATCGAGTTTCGAAATTTGGAGGTATTTGAAATTTGGGACTTCTTTCGCATTTTGAGGGAAGAAGAGGTTGGATCGGGTAACGTAGATTTCTTCAATATCTTTGTTGAGGATGGTTAGATGACTCGCACTTGGTTCAAGGGGTTGGAGTCATATTACGTTGGTGACTTATTCTCGATCTTTGGGAATGGAGGTGATTTTTGGGGGGATACTTTGTATGTTGTTTCTCACAAGGATAATATGTTGTTTCGGGTAGCCGTGATTGACCATGTGTATGGATCCATTTGGGATGTAGTTAAGACAAGATCATAAATTGATTTGGCAATGTTGGACATCTTCGAGGCATTGGTGTGTTGAGTATCATGGGCCACGTTCATATTCGTTGACCATGGTTGGAAATTCTGAAGACGCGCCATCACCTCTTTATTAGTTGGTAAGTCGGATATTCCTGTTGATGTCTTCCTTCCTCCAAAGAATGGTGGTGTTGCATGCTTGAAACAACAGCCACCTTACCACTATTACGCTTGGATCGAGCTTCTGAGGTGGGGAGGGTGATATTTAAAAGAGGCACGAAAAAATTTAATGTTTATTTGTTTATTTTTAATTTCATGTTTTATTAGAGCATTTAGCTCATTTATCTACTAGTTTAGGTCAATGTTTCAAAAATCACTCGAGACTTACGCCTCCAGGCGAATCACAAAAAAACCGCCTCGAGGCTTAAGCCTCTGGGTTGAATTCGAGGCTTGCGTCTCAGGCCTCGCCTAATGCCTTTTTGCCGAGGCACGAAAAAAAGAAGGAAATAAAATTGTTCTCCTTCCATCACGAACTCTGTTTGTTTTTCTTTTTTTTTAATATATGTCGACAATTGGTATATATATACATACTTTGAAGATAGTGCAACAATTAATTATAATTAGCGCGTATAATAATTATATTTTGATTATATATACTAATCGATTAATTGTAAATACATACTAATGATCTTCTTTTTTTCTTTTCAAACTGTTTTAAAAGGTTAAAGAGCTCTTCATTTTTCTAAAATTGCACTTTGGTTAGAAAACATTCGGTGTTTTAATCGACTAACTATTCTCTTTTCCATTTTTTGTTTTAAAATTGCACTTAACTTATACTATTTACTATTTCAACTTAAAAAATAACAATATTTCATATTATAAAATAACCAACATGAGAATGAAACTAAAAAAATGATTTTGTCAATTTGATTTTGCATTGATTAAATTATTGTCATATTATAAACTTAACAATATGTAAATGAATAAAAAATTGATTTTGCATTGATTGATTTATTGTCATGTTGTAAAATAACCAATATGTTAAAATTGATCTTATCAAATTATTTAAGAAAGAAAAAAAAATCATCTCGGGGGAACGAAAAATGTTTAACTATGTGAGAAAGTCCTCAAAGATGTTTTTTTGCAGTTTTATTTTATATTTCTTTGTTACTTTATTTTATGATTTTATTAGTATTTTTTTAATATTATTTTGCTCCTTTTATTTTTATTTTATTTTTTGGTGAGGCTTACACCTCGCCGCGCTGGAGCCAAAACGCCTCGCATCGCATCGCATCGCGCCTTTTTAAACATTGGTTTAGGTTAATGGTAATATTCCCTTGGTCTATTCTAGTATACCCTCTTTAATCATGTTACAATTTTGAAGTTATCATGGCTAATATGATACCTTTACCTTGTAAATAAGGTTAAGCCAAGCATTGTAGACACTTTATATTTTGAGAAAGGATTGAATGGGAGGAGGAGGTCGTATCTTAGTGCAATGGCAAGTGTCCTCGCCCAAGCTAGATTGGTCTAGGATTCGGGACATGGGAGCATCCTCTCCATATATGGGGATAAGGCCAGCCGACATCCACCTCTCCCAGACCCTGCAGTTAAGCAAGAGCCTTGTGCACTGGGTACGACCTTTATTGAATGAGAGAGAACCCTTTATTTCTAATGTAGTGGTTGTTGTGGAATTGATGCCGCATATCTTGGCTTGGTTGTGAGGGGAAGAACTGAAAGAGGGAAGCATGGGAAACATAAAAGACTTGCCTACTATGGAGGTAGAGTTGTTTAGGAGCCTTTATCGCTCCGAGTTTAGTTGGTAACACGGGTAACATAAAAGAGTGTTGTGATAGCTAGAGTGTTATCCACTTTGCAAAGAACCATGTTCAACAAAGACCAAGGGCATTGACATTTTATTTCACTTTATGTCAAAGCTTGGGCTTTCATATTTGGCTCCCCATGCTTGTGAGATATGTCCCGTACAAAGTCAATAGACCACAATTGTGTATTAATGTGTTGTTAATAGTTATTATGTATAACAAAGAGGTGAAGGTTGGAATGTGTATGTAGCATCCATCCAGGAGAAAAAAAAAATAGTGTTTTAATAAGTGAGATTATTTATTTCTCTTTTGGGAAAAACATTGCGAGCTTTTGTGAGTGACTTGTAATCCTCAAATTCTTGATTATTTGTTGAAGAAATAGAGATACCATCATCACATGTAGACAGTCACATTTTGCTAAACCACATATATCATCATATTGTTATTGATAATCTTCTCATTATTGCAAATTAGTTTATTCTATTCTTCATGAATTAACTGTTGATCATCCTATAAAGGATTGAACAAGCTTAAGTGCTGAGATTCTTTTCACAACACTACAAGTTTTGGATTGAATTACAAGCGAACCTCATATGATTGAAAAAATAAACTTTATTTTTCAGCTCTAAATGAATTAGCTTGTGTGAGATATTAAAATTATTATCCAAGTTTGGATGAAATGGTCAATACTCATATAATCATAGTCATACATCAATATAGTAAACACAACGTGTTGTCCTTTAATCTTACAGAGTTGTCTTTTCAAATGAAAATGACTAAACATATTCCTAATTTGATCAAGGTGATACTGAAAAGCATATCACTTGATGTGTGGATATACAAATTGAAGGTCACCTTATTTCTAAAAGAAAAATCAGACGGGACATTTTGCCTATAGTGTCTGTTTGCACCATATTTTCTGAATTTTCAGAATTGGGTGGTTACCACCAAGGGGCTGGTGGTTTGGGGCAGATTTGAAGCGGTTATTGCTGAAGATTTTAAGGAGAAAACGTGGGTTGTGTGCAGTCTGCTTCTGTGAGTATTTAAAACAAACAACCTTGTAGTCACTTACCCATTATATTCTGAATGAGAATATGAGAATGAAACACAAAAAAGTCCATTTGAGTTCTTGTGTGCGTGTGCACTATGCTTCTGCGAGTGTAGATCAAACAACCTCATTACCCATATCACCCAACACTAAGAAATTGACATTGAAAGTAAGAAAACCAACTCCATATCTGAAATTTGTAAGTGTAAACAGATAACATGGTTTTCAATTCGCTTAGCATTTTATTTATTCTGCAAAATGAACGTGACATTGGTTTATGGAAGTTTCTATCAGGGTAAAAACAAAGTTGAATGGAATGAAAGGTGAAGGAGAGTTGAGCACCTCATCTAATAGTATTACTAGATATTCAGTTGGCAAAAGCCGTGGATGACCACATCCTTCTGAGGCAGTTCGCAAATAGCAGCCTGTGAGGAAAATCTCCCGACCTTTCTTCAATATCCCGCTTTTAGGGTCAACCAAGTTGTAAAACCTGATGTGAATCACATGTTAGACACCTTAGTAACATCCGAAGGACTCGTACATGGACACCAAAAGCACAAAATAAATAGTATGTATCCGTGGATACAAGGAACATGGGTTTGATCTAGCAATGCCCAAGTTTGTAAACCTTTTTACTTGTTTGGTTATTACATTGTACTTTATATACAGTGCTTAAAATGTAAAATGCCGATATTGTCAAGGTACAAGCTTCTTCAGGTTTCAATTCCCTTATTGCATGCCATGGATGAAGATGTGAGTAATAGTCAAAAATGTATTAGCCCTTCACCAACCAACTCTTGTGTTCTCAACACACATTTGGCATGATAATCCTTAACAAAATATGTCATTTAGTCTCAGGTACAAAGCTAGAAAAAAATGACTTCAGTGAAACTTTAAATCAGCTACAGAACCAAAAATATTGTGATTTAACCTGGAAAAGAAAGTTCAAGAAATTTTTAAACTAAACATGTGGTCCACACACAAGCCTATTTAAGGTATGCAAGCAGCTAGAGTATAACTTCAAATTTAAGCAAAGCCACTAAAAATCCTAACAATAACTTGAAATCAACAGGTTCGCATTCTAACCACTTCGCTTTAGGATTTTTTTTTTTTTTTTTTTTTGAATTGATATACCTCAGATGAACCCAAGAGAAATAGCTTATGTATTTTATGCAGTAGGTTTTAACAACTTTAGTGATAATGGTACTAATGGGTTGAGAAACGTCCCAAAAATAGCTGCATGTCATATGCAGTAGTTTTAGAGCAGCTAAATGTGAAACACAAATACAAGCACGATATAAAGATATTTTCAATATCGTCAAATAAGAAGTTTGTGGTTTATGACATGACTTAGTTCTTAGAGCTAAACAAATATCCATGCAGCTATATAGTCATATAAGTAAAATTTCAAGTGGACGAAGCACGATTGAGCCATTATCGCATATAGCCATTTACCTGCGGTGAAGATATAGACCAATGGTATTGGAGCTCCAAAAATCCCCCAAACTAAGCATATATATGTTTGTTCCTGTGAGAAAACAACAACAAAAAAAAAGGTCAGAACGTTGGGGTGGGAAAATACACTAACTAAAAGTAAGACGACAGTTTATAGATGATGACATTATGTAAAAAAGGACAAGTAAACAGCAATTAAAAAATCTATTACTTTGGAGTATAAATTGGTGCATTCGAATATTCACAGATTTTATGTATTATAGGCTATAGCATCGCGTGTATATGAACATCAGATTCAGTGGTTTGATTCAAGCATGAATGCTCTTATTACCACAGATACCATAGTTAGCCTAATTTCTGGTTTGCCCTAAAATCTACAATGATGTATTATAGTATCGCATGTAAATGTTAATTAGGAAACACGCTGCACATCAGCATCGGTTGTTTGATTCGAGCATGAGTGCTCTTATTACCACAGGTACCATAGTTAACCTAATTTCTGGTTTGTCCTAAAATTTACAATGGCAATATTACATAACAACAGACAAGGGCGGATCTACAGTAGGCCGAGGGGTGGCCGCCAACCCACCCCACCTCCCCGAACTATTGCAACTTTTTAACGTAAAACTGAAGTTGTAGGGATCTTATGTGTATAATTACAAAGTTAAATGTTAGCATTGCATTTATATCTGAACTTCAAAGTAAAAAATAAATTAAATCAAAAAAAAAAATTATAAGTTCTAAAAGTCCCTGCCTAAGAGCTAGGCCCTGCTCTAGAGTGTAGACCTAGGCGGTAATCTTCCGTCCTAGACCCAAAAACCATCTCAACGTTAGTTGGACTCCCTCAAACCGCTTTGTGCCCAACACCTTTTAGAATATTGGACATTTCAATCTTGTCCACATTTCAACCTGACTTTAAATTCTTGCGTTGGCTTTCTATTCTTCAAACTGAAATGACATCAACCTTGTTGATTATTCTTCGTTATATACAACCAACTTCTGTTTTATCACATTCAAATATTTACCCGTCTTTTACATACATGAACATTTCTCTTTATGAATCGTGTGCAATGTTCACTAGGAAAGTTGTTATATATTTTTAATATGTTTTTCCAATAGCCTAATATTAAAATGCATAATAAATAAAAAGCCACCAAGACTCTCGCCTAACCACCTAGGCAGTAGAAGGTCCACCGCTGGCTTAGTATCTAGCGCCGTTTAGAACACTAAAGAAGTGCATAACTTGATCGTTAACTATGAAGCACGGACACGTAATACGTGTTTCGACACGTGATTGATCCAAAAACTAGGATATGACATGCTATGATACGTACAATATATATATATATATATAAAGAGAGATATACTAATGAAATAAAACAAATTTTCTCCATAAAATACATTATTTGAGCATTCTTAACATGAAATTAAGAAAATGGACCACACAAAACAAAATTCAAACACACTTTGAGATTAAGAATCATAAATAAAGCAAAATCGCCATCACTTGAGTCAAAACTGACTTGTGGCTTTTGGGAGAGCGTCCATGCTTCATAGGTGTCCGACACGGACACGATGGCTTCCGGGAGAGTGTCTGTGCTTCATAGATTGTTAACTTCATCCCACCTCTCCCACATTTCATTTCAAACTCAATTTCATTTGGTCTTGCGACAATTCTCTGCTAATGTCACCCAATTGTAGGGTGGAATGATCCTGAAGGTTTTCGGATGATTTTCTATTTTACTAACAGTGCCATCTAGGGCTACCTTTATTTCTCCAAGTTTCTAGAGGTTCTAATTTTCCCCCTTCCCTTTACAATGTTCTTTCTCGGTTCTTCTTATTTCAGAAACCAGATCCACATTTCCTTACACTTGAAAATTTAACATATGTGGTCTTCATCTCCTCCCGTGAAAAGTTATCATCCATAACCGGTACATAATTTTTTTCAGCTGATTGTTAGTTTAACGAAAAGTTTATATGGTTCAAGGCATGTAAATGAGTCATTTTGACAATGAACTTTGTTTAAGTGATAAATGTAACAACCCGTCCTTTTGGAGACACTTAAATCCCACATTTGGGTACAAATTGGGAATTTGGCGAATTTCTCGAGATAGTGATTTTTGAGATTTTCGAGGATTTAATGATTTTCGATGGGCGTTGTAATTATTTTTGGGACTAAATATGTCGAAGTATTTTAATTATATGTCGCTGTGGAGAAAAGCGACAAAAGAGGTAAGATTTTTTATTAGAGACCCGCATTAAGTTATATTGGGTTAGAATAGTGATTTGCGGTCAAGTACCCCGGATGGAAATTTCGACTGCGTCGTGAGTCTCGGAATGTCCGAGATAGTCGGAAAAGAGTGTCCGATTGTCGAAATTGAGTTTCGGGGAATCTTAGAGTTAAACGGACTCGTAATTGAGTAAACGAGTCGTTTTTGGATTTTTAGGGGTTAAACCCTTTTTTCCTATATAAAGAGGGAGAGGGGAAGAAAAGAGAAGAAGAAAGAAAGAAAATAGAGAGAAGAGAGAGAGGAGGAGAGAAAAAGAGGAGAACGGGGAGATTCCGGCCAAACTCCGCGGGATTCGGCTCGAGGTCGTCGGATTATATCCACGAGGCAAGTATTTACTAGCTTTATTTACTTTTGAGCATAAATCTCATATCGTAGTTTGGTATAAACAAACCCTAAAGATTTTGGGTTGGGTATTCGTGAATAAAACGGGTTTTCGGGAGTTAAAACGAATAAACCCCTAAAATTTGTTAATTGGAGAAACTTAGGTTTTAACCTAAATTAATTGGTGGTTTACGGTTCTAGGATGTTTAGAACCCTTAATATATGTGTATTTGTAGTTGGTTGAGGTTGTAGGACGTTGGGTGAGGCGACAAAAGCTTGGGAGAAGCTTTAATGGCCGAAACCGTCTCGGAGAAGACGATGAATAGTGGATACAGCGTCGTTCCGAATCGATTCGGCCCTGATCCGAATCGATTCGGCCCTGATCCGAATCGATTCGGCTCTTGGTCAAAAAATAAAATTTGTAGATCTCTTCGACGCGGTCACGTGAGCACCGACCGCGTATTTTTCTGATTTTTTTTGGATTTATAGTGATTTTTCTACGGAAAGCTGTCCAAGATCAAAATAGTTAGTCAGAAATTAAGGCTAGAATTATTTGGAGATAAATATTAGGAGTTCTCAAATTGAGTGTTAGGACCTCTAAAGGACTTGATGAGAGATGAAAATTTTGGGTTTGTAGGAATAAATCAGACTTGTTGTTTAAATGGCGAGTGGATTAAATTTTGGGTTTTGGGTTATATATAAAACCCTAAGCAGATTTGGGATTTTCGGACAAGCCGAATCGATTCGGTAAGAGACCGTTTGAAAGTAGAACCATTTCGAATCGATTCGGTGGCCAGCGAATCGATTCGGTCCTGGCAAATTTTTGAGGTTTTCTCCTTTTAAGTTGAGGGAGACTTAAATTATGATTTTGGAGATTATTATAGGAGTTTCTAAATGGAATGCTAGGACTCCAAGATGATGAATTGAGGATAATTAAACCTCGAATTAATTTAGAGTGCGATCCGGGGTATGGAGTTAATTAATGTTTTGGGACAAGAGACATTCGGGTTTATGTATAAGTCCTTAAATGAGAATAAGGTATTTATTAGAATCAAAGTAAGGAAATACTTTGGGTTTAGTATCATGCTAATATGAAAGCATGATTATGATTCCTCGAGGGAATCTTTGGGATTATGGATCATCGCTAGATGAGATTGGCAATTATGGCCATATATATATATATATATACACTATGTGATTAAAGTATATATATGATGTAATATAAATGACTTTTGAAAATGTAGATATAAATGTTTTCAAAAAGGAAAGACAAATGATTTTTATAAATAATAAAATATGGATACACACCTCTCTAAATTGCTATCATAAGGGAAGTTGCGTACGTATGGTGAAGCCCCCTGACTAATGAATGCAGGGTGGATATAGTCCTATAGGCCATATGAGCGTTTATTGTATATTTCTGCGCTGGTTAGGACATTCCGGGTGTGGTCTTGACTATCCCGCAGGCATATGGCCGCTTCCCGACGTCTTGCGTTGTAGGATCCCAGGTTGTCTTGATGATAGGCCCGGGAAGATGATAGCCATTTAGGGGCGTGCACAGTGAGGAAACCCGGACGGGCGGTCTTAGAACGCGTTATATATTTGTTAAAGCAATTTATGATAATAAATTGGCTTTAATTTATATTTCCTGGATGGAAGAAGGGAAATGGGATAAAGGTTTTGGCTTCGGTAACACTCCCGGATGGAAGAAGGGATGTGGAAGCATATGATATGGTAAAAGCATTTTTATGATAATAAAAATGGCTTTTAAGTACATTTCCTGAATATAAAAAGGGAAATGGGATATTTTGAAACGGAAAAGCATTTTTATGATAATAAAACTAGCTTTTGAAAAGTTATATGTTTTTTTAAAGCAATTCATGATATGAGAAGGGAAGGGAAATGGAAAAGTTTTGAGATAAATGGAAATAAAATAAATGAATTCTCATTCCGAGAGATAGATCCGGATGTATATGGTAATATGTATATATATGGATAAATCGAGTGCTGAGGGTCTAATGGATCCCGGCGATCAACCTTGCCGCGTAGTAGTGTATCGGGGGGGTCCTTGTTTGGATTTCGCTTTGCGAGACACCTCACGCACGAATATGGCAATGTGTTGAGAGTGGAGAGAAGTTTAATCCTTAGTGCTCTTCTATTGAGATTTATTATGTGTATGTATATATATATATATATATATATATATTCTGTACTGAGGGACTGGCGGATCTCGACGATCGACCTTGCCGCATAGTAGTGTATCGGGGGGGGTCCTTGTTTGGATTTCGCTTTGCGAGACACCCCACGCACGAACGTGGCTTAGTGTTGAGACTGGGGAGAAGTTTAGCCCTTAGTACATGTGTTGGACTATCAAGGGTTGATAGTGGTTGGGTGATAGACTAGTTTAGCAGGGTAGCTTGACTAGGGTGTTTAGAGGGATGCGTTAGGAGTGCACTGTTAGTGGAGAGGTGAGGGGTATCTCATGGAAGTGCGATACCAAATTTAAATATGAGAAAACCTTTTTCTAAAAATAAAGCATTTATGCACTTGCAAAATATTTTCAAACTCGGGCTCTGACCCGTTTATCTACTTTTCCTTTCTTGTTATATTATATATATATATACGTGTCCAGAAACAGGGACGCCTGGATGGCACTTCCTTCGAGTCAGACGTCAGCTGCAACCATGGTTCAAAGTCTCGGTATCGGTCCCGGTATCGGACATTCGATTTTCAACTCGGTCACGGTATCGGGCGATACGCACAGATACGCTATTTAGAGAGCGCAAAAAATTTCGAAAAAAATTTAGAAAAATAAATAAAAATAAGATTAACAATGTGACCAATCAGATATGTTTAAACCATCTTTTAATATGCATTGCATTGTACAATTGGTTATACTGAAGTGCGTCGAACTTGGCATATTGATAATGTACTAATTTTTATGTATGGTGAAAGTTATTAGTTTTATATTAGTGACATTTTAATGTTATTGCAATTGTTTAATTTAGTTTTAGTGTGTAAAATTATTTTGCATATATATGTCAAAAGGGTACAAAAAAATGTGCCATGTGAACAAAGAAATACGGGTTTTAGTTAAAAAAAAAAAAGTCAAAAGGGTGTGCGTGTGGCATTTAAACAAAATAAAAGAGGAGTTTTTTTTTTTACAAGTGTATTTTTAACATTTTTTACAAATGTATTTTAAACTTTTTTTTACAAAACATTGATCACTTTTTTTTTTCAGTTTACTTTTAAAAAACATAATTGTTAGTTATTAAGACGGAAAACATAAGTGTTTTTTTAGTTAAAAGAACATAATTGTATTAAAACAAAAAAAGTTCAAAAAATTATAATATTTAGTTAAAAAAATATTAATTTCAAAGTATTGGATTATTTTTTAAACAAATTAGCACGAAAGATTTGATTTTGTTAGTTATTAAATTTTAATTTTTTAATTAACAAAGTTTCACAAATCTGTCTCATAAAAAACCCATTGAAAAATACATAAAGTGCTACTTAAAGTGAAGGTACAGCTGCCTGCCTCATAAAGGTCACAGAAAAAGTGTAGGACACGTGTTTTGCATAGAAATAATGTTATCTCAATGTAATCTTATGAAACCAATAAAAGATTGACAACTCAACTGTCCATATAAACCAAGTTAAGACAAAGACCTCTACTGAATAAAAGGCAGCCATCATTTGCTGGGTTTTTTCTCTTCTAACACAATATTTCCAGGTGATTTTGATGGAACTTACTCGCAAGATTCCAGAAGATATTTTTGAGATTTTGGAAAAATTGAGCCGAGAACTTTCTTCTTCTTCCTTTTTTTTTTAGTTTTATCTCACCTGGACTCGGACGAGACATGGTCGAGACTCGGTTATAACTCGCCGAGTCAGCGATATTTCGTCCGAGTTGACCGAAATATCGCCGATTCATACCGATTCGACTCAAAGTCGCTCAATACTTGACTCGTGTCGCGTTATCGGAACGGCCACCTGCGATACCGAGTTGGCTCGGCAGATACCGAGTCAACTCGGCCGATACTTTGAACCATGGCTGCAACAGCTATGAATGCGTGCAGGTTTTTGGTAGCCGTTTCCATTCTTGTACTCTAGATAGGAGGTACTGTATAAATGTTTGGGCCAATGGTCCAATTGCATTTATTTATTCTTTTAGCACAGCATTCGATATGGTTGTATATTTTGACCGAGTGTTCGGTTATTTTATTTTATTTCATTTCAGTTTTATTTACGCAAAAACTGTGTGGATGTTTTTATTCGTTGTTGTGAAAAAGAGTAGTTAAGTAAAATTTTGACACCGGTCTAATAGGGTATTAGTAATTAAATGGATTTTCGACAGTGATGCTAAGAATAATCCATATGAGACTCCTGTTTTAATTTAATATTGGAGTGATCGCCCGGTATCTTATTAGGCGGAGTGTCACAATAAATTCCTAGAATTTATATTTAGTGTGTGGTTGCTTCTTTGTTAATTAGCCATAGGATTAAATTCTTATGGCTTTGAATTTAAACTATAATGGCATAGATTGATAATTATTGTTGTGTCCTAAATTCTTAAGCCAAATTATTAGTGCTTTGGAATTGAAATTGATAATCATGTCAGGTTACTTCAACTTATGTAAAGGTTCGATTACTGTTCGAAATTGATTAATTTGAAAAGTTTCCCCATAAATGCACTTATAATATTGTGAATTTTCTTTTGAACTATTGTTTCTCCTATGTCAATGAAGGGGCTTATTAGTTAACTTATAACACACCTGGGAGAAGAAAAGCATCTAGTATAATAGCTTCAATAACACTAGTCAATGCCAAGAAATTTTTCTCGTAAATGGAGTCAATCGTAACAGTGTTTGGCAGCTTGGCTCTCTTATGCTTCTTTTGCAGCTGATTAATGCATTCAGGTCGTTTCTTAGGAGCACCGTTCCTGTGCTGCTCGGCCCAAGCCTGCATATTAAATATCTAGCCATCGTAAACAACAAAATTAATCAGAGAGAGGTTAAAAATGTGAGAATTTTAATGTATTAGAGCAACTTGAGAGAGGTCGGAGAGGAGAATGGCAGAAGTGACTCCGCTAGAATAAGAAATGCAGGTTTTGAGGATCCGAGATGCGATCCAACTCCATCCTGGTCCAGTGGAGTCTTCGGAGCCTTCGTCTTCGTCAGGGGATAATACTGATTTAGCGGAATCGATGAATTGGAGAAATGGATCTTCTTCTTCTTCTTGTGGTTGTGGTTGTGGGTGGTCTATGTCGATGGTTGACATGTGGTTGATGAGTTGCGAATCGGTGAGTGAATCCATTGGAAGGGATAGGTTAATTGTCAACAATCGACCAAAACCCTATATGTCAGCTCACATAATCATATTCAGACCGGCGGGTTCTTGCATTTTGGAGAGAGTGCCGCGCGGGAAGACGCCGGGGTTAATTGCAAATTTCATCTCAATATTAACTCTAAATCCCAAATCTGAATAATGAGGGCTCGTTTGGGAGTATTTTTGAGGAAAAAAAGGGAAAAATAAATTATTATGAAAAAAATAATAATAAGAGGAAGGAGTTTGGGAGATAAAAGAAAAATAATTTTCTTTCTTTTGTTTGGAAGTTGGGAAGGAAAGTGATTTTTTTAATAGAAATAAGGTACAATTCATTAAAAAACTTTTATCTCTCTATTTCTTTTCGATTTGAAAGAAAGTTTTGAAGAGAAAGGAATGAAAAGTTTTTTAAAAAATTTCATTTCTTTTCTCTCCTTTTAAACTCCCAAACATGAGAAAGTCATTTTCTTCCCTACTTAAACTCTCAACTCAAACGAAGGAAATGAAACACAATTTCTCTTCATTTCCTTTATTTTCTCTCCAAAATAAAACTCGCAAACAAGGCCCGAATCTTTGAATAAACGTATTTAGATTGATTGAGACTTTAAATTCAAAAGTCAGACGTAATTTTCCCTCTTAGTCATTAAGAGCTAAATATAATCGTTAACCTTTTAATCATTTGTGTGACACCCCGACTAATTAAATACCGGGTAGCTACTCCTTTATTAAATTAAATCAAAATGCCAAGTTGGCTCAGTTAATAGCATCACTGTCGAAAACATTTTATTATTACTAACCACCTAGTATTTAAAAAGTAAGTTGTCAAATTTTAATTAAAGTCTGATTAACATGCAGTAAAAGATTTAAAGCAAGAATAATATCACCATTCACCATAACGAAATAATAGAATAACCATCACATGATATAAATAAATCCGGAGGAAAAACTCCTCACAACAAATCCCACAACTGAAATAAGTAACGAAATACTGAATACTGAATTAATACATGCCAAAGTCTGAAAAACTGAAATGGAAATGTCTCTAATAGAGTTTGGGCAACATGCCCTTCAACTGAGGAATACTGAACATGGAATCCAAATGATAAAAGCATCTAAAAGCAAATCCTTGTAACTTCCACAAACAGCTACAGCTCGTCATCGGAATGAGAGTCCTATGCGTGGTGTCCTTGTGGCTGGGCACCTAAAATGGTTTTACAAGAAAATAGATTTGAAAGCAAACGGGTCAGAGCCCGAATGTGCAGATATTTTAAAAACCTGTAAGTGCTTTAAAAACATTTAAAACATTAAATGGAGAGTACATGTTAGGACGTGCACTCACATGAAATTCTCACCTCTCGTCTAACTGTGCACTCCTAACGTAAGCACCCATCTAAAATGACACAAACCCCTAGCTAAGTGACATCATATCTAGCTAAACTGTCGTAGGTTTTACCCTTATTACTCGGTTCCCATTAACATTATAACGATCGCAATTAAATAGGGGGCTTAACGTAAATTCAGGTTCTCATATAAAAGTAATACAACTCATTATAGATTATCCCTTTTATGTTATTCCATAGTTATACACACGATACCATATGAAAGTTCCCATTTTATTAAGTGTATATTTCCACAACATAAATATACAATATAAGCACCCCGAGACTAAGCTGCGGTGCACACATACTCTGCTATCCATCCCGGTACATCATGTACATAAGGAATCACGTATTCCGAATCTCTCAGGAATAGTTCAGATAACACAAATCACAAACAGTGGAGGTGAACACAGTCACATCACATGGGTCACGCACATACCTACGCTCCCACGATCAGCAGACTTATTATCATCCCAATAAGTCCTTCTCTGACCTATCTTCTCGAGATACCAGTCTAAATCCCCCCCCCCCCCCCGTAGGCACACAAGGATTAGAGGGTCCTAAGCGAACGCAAACCTCCCGTGATAGCAAGTATGGTAGGTATGTCATACACACAAATCATATATCAATACTAAGTAAACACACATCTTAGTCATCACCGTAGTTTAATTGTAGTTCTTATCGCATTCTCGTACCATTTTATAATGTATACAATTTATATACTCCCGGTTCATAATCATACACGCCATAATTTATTCTCACGTCGTAGTAGGCACTCACTTCTCGACTCAAGTGTCTATTTGATTCGTTCCACAATTATAATTTACTCCTCATTATATCCCAAATGTCCCAAGTATACCAATACGTCATCAAAGGAATGTTATCTCTATCCTCGAACAAGTTTACGGGACTCCCAAAATCAAAACAGGCCAAAAAGGCCTAAACTGCCAGCTCGTTAGAAGTCTCGTTCGAACGAGGCTGTTCGAACGAGATTCAGTTCGTTCGAACGAACTGTACCTTCTAACGACATCTCGTTCGAACGAAGGTATCGAACGAAATTTCCCCTCGTTAGAAGCAACTGGTCAATTCGTTAGAAGCTCGTTCGAACGACCTGGGAAGGCCTTCTAACGAACGACCAGTTTCGTGCCCAGAATTTCTACTTTCGTTTTTCACCAATTTCTACTCCTCAATTCTCCTCTAAAATTCGTCCCAACAATGTTTTAAGGTCTCTAATCAATCCTAAACATATTATAATCACATATTAACGTGTTTTAAAGGATTAATTCGTCCCAATCATCATTAAATCACAAGTCTCTACACTTTTCCCCAATTTATTTCAAGAACATAAACCCTAAAATTTTAAGTCTTTAATTTATCCAATTAAATCCGTTTTTGTTTCTTGCAAGATATATCAACATCAGATTAGTCCTCTAAATACGATTCTACATGCAATCCTTTCCTCAAAATATAGTATTCTAATTCCAAACTCATGGGTTTTTCATTAACTTTCAAGAACAAATGTAAATCTTAGAATTATCTAACATGGAAGAAACATTCTCTGAATTAAACGGAATTAAATCACTTGCCTTGATTTAATCTCTGATTTTGATGACGATTTGATGAGGTTCTCTCTCTCTCTCTCTGCAAAATTCTCCTCTTTCTCTCCCTCTCTAAGCTTTCTTCTCCAATGGCTATGGTGGCTAGGGTTTGTTTTGGGAAAAATTAGAAACCTAATTATAATAACCTACGTAGCCTGTTGGGTTAAAATGAGTTGGTTAGTGGTTTAGTGGGTCAAATCCACATCAGATATAATTTACTAATTTTCGTCACTTTTAATTCTCAAAAATGCAAAATTACCAAACTACCCCTATATGTTGCCGGTATGGCCTAAAAATACCCCGGGACCCAAACTAAACCCCCGGCTAGTGTTTTCTGACTATCTCGACCCTTCCGGACGCGTTGGCGCACTCAAAACGACCATACGGTTAATAGAATTTAATTTCACTTTTATAATTAAAATAATTATATCCTGACGCGACTGTCTCAGGCGTCCCAATAAAATGTCCAAATTGCCGTATATCAATCTCACGACAAATTTCATAATTCAATATTCATATATCATCATATATACTCAATATAGTCAAATACCAACTCACATCTCGCTAGTATTTTATCCGGGTTAATTCCCAATTAATTCTCATTTAATTAATTAATCCCAAAAATAAATATCGCCAAAAATACGGGGTATTACATACTTCCCCCCTAATAACAGAATTTCGTCCCGAAATTCGGAACTAGAAAGTACCTGATAAAAACAACTCTGGATAACGTTCGCGCATCCCATCCTCGCGTTCCCATGTGGACTCCTCGACATTGTGATGTCGCCACTGAACACGCAATAACGGAATTATCTTTGACCGCAGCTTCCTCTCACTTCAGTCCAAAATAGCAATCGGCCCCTCCTCGTAGGAGCTATCAGGCTGTAGATCAATCTCCTCCAAAGCGATGTGAGAATGAGACAAATCGTCCCTGAGATATTTCCTTAGCGAGGAAATATGAAACACATCGTGAATCCGGTGTAAATGCTCCGGTAACCCGAGTCTATACGCAACTGGTCCAATCCGCTCAATAATAGGAAACGGCCCCACATACCTCGGTGCCAACTTCCCCTTCTTCCCGAAATGTATAATCCCCTTCATAGTAGATACTCTGAGCAAAACCTGGTCCCCCACTTGGAACTCCCTGAAAGATCTCTTCGCATCAGCATAACTCTTCTGCCGGTCTTGAGCTACCTGAATGCGACTCCGAATCAACTCAATCCTTGCCGAAATATCCTGAATCACTTCCGGCCCAAGTAGTTTGTTGTCCCCCACCTCTAACCAACATGCTTAGGAACGACAAGACCTACCGTACAATGCCTCAAACGGAGCCATGCCAATAGTGAACTGGTAGGAGTTATTATAAGCAAACTCTACCAGTGGAAGGTATTGCTCCCATCCACCTCCAAAGTCAATAATGCACATGCGTAGCATGTCCTCTAACATCTGATTTGTGCGCTCGGTCTGCCCATCGGTCTGCGGATGATAAGCCGTACTCAACCGCAATTCCGTGCCCATGGCCTCCTGGAAACTCTCCCAAAACCGCAAAACAAATATCTTGTCTCTATCAGACACGATATTTAGGGGCACACCGTGAAGTCTCACAATCTCTGAAATGAAGAGCTGGGCATACTGTCCCGTAGTGTAGTCAGTCCTTACGGGTAAAAAGTGAGCGACTTAGGACAACCTGTCCACAATTACCCAAACGGAGTCGTGACCCCTCTGCGACGTAGGCAACCCCGTGATAAAGTCCATGGATATGCTCTCCCACATCCACCTCGGAACCTCCAACGGCTGTAGAAGTCCTGTCGGTCTCTGGTGATCCACTTTTACTAGCTGACAAGTGGTGCATTTCGAAACAAACACAGCGATATCTCTCTTTATACCGCTCCACCAATACTGCCGTCTCATGTCTTGGTACATTTTGTCCCCTCCGGGATGTACCGCGAACCGTGAGCCGTGCGACTCTGCCATCACCTCGTGGCGCAATTCCTCCCCTTCCGGAACCACCAATCTCCCATTGAAGCGTAATCCCCCGTCTGAGCTAACGGTATAGGCTCGGCTCCCTCTGCTAGTAATCGAACTATCTGCTCCTGACAGAACGAGTCATTAGCCTGTGCCCGTACTACCTTCGTGACAATCTGCGGTGTAACGGTCATCACAGACATAAAAGATCGGGCCACTGCATCCTGGTGTCCCAACTCCTTCCACTTTGCCTTCCACACCCCTGCCACCTCATCTGCTGGCCTACGGCTCAACGCGTCTGCTACCACGTTAGCCTTACCCGGGTGATACTGGATATCGAACTGGTAGTCCTTCACAAACACAAGCCACCTCCTTTGCCGCATGTTCAACTCCTTCTGCGTGAACAGGTACTGTAGGGACTTGTGGTCCGTGAACAATTGGAACTTCTCCCCCAAAAGATAGTGCCTCCAAATCCGTAGGGCAAATACCACTGCCGCCAACTCCAAATCATGCGTGGGGTAATTCTTCTCATGAGGCTTAAGCTTACGGGAAGCATAAGCCATGGCCTGTCTCTCCTGCTGCAATACACCTCCAAGTCCTTGCAAAGACGCATCGGTGTAAACCAAATACTCAACTCTCGGTCTCGGCAATGCTAACACAGGTGCTGAGGTCAATTTGTCCTTTAACTCATCAAATGCCAACTGACAGGCATCACTCCAAATGAACGGCACACCTTTACGAGTCAGATGTGTCAAAGGACCCGCTATCTTCAAAAATCCCCGAATGAACCTCATGTAGTATCCTGCTAGGCCCAAGAAACTACGAATCTCAGTCGGTGTCGTGGGCTGTCCCCATGCCCTCACCGCGGATACCTTCCCCGGATCAACAGATATCCCCCGGTCGGAAATAATGTGTCCCAAAAACTGGACCTCCTTCAACCAAAACCCGCACTTCTCAAACTTTGCATACAGTTCGTTCTGACGCAGCGTCTGAAAAACCTGCCTCAAATGTTCGGCGTGCTCCTCCTCTGTCTGGGAGTAAACCAAAATATCATCAATGAAGACAATGACAAACTGATCAAGGAACTCTCTGAACACCCTATTCATCAAGTCCATAAACACTGCTGGAGCATTGGTCAAACCAAAAGGCATAACCCGAAACTCGTAAGAACCATATCTCGTTAAGAACGCAGTCTTCGAGACATCTTCCTCCCTGATACGCAACTGATGGTATCCCGATCTCAAATCAATCTTTGAGAAGAAAGAAGCTCCTCTCAACTGGTCGAATAAGTCATCGATTCGAGGCAACGGATACTTATTCCGTATCGTGACCTTATTCAACTCTCGGTAGTCCACACACAATCTCAGTGAACCGTCTCTCTTCTTCACAAACAAAACTGGAGCGCCCCAAGGTGAGGTACTCCTACGAATAAAGCCCTGACCTAACAGCTGCTCTATCTGATCTCGTAGCTCTCGCATCTCTGCCGGAGCCATCCGGTACGGTGCGCGTGCTATAGGTCTCGTATTTGGCAATAGATCTATAACAAAGTCTATCTCTCGACTGGGGGGTAGGCCTGGTATCTCCTGAAACACATCTGAATACTCCCTGACAACTGGGATCGAATCTAAAGGAATCACAACCTCCTTGGAGGTATCCTCCTCTATGTAATACAGATGAGCGGTCGAACCTCCCTCTGGGCGAGGCATTTCCACTACAAACATCTCTTACCCCGGAATGGCAAAAACAATGCTCCCGCTGAAGCAATCAATCATGGCCCTATAAGCTACGAGCCAATCCATACCGATAATCACATCGTGCACATGCATATTTAATACCAACATGTCTGCAGGTAATACCAAACCACCAATCTCTAACCCCACTCCCCGGCATATAAAGAATATAAGTGACCCATTCCCCAATGGTGAGTCGACACACGTCACTGTGCTCTCCGCTGTGGCTAACAACCCTAAAGCCTTCGCGAAATGTGTAGCTATAAAACAATGTGTAGCCCCCGTATCAAACAATACCCGACCCATAGTGCCATGGATAGGAAACGTACCCTCAATCGCGGGCGGTGCCTGTGGAACTGCTGCCCGGTGGACGTTATAGACACGTCCATACTGTAGCTGCCCCTGCTGAGCTGGGACTGCTGGAATGGGTGGCAATGCTGCCATCCGTGGCGGTGCGGGGAGAGCGGCGGGAAACATAGGCCTCTGCGGCTCCTGGCGAGCACCCTGCTGCTGCTGCTGTGGGGCCCTGCCCCTATCCGGACAATCCTATCGTTTATGGCCAGTCTTGCCACAAACATAACACTTCCCTGGGAAGTTCCCTCCTCTCTGACCCTGCTATCCCCGGCCCTGGTGGCCGTTACCGTTCCTCCCTTGGCCCTGCTGACCCTGCTGAAACTACTGCCCATTCTGCCCCTGATGGCCGTTTGGACCTTGATGGCCCTGACGGAAACCTCCTTGTTCGTGCCTGTAATTCCCTAATAAGAACCTCTTCTGATCCCCCTGCTGGGAACCCTGCTCACCCTGTCTCTTCCCCTGAACAGATTGTGCCCCACCGGCACCATGTCCTCCAGTCCTGCCCTGATGGCTAGACTCTCCCGATCTCTTGCCCTCAGCCATATGAAAGCGGTGATCCTGGCAGTGTAACAAAGCAGCGTTAACCACATCAGAATAAGTGGCCAACGAAAGGTTCCCTAACAGATGCTGACGGATCCTCCATGTCAACCCGTCGGTGAATTTCTCAATCTTCTTCTTTTCTGTCGGTATCTCATTCGGAACGATATTCAACAGATTCGTGAACTCGGCCTCATACTCGTCCACGGTCTTACCCTCTTGCTTCAGATTCATCAGTTTCCTCCTCATTTCCGTGTGAACAGCTGACGGAAAGTACTTGCGGTCGAACCGCACCCAAAAGTCCTGAATAGTGAGAGTATCCCTCTCCTCCACGGTGGTAATAGATGTAATACCCCGTATTTTTATAGCTTTTATATTATGGGATTTATTAAATTTAATTGAGATAAATTAATTTAATTTTAATCCGGAATGTTGCTTTAAATATTTACTAGCGTGACGAGAGTTAGTAATTATTGGAAATCTGTTATTTGTTGCATATTACTGGATGAGCATAGTAATATATTATATTGGTTATATTGAATGTCATAAGTGTATTAAATGACTATTTCGGAAATTTAAGTAAGGACGTGCCCGTGTCACGTCGGGACTTATTTTGTTAAATAAAAAGTGAATATTTTATAAGTTGTTCGTATGGTCGTTTTGAGTACGCCAACGCGTCCGGAAGGGTCGAGATAGTCAGAAAAGTGTACCCGGGGGTTTAGTTTGGGTCTCGGGATGTTTTTAGGCTTAATTAGTGACCCGGGAGGGCATTTTGGTCATTTTACAAAATAGGGTAATTAAACCCACGAATTTCAGCCAACCTATATCAGCCATTAGGTCAGCCTCTTAGGGTTAGAGCATTCACAAATCAAATGACGGCCATTGGAGAAGAGAGGAGAGAACTCCAAGGCAATCCAAGGCCAAAAGGCCACCGTTTGCACCACCGTCACCACCAACGCGTAGATCGCGAGGAGGAGAACGCAACCACACCAATACCAGCAGGAAACCAGACCTCTGAAATCCCAGGCAAGTGTTTAACTTGCGTATTTTCGTTAATGCAATATTCATATTAGTTAGGAATGATTAGGAGTATAATCTATGGAAGAAAACCCCACTTTTTGATAGGAATTTGCATGTAGAAAAGATTAAAACCATATTCTGGAAACCTTATGGGATGTAGATGATTAACCCACGAATTTTTGATGATTATGTAGAAGGGAATTCTGGAGAAAACTGATTAGAACAAAAATTAAGAAAACTTAGGGTTCTTGATGATTAGATGAGACTTTAGGTTGTTTAATCATGTTTAATGATGGTTATATGCATGCTTAACGTTAAAAACATCTTGTAATATGTTATAATGTTTGTAATAGAAATTTTGGGACGATTAGGGTTGGAGAATATGATTTTGGAGGAAGAATTTTGGTAAAACCCGTAACTGCGTTTCTGCAGAATTTTCGCAGACATGCTTGATCGATCGATCGACCCTAGAGCGTCGATCGATCGAGCCCCAGTCGTCGATCGATCGACCCTTCCTGGCAGCCTCTTATTTCCCCTTGTTTAATTAGTTGAATTAATTTACCGTGGAATAATTTTTGGGGATTATGAATAAAATGTTTTGGGATATAGGAGGGACCAGTAGGACATATGATTAAGTGTTGAAGAACTTTATTGTGTGACGATAATTGGGTTTTAGGGACAATTATTTAAAGAACGAGGAAACTACGTATTTCAAGTGAGAGATTACGTCGAATACTTACGATAGTGCATAGACGTCTACCTACTGAATTTACTACTTGGATAGTTAGAATCCACGAGTGTCACATAATTAGTGAGAAAACCCTTCGAGTTAAGGTTAGAGACGAAACCTTATACGTAATCTTAAGAATGTGAAATTAAGGATAAATGTTGTAATTATGGGTAACGAGAGTGACCTATATTAATATGATGAAAGTAGTATATTTATATGATTGTGTGTGCATATATTATATACATGTGAAAAACGTACCCGCGCTACTTGCTATCCCTGAGGTTACCGCGCTGGGACGGTCTTATCCTGTGTTGCCTTATGGGGGATATTGATTCGTACCCTAGAAGATAGGAATCCTAGGTACAGGCTATCGAATCGGTAGTCACGGTCCTAAGAGACGCGAGGGTATGTGCTGACCTCTTGGACTTGGAAACTATACTTCGCCTCAATATTGTTTGTATTTGTATTGATACAGTTCGAGAGTGATTCCGAACTTGTATTTCCCTTAGTGCGATTGATACGGGGATTGGATAGCAGAGTATGCCCGCACCATAATTTTTACGTGGGGTGCCATTAGAATATATATATTACACGAGTATTTAATATATATATGAAGTTCTGAGACTTGGAACTACCTACTGTGATTTGGTAAGTAAGTCATGTTTGATGAATCAGATTGGAAATACTTGTTTTATGAGAGTGTAATATGACACTGGGAAACTTTATAAATTAATGAAGCTAAAACGAGAGTTGTGCTACACTTTGAAAGTACCCTTTTCACACGTTGACATTGTTCGGTTTTTAAAACTTGTGAGTAAGTTAAGATAAACTAAATTATTGGGAAGGTTAGTATGATAATATGTTAAGTTAAACATTTTGGGGAAGGTTAGTACGATAGGCGTGCACACTAGAAGAGAGGTGAGAATTTCTCAAGAGAGTGTCGAACCAATATGTTATTGCATTGGCCTGTATCAATTTAAATACTTGCTAAACTAATTTTAAATCATACACACTTTCGGGCTCTGACCCATTTTATCTCTCCCTCTCCCCCTTGTATATATATATATATGTATGTATTTCAGGTGCCCAGCCACAGGGGCGTCTTGCTTAGGATCTTTTGGAAGGAACGCGCTGCAGCTTAGGTGGGAGTTGCAGGTCTTTTGATTAGACGACTTCGTTCATTCAGATCCACTCCTAACATTTTCATTCAGATGGGCATGTGTAGCCCTTTCCATTATTTCTTTATGTTGGGACATTGTTATTTCAGTTATTTTCCTAGTTCGTTATTTTGGGATTTTTGTTCAGGACGGATGTATTACTTTATTTTCTCGCATGTTGACATTCGTTGATGAATGTTTTATATATTGGATTCTTTCGTTCCAGTTTATTGTGGTGTGAACCTTATTCATTGAGCTTTGTTAATAATTTAATTAAATCTTTTCTTTAAATAAAATTTGGAAGTTAATGCTAAAATTTGTTTTTGACACTTAGCTTAATTATTTAGGGTGTTTAATTGGAAAGTTTCTTTTTACGACAGTGATGCTAAGAATGAACTAAACTGTTCACCTTGATTTAATTTAATAAAGGAGTGATCGCCCGGTATTTAATTAGGCGGGGTGTCACAATAGACTCCCACCACTGCAGTGCAGATCCAACTAGCTTGAAAGTAGCTAGCACCTGCTTCTGAACGTTCGTGCACTCATACATCCTCAAGTGCCTCTGCATATCCTTCCTCCACTGGCTCGAGACTACCACATCTGAGCTACCTGCAAACTCTGGCGGATGCGCTTTCTGAAAAACGTCACGTACACATTCCCAAGCAGACGGGAATGCATTTGCCTGTACTGGCGCGGTAACCGGCGCCTGAGGTGGTGCCTGCTGAACTACGGCAATTGCGGCATTTAACGCTTGGGCTACAATGGCTGCAACCTCAGCGGCGTTCATCATGCACTGAACTGGAGTGGGCTAGGGTTCTGGCGTTGCATCCCTGGGAACTCGTCGTGCACGTCGTGGAGGCATCTGAAATAAAAATAAAGTTTATAAACTTAAAATAGCTGAAGAACGAAGCATACACCAAAAGAGTACAACAGTCCTAAAATATAGGGCTCTATATCAAAGAAAACTTAGCGGAAACATAATAGCCGTACAGATCCTAAAGGACGCTAGAACCAGGCTCTGATACCACATGTGACACCCCGACTAATTAAATACCGGGTAGCTACTCCTTTATTAAATTAAATCAAAATGCCAAGTTGGCTCAGCTAATAGCATCACTGTCGAAAACATTTTATTATTACTAACCACCTAATATTTAAAAAGTAAGTTGTCAAATTTTAATTAAAGTCTGATTAACATGCAGTAAAAGATTTAAAACAAGAATAATATCACCATTCACCATAACGAAATAATAGAATAACCATCACATGATATAAATAAATCCGGAGGAAAAACTCCTCACAACAAATCCCACAACTGAAATAAGTAACGAAATACTGAATACTGAATTAATACATGCCAAAGTCTGAAAAACTGAAATGGAAATGTCTCTAATAGAATTTGGGCAACATGCCCTACAACTGAGGAATACTGAACATGGAATCCAAATGATAGAAGCGTCTAAAAGCAAATCCTTGTAACTTCCACAAACAGCTACAGCTCGTCATCGGAATGAGAGTCATATGCGTGGTGTCCTTGTGGCTGGGCACCTAAAATGGTTTTACAAGAAAATAGATTTGAAAGCAAACGGGTCAGAGCCCGAATGTGGAGATATTTTAAAAACCTGCAAGTGCTTTAAAAACATTTAAAACATTAAATGCAGAGTGCATGTTAGGACGTGCACTCACATGAAATTCTCACCTCTCGTCTAACTGTGCACTCCTAACGTAAGCACCCATCTAAAATGACACAAACCCCTAGCTAAGTGACATCATATCTAGCTAAACTGTCGTAGGTTTTACCCTTATTACTCGGTTCCCATTAACATTATAACGATCGCAATTAAATATGGGGCTTAACGTAAATTCAGGTTCTCATATAAAAGTAATACAACTCATTATAGATTATCCCTTTTATGTTATTCCATAGTTATACACACGATACCGTATGAAAGTTCCCATTTTATTAAGTGTATATTTCCACAACATAAATATACAATATAAGCACCCCGAGACTAAGCTGCGGTGCACACATACTCTGTTATCCATCCCGGTACATCATGTACATAAGGAATCACGTATTCCGAATCTCTCAGGAATAGTTCAGATAACACAAATCACAAACAGTGGAGGTGAACACAGTCACATCACATGGGTCACGCACATACCTACGCTCCCACGATCAGCAGACTTATTATCATCCCAATAAGTCCTTCTCTGACCTATCTTCTCGAGATACCAGTCTAAATCCCCCCCCCCGTAGGCACACAAGGATTAGAGGGTCCTAAGCGAACGCAAACCTCCCGTGATAGCAAGTATGGTAGGTATGTCATACATACAAATCATATATCAATACTAAGTAAACACGCATCTTAGTCATCACCGTAATTTAATTGTAGTACTTATCGCATTCTCGTACCATTTTATAATTTATACAATTTATATACTCCCGGTTGATAATCATACACGCCATAATTTATTCTCACGTCGTAGTAGGCACTCACGTCTCGACTCAAGTGTCTATTTGATTCGTTCCACAATTATAATTTACTCCTCATTATATCCCAAATGTCCCAAGTATACCAATACGTCATCAGAGGAATGTTATCTCTATCCTCGAACAAGTTTACGGGACTCCCAAAATCAAAACAGGCCAAAAAGGCCTAAACTGCCAGCTCGTTAGAAGTCTCGTTCGAACGAGGCTGTTCGAACGAGATTCAGTTCGTTCGAACGAACTGTACCTTCTAACGACATCTCGTTCGAACGAAGGTATCGAACGAAATTTCCCCTCGCTAGAAGCAACTGGTCAATTCGTTAGAAGCTCGTTCGAACGAGCTCGTTCGAACGACCTGGGAAGGCCTTCTAACGAACGACCTGTTTCGTGCCCAGAATTTTTACTTTCGTTTTTCACCAATTTCTACTCCTCAATTCTCCTCTAAAATTCGTCCCAACAATGTTTTAAGGTCTCTAATCAATCCTAAACATATTATAATCACATATTAACGTGTTTTAAAGGATTAATTCGTCCTAATCATCATTAAATCACAAGTCTCTACACTTTTCCCCAATTTATTTCAAGAACATAAACCCTCAAATTTTAAGTCTTTAATTTATCCAATTAAATCCGTTTTTGTTTCTTGCAAGATATATCAACATCAGATTAGTCCTCTAAATACGATTCTACATGCAATCCTTTCCTCAAAATATAGTATTCTAATTCCAAACTCATGGGTTTTTCATTAACTTTCAAGAACAAATGTAAATCTTAGAATTATCTAACATGGAAGAAACATTCTCTGAATTAAACGGAATTAAATCACTTGCCTTGATTTAATCTCTGATTTTGATGACGATTTGATGAGGTTCTCTCTCTCTCTCTCTGCAAAATTCTCCTCTTTCTCTCCCTCTCTAAGCTTTCTTCTCCAATGGCTATGGTGGCTAGGGTTTATTTTGGGAAAAATTAGAAACCTAATTCTATTAACCTACGTAGCCTGTTAGGTTAAAATGAGTTGGTTAGTGGTTTAGTGGGTCAAATCCACATCAGATATAATTTACTAATTTTCGTCACTTTTAATTCTCAAAAATGCAAAATTACCAAACTACCCCTATATGTTGCCGGTATGGCCTAAAAATACCCCGGGACCCAAACTAAACCCCCGGCTAGTGTTTTCTGACTATCTCGACCCTTCCGGACGCGTTGGCGCACTCAAAACGACCATACGATTAATAGAATTTAATTTCACTTTTATAATTAAAATAATTGTATCCTGACGCGATTGTCTCAGGCGTCCCAATAAAATGTCCAAATTGCCGTATATCAATCTCACGACAAATTTCATAATTCAATATTTATATATCATCATATATACTCAATATAGTCAAATACCAACTCACATCTCGCTATTATTTTATCCGGGTTAATTCCCAATTAATTCTCATTTAATTAATTAATCACAAAAATAAATATCGCCAAAAATACGGGGTATTACATTTAGATTCAGATTTAAGAAATAGAAATAAATAACACTTTAGGCTTAACGTTCACGACGTAAAATAAAAAATAAAAGTGAGAAGAGTAAGCATGGCCTCAATTCAATTCTAAAATTAGTAGTGGCAAAACTATGGGTTGGGTCTAATTTTGGCGTGTCAAATATGAGTTGGGCTAAATATGAGTTGGGCCAAATATGGATTAGGGCAAATGTGGGTTGGGACAAATATGGGCGGATCAAATATGGGTAGGGCCAACCAATTTTTTTCTACCAAAATATGTATTACCCAAGTGTCGCGCAGGAAGCATGGGTGGAGCTAGGATTTATCGATGGGGATCTAAAATTTTTTGTCTATGCGGAGAAAGTCCCGATTAATGTCGGAGATTCGAGGTGAGTTCCTAAAAAGACAAATTTATTAAGTTTTTGTGTCTATTTATCTATATTATTTTTTATTTTTTTGGCAATTTTTAACCTTACAAAATTTGGGGCTATTTTCAATTTAATTTTAACTTAAAGTGTGAATTAACTTCCCATGAGTTGAGATAGTTTGTGTATTTATATTTTTTTTTCAATTTGGGAGGGGTGGGCCCACCCCTGAATCCGCCCTTGGCGGGAAGACGTAAGGGTTAATAGCACATTTTATATCGCTTTTTTTTCATCTCACTCTGTAGTCTTAGGTCCATTTGATAGAGGTTTTTTGGCATGGAAAATGTCAAATTTCACCCTCAATTCTTTTATTTGTGTTGTTTGATAGGGTTAACGTTAGTAGGAATAAATTTTCACTTTTCTCCTCACGTGAGCATATTTGGCCGAAATAGGAGGAAAGTAGTTCTTTACCCCCTCACAAATAAATGAATGGTTGGTAAACAAAAACTAGCCAATTGATTTACCCGAGATCGACTTGACGGAAGTGATGGGAATGTTGATGGGTGAAGCCTTCTTCTACCAAGCCAAGGCTAATAACCACCATAGAAAAATCACAGCTCTAAAGGAACTGCAATCCGAAACCCCGTTAGTTCTTCGTCCTTTTTTTTGTTTTTTGTTGTATTTCTATTCATCATACATCCAACAATCGATTTTTATTATTGTAATAGTTCGATTTTTTTGTTGTAGCAGATCGATTTATAATCGTACATCCAAGTCTTCTTCTACGATTTTTTGTTGTAGGAGCTCGATTTTCCTTTTTTTTACTTCTCTTGCTATTACAATGACCCTTATCCCCTGTATATACGGATGACTCCAAAAATGATATTTTTCTATTTTTCAATTATTTTCTTTTCACCCTGAATTTTTGGATTATCCTAAAAAAGGTGTTTCAATTTTTGTTTCATTTTTCTTGTTCAATACATTTTTTCCTTATTTTTTTCTATCTGCCCTGTATACTTTAGATGACCATACTAGTTTTGTTGTTTAAGAAACCCTAGTTATAAAAGTAGCACTGGTTATTTTTGTTGTGGATTTATAATATGATTATAAATTAATTTCATAAAGTTTTTGTGCAAATAACTCCGAGATAACTTTTTTTATATTTTTTCAATTTTTTTTCTTTTAACATGGTATTTTTGGATGATCCAAAATAGGTGTTTCAATTTTTGTTTCATTTTTCTTACTTGTTCAATACATTTTTCTATTTTCTCTTTTTTTTTTCTAGTTTGCCATGTATTCTTTAGATGACTCATAATAGTTGTGTTGATTAAGAAACCCTACTTATAATAGTAACACTGATATTTTTGTTATGGATTTATAATATGATTATAAATTAAATTCGTAAAGTTATTGTGCAAATAATAGGTTTGTTCGGAAACAAATTCTTCAGAAAGTTTCTCGTTATGTATATTATTTTCCTTCTCTGATGTTGAGTTTTATTAAGTTTTTATTATCAAATGTGTAGTTTGGGTATATTATTTAATTTTGGTTGGTATAGGATTTTAATATCTCAATGTCGAGGAATGTCTCAAATAGGTTGCGACACCAACGAGGGTTGTTTTGGGCCCTAGTGATGTGAGCAATTCTAATTTTTCAATATAAGAGGAGTCGTGACCATCTCCTTCTTAGGGCTCCCCGTAGAAATTGGGATGCTGATCACGAAACTACATTATATCGTTTATTTAAAATGAATGATCGGGTATGCCATGCACAATTTCTGATGAACATAGCCTCATTCGAAAGACTTTGTACTATATTAGCAGATATGGACTGAGTAACAATCGATCAGTTAAGGTCGAGGAACAAGTTGCCATGTTTCTTAACACCGTGGGTCATGACGAGCGATATGTTTTCGAGTCGTTGACTTTCTTCAGATCTGGTCAAACCATTTGTTACTACTTTCATATAGTTTTACTAGCATGTCTTGATTTGTCCAATGATGTCGTTATTAATGGCATCCCTTTAAATTCCCCATACGATAACGGGAAGGAACTTCCGTGTATCATTACTTTGAGGTTAAGATAGTTTCATTAATTAATTTATTTTATTTAGCAATGACTTTCCCCATACTAAATTTATTTCAACCTGTTTAGGATGCTGTAGGTGCAATTGATGGTACACAATATGCGTTGGTTCCTACTATTGACCAAGCAAGGTATCGTAATAGGAAAGCAGAAATTTCTCAAAATGTTTTGGCCGCATGTACATTTGGCGTGCGATTCTCCTATGTCCTCGATGGTTGGGAGGGATTAGCGCATGATGGTCGCTTACTTCGAAGTGCGATACAACGTCGAGATAGTAAGTTGACCGTTCCATTAGGGTATTTTGAAACATGAAATTGACTTTCATTGATGTTTTTAGTAAATATAAAAAGAGGTATTAGTAACATTTATTTTTAAATGATGCGTAGGTAAATACTATCTCGCGGATGCTGGTTTCCCGTTGGTACCTGGTTTCTTTCCCCGTATCGAAAAACTTGATATCATCGTAGGGATGTTGATGGACAACGTCCCGAGAATAGTAAGCAGTTATCTGATTTTAGGAATCCGTCTCTTCGAAATGTGATGGAGAGGTCAATTGGGTTATTGAAAAAAAAATTTGCATATCTAAGGCATCAACCATTCCACGCGATTGAAATTCAAGTAAAGACTGTTGTAGCTTTTTGTGCCCTTCATAATTTCTTAAGGATTGTTGATGTTGAGGATGAATGCGTAGGAGACGAGAAAAATGATGATGATGATGGCATTGCTCCTCATCCCCTAAAAGTGCAAGAAACACCATTAAATGAGCATGTAACGTTCACAACTGAGAGTGCATGGACCGAGAAAATAAATGCAATGGCTAATTTGATGGGGAAGGATACAATGCGAATCACGCTGAAAATTTATACTATGATGATTGAGTTTACGTAGGTGGATATTTCAGGCTTTAACTTTACACTACGCTTATAATTTATATGTTTTAAAATTTTAGGTAAGTCGATATTTCAAATATGCCATCATCAAATGAAAGTGAACTTCTTCTTATACGGTATGAAATAAATAAATGCTATTGGGGCATTGTATCTAAAGTGAATGTTATATTGACTGACAAAATAACAACCAGGGTCGATTGTATTACACTTGTCCCCGTTATCACAATTTTGGGGATGGATAAAGCCATTCATTGAAGGCATGGATAGTAACTATGCAACCTTTCTTCCACATAGCGAACAACCTGTATCGAATGTATCCGTTCAATCGCCACTTCTTGTACGAGAACCCCATAGTGGCAACGAACATGACATTATGTGTACCTTGGTGACTGTGAAGAAACTTCAAGTTCTAATAATGTTGTTGCTCATTGCTTATAGTATTTTCATTACGTTTGTTGTAATGTAAGGGTGTTGAAATGGATTACGTAATGTTGCTTCTAGTAATTCAAGTTCTAACTATGTTGCTTTTATTATAATGTAATGGTGTGTAATTTCCAGGGATGTTTTTAGAATTTAATTCGGATATATGTTTATGTAACTATGATTCTAGATATAATAAGTTTATGTTCATGTCATTATGATTCTGAAATGTATGCTTTTAGTGTGATTCTGGATATTCAAGTTCTCACTCGTAGCAATAACTCATCTGATACACCGAAATGTATGTGCATATTTTCAATAATTGAATATGGTACTGAATATGTTTATGTGAATATGTATATGTTTATGTGAATATGTATATGTTTATGTCGTATACATATTTTGAATATGTTAATTTTGAATAATTGATCTCATACACTGAATTATGTTTATGGTGCTACTGATTATGGTACTGAAATTTGGTGCTACTGAATTATGGTGCTGAAATTTGGTGCTACTGAATTATGTTACTAAACATCTGAAATGTGGTGCATAATGCTACTGAATATGCTATTAATAACTGAAATTTGGTGTCGAATTATGCTACTACTGGTTGGTGCTGAATTATGCTATCGAAATTTGGTTCTGAATTATGCTACTGAAATGCATATGATATTTTCAAAATTTGGTGCATAATGATAATGAATTGTGGTGTATAATTTTCATTTTCAATAACTTTAATTTGCATTTTGCATTATGCTACTGCATAATAATCAAAGCTGAAATTTGATGATGAACTTTCAATACAGTGCTGATAACTTTCAATTGCATTATGCTGATAACTTTCATTTGCATTCTGCTACATGAACTTTAAATACAGTGTTGATAACTTTCATTTTAGATACCTATATAATTTCACGAGTTGATATATAATTTCATTACTCTGTTTTTATTACGCTTAGCAGGCATGCATAACCAAAACTTCAAAATAAGGTAAATATAGCATGACAAAGTTTTCATTTACCAAACCAAAATATAGCTATCAAACAACATAAGTATGCAAATAATTTTATTACAGTAGGAAAAATGTGTCTACCAAACACAAAAATAAGACAAATATCAGATTTTTCAACATGCAAAAATAGTCAATCAAACAACGTAAAATTACATTTTTGAGGCCAAAATTTGTCTTGCCAAAATTTGCCTTGACAAATTTTACCATTCTAACTCAATTCACACTTTTTCTACCAAATGGACCCTTAATCTCAAATCCGAATACTGAATCCTTGAATTAACGTAGTTAGATTAGTAGAGAATTTAAATTTAGACTTCAGATATAACTCTATCTCTTAATCATTAAGATTCAAATATAATCGTTAACCTGTTAATCATTTTAAAAAATCAACACTTTTTTTATACGTTTAAGTCCAAATGATTTAGATTCAGATTTAAGAAATAAAAACAAATAACACTTTAGGCTTAACGTTAGCGCCACTTTTGAAATTTGGACTTATTTTTTTAATATGTAGAATGTTAACTCTCACGTTTCATCTTTAAACGAAATTAGACAACCATCATTTATACCATAAGTGACCTGTGAGGGTCAGACGTGGCAAATAATTTAATGTTTGGGTTCATATTGTACTTCCTTCCATTGGTGTTATTCCTAGTCCAGAGGAATCAAACAAATCTATATTGTTGAGCAAACACATATTTATAAATTTGAGGTAAAGAAGGAGACAAAGGTGATCAGAGGGTTAATGGGATGGACAATGAAGATTTTGGATGGAATCAAGATGTTGAAATAATAGCGATGATAACAACTCCGATAATCAGTATGTTATTCTGGTGATTGTGAATTTTGAAAGAACTATGATCAATTATTTGATGAAAATATATATTATGATGTATCTTATTTTGAATGGAACTTATATTAGGATGAAAGGTGTTTAAGGTGCGATCAATGAGGAAAGTGTTGATCATTTGTATAATTTTTATTCTCTTAGTGATTGCATAAGGAGCGTTGCTAGTTCTTACAATGAGGATATGGTTAGTAAATAAAAAAAAAGTGAGAAGAATAAGCATTACTTCAATTCAACCCTAAAATTAGTAGTGGAAAACCTATGGGTTGGGCCTAATTTGGGCGTGTCAAATATGGGTTGGGATAAATGTGGGTTGGGGCAACCCTTTTTTTCTACCAAAGCATTACAATTCCGATATATGTAAAAAAAAAAACCTCATATTTTACTCACAACTTTTAAAAATGAGCTTTATATTTGACTCATAGTTTTTAAAATTGGGCTCCATATTTAATTCACAACTTTCAAATATAGGCCCCATATTTAACTCATAACTTTTAAATACGAGTCACACTGGCTTAATATGGGTTGTTTGATTATTTATGCCACATTTTGCCGCTACTACTACCTACAACTTATATGGATAGTCCTAAATTTGTCCATGGTCAACTCTTCAGCACCCAGTCAATCTTAACTGAATATATTTTGGAAATACTTAATAAAGCATGGGAAGCAAGTGATGATAGTTAAAATACAGAATATTAGGGCCTATGCAATGCGTATGACTGGGTGTTCGTGAACTTTGTATGTAAAATGGGAGAGGAATCAACCCTTTAAATTGGGACACTTGATCCAACCAACCCGCCTCATGTCATTTGTGAATGTCAATTCAAGTTCAAAGTGGATGGCATGGCCCTTTTAGAGAGAATCAATGGTAATCTTGAGATTCCATTAACTGTTTTGTAAGGCTAAGTGTGTGATAAGTGCATTATTTTGTTTAATTTATACCCAAATCTAGGCCTTCTTAGTCCAGTTACATCATAAATAATGTGCACTTATAGTAGTTTTTGTAATTTAGAAGAAAAAGGCAAGTTGAAAATAATTCAAGTTAAAAATGCAACTTTGGAAACTCGACGAGGTGAATCCATAATTTTGCAAATTTAATGATCCTAAAAATAATTTTTAAAGTTTTATCTGGGTAATATGAAGTTCTTTCTGAAATTTGGTTGAATTTCGAGTTAAAATGAGTGATATATGAATTTCGGGGGCTAAAATATAAATAAAACTAATTATGTAATTTCCTACATTTTTACGGCCCTAAATTTGAATTAATTATTTTTATTTTGCATTTTTCCTGGTGCTTCAAACGTTCGAACAACAAATGAGTTGATATGTAAAATTTGTTAGTATATGTCGCGACACGATACGGTTGACACAACTGTATCAAAAGATGTTTATAAATTCGCTCGAGTATCCGTTGATGTTCTCGTCAGAGCTTATCAGAAATGTCAGGCTCATAACTTTTTAGTTCGAGCGAATTTCGCAATATAAAGTTTTGAAGGAGTAAATCAGCTTGAAAATTCTGATACGAATATCGACGAAAAATGCATAAACCAACAAAAATATCCCACTTGCGTCGAGCTGCCATTGCCCCCCTATGCCTGCAAAAGCCACCACAAAACATTTTTTTATCTTGCATAAATTAAAGAATAAAACAAAAAAATTGGATGAACGGTGTTCAAGAATCATTTTGATTTAAAAAAAAAAAGTTGGAGAAAGGGATTTCTTTATATAGACTTTCATTATTTTGCTCAAATTCAAAATTACTCACATTGACCTATAAAAAGATATCACAATACATAAGGGTCGGAGGAACAATTCGGACAAAATTTGTGAGGGGAGAGAGTTTTGAGAAGAAGGGGCACAAAAAATACTAAACCTGTGTATATTTATTTTTGTTTCTCCTAAAACAATTTGTGCGCAAGTTTGGGACGGAATTTTTTTTGTACTAACATTCAAATATTGGGGCTCGAAATTTTGTAAGTTGATTATTATTAATGAAAATTAGTATTTCATCTTGTAATTTTTGCATTTTAATCGTGATGCTAGTTTAATTTAATTACATAGTATATGTTTTAATTGGTTTAGTTCGCTTAAATTCCCTACTTGTACAAAAAAATGCTTTAAATATTCAGTATTCATTTAAAATAGTCACAAAAGTTATATTTTAAACCTTCATAATTAATTGTTTTATTAATATCCTTGGATTTTATGCACTTAAGTTTGATGGATTATGCTTATGTTAAATTATTTAATAGTCTATAATTATGTTTGACATTTAATGCTCAGGAGTGATACTTTTAAGGGAATATGGATTATTGACTTCTAAAAAGAAATACAAAAAATATTTATTTGAACTTTCACGTTTTCACCATCCGAAATTTATGCGATGAGAGTCGGTATAATTTTGATTTATAAAAGAAATTGCGTGTCAGACTGATTATTCATAAGCTAGTAAAATTGGTAAATAGATACGAAATTCTAGTAATATCGTTAAACTTGTTACGTAATTTGTGTTCACTAATTTGTTATTTACAATTAAAGTGTTAATAACAAATAAAATCAAGCTCTACCCCATCGAAACAACTCTGATTCCTCTTTTGCCAAACCGTCCAAAAAATACAACGAGGGACCATCCTCCAAACGTTCCTCGTGAGATAAGGTGGTTTGTGCAACGCTAACTATATACAAACACATAGCCTTAAACATGTTTATTATGAAGATCGAAGAGTTTGAAAAGTAGGTTAACTAAAAATGATAACAATTAACTCATCCAACCACAAATGTTTTTACTTTTCCTAAAGCTTAAATATGATTTTTATCTATATAGTTAAGGCAAGAGGTGTGAACTTTTTTATTCAAAACCATTACCGTGGATTTAAATTGTCGACTCACATTACCAAAAGGAAGAAGAATTCACATACACATTCATAATTAGATAAATTAAATCATGAAAAATCACATGTCAGTAAAAGATAAAAAAACTTACACATATCTTTGTCTCACCGCCCACTAAACTACTTTGGGAAGTATACAAAGTAACCTACCAATTAAAGAGACAAACAGGTTAAAGAAATTCACATTATTCATGAAAGTAAACATATGAAAAATATAATGTAATACCCCATATTTTTTAGCATTACATATTTAATTAACTCGGCTAAATTTAAATTACAAGTTTGTCGTAATTTAATTTAATTAATTATTATGTGTGTATTTAAATATTAATTAGGAGAGATAATGATTAATATTGTAAAAATCAAATTTACTAAGTATGTAGTAAATGTTACGTGATTATAATGCGTCGTAACGAGTTAAACGATGGGATTTTATTATATCTCAACCAAGAGTCGGGTATAGACTATATTAAGGTTGAGATGATGGCTTTTAATAAAGTGGCTCAGATGATAATTTTGAGTGTACGGTTGATTTCAAAGGGGTTGAGATAGTCAGAATAGAGTACACGGGGGTGTTCGGGTTATTTGGGTTGGGCCCATAAGCCTAATTTTGGGTTTAGCATTATTTAACCTAAATCTAAAAGGGTTGAACAACAATTAATAATATTCTAACCCTAAGAACTTGAGAGGAGAAAATATAAAGGAATTTGGGGAGCTTTTGGAAGCCAAATCAAGAGGAATTGAGAGTGTTCTTCGTCAATTCATCTTCTACCTCAAAGGAATCAGAGTGTATAAATCTAATCAGGCAAGTGGTTAACTTCATTTTCAATCTAAGTTGCAGTATTTCAGTTCATATTATAATGGGTGTAAACCAAAATCCGTTTTTAGATGGGTTCTCCTATGAAAATGGGTTTTTATAATTGGAATGCAAATTAGTAGGTTAAGCATGAAATTGGTGATGAGATATCATGTAAAATTGTTAAAAATTGAATTCCTATTCGAAATCCATGGTTAGATGTGTTGATTTGGTGATTGAGAAATCGAATTCAGGAAGAGAATTGGACAAACGGGAGAAAAACCCAATTCGTAAACTAGCGGACGAATGTGAGATTTATTAATGTTAAATGATAAATTTTGATGATTAGTAATGGTGGAGAACATATATTAATCGTTGGTGAAGGTTTGGTGGAGAATTGAATCAAAACAGTAAGCTTTAAAAGTTAACAATTGTGAAAATTGTACCAGAGTAGGCGAAGAAGATGAACTGCTTGCGGAAAATCGATTCGGTCCCCAAGCTGAATCGATTTGACAATGCGAATCGGTTTTGAATAAGACCGAATCGATTTGGCTGCCCAGATTCGGTAAAAAAATTATGTTTTTGCCCTAAATTCACGATCAATTATCGAGGGAACTTTAATTTTATGTTATTTTTAAAATATGAGGAGGGACATATTTAATTTCAGTAGGCTATATTAGGGGAGTTGTTTATCCAAATTGAAAGAAATCCAAGGCTAGGACCTTTAGGGAAATATTATGAAATGGAAAGAATTTCGAATACTAGGATGGCATTTCAGGTAGAGTGAGTAAACCCAAATTGTGAAGCAGTATGATAAAGAAAATTAGAGACGGGAAGATAGACTCAGTATTTAAAGGCTAGTGCCAGGAGAGTTAGGCACGAGTTAGCCGGACTTAATTAACTTTGATTATATATATATATAGACCTAGGCTCAGGTGCGGAATTTTCGTGCGGACTTTGTCCTTATCCCGAAAGTGGTCCCCCCGTGGTCCCAAAGACTTTTATTATTTACTCTAGATGGTCCCCCTCTTGTTTTATACTAAAACTTTAGTTTAAGACTATATAAATAAAAGATTTATAATTTAGACCCAAAATTGGTATCAAGACCTCATAGATTTTAGAACCTCACCAAATTCCGACCAAAACCCTAATTCAGGTATCAGAGCCATAAGACGTTCCTTTTAGACATACGGTTAAAAGACTTTAATGCCTTTGGGATTTATCCCTAGCATTTACCAAGATATTTTTGGAATTAACCCAGACTACCAACCTATACCCATAACTGATTTAGATTCAGAAGGTTGTTTAACCACACACATAGACGGTTGTTCACATATTAAACATATCCCAGCCAAACACGCAAACAGTAGACAAGTTACTGCTAGTGCTATTAATAGCATAATAGACCAAAATAAGTGTATACTTACTATATTAAGTCAATTAATAAAAGACACTCAAACTTTAGAAACAGAGATCAAAAATATCTCTAAAAGATTATTAGACATAGATAATCAAATCCCAATAGACTTAGTACACGTGTTACAAGAAATAAATAGTAAGACTAATCATATAGAAGTCCTTAACAAAGACATTTTAGAAATTAAGACTTTAATTAAAAATCAAGACAGTGAGTTAATTAAACTTACTAAAGAACAAGCTAAGCTTATCCCTAGACTTGATAGTTATCTTCCTAATAGAGATAGTTAGATCAGACTGGAATGAGGTATCAAAAGACCTCTCCATTCAGACCTTATCAGAATTTTATCAAAGAATTCTATAAAAGATAAATGATGATAGATTCTATTACAAGATAAATGAAAATGAGATTGCCAACGCAGCTAAAGCAACTAGACTTATATTAGAAAGATTAAATTTAATTTCTACATCTATAGCAGCTACCCAAGACTATAATAGTAGCTTTGTTAAAGACTTGCATTTAGACTTAAAGGCTAAGACATAAGGATTAACTACCTTCTACACAGACTTTGTTAAATTTCAACAGAATTTGGCAAATTACCTTAATAATATGGAAAGACATAATCTATCTAAAATGGATAGTATTATTAATGAACTTAGACTAGACATGGCCCAAGTAGTAGAAAAATACGGTGAAATTATAAACGGAATTAAGGTCGTATATAATAAACCTTCCCAAGCAGAAATAGACTCTCCTTTTATTCTAACTAGGTTAGATAAAATTGAAAAGACTGTAGAAGCCATAGAAGTTAGAACTATACAACAACTAGAAAAAGATAATGAAGTAAAATACTATATCACTAACGTTGGTAAAACCATCGTTAATTCTCTAGCTAGACATAGTGAAGAAACTTCTGAAAAGACAAAAAAAGAAAATAAGAATTTTAAAGAAGAAATCCTTAATCAGATAAAAAGACAAAAAGATTATTCAGACTTCTTATAAAGAATTGAAAAAAGACTTGAACAAAAACAGGTAACCACCTGTAAGTTTAAAGAATCCCCTCCTATAGAAACTAGAGAAAAGAATACCATAGGTAGACGAGTCATAAATGACGGATTAGATAAGACTAGCAAGATATCCAGCTCTATCCCAAATATTGGACAGAGTAATCATATGCTCCAAAGAGTTAAGGATTCATCCTCCAATATTAGGACATGGTGGAAAGAAAGAAATTTCACCAATCCTCTCCAATGGAAATAGTGGGGTGAAGTGGACTGGAAGATCGTGGAAGATTCCATCCATAATGGACAACTTCCAGCCGTTAGATACATAGACTTGTTTAAAGAAGGTGCCAGTCCTAAGACTCCCAATTATAACATGACCTACCATTGTAGAAATCACGTGTTAGACAAATCCTATACTGAGCTCCAAGTATTTGACTCGGAATGGCTTAGATCTAAAGGAACTGATAGGAAGTTCCAATTCCTAACCTTTGGACTCTTTCAAGCAAGAATCCAAGGATTACATAGACCCCAGAATAATATCAACATATTATGTTGTTTAGTAGACAAAAGATGGAAAGACTTTGAGAAAAGTCTTATTGGGATAGCCCAATTATAAATGTCAGACAACATAGGATACTTTAATATCGTTCTGGCATTTACAGTAACCGTAGACACAGCCAAACATTTTAAGTTAATCTTATATGCTAGTGGATATGAAGACTGTATTATCCCAGACACTAATATAAACATAGAATTTCAAAGCTATGTGAAGTTCTCCTAATTTCCTTATGAAGGAATGCAATTGGGAATTCCTAGCGGTAGACTTAATGAAGAAATCTTAGTTAGAACCAATGTATCAGACTATAATCATACTTACAGTATTAGGAATACTGGACCTATGAAAGAGAAAGCTAAGACTCTCTGGCAATTGTCAGAATTTCAAGAAACTAAGACTATACAAAATAAACCATTGTTTATTAATCAAAACGACGTCACTGGAAATGTTACCATCCAGTTTGGTTCCCCTAAGATTGTCAATAAGAACATCCAGACCGAAGAAATTAGATTTAGGAATATGGGAGAAGCCATAATCAATGATCCTTCAGAAGGAGAATGTAGTAGCAAGACTAGTGCTAGTTTACTTAGACAAGCTCCGACAATTAGACCTAAAAGATCATTTGAACAAAAAGACTTAGTTAAAGAAAAAGTTAGGATCCAAAACTTTGGACATGAACCCTCAGAATTGGATATGAAGACGTTTAAAGATAACCTTAAGAAAAGTCATTCTGTTAGATTTCAAGAAAGAGAAAGATTTAATATGATAGCCCAAGACCGCATATTAAAATTAAAAGAATCTAAGAATACTAAAGAACTTCTTAGAAACTTAAGACTAATAGAAGAAGGAGAACAAAGACTAATGCCAGCTACACAAGTAGAACCTGGTAAGCAAGAGATAAGAAGTAATAGTAGGCTAGAAGATGCTCCTAGACTTTTTAGTAAACCAATAGGAATAAATATTCCTATATACTCAAGCACTGTAGTAAAGACTAAACCTGATTATATAAAAGACTTTCCTACTAGTGACAAGAGTTTCACTCCTGTTAAGACAATGGCAAGTCGAGCCATAAACCCAGTAGGTATATACCTTAACTTAGACAATGTACAAGATAGGAAGAAGGCCTTAGACGAATGGCGTAATCAGATGAACATGTGTTTTGCATCTAATGAACAATGGGATGCAAGTTCATGTAAGCAGTACGCTGAGCAATCCATTAGAGGTATTGCAAAAGACTACTTAGATAATTTAAGAAAGTCTACAGATGAAGGCTCCTTAGCAAAGATTGAGAAGATGAAGGAAAACTTAGAAGAAAGGTCAATTGAAGAATATATTCAATTGTTCACCTCAGAATTTATTGGAGCTGGACATCTAGCTCAGATCAATGAACAAGACCTAGCAAAAACTAAGTTAGCCCTCATTAGCATTTGCAAGTTAGATAAGATAAATGAATATAGCAATAATTATGAACAGCTATATTACCAAATTAAAGAATTTGGAGAGACCTTAAAAGACGAATACTTTAGAAAGATACCAGCCACATGACAAATCCTAATTAATGAATATAGGAATTGGCCAGGAGTATCTGGAGTTAAGAATAACTCCCTTGGTGAAAGAATCAATTTCGCCAAAGACTATATCATATCTAAGAGACGTGATATAACTCAAGGAAAGTTGATAGAATAGACTTTCAAGCAGATCCCTCCAATCAAAGACGAAAGAGACATCGCTCCAATCCAATGGGGATGTGGAAATGAATCTAAGAAATTCAAGAAGAAAGTAGAATGGAAACATAGGAAGTTTAAGACTGGACCTTTAGGATTTCCAAAGAAGTATAAATTTAGACAATCTACTACCTTTAGGGAAAAGAATCCTAAGGCTAAGAAAAATAGATTTAACCAAAGAAGATACTTTAAGAAGAATACTAGTGAGTATAAGAAGGTTCCTAATTATTGGAAAGAAAAAGACATAGCTCAATCTAAGACTTCCACCAAAGAATGTTGGACTTGCGGCAAAGAAGGACACTTTGCTAAAGACTGCCCTAATAAGAAAGATGAAGAAAGTATTAAGATTATTAATACAATATTATACTATGCAGATCAAGAAGAATTAGATATCTTATATGCTATAGAAATATCAGACATAGAAGATGATGATAACACTAGTATCTATAGTGTTTACACAGACAGTGATTCAGAAGACTATAGTGATACTGATGAGTATGAAGACTCTCAGGATACCCTAGACTTATATATGATGCAGACTGATCAAGGCGATCTAGATGATGAATATATAGACTTTGAAGACGCTTGGTATAAGTGTATATTAAGCCCCTTTTTAAAGAAAAGATGAGCAGTTAGTAATCTCGAGTTACTAACCTATATACCTAGATGTTACTTTGACGAAAGACATTATTGCACATTTGAAATGAAATGTAGCAAAAAAGACTTTAGATGTGTAGAATGCTTTGAGATTATACAAACAGAATTGTTTCTAGTTTGTATCATTTGTCAACTACACTACCATGAAGACTGTTGGAGAACTAGATTTAGAGCAATTTATACTAGCCAGTATGACGCTCAAATAGACTTAGATATTAAAACCTATTATCAAGACATTGATAGGAATATAGCCAAAAGATTGCAAGAAACTGACTATGTCAAAGGAAAAAGAATTTCCTATGATTTAAAAGAATACCATTCTGATAGTAGTTCAGAAGAACAAATACCCTTAGATTTTATAGATAAACCTCAGAAGGGAATATCTATTTTAGAAAAGAACAATTTAGGAATTTCTACTAAACCGCATGCTTGTTTTGTAGAATTGTTTGTTCAACATAAAGACTACCCTAAAAGACTTTCAGCCTTTATAGATACAGGGTGCTCTCGGAGTATTTGTAAGGCTAATGCCTTCCCTGAAGACTACTTTTTAGAAAGTACTCAAGAAATCTATGGTAAAGTGGCTAATGGAGATCCATTTACCTTATATTTTCAGACTATTCCTATTTACTTTAAATTAGGAAATCAGACCAACAAAACCGTTAATCATCGGTTTTGGATAATGGATCCTCGTCCTAGTTTCACAGGAAACATTATTTTAGGACAAGACTTTATTAGTTAATATCATCCTTATACTCAGTATAATGATAAGATATTAATTAGTGATCAAGAGGAATTTAATATTAAAGCTCCTCTAATAGATCATAAGACTGCCTTTGACCTTATGCAGGTCAAACCAAATTATAGACCCATAAAACATCAGAGTTCTTCAGCTGAGCATGGTGGACCTAGACTTACAACCCAACAAGAAGCCTTAGATATTACTAAACCCTTACAAAAAGAGTGTAAGTGTCCAGACCAAAAGTGTTATAAGCAAATAGCGCTTATACAACAAGACATTTTAGATCAAGCCCAGCAAACCTTATTACAGATTCAAGCCATATCCAAACAGAAGAAAATGGATATAGAAGTAGAAAAGGAAAAGATTAGGCAACTATGAGAGCCTACTTTAGGAAAAAATCCCATCGCTAAGTGGGATAAAGACCAGAGTTATTGTGAAATCATCCCTATTAACCCAGACGCCACTATTAATGGTGGAACCTATAAGAAAGGATACTCACAAGAAGATAGGGAAGAATTCAAGAAAGACATAGACGAAATGCTTAAGTTAGGCATTATTAGAGAAAGTAAAAGTAGACATAATAGCCTAGCCTTCTATGTTCAAAATGAATCTGAACGTAAAAGAGGAAAAAGACGTATGGTTATAGATTATAGACAATTAAATCAGAATTGTGAGTTTGATTCTTATAAGATACCAGACAAGAATAATTTGATTAATTTAATCGAAGATAGAATTATATTCAGTAAGTTTGATTGCAAATCAGGCTTCTGGCAAATTAAGATGCATCCAGATAGTATTACTTGGACAGCCTTTAGTGTGCCCCAAGGAAAATACGAATGGCTAGTCATGCCATTTGGATACTTGAATGCTCCTCAAGTTTTCCAAAGAAGAATGGATAATATATTTAGACCTTATTCAGAATTTTGTCTTGTTTACATAGATGATATTCTTGTAGCCAGTAAGACTGAGATAGAGCATGTAGGCCATCTTAAAAAGATTATTTTAGAATTAGACAAGCATGGTATTGTTATTTCCGAAAGGAAAATACAATTATTTCAGACTGAGATAGACTTTGTGGGAATGCATATTAACAAAGGAAAATTATCCTTAGCAGAACACATAACTAAAAAGATTCTTGAGTTCCCAGACCAACTCAAAGATAGAAAACAATTACAATCATTTTTAGGATTGCTTAATTGTGCTGCAGACTTTATTAAAGACCTTGCTTTAAAAAGACAAAGCTTAACATCCAAATTAAAAGGAACAGACAAAACCAATCCCTTTTATTGGACTGAAGACGATTTTGAAGTAATAAGACAAATTAAAAATGCAGTCAAGAACATTCCTTTACTTGAACTGCCTAATGCAGAAGACCAGTTTATAGTAGAAACAAATGCCTCTGATAAGCAATGGGGAGCAGTATACTTTGCCATTGATCATCAGACAAAAAAAAGAAACTTTGTAGACATAGTTCTGGAACCTTCACAGACCCAGAAACAAGATACACTGCCCATGAAAAAGAAGTTTTAGCAATAGTAAGGGCAATAGAAAAATATATGTTGTTTCTTAGACCTAAACATTTTACTGTTTATACTGACTCTTCTTATGCAGTAAAATTTAGAGATTTAGACTTGTCCAAATCAAGGACTAATAGACTCATTAGATGGCAACAATTGCTTAATGGTTATGACTTCTCTGTTACTCATATTAAGGGAAGTAAAAATACCATTCCAGACATTATATCAAGAGAGCCAATGTTTGCTAACACTAATATAATTTTATGTTTTATGTTACAAACAGAAGACCTAGAAGACATGAGTTCCTCTGGAACAAATAGACTGAACAGGGAAGACGTTGCAGACTATCTTAGACGCGTAAGACCAAATGATGGTATAACGCAAAGACAGACTCATATTCAAGACTCTCAAGAAAGACCAATCCTAGAGAACTTTGATGATATCTTAGTTCCTCCTGGAAAATCTAGACAAGAGATCATTTCTCAAAATAGACTCATTGGGAAGATGTATTTTCCCCAATATAGACCTGATCAAAGATACCCAGACTTGATCAAATTTAGACGAGAATTCTCAGAAGACGAAAATACCCTTATATATGCCATATGGTGGAACGTGAAGAATAAACTTTGGATCGAGTTCAAAGAAAATTTGGTAGCTATTGCCAGATTTATGAGAACTCAAAGACTTGCAGTTACCCAACTCAGTGGTACTGCCATACCTAGACCTCAGACTCAAACCTATGCTCAGACTCTTGGAGAATCCTCCAAAGCTAGACCCACTGATAATTTTTGTTATCAGAAAAAGACTTTTAAGACTAAGATTGTTATACCATTTGGTCATAATAATCTTCCATCAACAGAAGACTATAAGAAAGAATCTAATAGCATTATTGAACATTTCAATATGTTATTATCTGAGACAAATGGAGATGCCTTAATAATAAAAGGTTTCTTCAAAGGCGTTCCAAAGATTTATCTTGCTGGGAAAGCAGAAATTGCCCAGATAACCTTAGCAGACTATGGGTTCATCGGACTCATCCAAATTGAGACTATAGAAGACTCTGTTGCTCTTGGAAAAATAGTCCATGAGTACGTTAAGAAGGTAGAAGATTTCCTTCCTTTATTTGCTATAATTTATCAGATTGCTCCAAGTTCCTGCGGAGGAATGAGGGTGGAAGGATTTAGACTTGTTAAATTTTCTAATTGTACATTTGAAGACGTTGAGATCCTATCTGAAGACGAGACTAAAGATTTAATTGTTGATAAGTCCAAATTCCAGATCGCCCAGGCAATGGAAACAATTGAGATCATGGAATTATTAACAGGAAAAGATATGTGGTACACTGCCTACCACAAAGAAGACTTGATAATCCAAGTTGATGAGCCATTCAATGGAAGGCTCAAGAAAGAATCCAAAAAAACGGTAGAGATAGATTTGCCAGCCAGCCTTAGAACGGTAGGCCTTATTGATGAATTTTTCAATAATAACCTTCCAAATCAGGACAAGGCAGAAGAAGACACAGACACAACAAAGAAGGGCCCCTCAGTAGTGGAAGAATTATTGAAGACAGAAGAATCGTTTACCTAGACCATGCTTTCCATAAAGCATAAGATGCTTGCCCCACATGGGACACCAGACTAATGAAAAAGATGAAGACTTTGTTTGATGCTCTTGTATTATTACAAAACGACAAGACCATGATGAAGACTTGGCATGCCTTTCCTTTTATAAAGAAAGAGGTCCCCCCATTATCAAAAGACGATAAAAGCTTGTAGACCCAGCTGTGAAGATTCCGAAGACAATATTGCTTTAATAATTAGATGCTTTCAACCGGATTGCTTTTGGGAGCCAGTTACCAGTCATATTGTAGTGCCCTTGATCTATAAAAGGGAGCGTCCATTTGTGTTTTAGACATCAGTAGTTAGAGAGTGAGAGATTGTTAGACTTTTAGAGAGAGTATGCTTGTAGAGAGTAATATGTATATGAGTGAGTAAACCTCTCATAGTTAGGGGAGATGGGAGAGTTGTATTTACTTATGCAATGCAATAAAAGTATTTTCTTTTCCAAAAATCTCTTATGCTAAGTTGTTATTATTGTCCAAATTGTCTCCAACTTTCTGTTCATAGAGGACTATTGTGTTGAACCTCTGGTGTAGCACACAAGGTGTTATACTGGTGAACCGCCGTCAGGTGCCGATTAGCCGTGATCCGTTAGCCAGGGTGGGCGTTAGGCGTGAAGGCGTACAGGCAGGAAACGGGTCAGCCGCCAAAGTAGTGGATTGAGGTGCAACACATAACGAGAGAGTTGTAGGAGGCCGAGACCGGAGAAGAATAGTGACAAAGCTGAAGAGACAAAGGGAAGAAGATAAAGATACTGCAGACCAGAAGGAAGGTATAACTCGAACCAAGCCCTTAACTATCTTTACATATTATTGTTCTAAGAAGAATCTTATATGAGCTTACAAATCACTAAAGACTTTTTAGAATTTGTTAATCAAACAAGTTTAGACTTAACTAGAGAAATTCAAGACTGGACTCTTACAGACTCTAAAGATAAAGAACTTATAGAATATGCTTTAGTATATGCAGGTGGTACTTTTAAATACATAGACCAGATCATTGAGTGGTTAGGAAGAGAAGTACCTAGAATATAAATAATTAGAACAGGGATCCGAGATCTCTTTAGACAAAAACTAAGAACTGAAGATTTTGCAGAAGAACTATCAAGACCTGAAAAATATCAAGAATACACTAGGATACTTGAAGACAGTATAGACGTATTAAAATTTGTTAGACGTAAAAGATTAGCTGAAACAAAGACTACTTTAATTAGAGCCGGAGGAATCCGTCCTCTCCTTAAAAACGTAGAGACAGCTGCCCCTAGAACATACTGTAGATTTTTGTCATCTTATGGTGATAATAATTTAGACGAATTTATAGATAACGATATAATTGATATTGTTAATCAAATATATAAAGAAACTAGACATATAAATCCACGATACCGTATAAGGTATTTAAGACTAGAATATTTTCCATCAAGACCTATTTCAATTTCTAGACTCCCTGAAGAAACTGTTTATATAGATAATCCTCGCTATTCAGAATTCCAATACGATAATGACGGAAGAAGATTGAGAAGTAACAGTAGCCCTGAAACTTCCACACTTAGACTTCCAGATTAATTAAGCATTAAAATAAGCTTAAAAAGACTTTAGAAATCATTGGGGTAAAATTGATATTCCCAAAGACTTAGAGGAAGTTAAAAGACATCGCGGTCCCAAAAGGTGGTCCTAAATAGACAAAACGGTCCCTAGATAATTCTTGGACGATAGCGGTCCGTAAACTAGGTCCGTAAACTAGGTCCGTATAAGATCCAGCCTCTCTCTCTATATATATATATATATTAAAAAAAAACTTGAAAAGTAAAAATATCATACATGGACATGAAATTTCATGCATGGGAATGAAATGTCAAAAATATCATACATGAAAAGTAAAAAATATCATGCATAGGTGAATAGTGAAAGATCATGCATGAAATTTTTTACATTTCATGCCCATGTATTATATTTTTACTTTTCAAGTTTTTTTTAATATATACATATATAAAAAAAACTTGAAAAGTAAAAATATCATACATGGGCATGAAATTTCATGCATGGGCATGAAATGTAAAAAATATCATACATGAAAAGTAAAAAATATCATGCATAGGTGAATAGTGAAAGATCATTACTCCATATATATGATTATTATATTATTTATTAAAAAAATATTTTTTTTAAATATCTTTTAAAATTATTTTTTTTCTTTTTATATTTTTAAAGGTGTTTTTTTTTTTTTAATTCGGGTTATTATGAGCTGGATTTTATCACGGGGGCAAATTTATCACCGTGTCCTCGGCATGGGCATCCGCTAGTGTGTGTGTGTGTGTGTGTGTGTGTGTATATAGATAGATAGAGAGAGAGAGAGAGAGAGAGAGAGAGGGGGTTCAAAAGCGAACATAAAAGATGAACATTTGAATGACCCTTAACAAAAACACATAACACCAATTTAATTATAATTCCTATGTTGTAATTGGTCTGCGCCAGCGGCAACAAACACGCGTATGGCATGCATTTTTTTTAATACACGCATGTCTGTTGCCGCTGATGTGTGTCACACGCGTGTTTGTTGTCGCTGACCTGGACTAATTACGACATAAAAATTAAAATTGATTGGGTGTTAGGTGTTTTTTGTTAAGGTTCATTAAAATGTTCATCTTTTATGTTCACTTATGAACCTCTCCCTGTGTGTATGTGTGTGCGCGCTTTTCTTATAGATATCGGTGTGAATGATATTTGTAGGAATATATACACTTTAGTGTTATCATAGGAGGTTACACGATGTGGGTGAATCCACTGGCTCGTAAAAGTAGGGAGAGTATAATCCTCAGGTTATACCGTCTGGTATATTATGTTGTGATTCTTTTCATAGTGAGACGCCTCGGGTATGATTCGGTCTCACACTCGGGAAACTATGACCGCTTCCACTACGCTTTTTATTTTATTGCTTGATTCGGTGTGAGTTAACCACCTCGTGGTATTCGGGTTGGATTGAGTATGCCCGGGGTGATAACATTTTAGAGAAAACATCGGGTGAGTTATTACTCAGGAGGATGGATATTATATACGGCATGGGTGTGAATGTTATAGTATAATTATACGCATATAATAGTCTGAATATTTATATATGGGTAAAATACATGAAGTGAAATTGTACTATTTATATAACTAGTGAAAACGTTATATGATTTTAAGTGACTTGATTAAAAGAGTTACTGGGTGAAATAACTTAATAATCAATAGTAATATTACTCGGTCTAGAGTAGTGGATAAGGAAGGGTTCATAACAAGGCTAGTTAGACGGGGTAGTAAAACTAGGGGGGTATGAAGAAAGTGGTAGGTGTGCACATTAGTTGAGGAGCGAGGATTATCGCAAGGGAGAGCGACACTAACTCAAATATGACAAATATTCATGCATTTTAATTACTGCACACTTAATCACCTGTAAATGTTTTTAAAATGTTTTGGGTTCTAACCCTTGCCAAAAATATTTTCAAAACCTTTTAGGCATCTAGTCACAGGGACGACAGACTTGATTATCTGTTCCAAGGATGCACAACTGCAGCATATGTGGATACATGCATGATTTGGATTAGACGCCTCAGTTGTTCATCTCTATATTAGGATTTACTTGTCTCAGTATTTCATTTTTGGGCGTGTTGCCCCACATTACTTTATTCCGTTTATTTAGTTCAAACTTGACTTGAGATTTATTTATTATATGTTGCCTTTTTTATTTGGATTTGGAGTTTGTAGTCGATTGTTTATTCGTCAAGATATTTATTTATTTATTTATATCCTATGATGGTTTAGACTATATTACTGTGTGAATGGTCTAATATAATTTCCAAATATTGTTATCTGTTGAACAAAAAGATAAAATTTGACAACGACTTAATTAATTAACAGGTGATTAATAATGAATGGTTTTCGACAGTGATGCTAAGAATGAACCAAATGGGAATCCTGTTTAATTTAATAAAGGACTTATCACCCGATATTTAATTGGGTGGGGTGTCATAGATAGTATCAGAGCATCAGGTTATAGTGTCCATAGGGTATGTACGACTTACTACGATTTCATCTTAGCGCTCTTTTGATATAGAGCGATATTGTCAGGATTGTTGCTTTTATATTTACGTGTTCGAGATGTCGTGCTTTCGCTATTAAATTTTGTATTGACTGTGGATCCATACACCTTGTTTTAAATTTTAGATCCCGCCTAAGAGAGGTAGACCCACAACGAGAGATGAGGTGGGAGAGGCTCATCAGGAGCCGTAGGTATAGGAGTCGTAGCCACAATCGGGGTCAGTGATGACTGCATAAGTGGACGAGATAGTGGCGTAGGCAGTCAACGTAGCCATGACTACCATGGCCATCCATTTTCAACAGACTCAGCCACAACCACCAGTGGCACCAGTGATTTAGGACCAACCGGGACTGTTGTCTTAGCATAAAGTTATGGAGGCTTTTCAGAAAGGCCACCCATCGGAATTTTCGGAGAGCTCGGACGTGTCAGTAGAAGCAGGACCTGCAGCATCACTTACGTATGATTGAGTATAACGAAGCTAGGAAACATATGCTTTCCACGTTTAGACTTATGAGAGATGCACTACAGTGGTGGGAGTCTATTACCACCTTAGAGGATATGGATATAATGCCGATAGCAGAGTTTTGGGAGCGGTTCGATCGCAAGTACTTTCCATCAGATGAGGAGGAAATTTAAAAACGTTATGTAGGGTGATCGATCAATGGCTAAATACAAGGAAGAGTTCACTTGTTTGGCAAACTTTGTGCCAGAATAAGTGAACACCGAAGAGAAGAAAAATATCAAGTTTATGGATGGGTTGGCCTGGAGGATCAGGTAACATTTACTCGTCAACCTAACATTACAAATGTATACGAAAGTTGTTGATGCCACACTTTTGCAATGCCAAGACCACCACTTCCACCTGAAGGGAAGTAAGAGAGGGGGTCAGCCAAGCCAGTTAGGTGGGACGGGAGGGAATAGTGCCAGTGGGGCACCTCAGTAGCAGGTGGTGACACAGTAGGGCCAGGATTCCTGACAGGGGGATCAGGTCAAGAGGTTTAGACTAGGAGGCTATCGACCGGAGGTCCAGGGTTTCAGGTAGGATTATCAGGGTCCTAACCAGCAGCAGCAGGTTCTCCAGGGCCATCGGGGCCAAGTGAACAATGGGGGAGGCCACCAGGGCCAGTATCAGGGGCAACCAACAGGGCCAGAGACAGGGGGAATTTTAGGTGCGTTTCTTCGTTTATGGCCAGACAGGGTATACGAAGAGAGAGTGTCCATATACAGATAGGGGTTAAAAACAGGGTGCTCAGCAGGAGCAGCAAGCGCAAATGCCTCCAGTAGCACCAGCTCCACCAGCCCCACAGTGGTAGTGGCAAATGCATTACAGGCGTGTGTATAACATCTGGGACGTACCCATAACACCAGCACCTCGGGTGCCGCTAGCAAACGAGGGCACGTTTTCCATTAATGAGCATGAAGTTAGGATTTTTTTTATATGGGGGTGTCACATTCTTTTTTTGCCAGTAGATTCAGACAAGCAACCATTCTTTTAGAGACAGCCCCATCACCCACCTTATGTGTGTAGAGTCACTATTGGTAGTGGGTCATTAATACACTCGATATGTAGAGGGGTAGACATCATTATTGGGAGATTAAGCTTAGTAGGAGACCTTCTTGTGTTGGATATGGAGGGGTATGATGTGATCCTAGACATGGATTAGTTGGGGTTACAGAATAACGGAAGACTTATATGAGAGGACTATAGTGTTCTTCATTCCCGAGCAGTAGATGTTCTTAGTGGCGATGTCTCTTCCTGAGGGAGGGTAGTGCACCCACTTATACTACATTGAGGAGGAGTCCTCACAGGAGGTAGTTACCCCGTTAAACTCAATTCCAGTATGAGAGATTTCGATGATGTATTTCCATAAATACCAAGGTTGTCACCCAATCGGGAAATAGAGTTTGTTATTGACCTAACACTGGGTACGAGATCGATGGCCCAAGCATTGTATCGCATGGATCCTTCAGAGACGCGGGAGTTGAGGGAGCAGATTCAGCAGCTCTTAGGGTAGGGTTTTATTCGACAGAGGACATCACCGTGGGGTGCACCAGTGTTATTCGTGAAGAAGAGGGATGGTTTTATTTACTTGTGTGTAGATTACAGGGAGCTGAACAAGGTCACGATACGAATAAGTATCCGTTGCTGAGAAAATATAACTTATTTGACCAGTTGAGAGGAGCTGCGTATTTCTCTAAGATTGATTTGAGGTCGAAATATCACCAGTTGCACATTTGAGAGGAGGACATTACTAAGATCATTTTTCTGTCGCGATACGGGTAGTACGAGTTCAGGGTGATGCCGTTTGGGCTCACCATTGTGCCGGAAGTATTCATCGATCTTATGAACAGGGTATTCAGGGAGTTTGGGGACCAACTCATGATTGTATTCATAGATGACATCCCGATTTACTCTCGCACCGAGGAGGAGCACGCAAAGCATTTGCATAGGGTTTTACGGACTATTCGATACCACTAGTTATATACCAAATTCGAGAAGTGTGGATTTTGGCTAAAGGAGGTACAATTTTTAGACCACACTGTATCTGGCAGGGGCATTGTAATTGATCCTAGTAAAGTATCAGGCCCACAACACCGATAGAGATTCATAACTTTTTAAGGTTGAACGATTATCGTCATCATTTTATTAAGGGGTTTTCGAAGATTACGGGTCTATTGACGAATCTGACTCGCAGGGGAGTACCGTTTGTGGAGTGATCACTGACAATTAACCTTTGATGAGCTAAAGGACAAATTGACAGCAACACATGTACTCGCATTGCCTAGGGTAGGGGTGGAGTACTGGATTTACACGGATGCATCCTTGTAGGGACTTGGGGGTGTATTAAAGCAGCAAGAGAGGGTTATATCTTATGCATATCGCAAGCTTAAGCCCCATGAGAAGAATTACACCATACACGATCTTAAGTTAGCAGCAGTTGTGATTACTTTAAGGATATGGATGTACTATTTATGGGAGAGAAGTTTACGCTATTCACGGACCACAAATTGCTTCACTGTCTCTCCACCCGGAAGGATCTGAATATGAGACAATAGAAGTGGCTCGAGTTCGTGAAAGACTACTAGTTTAACATTTAATATCATCCCGATGAGGCTAACGTGGTGGCAGACGCGTGAGCTGACGGACTATGGGGGAGTTAGCGAAAGTTTGGAAGATAAAGTGAAGGGATATTTGACGTGATGATGAGATCACCAAAGCATACATATCAGTTATATTTATCACTCCCGAGATTATTATGCGTGTAGTGAAAGCACAGACAGAGGATCAGTTCTGCCATGACAGGGATACGATAGTTATTAGTTGAGGGTACAAAGTCTTACTCGATCAACTCAGAGGGAGGCCTATATTTTAATGGGAGACTTATTGTGTCAGAGGATGAGAACTTTAGACATGCGATTATGACCGAGTCGCACGGTTCAAGATTTGTGCTACATCCCGATGGAGATAAAATGTGTCAGGACATGAGGAAATAATATTCGTGGGCAGGGACGAAGCGGGACATAACAGGGTTTATCTCGAAGTGCGTTACCCATAAGTTAGTTAAAGCGTACCACTAGAGGCCTTCCGGGATGCTACGACTACCGGAGATTCTTGTGTGGAAGTGGGAGAGTATTTTGATGGATTTTATTATAGGGTTGCTGACGTCGCAGAGGGGTTATGACTCCATTTAGATAATAGTGGATCGACTGACCACGGTAGCTTATATCTTGCCAGTTCGCATCGATTTTGAGACGATGCAGTATGCGCAGTTGTTCATTACTGAGACAGTCAAGCTGAATGGTGTGTCGATTTACATCGTGTCTGATAGGGACAAGATATTTGTATCTCATTTCTGGAAGAGTTATGAGGGGGCCATAGGCACAGACTTTTGATTGAGTATCGCATACCATCCACAGACAGACGTATAGATTGAGATGGTTAATCAGATGCTCGAGGACGTGTTGAGCACGTTTATACTTTATTTCGCAGGGGGATTGGAGAGATACCTTCCACCGATAGAGTTTGCGTATAATAACTCTTACCAATTCACTATCAATATGACACCGTTTGAGGCACTATATGCGAGACCTTGTCGTTTGCCCACTTATTGGTTAGAGGTGGGGGACAACAAGTTGTTATAACGAAAGATAATACGGGAGACTAGTGCCAAGATCAAGCTGATTCGGGGGCGTATTTGAATAGCGCAGGACAGACAGAAGAGTTATGCATATGCAAATCAGAGACACATTGAGTTGAAGGTTGGCGATCAGGTTTTGGTACGAGTGTCTCACATGAAGGGCATCATGACGTTCGCCAAAAAGGGGAAACTAGTGTTGAGGTATGTGGGATCCTTCCATGTTATTGAGAGAGTTGGACCAGTAACATGTAGACTGGGATTATTAGAGCGTCTACAACGGATACATGATGTGTTCCTTCGATGAAGAAGTATCGGAGAAGCGACAGATCTTTTTGGCACGTTCCACTCGAGGAGATTGATTTACGGCCAGACGTGTCATACGAGGAGAGACCCATGGCTATTCTGGATCGTAGTGAGCGTAATCTGCGATCTAAGGTGGTACCACTAGTCAGAGTTCAATGGGGACTAAATTCCTTTATAAGGGTGGATGTATGTAACACCCCGTATTTTTTATCACTAAATATTTTCGGCTAAATTTAAATCACAAGTGTGTCGTAATTTAATTTAATTAATTATTATGCGTGTCTTTAAATATTAATCGGGAGAGATAATGATTAATATAAACAAAATAAAATTTACTAAGTGTGTAGTAAATAATACGTGATTAGCATTACGCGTCATAGCGAGTTAAACGACGTGATTTTATTATATCTCAACCAGGAGTCCGGCATAGACTATATTAAGGCCGAGATGGTGGCTTTTAGTAAGGTGACTCGGATCATGATTCTGAGTGCACGGTTGATTTCAGAGGGGTTGAGATAGACAGATTACCTGGGGTACTAATTGAGTCTCGAAATATTTTTAGGCATAATCGGGCCACGCGGAGGTGTTTGGGGCATTTTGTCAGGGCCCATAAGCCTAATTTCGGGTTTAAAATTATTTAACCTAAATAAAAAAGGGTTGAACGACAATTAATTATATTCTAACCCTAAGAACTTTAGAGGAGAAAAGAGAAAGGAACTTGGGGAGCTTTAGGGAGCCAGATCAAGAAGAATTAGGAATGTTCTTCGTCAATTTATCTTCTACCTTGAAGGAATCAGATTCTAGGAATCTAATCAGGCAAGTAATTAACTTGATTTAAATCTAATTTGCAGTTTTTCAGTTCATATTATAGTAGGTGTAAACTAAAATCCGTTTTTGGGTGGGTTCTCGTACGAAAATGGGTTTTTATGATTGAAATGAAAATTAGTAGGTTAAACAATAAATTAGTGATGAGATATCATGTAGGACTGTTAAAAATTAAATTCTTATTCAAAATCCTAATTAGATGTGTTGATTTGGTGATTGAGAGATCTAATTTAGGAAGAGATCTGGACAAACGAAATAAAAACCCAATTCGTAAACTATCAAATGAATGTGAGATTTATTAATGTTAAATGACGAATTTCGATGATTAGTAATAGTGGGGAACATATATTAATCGTTGGTGAAGTTTTGGGGGATAATTGAATCAAAACAGTAAGCTTTAAAAGTTAACAATGGTAAAAATTATAACAGAGTAGGCGAAGAAAAGGAACTGCTTGTCGATTCGGTCCCTTAGGCGAATCGGTTCGGCTGCCCTGATTCACGAATTTTTTTATTTTTTTCCCTACAATTAATTATCAAGGGAGTTTTTGTGTTGTTTTTAAAATATGAGGAGGGACATATTTAATTTCAGTAGGCTATATTAGGGGAGTTGTTTAGCCAAATTGAAACAAATCCAAGGCTATGACCTTTAGGGAAATATTATGAAATAGAGAGAATTTAAAATACCGGGATGGGATTTCGGGTAGAGTGAGTAAACACAAATTTTAAACCAGTATGTTAAAGAAAATTAGAGTTGGGTAGATAGACTTGGTATTTATAGGCTTGTGACAAGAGAGTTAGGTGCGGGTTAGCCGAACTTAATTAACTTTAATTGTATATATACACGAATAGCATGATAGTATGTGTGTGTGTGTGTGTATATATATATATATATACACACTTGTGTGCTTATTATAGATATCGGTGTGAATGATATTTGTAAGAATACATACCCCGCTAGTGCTATCATAGGTAGTTGCTTGAGAGTATAATCCCCAGGTCATATCGTTCGGCATCTTATGTTGTGATTCTTTTCGGAGTTAGACGTCTTGGGCTTGATTCGGTATCACACTCGGGGAACTATGATCGCCTCTACTATGCTTATTATTTTATTATCAGATTCGGTGTGAGTTAACCGTCTTGTGGTATTCGGGTTGGATTGAGTATACCTGGGGTGATAACATTTTAGAGAAAACATCCGGTGAGTTATTACTAGGGATGATGGATATTATATACGACACGTGTTGGAATGTTGTAGTATAATTAGACGTATATAATAGAGTGAATATTTATATACGGGTAAAATACATGAACTAAAATTGTATTATTTATATAACTAGTGAAAACGTTGTATGATTTTATTTGACTTGATTAAAAAAGTTAATGGGTAAAATAACTTAATAATCAATAATAATATTACTTTGGCCAGAGTAGTGAATAAGGAAGGGTTCATAACAAGGCTAGTTATACGAGGAAGTATATTAAGGGGGTTATGAAGAAAGTCGTAGGTGTGAACATTAGTTGAGGGGTGAGGATTATCTCAAGGGAGTGCGACACTAGGTTAAATACGAAAAGTATTAATGCATTTTAATTACTGCCAACTTAATCATTTGCAAATGTTTTTCAAATATTTTGGGTTCTAATTCTTGCCAAAAATATTTTCAAAACCTTTTAGGTGTTCTGCCACGGGAATACCAGACTTGATTATTTGTTCCATGGATGCGCAATTGCAACATATGTGAATGCATGCAAGATTTGGACTAGAGGCATCAGTTGTTCATCTCCAGATTATGATTTCCTAATCTCAGTATTTCATTTTTGGGCGTGTTGCCCCACAGTACTTTCTTCCGTTTATTTAGTTCAGACTTATGTTGAGATTTATTTATTATTTGTTGGATTTATTACTTGCATTTGGAGTTTGTATCCAATTATTTTTTCAACGAGACATTTATTTATTTATATCAGGTGATGGTTTAGACTCTATTACTGCGTGAATGATTTATTTTAATTTTCAATTATTGTTATTTTTTTAATGAAAAGATAAAATTTGGAACCGATTTAATTAATTAATAGGTGATTAGTAATTAATGGTTTTCGATAGTGGTGTTAAGAATGAACCAAATGAGAATTTGATTTAATTTAATAAATGACTGGTCACATGATATTTAATTGGGCGTGGTGTCACATATAACTACTAAATAGAAACCCGAATAAATGCAGTAATAATACCAATGTTAGTTGTTTGAATAATATAGTCCCGTGACAATGCCAATTATAATAAATTAAGAGGAAAACTATATTATTTGCGTAAAGTTTCTAAAATCTTAACATAAAATTGGAGGTAGTTATCTTGCTTTTGTGAAGACCGTGTGACAAGGCATGTGTTTCGGCCGAATCGAATCTGAAAATGCCTAATTGGAAAAAAGTATGATTTTTTCGAGAATTAAATAATTATTTCGATTTTTGATCCAATTTTTATGAAGAATTAAAAAAAAATTATGAATTCGAAAAAATCCGAAAATCGGAAAAAATAAAAAATTCAGAGTATATATTAAAAATTCAAATATTTCAAAATATTCAAATAAAAAAAAAGGATTTCGATTACTCGAAATTCTTATTTTAAATAAATAAATAAAATGATTTAATCAAACATGTAAATATATGAGGATTTGACCAATTTTTTCACTTGTGTGGACGTTAAGATGATATCTGCTTTTATAGAGCATGTTTTGGAACCATCACCCTCTCCCAACCGATGTTGGATATGGAAAGGTTTCAAAAAACGAGGGGAAATATTGAAAAATAAAAAATGGAGAAATAATTCGTAAAAATCGTAAATAGTTTCCGAAAAATCGAATCGAAAAAATCAGAAAATCGAAAAATCACAATTATTTTCTATTTTCGATCGATTTTTTTTTGGAAAAATCAAAAATCGATAAATTAAAATTTCATTCTAAATTCTAAAAAAAGAAAATTAAATTGGAAATCAAAAAAATCGAGGTATCCATTATTTTAGAAAGGGTGAATGAGGGGTTAGTGTTAATGGTGGTGAAATAGAAAGTCATGGATTTTGGGACACTTTAATTGTCAATAAAAATTAGTTACAAAGAACTTTTTGATTTTAATTCCAATTCGACGAGCATTAAGTCTATGATGATGGTTAAATCTCAATTTTCATTCATAAATACAAATTTTCAGGGAAATAGATAAAATCTATGGCTCGAGTATTACAATTTTTATATATAAAAAATAGTTTTTTTTTTATATTTATTTTAAAACGTTTTTTCAAGTTTAATGTAAAAAATACTTTTTTGGAAAAAAATTATAAAAAAAAATCAAAACATTTTTTTAAAACTGCTTTTCGAACTTTTATAAAAGTTTTTTTTAATAAAAATAGTTTATTTTTAATTTTATAAAACCTTTATTTAAAATAAAAAAATCGTTCTTTATAAGTCATGGTTGTTAAGCAATGAATGAGGGAGGGGTACATTAACATTGTACACGTGAAAATGAATTACTTAACAGTCAACTGGTGGAATACGTCAAAAAGGGGGTCAAACCATAAGAAGTGAAAAAATATGGGGTTTGGCTAAATAATAAATAATTATTCGTGTCAAACTTAAAATATCCCTGAATATGAGTCATGATTTCATTTATTATCCAATCAATAGTATGTATGTACATTTTCTCTTGTGTTTCGCATGAACACTTCTATTAAAAAACGAACTGCATTTAAGAGATATATTCAAATTTCAATCACACTTCCTTCAATTTCTTTACTATGCAATTTGTCTTAACATAAACATGTTCAATCACACTCGTTAATATCTAAAAATGGGATGGGCCTAGTTTTATAATCACATACAAATCAACAAAAGCAATCTAAATAAACACACGAGAGATAAATATTTTTAAAGTGGTTCAGCTGTAAAAGGCCTACGTCCACTGCTGGTATTATTTTTAGTGGTTACAATAGCTCGGTATGGTGTGCTTGTGATTGATTGACTCATCCCCTTAAGCTAATGGAAATTATATATTTATAGTGGTGTTGAACCCTAAAGACGGGATGCCTTTATATCTCTAGACATTCACATCTGTATACAATAAATGAGACTCTTGGCATTCAATGCAGGTCACTATTTTATCGGAGTAACCTTTGCTATTCCTAATGGTTCACATTCTGGGAGTCGGTCGGCATTCTAGTCGACTATTTGTCTCTGGTACCGATCAAGATATTTGAGTGGCGACGTACGAGGGCAAATGTCTAATGTTCATTGATCCACGCATAAGAGTAATTTTTACACACAACAAAAGCCCCAATGCTCCAATGCTTGATGATTGATCGAAAGTATGGAGTGTTTGTTCAAAATATTGCTCGACGTAAAGTTTGAGCATTGGTCGGTAGCCGACCTCCCAAACTTGTAAAAAAATGTATATAGCACTGTTGATAATGGCATTTTGTAAATAATTCAAACTTGTTCGAACCGCTAAAGGGGATACTAGTCCATTTGCACACTGGAAATCGTGCAAACGGTGGTAGTTCAACTATTCGTGAAGTTAATAATTTTGTCCTTATTCTTGAGGCAACCAATAAATGGATGAAAATTTTCCTCCATTTTTTTACTTCAAATCTCATGCACTTGGCTTTTTTCTTCGTTTTCAAGCTTTTCTTCTTTGCTATTTTGCTGCTTGTTATCCACCTTATTTTTTTTTATCTCTGTTGTTAACTTTAGATCTATATAAGCCATCATTCCCTTATTTTCTTTATTTTTCCTTTGTTTCAGTCACGGTATATATCATGGATGATAATTCCTTAGAGGAATTTAAAGAAAAAAGGAAATTTCCTTATTGGGTAGGTCTAGAAATTGCTCATGGTCCTGTTGACGTGTATTCCTTAACATAGGGACATTGGATTACCACTTTGTTTATTGCTGAGTGTTGTATTACTTTTCCCCCGAACTCGCTTTTTCTTCGATTTTGTCAATATTTTGATGTCGTTCCATCAAGAGTAACCCCAAATACATAGAGGGTGGTGAATTGAGTGAATAAGTTTAATGAGATTTATAGGACTCATATTGGGATCCCCGAATTGATATTTTGTTACAAATGGGGAAACATTAGTGATTGTAATTATTATTTAAAGACTAGGCAAGCCAATAGGGCTTTAGTGGTCAATCTACCAGATTCCAATAAAGACTACTGGGATTATGGTGTTATTGTAAAAAATTGGTAATATGCCCCCCTTCTTGAGGGGGTAACATACACTGGTCCCAGGTGCCCCTAGGAAGGACATGGCATATGTCGTACTTTTATTCTTTTATTTCTTCTACTTATTATCTATTTAAAGATTTATCGATTAACTTTCCTGTTCTGTTTTGGGTGCAGAGGAAAGCAAAAAGACATGTCCCAAGGAAAGTGAGGTGAACATTAACGACCTCAAGTACTCGTGGGGCCTTAATCAAGTGGCAGGAGAAGAACACCCTCGATCAACTTATGTCTTGTTAGAGTGAAAAAGTAGCATCATTACCTTTGTTGTTGCCTACACTTGCTTTACGCCAGTCACCCATCATTTTGGACGAAGAGCATGTGTCTACTTCTTCTGCTGTCGAGTTAGCTGGAGTGGAATTTGTCGAGGGAGGAACTTGCTCATCTTTTGAATCACCTGACATCACCATTATCCCCACTCCTCCTACTGTTGAGATGGTGAAAAGAAAAATCCCCAACTTGATGACCAAATCTCCTCCCCGTGGTGCCAATAAAACCACCACTTCAAACAAGATGTCTCAGGCCATTGAGAAGAGACCTCGGGTTCTTAATATTGAAGAAGCATGAATTTAAGAACCTCAATATAAGAGGTTGAAGAAAGGTTTACTCGGCCATCAAGATCCGTCCTAAAATTCCATTAAGTTGGCTGAACTGGTGAGTTGGCCAAGAAGTCTGTTGTCGAGCAGGGCAGAATTGAGGATGCCTCTGTGGCGATTAACTCCGGGTTAGCCAAGGACTTAATAAAGGCTGGTACTTTGTCGGTAGATAGGTTGACTGCAGCTCCCATGACTCGGTCCCGATTAACTGAGAGGGCTGCCTAAATTCTTGCCTTGGTAATTTCACGACCCTTGCGTTGTTATTCATTAATGTTTAATTCCTTTTTTCTAAATTGATGTAACATATTCATTTACTTGTAATTTTTAGTTGACTTCAATCGAATGATGAAGAAAGATGGTCACCTAAGGTCCTCCTCCTCGGCTGATATGGAGGAAGCTTTTGAGGTTTTGCAAAAAATATTGCAAGCATCTGGGGAAGCTCTGGATGGATATATATATATATATATATATATATATATATATATATATATATATATATATATATATATATATATATATATAGAGAGAGAGAGAGAGAGAGAGAGAGAGAAAACTGGCATGATAAAATTATGGTTGTAGAGGATAAGGGCAAGACAGTCGAGGATCAAAGAAAGAATGCCCTTTATCAGTTAACCCAGGTCGAGCATAACTTGAATGAAGGTGAGTGGAGGGCAAAGACTATTGAAGATAAGACTACAAGTTTGACTGTCGGTGATACTTCTCTTAAGGCTAGGGGCAAGAAGGATAACAATGAGTTTGACAATAAGGGATGGGGGAAAGGTTTTGCTGTCGCGACCATTTAGATAGAGTATGCAAAAAAAGACCTGACCTAGGAACTCCTCCTAACTTAGATGAAGACTTTTATGATGATGATGAGGGTTCTGGAGAGTCTTCCATGGTGCCTACATACCATGCCAACCTACCTGCTGCTGACTAAAATAAAATAAAGGACCGGGAGAAGGTTTAATTCATTTTAGCCAGTTTATTTTTACCTTTTCTGTTATGTATTTTTCACTTCTTCTTCATTCTCTTTTGCAATGTAACCAACTCTGTAACCCTGGAACGATCAATAAAATGATATATTTTTACTCAATCTTTCCTATCTTATTGTGATGTTGATTGCTTGTTGCTTATAATATTTAAGACTGTTTATACTGTTTGTTTTTCTTGGTCGGGCTCGTAAACTTGTACTTGTAAATTTCCAGTTTGATGACAAGAAGAAGTTGATAGTTTATGTTGAATCTGACCTACTCAGAACCCACTTGATCGACCGAACAGCAATAGACGTACTAGGGTAAGAGATTTTTGATTTATAAATCTGTCGAGCACCCTCGATGAACCTCCTGCTGGGATGAACAGAGCTGAAGGAAAATGTACAGTAGGATAGGATTACATTTCTTACTTTGTTGATCATTTATATGTAATACACATTTATTGGAATGAAGTTCTTTATATGGGGTCTGATCCCTTGTCTTGTTTATTCAAGTTTGTTGCTAATATTAATCTTATTGCCAAATAAGGTAATCTGTATAATGATATATTAATCGGCTTGTCGACTAAGTAACCTGCTTAAATGTTAAATGCTTGATTCATGGTTGAATATATTTATAATGGCTTAAATTCGACTAATGCTCTTAAATAAGACTGTAAATAGTTTTATAGAACTAAGTTATAGCAATAATTATTAGTGGCGACCAAATGTATTAGGAATGTATAATGATTCATGCGTTTTAACTTGGTTAGGTAAAACCTATTGTGTTTAACTTTAAGTCATACATGAAGTGTTACTGACTTCTTGTTCTCTATTTGTCAAAGACGACATCATATATGAAGTTTGAAATTATTTTAAAACTTTCCTGAAGTCGAAAAAGTTTGAACCCAAAGTAAACTTTTTTGGAGTTGGAAAAGTTTGAACCATAAGTAAACTTTTTTGTGAGTTGGAAAAGTTCGAACCAAAAGTAAACTTATGGGGAGTTGGAAAAGTTCGAACCAAAAGTTAAAAGCTTAACTTTGCTAGTTAGTGGTAGCACCATATTCCGAAAAAACATAATAAGGAAGCATATGTAAGGGAAAATTACAACTTCATTAAACTGAATAATTGATTACATTTAAATAAAATTACTGATAATATTTATGAAGGTAATATGCATTCCAGAGGTTCTTAAACTCTTCGCCTTCTAATGTTTCCAAACGATATGTTCTTAGTCGGATAACTGCCTAGATACGATATGGACCGTGCTAATTGGGCTCCAATCTGTTGTTTTTGGATTACCTTTTCAAGTACTCGATCTCCTTATATAAAGTTTGTCGGCTTGACTCTCCGGTTTAGAACCTAGAAGTCCTTTGTTAATAAGCAGCCATCTGAATTACCGCATACTCTCTGACCTTCTTAATAATGTCTTGATGTAGTCGCCTCATAAGATCACTTTTGGATGATTCAAAATTTAACACTTCTTGTGTCGAAATCATCTAACCTTTTCTTTAATCTGTTGAGCAGAGTCTTGTTAGTAATTTTTGTCTGACCATTACACCGTGTGTGTCTAGGTGCTGAATGGAGCTTTTGAATGGCAGTCCGGATGAAATATTCTTCAAACTCCTCATTATCAAACTGGGTACCATGGTCGGTGAGGAAAGAGTGGGGCATTCCATAACGGTAGATGATTTATTTCCATATAAACAGAAAAACCCTTTGTTAAGGCATATATATAAAAGGCTTAGCCTCAACCTATTTGGTGAAGTAATAAAGTATTAGAACCAGATATTTAAACCTTCCTCTAGTAGTCAGCAATGGTCCGATCAAAACTAATCCTCAAAGAGAAAATGGACAAGGATAAGTGATGGGAGTTTGGGTATCCCCTGGTGTTTTATGGATAATGGAATATTTTTGGCACTTATCACCCTTTTTGTCGAAAGAAACACAATTTGCCTTCACCACCGGCTAATAATAGCCCTACATTGCTATCCTCTGTGTTAATGATCGACCAACTAAATGAGCTCTACATGAGCCTTCATGTACCTCTTTGATCAGGTCATTTACTTTATTTGGATGAACACAACGAAGTAAAAAAATAATGTAGCCTCTTCTATATAAAACACCTTTCTCTAAAACATAACTAGTTGCTTTGTACCTTATTTTCCTAGCTTTTTTCTGGTCGACGGGTAGTGATTATTCTTCAATGTAATCCCTAATTGTGTCCATCTAATCAAGATCTAATTCCATAGAGATTATGCTGATGTCTACCCCAACAATGCTTTTATAAGTGAGAATTTCTACTGGAATTATTCGCTCGAGCTCTGTTGGAGTTACTGAAGCAAGCTGAGTAAGAGCATATACTCAAGCATTCTCCATTTTGGAATCCGAACCATTTTAACTGCATGTAACAAATAGACAACCTTTATAGTCTTGTTGAAATACCTCAATATTATTTATCCTTTAACTTTATATATTTGCATCATTTGATTGATTATGGACTGAGAATCACTATGTGCTACCATATGCTCGACACCTAGTGATGAAGCTAGTTACAGTCTTGTAATCAATGCTTCATATTCAATCTCATTATTGGAATCTTTCAATTGAAATCTCAAAGCACATTCCAAATCTAAATTATCTAGAGCGTTGATAATCAGGTCAGTTCCACTGCCAATAGCGCATGAGGATCCATCTATAAATAATTGCCAGATTGGAATGTCATTGGAGAAATCTCCTTCTGGCAGCACTCTATATTCAAACACATTCTTACTTTGCTTCGCCATTCATTGAAGTTTTTCTTGAACAACTGATGATTCTGGTTGATCGACCACGATCTCAGTTTGCTTTTGAGATGAGAACTCTTTCGAAAAAGTATGCTCGACAGACAAACTTAGATTGTTTGGCACTTCTGCACATGTGAACTATGCTATGAAGTCTGCTATTGCTTGGCTTTTTAGTGCAATTATGAGCTTATAAATAATTTTATATTCCCCAACCTAAAATTCCTAAGACATTAACCTCCCCGAATTTTCAAGCTTGTGCAAAGCTTGTCGTAGAGGTAATTTAGTGTATACCATAAATAATATGGGCCTAAAAGTATGGTCTCGTTCGTGTGGAAGCCCCAATGAGTGCAAATGCTAGCTTTTCCAAATTTGGATATCTAATTTTTTTCTCCTTAAAACGTTTCGCTTGTGTAGTAGGCATGTTTTTTAATGCATCTCTCTAGTTGGATCAAGGTCGAGCTAACAGCTGACTCCGGAATAGCTGAATATAAATATAATTTTTCTCCCCAAGTTGATATGGAGATAAGTAGTGGAGATCCCAAATACCTTTTTAATTATAGAAAAGCTTTCTCACACTCGCCATTTCACTCAAATGTCTTTTTAAGCACTTTAAATAATGGAAGACATTTATTTGTAGCTCGAGAAACAAAGCGATTTAGAGCGACCGTCCTTCCTCTCAATTTTTGCATGTCCTTTTTGTTGGCCAGGGACTGCCTCTCCAGTAAAACATTTATCTGATCAGGACTGACTTCAATTCCCCTTTGATTGACAAAATATCCTAGGAACATTCCTTCCTGCACCTCGAATATACATTTGGTCGTATTGAGCTTCATTTGATGTGTCTCTAGCTTATCAAATGTTTGGGCCAAGTCTACCATATGGTCGACAACAAACTTGGTCTTGGTGAGCATGTCATCTACATACACTTCCATATTCTTTTCGATCTGGTATTCAAATACTTTGTTTACCAACCTTTGATAAGTGCTCCAGAGTTTTTCAGTCTAAAGGTCATAACGTTGTAGAAGTACGTTCCTCGACTAGTAATAAAGGATCTGTTTTCCTTGTCCTCTTATCTGGTTGTAACCAGAATAAGCATCCATGAAACTGAGCAATTAGTGACATGCATTTGAATCTACTAAGCAATCGGTGACATGCAGTTGCATCTACCTATTTATCAATCCTTGGCGCACGGCCAAGAGATAAGTAACATTCATGATCGGCTTAACCCCAAAGCAGAAGTTATCAATAAATAATTCGGCTAACAGATGGAAACTAAAAATTTTACCTCTGGAAAGATTGTTGTACCACATTAGGGCTGGACCTGTGATGGAACTAGAGAAAGACTTGCACCTCATTTCGTCGGGGACAGAGTAAATATCAGCACTAGCCTGGTACTGTTCAATATTGAGGACACGATCAATCTTTCCATCATATTTGGGAGTAACAATTGGTTGCTTGAATTTGGAAGGCGTGCGGTAGTCCACAATAGCGTGGATAAAAGGTGATCATCTGACAAAACTTATTTGCAAATGATTTTTTTTTGCCATTTCCCTAGTCGATCTTCTAGTCATACCATATATCCCTTTCAGGAATGTCCCTCTGGCTTGGACTTGACTGAAATAACTTTTGTGGCTTGTTGTGCACATGTGTTGATCTTTATTTCTGAGAAGTTTGTTCGTCATGCACATATCCCCTCATGCTAGCTCTAAATCTCATGGATCCATCTATGTGCTCGTGAGGATGTTCTTGCTCCCTGCGATGACCTCTAGTTGCTTAGGGACCTAAAAGATCAAAGGCAGATTCCCAACTCAGCCATTCCAACACGTTTGGTCTCTCATTGGAGAAAGATCGACCATCGTAATAATTCATTGATCGAAAAGATCATGTTGCTCCAAGACGGTATGAGCTGTCACGAGAAGAACTGGAATAATAACTCCTCTCGTTCTTGGTTGGTGGAGGTGGCATATCCCTCATGGAATTAGAGGATTTGTATTGCATCGTACGATCCAATTGTCTAACTGGCTCTTGCATGGCTTCCTATCCATAGTTGAGTGAAATTCTCTGTAGATTTATCTCATTAGGGGGAGCAGATGGGTTTGGGTTGTTACCTACATCCGTTAGACTGCTTTTAGGAAGAGTGATCATTCTTTAGAGAATGAAAAAAAAAATAATAAAAAGCGTAGAGAACGATGACGAACAGTCATTCCCACAGACGATGCCAATCTGTTAATGTCTAAAAACAGAATAAGTCAAATTTTATAATCACAGATAAATTAATAAAAGAAATCTAAACAAACACACAAGAGACAGAGATTTTTAAAGTGGTTCAACCGTAAAAAAAAAACTACATCCATGATTGGTATTATTTTTGGCAGTGTTCACGCATAGGCACGACTAGGCTTGAGGCTTGGGAGAAACGCTCCGCCTTAAGCTTTCTGCGCCTTATTCTTGGTAAAAGCCTTAAGGCGCACTTTCTTTTTAAAAACAAAAATGCTTAGGTGAAACTATATTGCCTTTTAAAGACTTTTTTAAAAACCGGACCAATATCTCGTCCAAAACCATCAAATAGTATTTTAATTTGCATATATTCAAATATATTTTTAGGATATGTACAATTTTAGTATTTTTAATAGCCTTGTTATGGTTAAAAATATTAAAATATATTAAAAAAGGCTTAAATGCCCTTTCACGCCTAAGGCTCGCCTAGGCTTCTAAGGCTTAAGGTTTGGCCTCCACGCCTTGGTCACGCCCCGCGTTTTTTAGAACCTTGATTTTTTGTGGTTACAATAGCTGAGTACGGTGTGCTTGTGATTGATTGACTCGTCCCCTCGAGCCGAAGGAGATTTTGTATTTATAGTGGTGCTAAACCCTAAAGACGGAATGCCTTTATATCTTCAGGCATTCACAACTGTATACAATAAACGAGACTCTTGACATTCAGTGTTGGTAGCTATTCTATCGGAGTAACCTTTGCTATTCTTGATGGTTCACATTCTTGGAGTTGGTCAGCATTCTAGTCGACTAAGAGTCTTTGGTGTCGATCAAGATATCTGAATGGCCACGAAGGAGGACAAGTGTCTATTGTTCGTTGATTCGCGCAAGATAGTAATTTTTACATACAACAATGACATGAATTAAATGAGACAATTTGTAAAATTATACCGACACTTATAATATAATGTATTTTGAATAATCCAATGCAATATTCATTTTGTTTCTACAAATTCCACAATGACATTCGTACACAATTATACTCAAACAATGGTCACACGTGAAATGCATGTGTGCACCCAGTAGTTAAAAAAATTGAAGAAATAATACTTTGTAAAAAATTAAAAAAGAATGAATGGCTTAAAGTTAAAATATAGAATAGAAAAAAGAATCATTTTAAAAAGGGACATTAGCTAAAAAAAATCCTTAAAAGTCCATTTATATATGATCAGTCCAAACGATAATCTCATTGGTATCTTAAACCCATAATTTTTTAAATTAATTAACAATATATCAAAATAATAGATTTACGCTTATTAATGTAGATAAAGTTACAATTGTAACTTTATCTACATTAATAGATGTAATTATATTTATATTAATAAGTGTAATTCTATCTATATATATCTACCCATATTAATAATTATAACATATGTGAACTTATTTATGTATCTATGTAAAATTATAGCCTAAAACTATTTAAAATCTCCACAGAAATACACGTGTACACCTCCAAAAATATATCTACTCGAAAGTTTCAAAAGTTATACAGTACACTAAATTTTTATATCAAAACGGTTTACTCTTTTCTAAAAAAAAATAAAAAAAAAAATTAGATATTCAACCAACTCCTCCCCTTTCGTCTTCTCTACTTTCACCCCTGTCTTTGACTGGAAAAAAAATCCTAACTTCTTTATAAGTTCAAGTGTCCACCCACCCCCACCCCAAAAATAAAATAATAAAAATAAATAAATAATTATTTCTTCAATCCGATTGCCATCCTCTATGTCTTAAACTCGAAAAACCAAACGATTCAATCCCTTTACACACCTTCCAATTCATTCCCTTTAATTCAAACTCTTGGATATCATCCATCTTCAATCGTTGCTGCTATATATACCCACACGATCATCTTAGTATGTATTCTCGGATTTCAGTCGTTACGAAGGTATGACGTTTTTTTAATTTCATTTCTTTACTATTTTCGTGGAGGAGAAACATGGTTAGTTTGGTGGGTAATGGGTCTGTCCGAGTTAAGTTGGTTCGGGTTGGGGCCAACCTCAGCTGGGTTTATGGTGTTTGAAGGTTGATGAGTCAATTAAGTTAAACGGTTTTAAAATAGTGATAGCAGGTTGTATAAGGTTGGATCGTGGTTGGTGGATGTTGTCCGGGTTGTGGGTATCTCGGGTTTAGGCAGCAGTTTGGTGGGTAATTAGATGCGAGTTTTGGGTATGGCATGTGATCGGGTATGGGTTAAAGTGATGTTGGGTTTGTCTGTGTGTGTTTATATATTTTTATCCCATAATTTTTTGTCTAGAGAGAATTTATACTTTTAATTATTATATTAAACCACATAAATGATTGAAATGTTTAGTGATGGTAAAATTGAATGGAAATCGAGTTATAATGTTATGGGTACCTCGTTAGTCTTCATAGGACCAAAGAAGTAGTCGGGATAAGCCCTATTGAAAATAGGGAGAACCTGACCCAAACTCCAAAGCCTCACAAGCAAGTAGTTAGTAACAACCCATCATGTTCCTAAAATCTCTCACGAGATATTCTATGGGAGTGCCAAGTACTCCCACTATTCGAAGTTTAACTGTATATATGATATCCCTGTCCTGGGGCTAAGGGTATGTAATGATAAATACTCCCCTAGAGAAAAGAGAAGTACAAACAAAGAGCACCACCGTGGACGTAGACAATTTGTCGAACCACGTATATCTCGTGTCGTGTGTGATTGTGACCATTCTCATTCTTGTTCTTTATTTTTTTGGGTGATTGCATTTACTTATAATTTGTGCTCAGATCTATTGTCACCATAGTTGACGCCGTCTATGGGAAGCGATTGTTCTTCCTTTAAGAAAGCCTTCACCAGCAAGAACCCAGAATGTCTGGTCATAACAACCATGCCCCTCGAGCAGGGAATATTCAAGAGCAACCTATCCTGGTTATATCTAAAGTTCGATGCTCAAACCCAAAGCCTCGCCCAGAACGACAGGGCTCAGAAGAAAGCCAAGGACCAGCTAGATCCACCCAAGTCTCCAGACTTATCGACGCCTATGAGGCCAGGCTCTAAGAGCGGGAGGATGTCACTCGCAAGAAGCCGAGAATGCTCGCCTCAAAAGGAGACTGAAAATATGGAGACAGAACTCCATCGCGATACAAGACAATGCCATTATCGGACTTCTAGCCCTCGGGTGAACAGATCTCGCAGTCGAGGAAGGAGCCCGAGACGTGGATCTCAAATAATTGAGGGACACAGGTCAGATAACGATGGGTCCAAGTAATAACAGCAAACTGGCCGTTACAGGACCCCATGCCAAAGGAACGAAGATATACGAAATTTGGTCCGGAGAGAGATGGACCAACACCCAGCACATCGGGGAGCCAGATCGACAAGAGAGCTAGCCAGGAAAGCTCTCAGGACCCAAATGAAGTCCCCTTTTTCAAGGGAAATAGAGGAAGAGGAAGCCCCCAAGAATTTCACCATGCCCAGGTTCAAGATTTATGATGGGGAAACTGATCCCATCGACCATGTCAGACAATACAGGCAGGCCATGACCCATTGGAGCCACAAGAACGCACTGATGTGCCGAATCTTCCCGTTGAACTTACACGGTGTGGCCCAAAAATGGTTCAAAAAACTCCCCCACAGATCCATTAGGAACTTCAAGTCCCTGGTAGAGCTCTTCACAACTTGTTTCATTACCAGCAGTTCCCATCCTAAGATGATGGATGCTTTATTGATAATGAAGAAAAAAACCCTAGGAGAACCTGAGAGAGTACGCGAAGAGGTATTGGGAGTTATTCAATGAGGTCGAGGGCTGCTCAGAGCAGGTCGCCGTTTCATCCTTTAAGATTGTCTTACCCAGCTCTTGCATCTTGCACCAGTCCCTCACTAAGAAGGAGGCCATAACTATCGATGACTTGATGGCTCGTATAGAAAAATATGCTAAAGTCCAAGATGTGACTCATCTCAATGCATGAGAAAATGGTAGCTCCAAGGTCGACGGTAAGGGGAGTGACAAGAATGAGGGTCAGAAGAAAGGAAGTAAGAATAGGGGCAAGAATGACTCGAAGAATGGGAACAAGAATGATGCCTCGAAGGCATTTCAAGCAATAAATAAAGTTTTCAAATAACCGATCTATAAGATTCTGGAAATGATCAAGGACGAACCGTTCATTAAGTGGCCCAATAAAATGAGTGGATACCCTTCCAAGCAAAATAACGCACTGGGATATGCTTTCCACAAGGAGGACGGGCATAAAACCGAGCACTGCAAGGCCCTTAAGTCTCACCTTGAAAAGCTAGCTCAAGTTGGGCACTTGAGCGAATTCATGGAGAAAAAGGCAGAAAAGGTAGCTGCCAATGGAGGTGAGAGGCCTGATAAAGTGCTCGAGGAAGACATCGGCCATGAGTTCACTGTAATTTATGGGGCGTCCGACCTCAAACATATTCAGGGAAATACGGCTCAGGTGGAAGTGAAAAAGCTTACGGCAGTAATGCAAGCTTTCTAAATCAATCCATCTAGAACGTAAGCTGGGAAGCGTCGGCGAGTTAAAGATGTCGACTACAACAAGCATATTTTGTTCACAGATGAGGACCTAGTGGGAGTAAGAACCCCACATCATGACACATTGATCATTATATTTAAGATAGCTAACTACGATGTCGACAGGTTATTCGTCAATCGGGGTAGCTCATCCGAAGTAATGTATCTCGACCTATTCAGGAAGTTGAAACTAAGTGTCGCCGACCTATATGAAGCCATAATTTTCTAGTTGGCTTCGCTAGAAAAGTAACCATTCCCATAGGAAAGATTATCCTGCCAGTAAGGGCAGGAAACATCTCGAAAATGATCGAATTTCTCATAGTCGATATTGATTATCCTTACCAAGCGATCCTCGGCAGAGGATGGCTGCACGCGATGATGGTCGTCCCTTCTACATACCATTAGAAGCTCAAATGTGTGACTGAATGAGGAGTGGTGGAGATCCACGGAGATTAGGTGAAGGCAAGGAAGTGCTTTATAACAGTCATCCGTCCTAAACCAGAGAAGAAGGTTGAAGAAGTTAGAAGTAAGAACGAAGAGCAGGAGAGGCTAATGCCCTCCAAATAGAAACTAAGGTACGGGAGACTAGGAGTGAAGCAGACCAGGCTCCCCCCTCTGAAAGAGTCATCGAGGACCTGAAGGAAGTCACAGCCAATAACAGTTCAGATGAAAGAAAGTTCTTGATTGTAACCTCACTTACCGACCGCGAAAAGAGGGAGTTGGTCACCCTGCTTTGAAATAACCTAGATGTCTTTGCATGGGAGCATTATGAGATGCCCGAAATTGATCCTAACATCACTTGTCATTGACTACACATCGACCCATCTTTTAAACCAGTAGCACAGAAAGCTCGCCGAACCGCTCTAAGAAAAGTCAAGGCAGTGGAAAAGGAAGTTGAAAAATCGCTGGACGGAGGATCCATACGGGAAGTCCAGTTCCCAATGTGGTTGTCCAACCCATTGGTTGTTCCTAAGAGCAACGAAAAGTGGAGAGTGTGCATCGATTTCACCGATCTCAACAAGTTATGCCCTAAAAATAGTTTCCCCTCCCAAAGATTGAGCAGCTGATGGATGCCACGGTAGCACACGAAAGGATGAGCTTCCTGGACGCATACTCTGGGTATCACCAGATCCCTCTGCACGAGTCGGATCAAGACAAAACAACATTTATAACCACAGTTGGGTTATATTGCTACAAGGTTATGCCCTTTGGGATAAAAAACGCAAAGGCAACTTACCAGCGATTGGTCACCAAGATGTTCAAAGACCAAATGGAAAGCACTATGGAGGTCTACATCGATGACATGCTCGTCAAGAGCAAGCTCAAAGATGACCACCTCTCTGACTTATCAAGGACCTTTGAAATCCTCAGGAAGTACCGAATGAAGCTCAACGCGAGTAAGTGTTCATTCGGTGTCCAGTCAGAAAAATTCCTTGGGTACTTGGTCAGCAAGAGAGGTATTGAAGACAACCCGGACCCAATCGATGTTATCAACAGGGTCCAGACCCCCAGAACCATGAGATACGTGCAAAAAATCACGATAATGCTCGTCGCCCTAAATCAATTCATTTCAAAGTCTTCCAAAAGGTGCCAACCGTTCTTCCAGTTGTTGAAGAAAAATTGGGATGTGGAGTGGAGCGAAGATTGCTCGAGGGTACTGGAGGGGATCAAAGCTTACCTCAATAAACCACCCTTGCTCATAATCCCTCAAGAGAATAATTCTTTATACATTTACCTTGCAGTATCCAGTCATGCTGTAAGTTCTGCACTGGTATATGAAAAAATGGGAATCCAGCACCCAGTCTATTATGTGAGCAAGACTCTTTTTAACGCCGAACATCGATACCTACCACCAGAGAAACTCGCCTTTGCGCTACTGGTAGCCTTAAGGAAATTAAAACACTACTTCGAAGCCCACTCCATCATCGTACTTACATCCCACCCTCTTAAAACACTCTTGAGAAAAGTATACCTTTTAGGTAGACTATCAAAGTGGTCGGTCGAGCTTGGGCAATTTGACATTCAGTTCCACCCGAGGAATGCCATCAAAGGGCAGGTCCTCGCTGATTTCATTGTTGAATTTATAGGAGAATAGCCTTGCGACCAATTCCAAACTATTCAACAGAGTGAAGTTCCCCCACCGTCAGGCGTTTGTAGATTATTCATTGATGGAGCCTCAAATTCTAAAAGGGTAGGAATAGGCATCTGCTGATTACCCCTGAAGAGGCAATACTCGAGCAAGAAATCAGGCTTAGATTTTAAGCCTCCAACAACGAAGCAGGGTATGAGGCACTAATCGCGGGCCTATAAAAGGCACGAACACTTGGAGCAAAGTGACTCCAAGTGTTCAACGACTCACAACTGGTCTCCAACCAGATAAGTGGCGATTTTAACACACGAGATGAGAGGATGGCAACCTATCTTACCACTGTGAAAGAATTGATGGCCAACTTTGAACACATCAGCGTCCAGTAGTTTCCCAGAGGACATGGCATCCATGCTGATGCCCTAACAACCTTAAGCTTAACGATCAACTCCGACTTGAAGAGGACAATTCAGATTGATTATTGCCTAGCCAAGTATCAACCAGATCAACGGGCTGCCGAGCGTAGGGAATGTTCTCCAGATTGAGACACCCCCCAGTTGGATGGACCCCATAGGGTATTATTTGAAGAATGGTGCACTACCAACAAATAAGAAGACCGCTCATCAAATAAGAGTCAAAATTGTTCACTTTCACTTATCTTCTGAGGACAAGCTGTATAAGAGATCTTTCACTGGCCCTTACCTCCAGTGCGTTCATCCAAAGGACGTCGAGCAAGTCCTGCATAAACTCCATGAGGGAATCTGTGGGAGTCATATCGAGGACATGTAGCTAGATTTTTGACCAATGAAAGAAGGGTACTGGTGGCCGTACATGCAAAAAGACGCTGAAATCTATGCTCGAAAATATAAAAAGTGCCACTTCACGCACCTATTGTTCACCAGCCGACCAGTGACCTGAAGTCACTTACTAGCCCATGGCCTTTCGCCTAATGGGGTATGGAGATCGTAGGCCCTTTACTTACCGTATCTGATAATCGCAAATATCTGTTGGTCATAATAGACTACTTCTCCAAATGGATAGAGGTAGAGCCATTGACAAACATTAAAGACGTGGACATAATAAGATTCATATGGAGGAACACCATCACTCGCTTTGGAATCCCCAGGACTATCATCACTGACAATGGAACCCAGTTCGAGAGTGGCCTCTTTCAAGGCTTCTGCAACGACTACGGGATCAGGCACTACTTCGGCTATGCGGCATACCCTCTGAGCAACGGACAGGCTGAAGCCTTCAATAAAATAGTGATTGATGAATTAAAAAAGCGTTTGGAGCGAGCCAAGGGAGCATGGGTAAACGAACTACCCCACATCCTGTGGGTTTACCGCACCACCCCAAGGCAAACAATTAGAGAGACATCATTCGCACTTACCTATGGGATGGAGGCAATTATTCTCTTGGAAGTTGGCCTCCCTGCCATGAGGTCCACTCTGATCGACCAAGGTCAGAACGATACAACATTACTCGTTGAACTTGACCTAGCTGAGGAACGAAGGGAATTGGCTCTAGTAAAACTAGCAGCTTACCAGCAACAGCTAACAAAGCACTATAACAAAAAGGTCAATCCAAAAGCATTCCAAGTTGGGGACTACGTCCTGAGGAAAGTTCTTGGCAGCGAAGTAAAACCATTGGATGGCAAGCTAGGACTAAACTAGGATAGGCCATTCAAGGTGATAAAAGACGTCTTACAAGGAGCCTATCACTTATAAACGCTGGAGGGCAGGGAGATACCTAGAGCTTGGAACGCAACCAAATTAAAGAAATACTACTTCTAGTTTTCTTTTTCTTTTAACTCAATGTTGAATTTTCAATTCGTCTTTGATTAATAAGATTTGTTTGACAATGACATCTTATGAAGTGTTGGTTTTTGTTCAACTACATTATAATACATGCACCCTTTCCAAGTTACAGGCTCCCCTCCTAATATGCAAAACTAAGATCACGAGAAACTTATTAGAGGAGGGTCAGTGTGTAACGACCCTCCTCAGGCATTCGACAATTAACACGAATGACATCCTAGCTTGCCCCTGGAAATATATGAAGCCCTAGAGGGGACCCTTAGACAACATAGCCAACCCAGGTTGGTCACCAACATTATCTGGCTCAAAAATCCTGTTCGGGTAGAATATCTGATGTCGGGTGTATCATCGCCATTGCCTCACTTAGGCCTAAGGAAGTGTGACGACACAACCTAAAAGGTAAAGTGAGGCAGAATGGTACATTAAAAGCATAATGGACTGGGGGGATACTCACTCGATAACTAACTCTGCCTAAGTTATATCTAGTCGGCTAGAAGAGCCCAAGATAACTGAACGAAAGACTAACAGAGTAAGAAATAACACAACACATGTTTAGTCGACAAATTGCCCAAAACATAAATATTTTATTACATAGTTACATGTATAAAGTGTTACATAGGCCAAGTAATTCAAACATTAATGAGGACCATGTCTCTGAGCGAGGTAGTCGGCTACTCGCGCTCTTCGACCATCATCTGGATGAGGAGTGAATTCCTCCTCAACTTCGTTTGAACTCGGTTCTAGGAGTTGTCTTGGGATCACATATATAGGAACCCATCGATCATCCCTTCTGAATAGGTTCGACATCAAAGTTGAGGGAGAGATCCCATGCCTATACCAGAGAACAGAGTTACGGGGAACTTGTAACTCCCCGAGGGCACTCAACCACCCTCTTATGAAGGCTAACTCCTCAACATCCTTCAATTTTGTGGGAGCATCAGTCCAACCCTGGTCGTAGCCATCAGTCCACACCTGCCGAGGACCTTTCTTGAATAAGTGCCTCAGTAGGGTGACATCTCTTTAAAGACCAACAACTATCACATACGCCCTGCGAACATCCCCTCGCAGCTCGGCAATCTCCCTAGCTGAACCACTATCACCAGTTCCAGCTCATCGCCTAGTCGATGAAGAGGAACCACGTAAAAATTAAGGGGAAATACTCGGCGCATTCTCCCTAAGACACGAGACCTCCCTCCTTAAAGCACTATTCTCCTATTGGAGAATCTCTCCAACTTGATTGATCTCAGAAGCATCCAAAAGCTTAGCCTTCAGAGCATCAATTTCTTCTTGAACGGAAGCACCGACCTCCTCCATCTCCTCAAGCCTATCTTTCAGCTTGGCAACAAGCTCTGACTGGTCTTTATAATCTTGATTCCTCGATCTAAGAGATATACAGATTCTTACAAAGGCACGACGAACTCGGTCGCTCACGTCGGCACCAAGAATTTTGCCTGGGCGAGAGGTAGCAGGAATATACTCCTCAATATCGATAAGCTACAAAGCATACAAGCATCAAGAATAAATAAATCAGTACACGAAAGGGAACAAAACTTTATTTTATTCAATAAAAAATAGTTCAAGTACATTAATGCAAGAAAAAGAGAACAATAGAGATACAAGAAATATAAAGGTCTCCTAAGAAGATTATCTGGTGACCTTAGTCTGCTCTGAGGATGCTGGTCACTTCCCCTTATCTACAGCAGCCTCACGTGCATCTCCCTCGGATGGAACATCTACCATTCCTTGGTCAAGAGGAACATCAACAGCAGTAGATGGAATAACTGGGACACCTTTATTGGCAACAGAAGGAGGCACGCCATCCACAACGGGTTTGGGGACAGGGTCGTGCTCGTCAAAGAGGGAGGAATCAACATCCACCTCAGCAGCGAGCAAAACTGATGTAGCCGATCTGAGCCTTAGCATCCTCATATGCTGTAAGCCGCCCAATATTGTAAGAGCTCTCCTTGAGGGTGGCGGCCTCAGATTTTAGCTTCTTCATATTCTTGACAATATCTTTATTCTCCTCAACCACCGCCAGCTTGCTCGTACAAACCAAGTCATAAGACTGCCTCAGCTCCTCCAACTCTTTAAACATTGCCTCTTTTGCTTTGTTAACTTCTGCCAATGCAAGGTCGGAAGACTTCTGAATAGCACTGATAGCCTTTAGGCTCGTCTCTAACTCAACATTTTTCCTTACCAGCTCGTCGCGGCTACGACAGAGGACGGTGAAATCAGACACAAACTACAGAGAGAAAGAAAACATTAGCGAATAAGGTATTGAAAAGAAGATTACAATAGTGGAGTAGTAAGAATGGACTTACCAAGACTAGCCCCTGACTCGCCTTTAGGACTAACTGGTCGGTCCCTATACTTGACAACCTCTGGCGATCAGATGATAAAAATGCTCTCTCGAGCACCGCTGGAGCCAGCTGAGGGGTAAGAGCAATGGAAGCCCCCTCAGCTAGGGCAGACACGGGCACCAAAAATTGCCCCGTCTTTGTCCTCACTTCTTCTCTCTCATTCGCCTCCCTCTTGACCCTATTCCTCTATTCTTCCTTATTACTCTCTTTTTCTCTCACCAACGCCTCCTCCTTCTTCTTCGTCCCACTTTTATGAGCCACAGTCTGGGAGCCAATGACAGTATCCCCGCTCCCAGACTCCTGCTTCTTCAGCTTGCGAGCAAGAGCCATATTATCCTCATTATCATCCTGGATTAAATTCTTTCTAGGAGGAGCCATAGTTTCTTCGCTGGAGCTATCCGAATCCTCCGAACTCTATGAATTCTCTGAGTCCTCCTCCGAACTGGAAGATCCCTCTTCACTCGAACTCTCCTCACTAGAGTCACCCTTAACTCCACCTCTGTTATCCCCCGCACGGTCTTCACCAGAGATACTCTCCTCCTCGTTTAGTTGAATTGGCTCAGCAACGACCTCCTCTATGATATCGAGGTGAGAATTGCTATCAGTAGGTCGGGCGATGAAACTGGTTCCGATGTTCTTGTATTCTAAAAGGAACGCAGCTGATTACGGATATTCACCCTCAGCCAAAGATTCCCTTATCTTCCAAGCTTTTATCAGCTCAGCAACTCGGATTTCGCGACGAGCAGGTTCCGAGTTCTTCGTCTTCGCTGAGAAAGAAACAAAGAGGATATAAGGGAAGGAATACACTAATAAGATATCAATAAGCAGAGCAAGAAAAATATCTACCTATATACTCCTCCCAATATAAGGGAATCGTAGGTTCCCTGTACCTAGTCCCCTCAGTCTGGGGAGGGAATTGTCAGTTCCTGGCAATAAAGCCCTTGTGCTAATAATCCTTATGGGAATCAGGTAGATTGACTATCAATACGCCCCTATCAGGACTCCTAGCTTTCAGATAGAGGAGACTTGAACTCGTTCGAGAAAAAATATAGCAGTAATAAATTTAAGCAAAACTTAAATTGGTGTCATAGAGCTGATTGATTATATGTATGCCATTAACAATTTTCCAAACGTTTGGAAAACATTGGGCATGAACTATATAGAAATAACTAAAGAAATGCAAAAACAAACGATTTGGGGGAAATGTTAGACCCCCCTGAGACAACACAAGAATATGAATCCAATGCCCGTCCTCAATGTCTCGAACATTGCGAGGAATAGGGGTACATTCAATGTCCACCCAGTTAGGGATGTTGTAAAACTCCATAAACTCAGTAATTGACCTATTACCTATTCTTGCCATAAGAAGAAAAACCCTAGCAGTGATAGAGAAGAAATTTCAACAGAAAAGAAAGGAGAAGAAGTTTGGAAAACTTACGCAGTAAAAATCAGCTTGAGACGATGCAAGGCCACAAGCAAGGAAGATGGAAAGACAAGGAAAAGCTCAGAGACGAAGGATGAAACCTGGAAGTGCAAAGACGAAGTAAGAAGCAGAAAATATCTCGAGAGTGCAAAAATTGTGAAGCGACATCCAATAGCTTCTTCAAACAGTTTTAAACCCTCTCAATGATGACGCACGAAGAACGAAGTTGATCTGCCGCCTAAATCTACGAGGAAGAGACATTTCACTCCCCAGAGCATTGCTCAATTCACAAAAATGCCATCAGAGTTAGTATTTAAAATTATTGAGCCCAAATTGTGACCCAAATTTTTTAGGGGCAATTGTGGGTACCTCGTCAGTCTTCATAGGCCCAAAGAAGTAGTCGGACTAAGCCTTATTGAAAATAGGGAGAATCCGACCCAAACTCCAAAGCCTCACAAGCAATTAGTTAGTAACAACCCATCATGTTCCTAAAATCTCTCACGCGATATTCTAGGGATAGTGGGCTAGTGTGGGAGTGCCAAGTACATCCACTCTCCGAAGTTTAACTGTATATATGATATCCCTGGCCCGGGATATTCCCTTGGAGAAAAGAGAAATACAAACAAAGAGCACCACCGTGGACGTAGGGAATTTGCCGAACCACGTATATTTCGTGTCGTGTGTGATTGTGACCATTCTCATTCTCGTTCTTTATTTTTTCTGGTCATTGCATTTACTTATAATTTGTGCTGAGATTTATTGTCACCACAAATGTATTCTCCAAATTAAAAATATGGGTTGCACTCATTGAATGTCATTCATATGATTTTCAATATTAATTTAAAATTCAATCTTCTTTCATTCGTAGAATATATTATGTGAAACATACTACAACATAATAATATAATTTAAATATATTTGGCCACGCATCATGTTAATTAAAAAAATATTTTTAACTTATACTTATTATTAATTTTTAAAAAATTTAAAGATTCATCACCGTGTTTCCTTTTAAAAATGATTTAACTAAACAACAAAAAGCGAAGGAAATAACAAAACGAATACATTATAAGGATTATACCCAAAACCACCCCCACCCGGCAAACCTAAGTCCCCTTACCCTTTTCTTTTCTTTTTCCTTCCCAAAGGAGCTTCTCCTTCTCCGCCCTAACCCTAGCTGAGCTCCCGGCTCCTCCATTCTTCTTCCAGGTTTGCTCCTCCTCTCTCACTCTCTCTCTCACACAAACACACGCGCGCGCGCACGCACAAACACACGCACACACACACAAAAACACACACTGTATCACACACACAGCCACAGTTACACACACGAGCACAGCCACACACACACAGCTACACACACACACGCTGTAACTATGCTGTATGGATTTTTGATCTGTTTGTTTGATTTTCGTGGAATGGATAAACAATGTAAATCGACACCGATACTATCCGAATCCGGAAAATTTGAGAGGATACGGATATGGATAGTTGTTTTTACAATCAAGAGGAATATGGATACGGATAGTGAATTCATAAACGGTTACGGATTAATGGAAATCATGGTATCAGCTCCATATTCGGCTGTTTATTACCCTCCATGCATGCTTTTGTTCCCCTTTTTGGGGCGTTTTTGATACAGTTAAAATCAATAGCCATTTTTGTCCGGGACCAGAAGATCTCAACTGGAGCAATTTACGCTATATGTAGTTTTACATTTTAGATTTTCAATTTGCAGCCATAGTGTGCTGCCGCAGAAACAGTTCTTTTTAAGGACTGGGATTGCTTGTTTTAATGAGAAGATTACTAGTTTTTTTTCAAGTCCTTTTTAATATTATTGTGGGTTTGCTAACCCACTGTTCTAATACCTTGCAAAAATTAGGTGTCCTTTTTAAGGACAGCGATTACTTGTTTTATTGAGAAAATTACTGTTTTCTTAATTTTTTTTTTTAAATATTTTTCTGTGTTTGATAATCCTCTATTTTGATATGACGTACCTTGCACATATTAGCTGTTCTTTTCAACGACAGTGATTGCTTGTTTTACTGAGAAAATTACTAGCTTTGTAAAATCTTTTTTAATATATTTGTGGGTTTGCTAACCCTCTATTTTGATATGACGTACCCTGCAGAAACTAGGAATTCTTTACAAGGACAGTGTTTGGTTGTTTTACTGAGAAAATTACTAGGTTTTCAAAGTCCTTTTTAATATTTTTGTGGCTTTGCTTATCCTCTATTGTTTGTAATATGATGTGCCTTTCAGAAAACAGGTGTTCTTTTTAATACAAAGCCAGAATGAGGTTGGAGAAATGCTGGTTCTGTTCCTCTACTATATACCCTGGACATGGTATTCAATTTGTTCGAAATGATGCGAAGGTAGATTAATTTTGCACCTTTCCCACTGTCTCAGCGTAGGTTGTGGTGAAGTATTTGTATGCTATTTTTAGGATTTTGTTTGAACTAAATTATCAATCCGTTATATGAACTTCTTGCTTGGTTAATTGATAAGAGGCTTAAGCTATAAACCTGATAACTGTTTAAGTTAGACTATATTTTTTACACCTCTGCCGTGATCTGGCCAAATTTGGCTCCTCACCCTATCTTCAAGGCAATACAACTTTGCAACGAAATTTGGGTTTACATATAAGCCAAATTGTTAGGTATTGGGTTTGGTCATCCTACCTTAAAGTCTCAGCCTTAAGTTGGCTTCATTTTGTCCGCTTGAACCGTGTCTCAGCCTTGAGTTGGCTTCATTTTGTCCGCTTGAACCATATATGCGCATTGAAATTTGTCTTTGATAATCTTATCGTATCTTAACCCGCCATCTCAACTAGAACCAATTGGTATTAAGGAGGGAAAACCCTTTTTACGGGGCCACTCAACATCTCTTTTTGGGCAAAGCATTTGTTAAACTCTCATTTCATCACAATCCCCCTAACAAATGACACGGACAAGAGTCTAACCTGTGAGCATTGGCTCTGATATTGCTTGTTGGGTCTTAAGCCGCCATCTCACCTAAAACCTTAGTGTTAAGGAGGTCCAACCCTTAATCTTGTACGGTTTTGCCCAACATCGTTGATGCATTTGTTGTACTCTCATTCCAATAGTAACTGAGGTCTCATTCCTATAATAACTGTGGTATGTAGGGCTCTTTTAAGCACCTGACTATTCCCCCAATGTCTGGTTAGGCTGCTTGAAGCTGCAGCTATAGTGCACTTCTACTTTTTTGCTTTCTATATATTTTTGGGTTGGGTCTGTTTCACAAGCTTGTACTGATTTGAGTAGTCACTTTGTAAGTTGGGCAATATTTCTAGTGACATAAGATCCTGACTTCCATGCCATTGTAGATCTTCCGGTTTTGTAGATCTAAATGTCACAAGAACTTTAAGATGAAGAGGAATCCTCGCAAGGTTAAATGGACCAAGGCCTACAGGCGCTTGCATGGAAAGGACATGACTCAGGTAAAACATACATGCTTTTATATCATTAGATAGATGGTCTTTCTTTCCCCCCCCCCCCCAAATATTTATCACTGGCCGATGTCTACTTTGGTTGTCATTTATTCTTTTTCCATTGCGTATCCATTTTGAAGGATTCGACATTTGAGTTTGAGAGGAAGCGTAATAGGCCAGAGAGATACGATAGGAATCTTGCAGAGAACACACTGAAGGCCATTAAGAAGATTGACAAAGTCAGAGTTGCAAGGGAGGCCAAGCACCATGAACGGAGGTTCTTCGTAATCTCCATTGCTTTATAAATTGAATGTCGAGTGTTTTGATTCTCATGTTAAACTTTGGTGAATTATTGGACAGGATGAAGGGAAAGAAATCCAAGGAGCAAAGAGAGGCGGTAAAAGAGCTGGAGCAGAGTATCCAGATGGTCAAAGCTCCAGGAGCCATGCAACAAGAGCCATCTCTCACATTGCCGAAAATCAAGGTCAAAGTTTCCCAACAGAAATCAGAGGAAAATCGAATGGAAGAATGATTTCTTTAATACGAAGTGCCATTACCCTCATATTTTATCGCTTGATTGGTATAAAACCCTAAATTTTTAGGAGCTGAAGCAAGAATTGTTGAATGTGGTGGTCAAAGCTTTTGTTAAGTTATTTGTTTTTGTTTTAAACTATAGGTGAGTTAGGTCATGGTCATGGTAAATTACATAACGAATCAATGGGGCTTTTTGCCTTGTGAAGTGCACCTGTTGTGGTTTAGCTTATCCAAATACATGCATGGTCATAATATTTGGTTGTACTTATGAATTTTGATTCGTCAAGGAGTGTGGCCTAGAGAAGACTTAATGATTTCGAGTTTTTATATCTATTTACAGTTCTGTTTTCTTATCTCTCAAAGTTTAACTTTTAGCATAATTGAGCATCTGGAATTAAATAAGCATGAAGTGCATGTGGTTTAAACTGTGATTATTCAATTATGGTTCGAAAGGCAGGTTTATCTTTGATTTTAGAGTTCATGAAATTTGTATTTGAATTACCGGTGCTTCTTTTTCTCTGAGAAGATGAGGGGGGACAAAAATATTATAATCCGAACAGCTTTTGGTGCTTGGATTCATTATCTTGGCAGCAAAACTAAAAGTTACAGTTCTTTTTATGTTGTTCTATGTACGCCAATTGTTCTGTAATTGTCCAATCTTGGCAGCAAAACGAACTGTTAATAATTCCTTTTGTGTTCTTTGCATGCCAAGTGTTTTAAATTGCTCATGATGCGTGGATGAAGTGACTGTTCCTGGAAAGCGTTCTAATTGAACTCAAGTTGACCGACTTTGATGGGAAAAAAATACAGTTCAAGTTTGAAACATAGAAAGAAGGTTAAGATTGTTTATAAAAGATCACGTTACAAATGAGTTTTAGCTCAGCTGGTTTAATTACCAACTCTGCGGAGAGCCACACACTAGGCAGTGTTTTAACACCTCTCTAACACACACACACACACACACACACACACACACACACACAAATGAGTTTTAGCTCAGCTGGTATAATTACCAACTCTCCGGAGTGGCAGACACTAGGCAGAGTGTTTTAACACTGCTCTAACACACGAACACACACACCCACACACATGTGCACGCACCGACCCTTTTTAGATGGACAATAATGTCAAGTAGATAATTGCTAAGGACAAATTGCAACACCCAAAAGCATAGGTACAGCCAAGGTTTTGAAAAGTGAGGGGCGTGATCGAGGTGTAGAGGTCAAACCTTAAGCCTTAAAAATCTAGGGGGCTTTAGGCGTAAAAAGACGTTTCGGCGTTCTTAATATATTTTAATATTTTTTAATCATAACAACGCTATTAAAATACTAAAATTGTACATATCATAAAAATATGTTTGAATATATGCAAATTAAAATCCTATTTGATTATTTTGGATGAGATAATGGTCCGGTTAGTAAAAAAATCCTTTAAAAGGCATTAAAACATTGTTGTTTTTAGAAAAAAGTGCGCCTTAACGGTTTTACCAAGTATAAGACGTAAAAAATTTACGGCGGGACGTTTCTCCCAAACCTTAAGCCTAGGCGGATTTTTTAGAACAGTGGGTCCAGCTATGGCCACAATGTGCAAGGGGTGGATGGTGAAACCCAACTGTTTGAGGCGTTCGATTTTGAAACATTCATTAAGTTATTAACTTTGATTATATCCTTCTTATTGTTTATATTTATATTATATTCTTGTTATTTAATCAGCCTGCTCTTTATGTATTTGTTACAAACTACACATATCAATGAAATACTTAATTGACAGCTGTGAGAAAAAATACCAAGAATGAGAATGAGTGATGTGTTTAATCTATACACATTTTTGATAAATATATATATCAATAATCTGTATGTATATACGTGATTTTATTCAACTAATACAACATTTTGTGCAATGTATAATCTAAATTTTTATAATGTATGTGATTTTTCTGTAATGTATACATGGCATTTTTGTGATGATACATGCTTGCTGTGTCTATGTGATGATATGTAATGTATATAAATATGTATTTTAGTGCCAAAATAAATTACTTCATGGAACTAGAGCAGGAAAAGTCTTGGTCCCTACGTTCCAAGTTAATAGTCATTTTTCATTTTACTATGTTGTGTTATCGGAATATAATACTTTATCCATTCCAAATTAAGAGTCTTATTTATTTTTATCTTTTATTTAAATTAAGGATACACTATCAATGTTAAGATCCACTTGTTGATTATGTCAAAAAAAAAGAAAGATAAAAGTAATGTATTAATTTGGGACAACTCTAAATAATAGCGGACTCTCAATTTAGGACGAAAAAAAATATATGAAACTCAATGAGATTACAAAGTTTACCCATTCATACAATATCCGTGATTCCAATTGCGTCTTGCATTCAAAGGTATCAAATCAGTTGTCATGGACAAAATGTCAAATCTCTGTAAGAGAGATTTACATATTTTGGGTGGATCTCTATTATTAGACATTCGTTTATGGGAAGCTATTTATTTGCAAATTAAAGCATTGTTTATATGCCATATTCCTTCAAATATATATCCAGAATAACAAGATTATAAATTTTATAAACTCTACTAGTCTTTGATCAAAAGTGCGATGCCTGTCATTTTATCTTAAGCAGTGGATATTGTTAAAAATATACACTAAAACTGTGCTAAAAAAAGAAAAAATATATTGAACTGATTCTGCAGTTGATGAACCATTCGTTATTTACAACTGTGGCCTGTATGCTTGTATTTCGGGATTCAGTTACTCTGATCATGCTAAAATTCTTGAAAGAAGCAACTGCTATGTAATCTGATTTCCAGTCTTTACTTCGAGCAGCAAGAATTCGTCTTAGAACATTAAGCTTATGTTGCGACTGTTCTATTACGCCACACCCTTCTTGGAGATTTAAGGTTTAAATTTCTTTGGGACCAGGTTTGAGATGTTCCCATCTGAACATCCAGTTTTGCTGAGTCAAGAGATAACTTATTACGAACGAAAGCATCTACATCAAAAACACTTCTAGTATCTATTTTGTTTCCGGTGACAATATCAGAGGAAGGGCCAACAGGTTCTTCTTCACTAGTTCCTGCTGTGTTGCCAGAAGAATCTTCCGCCTTGTAACCCATGTTCAATAGCCTCTTTATGCTATCAATTGCGGGATCAATAATGTCCAACACCCCCATAACCCATGAAGCATCATCCACTACTTCTGTACGCTGTTGCACACAAAAAGTAAATCTTAGCTCCTTAGTTGTCATTTTCAGTTAGAATTTTAATGTTTTGATATGTTAATAGTTTCAAAAGCTTCTAGTTATGGCTAAATGAATGCATTGGGTCACGACAATGCCATATACCTGCTGGAAATAGAGGTTACGGATTTCCTCTGCTCGTGCAGAATTTCCTTGATTTTCCTCCAGAGATGCCCATGTCATCCATGTTACATAGCTCTGAGAATTTACATTTAGTGAAGATCTAAAAAGTCTCCGGGCTGCAGATAGATTACCAATTCTCTGTTCTAACACACCCCAAGCCTGCCATTCGCAACAATACCTTCCATAGTCAGAGGAGGACCAATAATTATTCTTGTTAATCCTAATATAAAGAGCATTGGTCAAGAAGAACAAACAGAATATGAAGAAAGAAAAAGTGGTCTTGATTTAGTTTTTGCCATAGGGTGAAGAAAATAAGAAAGCAAAATGCTTGAAGAATAAAAGAAAAACACCGATTCTCGGGCATTTACTAAGGGCCCGTTTGGTTGCTTAAATTATTTAATTTTATAAATTGATCAATTTGAAATGAATAGATTGTCGATGTATTAATTTTAAATGGGTTTAAATCTAATTTGTGGTGTGTTTGGAAAAGAAAAATGGAGTTATTTACTTTTGATGTGTGTGTGTGTGTGTAGAGAGAGAGAGAGTAGTATGGTGAGAGGTACTCTATGGGAGTGGTGCATTTAAGATTCATGTTGTAATTATAAATTGTGCAATTTCAAACTTTTGGTGAAATGAACTAATTTAAGTTTTTGTGAATCAACATGAATTCGTTCATTTTTGAATTGGTTCATTCTTGTAACCAAACACTAATAATAAGACAATTCATGAATGAGTTAATTTTAAATGGGCTAATTTACAATTTTGGGGACAACCAAACAGGCCATAATTGAATAAGTTAAACTGCCGTATAAAAGCATCATCTTTCATGTGCCCAAGGATTTATAGTTTTGCGTACAAGTTGTGCCACTAATATTATTATAAACATTCGGAGAAACAAAACAATAATGAATTATTATCAATGATATACCCCTTACCTGAAGGCAACGAGCAGCACTTTCAGAGGTGGAATTTATTGACAAAGCTCTTTGGTACAGTTCCCTGGCTGTGGTTATATTTCCTTCTTTCCATTCCATCCAACCCCAAGCCTAAATCACCCCAAGATCCGGTCAGTTTCTATTGTATTCAAACAATAAACCAGAAAGCATATACAAAAGAAGAATAGAAAAACACTTGTTTCAAGTAAAATGCATATGAGAAGATGCTCATCCTAAATATAATGAAGAAAAATAAGACGTACCTATCATGGAAAGTGCGGACATGATATTGGTGACAACATATCAAAAGAAAAATCTGTTTGACTAATATGAATGATAAAAATGCATGAAAACCATAGAACGCAATGCTGACCTATGGAAGATGAGAGCTAGCTTCTGATTTGTAATGTAGAATGGAGTATCTAAATTGTCAGTTGTGACAACACAGTAATATGACAGGGGAGATCTCCAGAGAGGGCAAGGAGATGTAGTGATGCAGGATCATGAGCATAGAGGGATATTTTTGTACTTGCAACTTTTATTTTTGTATTTGATTTTGTAGTCTTTTAGCGATGTCACACGTGATGTCTCCTCTCGGTCCTGAAAAAGTCCCTTCGCTTCTATAGAAGTGACTGTCTTGTATTGTACTCAAAGCAACTATATCAGTACTATTATTTTAAGAATGCATGCGAATTAAAGAGTTTCTTTTTCTAAATGCCAATGTTAATGTAACCGATTAATTTCTTTTTGGTGCAATCACGCGCCCTACCTTGAGGGCAATGCAGGGGGTGATAACGGGGCAGGCACGACATGAGTCTAGTACTAGCACCCAGGATCCTCGGCCAATGCCGAAGACGGAAGTACAAGGTGTAATACCCCGAATATTCCGAATATTCTATTTAATTAGATTGGAGAATTAAATGAGAAAATACCGGCTTAATTTAAATTACGTAAGAGTAGTAATTTAAAGAGTTTTATTTAAAAATTGTAATTATGGAATATTAATCGAGAGATAGATACCGGTTTATATTGCCTCATTTTATTTACTTAGTGCGAGTGGTAAATAGTTACTTAACGCGTGTAGACCGTGTTGGGGTGAGAACGATTAATATTTTTTAAGTGACTCAAATGATAATTTAGAGGTCACCGATGAGTCCGGAAGGGTCAAATTAGTCAAAATAGTATACCCGGGGGTACTAGTTGAGTCCCGGGGTAATTTTGGACTAAACCGAGACCGTTCGGGGGCGTTTTGGTCTTTTAACATAAGAGGGTATGGAGACCTACGAAATTGAGAGTTTTATATCAGCCGTATGATAGAGGAATTAGGGTTAGAACACCCATGACAACACCAATACCATTAGAGAGAAGAGAGGCACAACTTTCTAAGGCAAAAGGAAGAATTGGGAAGGATTCAAAGGGATTTTTACCATCAACTTGTTGGGGAAGAAGGATGAAGATCATCAATCATCAACAACAACCACCAAATCAGACCCTACTGATCATAAGGCAAGTTGTTTATTGCAAAAATTATAAAGTTATAATACCCATGTGTAGGGTTTTTGAATAGTGTTGTTTAAATCATTATTTTGATTGGAGAAAGATGTTAATTATACATGTTGGGATAGGAATCGCATGTAGAATGATTTACCTTATGTACAAGTTTAAGATTCAGATTAGACTTGATGATTTTTCGGATTTAAAATCTGGATTTTGAATGATAATATGGGAAGAACACCATAACTAGGGTTTCAAGAAATTCTGGATTTTAATTCATTATTTCTTTAAAGTAATTGGAGTTTTGATGTATTTGAGACGTTGGAAACTGTCCTAGTATATGTGGAAATATGTTAGGATCATTGGGTCAAAGTTTGGTGGACTATAATGGAGTTTGAAGGTTTGTTAATGGAGGAAAAATCTTAACGAAGAAGACAACTGCGTCTGTCCCTGTTCGATCGATCGATCGATCTCGAACTATCGATCGATCGACTATGTCGATCGATCGAACCCAGCCGTCGATCGATCGACGCAAGCTGTTTCCCGAAAATTTTGTGTTTAATTCTTCGTTGAGTTTGGGAATGAATGAGTATTCTAGGATTTACATTATACTTATATGGGAGTGAGAATAAGACCAGTAGGTATATTGTTGAGGTCCGATAAGGCCATTGGGTGTAGGGCTTGGATTACGGACCGAGGGGAATAATCCGATTTAGTAGAGTATCGGGGATTTCGGAAATTGAACTACGGGGCGAAGCAAATTCAATTTAAGTAATAGACCAGTAGGGTAAGAAATAACTACTGAAATTATATGTAAGGGGTAACTAGGACCCTTAGAGTTGTGTGAATACTCTAATAAATACGATTAATGAGATAAATCGTAAAGCGAATATTATACGGTAGATATATGAGATTAAAATATTACGTACGTATATGACTAATAGGTCGGGCGTGTACCTACTGAATTATGTGATCTTTTAGGTAGAGAGATTATACCTAAATTAATTATGTTAGGGTCGATGAGACATTCCGAACTAACATAAAGATATTATATGTTAGGGTCGATGAGACATTCCAAACTAACATAAAGATATTATATGTTTGGGGTCGATGAGAAATGCCGAACCAAACTTTGAACTGGTGTCGCGATGAGAGAGTCCCGAACCAGAATATGTGTATATATATATTTTTAAAAATAGTTGGGGTCGATGGATAATTCCGAACAAACTCTCACTTGGGGTCGATGAATCATTCCGAACCAAGAGTCCTTTACGTGTATAAAAAGGGCAAAATAGCAATGACTGATATTTAGTATATATTGTGTGTGAAATATATATACTTGATGATATCCTACTTCCGTGTGTTAGTAGATTGATACATATTATGTATTTAAAGATACATACTGAATTGGTAAGTTAAGTAGTGAAACTTAATTACGAAATGCACCTTTAGATAGAGAAAATCTATTTAGTAATTCAAGTAGTGAAACTTAATTACATAAGTGGGAAGTCAACAATTGTGAGAATTGTAGTAATTTTAGTAGTGAAACTAAATGGGAAGTCTTGAAAAATAACATAGATGAAATGTTACTTGAGAATTAATTAACATACGCGAGATGTTAGTGAAACGGTTGTACTGTATGGGCGGTACTGGAACTTAGGTACAGAGACTACTTTGGTTTTAGTTAGCTTGGGAGGTATGGCTAGATAAACTAAGTGTAGAACGTTAGGTGTGCACAAAAGATGAGGGGTGAGTTAACTCAAGAGAGTGTACGAGAACCTAACATGTGTAATCAATAACCGCATTTTATATCGTGATAAACGCTTGCTAAATATTTTCAAAATGTTTTGAGTACTAACTCTTGCTATAAAATATTTTCAAAACCTTTTAGGTGTCCAGCCACAGGGATGCCATGTATGATGATTCCATTCCAGGGACTCGGAGTTGTAGCACAGTGGATGCTTATAGGATTTTGACTAGACGATATCTCTCATTCAGATCTAGTACAGGATCTCATACTCTTCTATGTATGGACTTGTGGTCCGGTATTAGTCTCAGATGTTAGTTTCAGACTAGTGGTTATTCTATTGTTGTTTGGGATTTTTTAGCCGATGGTTTATTCGGTAATACTTTTGTTCTGTTGTACTTCACTTTGTTGTTTGAATTATAATACATGATTATTTGTACTCTGTTCCGCATGGTTGATTTATCTGTTTTAAGAAAGATAAAATTTGGCACCGGTCTAATTTTACTTAGGGGATTAGTAATTAAAAAGTTTTTCGACAGTGATGCTAAGAATGAACCATTTGATAAACCTGTTTTAATTTAATAAAGGCCTGATCACCCGATGTTTAATTAGGCGGGTGTCACAGATGGTATCAGAGCATCAGGTTCTAGTGTCCATAGGATCTGTACGGCTTACTACGTTTTCAGCGTATCGTTTGATTGATATAGAGCCCTATCTTAGGATGATTATACTCCTCTACGTACGTAGTTTACGTTCTCCTGCTATTTAGTAAATGTAGTGTTATATATACGAGTTCGATTGGGCATGGTACGTCGAACATGGCGGTAGAACCAGCATTGGCGTTGGATGGACTGCAGGAGGGAGGAGCACGGCATAAAGCATGGGGTGTTCGAAGATGGTAATCATAGGAGAGATGACCGTTGTCGAGGTCACTCCTAGCGTGTAATGGAAGTAGATGCTGCAAGGGTTGTTGAGGCATAGCAGGCATTTTCCAAGTGTCGCGACGGCAAGGGGGAATGCTAATCTAGACCCGCCCAATGCAGGGATAGTGGGAGGGAGTCTGAAGAAATTTTTGATGAGAACGAGCCGTAATACGTGATAAAACGGAGACTGTGCATGTTAACCAATGGAAGTAATATGTCCAGAGGTTTTGGCATTAAGGATGGAGTAGAAATACTCAGAAGTGAAAAATTTGAGTGAATTTTTGAGGCAACGTGGCGGAGATGCCAGTCACTACATTCGGACCGAGGGTTCGTATACGAATAGAGGAACCTTACAAATAGTTTAACCGCAAAATTCTCCAATGATGATTCAGAAGCGAAGTGAATGGGAATATCTGAACCCCTCACGTGAAAGCCTGGTAGAGGCCAATCGTGAGAGAGAAATTTATCATTTTTAGTGAACTTGTACCGATGAGATAGGTATAAAGGAAAAAGAGCCCTTGAGAGAATGGACTCTCGAGTTATAATTCGCAATTCTGGTAAAACTCTTCTTGGACGACTTATGTTTATGAAGACAATATGGTACTTCCGACAACGTGAAGTAAATGCTCCTAGGTGGGCGGAGCTAAGGGAGTTTAAAGATTTAGTCAAGGAGTAAGACTGAATGTAATGGGGCTGGTGCAAGCCATAAGTGGAAACCCACTAGAGGATTTAATGATTAGATTCTAGTCGGGACTGTTAAGCCCCATAGTGCGTTCCTCTTGGTCAGCAGAACTAAGGGAACCAGGATGATAGTGCTCAGAATCGAGGCTACCAAGTCCGAGAGGAGGGATACCCCAGACCGGTCAGTGTGGCCTGGAGTAAGGGGATTTCTGTAAAGATGTCTAGTGTGGTTTGTAGGGCCACGCGTTTCATTTTAACTTGAAGTTATTTGAGGAAATAATAACTCCAATAAGTTTTGCATTCCGGAGAGGACAAGCGTGTTATGTCCGGAAACCATCTAAACCACCAGAGCGATGGATCAGGGAGTATATGGGTTTTAGTCTCGAGTGAATGGAGTATATGACGATGCCTCACCTGAAAAAGGGTCGAGTTGTCATTATTCATCAAAATGTGAGAGACTTCGGAGATTATGAACATCTCATAGAAATTGATTTCGGCGTGTGGGAACCTAAAAGATGTGAGTCAAGGTATGTAGTATGACCGCTGAGCGGAGAGATCGAGCTCGCCGTTGTAATTAGTGCTAAAGACTTAGTGATAGTATAAGCGCGGTGCCACTTGACTCCTTTAGAAATATTGGAGTATGGTTGCACATATTGTCGAGGAATCGAATTTGAGCATATCGACCATGTGTTGCTCCGATAATGCTCGGTAAGAATACATGGGGAGAAGTCCCTTGTTTAAGTTCGGTTGCGAAAGGGAATACGACTGAATTTTTTGTACGACAGGAGAAGAGACATTGTTAGATGCTAGGGCATCAGTGGAGCCGGTAGTGTTGTGGAGAAACACTGAAAGGCTTACCTCACCACGAAGGGATAAGTGGGACTTTGTGGGCAAGAATTTGATTTTTGGTCTATAGGGTATTGAGAATACCCACAAGATTGTGGTCACGTCGTGTAGACTAGGCTAGAGTTGAAGAAAAGCATGTTACGGGTGCGACATTTGCAATGTTTTTGCAAATGTACCCGGAGAAAAGGGTGTATGGGCGCCCTAATCAATAGGATTCCTTAGACATCCGAGATAGAGGGATGCGGAGAATTATTTTGTACACCGGTGGGGAAATTAGAAGACAAGTCGTATCGATGAAATGGGTTGAACGTTATGGGAGATAGACGATGATCCAAGATTATATGTGCTGAGAGATCCAGCACACCCTATGGGATGAAAGTCGGTGGGAAACCGTTCAAAAGTTAGCTCTTGATAGGGGGAGACCTAACTGTGGTGAAGAAGTTGAGCAAGGTACTACTTGACTGAGTGTTGTGAGTGACTTACGTGTTACTAAAATGTTGATTCTTATAAAGTAACCAACCCAAAAAGTGCGCCAATTGCGAAGAGTGCACGGATTGTAAAGTATGATAAACCCGGAGAGAAAGGGGAATAGAGTACCACTTGAGGAAAGATGACGTAAGTGGGAAGCGATGTTGAGGAGAGACATAGTGAGATTGTCTCCAGATACACCTCTAGTTAATAGACAAGATAGACTCGAAAAGAACAACCGGAATGTGGTAGTGAACCCACATTTCCAATGATGGAATGAGGAGACAAACTTATAAATTACTGATGGGTTGTGAACATCATAATTAAGCCAACATTTCGTTGGAGTTAGCGAAATGGGGTGACCGAGATGGATTAGTATGGAGTTGAAAAGGGAGAGTGCACAAATGCACGATGCCGCTCTACATGATTGTGAATCAGGATGAAATCCTAAAATTCCACCCTGTGAGAGATGGTCAGGATGGAATAGAGATAAAGTTTTATTTTGAGTACGTTGTGTTACCTACGACTCAATGTTAGTGAGAAAGAATGATGATACGCCCTTATGATAGTGGAATTTTGGAGAAGCCCACTGATAAATTCCTAGGTTGAATGTATGCCTATAAGAGCATATTTATAAGTAGAGTGAGTACCTATATGGACTGTACATGAGGATTAGGTTCGTGGGTACCGATTACGAACAATACATGTACTTTGGGTGTGGTTCGAGGAGAAATTTTGAACTTTTAGTCCTTAACGCGTGATATGAGGACATTCTATTGGAGTATGACATTTATGGTATATGAAATGTGTAATATATGGATCACAAATTGTCTACTCATGTGCGATGAGACATATATACATATATTGGTGCTCGAGATGTGATTCCGAGACAAGTAATTAATCACTATTGGTGATCGAGGTGGAATTCCGAGCCAATAACCCCAAAAGTGTTATAGAAGGGGGGTGATTATAAAATAAGTGTCGATAGTATATATTATGTGTACGATATATATACCTATTGATTTTTCCTACTTATGTGCGATAGTAAGTGTACTTAATCTCTGTATTGGGGTCGATGATGTTCCGAACCAATACATGAGGGATCGATTTGGGGTTGATGATTTTTCCGAACCAAATCGATGATAAATATTGGTATCGACGGAAGGTTTGAACCGACATGTGCATTACATTTACTTTGGGGTCGATGGATTCCCGGACCAATGTAAATGATAGGATTATTGGGGCCGATGATTTTTGTCGGACCAATTTTCCTTAAAGTATATATTGTGTGAGAAATATATACCTTATAATATTCTACTTATGAGTGATAGTAGGCACTTAGATGTTATATCGAGATATACATCGAATGGGTAAATTAAGTAGGGAGAAACTTAATTTCAAGAATTAACATTGGATTATGAAAATCTCTGGAGAAATTAAGTAGTGAGACTTAATTATGTTATATGCGGCATGGGTAACATGCGATAAGAATTTATAATGGAGCAAGGCATGTACTTGGGACAACCGTTAGGATGTTATGATTTGGTATTGGGTATTAGAGGATGCAATTATATTTAAGGTCCTTAGCCTTAATACCAGCCTTATCCTAATTTCGAGGACGAAATTCCTTTGCAAGGGGGGAAGTATGTAATACCCCGTATTTCTGAATATTCCGAATATTCTATTTAATTAGATTGGAGAATTAAATGAGAAAATACCGGCTTAATTTAAATTACGTAAGAGTAGTAATTTAAAGAGTTTTATTTAAAAATTGTAATTATGGAATATTAATCGAGAGATAGATACCGGTTTATATTGCCTCATTTTATTTACTTAGTGCGAGTGGTAAATAGTTACTTAACGCGTGTAGACCGTGTTGGGATGAAAACGATTAATATTTTTTAAGTGACTCAAATGATAATTTAGAGGTCACCGATGAGTCCGAAAGGGTCAAATTAGTCAAAATAGTATACCCGGGGGTACTAGTTGAGTCCCGGGGTAATTTTGGACTAAACCGAGACCGTTCGGGGGCGTTTTGGTCTTTTAACATAAGAGGGTATGGAGACCTACGAAATTGAGAGTTTTATATCAGCCGTATGATAAAGGAATTAGGGTTAGAACACCCATGACAACACCAATACCATTAGAGAGAAGAGAGGCACAACTTTCTAAGGCAAAAGGAAGAATTGGGAAGGATTCAAAGGGATTTTTACCATCAACTTGTTCGGGAAGAAGGATTGAAGGATGAAGATCATCAATCATCAACAACAACCACCAAATCAGACCCTACTGATCATAAGGCAAGTTGTTTATTGCAAAAATTATAAAGTTATAATACCCATGTGTAGGGTTTTTGAATAGTGTTGTTTAAATCATTATTTTGATTGGAGAAAGATGTTATTTATACATGTTGGGATAGGAATCGCATGTAGAAATGATTTACCTTATGTACAAGTTTAAGATTCAGATTAGACTTGATGATTTTTCGGATTTAAAATCTGGATTTTGAATGATAATATGGGAAGAACACCATAACTAGGGTTTCAAGAAATTCTGGATTTTAATTCATTATTTCTTTAAAGTAATTGGAGTTTTGATGTATTTGAGACGTTGGAAACTGTCCTAGTATATGTGGAAATATGTTAGGATCATTGGGTCAAAGTTTGGTGGACTATAATGGAGTTTGAAGGTTTGTTAATGGAGGAAAAATCTTAACGAAGAAGACAACTGCGTCTGTCCCTGTTCGATCGATCGATCGATCTCGAACTATCGATCGATCGACTATGTCGATCGATCGAACCCAGCCGTCGATCGATCGACGCAAGCTGTTTCCCGAAAATTTTGTGTTTAATTCTTCGTTGAGTTTGGGAATGAATGAGTATTCTAGGATTTACATTATACTTATATGGGAGTGAGAATAAGACCAGTAGGTATATTGTTGAGGTCCGATAAGGCCATTGGGTGCAGGGCTTGGATTACGGACCGAGGAGAATAATCCGATTTAGTAGAGTATCGGGGATTTCGGAAATTGAACTACGGGGCGAAGTAAATTCAATTTAAGTAATAGACCAGTAGGGTAAGAAATAACTACTGAAATTATATGTAAGGGGTAACTAGGACCCTTAGAGTTGTGTGAATACTCTAATAAATACGATTAATGAGATAAATCGTAAAGCGAATATTGTACGGTAGATATATGAGATTAAAATATTACGTACGTATATGACTAATAGGTCGGGCGTGTACCTACTGAATTATGTGATCTTTTAGGTAGAGAGATTATACCTAAATTAATTATGTTAGGGTCGATGAGACATTCCGAACTAACATAAAGATATTATATGTTAGGGTCGATGAGACATTCCAAACTAACATAAAGATATTATATGTTTGGGGTCGATGAGAAATGCCGAACCAAACTTTGAACTGGTGTCGCGATGAGAGAGTCCCGAACCAGAATATGTGCATATATATATTTTTAAAAATAGTTGGGGTCGATGGATAATTCCGAACAAACTCTCACTTGGGGTCGATGAATCATTCCGAACCAAGAGTCCTTTACGTGTATAAAAAGGGCAAAATAGCAATGACTGATATTTAGTATATATTGTGTGTGAAATATATATACTTGATGATATCCTACTTCCGTGTGTTAGTAGATTGATACATATTATGTATTTAAAGATACATACTGAATTGGTAAGTTAAGTAGTGAAACTTAATTACGAAATGCACCTTTAGATAGAGAAAATCTATTTAGTAATTCAAGTAGTGAAACTTAATTACATAAGTGGGAAGTCAACAATTGTGAGAATTGTAGTAATTTTAGTAGTGAAACTAAATGGGAAGTCTTGAAAAATAACATAGATGAAATGTTACTTGAGAATTAATTAACATACGCGAGATGTTAGTGAAACGGTTGTACTGTATGGGCGGTACTGGAACTTAGGTACAGAGACTACTTTGGTTTTAGTTAGCTTGGGAGGTATGGCTAGATAAACTAAGTGTAGAACGTTAGGTGTGCACAAAAGATGAAGGGTGAGTTAACTCAAGAGAGTGTACGAGAACCTAACATGTGTAATCAATAACCGCATTTTATATCGTGATAAACGCTTGCTAAATATTTTCAAAATGTTTTGAGTACTAACTCTTGCTATAAAATATTTTCAAAACCTTTTAGGTGTCCAGCCACAGGGATGCCATGTATGATGATTCCATTCCAGGGACTCGGAGTTGTAGCACAGTGGATGCTTATAGGATTTTGACTAGACGATATCTCTCATTCAGATCTAGTACAGGAAAAAGTATTTTCAAAACCTTTTGTTGATTGAATAGATACGATTGAAAAAGTATTTGATCTCAAGAATTATTCGGGCCACAAGTGTGTCAAACTTGTAGAGATAAGCTCTCATTCATACAAGCCAAACATTGGTAGAATGACCTCGCGCGAGAAAAAAACCTCAATGATCAACCTCCCATTCATACATGGACCGATATGTATAAAGTGATGATGAACGGATTTTTGCCATCTTCATACGAGCGCAATCTTTTTCTTCGCATCCAAGCTTTGCACCAATCCTACTATAGCGTGAGCGGCTACACATAGACGTTTCATTTATTATGTAACTGGGATGGTTTGAGGGAGACTGAAGAGAAAAATTGGTCGCTATATTCATGATTTGCAAGCACCGATCAAACATGAGATCGCTTTGAGAGAGATTCTAACTTTCCAAAACACTGTCGTATATGCTATGCGAGTTGAATCTCATCATATCCTCCCAACATGGCTGCCACCCCCAAAACAAATAACAATTCAACCCCTCCCCTTACAATAAAGTGCTACGAATGCAACCAATTCGGCCACAAGATGACGGATTGTCCTGGTCACCACAGAGGGCATCGAAGAGGATGTCGAAACGCTATGAGAAGCCCATTCATCACTTGTCATTCAACTTGACCCCGACACCGAAGGCACACCCCTTTGAGTTCGAGGACGAACTCTTTCAAAGGAGGGGAGAATGATGTAGAATAGGGTTTATGGTTTAGTTTTGTTAATTGTTAGTATTAAATGTAATAAAGGGTGTTTAGTCCTCTTTAGTAGAGCAAGTGAAGGGTATATTAGTATTTTAATACTTTCCTAGTTAGAATAAGATTGCTAGTATAAATAGGTGATGATGTAATAGAAATCACATCGTTCTTTGGCCTGTCAATAAATTTTTCAGATTTGTGCTTGCGTTTTCTCTCTTCTTTGGATCCAAATGGTGGTGTTTGCATCATTGAGACATCCTTCAAGACAAAAGACGAGTTGTACTAGTGTACTAGTGGACGATCATGCCCATTGGTCTATCTAATGCCCAATCTACTTTTATGCGAGCCATGACATAAATTCTTAAGTTGTTCCTGGGTAAATTTGTAGTAGTTTACTTTTATGATATCTTAATACAATGTATTTCAAAGTACGAGAACCTCTTCTTCGTGGTACAAGTCCTGATTGGTATTCGATCTCAACGTTTTTGCTTTCACTTGAAGAAGGAATCCTATATTATGCCATATGTTACCTTCCTACCTTCTTGGGCTACAAAGTTTTGGGATGAGCCACTTTGGCTAAGGTCCAGGCAATTGTACATTGGCCTACACCCACCTCTGCGTCTTAGGTTCGCAGTTTTCGCGGGCTAGCAGAATTTTATTGCCATTATGACTCCTATCCACGACCTAATAAGCACTTCCCCACTAACAAAGTTCCACTATATTGATGCTAGAGATCAAACTTTCGGGAGCATCAAGTCCCTCATGACTACCGCCCCAGACTTAACTCTTTTGACATTACTTAGATCTTTATTCGATGCTTGAAAGACGTATTTATCTCATCCTGACTCAAAATGGGAAGTTGTTTGCCTTATTTAACTAAAAGGTAACTATGACTAAAAGTTCAATGGGGTTGACAAAACTCTTAACTTCTAGCAATCTTACCTCCACCTCCACGAATTTGTTATGAAGTCGTATTACAAGACACTCCAATACTTGTAGAAAAAATAAAAAATTAGTAATTAACATGCCAAGTGGATGGCCTATTTGCATTGGTATTCTTTTCGTCTCAAGTACAAATCGAGTAAAGAGAACTAAAAAGCGTATGCTCCCAGTCCCCGCAGTCACGAGTTGGATGTTGTCGGCTTTACCAGGATGTGCAATGCGATCTATATGCCACATATGCGTATTTTTCCCCATTATCTCTTCCTGCTAGCAACACAGTCTGCCTTAGAGGACTTTTTGTTATAGGTTCAGTTTCATGGCATAGCCTTTTACATTCTCGTATGTTTCTCTCTTGAAGAAGATTCTCTCTAAGGTTTAGATTAGAGGCCTCTCTACACACTTTGGAGTTGCACGTAACCTGTCTTCCGGTTCGGGAGTGATTTATATGTTCCCCTATGCGATGGAGAAAAGGCCCTTATTTGACGTTAAACTTGTTAGGTGGCTAAGGGACAACGTTTTAAGCTTTTGCTTATCTCCTTTATGCCACGACGGTGGCAGGGTGTCTCCGTAGACTTCATCGTTGGTTTCCCCAATCTTTGGTTTGTCATTGATCGGTTCACAAAGATGACACTTTCTCCCGTGCACTTATATTACTTCCGTCCCTTGTGCTGTAACGCTTTATTTCTGCGTGGTAATTCGTTTGATTGGCATACCCCACAATATTACCTCTAACAAAGATGCCAATTTTATGGATCATTTCTGGAGTACACTTTAGCGTTTATTAAGGTGTTCTATATGACGCTCCACCCCCAGATTGACAGAAGTGGTCAATCGGATTGTTGGATATTTACTCTAGTGTCTTGGTATCGATGCTCCCCGACGTTGGGACATTGTGATTTACCAAACCTAGTTTTCCTTCAACAATGTCACGAATTGTTCCACATTGATCTTCGTTTGTCCCCGCTCATGCCTATTAACCTTGTGAAGTTACACCTCCAGTTTCGACCAACTCGTTCGCCATAGAATTTGCACATGTTCGATTCCACCTACAACACATATGCTTCGTATAAGGACTAGGTTAACGCTTCATACAAGGTTGACTTACCCCTCGAGTTCTGCAAGCACCACACAATCCCCGCCACCTCTCTTTTCCATGGCACTCACATCCCTTTGATTCACTTACATTGACCGTGGGACATCCAATTGCTATCACGTAGAGTGTAGAGGGCATTGTTAACTTCAAGAACACCTTTAAGCATGTTCACCCCAACTTCTACCGCCAGTATAGGGACTATGTTGACTTCTCAAAGGTGAGAGTGATGTAGAAATCTGAGCGTAGAGAAGGATATTTTGTATTTGCAACTTTATATTCTGTATTTAACCCTGGAGTCTTCTAGCAATGTCATGTGTGATGCCTCCCTTCACGTGACATCTCGCGTGATATTGCTAGTCTTAGAACATGCTCTTTGCTCCTGTAAAAAGGGACACACTTCTATTGTACTCACTACTAGTATTTTGAGAATGAATGGGATTTAGAGTTTCTATTGTAAATGATTTTTATTTTGTTGTAACCGCTTCCTCATCCACACCATGTAACTCGCTTCATTAATGCAATAGATAATATAATAATGATAATAATGACCTCTCAAGAGCAGTGATAGAGATCATGAGATAACACACTTTTAAGATACTGAAAGGCAAGGCAGGCAAATCATCAACATGGATGGAATAATAAACGCTCTAACTAAATCATCATGAGGATTCGAGATCAGAGAATGTGTTGATAGTTATTGTTCTTGAAATTTATGAGGTTCACAAGTAGGTTAAGGGAGAATAAGATATATTTATGTGTAATATAGGACGTACGGGGGACTTAGAGAGAGATTTTGGCATGAAATTGGTGAGGGGTGGATATCGAGAATCTGGGATGCAGGTGATGGACTCTAAATGGGAAGGGATAGCTCTTAGCAGAGCATTTAAGGGAAGGTATGCATACTTATTAGAGAAGGGTGTCGTAGGTTGGCTAAAAGGGATATATCTTCTGCCAACTCAATCATATTGGTATATGGATAGATTTCCAATAGGCTTAGTTGTCACTGACTGAAATTAGTTGAGGTGTTAGGTATAACCGAGCGTGGTGCATGTTATTCGAATGTGAAGTGGTTATAATTGGCAATCCAATAAGATCCTATTTTTTATCCTCTGAATCGAAACAGTTGAGATCTCAGAAAGAATTTCAAGCTCTACCTAGTTCGAGCTAGGTTAGCTAGATAAATAACATTATATATAAGAACTTGAGTATAGAACAACCATACTTGTAAGAATTTGCATGCAATGATATGCTCACTCGAGTGCTTTTACTACCATTCTCTAGAGTGTTGCTGATTTGGGGTCTCGGTGAATATCCTTTCTTATGGGGATAGCACTCATATTGACTATGATTAGAACAGTTTTGTCTCGCCTAGGGATATAACACCCTTCTCGGCTGAATATTACTTGGTTATGCATTGCCAATGGGGATCACACCAATCTTGACTGACTGGTACCCGGTTATGCCTCGCCCATGTTGGCTATATCTTACTCGGTTGTACCTTGCCTATGAAGACATCACCCATCTTGGTTGAATGCTACTCGCTTGTGTCTTTCAAGTCTTAGGTTTAGTTACACCTCTTCTGCATGCTATTGTTTCATGATATTGTCTGGTATGAAGATAAAAGGGCAGTTGGTATCTTCTCATTTTTCCCTTACTTTTGTTGTTAATTTGATCCCAACAAAATTTTAAGGGTTTTTTCTGCTGACTCCGTCATAAGAAACCCGTAAATTGAGTTCCTCACAAGTGTTATCCTGTTCTACAAAAGTAATGTGACGTTTGCTCTCAACCAGAAATGCCTTGGTTGGCATGCACCCTTTGATTTTACTTTATGTTAAATGAAAAAAGAATCACCTCAAGTCCTAGTTTTGACATTGATAAGGACACGTGGAGTACAAATAATAAGGGATGAATAAGTGAGTAAATCCCAATCTGGCTAGAACCAATCAACATGGAGGTAATCTGTTACGACACTTCTATACAGATATTACAAGTGGCAAGCATCAGAATAAAGATATAGATGAAAAAACAGATAAAGTTTCATGTTATAAAATTGAGAATAATAACTGCTCAATACATTAAAAGAAAGTTCTTACGATCCACACTGGCTGATGCCTTGGGTCCAACTCAGAGGCTCTCCTGAACAACACTCGAGCAAGATTTGCAGTTGAGTATTTGTATTCTAATAAAGCCAGAGACTGAAGGAGAACAGGATCATTAGGATTCAATGCATGACCAATCTTCAGAAGTTTCCTTCCTTGATCAACATTGCCCAGGTTAGCTTCAAAGACTCCCCATACATGCCACGCAAATCTATTCTTGGGACTGGCCTGGACTGCTTTCTGCTTAGGGAGAGGAAACTATCAATGATGTATAGTTTAAAAAAAATACACTGCAAAAAATTGTAGGCATACTACTAAGTGAAGGAATCGGAAAGACAAGTTTACTATGTAGCTTCTCATTAGGTCTCATTAGGTTGTGAAGAAATTGCAGTGAAACTAATAAACAACTAACCTCAAAAAGCTGCCTAGCAGCATAGTGGTTCTCTTGTTGTGCCTCTAGCTGAGCCCATGCCTATACAAGGGAAAAATGTAAGTACTCGATGAGAAGAGATTTCTCACACCATGTGAATTAAAAAGAAAATCATTCTCGTGAAAGATTAACTTTCTTGAACAAGAAGACTTACAAGCCAACTGGCACAGCTTTTGGGATTACATTTAGTAGCCTGCTTGAATAAATACCGGGCTTGCTCATACCGGTTTGCTTTAGCTTCAAGCATGGCGAGTGTTTGGTATACATACTCATTTCCACCACAAAATTTGAGACCTTTTCCAAGGAGATTTCGAGCTTTCTTGACATTTCCGACTTTTAGCTCCAGGACTGCCCAGCCATGCCAGGCTGCTATATGTTTCTTATCAGCAACTGTGGCAGCATCAAATAATTCTCTAGCTCTCCTTATATTTCCAAGCTTATTTTCCAGAACAGCCCAGCACTGTTCCAAAGGAACAAGTCCAAGGAAACTTCTGATGTAAGAGAACTAATGTACAATAAGTGAACATGCATTCCACTACACTATATATATCTAAACCATATGCATAAACATGCATTCAAGTATACTTCGACAAATACATTCATGTTGGATGCTTGAATTTGTTTGTTAACTGCTAAATTATGAATTACAAAGATCAATGTGAATCACACCAAATGTAGAAACACACGGATGCTATCTTGCATATGCCTTAGGGGAATACAGGATACAAAAATGTTAAATCGCTACATCTCACTGCTTGATCTATAAATTCCTCTGTTATCTAATAAAAAAGAATCACCAGATCATGTACAGGATTTACATTACTTTTTCCTAATTCGAGAATTCATCAAGAATCTAAATCCGCTAGATTTAATAACCTTGAGCTTCGTAAGGCCACTGTGACATTAGTTGTCCCAATCCAACCTCCTATTTGTACATTCACTTGGTAAACTGGGTTTTTATCGACAAGCTAGTATGGAGACTGGTCACTAATCCAGAGCGTCTCCTCAGGAACTGGAAGGCATTTAGAAGAGATTTCACAACAAAAAAACAAAGCTCGCACTAAAATATATAAGATCCACGAGCTCTTTAAACCGTGGTCACTTGGTTATGGGTTAGATTCTTTGACTTTATTAAGGCAAGTGCTACCCACAGCAACCCTAAGACCATGTCCAATGCAATTCCGAACAGGGAAATATTAGTGACAGACATCAAACAAAGCTCTTCAATGCAACCTCACAGTGACTATGAAGTTGACGTAGCAAAAATGGTGGAAGAAATTGTGAGCGACTCTCTAGGTCTCTTAAACGACGTCTTGTTTGCCCAGTCAGTATAAAATGATCTAATATAAATTGAAAAAGAATATTTATTTTTGTAATGCAACAGTGAATGAGATAAAATAATGCCACGGAGGTACTGTGTTCATTTGTAGGCAAATGCATTGGAAATTGTTTTTTAACTTTTCTGTCTATGAAGATTTTATTTTGTGCCACATAGAAGAGAAGTGTAGTGACATGCTCACATGTCCATGGTCATGAGATCAACCCAGATTTGCATTGGTAAATGCTCAGCAGTGAGCATCACTAGCTGAGAAAAAATGAAAAATCAATAGGTCTGTTTGCTCGAAAGCCCAATATTTACTTCTTCCCAGGGGAGAATTAATTCACCAGACCATAGTGAAGGCAATCACCTTTACCAGGCAGTCTACTCCTGTCAGTTATAGCTTCAAAAGATGTTTCTGCTACTCAAACTAATCCCTATAATAATTCCAAAACCTCTATCTCACATACTCCCTCCGGCAGTCGACGTGTGAAAGTCAAATATTTTAAGAAAAGTTTTTACTTTCCAAATTTATCCTCCTAAAAACGATGAAAAGCATTAAATGTTAGACATGTCTTTCATGGGTATTGTTCGAATGGATCAGTTAGGTCCCGTAAATTGGTTCATTAATAAATTGGTCCATTAACAAATTGATCCATTAATTGTGTTTGGTTTCATTAATGAAATGATTCATTAATTATCCCATTTTAGCTCATGTGAAAAATTTGAAAGTGAATCATTTAACAAAAAACGTGAAATGCATCTATTTAAAATAGGAGTTGCATAAAGTGCATGCTGATCTCTCTCTTTCCCCCCCTTCCGTCTTAATTTATTTTTATCTTTTTTCTCATAAAATCTTAACATCAATTTCAAATTACCAAACATTGCGTAAAATTGGATTTAAACTCATTTCAAATCCACTCATTTACGATTCACTAATTCACAATGAACTGATTTTCATAATCAAACAATTTGCGTAACCAAAGAGGGCCTTAGTAATCTGTCCTAGTTTTGCATACTATTAGTTTAGAACGGACTAAAAAGAAATGCATGACTATTAATTTGATATATATATATATATATACCTACCCCCAACTCCCTCTTTTGTCTGAGCATGTGATTTTACTTTATGTCCTTAGCTTAGAGGAGCATTTGGTTAACATTAGTGAGGAATTGCATATGATGGAGACACTTTGGGGTGAAAATCAGCATAAGTTAGTAGATATGAAAGAGTAAACATGAAATTTCGAGGATAAAAAATTAAACTGAAAGTAACCTGCCAAATGTAGGGATTTTCTGCTTGTGTTGCCTGGCAGCCTCTCTCGTATACCGCTCTTGCTTCTCTTGTTTTGGATTGCTTGCTCAATATCTTCCCCAACGCCACGTACGGACGCCCATCTTCTGACCAATAACTAATACACTTGACACACATTCACAAAACCCACACATCACATCATTAACTAAAACAAGCTTCCACAACTCAATCAAATGCCATGAAATGAATAAGTACCGTTTTAAGGATGTTCTCAGCTTCATCATATCTATAATTCCTGGCTAGCACCTTGGCCTTGTACAGAGCCAAGTCCAGATTCACAGTTAAAAGCTTCTTTCCGGAGGTAGATTTAACTCTCCCCGGCTCGAAAATTGGCATCTTTTTCGCAAAATTTGAAAGGCCTGCATCTATTGGTAACGATGAAGTCGACTGATCTTCAACACCATCACTGCCTACTTCTTCCATCACTGGTCGACGAACAATGAGTACTTCTTCTTCCAATGAGTCTTGCTGGGTAACTCCATTCTTATCTTCTTCTTCGGAGGAGGAGGATTGAGACTTTGCTTGAACAAGTGGTGACACTGACAGTGATTCATGAGCTGGTAAGAGGAGATATGAAGGAGAGGAGTGGAACGTTTTGAAGTGGAATTTAGAGGGATTAAGGTTTTGTGAGGGATAGAAGAGAGTGAGGTTTGGTTTTGAGGAACAAGGAGAAGAAGAGATGAGCTTCATATCTTTCTCTCCTTACTCCTTACTTTCTAACAGATAAAACTGTACGTTCGTTTTACATGGGAACCTGCTGGGCGGGACTCTAATTACTAAAATACACTCACGTAACAATGTCTTCCTTCTTTTAATTCCAAGGCTGGTTGAGTAATTCAATAAGCAAAACCCACTGGTCTCAGAACACCCACGTTGCTCACACTTTTGGCTGGCGGTCTTCAATCTAGACAACAGATTTTCTTCTCACGTGGACGCCTCTGGTTGGTGCCACACTTAAGATTGCAGGACTCCATAGATAAACTTGGTGTTATAAATATTGATTTTACTCAAAACTATTCTTCATACCATTGCCCGCCCATTTCAACATTTTGGCCCACCAATATACTCAAATATTATTTTGGTCTACCACAAAATCAACCAAACTCCATGTTATAAATTATAATATATATATATATACACATCTATATATATATATATATATATATATATATATATATTTTTTTTTCATCATTAAAATGTCGCGACACTCAAATGATGTGAAAGGTGTAGTAGAAAGCCTCTCGATCGAGTTTGGACATTATTGTAACATCTACACAAACTTCTCTTTATTCTATTTCAACATTTTGTCACTCGAAGTCATCATATTCAACCCAAACTTCACAATGAATCGAATTAGGGGGTTTGTAAGCAGATCACACATGGGATCGTGCGATTGACGACTTTGAATTTCTAGGCGACAACGATATTATGCAAGCACCCCTTATTGTAGACGAATATGCATTCATCGTCTCAAAAATTGGAGATCAAGGTAGGCAGACACTCCCTATAATATAATATAATTTTTTGACGTTCAATTTTACATTGGTTGTTTTAATAATTTAACAATTAAGTAAATTAATACATATAAACTTTGTAGATTAATAGTTTAACGATTTAATAAATTAGTAAACTAATGCTTTTGATATATTAGTAACTTAATATTTCAATAATTTAATAAATTAGTAAACTGATAGTTTTTTTAATTTTGTTCACAAAAATATCATTATAATTAGGAGATTAGAGATGTCAAGCTTCGATGTGTGATGAGATTTGTCCTCAAATGGTATAAGGATATAACGCAGGCATATATTGGGTTTTCAAGTTGAGCAAATTCAAACCAATATTTTCTGCCCTATTATTACTTTTCCCTACACGTGGATGGATTGGGGATTCATTCTAGCATTGCTTGAGAGGTGGAGGGACACGATTAACACATTCCATTTCCCCGTGTGAAGAGATGGGGTTCACCCTTTTAGACTTAACCATGTTGATCGGGTTAGAAATGGGCCAAAAATAGGCTTTTCCCTTTGACAATGACCATCAGACATTTGAGTACGCCGTATAATATCTCCATTGGCTTGAGCAGATGCATATCTCATCCAACGCATCCAATCGAGCTTTTTAATAAACTAAAGATTACAATAGGGTACCCGCGAATCATATAAGTTTTGTGCGGGTGTTTATGCTTTGTACGTTGGGTCAATTGTTCTTCTTAAGTGACAATAATGGTATTAGATTGGGTCAGCTTGCGCAAGTGATTGACTTGGGGGAAGTTATGTCCATTTGATTGGGGTAGCGCACCATTATGGTGCATCTATATGTTGGCTTGGAGGTGGCATGTCGGCATCCCACACTAATCATTGCCATTCAACGAATTCACTTGGATCCTCAAAGTATATTTCATTTAATTAATTTCATTTAATTAAATTTCATTAATTTTTGTAGCCTTATTAATTTCATTAAATTCAGTTAGCTTTAATTAGTTTCATTTAATTTTGATTAATAACAACTTTGGTGGTTCGAGTGCATGTGTTGCATATCAGCAACATGTGGATGCTTATGCATACCCTACATTCTAGTGTAGGGTAATATGAAAAAATATCATTAACGGTGAGGTTCATAACAACTTCATCATGGCTCACATCCTGGTAGAGCTGAGGACAACTAATGGCTTGGTGGTGTGACAACCATGGATACAAGTTAACATTTATATAAGAGGTATATCCACGTCTGGTTTTGGGGATCAGTGTCGATGGTAGCACTTCGAATTTCCAGTAGTCCCATATCTTTCATTGAGTGACATAGCATGCCAGCATATGAAACTGGATTAAATCACTTACCACCTAGAGCCTAACTAATGATATGATGTAATTTGCTACGTAAATATGCACCTCAACTATGACAAATTGTGGATGAAGTATGGTAGGGGTCACTCGTATCATATGTTTATAGGGTGGATAATAATAATGTCATGCGAACACATATCACGTGCATAGAGCTAAAGATACCGCACCTTAGTCAGCCTTGCTTTTCCCCGAGAGTGTACCCGTTAGAAGCAACCCACCTGAACGTTGTGACCGGGGATGACTAGAGGGTATGTGTAGTGAGTGCTCATAGGTTGGATAATTACATCACCAATGTGTCGGTTGTTGGGGTAGTCGCCATGGGTATTATGTTAAATATGTGCAAAAAATCATTGGTACGATTTTATACATTTGGTTGATCACATTTTAATACTGATGATACCATCTATAATTAGACCTGTCAAAATGACACACGACACGATCTGGCACGAAATTATAATGGGTTTATGCTTAATAGGTTTGGGTCAATAACGGGTTGGCACGATAGACCCGTTGTATTAACGGTTTGGGTTTGGAAATTTACATATACCCATTTTCACCCGTTTTCACCCGTTAATACCCGTTAGTATTAATGGGTGTTATTAGTTCACCCAACCCATATCCAATAAAATTAACCATTAAGAGAGTCCACTTGTAAATTAAAGAGCCCACTTGTCTGAATAGATTTCATCTTGAGCCTTAATTTGTTTACCAAACCAAACCCTAAAACTAGTAGTATATTGTCAAACTCAACACAACAACACTACTTCATTTCATTTCCTACGCAACTCTTCCTTTCCCCCTTCACCGAGCACACCTCAAGCGCTCCACCACCACTTCAGTGCACACACAGTTGCTCCACCACCACTCCAAGCGCACACGGGCCACGAATGTAATTTTATACTCTTTTCTCTCTTTTTTTCCTCTTCTCTTTCCTTTCTCCCTCTCTCACGTAATTTGTTCTCTCTTAGTTCCATTCACAGATCTGATTTTTTAGATCTATTGTGTTGATTAGCTGTAGGTGTTGATTTAATAACTGAGATTTATATATCTGAGAGTTATAGCCTGTAGGTGTTGATTTATAAATCTGAGAGCTGTAGCCTGTAGGTTTTGATTTATGTATTTGACATCTTTGATAATATATCTGAGATTTTTTAAACCCAACACTCGTTATCTGAGATTTATATATCTTGTGGTGTTTATAAATCGAAAAAACCAAAACTTAAACCCAAAACTCTTTTCAATCAAAGCAGTACAAATTTTTTTTTCGTAAAGCAATACAATTTTTTTCTTCTTAAAACAGTACAATTTTTTTTAAAGCAGTACAATTTTTTTTTCTGTAAACGAGGAGCAGTTTTAAAATTGCATATTTCTGAAAATTAATGAGGCTCCAATTTTTTTTCTATTGCTTCAGATTTTTGGAGAGAGGAAATATTGATTGATTTAGATATTAAGAGGGAGGAGTGTTTTGATTTGTTGTTTAGTCCGATTGTAATATTCGGACTCTACGGAGATGATATGGGTTTTACTGTTGAGATTTTTAATTAAGAATCGTATCTTGTTAGGGCCACCCAAGACAATACATTTAATGAAGAAGTGTGTAACAATTAGATAATGGGTATTAACGAGTAATATAGGGTCACCCAATCAGTAACACATTTGGACCCGTTAATATTAACGAGTGTTAACGGTTCGGGTCGTGTACCTGTTAATATTAATGGATCATGTTTGGGTATTATCATCGAACCCGTTAGTCTTAACGGATCATGTACGGGTTAAGGGTGTTTTCACCCGTTAACCTGACCCGTACACGACCCAACACGACCCGTTGACAGGTCTATCTATAATTCCAAAGGTTCACAACCCCATCACCTTTACACGTCCAAGATAGGTGTGACACCCCGACTAATTAAATACCGGGTAGCTACTCCTTTATTAAATTAATACAAAATGCCAAGTTGGTCCAGTAATAGCATCACTGTCGAAAACATTTTAATGATTACTAACCACCTAATATTTAAAAGTGAGTTGCCAAATTTTAAGTTAACTCTGATTAACATGCAATAAAAGGAATAATGGTAGAATAACAACATAATCCATTCACCATAACGAAGCAATATAATAACCAATAAAACAATAAGAAAGTCCGGAGGAAAAACTCCTCACAACAATCCCACAACTGAAAATAATATGACAAGTCTGAATCCTGAATAAATTACATGCCAAAAGTCTGAATAACTGGAATAAATGTAATGCCTCTAAAAGAAATGGGCGACATGCCTTACAACTGATAAATGCTGAATATGGAGTCAAGATAGATGAAGCGTCTACAAGCAAGGTCCTGTAACTTCCACAAACAGCTACATCTCCTCTCCTGAATGAAAATCCTAAGCATGGTGTCCTTGTGGCTGGGCACCTAAAATGGTTTTTACAAAAATAGATTTGAAAGCAAATGGGTCAGAGCCCGAAAGTGGAAATCATTTTAAAAACAGCAAGTGTTTTAATAACATTAAAACATTAAATGCAAAATACATGTTAGGACGTGCACTCACCTGAAATTCTCACCTCTCGACTACATGTGCACTCCTAACGTACCATACCCATCTAAATGACATACATATCTAACCAAAACCGTAATAAGTTCTACCCCTTACTACTCGATTCCCATATTACATTCTAGCATTATCAATTAAGTAGAGAGCTTTACATAAACTCAGATTCTCAATTAGTAATACAATTCACTATCGGTTAACCCGTTATGTTTTCTCAAAACATTACCATAATTATATTCACAATACCAACATGAAAGTTCCCATTAATTAAGTGTATATTATTCACGTCATAAATATACAATACAAGCACCCCGAGACTAAGCTGCGGTGCACACATACTCTGCTATCCATCCCGGTACATCACGTACATAAGGATCACGCATTCCGAATCTCTCAGGAATCGTTCTCAGATAACAACAATCACAAACAATGGAGGTGAACACAGTCACATCACATGGGTCACACACATACCTACGCTCCCACGATCAGCAGACTTATTAACATCCCAATAAGCCCTTCTCTGACCTATGTTCTCGAGGTACCAATCTAAATCCGGGCAACACAAGGATTAGAGGGCCCTAAGCGAACGTAAACCTCCCGTGATAGCAAGTATGGTAGGTATGTCATACACATAAAATCATATACATATACTAAGTATGCACACATCTTAGTAATCACCATAATATATTTGTGGTACACTTATTATTCTCGTACCGACATATAATGCTACACAATTTATATGTTCCCGGTTAATATAATTATTTAGGCCGTCAATAGTTCTCGCATCGTAATAGACACTCACGACCTAATTCATAATTTCCCTTTGGTTCAAACTACACTTCTAGGTTTTACTCCTCATTATATCCCAAATATCCCAAATATAACAATTAATCATCAAGGAAGTGTTGTCTCTACATATAAACAAGGTTACGGGACACGCGAAATCAAAACAGGCTAAAAAGCCTAAACTGTCAACTCGTTAGAAGTCTCGTTCGAACGAGGCTGTTCGAACGAGAGTTCGTTCGAACGAAGTGGGCCTTCTAACGAGATCTCGTTCGAACGAAAGTCATCGAACGAACATCCTTCTCGTTAGAAATCAAACTGTCAACTCGTTAGAAGCTCGTTCGAACGACCTGGGTAGGTCTTCTAACGAGAGGCCAGATTCGAGCCCAAAAATTCCTTAACTCGTTTTTCCAACTTTTCTTCACCTCTAATCTCATCTAAACCTCAATCCAACAATAGTTCATGAGTTGTAATCATTCCTAAACATACTTAGGTCATATACTAACGTATTTTGTGGGATTAATTCACCCTAAATCTCATCCACCTATAAAATCTCTACATCTTTTTCCCCAATCTCAAGAACATGAACCCTAGAAATTAAATTCATCCATAGACATAAATAAATAATTTTTTATGGTATAAAAGATGTATTTTTCTCTGACTAATCATCCTAAAATTATTCTACATACAATCTCCTCATAAAATTATAAATCTCTACATCCAATTCAATGGCTTTTTATCATTCTCCAAGAACAATGAAATTTTATAAATTTCCTACGCATGGAAGAAGCATTCTCTGCAAAATATGTAATTAAACCACTTTCCTTATGTGTATCTCTGATTTTGATGTCGAATTGATGAAGTGTTGTCTCTCTCTCTGCAGAATTCTCCTCTCTTCTCTCTCTCTACAAGCCTTCTTCTCCAAAGTGACAATGGTGGCTAGGGTTTGCCTTAGGAACTCTTTTGGAACTAATTTCAATAACCTCCGTAGCCCCTTAGGTTATTAGTGGGTTTAGTGGGTAATTGCCAAATCAGATATTAATTCTTAATTTTCGTGGGTTTTAATTCCCAAAAATCCAAAATTACCAAACTACCCTTATACGTTGCCGGTATGGCCTAAAAATGCCCCGGGACCCAAACTAAACCCCCGGCTAGTATTTTCTGACTATTTCGACCCTTCCGGACGCTTTGGCGCACTCAAAACGACCATACAATTAATAGAAATAAAATTCACTTTTATAATTAAAATAATTATATTCCTGACGCGACTGTCACACGCGTCTCAATAAAATTCCAAATTATCGTATTTCAATCCCACGACAAATTTCATAATTCAATATTCATATATAGTCATATATACACATTATAATCAAATACCAACTCGCATCTCGTTAGTATTTTAATCCTGATTAATTTCCAATTAATACACATTTAATTCAATTAATCCCATAAATAAATATCATAAAAATAAGGGGTATTACATACTTTCCCCCTAATAACAGAATTTCGTCCCGAAATTCGGAACTAGAAAGTACCTGGTAATAACAACTCTGGATAACGTTCGCGCATATCATCCTCGCGCTCCCATGTGGACTCCTCGACATTATGATGTCACCACTGAACACGCACTAACGGAATTACCTTTGACCGCAGTTTCCGCTCACTTCGGTCCAAAATAGCAATCGGCCCCTCCTCGTAGGAGCTATCAGGCTGGAGATCGATGTCCTCCAAAGCAATATGAGAACGAGCCAAATCGTCTCTAAGATATTTCCTTAGCGAGGAAATATGAAATACATCGTGAATCCGATGCAAATGCTCCGGTAACCCAAGTCTATACGCAACCGGTCCAATCCACTCAATAATAGGAAATGGTCCCACATATCTCGGTGCCAACTTCCCTTTCTTCTCGAAACGCATAATCCCCTTCATAGGAGATACTCTGAGTAAAACCCGGTCCCCCACTTAGAACTCTCTGAAGAACCTCTTCGCATCAGCATAGCTCTTCTGCCGATCCTGAGCTACCCGAATGCGACTCCGAATCAATTCTATCCTTGCCGAAGTATCCTGAATCACTTCCGGCCCAAGTAGTTTGTTGTCCCCCACCTCCAACCAACATGCTGGGGAACGACAAGGTCTACCGTACAACGCCTCAAATGGAGCCGTGCCAATGGTGAACTGGTAGGAGTTGTTGTAAGCAAATTCCACCAGTGGAAGATACTGCTCCCATCCACCCCCGAAATCAATGATGCACATACGCAACATGTCCTCCAACATCTGGTTTGTACGCTTGGTTTGCCCATCGGTCTGCGGGTGATACGCCGTACTCAACCGTAATTTCGTGCCCATGGCCTCCTGAAAACTTTCCCAAAACCGTGAAACAAATATCTTGTCTCTGTCAGACACGATATTTAGGGGCACACCGTGAAGTCTCACTATCTCTGCAATAAAGAGCTGGGCATACTATCCCGTACTGTAGTCTGTCCTTACGGGTAGAAAATGAGCGACTTTGGTCAACCTGTCCACAATCACCCACTCGGAGTCGTGACCTCTCTGTGACGTAGGTAACCCCGTAATAAAATCCATGGATATGCTCTCCCACATCCACATCGGGACCTCCAATGGCTGTAGAAGTACTGTCGGTCTCTGATGATCCACTTTCACTAGCTGACAAGTGGCGCATTTTGAAACAAACACGGCAATATGTCTCTTCATCCCGCTCCACCAATACTGTCGTCTCATGTCTTGGTACATTTTGTCCCCTCCGGGATGTACCGCGAACCATGAGCCGTGCGACTCTGCCATCACCTCGTGTCGCAATTCTTCCCCTTCTGGAACTACCAATCTCCCATTGAAGCGTAATCCCCCGTCTGAGCTAACGGTATAGGACTCGGCTCCCTCGATTAATAATTGAACTATTTGTTCCTGACAGAACGAGTCATCTGCTTGTGCCTTTACCACTCTCGTGACAATCTGCGGTGTAACAGTCATCACAGACATGAATGATCGGGCCACTGCATCCTGGTGTCCCAACTCCTTCCACTTTGCCTTCCACACCCCTGCCACTTCATCTACTGGCCTACGGCTCAACGCGTCTACTACCACGTTAGCCTTCCCCGGGTGATACTGGATATCGAACTGATAATCCTTCACGAACTCAAGCCACCTCCGTTGCCGCATATTCAACTCCTTTTGCATGAATAGGTACTGTAGGGACTTGTGGTCCGTGAACAATCGAAACTTCTCCCCCAAAAGGTAATGTCTCCAAACCCGAAGGGCAAATACAAATGCCGCCAACTCCAAGTCATGAGTGGGGTAATTCTTCTCATGAGGCTTAAGATTACGGGAAGCATAAGCTATGGCCTGACTCTCCTGCTGTAATACACCTCCAAGTTCTTGCAAGGACGCATCGGTGTAAACTAGATACTCAACTCCCGGTCTAGGCAACGCTAACACAGGTGCTGAGGTTAACTTATCCTTCAACTCATCGAATGCCAACTGACAGGCATCATTCCAGATGAATGGCACACCCTTACGAGTCAGATGTGTCAAAGGACCCGCTATCTTCGAAAATCCCCGAATGAACCTCCTGTAGTATCCTGCTAGGCCCAAGAAACTACGGATCTCTGTCGGTGTCGTGGGCTGTCCCCACTCCCTCACCGCGGATACCTTCCCCGGATCAACAGATATCCCCCGGTCGGAAATAATGTGTCCCAAAAACTGGACCTCCTTCCGCCAAAACCCGCACTTCTCATACTTTGCATACAACTCGTTCTGACGTAGCGTCTGCAAAACTTGCCTCAAATTCTCGGCGTGCTCCTCCTCTGTCTGGGAGTAAACCAGAATATCATCAATGAAGACAATGCCGAACTGATCAAGGAACTCTCTGAACACCCTATTCATCAAGTCCATAAACACTGCTGGAGCGTTGGTCAAACCAAACGGCATAACCCGAAACTCATAAGAACCATATCTCGTTAAGAACGCAGTCTTTGAGACATCCTCTTCCCTGATACGCAACTGATGGTATCCCGATCGCAAATCAATCTTTGAGAAGAAAGAAGCTCCTCTCATCTGGTCGAATAAGTCATCGATTCGAGGCAACGGATACTTATTCCGTATCATGACCTTATTCAACTCTCGGTAATCCACACACAATCTCAGTGAACCATCTCTCTTCTTCACGAACAACACAGGGGCACCCCACGGTGAAGTACTCCTCCGTATAAAACCCTGACCCAACAACTGTTCAATCTGATCCCGTAGCTCTCGCATCTCTGCTGGAGCCATACGGTACGGTGCGCGTGCTATAGGTCTCGTACCTCGTAATAAGTCTATGACAAAGTCTATCTCTCGACTGAGGGTAGGCCTGGTATCTCCTGAAACACATCTGAGTACTCCCTGACAACTGGGATCGAATCTAAAGGAATCACAACCTCCTTAGAGGTATCCTCCTCTATGTAATACAAATGAGTGGTCGAGCCTCCCTCTGGGCGAGGCATCGCCACTACAAACATCTCTTGCCCCGGAATGGCAAAAACAATGCTCCCACCGAAGCAATCAATCATGGCTCTATAATCAGCGAGCCAATCCATACCGATAATCACATCGTGCACATGCATATCTAATACCAACATGTCTGCAGGTAATACCAAACTACCAATCTCTACCCCCACTCCCTGGCATATAAAGAAAATAAGTGACCCACTCCCCAATGGTGAGTCTACACACGTCACTGTGCTCTCTGCTGTGGCTAACAACCCTAAGGCTTTCGTAAAATGTGTAGCTATAAAACAATGCGATGCTCCCGTATCAAACAAAACCCGACCCATAGTGCCATGGATAGGAAACATACCCCCAATCGCGGGTGGGGCCTGTGGAGCTGCTGCCTGCTGAAGCTGGTATACTCTCCCATACTGCAGCTGCCCTTGCTGAACTGGGACCGCTGGAATGGGTGGCAATGCTGCCATCTGTGGTGGCGGCGGGAAACACTGGTCTCTGCGGCTCCTGTCGAGCACCCTGCTGCTGCTGCGGGGCCCTGCCCCTATCAGGACAGTCCTGGCGTTTATGGCCAGTCTTGCCACAAACGTAACACTTCCCCGGGAAGTTCCCCCCTCTCTGTCCCTGCTGCCTCTAGTCCTGGTGGCCGTTGCCGTTCCTCCACTGGCCATGCTGGCCCTGCTGAAACTGCTGTTGACCATTCTGACCCTGCTGGTTCTGATGGCCGTTCGGACCTTGATGGCCCTGCCGAAAACCTCCCTGTCCGTGCCTGAAATTTCCCGACCTGAACCTCTTATGATCCCCCTGCTGGGAACCCTGGTCACCCTATCTCTGCCCCTGAACAGATTGTGCCCCGCTGGCACCATTTCCCCCAGTCCTGCCCTGATGGCTGGATTCTCCCGATCGCTTGCCCTCAACCATGTGAAAGCGGTGATCCTGGCAGTGTAACAGTGCAGCGTTAACCACATCAGAGTAAGTGGCCAACGATAGGTTCCCCAACAAATGCTGACGGATCCTCCAAGTCAACCCGTCTGTAAATTTCTGTATCTTCTTCTCCTCTGTCGGTATCTCATTCGGAACAATATTCAGAAGATTAGTGAATTCGGCCTCATACTCGGCCACAGTCTTACCCTCCTGCTTGAGGCTCATCAACTTCCTCCTCATCTCCGTGTGAACGGCTGACGGAAAGTACTTGCGATCGAACCGCACCCAAAACTCCTGGATCGTGAGAGTATCTCTCTCCTCCACGGTGGTAATAGACTCCCACCACTGTAGCGCAGATCCCACTAGCTTATAGGTAGCTAGTATCTGCTTCTAGACATCGGTGCACTCATACATCCTCAAGTGCCGCTGAATGTCTTTCCTCCACTGACTCGAAACCACTACATCGGAGCTACTTGCGAACTCCGGTGGGTGTGCTTTCTGAAAAGCATCACGTACACGTTCCCAAGCAGACGGGAATGCATGTGCCTGAACTGGCGTGGCTATCGGCTCCTGAGGTGGTGCCTGCTGAACTACGGCTAGTGCGACATTTACTGCCTGGGCCATAATGGTTGCAACCTCGGCGGCATTCATCGTGGCCTGAACTGGTGCGGGCTGTGGTTCTGGTGTAGCATTCTTGGGAACCCGTTGTGCACGTCGTGGAGGCATCTGAAATAAGAATAAAGTTTATAATCTCGCAGTTATAAACTTAAAATAGATGAAGAACGTAGCACATACAAAAGAATACAACAGTCCTAAAATATAGGGCTCTACATCAAAGAAAGCTTAGCGAAAACATAATAAGCCGTACAGATCCTAAAGGACACTAGAACCTGATGCTCTGATACCACATGTGACACCCCGACTAATTATATACCGGGTAGCTACTCCTTTATTAAATTAATACAAAATGCCAAGTTGGTCCAGTAATAGCATCACTGTCGAAAACATTTTAATGATTACTAACCACCTAATATTTAAAAGTGAGTTGCCAAATTTTAAGTTAACTCTGATTAACATGCAATAAAAGGAATAATGATAGAATAACAACATAATCCATTCACCATAACGAATCAATATAATAACGAATAAAACAATAAGAAAGTCCGGAGGAAAAACTCCTCACAACAATCCCACAACTGAAAATAATATAACAAGTCTGAATCCTGAATAAATTACATGCCAAAAGTCTGAATAACTGGAATAAATGTAATGCCTCTAAAAGAAATGGGCGACATGCCCTACAACTGATAAATGCTGAATATGGAGTCAAGATAGATGAAGCGTCTACAAGCAAGGTCCTGTAACTTCCACAAACAGCTACAGCTCCTCTCCTGAATGAAAATCCTAAGCATGGTGTCCTTGTGGCTGGGCACCTAAAATGGTTTTTACAAAAATAGATTTGAAAGCAAATGGGTCAGAGCCCGAAAGTGGAAATCATTTTAAAAACAGCAAGTGCTTTAATAACATTAAAACATTAAATGCAAAATACATGTTAGGACGTGCACTCACATGAAATTCTCACCTCTCGACTACATGTGCACTCCTAACGTACCATACCCATCTAAATGACATACATATCTAACCAAAACCGTAATAAGTTCTACCCCTTACTACTCGATTCCCATATTACATTCTAGCGTTATCAATTAAGTAGAGAGCTTTACTTAAACTCAGATTCTCAATTAGTAATACAATTCACTATCGGTTAACCCGTTATGTTTTCTCAAAACATTACCATAATTATATTCACAATACCAACATGAAAGTTCCCATTAATTAAGTGTATATTATTCACGTCATAAATATACAATACAAGCACCCCGAGACTAAGCTGCGGTGCACACATACTCTGCTATCCATCCCGGTACATCACGTACATAAGGATCACGCATTCCGAATCTCTCAGGAATCGTTCTCAGATAACAACAATCACAAACAATGGAGGTGAACACAGTCACATCACATGGGTCACGCACATACCTACGCTCCCACGATCAGCATACTTATTAACATCCCAATAAGCCCTTCTCTGACCTATGTTCTCGAGGTACCAATCTAAATCCGGGCAACACAAGGATTAGAGGGCCCTAAGCGAACGTAAACCTCCCGTGATAGCAAGTATGGTAGGTATGTCATACACATAAAATCATATACATATACTAAGTATGCACACATCTTAGTAATCACCATAATATATTTGTGGTACACTTATTATTCTCGTACCGACATATAATGCTACACAATTTATATGTTCCCGGTTAATATAATTATTTAGGCCGTCAATAGTTCTCGCATCGTAATAGACACTCACGACCTAATTCATAATTTCCCTTTGGTTCAAAATACACTTCTAGGTTTTACTCCTCATTATATCCCAAATATCCCAAATATAACAATTAATCATCAAGGAAGTGTTGTCTCTACATATAAACAAGGTTACGGGACACGCGAAATCAAAACAGGCTAAAAAGCCTAAACTGTCAACTCGTTAGAAGTCTCGTTCGAACGAGGCTGTTCGAACGAGAGTTCGTTCGAACGAAGTGGGCCTTCTAACGAGATCTCGTTAGAACAAAACTCATCGAACGAACATCCTTCTCGTTAGAAATCAAGCTGTCAACTCGTTAGAAGCTCGTTCGAACGAGCTCGTTCGAACGACCTGGGTAGGTCTTCTAACGAGAGGCCAGATTCGAGCCCAAAAATTCCTTAACTCGTTTTTCCAACTTTTCTTCACCTCTAATCTCATCTAAACCTCAATCCAACAATAGTTCATGGGTTGTAATCATTCCTAAACATACTTAGGTCATATACTAACGTATTTTGTGGGATTAATTCATCCTAAATCTCATCCACCTATCAAATCTCTACATCTTTTTCCCCAATCTCAAGAACATGAACCCTAGAAATTAAATTCATCCATAGACATAAATAAATCCGTTTTTATGGTATAAAATATGTATTTTTCTCTGACTAATCATCCTAACATTGTTCTACATGCAATCTCCTCATAAAATTATAAATCTCTACATCCAATTCAATGGGTTTTTATCATTCTCCAAGAACAATGAAATTTTATAAATTTCCTACGCATGGAAGAAGCATTCTCTGCAAAATATGTAATTAAACCACTTGCCTTATGTGTATCTCTGATTTTGATGTCGAATTGATGAAGTGTTGTCTCTCTCTCTGCAGAATTTTCCTCTCTTCTCTCTCTCTACAAGCCTTCTTCTCCAAAGTGACAATAGTGGCTAGGGTTTGCCTTAGGAACTCTTTTGGAACTAATTTCAATAACCTACGTAGCCCCTTAGGTTATTAGTGGGTTTAGTTGGTAATTGCCAAATCAGATATTAATTCCTAATTTTCGTGGGTTTTAATTCCCAAAAATCCAAAATTACCAAACTACCCTTATACGTTGCCGGTATGTCCTAAAAATGCCCCGGGACCCAAACTAAACCCCCGGCTAGTGTTTTCTGACTATTTCGACCCTTCCGGACGCGTTGGCACACTCAAAATGACCATAAGGTTAATAGAAATAAAATTCACTTTTATAATTAAAATAATTATATTACTGACGCGACTGTCACACGCGTCTCAACAAAATTCCAAATTGCCGTATTTCAATCCCACGACAAATTTCATAATTCAATATTCATATATAGTCATATATACACATTATAATCAAATACCAATTCGCATCTCGTTTGTATTTTAATCCGGATTAATTTCCAATTAATACACATTTAATTCAATTAATCCCATAAATAAATATCATAAAAATACGGGGTATTACAATAGGAGGTTCTAAGGTTTAATGAAGACCTCTACCAGGCCCGCAATTAAGCTTCTAGTGCGATAAATACCTTGCGGAAGGCCCAAAACTGAATCAAATGTAGTGAAAGCCTCCTCCTCATTACAAGATGCTCAGTCATTCCTTTATATCCCAGGAAGCCATTCCAGAGACCTCAACATCAACGATTCTACGTCCAAGACTTGTACAACGGACCTCTCTACAATAGGAAATGAACTTCAAAGGTCCAATGATCCCTTATCCTTGGCACAACACTCATGAAATATCATATGAACATGCTGTTAGAATTTCCATGTAACCTCAATCATCTTCATACGCCTTAGACATCTGGATAAGCTTCTGCAACTTCTCTGGTAAAAGGTACAGTCACTATTCTACCTACCGCCACCCCTTACTCCCACAAGCACTGATGACTCCCATCCACATTCAATTCTCCCATCAACTATCTTACACCATATGTAAGCCTTTCTCCCACACTCCATCGTACTATTGTAGTTATCAGACGTCAAGGAAGTACCGAGCTTATTGCTGCAGTCCACTCATTCTCTCTCTAAGGGATTGCACATATAAGGGAGGCTTGTGAACGATTAAATGGAGCTGTAATAAAATTCAAACAAGCTAAGAAAGATATTGAAGTGTGAAACACACTAAAGAATTAATTGGTACAATCATAAGCGATTGTCATACACTCTATCAACCCACTATTGGTAGACAGGAGTAGGAGTTCGGATAATTTCATGCTTCTTATACATTGTATACTATGATGGATCCTAAACTAAGATAGTAAATCCATAGAGTAGTTCACCAGTTATTTCCCAAGGGTATCTTAATTAGTGACAAGGACCGCAAATACCTTAGATTCTCTTGGCCGAAGCCCAAGAGGTATCTAAATTGTAAAACTCTCATTCATAATCCAATATACACAAAAATACATTTCACAATGGAAGTATGATCCTTAGCTGAGGTTCGAGTCACTTTATATCCTTGTCTATTACATTGACACTTCTCCCGCACTAACCCATTTGAGATCCCGGGGGGGGGGGGGGGGGGGGGGACCTGTTGGGTTTGAGGTCTCAAATGATTATAACACCCACAAAATGCTATTTTACTATTATTTTTATATTTACTAAGTTATGTCAGGAATCCTATAGGATATTGAGTCACGATGTACGATACGCAAGATCGACACCACTATCTTCGACAAAGGCAAAGGACATTGTGATTGAGTGGAAAACCTAACGTCCGTGTAATACGCTAGTCGTTGTTATCGGCTTCCAACCTCAATACAAAAAAAATCTAAACTTGTAACTACACTCTTAAGGAGTATAGTGGCGAGTCTGGGTATCGAATCCACAGGGAGTTAGGACGTGTGAACGTGACGACAAAGGTAAGGTAGTTTAATCCTAAAGTTGATGTTAAAAGAAAATAAAATAAAAAGATGATTAATTTTTGGATTTTATTTATGAATTAACTAAATTCAATTAAATTAACCTACACATGCAAAATTAACTAACTAAGAAGGAATTAATATGAATGAAGAAATGGGTTAAGAATACACTCCCCCAAACCCTAGTGTGTATGCTAGTACAAAATTAGTCATAAATTAGATAATTGATCAGACCCAGTCTTTAGTACTCCAAAGCATTACATATATGAGGTTCAAGCCCGCATCATACATAATCAAAGAATGAGTAAAGCAGTGTCGCAATAATTCACGCGCGTTGCATCCTTAAGCACCCCAGTTACCTAGGGCAAACGAGGTCAAAAGGTTTACGATGGTTGTGAAATTATACAACACGATCTAATCATTTATTTAATTTAGAGGGCAAATTTTATAGCTATGCATACCACATCGGGTTGGGTTCATGCATCCCAACCCTTGAAAATTTAGCTAGACATGGTTTTATTAAAAAACAAATTCATAACAATATATGGAATTATGGATCTAACAAACATTTTTAACAAATTGCAAAACAATTGAGAATTGAATTGGAAATAAAGTAAAGAATAAATAAGAGAATGAAAAATTGATACTTGTATTCAGCAATAGGGAAAAGAGATGAACTTGATTCCAGAAAAATTCTTCTTCTTCAACCTTACAAACTAGGGTTTATGAAAATTTCTATGTAAAGAAAAACTAAGAAAACTCTCTAAAATCTGACTTTCTCTCTCTAAAATTATATTTTACTCTCTAGAATTCGTCTCCCCCTTGGAAAGAGGTAGGGCTTGGTCTTTTATAGCACCAAGTGGCACGAATTTGACAGCTAGAATCGCTTGTTGCGTAAGATTTTACCAGCTATGCACCTCTTGAGCTTCATAATTAATACCAGCAATTCGCACAGCCGGACCGGATCCATTTGGTACCGGATCGGTTTGGTTCCATCCGGATCGGTTTGGTTTCTGGTCCATTTCTCTTCATTATCGCGCAACTTCAAAACATCGTAACTTCTTCACCGTAGCTCGGATTGAGGTGCTGTTTTTTCCATTGTTCTTGTAATTTAGATATCTTCAACTTTCTAGTTGGCCCCACCTCCGGACTAAGGCTGAAAAATTATGAAAATGCCCTTCAACTCTCTATTTATTGGTATCTTTCACTGTTTTGAGTTCTCCTCCGCACTAACTTGCATGAAATACCTATAAAGCACATGAGAAATACACAAAACACAAAATACTTTCCAAAATAGGTTAGTAGCATAAATACGAGACAAATCCAAGCTATTTACACTGCACGAGATCATTAAAATACTGAAATTAAGGGGATAAATGTGAAGAATATGTGCCTAATCACACCCCCTAACTTAGAACTTTGCGCGTCCCGAGCAATGTAAAAGAAATTAGTTTAAATTTCAACTCTTGAAAATTCTTTTATTAGGATAGAATACTTTTTCGCGGGCAAGCGATTGCATTTAGCGTATGCAACAAGCCTTTAAACCCCTAGGTTACCCTAGTAGGACGAGTTTTGTCTCGTGAGGGTTTGCAGTGAATACACCCACAAAATTCTTTATTGACTCAAATAAATATCAAAATACTTAAAAAATGTACCATTTAAACTTTTCAAAAAAATAATCACTATAAATTCATATTCAAATGTCTCAAACCATAGTGTGTGTGTGTGTGTGTGCAAAGCCAGAAATTAAACCTCAAATTTCCACCGATTGAGCATTACGTTACTTTCTGAAAATTAGTTTTGATTCAAATTCTTACGGATGCACTCACAAACGAATCACTCGGATTGCGGCTATTTTCTCTCGGTATGCATGATATAAAGAGTAAATATAATGGACACAATTTCATGCATACAAAATTGAAAAAAAAGAAATATATGGTGAAAAGATCTCATCATTGGAATACGATTATAAGGAAAAGGGAACATCATCTCTTAATCAAACCATTTTAATCTCTTTTACTATCTTTTCATATCTTATCTCTCCATGCAGTAATTAATTTCGCCATTCGGACTCGGTTAGGACTTTTCTTGGGTTAAAAAGTGTAAAGGGTAAAAATGGTAATGGACGGAATGTTCGGAATTGGAAAATGTCTTTATGATGTCCATTAGTGCTTTCTCGGGCATTTGCTCATTTTTCTCTTTCTTTTTCTTTTTCTTTTTCTATTTTCACCCTTTTCTTTTCTTGCTATTTTTGTTGAGCATTTTCTATTTATTTTTTCTTGCCCCTTTTTATGCACACTTTTGGACTTACTTGATGAATTTTCTCAATTTTCACAATTCCGGGCTATTTGGATTTTTCGGGTTATCAAACGAAAGGGAAATATTTTATTAGGCTCAAATTGGGTTGCAAAGGGATGATTTTTTTTTCACAACGTTTTTTATGGCTAATATTTTTGGGTTAAACAAACGAAGGCCTACTTCATTGTCCAAATTGCTAATCACCTTACCATATGCATCTCGAGATTAATTAAGTTTAGAGATATATTTAGCATGAATTTCGAGATAACATTTCACACATTTTCCATAACCGATCAAAACAAAGGATTGAGATCATCAACGACTTATTAAAACGCTGAAAAGAACTTTGCGTTAATCATAAACTCGGATTGATTTAAAAACTCATAAAAAATTGAAAGGCTCGAAATCTCACTGGGTTGGACTAATCTCCACATTTATTCGTAAAGTCGTCAATTTTCTTTCAATTTCCATCTTTGGTCAATTTTGTCTTAGTGCAATTGAGATTTAACAATTTGAGACTTCAAACAGAATAAAGGTGATATTTTTGAAAAATTTAAATTCCAATTTTTATTTATTTTGAACAAAAATATTTTTTGCTTTTCAAAAAAAAAAATTCAATTTTTTTTTGTCATTTTAAAAATTTGTAAAGTTTTAGAAAGACGCACTTATCACCCCCCCTAACTTAGACTTTTGCATTGTCCTCAATCAAAATGATTAAAATCTAAAGAAGAAAAAGAATAAGTGCAACAAATAAAACAAGCAAATTATTAAAATGCAATAAGACACTATATAACACTTATACATGACTAAAAAATACAACAAAAATCACCCCATACGCGTCGGGGGTGCGACGACCTCTCAACTCTCTCCACAAATCACTCGACCCCTTTCACTGGGTACGATACGCTCCTCGTCGCTCCCGTCTTACCATCATACGTGAATAGTCGGAACAAATTGGGCCCGTGCCCATAGATAAAGGAAAGATCGGGAGATGCATTATGATAAACCGAAAAAGGATCCTCTTGTTGCATAGCACGTGGGTTGGTCTCTAAGTTGGACGAGATTTGAGTCTTATCTTCAAGTACCTCTGAAGACTCAAATGGTATGGGTGGAGGTTTAGGAAGGAGAAATGCATCAATTCTATTTTCCCACTCGCTTTCATCTAAATGACGAAATGAGGCCCAGAAAGATTGGACTTCATCATTTAGGCGTGCATCCACCTGTCCGAACTCGCTCTCAAACTCTGTTAGGCTCAACTCCTCTAGCTCTCTCTCTTTCTTGGTGTCCTCAACCTGCCTTTCGTGCTCACTCGCCGAATGATAGGGTGGTGTGGGTGGGTGGTAATCGAGGAGAAATGTATCGATAATGTCCTGCCATTCTCTTTCCTCTAAGTATTTCGACGAGTCTCTCCCGACACACTCTAAATCTCCTCTTTAACTCTTGTTCATGGGCTCACTCATGCTCTCGAATGCATTAACTAAACATACCTCCCCTACCATGCTCTCGATGTTGCAACCACTCCTCTCACTGTGCGCAACACAACCTTCCCCTAATGGCTCTTCCTTGTAAGTTCTTTCTTGCTTGTGTGCTTCCCCCAAAAGATCCAATCCTCGCGGTTCCCCTTCATCACCCTCTCTCTTGGAATTATTAAAAATATTTGTTTCGAGGGTCATGTTCTCGAAAGTTAATTGCATACGCCCACTTCGGGTATTGATAAGAGCATTAGCTGTAGCTAAAAATGGGCGGCCAAGGATAACGGGAACATGATTACTTGGGAGAACAGAGGGTTCTTTGTCCCAAATGAAAAAATCCACCGGGAAGTAGAAAGTGTCTATTTGGACAATCACATCCTCAACAATTCCCCGAGGAAGCTTCACAGAACGATCTGCGAGCTGGAGAGTCATATTTGTGGGCTTAAGGGCCCCCAGTTCTAGTTGCCTATAGATGGAATAGGGCATAATGTTAACACTCGCCCCTAGATCTATTAGAACTCTCTCGATTCGGTTCTTCCCCATGATACACAAAATAATGGGTGCACCCGGATCTTTATATTTTAATGGAAAGTCACTCGACAAGACTGCGCTGACATTTTGGGCCAAAGAGACGTTCTGGTTTACCTTTAGCTTGCATTTCACCGTGAGTAAATCCTTAATAAACTTAGCATACGCGGGAATTCTCTATATAGTCTCGAGAAAAGGTAAATTAATTTTTACTTGCTTAAGGACTTCCAGAACTTCATCACGGGAGGTTGTTTTGGAGTGAGAGACCAACCGTTGAGGGTATGGGGCAGCGGTGGGGGTGATGGCCTTGGGTCCACTAGTGTTTTCCTCCTCCTCACTCTCAATTAAAGGGGCATCTTAGGCCTCTCTTGTGTCGGGCGAAACCTCTTTATCTTTAGATGCAATGCGTGGGGGAGGTGACAAATCAACTACTTTCCCACTACGTAGAGTGGTAATAGCGCTACATTGCTCTCGATGGTCGTGGGATGTAGTGCCAATACTGGTTTGTCCTAGGGGAGGTCGTTGGCTTTGAGCTGGAAATTTCTCCCTTCTCTTGGACATTCGATGCAGTTTGCAACCTTGAGATGCTAGTATGTATTTCATTGAACATTCGATCATACTTAGCACTGTTCTCCTTTTGAGATTGGATGAGGTGATTTAAGTTGTCCTCAAGAGATCGCCTCAGTGGGGTAACATATGAACCAGGAGATGGTGATTGCATGGGGGGCTGCATATGTGTTAAACCATGATGATTCCTCCAAGATGAATTGTACGCGTTTCCCTGGGGTGTACTAAAATGTCCGCTAACCCCTCCTATAGCTTTCACTTGCTCAGTGTATATTGCCTTGTAAGCGGGTATTGCCGGACATCCTTTGGTAGAATGACCCGCCGCACAAATGGCACACATCTCTTCTTTTTTAGCTGAGATATGTCCAGTAGCTTCTCTAAACCGAACCTAAAGGATGTCTATTATCCTCTTTTCAAACTGATCAAGCCGACGGTCTAACAAAGTGTCCTTGTCCAATTGATAAATACCGGAAGCAGCAGGAGTGTTGGACACTTGTCGATGTCTGTTTTGGCTGTTGGGGTCAGAAACATCCCATGATTGCGTAGTCTCTGCTACGTATTTCAAATGAGCCTCAGCATCGCTCGAGTCTAATTCCCAAAATGGTCTTTCGTACATTGTCTGCACGAGTTGTTTAGACGCCAAAGTAAGCCCTTGATGAAAGAACTGAAAAGTAGGATATATTCCCGGGGGGTGAGTGATTATCTCAATTAAAATCAAAGTTAATTTCCTTTTGCGGAAGCGTTGAGATGATGGTTCAACAACAAATAAAACAACCAAGTTTTAATTTCACAAAACAGATTAAAACACAATTCAAGCCCTAGAATTTGCCTAAGTCATAATTAACCATTATTCAAAGTTAGGCGAAACCAAATTAATGCAAGTGACTTGAATAAACCAAATTTACCCAATATTAAATTAAAGTCCCAATTTAATTAGTGTGATTGTAAAACCAAATTTTATCTTGAAATTAATCTAGCATGCGTTCTAAGTGATATAGAGCAAGATAAAATCAACAGTCACACAACACCGCGATGTACGAGGAAAAACCCACTAACGGGAAAAAACCTCGGGACGGCCCTAGCCTCAAATCCACTAAAAATGGTATTACAAAATACAAGACAAAAGATTTACTTCCTAAACTCGAACCCTCTCAAGCCGTGATGCTCCTTCTTGTATCAACCTCCAATTAGCGGATAACCAACGGAGCTCCACCGTGGTCTCGGAATACACCGATAGGACTTTGTATGGTCACCGTCACCCAAACATGGAGCCTTTCTCCTTGTGGGTAGAATCTCAACAAAAATCTTCTTTGTGATGGGGTGTAGAAGCAAACCCGAAACGTCTCTTGAATGCGGTAGAGAAAATCGGTGCCAAAAACTCCAAGTAAAGATATGTATATATAAAGCTTGGATAAACAATTATTGGGTGTAAACTAGAGTGTGTATGAATTTTTCATTAAAAATTGACACTCAAAACTTGAACATTTTCCTAAAGTGATTTTGCTCTCAAACTCTCTTTTGGAGATAAACAAATGTTGGAAAAGTTCACTTGGAAAATGTGTTTCCCGCACATAATAAAGCATGAAAAAAGTTGGTTGAAAACCAAGTGGAAGAGTGGGGAAAAACTGCAAAAAACTGCCAAATAACTGTTCCCGCTGGAAGTTCGTTCGAACGAACTTGATTCTCGTTCGAACGAGACTTCTAACGAGTGACCAGCCTGGGCTCGTTAGAAGTTCGTTAGATACCTCGTTAGAACGACCATTCGTTCGAACGACAAAATCGAACGACATATCGAATGACTGTCCAGTTAGGGTCGTTGGCAAAACTCGTTCGAACGAACCTGGTTCGAACGACAAAACTCGTTCGAACGAAATCTGGTTCGAACGAAAAAACTCGTTCGAACGACATTTCTAACGAACGTCCAGAAAGTTTATAAAATGCGATTTTGGCCCAGAAACTTTTATATACTTATTTTTAAGTTTCTAATTGATTCTTTCTGAAAAAATAAAATGCAGTTTTTATTAACCTAACACCCAATACAAATTGTTCCAAACTCATATATAAATATAATTACATTCATACCTTGGGAGCATGGAACCTTAGTTGATGACGTAGAAACGAGGCACGCAAACCGACACTTTGATGAAGCTTTAAATTCTTTGCCGCTACGTCTTCAACATACACTTCATAGGCTTGAGAATATTACAATAAATACTATCCTATGAATAAATGTTTTTGTCCGGAATTGAGCCAAAACTATATATGGACTCAATTGGAAATTTGTGTCCTTACAAATCTCCCCCTTTGGCTATTCCGGGACAAAAACCAAAACAAAAATCCTAAAGGGCCGTCAAGCTCACTAGACTCTAAACATAACCCGCCCAATCTTGACTCAACCCAAGGATCAAACTCTTTGCCATAGAAAGATGCCGCTTTAGAATAATTCCTGCACACTTAAGCAAACTCATCAAATGCATAGGGAATATCAAAATATTAAATGCAATTAATTAATTACTCCCCCTTAATTAATTCTCCCTTTAAACACATGACCTACTTAGAAAGACGTCTCCCCCTAAGATAAATCTCCCTCAAACGAAGATACGATAATAATAGGATTAGATACCATTTCTCCCCCTATCATCATTCTCCCCCTTTTTGTTCGGGAATAGGCAAAGGATAAAGAACGAATAAACCGCATGAGAAAGCTTAAAGTGTTAAGACATGAAAGCATATGGGCAATTAAAAGCAAGGCAAAGATAAACGAATATCATATATATAGACATTAGAAATATACCAATATAGAACTTGCATATATATAGATATAAACACACACATGACACAAAATACAATAAGTTTGCACACTCCTATGGCAAAAATGTGTCATATGGAAACGGAAGTGTAGGGGTGTGAACTAGCAACAATTAAATTTAGACCCAAACACTTAAGAAACGTTCACGGAGTTCTCATTTGATTGCAAACTTCATCACAGTTAAATATAACCTCATGTGACAATATAAAGATTGAACTCAATGAACAAACATACACAATGCATATAAGCCTAGCATGATGATGATTCTACAAACCAAATAGAGTCATGACATTAAAGACAACTAGGATAAACGGACATTGTGCAAACCGTTGATATACCATCCAATTCTCCCTCAATGAGCATATATATTCTTTTGTTTGTGAATGAATATATCAAACAAACATAGGCCTTGGCAATTGCTTTTTGTTTAATGCCAAATATTCTGTTTTTAGGCCTTTGGATCACGTATTTCTTTTAGATCTAATCAACGGTGGCTTACTATCGCAAAGGACTTAATTCATCCTTTCGGAGCCCTTCCCCGTGCATATATTAATTTATCATGTTTTCATTTTTCACACAAATCTCTCATGCAACGGATTTTGACATGCACTAGTCCTCCTAGGTCATAGATATGTAGATGACTAGATTGATAGGAGAACACTTCAAAAAGCTCAAATATAACATGTGACATTAAGATTTCAAAAGAGCTCGTGCATGTGTGAATAGAGGCATATAGAAATAGAATCCATTTAAACAATACAAAATCCAACTACTCCATATAAAACATGGTAAAGAACATTTTAAGGATTGAAAATCTAAACCAAAAGTTCTAGCCACATGGGAGCGTAAACGATAGGATTCAAACACAAATATATGCCACATAAAGTGTGTCAAACAAAAATACACACAAAATAAAATCTTTTTGAGTTTTTAACATTTGTTAAACAAAAATAAATATTTACTCAAAAGGACAAACAAAAATCATTTGTATTTTTCATTAAGCTTAAATGAAATAAATAAAACACAAATGATAAACAAAAATCTTTTTATATTATGCAGTCGATTCAAACACAAAATATAATACAAAAAGATAAACAAGTCATAATTTCTAGCATGTGATATGAATTAAGGCAATGACTAGAAAATGACTAAACAAGCATACATTTAGCATATGAATATAGCATGAAGTACAAACGCTAAAGTATGCAAACACTAACACATTTATCCTTTAGATTTAGCAAGGGAGGAGGCATGTGTAAGTAAATGAGAATCGAAATCCCTATTTTGTAAGGCAACCAAGTCGGATTTCCTAACCCAAATTAATGAAGAATTACTATCTTGGGGTGTAAGAACGTTAGCTATCGTGGTTACTTTTCTATGGGATTTTCTAGGAATTCGTTTAAGATCTAAACAAAACTTCCTAAGATGACCTTGTCGACCACAAAGTGTACAAGTAAGAATATGTCGAAAAGATTTATCTAAGGAGTGATCATTAAATGCATTCCTAGAAGATTCTCCTAAAACATTGGTTTTGACTTTAGGGTTAAAATCATTACAAGAATTGAAGCCTAAACCAAAAGTGTCATTTTTAATTTGGACCGTTCCTAACATTTTATCTAGTTTTTCCGAACGACACTCCAAATCAAATTTGACATTACTAGAATCTTTTAATTTATTTTCCAAATCCAAAATTTTAGATTCTAGTAAAACATTTCGCTCTTCAAAAGCAAGAAGCTCCTTTTTCAAGGATTCCATTAAACCCCTAAGGCTATCTCTCTCGCCTTCTACATAGTTAAGCTTCTCTTGAAGAGTCCTCTCATGAGTCCTAAGGTCTTCTATTAAGGCACTTTCATCAATGACCTTTACACTCTCTCTTAAACTCGCTTCTAACTTCAAATTAGCTCTTTTCAATTTAATAGATTCTTTATATAATTCATGAAAAGCATTTTGAAGTTCACTCATATCAACCTCATCTTCATTTTCACTCTCTCTTTCTTCTTCACTCTCACTATCATCAAAAATAAGAGAATCATGTACAATGACCTTGGAAGTGGCATGTGCTATAATTTCATCATTCGATGAGTTCTCATTATCACTCACATGTCTAGTCATAAAAGCCACAAAATTTTTCTTAGTTGGAGAATCGGGCTTTTCTTCCTTATCACTATCACTAAGGGTTGCATTATATGAAATAGGTCGCTTACCATCTTTCCTTAGTTTAGTGGGGCATTCATAAGCTCTATGGCCATAACCTTCATAACCAAAACATTTATTAGACTCGTCCCTATCAATATTTTCATTACTAGATTTAGGGATCTTATCGGCTTTAGAAATCTTCTCGTTTTTATCATGTTTAGAAGATTCAAATTTCTTAAAATCATTTTTAACTTTATCTTTGTTAAATTTAAGAAATTTTCTAAATTTACGAGCAAACAAAGCCATATCTTTCGAGTCACTATCACTATCGCTCTCTATTACTTGTTTAACCTCTTTGCGGGCTTTTAAAGCAACACCCTTTTCAATTTTCTTTTCAGTTTTAGAGGGAAACATATCTAGTTCATAGGTTTGTAAATCACCTACAAGCTCTTCTAATTTCGTAGAGGCTAAAGTGGGTAAAGAATTTAAAACGGTCACCTTTGGAATAAATCTATCGGGTAGGGACCTTAAAATTTTCTTTACTACACGGTCGTCAGGTATTTTCTCTCCCAGGTTAAAGGATGAATTAACAATGTCAGAAAGTCTAGCATAAAATTTATCAAAAGTTTCATTTTCATCCATTTTGATAGTTTCAAATTGAGTGGTGAGGTTTTGGAGTTTAGAAGCTTTAACGACACTCGTTCCTTCATGAGTTAATTGTAAAATATCCCAAGCTTCTTTAGCGGTCTCACACGTCATAATGCGTCGGAATTCATCCGGTGCGACAGCGCTAAATAAGGCATTTAAACCACGGGAATTAAAATTCGCTAGCTTAAACTCATTTTCAGTCCATCTATCGACGGGTTTGGGAACTTGTTCATTTTCAATTAAATGTGTTGGTGGAGTCCAATCGTTAACAACAGACATCCAAACACGTTCATCGATAGATTTAAGTGCCGATTTCATTCGCGCTTTCCAATACGCGTAGTTAGAACCATCAAAAATAGGAAATTTTGAAAATGGGGAAAAATCCATATTTAGCCAAAAATTAAAGGATCTTAACGAAATAATTTATCGTTTCTTGCTCTGATACCAATTTGAAAAGTAGGATATATTCCCGGGGGGTGAGTGATTATCTCAATTAAAATCAAAGTTAATTTCCTTTTGCGGAAGCGTTGAGATGATGGTTCAACAACAAATAAAACAACCAAGTTTTAATTTCACAAAACAGATTAAAACACAATTCAAGCCCTAGAATTTGCCTAAGTCATAATTAACCATTATTCAAAGTTAGGCGAAACCAAATTAATGCAAGTGACTTGAATAAACCAAATTTACCCAATATTAAATTAAAGTCTCAATTTAATTAGTGTGATTGTAAAACCAAATTTTATCTTGAAATTAATCTAGCATGCGTTCTAAGTGATATAGAGCAAGATAAAATCAACAGTCACACAACACCGCGATGTACGAGGAAAAACCCACTAACGGGAAAAAACCTCGGGACGGCCCTAGCCTCAAATCCACTAAAAATGGTATTACAAAATACAAGACAAAAGACTTACTTCCTAAACTCGAACCCTCTCAATCCGTGATGCTCCTTCTTGTATCAACCTCCAATTAGCGGATAACCAACGGAGCTCCACCGTGGTCTCGGAATACACCAATAGGACTTTGTATGGTCACCGTCACCCAAACATGGAGCCTTTCTCCTTGTGGGTAGAATCTCAACAAAAGTCTTCTTTGTGATGGGGTGTATAAGCAAACCCGAAACGTCTCTTGAATGCGGTAGAGAAAACCGGTGCCAAAAACTCCAAGTAAAGATATGTATATATAAAGCTTGGATAAACAATTATTGGGTGTAAACTAGAGTGTGTATGAATTTTTCATTAAAAATTGACACTCAAAACTTGAACATTTTCCTAAAGTGATTTTGCTCTCAAACTCTCTTTTGGAGATAAACAAATGTTGGAAAAGTTCACTTGGAAAATGTGTTTCCCGCACATAATAAAGCATGAAAAAAGTTGGTTGAAAACCAAGTGGAAGAGTGGGGAAAAACTGCAAAAAACTGCCAAATAACTGTTCCCGCTGGAAGTTCGTTCGAACGAACTTGATTCTCGTTCGAACGAGACTTCTAACGAGTGACCAACCTGGGCTCGTTAGAAGTTCGTTAGATACCTCGTTAGAACGACCATTCGTTCGAACGACATATCGAACGACTGTCCAGTTAGTGTTGTTGGCAAAACTCGTTCGAACGAATCTGGTTCGAACGACAAAACTAGTTCGAACGAAATCTGGTTCGAACGAAAAAACTCGTTCGAACGACATTTCTAACGAACGTCCAGAAAGTTTATAAAATGCGATTTTGGCCCAGAAACTTTTATATACTTATTTTTAAGTTTCTAATTGATTCTTTCTGAAAAAATAAAATGCAGTTTTTATTAACCTAACACCCAATACAAATTGTTCCAAACTCATATATAAATATAATTACATTCATACCTTGGGAGCATGGAACCTTAGTTGATGACGTAGAAACGAGGCACGCAAACCGGCACTTTGATGAAGCTTTAAATTCTTTGCCGCTACGTCTTCATCATACACTTCATAGGCTTGAGAATATTACAATAAATACTATCCTATGAATAAATGTTTTTGTCCGGAATTGAGCCAAAACTATATATGGACTCAATTGGAAATTTGTGTCCTTACAAGAACGAAATGAGATGATGTTTCTCAAACCCATGATGTGGGAAAGCGCTAACTAACTCCTGAAAACGTTCCCAACACTTATCAAAGGCTTCATTGTCATTTTGACAAAAACCTTGGATTTGAGCCTTGACAGAATTGGTTTTGTGTTGCAGAAAGAATTTTGAGAGAAACTTAGTCTGCATATCTCTCCAGGACAAAACAGAATTCGGGGGTAGAGACCATAGCCAGGTCTTAGCTTTATCCTTTAAGGAAAAAGGGAAAAACTTTAATCGGATAACATCTTGTGGGCATGCTTGATCACCAAACGCCTCACATGTATCTTCGAATTCTCGAATATGGAGATATGGTTTTTCAGAATCCATACCATGAAATGTAGGAAGAATTTGAATCATCCCATTACGAAAGTGGAACTGACCAGCATTATACGGGAGTAAAATGCAACCAGGGGTAACAGTTCGCTCCGAAAATAAAAGATCTTTCATGGGAAGATATGGTATCTCTTCCTCTCCAGCACCAACACCAACACTACCGTGCACAGACATATTGCTACCCAACAATTCAGAACCCTCACTCAGTGTTTGACTCAAAAGTGTGGAACGTCGGTAGTATGAGAATTGTCAGAGTTAGCTTCAATAAGGGGATTTTCATGAAATTAGGTTGGAGACAACAGAGGAGTTTGCATGAACAACTTATGAAAGATGAGATGAGATTTTTTTTCTTTCTTAAGGTGAAATTCGGGATTAACCAACCTAACCTAAAGTCTACCTAATTCCCCGGCAACGGCGCCATTTTGATTGAGCGGAAAACCTAGCGTCCGTGTAATACGCTAGTCGTTGTTATCGGCTTCCAACCTCAATACAAAAAAACCTAAACTTGTAACTACACTCTTAAGGAGTATAGTGGCGAGTCTGGGTATCGAATCCACAGGGAGTTAGGACGTGTGAACGTGACGACAAAGGTAAGGTAGTTTAATCCTAAAGTTGATGTTAAAAGAAAAGAAAATAAAAAGATGATTAATTTTTGGATTTTATTTATGAATTAACTAAATTCAATTAAATTAACCTACACATGAAAAATTCACTAACTAAGAAGGAATTAATATGAATGAAGAAATGGGTTAAGAATACACTCCCCCAAACCCTAGTGTGTATGCCAGTACAAAATTAGTCATAAATTAGATAATTGATCAGACCCAGTCTTTAGTACTCCAAAGCATTACATATATGAGGTTCAAGCCAGCATCATACATAATCAAAGAATGAGTAAAGAAGTGTCGCAATAATTCACGCGCGTTGCATCCTTAAGCACCCCAGTTACCTAGGGCAAACGAGGTCAAAAGGTCTACGATGGTTGTGAAATTATACAACACGATCTAATCATTTATTTAATTTAGAGGAAAATTTTTATAGCTATGCATACCACATCGGGTTGGGTTAATGCATCCCAACCCTTGAAAATTTAGCTAGACATGGTTTTATTAGAAAATAAATTCATAACAATATATGGAATTGTGGATCTAACAAACATTTTTAACAAATTGCAAAACAATTGAGAATTGAATTGGAAATAAAGTAAAGAATAAATAAGAGAATGAAAAATTGATACTTGTATTCAGCAATAGGGAAAAGAGATGAACTTGAATCCAGAAAAATTCTTCTTCTTCAACCTTACAAACTAGGGTTTATGAAAATTTCTATGTAAAGAAAAACTAAGAAAACTCTCTAAAATCTGACTTTCTCTCTCTAAAATTATATTCTACTCTCTAGAATTCGTCTCCCCCTTGGAAAGAAGTAGGGCTTGGTCTTTTATAGCACCAAGTAGCACGAATTTGACAGCTAGAATCGCTTGTTACGCAAGATTTTACTAGCTATGCACCTCTTGAGCTTCATAATTAATACCAGCAATTCGCACAGCCGGACCGGTCCGGATCCATTTGGTACCTAATCGGTTCTTTTTTTTTTCTGACCGGATCGGTTTGGTTCCATCCGGATCGGTCCTGTTCCATCCGGATCGATTTGGTTTCTGGTCCATTTCTCTTCATTATCGGGCAACTTCAAAACATCGTAACTTCTTTACCGTAGCTCGGATTGAGGTGCTGTTTTTTCCACTGTTCTTATAATTTAGATATCTTCAACTTTTTAGTTGGACCCACCTCCGGACTAAGGCTGAAAAATTACAAAAATGCCCTTCAACTCTCTATTTATTGGTTTCTTTCACTGTTTTGAGTTCTCCTCCGCACTAACTTGCATGAAATACCTATAAAGCACATGCGAAATACACAAAGCACAAAATACTTTCCAAAATAGGTTAGTAGCATAAATACGAGATAAATCCCAGCTATTTACACTGCACGAGATCATAAAAATACCGAAATTAAGGGGATAAATGTGAAGAATATGTGCCTAATCACATTGCAATAAACTATGAAGGATTTTTGGACTTTGAGTATTGACTGTGATCCAATCCAAATGGAATGTGATTCCCTTCTATAGACATATAAGATAAATGATGACAATGCTGAAGAGTTGGAGACAACAACCCATCGGAGAAGGTGTAGATCGGGTCCAATTAGCCAGAGCATCACACTATAGTTTATCATTTTTTTATATATTAGCGTAGTGTACAAAACATTTGGTTTATATGCTTGTTTTTAATAATATGTTGTATTGCGTATTAGTGTGGTTTCTTTTAATATTATGGTTGTGTTGCAATTTTAAACTAATTAAATTCAATTTAATTGAAGTCAATTACTTTTAATTAAAAATGTTAATCTAATTTAAAAAATAAAAAATAACCAATAATTACCACGACATTCCAACCATCGCGCTTAATCTCCCCACGACAATTGGTTTGCCATGTTGATCCTCAGTTTGCTCTACCACAACTTATGACTTTGGGAGCATTTTTCTCCCAAACTTTCAAGTTTTGGGAGAAAATAAAATTTTCATGCTTTGAAAAGACAAACTAAGCAAAAGCCTCCACTTGATGTTTAATGCCTTAGGCCTTATAAGTTTTTATGTTTAGACATCTTCAAATCATTTGGCATCCTAGCATACCAAAATTCTTAAATGTAATTTTGTTACATCAAAATTAGAATGTTACTTAAGCAAAATGGATAAACAAAATATGATTACAAACTTTTGAGACAATTGGATTGCTATGCGTGGATGGTGAAATAAGAAAGTGTTAAAAAGTGCTCAAGCATCAATTCAAATGTCGCGCGATCATCTAATTTGTCAAACCCAAATTGGGTGATCTAAGAGTAATCTAGACTCAAATTTGCCATTTTTAATAAAATATTATGTTGCTTAATTCTCTCCAGGGTTTTTCTATTAAAATCATGGTGAGAAGTATCATTATTCTCTAGAGATAGTCTTAGATATCAATAAGGCTCTATAATGGACTTGAATGTGCTTATGGCTCGATAATTCGATCATATGTTTATCTAATTAATAGATAGCAGTAGTCCGCTCGTTAGGTACCCGTTTAAGTTTACTGTATTAAACAAATGCATAATTTAATAATTTTATAATACTTATAATTTTAGCCACATATTTAGTTTTCTCGCGAATATTATTACACTTACAAATAAATATTACTCATTTAATATTCTTAAAATATTTGTGTCAAAATCATAGTCATTATTATACTTATAAGTATATATTATATATTTAATACTTTTAGAAGGGTCGGATAGCATTAGAGCCAATGGATTCAGACATATCTTGTATTTCTAATAATCTAATGTCTAATCTGAATTCGATTTGATCCGACTAATTTCTCCACAACTGGATTTGGATTGATCGTATTTGACCTGAATCTGAGCCATTGACATACCCACTTTAATATCAAATTAGGTTCCATTTAACATTAAAAATATAAATCTTTGAATTTTGTTGTTTACTATTGAATTAGATTTAAATAACAACATTTATTATTAAGAGGAAAGTCGTAATTGCTTAATATCAAATGCTAGATTTCATTAATAAAGTTTTAATTCAATTTTACCCTTACTATTTTTGTTAAATGATACAAATATATATAAATAATAATGTCAAAAGGGTCAACATAACTTTTATATTGCATTTAAAAGCATATAAGTTCGAACTAACAACATATATTAACAAGTTCATTTTGTCAAAAGAGAATAAATATATTTTAAGCATTTGAAATTCAACATTATGCCTTCAACATTTAGCGGCTAAAATGCAAAGGGTCCCATAAAAGAATTAGTAATACTATTTGTGCAAGCCATATTTCTAATGTATAAATTATACATTCCTTTAAATTTTAAGGGTATCATGTTGTGTATTATTAGATTATACTAAGTATGTGTTATGTATAACTAAGTTTATTTCACCCATATACATATATATGTCTGATGGTTAATATATTTTAAATTCAAGCTTATTAAAATTATATTTAATATATGATAATTAATGTTAGATCATTTCTTTGACATTTTGCCCTGCCAAAGGAAAAACCAAAACTTAAATGTTGCCCCAAGGGATGAGCCTTTGTGAAAAGTCTCGAGGCACTTGAAGTCCCTCACTACCGGTTCAAGAAACTTCTAAGTGTAGCAGATAGGCATATTGCCTCGCTGAAGATACTAAAAAAATATTGAGAGGTTACCAAAGGCACTAATGAAATTACTGAGGGCTGTCACACTACTTATCAACACCACAAACTCATACATTTTACTAAGGGTACCACATAAGGGCACCACACTCATTGAAAAAAATAGTTACATCTTCATAATTTCGAAATTGATTTCTCTCTCTCTCTCTCCCTCTTGTCTTCGAACTAAGGTTTCAATAGTTCTAAGACTTATGGGCTAGATATCTTTAGATACATTTACATAGGCTATGAAAAGGACCCTAAGGAGAGGATAGGGGTGGCCTAAGAAAACCTCATCTAATTAGGATTCTAATACTAGTTCATTAATCACAATTAATTTTACTAAACTGTTATTATTATAACTTCACTCCATAACTCAAAATTATTTTTTGTGCTCCTTATTATTAAACTTAAATATCCCCAGGTTAAGTTTATAGTTACTCGTTAATAAAATAAATTAATAGCAATTTATTTTAATTAACTTTTTTAATTCTGTACTTCATCGAGCTTAACTTATTTGTATTGCGAGATTAACATAATCCACAAGCAGAGTTTAAAACATACAAAATTTATAAGAATCTCAGGGAGTATTACCAATCTCTACACCTAGACATGGATATCATCCATAAATGACTTTTATAATATATTAATCACCACCATAAAATCTTTTAAGTTTATTGGTCCAACAATGAATCTCACCCAAAAGGTTATAAGGTGTACATTGTTTTATAAAAATCAGTACAAAGACAATGACTTCAATATTCTCGAGTTCAATACACACAAAGTGTACTAACATAATAAGTTAAAACTATATTGTTCCCCGTAATCAAGGTAAACCAACTAAAATATTGTGCTATAGCCCTACTGATGGTATGTCCAATTATATATAAAACTGTGAGCGAGAAACTTATGTTCCACAAGATTTGAAGATCCATTATTTTCCATGTTAGTACCCTACACATCAAATCACCTACTATGCAAAATAAAAGACACAAAGAATATATAAAATAATATGTACACTAAGCCCATTCATGTTTTTCATTCAAATGGGAAAAAATGATTTTATTAAATAAGTAATAAATGGACTAACACAATTAGTTTCTACATATATACAAAGGGACACTCAGAATTTAGTCATCGAGTAATGTCTTTGTTTTCAAAATGTAGCTTATGCGTGTGACTTAATTTATTTTTCAATCATTATATTTCACACTCGGTTCTCCAACACCAAGTGTAATGAAGAACACTCGACCCCGAGTAGTGCGTATAGAATTTTCTATCTAAGTTTTAGCTCTCAATGGAACATATTTTCTAAACACTAAAAAAATGTAAAAAAATAATGTGCAACGTGAAAGAAACTCTATAACTTTTAAAGCAACTCAAATATCTTTTTAGACATACCCCATATCTATTACTAACTTTTCTAAGGTTTCTTCACAAAAATCTTTAGCAATGGTGGGCTAAACATAGTTTCAACAAAATTTATTGTGTGTTTAGAAAATAATGAAGGTTTAACAATGTTTTTTTAGGATTTAAATTGTAATACCCCTTATTTTCAACGTATCGACTGGCCAAACCTCAACGGTGAAGATAGAGGGCATCAAATAATTTAAATCATTTTAAGCATTAATGAATAACTGAAGCAAAATAAAAATATCCACGACGGTGTATAAAATATACGAATAAAAAGATATAACAAATATAAGTCTCAAATAACTGAATTGATAAACCTGAATAAGTTCCACGATACAAATGTCTCAATTGCTTCAAAATTGCAATGTAAATAACTCTGGAACTCACCACGACCCATGATAAAAATATTTGAATAATAAAATAAAATGTACAAAGTCTAACGATAAAATAAATACAATGAGAAGTAGTTGTACTTATCCTTCTTTAATAACTATATAAGCTTTACCCTAAGATTGGTATGCTCATCCACGCTCCTATATTTGTTGAATACCTTATAGGAAAATAACGCGGGTTGGACCCCACAAATTGCAAGAAATAACTTACTTTACGTAATAATAATTATTGCAAAATATTTACATCTCATGTCGTCCCATTCGACACTCAGCCCCAATGTATCTCACCTCACCTATAATTAGGTAATCCTAGCCATATGTGCCTACCCTATTCAAGGAAACACTAATAACGTAAGCACTCAAGTCCCAAAACAAACCATGTAGCCTACATAGCTCTCAACTTGCAATACAATATAATATCGTCATTGATAATAATATATTAATATTACTATCCACTTATAGTATCCTCACCTCACATAATGTCCAAATAAGTTAAGTCCCTCAATACGCGTTAACAACTATCCCACACAGTACCAACATAACTTTTACTCCTCCCTAGACTAACTATAGTACTACCCAATATCTTGATACATTGTACCCAAAATTAGTCTTCGTACCCAATAATAATAATCTAACTAATATGATATACAATATACATCCAACCTAGTCAACGACTAGTCTAGCTACCCAATTATCCACTATATAAGTAACTATTAAGCTCCATATCACTAACTACATAATTTTTACCTGGTGCCACAACACAACATCATACTCATTATTCATTTACCAAGTGTCTCACATACGTAGTACCTATATACTACCTCATATTCAATATACAACAACATCTTAGTAAAAATAATAACACAATCCAAATCCTCATATGAATATGTCCAACACCGGACCAACTACATATGTGTGTGTATATATACACACACACACACACACACACACAAAGGCTCAAACTTTTGAGGATTCTTGTGCCTCCTTAGAGTTAATCCATATGAAGCTCCACTCCTAATAGATTGTACAACATCCACACGTAAAGAAAATGGGGGAAATAGCTACACCATCACACCATCATGCAATCATATACCAATACTACTCAATGGTTCAGGCCTCCCCTATCTCTCAATTACGAGATGATTGACCAAATATATATAAAATCGAGATATAAACATATACACAACCTGTATCATCAACTGGGGTGGTAGTACTCGAACATGCAAAGCAATCCTATGAATCCCCATTGATAGATTTCCTATGAATACACTCCCATTAATATGTCCACACATATCATACAACATCTAATACATATATACAAACACAATATTTCACTCTGATCATGTAAATCTACTAAAATTCTTCCGAGATAACCTCAATCCCATATACATAGCCTCCACTTAAAGGTATAGGATCAGAACCCTAATATCCTACTTAAAACCCTTTGCGAACTTCCTAGGTCAAAACCTTAAGTCTCATTCGAAATCCACCTCAAAATAATAAAAGTCCCTTTTTGAGTTGGGACCCAATTGATCCCCTCCTCAGAACCTAAAATGATGTAGTTTTTATAAAAACATGTCCATAACCTAATTTCTTCGATTTGCTTCATCTTAAATTGAAACAAAAGGATTTCCTAACCTATAATCACTGCCACAACAACCCAAATATCATTGTTAATGGATACTAAATATGACTATAACAATATATAATCATTAGATTAAATCCATCAAAATAATGTTTAATAAGGGTTCTTCTTAATAATGAGATTAATCATTTAAAACATATTTGAATCATGAAATATCAATCCAATCATCTGAATCATCACACTAGACCAATCCTACAACAATCTAAATAATTCTAAACATTTAACAAGGCTAAAACTAATGTATTCCATTAATTTACATGAGATCTCAACCTAACATGTGACTAATCCCAATTTAAATAAAAGTAGCAATTAATCATAAACAAGTTAAATATAATACATAGTAAAGAAAGTTATTTCTTGCCTAAATTGAAAGATTGAATCCTTGATTAAGTTCTTCTTGTGTTTCTCTTGTTCTCCCCAAATCTCCTTTGCTAGCTAGGTTTTGGTCTTATATTTTAGATGTGTTATTAATAAGGGTTAAGTCTCTATTTAAACCCTTAATCTCGTTGGTCTACTATAGCATAATTTAAGACCTCGCCCAAAATACTAAAAAAATACTCCTAGAACTTAATCCAAATGGGTACTCACCCCTAGGGCCCAAATCGACATACTAAAAACATCATTTTGGTCCTTTATGCCCCATATAGCCCATTCTAACACTATACACTTGTAATACAAAAATAAATGACACACTATTATTAATTTATAATTGTTTATATATAATTTAAGTTCTCAATTTAAATTCAATTATAACACGAAATCAATAATTTTACATAATAACTATACACATGGCCCAATTAAAAATAATTATTAAATAACCACTTATTTAATTAATTAAAATGTGGGGTATTACAAAAATGGTGAAATGTGAGAGGGAGAGTTGAGAATGGGTTTTAGGAGCATTCTTTATGTTAAAATAAAATATACCACTTTTTTTTAATTAATTAATTAATCACTTGAAGCTTATTTTTTATATAGAGTTTATTATGCAAAATGCTTTCAAATGTTTTGCATAATTTTGGAGATGATCTTAAGATTATATGATCTACTCCCAAGTCCCAATATATCTTAAATGTTGCAAGGCTAAAGAATTTACTAAGACTTGGTCAAATAATTTCTACCATTATTAACATATTACCTAAGATCATAAGTTCAAATTTTGCTAGTAATCTTTATCATAATTCATTTATTTTTAAGTTGATTGTGAAATTACTCTAATAGGATCTGATAATTGAGTAAATATCAATCGGAATCAGAATTGATTACAAATCTCTAAGGACATATTTCACACTTATTTTAGGTTTTAATTTTATGTTGGATTAATTTTGGAACAAATATTTGAGTCATTATATCTTTGTATTGAGTCTATCGAGTTGTAATGCTGCATCATATGAAGACAAAGAGATAAAACATCATGACTGAGATTATCGGTCCTAATCAGACAACATTATTGCATACCGAAGATTTGGTAAATGTAACGAGTTTTCATGTTTTGTAATTCCTTGTAGTTTATTTTTATTGCTTCGATGTGAAATAACATGAATTTATTAAAACCATTTTTGGAAAAGGTTTAAACATATTTTTTACAAGTTTCGTCAAGGGTCATTATAGAGTGACCTCGTTGGAACAAGATCACCCTCGATCAAATATGGTATCGATCGATAACCTATTTTTTATGTAGAATACCTCAATTGAAGAAAATTTTCAAACAAGGAACCATTGATCGACGTCTTTTTCTAACGAGGGCCCACTGATCATAAAAAATGAACCTCGAGTGAAGATTTTATATATCGATAGCTCCTCAATCGAAATCTCTTGTTCAAATGAGGGATCCCTAGTTTGAATGAGGGCATTCATCTTGGAAAATGTGTTTGAATGGATTTATTTCACTAAAAAAACTATTTAAACACCTTTAGACGTGTGTTCCAATTGATGAAGCCCAATTTTTTTAAAACCCTAAATTGGTTTTGCTATAATCCTTCTGTTTAAATAGCTTGTTATCTCTATGAAACTAAATTAGACTATAGATTGATAAATCCCTGGTGATTTTGTGGGATCATTCTCCAATCGAGATTGATGGATATTGAGGCCTTGGATTTTGATCAACTGTTTTCCTAGACTGGAGCGGTTATCACTAGTATGGGCAGAGGCAAAGGATCATAACACAAAGTAGCGACATCATGGCGGTAATCATTATCGTATATGTAATTTGTGTCTGAGTGCTTATTAAGTCCTGGAAACATTCATTCAATACTAATGTACTTTGTGTAGGTCGAGTGCGATAGTGGTTTTTCTCTTAAGGTTTTCCACTTTAAGTCATGGTGTCATTTGTGTGATCGATTTTTATTTTTCTTTTGTTATGACTCATAATTGCATAGAAATTTGGACTAAATAAATTTATTCTTCAAATTTAAAATTTGGTTTAAATAAAAAGATTTTTTTAAAACTTTTTTTAATTTTTGATTAATTGATTTGGATCCTTAAGGCTCATGCCTATTTTCAAGCTGGAATCATAGTCAATTTTTATCATGCATTCGGGGTATATTTATTGAGGGTCAATCAGTCACACGATTGATTGTGTTTGATGGTAGTAACTACACGTACTATACGGTGCGTATGGTTTTTTCCTTATGTCACAAGACGAGAGGGTGTGTTTAGCCATAGTTAAAAGGTGAGGGCGTTGAATAACCTTACTAGGAGAAACTATTGTCCCTAAACCTGAGGAATCATGGTATGAGGATGAACATATGGTAGTTAACTACACCTTTAAAGGGCTTAATGTTATTTTCTGTAGTGTAACCCAATAAGAGTTTTGCTATATCTCTACCCGTGCTCCATCAAAGGAGGCGTGGGACATTCTTTAGCTCACCTACGAGGGTACAGGAACCGAACAGGTGTCAAAGTTCCAATATCTTTCCATCAAATTTAAATAATTGAAGATGTGAGAAAATGAGGCATCCAATTGAGTTTTATGCAAATTCTTTGATGTCTTGAACTCTCACTTTTATTTAGGAGAGAACATCCTGAACTTTAGTTTTGTATGAAAGTCCTTAGGTCATTACTACGTAGATTCCTTCCCTATGTCTCAACTTTAACCATCGTAGGAGGTATAAATAACATGAAGGTAGAGGAGATCATAGGGTGGATTCAAACCTTTGAGTTAAAAAATTATCCACCGCCCAAGAAAGGGAAGGGCATCACCTTGAAGACAAAAAAGAGTTTTCCCTCGATCTCGAACAAAGATTCCAATGAGAATGAGTTCTCAACAGTTTATTTCTAATAATAAAGGAGGAGTGAACAATAATTTCTACAAGGTAGAGAAGTCTTCTGGTAGACGAGATCGTAAGTCTCAAGGAGAAGATAAATTGAATGATGACTCTGGGAGGTACTTTGAATGACATGGTTTTGGGCATTTGGCACGCGAGTGTCCTATTCGGATAAATAAAAGAAACATTGAATATAAGGAATTGGAGGCTACTCTTAATGGTGGTAACATTGACTCAAATAATGAGTCTCATGTTGAATGCAACTCTACTACGTTCACTTCCATCAAAGATATAGTTGGTCCTCAAATCTCCCTTAATGAAGAAAAGGTTGAGAAAAGTGTGTTGAGTTTGATTTCAACGGAGACAAAACTATTAAAGAAGGGAATTTTATCGATGAGACTTTAGAATAACTTCAAGTGAATTTCAATGAAATCCTTGAGTTGAGTCGAGGCATGGAGAAGGTTAATGACAAGCTTATTGATAATCATGGTTTATATAGGAGTGATATATGTGATTTGAAGGATATTGAGGCAAAAATGATTATCTTGAAGAATATAGAAGATAATCTAATTGAAAAGTTAAAAGCAGAGGATAAGGAGATTGAGTTCTTGCAGTAACGTCCCGACCCAGATTTATGGGTTACCCATAGTCAAACCTGTCCCAATTGAGCGTTATGTGTGAAGTGCGATGAAACATCCTATATAATATTGCAATTCCAGTTTTATTTTAATTAGCATTTTACTTGTTTAGCATGCGATTCTAATTTCAATTTCAAACTACGCGAGGGACCCATGGAAAGTATCCCCGGAGTCCAAGCATACAGTTCTACTGACGTAAAGATAAATAGAATACTTACATGTATAACGCTCTCAAAATACGAACTCGCACCCAACCTGCTGTAACAAAGATGAGGGTGTGAGATAATGTCCAGTGGGAATATACAAAATACAATATAGAAACGAACGACATAACAAAGTCTCCACACCTTATACTTACGTGCACATGCAACTACCTTGTACGTATATATATATATACTTATATATACTTAATGCATGTAAAAGTTTTACTTCCGAAAATGTTATTTAGTCTGATTAATTTACCTTAATCTCATAAAGACTTATTCTTTCTTAACTTGACATTTATCCCTCCTATTAACACACATAGTTAAATACTCGAAACCACTACACTTTGTTTAACCGAAACCATTTTTTTATCGAAATTACTCTTTCCATTTAAAGCGATTCACATTAGTATTTTCATTGAAAATTACATCTTTCAGCACACACGAACACTGTGTTAGAAAATACTTTTTTAACCTTTGAAAACCTTTCACAACACACCTTTGTGCCAATTATGAGTTACATCTTCTTAGATTGCTTAACTCACCCATTTACGCTATACATCCCCTTTCCTTTACTTTAAGGGCAATAATCAATTTACCCATTTATTGTCCACTTTGTCCTTTTTTGGAACTTTCATTAGTTCATTCAAGTTAGGTCGTGTTAACACATTTTACCACCCAACCCATTTCTCTATATGTTCCTTATTCGTTTATCTTATTATCTGAATCTTTCAATAAACTGCGTACTTTAACGAGCTCCACAGCACCGACGACATCACCATATGCTCTAGCCAGTGACTTTGGGTCTTTCACCCCAGGTCTCCGGGACCTCCTTAATTATCCCGGTGTCATTAGAGTTACTTTTATATGATTTGATATTTTACAAATGTCCCCATTGTCCCTTCTTTTCCCTTTTTACCCTGCCGAAGCCAAACCTGAGGTTTCACCCCAACTTGGGTTACACTTTGAAAATCGTCATTTCATGTCCTTTACACTTTAACTTTGATCTTTGGTAACACCCTTTCCAACATTTTTATGAAGAAAAATGTTCCACTATAAATAAAATTACCATTTTACCCATTTGTTTCTAAACTTATTGTTTTCCTCCATTTTACAAGTGTTGTTTTCCCAAAACATCTTAAGTTACTCACACTAACTTCTTAAGTGCTTTCAATACTTTTTAACATTTGAAGTATCATTCTTATCAAGCTGGAAACCTCTTTATTCCATTATTTCCCTCTGAAATTCATAAGTGCTAATCTTTCAAAACATTATTAAGTTACACACACACCAACTTCCCAATGTTTAACCGTTAACACTATTCCAACATCTTTACTAACCATATTTTCAAATTAGACATTTTTTTACTTTCTTTATTCAAGAAATCTAATTACATCTAAAGGCTACTTTTATAAGAAAATGACAATTTCCTTTTATTAACACACGTAGCCTTACAACCTTACACTTATCACACTTTTAACTTTTTTTTCACACACTTCAAAGGCTAAACTTTGTATTTTGCTCATTTCATGTTTAAACCTAACAAACCTTCTTTAAACTTGTTTATGTGTTCATCATTAAGACAATACAAGTTTATATGCATGAAAAGATGGATTTAACTCTAAAACCCTATTACATGGGTCATATATACCATTTAATTTGAAATTTCATATTACTTGCAAAATATACCATTTACAAGACTAAGAGACATTTTTATTTCTTTAAAACTCAACAAATGTCTAACTTTTATGAAATCTACATTTTTGCGAGAAGCTTTGGAATCTTATTTCACTAAAATATTCTAGGATGATAAATATCATTATAAAACATTTTATTACATAAATGCTTAATTTTAACATTCTAGAAATTTAACATTTTCTTACAAATCCCAAACTTTATTTTCAAGAAAACTTTAAAATATTCAAGAATAATGTTTCTCCTAACAAATGACATTTTATGTAACATTTTTATTCTATAAAAATGATAAATACCAATTGTTGTATGTAAATATTGTACTCCCACGTGGACCAATGATTAATGAACACTTGTCATCCAATGTGAGCGACCAGTCTACTTGATCAGCATCTGAGATACTTAGTCGACAAGAAGGCCGACCAACACTAGAAGGCCAACCAACAAGAGTATCAATAGTTACTTGGATGCAAGAGTTTTACTTATTGTTCACCGATGAGAACGCATAGCAATATAAAGGCGTTCCATCTTTAGGGTTTTGCACCCCTATAAATACAAACTAATCCCTTAGCTCAAAGGACAACTTGAATCACTCATATGCATACCTGAGCTATTGTAAACCTAATTGAATAACAACAACAATGGACGTAGGTTATTTTACAGTTGAACCACTCTAAAATCTTTTTCTCTTATGTGTGTAGTTTGAGTTATTTATATTATTTTTATCCGTGATTATAAATTTTGAGTTAGTCTATATTTAGACATCAAAAGATTGGCACCGTTTGTGGGAACGTTTGTCTATCATCATTCTCTACCACTTGTTGTGTTTCTTTATCTTTAAATAAATGACTGATCCTAAAAATAGCGTTCGAAATGAAGGCGACACCATCATTCCATTTGCTCCTCCATGTGCTGCGAATTTACAAAGCATTATTCTCAACCTTGCTAAAGGTCAAGAAGCCATATAGGAGACTATCAAACAATTAGCTCGCACCATGCAATCTAAATCCTTTAATTCCAAAAGGGACATGCCTCAACCACCACCACCACCAATTAGGCACGAAAGAAGTTAACATTCTCGTCCTTATCAAGATAGGTCATATCATCTTAGTGCAATTTTTTCATTACGCTCAACTGATTACTATGATGGTGGATCTTTTTCCAAAGAAAGACCAAGTGTCCTGGAACGGCTCAGCAGGAAGTCTGCCTTTAATCGTCTAGGCCCTCGGGTAACCAGAGGACATTATAGGGAGCAAGATCGTCATCGTGAATATATAAAAGGTTTCATAAGATCAAGGGCTAGTATGAGGGAATCTGTGCGTGCTGAGTAGACCTCTCAGGAGGAGAGTTCAGCACATAAGCATAACAAAGATGCTAAATCTACCTTGGTCAGGTCTAAACCATAAGAGCATTCGTGGAAGGGCTCCATGAAACGGTTAGAAGATAGGCTAGGAGAAATGGATAAAATAAAGAATCCATTGCAAAGGAATTTCATCAAAGGATCACCTTTCATTTAAGCAATTGTGGAATATCCTAAACCTTACAAACTAAAACTACCACCGGTTACTCCCAAGTATGATGGGAAAATTGATTCAGTCCTGCATTTAGAGAAATATCAAGCTGCTGTTGACATCTATTCAGTGTCTGGCGAGATAAGATGTAGTTCTTTTTCTGGTTTTATCACTGGGCTAACTCAGATTTGGTATAATAATCTCCCCAGAGGTAAGATCTCTAGTTTTGACTAGTTTGCTGAACTTTTCATTGATAATTTTGTTTTGGGGCTAAGCCGATCAAGAGTGTCACTCATCTCTTGATCGGGCGATGAAAGCCTAGAGAAAGCGCTAGAGAATATATTACCCGTTTTAATAATAAAAAGCTAGGGGTGGAAGACTATGAGGAGAAAATAGCCATAGCAACACTTATGAGTGGATTACTTGCCAAATATCTTTACTATGCATTAGAAAAAAATCCACCCCAAACCATGACAAAACTAATTGCTAAAGATGGAAAAATAATGAATGCTGGGGAAGCCATGGTAGCCGAGGAAGCTCCTGAGACCAAACGTGAATTTCAGAAATAACTTCAATTCCTTCAAAAGGGATCAGAAAGATAAAAAAATGGATCGAATCAAGAAGTATGATGAATATACCCCGCTCAACAAAGGTGTTCACCATAAACTGGAAGAAATCAAGGGGAACAGAGACTTAAATTGGTCTGGAAAGCAAAAAACTCAGGCCTAACAAAAGGGATAAGTCCAAGTATTGTGACTTTCACAGGTACGATGGGCAAAACACCAACAGTTGCATTGCGCCAAAGAATGAGATTGAAAATCTTATTTGGCGTGGAAAGTTGAGCAAGTTTATTAATCTCAATGGCAATAAAAATGATCGGAATAAGTCAGAATCTCTAGCCCGAGCAAGCGATGATAACAAAAGAGCAAGGAATAATAATTTTAAAGAAGATCCAGATTTGTCAAAGAAGCCTAATGAACAAAAAGTTGAGGTCGACATGATATCCTTTGGATGCTATTTTATTACAGGTGGTGATGCTTGAAAAGGAGATGCCAAAGTATAAAGGAAAGCTTATTTAAATGAAGTAAAAGCCTGCCCAATTGTCAAACAAATTGATATGACTGAATTTAGTGATAATCGGCCGAGGAAAGTTAATAGAGTCAGACTAGTAATTGGGTTCTCCAAAAATGATCTGATTGGGGTCCTCTATCTCCATGACGATCCATTGGTTATCACTTGCAAAGTTCATCATGACAGAGTTGCAAGGATCTTAATTGACAAGTTGGAGTTTAGCCGATATAATATTCTACAACTGCTTTGACAACCTAGGGATAAAGATGAGCAAGCTAGAACCATACCATCGACCTCTCATTAGATTTGTAGGAGAAAATATATACCCACTAGGGACCATTAAGCTGGAAATCTTGGTCAGCACCTGGACAACAAGCAGGAGAGAAAGAATTCATTTATTTGTGTTAGATAAAAATATCCCATCAGCTTATAACATCATCCTGGGATGAGTGGGAATCAAGCAGTTAGAGGTCGTGCCATCTATTGTTCACCAATGTATGAAGTTCCCAACAAACTATGGAGTCAGTATAGTAAATGGCAGTCATAAAGATATCAGGGAGTGTTATTATACAGTTGTCGACCAACAAGATATGCAAATGAAGAGCACAACCGCTTTCCACATCGACACTACAGATCTTCAGGAAGAAGAACAGCTGGTAAAGGGAAAAGTTATGGAGGAAACATAATAGGTGGTGCTAGATGACAAGAAGCTAGAAAGAACCACTCAGATTGGTTCTAAATTATCTCATTCTCTGAAACATGAATTAATCACTTTCCTTAGAGAAAGGAGAATGTTTTCGCTTGGAGCCATGAAGATATATCGGAATTGATCCAAATTTCATATGCCATAAACTAAATATCTATCCAGATTCCAATCCGATTAAGCAAAGGAGATGGGTATTCAGTCTAGAGAAGAATGTAGAAATCCAGGATGAAGTAGAGAAGTTTCAATGAGCATAATTAATTGAAGATGTCATATGTCCTAGTTGGCTAGCTAATGTAGCAATGGTCAAGAAGAAAAATAACAAGTGGGGCATGTGTGTGGACTTTGCAGATTTCAACAAGACATGTCCAAAATATCATTTTCCTTTGCCAAGGATTGATCAATTAGTTGATGATATATCAAGTCATGAGCTCCTCATCTTTATGGATGCCTATTCTGGTTATAACCAGATTAAGATGAATCCCGAAGACAATGAAAACACTTCCTTCATTGCCAACCGAGGAAAATATTGCTATAATGTCATGCCTTTTGGGTTGAAAAACGTTGGAGATACCTATCAGAGACTTATAAATAAGATTTTTGAAGAGCAGATTGGTAAAAATATGGAGGTCTACATTGATGATATGCTCACTAAGAGCAAACATGTTGCCGACCACATAACAGACTTAGCTTAAACCTTTCATCAATTGGACAATCACTAGATGAAGCTCAATCTAACTAAATGCATCTTCGGAGTACAAGAACGGATGTTCCTAGGGTACATTGTGAATCAGAGGGGAATTGAAGAAAACCTTAAAAAAATTAAAGCTTTGCTTGAAATGTAATCCCCGACCAACAAAAAAGAAGTTCAAAAGCTGTAAGGAAGTGTAGCTGCTTTGAACCGTTTTGTCTTTTGAGCAATTGATAAGTGCCTTCTATTCTTTAAAATTTTTAGAAAGAATTTAGAATGGAATGATGAATGTGAAACTTGGAGCTGGAAAATTATTTGGGCTCTCCTCCAAATTATATTTATATTTGGTATTTTCAGAGTCAGCTTTTATTTCGACTTTAATCCGACTTCATAAGGGAGTTCAAAGGACAATATATTACATTATCAAGGCATTTAGAGGAGATAAAATTTGATATCCAGGCTTGAAGAAGTTAGCATTGACTCTTAGTGAGGATATAGGAGAATGAGGCCATACATCCAGCTCATACTATTTCATTTATACGGATTTGCCTTTGAGATAAGCACTCCATAAAGTAGAGAAGTCTGGGAGATTAATGTCTTGGGTAGTGTAGTTTAAAGAATATGAAATTATTTACGAACCCAAAATTGCAATAAAAGGCCACGCAGTGACAAACTTTATTATTGAATTTACCAAGTTAGAGGAGCAACATAGTACACGTTTTCCTATCGAGCAGAATTTTATGGAAGAGAGCTTATCTCAAAAGCAAACAGAGATTGTGGCCAATCAACCCGAGTCATTGGCTGCTCAAGAAAAGTTACAACAAATCCAGAAGATATTTAGATAAGGAGTACTTGTGGAAGATAATTTTTTTGTTGACCTTCTAACTTGGCAATTGTTTGTGGATGGATCCCCATGTGCTACTGAAAGTGGTGCAAGCCTCATCATTAACACGCCGAATAATCTGGATGTGGAATACGCTCTGAGATTTCAATTCAAGGCTTCTCGTAATAAGGCTGAATATGAAACACTAATCACAGGATTGTAATTAGCTTCTTTACTGGCCCCCCAACCAGGTATTAATATATAATGATTCCCAGTTAATTGTTAATAAAATGCAATAGATTTGTGGCATAAGAGGAGAAACCATGATAAGATACCACCCAAAAGCAATGGAAGTTATCTTTTTGATCACTTTAGTTAAGATAGTGAGAATTCTAAGACTTGAGAATGCCCCAGCAGATGCCCTTGCTCGGCTTGCTTCAGCAACTCCAACAGAGCTTAGATGAATAATCCCAGCGGAGATTCTTGCTCACAGAAGCATTGATGGGATGGAAATCAGTGTCATAACTATGGACTTAGGTCCTTCCTGGATGAACCCGATCAGAGAATACATCGGAAGAGGTATACTGACCTCTGACCAAAAGGAAGCCAAGAAAATAATGTATAAAGTAGCTAATTATGTGCTTGACAAAGGTATCCCATATAGGGCGAGGATACACAGTCTCCCTGCTTCGTTGTGTTCACCCATATAAGGTAAATGATTTGATCAAAGAGGTATACGAGGGTTCATGTGGGGCATATGCAGTCGAAAGATCTTTGAGATAAAGAATAGCAATGCAAGGTCACCACTGGCCAACAATGAAAGCATATTGTGTTTATTTTACTAAGAAGCATGATAAATGCCAAAATTTGCTACCATACACAGGAGATCAGGAGCAAGCCTAACACCCATCACTTCTCCATGGCCTTTTTCTATATGGGGAATTGACTTGGTCGGGTCACTGCCAACCACCAAAGGAAGATTTAATTACCTTATTGTGACTGTTGATTACTTTACCCAATGGGTGGAGGTAGAACCCTTAGTTGATATGCCCTATCAAAAGCAAATCATTTGCAGATATGTCATGCCTTATGATTTCATCACCGACCATGGTAGTCAGTTTGATAATGAAAATTTTGAAGAGTATTGCATTAGGTCAGGCATCCAAAAACTTCATTCAGCGCCCGGTTATATACAATGCAATGGTCAAACAGAGATCATCAACAAAACCTTGCTAGATGTCTCGAAGAAAAGGTTAGATGAATCTAAAGGCAATTATATTAATGAACTTCACGGTGTCCTTTGGGCATACATGACTACTCCCAAAAAAACAACAGGAGAGACTCCGTACAGGTTAGCTTTTGGCACTAAAGAAATGATTTTGGTGGAAATAGGTCTACTCACTTATAGGGTCTTAAATTTAGATTCACCAAAGAGTGATCTTATGAGGTGATTGAATTTGGACATGATAGAAGAAGTTCAGGAAGATGTTGTCATTCGAATGACTGCCTATCAATAAAGGACAACACGATTTTGTAATCGAAGGGTCAAGCCGACCAATCGAAGCAAGGAGACCTAGTACTTAAGAATGTAATCCAGGAGAGCAATAAGTTGGAGCCTAATTGGCATGGTCCATATCGTATCTCGACGATTATTCGATCACTAATGTATCGATTGGAGACTTTGGAGGGGGAAGAATGTAAAAACCCCTAGAAAGCAGATCATTTGCGCAAACACTATCAGTAATTTGCTTTAAAAATCTTAGCCTAAATTTAATTGCTTATTCAAGTTAATGAAATCTCAGTTTTTCTCCATTCTCAATCCTTTTTGTTTTGTTTATCGGAGTATGGTGGCTATACACCTAAATACACTATTAGAGAATAACAATTTTAACCAATTTTAATTTATAATGGATAAGCAGGCAATTTTTTTTTAATTCAAATAGTTCCTCACCGAGAAAGTCATGGTTCAAACTTTTTTAAACTTTTCCAACTTCAGAAAAGATCTTTGAAAGTTTTTCTCCAAATAACATGGTTCAAACTTTTCCAAGCTTTTCCAACTTCAGAAAAGTTCAAAACTTCACGTATGATTTGTCTTCAACAAGTCACGAATAAGAAGTTAGTAAAACTTCTTAATTAGGGGTTTTACTCGACCAATAATCCTGGTCACCAATGAGAACTAATACTGAAACTTAATACAATAAAGCTATTTACTATTTTAACTAAGTGCATTAGTCGAATCTAAATCTATATATTAAGTGTTTGAGCAGATTATTTAGTCTATAAGTCGATTAATAAATCTTTATATAGTTTACCTATTCGGCAAAAATATTAATCTCAACCATACACTTAAATAATATGAATTCAATCAATAATAACTCCATTTTATTGATGAAAGTGCGCTACAATGGCCACAAATAAACAAAAAGCAGTACAAGAAAGGTATATTTATTCTGTTTGATGCTTTTTTTGTGCCTTGCCCATTCCGACAGGAGGATTATCCAAGGTATATGGAGAATTGATTGTATTAAAGTCCCTTAATATGTGTCTGTTACTGCTTCTCGACCTATCGATTAAATGAGGAGGGTGAACAATCTCAAGCTCATCATGAAGGCCATAATCTACTAAATATTTGGTTATCAGACATTGGGGAATTGAATTAGGAGGAATCCACTTGGTATCTAATTGGAATGGTGGATTGTCACAATATAAGAAACCTTGGTTATTCCAATGCCAAAGGTCACTGTTTTGGTCAAACTTCAACAAAATCAGTAAGTTGGTCCACCCCCACTTATAGTCTTCACGATTTCTCTGAGCAAGATGATCATCGATATGAGCCAAAGCCTCATTATAGCCTTCCATCCAAACTTCCTGGGGATGTTTGTGAAATTGAAAGTTAAGTCTTTAAACTCATTTTGAAGCTTATTGAGAATACTATCTTTGGCCTTTAGTTGAAAAGATTGGTCGGTAATGGCCTTGTCTTTGGCTTGTAACTGGGCATCTTAGTCGGCAAGGATTTTCTTAGTTCTTTCTTCATCAGTAGTTGGCCGAACAACTATTCTCTGCCTAGAAGTTTTCCCAGATTATCCTTTTTCTTCTTAAGTGCCGCTAGTTCTTCAAAAAGTCTTGCATTTTCGTTCTCCAAAAAGGAAGCACCTTTATCAGAATCAATGGTTGATTTATTCAAACTGTCAAATTCATCCCTCAAGGCATTCTTTATTTTTTATAGCATAGCAACAATGGACCTAGCACTCTCCACATCCTGCTTTAAGGAAATTTTTTTCTTATTTAGAGCAAAAGTAATGTCATTTAATTTTTTATCAAAACGCCAGCCTTCACTTAAAACCTTATCCCCAGCTTCATAGTCAATATGGAGTAGGGCTTTGGACTGATTGTGATCTTCTTACAGCTTCTCAATTATCTCATTGTATGCAACATTATTAGCAACAACCTTGTCTAATAGTCAATGAAGGTGAATATATGAATCCTTGACTTGATCGGATACATCTGGACCGAGTAACCCAATTAAGTCTTCTTCAATCAGGGGAACATGACCAACTTCCAGGAGATTCCTACTTCGTCCGAGAAGATCAAATTCAGTAGATATTATAGCTTTCTTCCTTATATCAAATTGTAAAATCACAAACATATATAAGTTTGTGGAATAAATCCAAAACACCAGACGACACAAGGAATAAGTAATGTATTCCAATAAGAAATTCAGATCATTCAAAATCACAAAAAATAAAGACAAAAATCTGTTCTTTCATTAATTAATAGTTGCAGTACAAAAGTTATTACATCACTAAGAAGAAATAAAAAGTAAACTGGTAGGACCTTCTCCTTCTCATCGGTCTTGGCCAGTAACTGGTAGGTTGGCACTGGTGCTGGGCACCACTGAAGACTCAGGGGGCACACCAAAAGATTCCCCTGATCCCTCATCATCATTAAATTCCTCATCCAGATTGGGAGGAGTACTAGGATCATGTCTTGAGAAGAGTTCAGAGCTCTCTTTAGTTTCGATCAACTTTAAGGCCTTAATCCACCCTTCCTTGAAGGATAACTTTTTGGCATACTCAATTTGAGCAGAGGCAATAAAAATGGCCTTCTCCCAGCCTGTATCAAAAGAAGCTTTGCCTTTGTCCTTTAAAGAAACCACCTTAGAAGTTAGGCCAATCACGTTGTCTTTAGTATTTTTGGTCTGGGTGGTGACTTGTATAAGATTTTCCTTGCCTTCAACTGCTTCAGCTCTTTCCTCGATATACTTTATTTTTCCTTCAGCAATGTTGGCTCTGTCATTGGCTTTCCTCAACTCTTTTTCCCAAAAATTTTGCTTTGACTCCAAAGCCAGTCGAGACTCTGCCAGAGAATTTTTCAAACCTTCAAAGGCCTCTTGAATATCTCCAGAAGAATAACGTAGTTAGTTATCCTTCTCCATCATCTGGTTAAAATCAAACAGGAACTACAAATAGAGGCAAGGGATCAAATGAATTCACCATCATAAAGAAAAAGGCAAACAAGCAGAAGAAAGAATATAAAATTACCAAGGCCAAATTATGGTAAGCTCTCTCAGTGAGCCTGAATCTCGACATAGGGGTTGAAGTAGCCCGATCAGCTGGAAGGGTCCCTGATTTGATTAAACCCCTGGCTAAACTAGGTTTAACAACAATAAAGGCTGACCCATTGTCTAAGTCAGTTTGAATTTTCTTTACCATCTCTTGTTGGCTGGTGGTTTTCTTGGCAGCTAATGCCTGTTGCTCGACTTGTGATTATTGGAAATGTTTTAAAGAATCAGGTAAACCTCTTTTTATTTTTTTTAACTAATGCTCTTGGCTTGAGTCTCATCATCATAAGTAGGCCTCTTGTTACTGGCCTTAGACTTCTTCTTGCCAACATCAATAACTTTGGGAGGAGGAGATAGGGGACCACCCATGAAGTTGGGAATCTTCCTTTTCGTCATATCTATAGAAAAAAGAAAGAGGAGAAAGAGGAATTTTAGAAACGTCCAAGGAATAAAATTAGGAAGAAGTTTCTCCTGGAATAACTTTAGCACCCGCTGATGCAATAGTTGAAGAGGTGGGCACTGGATCCTCCTCAAGGTTAGTGGCAATTGATAGCAGAGCAACTTTAGGTCGGGCTAGAAAGGATGCAATTGAACTTTTGTATTCATGCAATAATGATGCATCCCTGGGATGTTGTTCCCCAAACTTCTGGTTCAAACCCCACAAAAATTTGAGGTCATAGAGGTTAATTTCCCCTTCCATGGGGCACTTCTTCTTACTTTCCTCTGCATAAAAAGGAAACAACAATATTAGTCAGTATACATAAGAAATGCAAATCAACAGAGTAAAAATCACTAATAAAGTCCAACCTATGCCACTTCCTGATTGGGAACATCTGGGACCAGTATAAGCTACTCCAGTTGGGAGGGGAGTATATTGCCAGTTCTTGGTAATAAAACCATACTCCCAATAATCCTTATTGGAGTCTGGTAGATTGACTACTAAAGCCTTATTGGCTTGCTTAATCTTCAGGTAATAAGTGCTCTCTCCAATAGTGACCCACATATATCAAAACATTAACTCTAAAGCCTCAATATGGTTCTTGTAAAGTTGAATTAAGCTATGGACCCAATTTACAACTCTCCAAGTGTCGGGGGCTACTCTAGTAGGAACTACATCAAAATATTATAAAAATTGAAGAGAAAGAGGATTTGGTGGAAAGGTAATACCATACTCTACTTTAAACAAAGTTGGGATCCAATGACCTTATAAAATGGAATAAATGTCAATGGAACCCATGGGTATTTCTAAATCCACCCAAGAAGGGATTTTCCTTTTTTCTCTAAGTTCATCTAAAGAGTTCTCATCAACAATGTGAATCGTGGTGAAAAAGACAAAAAGATGACAAAACAAAGGAAAGGGAAGGAAAGCTTATCGGGATCTAAGAATTCTGCAAGAATTGAAGAAAAATGGCACCAAACAATCGCTCAGATAAAAACTCAAAAGCAAAGAGATAACTAAAATTCATAACGTTTGAGGTGAAAAGAAAGGAGGGAAATTTTGTACCTATTTATAAGTTGCCTCAAGAAATGGGAAAATGATTAATTGAACAAACCGTATAGTGACCTCTGGCTGCACGCTTTCTGAAGCATCAAAAGATGAATGTGACCTTTGGCGGTTCGAAAAAATTTGAATTATTTACAAAAATTCCATCATCAAACAGTACAGGCAGAAAATTTTACAAGTATGGGAGGTTGGCTGCTGAACAAACATTTAAACGGTATGCTGAGAAACTTCCTGGGCTAAATACTCCACACTTTCATGCAAGCATCAAGCATGAAACATTAGGGGTTTTGTTGTATGTTAAAGTTATACTCCCACATGGATCAATGATGAATGCAGACCTATCATCCAACGTGGCCGACCAATCTACTTGATCGGCGTTAGAGATACTAAGTCGGCTAGAAGGCCGACCAACATAAGAAGGCCAACCAATAAGAATATCAATAGTTACTCGATCGGTGTTAGAGTTTTACTTATTATAAATATATGTAAATGCCTGACAATATAAAGGCGTTCCATCTTTAGGGTTTCACACCCCTATAAATACAAACTAATCTCTTATCTCAAGGGATAACTCAAATTAATCATATTCACACCTCAGCTATTGTAAACCCTACTGAATAACAAAAATAATGGACGTAGGCTATTTACAGCTGAACCACTCTAAAATCTTTGTCTCTTATGTGTCTGGTTTGAGTTATTTCTATTAGTTTCACATGTGATTATAAATTTGGAGTTAGTCTATTTTTAGACATCAACACCAATTTACTTAAAACTTATCATATATCAAATGCATCCTACTCTTACAACCTAACAACAAGACTACAAATATGCAAAAGATTTTTAATACCAAGAGTAGAGTTTCTCACCTCTAAAGACTCCAAATGCTAATAGAAAGTTGGTGTAGGAGGAGCAACTCCCACCTCAAAGGTGACCTCAATGGGTTACCATGTGCATCCCTCATTTGCTCCATACGTGCTCTATTTAAGCCTCTAAGCAAAACCCCTTTCAAACTCCATGAAATCTTCCATTTCCATATTTAAAATCCCCCAACCTTACTCCAAAATTTGTAGCTCCACTTCAACAATGGATGAAATGTGTGTAGTAGGCTTATATATGTTGGAATACTCTAAGAACAAGGTGATTTATGGTGGTGGAATGGTGGAGAGAGGTGTCCAAATATGGTGGAAGACCACCTATCTCTCTTCTACCAACCTCAAATGATCCAAATGATCCCCAAACCAATCATTGTAAGACCCATTAAACACTAAAAATCTTGTTTTTACCCATTCGGGCACACCAAATTTTGATAACATAACAATCCAAGGGCCAGAAACGTGACAGCACATAACGGCAGCCAGATCTTAAATTTTTGAAGTACGACGTTCGAATGACATTAAGCCTCATTCGAATGATAAAGGCACTTCGTTCGAGTCATGGCTTCTAACGACCTTCAAACGACCCTTAAAAGTGCTACAGTAGGCTCTTGTTTGAAGCTCGTTCGAACCTCGTATCTAACGAGATCCAAATCTTGCTCAAATAATCTAACTCTCGTTCGAACCCTCCTTTCTTATTCTTTTCTCCACATTCCAATTTTTACCCACAATATTCAACAATTATCATCAAACCCCATTTTCAACCCAATTTGTATAGAATTTAAATGAAACATTAGTGCGGGGTATTACAAACTTCCTTCCTTGGGGAATTTTTTCCCCGAAAATCTCGATCCGTCAATCCTTAAACTTATAGGGTTCACTAACTTCTATTCTAAGCCATAAAAATCCTCCAAGATAAAATCATCATAGTCGTCAATACTAAGGTCGCACTACGTTCTCCCATACGACGTTTGTCACCAAATAATTAACATGCAACATGCTATAACGCTCACCATTTCGGTAAACATGAATGTCATATAACCGACTTTGAATCTCCACTCACTCGATGATAATGTCAAAATAATTGATAATACTACCTAGCCTAGTACCCACGGCATATCGGTGCCTCCACGAGAAACCTTATCTAACAATCAACACCCACCCAATGTGAACCGTAATATAACCAGTCATTGTATTCATCATCAATACCAATTCCATCTTAGGACTTCACATCCTCCGTCCCATAATTTTTTAGGATATCCTGACTAAACAACTTACATGAGCTTGCTATTGGCCATACAATTTTAATTTCTCGCTTCGAGAAGTAATACACCTACCAAATCATCACCCGTGCATTTAGCTGACACCTTCTACTGCGTCACTCTGATGACCCTAGTACTATTATAGGCATCTCGTCTTCGAGCACTCATTTGATCCACACATTAATCCACTCACCGTGGCAAAGAAACATAGTTTGCTAAGTTTTCCTCGATTTCTAACACTATACAATACCCTCAAGTCATCGTTCCGCTCTTAACAACCAGAGCCACTGATTGTTAGGTCGGCCAGTAAAAACGGACACTGTTCCTAAGAAGGGAAAATACCATGAACAATTCGTGTTGACTAAAGCGTATCCACCTATATACAAAACTTTATGCAAAAGCAAGAATGCCTCAGATAGGGCGCACCCAATTATCGAGTTACATTGACCATACCCGGTCCACCGTGATCTACCAGGCCCATCTGCACCATACCATGACACGATACCAATACGAGTTTCCACATACGTGAGAATATCGATCCCTGATTACTAAAACTGAAAGAGACACATAAGATCCAGAAAGAACACACAATCGTCCTGAGAGAATCTCGTCCGCACGTATCAAACTATGATTTATTAAAGATAACCTATGCCATATGCTTGAAGTCTTATTACTCACTCCAAACATTCTCACTGGGTACTAATTTATCCACATACCGTGGCTTAGGTCACTAATCATGAGGAATCTAATCGCAACCATTCATACTCACAATACGAAAGTAATTTACGAGCCTATCGTTCTCTAGAAAGTCAATTCCCAATATCCCTCCTTGGGGGTAAGGCCCTACCCCTCGCATCCTTGGCAAATATGAACCACTCTGATTGGTGAATGCTTAACTCCCTTGTCTACACTGACCTCGTCCATTTACCATTAATGACATCACCAACCTACTGCACCTAGGTTATTGTCTACCTTATTATATTGTGATTGAAATCCCTAAATTCCCATAGGCATTACTCAGTTCAAGACGTACATTCAACTTAATGTGTCCTTTGACTACATCAGATTGCCACCAAGCATACTTTCGAGTTCTACCCAATTGAATTTATGAGGCAACCACACCGGCTTCCATTGGCATTCTAAGGGTAGTAAGTATCACACAGGGATACATCTTCTAGTCCATACCGACTCGACAGGACACACCAAGAAATAGTCCTTACCTTTCTAAGGCTATCCTAAAATATACCGTCGATAAATATCAAGATTATAATCATGCTTCGACATCGCCCCTCTTGGTTGCCATTTTCAAGCCTCCACATGGAGGCATCAACTAAGTCTCAAATATATTTTCTAATATTCTTCAAAATCAAATATCACAATGTCACTACTAGTCATTCCATGAGATCTGAGAATTATGCCCCATAACGACACAAGCTTTTGACTTACCTTAGGGATTACACCACCCATTTGTGTCGATTCGAGAAGTCACACCCGACACATACACTATACAACCCTTCTAAATCTTGACCAACAATTTGAGATGTCCATCTGACACTCAACACAATCACTACTCGGACGTTAATGCTTCTTCACATCGGACCTAACTGGTCTCCGAAGGACACCAAACACATTCCATGTAAAAGTCCCCAAATTCGTTAAGATTTTATCATCCGTACCTTTATTATTGTAGGTTTGCTCTTCAAACTTTCAATACCCTCATCGTGATTACTAGGCACTAGCAAGGACACTAGTCCACGAGCTTCAACATATACTTAACCTTAATCATCATCAAGGCATCACAACAGTCGATTTTTATCCCAAATGATGCCACACCTAACTAGTCATACGGACACTTCAGTATGCCCTTAAACCACACTCACACTAAGATTACCTTGCACCTAGCCATCACTTTGGTGGTTGAAACGAGCCTTTAAACTTATATAATGATATTATCTTTCATCCAAATGGTCGTGACCATAAGCGACGTACCAACCACGACTAATCACTACTAAGGATTTTGGTAGGATACATGATGTTGCTTACAACCTATGAACCTCTAGGTATACATCACGACATCACTAAGAATCCTTTTCCTTGAAATCACATCATATATTATAAAACCCCATCAAAGAAAACTACCCAGAGTTTGATTCTAAGTCTCCTCAACCATTATTATTTTATATGTGATATACCTCCCGCCAATTGCCCGTAAGTCTCGTCATACCCTGTGTGGTATGACCTTCAACCAAAAATCACCAAGACACTTACTTGTAACGATAATATCTTACCAACTTAAACTGAGTACACATCCTAAATGTTGACTAACATGGTCCATCATGCCCATTAAATCATCAATTGACTTACAGCGAGATATTATCACAAGGATCAAATTCGTCTAACCGTATCATAGGTACTAACTACTCGAAAGTGCCTAGTCGAAGAACTTAATACATTTCAATCACCAATCAACACTATTTTGGTATGATGTACTAGCTACCTAATCTCCACGGTTGACCTTACACGAGTTATATTTATAACTTAATAAACGCCTTTCATCATTATATACACCTCAATTGGCTTCTTATACCATTATGGATTGATAGTCAAACACCTCACACTAAAAACCTATGATTTCGCCACTATTGGCTCAAACGGACACTCAAAATTTTTTAGCAATCTAAATCAAAAGCGTGAAAGTGACTAACGATAACCAACTTAGTCACCTGTCACTTGGCAATGAATTCACCTTGTAAGCACGTTATTTTCATTGTCCGTTATCAATTGAGTATGTCGTATACCGCTACAACCGTCGAAGAATTATTCAAGATCATTCGAGCATTAAGACTAATCCGAATATCAAAGTTATTCAATATTCAAGCCTTCGTGAGATAAATTTGGTAAAGGTTGTGTTTTTATTCCTTAGCATTTCACTTAGAGTGTTGGGATATTTTTTACAAATGTTTTCTAAGTGTTGGAGCGTTTTTTTTTGCCAAAATTAATTTTCTAAGTTTTGAGGCTAACTATTTTCTGACGAAACAAAAATAATTTATTTTTTCGTTCAAACGACAGAAGCTCTCGTTCGAGCGACATCCTCATGTAGCGCGAAGTCGTCTGAACGACAAGTGTCATCGTTCGAGCGACGCGCCACCTTAGATTTTCTATAAATTGGTTTTTCTTGTTTTGTTTTTGTTAAGAAGATCTAATAATTTTCAAGAGACGAAACTGCTTTGGCAGAATACTTTATTTTCTCACTTTTAAGGCTTTAATCCCTTTTGTTTTCAATTCACAAAATCCCAATAGTTTATGTGAGTTATTTTGGAACTCAAGAACACATCTTGTGTCATATTTCTCTTATAGAGAAGATCTCTATTGCTGATCTAGGTACTCTTGAGCGGAGTACTGGACTGAAGACGACTACATGTCAATAGGGAGTGCTCATAGGTATTCCTGGTCTGAATTGGAGTTGTTGTTCTAGCTGACTCTAGACCGCGTGCCTGTGATTGCCCTGTGGAGTGATCATTGCATATTTCTTTGTGTATGTAAGTTGCGATTTAGTTTACTTAGTGAAATAAAAAGGTTTTACACGAAAGGGGTTTTCCCTGAAATCTGCGAGTTAATAATTTTATCTGTGCTGGTTTGACACACACACACACACACACACACACACACACACACACACACACACACACACACACACACGTAGTTGCATGTTTAGGGACTAATTTAATTTGGTTTAAATTTGACTCCTATTCAATAAATTTATATTATGAATTTGCGAATTTATTTGAATTGGTATCACGAACGGCACACTCTTCAAATTAGTATCGGATCAAGTTTTACTAATTTATTATGAATTTTTAAACAATTGTCGCAATATTTTCGAATGAAAACTTATATAATCGGTTGCCAATTTTTGACGGGTCTAATTATGCTTACTGAAAAGCCTGCATGGAATCTCATTTAAAAGCAATCGATGAACGAGTTTGGGTTATTTGAGAAAGAGTCTTGACTCCTCCCACTTTCATCGCAAATAATGTCACAAACTTGAAACATGTGTCAGACTGGACTGAGGATGAGCTTAGGTGGAGCACTTTTAATTCACGTGGGATTAGTGCGATTTCCGAGCATGTCATCCCTGAAGAGTTTCGACGTATTATGACGTGCACCACATCTAAAGAAGCGTGGGATGTTTTACAACTCACCCACAAAGGCACTAACACGGTCAAAGAGTCTAAAATTCAAAATTTAACTACTCAATTTAAAATGATGAACATGTTTGCGAGTGAGTGTTTTGATAACTTTTATGCACGTTTGTCTGACATTATCAACACTAGTTTCAATCTTGGTGAGCCTATACCTGATGCGCTAGTGGTTAAAAAAATTTTAAGATCGCTGCCAAAACATTTTATCTCTAAAGTGACTGTTTTGAATACCTTAATTAATTTGAGTCATTTGAAATTAGAAGAGTTGGTAGCATACCTTCAGATATATGATATTGACATATTTTCTGACACTGGTAAACCTAAGGATAAAGGGATAGCACTTAAAGCCCGATCTAAGAAGGAAAAAAAGTGAGTTTTTATGAGTTCGAGTCTGAGCACGAGTCTGATTTTGATATGTCCATGCTTACGATTATTTTAAAAAGTTTCTCAAGTTTTCAAAACAAAATTATTCCAGTAAAGGATTTTTTGAGAAAAATAAAAATGAGGCCAAAGAGAGCGGTGAGAAAGAAGGTGAGAAATAGGAAGAGGATAAGTGTTTTGAGTGTGAAGGGAGTGGCTACAGAGCTTTTGAGTGTCCCATTAGGCTAAAGAGAAAGGGAAAAAAGATTTTCCTGCCAGCCACTCTTAGCGATAGTGAGGAAGAGGTGAAAGATTTCGGGGATGAGTGATCGCATAGGAAGTTTGTTGCTTTTTCTGATGGTCATGTGAGCATACCCATTTTTCCCCACGATGATGAGGATACTAGTGCACGTGAGACCCCCGAAGATGATTTGAGTGTTTTTAGCGAGTCTGAGAGTGAGTGCGCTAGTGAGGATGATAGTGAGCTCCAAATCGTATTTAGCGATTTGTATGCTGAGACCCTAAAGACCAAAAAATTAAACAAAGACCTAACTTTTAGGGTGAGAGATTTGGAGAGAGAGTTAGAGAATTTGAGGGTGATGCGAAAGCAAGTCAACTCGAGAAGGTGATGATTTTTTTGAGTGAACGATTGATTGCTTTAGATCGGAAAAAGAGTGGTTTGACTAACATGGTGTCTAGTCTTACGACATGTGTATCCCAACTCGAGAGTGATCTCGAACGTGCCCGAAAAGTCAAAGTACCTTTAAAGAACACATATAAGAAGGTTGAAAAGATGGTTCTCAATCCCGTTTTGGGAGATGTTGAGAGACGAGGAATAGGTCATGACGGTGTGTCCACTTCCAATGTTGCACCCAAGCCAGTTCCCGAGTTAGCTATAGATATATATGTCTCTCAACCTAATCCACCTAGGCGTTCCGTTCCCGATAGGAGATTGCATAGGAGACGTTTTGAGAGAGGTGTACCTAGGCTTGTTTATGTTTTCACTCATTGCAAGAAGAGAGGACACCTTAGGGAATTTTGTTTTAAGTTGGGTTATGTGTCCCGTTTTGTTACTACACGTGTTAACATACACGCACCCACACATGATGCTTCAGATAATTACATGAGAGAGTTTGCACATCTTAGGGAGCCGGTAAAATTTTTAGTCAAGACTTCATATGACTTGATGGATATTTTTTATAGGATGTCACCACCTTTGAAAAACTCTACCGCATCTAACGGTTGAGGTTTAGACTTGTTTGCTAGCATAGGATGATTTTCATGGTGATATTTTATGCCTATTGCTAGTGTGTATCATTTTTGTATTAGATTTTTATTTTTGAATTTTTTTGAAAAATACAAAAAGATTTTCATTTTTTTTAGAAAAAATTAAAAAAGCCAAAAAGATTTTATTTTGATAAATTTTTTTGAAAAATCCAATTTTTTTTTTGTATTTTTTTTACACCATATATGAATGGGCATTTAGGATGACCGAGTCACAACTTCATTTTTATATCCATGTGACTGTTTGATAGTGTTTTGATGTGCGTCATCATTTCATTTTTGTGCTTTACAATATTTGGAGTCATTGAGATGTGATTAGTTGTTACTACCTACATGTTTGACTCATAAGTTCCTTTAATGCACACTTGCACGAATTTATTTGATTATTGTACTTGTTTATCACATATTGGTCGGAGTGTTGTCATCTCAATTCTGTCTTTAAAACGAACCATATGCGATAAAACTTGACAATGAAATTAGTGCATGTAAAATCCGTTTACCGTGAGGAATTTAATTGCAACAAAATATGATGAGTGAATCATGGAAAATGGTTGCGAGAGTACAAAATTGACTCGTCGTGAAAGCCACCGTTTAAAAGAGCTCGAAAAAATTTAAAGGCAATAAAAAGATAAATATGCCGTAAAGGGGCCACCTTAAAAGAAAAATATAATGATTATTATTTATGAGGGAGTTTGGATGGAAAGAAATGAAAATAGGTTTGCACGTCCTGACAACATCATGAAAAATCATTACATATTTTTAGACGTTATTGGTGTGGGAATCATTCTTGACATTGATGTGTTGATGGATTGTGTCGATGTCATTTGAATTCAACACTTTCAACACCTAAGGACGATTTTGAGATACATTCATTAGGAGTACACATATTTATCTTGCACATATCTTCTGTTTGATTGCTTTGATTTTCCTATCGAATATGTTCACACCCATTCATTCCTTGGTAGTCTTAGTGTAAATTCATGGTGTGTGATTTTTGTAAAATCATTTATGCATTTTTGTATGAAAAATTGGAAAATCAGAAATAGTTTGTGGTTGCTTTTGAGTTATTATCTTTGCAAGAGCGTAGTTTGATTCATATGTGCTATGCATTTTTTGTCGTGACAACTCCATGTTTATTTTGTTTATTCGTTTCCTTGTCTATTTCAGACAAATAAAAAGGGAGAGATCGAATTATGAGGGAGATTTGATTATATTGATTGATTTATACTTATATCATTTCAAACTCAATGCGTCATGAAGGTATTTGCTTTGTCTCATGTGTGTAGGTACAACATTGAAGATCAATATTTTGCACACCCTGATGAGAAAAGCTTAATGATTTGAAGATTTGATGTTGAAGATTTTTTAAGAAAGTTTAGACTTGCATTTTTATAACCTTTTCAGTTTTGGGTTCATGGGAGGGTATGAGATTTGTATAGGCATTTTGATTTGATAATTAGGATGTTTTTATTTTGTACCGGCATAGACATTGGGGGAGATTTATATGGACATTATTTTCATTGTTCGTTATCAATTGAGTATGTTGTATACCGCTACAACTGTTGAAGAATTATTCAAGAGCATTCAAGCATCAAGACGGATTCGAATATCAAAGTTCCTCAACATTCAAGCCTCCACGAGATAAATTTGGTAAAGGTTGTGTTTTAATTCCTTAGCATTTCTCTTAGATTTTTGGGATATTTTTTACAAAATATTTTGTAAGTGTTGGAGCGGAGTTTTTCGTCAAAAATAATTTTGTAAGTTTTTCGGCGGACTATTTTTTGACGAAAGAAAAATTATTTATTTTTTAATTTTTTATTCGAGCGACATCCTCATGTCGCGCGAAGTCGTTTGAATGGCATGTGTCATTGTTCGAGCGACACTGATATCTCATTCGAGCGAGGCGCTACCTTACGTTTTTTATAAATTGGTTTTTCTAGTTTCGTTTTTGTACAGAAGACCTGAGAATTTTCAAGAGACGAAACTGCTTTGGCAGAATACTTTGTCTTCTCACTTTTAAGGCTTTAATCCCTTTTGTTTTCAATTCACAAGATCTCAATAGTTTATGTGAGTTGTTTTGGGACCCAATAACACATCTTGCGTCAAGTTTCTCTTGTAGAGAAGATATCTACTGCCGATCTAGGTGTTCTTGAGGGGAGTACTGGGCTGAAGACGACTGCGTGTTAATAGGGAGTGCTCATGGATATTCCTGGGCTGAATTGTAACTATGATTATGGCTGACTCTACGCTACGTGCCTATGCGATTGTTCTGTAGAGTGATCATTGCAGATTTCATTGTGTATGTAAGTTGCGATTTATTTTACATAGTGAAATAAAAAGGTTTTACCCGAAAGGGATTTTTTCCTGAAATCCACGAGTTAGTAATTTTATTTGTGTTGGTTTGACACACACACACACACATAGTTGCATGTTTAGGAGATGACTTAATTTGGTTTAAAATTGACTCCTGTTAAATAAGTTCAAATTGGGAGTTTGTGAATTTTCTGAATCAGTATCATGCACGTCACACTTTTCACACCTCTCATGCTAACCTCTTTGACTTCACCATCAAGGACATGAATTAAATCGTCACCAAGACTATCGTGACCAACCCAAACCAACATTGACGTCAAAAGATCCACTACCGACCTACCACATAACTCCCGAAATGAACCTTGAACCTAGAGAATTGATACCATTTATAACATCCCGACCTGGATTTATGGGTTACCCGTAGTCAATTATGACTGACTCGAGCCTTAGGTGTGAAGTGCGATGAAACCTATATAATGTTGCTAGTCCAGTCTTATTTTAATTAATAATTCACTTGTTTAACATGCGATTCCAATTTCAAGTTCAAACTACATGAGGGGCTCGTGGGAAGCATCCCAGGAATCCAAACATACAGAGATACTAACGTAAAGTTAAATAGAATACTTACCCGTATAACTATCTTAAAATACGAGCCCGCACCCAACCTGCCGTAACAAAGACGAGGATGTGAGCCAATGCCTCGTAAAAATATATAAAATGAAGTATAGAAATGAGGGGCAAAAATAAGACTCTACACATTATACTTACGTGCACTTGCAACTACGTTGTACGTAAATAGAGACATATATATTCTTAATGCATGAAATCATTTTATATTCGAAAACGTTATTTAGTCTGATTAATTTACCTTAATCTCATAAAGACTTCTTCTTTCTTAACTTGACATTTATCCCTCTTATCAACACACATAGTTAAATACTCAAAACCACTACACTTTGTTTAACCGAAACCATTTCTTTATCGAAATTACGCTTTCCATTTAAAAGAATTCACATTAGTATTTTTATTAAAAATAACCTCTTTTAGCACACACAAATACTGTGTTAGAAAATACTTTTTTAGCCTTTGAAAACCTTTCACAACACACCTTTGTGCCAATTATGGGTTACATTTCTTAGATTCGTTAACTCACCCATTTACCACCATACATCCCCTTTCCTTTACTTTATGGAAATTAATCAATTTACACATTTATTGTCCACTTTGTCCTTTACCGGAATATTCATTAGTTCATTCAAGTTAGGTTGTGTTAAAACATTTTACCACACAATCCCTTTCTCGACATGTTCCTTAATCATTTATCTTATTATCAGAATCTTCCAATAAATTGTGTACTTTAAGGGGCACCACACCTTTGGCGCCGCCGCCATATGCTCTAGCCATTGATTTTAGGCTTTCACCCCGGGCTTCGGGCCCTCCTTGATTATCCCAGCGTCATTCGAGTTCCTTTTATATGATTTGTATTTTATAAATGTCCACGTTATCCCTTCTTTTCCCTTTTTACACGACCGAAGCCAAACCTGAGGTTTCACCCCAACTTGGGTTACACTTTGAAAATCATCATTTCATATCCTTTACACTTTAAGTTTGATTTTTTTCCAAAATAATATTCATTTAGGTCCAATTTGGGTAACACCTTTTTCAACATTTTTATTTCATAAAAATGTTCCACTTTAAGTAAAATTATAATTTTACCCATTGTTTTCGAACTTATCGTTTTCCTCCATTTTACAAGTGTTGTTTTTCCAAGACACCTTTAAGTTACTCACACTAACTTCTTAAGTGATTTCAACACTAACATCTTTTTAACATTTGGAGTATGATTCTTCTCAAATTAGACCTCTTTATTCCATTATTTCCTTGAAAAATTCATAAGTGTTAATCTTTCAAAACACTATTAAGTTACACACACCAACTTCCCAATGTTTAACCATTAACACTTATCCATCATCTTTACTAACAATATTTTCAAATTAGAAATTCTTTACTTTCTTTATTCAATAAATCTAATTACGTTTAAAGACTACTTTTATATATAAAAAAGTAACCATTTCCTTTTATTAACACATGTAGTCTTACAACCTTACACTTATCACACTTTCAACCTTTTTTTCACACACTTTAAAAGCTAAACTTTGTATTTTCCTCATTTCATGTTTGAACCTAACAAAACTTCTTTAAACTTCTTTATGTGTTCATCATTAAGAAACTATAAGTTTATATTCATGAGAAGATGGATTTAACTCTAAAATCCTATTACATGGGTCAAACATACCATTTAAATTAAGAAATTCGTATTGCTTGCAAAATATACGATTTACAAGAATAAGAGACATAATTATTTCTTTAAACCTCAATAAATGTCCAACTTTTATAAAATCTACATTTTTGCAAGAAGCTTAGAAATCTTATTTCACCAAAATATTCTAGGAAGATAAATATCATTTTAAAATATTTTATTACAAAAAATGTTTAACTTCAACTTCTAGAAATTTACCATTTTCTTACAAATTTCAAATTTTATTTTTCAAGAAAACTTTGAAATATTCAACCATAATTCTTCTTGTAACAAGTGACATTCTAACAACAAGACTATAAATATGTAAAAGAGTTTTAATACCAAAAGTAGAGTTTTCCACCTCTAAAGACTCCAAATGGTGATAAAATGTAAGTGTAGGAGGAGTAACCCCCACCTCCGAAGGTGGCGTCAAGAGGTTACCAAGTGCATCCCCCATTTGCTCCATATGTGCTCCATTTAAGCCTCCAAACAAAACTCCTTTCAAACTCCACGAAAGCTTCCATTTTCATCTTCAAAATACCCCAACCTTTCTCCAAAATTCATAGCTCTACTTCAACAATGGATGAAATTGGTGTTGTAGGCTTAAATATGGTGAAATACTAGAAGAACAAGGTGATTTATGATAGTGTAATTATGGAATGGTGGAGAGGGGTGTCCAAACACGATGAAAGACCACCTCTCTCTATCTTTCTCTTCGTCTTCTATTAACTTAAAATGACCAAAATGAGACCCAAACCAACCCTTATAAGATCCATCAGACACCAAAAATCCCATTTTTTCCCATATGGGCTCACCAGATTTTGACAGCTCAACAATCCAAGGGCCGGAAACGTGACAACACACAAGGACAGTCAGATCTAAAATTTTCAAAGTGCTTCATTCGAACTACATTGATCCTCGTTCGAATGACAAAGGAATTTCGTTCGAGTCATTGCTTCTAACGAGCTTCAAATACCCTTGAAAGTGGTACAGTGGGCTCTCATTTTAAACTCGTTTGAACCTCTCTCCTAACAAGATTCAAATCTCGCTCAAATGATCTTACTGTAGCTCGAACCCTCCTTTTTTAATTATTTTCTCCAAATTTCAGTTTTTACCCACAATATTCAACAATTATCGTCAAACCCCACTTCAGCATCCCAATTTCTTATGGGAGAATTCAAATGGATGACCGGTTCCCTTCCCAGTCCTTAAGGTAAAAAAGAAAATAAGGAATGTGAAGAATAATGTGTCTTGTGTAGTGGATGAGGGTGGCGATTCTCATCCATTTCGCCCCTTTCGAGTGAGTTGCCCGTATCACCTCTACGTTCGGATGCCCTTTGTATCATTTATTCTATGTTATCCTTCCTAAAAAGTATCATATTTCTTATATATTTTTGGCTTTATATTTTTTTAAAAATACAAAAAGATTATTGTTTTTGAAATTTATTGAGAAAAAACAAAAATATTTTGTTTCATTTTATGAAACCCATAAAATATCGAAAATATTTTTGTTTTTATGATTTTTTGGCTTATACCTTCACTGATAGAGGATATAGGATCAACGTCGTGTAACCTATTTCCCCTTTTTTTAGTTTTTTTTTTATAATTTTGGAGGATGGTGTGAACTTATTATAGACTTCACTTAATCATTATCTTTGGAGTTCTCTTAGAAATAACCTATTACAATCATGTTATAGTCTTTATGATATCGCACGCACTTGACACATATTGTAGTAGGATGTATCATCGATCTTGATCCGAAAAGCTTTCAGCTGGGTCATGTTTTCTTTATTGTATTTTTAGGTGTGCTTATAAGAAGCATGCTGGTGAGTTAATTTAAAAAATTTATGAGGGAAGCATTGGTGGTAAGAGATGCATAAAGAAGGTGATAACTACCATTGGCAAAAGACTTAAAACATAATATTTGTGCAATTGAGATAAGAAAACAATAAATATTTTTATGCAAGGGAAACCTCTTAAAAGAATTAAAAAGGCAAAATTTAAAATAACACAACTTAAGGGTGACATCAGTCAAAGATAAATGGGTTTGCATACATTCGTCTAACATGTGATTTTGTTTTGACCTTGTTGGATTTCTTAATGCACGCAATTAGGTTTTGGTTGCTACTAATGTGAATCCGAAATAACTTAATCAATTTTAATATGGTTGACTCGTGTCATAGATTGTTCAACTAGGTTAGATATGGGGTTCGTGTGGAGTTTGAATGGGAGTCACTTTTTTTCCAGGTTGTTTAAACCATTGCCATTCCATTATGTTATTTGTGTGGGGTTTCACATTTAAAATCGTTCGGTGCGCATAGTGACACTCATATTTTGGTTTATTTTATTTATTTTCTAGGTTTTTGTTCCCAAGTTTTATTTTTCTTTTCAGGGATTTTGTTTTTCTTGAGAATAGATTGTGTTGTTCTCATTCGAATAAAGGGTTGTCTGGTTCGAACGAGTCCTCGTTAGGATAAGGACCAATCTGTCTTGAATGAGGGCTAGGGTTTAACAGGGTCTTTGCCTTTATAAAGTGTAATTTTCACTCAAACATACTCAGATCTTTTTTTCCTAGTTACGACATTCCAGCCCTGCAAATCATCATATCTTCACTATTTCTTCAATCCAAACCTTGGTTTTAACACTTAGGAGTGTGGAGATTACTATTCGGGGATCCATTTGGTAGTTTTTGGTCTCTGAATTTTTCCATTTATAAGAGTAATATATATTATATATAATATATGAATATATATATATATATATATATATATATATATATATATATATATATATATATATATATATATATATATATATATATATATATATATATGTGTGTGTGTGTGTGTGTGTGTGTGTGTGTGTGTGTGACAACCTGGATATAAGTATGATAAACTGTGTTTAGATCATGCTTACCTAATGGTATATGGATAATGTGGTATTAGTGTACATAATGTTAATTTATTATGTTTAGTCTAATCCTACCTTCATAAAGTTTGAAATATCGAATTAGTTACAAACACAAAATTTTGAAGTTTACGGTAGGAATGTTCTTGTTGGAGAATAGTTTTGACCATTATAATATAACAATTTACATGATGTGAAAACTAGATATTTGTGGATATATGAGTTAAGTTTGTAACACAACAAATGGTGTGTTAAATGTATGTCCGAATAAGAAGTTATACCAAAATTTCGATACAAGGGCAAATTCTTCTATTCATTAAGTGGTATGTTGTCTTATTAGGACAACAAATGTTTTGTTTTGATTGGACCAAGGGGAGGTGACTTATGCCGACTTTGAAACCTTGAAATGACCTCCTACTTCAGCCAAAATTAGACATGAGAGAGTTTGGCTTTAGGAGAGAGAATCGTAAAGCTCGGGAAGTTGAAAGGGAGGAGAAAAATTGAGAAAAATCCAGAGGAAATTACGAAAAAGTCCCCAAGGTAATTCTACGCATAAATCTTGTTATTGTTTTGGTATTATTGATTGAAAAAATAGACATCATTTATTGTTTATTTAACTTTCATTCCTTGGTGTATATGTACGGATAGATGCAAGTTTAAGCAAAGTTGAACGTGTAAATCATGTATATTGCTTCGATTGGAAAACTTGTGTATTCAAACTTCTATAACTTTTGGTATACTTATTGGAATTGAATAATTATAGTTGGAGATGATAATAGACTCATATATGTATAACATATCCGAATATTATGTGAAAATACCAAGAAATGAATCTTTGGTGATAGTTTGAAGTTCAGGTATAAAATCTGCCCCAAAAGAGTAAGTATGCACACCATATGTTCGATGGTTTGGTTGACATTGCAAATGTATCTAAAAAAATATGAAACTTTAACTTTCTATTTTTAAATATGTTTATTGATGTTGGGTGAAATATCATATAAAGTTATGATATAGAAAAATTATGAAAATTCTTGGAAGTTGATTGAATGATAAAGGAGCCTATAGGGTATATTTGCTATGTAGCGAAGAAATGGGAATATCTTGCTTTAGAAAAAATTGAAATGATATGTCCTCTTTTGGATTGGGAACCCAATATTTTAAGGATGAAACTACTAAGAAGAAATTAAAATATATTTGGCCTATGGTTTGGGTATGGTAAATATCTTACCAGGAAGTTAGATTAGACTTCATTTACGATATATGATTTGAATGGGATTATATCATGCTTATGAATTAGGTTAAGTTTAAGTTATTATTTGGATTTTTAATATCCTTATGATGATACTAATATTGTAAGAATTTATATGTGAAAGATAAGAAGAACCGATTGGACAAGCACCAAACAAAGGCACGGGAAAAACACGTGAAGTGGCCAAGGTGAGTGTCCTCACTGGGAAGAGATGTATTATACATGGTTATGGAGATGATTTAAATATCATTCATGAGTAAGATGTATTATACATGGTTATATATATGATCTAAATATCACTCACGGGTAAGATGTATTACACATGGTTATGGATACGATCTGAATATCACTCACTGGTAAGATGTATTATACAAGGTTATGGATATGATTTGAATATCACTTATTGGTAAGATATATTATACATGGTTGCGAATATGATCATAATAATATTGAATATGAATTTGTTCATTTTTGTTTACCGAAATGGGAGGTTACTTCCCGACTTGGAATGGGGAAAATTTGTCTATTAAAGATAAGGGGTCACTCCTCGACTAGGAATGGAGGAGAACTGTCTATTGCAGACAGGATATGTGAATCATGATTCGGATAAGTTGGTCATTCTTTATGAATGAGCTGAATAAGTATATAATTGGTCATTCTTTATTATTGATCCAGATAAGTATATAATTGGTCATTCTTTATGAATGATCCATATAAGTATATAATTGGTCATTCTTTATGAATGAGTCGGATAAGTATATAATTAGAAATTATTTATGAATGAGACGGATAAGTATGCATCTATCATCATGGGCATATGATTTATTGCATTTAAATACTATGCAATAATGTAGTAGTGATGCATTTGCTGAGCTATTTTGCTCATGGTTCATATGTTTATATTTTTCAGGTATTGTGATATCACTGCTGTGGGTACCTCGATTTTTCATTGTGGCCCCGACGAGAAGCCCAATCAAACACGGCCCAGAAGACTAAAGGCCCCGCGCCTCAACCAGTTCAGTTTTGACCCAGTCAGTTCCTAAAATCTCTCTTGAGAGATATTTTAGGGATTATGGGCTAACGTGGTGGAGTCCCACTCCTCCACTCTCCGAAATAACTTGTATATAACAAACCCTCCGCCTAGTGCAAAGGGCATGCGTTATTTTATTTGTTAAACATTCTCCAGAGTAAAGAGAAATAATATTGAGAGCACCACCATGGACGTAGGCATTGTTGCTGAACCACGTAAATTTTTGGTTGTGTGATTGTCATTCCTTACGTTCTTTATTTGTTTTGGTGATTGACTTTTCTTGTTATTTTGTGCTGAACTTAATTATCACCACAATTGACACCTTCTGTGGGAAATGTTTGTCTTTCTTTAAGAAAGCCCTCACCAACAAAGAATTTGGAATGTCTGGTCACAGTATCAATGCCCCTCAAGCAGGGGATATCCAAGAGAAACATGCCTCTCGCAGGATCAGATTGGAAGTTCGATATTCATATCATAGGGCTCACCCAGAACAACAAGCCTTGGAAGAAAGTCAAGGACCAGACAGGTCGACACAGATCTCCAGGTTGATTGATGCCTATGAGGCCAGGCTCCAAGAGCAAAGGGAGGCCGCTCGCAAGTAAGAAGCTGAGAATGCTTGCCGCAAAAGGAGATTGAAAAGGATGGAGAAAAAACTCCATAGTAGCACCAGGCAACGTCAATATCGCACTCCTAGACCTCTGGCGAGCAAGTCTCGCAGCTGAGGAAGGAGCTCTAGACGTGGATCTCAGAGATTCGAGGAACACAGGTCGGATGGTGCCTTAATCGAGCAATAGCAACTTGCTCATCGTTACAGGAGTCCAGCTCGAGGAAACGATGACATACGAAATTTAGTCCAGAGGGAAATGAACCAGCACCCAGCACATCGGGGTGCCAGATCGACCAGAGAGCTAGACAGGCGAGCTCTCAAGACCCAGATGAAATCCCCTTTCTCAAGGGAAATAGAGGAAGAAGAAGCCCCCAAGAAGTTCGCAATTCATATATTCAAGATCTACGATGGAAAGACTGACCCTATCGTTCATGTTAGGCAGTACAGGTAGGCCATGACTCTCTGAAACCACAGGGATGCACTAATGTGCCGAATCTTTCCATCGAGCTTGCACGATGTGGTCCAGAAGTGGTTCGAGAGACTCCCTCACAGATCCATCAAGAGCTTCAAGTCCTTAGTAGATATCTTCACAACTCGCTTCATCAACAGCAGGTCCCATCCAATGAGGATGGATGCCTTGTTAACAATGAAGAAAACACCACAAGAAAGCCTCAGGGACTATGCGAAAAGATATCGGGAGCTGTTCAATGAGGTTGAGGACTGCTCAGAGCAGGTCACCGTGGCATCTTTTAAAATTGGCCTACCCAGCTCCTGCCTTTTGTACCGATCCCTCATTAAGAAGGAGGCCACAACCACTGACGACCTAATGGCTCATATCGAAAAGTATGCCAAAGTCGAGGATGTGACCCGCCTTAGTACAAGAGAAAATGGTCGCACCAAGTTCGCCGATAAGAGTGGAAATTAAGCCGAGAACCAGAAGAAAGGAAGTAAGAATGGGGGAAAAGGTGGGCCCAAGAACGGGAACAAAAGCGACGCTTCGAAAGCATTTCAGGCAGTGAACACTGTCTTTAAAGAAACAATATACAAGATCCTAACAAAGATAAAGGATGAACCATTCGTCAAATGGACCAAAAAGATGGGAGGAGATCCCTCAAAAAGGAACAACGCACTACGGTATACTTTCCACAAAGAGAGTGGGCATAAAACCGAGCACCGCGAGGCTATCAAATCTTACCTTGAAGAGTTAGCCTAAACTGGGAATTTTAACGAGTTTGTGGAGAAGAAGGCAGAGAAGGTCCCTGCCAATGGAGATCCGAGGCCCGACAACGTGCTCGAGGAGGATGTTGGCCATGAGTTTGTAGTAATTCACGGGGCATCGGATTTAAAAAATATTCAAGGAAATTAAGCCCGAATGGAAGTAAAAAAGCTTATGACAGTAATGCAAGATTTTCAAATCGATTCAGAAAAAACACAGGCAGGAAAGCATCGACGAGTAGATGACGTTGACTACAGCAAACAGATCGTGTTCATAGATGAAGACTTAGTGGGAGTGAGGACCTCCCGTCATGACGCCTTGATCATTACACTCAGGATAGCAAACTGTGATGTCGATAAGTTGCTCGTTGACCAGGGAAGCTCATCCGAAGTAATGTATCTCGACCTATTTAGGAAATTAAAGTTAAGCGTCATCGACTTGAAGGAAGCCACTGTCCCTCTAGTTGGCTTCACTGGAAAAGTGACTATCCATTTGGGAAAGATCATACTGCCAGTGAGGGCAGGAAGTGTCTCTAAGATGATCGAGTTTTTAGTAGTCGACATTGACTCGCCCTACCAGGCTATCCACGACAGAGGGTGTCTACATGCGATGAAGGTCGTTCCCTCGACCTTCCATAAAAAACTTAAGTACGTGACCGAGCGAGGAGTAATGGAGATCCATGGAGATCAAGCGATGGCAAGAAGGTGCTTCATAGCATCCATTCACCCAAAACCAGAGAAGATGGTCGAGAAGGCCAAAGAGAAGGTTAAGGAATAAAAAGGTTTGATACCTTCAAAATAGCAGCTAAGGTATGGAAGATATGGAGTGGAGGAGACCAGGCTCCTCCCCTCTGAGCGGGTCGTTGAAAACCTAGAAGAGGTCGCAGCCGGTGGCAGCAAAAAAGGGAGGATGTTCTTGATTGGAGCCTCTCTCACAGATTGAGAGGAGAAGGAATTAACAGTGCTTTTGTGAAATAACGTGGATGTTTATTTTCGCGTGGGAACCCTACGAGCTGCCTGAGATTGATCCCAGCGTAGTTTGTCATCGGTTGCACATTATCCGGACCTTCAGACCAATCGCGTAAAAAGCACGATGAATCGCACCCTAGAAGGCCAAGGCTGTAGAGAAAGAAGTGGAGAAGCTACTGAATGCATGATCCATACGGGAAGTCCAATTCCCTAAATCGATGTCTAACCCAGTAGTGGTTCCAAAGAGCAATGGAAAATGGAAAGTTTGTATCGACATCACTGACGTTAACAGGGTGTGCCCTAAGGACAATTTCCCTCTCCCTAAGATTGACCAGTTGGTGGATGCCACAACAACTCATGAAAGAATGAGTTTCTTGGACGCATACTCGGGGTACCACCAGATTCATCTGTACGTACTAGACCAAGACAAGACAACGTTCATCACCACCGTCGGATTATATTATTACAAAGTTATGACCTTTGGGCTAAAAAATGCAGGAGCAACCTACCAATGGCTTGTCACCAAAATGTTTAAAGACCAAATGGGAGATACCATAGAAGTCTATATCGATGATATGCTCATCAAGAGCAGGCACAAAGAAGACCAACTCTCAGATCTATCATGGACCTTTGAAATCCTCAGGAAATACCAAATGAAACTCAACTCGAGCAAGTGTTCCTTCGGTGTCTAGTCAGGAAAATTTCTCGTGTACTTGGTTAGCGAGAGAGGTATTGAAGCCAACTCGAAGCAGATTGACGCAATTAATAGAGTGTATCCCCCTTGCACGATAAGAGATGTACAAAAGCTCACAGGCATGCTCGCTGCCTTTAATCGGTTAATCTCGAAGTCATCCAAAAAGTGCCAGCCGTTCTTCCAGCTATTAAAGAAAAGTAAAACAGTAGAGTGGAACCAAGATTGCTCGAGAGCATTAGAGGAGCTCAAAGCTTATCTCGGCACACCACCCTTACTCGTAATACCTCAAGAGAACGATTCCCTGTACCTATAGCTTGCAGTTTCCAACCATACTGTCAATTCTGCACTGATATGCGAAAGAACGGGAATCCAGCACCCAGTCCACTACGCGAATAAGACCCTCTTGGATGCCGAGCAGCGATACCTACCACTGGAAAGGCTCGCCTTTACACTTGTGGTAGCCTCGAGGAAATTTAAATAATGAAGCACCTTATACCATTGACTCACTTGAGTCTACATTATATAAGTTCTCATCTAGTTTGGAAATAAGTGACAAAATTTTGTCCCTTCCTAGAATTCAAAAAGTCTCAAAAATTGTCTAAGATTCATTCCTCTTTCTTATCTAATCAAAGGTATATGTACCAACACTCACACATAATTAGGAATGCATACATGGGTCTTTTATTGTATAAATTTATTGCATATAGTTTGTGTGTATTAATTTCCCTCAAATTGATTTTTAATATTTTTTTGGGAATTTTAATAATTTTTAAAACAAGTTTTTTCTTAATAAAAATTGGTTTTATAAAGTGTTGGGGTCATTCTGCTATTTTGGATTGTTGGTTTTATTGGCTGAAAGTTCACTTAGGTAGAATCTAAAAGCGCTAGAGACATCAGGGTGCGTTTATAATTTCTTTTGGATGCGCGTGTGGTATCCAGTCATATCCCTACACCTGTCAGGCTGTCATTGAACCATTTTGTGTTTTCTATGTGAGACATTAGCCGTGCTTAGTTCCAGTCCTTGGATTGTTTTTAATCAACGATCTGCATGCGTCCTTATACAATCCCTGTGAACCTCTTTCAAGCCAATCATAATCTTTTTAATCCACCGCTTCTTTTAAGCCCTTAGATCGAAGTCAAATTGCCTAGACCAAATCGTAGCCCTTGATTTGGATCTGAAATCTCGAATCTTCTCAGCCCCCTATATAAGGAGCCTTACTCTCAGCCTTTCAAGAACTTTTGGTCATTTCGTTATTTGTAGAGAAAGAAGAGAGTAGAGAGAGAAGAGAGTAGAGAAACTAGAGAGAGAGAGTTAGAAACCCTAACCCTAAATCTTCCTAAACATCTTTAAAACCATAACCTCTTTCAAAAACCAGTTTATACCAAACACAAGCTTGAGTGTTTGAGAGTTTTGAGTGCTGGTTTATTAGTTGTTTGATGTTGTAACCTCTTCGTTCTCAGATCTTGTTTTCAACTTAAACATTTGATTAGATCAGTGTTTTTACTTATAGAAATCTTAGATCTCGTCGTTGCATGTTATATTACACATAGATCTGCATCTATAGTTTCTCGTCTTGAGAAAACTTTTGTTGATTTGTTTTTGTAAATGTTTTCAACTTCAAAATCAACAAAAATATTTTCTGTTTCTAGTTCTTTTGAAACAAAACTTTCGACCTAGTTGGAATCGCACTTGATGATTTTCAATCTCAAAAATATTTTCAAAACCTGAGATTGATTAAGATCTTGAAACGTCTTTTGAGCAAGATAGCCGTGGATTCTGGGTTAATATTAAAGGTCAAATAAGGTTCAAAGTTTCCTAAGAATATAGAAACTGAAAGTCACAGCATATAGATCTTATATGTAATTTGATAGGACTGTTTGTATAAAATCAGCGTGAGTGTGTGCATGCATGTGTTAGAAAGGACCTTCATAAACACTAGCACCCTGCCACACTAAAAATGTTGGTAATAAGATCTCAAGAACAAGAGTCGACGTAAAGAACTGGAACAAATTGGATGTTAGAAAACTGGAGAACAACATCAACAAACAGAACTACAGAGAAGTTAGAAGGACACCAGTGGGTACATTCCTAAACTTGTATAGGTCTGATTTGTATGTTATATAGTTTGTAACTGTTATAATTTGTTTTAGTGAAATTTTTGGTTTACTCCGTAGAGGGAGTCGTGGATGTTTCCTCAGTTGGGTGAGGTTTTATCACGTTAACAATAACTTGTCATTAATATTTCTACATCTCCTCATCCCTTTCTGTTTAGTGTGCTGATTTAAAAAAAATGAATTTAGTTTTATTTTTCAAAACTTGTTTATCAATCTTGAACAGATCGTGTGCATATTTTTTAAACACGTCTTGCGATTAAACTGGTTTGATTTCTAGAAAAGAGTTTCTTCAAAAAATAGTTCGAAGTTACTTAAATAGTTTAATCTTGTATAAAACGGCTTTAGTAACAGTTTTTCAATTGGTATCAGAGCTTTGGAAATATTTTTAAAAGATCTTGTGTTTATGAAATTATTTTCTTAAATTTATAACAATGGACGAGAAAAATAAAATATTTGATAACTTGACCAGACCCCCACTCTTTGATGGAAACAACTTTGCTTACTGGAAGGTAAGGATGGTTGCTTTCATACAAGGAACCTTGGGAGATGATGTCTGGGATATTGTTGAAAATGGATACTCTTATCCCATTAAACCAGCCACTCAAGGAAGTAATGAGAGGGTTAAGAAAGCATTAAGTGAGTTCACACAAAACGAGAAGCAGACTTCTCTAAATAATAACAAAGGCAAGAATGCTATCTTTATGTCCATAAATGAACATGAGTTCAAAAGGATCTCATCTTGTGCCACTTCTAAGGAAGCTTGGGATACACTGATCACTGCACATGAGGGGGGCACTAGAGTTAAGACTGCTAAAACTCAAATGCTTGTTCAGTTGTATAACTCACTAATTATGTGTGATTCTGAAACTTTCGATGATTTCTACATGAGAATAACTGACATTGTGACCAAACTTCATGCTAATGGGATAACTTATGACAAACATGAAATTGTATCTAAAATTCTAAGGTCATTACCACATAAATTTGATAATAAAAGATATGCTATTCAGGAAATGTGTGATCAAAATCTCACTCCTGAATTACTCAGTAGTAAACTTCGAACTGTGGAAATGGAATTAGAATTTAAGAAACAAATAACCCAATCCTATAGGAAACAAACCAGTTCCAACTTGAGTTTTTCTTCTAAGTTGATAAAACCTGAATTTACTATTCCCACTGATGATTCTGGTGAGGAATGTGATATAGATAGTTTGGATAACCAAATTGCCTTGATGTCAAAATAGCTTAAGAAAATTGTCAAATTTAGAAATAAATTGGCAAACAGACATGGCAAGCCAAATTATCTAAGTCAGTCTAACTACAAACCTCATGAGAAAGGTCAAGACAAACATCACAAGGACATTAGACTCAACAAAGACTTCAAGAACGTTGAGTGTTTTAGATGTGGAAAACTAGGACACATATCACAAGACTGTAGAGTGAAACTAAACACTGTCAATAAACATACTAGGGCCAACATTTGCAAACACATGGGATGATTCAAGTGATTCTAAGAATGAGGAACCTGAATCTTCTGATTATTTTGAACCTTGCATGTCTTTCTTTGCTAAGATAATATACAATGATGATATGCTTGTGTATGAGAATGATGATCGTAACTCTACACCTGCTGTTGTGGATCATGCTGTTACTGGTTTAGATGCTTTACTTTCTGAGAGTATTGTTAGTTCAACCATGGGGTGTGCGAGTCAAAGGGAATGTAATAATGACGATGTCCATGGGTGAGTGAGTTCAAGAAATGAATCCTTAGGGGTCAATTCACACACTGCACTTAGTGATTCAGACACTGAAGACCTCATAGACATTCACACACTTTATGCTAAGACTCTCAAGAAAAGCACTAGACTAGAAAAGATAGTGAAAGATATCACTAAGAAATTAGAGGACCTAAGTCTGATGGTTAAACTTAACGCTGAAGATTATATACCCAATGTCTAACTCATGAAAATGAAGTTAAATTTTTTTATCAAAAGTTGAAGAATTTGATCGAAGTAAATGAAACTCTCGAGAAAAAATACAAAGGGACATTATTAGAATTTGAACAATCTAAAGAAAAGACAACAACGATTTTCAAAAAATTTATAAAATTTGAAAACAATTCAAACTGTTTTGATGAATTTGTTGTTGATTCTAAAACCAATTCTGATGATCGAACTGGAATAGGATTTTGCCCCAGTTTGAAGACTCAAACCAAAACTTTTGAACCAATTAAGTTTGTGTCAGGAGGCAAAAGTCCAGTAGAAACTTGTCCAGATTTCCATTCTCTGAAAAATGAGTTTGAAAAAAACAAATCTAAGTTTGATATTGGGGAAACCAGTAACTCTAAGTGTGAAATTCCATCTAAGAATAAATATGTTTGCCCCCTAATAGTACGAGTGATTCGGTCTTTCAAATTGTACTCCATATGATTAAGGTTCAACATCAAAATCACATCAAGTCTATGTTTAGATACTTTCCTAAGGAGATACCCTCGTCGAGCAATCTATATTGCTCATACTGTGACTTATATGGTCATTCTTTTGATGGTTGCTACTCTAGATGTTTAGTTAACCCTGTCTATAATACCCCTGTGCACCAAAACTTTAACTACTCTAGAAGGAGTCGTAATAATTATGTTTTGCCTAGATAACCAGACAAAAACTCTAACTATAGGAAGAGAAAAACCAAACCTAAATGAACATTTCCAATAAGGATTCCTAAACACTTTCCTAAATCAAATGCTCATGTGTTTCATAAAATTCAAAATCATGCGCAAAACATTTTTCAACAAAAATTGAATGCTCGCAAATTTATCAAATGAGAGCAAATAAGCGCAAAATGAAAACAAGAGCTATTTGGGTTAGAAAAGATGATCTATTACCCCAGATGAAGTGTAACATTGTGATCACTGCTTTAAAAGTTGAACACACATCTTCTGGTTGGTATTTAGATTCTGGATGTTCAAAACACATGACTGGTGATGATACAAAACTTTTAAATAAAACCATCTTTACTAGAGGAAAAGTTATTTTTGGTGATGGTGTATCATCTCAAATCATTGGTAAAGGAACACTCCAAGAATAAGTATTACCTGTGCTTGAAGATATCCTTTTAGTAAAAGGTCTTAAGGCAAATCTACTTAGTATTTTGCAATTTTGTGACTCAAATCATACTGTCACCTTTTCAAAGAATAATTGCAAAATTTTAAATAAAAAAGGTGAATGCATTATTACAGGACTCAGGACACCAGACAATTGTTATACAGTTCAAAATAGTGTTGAGGTCTGTAATATTGCCAGAATGGATGATAATGAGATATGGCATAATCGTATGGGTCACATAAATTACGAAAATCTTAGTAGACTGTCTTCTCAAGAAATAGTTAGAGGTATTCCTAACATCAAATCTATTTCTAATATTGTCCGTGGTTCATGTCAGGAAGGTAAAATTGTTAAAGCTCCTCATAAGAAAGTCAAAGATATCCTAACCTCTAAACCTTTGGAGCTCATCCATATGGACCTAATGGGTCCTTCTCGAACTGGTAGTCTTTGTGGACACAGTTACATTCTAGTTATGGTAGATGACTTCACCGGATTTACTTGGGTATCTTTCTTAAAATAAAAGTCTGACACATTCCAAACATTTTTGAAGATTTTACTTCGAATTGAAAATGAGAAAGACTCACAGGTAAATAGGATTCGTAGTGATAGAGGTGGAGACTTCTTAGATACAAGTATTGTGACTACAATGGTTACAAACATGAATTTAGTGCTCCTAAGACTCCTCAATAGAATGGTATAGCTGAGAGAAAGAATCGTACCCTTCAAGAGATGGCACATGTTATGATTCATACAAAGACTTTACATAAGTATTTTTGGGCAGAAGCCATTCGTACTGCGTGTCACATTATTAATAGGGTCTATCTTAGAAAAAATTCTAAACAAACTCCTTGTGAACTTTGGTATGGGAAGAAACCCAATCTTAAGTATCTTAGAACCTTTAGTTGTACGTGTTATGTCTGCAAGGCCAGAGAACACTTATCCAAATTTGAGACTTGAGGAGATAAAGCCATCTTTGTAGGATATTCTCCTAACAGTAGAGCTTATCGTGTTTATAACCTTCGCACTAAGACCATAATGGAATCCATATATTTAATTGTCAGTGACACCACTGTAGAAAGTAAGACTGGAGAACCAACTATTGTGGTAGAGTCTAAAAATATTTTAGAAAATGACTCACCAGAAATAGATGATTCTTTACCAATTGAGACACGTGAAGTACCTAATTGGGTTGCTAAAGACCATCCCATAGACAACGTTGTTGGTAATCCCAGTGAACCTGTGTGTACAAGATCTCAATTAAGAAACTATGCTCATTATGCATGTTTTGTTTCCCTTGTGGAACCAAAGAATGTTAATAATTCATTGAATGATCCTCATTGGATTTCTGCAATGCAGGATGAACTTCTTCACTTTGTCATTCGTGATGTTTGGTATCTTGTACCTAGGCCTGATCACAAAAAGGTTATTGGCACACATTGGATATTTAAAAATAAATCTGATGAAAGTGGGATAGTCATTAGAAACAAAGCCAGATTAGTTGCTCAAGGATACACTCAAATAGAGGGAATAGATTTTAACGAGACTTTTTCTTCCGTTACTCTATTAGAATCTGTTCGTCTTCTCTTTGCCATAGCTTGCTACTTATATTTTACGCTTTACCAAATAGATGTCAAATCTGCCTTCCTTAATGGAATATTGACTGAAGAGACCTATGTAGAACAACCAAAATGGTTTATTGACCCTAAATATCCAAATTATGTCTTTCGTCTTAAAAAGGCTTTGTATGGCCTAAAACAAGCGCCAAGAGCCTGGTATGAGCGCCTTTCCAACTTTCTCTTAGACAAAGGTTTTAAGAGAGGTGGAAATGATCAAACCCTTTTTGTCAAACATTTTGACAAACATATCATTATAGCTCAAGTGTACGTAGACGATATCATCTTTGGATCAACTTCTCCCTTAGAAGTTAAATCTTTTTTTGAAATTATGCATAAAGAATTCCAAATGTCCCTGATGGGGGAGTTGCAATTTTCCTTAGGTCTTCAAGTCAAACAAAATTCAGAAGGATTATTTGTTTCGCAATCAAAATACGCATTAGAGATTGTAAAAAAATTCGGCCTCGAGAGTGCTAAAGATGCTAAAACTCCCATGAGTACTACTGTCAAAATATCTAAGGATTAAACAGGAAAATCCGTAGATCCCACCCTTTATTGTAGTATGATTGGAACCTTACTATATCTTACTGCCTTGCATCCTGATATTATGTATGTTGTTTGCGTTTGTGCTCGTTACCAGAACAATACTAAAGAGAGTCATTTAACCTTTGTCAAAAGAATTATCAAGTATATTAAAGGCACTCTAAATTTAGGACTTTGGTACACCAATGATACTCCTTGCACTATAATAAGATACATCGATGCTGATTGGGCTAGGTGCACTGACGATAGTAAGAGAACATCAGGCGCATGCTATTATATTGGTAATAATTTGGTAGGTTGGAGTAGTAAGAAACAAAACTGCACTTCATTATCCACTGTTGAATCTGAATACATAGATGCTGACAGTTGCTGTGCTCAACATCTTTGGCTTAAGCAAATGCTAAGTGATTATGGTATTCAAGAAAAACAATTGCATCTCTATTGTGATAATCAAAGCGCGATCAATATCTCTAAAAATCGTGTTCAACACTCGCGAACAAAACACATAAAAATAAAACATCACTTTATTCGTGAATTGGTTGAAACTAAGGAATTAGAAATTAATTATCTTCCTACTGATTTACAACTCGCAGATATGTTTACCAAACCTTTGGATTATAATAGGTTTATTACCTTGCGTAAATCAATTGGAATGGTGTGTGCCGAATAATTTCTTGAATTTACATAATTTTTCCCCTTATCCATTTGAGACAAAATGGGGGGGAAATTTGAGTCTTATGCATTCATTTTTTTCTCTAATAACCTTGATCTTAGAAATCATTTGCGGGATTCTGCACAATTATTCTCAATAATTGTAATAAGGTATTTAATTGTAATGAGTTATGTACTTTTCTTTTCTAGAAAATGGGTAGATAGAACTTTTGTTTAGGAATAGTTTTTTCCTCATTTCTTTACTGCCCTACGAGTCCTAATTGACTCAAAGGAGATTTTGTCTCATATTTCCAAAGGGGGAGATTGAAGCACCTTATACTCTTGACTCACTTGAGTCTACATTGTATAAGTTGGAAATAAGTGACAAAATTGTGTCCCTTCCTAAAATCCAAAAAGCCTTAGAAATTGTCTAAGATTCATTCCTCTTGCTTGTCTAATCAAAGGTATATGTACCAACACTCACACACAATTAGGACTTCATACATAGGTCTTTTATTACATAAATTGATTGCATATAGTTTGTGTGTATTAATTTCCCTCAAATTGATTTTTAATATTTTTGGGGGAATTTTAATAATTTTTAAAACAAGTTTTTTCTTAATAAAAATTGGTTTTATAAAGTGTTGGGGTCATTCTGCTATTTTGTATTGTTGGTTTTATTAGCTGAAAGTTCACTTGGGTAGAATCTAAAAGCGCTAGAGACATCAGGGTACTTTTGTAATTTCTTTTGGACGCGCGTGTGGTATCCAGTCATATCCCTACACCTGTCAGGCTGTCATTGAACCATTTTGTGTTTTCTATGTGAGACATTAGCCATGCTTAGTTCCAGCCCTTGGATTTTTTTGATCAACGATCTGTATGCGTCCTTATACAATCCCTGTGAGCCTCTTTCAAGCCAATCATAATCTTTTTAATCCACCGCTTATTTTAAGCCCTCGGATCGAAGTCAATCTGCCTAGACCAAATCGTAGCCCTTGATTTGGATCTTCATTCTCGCATCTTCTCAGCCCCCTATATAAGGAGCCTTACTCTCAGCCTTTCAAGAAATTTTGGTCATTTCATCATTTGTAGAGAAAGAAGAGAGTAGAGAGAGAAGAGAGTAGAGAAACCAGAGAGAGAGAGAGAGTTAGAAACCCTAACACTAAATCGTCCTAAACATATTTAAAACCACAACCTCTTTCAAAAACCAGTTTATACCAAACACAACCTTGAGTGTTTGAGAGTTTTGAGTGCTGGTTTATTAGTTGTTTGATGTTGTAACTTCTTCGTTCTCAGATCTTGTTTTCAACTTAAACATTTTATTAGATCTGTGTTTCTACTTATAGAAATCTTAGATCTCGTCGTTGCATGTTATATTACACATAGATCTGCATCTATAGTTTCTCGTCTTGAGAAAACTTTTGTTGATTTGTTTCTGTAAATGTTTTCAACTTCAAAATCAACAAAAACATTTTCTGTTTCTAGTTCTTTTGAAACAAAACCTTCGACCTAGTTGGAATCGCACTTGGTGATTTTCAATCTCAAAAATATTTTCAAAACCTTAGATTGATTAAGATCTTGAAATGTCTTCTGAGCAAGATAGCCGTGGATTCTGGGTTAATATTAAAGGTCAAACACGGTTCAAAGTTTCCTAAGAAGATAGAAACTGAAAATCACAGCATATAGATCTTATATATAATTTGATAGGACTGTTTGTATAAAATCAGCGTGAGTGTGTGCATGCATATGTTAGAAAGAACCTTCACAAACACTAGCACCCTACCACACTAAAAGTGTTGGTAATAAGATCTCAAGAACAAGAGTCGACGTAAAGAACTGGAACAAATTGGATGTTAGCAAACTGGAGAATAACATCAACAAACAGAACTGCAGAGAAGTTAGAAGGACACCAGTGGGTACATTCCTAAACTTGTATAGGTTTGATTTGTGTGCATGTGTGTTATATAGTTTGTAACTATTATAATTTGTTTTAGTGGAATTTTTAGTTTACTTCGTAGAGGGAGTCGTGGATGTTTCCTCATTTGGGTGAGGTTTTACCACGTTAAAAATAACTTGTCATTAATCTTTCTACATCTCCTCATCCCTTTCTGTTTAGTGTGATGATTTAAAAAAATGAATTTAGTTTTGTTTTTCAAAACTTGTTTTTCAATCTTAAACAGATCTCATGCATATTTTTTAAACACATCTTGTGATTAAACTGATTTGATTTCTAAAAAAGAGTTTCTTCAACAAACAGTTCGGAGTTACTTAAATAGTTTAATCTTGTATTAAACGGATTTAGTAACAATTTTTCAAATAATACTTCGAAGCTCACTCCATAATCGTCCTTACATCTCACCCCCTTAAAGCAGTCCTGCGGAAAGCAGATATGTCCGACAGACTATCAAAGCGGTCAGTCGATCTCGGGTAATTTGATATCCAGTTTCAACCAAGGAATGGAATCAAGGGATAGGTCCTCGCCGAATTCATCGCGGAATTTACAGGAGAACATCCTTGCGAACAACTTTAATCCATGGGTCAAAGGGAAGATCACTCGGCACAAGGTGTTTGGCGACTGTTTGTTGATGGAGCCTCCAACTCCAAAGGGGAAGGAGTAGGCATTGTGCTTGTTACCTCGAAAGATGCAATCCTCGAGCAAGGAATCAGGCTTGGATTTGAAGCCTCTAGCAACGAAGCAGAATATGAAGCATTGATAGCAGGCCTGCATAAGGCACAGGCGTTGGGGGCAAAGCAACTCCAGGTGTTCGGCGACTCATAACTGGTCTCTAATCTGATAAGTGGAGACTTCAACATGAGGGGTGAGAGAATGGAAGCCTACCTCGCCTTAGCAAAGAAATTAATGTCTAACTTCGATCAAGTCAGTGTCCAGCAGTTTTACAGAGGACAAAATAGTCATTCTGAAGCCCTAGCGGCCTTGAGCTCAGCAATCAACTTCGTCTTAAAGAGAACAATTCATATCGACTTCCTCGCCCAGCCGAGCATCAACCAGAGCGACGAGCTTCCAGACATGGGCCGTGTTCTCCAGATTGAACCAGCACCCAGTTGTATGGACCCCCTAAGGGGCTATTTGAAAGATGGTTCCCTACCAGACGATAAGAAAGTCGCTCATTAGATAAGAGTCAAAGCTGCCCGCTTTCACTTGTATCCTGAGGGCAAGCTGTATTAAAGATCTTTCACTGGCCCTTACCTCCAATGTGTTCACCCAAAGGACGTCGATCAAGTTCTGCACGAGCTTTATAAAGGAATCTATGGGAGACATATTGGGGGCAAATCGCTAGCTTTTTGAGCAATGAAGAAAGGCTACTAGTGGCCAGACATACAGAAAGATTCTGGGGTATATACTCGCCGGTGCGAGAAATGTCAACTACACGCTCCTATGGTTCACCAACCTGCTAGCGACCTAAAATCACTTACTAGCCCTTGGACTTTCGCCCATTGGGGAATGGACATCGTGGGTCCTCTTCCTACCGCTGCCGATAATCGCAAGTATCTGTTGGTCATGACAGACTACTTCACCAAATGGATTGAGGCGAAGCCACTGGCGAACATCAAAGACGCAAACATGATAAGATTCATATGGAAGAACATAATTACTCGCTTTGGGATCCTCAGGACCATCATCACTGATAACGAAACGTAGTTTGAAAGTGACCTTTTCCAGGGTTTCTGTAACGACCACGGATTAAGGCACAATTTCAGCTCGGTGGCATATCTCCAGAGTAACAGACAAGCTGAAGCTTCCAACAAAAAATGATTGGTAGATTAAAGAAGAATTTAGAGCAAGTCAAGGGGGCATGGGTGAGCAAGCTACCACATATGCTATGGGCTTATCGCACTACCCCACGACGAGCAACCGGGAAAACCCCATTTGCACTAACATATGGTATGAAGGCAATCATCCCCTTAGAAGATGGCCTCCCCACCATGAGTTTCCCCCTGGTCAGCCAAGGCCAGAACGATGCAGCATTACTCGCTGAACTTGACCTAGCTGATGAGCGTAGAGAGCTGGCGCTAGTGAAACTAGTAGGCTATAAGCAACAGTTAGCGAAGAGCTACAACAAGAAGGTCAATCCAAGGACATTCGAAGTTGGGGACTCTGTCCTAAGGAAATTTCTTGGCAGCCCTGAAAAACCATCAGATGGCAAGCTAGGACCAAACTGGGAGGGACCATTCAAGGTAACAAGGGACAACCTGCAAGGAGCCTATCACTTAGAAACGTTGGGGGGCAGGGAGATACCTCGTGCTTGGAATGCAGCCAATTTAAAGAAATTCTACTTCTAGTTTTCTGTTTTAATCTTTTATTACAATTTGCAAGTCTTTCCTGATTAATAAAAGATAGTTTGGTAGTGGAATTCTATGAAGTGTTGATTTCTTTTTCAGAACCTTTATAACTCGTGTACCTTTTCCAAGTGGCAGTCTCCCCTCTTAACACATATAAGCAGGGTTTTACCCTCCTCAGGCTCTTTTCATTTAACATGGACAACCTCTTAGCAATGCCCCTGGAAATATATAAAGCCTTACAGGGGACCCTTAGGCAGCTCGGTCAACTCAAAATTGGTCACCAAATAATGTTTGGCTAAAAAAACCTACTCGGATGGAACATCCAATACCAGGTGTGTCCTAGCCATTGCCACACTTAGGCCTAAGGGATTGTGACAACATGACCTAAAAGGTAAAGTAGGGCAGAATGGTATCTTATAAACATACTGGACTGGGAGGATACTCACGCAAGACAACTCCAGTCGCCTAAGAAAAGCCTAAGACACTCAAAACAAGAAATCAATGAAGTAAACAATACACAATACATGTTTAGTCGACAAATCGCCCAAAGCATAACTATTTTATTACTTCACTGCATTTACTAAGAGTTACAATTGGATTAATTAAATAGATCCTAATGAGGATTAGGCCTCCGAGCAAGATAATCAGCTACTTGCACCCTTCGGTCGTCGTCTGGGTGAGGAGCTAACTCCAACTCTACTTCACTTGCATCTGGCTCCAGTAGTTGCCTGGGGATAACGTCTATGGGGACCCACTGGTCATCCCTCTTGAAAGGGTTAGGCATCAGAGTCGAAGGGGAGATCTCATGGCGATACCAGAGGACTGAGTTCCTGGGGACTTTTATCTCCCTGAGAGCATTCAACCATCCCCTAATAAAGGATAGCTCTTCAAACTCTCCCAACCTCGTTGGAGCATCTGCCCAACCCTGATCATAACCGTTAGTGCACACTTGCCGAGGACCTTTCTTGAATAGGTGCCTTAGCAGCGTGATATCTCTTTGGATCCTGACAGCTATCACGTATGCTCGACGAACATCTCCTCGAAGCTCGTCCATCTCCCTAGTTGGACCCCTGGCATCTGTACTAGCTCGCGGACCAGCCGATGAAGAAGAACCTCATAAAATATAAAGGGTGGCGCTGGACGTTGTACTAGCTCGCAGACTAGCCAATGAAGAGGAACCTCGTAAAATTTAAGGAACGACGCTCGGCGCATGCTCTCTAAGTCGCAGCACCTCCCTCCTCAGAGATTCATTCTCTTGTTGATGAACTTCTCCGACTTGATTGATCTCGGAGGCTTTCAGAAGCTTAGCTCTCAAAGAATTCAATTCCTCTTGAACGGAAGCACCAACCTCTTCCATCTCCTGAAGCCTATCCTTCAGTTTGGTAAAAAGTTATGACTAGTCTTTAAAGCTTTGGTTCCTTGACCTAAGGGACTTGTAGGTATGTATTCATCAATATCAACCAGCTACAAGCCATACAAGCATTAAAGAGCAAATAAATCAGTATGCAGAAAGGAAAAAGATTTCATTTCATTAAAAAAAAGGTTCTGAGTACATCAGTGAAAGAAAAGAAAGAACGACAAAATCAAACAATATAATAAGTTCCCTAAGAAAAGCTAGCTCGCAACCTCAGTCTACTCTGAGCTCGTTGGTTGCTTCCTCTTGTCAGCAGCATCCCCAGGCGTACCTCCCTCAGACGGAGTAATTGCCATTCCCTGGTTGAGGGGCACTTCGGCAACGGTAGTCTGGGCAACCGGAACACCTAAACCGACAGCAGGAGCAGGTGTCTCATCCAGACTGGGCTTAGGGCTAGGATCGTGCTCATCAAAAAGTAAGGAGTCGATATCCACCTCGGCAGCCAGGCGAGCCTTGTTCTAACCCTTTTTGAAGTTCAGACGGTTGATATAGCCAATCTGAACATCATCATCCTCATACGCAGCGGTCCATCCAGCATTATACGAGCTTTCCTTAAGGGTGGCAGCCTCGGATTCTACCTTCTTCACCTTTTCTACGAGCATCCTGTTCTCCTCCACCATGGCTAGCTTGCTCGAGCAGACCAAGTCATAAGATCACCTCAATTCCTTGAGCTCATTGGTTGCCACCTCCTTTTCTCGATTGTCCTCAATAAGGGCAAGATCGAAAGACTTTGGGGCAGCATCAGCAGTTTTCAAGTTGGCCTCCAGCTTGGTATTCTTCCTTGCCAGCTCATCGCCTCTGCGGTGGAGGACGAAAAAATTGGTCACAAACTGCAGAGAAGAGAAATGATAGTAAGAGAAGAGAACAGAGAGAGGAGGTAAGGACAAAGGTGGGGCAAGCTATTGTGCCCGTAACTTCTTTGCCTGAGGGGGGATTCTGTTGCCCTGTCTCCTCATCTAGCTCATGCGCTGCTCGAAAGAGCAATTTTATCGACTGATCGTCAGAAGGCGATGGGGTCTGACCAATTAGCTCTGAAGGTGAGTCGGAGGCTAGCCCTCTCTCTTTCTCTCCACCACCTTCTTCTTCTCTTCCTCCTTCTTTCTCGCCCTCTCTCTCTCAGCAGATCCTCCTCTTTCTTCTTCTTCTCCTGCACATAAGCAGTAGACTAAGAAGCAGTGGCAGCATCCCCACTGCCAGACTTCTTCTTCTTTGACCGACGAGACAGAAAACATCATCATCTCGGATCAAATTCTTCCTAGGAGGAGCCATTATTCCTTGCTAGAACTATTTGATTCACCCGACGACTCTTGAACTCCTGAACCCTCGTCCGAACTGGAAGATTCTTCACTGTCGGAACTCTCCTCACTGTAAGTGCCTTCAACACCGCCGCTATTGGCACCCTCACTCTCCTCACCAGAGTTGATCTACTCCTCATCTAACTGGATTGGGTCAGCAGCAACTTCTTCTGAGGTGTCTAGCTCAGGGATGCTATCCACAGGTTGCGTAATAAAATTGGACCCAACGTTCTTATATTCTAGAAGGAACGCCGCTGATCAAGGATGCTCACCATTGGCTAAAGGCTCTCTGATTCTCCAGGCTTTAACCAGCTCAGCGGCTCGGATCTCGCCGAGAGCGAACTTCGATTTCTTTATCTTAGCTGACAAAGAAAAAGAGAAAGATATGAGATAAACTATACAAAAACAGGGGATCAACGAGCAGACAAGAACTAAGCCTACCTATGTAATCCTCCCCATAAAAGGGAATCACAAATCTCCCACACCTCAACCCTTCAGTATGGGGAGGGAACTGCCAATTTCTAGAAATAAAACCCTATTCTAGTAGTCCTTATCGGAATCAGGTAAATTTACTACCAATACCCTATCAGGACTCCTGGTCTTGAGGTACAGAAGACCAGAGCTTGTTCACAAAAAGAATAATAGAAGCAGATTTCAGCAAGACCTAAATTAATGCCATAGAGCTGATTTATTCTATGTACACCATTAAAAATCTTCCAGACATTGGGCGAAGACTGTGCAGGGACTAAATTAAAATAACCAAAAAAGTGAAAAAATAAATTGTTTGGGGGAAAAGTAAGACCCCCCTGGGACAATAAGAGAACATGAATCCAGTGACCATCCTCAACCTCTCTGGTATTACGAGGGATAGGAGCACATTCAATGATCACCCAATCTGGAATGTTATAGTATTTCCTAAATTCAGTAATCGATCTATTGCCTATTTTCGACATCGAAAAAGAAAAACCCTAGCAACGGATATGAAGAAATTCCAGTAGAAAATAGAAAAAGAAGAAGTAAGAAGAACTTACGATGTAAGAGTCAGCTTGAGACGAGGCAAAGTCACAAGCAGGAACGATGAGAAGATGTAAAAAAAGGCTTGGAAATGGAAGACGAAGACCTGAGATTAAAAGGAGCTGCAGTGAAAGCTTCGAGAGATTGAGAGAATTCGAAGAGATATGAAAAGTGACGATCCGAGAAATGACCTCTCTAAAAGCATTTAAACCCTTCCAATCATGATGCACCAGAAACGAGGCAATCTGCCTCCTAAGTCAGTTCGGGAAAGGGCGCTTCAGTTCAAAAGCATTGCACGAATCACAGAGATGCCATCAAGATTAATCATTTAAAATTATCGATCCCAAATTGTGACCCAAAAAATTTAGGGGCAATTATGGGTACCTCGATTTTGCATTGTGGCCCCGACGAGAAGCCCAATCAAACACGACCCGGAAGCCTAAAGGTCCCACGCCTCAACCAGTTCAGTTTTGACCCAGTCAGTTTCTAAAATCTCTCTTGAGAGATATTATAAGGATTGTGGGCTAACACCCTCCGAAATAACATGTATATAACAAACCCTCCGACCAGGGCAAAGGGTAAGCGTTATTTTTCCTATAAAACATTCTCCGGAATAAAGAGAAATAATATTGAGAGCACCACCGTGGACGTAGGCATTCTTGCTGAACCACATAAATTTTTTATTGTGTGATTGTTATTCCTTACGTTCTTTATTTGTTTTGGTGATTGCCTTTTCTTGTTATTTCGTGCTGAACTTAATTATCACCATAACTGCTAAATCTATGAGGTCGGTGGGGTTAGCAATCGATGCATAAAACCATGATTTTGGTCAAACATAAATTGGGTAATTTAAGCTCACTTATCTTTTTAGCAAGTTGGAATAAGCATAATTACCATAAAGTTGTCAAAAGTTTTAGTTTTATTGGTTCATGTTAATAACGGGAAAAGGATACTCGTGTTTATGGTTTGCTTAAGGTAATTATGATTTTACTCACTTTAACTTTCAAACTTAGTTATAAGTAACTGGGTTGGGGTGTGTCAACTTTGGTATCAGAGCCTAGGTTTTAAAGGTTCTGGACTTAGAAGCGCCTAGATTTGGCAGTGGACGTCAAAATTATCTTGAATCATAAGTATTCGATGGTAAAGGATACAAATAAGTATGTTAAGCTCTAAATTGGCTTTGTTGACTAACATATGTCAGTTATACATATATATTGTTGCACGGGATATGAAATGCAAGGATCTTGCAGGAAAGGAAATAAGATGTTGAGGTTTATTTGGGGATGACAACGAATACAGGTATTTTAATATGAATCATTGCATTGTTTTATATGTTGTATGGACAAACATGTCATTGAAGAAAATTTTTAAAGTTAAAAGTTGGTAAGAAAAATTGTGAAGTATTGGAAGTGATATTTTCCTATACTGGTATATGTGGACTTAAGTCGTGTTACGTATTAAGCCATTAATGGGTGCACTCCTCATCTGTATGGGAGAGTGATGTACAGGAAACCCATATCCTACTAACGGACAAGAAGTGAGAAGAATTATTGTTATATGATTATAATGGGCCTTGAATTGTTAGAGGGTGAATAAAATGAAGGTTGACATAGTAAAGGTGATGTGAGAAGATTAGTAGTTGTATATATTTCAAGTTAATATGTGAAATGGTCTGAAATATAATCTATCACAAATGATCCGAACATAGGTTCATAATGGATTATGATAAGTAAAAGAAAAGAGTAATGAGAGTTGAGATGTACTTCTTTAATACTATGAGTATATGCAGTGGATATGACTCTTGTGATGTTTTGAAATGCTTATAAGAATAGTAAAGTTGAGGCGAGGTGGCTAGGAGTTGGAAGTTTAAAAATATTGAGGAGTCCTTTTAAAAATATGTGTTGTGTATAAGTCTGGGAAAGATGCTAATCGGATTTGAATATTAACAACTGATTTGGGTGGATATTGAGTTGTATTTGTCATTGTGCCTATGTGATATCACTAAGGGTATGTCATATAAAAAATATGGTTGACATTATAATGAGTCACTAGAAATATATATATAAGGATAAGGTGCTATGTAGAATACTATAATGTGATACATTAAGGTATTTTTACAGGTTACTTGAAAGAAATAAGATATATAATAATTAGAAAAGTATTATGGAGATGGTAGGCATGGTTAAGCTCTTAAGTGGTGATGTTACGTTTAACATCCAGGTTATGAAAAATGGTAAAGTTAGTAAATTAATGATGTTGGATAAGACTACAATGTTATTAAGGATTGGGGTAAGATTATAATTGTAAAGTAATTATGTTGAATAAATGATTTGTTAAGGTCACTCTATGTTGAGTTAAAGTCAAACACATGTATTTGGTATTGAATGGAAGATGAGAAGATGGCGTATAATAAGCTAGTCTTGTAATATGATATTTATGAATTGAAATATTGAATGGAAGTTGGAGAAATGAAAAAATATTTATTATTTGAAATATTACACGATAATAAGGATGAACCATAGGAATGAAGGTATGCAGTAATATATGAGTTCGAAATTGCCATCCATTTATAAGAAATCATTGGATGATTATTCTTACGTATTAGTGAGAAATAAAATGAAGATTATATGATAGGATATTTGTAGGGCATGAGGAAATAGTATTCCCAATCAGTTCGTAAATGGAATTCGTACTAAATTTCGGGGACGAAATTTTCTATGGGGGGAAAGTTGTGACAACCCGGATATAATTATGATAAATAGTGTTTAAATCATGCTTACCTTATAGGATATGTATAATGTGGTATTAGTTTACATAATTTTAAGTTATTATGTTTATTCTAATCCTACCTTCATAAAGGTTGAAATATCGATTTAGTTATAAACACAAAATTTTTAAGTTTACGGTAGGAATGTTCATGTTGGAGACTAGTTTTGACCATTATAATATAACAATTGACGTGATGTGAAAACTAGATAGTTGTGGATATATGAGTTAAGTTTGTAACACAACAAATGGTGTGTTAAAGGTATGTCCGAGTAAAAAATTATATTGAAATTTCGAAACAAGGGCCAATTCGTCTATTCGTTAAGTGGTATGTTGTCTTATTATGACAACAAATGTTTTGTTTTGATTGGACCAAGGGGAGGTGACTTATGCCGACTTCAAAACCTTGAAATGACCTCCTACTTGAGCCAAAATAAGACATGAGAGAGTTTGGATTTAGGAGAGAAAATCGGAAATCTCGGGAAGTAGAAAGGGAGGAGAAAAATTGAGAAAAATCCGTAAAAATTTACGAAAAAGTCCCCAAGGTAATTCTACGCATAAATCTTGTTATTCTTTTGGTATTATTGATTGAAATAATATAAATAATTGATTTTTTATTTAATTTTCATTCCTTGGTGTATATGTACGGATAGATGCAAGTTTAAGCAAAGTTGAAAGTGTAAATCATGTATATTGCTTCGATTGGAAAACTTGTGTATTCAAACTTCTATAACTATTTGTATATTTATTAGAATTGAATAATTATGGTTGGAGATAAAAATAGACTCATATATGTATAACATATCCTAATATTATGTGAAAATACAAAGAAATGAATCTTTGGTGATAGTTTGAAGTTCAAGTATAAAATCTGCCCCAAAAGAGTAAGTATGCACACCATGTGTTCGATGTTTTGCTTGACATAGCAAATGAACCTAAAAAGAAATGAAACTTTAACTTTGTGTTTTTAAATATTCTCATTGATTTTGGGTGAAATATCATAGAAATTTATGATATAGAAAAAATTATGAAATTTTTTGGAAGTTGACTGAATGATAAAGGAGACTATAGGGTATATTTGTTATGTAGCAAAGAAATGGGCATATCTTGCTTTAGGAAAATTGAAATGATATGTCGTATTTGGGATTGGGAACCCAATATGTTAAGGATGAAACTACTAAGAAGAAATCAAAATATATTTGGCCTATGATTTGGGTATGGTAAATATCTTACCAGCAAGTTAGATTGGACTTCATTTACGATATATGATTTGAATGGGATTATATGATTCTTATGAATTGGGTTAAGTTTAAGTTATTCTTTGTATTTTTAATATTCTTATGATGATACTAATATTTTAAGAATTTATATGTGAAAGGTAAGAAGAACCGGGTGAACAAGCGCCAGACAAAGGCACGGGAAAAACACGTGAAGTGGCCAAGGTGAGTGTACTCACTGGGAAGAGATGTATTATACATGGTTATGGAGATGATTTGAATATCATTCACGGGTAATATGTATTACACATGATTAAGAATATGATCTGAATATCACTCACGGGTAAGATGTATTACACATAGTTATGGATATGATCTGAATATCACTCACTGGTAAGATGTATTATACATGGTTATGGATATGATTTGAATATCACTTATTGGTAAGATGTATTATACATATTTTAATATGAATCATTGCACTGTTTTATATGTTGAATGGACAAACATGTCATTGAAGAAACTTTTTAAAGATAAAAGGTTGTAAGAAAAATTGTGAAGTATTGGAAGTGATATCTTCCTGTACTGGTATATGTGGACTTAAGTCGTGTTACGTACTAAGCCATGAATGGGTGCACTCCTCATCTATATGGGAGAGTGATGTACAATAAACCCATATCCTACTAACGGATAAGAAGTGAGAAGAATTATTGTTATATGATTATAATGGGACTTGAATTGTTAGAGGGTAAATAAAATGAAGGTTGGCATAGTAAAGGTGAAGTGAGAAGATTAGTAGTTGTATATGTTTAAAGTTAATATGTGAAATGGTATGAAATATAATCTATCACAATTTATCCGAACATAGGTTCATAATGGATTATGATAAGTATAAGAAAAGAGTAATGAGAGTTGAGATGTACTTCTTTAATACTATGAGTATATGCAGTGGATATGACTCTTATGATGTTTTGCAATGCTTATAAGAATAGTAAAGTTGAGGCAAGGTGGCTATGAGTTGGAAGTTTAAAAATATTGAGGAGTCCTTTTAAGAATATGTGTTGTGTATAAGTCTGGGAAAGATGCTAGTCGAATTTGAATTGTATTTGTCATTGTGCCTAGGTGATATCACTAAGGGTGTGTCATATAAAGAATATGGTTGACATTGTAATGAGTCGCTAGAAATATGTATAAGGATAATGTGCTATGTGGAATACTATAATGTTATACATTAAGGTATTTGTATGGTTACTTGAAAGAAATAAGACGTACAATAATTAGAAAAGTATTATGGGGCTGGTAGGCATGGTCAAGGTCTTACGTGGTGATGTTACGTATAACATCCAGGTTATGAAAACTGGTAAAGTTAGTAAATTAATGATGTTGCATAAGATTACCATGTTATTAAGGATTAGGGTAAGATTATAATTGTAAAGTAATTGTGTCGAATAAATGATTTGTTAAGGTCATTATATGTTTAGTTAAAGTCAAGCACATGTATTTGGTATTGAATGGAAGATGAGAAGATGGCGTATAATAGGCTAGTCTTGTAATATGATATTTATGAATTGAAATATTGAATGGAAGTTGGAGAAATGAAATATAAGAAGGTAGTCTTGTAATAAAATATTTATGATTAGAAATATTACACGATAATAAGGATGGACCATAGGAATGCACGTATGAAGTAATGTATGAGTTGGGAATTGACTTCCATTTGTAAGAGATCATTAGATGATTAGTCTTAGGTATCAGTGATAAATAAAATGAAGATGATATGAGAGGAGATTTGTCAGGCATGAGGAAATAGTATGCCCAATTGGTTCGTAAATGGAATTCGTACTAAATTTTGGGGACGAAATTTTCTATGGGGGGAAAGTTGTGACAACCCGGATATAATTATGATAAATTATGTTTAAACCATGCTTACCTTATGGGATATGGATAATGTGGTATTAGTTTACATAATGTTAAGTTAGTATGTTTATTCCAATCCTACCTTCATAAAGCTTGAAATGTCGAATTAGTTACAAACACAAAATTTTGAAGTTTACGGTAGGAATGTTCATGTTGGAGACTAGTTTTGACCATTATAATATAACAATTGACATGAGGTGAAAACTAGATAGTTGTGAATATATGAGCTAATTTTGTAACACAAAAAATAGTGTGTTAAACGTATGTTCGAGTAAGAAGTTATACCAAAATTTCAAAACAAGGGCAAATTCATCTATTCGTTAAGTGGTATGTTATCTTATTATGACAACAAATGTTTTGTTTTCATTGGACCAAGGGGAGGTTACTTATGCCGATTTTAAAACCTTGAAATTACCTCCAACTTAAGCCAAAATTAGACATGAGAGAGTTTGGCTTTATGAAAGATAATCGGAAAGCTCGGGAAGTAGAAAGGGAGGAGAAAAATTGAGAAACATCCATAAAAAATTATGAAAAAGTCCCCAATGTAATTCTACTCATAAATCTTGTTATTCTTTTGGTATTATTGATTGAAATAATAGAAATCATTGATTTTTTATTGAACTTTCATTCCTTGGTGTATATGTACGGATAGATGCAAGTTTAAGCAAAGTTAAACATGTAAATCATGTACATTGCTTCGATTGAAAAACTAGTGTATTCAAACTTCTATAACTTTTTGTATATTTATTGGAATCGAATAATTCGAGTTGAAGATGAAAATAGACTCATATATGTATAACATATCCGAATATTATGTGAAAATACCAAGAAATGAATCTTTGGTGATAGTTTGAAGTTCAGGTATAAAATATACCCCAAAAGAGTAAGTATGCACACCATGTGTTCTATGTTTTGCTTGACATAGCAAATGAACCTAAAAAAAATATGAAACTATAACTTTGTATTTTTCAATATATTTATTGATGTTGGGTGAAATATCATATAAAGTTATGATATAGAAAAATTATGAAAATTCTTGGAAGTTGACAGAATGATAAAGGAGCCTATAGGGTAGATTTGTTATGTAGAAAAAAATTGGCATATCTTGCTTTAGGAAAATTGAAATGATATGTTGTCTTTTGGATTGGGAACCCAATATATTAAGGGTGAAACTACTAAGAAGAAATCAAAATATATTTGGCCTATGATTTGGGTATGGTAAATATCTTACCAGGAAGTTAAATTGGACATCATTTACGATATACGATTTGAATGGAATTTATGATGCTTATCAATTGGGTTGAGTTTAAGTTATTCTTTGGATGTTTAATATCCTTATGATGATACTAATATTGTAAGGATTTATATGTGAAAGGTAAGATGAACCGGTTGAACAAGCGTCATACAAAGGCACATGAAAAACACGTGAAGTTGCTAAGGTGAGTGTACTCACAGGGAAGAGATGTATTATACATGGTTATTGAGATGATTTGAATATCATTCACGGGTAGGATGTATTACACATGGTTATGGATATGATTTGAATATTACTCACGGGTAAGATGTATTACACATGGTTATGGATGCGATATGAATATCACTCATTGGTAAGATGTATTATACATGATTATGGATATGATTTTAATATCACTTATTGGTAAGATGTATTATACATGGTTATAGATATGATCATAATAATATTAAATATGAATTTGTTCATTTCGGTTTATCAAAATGGGAGGTTACTCCCCGACCCGAAATGGGGGAGATTCGTATATTAAAGACAAGGGGTTAGTCCTCGACCAGGAATGCGGGAGAATTGTCTATTGCAGACAGGATATGTGAATCATGATTCAGATAAGTTGACCATTCTTTATGAATGAGCCAAATAAGTATATAATTGGTCGTTCTTTATGAATGAGCCAGATAAGTATATAATTGGTCATTCTTTATGAATGGGCCGGATAAGTATGCATATATCACCCTGGGGATATGATTTATTGCATTTAAATTTTATGCTATAATGTTGTAGTGATGCATTTGCTGAGCTATTTTGCTCATGATTCATATGTTTATGTTTTTCAGGTATTGTGATATCACTGTCAAATCTAGGAGGTCGGTGGGGTTAACAATGGATGCATAAAACCATGATTTTGGTCAAACGTAAATTGGGTAATTTCAGCTCACTTATCTTTTCAACAAGTTTGAATAAGCATAATTTCCTTAAAGTTGTCAAAAGTTTTAGTTTTATTGGTTCATGTTAATAACTGAAAAACGATACTGGTGTTTATGGTTTGCTTAAGGTAATTATGATTAATTCACTTTAACTTCCAAACTTAGTTATAAGTAACTGGATTGGAGTGTGTGAGTGTGTGTGAGATTTTTTATTTTAAAATATTTTTCTGCATAAACTAGTGTTTAAAACTCTTATTGGCCATATTTTTTGGTCATTGGTGTTTTTGCTGATTATTCTTTGATGGTTGGGTATTTTTTTACTCGAGTTTGTGGATTGGTGTTGTAGTTGGCTTGTTGTTGAGACCTTGTTTAGGTTACTAAACTACCATAGGTTTGTCGTAGCCTTTTCCCATACATTTTCCTTAGTTTTCTTTCCCATGGGAAAGAGAGCCAAAGAGGTAGCACCTCAGCCCCACCCACGTTTTCGCACATTTCGGTGGGCTTCACAAATTCATCTCCACCTTGTACTATCAGATGAGAGTGGTGATAGAGAATCCCATATTTCTACCGGAGTTTGAGGGTAGAGTCTCGGAGCTTGTAGGTACGTATGTCCATTATTAGTTCAATGTAAATGGATGGGAACATAAACTCCAGATGTGCAGTTCTGCATAGGTAGATATTGTTAGGGGGTTTTATTTCCATGCTAGGATGGATGAGAAGTCTATAATATCCATGGTTAGAGGCGTCGGCATTCATGTCACCCAATATAATAACCGATCTTCTAGATATTTCTAGGGTTCCGTCACCTCAGTATCTCGAGCATCCTGACCACCTCACCCCTACTATAACGTATATAACACCGTTTACTTTACGACTGTCACTCTTGACAAACGTAAAACACCTTAAAGTAGTCACCCTTATCCTGACTATCACGTGCTAAATAGGATAATGAGTTTTAATCTTCCTTCGATAGGGAATCATAGTACATATAACCTTGAGCACGTTCGGTTCATGCATGCCATCGGTACTGGCATGACCAACGATCTTCCTTTCGTGATTTGGAGGCACATGGCATCCATCTGTAATGATGGAAATACGCGGTTGCGTATATCCCTACCCTATAAGATGTTACTCACTAGGACCATGTTGACAGTTGATGTACCTCTTATTCCTCTGGAGAGCAAACATTAGATTCTCTTCGACGATTAATAAGGATAGAACTCACTGCTCTGAGTATTACGAACCTGACCTGATGATGCCAGAGTTCATCCCCCGACTACTTTAGACAAGGATGATGTCATATACGTTGAATCCACACATCCCAGAACCTCAGGCATCTCTCCTGAGCACTAGCTCACCTACACTAGCACCACCAGCTCATTAAGAGTCTCCTTTTGCTTATCAGTTCACCTCATTCTAAAGAGATATGAATGAGACTATACGATTTCAAGCATAACACATGACAACACTACAGGCCCAATTTGCAGCTTTTTTAGAGAGGGAGAAGCTCTGAGTATCCCAAGAGGATGCACAGTATCAATGATGTCTGAGAGAGCAGCGGGACTGAGAGAGGAGATATGGACTCAAGCCTTCAGAACCTCAACATGATGATGATATCCGATATTTTATGATTCTTATTTGTATTTGATGATGTATTTCACACACGCACACACACGCAGATTTATCATGTTGTATCCATTTATTCTCATGTACTACATTTTGATTCATGGTTGGTGGACATGTATTTATTGTCATTTTGGATATTATCGTGTGTGACACAGGTATGATTTAGTATATTCATTTGTTCTTTTACATTTTGATTCACATGCTATTTATGGATACTTGCTAGTTTTAGATGATATCGGTGATGTTACCCGCCATGTTGAGATATAGATATGATATTCTTTATTGAGATATAATCTATATTCTGAGTTTTGTATATTTAGGACTTATTGTAATATCTATTTTGAAAATAGGACAATAAGCATTTTATTTATAGTTTTAGTCCATGTTTTTGAATAAAGCCGCTGGCGCGGACCCATGTTCATAAAACGTTAACCGATCACATCATGCCACGTATACCTTTAATTTAAAAATATGGACTAAAAATGAAAATGAAATATTTGTTGTCCTATATCCATAATCAATATTATTTTAAGTCCTAAAATTATATAATCTATATTCTTTATTGATACGTTCTTTATCATGTTCATGTTTCCGTGCATATCTATCACTTATCTCGTTGAGCACATGATTTAATCGATTGATTTATGATAGAATTTATTTGATTTCTTCCTTTGTCTATCCGAGACAAAAGGAGGGATAAATTTTGGAATTTGGGGGGAATATATATTTAGGGGCAGTAGTTTAATACATGCATTGCATATTATAGATCGTGTGTGTATATATATATATATATATATATATATATATATATATGTGTGTGTGTGTGTGTGTGTGTGTGTGTGTGTGTCGTTTAAGTGTCCAGGACACACATGGCTCGTGACATTGATACTTCGTTGATTGAAGATGCTATACATATAGATTGAGTCTGGCAAAGATTTGTTAGAATGATGTGTAAGAAATTTTTAGGGTTATTTGGGGTTTGACACCCATTAATTATTTGTTATTGAGTCAAACCCCCATAGTTTTCACTTCTGGGGGTTTGACCCCCAATTTTGACGAATTCCATTAATTGGTCGTTAATTGACTCATCTTTAGGCATAAACTATCCAATATACCTATTATCCATTACCTATAAATCACATTTTACTATAAACCCCCTAACCATTGTGTTTTCTCACTTAAAACCCTTATTCCATATATTATATTAATCTCTCTCTCTCTCTCTATCTCTCTCTCTATCTATCTATCTATCTATCTATCTATCCCCATATATATATATATATATATATATATATATATATATATATATATATATATATATATATATATATAATGAAAATTATTTTAACTATTTAAAAATAAAATAAAAAGTTTTTTTAATGTTTTTTCAAAATAAATAACATTTTAACTATTTTTAAAAATATTTTAACCCTTTTAAAATAAAAAACATTCTAAAAATAAAACAAAGCTATTTTAACTAGTTTAAGATGAAAATGTTTCAAAAAAAATATAAAACGGATGTAACTATTTTTAGTTGTTTTAAAAAATAAAATAAATAATTGTTTTAAAATTTTAAAATAAAAGAACATTTTAACTAATAAATTAAAAAATGTTTTTTTGAAAAAAAAATGCTTTACAAAAAGTTAAAAATTCTTTAATAAAAAATAAAACACTATTTTTTTAATTATTTTTTTTAACTTTTTTGGGGACATATACCAAATAATCCCTTGAACATTTTTTAATACTCATTTAGTCCAAACTTTTTTATTTTGTTTTAAAAAGTCCTTTACCACATATTTTGGAGAGGGAGTGCCGTTGGTGCGGACCTCTAAAAATAAGAGAATATTGAGTGCTTGAGGGACTAAATGGTAAAACTAAAAATATGTGTCCCTTTTAAAAAATATATATTTATAGTAGGGACTATTCAATAATTGACCCAACTTTTTTCCCTATACATAAACTTCAAAAAATAGTTTAAATAGTTTTTTAATCGTTAAACATATTTTTAATATAAAATAATTTTTTTTTTCTAAAACATTTTTTTATATAACATTTAAATTGCTTTTTTAATTTAATTTTTTAAAACAACTAAAATACAGTTAAAACCATTTTTATTTTTTACTTTTTTTAAATATTTTTATTTTAAAACAATAAAAATACTTTTTTATGCTTTAAAACCTTTTTTTGTTTTAAATCGGCTAAATTAGTCTTTGTTTAAGTTTTTCATAAAAATTTTAAAATGTTTTTTATTATTTAAAAAGGTAAAATAATTTTTATTTTTTAAAGCAATTAAAATACAAGTTTTTTTAAATTCTAAAATAGTTTTTCTTCTAAAAATTAAGAGTAAAATACTTTTTTATAAATAATAATGCTTATCAATGAAATATATATATATATATATATATATATATATATATATATATATATATATGTATGTATATTGAAGAATTTTAAGAAAAAACATAAGAGTTAAGGGTTATATGGTAAAATGTAGTTGATAGGTAATAAATGAGGGGCGTATTTGTTGCTTTAGGCCTAAAAATAAGTTGGTTAACGGGCAACTGATAGAATTCGTCAAAATGGGGCTCAGATCCCAAGGAGTAAAACTATTGGGGGTTGACTTAATAATGAATAAGTAATCATTATCAAACCCTAAATAACGCAATTTTCTATTCGGACATGTTTTTTTTTATCTTTTTCATTTTTGATTTTGTCCGATAATAGCCGAAGGAGGAGATTTATAAGGACATGTTTTACACTCTCTTCAGATTTTAGTTTTATGTTGGTTTAATTCCAAAACAAACCTTTGAGTCATCGTATATGTGTATCGAGTCTATTGAGTTGTAATGCTACATCATATGAAGACAAAGAGACAAAGCATCGTTACTGAGATTACCAGACTGAATCGAAAAACTTCATTGTATACCGGAGATTTGGTAATGGTAACGGTAACGCTTTTCAAGTTTTATAATTCATTGTAATTTATTTTAATTGCTTGGAAGTAAAAGGACAAGAGTTTAATGAAAACCATTTTTGGAAAAGGTTTAAAAATATTTTTTTTACAAATTTTGTGAAGGGTCATTATAGAGAGACCTCGATCGAAGATGGTATTTATTAAGAACCTATTTTATGACGCAGAAAACTTGGATCGAAAACTGTTTCGAACGAGGACCCACTGACTATAAAAAATGACCCTTGATCAAAGAATTTATCCATCGAGAGCTCTTGTTCGAACGAGGGTATTCGTCTTGGAAAATGTGTTTGAATTGATATCTTTCACTGCAAAAACTATTGAAACACCTTTAGACTCGATATGCAATTTTTTCAAAGCGCTAAATTAACTTTGATAGAGTTCTTATGTTTCAAAGACCCTGTTATTCCTATGCAACTAACGTAGACTCTATATATACAAATCCTTAGTAATCTTCTACATTGAAGAGGGGTAACATGTAGAATTACGTGTGGGCATCGTTCACCAACCAAAATCGGTGAATATCAAGGCCTTGGAGGTTGTGCAACTGTTTCCTAAACTGGAGCAACTATCACTAATACGGACAGAGGAAAGGAGCAGAATATAAGGAAGCGACGTCATAGCGGTAATCGTTGTCGCATATGTAATTCATGTCTTGACTCATTCCTTAATAACTCCTGTAAGCATGCATTCATTACTAGTGGATTTTATGTGGATCGTGTGCGATAGTAACTTTTTCCACGATGGTTTCCACTCTAAATCCTAGTGTGCTTTGTGTGATTGATTTTTATTTTGTATCTGCTGTGAATCACGAACTACATGCAAATTTGAACTAAATAAATTTATTCGGTAAAATTAAAATTTGGTTCAATTTTTTTAATTTGTTGATCAATTAAATAATTAATTTATTAATTAATTTGGCCATTATGGCACGTACCTATTTTAAAATCTAACTAGCATGCAAACCCCGCGATGTGGGTTTATTTTTAACGAAATTGTTAGAATATACACTAAAAATACTGAAAAAAGTGTTTCTGAAAACATAAAAGAATCATACAAAAGAGCCTAAAAACACAACATCATGAAACAAACTTATTGAGTTTTTTTTTTAATTTGGTTTATACCTATATATAAAACAACATGCACACCCAACAAAATACATTATAAGCATTTTTAGAATTTCATTATATAGCTCGCATTCTCATCATCATTTTAAAACAATATTCCTAAGTTACTAATATTTAGACAATTAAGCATTAAAAGGCCAAACCCAACATTCATATCCATAATAAATTCAACATAAACAACAAGTACAATGTCTACATGGGGCTATTAGTAATTTCATGGTAATGTAAATAAAATTAAATTTAGTTATAATTTTTTTCTTTTGAAAAAAATGCTAAGACCTTTTTAATTTTTATTGATAATAAGATAGAATTTTAGTTAATAACTTTTATTAAACATTATGTTTTTTACTCGACGAAATAATTTGTGTTGCTTTCAAGCATAATAGATATATTCCTTGATTTGTAGTGTTGACCGTTTAATGCAATACCATTGGATTAGACCTCAAGTCGTTGTCATGTCTTCTCGTCCTTTCCATGCATTGAAGTATTGAAGATTTTTTAGGAAAAATATTTATGAGGCTCGAGGTGGATAGAAAATATTTGGACTTCATTTCATAAATCCTTAAACCCATGGATGGAACTTGCACTACACCAAATCGTGCGAATGGTCACCCCCAGGGGGTCACGGTCCAAAGTCGTGACCACGTCAACTTTGGGGTGACCATATCCATGACCCACTGTGGTCATGGATGCTCTTGGAAGTGGTCAGGACCCAAATCCCAGACCAGTGTGGGTCACGGCCTAAGGTCGTGACCATCATGGCGCCAATTTCACCCCAAACTTCCCTCCAAGTTTCGTCGCGAATGGGTCACAGCCTATGTACGTGACCAATACTACAATGGACACCCTACGGGTCACGTCTTTGGGCCGTGACCATCTCAGTCATTTCATGGGCATGGGTCATGGCTTAGGGCCATGACCACATGGTTGACTACGTGCTGATGTGGAAAAAATTTAAGGGTCATGGATGTGGATCACGGCTCTAGGCCGTGACCAGTGTCCTTATACTAAAACCATTCTACCTTGTTTTCATTTCTTACCGCATCAATCTCTCTCTCTCTTTCTCTGTGCGATTTGCATTCTCTCCCTCTCAAACCCTAGTTTCGGCCCTTATCTCTCTCAATCTCAAAGGTAAACCCTATTTTTTGTGTTTCTAATTTAAACCCTAGTGTGTATATGTGTGTGTATTTCTGTGTATGTGTGTGTTTGTGTGTGTACGTGCGTATATATCTGTGTATGTGTGTGTATACTTATGTGAATTCATGTGTATATGTGTGCACATCTGTATATGTGTGTGTATATTTGTGTATGTGTGTATATTTTTTTTAAGAAAAGGCATATTAAATTTAGGAGTTGAAATTTATTGTATTGTTTATTGGGTATTGTTAACATTGATTGGGAATTGTTATTTAGAGGTTGAAATCAACTGCATTATTTAAGAGTATTTATTGGGTATTGTTAGTATTGACTGAATGTGATTACGTAGAGATTAAAATAAATTGCAAAATTTATGGGTATTATCATTTGGGGCTTGAAATTTTATTTAGAGTTTGAAATTAATTGAGTGTTATCAGTATTGACTGAATGTGGCTACCTAGGGATTAAAATAAATTACATTATTTAGAGTTTGAAATTTATTGAGTATTTTAGGTTCCGCACCCTAATCAAACTAATATACAAAAAATCCTTTCTTTATTATCGAAACCTTAATCAAACTAATATACCATAATATACACGGCCTCGTATATTTTTCACAGGAAAAAAGAGAAACGGTGATAATCATTGGCAACAAGAGTTGGAGAGGTTGTAGTTGGACCGCACACGTAACTCCTTTTATTATTGAGTGTCATATAGAGGGTAATCCTATTTATAGGTATGGAAATAAAAAGATTGAACAATTTAACTACCTTCAAAACTGTGGAGTTAATTACCGACAAGATTACCTGTTCGATCGTATTCTATTTTCCCTATCAGAACACTGGGATGACGGTATACAAAATATATTTCACACGCATAATCCCGATGTGGCCCTGGCCTTGGTTACGTTGTTGGAGAAGGCAAAAAAAAAATTCACCCGTTATGGATACAACTGCGTACATAGAGCACTGACATGGATTGCGATGTATCGCACCATATGCACGCTAAATTAATCTTGCTAACAAGTTGAGAATGATGGAATTCTAAGTTCATGTCACGGATATCTATACATAAATCATATATACCCTTCCTCCTAGTTGGCCACGTGCAAAAATTCATAGGTTCTAAAAATTAATATTGAATGGATGGAGATCAGGCACGTTGAACTTATTCTAAAGTCTTATTTTGAAAAGGTATATATATATATAGTCGTAATCTTGATTAATAAATTATAATTTCTTATTATAATTTTTTAGTCACTTATGGTTTTTCATTTTTGTCGATAATGTCGAGAGGAAACAACCCAAGGGAACAAAGTGTTGAGGGAACACCGCAACGAGGTTCACCATCCAGTGCACAATCTGAATTCTCAGCACCAATTGGTGAGCAATACACAACTCCACCAATGGTTGCCTCCTCACCAAGTCCAACTGCTTCGACACCCTCATCCAGCACTCCCGTTGCTCAACTGCCCCCATCCAGCGCTGTCGACGCCTCCCGCTCAACCCAAAAGAATCCCATTGGGTTCTCCCTTCTCAGGAATAACTCGATGGGTGATGGAAATGACGTGCTAAATTTTAAAGCCCGGTGTTTAGCTTTGAAAAAAATGAATGTGGGGGTTGGTGGACCAGACAACTAGAACCATTTTGATCAAGCGGTCAAGGATGATATATACGATCAACTCTCCAAGTATTTCTCATTTACCGATCGTTCCAAGAATAAGGTTTTATCGCTGAATCATTGAGGACATACAGGAGAAACCTTCGAAAGAAATATTTCCCGAATGAGGCAGCAAGATCCGACATTTTATCTTTGAAAGAGCAAGTTCCTCCAAATCATGAAATTCTGATGGAGCAGTGGAATAAATTTTTGGAGAATGAGGCGACGAAAAAAAAGTTGGTATAAAGGGAGAAAAAAAAATAGGGTATAAAAACTGATATCCACAGGTTGGGATCTAAATCCTATGAGGATGTGAAGAATGAATAGGAGATTAGGACAAAGGATGGTCCAGATGCGGGTAAAATACCAAATCGGTCCAACATTTTCATTTATGCTCGACGGAATAAAGATAATACATTCCTGCCACACTTGGCTGAGACACTAAAATCAATAGAGGTCATCAGCAGTCAGTCGGTTTTGAGCCCTACTAATAAATTTGACCTTGATAATGACGCCCTGACCCAGACCTTTGGAAAGGACAAAAGGGGGAGGACGAGAGGTGTTGGCTCACATATGCCAAAAATTAAATTTCAACAGACCGTACCTCTCGTGAATGAGTTTTCTTCGATCAATAATTATTTCTCGTCCAATGACGAACAACATGCCAAGACTGATGGGGATGTCCACCAGGATATCAAAAATAACATGTGAATGTTGACGAATCAAATTGGGAAAATTTTATCCTTTTTCCAAAATTATGCGGCCTCCTCCTCCTCAAGGTTATCCTTACCCTCACCCTCCTCCTCGTGGTTTTACCTATCCCCCCCTTTAAGTTTCTCTTCCCAAATGCCGCCTCATCCACCATTTTACTCCCAAATGCTGCCTCATCCACATTCCCCTCCCAAATGTCACCTCATCCAACATTCCCCTCCCAAACGTCGCCTATCACGGGACTTGGATCATCATCAACAACTCATGATGACTATGGTGAAAAGTAATATTTCAAAGACATGAGAAATAAGAGGTTTGTTTGGATATGCACACTCATCTCCGAGGTTATTGGAACTAAAGTACACAACTGACCATTGGAAACGAGTGAGGCTCACATACTGACCGATGAAATGTACAACGGCTACGGAGATGTACCTCTGTTCGCGGCAGGAGGGGATGGTCTGGAATTGAGGAATTATAAAAACTCTTTTCTTGCTTTGCCAATTTATCTGTTGGAAACTATCGAATATTATTTTATTTTGTTTCAGTTGTAATAATTTTTTTTGTTTCAGTTGTAAGAATTTCGGTTTTGTTTCAGTTTAAGAATATTGATTTTGTTTCCGTTTAAGAATATTGGTTTTTCTTTAATTTTAATAATATTTCTTATTGCTTCAATTATAGATTATTACAATGATTATTACATGGATTTTAGTTTTAACCTATATTCGCATGACTGGAATTTGCAGATTATTACATGGATCTCGCACTATACAAAGAGCGGGTGGGAGAGGCTGATCGAATTTCAAATAATTATGTAAATAGCGTTCAAGAATTTATTGAATACGCTTTCAAAAATCTTAAAAATGACAAGATTCCATGTCCATGCACCCGTTGTGAGAACGAAAAATATAAGTCATTGGAATACGTTGAGTTGCATTTAATACAGTAAGGAATCTGTCAAGACTATAAAATATGGACATATCATAGTGAAAAAAATATACCTTTTGTTTTGGAAGAATTATCAAATCTCGACCTCGTAATGGAACCCCAACAGGTGAAAGTGGTACATGATTCACCAACACATCGTCCATTGAACGACTTAATTGATTATGCTTATGGACTCCACGACCATTAAAACAATCAACCTATTGATACGATAATGTGCATTGTGGCCAACTAAATGAAAATTTTGATGTTGAACTTCTAGGAGATCGGGAATACATACGGTTGAAAGCCGATGCACCTAGACCGTTGTACAAAGATTGCGATGAAGATCACTCGATATTATATGCAGCTAGAGTACGTGGCTTCGCTGGTTTCTTTAGAGTTTTGTCTGGATAGTCTTTGGACTAGCGATGCCATGTAGTCTCCCATGAGTGAATCCTTGGCTTTTTACGACTATAGCAAGTGTTCCCATTATTGATTTTAGACGGTGGAGTTCGATTTTGTTGAGTATAGTGAGCGGTAATATTTGTAAGGGATTAATTTTAAGGTGCAGGGAACTCAACATTACAAGGTGGCCTCACAGAAAGATTAACAACTTGACAACCCTCATTGAGGGTTGTCAAGTTCTTAATCTTCCTGTGAGTCCACCTCTTTTGTTCATAAGGGTGGGGTCAGGGTGCTACTACAAATTGTTCAAAATGTTGGGGGTGTTATCGAGCCAGCCCAACAGAAACTGCTTCCCCATCCTTCGTCTCCTGAGCATAAGTTGAGTTCCCTGTGAGGCCACCTTGAGTTCTTTAGAGTGTCCTATATTGGTGGTCCTTGATGAAGGCCACTCCCCTCGTAATGAGAGGAGTCGTATTTGGAATACTCTATCAAACTCCAAATGGAAAAACGCATCATATTATCTGGGACTCCTTTACAGAACAATTTCAATGAGCTCTAAATCACGCTGCATTTGGCAAGGTTGAAAAAGGCATATTTTCTCGCCAAACATGCCTTTTGAGGGCGAAAACCCAAAGTACCTCCCAAACGGCCCCGTGAGAGGTACAAACACCTCTCACGGGACCAATGTAACTCACAGGAATCAATCGCGTGGTCACGGGACCCCTCGGTTTGAGAATAATAATTTGAGAAAATCCACACCTAGGCTTGAAAACGTACCATTAGAGGGCGAAACCCCTTAGCACCCCCCAAGCAGCCCCTTTAGGAGAGCGATCACCACGCACGGGACCAATGTAACTCACAGGAACCAATCGCGTGGTCACGGGACTCCCGGCTTAATAATATTACAATAATTTGAGAAAATTTACACTTAGGCTTGAAAACATGCCGTTAGAGGACGAAACCCCTTAGCTCCTCCCAAACGGACCCTTTAGGGGAGCGATCACCGCGCACGGGTCCAATGTAGCTCATAAGAGCTGATCGCGTGATCACGAGACCCTCGGTTTGAGGGCATGACCCAAAATAGAGAAAATCCACATATAGGCTTGAAGACGTGCCGTTGGGGGTGAAACCCCATAGCGCCCCCAAACGCGGCGATAACACCTCGTACGTGTCCAATGTAATTCGTAGGAACCAACCGCATGGTCATAGGATCCCCAGTTTGAGAGCACGACATAAATTTGGGAATATCCACACTTATGCTTGAAAGCGTACCTTTGGGGGCAAAACCACTTAGCCCCCCCCAAACGGCCTCGTGACCACGCGGTCGATTCTTGCGTGTTGTAGAGCTCATTAAAATTGTTCTGGAAAAGAGTCCCGAATAATATGATGCGTTTTTCCATTTGAAGTTTAATAGAGTATTCCAAATACGAATCCTCTATTGGAGTGTCCTGGATTGGTGGATCTTGATGAATGCCACACTCCCCATAATGAGAATATCTACCATTATGGGGATTGTGTCCTTCATCAAGATCCACTAAACATGCCATTAGAGGAGTCGTATTTGGAATACTCTATCAAACTCCAAACCAAAAAATGCATCATATTATTCGGGACACCTTTATAGAACAATTTCAAAGAGCTATACAACACGCCACATTTGGCCAGGCCAGAAAAGACATATTTTCTTACCAAACAAGCCTTTAGAGGGAGAAAACCCAAAGCGCCCCCCATACGACCCCATGAGCGGCGCCAACACCTCACACGAGTCCAATGTAACTCGTAGTAACCGACCATGTGGTCACGGGACCCTCGGTTTGAGGGCACGACCCAAAACAGAGAAAATCCACACTTAGGCTTGAAAACGTGCCATTAGGGGAAGAAACCGTTTAGCGGCGTCAACACCTCGCACAGGTCCAATGTAACTCGTAGGAACCGACTGTGTGGTCACGGGACCCTCAGTTTGAGAGCACGGACCAAAACAAAGAAAATCCACACTTACACTTGAAAACATGTCGTTGGGGGGCGAAACCCCTTAGCGACACCCAAATGTCCCCGTGAGCGGCCAACACCTCACACGGGTCCAATGTAACTCGTAGGAATCGACTGCGTGGTCATGGGATCCTCAATTTGAGAGCACGACCCAAACCAGAGAAAATTTAGACTCATGCTTTAAAATGTCCAGTTGGGGGGCGAAACCCCTTAGCGCTTCCCACACGGCCCCGTGAGCGGCGCCAACACCTCGTACGAGTCCAATGTAACTTGTAGTAACCGACCGCGTGGTCACAAGAGCCTCGGTTTGAGAGCACAAACCAAAACAGAGAAAATCCACACTTAGGCTTGAAAACGTGCCATTCGGGGGCGAAAACCCTTAGCGCCCCCCACACGGCCCCGTGAGCGATGCCAACACCTTTTATGGATCCAATTTAACTCGTTGGAATCGACCGCATGGTGACAAGACCCTCGGTTTGAGAGCACGGCCCAAAACAGAGAAAATCAACACTTAGGCTTAAAAACGTACGGTTGGGGGCGAAACTTCTTAACTCCCCCCAAACGGTCCCGTAAGCGGTGGTAACACCTCGCAGGGGTCCAATGTAACTCGTAAGAACCGACCGCATGGTCACGGGACCCTCAGTTTGAGAGCACGACCCAAAACAGAGAAAATCAATACTTAGGCTTGAAAACATGTCATTGGGGGACCCAAACAGCCACATGAGCGGCACCAACACTTCGCAAGGTTCCAATGTTACTCATAGGAACCGATCACATGGTCAAGGGACCCTCGATTTGAGAGCACGACCCAAAATAGAGAAAATTCACACTTAGGCATGAAAATGTGTCGTTGGGGGGGTGAAACCCCTTAGCGCCCCCCCCCCCCCCCCCCACGTCCCCGTAAGCAGTGTCAACACCTCGAACGGGCCCAATGTAACTCATAGAAACCGACCGCGTGGTCACAGGACCCTCGATTTGAGAGCACGACCCAAAGTAAAGAAAATCCACACTTAGGCTTGAAAACGAGTCGTTGGGGGGGGGGGGGGGCGAAACCCCTTAGTCCCCCCCCCCCCCCCCCCGAGCGCCAATACCTCGTACGGGTCCAATGTAACTCGTAGGAACCGACTGCATGGTCACGGGACCCTCGGTTCGAGAACACGATCCAAAATAGAGAAAATCCACACTTAGCCTTAAAAACGTGCCATTGGGGGAAAAAACCTTAACGTCCCCCCACACGGCCCCGTGAGTGATGCCAACACCTCGCACGAGTCCAATGTAACTTGTAGGAATGGACCGCGTGGTCACGGGACCCTCGATTTAAGAGCATGACCTAAAATAGATAAAATCCAAACTTAGGCTTGAAAACGTGTCGTTGGGGGCAAAACCCCTTAGCGCCCTCCACACGGCCCCATGAGTGGTGTCAACCCCTCGTACGGATCCAATGTAACTAGTAGGAACCGATCACGTGGTCATGGAACCCTCGGTTTTAGAGTACGACCCAAAACAGAGTAAATCCACACTTAGGCTTGAAAACTTACCGTTGGAGTGGGGCGAAACCCCTTAGCGCACCCCTTCACGGCCCCGTGAGCAGTGCCAACACCTCGCACGGGTCCAATGTAACTCATAATAACCGACCATGTGGTCATGGGACCCTCGGTTTGAGATCACGACCCAAAATAGAGAAAATCCACGCTTAGGCTTGAAAACGTGCCATTGGGGGGAGAAACCCCTTAGCGACGCCAACACCTCGCACGGGTCAATGCAACTCGTAGGAACTGACTGTGTGATCACGCGACCCTCGGTTTGAGAGTAGGGCCCAAAATAAAGAAAATCCACACTTATGCTTGAAAATGTGCCGTTGGGGGCCGAAACCCCTTAGCGTGCCCCAAACGACCCCTTGAGCGGATCTAACACCTCGTACGGGTCCAATGTAACTTGTAGGAACCGATCGCATGGTCATGGGACCCTCAATTTAAGAGCACGACCCAAACCAGAGAAAATTCACAATTAGACTTTAAAATGTTCCGTTGGGGGGGAAACCCCTTAGCGCTCCCCACACGGTCCCGTGAACAGTGCTAACACCTCGCACGGGTCTAATGTAACACGTAGAAATCGACCGCGTGGTCACAAGAGCCTCGGTTTGATAGCACGACCTAAAATAGAGAAAATCCACACTTAGGCTTGAAAACGTGCCATTGGGGGCCAAAACCGCTTAGCGCCCCCCCTCCCCGTGAGCGGTGCCAACAACTCTCACGGGTCTAATTTAACTCGTAGGAACTGACCGCATGGTCACAGGTGAAAAACTACCACTTAAGTTGTTTAATACAAGATTAAACTATCTAAATGGCTCCGAACTGTTTGTTGAAGAAACTCTTTTCATAAAACTAATTGTAAACACAAGATGTGTAAAACAATTATGAACGATCAATTTCAGTTATAGGTTTACCAGTTTTGAAAAACAAAAATTTAATCAAAATAAACCAACACAACCTCAAGAAGGAGATGCGAGTAAAAGGAAGTGTACACAAGTGATTTTGACGTGGTAAAACCCCACCCAATTGGGGAAACATCCACAGTGACCTCTACGCCACAAAATTAAAAAGTCAACTAAAATGAGTAACATATTACAAGCTATATAACAATCAAGACACACAATGAACCTAATCTAAGTTCAGAAATGTACCAACTCCTCTGGCGTGTTCTGATTTCTCCTAAGGTTATGATGTTGCTGATGTTCTCACAGCTTCTTTTCTTTACTCCTTTTAGCTTTACGACGACTCTAACATTCCAGTATCTCTACACCAACACGTTTCAGTGTAGTAGTTTGAAAGTGTATATGGTGAAGTGCTCTAAACTCATGCATGCAACACACACACACACATACTTAATTACAGACAATATGAGAGTCAAATTACAAATAGATCTCTCTAGATGCAAAGGTTTCTAAAATCAACTTAGTCAAATAAGTCAAATTTTGGATCTTTCAAATAATTCGCTGATCAAGAAGGAATCTTGCTATACAAACTAGCCAAGATCCTATGCACTTTCTTTGTTTTGAAAATAGTAAATGAAAGTGAAAACCCCAATCAAGATCTCAAAACTAGATATCAATTTGACAGTTTGAGTAAGTTGAAATCAGAAAGGATATTGTTGGTTTATGGTTTGAAAACAACAAATATTTTTGAAAATAACCAACAAAGAATAGATTTCTCAAAACAAGAAATCATATCTAGTCACTAACTACGTGATCTATATCACAGAGACCAAATCTCATATTTTTATATGAAGAAATAGAGACTTAATCAACGTGATTAAGTTGGCAACGAGATATAGGACAGTAGAGGAAAACTTCTCAAATCACGAACTATGAACACTCAAAATAAGGTTTTCTTGTTTTGATTTGGTTTGAAGTTTTAGGGTTTGTAAAAACAATACTCTCTCTCTCTCTCTCTTTCTCTCTCTCTCTCTCTCTCTCTATCTCTAACTCTTTCTCTCTCTACTCTATCTACTCTCTCTTTTCTCTCAGAGGAAATAAGTGACAAAAGTTACAAAATCGAAGACGAGTTCTCCTTTTATACTGAGAGTAGAAGGCTCTGGAAGGTCAAAGCAAAATAAACGATCATGATGCATTCGAAGATGATCTAAGGGTTGTCAATCCATCGCTTTTAAAATGGATTTGATTGGTTCAAAATCAAACATGGGGATTATAACAAAACACATGCAGATCGTTGATAAAAAGATCCAATGGTGCACAGTGAATGTTAAGTGTGTGAGTGCAAAAAAACACACATCAGGCCGTTGTAACTACAACACGTGTAAGGCTGAGATCGATTGAAAAATGCTTGTTTTTGAAGATTTAGAAATCCCACAATATTCTCAAGCGCTTTCGGATTCTACCCAACCAGAATTTATGCCATAATCACAATTTATAAATCTAACCCCAAAGGTTTTTAAGCCAATCAAATTAATTCCAAAAAATCATTTTAAATTCTTAAAAATTATTTTAAAATTCCCAAAAATAGTAGAAAATCAATTTCAAGGGAAATAACTCACACACAACCGAATATAGCATGATATAATGTATGTATGCAATCCTATAGTGTGGTGATGTCGAGTTACCTTTGAGAACTTATAGAGGAATTAAATGAAGAGTCTGAGGTTCTTTGGTAACTAGGGATAGGACTCAAATTTTATCACAATTTCAAAACTAGATGAACACCTTTATTGCATAGACTTATGTAAGTAAAGGATATTGGGTGCTTCAATCTCCGCCTTTGGAAATATGAGACAAAATCTCCTTTGAGTCAACGAGGACTCGTAGGGATACAAAAAGAATAAGAAAATCATATTCCTATATAAAAATTCTACCTACCCAATATCCTAGAAAGATAAAATTACATAACTCAACTAGATACAGATCAATACCCTAAAAAAATTATGTTGCAACTGATTTTAATGATTCCTGAAAATAAGATTACTAAGATCAAGCTTTTTATTTGAGAATATACAACAATGACTCAAATTTCTCCTCCATTTTGTCTCAAATGGACAAAGGGCAAAGAAAAAAACAGTTAAGAGGCATATAACATTATTAAGCAAAAATCATGCAAATCGACTTGTGTAAAAATTCAAAATGTGCATTATCTAAGGGTTTAGTGAATAGATCAACTAATTGTAATTCAGTAGGAAGGTAGTTTATTTCTAACTCCTTAGATTCAACTAACTCGCGTATAAAATGATATCTGATTTTAATATGTTTAGTACGAGAGTGTTGAACAGGATTTTTAGAAATACTAATCGCGCTTTGATTTTCACAATAGAGATGTAGCTTATCTTCAGTGAGACCATAATCTTTTAGCATTTGTTTCAGCCAAACTAATTGAGAGCAACAGCTTCCTGCAGCAATATATTCGAATTTTGCAGTAGATAAGGAAGTGCAGTTTTATTTCTTACTATTCCATCCTACTAAGTTGTTACCAATGTAGTAACATGCTCCTGAAGTACTTTTACTATCATCGATACACCCAACCCAATCAGCATCGGTGTAACCTACTATAGTACTAGAGGTGTCTTTAGTGTACCAAAGTCCGAAGTTTATAGTGACTTTAATGTATTTAATAATTCATTTAACGCAAAAAAAGGTGACTCTCTTTAGAATTATTTTGATATCGAGCACACACATAGACAGAGTACATGATGTCAGGATGGGAAGAAGTAAGATAAAGTAAACTTCCTATCATACTACGGTACAATGTGGTATCAATAGATTTGCCATTCTCATCTTTGAAAAGTTTGACAGTGGTATTCGTAGGAGTCCTAGAGTCTTTAACTGTTTCTATGCCAAACTTCTTAACAATCTCTAAAGCGTATTTAGATTGTGATAAAAATAATCCTTCTGAATTCTGTTTAACTTGGAGTCCAAAGAAGAATTGTAACTCCCCCATAAGTGACATTTGGAATTCTTTGTGCATAATGTCAGAGAAGGCTTTAACTTCTAAAGGGGAAGTAGAAACAAAAATGATATCGTCAACATATACTTGAGCAATAGTAATGTTGTTGTCAAAATATTTGACAAACAAGGTTTGGCCATTTCCTCCTCTCCTAAATCCATTATCTAAAAGAAAGGTGGACAGACGCTCATATCAAACTCTAGTAGCTTGTTTTAACCCATAAAGAGCTTTCTTAAGACGGTAAACATAATTTGGGTGATGAGGGTCAATAAACCCTTTGGGTTGTTTTACATAAGTCTCCTCAGTTAAAATTCCATTAAGGAAGGCAGATTTAACATCCATTTGATATAAAGTGAAATGTAAGTGACATGATATGGCAAAAAGTAAACGAACAGATTCGAGGCGAGTGACGGGAGCAAAAGTTTTCTCGAAATATATTCCTTCAATCTGAGAGTAGCCCTGGGCAACTAATCTAGCTTTATTCCTAATAATCATCCCAGACTCATCAGTCTTTTTTTAAAAATCCAACGTGTGCCAATAATCCTTTTATTTTCAGGCTTAGGAACAAGATACCAAACATCATGAATGATAAATTGAAGAAGTTCCTCATGCATAGCACTAATCCACAAAGTGTCATTCAAGACTTAATTTACATTTTTGGGCTCAATAAGAGACACAAAACATACAAAATGAGCAAAGTTACGAAGTTGAGTCTTGTACAAACAGGCTCAGTAGGATTACCAACTACACTATCTAAAGCATGATCTTTAGAAACCCAGTTAGGTACATCAGGGGTCTCAGTTGGTAAAGATTCAACTATTTCTGGAGAGTCATAATTTAAAATATTTTTGGACTCATTCACAATAATTGATTCTTTTCTCTTACTTTCTACATTAGTGTCACTTACAACCACATTAATGGATTCCATCATGGTTTTGGTACGAAGGTTGCAGACACAATAAGCTCTACTATTTGGAGAGTATCCTAAAAATATGGCTTTATCACCTTTGGTTTCGAATTTAGATATATGTTCTCTGTCCTTACAGACAGAGAAGGTACTACCAAAGATTCTAAAGTATTTTACGTTCGATTTCTTTCCATACCAAAGTTCATAGGATGTTTGTTTGGTATTCATCCTAAGATAGACGCTATTGATTATATGACATGCAGCACGAATGGATTCGACCCAAAAATATTTTGGTATAGGTTTTGCATGAATCATCACACGAGCTAATTCTTTAAGAGTGCGATTTTTACGCTCAGCTATCCCATTTTTGTAATACCCCTTATTTTTATTGATATTTATTAAAGGGATTAATTAAATTAAATGTGAATTAATTGAGAATTAATCTGGATATAAATACTAACGATATGTGAGTTGGTATTTGATTATGTTGTGTATATATGGCAATATATGAATATTAAAAATATTAAAATTATCGCGAAACTGAAATACAACAATTTGGAAAATTTAGTTGGGACGCGCGTGTCAGTCGCGTCAGAAATGAAATTATTTGAATTATAAAGTAAATTTTATTTTTATCAACTGAATGGTCATTTTGAGTGCGCCAACGAGTCCGGAAGGGTCGAAATAGTCAGAAAACACTAGCCTGGGGTTTAGTTTGGGTCCCAGGGCATTTTTGGGCCATACCGGCAACTTAAAAGGGTATTTTGGTAATTTTGAAATTTTGGGAATTAAAGCCTACGAATTTTAAGAGTTAATTATACATTATTAGTAACCCACTAAGCCCATTACCAGCATTTGACAAGTTAGAGGGCTACGGGAGTTATAGGAAGAGTTGGAAGAGGTTCCCAAGAGAAAACCCATAACCACCATCTTCAACCTTGGGAGAAAATCTGTAGAGAAAGGGGAGAGATAAAACTTCAACCTTCAACATCAAATTCTGAAGAACAATCTAAGGCAAGTGATTTAGTATTTTTAATGCATTGAATATGTCTTCCATGCTTAGTGTAGGAATTATCTTATATTGATCTTTTTGAAGATAACCCATGAAATTTGTTGGAGAAACTTTGAATTTGGGTTAGGATTTGCATGTAGTATGATAATGGACTGATTTAATACTTGATTAGTTATATATGAAGATTTAAAAACGGATTTATGATGAGTAATTAGGCATAAGAAAATTTGGAGTTCTTGTTCATAGGGTTTGGGAAAATATTTGAAGATTCATATTAATTCCATGATAATTTATAAGATTTGACCCTTTAAATATGATAAGGAATGATCTAGGGTGATTAGAAATGGTTTATATATGTTAAAACACAACTTGGATGGTCTTAGGGTGGATTTAGAGGAGAGAAGAATTGAGAAAAACGGAATTGGGATTTTCTGGGCTGAAACTGCCATCTCGTTAGAAGACCTGCCCAGGTCGTTCGAACGACCTCGTTCGAACGAACTTCTAACGAGATGACAGTATGACTTATAACGAGTTGGTATTTCGTTCGAAGCCCTTCGTTCGAACGAACTCGTTCGAACGAGACTTCTAACGAGTTGACAGAATGGCCTTTTTGGCCTGAATTGATTTCTAGTATCCTGTAGACTTATTTAAATGGTGAGATAACCTTTCCTTATTAACTAGTGGGTATAATTGGGAGATTGGGGTACAATGAGGAGTAAAACTTAGAATAGAGTATCATTTATGGATTGGGAAGCGAGTAACTAATCACGAAGTGAGATTAATTGATAAGTTAAATACGTATAAATCGGGGACATGTGATTTGTATAACACTAAGTGTTGGTATAAGAATGAGAAGTATACCACTAATAAAATATTGTAATATCTAAGATGTGAGAATGCTTAGTATATGTAGTTATCTGTGTATGACATACCTACCGTACTTGCTATCATGGGAGGTTGGCGTTCGTTTAGGGCCATCTAATCTTTGTGTGCCTACGGGGGGGATTTAGATTGGTACCTTGAGGACATAGGTCAGAGAAGGGCTTATTGAGAAGTTAATATGTCTGTTGATCATGGGAGCGTAGGTATGTGCGTGACCCATGTGATGTGAACTATGTTCGCCTCCACTATTTGTGATTGTTGTTAATAAAACGTTTCCTGAGAGATTCGAAATACGTGGTCCTCATGTACGTGATGTACCAGGATTTGATAGCAGAGTATGTGAGCACCGCAGCTTAGCCTCGGGGTGATAGTGTTGTATATTTATGGTGAGAATAATATATTGTTGATTGAAATGAATAGTCGTGAATAATTGTGGGTATAAGTAATAGCAACAGTTTGTAAAGTGGAAATGTAAGATTTACAATAAATTGTAATGCTAAAGTGGGGAAACTGTGTAATAAGGTATAATACTCTATTAAATAGAAGATGTTGGGATTTGAGTTGGATATCATATAGAAATGTTAGATTTAGCATTGGACTAGATAGATATGGGAGCAACTAGAAATGGGTACGGGTACGATAGGAGTGCACAATTAGTTGAGAGGTGAGGAACTCATGTGAGTGCACACACTATCATGTACTTTATATTCATTGTTTAATGATATTAAACACTTGCATATTTTTAAAATTATTTTCACATTCGGGCTCTGACCCGTTTGCTTTCAAATTTACTTTTGTAAAAACCTTTTTAGGTGCCCAGCCACAAGGATACCATGCATAGGAGTTCTATTCAGTTGGCGTGTTGTAGCTGCTGTGGAAGTTACAGGACCTTGACAGTAGACGCCTCCATTTCTGATCTTGACTCCATTATCAGTTTTTATCATTTGTTGGGCATGTCGCCCATTCCTTTTAGAGATATTTTACTTATTCAGTTATTTCAGACTTTGGGTTGTAATAAATTTTAGTGATGCGGACTTTGTATTTAATTATTTCGGAATTCGGTTTGTTGTGAGGAGTTTTCCTCCAGACTCATTATTAATGGATGGTTATTCTATTGTGACTATATTGTTGGTTATGTTAACTTTTCATAATTAATTTATTGCATGTTAATCGGTTTTAATTAAAATGGACAACCTACTTTTTAAATACTAGGTGGTTAGTAACATTAAAATGTGTTCGACAGTGATGCTATGAACTGAACCAACTTGGCATTTTGTATTAATTTAATAAAGGAGTAGCTACCCAGTATTTAATTAGTCGGGGTGTCACAGGTGGTATCAGAGCATCAGGTTCTAGTGTCCTTAGGATCTATACAGCTTGTTATGTTTCCGCTGAGCTTTCTTTGATGTAGATCCCTATATTTTAGGATTGTTGTAATCTTTTGTGTATGTATCGATCTTCAGCTATTTTGAGATAACAACTGCGAACTTATAAGACTTTACTCTCATTTCAGATGCCTCCACGACGTGCGCAGCGAGTTCCTAGGGATGCACAGCCAGAGCCACAACCTGCACCAATTCAGGGCACTATAAATGCCGCAGAGGTTGCAGCTATTGTAGCCCAAGCGGTAAATGCCGCCCTAGCCATTGTACAGCAGGCACCACCCCAGGCGCCGACAGTTGCGCCAGTTCAGGCTCATGCATTCCCGTATGCTTGGGAACGCGTTCGTGATGCTTTTCCGAAAGCACACCCTCCATAGTTTGCAGGTAGCTCCGATGTTGTGGTATCCAGTCAGTGGAGGAAGGATATTCAGAGGCACTTAAGGATGTACAAGTGTACAGATGTTCAGAAGCAGGCACTGGCTACTTTCAAGCTAGTAGGATCTGCATTGCAGTGGTGGGAGTCCATTACCACCGCAGCGGAGAGGGACACCCTCACTATACAGGAGTTCTGGGTGCGGTTCGATCGTAAATATTTTTCGTCAGCTGTTCACACGGAGATGAGAAGGAAATTGATGAACCTCAAACAGGAGGGGAGGACCGTGGCCGAGTATGAGGCCGAATTCACTAATCTCTTGAACATTGTTCCCGATGAGATACCGACTGAGGAGAAGAAGATTCAGAAGTTCACGGATGGATTGACTTGGAGGATCCGTCAACACTTTTTTGGGAATCTCTCGTTCGCCACTTATGTTGATGTGGTTAACGATGCATTACTTCACTGCCAGGATCATCGCTTTCACATGTCTGAGAGCAAGAGATCAGGGGAGTCCATCCAACCGGACAGGACCGGGGGAAATGGTGCCAGCGGGGCACAATATGCTCAGGGACAGCACAGGCAGGGTGACCAGAGTTTCCAACAAGGGGATTCTAAGAGATTCAGGTCTGGGGGTTTCAGAAGTGGACAGGGAGGTTTCAGACATGGCCATCAGGGTCAGAACGTCCATCAAGGCCAGCAGGGTCAGAATGGTCAACAACAACAGTTTCATCAGGGCCAGCAAGGCCAAGGTAGGAATGGTAACGGCCATCAGGGCCGGGGGCAGCAGGGACAGAGAAGGGGAAACTTCCTGGGAAAGTGTTTTGTTTGTGGCAAGACGGGCCACAAACGCCAGGATTGTCCTGACAGGGGCAGGGCCCCATCGCAGCAGCAGCAGGGTACTCGACACGAGCCATAGAGGCCTATGTTTCCCGCCGCCCTCCTAGCACCACCACAGATGGCAGCATTACCACCCATTCCAGGGGTCCCAGTCCAGCAGGGATAACTTCAGTATGGGAGAGTGTATCAGCTCCAGCATGCAGCATCCCCACAGGATCCACCGGCCATTGAGGTTATGTTCTCTATTCAGGGGACTATGGGGCGTATTTTATTTGATACGGGGGCCACACATTGTTTCATTGCCATGTGATTCACACGCACTATTGGGTTATTAGACACCGCCGAGAGCACGGTTACTTGTGTAGATTCGTCGTTGAGTAGGGGTTCCGTGATTTCCCTTATTTGTAGAGGTGTGGGTATAGAGATCGGGAGGTTTACTTTACCCGCTGATATGTTAGTGTTAGAGATAACTGAGTACGATGCAATTATTGGTATAGATTGGCTAGTTGCGTACCGAGCCATGATTGACTGTTTTAGTAGGAGTATTATCTTTGCCATTCCCGGACAGGAGATGTTTTTAGTGGCGATGCCTCGCCCTGAGGTAGGATCGTCCACTCACTTGTACTATATAGAGGAGGAGACCTTTAAGGAAGTGGTGATACCACTTGATGCGATTCCAGTTGTTAGGGAGTTTGCCGATGTATTTCAGGATATACCTGGACTACCTTCGAGTAGAGAGATAGATTTTGTGATCGACTTGACGTCGGGAACTCGGCCTATTGCCCGCGCACCTTACCGTATGGCTCCAGCAGAGATGAGAGAGTTACGGGATCAGATTGAGCAGTTATTGGGTCAGGGGTTTATCTGGATGAGTACTTCACCATGGGGTGCCCCTGTGTTGTTCGTAAAGAAGAGGGATGGATCGTTGAGGTTATGTGTAGATTACCGAGAGTTGAATAAGGTCACGATACGGAATAAGTATTCGTTGCCCCGAATCGATGACTTATTTGACCAGCTGAGAGGAGCTTCTTTCTTCTCAAAGATTGATTTGAGATCAGGATACCACCAGTTTTGTATCAGGGAACAGGACGTCTCGAAGACTGCTTTCTTGACGAGATATGGTTCCTACGAGTTTCGAGTTATGCCTTTTGGCTTGACCAATGCTCCAGCCGTGTTTATGGACTTGATGAATAGGGTGTTCAGAGAGTTCCTAGACCAGTTCGTCATTGTCTTTATTGATGACATTCTGGTTAACTCCTAGACAGAAGAGGAGCACGCTGAGCATTTGAGACAGGTTTTGCAGATGCTACGTCAGAACGAGCTTTATGCAAAGTATGAGAAGTGCGGGTTTTGGCTGAAGGAGGTTCAGTTTTTGGGGAATATCATTTCAGACCGGGGGATATCAGTAGATTAGGGGAAGGTATCCGTGGTGAGGGAGTGGGGACATCCCACGACGCCGACTTAGATCCGTAGTTTCTTGGGCCTAGCAGGATACTACAGGAGGTTTATTCGGGGTTTCTCAAAGATGGAGGGTCCTTTGACACATCTGACTCGCAAAGGTGTGGCATTTATCTGGAGCGATGCCTGTCAGATGGCATTCGATGAGTTGAAGGAGAAGTTGACCTCAGCACCTGTGTTAGCATTGTCGAGACCGGGAGTTGAGTTTCTAGTCTACACCGATGCATCCTTACAAGGACTCGGAGGTGTGCTGTAACAGAAGAGTCAGGCCATAGCTTATGCTTCCCATAAGCTTAAGCCTCACGAGAATAATTACCCCACCCATGACTTGGAGTTAGCGGCAGTTGTATTTGCCCTTCGAATTTGGAGACATTATCTCCTGGGGGAGAAGTTTCTATTGTTCACGGATCACAAGTCTCTACAGTACCTCTTCACGCAGAAGGAGTTGAATATGTGTCAAAGACGGTGGCTTGAGTTTATGAAGGATTATCAGTTTGATATCCAATATCACTCGGGGAAGGCTAACGTGGTAGCAAACACGTTGATCCGTAGGCCAGTAAATGAGGTAGCCGCGGTGTGGAAAGCAAAGTGGAAGGAGTTGGGACACCAGGAGGTAGTAGCCCAATCGTTCATGTCTGTAATGACTGTTACACCGCAGATTGTTACGAGAGTGTTAAAGGCCCAAGAAAATGACTCGTTATGTCAAGAGCAGATAGTTCGATTACTAGCAGAGGGAGCCGAGTCCTATACCGTTAGCTCAGATGGGGGATTACGCTTCAATGGGAGACTAGTCGTTTCGGAAGGGGAAGACTTACGACACGAGGTGATGGCAGAATCGCACGGCTCACGGTTCACGGTATACCCTGGTGGGGACAAAATGTACCAAGACATGAGACGTCAGTATTGGTGGAGCGGGATGAAGAGAGATATCGCTGTGTTTGTTTCTAAATGTGCCACTTGTCAGCTAGTAAAGGTGGATCATCAGAGAGCGACAGGACTTCTACAGCCATTAGAGGTTCCGACGTGGATATGGAAGAGAATATCCATGGACTTTATCACGGGGTTACCTACGTCACAGAGGGGTCACGACTCCATTTGGATAATTGTGGATTGTTTGACCAAAGTGGCTCACTTTCTACCCGTAAGGACAGACTACACTACGGGACAGTATGCCCAGATTTTCATTTCGGAAATAATGAGACTTCACGGTGTGCCTCTAAATATCGTGTATGACCGAGACAAGATATTTGTTTCACGGTTTTGAGAGTGTTTCCAGGAGGCCATGGGCACTGAATTGCGGTTGAGTACGGCTTATCACCCGCAGACCGATGGGCAGACTGAGCATACAAATCAGATGTTGGAGGACATGTTGCGTATGTGCATCATAGACTTTGGGGGTGGATGGGAGCAGTACCTTCCACTGGTGGAGTTTGCTTATAATAACTCCTACCAGTTCACCATTGGCATGGCTCCATTTGAGGCATTGTACGGTAGACCTTGTCGTTCTCCAGCACGTTGGTTAGAGGTGGGGGATAACATACTCCTTGGGCCGGAAGTGATTCAGGACACTTCGGCAAGGATAGAATTGATACGGAATTGCATTCAGGTAGCTCAGGATCGGCAGAAGAGCTACGCTGATGCGAAGAGGTTCTTTAGAGAATTCAAAGTGGGGGACCAGGTTTTACTCAGAGTATCTCCTATGAAGGGGATTATGCGTTTTGGGAAAAAGGGAAAACTGGCACCGAGATATGTGGGGCCATTTCCTATCATAGAGCGGATTGGGCCAATTGCGTATAGACTTGGGTTACCGGAGCACTTGCATAGGATTCATGAGGTGTTCCATATTTCCTCGCTAAGGAAATATCTTAGAGATGATTTGGCCCATACTCACATTGCTTTGGAGGACATCGATCTCCTGCCCGATAGTTCCTATGAGGAGGGGCCGATTGCTATTTTGGATCGAAGCGAGCGAAAACTGAGGTCGAAGATAGTACCGTTAGTACGTGTTCAGTGGCGGCATCATAATGCTGAGGAGTCCACATGGGAGCGCGAGGATGAGATGCGCGAACATTATCTAGAGTTGTTTTTATCAGGTACTTTTTAGTTCCGAATTTCGGGACGAAATTCTGTTATTAGGGGGGAAGTATGTAATACCCCGTATTTTTATTGATATTTATTAAAGGGGTTAATTAAATTAAATGTGAATTAATTGAGAATCAATCCGGATATAAATACTAACGATATGTGAGTTGGTATTTGATTATGTTGTGTATATATGGTAATATATGAATATTAAAAATATTAAAATTGTCGCGAGACTGAAATACAACAATTTGGAAAATTTAGTTGGGACGCGCGTGTCAGTCGCGTCAGAAATGAAATTATTTGAATTAAAAAGTAAATTTTATTTTTATCAACTGAATGGTCATTTTGAGTGCGCCAATGAGTCCGGAAGGATCGAAATAGTCAGAAAACACTAGTCGGGGGTTTGGTTTGGGTCCCGGAGCATTTTTGGGCCATACCGGCAACTTAAAAGGGTATTTTGGTAATTTTGAAATTTTGGGAATTAAAGCCTACGAATTTTAAGAGTTAATTATACATTATTAGTAACCCACTAAGCCCATTACCATCATTTGACAAGTTAGAGGGCTACGGGAGTTATAGGAAGAGTTGGAAGAGGTTCCCAAGAGAAAACCCATAACCACCATCTTCAACCTTGGGAGAAAATCTGTAGAGAAAGGGGAGAGATCAACCTTCAACCTTCAACATCAAATTCTGAAGAACAATCTAAGGCAAGTGATTTAGTATTTTTAATGCATTGAATATGTCTTCTATGCTTAGTGTAGGAATTATCTTATATTGATCTTTTTGAAGATAACCCATGAAATTTGTTGGAGAAACTTTGAATTTGGGTTAGGATTTGCATGTAGTATGATAATGGACTGATTTAATACTTGATTAGTTATATATGATGATTTAAAAATGGATTTATGATGAGTAATAAGGCATAAGAAAATTTGGAGTTCATGTTCATAGGGTTTGGGGAAATATTTGAAGATTCATATTAATTCCATGATAATTTATAAGATTTGACCCTTTAAATATGATAAGGAATGATCTAGGGTGATTAGAAATGGTTTATATACGTTAAAACACAACTTGGATGGTCTTAGGGTGGATTTAGAGGAGAGAAGAATTGATAAAAACGGAATTGGGATTTTCTGGGCTGAAACTGCCATCTCGTTAGAAGACCTGCCGAGGTCGTTCGAAGGACCTCGTTCGAACGAACTTCTAACGAGATGACAGTATGACTTATAACGAGTTGGTATTTCATTCGAAGCCCTTCGTTCGAACGAACTCGTTCGAACGAGACTTCTAACGAGTTGACAGAATGGCCTTTTTGGCCTGAATTGATTTCTGGTATCCTGTAGACTTATTTAAATGGTGAGATAACCTTTCCTTATTAACTAGTGGGTATAGTTGGGAGATTGGGGTACAATGAGGAGTAAAACTTATAATAGAGTCTTAAACCGGATATCATTTGTGGATTGGGAAGCGAGTAACTAATCATGAAGTGAGATTAATTGATAAGTTAAATATGTATAAACCGGGGACATGTGATTTGTATAACACTAAGTGTTGGTATAAGAATGAGAAGTATACCACTAATAAAATATTATAATATCTAAGATGTGAGAATGCTTAGTATATGTAGTTATCTGTGTATGACATACCTACCGTACTTGCTATCATGGGAGGTTGGTGTTCGTTTAGGGCCATCTAATCTTTGTGTGCCTACGGGGGGGATTTAGATTGGTACCTCGAGGACATAGGTCAGAGAAGGGCTTATTGAGAAGTTAATAAGTCTGCTGATCATGGGAGCGTAGGTATGTGCGTGACCCATGTGATGTGAACTATGTTCGCCTCCACTATTTGTGATTATTGTTAATGAAACGTTTTCTGAGAGATTCGGAATACGTGGTCCTCATGTACGTGATGTATCGGGATTTGATAGCAGAGTATGTGAGCACTGCAGCTTAGCCTCGGGGTTCTAGTATTGTATATTTATGGTGAGAATAATATATTGTTGATTGAAATGAATAGTCGTGAATAATTGTGGGTATAAGTAATAACAACGGTTTGTAAAGTGAAAATGTAAGATTTACAATAAATTGTAATGCTAAAGTGGGGAAACTGTGTAATAAGGTACAATACTCTATTAAGTAGAAGATGTTGGGATTTGAGTTGGATATCATATAGAAATGTTAGATTTAGCATTGGACTAGATAGATATGGGAGCAACTAGAAATGGGTACGGATACGATAGGAGTGCACAATTAGTTGAGAGGTGAGGAACTCATGTGAGTGCACACACTATCATGTACTTTATATTCATTGTTTCATGATATTAAACACTTGCATATTTTTAAAATTATTTTCACATTCGGGCTCTGACCTGTTTGCTTTCAAATCTATTTTTGTAAAAACTTTTTAGGTGCCCAGCCACAAGGACACCGTGCATAGGAGTTCTATTCAGGTGACGTGATGTAGCTGCTGTGGAAGTTACAGGACCTTGACAGTAGACGCCTCCATTTCTGATCTTGACTCCATTATCAGTTTTTATCATTTGTTGGGCATGTCGCCCATTCCTTTTAGAGACATTTTACTTATTCAGTTATTTCAGACTTTGGGTTGTAATAAATTTTAGTGATGCGGACTTTGTATTTAATTATTTCGGAATTCGGTTTGTTGTGAGGAGTTTTCCTCCAGACTCATTATTAATGGATGGTTATTCCATTGTGACTATATTGTTGGTTATGTTAACTTTTCATAATTCATTTATTGCATGTTAATCGGTTTTAATTAAAATGGACAACCTACTTTTTAAATACTAGGTGGTTAGTAATATTAAAATGTTTTCGACAGTGATGCTATGAACTGAACCAACTTGGCATTTTGTATTAATTTAATAAAGGAGTAGCTACCCGGTATTTAATTAGTCGGGGTGTCACAATTTTGTTGAGGTGTATTAGGGGCACTAAATTCATGTTTGTAACCATTATAGTCACAATATTCTATGATACCTAGATCTATGAATTCTCCTCCTCTATCACTACGAATTCTATCTACTTGGGTGTCCTTTTCGTTTTTTATACGAACTGGAATTTTTAAAAACTTTTGAAAAGTTTATAATTCATGATTTAGGAAGGCAACCCAGATAAATCGAGTGAAATCATTAACCATAACAAGCATGTAACTATTTTCACAGAGACTAATAGTAGGAGAATGACCCATTTGGTCCATATAAATGAGTTCTAGAGGTTTAGTGGATAGAACTTCCTTAACTTTCTTATGAGGAGCCTTAATAATTTTTCCTTCTTGACATGGACCACAGACAATGCTTGAAATTGATTTTATCTTGGGACGACCTCTAACTATCTCTTGGGAGCATAATTTTTCAAGGTTATCATAATTAATGTGACCCAACTTATTATGCCATATCTCATTGTCATCCATTCTGGCAATGTTACAGACCTCTGTACTTGGATTGACTATGTAACAGTTATCTGGAGTATGGAGTCCTGTAATAATGATGCAGTCACCTTTTTCATTTAAAATTTTATAATTATTCTTTAAGAAGGTGACAGTATGGTTGGAGTCAGAAAACTGTGATATACTTAGCAAATTTACTTTAAGTCCTTTTACCAAGAGAACATTCTCCAGAATGGGTAATCCTTCTTCATGAAGTGTTCCTTTACCAATGATCTGGGTTGATACACCATCTCCAAATAAGACTTTTCCTTCAGAGAAGTTAGTTTTATTTGAGAGTTTGTAATCATCCCCAGTCATATGTTTGTAACATCCTGAGTCTAAGTGCCATTCACTTGTAGTGTGTTCAGCTCTAAAAGCACTGATCACTATGTTGCATTTTAACTGGGGTAGTAGATCATCTTTTCTAACCCAAATTGCTCTAGTTTTTAATTTTCACTTATTATCTCGTATTTGATAAAACTTGCGAGCTTCTTCTTTTTGTTTAAAAGATTTTTGCGCAATTTTATTGTTGTTATAAATAGTTAGAGCAGAATAGAATCTAGGATTCCTTCTTGTAGATTGTCCTTTAGTATTAGTCCTTTTCCTTCTATTGCGATAGTTAGAGTTTTTGTCTGTCTAGGAAGGACATAATTATTTCGTCTTCTCCTAGAATAGTTGAAGTTATGGTAAACAGGAGAGGTATAGACAGGGTTATATAGGCGTTTGGAATAACAACCATCTAAGGAATGTCCATAAACATCATAATAAGAGCAGTAAAGATGGCATGTTGAACTCATGACCTTGGGAAATGTATTATTCAAGGGTTTGTCTAGGTTTTGAGCTCTAATCTTATTTCTAGATTGCACGGGATGAAATATTGAATCTGCTTGTCGAATAAGAGGGCAGACATATTTGGTCTTTTGATCAACATTATGCTTAGAGTAGCTTGATTCACCAATGTCTATCTTCAGTTGGTATTTATCAAAATCATTTTTAAACCCTGAAAATCTGGACAAGTTTCAATAGGCCTTTTGCCATCAGACACAAACATTATGGTTTCAAAAATTTTAGTTTGTGCCTTAGAATTGGAATCCTGTTCCAGTTCTATCATCATAATTGGTTTTGCTTTCAACCACATAATCTTCAAAACATTTGGAATTATTTTCAAATTTTGTGAATTTTTTGAAGACTGTGGATGTTTTCTCTTTTGTTTGTTCCAATTCTAACAACGTACCTTTGTATTTCTTTTCCAGAATTTCATTAGAGTTAGACAACTCTTTCAGTTTTTGTTCAAAACTTTTGGTTTCATTCTCATGAGTTAGACATTGGTTAGTATACTCTTCAACATTTTGTTTGATCATCAGACTTAAGGTCTCTATCTTTTGGGTAAGATCCTTGACAGTTTTTTCAAGCCTAGTGCTTTTCTTGAGAGTTTTTGTGTACAGTGTGTGAATGTTAGGAAGGTCATCATTTTCGGAGTCACTAAGTGTGCAGTGTATAGTGTCCCTTAGCGGCTCATTTTTAGGACTCACACACCCATTGACATCAACAATAGCACGTTCCCTTTGACCCACACACACAGCGTTTGAAGTATTATCAACATTCTCAAGAAATAAAGTAGATAAACCAGTAGGGATACAATCAGTCATGGTATGATCAGATTCCTCATCATCATTGTAGATTATCTTAGCAAAGAATGACATACAAGGGTCAAAAGTGTTTGATGACTCAGGTTTATCATTTTTAGAATCACTTGAGTCACCCCAAGTCTTTCTTAAATGAACCCTATTATGTTTGTGAGTTTTGTATAAGTTAAGTCTACAGTCAGTAGCCATGTGTCCTAGCTTTCCACATCTATAGCATTCAACATTCTTAAGGTCTTTCTCAGGTCTCTTGTGATGGTCAGACTGGTGTTTGTCGTGTCTTCTCTCATGAGGTCTGTTATTAGATTGATTTGGACAAGTAGGCTTGCCTTGTATTTTTGCTATTTCATTTCGAAAGCTCACAATTTTCTTAAATTGTTTAGACATTAATGCAATTTGATTATCCAAAGTATCCAAATTATTGTCCTCATCGGAGTCTAAGTCAATGTTAGGTAAGCTAAATTCAAGTGTGCTCAACTTAGATGAAAAAATAAGATTGGAAGTAGACTGTCTCTTTTGGGACTGGGTTAATTATTTCTTAAATTCTAGTTCCATTTCCACAGTTATTAATTTGCCACTGAGGAGTTCAGGTGTAAGATTTTCGACATCCATCTCCTCGATTGCATATCTTTTGTTATTAATTTTTTGTGGAAGCGGTCTTAGAATTTTAGAGACAATTTCCTTTCTATTATAAACAATCCCATTTGCATGCAATTTGGTCACAATGTCTATCAGTCTAATATAGAAGTCATCAAATGACTCAGTCTCAGTCATGATCAATGAGTTATACTGTTAGATTAGCATTTCAGTTTTAGCAGCTTTAACTCTGGTATCACCCTCATGAGCAGTCACTACGGTGTCCCAAGCTTCTTTAGAGGTATAACAGAATGATATTCTCTTAAATTCGTGTTCATTTATAGACATAAATATAGCATTTTTGCCTTTATTATTATTAGGTGAAACATGTTTCTCTTCTTTAGTGAATTCACTTAGTAACTTTCAGATCCTCACAGTACTTCCTTCAGCAGATGGTTTAGTAGGAAAGGTGTAACCATTTTCTATAACTTCCCAGACATCATCTCCCAAGGTCCCTTGGATGAATGCAACCATCCTTACCTTCCAGTAAGGGAAATTGGTTCCATCAAAGAGAGGGGTTCTGAACAGGTTACCTAGTCTCTCAAATTTCTCGTCCATAATTTGTTTTGAGAAAACAATTTCAAAAACACAAGATCTTAAAACCTTTTTGAGAAACCAAAGCTCTGATACCAATTGAAAAACTACCACTTAAGTTGTTTGATACAAGATTAAACTATCTAAATGGCTCTGAACTATTTTTTGAAGAAACTCTTTTCTTAAAACAAATTGTAAACACAATATATGTAAAACAGTTATGAACGAGTAATTTCAGTTATAGGTTTACCAGTTTTGAAAAATAAAACTTTAATCAAAATAAACCAACACAACCTCAAGAAGGGGATGAGAGTAAAAGTAAGTGTACACAAGTGATTTTAACGTGGTAAAACCCCACCCAATTGGGAAAACATCCACGGTGACCTCTACGCCACAAAAGTAAAAAGTTCACTAAAAATGAGTAACAGATTACAAGATATATAACAATCAACACACACAATTAAACCTAATATAAGTTTAGAAATGTACCACTCCTCTGGAGTGTTCTGACTTCTCCTAAGGTTCTGATGTTGCTGATGTTCTCCCAGCTTCTTATCTTTACTCCTTTTAGCTTTATGTCGACTCTAACAGTTCAGTATCTCAACAACAACACATTTCAGTGTAGTAGTGTGAAAGTGTATGTGATGAAGTGCTTTAAACTCATTCATGCAACACACACACACACACGCGCGCATAATTACAGACAATATGAGAATCAAATTACAAACAGATCTCTCTAGATGCAAAGGTTTCTAAAATTAGCTTAATCAAATAAGACAGATTTTGGATCTTTCAAATAATCCGTAGATCAAGAAGGAATCTTGCTATACAAACTAGCCAAGATCCTATGCACTTTATTTGTTTTGAAAATAGTAAATGAAAGTGAAAATCCCAATCAAGATCTCAAAACTAGATATAAATCTGACAGTTTGAGTAAGTTGAAATTAGAAAGGATATTGTTGGTTTAGGGTTTGAAAACAACATTTATTTTTGAAAATAACCAACAAAGAATAGATTTCTCGAAACAAGAAATCAGATCTAGCCACTAACTACGTGATTTGTATCACAGAGACCAAATATCATATTTTTATATGAAGAAATAGAGACTTAATCAACGTGATTGAGTTGGCAACGAGATACAGGACAGTAAAGGAAAACTTCTCAAATCACGAACTATGAACGCTCAGAAAAAGTTTTTTTGGTTTTGATTTGGATTGAAGTTTTAGGGTTTGTAGAAATAATACGAACTCTCTATCTCTAACTCTCTATCTCTCTACTCTATCTCTTCTCTCAGAGGAAACAAGTGACAAAAGTTACAAAATCGAAGACGAGTTCTCCTTTTATACTGAGAGTGGAAGGCTCTGGAAGATCGAAGCGAAATGAACGATCAGGATGCATTCGAAGATGATCTAAGGGATGTCAAGCCATCGCTTTTAAAATGGATTTGATTGGTTCAAAATAAAACAAGGGTATTATAACAAAACACATTCAGATCATTGATAAAAAAAAGATCCAATAGTGCACAGTGAATGTTAAGTGTGTGAGTGTAAGAAAACACACATCAGGCCGTTGTAAATACAACACTTGTAAGGCTGAGATCGAGTGAAAAATGCGTGTTTTTGAAGATTTAGAAATGCAACTTGCACCCGCAATATTCTCAAGCGCTTTCGTATTCTACCCAACCAGAATTTATGCCATAATCACAATTTATAAATCTAACCCCAAAGGTTTTAAAGCCAACCAACTTAATTCCAAAAAAATCATTTTAAATTCTTAAAAATTATTTTAAAATTCTCAAAAATAGTAGAAAATCAATTTCAAGGGAATTAACTCACACACAACCAAATATAGCATGATATAATGTATGTATGCAATCCTAGAGTGTGGTGATGGTGAGTTACCTTTGAGAACTTACAGAGGAATTAAATGAAGAGTCTGAGGTTCTTTGGTAACTAGGGATAGGCCTCAAATTTTGTCACAATTTCCAAACAAGATGGGCACCTATATAGTATAGACTTAAGTAAGTCAAGGATATAGGGTGCTTCAACGAGACCCTCGGTTTGAGAGAACGACCCAAAACAAAGAAAATCTACACTTAGTCTTGAAAACGTTCTATTGGGGGGAGAAAACCCTTAGCGGCGCTAACACCTCGCACGGGTCAAATGTAAATCGTAGGAACCGACCGCGTGGTCATGGGACCCTCAGTTTGAGAGCACGACCCAAACCAGAGAAAATTTACACTTAGGCTTTAAAACGTCCCGTTAGGGGGTGAAACCCCTTAGCGCTCCCCATACGATCCCGTGAGCGGCGCCAACACCTCGCACGGGTCCAATGTAACTCATAGTAACCGACCTCGTAGTCACAGGAGCCTCGGTTTGAGAGCACGGTCCAAAATAGAGAAAATCCACACTTAGGCTTAAAAATGTGTCATTGGGGGTCGAAACCCCATAGCGCCCCCCACATGGCCCCGTGAGCAGTGCCAACACCTCTCACGGGTCCAATGTAACTCGTAGGAACCGATCCCGTAGTCACGAGACCATCGGCTTGAGAGCACGACCCAAAACCGAGAAAATACACACTTATGCTTGAAAACGTGCCGTTAGAGTGTGAAACCCCTTAGCTCCCACACACGCAGCCCCGTGAGCGACGTCAACACCTCGCACGGGTCCAAATTAACTCGTAGGAACCGACCACGTGGTCATGGGACCCTCGGTTTAAGAGCACGGTCCAAAATAGAGAAAATCAACACTTAGACTTGAAAACATGCCGTTGGAGGGTAAAACCCCTTAGCGCCCCCCAAATGGCCCCGCGAGCGACGCCAACGTCTCTTCGGGGTCCAATATGACTCGTAGGAATCGACCGCAAGGTCACGAGACCCTCAGTTTGAGAGCACGACCCAAAACAGAGAAAATCAACACTTAGGCTTGAAAACGTGTCGTTCGGGGGCGAAACCCCTTAATGCCCCCAAATGTCCCCATTAGCGGCAACACTTCGCAAGGGTCCAATGTAACTCGTAGAAAACGACCACGTGGTCAGGGGACCCTCGGTTTGAGAGAACGGCCCAAAACAGAGAAAATCCACACTTAGGTTTGAAAACGCGCCGTTGGGGGGGCAAAACCCCTTAGCACCACCCACACGGACTCATGTGCGGTGCCAACACCTCGTATGGGTCCAATGTAACTCATAGGAACCAACCGCATGGTCACGGGACCCTAGGTTTGAGAGCACGTCCCAAAGCAGAGAAAATCCACCCTTAGGCTTGAAAACGTATCGTTGGGAGGCAAAACCCCTTAGTGCCCCCTACACGGCCACGTGAGCGGCGCCAATACCTCGCACTGGTCCAATGTAACTCGTAGGAACTGACTGCATGATCACGGGACCCTCGGTTTGAAAGCACAATCTAAAATAGAGAAAATCCACACTTAGGCTTGAAAACGTGTCGTTGGGGGCGAAACCCCTTAGCGTCCCCACACGTCCCCGTGAACGGCGCCAACACCTCGCACGGGTCCAATGTAACTTGTAGTAATGGATCGCGTGGTCACGGGACCCTCGGTTTGAGAGCACGACCCAAAACAGAGAAAATTCACACTTAGGCTTGAAAACGTGCCGTTGAGGGGACGAAACCCCTTAGCACCCTCCACACGGCCCCGTGAGCGGTGCCAACACCTCGCACGAGTCCAATGTAACTCGTAGGAACTGACCGCGTGATCACGGGACCCTCGGTTTGAGGGCACGACCCAAAACAGAGAAAATCCACAGTTAGTCTTGAAAACATGCTCTTGGGGGCGAAACCCCTTAGCGCCCCCCAAGTGGCCCCATGAGCGGTGCCAACACCTCGCATCAGTCCAATGTAACTCGTAGAAACTGATCGCGTGGTCACGGGACCCTCGGTTTGAGAGTACAGCCCAAAGCAGAGAAAATTCACACTTAGGCTTCAAAATGTGTCGTTAGGGTGGAGAAACCCCTTAGCGCCCCCCACACGACCCTGTGAGCAGCGCCAACACCTCGTACGGGTCCAATGTAACTCGTTGGAACCGACCGCGTGGTCACGGGACCCTTGGTTTGAGAGCACGACCCAAAACAGAGAAAATTGAGAAAATTCTGCCCATTTTTTTTAATATAGCTAAAACTGGTCACGGCTATAGGTCGTGACCATATTTATTTATAGTCACGCATAATTAGGGTTACGGACTCTAGCCCTAGCCAATGGTGTATCCGTCCAACAAAATTTAAGTTGGGATCACGATTTAGGGTCGTTACTAGTGATGTGACCATCCAAAAATATTTAATGTTGGGTCACGGCCTAGGGCCGTAACCAGTGATATGACCATCCAACTATATTTAAGGTTGGGTCACGGCCTAAGGCCATGACCAGTGATGTGACCATCCAAAATTTAAGTTTGGGTCACGGTCTAGGGTCGTGATCAGCATGATAGATAGGTCACGGTCTTCATCCACGACCAAGTTCCGTAAACCACTAAGATCCGTGACCATCATATGATCAGGGACATGGGTCATGACCACAGGAAATGGTCGCGCCCGATTTGGCCACGGACCAAATCCGCGACCCGCAGTTTTGGTCAGGGACAAAATCCGTGACCTATCGCCCAATTTGGTGTAGTGTTGAATCAGCACATGTAAACTAAGTTGTTGAAGTATGAACATGTATAAAGGGGTTGACATATACAATACATATATTACTATTTAAGTTTTAAGTTCTACTAAATTAGATTTTAAAGGAAATATACGTTTGACTAATTATAAATAATAAATTTGAAGTTAACCCCCATCTTTTTTATCATATTTCTATTTATTATCATAACAGACTGTAGAAATATAAAAGGTTCATTTTGTTCAAACTTAAGTTGTTGCAAACTACACTTAATAACAAATTATAGAAATAAAGGAGTGTATTTTTTTTCATAAAATTAAATCTAGAAATCTGATCTTCGTACAACGCACTGAAATTACTTAACATATGAAGCCTCTAACAATATGTTAATTGAAACCCAAATGCAAATTTTCATTTGTTATCACAATAAACTGTAGAAATATAAAAGATTCGTTTAGTTCAAACTTTTACATATAGATAAGTATTCCACCCACCTATATTTCAACCACAACAACTCAAACCCCAAACGTGAAATTAGAAACAGATTTTGATTAGTTTACCTTGTCGTATTAACGGTTTCAAGTTGATCGTAAACAATAGCAGTGAGTTTCTTTTTCCAAATCTGAATATATAATCATTAATAAGTGAGAAAACAGAGAAACGCCAAAAATTGGGGGAGATCCATCAGACATTATGTTAAGAAGAAAAATAGAACTCTAGTTTCATCTACAAATTTTGAGATCTGAATTATAGTTCTACGATTTACCTTAGAAAGTGAATGGAAGATCCAAAACTTGTTGTAGAAGATCAAGCGATGTGGTGAAATAGAATAATATAGAGAAAAAAAACCTTAGTTCTTTGATTCCGGTCAACATGAACGTATTTGTGGCATCAGTAGATGTGTATTCATAGAGACTCGCAATAACTTCAGTGGAGCACGACCTTAATGAGCACGACTTCGGCTTTGGAGTTTGTTGAGGCCGTTGCGCGCCTCGCGTAGTGCGACGGATAGGCGGTGTAAGGCGAAGGTACACCAAAACTTCAACGGCCAGGGGGGATTTCCCCTTCGCCGGGGGCACCTATCTTGGCTGTAGGAGGTTATTGTTTATGTAGCAAAGGTTTCGTGGGGTTGGAGTTTGTGTGGCAGCGGAAGACTTGGTGTTAGGGTTTGGGTTTGGGGTGGGGGTGGTGAGGGTAATTTGGAGGTTTGCGGGTGTTATCGAAGGGTCTGGGGTTTGGAAATACACATGGCCGCAAATGGTAGCTCTGGTTTCCATTTAGAGTGTCGCAAGTGGTGCTAAGTCGACCTAATAGTATGCTAGGTTGACGGTGGATGGGGAATTGAGGGGTGAATGGAAAAGGGAGGGGCGATTCTAACCTAAGAAGTTATGGTAAAATCACATCTTCAACATGAACGCACGTGTGTGTGTGTGTGTGTATATATATATATATATATATATATATATATATATATATATATAGGGGAAGTTTTAGGGCTAGTCGGTGACGGAAGAAGGGGAAAGGTTTGAAAAGTTTAGGAAGGATATAATAAAGGAAGTGTCCACGTGGAGTTTCAAAAATAATTTCAAGCTATAATTTTATATATACATAGATCTGAATAGTAAATCTGTTTGATTGTCCACATAAGCACAATAAACATTGTAAGAGGCGAAGCGCTCCTTTTACTAAATAAATAAATCAGGAACAGAAGGTAAATCCCTAGCTTATTATTTTGAAAAACATGATGGGAATTCCCATTAAGCATCAAAGATTCTCATTTACATCTTCTAGCACGATAACATAACTGTGATCACCGTAGTAAAACAGTTCCGGTTTCTAGCTGCTTCTATTAACATATAACAGAAAACCAATCACTCTCTCCCATTTGATTTCAAGAAGACAAGCTGGTAAGTAACAGTAAACAAAATCAGTTTTATAACATAACTTATTCCCCTAAAAATAGGATACAAAGATGGACTAAATATCAAGTTTCAAAAGCAGGTCAGTATCCCAAGTAAGGCATCTGCAATAGCTACTGATCAAGCTCGTATCCCCATACAGTTCAAAAAGCATCATTAAACATACAATAATGAAAACCTAACAAAACCTGTCTTATCCATGTCACTTGAAAAAAATAAAGACTGCAGCCTGTAATTAGATAAGCAATACCAATATACCGCTACAAGAAAAACTGTACAGAAGAGAACCAAGACTAAATATCAATCTTGAGTAATAGTTATTTGTTGCATCAGAAAAGTGGCAACAGCCAGTTTCTATTTGTGAACATCAGAAAAATTTACAACCCTTTACCAAGGAAGTGGAAAACCCCAGGATTATGAATTTTAATGAAGGTTATATGAGTACACGACTTTATTACATGCAGAACAAACTAAAGAATTTCCAATTGCAACTCAACCTTCAGTCACTTAAAGAAGAAATACACCCTATGAAATGAAATCAGACACCTTCAGTTTTGCTGGAATTTGTGCTCTCCACTATAGCCACTGGCTTTTACTTCTAATCCATCAACCTGAAGCTAAAACAGAAGCTTCAGCTGCAATTTTAGTCCTAGGGAGTTCATTAGATGCAGCTGTACTTTTCGTACCTAACTCCCACCCCATCTCCTCTTTCGAGTTGGCCTTTGTTGCTTAGTCTTAGCAGTTTGATCAACTGAATCAACTGGAATCTTGGGATTGGGAGTCATGTCCACGTCCTTCTTCAAAATAATGGGCTCCTTAAACCGCTCTCTCCGTTTTTCCATCTTGGCCATCACCTCAAGAATCCGAGGATTATTCTGTTTTTCAACAGCTGTTTTCCTATCTGTTGCCTTACTATCACGCAAGTCCTCCACATCACTGACCTGTGTCAGATCATGAGATGCGGGTATGTGGATTTCTTTGATTTCTTCTGTTATTATTTGACCCTCCTCAATATCCAAGGCTTCGCTGTGCTGTGTCACTGGGAATTTATCAAGCCATTTCTCATCATTCTTGTCGGGTTCAAGTTTTGGGTTGTCAACCCGTACTACCTTCTCTGTATGACCATCAGTGAAATCATTGGGTGTTTTGTGCTCCACATTAATATGTCTACCATTGTACATCCCACCTCGAGCATTGGGGTATCTCCCTGAAGACTGCATGAGCGCATTGCCACAAAATAAATGTCACACATTCATAATGAAGACCTTTGTCAGTAGACAGATGAGTTCAAGTAAACATGAGAAGGTTGTCACTGTAGAAATCTGGAAAATTAACAATATATACGACCAAAAAGCTGGTAAGGGGAATTCAATTAAAAAAACCAATGAACAAAACCAGAAAAATGCTAAGGATATGATTGGGAACCCCAATTCCATGCCTTGGAATTTGAATTCGAAAAGTTTCAGTTCAAATTTGAATTCCAATTCCAAGGCATGAAATTGGGCTTGCCAAGCGCAGCCTACTAGAAATTATCCAACCATTCAAGAATGAGAACGGTGAAACTCAAAGCATCCTCCGTGGTGGTCCAAGTCCTCAGATGTGACATGCAATACCAACAAACTTTAACTAGGTTAATATAAATGACGTAAGCATATATCGACTCAAGTTCTTCATCTCCAGCGTAAGTACCAGCTTCACTTGAACATATAACTCCCTAAAACACAACCTCTTTACTTGAAATTGGAAAATCAAGTTCTCCATCTAAACTGAATATCATATTCTATTTGCCACATTTAGGAAATTCATAAAAGTTGGGTGGTAATTTATGTTTTTAGGTCGGGTTTCGGGCCGACACAATAAAGGTTTTTTGGATACGAACACGACTATCACGATTTAAACAAAAAAACGCACGATAACCTGAATAAAATCACGATTGATACAATAACACGATAATACGATTCATTTTGACACGAATATGACACGACTATATGTCAAAAAGACCCAACACGAACACGACAAATCGTGCCAATCTTGGGTCAATTTTGTGTCGTGTTTTCATATTGTTTCTAAAATTGTCACCCCTACTACTAGACCACAATTTACGACAACCCATGTACTGTGCAGATACACAAGCTCCCATTCTCTGTATGAGTCACCTCTGTCCCTGATAGCATTGCCCTCAACACACAGTTTTCTTTGTTCTGCAGGTCCATTTTGCCATAACTTGATTTACGAATTGGTTACGAAGTTAACACATACAACATGAGATGATTTGAACAATCCTAGACTAGAATACAATTGAATGTCTAGAAGTCAAAGTTCAGGCCATACAGATCCAAAAAACTAATACAGTTCCTAATGATAGCTTAATAGAATCTACAATGATCCATGCATCTTTCCATTAAGTAATAAGGGTAAAGACTAGTCCCTCTTTCCATGACAAAAATTCTTCATTAAGGTCCCATTTAATGCGTACCGGATTGAAGAGTAGGATAACATAAGAGTTATCCCACCCCTGCTTCTTTTAATGAGCGGGATAAGGAGGTGTAATATGATAATAGTATCCCATCCCATGTTTGATATGGGATGGGATAGGATTTCAAATGGGATAAGTTATCCCATCCCATGTTTGGTATTGAATGGGATCGGATTTCAAGTGAGATAAGTTATCCCAAATAAGGTGTTGTTTGTTTTTACCTCTTAAGTCTAAATCTAAACCATTCAGACTTAAGAGGTACCAGATAGTGTTTGTTTTTTAAATGATTAAAATGCTAATGGTTATTTTTATCTCTGAATGATTAAGAGGTAAATGAACCTCTGAAGTTTGAATCTGAAGTCTCAATCCATCTAAATACATCCATTCAAATGTCCATTAAGACATATAAATAAACATATTTTTCAGATTCAGATTTCAGACTTCAGATTCAGTTTTCAGTTTTCAGATTTAGATTTAGATTAGATATAGATTTCAGATTCAGATGGAAAAATAAACGCAACCTAAGCCTCTTATCCCACTAGGTGTGGGATAAAACCATCCCACCTAGGAGGCGGGATTATGTAATCCCCTCGGGATTGGATAACTCTTATCCTATCCTATCCATCCTCTTTATCCCGCGCATCAAACGAGGCCTAAGAGGATAAAATAATCCCACGGAGATGGGATGATTTTATCCTACACCTAGTGGAATAAGGCTCACTTGGATAACTTATCTCACTTGAAATCCTATCCCATCCAATACCATACATGGGATGGGATAAATTATCCCACTTGAAATTCTATCTCATCCAACACTAAACATGGGATGGGATAAAAGAATCCTATCCTACCTCCTTTATCCCGCGTATCAAACGAGGCGTAGGGAATGAATCTTCCATTTATTTGATAAAATTTCAGTCTAAGAAATAAAGTGCAGATTTCATTAGCAGATTATAGACACAATTCATTTAGATAAGCATAACATCCCCATTGATATAACAGATGTGGCTTTATGCAAATACAACTCCACTCAAAAAGAAAATTAAACACCACATGGGCAGATCTATGTTGGGACTGCGGGCTAGGAGTTTCGGAATCTTTTACTAACCCCCAAAATTTTTTAGAGAAATTACAATATATATGTATGTGTTTCTTTTTATCTTGAGAGATATTTTAAGTGTCCCTTGTCAAATTTTCACATGATCCAATAAATGGGGTAATGTGTCTTCATAGGAGGGCTCTATAGTACTAAAAAGGTTGTTAAAAGTGTATTTATACAGTAACAGTGCTGAAAAATGAAATATACATTTTGCATTAAAATATAATAACATAATGTAATCTTTCGATTTGTTTATAAATTATGGCTTTTTGCCAATAATTTAAAGTTTGTTAAAATTGTAAAACTGAAATTATTCCTAATTTATAGAATCATAGTTATTCTTAGTTTTTAGATTACCGAAATTTTTAGTTGAAAAGTTTGACATAAAATAATTATGTATTTCTTGCTATTTAATTTTTATCGTCTATGTTATTTACTCTATTTTTCCATGGAATGTCATCAGGTGTGATATCTTCACATCCTGCAGTTGTCAAACCTAACCCATTAAAGTGTTAATGTATCAGGTCAAAACAACTACCCACCCCCCACCCCGCACCCCTCTCTCTTCTCCTGGATCCAGCACGGGAACAGCATATGGATCCAACAAGTGACATATGGCTCAAGTATGAAATCAAGAGACTACTCAACAGTCAATTACAATTATCTAGTTTACTAAGAACTTCAAAAGAAGGTTTAATCACAATTTCACAAACAATACATAGAATCTTGAGATAGATCACCTTTAAAAAACAAACCAAGAGCAAAGAGAGAGAATACTTTCGTTTATAAAGAAAACAACCAGAAAATAAAATACAAACAATGCCTCACAACTAGCAAAAACAGCACTGTAACAGAAATATATTTAAGATATGGTTACCATTATTAAAAGTCATAAGATAGAACTATGTGAATATGATATGGTATAGTATGATATGGTATAGTATGATCAATAAAACATAAGAGAAGATGAGTAAGAGCCGCCAAACCAACCAAATCCGAAATGATTAGGAGAACGATCTCGCGAGAGAAGGGATGGAAAACAGGGAAATACACGAGCAAAGATAAACATGGTCAATAACTCAAGTTTTTCAATCTAAGAGAACATCACTATAACAAGAATTATCATACTAGGCAGGAACAGAAAACCTTAAAAGACGCCTCAATGATTTCCTCCTGATATCAAATCATGCTTGAAAATATTGAATTTAAGTTGCAGCTTCAATGAGCCATTGAGATTAGATTTATTAATGAGTCTAATAAAGAGAAGCTTACATAACAAGAGCTGAATAAAATGATTACCATACTACTCCAACCTCCAAATTTGTTATCAATGTAGTAAACATGAGTTGGGAGTGACCAATAGGTAATAGTTAAGCACAAGAATTTGTTTCTATGTTAAATTTGGTGGAGGGAGTGTCAAGGTAACCTTCAACCCATCCTGAAAAATGGGGTTCTTACCATTTTGCAAGTTGGAAATAGGTTTCAACATCTCCAACCCACCTTGCAAAATGGGTACAATCAATGTTGCGGGGATAAATTTGAGCCACTTGCCCCAAAATATGCCTGTTTAGGAAACTGACAAAACGCAATAACCGGGAGGCCGGTGTAGTACCGCACCATTCAACAATCGCACGCTATCACACCTGCCACCCGAGAGTTGTGTTTGTCAATCCCGATTCGGTAGTGGCGCAAACACTTCTCATGTCATGCGTGCAACTTCTCTCCCTTTTGGCCAAACCCACATTTCACCTATTATGTAAGGCAAAATGCAATAGAACTAAGACAGAAGATGTAAAGTGTAATCTAGTAACAATAGGAGGACAAATGGGCATATAGTGAAACTTGAGGGTCAAGAGATAGCTAGGAATGATCATTTTCATTAATTAAGCTCGATTATCAAAAAAGATGGATATATTAATGATCATGTTACTCATAGAATTGAAGGAGGTTGGGTCAAGTGGAGATTTGCTACCAACGTATTGCGTGAGCGACATATACCTTTGAAGGGAAAATTTGATAGGACGACCATTAGACCTGGCATGTTATATGGAACAGAGCGTTGGTCAACCAAAAAACAACATGTGCAAAAAATGAACATGGCAGAGATAAGGATGAAAAGATAAATTTGTGGTAAAACTTGAAAGGATAAAATTAGAAATGAACAAATTCGTGAAACGATAAAAGTAGTTCCTATAAAAGATAAATTAAGAGCAAATCGGCTCCGGTAGTTTGAAAACGTCAAAAGTAGACCAATGAACACCCCCATAAGGAATAGTGATTTCGTTAGTTAGTATTGATGGCAAAGCTAGGCTTAATCAGAGTTGGTGGGATATTATAAAAAAGACATGATATCATGTGGTTTAACCGAGGATACAGAGCAGAATGAAAAAATATGATTCATATAGCCGACCCCAAATAATTGGGAAAAAGCTTTGTTGAGTTGAGTAGTTGCAAGGCAAAATGCGTTGTAGCGTTTGGAGATTGTCGAAGTTAGCATCGGGAATAAAAGATAGAGGGAGGTGGATAAGGGATTGAATTACTGAAAGGCTTCTTTGGCAACTCTAACTTTCAATTCTTGTGTGATTCTTTCAATCTTCCTTCCCATCATAAAAGTACTTTTGGGACCAGGTGCTCCTGCGGTTAGGAGCAATGACTACTTGTAAAGTGATGCAAAAGAGGAGGCCTAATATGTGCTGGTGTGCTTAGAATTTGAAGTGGTGGAGATGCTACAACAAAAGGCAAGGAGGTGTAACTTGATGGTGGTTGTGAAATTAAGGTTTTGGAAAAACCTGAGAAAGGAATTGTTTTGAAGATGCTTTGGTTTACCCTTATTTTGGTTGGTATATAGATCGATGGGAATGGTAGAATTTTTTAGAAAAGGAAGAGAAGTTGCTTTGAGAGAGCTAAACTCATGGCATTGCTATGGGCAACATCTACATCAACTTTTATATATATTTCAGTTTCTTGTATTAATTGAAGCTGGAAGGAACTTATAAGTTGAAGAGAACTTATTTTTCACTTTTCTAATTTCTTAGAGAGTAACAAGTAATTAGAAGGAAATCTTGTTCGTTTACTTTTTAAGTTCTTTATCGATCCATAATTATTGTTTCTTACCAACGAATTCGTCAACACAGCATAAATTTGATTGAGAAAGAAAATAAACATTACGATGGAAGCAATGGTACCAACCATGGTGTTGATGGGGAATATATTAATTTCATTGTGAATTTATGATGTAGATACCCAAAGCGAGTATTTCCTCCATATAAGGTGAACAAAACATGTATAATCACCCCATTCACACAGATTAACGGTTGCAGATAGAAATTGTAAGGATAAGTACCAACTTACATTCACTGTGGAGGCATAGAATCTATTAAAATCAAAAGACAAAAAGTTTTGTACCAAAAATGCAATGACATGAGTTTCTAAAATCATTTCCCAAGTCCTATAACCCCCATTCGCTGACACGCTAAATGGCAGTAGATTTCAAATTAGTAACACATTCGACTTGTATGGCAAAAGCATCCACTATCTCAAGTATGAAGGATGAAGTACAAACAGGCTTTGATAAAAGAATCAAACTAATCCTCTCTTTATGAGAACAAAGTAAGGAATCTTCGACAAGGTAAGCTTACTTGAAGCATATACAAAAATACGGGCGCGCGCGCGCACAAGAGAAAAAAACTCATCAAAATTGAGGCAAGCTGATGTCATTTTAACAAGTGGTACTGTTAATACCCGAGAACAATGCAGCAGCAATTTTTCTCTCATGAAGGGTGAAAATAACATTTGTAGCTAGCTATTTCATGGTATGATTAAGAAGGATTGTTCGATCCCTAATTCTAACACAGCCCAAAGAGCGAAACCGTTAGGCACATACATGTATGCAACTTGGATAAGAAAATATCACTTGAACAGGTGAAACAAAGTACCAAATCAAAAATACAACATGAACACATGATATCATACTATTCAAAAAGTCATTATAAATGGTAACCTAAGAGGTGCAAGTTAATTATGTTTTGCTGTCTTCTTCCTAAAAGAGAAAGAAAAATGATCATCAGAAACATGGGTAAATGAGTGCTTAGAAGTTCCAAACGCACTAGTGACACAGGAGACATTCTTTCCTAAAATCCATACTGTGATCCCACAGAATTCTCGGATGCTGAAAACTCAAGGAACCATCTCCATGCACAAAAAAGCAGTAATTATAAAAATAATAATAATAATAATAATAATAATAATAATTATTATTATTATTATTATTATTATTATTATTATTATTATTATTATTATTATTATTATTATTATTATTAAGGTTGTAGTCTTTGCAACCATTAAGCCATTAATGCTCTAAGAACTTGAGGGGATATTAGAATGGAGTACTTCATATAAATTTTTATAAATCATGTTGCTTAATTTTTTTTAAGAAAGTGCCCAGATATAAAGAGCTCTAGAAGAAACATGCAATGGGATGACATTGAAACAATGAAAGAAGATTTTCCCAACATATACAGAGCACTCATATATACAAGTAGAGCAATACAAAGATTTTGACCTCAGCTTCCCTAACTTTACCTTTCCTTCCCCAACAACTGAATCCCAGCATCTTTGGAGAGTCTGATCATGATTTCCTTTACGGATAACATTGGAACTTCTATCAAATCGATTACCATTATTTCCTTCTCTTATCAATTCGCCTCTATGCGTTTGTACTTGCCTGTCATCAATTAACTTCCCATGGTGGGCAGATCCAGGTTCAGCATCAACCCTTTTATGCCACGAAGTCTTTTCAAATGAAAATGGTGCTGAATCAGCATGGAATTTATCATCCCGATGCCTAGAGATACTTTCACCTTCAGTCCAGTGCAACAGTTCAGATTGCCAATAGTGCCTTCTTTCAAAATAAACCCGATCATCAAAATCATCGATACTTTCTTCTGTATCAAAAGCATCGGTGTAACCACCAAATGAACCTCTGTCTCTGGATCTCTCAGTCCACATTTCTCTCCTATATTTCCCATGTCTCTCATATCTTTCATATACATCATTTCCTGGTGATGCAGTACCCTGCCACCTTCTGCTGTTAGTAGAACGAGGTTCTTTATAAGAATGAGACGACAATGATACATGATCCCTAACTCTCCAATACTCATCCTCTTCACTCAGAGACCATAAATTATCGAAATCAATAGAGGGACTGCCACATCTCCTCTTGTTTCTTCCAGGGCTTTGAACTTCTCTTCTAGTATACGGTAAATGTTCTTCCCTTTTATTATATGGAACAGATCTTTCACATTTCTCATTAGTATATCTACGTTCAGGAAAAAAATCACCATATTCCATTCTGTTTCTGAACCGTGATTCCTCTCCTTTCCTTTTCCATCGAGCACCTCTTCCATGGTTTATATAGGAGGAATACATCGAATCCAATTGTCTGGACTCACGGTAAGTGAGCACACCATTCTCCACGATAGCTGGTTCACTTTCATATTGATACCAGTCCCTATCCATCACTTCATCATCCATCCTAGATATTTTATGTTCAAGAGGATATTCCCCTTCATCTGAGTTTCTACAGAAATATCGATTTGTCTCGACTCCAAAGCTCTGGCGGCCTTTCCTTTGAGGATTTTTTGTGCAAGAAGCCCCATCCCGATATTCAAGAAACCTTTCCCCATAGTAACTGAAGGAAAGGTCTGATTTCCTACAATGTGGCATATCTTCCCCATGATAAGAATGATAACCACGCAACCTTCCATTTTCTCGGCTATGACCAACTGCTGAATGATCCACATCATAGAGTCCCTCATTATCAGATAAAGCGTCCTCCTCGTCGAGGTGGGTTTTCAATCTCACCACACCATTATATCTCCTATTGTTATGCTTTGAATTTTCTTGGATGGGATTTCTATGCCTGGCATAATATTTACAATCACCAAGTTTCGTTTTGACCCCATGGCTTCTAGAGTCTCTTGAGTGATAGTAGTAATCAGATGTGACCGACTCCCGTAACTCAGTGACTGAATTTGGTGGCGTCTTTTTTCTGTGATTACGATATTTTTCTGTGTCAATATAAGCACTGTCTCTGGATGCTTCATGGTTTGTTACATAACAGGATGGACTTGGTTTATGCTGACTGTGTTTGCCTTGGGATAATTTTGTTCCCAATATGGATGGAGCCGTAATACAAGTATTCCTGCCAACCTTTTCCTTTGCGTTCTTTGAAGTTTCTATTGTTTCAGCCATTATTTCTAAATCACGAAAAGCCACTTCCCGATAGTGGTGCACAGCCACATCAGAGATCTGAGCACTTCCATTATTATCAGAATCCGTAGACACACATTCACACGCTGTTGTTTGTTGGGAACACCTGATAATATTAAAAAATCATTAGACAGCCTTAAAAATAAAGAACAAGAACAAGAAAAAGAAAGTAAGAAAAAATAAATAATATTAAAAAACATAATAAGATAGTAAATCCAATAATAATCTCTCCTTTGAATCTTAACCAGAATCATCCAGATAAATCAATCATTCTTAACTGAAACAAAAAACTGCAAAACTGCTAATTATGGAACATTATTTTTTTTTTAACTGTGGCAGCCCCAAAAAATTGGTATTATTATTCAAATGTGTTCTTCTAATTAGTCATGTCCTGACAAAAGCACCAATACAGCCCAATGAACTAGTACTGTTATTGTATTGAGCGTGTCTTGTCCAAATTACAAGGCAGTAAAATAGTAAATCATGTACAAAATAACTTGATCTAAATGTATGTAAACACAAATAAACCATAGCTCCCCAAAATTTCCCAGTAGAACATGCCACAATAACCAATGCTTTCTGGAATAGAATCAAGTATTCAAACATTTGTTATATGCAGATCAATAATCAATTCTACGCAGCCTAATATTTATCTCACATTCTAAAATTTTGACTATATACAACAGATGCAATCCTCATACACTCTCAGTAACAAGATCTATCAAAGTTATTAGAGATGTTCCTACTGCCTGTCTATTTACATGGATGACCAATCAATTGAGAGAGGCACAAACACCAAATTTAAAAACTATAATATTCCAGAAGGCATAATCCAAAATGCATGTATAAACTTTGTACTAGAATATGAATTTATTTATGAATGCCGTGTTATGTCATTTCATGTCTATTTTTCCGTGTCAGGCCATGTCCAAATAAGATGTAAGAATAACCTAAATAGAATTAATGGTATTGTGTTTAAATAGCCGTCTTTATGTCAAACAAAAAAATCACAATCTCGTTTTATGTCATGTTTGAGTCTTCATTTTTCTCTTCCATGTCAAACAACCCAAAAACACAAACAGCCACCCCCAAGATGGATCTGCATTAAAGTTAAGGGGGCAACTGAGCCCTTGGCTTTTAAAAAACTACCAAGTATAACTTGGTACCCCTTAGTTTTAATAATATAACACTTTGTCCCCTTTATATAACATTTTCACCCCTATTTTCTTTTTTCTTAAAAAAGAAGATACGAGTAAGAATGTTGATCACCACCAAAAGTAAGATTGTTGATCAACACCAACAGTAACATTGTTGAATCTGAGGCATTCGTTTGTGATATTCTTAAATTTTATTATTGTGTCCACATATCCCGAAAATTTTCCAGTCTCTAAATCCAACATTACTTTCCCACTATCAGATTTTAAGGGCATATACCGCAACCCATGCAGCTTAAGAAAATAAAAGAGCAGAACAGGTAAGCAAAAACGTTCAATATAACCTAATCCAGAACTGGGTATAATGATGAGTCTGACAAAACATTAATAAGTATAGATGATACTGCAGCACCAGTGTGTAACATGGCTCTGACCTTTTATTAGAAGCAGTCATGTCTAATCCTCGATGACCATCCAGATCTACTCTCTGTAGTTCATCTTCACTGCCACTAGTTAAACAGAGATTTTCTCTGCTATCATCCACAACCAAATCTCCATTCTCAAATGATTTGTACTCAGTGCTACCTATAGGGTCTAATCCTTCATTGTCTGAACCAGATGAATCCTCCTTTGAGTCCTGCACATTAATCTGCCAAAACCACACCAGAAGAAGTGAAACAGGGACCTATTTCTGCAAAATCTCTGGGCAGATCAAAAGTGAAACACACCTGTATGACATCTGAATCACGATGGGGTGGACGCCTTACATCCATTGATGGTTTGCGCTCACGAATGCTATCTTCAACCTGAATAGCTCTACCTTTTTGCTGAAACAACCAAAGTGTGTTTCCCAAAAAATATATAATTTCAACTCCTATATCAAGAATTGTACATGTGCATTTAACTCATTGGATAAATTTTACATTTGGGTTGTAATGGGGAGAAGGGAAACTCATGGTTAAACATACCATATCGGAATGTTTCTCCTCTCTGGACTGAATTTTTGATAATGGAGAAATTCTTCTCCCATGTCTACTTCGAATTTTATCAGCCAAAGCTTCTTGAGATACTGTTCCATGCTCAGATCCAGCTTCATAGGCCTATTTTTAAGAATTACAGGTTGAATAAACTACGCAATTTCAGAAGACAGTTTTAAAACTACTTATCACTTGAACATAATATAGACTCCAAGGATACAAACCCACCTCATTAGGTTTAAAAGACTCAGAGGCCAGGATCCTGGTTGAAACCAATTCTCCATGACGACATTGATCCTGTAACATAAGGTTTGCATCTATCAGACATTATGTTTGCATGTATCAGAGATTATGTTACAAGCAGCGGCTTAACAACAATTTAATCTCAGTGCATAAGAAAGAAGTTGGAAAACCCAACCACACAGCAAAAATATATGTTCATGTATGTACAAGAAGACGAAATTGAGATCGAGGCCAAATCAAATTCACAGGAAAAAAAATCAGGAATATTCATTCAACTGCAAATCAATTTACCAGCTGATTGCAATAACGCTTCCAACTATTTTCATCAAAACCAAAATTGAAAAAATCTGTTATATCTGCTTCCGGATGCCTCCAAGGTTTTCGCTCAAATGTATCAATATTTACATCCAGTATAGTCCTGTAAAAAAAATGCACGCATCTTGATCAAGAACATATAGAAAAAACTGTACCAGACGCAAGTGAAAAAAAAAAGGAACATAATTACAAAGTGGAAATAATAGAGAGTAACTGTACTGTACATATTCCAAACGTAAGCAATCATCCTTAATGCAGTGACAAAAACCTGGCCTCATGACCACATGAATGAGTGGCATCTCACAGTCTCTCTTAAATAGCCTTGTTAACATTTTGTCCTTTTTAACGAGTATTATAAGATATGCAACTACAAAAACAACCTAGTGTGAGATGAGATCTAAACCAATTATCTTACCTAGACCGAGGAAGAGAGAAATTATGCCTTCTTTGACCTGCTAGCAAGCCTGATCTCATGCGTTGATTACACCCAATATCCTCCCTGTCACCTCTCTCCAATGTAGAAGAGTATGAACCTACTCCGGCATATCCATTGCTTTTTGAATTACTTGCGAATGCTGCTGGGTGAGATCTAATGTACTACACAACAACACCCAAGTAAGATATTATAATTAGGCAGTACTTGATCTGGCTTAGCAAAGGGAGGTACTATTATTACTATGAAAGATCATTAAGCAAATGATTGTTAGAACAAAAAAATCAAAACATAAAATAAATAAAACTTCATTCTAAACTGAGAATATTAGCATCTGAGATGAAGTCAGTCCCAAAGTAACATTATATGAGTTATAATGAAGCAACCAGACAGTTCTTGGCCATTTCAATCTATTTTTAGCTGGTCACTTTATGGCATTAATATAGAACCAGAGCAAGAAATATTATACTTTATTAAAAATGAACTAAAGCATACCCTGGTTCCATTTCTGTGAGACAAACTAACAATAATTGAATCATGTTCAAGTTCTAATGAGCATATATTAGAAATCCACAATATTCATCCATCGTAGTTTATGGAGCATTTAGCTCAAGACAGTCATAAATCACAAGTGCAAACTCGAAACTCGAAAATGTTCTCATTTCAAACAATTGCAAAGAGAAAGCAAATTCATCAAAAACAAGTTGAGCTTATTGCAATACTACCTTATAGCAGCCTCAGATTTTAAAGAAAGTTTTGTTGTCCTGGAAATTATTAAGGGATTTTTTTTTTTACTTTGTCTCCACAGATGATGCTTTAATTAGACCTAACCCGGGCATGCGCATCATCCAGCAACTTGCTTGGACCTTATGCATATGGGGATTAAGCCTAATTATTCAATGTCTAAAGAGTATCTCTAAATACAGCATTATCTCAATGGTGAAGTAAAAAAAAACAATTATTAACTAGCCCAGTTAAAATCGGTCCATTCATGAATTATCTTATTATTACTGTTTGATAGTAAGAAATAGTAGTGGCAAAATGTGGTCCAAATAATAAAATAACCCATATTAGCCCAAGCATCTAAATATGGAGCCCATGTTTAAAAGCTATGAGTTAAATATGGGGTCCATATTTCAAAGCTATGAGTTAAATATGGGGCCCATATTTCAAAGCAAAAAATCAAATATGGAGCTCAATTTTAAAAGATACAAATCATATATAATACTCATTTTAAAAAGTTATGAGTAAAATATGAGTTTTTTTTTATATATACCTCGAATTGTAATACTTAATTTAGTAGAAAAATAATGGGTTGGCCCAACCCATATTTGGTCCGCCCATATTTGGCCCGGCCCACATTTAATCCAACCCACATTTGGCCCAACTCACATTTAGCCCAACCCATATTTGACCCGCCCAAATTAGGCCCAGCCCATAATTTTGCCAGTGCTAGTAAGAATGAACAGATTTGAAATGTGATTTTTTTTGGTTGTGATAAATTAATAAATTTCACAACCAAAAATCATAACTCAAATCTATAACATACCACTCACACTATTACATAAATTGTATTCAATCCAATTCAAAAGAATACATCCACAATTTCTCAATTCCAAATTGACCAATTTATATAAGTAAACAATTTGCCCAACCTAATGGTTTACAATGCAATGCACATCTTCAGAATACATCCTATAAGAAAAACACACTTCCGTTCCGTCTTCCATTACATAAACAAAGCCTTCAAGACAAATGAAAGAACATGCCTTAATACCTTATACAGCGAATACTGTGAACGATAACTGCCCTTCCCTCCATTCAAGCTCTGTTCTAAAGCATCTTGATCAACACACTTTTTACTCTTATCCTCCAAACCAACATTTTCCTCATCATCATCAACATCATCTTCTTCAAACCCACCACACGTAACCGGAAAAGGTATCCCCTCGTCATCACTATTCAACAGTATATTCAAATCGTCCTCGCTATCGCTTCCGTTATCCACAATCACCTCTTCCTTATTATCAATATCGTTTTTTTCAGTGGATAATTGAGAGGTGGAGGTGGCAGTGGCAGTGGCAGGTACGTTATGGATGGCGGAGCTAGCTTGAACTTCAACCTCCGCGTATAGATCGCCAAAATCGTCATCTATATCTATATGTTCCATAATGATAGGTAGGGTTCGGAATATTCAATGAAATGGCAAAAACCCTAAACCCAAGAGCAGTGCCACACTGTGGAGTGCAGTGGAGCCATTCTGAGGAGCTGTGACCTCATCTCTTTCTCTATCGAGGGGGTTATATATGGTGTCCCTTTCTGGAATTTAACAAAACAAGCTTGTCCAAAACGGTCATACTAATTGTACTAAGGTCGTGTTTGGTACCAAATATTGAAAAAGTAAGATCATCTTATGAATTATAATATTGGTTTTTCCTAAAATACAATTCTAACAATTGGATGACGTTAAGATGTGTAAAAAATGATAATTGTGGTTGTAGGTTTACTTTGGAAGAGACTTAAAATTGAAATTTTCGCTGAGATGGGGTGTCGCTATTAGTTGATTGTTTATGAATGTGAGTCCCTATTAGTTTCATTAACCAATCGCGATACGCCATATCAGCGAGTCACGATTTTTTAGTCCAAATTTTGAATCGCTGTAGAAGCCCTCATTGTGGTTTTCAAAGTGGGAAAGTATAGAATTAATTTGGGGTACAATATATTAGCGGGGAAATAAATGGGGCCCGTTTTTCACGTTAAAAACTTTCGCGCGGAAGGGAATTTCTCACTTTTTATCGTTTCCAATCATTAAAGCCTACACACACCGAAAAACTATTGGTTAGCTTAGCGTTATTAAAAATACTAGCATACAATTCGTGCGATGTACGTATGATGTATAATAAACAAATATAATGATAATTATAAATATTAGTATTTATATTACCCCTCTAATTTATGTATATATATAAAATAGGAGTCTAACATAAGGAGAATGTGACACGTGGCTCCTTTCTTTAATATCTCCAACTTCATATTAAGTTTGTTGAATAGAGAGTCCGTCCACGTACGCAACTATTATCTCTTATTTCCATGCCCCTCTCTCTCCCGAAGTGTTAGATATCCAAGATACCCATATGGAGAAGATCAAACGACGGATCGGTTGGGTTTATATCTCATAATGTAAATTATCAACGTGTATACCCATATGTTGGGTTCATTATAACCAATTTATCTCTCTTACTTCCTTTTCATTCTTAATTACCAGCGTGTATATTTTCATCCTTTCTTATACATAGACATAGATGTCATCGTTGTCAACCTTACTAGAGTTAGGGTCATCAGAACAAGAAGTAAATCACATATAGTCAATGTTGGATTTGTTAACGAATAAAGAGTCAGGGTCATCTGAAACAAAAAGTTAAGGTATGGATGTAGGAATACTATATGGATATTATTACAAACATCAAACCAACGGTCGATGTTGGATTTTGAATATTTGTTTAACTGATACATTTTTTACATTTAACATCTCGTTGTTAAATGTAAATGGTTGGTGATTTGCAGTTCATTTAACATTTCAATTACTTTTGTGGCATTCTGGATTTACGAGTATCTTATGATTACAGGTGAGAATTTTGTATTCTGATTTCTGGGTTTGATTAAATTTTGCATTTTGGTCGGGTTTTGAATGTGTAGATGTGTTTTCATGTTGTTCTGCAATATTGTGTTTGTTTTTGTGTATTTTTTGCAAGATCATTATGTTGCAATTTGTAACTGTTGGTGTCTATGCATGGGTTGATATATGGTAATTGTACTTTATGATAGATTGAAGGTGGAGGTAGATGATAGATTCTGAATTTTTTGAACAATTATCATTTTTATGTAGTTATTTTAAGTTATGGGTTTGGATATGACAGAACGGTGAAAAAGAGTTGGGTGTTTGGAACTGATGAGTGTTTGGTGGAAATAGTAATACTCTTATTTTTAGAATACAAAGGACTAGGAGAGTTGTTATTGGTGGAAATCTAATGGTGGAGAACGTGGAGGTGATGGGCAATCGGAATATAAAACTATTTAAATCTACATGGAACTACGAAGGAAATATAAAAATATCAAGGTTCTAAAAAATGCGGGGGGTGATCGAGGCGTGGAGGCCATGCCTTAAGATTTAGAAGCCTAGGCCGGGCCTTAGGTGTAAAAAGGCGTGAAAAGGCATTTAGGCATTTTTAATATATTTTAATATTTTTTAACCATAACAAGGCTATTAAAATATTAAAATTGTACATATCATAAAAATATGTCTGAATTTTTGCAAATTTAAATACTATTTGATTATTTTGGATGAGATAATGGCCCGATTGGTAAAAAAATCTTTAAAGGACAATATTGTTTCACTAAAACATTGTTGTTTTTAGAGAAAAAGTGCGCCTTAAGGGTTTTACCAAACATAAGGCGTCAAAAGCTTAAGGCGGGACGTTTCTCCCAAGCCTCGAGCCTAGTTGTGCCTAGGCGGATTTTTTAGAACAGTGAAAAATACAAATATAATCATTTAGAAATACGAAGGGAATATAAAAAAAATCTATATAAAAAAAATCTACAGGGAACTACGAGGGAATATAAAAATTTCCCCTAGCTTTCACAATTTTTTATTAGGGTAATATATTATACATAGTTCAGATATTTTTAAATTTCTATAGATTGTAGTTTTAAACAAAATTTGTGTTAAACATTACATTACAATTTCTTAAATAAATTTGAAAAGAGTAATACTTTTATTTTTATTTTTATATTCAATCTCATTTAATTGTTCGAATATATTGTGTGACACCAGACAAAAATAATAATTTATAGTTTGGGAAAAAGCAGGCCACGCATCGTGTGGCCTACATGCTAGTACGATAGCATTAGAGGTGTAAATGATAATTAATGCTCCCTATCTAGATACGTCTCTCTACTTCTAAAAATATTATTCATTTCAACAAAATGAATTAATCAAAAATCTCTTTGAAATAAAAAAAATGAATCAATTAAAAATCTCTTGAAAACTTAAAAGATGATCCATTCTATACTCCATTAATTAATCTCTCGATCCAACACAATCTACAATCAACTAATCTTTTTTCATCATTCTCCACTCAAGTCACATTACACTATGCTACTAATACTACTACATTTATATAACGTTTTATTTATACAAAAAAAGTTTTCAAAATTTTTTTAAAAAATTATATAAATAAAAAAGGTTTTTGGTTATAAAAATATTTTTAATGTTGCATTTATAGAAAAAACTTTAAGTTTTTATTTATAAATGACATAAAGTTTTTTAAACTAAAAACAAATAAAAATATGTATAATTTTTTCATATAAAATACCTACAGTTTTTTTGAAGTTTTTAAGTTAAAAAAAGTTTTCAAAATTTTGAAAATTATTTTTTTAATATAAATAGAAAAAAATTGGTTATAAAAATATTTTTAACATTTTATTTATAGAAAGAACAGTAAGTTTGTATCTATAAATGAAATATAATTTTTTAAACAATTTATATAAAAAATTGTACATATTTTTATTATGTTTTTAGTTTAAAAAACCTTATGCCATTTAAATATAAAAACTTAAAGTTTATTCTATAAATACAACGTTAAAAATATTTTTATAACCAAAAACTTTTTTATTTATATAAAAACAATTTTGAAAAAAAAAATAAACTTTTTTTCTAGAAATAAAATATTATATAGATATAGTACTATTCGTAGCATAGTGCAATGTGACTTGAGTGGAGAATGATGAAAATAGATTAATTGAATCGAGATTGTGTTGGATCGAGAGATTAATTAATGTAGTATAGAATAATTCATCTTTTTAGTTTTCTGGATACTGTTGATTTATTCATTTTTTTGTCTCAAATAGATTTTTTATTAATCCATTTAAATTAAAGGAAGTATTAATTTTAAAAGAAGAGAGACGTATCTAGATAGGGATCATTAATTATCATTTAGACCTCTAATACTATCATATTAGAGGTATAATATAGACTAGATATAAACCCGCGCGATGCGCGGGCCATACTATTCTAATAGTCGTTTTTGTAAAAATCATACCTACACGTTAAATAAAAATCGCTAATACTTACACGTATGATTTTTTTTAACGCACATATAATACAGGCATAAATAAACATACACATATGTCTGTGTGTTCCAATCATGTTTCGATTATCCCATATAATCCAACACCGATATCACCCATGAACGAAAAATAAAATAGATTATATTTTAGTTTGAATTTCAACTCAAATTTAAAAATGATAATTAAAAAGCACAAACATAATACATTTATTTTGTACACTAATCGCATGCTTATGTTTAAAAAATATTATAAAAAAATTTCTTACGTCTACTTATTACATTTATTTTTAAAATACTATGTTTAAAAAATTATAAAACGAAATTTATTTAATAAATTTTTTAAAAAAATAAAATTTTACCCAACTATTTTAAAAATAGGAAAATAACATCCATTTTTTAAACTTTTTTTTGTTCTTAAATTTTGATGAATATTACATGCCCACCTATTTTTAAAAAGTTATTTTCTTTCTAGCTATTCTTAAAACTTTTGTCTAGTTACGTAAAAAAATAACATCCATTTTTATGAACATCCAATGACTTTTTTAATATTAATTCATCACTCTTTTTTTTAATAATGATTACTATCAGAGGACATCGTTAAGACAAATTATATTTGGAAGCCTAAAAAAAACATGCCTATTAATACAATCCATCTACCGATTAATACAAAAGCATAGAAACTCACAAAATTGGCCCAACAAACCAACTAACATACAATCATATTGTAGACCAAATACCTATTAAAATAGACCCAATGAAATATCAAAATTCCGCCCACTACCCAGTCCAAACCCTGAAGCCACATGTTGCTCCAAGAATTCTCTAGATAATAATGGAATGTGACACGCGTTTGCAGCCAAAACCTAGATTTGATAATGTGTCAACGCCTCCGGTATATCATTGATGTTAGATGATGACGTGGATAAGTTAGCTTTTTTTGCCTCTTAAGGCTTATATAGCATTTTAGAGAGTATAGAGATATAGTCGTTTACCCAAAAATGTTTAAAACCCCTTTTAAATTCATTATTCTTCAATTTTCTTCCCATATATTCCATACGATACTTCCTAACCTTAAAATACCTCCCTCGGTTACACTTTATTGGATTTTATTTGAGAGTTGTCAACCTTATTTCTCAGGGAAAAAATGTTTTTAATTGACGAAAATTTGGTTCTCGAACAGCCAAACCCATTACAAATCCACCACCGGCCTTATAAGAAACCTTGTAAATTTTTATTTGTGGTGGTTGTATAATGATCAACCTCGTGCAAAAGACATATTTATAAACTTCACCACAAATCCATTATTAGATGTACAAATGACCATACACCGGAGTAATCACGGGGCGCGTGAAGTTTACAATTTAATATGGAGTCGGATGTTGAGAGAGACCATTGACTCGTTGGGGTTTAGCAACTTATTTTTAGTTAACTAACTGAATTCCAACAACTAAATAACGACGTCATTAATAATGAGATGGTCGAAGATGACACACATTTCATCTGCCCTATGTTGAAATAGGAATGTTAACATATGATTTTGCTCACTTACATGTATAGGGATTTTTATAATAATCCAAATTTAATGTCAAATCTTTATATGATATTGATTTTTATTTAAACATATCATTAGACACAATTTGTACTAATTTAAAATCGATTTTTAGGAATTTATGTTGGTGACCGATTGATGTTACCAATTTTCCCTAATATTAGTGAGTTTACAGTAAAACGAATTCTACAACTATATTTTTTTAGGAGGCAATCCTCCGATTAACAGTCGTAACATAACGTGCAAAGTTGTAAAATCATACTTGAAGCATTAGTAGAATCATCATCTACAAAGGGTAACTAGTGTTGTTCAAATTGTGCACATCTTCATAGTTTATGTATTGAGTTCATTACTTTTCTCGTGTGGTCATAACACGGTATGGTCTAATTGGGCACCATATATGGATAATATGGAAGACATGGAAAATAGGGATTAGGGATGCGTAATACTTGCACGCATTTACTACGCTATGGATGCTTGTACCACAAATGTACAAGTTTTAACTATTTTTGGCAGCTCATTGAGGTAATATCCAACTTCGAAATATACTTTATCAATAAAATATATATTTGTTAATAATTTTACAGTACGTTAATTATTTCTTTATGTCTTGAAGTATTTTGGGTACGAGTACCTTTACATGATGGCCCTCGTATTACATGAAGTAGAGACTAATAAATAGCCTTTCACTACTCGTTGGGTTATCACTGAGCGCAGTGACGCACTCAAGGCATCTATAATGTAAGAGCAGCTGGAAATATGCTCATTGAAATCAATCATTCGACAAGCTTTTCACACCTTTCATAAAATAATTTACCCACCGTCTAACTATCATTAGAGTTATCATAATGTCGTTATATGTTTCTTAATCCTGAGATGCTTAATCCTGAGATGGGTGGCAAGTGGTATATAGGAGATAGATTTCATAGGCAATTGATATGTGAAATTGCAATTCTAAGAAATCCTTTATACCCAATATCGTACACTCCTCGCAATGTATTTATGCATCATAATGGCTAATGGGAACTAGTTACCGTGAACGTCATTGTTCCGAATAAAGTAGCGTGGAACATTTATTAGAAAGAAGTTTCAAAGGGTACGACCTTAACTCCCATATTTATATGGCGGAACCACGATGGTTTTGGACTTGCAATTATTGCCTTAGATGATTTGTATCTACTAACAGCCCCACAAGATACTTGAGAAGCCCCATATCCATACAACGCTCAGGGTGCCTCCTCGTCATCGATTTTGATCCCTCTGCACTGGGAAGTTGAGGTAGTAAATTTCAATTTTCATGGAACTATGACGATTAAAATATCTCTCGTTCACCACAAAGCTCATTTTATTCACTCGATCAATGGAGTGAAATGTATTTCATACAAGATGAATACCCATCTCTTTAGTATGTTGCAAAATATCTTCGGAGATAGCCCTTTCGTTAAAGGATCCGCTATATTATCATCAGTACTGCTGTGTTCAATTGACACAGTTTGTTTATGAACTTCTTCTTTGACAGATAAATACTTCATATCAATATGCTTAGGTGCTTTCAAATATCTATGATTATTTGAAAATAAGAGTGCTGCAACATTATCACAATAAATCTTCAGCGACTTAGATACTGAACCCATAATACTAAGTCCTGAAATAAAATTTCGGGGCCTTAACCCATGATTTATAGCTTCAAAACAAGCTACAGACTCAACCTCCATAGTTGAAGAAGCGATGACACTCTGTTTATCACTTTTTCATGAAACGGCCCCTCCTGCCAGAAGGTAAACATAACCCGAAGTGCTTTTCCTACTGTTAAGGCATCCTTCAAAATCTGAGACTGAATAACCAATCACCTCAAGGTGATCAGATATCCTATAAGTGAGCATGTAGTCTTTAGTTCCTTGCAAGTACCTTAACACTTTCTTTGCAGCCTTCCAATGGAAGTCACCCAGATTACTTCGATATATGCCTAGCATCCCAATGGCAAAACTAATATCCACACGAGTACAAACCTTTGCATATAATAAACTCCCTACAAGAGAAGCATATGACGCACCTTTCATGTGATCCCTTTTCAATTCAGTTTGGGGACATTGACTTAAACTAAATTTCTCCCCTTTTTGAATTGGAACATTAATAGGATTACAATTTTGCATGCCAACCCTTTGTAAAACTTTGTTAATGTAAGTCTTCTGAGACAATCATATCAATCCACGTGATCGATCACGATAAATCTCTATCCCTATCACGAAGGATGCCTCGCCCAAATCTTTCATTTCAAAGTTTTACGAAAGGTACTTCTTAGTGTCCTTTAGTAAACCAATATCACTGCTGGCGATAAGCACATCATCAACATATAGGACCAAAAATATAAACTTACGCCCACTGGTCTTTAGGTATATACACCGATTAACAGTGTTATCCTTAAACCCAAAAGATGTAATGGTATGATGAAACTTAAAATACCATTGACGAGAAGCTTGTTTAAGTCCATATATGAATTTATTTAATAAACAGACTTTATGTTCCTGTCCTTTTTTAATGAAGCCCTTTGGTTGTTCCATGTATACTTCTTCATCTAAACTTCCATTAAGAAAAGTTATTTTAACATCCATTTGGTATAGCTATAAGTCATAATGAGCGACGGGGGCTTGTATGATTCTAAGTGAATCCTTCTTTGAAACAGGAGAGAAAGTTTCACTATAATCAATGCCTTCTTTTTGAGTAAAATCTTCGGCAACAAGTCTTGATTTATGCCATTCGATATTGCCATTTGAGTTGTGTTTAGTCTTATATATCCACTTAGACCCAATTGCTTTATGTCCTTTAGGCAAATCAACTAACTCCCAGACTTGATTAAAATCCATAGATTTTATTTCATTATTCATGGCATTAATCTATTTATTAGAATCTATACTAGAAAGGGCTTTTTCATAAGAGACCGGATCATCAACATCCCCAATGTTAAATTCATTTTCTTAAAGATACACCACATAGTCATCCGAAATAGTTGATCTCCGATTTCTCTGAGATTTCCTTAAATCTATGTCTTGTGGTGTTTCAATAATCGGCGCATTTAGCGGTTGTTCAGTATGTGGTTCATCCATTTGTTCTTTGTTGTTGTTTGGAGCAATAATTGATTCAAAAACATCAGTATGAACAATAAGAATAGAAGGAGCCTCATTGTGATTATCTAGAATTCTTGGAAGAGGAGGATTTTCCTTGATTTCTTGAATAATCACATTCCGAACTTTATTACTCCTACTAACTTCACCATGTTTAATGAATTTAGCATTTTCGGTTTCAATAATTCTTGTTGTATGGTTAGGACAGTAGAATCTATACCCTTTGAATTTTGCTGGATACCCAATAAAATAATAAGTTAACATTATAGGGGCCAACTTCTTTTCATGTGGATTATAAATGCGTGCTTCTGCTGTACATCCCCAAACACGAAAATGACTTAAAGAGGGTTTCCAACCTTTCCACAATTCAAAAGGAGTTTTTAAAACTGCCTTACTAGGAACCCTATTTAAGATATGTGCAGTAGTCATAAGAGCATGCATCCACAAAGACATAGGTAAATCAGTTATACTTATCATACTCTTGACCATTTCAATAAGAGTACGGTTACGCCTTTCAACTACACCATTTTGCCAAGGTGAACCTGGCATAGTGTATTGTACACAAATACCTAAACATTCAAGGAGTTTAGCAAAATGATCGGGATGTTGTCCCATTTCATCATATTTTCCATAAAACTCACCACCTCTATCCGATCAAATAATTTTTACCTTTTTGCCCAATTATAGTTCTACTTCTGTAATATAAACCTCAACCGCGTTAACGGATTGAGCTTTATCATGTAAGAAATATAATGTGCAATATCGAGAAAAATCATCTATAAAAGTGATAAAATATTTTTCTCCTCCAATAGAAGGAACATCAAAAGGACCACAAATATCTCTATGTATAATTTCAAGAAGCTGGGTGCTTCTTGTGGCTCATTTCTTTGTATATTTGGTCTGTTTACCCTTAATACAGTCCACACATACACCAAAATCATATCAATCCGGATCAGGGATAAGTCCCTCCGTAATAAGCCTTTCAAGTCTCTCTCTGGATATGTGTCCTAATCTTTTATGACACGAGTAAACAGAATTCTCATTAAATGAGGGGCGTTTAGTTCCAATATTGTTATGCAGAGACAACAAAGATTCTGAAAAATGAGGATCAAGATTAATCTGAAACAAACCATTCGATAAAAAACCCGAGCCAAAAACATAATTATTCTTATATAATATAAAACCATTATTCTGAAAGTTAAAAGAAAAGCCCCTTATTGAGAGTTTAGATAAGGAAATTAAATTTCTCGAAATAGTGTGTACAAAAAGAGTGTCTTCAAGATCCAAATAAAGTCCAGATTGTAATTTTAAACGAAAAACTCCAATAGCTTCAACTTTTGCTTTGGCCCGGTTTCCCATGTAAAGAAAATCTTCATTTTGCTTTATTTTTCGAATGGAAAAGAAGCCCTGCATAGTATTTGAAACATGACATATAAAACTCGAATCAATCCACCATGTGTTAGAAGGAACATCCATCAAGTTTATTCGAAACATACATAAGCACAAACGTTCCTTTCTTTTCAAACCAAGCTTTACCCTTAATGCAGTCTTTCTGAATATGCCCCTTCCTGTGACAGAAGTGACATGTGACTGCTGCTTTTTCCTTCTTTTGATTGGAAGGACCAGGACCGCGCTTTATGCCCTTTCCTTTCTTTTTCTTACCAGCTCCTTTATTGGCCATCACATTTGCCACTTGTAATTTAGGCACCTTACCATTTTGCTTCTTAAGACGTCCTTCTTCCTGAACTAACATGCTTTGCAGTTCATTAACATTCCATTTATCTTTTATGGTATTGTAATGAATCTGGAAAGACCCATAATTAAAAGGCAAGAAATTTGGGACAAATTGGACTAAGAAAGAATCGTCCACTGAACAACCTAAAGTCCTTAGTTTGGCAGCAATATTGGTCATTTCAATAATATGTGCGTTCATGGTCTTAGTGCCATCGAACCGCATAGTGGTCAAGTCGGACATAAGTTTTTGAGTCAGGGATTTGTCAGCAGTGCGAAACCTATCCTTAACATTTGTCAGATATTGTTTGGCGTTGGTGGTTTCAGGTAGGGAGGACTTCACATTTGGTGAAATACACATTCTAATAAACATCAGACATAGCCTATTTGATTTGCACCATGTATTATAAATTAACACATCATCCTCACTGCTTTGTTCAGTAATAGCAGCGGGTTCATCAGTAAGAAGTGCTATATCAATGTCCACTAAATTCGATTTGCTCGCACCATTCCGACATATTAGTTTCGTCAAATTTCTGAAAGGTTGAGGCTTGAGAAAACAGGTTAATATTTGCTGCAAAATACTCACTCTAATTAAAAATAACACACATAACTAAAAGTGCAAGGAAATGAATATATAAAATTGTCTAATTTTGGTGGCAGAATTATAACAATTGTGTCAGAAATTGACCTTTAATATTTATTAAATCACAAAACCATAAAAGCAAAAATATCTTTAATGAAATTTTAATACAAAAAATTGTGATTTAATAAACGCAGTATGTGACAATTCAATATTCAATTAATAATTCTAAAGTTGATTAAATTTATATAATAACAAACTTTAGAATAAACATAAATTTGATATTTTTCGTAATGAGTCATGGACCTGTGTTTAGCATGAGACGCTTTAATCAAAATATCAAAACACTAATATTTAATATTCAATGTTATAAATCACTGGCCTGTATTTGGCACGAAACTTATAAAAATATGAATATTAAATTATAATATTTTTAACATTCGATGTTATGAATCATTGGCCCGTGTCTGGCATGAAACTCATAAAAATATTAATATTAAAAATTCTAATATATTTAATATTCGCTGTTATGAATCATTGACCTGTGTTTGGCACGAGACTCATAAAAAATATGTATATTAAATTAACACAAGTCTAATATCCTATTATATGAAATATGTTGGCCTCTGTTTGACACGAATATTAAATTAAAATAGGTTCATTAGGACAAGGTTTATAAAAATATTTCTAGATGCAACACTTATACAATATAAAAACATGAAATCTTGTCGAAAATGAAAAAATTGAGTTAGCAACATGAATCTATAGAAAATCACTCCAGAATCTCAAAACTTTCGACGGAATTCAAAATAAACTTTCTAAAGTGAGATATGGCCCCCGAGATTATTTTCATAAATGACAATTTTCAAGTTTTAATGGCCTAAACAATCTCGGATTGCCGAAAAACAGTTTACGTCACGATCGAAGGTGGTGAAAATCGGTCTTTGGTTCGTTTCCAATCAGACTACCAAATTTTATTGCATTCGGAGCAAGTTCGGGGGTAAAAATACTATTCACTCCAAGCGCTTTTTGAAAATTTTTGTTCCTGAATTGCTTGAAATTTGTAGGGTTGATTGAAACGGATTAGATAGCCATTAAAATGACATCAAAACGACATATAAATGTATTCAATGCATCAAATGAAACTGTTTTATGTGAATTTTCAACTGTTATACAAAAACAAATTCCAACAAATTTGTTAAACATTTAAACTATTTTCAACAGATTTGCTAAACAGATTGAATTTTTTTTCAACAGATTGCTTAACAATAAAAAACTGTTTTAAACAAATCAAAATAAACAATATTGTTTTTAACCAAATTTGTTATAAATCAAACAGGAATGCTTAACAGCTTGAATATCAAACAGGAATTCTTAATAGATTGAAAATTAAACATAACAATAAAAAAATGTTCTTAATCAGATTTATTAAAATCAAACAAACAGAACTGATTTTAATCAAATTTATTAAAATAATAAATAGATTCTTAATAATTTGACAGAATCAATTATGTTTCATAAAAAAAATTCTTACATATTTTAACAAGTAATACAGATTATCATGATAAATTTCAATTAGTGTTAAAAAAAATAACACGTAACACTAGTAATTATGATAACCAAATCAGTGTTAAAATTATCACGAAATTACTACTAATCATGATAAACAAATCAGTGAACAAATAGCGCAGAATTAATGAAGAAAATCTGGGTTTATCAATTGAATTCCGAAAAAGGGATAGCATGATAATATTTAAACTAGGCTCTAATACCACATATAAAAACATTAAGAATTATGTATAACATAAAACTAATTCTTATATGACCTCTAATATCATCATGCAATCACAATTTTATTTTTAACTACAAATTATATGAAAAAAATACATTTTTCCATGAAGCTTTGATTTGTTTGTAGTCCTTGATGTGTCTTGAGAACAACTTCCTAAAGCTCTTTGTTGTTCCTTATTCAAACTCTTACATGTTCCTCTCTTAGATCCATAATCTCTTTAGGAAAACAACCATAAATCCAAAATATAGAAAATTTGAAAAATCTGAATTTTTCCTTCCTAGCCCAAATATATTTTTGTGTGTTCTTATGTATCAAATAGTGAAGAATGGTTCACAATATATAGGGTGGAAGGGGACCCAAAATTCCTTTTGAAACTGATCATCTACCATCCACCAAAGTAGCTAAAGGGACTCACAAATATACCAAAAGTCATGTGACCTTTGGAATAATAATTTTCTAAGATTAATACATTAATTTAATCAAATTCGTCCCCTTATTTGGACCACACTAATTAGGAGAAATAATTAATTAATTTAATTTATAATTACAAAATTTGGCCGAATTTTGTAATTATTAAATAATTAAATATTAATTATAACATGATGTTTATACGCCATCACCATCATCTCAATGTTAGCCCGACGTTTACATGCCATCACCACCAATTCAACATCAGAAAGGACAAGTTAATGACAACCTTCCGTCATCGACGAAAGCAACTTTTGGGATTTTTAGTAACTACTCTTTTGATGGCATTTTTAATAACATATCGGGGTTAAATGATGTGTGAGGATGATGTAATTATATTTCAAGTAAATGTTAATGAAAATTATGTACGCATGATTTATATTTACATCTGTGTCGGGTGTTAAATTATTTCCATCCTAAAATTATATTTAACTTTATATATTTATTTATTTATTTATTTATAGTGTCTTTGTCAGTCATATATCATGTCATATACTTTTATGTCACAATTAAAAGTTCCGTGTATACACAAACATGATTTTCACATGTAATTTGTCACCTCAATAAAATAAAAAATGTGACTTTATAATGAGATTCAATATAACACGTCTTAAAATTATGTGTGAAAATTGAACCTCTACATGCAAACACTAAATTTTTCACAGTCTGCAAGCCATCAACTCAATTAATAAAATATTCAATCTTTGGTTCACGACACTTAAAAATATTATCCTCCATATATATATATAACAAATCAATCAATAGGGCGACACAATAGTAATAACACCCAGGATTGACAAGCAGGATGTGGATAAGCGTAGACCATGGAAGTTCTTCAAATGTGAGGTATCTCAAGCTGTTCAACTAGCTTAACTTCAAAATGGAGGATTTAAAAGAAATGACTATCCCTTTGGTCAGTTTCATAGGAAGAGTGATGATGCCACTAGGAAAGGTCGTGCTCCCAAAATGAATTTTGAGTATATCAAAATTGATTTAATTCCTAGCTGTGGACATTGAATCATTATATAATGCTATTCTTGGATGTGGATGGCTCCTGGCAATAAAGGCAATTCCATCTAGTATCATTAGAAACTCAAGTGCATTACCAATGGGGGATAATGGAGATATGTGGAAAATAAAGTTATGTTCGAAAATGCTTTATTGCGACCATCAGACCTAAGCAAAAGAAGATAGGGGAGAAGGTGGAAAACATACAGGGAGCTACCCCCTCCAAATAGTTACTAAAGTATGGGAGATCGAGGGTAGAAGACACGAAGGTGGATCCCACAAGTAGAGTCGTAAAACCATTACAAGAAATTGTGCTCCACGACTCGTACCGAGATAAGAAATTTTTGATTGACAGATCGCTCTATGATCACGAAAAAAAAAGAATTGGTGTCTTTCCTTTAAAAAAACGGGATGTGTTCATCTAGAAATCATATGACATGCCTAAAATCGACTCGAAAATATTGTTCTACAAGCTTCGAAATACTTGGATTTTCTAGTATCTGATCCTCCCAAACCTAGGTAGGTGTGTGGGCACCTTTGAAGACAAAAACTCTTGCTTTTGAGTGAGATATGGTCTCTCTCTCTCTTGGCCTCTTCTAGAAAAAAGTGAATAATATTTTATATCCCCACTCTCAAACCCTAATACTAAATTATGAAGATAAAAGCCCTTACTTAAACTAATATACAGCCAAAGGCTATAGATCCAAAAATGTGTTGGAACTAGTTCGTTATGATTTGTGTGGCCATATGACTATTCGATCAAGAGGTGGTTACGAGTCCTTAATCACTTTCATTGATCATTACTCAAGATTTGGGTATGTTTACCTTATGCATCACAAGTCTAAAGCATCTGATAAGTTCAAAGTGTATAAGCATGAGGTGGAGTATAGACACAATAAACTAATCCAAACTTTACGATCTGATAGTGGAAGTGAGTACCTCATAGGAGAGTTTAAAGATAACTTGTCGAAAATTGGGATCACATCACAGTTGTTTATAATGGGTACTCCGAGGAAAATTGGCGTAGCAAAAAGAAGGAGCATGACTCTTTTGGACATGATTAGATCCATGATGAGTTATTTGATCCTCCCTCATTCCTTTAGGGGTTATGCATTAAAAGCGGTCATTTATTTACTGAAATTAGTTCCTTCTAAATCAGTCTTAACAACTCCCACAGAACCGTGGAATGGCTGCAAACCAAGTCTATGACATGTTCATATTTAGGGTTGCCCAACGCACGTATTGAGGAAGGATCTCGATAAATTAAAATTGAGAACAGAAGTGTGTATCTTTATAGGTTACCCGAATGGAACAAAATGTGGTTTATTTTATAATCCTATTGACCAGAGGGTATTGCTTAGCACCAATGTCAGGTACTTAGAGGAAGATTATATGACAAACCAAAACCCCCCAAGCAAAATTATCTTGCAAGAGCTAATAGGGCAAGGCCAAGTAATTACATATGGACCAACCATACATGGTGAAATAGAACATGATATCGATAATACACTGCCTAATAGTAGGTGGAGTATTATCGATGACCAGGATACGCATGTTGCTTATAGTGGCCCATATGTGGAGCCAAATCATAATGGGAGAATTAGGCGACAACCTGATAGGTTAGTGCACATGGGTGTACACTTCGGTAAGATCCGAGAGGAACACGAATTGGATCCCGACAACTACAATAAGGCACTCCAAGACAAGGATTCTGAGCTTTGTGTAAAGGCTATGAATATTGTCGTTAAATTATAAAATTACCGCAAGTGCAAAGGCTATTGTAATATAGCAAGTGTAAGTATAGGTCAATCCAACGAAGATTTGGTCAATTCGAATAAATTATCGACTGTTCCAAGTTGACAATAATAGTGTATAAATATGATTAATATATAAATTAAAATAATAATAAATAAGGAGTGCAAACACAAAATATTTAACAAGTATGAAGAGATTATTAGGATTTTGGATTTGTGTACTATTTTTATTAGCTTGTGATTAATTAGTCTAACTCGCAATTCCCTTTTATAGCTCAAAGTTGTACCGACTATCATCGCGTAAATTTTAGATGATGAAAGTTTAAAAAAAATATTTTTATATCTCTTTTTAGATGCCAAAAATTCTTATTTCCTAAAAAGTATCACTCTTAAGCATTAAAAGTTAAACATAAGCATGGACTATTAAACAACTTAATATAAGCATAATCCATCAAAAGTAAGCATAAATAATCAAAGGATATGAATAAAATATTTAATTTTAAAGGTTTAAAACACATTCTCATGTTGTTTTAAGTGAATACCAAAATTTTAAGATGTTATTAGAACAAGTAGGGAATTTAAGTAAATTAAACCAATTAAAATATACATTAAGTAATCATGGTAAATATCACCTCATCCTAGTAACTAAATTAAACTAGCATCATAATTAAAACACAAAAATTATAAGATAAAATTGTAATTCTTATTAATAATAATCATCTTACAAAATTGGAGTCCCAATTTTTGAATACCAATACAAAAAAAGTTCATCCCAAACTTATAAACAAATTATTTTAGGAGCACCAAAAATGATAATACAAATATTTAATATTTTGGGTGTCCCTAAAAATGCACTCTAAAAATGCATTTCTCTCGCTGAAATTGTGTTATGTCCAAATTGTTCTTTTTCCCTTCCCTCTACTGCCCCTCTTGTATTACACACACACACACACACACACACACACACACACATATATATATATACGTGGTGACAATTATACTCAACACAAATAAATGAGAAAAACGCAATCACCAAGGAAAATAAAGAACAAGAAATGCCAATCACACAACACAGTAGGTACGTGGTTCAACAAGAATGCCTACGTCCATGGTGGTGCAGTCAGTATTATTTCTATATACTCCGGGAAGCGTTTACAGAGAATACAGTGCGTGCCTCTTGCCCCAGGCTTAGGGTTTTTTATATACATGTTTATCTTTGGGGAGTGGGGGTGTTGGACTCCCCCACATCCATTCTTCTCTCCTGGAATATCTCTATACGAGATCCTAGGAGAGGACTAAGTCGTAACTGTATTTAATTAAGGTGAGGGGTCCGAACTTCGGGCCGTTTTTATTAGGATACTCGTTCGGGCCCATGATGGCAAATTCGGGTACCCACAATTGCCCCTAAAGTTGTTGGGCCACAATTGGGCTCAATAAATTTAAATGATTTGTCATAATGGAACTTTTATGAATTGTGTAAATCTTCCCAAAGTCGAGAACTGATTTAGGAGGCAGTTGCTTCGTGTTCTGTGCGCGATGATTGGGAGCATTTAAAAGTTATTTGGAGCAGCGTTCCATAGTTGTCGTTTCAAATCTCTTTGTGTTCACTCATCTTCTACGAGTTTTAGCTGTTGTGTCCTCTTCTCCAGGTCTTCATTTTATTCGCTTTCAATTTCCCTCGTCATCTGGGCTTGTGATCTTGCATCGTCCAAGTCAATCTCTCATCTCGTAAGTCCTCTTTGCTCTCTCTCTGTGCTTTCTCTGTTAAGTTTTCTCCAAATTTGCGATTTAGGGTTTACAAATGTCAAAGATAGGTAATAGATTAGTGTCTGAGTTCAGGAAGTTCTATAATATCCCAGAATGGGTAGAGATTGAGTGCGCCTCTCTCCCTAAGAATGTTAGAGAGATAGAGGGTGCTCATTGGATTCATGTTCTTTGCTTTCCCAAGGGGGGCTTGCTTTTCCTCCAAATAATTTGTTTCTGCATTTATTTGGTTATTTCAACGTTGTTCCTGCACAGTGTTCGCCCAACGTATGGAAGATAATCAATGGTGTCCATAGAATAAATCAACTTTAAGGCACTAAATTAGGGCTCGCTGAAGTTTATTTTTGTTATTCCTTCTCTCGAACTAGCTCTGGTCTTCTTTACCTCAAGGTCAGGAGTCCTGACATGGTATTAGTAGTTAATTTACCTGATTCCCACTAGGATTACTAGCAAGATGACTTTCTTGCTAGGAATTGGCAGTTCTCCTCCAGACTGAGGGGGCGAGGTCCGATAGATTCACTGTTCCCTTTTATGGGGAAGAGTACATAGGTAGTCCTTGCTCTGCTATTTTGATCTTCTTGTTAATGCGTGATTTTTCTGACACTTTCCTATTTTCTTTTCAGCGAGGACAAAGAACTTGGAACCTGCCCTTAGCGAGATTCGAGCTGTCGAGATGATTAAAGCTTGGAGTATTAGGGAATCTTTGGCTGACGGTGAACATCCCCGGTCTGTTGCTTTCCTGCTCGAGTACAAGAACATCGGGTTCAGTTTCATTGTGAGGCCTGTGGATAACATTCCTGACTTAGATACTTCTGAAGAAGCTGCTACCGATCCCATTCAGTTGGACGACGAAGAGAGCAGTTCTGAGAGTGATATCAAAGGAGGTGCTCAAGGTGGTTCTGGAGAGGAGAGCTCCAGCAGTGACAGTTCTTCCAGCTTAGAAGAGGTTTCTGAAGCCCAAGAGTCTTCAAGTACATCCAGCAGTTCTAGTGAGGAAATGGTTCCCCCAAGGAGAAACTTGATCCTTGATGATGATGTGCTTCTCGCTCAGAGGTCGAAGAAGCAAAAATCCAGCAGTGGGGCTATTGCCACTGGTTCTTGGTTTGCTGCTCAGGAGCAGGAGAAGAAGAGAAAAGAAGAGCAGTTAAGAGAGAGAGAGAGAGAGAGAGAGGAAGAGGGAAGAGGAGAGAAAGAAGACTGAAGAAAAAAAGAATGTTGAGGAGAGGAAGAGGGTAGAGAAGGAGAAGGAGAAGGAGAGGGAGGATGAGAGGAGAATAATGGTAGCGAGGACAAAGGCTGGGAAGGCCTTAGTGCTTGTGTCTGCATTGCCAGAGGAGGCCTCAGTTGTCATTTCTCCTCAACTTGCCCCTGCGCTGCTCGAGAGAGCAACCCTTCCTACTGATCGCCAAAGGCCGATGGGGACTGACCAGTTAGCCTTGCAAGTGAGTCAGAGGCTAGCCTTGGTAAGACTGTTTCTCTTTTCTAATGATTGTCAAATTCTATTTGTTTCTCCCTTCTAATGCCTGCCAAATTCTGGTTGTTTCTCCCTTCTAATGCCTTCTTTTATTTGTAGTTTGTGACTAAATTTTCTGTGCTCTATCGCTCTCGCGATGAGATGGTTAATAAGAATGGTGAGTTGGAGAAGCAGAACGCTGCTCTGAAAGTGAAGGGTGCCGAGCTCGAGGCTAGCTTAAAGGTCGTTGATACTGCTCGGACGTCTTCTGATTTGGCCCTTGTTAAAACCAATTAAGAGAGAGAGGCAGCGATCAAAGAACTGAATGAACTGCGGTAGGCCTATGATTTGGTCTGCTCGAGCAAGCTGGCGGTAGTGGAGGAGAACAAGGTACTGACAGAGAAGCTGAATGAGAAGGAGTCCGAGGCAGCCACCATCAAGGAAAATTTATATAACTCCGGGTGGGCTGCCTCATATGAAGATGCTAAGGTTCAGATAGGCTACATCAGCCGTCTAAACTTCAAGAAGGGCAGAAATAAGGCCCTCTTAGATTCCGGGGTAGATGTTGCCTCTCCCTTATTCGATGAGCACGATCCAAGACCGAAGCCTATCGTAGATGAAGCTCCTGCCCCAGCCGTCGAAGGTGTTGACCCTGCTTCCTAGTCAGTTCCTGTTGATGCCCTTCCTACTCGGGTGACAGAAGTTGTCCCTACTGAGGGAGATGTTCCCACTGCTGCTGACAAAGGGAAACAACCAACTTCTTCTGAACAACCCGAGGTCACCAGCTAATCTATTCTTAGGATTGCTTTTGTATTTTTATTTGTAATGTTCCTTTTCGTTTCTCAATATACTCTGGTCCTTTATGTATTAATGAAATGAAGAGATTTTTTTCTCTCAGTGTACTGATTCATTTTATTCTTTACTGCTCTTTTATGGCCTGTAGTCGATTGATGTAAATGACTATACACCAGCCACTTCTCAATTGGGAAGAATGCTTGGTCCTGATATGAGTCCTCAAGTTCGTCATACCTTCGTAGGAATTTGCAAATCGCTGCGATTGAGGAATAAGCGTTTTATAGAGCAGACGGAGCTCGTTGTTAAACTGAAAGACAGGCTTCAGGAAATGGAAGAAGTTGGAGCTTCTGTTTAAGAGGAAGTGAATACTCTGAGAACAAGACTCCTCGATGCTACTGAGATTAACCAAGTTGGAGAAGTTCTGCAATATGAAAATGAGTCCTTGAGTAGGAAAGTGTTGTGCCTCAGGGAGCATGCGCCGAGCACTGAGCCTCACGTTTTAAGGGGTTCCTCCTCATCACGAGCTGACACAGGACCAAGCGATGTTCCTCCAGTGCTGCGAGGTTCTACCCCATCAACAGTTCCGCGAACTGGGACAAATGTAAGAAGCCCAGCTAAGGAAATAGATGAGCTTCGTGAAGATATTCGTCGAGCATACGTTATTGCTGCTGGGCTTCAAAGGGATGTCACACGGTTGAGGCATCTATTTAAGAGAGGACCTCGACGAGTATGGGCTAATGGTTACGACCAAGGTTGGGTAGATGCTCCGACGAGGCTGACAGAGTTTGAAGAGCTCTCCTTTATCAGGGGATGGTTGAGTGCCCTAAGGGAGATGCAAGTCCCAAGGAACTTAATACTCTGGTATCGTCACGAGATATCTCCTTCCACTTTAAGGCCTAACCCCTTTAGGAGGGATGATCAGTGAATCCCTATCGATGCCATCCCTCAGAAGCTATTGGAGTCAGATGCGAATGAGGTCGAGGAGGAATTAGCTCCATATCCGAATGACGATCGAAGAGCACAAGTGGCTAATTATCTTGTTCAGAGGCCTCAACCTCATTAAGATTTTACCAGTTGTAACTCTGTATACATATGTAATTAAGCAATGTAATATTGATGTTTTGGGCGATTTCGCCGATTAAACATGGGTTATTCATTTTTGTTGTAAATGTGATGAAGTAATATAAAATTTATGATTTGGGCGAACTCGCCGACTAAATAAGTGTTACATATTCTTTACATCATTTATTCTTTGCTTAATAATCTTGGGCCTTTCTTAGCCGACTAGATTGGTAAGTTCGCATTGTCGAGTAAGTGTCCCTCCAGTCCAGTATGCTTATGAGATACCATTCTGCCTTACTTTACCTTTTAGGTCGTGTCGTCACACTCCCTTAGGCCTAAGTGTGGCAATTGGCGAGGACACACCTGGTGCTGGATGCTCTATCCGATCAGAGTTTTGTTAACCAAATATTGTTTGGCGACCAATTTGACTTGGCCGAATTGCCTAAGGATCTCCTGTAGGGCTTCATATATTGCCAAGGGCAATGCTAAGAGGTTGTTCGTGCTTCATAACGAAAACCTGAGAAGGGTGTTTTCCCTGCTATCGCGTACTAAGTAGTGTGCCTGCCACTTGGAAAGGGTGTGCAAGTTATAAAGTTCATATATTAGTTAACTGACACCTCATAGAATGCAACTGCCAAACAACTTTTATTGATCATAAGTAAATGAGCTGTCATTTTCATAAATATGGTAAAAAGCGAAAGAAAAAACTAGAAATAGAATTTCTTAAGACTTGTCTCATTCCATGCTCGGGGTATCTCTCCGCCCTCCAGCGTTTCTAAGTGATAGGCTCCTTGCAGATCATCTCTTGTTATCTTGAATGGTCCTTCCCAATTTGGCCTCAACTTGCCATTTGATGGTTTTACTGCGCTGCTAAGGACTTTCCTTAGGACATAGTCACCAACATGGAATGCCCTGGGATTGACCTTCTTATTATTGTGTTTTGTGAGCTATTGCTGATAGCTCGCTAATTTCACTAAGGCAAGTTCTCTGCGTTCGTCGACTGGGTCGAGTTCAGCGAGCAGTGCTGTATCATTTTGGCCCTGGTCGATAAGGGTGGACCTCATAGTTTGTAGGCCTGCTTCTAATGGGATGACTGCTTCCATTCCATATGTTAGTGAAAATGGGGTTTCCCCCGTTGCCCGATGTGGGGTAGTGCGGTAAGCCCGCAGAATATGCGGCAACTCGTTTACCCATGCGCCTTTGGCTCGCTCTAATCTTTTTTTTTAACTCATCGATCACTATTTTGTTGGAAGCTTCAGCTTGACCGTTGCCTTGAGGATACGCCACCGAGCTGAAATAGTGTCTGATCCCGTGTTCATTGCAGAAGTTCTGGAAAAGGGCCACTCTCAAACTGTGTTCCGTTGTGAGTGATGATGGTTCTGGGGATTCCAAAATGGGTAATTATGTTTTTCCATATGAATCTCATCATATCTGCATCTCGGATGTTTGCCGGTGGCTCTGCCTCGATCCATTTGGTGAAGTAATCTGTTGCAACCAATAGATACTTGCGGTTATCGGTGGTAGTAGAAAGTGGTCCTACGATGTCCATTCCCCATTGGGCGAAAGGCCAGGGGCTGGTGAGTGATCTTAGGTCGCTGGCAGGTTGGTGAACCATAAGGGCGTGTAGTTGACATTTCTTGCACTTGCGAGCATACACTGCTGAATCTTTTTGCATATATGGCCACCAATAGCCTTCCTTCACAGCTCGAAAAGCTAGTGATCTTCCCCCAATATGGCTTCCACATATTCCTTCGTGGAGCTCGTGTAGAATTTTCTCGACATCCCGCGGGTGAACACATTGTAGGTAAGGGCCAGAGAATGATCTCTTATACAGCTTGCCCTCAGGAGATAAGTGAAAGCGAGCATCTTTGACTCTTATCTGATGAACGGTCTTCCTATCACTTGGAAGTGCTCCATCCTTCAAATAGTCCCTTAAAGAGTCCATCCAACTGGGTGTTGACTCAATCTAGAGCGCATATTCCACGCATGGTAGGTCATTGCTCTGATTGATGCTCGGGTGAGCGAGGAAGTCGATGGGGATCATTCTTTTTAATTCGAAATTGATTGTCGAACTCAGGGCTGCCAGGGCGTCAGCATGGCTGTTCTGTCCTCTGGGAAATTACTGGACACTGACTTCCTCGAAGCTGGCCATTAGCATCTTGGCCAAGGCGAGATAGGCTGCCATTCTTTCATCTCTTGCGTTGTAGTCCCCGCTTATCTGATTGGAGACTAATAATGAGTCACCGAACACCTGTAACTGCTTTGCTCCAAAAGTGTGTGCCTTCTGGAGGCCGGCTATCAAAGCTTTATATTCTTCCTCATTGTTGGAGGCTTCAAATCCAAGCATGATTCCTTGTTCGAGGATTGTGTCTTCTGGAGTAACAAGCACAATACCCACTCCTGCCCCCTTTGAGTTGGAGGCTCCATCAACAAATAATTGCCAAACTCCCTCTGTTACGTGATTCTTTCCTTGCTTCGTGGGTTGAAGTTGGTCTAGAGGATGCTCGCCTATGAATTCAGCTATGAAATCAGCAAGGACTTGTGCCTTGATTGCATTCCTTGGTTGAAATTGGATGTCAAATCGTCCGAGCTCGACTGACCATTTAGTCAGTCTGCCCGACAAATCCGCTTTCCTTAGGATTGCTTTAAGGGGGTGCGATGTAAAAACAATGATGGTGTAAGCTTCAAAATGTGCTTCAACTTCCTTGAAGCTACTACCAGCGTAAAGGCGAGCTTCTCTAGTGGTAGGTACCGCTGCTCAGCCTCTAATAGGGTCTTTTTCACGTAATAAACGGGGTACTAAATTCCTGCTTTCTCACACACTAGCGCAGAACTCACGGCGTGGTTGGAAATGACGAGGTATAAGTACAAGGACTCTCTTTCTTGAGGTATGACGAGCAGGGGTGGTGAACTAAGGTAGTCCTTGAGCTCATTCAATGCTTGCGAGCAATCTTGATTCCACTCTACTGTCTTATTTCCCTTCAAGAGCTGGAAGAATGGTTTGCATTTCTTGGAGGACTTCGAGATGAAACGATTCAAGGCAGCGAGCATGCCGGTGAGCTTCTGTACATCTCGTATTGTGCGAGGGGACTGTACCCTGTTGATCGTGTCGATGGTCTGGGTTAGCCTCGATGCCTCTCTTATTGACCAAGTACCCAAGAAATTTTCCTGACTGGACACCGAAAGAACACTTGCTCGCATTGAGCTTCATTCGATATTTCCTGAGGATTTCGAAGGTTCTCGATAGGTCTGAGAGGTGGTCTTATTTGTTTTTGCTCTTGACGAGCATATTGTCGATGTAGACCTCCATAGTGTCTCCCATTTGGTCTTTGAACATCTTGGTGACCAGCCGTTGGTAGGTTGCCCCTGCGTTTTTAAGCCCAAAGGGCATGACTTTATAACAGTATAATCCGACGGTGGTGATGAATGTTGTCTTGTCCTGGTCTGGTGCATACAGAGGGATCTGATGATACCCCGAATATGCATCCAGAAAACTCATTCTTTCGTGAGCTGCTGTGGCGTCCACTAATTGGTCAATTTTTGGGAGGGGGAAACTGTCCTTAGGGCAAGCCCTGTTAAGGTCAGTGAAGTCGATGCAGACTCTCCATTTCCCGTTATTCTTTGGAACTACTACTGGGTTGGATAACCATTTGGGGAATTGGACCTCCCATATAGATCCTGCATCCAATAATTTTTTAACTTCTTTTTCTACGGCTTTCGCCTTTTCGGGCGCAGTTCGTCGTGCCTTCTTGGTGATAGTCTTGAAAGTGGGGTCGACATGCAACCGATGACAAACCACACTAGAATCAATTCCAGGCATCTCGTATGGTTCCCATGCGAAAACGTCTACTTTGCTTCTCAACAGAATCGTCAATTCCTTTTTTTCTTGATCTGTGAGAGAAGCTCCAATCAAGAATACCTTGTCTTTCTTACTACCACTAGCTGTAACTTCCTCCAGGTTTTCTATCACCCGTTGAGAAGGGAGGAGCCTGGTCTCCTCCACTCCGGGTCTTCCGTACCTTAATTGTTATTTTAAAGGTATCAAACCTTCTTGTTCCTTGACCTTCTCATTGGGCTTCTCGGCCTTCTTCGTTTAGGGTGGATGGCCACTATGAAACACCTTCTTGCTATCGCTTGATCGCCATGGATCTTCATTACTCCTCGCTCGGTCACATACTTGAGTTTTTGATGGTAGGTCGGGGGGACTGCCTTCATCGCATGCAGCCATCCTCTGCCGAGGATAGCTTGGTATGGCAAGTCAATGTCGACTACCAAAAACTCAATTATCTTGGAGATACTTCCTGCCCTTACCGGTAGCACAATCTTTCCCAGTGGGATATTTATTTTTACCAGCGAAGCCAACTAGAGGGACAGTGGCCTCCTTCAGGTCGGTGATGCTCAACTTCAATTTTCTGAATAGATTAAGATACATTACCTCGGATGAGCTTCCTTGGTCGACGAGAAACTTATCGACATCATAATTGGCAATCCTGAGCGTAATGATCAAGGCGTCATTGTGTGGGGTTCTCACTCCCACCAGATCTTCATCTGTGAACACGTTATGCTTGCTATAGTCGATGTTATCTGCTCATCGACGTTTTTCTGATTGGGTCTTTGCTGGATCGATCTGAAAAGCTTGCATTACTGCTGTAAGCTTTTTTACCTCCATTCGAGCTGAATTCCCCTGAATCTACTTCATATCAGATGCCCTATGAATTACAACGAATTCATGGCCAACATCATCTTTGACTTTGAGTACGTTTTTAGGTATTGCTTCTCTATTGGCAGCAACTTTCTGTGCCTTCTTATCCACAAACTCGTTCAGGTGCCCAGACTGGGGCAGTTCTTCGAGGTGGGACTTAAGAGCTTTGTAGTGCTCAGTCTTATGTCCTACCTCTTTATGAAAAGCGCATCTCAGCGTGTTGTTTCTCTTTGAGGGATCTCCTCCCATCCTTCTGGGCCACTTAATAAATGGCTCGTCTTTGATCTTCGTGAGAATCTTATAAATTGGTTCTCTGAAGACAGTATTGACTGCCTGAAATGCTTTTGACACATCGTCCTTACCTCCGTTCTTGGAACCATTCTTGCCCCCATTCTTTCCTCCTTTCTTCTGGTTCTCAGCTTTGTCGTTGCCTTTGGCAGCGAGCTTAGTTTGACCGTTTTCCCCTGTACTGAGGCGGGTCACATCCTCCACCTTGGCGTACTTCTCGATGCAAGCCATCAGGTCGTCGATGGTCGTGGCCTCTTTCTTCGTCAGGGATTGGTACAGAAGGGAAGATATGGGTAGCCCAATTTTGAAGGAGGCCACTGCTACCTGCTCCGAGCAGTCCTCGACCTCATTGAATAACTCCCAGTACCTCTTTGCGTAGTCTCGAAGGGTCTCTTGAGGTGTCTTTTTCATTATTAGCAAAGCATCCATCCTCTTGGGATGGGAGCTACTAGTAATGAAGCGGGCCGTAAAGAGCTCGACCAGGGACTCAAAGCTCCTAATAGACCTATGAGGGAGCCTTTTGAACCATTTCTGTGCCACGCCATGCAGGCTTGAGGGAAAAATTCGGCACATCAGTGCATCCCGGTGGTTCCAGAGGGTCATGGCTTGCCTGTACTGCCTAACGTGATCAATGGGATCAGTTTTTTCATCATAAATCTTGAATCTTGGAATAGCAAATTTCTTGGGGGCTTCCTCTTCCTCTATTTCCCTTGAGAAAGGGGATTTCATCTGGGTCTTGAGAGCTTGTCTAGCAAGCTCCCTGGTCGATTTTGCGCCGCGATGTGCTGGGTGTTGGTCCATCTCTCTTCGGACCAAATTTCGTATGTTCTCATTGCTGCGAGCTGGGATCCTGTAACGGCGAGCCGGTCGTTGGTGCTCGAGAGAGTCGTTGCTTGACTCGTGCTTCTCACTCTTTTGGGATCCACGCCTAGGGCTCCTTCCTCGGCTGCGAGACTTGCTCGCCTGAGGGATAGGAGTGCGGTATGGACGTCGCCTAGTGCTGCGATGGATCTCTTTCTCCATCCTTTCTAATTTCCTTTTGAGGCGAGTATTCTCAGCCTCCTGCTTGCGAGCAAACTCCCTTTGCTCCTGGAGCGCCTCATAGGCATCAATCAGCCTGGAGATTTGCGTGGACCTCGCTGGTCCTTGGCTTTCCTCTGAGGCTGGCCTCTCTGGGTGAGCCCTCTGATCTGAACGCCGAATTTCAGATCTGATCCTGCGAGGAGCAAGTTGTTCTTGGATATCTCCTGCCTGAGGAGCATTACTGCTGTGACCAGACATTTCGAACTTCTTGTTGGTGTGGGCTTTCTCAGGGAAGACAAATGTTTCCACAGACGACGCCAATTGTGGAGACAATTATATTCAACACAAATAAATGAGAAAAGCGCAATCACCAAGGAAAATAAAGAACAAGAAATTCCAATCACACAACACAGTAGGTACATGGTTCAGCAAGAATGCCTGCAGTCAGTATTATTTCTATATACTCCGGGGAGCATTTACAGAGAATACAGTGCGTGCCTCTTGCCCCAGGCTTAGGTTTTTTTTTATATACATGTTTATCTTTGGGGAGTGGGGGTGTTGGACTCCCCCACGTCCATTATTCTCTCCTAGAATATCTCTATACGAGATCCTAGGAGAGGACTAAGTCGTAACTGTATTTAATTAAGGTGAGGGGTCCGGACTTTGGGCCGTTTTTATTAGGATACTCGTCTGGGACATGATGGCAAATTCGGGTACCCACAATATATATATATATATATATATATAATAACATTTATAATAATAATAATAATAATAATAATAATAATAATAATAATAATAATAATAATAATAATAATACAATAATATATAATGAATGCACACACAAATATACACACACATTGGATTTCAAAAATTAAAATGGTTTGGGACATCGGTAGGGATTGGAATTTTATTGGGAAATCACATCTGAGGTTACATAGAATTTGACGTTTATGTATTTGACCTCATTCTTTTCGCAATTAAGTATTGACCTACATGATAGATAATTACACAAATAGAGCCAATATTAACAAGAATTAACAATTAAAATGACTTTATTTATTTAGGATATAAATATAACCCCGAATTTGCTAAAATTCCATAATTAACTCAAATTATTTTCAAACTTGCATTTTTCTTCTAACTGATAATAATGACTCTAAAAACACTTTATTTATGATACAACGGGACTAACAAGGCCTAGATTTGGATATAAATTATACAAAATAATGCATTTATTAAACATCCCCAAACGTAAACTCTGCTAATCCTAAAGGAAAACTATATTTTTTAAATTAACTCACTTTCGTTGGAATAACGATTGCACCTAGCATGTGCAACAAACTGTTAAACCCCTATGTTACCCTAGTCGACAAGTTTTGTCTCATAACGGTTTGCAATGAATATACCCATAAATTTCCAGAACTTGACTCAATTTACAAAAGACACAAAAGTAATATAACTGAGTCTTAATTGCAAACTTCATAAATATAATAAAAAATCATTTTCAATCTCAATTTATCATGCGTGTGCACATAGCCAATATAACAATCCATTTCAAAAGATTAAATCGTTATGTTTCTTATTCAAAAGTTCGTATTGATTCAGAATCTCTCGAGATGCACACACGATCGAACACTCGAAAATGTCAAATTTCTCTCAGCGTATGTGAATAAAATAGTAGATTTAGCAAAAGTCACATATACATATTGAAAAACGGACATTTATTAATGGATGAATACAATCTCGTGAACAGATAATTAATTATTTTTTGAAAATTTGAATCACACGATAAATCATATTCATATTTTCTCCACGATATAACTAACTATATTTGAGATTAATTAAGGCCTTTTCAGTTTTATTGTATGCTCGATTTTTGCTTAGAAATAACGGTTTTTAAAGTTTCAAAATTTTACGAGAATGTCGAAATTTTTCGGTATTTTGACTCTTTAGGCATTTTTATAATGTCTCTATTTTTTTTTCAAACTCACATACTCTTTTTCTCTTTTTTATTTTCTCATTCTTTCTTTCGTTCTTCCTTTTTTGTTTCTTATTTTCTTTTCGAGCATTATTCTTACAAACTTCCGTATTTTGGCCTTTTTTAAACCACAATTTTACCCTAATTTTCATAAATAGGTATGGATTTTTGGATTTTTAATAAAAACTTTTTTTCATTTTTAGCACAAATGGGTTTGCAACGGACTAATGTGAAAAGGTCAATTTTTAGACTTAATTTTTGGGCTTTCAAAACGATGGTGTAATCTTATTTCTCAAGTTCAGTGTGGTTAATCTATGTATCAAGTTAACTTACTAAGACATCTAGTGCTTAAAATTCACATTTTTTTTGTTTTCAGTAATTGAATAAATAAAAGAATTTGAGATCATCAACGACTTAATCACTAGAGGAAAGTTTGAGTTATTTTAACTTTATGGCACAAAAATCTCACCGGGTTAAAATCTCCACATTTATTCCTTAAGTTTTTCAACTTTTGTCTCAATATCCATCATCTTATATGGCTTAGTGTCAAAATTTTATAAGTTGAGAGATTTTTGAATTAATTATATATTAAGAAATCATTTCAAAACTTGATTATATTGATTTTTTTTTTGAATTCAGATTTGTCTGAATTTTTTAATTTTTTTATATATACATATACATATATATTTTTTATTTTTAAAAAATACCATCCTTATCCCCAAACCTAAATTTTACGCTGACCTCAATATATGCTCACATGTAAATATGGAGAGAAAAATAAAGTAAATAAGTAAAAGGAGGATATTACCCGTGATCTTCACATTTGGCTAGTAACTTCCCAACTATACAAATGTATGTTACCCACATATAAAATAAATAAAATAAAACTGAAACCACGTAAAAAAAATATAAGAAAGAAAAAAAACTAGTTATATATAAAGTCGTGACAATTATCACAATCACCATAAATTTATAATCGAAATGGTTATGGGTTATTCCAATTAATAATCTTTATAGTACTGAGTAAAAAAGTATCATAAACTAAAGAGTACGACCGCAGAACATAAATAAAAAATTTAAAATCACGGTCATAAAGGTGATCACTAACATCATCAATAATAAAGAATTTTAAATCGCACGAATCATATGCTGATGTATCACAATGGGGTAACACTTCACAATAAGGATCCAAATATTTACTATCCGTATTTTTAAAATAGTAACGTAAAATTAGGGGTGCATACTTCATTCATACATGTGAGACTTTACGAAAATCACGAGAAGAAGTGGTATCACGCGGGGATACACTTTCTTCATAAAAAATGGGAGGACCGTCATAATCACTAGAAGTACCAATAAAATCGGGTGATGACTTCTCAATTAAATATTCTTATATATAAGATGAAGTAGAATTTTTTAAAATAAATTATAAGAAAAATCTTGACAAAAATCAGCATCAAAATTATCACAAGCATTACATGTATAAATTTTGTCAATTTATCCTCACAAAATCGACTATCCTCAATTATTTCATGACTTTTTTTTCATAAATATCATCATTACAACATTTGTTTACCTCTTTCCAATTGATACATATTAGTGGACAAATAGTAATTCAAGTAGTTGGACTCCCATCCATATCTTCTTTAATTTCTTTAAAAATTATTACTGACCCATTCGACTCAAATTGAAATATGTAATAATCTGAATTTTTATTATTTTCAAGTCACACATTCAAAGATCAATATAGGAATTCAAAAAAGATGATGAAATAACAATATACGGATCATCCACTGTAGTTTACTATTTCAATATTTCATTTCATTTCTTATTGTTATTTATTTATTATTATACTTTTTTTGAGTGTGCTACTGAAAAAATATAATATAAGCAAATATTAATATATAAACTGATATCTACATACACACACACACATATATATATACACTTAGTTATATATATATATATATATATATATATATATATATATATATATATATATATATATATATATATATATATATAAAATAACATATAGTAGTCATATAATTATATATAATATATCCACACACAAATATACTCACACACATTGGATGTCGAAAATGGGAATGGTTTGGGACATTGGTAGGGGTTTGACTTTCATTAAAAACTCGCGTTTCGGGTTACATAGAATTGACTTTTATGTATTTGACCTCATTTTTTTGCAATTGCGTACTGGCCTACATATTACACAAATAGAGTCAATATTAACAAGAACTAACAATTAAAATGACTTTATTTATTTAGGATATAAATATACCCGTGAGTTTGTTAAAATTGCATTATTAACTCGAATTATTTTCAAACTTGCATTTTTCTTCCAACTGATAATAATGACTCTAAAACCTATTTATTTATGATACAACGGGACTAATAATGCTTAGATTTGGATATAAATTATACAAAATAATGCACTCATCAAATACCAAGATTGATTTAATGTATTCGAATCAAGTTTGAGAACTTGTAAACTTGACTGATGGGATAAAACTCATTGGTTGCAAGTGGATCTACAAGAAGAATATAGGAGTGGACGGGAAGGTGGAAACCTTCAAAGCAAGGCTTGTTACAGAAGGGCTTACTCATAAATAGGGAATCTACTATGAGTAAACCTTATTGCTGATATATATTATAAAGCCTTTCTGGATTCTCTTATCCATTGCGACACATCTCGATTTCGAGATTTGACAAATGGATGTTAAGATTGTGTTCTTCAACGATAATCTTGACGAATGCATCTATATGATGCAACCCATGCGACTTATAGCTAAGGTCCAAGAAATCAAGGTGCGAAAGCTTAAGAGATCCATTTATGGACTTAAACAAGTGCCAAGGTCTTGGAACATTTGATCAAAAAATCAAATCTTTTGGCTTTGATCAATATTTGGATGAAACTTGCGTGTATAGGAGACATGAAGGAAGCGTGGTGGTATTTATAGTATTTTACGTGGATGATATTGCCCTAGTCGGGCTGTATTATCTAATATATAAGTGTGGTTGTCTAGTCAATTTGATAAAAAGAACTTAAGTGAAGTTGCTCACATCCTTAAGTTCAAACTTTTGTGTGAAGAAAAACCAGATGCTGGGCTTATCCCAAGCCACTTATATTCATAGTTTGCTCATAATGTTTAAGAGCAAGATTTATAATTACTCATCATGTTTTTAAGTTCGGCATATTCCGTTACAACTTCATCATCACGTACATTCTCAAAAGCTTCAAGTGAAGACAAGTTAGTGACTGAAAGTAATAATCAGAGATTGAAAGAGTTGAGATCATCACTTCAATCATCGAAATATGTATATTGTTTTGATTATGTGTAAACATTTTATTCATGGGTTGTTTTAAGGACATATTTTACATAGTCCGTTTACATTAGAGTATGTCTTATACTGCTACAATCGCCGAAGCAATGTTCAAGCTCATTCATGCATCAAGACGGATCTAAATATCAACATTATTCAACAAACAAGCCTCTACGAGATAGATTTTGGTAAGGTTGTGTTTAAGTCCCTTAGTGGTTCATTTAAAGTGTTGGGATAATTTTTCTAAAATGTTTTTAAGCATCCGAGGCGTTTTTTTTCTTCAAAATATTTTTTCTAAGTCCCGGAGTTTTAATAAAAAAATATTTTACGCTGATGTCGTTGAAATGACATGTCTATGTCATTCAAACAACTTCTTCAAGCGACAGTGCATCTCGCTTGATGCCTCGAGAGAAGCACGCTTGATCATTTCATCAAACGATATGCTACTGTTTTGATATTTTTACCTCGTTTGATAGGTTATGCGAAGTCCCTTCAAGCGACATCATATGTCATTCAAGCGACTGGGCTTTTCATTCGAACGACCGTGACGACTCAAGCTGTTTATAAATAGTAGTGTCTTGAGTCCTTTTTGCTTTAGAAGACGTGAGTGTTTTATTCTACGAAAATTGCTTTTGCAGAATAATTGCCTTCTCACATTTTGAGGTGTTTTAACTTTGTTTTGATTCACAAATCATCCCAATAGCTTTAGTGAATCATTTTGGATCCCAAGATAAAATTTTGCTGGAGTTTCTCATGTATAGAAGATTTCTCTACGTCTGACAACAACTGAGGTCATTGGGAGTGCTTGCGCGTGTTCTTTACTGAAAACAAAACTGTGGTTCTCGTGGGTTTTTTGTGATCAATCCATTATTGATTCTAGTCTGCGTGTTGATGTGAATCTACTACGTGAGATTCATTGCGTATTTCATTGTATATATGTAAGTTGCGATTTACCTTTCATAGTGAAATAAAAAGGTTTTACTCGAAAGGTTTTTTTCCCCTGAAATATGCGAATTAACAATTTTGTGATAGCATGATTTAAACACCTAGATGCATGCGTTAGGGTTCAAATAAATTGGTTTAAAATTTACAATTAATTAAATAAGTGTTTAATTGGAAATTTGCGAATCGTCGAGCAATCAATATCACAACCGCATTCTCAAATTGGTATCAAAGCTTTTTAAGCGATCTAACCTCTTCAAATTGATATCAGAGCGGGTTTCTCTAATTATTGAGTGATCCTTTTTTTTTGCAAAAAAAATTTGATATTGATTTTTTTATGAAAAATGTGATTTTTATAATTTTTCGCGATGATTTCGAATGAAAACTTATATAATAGGTTGGCAGTTTTTTACGGGCCTAATTATGCCTATTGAAAAGCCCGTATGAAATCTCACTTAAAAGAAATCGATGAGTGAGTTTGGGTTGTTTATGAAAGAGGGTGGACTCCTTCCACTGTCACCGCTAATAATGTCACCAATCTTAAACCTGTGACTGACTGGACTGAGGACGAATTTAAATGGAGCACGTTTAATTCTCGTGGGCTAAATGTAATTTCTGGAGCAATCACCCCTGGCGAGTTCTGATGTATCATGACGTGCACTACGTCAAAAGAAGCTTGGGATGTTTTACAACTCTCCCTTGAAGGCACGACTGCAGTAAAGAGTCTAAATTGGAAAATTTAACTAATTAATTTGAAACTATTACCATGCTTGAATCTGAGTGTTTTGATGAGTTTTATGCATGTTTGTCCGATATTGTCAACACTAGTTTCAATCTTGGTGAGCACATACCTGATGCACGAGTGGTTAAAAAGATTTTGAGATCGTTGCCTAAACGTTTTATCCCAAAAGTGACTATTTTGAATTCCTAAGGAAATTTGAGCAATTTTAAGTTAAAAGAACTGGTAAGAGACCTCCAGACATATGAAATTGACATGTTTCTTAACACTGTCAAGCCTAAGGATAAAGGGATAGCACTTAGAGATCAGTCTAGGAAGGGTGAGGAAGTGTCTAAGAGATAAAGGAAAAATAATGTGAGAGTTTGTGAGTACGAATCTGAGGGCGAGTTTGATTTTGATGATGTGGCCATGCTTGCTAAATTTCTAAAAAAGTTTCTCAAATTTTCCAAAGAAAATTCTTCCAATAAAAGATTTTTTGGGAAAAATAAAAAGAAAGATAAGCCAAAGAGAGCGATGAGAAAGTGGAAGAAAAAGAGGAAGAAGAGAGATATTTTGAATGTGAGGGAAAGGGTCATAAGGCGTTTGAGTGTCCCATTAGGCTAAAGATAAAAGGCAAAAAGATTGCCATGCCAGCCACTCTTAGCGATAGTGAGAAAGAGGTGAATGATTCAGGGGATGAGTCTTCACATGGGATGTGTGTCGCCTTTTTTATCTAGTGGTGTTATCACACCTAGTTTGTCCCATGATGATGAGGATACTTGTGCACGTGAGACCCACGATGATAGTTTGAGTGCTTTAAGTAAGAGTGATGGAGAGTTTGAGAGTGAGGGTGAAAGTGAGCTCCAAATTGCGTTTAGAGATTCGTACGCCGAGATATTAAAGATGAAGAACTTGAACAAGTTATTAGGTCTTAGGGTGATAGAGAGAGAGAGAGAGAGAGAGAGAGAGAGAGAGAGAGAAAGAGAGAGAGAGAGAGAGAGGGGTTTTGAGGGGATTTGAGGCGTCAGCGAGTCAACTCGAGAATGTGAAGGTAACTTTGAGTGAGCAATTGCTCGTCATAGGTCAGGAAAAGAGTGAACTTGAAGCCCGTGTGTCACAGTTAGAGAGAGATCTCGAACGTGCCCGAGAGGTAAAGTTCACTCTAGAGGACACATCTAAGAAGGAGGGAAAAATGCTCCTCACTCCCACTTTAGGTAATGTTGAGAGATGAGGAATAGGTCATGACGGTGCATCCACTTTACACGTTGCACCCGTATGTCTCTCAACCCAACCCACCTAGGCATCCCGTACCCGAGAGGAGACTGCATCCTAGACGTTTTAAAAAAGGTGTACCTAGGCCCGTGTATGTTTGCACCCATTGCAAGAAGAGAGGACACCTTAAGGAATTTTGCTTTAAGTTGGGTAGTATATCACATAGAGTTTTGCCACGTGTTTCCATAAAGGCACCCACACATGATGCTTTCGAAGAATACATGAGAGAGTTTGCACATATTAGGGAGAAAGTAAAGTTTTTGGTTAAAATTTCACATGGTTGATGGATGTTTTTCATAGAATGTCACCACCTTCGAAAACCCCCACCATACCTAACCAGTGGCGGAGCCAAGATTGTGAGTTAATGGGTGTGAAACTGTCTGATGTATTCCGGTGGTTCGGGAGCGGGATCCCTCGAGGCGATTTTTTTGGGGTTATTTTTAGTATATTGGTCATAAATCTAGTACTAAAGAAAATTTCAACAAAAAAAACCATGCATTAATATTCATTTTCAACACTTAAAACCATTATCAAAATATCATATGATAATTATTACAATGCAACTCTCCTAGACTTCATTTTCTGGAAAAATTGAATTATATCTTAAGTGTCAATATCATCCAACACATCTCTTTCGATATATGCCACCAAACAATCATTCATCATTTCATCCCCCAATTTGTTACGAAGTGAAGTTTTAATGATCTTCATAGCAGAAAAAACTCTTTCAACCGTCGCAGTAGCAATGGGTAAAAGTAATGCCAGTAGCACGAGTAAATACTTCAACATATTCTAAAATTAATAGAACAATCAGAATTAATCTAACATAAATAAGTTATTTGAAATTAATAGAATTAATGGAAAATGATTAATCTAACAGTTGAATATATTCAGAATGAATCTAACAGTTGGAATTTATTCAATAAATCAGTTCACTAAATTTATTCAATAAATAAGAAAAATCAGTCCACTATTAGAATTATATCAGGGAGTTATATGATTTTTTAACCCGTTTATGTTGAATGGAGAAAATATCTAACAAGACAATGGGACTTAACAAGACAAGGACTTATATCTTGAATGGATAAAATATAAAAAGTATAAAAGGAAGTATAAATGGGAGTTACCTTGTTTGTTTTGTTCTTGAACAAGACAACGCCTTTAGTTCAATCTTCAATGGCTTTGGTTGAAAGGGGATCTGTTGAATAGAGAAATAGGGTAGGCTTGTAAGTGTTAAATGAATTGACTTAAGTTTTCAAAATTACCACTTTTAACCTCACCATTTAGTTATTACACATAGGTATCTACACATAAAAAATAAAAAAATCCTAGAAATCCAGTAGGTGCGACCGCACCCACTCAGCACAGTGTGCCTCCGCCCCTGCACCTAACGGTTGAGGTTTAGACTTGTTTGATAGTATAGCATGATTTTCATGATAATATTTTACACCTATTGCTAGTGTGTACCATCTTTGTATTTATATTTTCCATTTTTGATATATTTTTTGTCAAAAAATAAAAAGATTTTTGCTTTTGAAAAATTTGAAAAAATACAAAAAGATTTTCTTTTTTTTTGAAAAATTGAAAAAGCCAAAAATATTTTATTTTGATAAATTTTTTTGAAAAAAGACAAAAAGATTTTTGTATTTGGTTTTACACTGTTTATGGATGGACATTTAGGATAATCAAGTCACAACATCATTCCATATCCATGTGACTATTTGATAGTGCTTTGATATGCGTCATCATTTTATTTTTCTGCTTTATAATATGTGGAGTCATTAAGATGTAATTTGAGATTACTTCCTACATGTTTGACTCTTAGTCTCCTTTAATGCACACTTGCACGAATTTTTTTTATTATTGTACTCATCTATCACATGTTGGTCGAAGTGTTTCCATCTCAATCCTGTCTTTAAAACAAACCAAATGCAATACAACTTGACAATGAAAGTTGTGCATGTAAGAATCATTTACCGTGAGGATTTATATTGCATAAATTGAAAAAAAATAATGAGTGTTCAGAAGAAAGGGATGCGAGTAAATAATAATCACGCCGTGGAAGCTACCGTTTGAAAAGAGCCAGGAAAAAAATTAAGGCAATAAAAAGATAAATTAGCAAAATGGGGCCAATAGGATTTCTCTAAGTTGAGAAAAATAGAAACCTCAAAAGAGCTTGAAAAATAAATATATATTTGAGGGAGTTTGGTTGGACATTTAAATAACGGGTTTGCATGTCCTGACAAAGTCTTGAAAAAGCATTACATAGTTTTAGACGTTGTTGGTGTGGAAATTATTTTAGACGTTGATGTGTTGATTATATTGAGTCGATGTCATATAAATTAACATTTTGACACCTAAGGACGATTTTGAGTTCATTCGTTAGGAGTATCCGTATTCATCGTGCACATATGTTAAGTTTGATTTCACTGATTTTCCTATCGATTTAGTTCACACCCATTCATTTCGTTACCACGATTTGATTATCTTAGTGTAAATTCATAGTGTGTGATGTTTTGTAAATTATTTTTTGCTTGAAAAAATTTTAAAAATAAAAAATAGTTGTTGAATGCTTTCGAGTTTATTCTAGATGACCGTAGTTGATTTGCATTGCTTGTTGTGACACTCTATGCTTATTTTATTTATTCTTTTCCTTCTCTATTTTTGGACAAATAAAAATGGGGAGAATAAATTATGATTCAATGGAGGGAGTTTTAAATTATGGGAGAAATTTGAGACTTTAATTTTTTGATTGATTTATGTTTATCTCATTTCAAACTCCATACGTCATGAAGATATTTGTTTCTTGTTTCATGTGTATAGGCACAAAATTGATGAGCAATATTTTTCACACCCTCATGATGACAAAAAAACATTGGAGATTTGAAGATGTTGAAGATTTTTGAAGAAAGTTTAAAAGTCTTACAATTTTTATTACCCTTTCAGTTTTGGGTTCATGGGAGGGTATTTGATTTGTATAGGTGATTTAATTTGATAATTGAGATGTTTTTATTTTGTACCGGCATAGATATAGGGGGATAATTGTTAGGACATATTTTACATAGTCCGTTTATATTAGAGTATATCGTCTACCTCTACAACCTTCGAAGAAACATTCAAGATCATTCATGCATCAAGACGGATCCAAATATCAACATTCTTCAACAAACAAGCCTATATGAGATAGATTTTGGTAAGGTTGTCTTTAAGTCCCTTAATGGTTCATTTAAAGTGTTGGGATAATTTTTCTAAAATGTTTTTAAACATTCGAGGCGTCTTTTTTTCATCAAAATATTTTTTCCAAGTCCTAAGGCGGTGTTTTAATAAAAATTATTTTACGCTGATGTCATTCAAACGACATGTCTATGTTGTTCAAATGACAGGACAAATTCGTTCAAACGACTTCTTCAAGCGACATTGTATCTCGCTTGATACCTCACGAGAAGCTCGCTTGATCATTTCATCAAACGACATGCTTCTGTTTTGGTATTTTTACCTCATTTAATAAGTTGCGCGAAGTCCTTTTAAGCGACATCATATGTCGTTCGAGCGACTGGGCATTTTGTTCGAGCAACCGCGTCGACTCAAGTTTTTTTTATAAATAATAGTGTTTTGATTCCTTTTTGCTTTAGAAGACGTGAGTGTTTCATTCTACGAAAACCGCTTTTGCAGAATTTTTGTCTTCTCACATTTTGAGGTGTTTTAACTTTATTTTGATTCACAGATCATCCCAATAGCTTTAGTGAATCATTTGGAACCGAAGATATAATTTTTCTGGAGTTTATCTTATAGAGAAGATTTCTCTACGTCTAACTACAACTGAGGTCATTGGGAGTGCTTGCGGGTGTTCCTTGCTGGAGACATAACTGTGGTTCTTGTGGGTTTATTGCGGTCAATTTATTATTAATTCTAGGTTGCGTGTCTATGTGAATCTACTGCATGAGATTCATTGCAGATTTCATTGTATATATGTAAGTTGCGATTTACCTTTCATAGTGAATTAAAAAGGTTTTACCCGAAAGGGATATTTTCCTAAAATCTACGAATTAGCAATTTTGTGATGACATGATTTAAACACCTAGATACATATGTTAGGGTTCAAATAAATTCGTTTAAAATTGATAATTAATTAAATAAGGGTTTAATTGGAAATTTGCGAATCACCGAGCAATCAATATCTGAATTGCATTCTCAAATTGGTATGAGAGCTTTTTAAGCAATCTTACCTTTTCATTCGAGGCTGGCCCTAATAACCTTGGCTTTGCTGGTTGCCTCTATTATTCCCTTTACCATGACCAACCTGAGGAACCTGCTTCTGCTGATTAGGGCCCTGCTGACCTTGCTTGTATCCCTTGCCCTCTGGTCGGTACCCTCCTAACCTGAACCTCTTGGTCTGATCCCCCTGCCGAGAATCCTGCCCCTACTGTCTACCTGCCTGCTGCTTCGGTGCTCCACTGGTACCACCCCCAATTGCCTTGCCCAGCTGGCTAGGCTCACCTCCTCTATTGCTTCCCTTCGTGTGGAAGCGATGGTCCTGGCAGTGTAATAATGCCGTATTAACGACATCTGTATACGTCACCAATGTGGGGTTGTCGATCAAGTGCTTCCTGATCCTCTAGGCTAGTCCATCCATAAACTTTACTTTATTCCGTTCCTCATTGCTCACCTTGCCTGACACAAAATTAGCCAAACGAGTGAACTCCTCCTCATACTCTGCCACAGAGCGGTCACCCTAAGTCACCTCATTGAATTTTTTTCGTATTTCGGTCTCTACTGCTGACAAAAAGTACTTGCGGTCAAACTGCAGCCAAAACTCGACAATTGTTATTGTGTATCTCTCCGCTGAGGTGGTAACAGAGTCCCACCACTGCAACGTGACCCCAAAAGTCTGAACATGGCAAGCATATGCTTATAAGTATCGCTGCATTCCACCATACGTAAGTGGCGTTGAATGTCCTTTTTCCACTGACATGATACTATCACATTCGAGCTCCCCCGAAAACTCTGGTGGTGGCCCTTCTGAATAGCCTCCCTAACTTTCTGCCACAGTAACAATCCCTATTGGGTCTGAATCGCTGGTTCCACTGGTGGCTGTGGCTGGGCCTGTGGGAAATGAACGACCATGACTATCATAGCTACATTGACTGCCCAGGACATTATATCAGCCACCTGTGCACTCCTCACTAATCCGAGTGGTGGATGTGGATGATGTACCTCTTACTCCTGCTGAGCCTCTCTAACCTCATCTCTGGTCGCTTCTCTCGTCTCTCTCTCTCTCTCTCTCTCTCTCTCTCCCGGATGGCATCTGAAAACAGACTAAATCGTATAAGTACACAATTTATACAAAATTTAATAGCAGAAGTACGATATCTCAAACATATGAATATAAAAATAACAGTCCTAAAGATAGGGCTCTATATCAAAAGAACGATATGCTTAAATCTTAGTAAGCCGTAAAAATCCTATGGACACTAGTTACTGATGCTCTGATACCATCTGTGATACCCCGCCTAATTAAATACCGGGTGATCAGTCCTTTATTTAATTAAAAGAGGTTTCTCATTTAGTTCATTCTCAGTATCACTGTCGAAAACGATATTAATTACTAACCATCTATTAGTTAATTAAGTCGGTGCCAAAAATTTCATCTTTCGTTAAACAATAAATAATAATGAGCGAAAAACTAAATTAAAATATTCACACAATTAATATAGTCTAAATAATCACAACGAATAAATAAATGAATAAATGTCTTACCGAATAAACCATCGTCTACAAAATCCAAATCCAAATAATAATCCCAACATATAGTAAATAAATCACAATCTAAGTCTGAACTGAATAACTAAATAAATAAAGTCTAAATGGGGCAGCATGACCAACTGAGATACTGAAAAGAAATCCTACACTAGGAATGAAAGATGGAAGCATCTAATCAAGCCCTGCAAGCCTCCACAGTGCTGCAGCTAATCATCCCTGGAATAGATCGTCAAGTTGGGCTCCCCTATGGATGGACACCTAAAAGGTGTTGGAAAATATTTATAGCAAGGGTTGGAATCCAAAACATTTTGAAAATATTTAGCAAGTATTTATCATAATTTAAAAATCAGTTATTCGATACACATGTTAGGTTTACGTACACTCTCATGAGTATCCTCACCTCTCATCTATTGTGCACGCCTAACATTTTCTACTTATTCCACTTAGCCATACTACCCAAGCTAACTAGACATAAGTATCTATCTGGACTATCGACACCTATAAGTCCCCGTACCGCCCATACAGTACGCTATATGAATGAACATATCTCGTATGGAATTAATATTATACATAATATTCTCCATCTGTTATCATTTAATCATTTAATTTAGTTTCACTACTTAATTCATTATTTAGATACACACTATCTAACTATCTACTATCACACGTAAGTATAATTATTCAAACTTATATATAAATATATATATATATATATATAATCACGACGTCTCTCAAAAGGACCACCGTGAAAATAGGCATACTCTGTTATCAGTCCATGTACCTCTCATACTAAAATAAGGACTATTGGTTCGGCATGTCTCCTCAAACCCAAAATCAAATATCAAGCAATGGAGGCGAACATTGTTCTAAGCCTTTGGGCTATGCAAATATCTAACGTACCCAAAAGACTTATTAGTCTCATTAATACACGACACATAGTGAGCCGCCCGAAGTTCTATATTCTGGGGCACAAATCCAGACCTCCCTGGAATCGGCAAGGTGGGATCGCCAACTGCGTGGGAACCTCCGTGACAGAAGGAAGTGTAAGTATGTTCATATTTAACACCAATCATATAATAGGTATACACACAACCTATATATACATTAAATTAGTAGGTATGCACATGACCTAATTATCATACTTCGTACATAGTATTTATCTCTCGAATACTTACCATACTATCAAATTATGATTATTCTCACTATCGTATTAATCCGAGTATTGCTCTAGACTTTAAGGTCCCTAGTTACCCCTTAAATAAATTTAGTAGCTAGCTCTATCATATACTCCTGGTCTATATCCTAGACTCACTTAAATTACCCGTAACTTAATCTTCTTCTCTCGAATTAATTGTGCCTCAATTTAAGTATATTAAATCCTCGCCTTAATCCTTTCATTAAGAGTAAGCCAAACCTCATCATAGGCCTATTGTAATATAATAAGTCCTTAATTATGTTTTAATAAAGTTCTAAAAGTTTTCTCGACAAAACTATAGGATTTTCTAGGCCAAAATGGGAAAATAGGAAAATCTGGGCAAACTGAATCGATTCGCCCTTGGGCCGAATCGATTCGCCCTTGTACCAAATCATATTCTTTCTCTACGCAAGTGCGTTTTTCACCATTTTCATTATCATAACTCACATGCTTCTTGACCAAACTTGAAACCCGTTATCCTAAACGTTATATATATGCATTAGGATGATTTTAACAAAATTTTAACATCAAAACATTACGATTTCCATTCAAGAACGGATCAAATCAACTATTTATGAAAACCCCTAGATTTTCATATTTTTCATTCATCTTCAACATAAAACCAGAATTTCCTCATCTAAATCATCACTACTGATCAAATTTTGTATCCTATTCATACATAATTTCGTTATGCATGAATTCCTATCTAGAACATGTACTTAAATTGCATAAACTTCCAATTTCATCATTTATTTCAACACGTTTAAACCCTATTCTCACATGGGTATTGTAACTTCAAAAGAAATCACAAATAAACACTTGCCTTATGTTTGATGATTTGATTTCGTGGTTTAGATGATGGATTTTGTGCCTTCCTTCCCAATCTATGCTCCAAGGTTGATTGTGGTGCAAGAACACACTCCATTTTCTCAAGAACTATCTCTTAGGCTTCACAAATGGCTTCTCCTTCTTCTCTAATGTCCTCTCTTATTTTTTTAACCTATAAACCCTAGACTCTCCCATCTATATCCTGATAAAGGCTCTGGAATTTCGTAGGTCTCTTAACCCTTGGTTACCAAATGACTAAAATGCCCTCATACAGTGCCAGTTTAGTCTAAAATTGCCCCGAGGCCCAATCCACACCCACGTGTATACTATTTTGACTATTTTGACCCTTCAGGAGTCATCCGTGACCTCAAAATCATCATTCGAATCACTATAAATAAAAATCTTATCTCGACCTCAATTTAGTCTACACGCGACTCCCGGTTGAGATAAATCTAATTACGCAATCTCACTCGTTATGACGCATAATAATTTCCACAAATTATTTACAATACACTTAGTAAATGTAACACATAATATTAATCATTATCTCTATCTCTTGATTAATATTTAATAACCATAATATTATTTTGTTTAATTAAATTAAGTCATTCGTGTAATTTAAAAAAAAACGAATAAATTACTGAATTAATTAAATTCCAAGTACATAGAAATATGGGGTATTAGAATTAATCTTACACTAATTTTAAATCAAAATCCCCATTCTCATTCCAAGAACCCTAACATAGAATTATATTCCAATTTAACCCAATTCGAGATTTTCTCTCGAAATTGACAATGGGTTTTAAATCATCTAACATGACCTTGCATATTTAAATCATCAATTGAACAAATTCTACTATGAATCTTGATAAACCATATCAATTTCATAATATTCTAAGAACATGTACTGCAATCTAATTACCTAATTAACATAATTCCAACCACTGTTGATTAAATTGTATAATTCAGATTATACTAGTTTTAAATTAAGAATTCAATGAGAAATCATACCACAACACAACCTTAATTATAAGATTATACTAAGTAAACTTGTCTCTAATTCTAGTAGGTTGAATTCCCAAGTCAAAAACTCCAATTCCTCTTCTCCTCCACTTAGCCTCTTCTCCTTAGCTCTAGGGTTCTCATCTAAAGTGTGAAAAGTGATTTAACTTAAACCTATTATTCATTTTATAATGCTTACCACGAAATTAGTGTTAGACCCCATATCGGTCATGACCTATGAAGCCCAAAACTGATTTTAAATGGCTTAAAGTCTAGCCAAAGCTATATATGAACCCACTAACCATAAAACCCCACATTTTAAAGTATAATCGGACATCCTACACTTCTTTAAAGTCACTCGAATTATCCAACTAGCATTATTATTTTTATTCATTAAATAATTATTATTTCATTACCGTATTTTAAATTCAATTCAATTTCAACTGAAAACAAAATTTGTAGTGACGTCACCAGTCATAAGTATGCACAAATATGCATATATATTATTTATTTAATTATTTAATTTACTTTAAATTATGGGGTATTACAAGATTCAGGTCTAAACCAAGTGAGGAGTAGTGGAATGTTGTTAAGCACGTTCTCAGGTATCTAAAAAGAACTAAGGATTATGTATTGGTTTACTCAACAGACAGTCTAGTACCCTTCAAGTACACAAACTCAAATTTTTAGCCGGATAGGGATTTCAGGAGATCGGCCTCGGGATATGTGTTTGCCCTAGTAGGTGGAGCCATAAGTTTGAGGATTATCAAGAAATCATATATTACGGATTTGACCCTAGAAACTGAATATGTTGTCGTTTCGGAGGCAACAAAAGAGGTTATTTGGCTCTGAAACTTCCTAAGTGACTTGGGTGTGATTCCTTCAACCCAGTCAGCCATTACAATTTATTATGACAACAGTGGTGCGATTGTAAATTTGAAAGAACCTAGAACCAATAAGAGGGTGAAGCACATTCAGCGCAAGTATAACGTGATTAAAAAAATTATGTAGAATGATGACATCATTATGACTAAGATTGCATCTCAGGACAACCTGGAGGATCCTTTTATGAATATCTTACTAGGTAAGGCTTTTCAGAGTAATGTACATGGAATGGGTGTCAAGTGCATGGCCACGTGTCTTTAAGACTAAATGGAAGATTGCTAGGGTTTTATTCTTAAAACCATGCCATGACATTTTATTTTAGTTAATAAAAGGATTGTTTTATTTATTTTGAAATGATGATCCTATTTATGATAATGCTTTATATTATTTAAATATATGGTTTAATATGCTGATCAATCGTGGTTAGTAGGAGTTCAGGTGAGTTGGGTTTCACTTGATCACAGGATATCGGAATTCCAATTCTAGCATTCTTGTACAATTCATAACCTAGACAGGGGACTGATATCATGTCTAAACATTTGCGATACAATCCTAGGGGTTTATCTCAAACTACGAAAGCATGTATGATGGTTCAAGAACTTGTATGATAGTTCCAAAGATGATTGTGATCGATACATCCTAGAATGTATTGAATAGGGTCACCCATGAGATTTAAGTCAAAGGGATGTCTTAATTAGACTTAGGTAACGTCACACCATTTGCAAAGGGTGAATGGATTCTTATTCCCAAGAATGATGAGGATTAGAATACTTGCACAAATGTTGCTTTGATTGTATTGGGTGCGATTGGATTTTATATTAGGTCATTATAAACCCACATATTAGGTAACGGTTGTGTGAGTAGGCATGAGATCATAATTCAGAGGAATTTTCATCTCGAGGAAACCTCGGATTGTGATACCCCCTTGATAGACTTAATCAGATTTGTTTCCACCAGTTAAACCCGATCAATGGATTATTTTATAATCTAGTGGAGTAGCAAAATAAGTTAAGTCTCAGAATCAAGGAACATATTAGATGTTGGTTAAAGTCAAATTAATTTGGCCAAGGGGGTATCAAAAGCTTATTGCAGAGAATCACATTATGTACCATAATCAACTTTGCAAAAAATAAAAAAACTCATTTTATCAAAGTGATTATTAATTTAGGATTTCTGCGTATTCATTTGAAAATGAATTTAATTATTTGTCTTGGGTCCCTAGTATAGTCCACATACCCAAGTAGTTAGGCCCAGATTCTCAAGAAACTCAGTTTGACCCAAGCCCATCAGTTAAACTAGTATATATTTGTTTAAATTAGGGTTTAAGGCTGCGTAATTTATTTTTAAGGTTTTAGATTGTTACGAGAGCCTTTGTTTTAGATTAATCATGCTTTGGAAAGGTCAATGTTGTCCAATCTTGAAAAACCTAGTTTTGCATGTTGTGGGATTGTACATCTTTATGTATATTTTTATACTAACATGGTTTTGTACAGATTCTTTGTGAATTTATTTTTCACTCATAGATTTGTTATGGTTCTAATAATTAATTTTTTATAATTAATTCATTATCGTTGTATTTCGAGGTAATTGTGAGGGGATGTAATGTTTATATACACTTAGAATCATGTATTTATAAGGGTTTAGGTGCCAAACAAATGAAGTTTCATGAAAATATGGATGAGTTATGGCCATTTTTGCATGGTATTACTGTAAGGATGATGAAGTTGTCAAGCTACATGACCAGATCCATCTGGAAGGCCCGTCTAATTGATCCAGTGCTAGGAATCGATCCGATGGTCTCGGTATAGCGGCATCTTGTTCTTTTATGGTGGTTTTCGATAGTTTTACATGGTGGTTCTTCCTCATAATTCCTTCCATAACATAATCGATTATCTTGAGCAGAAAAGATCATCAAGAAGTACTATTTTGTTTGAAATATACTTTGAATGGGACTCTACGTCATAAAGAAGTCTTTTCTAATAATGATTCTCGGGCTTAAAGATTTTTACTTCAAGAATAGTTCTAGGCTATGATGGAACTGGAATTAGTTTCCTTATGGATTTATGATTGCTTGATTATTTAGTTTTATAGTAATTATACCATCTCGTATGTTGATAATTTCGCGTGCTAATTAATTTGTTAATTAGGAACACCTTGTTTTTTGGACAATATGGATTATTTTGTGACCGACATAGATCACCATTTTTTCAGAACATTTATTTTATTTATTCATTTTTAAATTAAATTTAAGGTAATTAATTAAAAGGTGTAAATTAAATTGAGATATTTGGGTTTCTATTTTAATTAAATATATATATATATATATATATATTTTAAATTGTGATATAGAAAATTTAATTTGTACAAGTAAATTGGAAAATTACAAAGGATTTAATTCGGTATTTTATAATGGGATAACTATTTTTCGATAACCCTCGAGTTATAAAACAAAAAGTGGGAAAGGAGTTTCAACACAAACCCCACGGTCTCCATTGTGCGATGCAAATTAATTCCTCGTGTCAGCTTGATCTGGCCCCCCTTTTTTAATCGCGAAATCATGAAATTTTAAAATTCTTTAGTGATACCTTATTGAAATTAAATGTGATTGTGTTCGGTCCTCCCATCGAGGAAGTTTTGCACCAACGGGTTTAATTTCATTAAACGAACCAATGGTATAAATTTTGACACAAATAATGGCATCCTCCCCATTGGAGTCACTATCATTAAGTGTGGGACCAAAAGATAACAACTATTCAATTATGTTGGACAAAAGTTTTTGAACCATCTGTTTAGATTAAAGTGAAGTGATTTAAGCTCCCATTGAGAAATCTGACTTCATTAGGAAACTAGGATATTCGATGGGAGTTTATTTTATCCGGCGGTGAGGGGTGCTAAATTAAACTTAAATTAAAAGTTTATTCTCACACACGATTTTGAAATTCCTTTTGTTTTTCAAAATTTACGATTCTCAGATTTCAAATTGGTCTCTCCATTCAACCCACTTCCATCTTAAATGATAATAAATTAACTGGCATGAACTGCATTGACTGGAAAACAAACCTAGACATTGTCCTTACTACTGAGTACTATAAGTTTGTCTTGACTGAAACCTACCATATCGAGCCTGAGGAAGGAGCACCCGAAAGGGATGTCCAAGCCTATCTGAGGTGACAAAAGGCTGATCAAATGGATCGTTGCTACATATTGGACTCTAGGACCAATGTGTTGAAAAACTAGCATCCACACATGTCAAGCTCTTACTACATGATTCTGAACCTCATATAAATATTTGAGGATCAGAACCGTGTTTCAAGGATGGATGTTATGGCAAGGTTAGTTGACACCAATATGATAGAGGGTACTCCCATTAACGAGCATGTTCTTAAGATGATGTTCATCTTATGAGAACTAAAGGTGTTTGGATTTGAAATTGATGGGAAAACGCAAGTCAATTGTATGATCCAATCATTACCGGAGTCCTTTAAATAGTTTTGCATAAACTATTCTACGAACAAGTTTGATAACTCTCTAGCGCAACTTCTTAAAGAACTCCAAGCGACGAAAAATATCACCAAGCATAAGGTTAATGTTCAGGTTGTTAACAAAGTATCATCTTCTTATGCCCCTCAAGGTAAGAAGAAAAAAGAAGGGAAAGTCTCACGTACAATCTGTGGTTGTCAAGGAAAAAATTAATTCCCAAGAGCTAGTAAGATTCCGAAAAGAAACTTTTATATTTGCATATGATTAGGACACTGGAAGAAGCAATGCCCAGTCTTCTTAGGAAGAAATAATGGAAACATTAATTTTTATTTAGTCATTGAGATATGTTTTGTGGTGCAATATACCCATAGTCGATGTGTAGATTAGGGAGTCACTAATCATTTTTGTAATTCTTTGCGCGGGTTCCAAGTAACCAGGAAGCTCAGTGATTGGGAAATGTTTCTATTCATGGGCGACCACAACAAGGCAACAATAGTATAATTATGAAATTTTAGTTGTAAATTATGGTGAAGAGAATAATTTAATATTGGTTTATTGTTTTTATATTCCTAGCATTAAAAGATATATGATTTATGTTTCCAAACTGATTTTGAATAGATATTTGGTTTATATTAATTATGGTGTTTTTATTACAAAGGGCAAAATGATCTTTATATTATAAAACTCGTCTCACCACCACTACTTAATACTATATTGAATTACTTAAATGGGAATAATCTAAAGAGTAAAAAACCTTCTAAGTTGAACCAAACATATCTTTGGCACTTACGATTAAGCCATATTAACCTAAAAAGGATTCAAAGACTCGATTCAAATGAAAATTAAGTTACATTAAAAGTGGAGGCACTTCCATTTTGTGAATCTTTCTTAAAGGGTAAGATAATCAAGAGGCCATTTATGACCAAAGGATATAGAGCCAACGATGTGATAAAACTACTTCATTCTGATTTGTGTGGCTCTATGACTATCTGGGCAAGAGGTGGTTATGAGTAATTCAGTACTTTAATTAATGATTACTCAAGGTTTGGGTATGTTTACCTTATGCATCACAAGTCTTAAGCCTTTGAGAAGTTCAAAGTGTATAAGGATGCCTGGAGTGTAGGCACGGTAAACTAATCCAAAATTTACTATCTAATTACAGAGGTATGTACCTATTGGGAGAGTTTAGGGATAACTTATAGGAGATTAGGATCACATACCAATTGTCTTCACTCGATGCCCATAGCAAAACAGTGTAGTGGAAAGAAGGAATATGACTCTTTTGGAAATGGTTAGATCGATGATGAGTTATTCGAACTTGCCTGATTCCTTTTGGGGTTATGCATTAGAGACAACCAATTATTTACTAAACTTAGTTCCTTTTAAATCAGTCTCAACAACTCCCATAAAATTGTGGAGTCGGTGCAAACTTAGTTTACAATATGTTTGGGCTTAGGGTTTCTCGACACACGTACTCAGGAAGGAGCCTTGTAAATTATAATCAAGGACATAAGTGCGTCTCTTTGTAAGTTACCCGAAAGAAACTAAAGTTGGTTTATTTTATGATCTTAAGGACCAGAGGGTATTGGTTAGCACCAATGCTTGGTACTTAGAGGAATATTTCATGACAAACTATAAGCCCAAAAGTAAGATTATCTTGTAAGATCTAAGAGGGAAATACCAACTAATTGATTATGAACCTCCCGTACAAGGTGAAATACAACATGATATCGATAATACACTGCCTAATGGTAGTAAGAGTATTATCATTGATTAGTATACACATGTTACTTATACTAAACCATAAGTGGAACCACATCGTATTAGTGTAATAAGGTGTCAGCCTGATAGGTTAGTGTATATGGGTGAATACTTAGATGAGATCCTAAAGGAACATGAATTGGATCCTAACAACTATAATGAAGCACTCCAAGATAAGGATTCTGAGCTTTGGATAAAGGCTATGAATACCGAGACTTATTCGATATATTCGAATCAAGTTTGGGAACTTGTATACTTTCCTGATAGAATAAAACCCAATAGTTGCTAGTGGATCTCTAAGAAAAAGCTATGGATGTACGGGAAGATGTAAACGTTCAAAGTAACGCTTTTTGCGAAAGTATTTACTCAAAAATTAGGGATCGACTATGAGGAAACCTTATTGTCGATATTCATGATAAAGTCTATCCAAATTCTCTTATCCAGTGGGACATATCTTGATCTCGAGATATGGAAAATAGAAGTTGAGACTGTGTTCTTGAATGGTAATTTTGGCGAGTTAAACTATATAATGAAACCATTTGGATTCATAGATAAGGGCCAGGAAAGTAAGGTGTGCGATCTAAAGAGATCCATTTATGGACTTAAACAACTGTTGAGGTCTTGGAACATCTGATTTGATTAGGCAATCAAATATTTCGGTTTTAATCATTGTCTGGATGAAACTTGTGTGTATAAGAATCATAACGAAAGAATGGTGGTATTTTAATACTTTACGTGGAGGATATTATCCTAATTAGGAAAAATATGGGTGTATTGTCTAGTATAAGAGTATGGTTGTCTAGTCACTTCTATATGAAGGATTTAGGAGAAGTCGTTCACTTCTTTGGGATCGAACTTTTATGTGATCGAAAAAATTGATTGTTGGGCTTATCTTAAGCCACTTTTATCAATAATGTTGTCACAAGGTTTAACATGTAATATTCCAAAAAAGGATTTCTCCCTTTTAGGCATGGAATCTCTTTATCTGAGGATCGGTGTCCAAAGATATCTGATTAGATAGAGAGGATGAGAAACAAACCATATGATTCGAGGATGAGAAACAAGAATGAACTTCTGCTATGCCATTGACATGGTCAGCAGATTATAGTCTAACCCAAGTGAGGTGCATTGGTATGTTGTCAAGAACAGTCCCAAGTATATGAAAAGTACTAGAGATTATATGTATATTTACTCAACAAACATTCTAGTACACTTTAGGTACATAAACTTGAGTTTTCAGTTGGATAGGAATTATAGAAGATTGACCTCGGGATATGTATTTACTCTAGGAGGTAGAGCTATAAGTTAGAGGAGTATTAAGTAATCATGTATTGCTAATTCATCCATGGAAGCCGAATATGTTGTCACTTCGGAGGTAGCAAAAGAAGTTATGCAACTCCAAAACTTCCTAAGTGACTTGAGAGTGGTTCCTTCAGTACAACCAACTATTACACTTTATTGTGATAACAATGGTGCAGTTGCAAATTCAAAAGAACCAAGAACTCATAAGAGGGCGAAGCAATTTGAGCGCAAGTTTCACCTGGGGAGATTGTGTAGAGGGGCGATGTCATCGTGACGAAGATTACATTTCAATATAACCTAGAGGCACTACACTAAAAATAACAATTTGGCACAGTTTAAAACTATGCCAGATCAAATCTGGCACGGTTTTGAACTGTGCCAGAATCAGGTGTTTCAAAATGGCCATTTTTTTCTGGCACGGTTTAAAAGTGTGCCAGATTTGGCCAAACAGGAATACTTATGGCACACTTTAAAACCGTGCTTGAATTTGATATTTCTGGCACACTTTTGGCACACTTTATAACTGTGCCAGATTGAGTACATATTGGTACACTTTTGGCACATTTCAAAACTGTGGTAAAATTTGATACACTTTTGGCACGGTTTTGAACTGTACCAAATTTTTGGTTAAAAGAAAAAAAAATAATTAATTGAAAATAAGAAAATTCACAAATTGCGAATCACACATGTTGTTGATAAACTAATGTACATATAAACTTCAAAATATTACAAGTCTTAATAGTTCACAGACCAAAAAAAATTGGGTAGAGTTTCCTTTATTTTCTAGACATTCTAAAACCTGCTAATACAAAACCAGTATAATGTAAAGCCCGCACGATTATAAAATACGTAAATAAAATCACAAAAGCCCGCACGGCCATAAACGTTAACAGCAAAACTACAAAGCCCGCACATCCATAACACAAAAAATAAGAATCCTGAATATTAACGACATTAAATAAATAATCCTCTTGTTGTAAACCATTTTCTTCTTCGTGTGCTCCACATGGATAAAAGCTAACGACGAAATGCTATCCTGCAAAAATATAGGATACAAAAAAGAGATGATATTAGTAATGAAGTAATTTAAAAAAAAATCTCATTCAAGCTGAAAATTGCATATAAGAGTTACAATTATTATTACATTCTCAAACTGAAAGTTTTGTGACTACGCGGTCAGCGCCTACGAGTTACATGAGTCCCATGCGAGGTGTTGGCCGTTTAGGCACTACTTTGAGTTTTCACCCTCTAACGGCATGTTTTTAAGCATAATCTAAATATTTTTAACTTTTCTACATATTCTCAAATCGGGAGATCCATGACTACGTGGTCAGTTTCTAAGTGTTACATTGGTACAGTGCGAGGTGGTCATGCCTCTTACGTGGTTGTTTGGGGGCTGGTTTGGGTTTTCACCCTTTTAACGTCTTGTTTTTAAGCTTAATCTAGATGTTTTCAATTTATCATCATATTCTCAAAGAAGGAGACCCGCGACGACGCGGTCAGTTCCTATAATTTACATTGGTCACGTGCGAGGTGTCCGTGCCTCTTACAAGTCCGTTTGAGGGTCTTTTTTCGGTTTTTTCCCTCTAACGACATGTTTTTAAGCCTAATTCTACATATTTGTAAATTCTAGTCATATTCTCAAACTGCGAGTCTCGAGATTAAGCGGTCAGTTCCTACGAGTTATACTGGTCCCATGCGATGTGTTCGTGCCTCTTATGTGGCCGTTCGGGGGGTTGTTTTGAGTTTTCAACATCTAACGACGTGTTTTTAAGTCTAAGTTTACATATTTGCAAATTCTCATCATATTTTCAAAATGAGAGTCTCAGGACTACACGGTCAGTTTGTACGAGTTACATTGGTCCCGTACGAGGTGTCCGTGCCTCTTACAAGTCCGTTTGAGGGATGCTTTGAGTTTTCGCCCTCTAACAACTTGTTTTTAAGCCCAAATCTACATATTGGCAAATTCAAGTCATATTCTCAAACTGCGAGTCTCGGGACTATGCAGTCAGTTCCTACAAGTTATATTAGTCCCGTGTGAGGTGTTCGTGCCTCTTAATGAGCCGTTTAGGGGTTGTTTTGAGTTTTTGCCCTCTAACGGAGTGTTTTTAAACCTAAGTCTACATGTTTGAAAATTCTCAAACCCGAAGTCCCGAGCCAACGTGTCCAGGTCCTACGAGTTATATTGGTCTCGTGTGAGGTGTTCGTGCCTCAAATAGTGTCGTTTGGGGGTTGTTTGGAGTTTTCGCCCTCTAACGGCGTGTTTTTAAACCTAAGTCTACATATTTGAAAATTCTAGTCATATTCTCAAATCGGAAGTCGCGGGACAACGTGGTGAGTTTCTCCCGTGCGAGGTGTCCGTGCCTCTTAAGGGGCCATTTGGCATTTGTTTTAGGTTTGCACCCTCTAAAGACGTGTTTTTAAGCCTAAGTCTACATATTTGCAAATTCTCATCATATTCTCAAATCGGGAGTCCTGGGACTACGCTATCAGTTCCTAGGATTTACATTGGTCCCGTACGAGGTGTCCGTGCCTATTACAAGGCCGTTTAAGGGCTGTTTTGGGTTTTCGACCTCTAACGACGTGTTTTTCAGCCTAAGTCCACATACTTGCAAATTTTAGTCATATTCTCAAACTTTGAGTCTTGGGACTACGCGGTCCATTCCTATGAGTTATACTGGTCCTGTGCGAGGTATTCGTGCCTCTTACGGGGCCGTTTGGGGGTTGTTTTAATTTTTCACAATCTACCTGTGTGTTTTAAGGCTAAGTCTACATATTTACAAATTCTAGTCATATTCTCAAACTGCGAGTCTCGGGGCAGTCTGTTCCTACGAGTTATATTGGTCCCGTACGAGGTGTTTGTGCCACTTACAGGGCCGTTTGGGGGTTGTTTGGAGTTTTCACCATCTAACGGCTTGTGGGGGTTGTTTGGAGTTTTCACCATCTAACGGCGTGTTTTTAAGCCTAAGTGTACATATTTGTAAATTCTCATCATATTTTCAAATCGAGAGTCCCGTGACTACTCGATCAGTTTCTACGAGTTATATTGGTCCCGTGCGAGGTGTCCATGCCTCTTACGAGGCTGTTTGAGGGTTGTTATGGGTTTTCACCCTCTAAAATCGTGTTTTTAAGCCTAAATCTACCCATTTGAAAATTCTTATCATATTCTCATACCACGAGTCCCGAAACTACGCGGCCAGTCCTACGATTTATATTGGTACCGTGTGAGGTGTTCGTGCCTCTTACTGGGCCGTTTAAGGATTGTTTTGAGTTTTAGCCCTCTAGCGGCGTGTTTTTAAAACTAAGTCTACGTGTTTGCAAATTCTCATCATATTCTCAAACCAGAAGTCTCGGAACTATGTGGTCAGGTCCTATGAGTTATATTGGTCTCGTGTGAGGTGTTCGTGCCTCTTACAAGTTTATTTGGGGGTTGTTTGGAGTTTTTGCCCTCTATCGGCGTGTTTTTAAATCGAAGTCTACATATTTGCAAATTCTCATCATATTCTCAAAAAGGGAGTCCCGAGACTGTGCGGTCAGTTCTTACGATTTACATTGGTCCCGTACGAGGTGTTCGTGCCTCTTATAAGACCGTTTGAAGGCTGTGTTGGATTTTTGCCCTCTAACAGCGTGTTTTTAAGCCTAAGCATACATATTTACAAATTCTAGTCATACTCTCAAACTGTGAGTCTTGGGACTACACAATCTGTTCCTACGAGTTATACTGGTCCCGTGGGAGGTGTTCGTGCCACTTATAGTGCCGTTTGGGGGTTATTTTGAGTTTTCACCATCTAACGACGTGTTTTTGAGCCTAAGTTTACGTATTTACAAATTCGCATCATATTTTCAAATCGGAAGTCCGGGACTACACGATCAGTTCCTATGAGTTACATTGGTCCTATGCGAGGTGTCCGTGCCTCTTAGAAGGCCATTTAAGGGTTGTTTTGGGTTTTCGCCCTCTAACAACGTGTTTTTAATCCTAAACCTACACATTTGTAAATTCTATTTATATTCTTAAATCGCGAGTCCCGAGACTACGCGGTCAGTTCCTACGATTTATATTGGTCCCGTGTGAGGTGTTCGTGCCTCTTATTGGGCCGTTTAGGGGTTGTCTTGAGTTTTCTCTCTCTAACGGCGTGTTTTTAAATCTAAGTCTACATGTTTGCATATTCTCATCATATTCTCAAATAAGAAGTCCCGGGACTAAGCGGTTAGTTCCTACGAGTTATATTGGTCCCGTGTGAGATGTCCGTGCCTCTTACACGGTAGTTTGGATGTTGTATGGAGTTTTCGCCCTCTGATGGCGTGTTTTTAAACCCAAGTCTATAGATTTGAAAATTCTCGTCATATTCTCACCCCAGAAGTCCTGGGACTACGCGGTGAGTTTCTTCGAGTTACATTGGTCTCGTGTGAGGTGTTCGTGCCTCTTAAGGGGCCATTTCGGGGTTATTTTGAGTTTTCACCCTCTAACGGAGTGTTTTAAGCCTAAGTCTACATATTTGCAAATTTTCATCATATTCTCAAACCGGGAGTCCTGGGACTGTGCGGTCAGTTCCTACAATTTACATTGGTCCTGTGCGAGGTGTTCGTACTTTTTAAAATACTGTTTGAGCACTGTGTTGGGTTTTTGCCCTCTAACGACGTGTTTTTAAGCCTAAGTCTATATATTTTCAAATTCTAATCATATTCTCAAACTGCGAGTCTTGGGACTACGCGTCTGTTCCTACGAGTTATACTGGTCTCGTGCGAGGTGTTCGTGCCACTTACACGACTTTTTGGGGGTTGATTTGAGTTTTCACCATCGAACGATGTTTTTACGACTAAGTCTACATATTTGTAAATTCTCATCATATTTCAAACCGGGAGTTCCGGGACTACACGACTTGTTCTAAGAGTTACATTGGTCCCATGCGAGGTGTCCATGCCTCTTACAAGGCCGGTTGGGGGTTATTTTGGGTTTTCGCCCTCTAATAGCTTGTTTTTAAGCCTAAATCTACACATTTGTAAATTCTAGTCATACTCTCAAATCGCGAGTCCAGGGACTACGCGGTCAGTTTCTACAATTTATATTGGTCCCGTGTAAGGTATTCATGCCTCTTATTGGGCCGTTTAGGGGTTATTTTGAGTTTTCACCCTCTAACGACGTGTTTTTAAACCTAAGTCTATATGTTTGCAAATTCTTATCATATTCTCAAACCCGAAGTCTCGGGACTACGCGTTCAAGCCCTACGAGTTATATTGGTCCCGTGTGAGGTGTTCGTGCCTCAAATAGGGTCGTTTGGAGTTTCGCCCTCTAATTTAAACCTAAGTCTACATATTTGAAAATTCTAGTCATATTCTCAAACCAGAAGTCTTGGGATAACGTGGTGAGTTTCTACGAATTATATTCATCCCGTGCGAGGTGTTCGTGCCTCTTAAGGTTCCATTTGGGGGTTTATTTTAGGTTTTCACCCTTTAACGACGTGTTTTTAAGCCTAAGTCTACATATTTGCAAATTCTCGTCATATTCTCAAATCGGGAGTCTCGGGACTACACTATCAGTTCCTAGGATTTACATTGGTCCCGTGCGAGGTGTTCGTGCCTGTTACAAGGCCGTTTAAGGGCTGTTTTGGGTTTTCGACCACTAATGACGTGTTTTTCAGCCTAAGTCTACATATTTGCAAATTCTAGTCATATTGTCAAACTTTGAGTCTCGGGACTATGTGGTCCGTTCCTACGAGTAAAAATGGTCCCGTGCGACGTGTTCGTGCCATTTATGGGGTCGTTTGGGGGTTGTTTTAAGTTTTCACAATCTAACCGTGTGTTTTAAGACTAAGTCTACATATTTGCAAATTCTCATCATATTTTCAAATCGAAAGTCCCAGGACTACATGGTTAGTTCCTACGAGTTACATTAGGCCCGTACCCGTACGAGGTGTCTATGCCTCTTACAAGGCCGTTTGAAGGTTGTTATGGGTTTTCGCCCTTTAACAGCGTGTTTTAAGCCTAAATCTATATATTTGCGAATTCTAGTCATATTCTCAAACTGCAAGTCCCGGGACAACGCGATCAGTTCCTACGAGTTATATTGGTCCCGTGTGAGGTGTTCTTGGCTCTTACTGGGCCATTTAGGGGTTGTTTTGAGTTTTGGCCCTGTAACAGCGTGTTTTTAAACCTAAGTATACATATTTGAAAATTCTCATGATATTCTCCAACCAGAAGTCCCGGGACTACACGGTCAGTTCCAACCGTTATATTGGTCCCGTGTGAGGTATTCGTGCCTCTTACAGGGTCGTTTGGGGGTTGTTTAGAGTTTTTGTCCTCTAATGACGTGTTTTTAAACCTAAGTCTACATATTTGAAAATTCTCATGCTATTCTCAAATTGAAAGTCCTCGAACTACGCAGAGAGTTTCCACGAATTACTTTGGTCCCGTGCGAGGTGTCCATGCCTCCTAAGGGGCCGTTTGGCTGTTGTTTTGAGTTTTCATCCTTTAACGGAGTGTTTTTAAGCCTAGTTCTAAATATTTGCAAATTCTCATCATATTCTCACACCGGGAGTCCCGAGACTACGCAGTCAGTTCCCAGGAGTTATACTTGTCCCGTGCGAGGTGTTCGTGTCTTTTACGGGGCCGTTTGGGGGTTGTTTTGAGTTTTCACCATCTAACGACCTATTTTTAAGCTTAAGTCTACATATTTGCAAATTCTCATCATATTTTCAATTCGGGAGTCCCGGGACTACATGACCAGTTGCCACGAGTTACATTGGTCCCATGCGAGGTGTCCGTGCCTTTTAAAAGGCCATTTGAGTGCTATTTTGGGTTTTCGCCCTCTAACAGTGTGTTTTTAAGCCTAAATCTATATATTTGCAAATTCTAGTCATATTCTCAAACTACGAGTCTCGAGACTACGCGGTTAGTTCCTACGAGTTATTTTGGTCCCGTGTGAGGTGTCTGTGCCTCTTTTTGGGCCGTTTAGGAATTATTTTGAGTTTTCGCTCTCTAACGGCGTGTTTTTAAACCTAAGACAACATGTTTGCAAATTCTCTTCATATTCTCAAACTAGTAGTCCCGAGACTACGCGATCAGGTCCTACGAGTTGTATTGGTCCCGTGTGAGGTGTTCGTGCCTCTTACAAGGTCGTTTGGGGGTTATTTGGAGTTTTTGCCCTCTAACGGCGTGCTTTTAAACCTAAATCTATATATTTTCAAATTCCCATCATATTCTCTTATAGGGAGTCTCGGAACTGCGTGGTCAGTTCTTACGATTTATATTGGTCCTGTGCGAGGTGTTCGTGCCCGTTACAAGGCCGTTTGAGGGTTGTGTTGGGGTTTTGCCCTCTAACGGCGTGTTTTTAAGCCTAAGTTTACATATTTAAAAATTCTAGTCATATTCTCAAACTGCGAGTCTCGGGACTGCGCAGTCTGTTCCTACGAGTTATACTGGTCCCGTGCGAGGTGTTCGTGCCACTTACAGGGCCGTTTGGGTGTTGTTTTGAGTTTTCACCATCTAACGACGTGTTTTTAAGCCAAAGTCTACATATTTGCAAATTCTCATCATATTTTCAAATCAGGAGTCCCGGGACTACACAGTTAGTTCCTATCAGTTACATTGGTCCCGTGCGAGGTGTCCGTGCCTCTTACAAGGCCGTTTGAGAGTAGTTTTGGATTTTCGCCCTCTAACAACGTATTTTTAAGCCCAAATCTACCCATTTGCAAATTCTAGTCATATTCTCAAACCGCGAGTCCCAGAACTATGCGGTCAGTTTCTATGATTTATATTGGTCACGTGTGAGGTGTTCGTGCCTCTTACTAGGCCGTTTAAGGGTTGTTTTGAGTTTTCGCCCTCTAACGGCGTGTTTTTAAAACTAAGTCTACATGTTTGCAAATTCTCGTCATATTCTCAAACCAGAAGTCCCGGGACTATGCGGTCAGGTCCTACGAGTTATATTAGTCTTGTGTGAGGTGTTTGTGCCTCTTACTGGTTTGTTTGGTGGTTGTTTGGAGTTTTTGCCCTCTATCGATGTGTTTTTAAACCTAAGTCTACATATTTGCAAATTCTCATCATATTCTAAAAAATGGAGTCCCGGGACTGTGCGGTCAGTTCTTATAATTTACATTGGTCCCGTGTGAGGTGTTCGTGCCTCTTACAAGGCCGTTTGAGGGATGTGTTGGATTTTTTCCCTCCAACGACGTGTTTTTAAGACTATGTCTACATATTTACAAATTCTAGTCATATTCTCAAACTGCGAGTCTCGAGACTACGCAGTCTATTCCTACGAGTTATACTGGTCCCATGCGAGGTGTTCGTGCCACTTATAGGGCCGTTTGGGGGTTGGTTTTTAGTTTTCACCATCAAACGACGTGTTTTTAAGCCTAAGTTTACATATTTGCAAATTCTCATCATATTTTCAAACCGTGAGTCTCGGGACTACACGGTCAATTCCTACGAGTTACATTAGTCCCGTGCGAGGTGTCCGTGGCTCTTACGAGGCCATTTGAGGGTTGTTTTGGGTTTTCGCCCTCTACCAGCGTGTTTTTAAGCCTAAATCTACACATTTGCAAATTTTAGTCATTCTCAAATCGTGAGTCCCGGGACTACGCACTTAGTTCCTACGATTTATATTGGTCCCGTGTGAGGTGTTCGTGCCTCTTATTGGGCCGTTTAGGGGTTGTTTTGAGTTTCCGCCCTCTAATGGTGTGTTTTGAAACCTAAGTCTACATGTCTGCAAATTCTAATCATATTCTCAAACAAGAAGTCCCGGGACTAAGCGGTTAGTTCCTACGAGTTATATTGGTCCCGTGTGAGGTGTTCGTGCCTCTTACATGGTCGTTTAGATGTTGTATGGAGTTTTTGCCGTCTCACAACGTGTTTTTAAACCCAAGTCTACAGATTTGAAAATTCTCGTCTTATTCTCAATCCAGAAGTCCTGGGACTGCGCAGTGAGTTTCTTCGAGTTACATTGGTCCCGTGTGAGGTGTTCGTGCCTCTTAAGGGGCCGTTTGGGGTTGATTTGAGTTTTCACCCTTTAACGGTGTATTTTAAGCCTAAGTGTACATGTTTTCAAATTCTCATCATATTCTCAAACCGGGTGTCCTGGGACTGTGCGATCAGTTCCTACGATTTACATTGGTCCCGTGCGAGGTGTTCGTACCTCTGAGAAGACCGTTTGAGGGATGTGTTGGGTTTTTGCCCTCTAACGGCGTGTTTTTAAGCCTAAGTCTACATATTTTCAAATTCTAGTCATATTCTCAAACTGTGAGTCTCGGGACTACGCGGTCTGTTCCTACGAGTTATACTGGTCTCGTGCGAGGTGTTCGTGCCACTTACACGACTGTTTGGGGGTTGTTTCGAGTTTTCACTATCGAATGACGTGTTTTTAAGCCTAAGTCTACATATTTGTAAATTATCATCATATTTCAAACCGGGAGTCCCGAGACTATACGGTCAGTTCCTACGAGTTACATTGGTCCCGTACGAGGTGTCCGTGCCTCTTACAAGGCCGTTTGAGGGTTGTTTTGGGTTTTTGCCCTCTAAGAGTGTGTTTTTAAACCGAAATGTACAGATTTGCAAATTCTAATCATATTCTCAAACTGCGAGTCTTGGGACTACGTAATTAGTTCCTACAAGTTATATTGGTCCCGTGTGAGGTGTTCGTGCCTCTTACTGAGCCGTTTAGGGGTTATTTTGAGTTTTCTCTCTCTAACGGCGTGTTTTTAAACCTAAGTCTACATGTTTGCAAATCCTCATCATATTCTTAAACCAGAAGTCCTGGGACTACGCGGTCAGGTCCTACGAGTTGTATTGGTCCCGTGTGAGGTGTTCGTGCCTCTTACAAGGTTGTTTTGGGGTTGTTTGGAGTTTTTACCCTCTAATGGCGTGTTTTTAAACCTAAGTCTACATATTTGAAAATTCTCATCATATTCTCAAATCAAAAGTCCTAGGACTATGTAGTGAGTTTCTACAAGTTACGTTGGTCCCGTGCGAGGTGTCCGTGCCTTTTAAGGGGCCGTTTGAGGGTTGTTTTGAGTTTTCACCCTCTAACGACGTGTTTTTAAGCCTAAGTCTACATATTGTCAAATTCTCATCATATTCTCTAATCGCGAGTCTTGGGACTACGTGGTCAGTTCCTACGATTTATATTGGTCCCGTGCGAGGTGTTCGTGCCTCTTACAAGGCCGTTTGAGGGTTTTTTTGGGTTTTCGCCCTATAACGACGTGTTTTTAAATCTAAGTCTACATGTTTGCAAATTTTAGTCATATTCTCGAACCAGAAGTCCCGAGACTACTACGAGTTATATTGGTCCCGTGTGAGGTGTTCGGGCCTCTTATGGGGTCGTTTGGGTTTTTTTTAGAGTTCTCACCATCTAACGGTGTGTTTTTAAGCCTAAGTCTGCATATTTACAAATTCTCATCATATTTTCATACCAGGAGTGCCGAGACTACACGGTCAGTTTGTACGAGTTACATTGGTCCCGTGCAAGGTGTTCGTGCCTCTTACAAGGCCGTTTGAGGGTTGTTATGGATTTTCGCCCTCTAACAACGAGCTTTTAAGCCTAAATCTACATATTTTCAAATTCTAGTCATATTCTCAAACTGCGAGTCCCGAGACTACACGGTTAGTTCCTACGAGTTATATTGGTCCCACGTGATGTGTTCGTGCCTTTTATTGGGCCGTTTAGGGGTTGTTTTGGGTTTTGGCCCTCTAACGGCGTGTTTTTAAATTTAAGACTACATTTTTATGAATTCTCATCATATTTTAAAACTAGAAGTCCCAGGACTACGCGATCAGTTCTTACGATTTATATTGGTCCCGTGTGAGGCGTTCGAGCCTCTTACAGGGTCGTTTGGGGTTGTTTAGAGTTTTTGCCATCTAACGGCGTGTTTTTAAATCAAAGTCTACATATTTGATAATTCTCATCATATTCTTAAATCAGAAGTTCTGGGATTACGCGGTGAGTATTTACAAGTTATATTGGTCCCGTGCGAGGTGTCCGTGCCTCTTAAGGGGCCGTTTGAGGGTTATTTTGAGTTTTCACCCTCTAACGACGTGTTTTTAAGACGTAGTCTACATTTTGACAAATTCTCATCATATTCTCAAACCGGGAGTTTCGGGACTACGCGGTCAATTCGTACGATTTACATTAGTCCCGTGCGAGGTGTTCGTGTCTCTTAAAAGGTCGTTTGAGGGTTATTTTGGATTTTTGCCCTCGAACGACGTGTTTTCAAACCTAAGTCTACATGTTTGCAAATTCTAGTCATATTCTTGAACCAGAAGTCCCGGGACTACGTGGTAAGTTCCTACGAATTATATTGGTCCCGTGTGAGGTGTTCGGGCCTCTAACGGGGTCATTTGGTGGTTGTTTGGAGTTCTCACCATCTAACGACACGTTTTTAAGCCTAAGTCTACATATTTGCAAATTCTCATCGTATTTTCAAACCGGGACTCCCGGGACTACACGATCAATTCCTACAAGTTACATTGGTCCCGTGCGAGGTGTCCGTGCCTCTTACAAGACCATTTGAGTGTTGTTTCGAGTTTTTGCCCTCTAACAGTGTGTTTTTAAGCCCAAATCTACACATTTGCAACTTCTAGCCATATTCTCAAACCGCGAGTCCCGGGACTACGTAGTCAGTTCCTACGATTTATATTGGTCCTGTGTGGGGTGTTCGTGCCTCTTATTGGGCCGTTTAGGGGTTGTTTTGAGTTTAAACCTAAGTCTACATGTTTGCAAATTCTCATCATATTCTTGAACAAGAAGTCTCAGGACTAAGAGGTTAGTTCCTACGAGTTATATTGGTCCCGTGTGAGGTGTTCGTGCCTCTTACACGATCGTTTGGATGTTGTATGGAGTTTTCGCCCTTTGACGGCGTGTTTATAAACCCAAGTGTACAAATTTGAAAATTCTCTTCATATTCTCACCTCATAAATCCTGGGACTACACGGTGAGTTTCTTCGAGTTACATTGGTCCTGTGTGAGGTGTTCGTGCCTCTTAAGGGGCCGTTTGGGGGTTATTTTTAGTTTTCACCCTCTAACAGAGTGTTTTAAGCCTAAGTCTACATATTTACAAATTCTCGTCATATCCTCAAACCGGGAGTTCTAGGACTGTGCGGTCAGTTTCTACGATTTACATTGGTCCCGTGCGAGGTGTCCGTACCTGTTAAAAGATCGTTTGAGGGCTGTGTTGGGTTTTTTTTCCCTCCAACGGCGTGTTTTTAAGCCTAAGTCTACACATTTTCAAATTCTAGTCATATTCTCAAACTGCGAGTCTCGGGACTACGCGGTCTGTTCCTACGAGTTATATTGGTCTCATGCGAGGTGTTCGTGCCACTTACACGACTGTTTGGGGGTTGCTTTGAGTTTTCACTATCGAACGACGTGTTTTTAAGCCTAAGTCTAAATATTTGTAAATTCTCATCATATTTCAAACCGGGAGTCCCAGGACTACATGGTCAGTTCCTACGAGTTACATTGGTCCCCCGCGAGGTGCTCGTGCCTCTTACAAGACCGTTTGAGGGTTATTTTGGGTTTTTGCCCTCTAATAGTGTGTTTTCAATCCTAAATGTAAAGATTTGCAAATTCTGGTCATATTCTCAAGCTGCGAGTCCTGGGACTACGCTATTAGTTCTTAGAAGTTATATTGATCCCGTGTGAGGTGTCCGTGCCTCTTACTGAGCCGTTTAGGGGTTGTTTTGAGTTTTTTCTCTCTAACGGCGTGTTTTCAAACCTAAGTCTACATGTTTGCAAATTCTCATCATATTCTTAAACCAGAAGTCTCGAGAATATGCGGTTAGGTCTTACAAGTTGTATTGGTCCCGTGTGAGGTTTTCGTGCCTCTTACAAGGTCGTTTGGAGTTTTTGCCCTCTAAAGGTGTGTTTTTAAACCTAAGTCTACATATTTGAAAATTCTCATCATATTCTCAAATCGAAAGTCCTAGGACTATGTGGTGAGTTTCTACAATTTACGTTAGTCCCGTGCGAGGTGTCCGTGCCTCTTAAGGGGCCGTTTGAGAGTTGTTTTGAGTTTTCACCCTCTAACGACGTGTTTTTAAGCCTAAGTCTACATATTGGCAAATTCTCGTCATATTCTCTAATCGGGAGTCTTGGGACTACGCGGTCAGTTCTTATGATTTACATTGGTCCTATGCGAGGTTTTCGTGCCTCTTACAAGGCCATTTGAGGGCTTTTTTTGGGTTTTTGCCCTCTAACGACGTGTTTTTAAGCCTAAGTCTAAACATTTGCAAATTCTCATTATATTCTCAAATCGGGAGTCCCGGTACTACGCGGTCTATTCCTACGATTTACATTGGTACCGTGCGAGGTTTTCGAGTCTCTTAAAAGGCCGCTTGAGGGCTGTTTTGAGTTTTTTCCCTCTAACGGTGTGTTTTTAAGCCTAACTCTACATATTTGCAAATTGTAGCCATATTCTCAAACTGCGAGTCCCGGGATTACGGAATATATTGAACAGGGTCATATGTGAGATTTAAGTCTAAGGGATCTCTTGATTATACTTAGGTAATCTCACACTATTTGCGAAGGGTGCATAGATTCTTAATCGTGAGAATTATGAGGATTGAAATACTTGTATAAATGTTTCCTTGATTACTCTGGTGCGATTTGAGTTTATATCGGGTCAATAAAGCCCCAGTGGTTTCGCATAGTGGTTCTTCTTTATCATTCCTCCCATACCATAATGGATTATTTCGAGTAGAATGAATCATCAAGAACTCCTATTTTGTTTGAAGTTTTCTTCGAATGGGACTCTACATCATAAACAAGTCTTCTCCAACAATGATTCTTGGGAGTGAAGAGATTTACTTCAAGAATAGTTCTAGGCTATAATGGAAAGGGAATTTGTTTTGTAATTGATTTATGATTACTTGATTATTCTATTTTATCGTAATTCTACCATTTTGCATGTTAATAATTTTGCGTGCCAAAATTTTTTGATTAGGAACACCCTATTTTATGGACAACATGAATTATTTTGTGATCAACGTAGATCGCCATTTTTTCTGGAAAATATATTTTATTTATTATTTTATAAATTGAATTTAATTGGGGTAATTAATTTAAAGGTGTAAATTAAATTGAGATCTTTGACTTTTTATTGTAGGCCCCTTTTTAAAATGTGCTTTAAGGATGTCAAAACAACTTTTCTTTCAAAAATATTTTCCAATTATAACACGCACCAAGTATGTGAATCAATTTCAATTAAGTCTAATTTTATCTTGTTTAATCCTAAACATGTATCCAGGTGATTAAAGAAAGTAAAATAAAAAAGTTCACAATGTCGGATGTACGAGGAAACCACAAAGGGAAAAAATCTTGGACGGCCCAAGCTAGATAATCAGTATGAAACGATTTTACAAAGGAAGATAGAGAGACTTACACAATGAATCTATCCCCACAAGCCTTGATACTCTTCTTCTCTTTAACCGTTCCTCCATAGTGCCCACACAGAAATCCTTCTACGATACTCATCCACAGCACCTGCGTCCACGAGTGCCTCGGTGTCCACCGATGCAGCTTGGCAACTGTCTATGATTCGAAACACGGACTCCTCCGTCTCTTCACCGCAAAAACCAACAAAATAATTTGTTCCAAGTGATGAACAATCTCTGATGGTACAAATGAGATCTCTGTAGCAATTGGATATGAAAGTTCAGATCTTTTAAACTCTAAGGATGGTTTTTGTCTTTGAAAACATTAGAAAACTTTTGTGTAGAAAATGAAATTGCTAAACTATAATTTTGGTTCTGCACACCTTACGAAATTTCGAGAGAAATAATCTTTAAATAAAAATCCTAAGTTGGCAAGTCGTTCTAATGACTATGAGATGTCATTCGAACGACATCACATGTCGTTTGAAGTCTCGAAAACCATGGCGAGAATTCACACGACTCTAAACAATACTTATTTTAGAATAAACGAAGGTAAAATATTTTAAAATCATTTCAAACATTTTAAAATAAAGTTTCCATCCTTTAAAACTCTTTTCGAACTCCAGAAACATAATGCGTTCATACGTGAGAGATATTCGGAATGCAGTCTGGATGAAGCCGTGAAACGTGCACCAATTAAACTCGGCATGATATATCTTTGAAACTTTGCCACTATGCCTTCTAAACAAACACGTGATAGACTTTATGGGAATCATGGAAATATTAAATCTATCTATGACTCGAATAAGTTTTGTTCCGGGAATAAGTCATTGACATACAAATGGACTCAATTGAAAATTTTGTCCTTACTCATTTTAATTAGAAATATATATTTTTAAATTACAAGAGTAAAAATTTTACTTGTACAAGTAAATTAGAAAATTACAAAGGATTTAATTTGGTCTTTTACAATTGAATAATTCCTTTTCACTAGACCTCGACTTTTAAAACACTAAGTGGGAGAGGGGGCTCAATATAAACACCACAGTCTTTATCAGTAATTTAAAATTATGATGCCATCAATTCTTCATGTCAGCTTGATCTGGTCCCCAATTGAATGGTTTTAATCATGGAACTTAAGAATTTTAAAATTCTTAAATTATAGTCTATTGAAATTAATTATGACTATATTCGGTCCTCCCATCGAGGAAGTTCTGCGCAAGTGGGTTTAATTTCATTAGATGAACTGATGGTATACACTCAGACACAACTAATGACATCCTCCCCATCGGAGTCATTGTCATTATGTTGGATAAAAGTTCTCGAATTGTTTGGAGTACATAATTGAAAGACGAAAGTCTATTTTGGTCAAAGCGAAATGATTTAAGCTCCCATTGAGAAATTTGACTTCATGAGAGATTAGGATGTTTGACGGAATTTGCCACATTCGCTAATATGTATGATTTTAATGATAAATAGGAATAAAATGATAAGCAACCACAATTTTAATGCAACAGAATTGAAAAGACTTTTATTAGGGAGATGCCTAGCATTTTACTACATATAGGGGTCTGACAATAAAAAGAAAATATATTATTAATTATTCGTGTCGTACATAAGTTTAAAACATCGAAAAATCACTCGGATTTCATAAAAGATGATAGGTTGCGGTGTAGATATTCTAATGGGGACTACTGTCTTTGTCTGTCACTGCTCTTACGTGCATTTTCGGAGGTAGAAACGAATAAAAGTTCAAAGATGCGGGCGGTAACTGATCTTCTTCAGGCTCGTCATCCGTCTGGAATGAAAATAATTAAGCAAATATGCCAAGTAGATAACTTTTATTTATATACAAGATATATAATACGATAAGAGGTTAAAAAGTAATAGAAGAACATTCTTGAATTTATACCTGTTTAAACAAACTAAAATATCATAAGACTATTAGGGTAATACTGAAGCTTATTGATATGTAAATGAATAATATGGTGAAGATAACTGAACAACTATGTATTGAGTCACTGTGATATTGGTTAAGATAATAACATGATAACCCATAAATTATTGGTTATAGGGCTGCAATAGCGTAGACATACCATTACAATATCGCTCAAGGCCTAAGCAAGCAATCCCAATAATCGAGGAATAGTAAAATATAACTCGACACACTTAGCTAGAGTGGCACTCGTACGTATGTAGCAGTACACAAAATTAGGCACTCAACATCTAAGTCCTACAGGCTAATTAGATTTACTGTGGGTATACTGGGTCTAATCCCTGAATTGCAAGGTATGCTACTAGGGTTTGTACTAATAAGGGTTATGAATTGTAGGGTTATATGCTATCAATAATAGACTGCTGAGCTCTGTCATGGTGAAGGGGTTTAGTGGTTTGGTATAATGGTTTTATCGAGTTCAGGAATAATCGAGAATATCAAGGGAATCAATATTACGGTATAAGTTTGAACTACTTAAAGGATTTCATATTGAATTTGGAGTTCAAAACTATCACAGAGTGATATAGCAACAAGAATTTGAAAGACATAAGCTCAAAATTTGTCTAAAATTTAAATTTAAATCACCTACTTGAGTATTATGAACTCTGATTGGTTGTGCGGATAAATTGCCTATAGACTTGGTAGTCTGGAGCCATAACAAGTGTAAGTAGGCTATATAGGTCTAAAATAATGTTTATGTAATGAAACATGATGATAATTAAAAAGTAATTTCACTGTGAAAATAATTAAAAGGGTTAAAGTATAAATTTTAAAACCTTTTTAAATAAATTATTTCTCCTTGTACATTAGGAATAAAATTAGTTCCAAGAGATAAATTAAGTCTAATTATACTAAAGTAATTATAAAAAAAGTTTGGACAAGTTTTGAAATACTTGAAAAAGTTAGCTGGGGATTAAGTTTAAATATAAAAGTTAAAATTTAAACTTAAAAATGACTTTCTTGAGAAAACACTTTCCTGGAATCCAAATAGTTGATGTAATATACCAATTTTTTCACAATTAAAAAATATGAAAATTAATGTTTATGTGGGCTATAGGTCTAAAACAATGTTTCTGTAATGAATCAGGATAAAAATTAAAAAGGAATTTCAGTGTAAAAATAATTGAAAGGGTTGAAGTATAAATTTCAAAACATTTTTAAATAAATGTTTTCTCCTTATAGATTAGGATTTAAAATTAGTTTCAGGAGATAAAGGAAGTCTAATTATACTAAGTAATTTTAAAAAAAGTTTGGGGAAGTTTTGAAATTCTTGAAAAAGTAGGCAGGGAATTAAGTGTAAATATAAAAGTTAAAATTTAAACTTAAAAACTTTCTCGAGAAAATATTTTCTTGGAATCCGAATTAGGTGATGTAACAAACCAGTTTATTCAGAAGTAAAAAAATAAAAATATTGGAAAAAAATCAAAAAAATTTAATTGGAGACGCACCCTCATGCGCCTAGTCAAATCTGGGATGCACCTGGTTTGACCTACACTTACGTGCGTGTGGTTTAGTCATCTTCAACCTCTTGACATTTTGACTTTAGGGTTTTAAAACTTTGACCTCTATTTCGAAACGTTTTAGAACTCTTTTCAACTTGATTTTTGAATGAATGTTGTCTAATTTTTGAAGACGAATCTAACTATATTGTTTTTTAGAATTTTGGTGGGCTAAATCGAGCTATTGGATTTTTGTAAAACTGATTACATTTTGACCAAATGGAACTATTCAAAGGTTATTATTATCATTTTTACATTATAAAGGTGTTATTCTATATAAAAAATAGGGAAGATTAAACTTAGTTTAAAGGAGTTTGGGGAGTAGAAACTGAGAATTTGGTTTTTGAAAATTTTAAGGCCGAAAACTGTAATTCCTGATTTGAGATATCAAGAGCCATTTATAGTTCAATTAAACACATACCTAGGTTCCTGAGAACCTAAGCTCAACTTACCCAACTTTCAAATAGGTTTAAAGTCAGGGAAGTAGAATCCACCATTGAAGGTCAAGCTTTAATAGTATTTTCTGGTTTTTAAGCTCATATAGTGCATATACACGTCAACTAACACATGTAAAAACATATTTATACTCTAAAGATATGCAGAAATATAAACACATTCAAGAATCAAACATTCATACATAAAATCACATAAATGTAAAAGCTCTAAAAACTTTACTTTGAAATTGCACTCAGGAAGTATGGATTTCGACTGAGGTAGTAAAGGTTATTTATAGGTTTCATCCAGGAGAGTTTTCTAGTTGAATTGGAGGTGAATTTTGGGCTGGTTTACACAGGTTTATAGCATGGTGCTATTGGATGTAAAAAGGGTACCTTATGCAACCCACATTGTACCACCTATGTTGGCCATCCAGCTGGTGCCATGTCACCAGGGCTTAAAGTTTAAACAAGTTTGGGTTTAAGTTTGAGTCCTTAGGTAGTTTTCATATAAGTTTCAAGATTTATAGTTTGTTTTATGAAAGTTTGGGGGCCTTTGCGTAATTATGCAAACTTAAGGGATTGGTTTATGAAAATCCTATAAAATGTATGTCCTTAGGTTAAACTTTGATTGAAAGTTGGGGTAAAATAGGTATAGGAATGCGTATAATATCCTAATTCTAATCATAGGGGCACTTTGATAATTTAGGAGAATTTTAGGGTTATGCTTAGAATTTTGCTAAATTAAAGGACTAAAGGTTAATTTAAAGTGGGTCGTTACAAGATTTTATTTTATCTCGCGACGAGGGTATGCCAAATTAAAATTAAATTAGAAGTTTATTCTCACACACTATTTTTTATTTACTTTTATTTTTCAAACTTTATAATTCTTAGGTTTCAAAATAGGCCCTTCATTCAACCCAGTTTCTTCCATTTTAAAGGATAACAAACTAACTAGCATGAACTATATTGATTGAAAAATAATCCTATACATTGTTCTTACTACTGAGGTTTATAAGTTTGTCTTCACTGAACCGTACCCTGCCAAGCCTGAGGAAGGGGAACACCAAAGGGATGTCCAATCGTAACCGAGGTGGCAAAAAGTTGATCAATTGGCTCGTTACTATATATTGGACTTTATGACCAATGTGTTGTAACATTAGCATCAATACACTTCAAGCTCTTAGGGCATGATTATGAACCTCGTGGACATGTTTGAGGATCATAATCGAGCCTGAAGACTAGATGCTATGGCGAGGATGGTTAACACCAAGATACAAGAGGGTAGTCTCATTCACAAGAACGTTCTTAAGATGATGTCCATCTTAGGAGAACTGGAGGTTCTTGGATTTGAAATCAACGGGGTAAATTCAATTGTGTGATCCAATCACTATCGAAGTCCTTTAAACAGTTTTGCCTAAACTATTATATGAACAAGTTTAATAACTCTTTGGCGCAACTGCTTAAAGAACTCCAAGCAGCGGAGAAAATCACAAAGCATAAGGGAGTAGTTCAGGTTATTGATAAATTCCCATATTCTTTTGTCCCTCAAGATAAGAATAAAAATAGGGGAAATTCTCAGGCACAATCTTTGGTTATCAAGAATAACTTTAAGCCTCAAGGATCGGGTAAGATTTTAAAAAACAATTATTATATCTACAAATGGCCAGGACATTGGAAGAAGCAATGCCTGGGCTTCTTAGGATGAAAACAAAAATAATGATTTCTCCTTAGTCATTGAGACATGTTTTGTGGTGCAATCTACTCGTACCCGGTGTGTAGATTTGGGATCCATTAATCATGTTTGCAATTCTTTTCATAGGTTTCAGGTAACTAGATAGCTGAGTGATAGGTAAATGTTTATATTCATGGGCGATCACAGCAAAGCAACAATAGTAGAAGTATGAAATTTAGTTTCAAATTATTATGAAGAGAATAAATTAGTATTGGTTGATTGTTTCTTTATTCCCAGCATTAGAAGATATGTGATTTATGTTTCTAAACAAGTTTTGAATGAATACTTGGTTTATTTTAATGATGGTGTTTTTATTAAAGAGGGTAAAATGATGTTTATATTATAAGACTCTTATCACCTGTAAGAGTAAGTTTTATAATTGTTTATGTTTTATTTTGTATTTTTGGTGTATCCCGTTACACAAACACTGCACCTACATAACTTCTCGGGACTCAAAGACAAAGTTGAAGACATTTGAAAGATGGAAGAATCTTTCATCTCAACATCCTTGGAAGAAGTTATGATTTTAATTGGTAAAATGGTTTATTTATTATTTCTGGGGTTTAAGAATTTTTAAGAGGTTATTCTTTTTTAAAAAGGTATTTATATTTTTTTATAGTTTTTTTTAAATTACGCCACCTCGTTCGAACGAGATTTGCAGTCGTTCGAACGAGATTTACCATTTGTTCAAACGAGTTCCTTGATACTTCGAACGGCCAATTTTTTTTGTCCTTTGGAATCTTGTTCCAAGCAATCGTTGATACCAATTCAAACGAGATCACAGGTGTCGTTCGAATCAGGTATATGTTCGTTCGAACGACCGGGAAAGAATTAGTTTTTTAATTAGATCTAATCCAAATCTTTTACACTTTTCCTATTTTAACTAACCTTCGTATGAATAGGACGGACGAGATTAAACTTCTCAAGAACTCTTTTCATAATAAAAAACACCTCTTTTGAGTTATCGTTTATGATCAGATACCTCCATAAACATTCCAAACCCCTTGGAATAATTTAGATTAATTTACCAAGTCACGGAGAAGGTTTCTATCTTATAAACCTTGGTGGAGAGAAATCTCTACTGCTGAATTGTGAAACTGTATTTTCACTGTTGAAGAAGACAAGGCTGATCGGTGGATATCGAGGGTAGACCGCTACGTATTGATGGCTCTTGATCGAGTTGTATTTTATTGAAGGCTTTGAAGGCTCTGCACGTTTTACTTAGATTATCTAAGTTTTATAATTCGATTGTCTGTTAAAACATTTAATAGTGCTGAATATATGGTTTTTCCCTTTTAGGGATTTTTCCTCATCTTTACATAATTGTTTGTATACTTGGTTGGTAATTCAAAATTGGACTACATCTTATATGCACACCTAATTTAATCGAAGATAAAATTTGGTAAAAATAGGATTTTTGGGAGGAAATTTATTATACAAATTAATCCATTGAATCACTTGCAATCTCAAATTAGTATCAGAGCTGGTTGCACTAAAATATCGCGTGATCCCAATTTTTACAGATTTGTTTGGATACCAATATTCTGAAATTGGTTTACAGAAGGTAACACTAAAATATCACGTGATCTTGATTTTTACGTATTTTTTTGGATACCAATTTTCTCAAATTGGTATCAGAGCTGGTTGCACTAAATTAATGTGTGATCATTTTTATAATTTTTTTTATATCAATTATTCTAAAAATTGTCGATCCTTAAAAATTTGTATTTAATGGATAATCTGTATAATAGGATGCCTATTTTTTATGTTTCAAACTATGCCAACTTGAAAGAAAGAATGAAGTCCACATTAAAAGGAATAGATGAACGTGTTTGGCAAGTTTGTGAAAGAGGGTGACACCATCCACAGTGAGAGTTGATAATGTCGAAAGTCTTAAACCCGTTACTACTTGGACGAAGTATAAATTTAAATGGAGTACTTAGAACTCTCGCATCTTAAGTGCCATTTCTAGAGCCATCACCCCTAACAAGATCTGTCACATTATGACATGCGCCACGTCTAAAGAAGCCTGGGATAACCTCCAACTCACTCATGAGGTAATCAATGTTGTGAACTATTCTTAGCTACAAAATCTTAACACATAGTTTGAGACTTTACCATGCTAGAGTCTGCGTCTTTTGACAAGTTTTATGCACGTTTATCGGACATAGTTAATTCTAGTTTTAATTTGGGTGAGAAAATTCCTGAGACGAGAGTTGTTAAGAAAATTTTGAGATCCTTTCCATCCCGCTTTATTCCTAAGGTAACCGTGATAAATTCATTAGGGATACTATATACTCTTAAGTTAGAAGAACTCGTAGGAGATCTTCAAATGTTTGAGATATATATGTTTCCTAAAATAGTTAAACCTAAGGTTATAGTGATTGGATTGAAAACTCAAACTAAGAAAAAAATGTTTGTGATTCCGAGTCTGAGTTTGATTTTGAGTGTGATGAATTAGGCATTTTTGCAAGAAAATTTAAATATTTCTCAAATTTCCCAAAGAAAAGACTTTTGAGAAAAAGAAAAATGAGAATGAGGCAAGAGTGGTTATGAGAAAGATGAATAGATAAGATGCAATGAGTGTGAGGTAAATGGGCAAAAGGCACATGAGTGTCCTATTAGGCTTTAGAGACAGGTTAAGAAAGTTACAAATAAGGCCACTCTTAGTAATAGTGAAGTAGAGTTGGTGAATTCCGAGGATGAATCACCACATGAACTGTGTTTTGTGTTCATGACTAGTCATGTTAGTACTTTTAGTTTGTCCCACATCGATGAGGACATTACTAAATGTGAGTGTTTTGACGATGTTTCGATTCATTTTAGAAAGAGTGAGAGTGAGAGTGAGAATGATAATTTGAGTGAGGGAGAAAGTGGACTTGAAAAAGCGTTTAGTGATCTTTACATCGAGACATTAGAAGTGAAAAATCTTAATAAATATTTACCCCTTAGGGTTTTGTGATTTAGAGAAGGAAGTGGAAGTTTTGAGAGAGTGTGAGGCGTTAGCGGTTCAAATTGAGAAGGTGAAAATTTCTTTGTGTGGGCAGTTGATCATTAGAGGTAGGGACAAGACTGATTTGACTAACACCGTGTCTAGTCTTAGGAAAGATCTTCAAGCTTCATTAGAGACTCGTGAGAAACTTGAAGCCCGTATATACCAACTCGAGAGTGATCTCGAACATACCCGGGAGGTTAAGGTCACTTTAGAGGAAACATTTAAGAAGGTTGGAAAGATGCTCATTGGTCCAGCGTTAGGTAACATTAAGAGGCAAGAAATAGGTTATGATGATGCATCCACTTCCAAATCTGCACTCGATCCGGTTCTCGAGTTTGTGATGGATCTTTATGGCCCTTGCCTTAACCAACCTAGGAGATTCAACTCACCTAGTAGAGCTCGTCCTAGACGATTTGAGCAAGGTAAAACCAATCCCATGTAAGTTTATTCCCATTGCAAACGAAGAGGTCACCTTACAGAGTGTTATTTTAAGCATGGGAAAGTTTCTCATATGCGTGTTCCCTGATATGGTCCCACTCGTGTTTATACACATGTTCCTGAACACACTCCCACACGTGTTACTCTGTTATGTAATATCCCGTACATGACCATAGATATTTTGAGAGTTTTCGAGATCAAGTAGAGTATTTATTCAAGACTTCACAAATTTTGATAGAGGAATTTCTTAGGATGTCATCTCCTTTTGAGAACTCCTCCGGGCCTAATGATTGAGGTTGACTCTTGTTTCTAGAATAGGGAGACTATAATGTTCATATATTATGTCCTTCTTGCTAGATTGTTTTATCATTGCATATTCTTATGTTTTCTTTTTGTTATATTTTTTTAGAAAAATCCAAAAAGAGTTTTGTTATTATGGAAAAAGTTCAAAAATAAAAACAAATTTTCGATTTTTTAAGATGAAAAAGATTTTATTTTTGACAATTTTTGTAAAAAAGACAAATGGAATTTTGTATTTTCCTTTATCACCATATATGGATGAACATTTAAGATTTCCAAATCACCCCTTCATTCCATCCGTACACATAACTTTTTCATCGTGTTTTGAGACATAACTTTGTTTATATAATGTGCTTAATAATGTTTGGATATCATAACGTTGATCTATGATGGCCACTATCTATATGTTAGACTCCTTGTCTCCTTTATTGGACACATGCACGATCTTTATGAACATTGTACTTACTTGTCACTTGTCGAATACAATGTTTTCATCTTAATTTTTCTTAATAATGAACCAAATGTAAAAAGAGATAAGCTATGCATATAAGAACCATTGCCTGAATTTCATTTATTTTTTCGATTTTTTTTATTTGTTAAGCAATGGAAATGGGCTATTAAAGATAAAAATATTTTTTGCATTAAAATCCGCCATTTACATAGAAGAGCCTAAAAAGATTAAAGGCATATAAAAACATAATTGTCTGACGAATTTTATTTAGATTCATTAATGCTTCACTACATATGAGCACTATGATTTCTTTAAAATAATTGAGAGTAAATTCTTATATATGAGAGATTTTGATGGAGTTAAAGTCGAAGCTCAATGTGTTTTCCCAAGAAACTTTCTTGAAATGTTTTAAATAGGTTAGGATTATTGGTATCATAATCATTTAAGTTCATGATATTTTGATTAAGTTGAGTCGATTTCATATGAGTTCACAATCTTTACACTTAAGGTAGACTTTGAGTTCTTTCGTTAGGAGTGTCTCATGACTCCGTGCACACTTGTTATGAATGTTTATGTTGATTTATCTAGATGACCATCACTTGTACCCACACAAGATGAAGACAAAGCTAGCCAAAAGGAAGATCCATTCTATTCGAAGACTTGCACAAATATTACTTTCCATTTCTTGATTTGGGAGGGTAGTTATTTTTTTAAGTCGATAGGATACAATTTGACTTCGATTTGTATTTTGTATCGGAATAGCCACTTGGGAAGATTCGTAAGAGAAAGTTTTATAATTGCTCATGTTTTATTTTTATATTTTTGCATATCCTGTTACACAAAAATTGTACCTACATGATTTCTCGGGACTCGAAGACAAAGTTGGAGATATATGAAAGATGGAAGAATCGTTTGTCTCAACATCCATGGAAGAAGTTATTGTTTTAATTGGTAAAATGGTTGGTTTTAATTTATGGGATTTAAGGATTTTTAACAGGTTATTTTTTTTTCTTTCTAAAATGGCATTTTAAATTTTTTAGGGATTTTTTTTTAAAAATCATGCCACCTCGTTCGACCAAGATTGACAATCGTTTAAATGAGATTGACCATTCGTTCAAACGAGTTGCTTTATACTCCGAACAACGCAATTTTTCCATCCTCTAGAATCTCATTCGAAGCACTCGTTCGATACCCGTTCGAACGAGATCATGGGTGTCATTTGAACGAGGTACAGGTTTGTTCGAACGACCGAACGAGAATTTGATTTTTAATTAGATCTAATCCAAATATTTTATACTTATCCCATTTTAACCAGCCTTCTTATAAATAGGATGAATGGGATTATACTTCTCAAGAACTCTTTTCATAATAAAAAATCTCTTTTGAGTTCTCTTTTGTGATCAAACACCTCCATAAACATTTTACCAAGTCACGAAGAAGGTTTATATCTTATCCTTTGTGGAGAGAAATATCTATTGTTGAATTGTGAAATCAAGTTTTCACTGCTACAGAAGACAAGGCTGATTGGTAGATACCGAGGGTAGACCGCTACCTGTGGATGACTCTGGATTGAGTCATATTCTATTGAAGGCTTTGCGCGTCTCACTTAGATTGTATAAATTTTGTATGTCAATTGTCTGTCAAAATATTTAATAGTGCTTAATATATGGTTTTGCCTCTTTTAGGGATTTTCCCTCATCTTTGCATAATTATTTTCATGCTTAGTTGATAATTGAAAATTGGACTACATCTCATATGAACGCCTAATTTAATTGAAGATAAAATTTGGTAAAAATAGGATTTGTTTGTGGCAATTTATTATTCAAAAGTAATCTATTGAATCACTTGCATTCTCATCACCACTACTACTTATTACTAAATTGAAGAACTTAAATGGGAATACTATAAAAAGAAAAGAACCTTTTAAGTTGAACAAAATATATATTTGGCACTTGCGCTTAGGCCATATCAGTCTAAAAAGGATTCAAAGACTGGATTCAAATGAAAATTGAGTTCATTTAAAGTATAGGCACTTCTAGTTTGTAAAACTTGCTTAGAGGGTAAGATGACCAAGATGCCGTTTATGGCCAAAGTCTACAGAGCCAAAGATATGATGGAACTGGTTCATTCTAATTTGTGGGGCCCTATGACTATCCGGTCAAGATGTGGTTACGAGTTATTCACCACTTTAATTGATGATTACTCAAGGTTTGGGTATGTTTACCTTATGCAGCATAAGCCTTAAGCCTTTGAGAAGTTCAAAGTGTATAAGGACTATACTGAAATGTAGACAAGGTAAATTAATCCAAACTATACGATCTGATCGTGGAGGTGAGCACCTCTTGAGTGAGTTTAGGGATCACTTGTTGGAGATTATGATCCCATACCAATTATCTACACTAGGCACACCATAACAAAATGGTTTAGCGGAAAGAAGGAACACGAATCTTTTGGAAATGATTGAAAATGAAACTTGTTTACTAGATTATTAACTGAAAGTTAAAGTTTAAGTAAACTCCGAAAGTAAACTCGTTGAACAAAATGCTTTTCGAAAATACATAATATGTGTAAAATACATTTTAAATATGGATGATGGATCTGTTAGATAGATTTCCTTAGGTTTTTAAAAAAAACCTATACTAATTCTTTACCGAGAAACCAAACAGATAAGTAGTTAAGAAAAATCAAGCAAATTTGACATAAAATTTTTTAACGTGGTAAAATCCCAAATTAGGGAAAACCTCCATGGTGACCTCTACGCCACAAAATAAAAAATCCACTAAAAGCAGTCATAGATTACAAGGTTATAGGCACTAATCATGCGTATCAAGATCCTAAGACTAAGTCAGAGATTATACCTACACGAGTTTTCCAACTCTCAAAGGTAGTTCTGAACAACTTTGATCTCCCTTTAGCAGCTTCCTTGCTTTCTTCTTATCCTGTGGTTGTAGTGCCTCAGACAACACAGTTTCTCTCAAATGAACCACAATCTAAGTGTTCGTGTGAGAGTGAATAGTGATTATTATGTGACTATATGCAAACATGCAACTCACCCTCTCAAGTTATTATACAACAAGTTCCTACGAATTACATACAATCTAAATGACATGCAAATATATCTCAAATAAGTTTTAAAAATCAAACTTCAAACACTTTTTCGAATCTGAAAGATAATCTCTTTGAAAATTAGATCTAGGTTGTTTCAAGACCTTATTTATACATGTATTTATTTCACAAACTGTGAAACATTAATTTTTGAAACAAAAACTTTTCAGATTTGAGAGTATACAAAATCAAAAGTCTATTTTTCAAGATTATTTGAAAAAACAGATTGGATCTATAAAAGATATACAGTACGAACAAAAGATCCAAAGAAAGAATAACAGGAAATCTAATATACTAAGTGTAATATACCTTTTTGTAGATCTCACATTTTCTAAAGAGAAAGATGAGATTTATAGTAAGGTTGGTTCCTAAGAGAGACACCGATTGAAGAGATCTTCAAATAGCATAACCAAACACCTCAACACCACCACAAAACCTCAACATCTTTACTCTCAAATTTAGGGTTTTCTTTAGGAAGGGTTTGGTGTTTGGTTAGACAGAAAAACATTTAGGGTTTCAATATATGAACTGGTTTTTCTCTATCTCTCTCTATTCTTTTTCTCTCTCTACCTTCTCACTTCTCTCCTATTTTTCTCTCAAAGGAGACGATTTGTAAAACTTCTCTAAGGCTGAACCAAGATGCCTTCAAATACTAGACATGGAAGGATCGAGAAGGGTGAAGGTAATCAAGGATTAAGATTCAGTCTCACTATTCAACGTTTCATCCAAGGGATGAGGATGCACAACTGTTATTTTAGCGCTGATTGGCTGGTTTGGGTGTTACAATGAGTGTGTTTAAAGACATGCAGAGCGTAGATAGAAAATGATCCAAGGGCTGCAAATGAATCGCTCAACTTAGACACATAAGAAACACAAAAGTGACTAGTGGTGTACACATACGTGTTGAGATCTAATTGAATTAAAAACGCGTGTTTTATAATGTTTCATTAATAGAAATTATACCCACAAAAGTTTCAAGCGGTTTGACATTCTACCCTGGCATAGTTTTTAGGAGAAATAGTATTTCAATTTTAACCCTAACACTATTAAAAACATAATTTTAATTAATTGAAAAATAATTTTAAATGATTTATAAATGTTTTTACAAGATGTTAGAAAAATTCCTAAAAATTATTCAAACACTTGTGCACACATATAAACACCTATATGTATGAAATGTGTCCTATTGTGTGTTCAAGAGTTCAAGGATACTTCCTTTTAGTAGATATTGGAGGTTCTTGGACTGGTTGATCTTGTTGAAGCTTGAAAACTTTTAAAGGGGGTTGCTCTTTACAAAACTGAAACATTTTGTCACCATATCCAAACTAGTTGGAACTCTTATATGGCACAAACTCAAGTAAGTAAACCATATAATGTGTTCTCAATCTCGCCCTTTGGATATTGAAGACAAAATTCCCTTGAGTAACATGTACTCATGGGTAAAATTGAAAATCCTAGATTTCCTATACAAACGAGCTACCTACCCATTCATATCCTAGAACCTAAAATAAGAGGAATAAAATACATAACTCAACTACTGTACAAACCATTACCCTAAATATCCGATGTTATAATAAATGTTTAAGAGTGATTATGTAAGAACTATCATTCCTATGGATTTTCTAAGAAATTCAAATATAATATTATCCAAAGGTATTGTAAATTGATCAGCTAATTATTTTTCATTATTGAGATACTCAATATCAAGCTCTTTGGATTCTACAAGCTCATGAATAAAATGATGTCCAATCTTTATGTGCGTAGTTTGTGAGTTCTGGATCGGAAATTTTGATATATTTATAGCACTCTTGTTATTGCAATACATAATCAATTTTTCTTCAACGATACCATAATCACTAAGCATCTTCAAAATCCATAAAAGTTGGGCACAATAACTACCCACTGCAATGTACTCAGACTCGGCTATAGAAAGGGATATGAAGTTTTGTTTCTTACTACTCCAACCTACTAAGTTGTTTTTTACATAGCAGCAGGCGCCAGACGTGCTTTTACTGTCGTCTGAACATCCTGCCCAATCGGCATCAGTGTATCCTACAAGAGAACTTGTGGTGTCCTTTGTATACCAAATGCCATAATTTAATGTACCCTTAATATATTTAATGATTCTTTTAACGCACATCATGTGGGTTTCTTTATGAGTACATTGGTATATTGTACAAATACACACAACGAAGGATATGTCTGGTCTGGACGCAATAAGGTATACCAGACTCCCTATCATACTTCTATATAGAGTTGGGTAGACATCTTTCCCATTTTCTTCCTTAGATAATTTAGTTGACGTGCTCATGCGTTTTCGTGCTGGTTTAGAGTTTTCTAGCCCAAACTTTTTAATGAGATGAACAACATATTTTGATTGAGTGATAAATAAGCCATAATTAAATTGTCTTACTTGTAATCCTAAGAAAGACTGTAATTCACCCATTAACGACATCTGAAACTCAGCATGCATGATATTGGAAAGGTCCTTTACTTGACTTGAATAAGTTGAACCGAATATGATATCATCAACATATATTTGGGCAATCAAGACATGTTTTTCTGTTTTTCTAACGAATAAGGTTTGATCGTTTTCCCCACGAACAAATCCATTCGATACCAAAAAGGTAGACAAGAGCTCATACCAAGCTTTAGGATCTTGTTTCAAACCGTATAAGGCTTTCTTCAGTTTAAATATGTTATCAGGTTATGAAAGATCTATAAGTCCATTCAGTTGTTCTACGTATACCTCCTCAATTAAAATTTCATTTAAAAATGCAGACTTAACTTCCATATGAAAAAATTTAAATTATAAATGGCCTGATATGGCAGTGATAAGATGCATTGACTCACGACGAATAATAGGTGCAAGCGTTTCATCAAAGTCAATTCCCTCTATTTGGGATTAGCCTTGTACAACCAATCTAACTTTATTTCTAATTACCTCCCCATTTTCATCAGTTTTATTTTTGAAAATTCAGCGAGTGCCAATAACCTTCTGATTTTTTGGTCTAGGAACAAGATACCACACATCATGACTCTAAAACTGGACAAGCTCTTCTTGCATGGCATTGATCCAGAATGTGTCACAGAGGGCATCGTTTACATGTTTCTATTTTATAAGAAAAACGAAGCATGCAAACTTAACCACCTTTTGAAGTTAAGATCTTGGTTTCACTGGATCAAAAGGATTACCAATAATCTTTTCAATGGCGTGGTCTTTAGAAACCCAAGTTGGTATAAAAGGACTCTCAGGTGGCAATGAATTAGTTATCTATGGAGGGTCAACAGTAAAATTGGTTTCAACCTCATCCAAGACAACTGTTTGACTGGCACTACTCTCAGCACTAGTATCATTTACAATTACATTAAATGAATCCATTATGACTTTGGTACGATAACTAAAAACACGATACCCAAGAAAGATTCATTTATCTCCTCGGGTTTCAAATTTTGAGAGATTTTCTCTATCCTTGCAGATATAACATACACTTCTGAAGGTTTTGAAATATTTCAAGTTAGGATTTTTTGTGGTACCAAAGTTCATAAGAGGTCTATTTCGAATTTTTCCTAAGGTATACATGATTAATAATATGACACGCAGTCTGTACGGCCTCAACCTAAAAGTATTTAGGCAGATGTTTTACATGAAACATCATCCTAACCATCTCTTGTAAGGTCCTATTCTTTCGTTCAACAATTCTATTACCTATACAGTTTTCTGTAACACATGAGTCATTGAACTCTCCACTTCTGTCACTTTTAATGCAACATACTTGGATGTCCTTATCGTTCTCTATTTTTAAAAGAATTTTTAAGAACTCACGAAATGTAACAGATTTATTTTTCATGAAAGCAACCCAAGTACATAGTGTGTAGTCATCCACAATAACTAGGATATAACTGTCACCACAGAAGCTGACAGTTTTTGAGGGACCCATGAGGTCCATGTGGATGATTTCCAAAGGTTTTGAAGTTAAAACATCTTTAGCTTTCTTGTGAGAGGATTTACTTATCTTCCCCTCTTGACAAGGATCGCAAATAGGGTTAGAAGGATTTTTAATTTTTTTGGCAAGCCTCTAACTATTTCTTAGGAACTTAACCTACGAAGATTATAAAAATTTGTATGTCCCAATCAATTGTTCTATAGATCAACATCTTCTAATCTGGCAACTTAACAAGATTCAGACTTTGGAATTGTTGTGTAATAGTTATCCTCATATTTGTTTCTAGTTAAAATACAGTTTCCTTTTTTTATTTAGAATTTTGCAATCAGTTTTTGAAAAGGTAACAATATGACTGGAATCACAAAACCGAGATATGCTCAGCAGGTTAGCCTTAAGACCTTTAACTAATAGAACATCATTTAGATTGAGGAGCCTTTTCTCGAACAATGTTCCTTTACCTATGATCTGAGATGAAACACCATCTCCAAACACGACATTACCTCCAAAGAAGTCTGTCTTTTTTGTCAATTTGGTTCCATTCCCATCATATGTTTAGAACATCCGGAGTCCAAGTACCAACCAGATGAAATGCGTTGTGCCTTAAAAGCAGTTATGACAATATTGCACTTGAGCTGGGGTAACATATCATCTTTTTTAATCCAAATAGGCCTAGTTTTTAAATTTTTATTGGCCTTTGATTTTAAAAAGGTGTATTGGGTCTTTCTAAATTGTTTCTTCTTAGTTTTAGATCCCCCTTTCTTCTTTTTATAGTTAGAGTTATATGTGGTCCGTTTTGGGAGAACACAGATATTCCTACTTAGACTAGTTAAAAATTTGAAAAGTAGGTGTATATAGTCTCTTTTGAAAACATTTGGCAGTGGTGTGTCCATAAACATCGCAGTATGAACAATACTGGTGGGTGGAAGGCTTAGCTTTATCATTAAAGTCTTTAAAAAAAGGTTTTCCTCCGTTTAGTACAGTTATCCAAGTGTCATTAGTCTTGAGTTTTTGACGTTGGTCTCTAGCAGGAGGACAAACATACTTAGCTGGACCATTAGATTTAGGCTGCTGATTATACTGACTTTGTATTGCCTTAGAGACATTTTTACCACAGTTTACTTTATGAGAGTTTTGAAAATTCTGGCCTTGTTTAACAAAAATAACATTTTCTGGAGATACAGTCGTTTTGCTAGTAAAAACCTTTTCTCCATAACCTAAGCTTGATTTATCTTCAGAATCAAACTTACTTCCAACAATAATTTCCTTGTAAGATTTAGCTTGGGTTTCAAAGTGTAAACATTTTTTTAACACGCTTGAAGCTTTCTGCTTTGATTCTTCCAGTTCAACTAAAGTCGATTTATATCTTTGCTCTAAAACATAGTTTTTCTCAGATATGTCTTTGATTTTTAAGGAAAACTCTTTTGATTCTGTGTCGTGGGCAACGCATTGAGCTGTATAGTCCTAAGCATTCTTTCTAATAGTCTAGTTAAGTAAATCAATACATTTGGTTAATAGATTCACCATTTTATCAATTCAAACACTTTTCTTAAGCGTTTTTATGTATAACTCTTGAAGATCCGGAAGATCATCGTCAGACTCACTAAGTGCATTGTGTGCAGTGTCCCATATTGCGCTAATTTTTTCTGAGGAACTCACGTACACGTTCAATTCATTGACAATATTCACAATTTGACACACTCGTAGGATAACATCATCCAATTTATTCTCATAAATAGTAGGGCATAATACTTTCATTAGAAAATATGCCATCAATATTAACAGGCATAACAGATTCATGAGTAGGCAAGCATACAATATTATTAGTGTAAACAATCTTTGCAAAAAATGACATGCATGGCTCATCACACTGGGTTTATTCAGTTTTATCTTGGTTAGATTCATTGGAGTCGTTCCAAGTCTTACACACATTATCCCTAGTAATGTTGTTTAGTTTGACTCTACATTTATTGCCATAATGTCCTATTTTCCACACCGATGACACTTCACATTTTTTATATCAGTCTTGCTTCGATTATTATCACTAGTCTGTCTGTCATCGTGTCTTTCAAGAGGTCTGAGATTTTGATGACCTTGATAACCTGGTCTGCCATATTTTGAGTCAACCAAATTTCTAAACTTGATTATCTTTTTAAATTGCTTGCTCATAAGAGTTATTTGGTTATCAAGATGATCCAAATCCCAATCATCACTTAGGTTAAGTCAAATCCAATGGATTCATTTTGGGAACAGTCATTTGTGATGAAAAATTAATATTAGATTCAGATGGTCTTTCATTTTGGTCAGTTAATTGCTTTTTATACTCCAACTCCATTTCAGCAGTTCTTAATTTACTACAAAGCAATTCAGGAGTCCGATTTGGGTCATCCATTTCTTTCTATGGCGTATCTTTTATTATCAAATTTAGCAGGTAAAGACCTAAGGATATTCTGCACAATTTCGTTTCTCTCATAGGTTTTACCATTAGCATGCAATTTTGTGACAATATCAGTTAACTTTATATAAAAGTCATCAAAAGATTCGCTACCATCCGTAATCAGTGTGTTATATTGTTAGACTTGCATTTATTTTTTTTCCAGCCTTAACACTTTCATTACCTTCATGGGTGGTGACTAGAGTATCCTAGGCTTCCTTAGAAATAGGGCAGATTTATGTACGTTTAAACTCATGCTCATTAATGGACATAAAAATTCAATACTTTCCCTCATTATTATCTAGAGACATATTTTTCTCTTCTTTAGTAAATTCACTCAGACTGTTCTTAACTCTTGTAGGGTTGGTTTCGAATAAAGGCTTAGTAGAATGTGTATAGCCATTTTCAATCATATCACATACATCATCACACAGTGTTCCTTGAATGAACGCAACCAACCTTACTTTCCAGTAGGGGAACTTGTGTCCATCAAAGAGAGGTGAATGGGAAAGGTTACTGTAATACCCCGTATTTTTATAGCTTTTAAATTATGGGATTTATTAAATTTAATTGAGATAAATTAATTTAATTTTAATCCGGAATGTTGCTTTAAATATTTACTAGCGTGACGAGAGTTAGTAATTATTGGAAATTTGTTATTTGTTGCATATTACTGGATGAGTATAGTAATATATGAGATTTATTTTTATAATATTGTCACATGTGAATAAAATGGCAATTGTGGAAATTTAAGTCGGGACGCGCCTGTGTCGTGTCGGGACTAAATGTGAATTAATAAAAGTGAATATTTTATAAGTTGTTGGTATGGTCGTTTTGAGTTGCTCCAACGCGTCCGGAAAGGTCGAGATAGTCAGAAAAGTGTACCCGAGAGTTTAGTTTGGGTCTCGGGATGTTTTTAGGCTTAATTAGTGACCCGGGAGGGCATTTTGGTCATTTTACAAAATAGGGTAATTAAACCCACGAATTTCAGCCATCCTTACCAGCCATTTAAGTCAGCCTTTTAGGGTTAGAACATTCAGAACCCTAGAACGGCCATTGGAGTAGAGAGGAGAGAGCTCTCAAGGTGATTCAAAGCCAAAAACACCACCATTTGCACCACCGTCACCACCAACGCGTAGATCGCGAGGAGGAGAACGCAACCACACCAATATCAGCAGGAAACCAGACCTCTGAAATCCCAGGCAAGTGTTTAACTTGCGTATTTTCGTTGGTGCAATATTCATATTAGTGTAGGAATGATTAGGAGTGTAATCAATGGAAGAAAACCTCAATTTTGGTAGGGATTTGCATGTAGAGAACAATATAATCATATTCTGGAAATATTATGTAAAGTAGATGATTAACCCACGAATTTTGATGATATGTTAGAAGGAAATTCTGGAGAAAATTGATTAGAACAAAAGTTAAGAAAACATTAGGGTTCTTGATGTTTAAATGAAATTTTGGGTTGTTTAACCATGATTAATGATGGAAATACGCATGTTGAACGTTAAAGACATCTGGAAATATGTTATTATGTTTGTAGTAGGAGTTTTGGGACGATTAGTGTTGGAAAATATTGATTTGGGTGAAGAATTTTGGTAAAACCCGTAACTGCACTTCTGCAGGATTTCGCATACCTGCTTGATCGATCGATCGAGCCTAGAGCTTCGATCAATCGAAGGTTCGATCGATCGAGCCCCAGACCTCGATCGATCGACCCTTCCTGGCAGACTCTTATTTCCCCTTGTTTAATTAATTGAACCTGATTCACCGTGAAATAGCTTTTGGGCTTTATGAATAAAATGTTTTGGGATATAGGAGAGACCAGTAGGGCATATGATTAAGTGTTGAGAACCTTATTATGAGATGATAATTGTATTTTAGGAACAATTATTTAAAGGACGAGGAAACTACGTAATTCAAGCGAGAGATTACGTCAAATACTTATGATAGAGAATAGACGTTTACCTACTGATTTTGCTACTTGGATGGATAGAATCCACGAGTGTTACGTAACTAGTGAGAAAACCCTTCGAGTTAAGGCTAGAGACGAAACCTTATACGTAATCATAATAATGGGAAATTAAGGATAAATGTTGTGACTATGGGTAACGGGAGGAACCTATATTAATATGATGAAATGAATATATTTATATGATTGTGTGTACATATATTATATACATGTGAAAAACGTACCCGTGCTACTTGCTATCCCTGAGGTTACCGCGCTGGGACGATCTTATCCTGTGTTGCTTTATGGGGGATATTGATTCGTACCCTAGAAGATAGAGATCCTAGGTATGGGCTATCAGATTGATAGTCGGACGGTCCTAAGAGACCTGCGGGTATGTACTGACCTCTTGGACTTGGAATCTATGCTTCGCCTCAACGTTGTTTTGTATATGTTAATACAGTTCGAGAGTGATTCCGAACTTGTATTTCCCTTTTGTGTGAGCGATACGGGGATTGGATAGCAGAGTATGCCCGCACCATAGTTTAGTTGGGGTGCTGTTATATATATATATTATACGAGTAGTTAATATATATATGAGGTTATAAACTTTAAACTGCCTACTGTGATTTAATAAGTAGGACATAGTTGTTGACGCATTAATAAATACTTGTTTTGTGAAAGTATGAGAAGACACTGGGAAACTTTATAATTTAATGAAGCTAAAAGGAGAGGAGTGCTACAAATTGAAAGTAACCTTTTTCAAACATTGTCATCATTCGGTTTTGAAAGCTTATGAGTAAGTTAAGATAAACTAAATTATTTGGGAAGGTTAGTACGATAGGCGTGCACATTAGAAGAGAGGTGAGAATTTCTCAAGAGAGTGTCGAACTAATATGATTTGCATTGGCCTGTATCAATTTAAATACTTGCTTAACGTATTTTAAAATCAAACACACTTTCGGGCTCTGACCCGTTTCTCTCTCTCTCTCTCTCTCTCTCTCTTGTATATATATATGTATACTTTCAGGTGCCCAGCCACAGAGGCGTCTTGCTTAGGATCCCTTGAGAAGAACGAGCTGCAGCTTAGGTGGGAGTTACAGGTCACTTGAGTAGACGGCTTCTGTTATTGACTCCACTCCTATTATTCTCATTTATTGGGCACGTGTCGCCCTTTTCATCATTTCATTTGTTGTTGGGATTTTATATTTCATTTATTTCCAGTATTGTTCTATGGGATTTATTCAGGATGGATTTGTGGTTTTAGTTCCAATTGTTGACATTCGAGTGACGAATGTATTATGTTTTTTTGGTTTATTGTGGTGTGATTCTTTATTGTAGAAATGTTGTTTTAATTAAAATAAATCTTTTTCTTTAATTAAAAATTTGGAATGTTTTGTATGGAAAATGTTTTGACACTTAGCTTAATTATTTAGGGTGTTAAATTGGAAAAATTATTTTATCGACAGTGATGCTGAGAATGAACCAACTGTTTACCTTGATTTAATTTAATAAAGGAGTGATCGCCCGGTATTTAATTAGGCAGGGTGTCACAGTTACCAAACTTCTCAAATCTTTCATCCATTTTCAGTAAAAGATTTCAAAAACAGTTTCTGGAATTTCAATCAAAAATACATTTGATAAACCCGCTCAGATACCACTTGAAAATGAAACTTGTTTACTAAATTATTAACTGAAAGTAAAAGTTCAAGTAAACTCCGAAAGTAAACTCTTTGAACAAAACTTTTTTAAAAAATACACAAGAGGTGTAAAATATATTTTAAGTATGGATGATGGATCTGGTAGATAGATTTCCTTAAGGTTTTTAAAATAAAACCTATACTAATTCTTTAGTGAGAAACCAAACAGATAAGTAGTTAATAACAATCAAGCGAATTTGACACAAGGTTTTTTAACGTGGTAAAATCCCAAATTAGGGAAAACCTCCATGGTGACCTCTACGCCACAAAATAAAAAATCAACTAAAAACAATCACAAATTACAAGGTTATAGTCACTAAGCATGCGTATCAAGATCGTAAGACTAAGTCAGAGATTACACCCACACGAGCTTTCCCACTTTCAAAGGTAGTTCTGAATGACTTTGATCTCCCTTTAGCAGCTTCCTTGCTTTCTACTTATCCACTGGTTCTAGTGGCTCAAACAACAAAGTTTCTCTCAAATGAACAAAAAATTAAGTGTTCGTGTGAGAGTGAATAATGATAGTGATGTGACTATATGCAAACATGCAACTCATCCTCTCAAGTTATTATACAACAAATTCTTATGAATTACATACAGTCTAAATGACATGCAAATAGATCTCAAATAAGTTTTGAAAATCAGAATTCAAACACTTTTTCAGATCTGAAAGATAATTGATAAGCACCCAAAAGTGTTTAAATAAAACCCAAAATAGACGATTTTTAATTGCTAATTCTCGATAAAAATGGGTCTTATACGCGTATTTGTCTGTTTTATAGGTCAAACGCTACTTACGGATTTAAAAGCTGTATTTAGAGGCAAAGGTGAGTTAAAAGGAGCTAAACCCCAATTTCCATACCTATTACCATGTCCCCTCACCTAGCCCAGACCATCCCAAACCCCTAGTGTGTGTGTTGTTTTAGCTTTATTATTTTACTATATTTTTTTGGGTAATTTTTATTATTTTATTAGGTATTTTACGATTTTATGTAAATTTTTATTTTACGTGTTGAGAGTGCGCCAGCAATCGATGATTAACTTGTTTAATTAAATTCTAATTTTTAATCTAAAAAATCTTAACTCTTGCAAATAAATTGTGTCAGTAATTCAAACCAAACATGCACAATCAATCACAATATGAGGAAAAATATCCCAAGGGGCAAAAACCATTTTTTTATTTCACTATCATTCGTAATACTTATAAGTAAAGCAAAATACAGTGATAAACGAATACCCGTAGGCGTCAGTTCGTTATCGTCGGTGTTGTCAGTAAGAGATCCTGCAAGAGCTCTAAGTCAGCAATGGAGAACAACTTTCTTCTCCATAAGATTACTCCAGATGATTAGAATAATTGTATCTAGGGTTTATAAGACTCACATATATGTTTGGGAATGTTTTATGAATAAAAAAGGTTTAAAAACCATGAAAAAAGAAATGTGGAAATATGCAGTAGATCTTTGGAAACGTGAGTGCCAAAGACTTGAAAATCGTGTAGAATGGGAACTGCTATTTATACAAAAATTGAGGCGGCGCGATGCTCGAACGAAATGGGGCTGTCGCTCGAACAAGATGACGTTGTTGCTTGGACGACTTTACTCGACATGCAAATGTCACTTGAACGACCTGCTTTTGTCGCTCGAACAATGTCAGCGTTATTTTTTCTTCGCCTCAACACTTAGAAAAATTTATTCTTTCGAAGTAAAAACATTCCAGACCTTTAAAAATATGTTATAAAATTTCTCAAATATTTATGTAAATAATAAACACTCCAAATAAATTATTTTACCATAATCGTGAGTGGAGTTGTGGGAATGATTGAAGAGCATGTTGCATGTTGCATGATGCACGTATGATGATGATGGATGTGAGGATTCAGATCAAGGTCGTCATGGATGATTGTGTTGACATGTCAAATGTAGCGGTATCAGACATACTTGCTGTGATCTAGGACAGACAGAGAATTCCTAGATTCTAACTCGGACATTTATAAAATCATGTCCTTAATTTTATAGGTTAGAAAATTAATATTTAGTTTTAATAGATTTTATTATCTTTATTTTCATTTCCTTTTAATTTAGTTTAGTTTTTATTTTGAGTCCTTTATTAATAGATTATGATTTTTGTATTTTTTTAGATTTTAATTTTTATTAATTTTATTAGTTAGATAGTGTTAGTTTTATTTTTGTTTTTAGGTATAAACAAGAGACACACTATCTTATCCTATGCCCTTACAATAACTAAACATACACCCAACTCATCTTCAACCTCTCTCCTAAACACCCATCATTATTACCTGCTAAACTTCCATCCTTATAAACCCATACCCGACTTAAAAACCCCATGACCAGTGCACTTCACCAACACCCACCAATCGACCTCCTCCCAAACCCATCTCCGGCCAAACTGTCCAAACCCGGAGACCCATCTCAAAAATCAAAACCACATTTAACCCCCCGAACCCCGACCTACGACATTGTCCACGAAGCTGTCCAAATCAGAATCCCAAATTCGCTAAAACCAAAATCAAATTCAATTCCACTAACTTGAAACCTAGACCCGCCCTTAACCAATTCCAGCCCGGCAGTCCCCTATCCGAACCCGTTTTTGACCCTAAAACCCATCAACCCACGACCTCCTACAACTCCAGTCAAACCCAGATCCATACCTGTCCATACCTCAAACCCTATTTTATCCCATTAACCCAAGACCCATCTTCCACCCATGAACCCAGCCTTGACCCATTTCAACACTTAAACGTATCTTCCAAATCCCAATAAAATGAAAGACCAAAAATAAAATAACAAAAACCCATGTGTCTTAAACCTTAACCCCTTATTCCAAGAATGCCCCTCATCACCCCACTATCCCATTACCCTCACTCTATTTACCCCTTATGCGCCTCTCATACCTCACCATTACCATGCACACCTTAGCCTTACTATTTTACCCCTTAGCTCCTTATGCCATATTATAAAACCAAGGAAGACCCAATTGAAGGATATGAGAGAAAACCCTAAAGGGAAGACTTAAAAAAAAACTAGAGATAGAAACACCATATAAATAGTTTTTATTTTGTTTTATTTTATTTAGAGATTTTGTGAGAAGTAATTGTGAGTGATTGAATTGTATTGAAGATAATAGAGTTCAATTTGTCAAATTCAAGGAGACTTGTTTGGAGATTTGTTCTTTTTCTCTACTATTTTATTTTAAATGCCTTTGAATATTTGTTCATCATGTTTAATATCATGTTAGGCTAAATCCCCTTTCAAGGTGTGGGGTGATCCCATTATTTAATATTAATACCGTTTTAATTAGTTTATTTAAATTAAATATCCCTTTGATGATTAACTTTGCACTCTTACATTTTAATTTACGCCTCGAGAGAGGGTAAATGATTTTCGAGAGAAAATCAAAATTCTAGTCTTATTTTCCATTTTAGAATCGAACTTGAGATATGTTTTTCTAAAACGTGAATTTATTTCTTTGAATTTCAACTCTATGCTACTTTTCATGATTTAAACTAATTTAATAAATCGATCCTAACGAGTGATTTATTAAATGAAGTTTAGATTCATTTTTCAAGAGTTGTAGGAGTGTTGAATTTAATTTTCTAAAATGTTATTATTAAAATTAAATTTGCAACGAGAGTTGATTTGTGATTTTCATACTAAGTTGGGATAATTATTTTGAATGAATTAATTAATTTAGATTAACTAGAATATATTTTGTCATTCTATCCCTTGTTAGTCCTCACTTTTATTTCTTCACTCATCTCATATTTTACATTTTATTTAGTTATATTTAACTCATTTTTCATCACACTTTTTAGTTATTTCATTAGACTTTACTCCTAGTTTAGTATATTTCTTCCATTAGTATAGTCATCTCATCATCCCATGAAAATTATTTTAATATAAAAAAGCTAAAAAAAATAGAAAAAGTAAAAAATCAAAAAGGAAATTAAATAAAAAAACGAATTAATTACTTTTCATTTGTTTCATTCCTTAGAGATGGATTGGCATCCTTACTTACTGCTATACAAGTTTATATTATGTTTGTCGGTTTTCAAGGATTTTGATTAGAGAGGCTTTGATAACAACGACACACAAAAAGCTTACTTATCAAATGACACCGTTGCCAATCTTTGGAGTTTGAAGCACTTGGAAAGATTTTGGAGTGTAGTTCATTTGTAATTTATTTCTTGTTTTTCGTACTATTTTTTATTTTATTAAAAGTTTTGTATTAGGCTTTTATAATTTAAGTTGTATTGCGGTGCTTTGAGACACCACTATTTTTTCATTTATATTTGTAATAATTCAAAAAAATAGAAAAAGCATGATAGGGAAATCGAACAAGGTAGAGAAATGGGGTCAAAAGGCAAGAATTTATAAGATTCTCTACTTTGGGTCTGTAGGACTCTCGGGGACGACTGAGATAGGGAAGATCTCCCCCCGGTCGACTCACATTGATCATCATCCCACGCATGTCAAAATTATGGGAGGTACATTTCTCGCGAAACTCTCGCAAGAGAGTCAATATTGTGTGTGCTTATGTGCTCCTATGTGATTTTATTCTCGCATTTATTTTTGAATGGTGTGATGAATTAATCATTTAAGACCTACACCCGGTCATTCACAAGAAGGAATTTCATTACCTGACTCACGTGTTTATCCTTTGTGTGCTACCCTAGCTATCATTAAATTTAAAATCAAATAACTAGCTAGCCCAGTAGGAACACAAATTTTGCAAAGGCGACCACAAAGATATATTTCGTGATTTTTGTCATATGCGGACTTACCTAAAATTTGGCTACACTCTTACTAATTTTAAAGATAAAAATTGGCTACGTGCTGTTAGGATTTGTCCTTTACTTGCGTGTGTCTAATTCAATCTTTTAGTAGTCGATTTTACTTAGTTCGTCCAATATAAAGAGTCCATATTTCCCCCCCGTCTTTTCTTCCCCCCCAAAAAACAAAAAATCAAAAAATATTTTCTTGCTTTCGTTCTCCAAAAATAAATCCAAAAATATTTTCTTTCCATTTGAAAAATATTTTTAAAAAAATACTCTCCTCATGACCGAAGAACGTCCATTATGGGGATACTTTGGCCATTGCCCATTGTCTCAAAGCATGCTTGAAGTTGAACATCTATACTTTACTTAGTGGCTTTAACTCTCAAACACACTTCGTTGATACTCATGAGTCATCCACGCATGCACCTCACATTCCATCGCCTCCAATGATGAGTGTCAACGCGTTAATTGCTTCGCCGTGCACTTGTTGCTTATATAAGGAAAAAAATTCCAATTGAGTCCATTGTATAGTTTTAACTTATTCCCGAAATAAAACACGTTTGAGTCATAGGTCGATTTTTATGTCACGATCCCACACAGACTATGACGTGTTGAAGACGTTGCAGCAAAGATTCAAGGAATTAATTATGTCAAAGTTTAATTGGTGCATGTTTATTCTTCTTCAAAGTTTAATTGATGTCCGAGATCACTCAGGTATGAATGCGTAAATTTAATGAGACTCATAATTTATTTTAAAATGATTAAGGATGTAATTTATATTAAATAAATGTTTTAAAAGTGTTTGAAAAGGTTTACACTTCATTTTAATCTGATAAGGACGGATTAGAGTTGGATTTATGATTAAGTCTTTTCAGAGTTGGTGTAAAATTAAACTCTAATTTCGCACGTCGCTCAAACAACCCGACAAGTAGTTCGAGCTACATGTCATTTTGCTTGAACGAGCTGTCGCCTTAAGAAAAGTATTTATAGGCGTGCTTCCTTCAGATTTTGAACATGTGCATTTTGCGAAAAATCAGTACTCGTAAAAATATTTCTGCACATAATTTTTCTATGTTTTTTCAAAGTTAATGCATCCTTAGAGTTTCAAAGATCCGAGTTATCATTAATATATGCTATAGTGATATTTTTGGCACCAAGAAGAGTTGTTCTACACTTGAACATTGTTGGTTTTGCGGTGAAGATTTGGTGGAGTCCGGTTTCAACATTATAGATGTTATAAGCCATATCGATGGACACTGAAACATACTCGAACGCGTGTGTTGTGGACATGCATCGTGGAAGAAGGTTGCTTTCTGTGTGGGTACTGTGAGAGGAGTTATTGAAGATCAGAGGAGCGTCAAGTCTCGTGGGTGGATTGAGTCGTTGAGTAAGACTACCGTCTGTACCTTTATAAAACCATATTCATAGTGATTGTCTGGCTTAGTCCGTCCGAGGTTTTTCCCGTTGTGGTTTTCCTTGTACTTTCGGCGTTGTGAGTATTCTTTACTTTATTTTACTTGCTTTAATCACTAGATGAATATTTAGGATTAATCAAGATAAAATTTGGTTAAGTTTAAATTGTTCACAACTTGGTGCGTATTAAATAATTGGAAAAAGTTTTTTCACAAAAAGAGAAAATTATTTTGTCATCCTTAAAAAACTTTCTAAATTAGAAAGTAAAAGGGACCATCAACTTTCAAGCCGATCACTTACCCCATGAGTGTCCATACTTTCCATATCCATCCGAAACCACCATGGCCCAAGTGTATCCATTTGACAATGTTCCATAACCCACCTCGGCCTATTATGATAATATATTCAATCCCGAGTGGTGTGAGTACCCAAGATATTCGTGGAGGACCCTTTCACGTAATTTGAATCACAACCTTATGTTGCGAATCCTCACATATTCCGATAGTCATCATGGCAATCAAGTTCACCCCATACCGGTCAGTCACCTCACTACGCACCCCATGATTATCAACCTTTTATCTCTCACGGAGATTCTTCTCCCATGTATGACACACTTGACCCCTCTCCCCATACTTCATATGAGCATTCTCCGTTTCCTAATGTCCATAGTGAGTTGTGTCCACCTCCACCACTACCACCACCCATCATTCCACCACCATCTTCCATTTCCACTCTCAAAATCCTCTTGCAAAAGACATCCTCGAACAAGATCAAGCTACTCAATATCAAACTGAAGCCCTTCAATGGCTTGAACAACTCTATAATGAAATTGAGTGTGCGAACGAGTCGGATTCCACCCCAAGTCCACCCATTGTTGTCCCTTCGTGGAGCGATGATGAGTTGTCTTGTGCCACTAATTTTGAGTGTGACCAACCCTATCACCACGAGAATCTCGAAGTTGAGACCACCCTGTGGTCTGAACCTCAAGTTGACAACCATGTTGATTTACCTAATGATTGTAAGACTGATCAAACATAGTCTTGTCCAAAATAACCCACCACTGAGGTTCATATTTTCCCTCCCAATGAATCCAAAAATATGCCCGAGTCTACATCTATTGAGCCCACCGCATGTGTTCTCGAGAAACCACTTCATCATAGGTTAGCTCCGTGTACGAGTGCTCACCATTTTCTCGAGATTGCATCAGAGACGGTTCTCACCTCTCTAGATATGGATCCGGTCCTACTATGCATGGATCCCTTTGAGCCCAATATCTCTAGTGATTCCTCTATCTACGATCTTGGTGCCTTGTTAGATTTTTCCACCACTTCGGATGGTGACTTATGGGTGGATAAGTTGATCACTCAATTGTTTACTACCACACTTCCTCCTGCGAGTGCCATTGCGGATCACTATGTGCCTCATGAGGAGTGCGTGTCTCCAACTATTGAGTTGGATCATCTTCCTCAACTCTTTATCCCACCCGACCCACCCAGTATTTCACACTCTGCACCACCATGTTTGGACCTTGTTCCCTTACCATTTTCATCTACCCATTTAGGTCCTTACTTAAACCCTCCACCCACCCATGAACTCCACGACCCCACTTATGAGTTCTTCCCCCATCCCTCCATTCACGAGAGTATATGTGGCGCCACTCTCACTGGTGACATTGAGCTTGTTCCTTCATGCACACTACTTCCTTACAGTGTTGATTTTTCCCAACGTCAGCTCACTGATATGTCGGCACGACCATTATCATCGTCCATTTATAGAATGACCGTGTGCTTTCTATGAACCCCACCCCATTCCAATTGCCAATTTATATTGCCTTCCTCACCAACTAGAGCATCATGTCTATATGGCCCTTGTTGCCCTCACCTTTCGGCTCAATAAGTCCCGTGACCGGTACCTCTTAACCCTCACCCTTGCCTTTCGTTCATATACCTTTCTACCAAACCACCCTTGGTTCAACGATGCTTTTCATAGTGTGATGCACTTTGCCATACAAGTGCATTGACCCGTTTTAGCCTTTATCCAACAAGACTGATGCTTCAGTCTTGTTCGGGGGTGATTATCATCACCCCATTTTTCTGCCACCCCATGTTTTCAAACATCTTATATTTAGGGTTAGAACGGTTCGGTCTGTCTAAAGACATTAAACTTAGCGCTACCGGGAGGCAGCCCGTCATGTCATGTTTCTGAGTACGAGTCTTATCCTGTTTGGGGATGGTGTGATTTACCATATTTATAGACTTGTACACATTTTTATCTTATTACTTATTCAGGTTCTTCTTGAATTCATCTGCCCACTTCATTAACGGTTGATTATTATAATCTCTTTCCTCTCTTCTGCTCTCAATTTTAAAAATCATTTTACTTAAAATCGAGGACGATGTTCCTTTTTTTTGGGTGGGTGGGTAGGAAATTTTGTCAAAATTATACCTCTTTTGAAAAAAATTTAAGACCTGATTTGTAAAATTTTCATCCATTTTCTTTCGTCTCACTCATTGACGTGAATTTTCTATCATCCATCTATTAAAGTCTAGGAATTAAGCTAGAGGATATTTTTTCAAAATAGCTTATGTAATACGTACCAAGGGATTTTGCACCATGAATTTCTAGCATCAACAAAATTTACACACTTACCACGTCACTACGATTTAGAGTTGGAGAGTATTATAATTCTCAAGAAAACCTTAAGGATCACCAATGGAGACTTTAGCTTGTGAGATTCGTGCCTTTCACCTTTCAAAGAGTTTTACACAATCTCCGAGTCACAAGTTGATTCAACTTACTTTGGGTCTGCATTTAATCATTATATGATATCATTATTCTTCACCAAATTTTGGCTTGATAACTGAGAACGACATCATTTTCGAGTTGTAAGAAACACGTGTATTGAAGTTTGTCCCGATCACCAGACTTTAACCCATACATCAATCAAATTCCACATCCATACATCTTTCGTTTTCCATATCATCACCATCTACCATCCTTATTTTCATACCACCATCGCCACCCACCATTTTAAAAAAGACAAGAGTGTTGAGAATATAAAAGAAAAAAATAGAAAAAAAAGAAGAAAAAAAGAGAAGAAGAGAAAAATAGAAAGTTATAGTCAAGTTCTTGTGAAATAAAGACATTTGTTCCTCAAGTATGGAACACTCCTCTCAAACATCCAATATCCATCCATCATATCACCATCCTCTCCTACCTCATCTCCTACCATCTTTCTCATTTCAATTCCCCCTCACCCATACACATCCATATTTTTCTCTAGGTGTTCGGGCAAATGAAGGTTAACATGGTGAATAACTCGACGTTCTCATTATTGTGATTAACATTCTTTCATGATATCATTTTTATTTCTAAATGTTTATTCTTCTTATATGTGTGTGAGACGTTTGACCTTGATTACATTTACTCATACCCTCACACACAAGGGCGATACACTTACCCAAATCTCGTGAGTTCGTTTAAGAGAGATATATCCGTGAGATTTTGAAGTTGAAACATTGATTCCAAAAAGGCGATCTAGGAATTATTCTTATGATGCTCGACCCATTTTGAATAATTCACACCACACACATTGAGTTCCAGGAAGGATGTGCCTCGAGTATTCACTTAGCTAAACTTTTTATACCCTTCTGGCTTGTATTCCACAAAATATTTATCTCGTGAAGGGTTGTGTGATTATTCTACTTTTAACAAGAGATTGACTGCCGTTTGCAAATAAAGAATTTTGTTGGTATATTCCTTGCAAACCCTCACGAGAAAAAACTCGTCCTGTAGGGAAATCTATAAATTTAAAGGCTTGTTGCACATGCAAAGTGTAATCGCAAGTGCCCACGAAAGTGGTACACTTTTGGTTTCTTTTCTTTCTTTCTATCTTTTTTTGCTCAAGGACTGATAGTGTTCTGTTTGGGGGTGGTGTGATATGCACCCAAAAGTGTTTAAATAAAACCTCAAATAGACGATTTTTAATTGCTAATTCTCGATAAAAATGGGTCTTATATGTGTATTTGTCTGTTTTGAAGGTCAAATTCTACGTGCGGATTAAATGGCTATATTTCGAGGCAAAGGTGCATTAAAAGGAGCTAAACCCCAATTTCCATACCTATTATCATATCCCCTAACCTAGCCCAGACCATCCCAAACCCCTAGTGTGTGTGTGTGCTGTTTTAGCTTTATAATTTTCTATATTTTTAGGGTAATTTTTATTATTTTATTTTATTTCATTTTATTTTATTAGGTGTTTTACAATTTTATGTAAATATTATATTCTACGTGTGCGTCTGTGTGTTTTAATATTTTCTTTTAATATTAGTGTTCTTATAGTTTTATAGATGTGCGTGTTTAATAGAATTTAAGTTATTTTATTTTATTTTTATTTTTTATTTTAGTCTTTTAGTTTATAGGTTAGAAAATTAATATTTAGTTTTACTAGATTTTCTTATTTTTATTTTCATTTTCTCTTATTTTAGTTTAATTTTTATTTTGAGTCCTTTATTAATAGATTAGGATTTTAGTTTTTTATTTATTTTAATTTTTATTAATTTTATTAGTTAGATAGTGTTAGTTTTATTTTTATTTTTAGGTACAAACAAGAGACACACTATCCTATCCTACGCCCTAGCAACACCCAACTCATCTTCAATATCTCTCCCAAACACCCATCACTATTACCTGCTAAACTTCCATCCTATAAATCAATACTAGACCCACCCCCTGACCCGTGGCACACTTCACCAGCACCCACCAATCGGACCTCCGCCCAAACCATCTCCGACCAAACTTTCTTAAACCAGACGACACATCTCAAAACTCCAAACCACATTTAACTCCTAGAACCCCGGTTGGCGACATTCTCCATGAACCTGTCCAAACTAGAACCCCAAAGCCGCCAAAACCAAAACCGAATTCAATTCCTCTAACTCGAAGCCCAGATCTGCCCTTACCCGATTCCAACTTGGCAGTCCCCTATCCGAACCCAATTCCGACCCCAAAACCCATCAACCCGTGACCTCCTACAGCTCTAGTCATACCCGGACCTATACCTATCCATACCTCAAACCCCATTTTATCCCATTATCCCAAGACTCATCATCCAACCATGAACCCAGACTTGACCCATTTCAACCCTTAACCGTATCTGCGAAATCCCAAATAAAATGAAAGACCAAAAATAAAATTACAAAAACCCACGTGTCTTAAACCTTAACCCCTTATTCCAAGAATACCCCTCATCACCCCATTATCCCATTACCCTCAATCTATTTACCCCTTATGCCCCTCTCATACCTCACCATTACTGATGAGGCTGGAAATCGCACCACCAGATCAAGGTGTTGGAGAACTCAAACAGGTATAACAATGGCAGAACATCAACAATATAAATGTAGAATGAGATGAGGATAAGAGGAGAAAGATATCAATATAAGTGGTTCAGCCAATCTAGTTCTACGTCCACTGTACAGGTGAGTGATCTTCACTATAAAAGAAGGGCACTAATGTCCTTGTGATACAATACTCACACACACTCTCTCTACTATACATTTTGACAGAGCTTTAGCTAGGGTTTGTAATATGCGATCCCCTTCAAGGAAGAAGATAAATAGTATATATAGTGCTTAGGGGGTGTAGTGTACCCCCTAAGCATGCAATGATCATGTGTAGGATGATCTAACTAATCCCATGTGGACACCTAGCTATGCTACATGCAGTTCATAATGCCCAAATATTCCCTCATGTGGGGGAATAATTTAGTTATAACGGTTTTTTCCATGTGTTCCAGGTCTCCTTGTACTTGCATATTCTCGAACTGGTGACATCATCCATTAGAACCTCGGCCTAGCTGGGTACGAGGTTGCTGACTTCGACAGGACCATTGATCCTCCAATCACGAGTATAACCTCGACTGGATAGGCCAATCGAGATTGAGTTATCGGGCTCATTCGTGCTATCGGCCTAAGCAGATTATGAGATCGCTTCAGGTTGAACACATAAAGCTGTTGCTGATCTCGGCTACTGCCCAGCCGAAGTTGGTGCTTATGAGGTCGATCTTATCAGGGACAACCTTATTATCGACTAGTGGGGCTCTTCTGACAGCTCGACCATGAGATAGGACGATGTTGTTGCTCGGAGTACGAGGGTGCACTTTGGTCATATCAATCACCCCTAGCCCTTAGCCTTTTATGTGAGTAGGTGGCTGAGGGGTATATATGCTTGATTGATGAATGGGAACTTCTAAGTATTTGATGGTTTGAGGATTATCATTGGGACACATGTGATTCTTGGGACTAGATGGCGTCTTCCCCAAAGTAATAAATGATGTGGCTGCACATTTAAGGTTTCAAGGAGAAATGATGAGGTGCCTTGGACGTCACGCGTAATCATTGTATTGATATTTAAAGGCTTTTCTCTTTCTTCTTAACTTTCTTCCCCAATTTATTTTCTCGCTTGTGTGTTCTCTGCGAAACCTCGAATCCTCCATAGCCTACCTCCAAGCTCGCCTGCAAACTCAAGCTCTCCTCCCTTAAGACTTCTTCTTCCAACATCTATTTTTGTTCAGGTATTGCCCTCTACGTTTGACTTCCATTGTTTGTTTTTGGTTTTCTTTATTTGGCTTTTTTGGTGAATTTTTTTTCAGTGAGCCTTTCCACCACTGTTTGCTGGTTTTAAGGTTTGGCCAGTGGGTGTTTTGTGACCCTTAGGCTACCTTCCAAGGTTGATTTAGGTTGAGATTTCCCATTTTTGGGTTCTCCCGTGACACTCCGGTCACCATCTCTGGTGTTTTGATCCTTTTACTTAGGTGTTAGGAGTTTTTTGCCTGTTTGTCTTTTATTAGAAGTGTCGTCTCATAACTTCGGATGTTACAGCCTCTGTATAAACTTGCAGAGGAGTTTCCAACCTTAAGAGATAAGTGTTTTGAAAAATCCGACAAGTAGAGGTAGCCAAAACCGAGGCTCGTGAAGCCGAGGTTTTCCCTGTTCGACCTATCTTTCCATCTCCTTTGGCTGTCTTACACCCTGAGCCTATTGAGGTCTATGACCCTATGTCGGAGTCGTCTGCTGCAGACCCCATGTCCACCTCTGAGCTTGCAGAGAGTGTGAATTCTTTTTAGGAGGCTATGGACTACTCCCCAAACCAAATGGAGGGTCTGAGGATGAGGAAGTTTATTATGGTTCATCATCTTCTAAGGACGCTGGTCCCTCACGATGCTCTGCCTCTGTAGAAATTTTAGAGCCTATCATCGCATTTCCTCCCCCAATTGATGGCATTCCTCTATCAGCTGCCATAGGGGCTGAGTTCGCAAAGAGGTTTTCTGGTGGTATACCGACCTATGCTCATGCTGAGGTTATTGTAGAAGACGATGGTGAGGATAGTAAAGTCTACACCTCTATAGCTGCTGAGTATGAAAGCTCTGTTACCGAGTACGATCTTTTAGTCTTTAGACATTTGTATGGCATTCTTTCTTCAATCTCCTTGAGGAAGCCTTTGAAAGATGAGAGGGCTTTTGATGGCCGGGAGGGTGAGATAAGTGTCTATGAGTAGATGTTCAAGTTTGGTTTTCACCTACCCATTCATCCTACCATCTGAGCCATCATTTCATACATAAATCTTGCCCCTTCCCAACTATCTCCCAAAGCATGAAGGGTCATAATATGAGCTATCGTCCTTTGGAAGGCTATTCATCATACCGACCTTCCAGTTAGAGTCTTCATAGGTTACTATACCCCCTCTTCTATCCTGGCTACTATTACTTCATAGCAAGAAAGTCTGAGAAGAAACTCTTCTTAGTCACTAGAACTTCAAACCATAACTGGAAACCCCGATATTTCTTTGTGTCGGGTACTTGGGAATTTGGTCCAAACCAGGCATATGGAGCCTTTGAACCGAGGATACCTCTGAGATGGGCTAAATCCTCTTTGTTGGATAAGTTCGACCCTGGTTTAAGTCCTGATACCCCAAAGCCATCATCGACCTTCATGAACAAGGTGATGAACGGTCGTCTCATCAAGTATGAGTATTTGATGCCCCTCTATTACCTTTCTCAGACATGTTTAGGGGGAGGTCCTTTAGAAGAGCTTCGTAAGTTTTAAACTTTTATTACCAAGTTATGTATCGTACTTTTTATTTGTCTGAGCTTTTAACTACGAGACTTATCCTTTTGTAGAGCGTCTGAACGGTATCTCAGATGACCTTTAGGAGATATCGGCCCCCAATCTTTACAAGCTCATCGATAGACGAGGCGTAAAGAATGTCCCTCCCCCAGTTCAAATGAAAAAGGGGGTCGGCACATCCAAGGCCGATGCTGCTACCAAGAAGAGGAAATCCCCTACAGACCCTGTTTCAACTAGGCCACCAAAAGCTTAGAATACAAATCGTGGCATCCTTATCTCCATCGATGATGATTTAGATGCTCGTCTGTCTCAGCTAAATATCAGTGATAGCGTAATCGACCACAGTCTGTAGGTCACTGATGCTATCGATGGGATCATGACCGAGGAAGACAAATGTTTTCTTCAATCTTTAGACGTTCCCTTACTGGCTGAGTTTGCCCTTCATAGGACAGTTCAGGTACCATGACGATTAAATTTTTTCTTGAAGTATTGTCTCTGCATTCTTTGAATCATCACTACTCATATGTCTGATGTCTTCACCGTTTGGCTGACTAGATCTTGAAAATGATGCCGCTGATTCAAAAGGGGAGAGATGTTGAGAAGACATAGGGTTCACTCAAGGGTGACCCTGAGAAGGTACAGGGGGACCTAAAGCAGGAAAAGGAACAAAATACTCGTCTGAAGGTGGACCATGCCAAGGATTTGAAGGCCAAAGATGAGTCTTTTCAAGAAAATATTAATGAAGCTATCAAGTCTGCGTTAGCATATGCTGAGGAGAGAATCGTTAATGATTATAAATCTTCTGAAGAATTTGTAGGTTTTGGCTTTGACTATCTCGAGAGGGATATCAGGGTAGCTGGCTGATGGGCTGCTCTTAAGCACGGTGAGTCTAGAAGCTTGTCTCCAGATGACTTCATTGGTCTCAACTTTGTTGACCTTCATATTTCCCAAGCTCTGAAGGAGGTGGAGGATGATGGCGCTTCTCCCGCAAAGATGAGCCTTTTGGATGTCATTGAGATTGAAGACATTGCTAACCCTGAGGATGGGGTCGAATTCACCGACACTGGACTTGACAAGACAACCCCAACTGGTGATGGGTCGGCTCCAGCCGAAGGATAAATTCATCCCCGAGGGCCTCTTTCTGCTTTGTTTTTATTTTGTGAAGCTAATTGTAACTCTTCCTTCTACGAACTGTGGTTGTAATATTTTGTTTTTTTAGATGTAAACTTTCATAACCTCATGTGTCATGAATGAAATGGAATCCCATTATGCCTTGTTTCTATTGCTTTTCCATCTTGATATTTTGTTCCTCTATGATGTTCCACTTGTTCACCACAAAGATAAAATGACAATAGAGACAACCATATGTTTAGGGTCTGAGATTACCATTTACGTGGTGTTTAATCTCATAATTCACAAAATTTACGATGTTTAGGGTCTGAGATCACCAATTAAATGGTGTTTAGTCTCATAATTCACAAAATTAATGATGTTTAGGGTCTGAAATCACCAATTATATGGTGTTTAGTCTCATAACTCACCAAATTAATGATGTTTAAGGTCTAAGATCACCAATTGAATGGTGTTTAGTCTCATAATTCACCAAATTAATGATGTTTAGGGTTTGATATCACCAAATTAATGACGTTTCATCTCACAACTCACCAAATTAATGATGTTTAGGGTCTGAGATCACCAATTAAATGGTGTTCAGTCTCATAATTCACCAAATTAATGATATTTAGGGTCTGAGATCACCAATTAAATGGTGTTTAGTCTCATAATTCACCAAATTAATGATGTTTAAGATCACCAAATTAATGATGTTTAATCTCATAACTCATCAAATTAATGATGTTTAATAGCAAAGGATAAACTAACACAACAAATATTCGGATAGACAAACAACAATATGAGGGAACAATTGATATTCTCATTGATATTCAATCTCTTGAGTCTGATACATGTATAACAATAGGGTGGAGGTAAAAAATTATAAGCTCATTGGTAATACTTCTTCAAATGATCAACATTCCAGGGGTTTGAGAAAGGTTCTACTTCAAGATTTTCCAACCGATAGGTGCCTGGTATGATTTCATCGATCACCCTATAAGGGCCATGCCAATTTGGATGGATCTTGTTGGGTTTTTGCCATGTCTTCTTGAGAACTAGGTCTCCCACAACTATCGGCCTCTCTTTCACCCTCTGATTATAAAATTTGGCAGCCATCCGCTGGTAGTCTGCTTGTCTCACCTCCGCATCTTCTCTTCTTTCCTCGATCAGATCAAGATCAAGTCTTCCTTCTGTCGCATTTCCTTAAGGGTCATATATCTGAATTTTATGAGTAAGAAGACCAATCTCGGTAGGGATGACGACCTCTGAACGATAAGCCAACATGAATGGGGTTTCCCTTGTAGGAGTTTTGACAGTTGCTCTGTAATCCCATAGTACAACGTACACTTCTTCAGTCCATCTTCCCTTTTCCTCTTTTAGCTTCTTCTTGATTCCATCAAGAATCGTTCGATTTGTAACCTCGATTTCCCATTTTCCTGGGGTCGGCCGGGGGGGGGGGGGGGGGGGGGAGAAGAATTATTTGATCCCAACCCTTTCATAATATTACTCCGAAGATAAAATCTTAAATTGAGTCCCATTATCCGAGATTAAGGTATTTGGGAGACCATACCTATAGATGATTTTTTTCCAGATGAACTGAAAGGTCTTCTATTCTGTGATAGTGATCATCGGCTCAGCCTCTACCCACTTAGAAAAATAGTCTATCGCTACGATCAGGTACTGATAGTTGTTCATTGCCCTAGGTAAAGGTCCTACTAGGTCGATCCCTCATACCGTAAATGACCAAGGGAACGTGATAGAGGTCAGAGGTTGATGAGGTTGGTAAGGGATGGTAGCAAACCTTTGACGCTTATCGCATCTTTTAACATATGCTGTAGCGTCTTTGTCCGGGGTCGACCACCAATACCCTTGAGTAACAATCCTCTTAGACAATGACCTTCCCTAATATGACTAGAGAAAGAAACTTCATTCATGTCTTGAAGGATATATGGTACCTCAGATGGATGAACACATCTGAGCAAAGGAAGCAAAACCCCTTTTTGTACAAAATGTCCCCTATGACAGAGAAATTTTTAGTTTTGTACCTCAATTTTATTCTCTTTGTTTTTAATGATGGTAACTACCCTTCTCGAATGTATTTAATGAGAGGATCCATCCATGAGGCTCCCCTACTCACATTCAGATAAGATTCAGATGCACCTTTTTCTTCTTTAATGGTCGGCTGAAGTAAGATTTCACTGGCACTGTTCTTCTGATGTTAGTTCTTATTGCTGAGGCTAGCCTCACAAATGCATCAGCTCAGTCGTTGTCTAGCCGGGGTATCCTCTTCAGCTTTATCTCTTTAAAACTTTTCAACATCGATCTTACTCTTCCCAGATATTTAGCCATTCTCTCGTCCTTAGCCTTATATACTCCTAAGATCTGATTTACCACCAGTCTTGAATCACTATGTATTAGGAGTTGACCGACACTAAGAGCTCGGGCCAAGGAGATCCCTGCTATCAGAGCTTCATATCCAGACTCATTATTAGAGGCCTTGAAGTTAAACCTCAGAGCATACTCAATATTTATGCCTTCTAGTGCTGACTTTATCAATCCAGCACCACTTCCATTCTCACAAGAGGACCCGTCGACAAAGAGGTTCCATACAACATCGGCCGCTGAGAAGTTTCCCTCTAATAGGGATCCTTGTTTGAAGAGATATCCCCCCTCTTCATTTTCATACACTTTCCCTCTTATTGTGTTTATCTTGGCCTCGTCCAAGGCTGGGTTGAGAGGTCTTCCTTGCAGACTATTTGTCTTCTTGAAATTCTTATTTTTAGTCTAGGCCTCGTCCAAAGTTAACTCGGCCATGAAGTCTGCCAATGCCTGTCCTTTGATTACCACCCTCGGCTAGTAGATAATGTCAAACTCTCCTAGCTCAATTGCCCAAGCCATTAGCCTCCCTGATTTCTCAGGTTTGTGGATGACCTGTCTGAGTGGTGAGTCAGTGAGGATGACCATTGAGTGAGCCTGGAAATATGGTTTCATCTTTCTAGAAGTATGAATTAGAGCATAAGATAACTTCTCCTCCCTAGGATACCTCTTTTCATACCCTTGGAGTGCTCTGCTATTGAAATACACTGGCTTCTATACCCCATCCTCTTATCTCACAATAACAGTGCTAATAGCCGACTCTGAGACGACTAGGTACACATATAATTTTTCACCTTGGATTGGCCGTGAAAAAAGTAAGGGAGAGCCGAGGTAGGACTTCATCTATCTAAAATCCTTATCACACTTCTCACTCCATTCAAAAGCTTTTCTAAGGATTTTGAAAAATAGAAGACATATATCTGTGGCTCTTGAGACAAACCTGTTTAGGACATCCACTCGTCTAGTAAGCCTCTAAATATCTTTGATGGTCTTGGGGGTCTTCATCTCTAGAAAAGCTTTTATCTTCTCTGGATTAGCCTCTATACCCCTTTGATTGACAATAAATCCCAAGAACTTTCCAGCTCCAACACCAAAGATGCATTTAGCCGGGTTAAGCTTCATTCTATACTCATCCATCGTATCGAAGGTTATTTTAAGGTCGGCTACATAGGTGTCGGTCTTCAGACTCTTCGTCTGCATGTCATCAACATAAACCTCTATGGACTTTCCAATTTGATCTTCGAACATCTTATTTACCAGACGTTGATATGTTTCCCCAACATTTTTTAGGCCGAATGGCATAACCTTGTAACAATATGTTCCTTTGTCTATGATGAAGGCTGTTTTCTCTGAGTCAGCCGGGTCCATAAAGATTTGGTTGTAACCAGAATAGTCATCCATGAAGCTCATCAACTCGTGACCTGTCATTATATCTACCATCTGATCAATCTGAGGGAGATGGAAACTATCCTTGGGGTAAGATTTGTTCAGGTCGGTGAAGTCTACACACATCATCCACTTTCCATTGGCCTTGGGCATAATCACTATATTGGATAGCCATTCAGGATATATGACCTCTCTAATGAACTCATCCTCTTCAAGATTTTTAACCTCGTCCCTTATAACATCATATTTATCCCGGGAGTAAATCCTCCTCCTTTGTTTAACTGGCTTTACATATCTTACCACATTGATATTGTGACACATTATCTGAGGGTCAATGCCTAACATGTCTACATGACTCCAAGCAAAGATTCTTTATCTTCTCCTCAACAACTTGACCATATCATCTTTGATCTCTGGGTTTAAGGCTTTGTCGACCTGGATGGTTTTTTTCGGCTCCTCCTCAATGAGGACGATGGATTCTACCTGTTTTACGGCTTCACCTTTCTTGAGATTTGTCTCATCTCTAGGATCAAGGGTGCCAATGTTATAAGTGGTGGTTGCCTTCTTATGTGATTATCTCTCCTCAATCGAATTAAAGTAACATTCTCGTGCCGATCTTTGGTCACCCTGAACTTCCCCTATTCCATAAGGAGTCGAGAATTTTTTCATCTGGTGAACTGTTGAAGGTACGACCTCAAATTCCTTGAGGGCTACTCGTCCCAATATGAGGTTGTAAGCTGAAAAGAGTCTCATCCATAACAAATAGGTTGATTTTTCTGGTTAGCCACTGGTCCCCCATTCTTACATCCATCTCGTACATTCCCAGGGGATGAACTTTCTCCCCACTAAATCTTATGAGGGGATGATGGTATAGTACGGGCTTGGCTCGGTTAAGTCCCAATCCCTTAAAATATGGCCAGAACAAAACATCTATCTAGATTCCCCCATTAACTAAGATCCTCGGCACTTCACATCCACGCACCCTGGTTATGATGACGAGAGAATCGTCATGTGGAGATAAGATACCCTTGAAGTCTAGTCTTGAAAATCCGACTACGAGGGTGTCCATGTCCACTTTCTTCATTTTCTTTGATTTAATATCAATGGAGGTGGAGTGCACAACCTCGGCCTTTGTTATTGCCTTCGCCTGAGCCACATAGGCTTTATGGTCAGCCACTTTCGAGCCTCCTCCAGCTAGGCCACAATAAATCATTCCTACCCCCAAATGAGATCATGTTAAGCCTATTTACTAGGACATTATCATCCTTTGGTGGAAGACCCAGATCATCACTGTCCTCGTCTGAAGGATCATCTCGTCTGGTCGGGCCATCTTCTCAGCATTTATCATTCCTCCTCTTTCTAGGGTCGGCTCGTCCACCCTTAGAAGTGATTTTTTCCACATACTTTCTCAATTTCCTAACCTTTAACATTTTCTCAATCTCGTCTTTCAGAGTAAAGAATTTGTCAGTCAAGTGGCCGTGGTCCGGTTGGAATTCACATCACAAGTTCTTGTTCCTCTTATAATGAGGAGCTCTTAATTTTTCAGGTCACTTTAAAGATCAATCACTCTTTATCTCATTTAAGATGTGCTCACAACTTATAGTCAGCGAAGTGTAGTCTGCAAACTTATCATTTGCCGACCTTTTCTTTTCTTCTCATCTTTATTCTTTTTCTGAAACTTGCTTCCACTGCCACTTCTTTTCTTATCCTTATACTTAGTAGCCATTGCTTATTCAGCATTCATAACTTTCCTATCTATTGCAAGCAACTCGGTCATTGACTTAGGAGGGTCTTCAGCAAGCTTCCATAATAACTTTCCCTTCTAGAGGCCTCCTATAAGGGCTGTCATAGCTATGCTTTTTGCGTAGTCTTCCACTTTCGACTTCTGTTTGATGAACCTAGCGATGTAATCTCTTAGACTCCCATTCTTCCCCTGCTTGACATAAAGCAAACGAGTCATATTTTTTTGAGGTCTGACCCCAAAGAAAAAGTTATGGATAAATCGCTCGACCAACTATTTAAAGTTCTCGATATAATTCTTTAGAAGTGAAGTAAACCAGACGTGTGCTGCCCCGGTCAAAGTGCTTAAAAAAGCACAGCATCTCATCTCATCTGAAATGGAGTAGATATCGGCTACCAATTGGTATATTTAAATGTTATGGATATGATTAGTGTTTCCATCATACCTGGGAGTCACTACAGGCGGCTTGAATTTGGCCGGGGTTGGGAAGTTGATTATCTTTGCAACGAAGGGTGAACCCTCTGAGTACCCCCTATATAGAGGGTCTCGACTCTTTAAAATGCTGCCAATCTTGTCTTTAAGCCTTTTTATTGAATCATTCCAGGGTTTAGAAGCATCGACCTGATCGATGTTACCCCCTTCCACTTCTAAAGGCTGTACCGAGGGTTTTCCTGCATCTGACCTCCATCAGCAATTAACTTCCCCATGATCCCCATCTCGACCATGATGGGGTCGGCCATGATGGGGCCGACAGTCAGCCCCTTCTATCATAGACCCTACAAGGCTTCTTGACCTCGTCAATCTCTCCCTTAGGTCATTGACTGGGAGGCCGACCCTCTGCTCAAACGATCAAATGTTGAGACTCTCGAGCGATCTTCGGGGTTTTGTCTCCTATATCTTCATTGGCTCTCTTGAAGGGGTCATATAGTATTGTTGGAAATATCATATGGCTCCCAGCATTCTACTGGAGCATCATCGACTTCCACATCATCATACCGGTCCTAAGGGCAAGGATGTACTTGCCTCCCCAGGCGTAAACGCCTAGGGTCAATAATGTCCCTCCGCCGTTGGGGAGGATGAAGATCTTTGCATGGTGCCTGGGGTGGTCCCATGGCCTCCTGGTGTTGTTCTTGTGCAGTTACCGGAGTGATCATTTCTGGTGAGATTCCTGGTGGCCTCCTCATCGTATTTTACTTGAGGGAAGCTAACTGCTCTTGCCTCACTTGTTGGTTGGCCACCAGGGATTTTAAGGCTGTTGCCACCTCATCCACCTCGGACAGAGGTGGTGCATGATTGGAACTAGGTTCTCCATCACCAGATGGTGGAGGAGGTGGTTGCAATTAGGGTGCTATGTGTTTTTATCCAAACTGATGAAGCTTCTCATTCCCACAGACGACGCCAAACTGATGATGCTGGAAATAACACCACCAGATCAAGGTGTTGGAGAGCTCAAATAGGTATAACAATGACAGCACATCAACAATATAAATGTAGAATGAGACGAGGAGAAGAGGATAAAGATATCAATATAAGTGGTTCAACTAATCTAGGCCTACGTCCACTGTGCAAGTGAGTGATCTTCACTATAAGAAGGACACTAATGACCTTGTGATATAATACTCACACTCTCCCTCTCTCTTTACTGTACATTTTGACAGACCTTCAGATAGGGTTTGTAATATGCGATCCCCTTCAAGGAAGAAGATGAATAGTATATATAGTGCTTAGGGGGTGTAGTTTACCCCCCAAGCATGCAATGAGCATATGTAGGATGATTTAACTAATCCCATGTAGACACCTGGCTATGCTACATGCAGTTCATAATGACCAAATATTCCCTCACGTGGGGGAATTATTTAGTTATAACAATTTTGTCCACGTGTTCCAAGTCTTTTTGTACTTGCATATGCTCGGACTGATGACATCATCCACTGGAACCTCGACCTAGTTGGGTATGAGGTTGTTGACTCCGACGGTACCATTGATCCTCCAATCACGATTATAACCTCGGTCGGACAAGCCAATCGAAATTGAATAATCGGTCTCATTCGTGCTATCGGCTTAAGCAGAGTATGAGACTGGTTCAGGTTGCACACATAAAGCTGTTGTTGATCTCGGCTGCTGCCCAGCCGAGGTTAGTGCTTATGAGGCCGATTTTATCAGGGACGACCTTATTACTAACTAGTGGTGCTCTTCTGACAACTCGACCATGAGATAGGACGACGTTGTTGCTCGGAGTACGAGGGTGCACTTTAGTCATATCAATTACCATTATAAGGAAATTGTTTTATTATCCGGTTTACATTAGTGTATGTCATATATCGCTATAATCGTCGAAAACTTATTCAAGTTCAATCATGCGTCAAGACGAATCCGAATATCAGAGTTATTCAACATTCAAGCCTCCGCGAGATTAATTTTGGCAAGATTGCGTTTAAATACCTTAACGGTTCACTTAGAGTGTTGGGATAGTTTTTCTAAAATATTTTCTAAGTGTTGGGGTGGAGTTTTTTGTCAAATTTTTTTTCTAAGTATTGAGGCGGAGTTTTTGACGAAATAAAGAATTATTTTTTTAAGCAGCTCGTTCTAGCGAGATAAGTCAATCGATCGAGCGACATGGCATCTCGCACAAAGCAGTCGTTCGAGTGATAACTTTCTTCGTTCGAGCCACATCATTATTTTGTTAGAGCGACGCGTTGCCTTAAGTTTTTTTTATATAAAACGTATTATACCACTCTGTTTCGTTAAGAAGGCCTAACATTTAGTTTCCGTAAGCACTACAAATTGGCAGAATCCTTTGTCTTCTTCATTTAGGGTTCCAATTCTTTTGTTTTCAATTCATAAATCATCCCAATCTTTATTCGAAACCCAAGAACACAGTTTTGTGAAGTTTCACTTATAGAGAAGGCCTTTACTGATGATCTAGGTTCCACTTAAGGGAGGTGTTGGGCTGACGTGACTGCATGTCAAAGGAAGTTTTCGTGGGTGTTCAAGGGCTGACTGAACTGCGATTCTTGTGGAGTTGCTGTGGAATTCCATTGTTGATTTAGGTTACGACCTATGAGAGTTTGCTGCGATAAATTCTTTGCGAATTTTACTTGTAATCATTGTGAGTATTATTTGTGAAATAAAAGGTTTTGCCGCCCTTCGGGGATTTTTCCTGAAATCCGCGTGTTAGCAATTCATATTTTGTTTGTGTTGGCATGATCCACTACATCTAGATACATGTTTTAGGGCTGAATTAAATTGGATTAAAAATTGACACCGATTAAATATGGTTAACTTGGAAATTTGCGAATTCGATTTAATAAATATCACACATAGCTTTCTCAAATTGGTATCATAGCGGGTTTCTCTAATTTATTAAGTGATCATTGTTTTCTGCAAAATTGTGTGATATTGATTTTTTTTATTTTTTTTTGAAAAGTCGCAATCTTTCCAATGGAGCACTTATATAATCGTATGCCCATTTTTTATGGGTTTAATTATGCCTACTGGAAATCACGTATGAAATCATAGTTAAAGGCTATAGATGAGCATGCTTGGTGATACGACGCAAATATTGCGTATTTCAGCCATTAACCTACGCATTATTAGCTCCCTCGGGTATCTTAATCCCTATACTTATGCTCATTAACCAGACAACCCCAGATTTCTATATATACATGCTTTGCAGGGGTTAATTGAGCTTTTGTAGGTATTTGGATGCTTAGTATGAAGTTCAGACGCTTTTCGAAAAAGTTTCATTAAAGATTGCATCTTCAGGGGCATTTTAGTAATTTCAGCATTTGGATTTTGATCCTGAACTCTTCACGAAAGTTGAATCCCTTTGATTTCTCTTCGCGTGCCCACCGACAGTGCATGATTCCGATGTATAATGAGAGTGTTATGGCATTTTTAGGATGATTTTATCTTAAAACACACACTCAAGGTCACATTCAAGGGCATTTTAGTTATTTTATAATTTGATTTTTTGGCCCAATGTCTCTTGGATATTGTATCCCTCTGAGTTATCTTCACCTAGCCTCCGATCGTGCCTAATTTCGAGCTATAACGAAGACATTACAGTGTTTTCTGTAAAGTTGGACAAAGTTGCAGATTGCAGACCTGTAGGGTGAGAATCGATTCGGCCAAAATCCGAATCGATTCGAAATGCACAAGAACACCATATTTTCATTCCAAATCGATTCAGAATGGCCCCGAATCGATTCGTACCTATTTTCCCTGTTTTTCTTTTTACAAGTATGTCATCCTTGGTTTGTATATAAATAACTTTCTCTCATTTTTAAGAGGGCTATCTCATTAATGTCTTAGATTTTAGGGTTTGTAAGGAGCTTTGGCCCTACTCCATTTTCCATTTCTATGTAAGTTTCTTTGTGTACTATTCATTGTCTCTTTAATATAGTTGTTATTTACATGCTTTATTTCCATTCTTATCATTTATTTTCCTTGCCTAGATTAACTTGTATTTCATTTATTTATTTCTTTCCTAGTGTTATAGTAGTTTAATTGATGTATTGCCCTTAGATAAATAGGGTCGGGGATGTGTTTCGCCATTAATGGGTTTGAGCTCCGAAAATTAGGTTTTGTGTAAAATTGCGTTTAATTGAAACTGCGTGTATTAAAGTTGGATTGTTATGCGTTTAACTTTAATTGTCACGCAGCTTTAGTGTTTATAACGACAATCCGAATTTAATTCGCGTGTGACCATTTTTGATTAAATGTTTATGCAAGCAACTTTGGGTTAAATTCCTTCTTGCGTGATGTTTATGCTTAATTAAAAATGCTCGGTTAAATAGCTTTTGAGCCGAAATTCTGATGATTAGTTGTTTAACTCGTTTGGTGGAATGCGATCCCAATCCTCGCTTTACTTTTGTGTAGCGTAGCTCATTCTTTCTTTTTGTCACCATTCCCAACCATCACCTTTTATTTGATTTATTTTACACTTTTATTATTGAAGTTTTAAAGCAATTAAAATCTAAAATTTAATCACTCCTTGTGGATTTCTTACGACACCCGACTTACCACTATACTTGCCTCGCAAGTGCAGTCGTAATTTAAGTTTTTGTATTGAGTAGGCGAAACGAAAACAACGATTATCGTTCTGACGCGACGTCACTTCTCGCGCTCGATCAAAATGTAGCCGTTGCTGGAGAGTGTGTTTTATATAGTGATTGTTTTATTATTTCAAAGTATTTTTCCTTTTGTATTTGTATTCTCTATTTTAACCTTTTTTTACAGAATTGACTAGTTGAGCGCCAAGAAACTTTGATTCGCGGTTGCTCACTTTCTTGCTTGGATTCTCCATCTACAAACAATTAGGTAATCATGTCTTACTATTATAGTTATTACGGTCATTCTAATGATTCTTACTTTGGGGATAGTTTTCAAGTTTTCCATTTTGAAAATTTTCTTGAGATTGAAAGACTTGAAAACAATTATCGGAATGAAAATCGTTATTGGGAGCATGAGTTGGATTCATTATTCGAATCCAATGATGATTCTTATTCCGATACTTTCGAAGACGAGTTTCAACCAAATGAGGAATTCGAGGCTCTTGAGCCAAGGAAGCTTACTTTGGAAGAAACTTTTCTTCTTTACTCCCAAGGTTTGGAAAGCCTAAATGGTGCTGGAATGAGACTTGGAGCACTTTGCGATGAGATGAATTCTTATGCACAAAACAACGAGGAGGTGGAGTCTTGTGTTTCACATCAATTTATCAAAGAATTTCTCATCGAATGTGAATCTCTCTCCCCCGAAATTCAATCTCCTTCTGACGATATGTTGATGGAGATTGAATTTATTTCATTACCAAATATGTTTTCCATCATTGAACCATTAGAATTACCTGTTGATTCCTATGAGTCGGTACAAAATTTTAAAATTCTACACTTTTTATCGATGAAGACTCTTTGCCGGATTTATTTTCGATGGATGTTATCCCCATGTGTGCACCATCTCCTATTCCAATTGAAAAACTTTTGGGAGATGAGTCAATTTTTCTTGGACCTCAAGTGTATCTTTCCCCCTTATTATCCAAATCCCCTATCGTCCCTCAAAAATCGATAATTGGCGATGGTTCATTTCTTATGCCTTACACATGCCTTCCATTGTTCAAACGAAATTTTATTTTTCGGGAGGCATACATTCTAGGGAGGGTCCACCGTTGATCCTCCAAAGTCAATTGTAGTTTGGGTGTACACTCAACTATTTAGACTTCTAGTGTATAGTTAGTGTGGAGTCTAAATAGTAGGTTGTAAATAGTTAGCTTTTTAATTTATTTTTTTCCCTTTCCTTTTAAGTTAGTCTAGTGTAATTAGTTAACTTTTTGTTAGTTTTTTTTGCTATGCTCGGTACTAACTTGTTTTCTAGATCCATTTGGACTCGTGCTTATGGAGATCGCTCCAATTTTGGGTAATATCGTTATTTTCCTCTCTTTGTGTTGTGTTCTTAATGCGCATTGAGGAAAATGCAACATTTAAGTTAGGGGGTGTAAGATATTCTATCCATTTCTTATGTAGTCCATGGATTTGCTCACATTTAGTTACTAAGCATGTTTTCTGTGAAAAATTGAAAATTTTCAAAAATATTTTTTTTCTTTTTCTCCTTTGTTGGGCATTTTTCCCTTGTTTCCAATGATAAATTTTAATAATTACCCGATCCAATAGACAACTCAATGATGCATGTTCTCGATTTCAATAGTTAGTAGACTTTAGTCCTGCAATCATTAATATTATGAATAACTTCATGAATTAAACTTTATCACTTGAGCACATGTGTTTTTCTTGTTTTATTGATTTGGTTTAAGATTTTCATAACTCGGTAATATTTTGTTGCATTGTATGTACTTACACCGAGTAAGCTTTGTACCTTCCGTCATTGTGAGTGTATACACTATTCTTTACTCATTGAAAATATTGAATTCTTTAGTAATCTCACTATTCTTTCATTTGATCGTTCATTAATTGAGTTTATATCTTGAAATGTGTTACTTGAGCATGATTTTTAAAATTGTTTTGACTCGAGAATTGCGTAAACTTTATGAAATGATCATAGGGAATCTTTGTTATATCACCCATATTGACCTTGACCTCACCTTTAATGTTTCGCTAGTCAACCCCTATGAGCCTAAATAGTAGCCTTTTGTTTCATTACCCAAAATCACATAACCAACTTTACATTGGAGTTAGAAACCATACATATTAATTTCCATACCTTTATTTGGAATGATACTTGGGATTGAATGATGTTGTGTAGTGTGGTTGTAATTTAAGCATATGAAAAGAGTGAGAAAAGAAAGTGTAGTGGAAAAGAAAAGAAAAAGTAAAAAGCAAAAGAAAACATGAGAAAAAGAAGAAAAGAAAAAGAAGATAAAGTTTGAATATATGTTGTGTATGTATAGTTCAATAATCCTTTTTACTCTACCATCGTCATATTTAATGCTTGTTGATGATGCTGAGATTTAGCACCACCGGATAAGTGATAATGAGCTCAAACAATAGTAGCCATGGCAGTCATAGAGATGTATAAGTGTATAAGTATGTAGAAGGGGATGAGTATAAGAGGAAATAAGACAACGATGTATAGTGGTTCAGCTAATTTGGCCTACATCCACTGTGAGTGTGTGATCCTCTAAGTATGGGCACTAATCGCCTTGGATACAATGCATATAAGCCCACTTTCTCTCTCTACTGTCTGTACAAGCAGAGTTTTTGCTAGGGTTACCATAAAATTGATCCATCCCCTGTAGGGTTGTAGGTGACAAGTATATATAGGTCTTGGGGGGTGTAGTGTACCCCCCAAGTATGCATGGTGTATGTGAATGATGATCTAGCCAATCCCCTGTTGACACCTGTAGATGCCAAATGATGACATAATATTCCCTCACGTGAGGGTGTGATTTTGTTATAACGGTCTCCCACGTGCCATGTGAGCCTCACGCGCACTGTTCCACGCGTCTCCCAAACCACGCGCTTTGATGATGTCACCCTCGGCCTGGGAGCCGAGGTCGAGGGCAAAGTTCCTTCCAGTAGTGAGTCAGGCCCAATTCTGGCCTCGTACTGTCGGCCCCTCATAGGGTCGTCTGGAGCCTGGTGTAGGGTCGACCCCTCGTAGGGTCGTCTGGAACCTAAGAGGAGAGTCGGCCCCGCTGAGGGGTCGTCTGGAGCCTGGTGAAGGGTCGGCCCCTCGTAGGGTCGTCTGGAACCTGATGAAGGGTCAGCCCTTTGGGGGTCGTCTTGAGCCTGATGAAGGGTCGGCCCTTGGGGGGTCGTTCGTTTGGAGGTAATCTCCAGCCAGGTCGAGGATATAAACGGGTATATCAATCTTTGTCTTATTTCCTCTTATACTCATCCCCTTCTACATACTTATACACTTATACATCTCTATGACTGCCATGGCTACTATTGTTTGAGCTCATTATCACTTATCCGGTGGTGCTAAATCTCAGCATCATCACTTGTTATGGAAATCATATTCTAATTTTGATATTGCCCACATTTTTTCCATTATTCCAAGTTTTTATTCCGAACACTTTGAATTCGTACATACATTCCTTTCATTTCGTACCCGAGCCTAGCCTACATTACAACCCTATCAAGTCCTATGTGATCTTAGAGTGAGTTCAATTTAAAAGTTTAAATAGTTTTGATAATCTGTGAAAATGCATTTCGCCTCCTTTAATGAGCGATATCTTTCATTAAGATTACATTTTTGCACTTTCTATATAGCGTTCTTCATTTGTGTGCGTGACCTAGTTTTCATTTACAATTACTCTTTGTGCCCGCATGTTCCGTGTATTACCTCCAGTTCCGAGAGATTTCATTTGTTGAGTGTAATGCCCATGAGGATCAGATTATATGCACACTTTATGTTTATTCGATTTCTTTAAGTTTTGGCCAATTCCCACTTTGCATGTTCTCTCCCCCCCCACTTTTAAGGTTTCAATTCTATGAGGTGCATTCAACCAGTTAATAACAACGGACTTTTTTTTGAATTATTTCAATATGCTAATAACGCGTTTGAAATCATTTTCGTTATTGTTGAGTTTGTCGCATGTTGGGTTGGGCATATTTTGAAGAAACCGTACGATGTTTGTGGGTTTCATTCCTGAAAACTCTCACGAGACTACACTCGTCCACTAGGGTAACCTAGGGGTTTAACGACTTATTGCATACGCAAATGCAATCGTTCACCCGCGAAAGTGGCTTTTATCGTTTTTGTACATATCTCATTTTTTGTAGTTTTATTGTAGTTCTTGTTTTTTCCTATTTCATTGCTAGGGATTAACAATGTGTAAGTTAGGAGGTGTGATACGACACAAATATTGCGTATTTCACCCATTAACCTACGCGTTATTAGCCCCCTCGGATATCTTAATCCCTATACTTATGCTTGTTAACCATACAACCTCTGATTTCTATATATATATATATATATGCTTTGCAGGGGTTAACTGAGCTTTTGTAGGTATTTGGATGCTTAGTATGAAGTTCGGATGCTTTTCGGAAAAGTTTCATTAAAGATCGCAGCTTCGGGGACAATTTAGTAACTTTAGCATTCGGATTTTGATCCTGAACTCTTCACGAAAGTTGAAGCCCTTTGATTTCTCTTCGCGTGGCCACCGACAGTTCATGATTCCGATGTATAATGAGGGTGTTATGGCATTTTTAGGATGGTTTTGACTTAAAAAACACACTCAACGTCACATTCAAGGGCATTTTAGTCATTTATAATTTGGTTTTTTTGGACTAATGTCTTCTTCGATATTGCAGTCCTCTAAGTATCTTCGCGTAGCCTCCGACCGTGCCTAATTCCGAGCTATAACGAAGAAGTTATGACATTTTTCGTAAAGTTATGAAGATTACAGACCTGTAGGGTGCGAATCGATTCGTCCAAAATCCGAATCGATTTGGAATGCACCAGAACACCAAATTTTCATGCCGAATCGATTTAGAATGGCCCCAAATCGATTCAGACCTGTTTCCCCTGTTTTTCTTTTTACAAGTTTTCCACCCTTGGCTTGTATATAAATAAATTTCTCTCATTTTTGAGAGGGATATCTCATTAATGTCTTAGATTTTAGGGTTTATAAGGAGCTTTGGACCTACTCCATTTTCCATTTCTATGTAAGTTTCTTTGTATACTATTCATTGTCCTTTAATATAGTTGTTATTTACATCCTTTATTTCCATTCTTGTCATTTATTTTCCTTGCCTAGATTAACTTGTATTTCATTTATTTATTGCTTTCTTAGTGTTAAAGTAGTTTAATTGATGTATTGCCCTTAGATAAATAGGGTCGGGGGTTGTGTTTCGCCATTAATGGGTTTGAGCTCCGAAAATTAGATTTTTTGTAAAATTGCGTTTAATTGAAACCGTGTGTATTAAAGTTGGATTGTTATGCGTTTAACTTTATTTGTCATGCAACTTTAGTGTTTATAGCGACAATTCGAATCTAATCCGCGTGTGACCATTTTTGATTAAATATTTTTTTAAGCAACTTTGGGTTAAATTCCTTCTTACGTGAAATTTATGCTTAATTAAAAATGCTCAGTTAAATAGCTTTCGAGCCGAAATTCTGATGATTAGTTGTTTAGCTCGTGTGGTGGAATGCGATCCCAATCCTCGCTTTACTTTTGTGTAACATAACTCATTATTTCTTTTTTTCACCATTCTTAACCATCATCTTTTATTTGATTTATTTTACACTGTTATTCTTGAAGTTTTAAAGCAATTAAAATATAAAATTTAATCACTCCCTGTGGATTTATTACGACACCCGACTTACCGCTATACTTGCCTCTCAAGTGCAGTCGTAATTTAGGTTTTTGTATTGAGTAGGCGAAACAAAAAGAACGATTAACTTTCTAACGCGATGCTACTTTTCATGCTCGATCATTTGGGTTGATTATGAAAGAGGCTGGACTCCTCCCACTGCCACCACAAATAATATCACTAATTTAAAACCCGTGAAAAACTGGACTGAGGGTGAATTTAAATGGAACACTTTTAATTCACGTGGGATAAGTGCAATTTCTGGTGCCATCACTCCTGAGGAGTTCTGACGTATTATGACGTGCACCACTTCGAAAGAAGCGTGGGATGTTTTACAACTCACCCATGAAGGCACTAATCCGGTCAAGAGTTTAAAATAAAAAAATTAACTACTCAATTTGAAATAATTACCATGCTTGAATTTGAGTGTTTTGATGATTTTTATGCACATTTATCTGACATTATAAACACTAGTTTCAATCTTGGTGAGCCTATACTTGATGCATGAGTGGTTAGAAATATTTTAAGATCACTGCCTAAACGTTTTATCCCAAAAGTGACTGTTTTGAACACCTTAGATAATTTGGAAAATTTAAAACTTGAAGAGCTGGTAGGAGATCTGTAGACATATGAAATTGACATGTTTCCTGACACTGTTAGGCCTAAAGATAGAGGGATAGCCCTTAAAGCCCAGTCTAAAAAGAAAAAAAAAGTGAGAGTTTGTGAGTCTGAGTCTGAGTTTGATATGGACATGATTGCAAAAGTTTTAAAAAATTTCTCAAGTTTTCAAAATAAAATTCTTCCAATAAAAGTTTTTTGAGAAAAACAAAAAGAAAGATGAGTCCAAAGAGAGCGGTGAAAAAGAGAGTGAGAAAGAAAAAGAGGAAGAAGAGAAGTGTTTTGAGTGTGAGGGTAGGGGGCATAGAGATTTTTAGTGTCCCAGTAGGTTAAGGAGAAAGGGAAACAAATTGCCATTCAAGCCACTTTTAGCGATAGTGAGGAAGAGGTGAAGGATTCTGGGGATGAGTCTTCACATGGGAAATTTTTCGCCTTTTTAGCTAGTCACGAGAGCACACCTAGTTTGTCCCATGAGGAGGAGGATACCTTGCATGTGAAACCCCTTAGGAGGATGATAGTTTGAGTATTTTGAGTGAAGGAGAAAGTGAGTGTGGGAGCGAAGGTGAAAGTGAGCTCCACATTGCATTTAAAGATTTGTACGCCGAGACCTTAAAGACTAAGAAATTAAATAAGGAGTTAGGTCTTAGGGTGAGAGATTTCGAGAGAGAGAGGTTTTGATGGTTTTTGAGTCGAAATCAAGTCAACTCGAGAAGGTAAAGATTTCTTTGAGTGAATAATTGATTGCTTTAGATCGTAAAAAGAGTAATTTGACCAACACGGTGTCTAGTTTGATGACACGTGTATCCCAACTCGAGAGTGATCTCGAACGTGCCTGGGAGGTCAAAGTCCCTTCAGATAACTCATCTAAGAAGGTTGTAAAGATGGTTCTCAATCCCGTTTTGGGTGATGTTGAGAGATGAGGAGTAGGTCATTGTTGACGAAAAAATTCTCCATCTATAGGACCAATCAGAAAAGGACACATGTCATCCTACGTGGCAATATTTATACTTATTCCACACCCGAGGAGAGTTGATCGACACCCGAGGAGAGTTGGTCGGCACCCGAGGAGAGTTGGTCGGCACCCGAGGAGAGTTGGTCAACATACCAACCAACACATATCATACCAAGCTACTTAGCGTGCAGAGCAACCAACCCGGAAGATCAAAGGATAACTATGCATTTAATGAAGATAACAACGCATTTAATGAGCCTTAATGTACATTTCTACTGTATCAGTAAATGACAACACATAGCCTTTTCATATTGACAGTCTCAAGGCTATAAATACATGTATTCCCTTAGCCAAAGGGACGGACAACTAAGGGACAACTAAGAAACACCATACACACTCTTTCTCTCTCTACACCATATTGTGCTATTGTAAACCCCTGGGAATAAAATAACAGTGGACGTAGGCTCTATTCATAGCCGAACCACTTTAAAAACCTTTTGTCTCTTATATGTTTGATGTGAATGCGTATCTTCATCTTCAATCTCATCCTCATCATTTATCTGCTGTTGACGCCACTAAAATGGCAGAGGCCATTTTCTGTCTTCAACAGATTAGCGCCGTCTGTGGGAAGGTGTTACAAGCATTGTTCTCCATCAAAAGCTAAGTTTTCTTTATCTCTACTTATAATCAATTATATGTTGTATATACATCTTTTGATTCAATTAACTGTTATACATAGACCTTGTTATTAAATCATGAGTTTATAATCACAAAACTCTTGGATCAATTTTTATTTCGTAATCTACAAAATAGTAGATTTTAGAATCATAATTTTTGTTTTACTTCATTCCCAAGTTTAAACTGTATAATGGGCAATATACACCTCCTGATTTGGATTACGGACATAATTTCAATTATCTAATTCCTCCATAAATTTTTGTGATGGAATATATATATGTTTGATTCCTATGTGTATCCCATCCATCAGATCCTAATTATCAGAAAAAATCCCAATCTGTACAAATTGGGACAAAAATTTCTCTAAAAGACGTCAATTCAACGGATTGGTTCTTGACTTTAATAATATCTGGTTTCTATGATGTCAATGATTTACCCGTATTATTCTTTATGTAATCAAACTTTGGAGATACAGAAATTGAATAGTTTTCAGATCTGCTACAATCGCCAGTTTCTTAACCCCAAGCACCACCGACATGTGGTATATGTTTGGACACAAACTGGACGATTTTTCTAGGTAATCCAGTTGGAAAATATACGATCAAGCCCAATTTTCATTCCGGTAAAAAAATTCCGATGGCCTCTTAGATCTGTGGTATGGTAATAAGTTCTGAAATGGCATTCTGAATCTGATCTACTACGTGACTGCGCCGATCAACTATGTTTTCTGAATTAAAGAAAAGTAAAATTGCAAATCCGAGTGGAAATCAAGGGGCCGTACTTGTCTCCCTTTTTATCTGGTCAATCATGCCAAAGTCTATATAGAAATCAAGCGAGGACCATCATCAATAATGCCGAGAGTCGGCAAACGCCATATGAAAAGTTCTACACAGCAGTAACATCACCAAGTTCGAAGGTTTTATCGATTACTGATCAGTGGCACACACACTATCATTGCTCGGTAAAATCAATTTTGGGTCGGTGTATATATTGTTGGCCTCACTTATTACTTGGTCGACGGTATTTTTTCTAGGCCAACAATAAATGTGAAACAATCATTTACTAGTCGGCGACCATTATATTATCAGAAGGGACATATTTGCCCATGTCGGCAACTCCTATATGTTGGTCGACAATTCTTGTACAATGAACAAACCAGGTCGGAAGCTCCTTTGCAATAGGTTAGCGCAAGATTTGAACAGGTCGGAGGCTTCCTGACCTCATATAACTGATCGGTGGCAGCTATAGAACGACAATTAAGAGTTCACAATCGTATATCACTGGTCGGGGGCAACTATCGTTGCTCGTCAGTTATCATAGACTTGGTCGGCGGCCGTCTAAGTAGGTCGGCAACATCTAATCTTGATCGGACTCACCTATTAACTGGTCGACGAAGGTATAGAGCCAAAACAACGGGTTCCCGAGCTCCTATTTCTTGGTCGGAGACATGGCTGTATTAGAATTAAGACTGTACACATTGGGAATTTCTCATTCTTTGCAGGCACCATCTGATATTGGTCGGAGAAATCTTGAACTGGTCGGCAACCAAAAAGATAAAACGAATAATATTTCTTGGAGGATGATGGGTTTCAGGCTTGTTGGTCGGCCGACTTTATGATAAACTAAATTTTTTAACCCAACCTATATTTCAATATGTACTGGCATTTAAATAATGTTTTAAGCCAGTTTATATTTGGGTCTTTAGTTGAAATTAAAATAATTTCACAAAAAACTTGAATTAAACATTATGCCTTAATTATGGCATCTACTTGATAAAAAAAATTTGCTCACATGACACACATTTGTCACATATTTTGAAATTTTTTATTGCCTTATGCTGACACACATCATATATTGTTTGGCTAAATAATTATTCTCATGACTAACTATTTGAACTAGTCTCAACAGGAGTTCGAGCAATTTATTAAAATTCCATAGGGACAAGATTCAATCCCGACGAAAGCTCGGCCACAATCTTAAACCTATGGAAACTGTTATTGCTCGACATCAGGCAATTTCGCCTCGACAGATTAACCGAACATATATTATTTCATATTTTAAAATTGATATTTTTATTGCCCGAGCAAATACATATCATATATTCATTATATTGACTAGATTATTCTCATGATAACTAATCAATTCAGCCTACACATATGGTAGGGCAAGTTATTAATTTTTACAGGTACAAGATTCAGTGTCGACGAATGCTCGAAAACAATCTTACTCTTCTAAAAAATATTATCATAGCTCGGCAGTATGAAATTTCACCTCAGCGAGGAACTATTGATTTTATTATTGCTCTGATATCTGCTCAAGCACAAATTATTCTATATATCCATTGGGATTCATATTCTATATTCATCTAATCATGGAGCTCGACGAGATACTTATTATCATATTCAGCTCCGAGGTGAACTACAACATTAGTTATATTTCACCCCCAACGGATAGTTGGTCGGGGTAATTCTTATTTATATTCAGGCCCGGCAAAGTACTCGGCCATTTTCTCATGTTTTGGAAAATATTATTCTTGTTCGGCATTATATAATTTCGCCTCGATAGATCAGCGAGACACTTTATTATTATTCTGAATCATTCTTTATATCTATTCGGATGCATATTTTATATTTATCTCAACATGGAGCTCGAAAAATTTCTTCTCTCTATATATATTCAGCTTCAAGGAAGTCTTCAACATGTATTATCTTATTCCCAACAATCTGTTGGTCAGCTCCGAGGAGGTCTCTAGCATTTATATTATCTTATTCCTAACAATCTGTTGAGGAGGTCTCCAGCATTTATTATATCTTATTCCCAACAGTCTGTTGGTCAGCTCTGAGAAAGTCTCTAGCATTTATTATCAATTACCACCAACTCCGGTTCGTCGGAAACTTATTACCACCAAATCCGATTGGCCGGAAACTTATTACCACCAACTCCGGTTGGTCGGAAAGCAATTACCACCAACTCTGGTTGGTCAGAAACTTATTACCACCAACTCCGGTTGGTCGGAAAGCAATTACCACCAACTTCGATTGGTCGGAAACTTATTACCACCAACTCCGATTGGTCGGAAAGAAATTGCCACCAACTCTGGTTGGTCGAAAACTTATTACCACCAACTCCGGTTGGTCGAAGACTTATTACTACCAACTCCGATTGGTCGGAAACTTATTACTGATATGCCCCAAGTGTGACCTCGGCCTAGAGACACCAACCTAGACCGAGATTATGGCCGACGTTGGACATGTCTTGGATACACGATATAACCCCTCAGCCATAGCAAGGTCGGCCCAGGCCGACACTACCATGAGCCTCTCTAAAAGACATCACAAGGATCAGCAGCATTCTCGTATACCTTGGAATGTCAACCTCGGCCAGACATAGGCCGAGCTCACAGGAAGCCACCAGCAACCTCATCAAGACATTAGTCGATACTCCAAACACTCCAGCTCAACCTCGTCTCAGGCCGACCTTATCCATTGTCTCGGCTGGGATTAGGCCGAGACGTCCATGGAATACTCGGACTGAACGAGTACCTAGACTTACCAACCTCGGCCTCTCCCAGGCCGAGGTCATACACCAGGCGCGATAGCCGAGCTTCTGCTGACATTTGGATAAGGGCACGTGGACACAAATCAGTTATAACAAGATTATTCCCCACACGTGGGGAGAATATTGCATCATCATTCTCTACATGTGACAGTGACAGATGGCTTTCCCATATTGGTGAGGCTATCATACACATGCACATTGCATGCATGTGGGGTATATTACACCCCTAGGTACTATATATAGAGGTCATCCTCTACCTTGCAAAGGATCCAGATAGACAACCCTAGCTGAAACTCTGTCTAGATACACAGTAGAGAGAGAAAGCTTGAGAGATTGTATCCATGTCCATTAGTGCCTTATCACAGTGAGGTTATTCACACACACAGTGGACGTAGGCCAATTTAGGCTGAACCACTTATATCCTGGTGCTCTCTCCTCTTCTCCTCATCTCTTTCTCTTACCTTTTACATAACTATGCTGCCATTGTTGTTCTTAGATTGAGCTTGGAAACACCTAACCTGGTGGTGCTAATTCCAGCATCATCATTTTGGCGCCGTCTGTGGGAAGAGAAAAGAAGCTCTCTTCTTCTCCTTCAGCTTAACCTCACCGGAGACTCTGGTGGTGAACCAGGCACCGCCCCTTGCGTGGAGCTGCTTCACCATTGAAAGAGGTCCTTTGAGGTACTAAGCTCATGTGCTACTCAAGCTCTATAGTGTTAACATATGGAACCAGAATTACCACCGCCTCTTCCGCCACCTGGGGGTGGAGGGCCTAGTTCCAGTCAGGCGTCCCCCAGTCCGAAATAGCAGAGGTAACTGCAGCCTTGAGATCTTTAGCTGCAACCCAACAAGCTATGCAGGAGCAATTTGCACAGCTCAACCAAACTATGATGAGGCCACCTGGAGTCTCACCGGATATGATCACTCCGGCGGCAGTTCAGCCTCATCCTGACGCTAGGGGACCACCCCAGGCACCAATGAAGGACCAGCCTGCACCCCAGCGGAGAAGGGACGTTACTGACCCTAGGCGCTTGCGCCTGGGGAGGCAGGGAAACCCTTTCCCAGAGGACAGGTATGATGATCTAAAGGCAGAAGAAGCCCCGGAAGACTACTGGGAGCCGTATGAGGTGTCAAATAACACTGTACGACCTCTTAGGTAAAGTCAAGGTTGTGTCGGCCGAATAGGTGAAGAGGCCCAACAAAGAGGGTCAGCCTTTGATAGGTTGAGCAGAGGGTCGACCTTTGAGAGGTTGGGCCCGATGAATGACCTAAGACAGAGACTGTCGAGATCAAGGAGCGCAGCAGGCTCTCAGAGAGGGAACAGGCAGGGTCTGCCAGATCAAGGCCGACACTGTAAAAGAAGAGGCAGGGAACAAGAAGAGGTCAACAACCGACGTGTTGCGATAGGGGAACCCTCGATCCATCCCATGGAGGTGGCAGGGGATAACCTCGGCCAAGTCGATGGCAGAAGACCATGGAATGACTCTATTCAGCGTCTTGAGGAGAAGATAGGAGACCTCATCAAAAGCAGGGACCCATTGCAAAGGGGTTACTCAGAGGGCTCCCCATTTGTGGCTAGGATAGTGGGTTTCCCAACCCCAGCTAAGTTCAAGCCTCCTACGGTGTCTCCCAAGTATGATGGCGGCACTAACCCTATACATCATATCGAGATGTACCAGTCGGCAGCAGACATCTACTCGATACCCGATGAGATGAAGTGTAGGGCCTTCTCTGGGACCTTAACGGGGGCAGGGCACAGTTGGTTCACCTCCCTTCCGAAGAACTCAATTGAGAACTTCAAAGGCTTGGCTGAGTGATTCATCCACAACTTCTGCTTTGCGGTGAGGCCTCAAAAGAAGACTACCCACTTGCTGTATAGCAAGCAGGCCAAGGATGAGAGCCTAGGAGACTACATAGCGAGATTAAATAAAGAGAAGTTGGAGGTCAAAGATTATGAAAAGAATATAGCCATGACCGCCCTTATAGGAGGTCTTCAGAAGGGGAAGCTATTGTGGAAACTTGCGGAAGACCCCCTAGGTCTATGGCGGAGCTCCTAGAAACCGCAGGGAAAGTAATGAATGTGGAAGAGGCAATGGCCGCCAAGTATGAGGATGAGAACCGCGGTGGCAGTGGAAAGTCCCAAAGCAAGAAAGATGGGAAGAAGAGGTCGGGTGATGACAAGTTCGCTCACTATACTCCTCTGACTGTAAGCTACGAGCACATCCTCGACGAGATTAAGAATGACAGGACTCTGAGATGGCCAGAGAAACTGAAGGCCCCACCACATAAGAGGAACAAAACCTATGGTGCGATTTCCACCAGGATCATGGCCATGTCACGGACAGATGCTTCGGCCTAAAGGATGAGATTGAAAAGATGCTAAAATCTGGAAAGTTGAGGAAGTATGTGGACGGTAAAACTCCTAAGGGTGGAGAGATGACCCTAAGAAAAGGAGAAATGACAGATGCCGTGACAATGTCCCGGCCAGAAGAGACGATGATTCAGAAGGTGATGACGAAGACGATCCGGATCTTCCGCCGAAAGATGACAACACCCCGGTGAAGAGGGTCGGTACGATATCCTTTGGTGTTGACACCATATGTGGAGGATTTGCAAGAGGTGGCTCTGAAGTAGCTGATAGGAAGGCTCACGTGGCAGAGGCCAGGTCAGTGGCCAAGCTTGAAGTTGTGAATCTAACGTCTTCCGATACGGTGCAGAAGAGGAAGAAGGTAGACATGGACACCCTCGTAGTTGGGTTCTCCAGACTCGACTTCAAGGGTATCTTAGCCCCCCATGATGACCCTCTGGTCATAACAACAAGGGTGCATGGGTGCGAGGTGCAGAGGATCCTCATAGACGGGGGGAGCTCAGCGAACGTGATGTTCTGGCCTTGCTTCTAGAGCCTAGGTCTTAGCAGAGCATGGCTGGTACCCTATCATTACCCATTGATAGGCTTTAGTGGCGAAAAGTTCCACCCCTTGGGCATGTATGAGATGGACGTACGGATGGGTGATGAGTGGCCTAAGAGGCTGACCAAGAAGATAAATTTTTTCGTCATGGACGAGAACGTGTTTTCGGCCTATAACCTCATCATAGGAAGGGTGGCCCTTAAAGAGTTTGAAGCTGTGCCGTCGACGGTCCATCAGATGCTAAAATTCTCGACTCCTTATGGGGTAGGGGAAGTGCAAGGTGACCAGACCACAGCGCGAGAATGTTACTTCAACTCGGCCGAAGAGAGAGAAGCCCATAAGAGGGCAACCACCACTTATAGCATTGATACGCTTGACCCAAGAGATGAAACAAAGTTGAAGAAGGGAAAGGCCACGGAAGAGGTAGAATCCATCGTCCTCAATGAGGACGAGCCGAAAAAAATCGTCCAGGTCGGTAAAGCCCTAAAGGCAGAAATCAAGGAAGAGCTGATAAACTTCCTCAGGAGGAGACAGAGTGTCTTCGCATGGAGTCACGCAGACATGCCCGGCATCGACCCTGAAGTTATGAGTCACAGGCTCAACGTGACCAAAGATGCCAGGCCAATCAAATAGAGACGAAGAGTCTATTCCAGGGAAAAGTACGACGTCATCCGAGAAGAGGTCAAAAAGTTGGAAGAGGCTGATTTTATAAGAGAGGTTACATATCCGGAATGGTTGTTGAATGCAGTCATCGTGCCCAAGGCCAATGGGAAGTGGAGAATGTGTGTTGATTTCACTGACCTGAACAGATCTTGTCCAAAAGACAGCTATCCCTTACCTCGGATAGATCAGATGGTGGATGCGACGACGGGACATGAGCTCATGAGCTTCATGGACGCGTATTCAGGCTATAACCAAATCTTCATGGATGCTGAAGACTCAGAGAAGACAGCCTTCATTACCGACAAAGGGACGTACTGCTATAAAGTGATGCCCTTCGGTCTGAAAAATGCAGGGGCAACATACCAACATCTTGTCAATAAGATGTTCGAAGAGCAAATAGGTAAGACTATGGAGGTGTATGTAGACGATATGCTAACAAAGAGCTTGAAAACTTGCACTCACGTAGCAGACCTTGAGAAGACCTTCGATGTTATGGACTCATACATAATGAAACTCAACCCAGCGAAGTGTGTCTTCGGAGTAGGAGCTGGGAAGTTCCTGGGATTCATCGTTAACCAGAGAGGAATTGAAGAGAACCCTGAGAAAATCGAGGCATTACTTTACATGAAGACTCCTAGGAGTATCAAGGATGTCCAAAGACTCACAGGGAGAGTGGTTGCCCTTAACAGGTTTGTTTCTAGGGCAACGGACAAGTGTCTTCCATTCTTTAAAGTTCTAAGAAAGGCCTTCCAATGGGACGAAGAGTGTGAAAAAGCCTTCAACCAACTCAAATATTACTTGGGATCCCCCTTATTGCTATCTCGACCCGTCACAGGAGAAAAGTTGTATATGTATCTGGCAGTCTCTGAATCAGCCATAAGTGCAGCCATAATACGGGAAGACGATGGGATCCAAAGGCCTGTGTATTTTAACAGTAAAGCCCTTCAAGGGGCTGAACAAAATTACCCTCGCATGAAAAAGTTGGCCTATGCCCTGATACATGCTTCAAGAAAGATGAAGCCCTACTTCCAAGCTCACTCCATGGTAGTCCTCACTGACTCCCCGCTAAGACAGGTCTTGTATAAACCTGAGAAATTCGGGAGGTTGATGACCTGGGCCATCGAGTTGGGGGAGTACGATCTTGCCTACCAACCTAGGACAACCATCAAAGGGCAAGCCCTCGCAGATTTTGTTGCTGAGTTCACATGGGAAGAGGCCGAGGCAGAGAAAGGCCTGGGGGGCATGGAAGAGACAAACCGCAGTGTCTTCTGAAATCAGGAAGAGACAACACCAAATGTCTTCCGAAAGCAGGAAGAGACGACACCAAGTGTCTTCCGAGATCTGGAAGAGGTCGCATCCAAAAAAGTTATGAGCATAATTACGGAGGACGAGGAGGATCGATATCTCTTCAAACAAGGAGTCATGACATAAGGAGACTTTTCATCAGATACAGACATCTGGAGCCTCTTCGTTGATGGCTCTTCCTGCGACAGTGGAAGCGGTGCGAAAATTGATACTCTCGGCTCCAGATTGTGCGAACATTGAATACGCTCTGAGGTTCAACTTCCAGGCCTCAAACAACGAGTCCGAGTATGAGGCCATGATAGCAGGTCTCTTATTGGCAACAACTCTTCGCGTAAAGCGACTCCTACTCCACAGCGACTCAAGGGTGGTTGTCAATCAAGTACTGGGGATCTATGAGGCTAAAGATGAAAGGATGGCCAAGTACTTGAAGTGGGTAAGAACAATGTTAGAATATTTTGAAGAGGCAAAACTGAAGAGAGTGCCTCGACAGAGTAACAGTCACGCAGATGCATTGGCAAGGCTGGCCTCGGTAACGAAGACAGATGTTAGAAGGACCATTCTGATTCGAGGTCTTGAGAAAGGCAACCATCGAGGAAGAAAAGGTATGTAACCCGTGTCACAATTTGAACCTAGGAGACTCATGGATCGACCCCCTCGTCAGGTATATTAGAGGGGGAGAGCTACCTGAGTCCAAGCTAGAGAGGTGAAAATTGAGATATAGGGCTGCCAAGTTCTCGATGATAGGAGACGTCTTGTACAAAAAGGGATTTCTATTGCCTCTCCTCAGATGTGTGCATCCCACGGAAGTTCCCCGGGTCTTACAGGAGGTTCATGAGGGTTCTTGCTCTAGCCACATAGGGGGAAGACCCTTGTCCAAGAGAATCATCACACAGGGGTACTGGTGGCCAACTTTGTCCAAGGACGCCGCAGCTTACGTAAAGAGGTGTGATAAATGTCAAAGATTCGCCACTATTCCTCATCAGCCCCATCAGCCTATGACGTCAATCACCTTTCCATGGCCATTTGTGGTATGGGGGATTGACTTAGTAGGACCCCTGCCAAGAGCTGCCAACAATTATAGATTCTTGATAGTTGCCATCGACTATTTTTCAAAGTGGGTGGAGGCAGAGCCGATGATAACAATCATAGAGCAGAAGACCTTCCAATTTATTTGGAGGAATATCATATGCAGATATAGCCTCCCAAACACTCTCATCTCGAATAATGGGACCCAGTTAAAGAACTCCTCTTTAGAAAAGTATTGCCTAAGAGTAGGAATAAAGCAATTCTTCTCATCTCCTGGCCGACCTCAGGAAAATGGTCAGACCGAGGTCACAAACAGAACTATCCTGGATGGAATCAAGAAGAGGTTAGAAGATGCGAAGGGAAGATGGACTGAAGAGGTCTACGCTGTGTTATGGGCCTACAGAACCACGGCAAGGACACCAACAGGAGAAACCCCGTTCATGTTGGCACATGGCTCAGAGGCCGTCATACCAACGGAAGTAGGGCTCCCAACTCATAGGATTCAGACATATGACCCCGACAATAATGGGGAAGAGAGGAGGCTAGACCTAGATCTTATCAAAGAAAGAAGAGACGACGCAGAGGTCCGACAAGCAGCCTACCAACAGAGGGCAGCGAAATTCTACAACCAGAGGGTGAAGTCAAGACCCATTGCAGTGGGAGACCTAGTGCTAAAGAAGACCATACAGAAAGCAAACAAACTCCACCCAAACTGGCACGGACCCTATAAAGTGACAGAAGAGGTTGTGTCTGGCACGTACAGGCTAGAAAACCTAGAAGGAGAACCTTTCACTAATCCATGGAATGCTGATCACCTAAAGAAATATTACATATGATGTTGCATGAAGTTGTGTAATTGTACCATCTTGTCACGAAGAGGTTATTAATAAAAGATCAGTTCCCATGGTGGTACTTGCTCCATTTTGCACTTGTCCTTAACATCATTAATTTGGTGAGATTAATTATGAGGATGACATCTTAGGGTATGACCTCAGACCTTATAACATCATTCAGTGGTGACGAGGTCTGAGGCCAGACACCATAATGGGATGACCTCAGACCCTTAACATTATTAATTTGGTGAGATTAATTATGGGGATAACATCTTAGGTGATGACCTCAGACCCTCATAACACCATTCAGTGGTGACGAGGTCTGAGCTCAGACACCATAATAGATGACCTCAGACCCTTAACATCAATAAGTTGGTGAGATTAATTATGAGGATAACATCTTAGATGATGACCTCAAACCCTCATAACACCATTCAGTGGTGACGAGGTCTGAGCTCAGACACCATAATGGGATGACCTCAGATCCTTAACATCATTAATTTGGTGAGATTAATTATGGGGATAACATCTTAGGTGATGACCTCAGACCCTCATAACACCATTCAGTGGTGACGAGGTCTGAGCTCAGACACCATAATGGGATGACCTCAGACCCTTAACATCATTTATTTGGTGAGATTAATTATGGGGATAACATCTTAGGTGATGACCTCAGACCCTCATAACACCATTCAGTGGTGACGAGGTCTGAGCTCAGACACCATAATGGGATGACCTCAGACCCTTAACATCATTTAATTTGGTGAGATTAATTATGGGGATAACATCTTAGGTGATGACCTCAGACCCTCATAACACCATTCAGTGGTGACGAGGTCTGAGCTCAGACACCATAATGGGATGACCTCAGACCCTTAACATCATTAATTTGGTGAGATTAATTATGGGGATAACATCTTAGGTGATGACCTCAGACCCTCATAACACCATTCAGTGGTGACGAGGTCTGAGCTCAGACACCATAATGGGATGACCTCAGACCCTTAACATCATTAATTTGGTGAGATTAATTATGAGGATAACATCTTAGGTGATGACCTCAGACCCTCATAACACCATTCAGTGGTGACGAGGTCTGAGCTCAGACCCCATAATGGGATGACCTCAGACCCTTAACATCATTAATTTGGTGAGATTAATTATGAGGATAACATCTGAGGTCAGACCACTGATTAAGTTTAAACAAGATATCATTACAACAAGACTAAGAGAGAAAACATCCATGACATTCAATAAAAGTAAGTGAGGATGATCCTCCTCAGAGGTTGATACATTCAGAAATAATAGATGATCAAGGATTACAGAATAAGTTTCAAAATGTTATGGGTTACAAACAATGTTCAAAAATTATTTAAGGGTTTGAGGGGGGGATGTTCATATCCTCGGCTTGGTTAGGCTGGACAACATTGGTCACCTCGGCCACGTCATCATGATGGTCTGTCCCTTCAACCTCAGTGCCGTCCAATGCGGCAGTCTCGGCAGGCGCGGCAACCTCCTCCTCCACCTCCTGAAGGGCCTGGGCAAACTGGGGATTGGCAAAGCCGAGGCCTACGAAATCTGAGGCTTTCAAAGTACCAGTCTCCCTCTCCTTGACATCAGCCCACTTAATAGTGGCTTTGATACCTCTTTTAAGGTATTCAAAGCCTAAGCTCATAAACTCGTCAGAGGACTTGTAGTCAGAGATTATCTTCTCAGAGGCATCATCGAGGGCTGCCCTAACAGCTGAGTTGACCTTCTACTGCAGAACATAATCCTTAGCCTTCAGAGCTGCAGTATGATCCTTACCAAGCTGAGAGATGTCCTTCTCCAGCCCCCTCACCTTCTTCTCAGAATCTTTCAGCTCAGATTTGAGGCGGTCAATCTCTGCGTTCAGAGTGCTCTGGACCTTCTCGGCCTCTTGACCCTTTTGGATGAGAGGCAATTTCCTCAGAGTCCAGTTGGATAAGTGGTGCATAGCTGCCAGGCCCTGCATATTTTGTGATCATGAATGAGCTGAAGAACAATCAGATGTTGCACTTAGGGTGAAAAACAATCAGAAAGATCAAGTCATACCTGAATGGATCTGTGAATGCCGAACTCAACCAGCAATGGGGTGTCTAGTGACCTGAAGAAGCATTTGTCAGCCTCGGTTATTACAGACCCGAAGGCATCTAGGGCCTGAAGACTGTGGCCGACTATGCTGTCAGTTATTTTCAACTGATCTAGACGAGCCGACAGGGCGTCAGCTGAAGAGATGGGGATGGCAGTGTCAACATTATTCTTCTTCAGCCTCTGATCCTCAGGGGCATGACCTTCTGGAGCCCTGTTCTTTGTGGATTGGGGATTAGAGGCAGAGGGATCTGGGGGAGGAGTGTTAAGGCCTGCTTTCTTGGCAAGTCTCGTCAAGCTGGGTGCAGCCATTTCCCAAAGTTCGTCTGAAATATCCTGTGGTCGCTCTGCAAAAAATTAGTAGATCTGAGTTAGATAATTAGACATGAATAAACTCAGAGGTTCAAATTCAAATAAAAAGCGCTTACCAAGCTCAGAAAGAGGACTTCCACCCAGACCTGTCTCAGAGAGGTAATGGGGGGTCATCAAGAGTTCGAACCTGACGAACAGACCATGTACCCCCTGATCTTGTAGGGCTTTCACCTTCTGAAGGTTTGATGGACTCAGTCCAGGGTCGGCCCTCGCAGACATTGTGACTTTACCCCACCTCAGGGGCATCCTCGGCTCTAGAATAGATGAGGGAACACATGGGCTAAATTCCCATGGCCCAGAAGCAAAGAAATACCGAGGCTTCCAGTTATGGTTGGAAGTCTAAGTTATTTGAAGCATTTTCTTCTCAGGCTTCTGAGATACAAAATGGTAGTAGCTCGGATGATTTTTGGCCGAGGAAGGGACATAGCAACCTACGAAGACCTGAACTGGAACGTCTGAGTGGTGGACAGCCTTCCATAAGACTATGGCCCCTATTATGACACTCCAGGCATTAGGGGATAGTTGAGAGGGGGCCAAATTGATATAGGAAAGGATGGATTTGATAATGGGGTGAATGGGCAGACGAAACCCCAACTTGAACATCTCCTCGTACAGGCAGATCTCGCCGTCTCGGCCATGATAAGCCCTCTCCTCCCTCAGAGGTCTCCTAAGCGTTATTGAGGGACTGATAGAATACATATATCTGAAGCAGAGAAGGTCTACCTCAGTAATAGTACTCTCGATTTCGACCGCCTCAGAGACGTCGACATTGCTCTCAACCTCATCATCATCATCCAACTCAACGTCGGCCTGAGCAGATGTTGATGGGTTACTCGGAAACCTCTGAGCGAACTCTGCCCCGGTGATGACCGACAGAGGGATGGCATCAAGTATGGGTGGTATAGCCACACTTGGATCAATAATTTCAACCTCTGAGGAAGAGGATGAGGTGCTTGAGCTATTATGGGATGAGGCTCGACTGGAGACCTCGGCCTGATCAGGCCGAGGTGTGAAGTCCATGGCCTCTTGAAAGGAATCCACAAACATGGGGTCTGACGTAGAATATTCAGACTCAGACATCGGTATGGGATCAGTAGGAACCTCTGTCTGAGTGAAAAACTCTGGGGGGTCAGGATATATCACCTTCAGAGGTGGTGGAAAGATGGGTCTAATGGGAAATTCTTGTGACCTACGAGCCTCCTCCTGTGCTCTTTCTATTTGTCTAATCTTTTCTAAAGTCTTCTCTCTAAGGGAGGGGAACTCCTCAAGAAGCTGATATAAGGGTCTGAGCATCAGGGGCTGACACTACACTTAGGAGACTTCCTAAAACTACAAACAAGATTGGCTAGTGAAGTAAAGCAGTAAAAGATCAAACTACCTAAATGTGGCAAGAATTGTTCGCCTGAAATAATGGTGGTCTCACCGGAAAACTCAAAAACTCGCCAGAATACGCAAAAATAAGGAGACTTGCAGGAAAAATGAAGGAAAAAGTATGGCGAAGGTTACCTGAGGATGAAATAGTAAGGAGAAGACGAGAAGACGCGAGAAACCACCTTCTAAAAGCCTCAACAAAGATCTTTCTAGAGAGAGAAGGCTGCAGGAACGAGTTTGGCTGGAAACGAGAGAAGTGAAGAAGAAATAAGGGAAATAGGGTTCAAAACCCTTAATTATACAGGCGCAATTCCCAAGGACCATCATTGCCTTGGGAGCCCCAAAGGGCGGCTAATAGCACATGCCCACCAAGCAAGCATACTTCAGCATTGGACAAGTGCCAAACAAATATTGGCTCGTAATAGACATGCCTCGGAGGTGTGGTAATCCCCTAGTCACCTGCTCCCACATATGACTAAGGGCTGGGGGGTGATTGATATGCCCCTTAAGACCAACCTCGACTGAGATTATGGCCGACGTTGGACATTTCTTGGATACGCGATATTAGCCCTTGGCCCTAGCAAGGTCGGCCCAGGCCGCCACTACCATGAGCCTCTCCAAGGGACATCACAAGGATCAGCAACATTCTCGTATACATTGGAATGGAAACCTCGGCCAGACATAGGCCGAGCTCGCAGGAAGCCACCAACAACCTCATCAAGACATTAGTCGATACTCCAAACACTCCAGCTCAACCTCGTCTCAGGCCGACCTTATCCATTGTCTCGACTGGGATTAGGCCGAGACCTTCATGGAATACTCGGACTGAACGAGTACCTAGACTTACCAACCTCGGCCTCTCCCAGGCCGAGGTCATACACCAGGCGCGATAGCTGAGCATCTGCTGACATTTGGATAAGGGCACGTGGACATAAATCAGTTATAACAAGATTATTCCCCACACGTGGGGAGAATATTGCATCATCATTCTCTATATGTGACAGTGACAGATGGCTTTCCCATATTGGTGAGGCTATCACACACATGCACATTGCATGCATGGGGGGTATATTACACCCCCTAGGTACTATATATAGAGGTCATCCTTTACCTTGCAAAGGATCCAGATAGACAACCCTAGCTGAAACTCTGTCTAGATACACAGTAGAGAGAGAAAGCTTGAGAGATTGTATCCATGGCCATTAGTGCCTTATCACAGTGAGGTTATTCACACACACAGTGGACGTAGGCCAATTTAGGCTGAACCACTTATATCCTGGTGCTCTCTCCTCTTCTCCTCATCTCTTTCTCTTACCTTTTACATAACTATGCTGCCATTGTTGTTCTTAGATTGAGCTTGGAAACACCTTACCTGGTGGTGCTAATTCCAGCATCATCAATTACCACCAACTCCGGTTGGTCAGAAACTTATTACCACCAACTCTGGTTGGTCGGGCATCTATTACCACCAACTACGATTGGTCGGTCATCTGCACCACCAATTCCGATTGGTCGGTCAATCAACAAATGATAACTCCGGTTGGTCGGACAACAGACAGCAGGCAGAGTAAATTTTATTGTCTATGCAAAATAAGAGAATTTGTAAAATAACATACTTCAAGGCCGAGAAAGCATTCAAAATTCATATTCCACACTTGGGGGCTTCTATTACAAATTCAGTTGTTCATTCGGTGGCACATTCTCATAACATCATGCAGTCGAGCATTAAATTCAACTCCACAAACTTACACGGTCGGGACCCCGACCAATCATCATTCAGGAGTTATTTCTTTTGCTCAGAAGGCATATTGAAGTTCAGGAGGCATATTGATGGTCAAGAGGTATATTGAAGTTTAGAAGGCATATTGAAGTTCAGGAGGCATATTCAGGAGTTATTATGCACATTCATGAGACATATTCAGCATCTACATCACTGATATATTTACTACTACTACGATCCCGACCAACATTGAAGAAGAAGTTGTATGAAAATGTTTCGAAATCCACCACAAGCTCGGTACTAATGAGATTGAAGAGTTGGGTTCAAAAGCTAGAATGTTACTCGATAAAGTATTCAGAAGAGCATAAATCATAAAAATCAAGCACGTGAAGTTAGCACTCAGTTGCTCGGCACATGAGGTAGTTAGTCGGCTAGCAAACCAATCAACATACTTTAAGATTATGACAAGCTACAAGCTGCATACTATGGCATGGCTGTATCCAAATTCCCAGGGGTAATACATAGCACACGTTCGCTTGATGAATAGAGTTCTTCAAAATAAATATTAGCAACCACCGATCAACCTGCATCATATGTCATCCAAGAGATAGGGCACTTTATGTTGAACAAATCAAGAAGGTAGATCAATAATTTCATGAGCACCAAGAAACACTGCAGAATAAATACTCTATCCTTTCAGTGAACCATCAAGCATGGAGCATTGGGGGCTTCTGTTGACGCAAAAATTCTCCATCTACGAGGACCAATCAGAAAAGGATACATGTCATCCTGCGTGGCAATATTTATACTTATTCAGCACCCGAGGAGAGTTGATCGACACCCGAGGAGAGTTAGTCGGCACCCAAGGAGAGTTGGTCGGCACCCGAGGAGAGTTAGTCGGCACTCGAGGAGAGTTGGTCGGCATACCAACCAACACATAGCATACCAAGCTACTTAGCATGCAGAGCAACCAACCAGGAAGATCAAAGGATAACTATGCATTTAATGAAGATAACAATGCATTTAATGAGCCTTAATGTAAATTTCTACTGTATCAGTAGATGACAACACATAGCCTTTTCATATTGACAGCCTCAAGGCTATAAATACATGTATTCCCTTAGCCAAAGGGACGGACCATTAAGGGACAACTAATAAACACCATACACACTCTTTCTCTCTCTACACCATATTGTGCTATTATAAACCCATGGGAATAAAATAACAGTGGACGTAGGCTCTATTCATAGCCGAACCACTTTAAAAACATTTTGTCTCTTATATGTTTGACCCTAATGTTTATCTTCATCTTTAATCTCATCCTCATCATTTATCTGCCATTTTAGTGGCGTCAACAGTCATGATGGTGCGTCCACTTCCCACGTTGCACCCGAGTCGATTCCCGAGTTTGTGATTGATCCATATGGCTCGCAACCCAACTCACCTAGGAGTCCCGTAATTGATAGGAGAGTGAGTAGGAGACGTTTTGAGAGAGGTGTACCTAGGGCTGTTTATGTTTGCACTTATTGCAAAAAGAGAGGACACCTTATGGAGTTTTTTTGTAAGTTGGATAATGTGTCACGTCTTGCTACTACACGTGTTCGCACACACGCACTCACACATGATGCTTCGGATGACTAAGTGAGAGAGTTTGCACATATTAGGTACGAGGTAAAGTTTTTAGTCAAAACGTCATATGAGATGATGGATTTTTTTCATAGGACATCACCACCCTTGGAAAACTCCACCGCACCTAACGGTTGAGGTTTAGACTTGTGTGCGAGCATAAGATGATTTTCATGATGATATTTTATGCCTATTGATAGTCTGTATCATTTTTAGTTATATTTTCCATTTTTTGATATATTTTTTGAAAAATCAAAAAGATTTTTGTTTTTGAAATTTGTTTGGAAAAATAAAGAAAGATTTTCATTTCTTTTTGAGAAAAAAATTGAAAAACTCAAAAGGATTTTATTTTGATAAATTTTCTGCAAAAAGATAAAAAGAGTTTTGTATTTTGTTTATACCATATATGGATGGACATTTAGGATGACCGAGTCACACTTTCATTCCATATCCATGTGACTGTTTGATAGTGTTTTGATATGCGTCATCATTTAATTTTTGTGCTTTATAATGTTTGGAGTCATTAAGATGTGATTTATTGTTACTACCTACATGTTTGACTCATAATTTCCTTTATTGCACACTTGCACGAATTTGTTTGACTATTGTTCTTGTCTATCACATGTTCGTTGATGTGTTTTCATCTCAATTATGTCTTTAAAATGAACCAAATGCGATAAAACTTGACAATGAAAGTAGTGCATGTAAAAATCGTTGTTGTGAGCTTATGTGATTTATTTGAAAAACGGGGAAGGGCTACGAAAGGTACTCATTTATCCTTTGCGATTAATCCACCTTTTAAATCAGACCTAGAAAATATGTAGCACAAAAACAGAAGCCAAGGTCCAAAGAGGTTGAAAAAGAGCCCGAAATTATTTAAAGGCAATAAAAAGAAAAATATGCCAAAAGTGGGCCAATTTATTTTTTTCATCACCTCAAAAGAAAAAAAAACATTATTATTTATGAGGGAGTTTGGATGGAATATAAAACGTGTTTGCACGTTCTGACAAAGTCATGAAAAAGCGTTACATATTTTTAAACTTTATTTGTGTGAAAATCATGTATGACTTTGATTTGTCTATTTGATTAAGACAATGTCATCTAAATTCACATTTTTCGACACCTAATGACGATTTTGAGATTCATTCGTTAGGGGTACACATATTCATAGTGCACATATGGTATGCGTGATTTCATTGATTTTCCTATCAAATATATTCACACATATTCATTCCGTTTTATGATTTGGTTATCTTAGTGTAAATTCATGGTGTGCGATTTTTGTAAAATTATTTTTGCATTTTTTTTTGAAAAATTAAAAAATAGAAAATAGTTTGTGGAATGCTATTTCTTAATGATAGTAGTTGTTTTATTTGCTTATCGTGGCAACTCCATGTTTGTTTTGTTTATTCATTTCCTTGTCTATTTTGGACAAATAAAAAGGGGAAGAACAAATTATGGGGGATTTTTGCATTATGGGGGAGATTTGATTATTGATGATTGATTTATTCTTATATCATTTCGAACTCAATACGTCACACAGGTATTTGCTTTGTCTCATGTGTGTAGGTAAAAAATTAAAGATCAATATTTTGCACACCCTGATCAGAAAAGCTTGAATATTTGAAGATTTAAAGATTTGATGTTGAAGATTTTTGAAGAAATGTTTTAGACTTACATGTTTAGTACATTTTCAGTTTTGGGTTCATGGGAGGGTATTAGATTTGTATAGGCATTTTGATTTAATAATTCAGATGTTTTTGTACGGGCATAGACATAGGGGAGATTTGTAAGGAATTTTATTATTCGATTTACATTAGCATATATCATATACCGCTACAACCGTCGAAGACTTATTCAAGTTAAATCATGCGTTAAGACGGATCCGAATATCAAAGTTCTTCAACATTCAAGCCTTCACGAGATTAATTTTGGTAAGGTTGTGTTTAAATATCTTACCGGTTCACTTAGAGTGTTGGGATAATTTTTCTAAAATATTTTCTAAGTGTTGGAGTGGAGTTTTTCATCAAAGCATTTTTTCTAAGTATTGAGGCAGAGTTTTTGACGAAATAAAAAATTATTTTTATAAGCAGCTCGTTCGAGCCAGATAATTCAGTCGCTCGGGCAATATGGCATCTCGCGCGAAGCAGTCGTTCAAGCGATGACTTGCTTCGTTCGAGCGACATCATTGTTTGGTTCGAGCGATGCCCCGGCTTAAGTTTTTTACAAAAAACTTGTTATACCACTCTGTTTTCGTTAAGAAGACCTGACATTTCAATTTTGTAAACACCACAAATCGGCAGAATCCTTTGACTTCTTCACTTAGGGTTCAAATCCTTTTTTTTTCAATTCACAATTCATCCCAATCTTTATGTGAATTATTTTGGAACCCAAGAACACAATTTTGTAAAGTTTCTCTTATAGAGAAGATCTCTACTGCTAATCTAGGTGCCACTTGAGGGAGGTGCTGGGCTGACGTGACTGCGTGTCAAAGGGAGTACTCGTAGGCGCTCCTGGGCTGACTGAACTGCGGTTCTTATGGAGTTGCTGCGGAATTCCATTACTGATTTAGGTTGCGGCCTATGAGAGTTTACCGTGGTAAATTCTTTACGGATTTCGTTGAAGAGACACTTTAGGGTTAAAATCTTGTTTACAAGATTAATAACAAACTGTTATAAGTTGTGTAACTTCGAATAAATTTTTTAGGCAAAACTCTTTTCGAAAAACACAAGATGTGTTATAAAAGACTTTATGAATGTAAGGTTTGAATTTTATAGTTGGTTACCTTCTTTTTAAATTTTAATAAACATCTACTAAAGTTACCACGGAGTCCCAATCACAACAACTGTTAAGAACATTCAAAGAAATAGACACAGGAATTTTTAACGTGGTAAAACCCTTAAAAAAGGGAAACATCCACGGTGGTCTTTACATCACAAAATAAAAATTCACTAGAATAAAGAATCACGTTACAACACTTAAGCAAACCACAAAGATCCCAACCTAAGTTCATAATGTAACTACTTGAGATTCTCCACTCCAGAGGTAATCTGAATTGGAATGATCTTTTCTTGCTGCATTTTTGCTTTTTCCTTGATCTCCTTCTCTTTGAATTCTGATTCTAACAACTCTTTCAAAATCCAAGATTCTCAGACAGAACCACAGTGTCTAAGTGTTCGTGTGAGATAGTGTTTTTGATGTGCTACCACATGCAAACATGCTACTCACCCTCTCAAAATTATACAAACATTCCTAATAAATTACAACAGTTCTAAAATGATAGGTTATTTTTGAATATGATTTTTCAAGTCAAGACTTCTTGATCTTTTAATTATCCACAGATCTCAAGGATACCTTACTCAGAAGACGGTTCAAGGTCTTAAATAATTTCTGTATTTTAAAAATATTTTTGAAATTGTAAACCTCCAATTGAGATCCAAACTAGATTAGAAGTATAATTTATTAAAACAGATTCAAACTTAACATGCAGAAACTGATTCAACATATTTTGACATCAAACTTCTTTTCTCAGATTTATGGTTATGCTTTTAAAACTCTAACAAAAGTTCTTTGGGTTCTTTTTATTTTTGTACACACGTATTTCATAAAACATGAAATAGAAAGCGAGAAACACAAACAACTCAATAGATCTGAAAATATTTTAAAACTTAGAAGTTTATATTTCAAAACTTATTGAGACAGAGTAGATCTATAAAACCAGATCTAAAAAGAGAAATAGAAAATAAATCGTGTGATGTTATCTTTTAGAAAAACTCAGTTTAAACAATCAAACTTAAGTTTCTCTTAGAGATGAGTTCTGAGAGAATCAAGAACTTGAAGAGGTCTTCAAATCGAAGTAAAAGCACAACACCAAAAACACAGAAACCCTAAAAGTGTCTAACTGTCAAGAATGGGTTTTCTGGTATAAGGAACTTTTAGGTTTTGGTGTTTGGTTTGGGAGAAATCACTTAAATGTTTGAACTACGAAGACCTAGAGTTTGTTCTTTCCTTTTTTCTCTATTTTTTCCCTCTCTTCTCCCTTCTCTCTCTTTTCTCTCTACTCTCTTTTCTCTTAGATTTAACGAAATGGAAAAATCTCAAAATGCTGAGGCTTGGGTCCTTTTTATACTATACGAAGAAGGATCCAGAACCTCGAACTCAATCCAATGGATAGGATTAAATCTTGACCTATTGACTTAAATCCAATGGTTCATCACAATCGGCGGGTTATACGTATGATGATTGGTTCAAACTGGGATGATAAGGATTAACTCGCAACGCATGCAGATCGTTGATGAGGTTGATCCAAGGGCTGAGAAGGTATACGTGTTTTGACTCTAACATAAAATACAATCTAAGTCGTCAGGAATGCAACTCGTGTACCAACCAGATGCAAGGCAAAATGCGTGTTTGAAAGTAATTACAAAGCTCATCTTGAATTCTTTAGCGCTTTTGGATTCCACCCAGGCAAACAATCAGCAATGAAAATGATTTTCTGAAATCCAATTTTTACCCACAACACTTTTATAAAACCATGTTTTAATTGATTTAAAAAATTATTTTAAAATTGTATAAAATGTTTTGAATTAAATTACAAGGATTTTAAAAAGTCTTAAAGTATAGTAAAACCATAAATGCAAATAAGAGATATGAAAAATGCAGAGCGTGTGTCCTATTTATGGGTTTAAGGTTAGAAATAACTTCCTTTTGAAGATTCTCTTGGGCTGGATTTCTTCAATGAACTTGTACCTTTGAGGAGATGGAGTTCTCATAAAATCTAAACTATTTTGTCTAGATATCCAAACTAGTTGGAACTCCTATATATGTAGTTTCATTTGAGTCAATATATAGTGTATTATCAATCTCCCCCTTTGGATATTAGAGTCAAAATCCCCTTAAGTATTCAGAACTCGTGGGTCAAAATGAAAAAACCTATTTGTCCTATAAAAACGTTCTAACTACCCTTTGCCATCCTAGAACCGAAAATAAGATGAAAAAAATTCATCACTCAACTATATACAGACCAATACCCTACAAGATAGGAACAAGCTATACAACGGGTCTGAAATGCATGTGAAAAAATAAACACTTGAATGGCATATTAGTTGAGTTAGAATCAGGAATAGATAGAAAAATCGCTAAGCAATACTCAAGATCTTCTCCCCCAATTTTTCTTAAATATACAAGGGGTATAAATCATAAAAAATAGAGATTAATTGAGAGCTATCATGTCCGTGGCTGTTCGTAAATACTCAAATTGAATGTTATTTAAAGGCTTGGTAAAGAGATCTGCGAGCTGCTTTTGAGTGTTCAGATATTCAATAACAAGATCTTTGGATTCGACAAGGTCACGGATAAAATGATGTCTAATATTAATATGCTTACTTCGTGAGTGCATTACAGGATTTTTGGAAATATTAATGGAACTTTGGTTATCACAAAACATGGTTAATTATTTTTCGGTGAGACCATAATCACTAAACATCTGTATAATCCATAATAATTGTGAACAACAACTACCAGCTGCTATATATTCAGATTCGACGCTAGATAATGAAATACAATTTTGTTTCTTACATGACTAACCTACGTGATTATTGCTTACGTAGTTGCAATCACCAGAAGTGCTCTTACTAGCGTTAGAACAACCGGCCTAATCGGCATCAGTGTATCCTACAATAGAACTAGTCATATCATTTGTGTACAAAATACCAAATTTTAGAGTACCCTTGATATATTTAATAATTCTTTTCACACTTAATGAGTGAGATTCTTCAGGGTTACTTTGATATCTAGCATAGATACACACGACAAAGGATATGTGAGGTCAAGACGCGGTAAGATACAACAAACTCCCTACCATACTTCTATAAAGAGTGGGATCAACACTTTTCCTGTTATCATCCTTAGATGGTTTAGTTGAAGTACTCTTGGGGGCTCTAGAAGTTTTGGCATTTTCTAAGACGAATTTTTTTAACTAAGTCTACAACATACTTGGATTGAGAAATAAAAAGACCATCACTGCATTGTTTGACTTGTAAACCCAAAAAATATTATAGTTCACCCATTAGTGACATCTGAAATTCAGTATGCATGATATTAGAAAAGTTCTCGACTTGTTTAGGACAGGTGGAACCGAAAATAATATCATTCGCATAAACTTATGCGATTAAGACATGTTGATTTTCCTTTCTAACAAACAACGTTTGATCATTTCCGCCACGGATAAAATTATGAGATATTAAAAAGGTAGATAATTGCTCATACCAAGCTTTAGGAGCTTGTTTCAAACCGTATAAGGCTTTCTTTAGCCTAAAGACGTAGTTCGGGTGTACAGGATCAACAAATCCTTTGGGTTGTGCTCTGTATACTTATTCACATAAAATTCCATTTAAGAAAGCGGATTTAACATCCATTTGAATTAACTTGAATTGCATATAACAAGAAATTGCAAGGAGGAGGCGAACTGATTCTAGACGAGTAAAAGGTGCAAACATTTTCTCAAAATCAATTCCCTCAATCTGGGAGTATACCCGTGCAACCAACCTAGCTTTATTTCTAATGACCTCCCCATTTTCATTAGTTTTGTTTTTAAAAATCCATCTAGTGCCAATAACCTTCGAATCTTTTGGTCTAGGAACCAGATTCCAAACATCGCGACTCTTTAATTGGATTAGCTCTTCTTGCATAGAATTTATCCAAAATGATTCAGTAAGGGCATCATTAACATTTTTAGGTTCCTCAAGAGAAACAAAACAAGAAAATTATGCCACTTGCTGAAGTTGGGATCTAGTTCGAACTGGTTCCGAAGGATTACCGACAATGGTTTCAGTGGGATGATCTTTATAAACCCAAGTAGGTACAGAAGGACTCTCAGGTGGAAGTGAATCAATATCATCTTGAGGATCAGGGGATAAGATAGGTTTGTCCTCATCAAATGTTACTGGTTGACTATCACTACTCCTTACACTAGTGTCAAATACAATTACATTAATTGATTCGATAATAGTTTTGGTTCTATAATTAAAAACACGCAAAGCCCTACTATTTTGGGAATATCCAAGAAAAAATCCCTTTTCTCCTCGGGTATCAAATTTTGAAAGTTTCTCTCTATCTTTGCAGATGTAGCAGATACTACCGAAGGTTTTAAAATATTTTAAGTTTGGATTTTTATGGAACCATAACTCATAAGGTGTTTCTTTGGAATTTTTTCTGAGGTAGATACGATTAATAATGTGACATGCGGTTTGGACAACTTCTACCCAAAAATATCTAGGGAGATTCTTAGCATGTATCATAACCCAAGCCATTTCTTGTAAAGTCCTATTCTTACGTTTAGCTATACCATTTTGCTGTGGGTTTTTGGGAGCACTAAACTCATGTTTATAGCCATTAGCTACACAATACTAAAAAATTCCAGAGTCCTTTAACTCTCTACCTCTATCACTCCTAATTAGACATATCTGGGTATCCTTCTCATTCTCAATTTTCAAGATGATTCGTAAGAATTCATTGAAGGTATCTGATTTTTGTTTCATAAAAGATACCCATGTATATCTCGTATAGTCGTCCACTATGACTAGGATGTAAGAGTTTCCACAGAAACTAACAGTTCTTGAAGGACCCATGAGGTCCATGTGGATAAGTTCTAGAGGTTTAGTGGTAAGGACATCTTTAACTTACTTGTGAGGGGATTTACTTATTTTGCCTTCCTTACAAGGTCCACATACATGATTAAAAGAATTTTTAATTTTAGGTAAACCTTTAACTATCTCTTGGGAACTCAATCTTCTAAGGTTATCATAATTTGTGTGCCCTAATCTATTATGCCATAGATCAGAATCCTCTAATCTGGCAACATTATAAGATTCAGTACTGGAAATTACTGTGTAACAGTTTTTCGGGGTTCTGTTTCCTGTTAAAATACAATTACCTTTTTCATCAGTAATTTTGCAATCATGTTTTGAAAAAGTAACTGAGTGATTGAAGTCACAAAATTTTGATATACTTAAGAGATTGGATTTATGTCCTTTAACTAAGAGAACATCCTTCAGTTCAGGAAGCCCTTGCTCACTCAATGTTCCCTTACCTATGATGTGAGATGAAACACCATCTCCAAACATGACACTACCTCCAAGGAAGTCTGTCATGTTTTTCAATTTTGTTTCATCCCCGGTCATATATTTAGAACATTCAGAGTCTAAATACCATCCAGTTGAAGTGCTTTGTGCCTTTAAAGCATAAATGACAATATTGCACTTGAGCTAGGGTAGTAGATCATATTTTTTAATCCAAATTGGGTTGGTTTTAAAAGTTTTGTGGCCTTTTGATTTAGAAAAGGTTTTAGGGGTCTTTCTGAATGATTTTTTTCTTAGTCTTGGACCCTCCCTTTTTCTTTTGAGATTTATAGTGGTTTGTGGCCTGTCTAGGAAGTACATAAGTATTTCTTGATTTCCTTAAATAGTTAAAGTTTTGGTAGGTCGGGGCATATAACCTTTTCTGGAAACACTCATTAAGAGTATGGCCGAAAATATCGCAGTAGGAACAGTACTGATGGGTATAGGACTTGACTTTCTTGCTAAAGTCTTTGAGGATTGGCTTGGATCTATTGGGTACAGTAATCCAGTCGTCATTAGGTTTAGGTTTCTCTATTTGGTCTCTGGCAGAAGGACAAACATATTTGGTCTGACTGTTTGGTTTCAACTGTTGATTGTACTGATTATGTGTTATTTGAGAGACATTGAGACTAGATTCACCTTTTTGAACATTTTGACAAGTTTGGCCTTGTTTTATAAAAGTGACATTTTCAGGAGAAACTTTTGTCTTACTTGTGTGTACTATTTCTCCAAAACCTAGGCCAGACTTTTCTTCAGAGTTAAATTTTTTACCAGTAACAGTTTGTTCATAAGTCTTGGTTTGTGTTTCAAAGTGTTGGCATTTTTTAAAAACATTTGAAACCTTTTGCTTTGGCTCTTCTAGTTCAATAAGGGTTGCCTTGTATTTTTGTTAAAATTCATGATTCTTTTGAGTCAAATCTTTTATTTTCAAGGCATAGTCTTTAATCTCAGTCTCATGAGCAACACATTGGGCAGTATAATCTTCAGTATTCTTCCTAATGGCCTAGTTAAGCAAATTGATACTCTCACTTAAGGTTTTTATCATTTTTTTAGGCAAGCACTCTTCTTAACCGTTTTAATGTATAACTCATGTAAATCAAGCAGATTCGCTATGTGCATGATATGAAGTGTCCCCTATATTTTTGATAGGTTCTTTACTCACGCACACATTTAATTCATCATCAACATTCTCACTTTGACTCACACATAATCTTTCAGCAGTAATAGGAACAGAATTATCAGCAAGATCATTAACAACATCAACAGACATATCAAGTTCATGAGCAGGCAAGCATGCATCTTCATTATATATTATCTTAGCAAAGAAAGACATGCAATACTCATTTATCTGAGTTGACTCAGTTTCATCTTCATCAGAATCACTAGAGTCGTCCCATATCTTACACATATTGGACTTGTTATTGTTATTAAAACTAGTTGGACATTTACTAGCATAGTGACCTAGTTTACCACAATGATTGACATTTAACATCTTTTATGTCATGTTTAGGTCTGTTGGGGTCATAATTCCTCCTATTGTCATAAGTGTTCTTGGTATTGTCTCTGTTATGAGGTCTATGAAATTGATTACCTTGAAAAGTTGATTTGCCTTGTTTAGAGGCTAAATCATTTCCTAATTTCAAAATCTTTTTGAAATGCTTACTCATAAGAGCTATTTCATTGTCAAGGTTTTCCAAATCACAATTTTCAAGACAGTCAGTGTCAAAATCTAGAGTGTTCAATTTAGGCACTGGAAATTTAGAAGAAAACACAACATTTGAATTAGAGGCTTTATTAGTCTGTCTGGTCAATTGCTTTTTGAAATCTAGTTCCAATTTTACAGTCCTCAGTTTACTGCGAAGTAATTCAGGAGTCATATTATGGTCATTTATTTCCTCAATAGCATATCTCTTGTAGTCAAATTTAGATGGCAATGACCTAAGAATCTTTGAAACAATTTCCTTGATACTATAGGTTATACCATTTGCATGAAGTTTTGTAAAAATATCAGTTAACCTTATGTAGAAATCGTCAAAGGATTCATTGTCATTCATAATTAGGGTGTTATATTGCTGAATGGACATTTGAGTTTTTCCATCTTTGACACATTCATCACCCTCATGTTAATGACTAATGTGTCCCATGCGTCTTTAAAAGTAAAACATATGGATATTCTTTTGAATTTATGTTTGTTTATGGACATAAAGATGGCATTCTTTCCTTTGTTATTATCAAGAGACAATTTTTTCTCTTCCTTAGTAAATTCACTAAGAAGTTTCTTAATTCTAGTTGAATCAGTGGCTAAGGCAGGTTTAGTAGGATGTTCAAACCCTGTTTCAATCATCTCCCAGACTTCATCACCCAGGGTTCCTTGAATGAAAGCAGTCATTCGCACTTTCCAGTACGAAAAATTATTTCCATCAAAGAGTGGTGGTCTGGATAGGATACCTAACTTCTCAAATTTTTCTTCCATATTCAGAAACTTTTCCAGAAAGAAGTTTCGAAAATAATTTCTCAAGTTTCAGGATCACAAAAGGTGTTCTAGCTCTGATACCAGTTGAAGAAACGCTTTAGGGTTAAAAGCTTGTTTACAAGATTAATTAAAAACTGTTATAAGTTGTGTAAAATCCGAATAAACTTTTTGGGCATAACTCTTTTCGAAAAATACAAGATGTGTTATAAAATACTTTCTGAATCTATGGTTTGAATTTGATAGTTGGTTACCTTGTTTTTAAATTTTAATAAACATCTACTAAATTTATCATGCAGTCCCAATTACAAAAACAGTTAAGAACATTCAAAGAAATAGACACAAGAATTTTTAATGTGGTAAAACCCGTAAACAAGGGAAACATTCACGGTGCCCTCTACGACACAAAACAAAAATTCACTAGAATAAAGAATCAAGTTAAAAAACTTAAGCAAACCACAAAGATCCAAACCTAAGTTCAGAATGTACCCACTAGAGATTCTCCACTCCAAAAGTAATCTGAATTGGACTGATCTTTTCTTGTTGCTTCTTTGCTTTTTCCTTGATCTCCTTCTCTTTGAATTCTGATTCCATCAACTCTTTCAAAATCTAAGATTCTTAGATGGAACCACAGTGTCTAAGTGTTCGTGTGAGATAGTGTTTATAATGCGCTACTACATGCAAATAAGCCACTCACCATCTCAAAATTATACAAACATCCCTAACAAATTATAACAGTTATAAAATGAAAGGTTATTTCTGAATATGATATTTCAAGTCAAGACTTCTTAATCTTTTATTTATCCACAGATCTCAAGGATACCTTGCTTAGAAGATGGTTTAAGGTCTTAAACAATTTCTATATTTTGAAAATATTTTCGAAATTGTAAACCTCCAATTGAGATCCAAACTAGACTAGAAGTTTACTTTATTAAAACAGATTCAGACTTAACATCCAGAAAGTGATTTAACATATTTTGACATAAAACTTCTTTTCTTAGATCTATGGTTATTCTTTTAAAACTCTAACAGAAGTTCTTTGTGTTCTTTATATTTTTGTATACACGTATTTTATAAAACATGAAATAGCAAGACAGAAACACAAACAATTCAATAGATCTGAAAATATTTCGAAACATAGAAGTTTTTATTTCAAAACTTATTGAAACAGAGTAGATCTATAAAACCAGATCTAAAAAGAGAAATAGAAAACAAATCATGTGATGTTCTCTTTTTAAAAAAACTCAGTTTCAACAATGAAACTTAAGTTTCTCTTAGACATGAGTTCTGAGAGAATCAAGAACTTGAAGAGGTCTTCAAATCAAAGTAAAAACACAACACCAAAAACACAGAAACCCTAAAAGTTTCTAAGTCTCAAGAATGGGTTTTCTGGTATAAGGAACTTTTAGGTTTTGGTGTTTGGTTTGGGAGAAATCACTCAGAGGTTTGAGCTACAAAGACCTAGGGTTTGTTCTTCCCTTTTTTCTCTCTTTTCTTTCCCTCTCTTCTCCCTTCTCTCTCTACTCTCTTTTCTCTCAACTTTTAAGAAATGACAAAACTCTCAAAATGTTGAGGCTTGGGTCCTTTTTATACTATACGAAGAAGGATCCAAAACCTCAAACTCAATCCAATGGCTGGGATTGAATCTTGACCTATTGATTTAAATCCAACGGTTCATCACAATCGGCGGGTTATACGTATGATGATTGGTTCAAACTGGGATCACAAGGATTAACTCTCAACGCATGCAGATCGTTGATGAGGTTGATTGAAGGGCTGAGAAGGTATACGTGTTTTGAGTCTAACAGAAAATATAATCTAATCCGTCAGGAATGCAACACGTGTACGAACCAGATGCAAGGAAAAATGCGTGTTTGAAAGTAATTACAAAGCACACCTTGAATTCTCTAGCGCTTTTGGATTCCACCCAGGTAAATAATCAGCAATGAAAATGATTTTTTGAAATCCAATTTTTACCCACAACACTTTTATAAAACCATGTTTTAGTTGATTAAAAAATGATTTTAAAATTGTATAAAATGTTTTGAATTAAATTAAAAGGCTTTTAAAAAGTCTTAAAGTATTGTAAAACCATAAATGCAAATAGGAAATATGAAAAATGCAGAGTGTGTGTCCTATTTGTGGTTTTAAGGTTAGAAATAACTTCCCTTTGAAGATTCTCTTGGACTAGATTTCTTCAATGAACTTGTACCTTTGAGGAGATGGAGTTCTCATAAAATCTAAACTATTTTGTCTATAATTCAAACTAGTTGGAACTCCTATATATGTAGACTCAAGTGAGTCGATATATAGTGTGTTCTCATTTACTTGTAATCATTGTGAGTATTATTTGTGAAATAAAAAGTTTTGCCCTTCGGGATTTTTTCCTAAAATCTGTGTGTCAGCAATTCATATTTTGTTTGTGTTGGCATTATCCACTACACCTAGTTGCATGTTTTAGGACTGAATTAAATGGATTAAAAATTGACACCAATTAAATAAGGTTAACTTGGAAATTTGATAATTCGGTTTAATCAGTATCACATATAGCTTTCTCAATCATGCACACCTTACCTTACTTATTTACCCCTTAACTCCTTATGCCACATTATAAAACTAAGGAAGGCCCCATTGAAGGATAGGGAGAGAAACCCTAAAGAGAAGACCTAAAAAAAAAAGAGGTAGAAGCACCTTGTAAATAGTTTTTTATTTTATTTTATTTTATTTAGAGATTTTGTGAGAAGTAGTTGTGAGTGATTGAATTGTATTGAAGATGGTAGAGTTCAATTTGTCAAATTCAAGGAGACTTGTTTGAAGATTTGTTCTCTTTCTCTACTATTTTATTTTAAAGGCCTTTGAATATTTTTTCATCATGTTTAATATCATGTTAGGCTAATTCCCCTTTTAAGGGGTGGGGTGATCCCATTATTTGATGTTAATCCCATTTTAATTAGTTTATTTAAATTTAATGTTCCATTTGATGATTAACTTTGCACTCTTACATTTTAATTTACGCCTCGAGAGAGGGTAAATAATTTTCGAGAGAAAATCAAATTTCTACTATTATTTTCCATTTTAGAATCGAACTAGAGATAGGTTTTTCTAAAATGTAAATTTATTTCTTTGAATTTTAACTCTATGCTACTTTTCATGATTTAAACTAATTTAATAAATCGATCCCAGCGGGTGATTTATTAAATGAAGTTTCGATCTACTTTTCAAGAGTTGCAGGTGTGTTGAATTTAATTTTCTAAAATGTTATTATTAAATTACATATGCAACGAGAGTTGATTTGTGATTTGGTACTAACTTATGATAATTAATTTTAATGAATTAATTAATTTTGACTAACTAGAATATATGGTGTCATCATATCCCTTGTTAGTCCTCACTTTTAAATCCTCACTCATCTCAAATTCTACATTTTATTTAGTTATATTTCACTCATTTTTCATCACACTTTTTAGTTATTTCATTCGACTTTACTCTTAGTTTAGTATATTTCTTCCATTAGTTTAGTAATCTCATCATCCCATGACAATTGTTTTAATATAAAAAAGCCAAAAAAAATAGAAAAAGTAAAAAAATCTAAAAAGAAATTAAATAAAAAATGACTTACATGACTTCTCATTTGTTTCACTCCTTAGAGATGGATTGACATACTTACTTGCCGCTATGCAAGTTTATATTATGTTGGTAGGTTTTCAAGGATTTTGATTAGAGAGGCTTTGACAACAACGACATAACAAAAGCTTTTCTATCAATAATCTCTCTAAAATTTAGATCTAGGTTGTTTCAAAACCTTATTTATATATGTATTTATTTTACAAACTGTGAAACATGAATTTTTAAAACAAAAACTTTTCAGATCTGAGAGTATACAAAATCAAAAGCCTATTTTTCAAGATTAATTGAAAATAGAGATTGGATTTATAAAAGATATACAGTACAAACAAAAGATCCAAACAAAGAATAGCAGGAAACCTAATATACCAAGTGTAATATCCCTTTTTGTAGATCTCACACTTTCTAAAGAGAAAGTTGAGATTTACAGTAAGGTTGGTTCCTAAGAGAGACACCGATTAAAGAGATCTTGAAACAACATAACCCAACACCACCACAAAACCTCAACATCTTTACTCTCAAATCTAAGGTTTTATTTAGGAAAGGTTTGGCATTTGGTTAGATAGAAAAACATTTAGGGTTTCAATATACGAACTGGTTTCTCTCTCTCTCTCTCTCTCTCTATATATATATATATATATATATATATATATATATATATATATATATATATATATATATATATATATATATATATATATTCATTTTCTCTTTCTACCTTCTCACTTCTCTCTTATTTTTCTCTCAAAGGGGACGAGTTGTAAAACTTCTCTAAGGCTGACCCAAGGTGCCTTTAAATACTAGACATGGAAGGATCGATAAGGGTAAAGGTAATCAAGGGTTGAGATTCAGTTGAATATTCAACATTTAATCCAAAAGATGGGGATGCATTCCTGTTATTCTATCCCTGATTGGTTGGTTTGGGTATCACAAGGATTCTGTTGAAAGACATGCAGAGTGTAGATAGAAAATGATCCAAGGGATATAAATGAATCTCTCAACTTAGACATGTAAGAAACACAAAAGTGACTAGTGGTGTACACTCACGTGTTGAGATCTGATTTAATTACAAACACGTGTTTTATGATGTGTTATTAATACAAATTGTACCCACAAAAGTTTCAATCGGTTTGACATTCTACCAGGGCATAGTTTTTAAGAGAAATAATATTTCAATTTTAACCCTAACACTATTAAAAACATAATTTTAATTAATTGAAAAAACATTTAAAATGATTTAAAAATGTTTACAATGTTTTTAAAAGATGTTACAAAAATTCCTAAAAATTATTCAAACAGTTGTGCACATATATTTACACTTATATGCATGAAATGTGTCCTATTATGTGTTCAAGAGTTCAAGGACACGTCCCTTTGGTAGATAGTTGAGGTTCTTGGACTGGTTGATCTTGTTAAATCTTAAAAACTTTGAGAGGGGATTGCTATTTAAAAATCTAAAACATTGTTCACCATATCCAAACTAGTTGGAACTCCTATATGGCATAGACTCAAGTAAGTCAACCATATAGTGTGTTCTCAATGATTAGATCCATGATGAGTTGTTCAATTCTTTTTTATTCCTTTTAGGGTTATGCATTAGAGATGACCACTTATTTACTAAACTTAGTTCCTTCTAAATCGGTCTAAATAATTCCCATAAAATTGTGGACTGGTTGCAAACCAAGTTTACGATATGTTCAAACTTGGAGTTGCTCGACATAAGTAATGAGGAAGAAGCCTTAAAATTGAAATTAAGGATATAAGTGTGTCTCTTTGTAGGTTACCCCCAAAGGACCAAAGTTGATTTATTTTATAATCCTAAGGACCAATGGTATTGGTTAGCACCAGTGCCTGGTACTTAGAGGAAGATTGTATGATAAACCACAAGCCCAAGAGTAAAATTATCTTGTAAGAGGTAAGAGAGCAAGACCAAGTAATTTCTTCTGCACCACCCGTAGAGGATGAATTACAACCCGATATGAATAATAAAATGACTAATAGTAGTGGGAGTATTATCGATGATCAAGATACATGTGTCAGTTAGACTATACCGTAAGTGGAGCAACGTCATAATAAGAGAATCAAGCGTCAACATAATAGGTTAGTATCTATGGGTGAACACTTCGATAAGATCCTAGAGGAACACAAATCGAATCTTGACAACTACAATGAGGCACTTCGAGATAAGGATTCAGAGCATTAGCTAAAGGCTATGAATACCAAGATGGATTCGATGTATTAGAATCAAGTTTGGGAACTTGTAGACTTGCCAGATGGTATAAAATCCATTAGTTGCAAGTGGATCTACAAGAAGATGAAAGGGGTGTATGAGAAGGTGTAAACCTTCAAAGTAAGGCTTGTTATGAAAGGCTTTACTCAGAAATATGTGGATCGACTATGATTAAACATTCTCTTCAATAGACATGATAAAGTCTATCCATATTTTGTTATCCATTATGGCACATTTTAATCTCGAGATTTGGCAAGTTGACATTAAGACTGCATTTTTTAATGATAATCTTATTAACTCAATCAATATAATGCAACCCATGGGATTCATATCTAAGGCACAAGAAAGAATGATGTGCAATCTTAAAAGATCCATTTATGGACTTAAGCAAGTGTTTAGGTATTGGAACATCTGGTTTGATCAGGAAATCAAATGTTTTGGTTTTGATCATTGTTTGGATGAAACTTGTGTGTATAATAAGCATGGCGAAAATGTGGTGGTAATTCTAGTACCTGACGTGGATGATATTATCCTAATCAGGAACTATGTGGATGTATTACCTAGTATAAGAGTGGTTATTTAGTCAATCCGATATGATGGACTTAGGATAAGTCGTTCACATATTTGGGATCAAACTTTTGCATGATAAAAAAGTGGATGTTGGGCTTATCCCAAGTCGCTTATAATCAATAATGTTCTCACAAGGTTTAGCATTCGAGATTCCAAGAAAGGATTTATTCCTTTTAGGCATGGAATATATTTATCTAAGGATCAATGTCCAAAGACACCTGATGCGATAGAGAGGATTAAGAATAAACCTATGCTTTTACGATGGGCAACCTCATGTATGCTATGGTGTGTATAGGATTGGAGATCTGCTATGTCGTTGGTATGGTTAGAAAATTCCAGTTTAACCCAGGTGAGGTGAATTGATATGTTGTTAAGCATATTCTCAAGTATCTGAAAAGTACTAGAGATTATATGTTGATTTACTCAACAAACATTCTAAAACCCTTCAGGTACATAGACTCGAATCTTCATTCGGATAGGAATTCTAGGAGATCGACCTCGAGATATATGTTTACTCTAGGAAGTGGATCCATAAGTTGGAGAAGTATTAAGCGATCATATATCGTTGATTCGAACATGTAAGATGAATATGTTGTCACTTTGGGGGTAGCCAAAAAGGTTGTTTGGCTTTGGAACTTCCTAAGTGACTTGGGTGTGATTCCTTCAACACTGTCAGCTATTACACTTTATTTTGATAATAGTGGTGTAGTTGAAAATTCTAAAGAACTAAGAACTCATAAGAGGGTGAATCATATTAATCGCAAGTTTTAACTGGGGAGATCATGTGGAGGGGCGATGTCATCGTGATAAGGATTACATCCGAGTATAACCTAGATGATCCTTCTACAAAGTTCTTACTAGCTAAGACTTTTGAGAGTCGTGTAGAGGGAATGGGTATCAAGTGCATGTCCAAATGGTTTTTAGACTACGTGGTAGATTATTTGGATTTTATTCTTAAAAACATGTTATAACAATTCATATTAGTTAATAAAAGGATTGAGTTGTTCATTTTAAAATGAGAAATATATTTAGGAGAATTATTTATATATATTATTTGATATGTCTGTCAATCATGCTTAGTAGGAACTTTGATGAATTGGGTTCAACATGATCACAAGCGATCAAAATTTTGATTCAAGCACTATTGGATAGTGTAAAACCTAGACAGGGGATTGACATCCTATCTTAACATTTGCGATATAATTCTAGTGGTTTACCCCAAACTAGAGGAACCTGTATGATGGTTTGAGAACTTGTATGATAGTTCAGAAGAGGATTGTGATCGGTACATCCAATAATGTATTAAATGGGAACACCCATGAGATTTAGTTCTAAGTGTTATCTTGATTGGACTTAGGTAATCTCACACCATTTGCAAAGGGTGCATAGATCCTTAGTCCAGAGAATTACTATAGGTGTGATTCGATTTTATATCGGGTAAACAAAACCCCACATATTAGGTAGTAGTTGCGTGAGTAGGTCTGAGATGATAATTCGAATGAATTTGCGTCTTGGTGATACCTTGGATTGCAATACTCCATTGATAGACTTATAAGATTTGTTTCTTCTAGTTAAACTAATGAGATTTAAGGAATTGATTAAAGGTTGATTAAAGTCAATTAGGGGAAAATTCATTTGACCATGAGGGTATAAGAAGCTTAACAGGGGGATTCCCATTATGTACCATAATAAACTTTGCAAATAAGACCTCATTATATTTGAATTATTTTTTAGATAATTAAATTGGAGTGTAGCCATAGCTATTTTGTGGGATTAATTATGATTAAATAAAAAAGTAAATTACTCACGAGTTTTTTAATTTAGGATTTCTGAGTATTTATTTGGAAGCCAATTTAATTATTTGTCTTGGGCTCCTAGTATATATCACATACCCAGGTAGTTAGGCCCAAATTCTCAAGAAACCCAGTTTGGCCAAAACCCACCACTAAAACTAGTATATATTGGTTTAAGTTAGGGTTTTAAGATGCATAATTTATAACTAGGGTTTGATAGTGGGATGAGAAAATAATATTCACATTTTTGTGAAGAGATCAAGAATTTTCTTTTTGAAAGGTGCTCACACACCTACCTAGAATTTGGAGGACCATATACTAGAAGATCCAAGTGTTTAAGATCATTCAAGTAAGCTTTTGGAGATCTTAAAGAAGGCATTCCATCATTTTCATCAAATACCTTTCTCCATATTGGATTGCAACCGAGTCCACAAAGGTATTGTATTTAAAACCCTACATTTGTTTTTCAAACCTAGTTTTTGCTTTTGTACTTTCTATTTCATGATTTATCAAAGATTATAGGGTTGAAAATTTTCTTCCATGTATATCGATCCCCAATAATATGCCAGTGAAAATAAAATAAAAAGGCAATCACTTTTCAAATTTAGCAAACCGTTTGAGGTCCTCCAATACTACACAACGAATATCAATGCATCCATCTCGATAAGTTTTAGGAAATCTGGTCAACAAGAGGGGAATCTAGGAAAATCTCGACTGGATCGTGGCAATAAAGACCATTCAACCACCTAAGACTTTCATAGATGTCCCAAAATTGAATGTAATGCTTGCGACACTTAATCTCTTCATCTCCAAACCTTTTAAGAAAAGTTGAACTTCCTTTCAACCATTAAGGAAAGAGAATATGGGAGGGTGTAATGATGAGTATTCAAAGGAACTTGAAGAAATCAAGCTGCACTTAAGCGAACCTCCTCTGCTCACAGTCCTAAATTTAGGGGACCTAATCTACATGTATATTTTTATGTCCGACCATGAAATTAATTTAGTCTTAATCTGTGAGAAGGAAAGGCATCAAGCCCTACGTCACTAAAACATTGCTAGACATTGAGATGCAGTTTCTCTCACTAGAAAAGTTATTTTATTTATCGGTAATATCCTTGCACAAGTTTAAGCCCTATTAGAGTCACACTCCATCATAGTTATAACTTCATTTCCATTAGAGGAAGTCCTCAGAAAGTCCGACCTCTCTAGACGGATGTCCAAGTATTTGGTGGAGTTGGGGAGGTTTAATATTCACTAATAACATAAAACTATAATGAAATGGCATATTTTTGGCGTAATTCATCGTTGAGTTCATCGGGGAGCATAAACTTGAGAAGGAAGTAGGGCTTGGCAATTAAGAAACTATGTAAGAGCCCAACCAACATGATAAATGGACTTTTTATAGTCCCTACATATTACTCTATATATTGTTTTGAAATTTTTTTGTTTTGTTTTTTCTTTGTTTTCTCCGATACTTTAATAAAAAATAGTTATCAATTTATATTTATTTCTAAAAAATGAGCGAATCAATTCAAGGGGAAAGTACTATTTTCGGGACACAAACTGAATCAACACCGGAACCTAGTTCCACCCCATCCACACAAACACATGGTGTTAATCCAATTGTTCAATCGTCTCCTAAAAAAAATTCACATCTTCTGTTTGGAACGACTTTGAAAGGGTTAAAGATAATTTGGGGACATTTGCAATATGCCATTATTGTCATTCAAAACTTAAGGCCGAAAGTAAAAAAGGGACCAACCATTTGTGAAATCACTTGAATAGGTGTATGAAACATAAAAATGCTGATATTCGTGATCAATTTCAGATTCATACCGAAAAAACTTCTAATGGAAAAGTGCACTTTGGTAATTTTACATTTGATCAAGATGTGTCCAGAAAAGAACATGGAAGTGCAATTGTTTTACATTAATATCCCCTTAGTATTGTCGAGCATGTCAGATTTAGGAAGTTCAGTAGTAGCCTCCAACCTCTTTTTTAAAATTTATATTGAAACACAATTAAAAGCGACGTAATAAAAATCTATCAATCGGAGAAAGCAAAAATTTACAAGTTATTTGATAAGCTTTCTTGTCGCATTGGAATCACCACGGATATGTGGTCTTCGAGGCAAAAGAGAGGGTACATGGCTATAACGACACATCTTGTTGATGAACGTTGGTGCTTGGGAAATTTAATAATTGGGTATGCTTTCTTCTTTTTACTTTGTTGTTTAAATAATTATGTTTCAACACAATTTAATATTTTGATATAATTATTCATGCGTAGGTGTGTTTGTGTCCCAGCTCCACATACGAAATATATTCTTTGTGATGTGTTGATGAATTGTTTATTAGATTGGAATTTGGATAGGAAAGTGTCTACTATTACGGTAGACAATTGTACTACTAATGATGCAATGATTGGCAGTCTTGTGGAAAAGTTTGTTGTTAATGACTCCATTTTATTGGGTGGGACGCACATATATTAAATCTTGTGGCGAAGGATGGCTTACACATAATAGGAGTTGCCGTGGGTAAAATTCGAGATAGTGTAGCATTTTGGATGGCCACTTAAAGTAGGGTGGAAATATTTGAGGAGGCTGCCCGATAATTAAAAATTTCATGTGCTAAAAAGTTGTGTTTAGATTGTAAAACAAGGTGGAACTCCACTTATTTGATGCCCGAGAAAGCCATTTTTTTAAAGGATGTGTTTCCACGTTTGAAACAACGTGAGAGACATTATACATATTTACTTAGGGAGCATGAGTGGAGCTTGGTCAAATAAATTTGTGGACGATTGAAACTATTTTTTTCCATCACTGAAGTGTTTTCTGGTACTAAATTTTCAACAACAAATTACTTATTTACTAAAGTTTGTGAGATTAAATTGGCATTACGTAGTTGGTGTAGCTCTCCAAATGAGGTGATTAAAATGATGGAAATTAGTATGTTGGAAAAATTTGATAAGTATTGGAGTGAGTGTCATTTGGTTTCTAGCATGGAGATTATTTTGGATCCTAGGTACAAAATGAAGTAATTAGAACATGTTCTTCCAAAACTTTATGGCGAGGAGTGTGATACACATATTGAGAGTGTACGGACATCATGTTATAACTTACTAAATGAGTACTAATGTAAGGTGAATGTGAGGATCGAGATACCAAATGAGAGTGGGGTAAGTGGTGTTACAACGGTTAGTTGTTCGAAAACCGTTAGTGGGGAGTGGAATGTTGATATTTTTTCAGAATATGACCAACTTGTTAATGGTATGTCAGGGCGTACAAATGTTAAGTCAAAGTTAGATCACTATTTGGAGGAAAATATCTTTCCACGTATTCCGGATTTTGACATTTTAAATTGGTGGAAAGCGAATGGTGTTCGGTATCCCACATTGAAACTTATAGCGCGAGATGTATTGGCTATTCCAGTATGAACCATGGATTTTGAATCAGCATTTAGCACAAGTGGTCGAATGGTGAGCCCTCATCATAGACGACTTAGTGAGGTTGTTTTAAAGGTATTGACATGCACACAAGATTGGTTATGGAACAATATTCAAGGTATATTTGTTTAAAATAACTTTCTTTACTAATATGTAAGAATTTTTCCTTAATTGAATGTTAATTTTTTTGTCATTTATGTAGATGATCCTTCTTCTGCGGATTCGAGGCCTACAGTTTGTGATGAGGAGTTCGATCCCATGGAAGTTTAATGAAGAGGTAATGAAAGTAAAATATCTATTATGATTTTTGTGTTTTTTAAATTCATTCTTTAAATTCTCTTTAACTTCTCAATATGTTTTCATTTTTTATTCAGGTTCGAGTTGATGGTGATGAAGATGATAGTTGAGCTATTTAAGAATTTTGTGTAACATTTGCTCTATTCGGGAATTTTGAGACTTGTGTTGTTTGAAACTTATTTTATGGTAGTTGATGTTATTTCAGATTTATTTTGTAATCGTTGAATTTGATGTTATTTAGGACTTTTGTAATCGTTGAAGTTGATGTTATTTAAGACTTTTTTTAATAGTTGAATTTGATAATGTTCGAGACTTGGTAGTTTGGCCTTTTAATTATTTTGAGACTTTTAAAGTTGATGTTCAAGTTTAGACATAAAAATTTATGCTGAGGATTAATATAATTAAATTTGTTTTTTTAAATAAATTAAATTTCAGGTTTTAACTCTTGGGGCGGGGCGGGTTCTGACCCGTTTAATTCATACGGGGCGGGGTGGGGCGGGAACGTGTTTGAAGATTTTATTATTAAACGGGATCGGGTTTAAAATCATAACTCGTTGGGGGTCGCGTGGCGGGGCGAGGCAAAAACAATTTCGCGGGTTTGGGTTTTAACAAACCCGCCCCATACCCGAACCATTGCCATCCCTATATCTCATCCAATGAAAATGCCGAACTTCCAAATCCAGTCGATAAAATCACCCAACGCACCATCAGAGGAAGGTGCTCCCAAACATCCTTGAACCCCTTCGTCCCCCGAGAATGCAAGTTCGACGTAGATATATCAGTCTGTCAAAGCCAAAAGGAAAAACCCTTGTCAAAATTCAAAAAAAGAAGGAAATATCACCAAGAAAGAAAAAAGAAATACCAAAGGTCATTAATACTTAAATAACCACTAAGGGTCACCACCATAGAGGATCGATGGTGTGCCGGCCCACGCAAAAGAGTCTTCTCGTCCGTAATTGGCTTGAATGAGTCAAAGACATTATCACTACCCTACTCTAGGGGTACCTTAGCCCGCCACTCCAAATGCACCCAGTCATCAACATTCAACCACACAATGTGGATCGAACTGCTTGAAATTTTTTCCATTTATTGGTTTTGGAGGAGAAAACAACGCTAGAACAATTCGCAGAAAGGATAGGCAGAAGATAGAAGATCTGAAGGGTGTGAAAAATGTAGGAATCGCGCCCCTTTTTATAGGAGGCTAAGGGGCATGCCGATCGGCAGTCCCTGTCCACATACCGATCTACACTGTCCCTTCACCTACCCGAGGTAGTCTAAAAGATCGTTCCACTTACTTTTGCCACGACCTACACCCTACCGATCAGCATCTCCCTGAAATTTTATATAAAAATTCCCAAAAAATACTAGAAAATCCCGTAAAATCCCTAGAAAATTCTTACAACTACCAAATGAATTTTAGAACTTTTTCTCCCAGATTTTTTTTCAAACCTCTCAAATCCCCAATCGAATGAATACCACATTTTGTTTTCAGAATTATCCCCCAGGGGAATTCCCAAAATCAATTGGACATCTCCCCAGCAATGTCTCCAAGGGACACCTCAGAAATTAAAGAAAATCCCCCAATAAGGCTATATCCAATCCATTGATTAATTCCTTTTCCCAAGTTAAGTCTCCAAACTTCCCCAAGAAAACTACATCTTAAGCCCTCAGATTTAGCTTTGACCCGCAGAATTGGTCACCTCTAATTAAAGTTCTCAGAATTGACCTCGGCTTGCAGAATTGGTCACTCCGACTTAAGATCCTGAGAATTGACCTCGGCCCGCAGAATTAGTCGCTCCCATCTCAAGGTCCTCAAAATTGACCTCGGCCCATATAATTGGTCGCTACAACTTAAGGTCCTTTGAATTGACCTCGGCCCATAGAATTTGGTGGAAAGTGAATGGTGTTCGATATCCCACATTGAAACTTGTAGTGCGATATGTATTGGCTATTCCAGTATGAACTATGGCATTCGAATCAGCATTTAGCACAAGTGGTCGAATGGTGAGCCCTCATCGTAGCCGACTTGGTGCGGTTGTTTTAAAGGTATTGACAAGCACACAAGATTGTTATGGAACAATATTCAAGGTATATTTGTTTAAAATAACTTTCTTTAATAACATGTAAGAATTTTTCCTTAATTTAATGTTAATTTGTTTGTAATTTTTGTAGATGATCCTTCTACCGCGGATTCGAGGCCTACAGTTTGTGATGAGGAGTTCGATCCCTTGGAAGTTTAATAAGAGGTAATGCAAGTAAAAAATCTATTATGATTTTTGTGTTTTTTAAATTCATATTTAAATTCTCTTTAACTTCTTAATATGTTTTAATTTTTTATTCAGGTTCGAGTTGATGGTGATGAAGATGATGATTGAGCTATTTGAGACTATTGTGTAACATTTTCTATGTTCGGGACTTTTGAGACTTGTGTTATTTGAAACTTATTTTTTGGTAGTTGATGTTATCTCGGACTTATTTTGTAATCGTTGAATTTGATGTTATTTAGGACTTTTGCAATCGTTGATGTTGATGTTATTTTGGATTTTTTTTTGTAATAGTTGAATTTGATATTGTTCTAGACTTGGTAGTTTGGCATTTTAATTATTTTGAGACTTTTAAAGTTGATGTTCAAGTTTTAGACTTAATTATTTATGTTGAGGATTTATATAATTAAATTTATTTTTTAAATAAATTAAATTTTGGATTTTAACTCGAGGGGCGGGGTTACTCCGGACCCGTTTAATTCATGCGGGGCAGGGCGGGGCGAGAACGGGTTTGAAGAGGTTATTATTAAATAGGTTCGGAGTTTAAAATCATAACCCGTTGCTGGTCGCGGGGAGGGGAGGGGCAAAAAAAAATTCGTGGGGTGGGTTTGGGTTTTAACAGACCTTCCCCATACCCGACCCGTTGCCATCTCTAGTCATGTCCACATATGCTCACACTGCGATAAAAAAGGTCACCTCAGGCATTTTTGCTATGATCTTGGAAAAGATCCTAGGATATTGAAGTCTAGTGTCACCATAGTTCTAGAAACCCGATGAGTTAAGTATTTAGCTATTAGGAAATCCATTTTAGAGGCCCTGAATGTTAGACTCGTTCATTTACACATGCTTGCACATAACTCTTCACATGTTGTCTCTTATGATTGATTGTTTGCATGTTTTCCATACACTAGCTTTTGCACTTCGTGTTATATCTAATTGCTAGTTGTATGATGTTTATCTTTTGTATTTATTTTTTCATTTTTATTAATACAAAAGGATTTTGTTTGTCTTTTGAGTTTATTTTTTTTAAATTGGTATCATTTTGAAAAATATTTAAAAATTCAAAAAGATTTTTGATTTATCTGTAGTTTAGTTTTACACATTTTGTATGGCATGTTGGTGAATATGAATCCACTTTATTTCATGTTTCCATGTGTCTAAGAGATTTGATTATGATTTTTAATACTTAGATTGTTCTTAATCATGATTAGATGGAGCTGTTTTACTTTGATTTTCTTAATGGATTCACTTTGTATATGCCTCCACACACTCATGCATGACCTATTTTGAATTTTAACTTCACATGTTATATTTGAGCAAAGTGAGATGCTCTCCTATCAATCTTGTCATCTACATATCTATTGACTACGAGAGATTTGTGCATGTAAGAATAGTTGCCCATGAGTATGTTGATTTTTATTGAATATATGAGGGTACACGGGAAAGGGATACAAGAGGTGTACATCTCCTTTGAGAAAAAAATCACTACTAACAAGAGCCTAAAAAATGAGAGGTAAAAGGGAAAAAAAATTAAAGGCCAACTTGTTTGTTTGTTTAATTTTTAAAATTGGTATCTTCAAACGTATTGAGTGAAAAATATGATATATGTTTAGCTTTTGAGGGTGTTATAGTTGAAGATCAATGAGTTTGAACAATGAATTCTAGTTATGCTAATCATGTCATGACGCTATTAATTTGTAGAATCATCAAAATTCTAGGCTTGTGTGCATTGTGCCTGTTTGTTCATGGTGTTCACTTTATTTGTCACTCGAGGCTAAATAGTATTTTAATAAAGTTTTGCGTTAAAATAGAACTCCTTGGACATTTTTGAGTGATGGGATCATAATTCATTTGTATCTAGTTCACGACCGTTCATTTTATCCCATATGCTTGAACACATCGATACTATACTAGTGTGTAAAGCTTATGTGTTTTGTGTTAGTTTATGATCGTTTATACCTATATATATGTGCTTCTATGTCATTGGTATATTTTTGCATATTTATAAATATGATATCATTTTGTTTTGAGTCTTTGCATTTGCTTTTAATCCATGTTGACAATGTGCTTTATCTTTGGATCAAATTGGCATGCTATATGATCATATTGGTATCTCTTGTTATTTTCAAATTGATATCTCACGATTTATTGTGTATTCAAGTTGGTATCATATTTTCATCAATATTGGTATTAATTGGTCATTGTGTGAATTATTTATTTTTTCATGTTGTGTTTTTGTTGCACTTTACATTATTGAATGATATTATTCTTTCTTCCTTAAATTTCAAATTAGTATCATATTCTCACATCTAGGGGGATAAATGGTTTATGGGGGAGAAATAGTTTTATGCATTCTTACTTTATCTATTCCTAAACAAATAGGGGAATAAATGGTATCTTTCACATTAGTGTTAGGAAGAGATCTTTATCTTGGGCGGAGATGTCTTACATAGGTAGGGATTATTAGATATAAGGTAGTTTATTATTATGCAATTTTTATTGTTATATATTCTATTTACATTTGAAGGTGTGTTTTAAGCGTGTAGGTTTGTAACATGCGATAAAATTTACAAGCATGCAAAGTTACTCAGAGTGTGTCTATCGAGCATTTATAGTTTTTCCTTTTGCGGTTAGGAATTGTGTCTTTTGGATAACTTGACAACCCATAGGAGTTTTTGTTTTTGGTTTTGTCCTCAATAGCCAATGGGGGAGATATGTAAAGACGAATTTCCAATTGAGTTTTTGTATGTATTGGCTGTAACACCCCGTAATTTTATGCATTTAAAATTTAATTAATTCGAAAATTCTAAATTACTTATGTGTCATAATTTTAATTAAATTAATTATGCTAATATTAAATTAAATATTAATCGGGGAGTGAATGGTTAATATTTAGGGACATTTAATTACTAAGTGAATAGTAATAATTTATTTACGTCATTTTGGGTGTGAGATAAGAATTTTTATAAATTAATTCAGATGCCAATTTTGAGTGTACAGTTGAGTCCGGATGGGCCGAGATAGTCAGAAAGGTGTACCGGGGTAATAAAGGGGTCACGGGACGTTTTTAAGCATAGCCGGGCCCACACGGGGGTATTTGGGTCACTTGAGCTTGGCCGATTAGGCAAAAAACGGGATTGAGCCAAATTACCTAATTAAAAGAAATAGGGGAACGACTGATGCGAGATTAGAAAACACTTAGTGGGAGAGGAAACCTTATGAAGCAGTTAAAGACAATTTGGGGGACAAAGGAAAGAGCCAAATGGGGAATTTTATCTTCAACCTTAAGATTCACAGCTTCAAATCAGACGCTACGAAACCATAAGGCAAGTGGTTAACTTTCTATAGCATTTAATTATGTTTTCAATTCATATTTATGTGATGTGAATATCTAAAATTCGTTTTGGGGATAAATGGGTACAAAAATGGGGATTTTGTAATTGGACCACAAGATGAGAATAGGTGTAAGAAATTATGGTGTAAGATGATTCTGAATAGATAACTGCCTTAGATGTAATTAACCCAGACGAAATTGTAAAGGAAATCGAGTTGTTAATTCGGTGTTGTGACTGTTATACGAATAATCAGGGTTTTCCCCAATTGAGAACAAAACAGTAAAGAACGAAAATTAAACGAGGTTTGCGGACTTCATAGGGGTCCCTTATGGTGTTATTGATGGGTTATATTGATGAGGAGGTTTGGGTTGGACTGTAGAAGGAGTTAGGAATTTAAGGTTTCTGTCCATGGCTGAAACAGAGTCTCGGAGAAGACGAAGACCTGTTCGATAGATCGATCGATGGTAGGGGATCGATCGATCGATGGTCTGGGATTTTTGGCAATTCGGCCAGTTTATATATATAAGGCGAATATAATTAAAAAATTTCTTTCCATACCATATTTTATGAGAAATAAATATAGGACATTCAATCTAATTAATTATGAGAGAAAAATAATTGGTATTGGAGGAAATTTATGTGTGACACACTATGGTTAAATTTTAGAAAGAATAATTCGATATAATTAAATACGGATAAAGTGAGTGTGTCCGGGTATATTGGTTGAGCGATACCAAGGCGTAGAATTAATTTAGAGTGAGAGCTAAATAATTTGGAGTCGGGGATTTAGACTCGGATATTACTTTATTTCGGGCCACGAGAGCGAGTCCGAATATATTGGTTCGAGCGACACCAAAAGTAATTTAATTAATTAATGTGCAATTAATTAATAATCAGAGTTGGGCCATAAACTCATGAAAAATTGTATAGGCTTGTGTTACGGACATAGTACATGGTATAATTGGGCCATAAACTCATGATAAAATGTATAGGCTTGTGTTGCGGACTTAGTACACGGTATAGTCGGGGCTGAATATATATATGTATGGTGTGTGCATTAATATCAGTGGCTGAATATTATAATTATATATATTCTAGTGCTGTAGGAGGAGATTGAGCGCAGAGGATGAATCCCCAAGCTTGAGGAGTAGGATGAGTATATTTCCGGGTCATAACGTCCATTATATGGGTGAGGAGCATCTCACTTTCAGGGAAGGAATATGACCGCCTCCAATAATTATGTATTAGCCAAGTTAAGGAGCGATTCTGACTTGGGGTAACTAGGTTATGTGAATATACCTAGTGGGATAAAAATTTAGAGAATATACATCCGGTGAGTTATTACTCGGGAGGATGTTCTTTATTAATTATTATTTCAGCATGTTTATGAATGTTTTAATATGACTATACATATATAATGAGGTAAATAATTGTATACGGGTTAATTAATACAGGCTTTGAGTAATATCATATATCGTGGATGTGAATGTTATATGAATATAAAGAGGGAAATAATAAATTAAGTTAAGGATGACAGTAACTTAGAAATCATAGTTTTTGGCATACTCGGTTAGAGTAGGGTGGTTTCAAGGGGTATTTCGATTATCTAGTTATGGGATAAATAACTAAGGAAATTAATTAAGGCATTACTAGTGCACATTAGAGGAGGGGTGAGGATATTCTCAAGGGAGTGCAACACTAACTAAAATATGAAGAACATGCATACATATTTATTACTATAAGTTAATCAATTGCTAAATGTTTTGGGTACTAACCCTTGCTATAAAAACTTTTAAAAACCTTTCAGGTGTCCAACCGCAGGGACGCCAGACTTTACTCATTCTAGGGATCCATTGCTGCAGCACATGTGGATGTTATGGGAGTTTGATAGGCGCTTCGTTCTTTTCATTTCTAGTGTAGAAATTTCCTATCAGTTACTCGATCATGTCGCTCACTGTTTTATTCAGTACTTATATCAGACTTGTTGAAATTTATTACTTGTCTTTACGTTTGTTGGTTTTGAGCCGATGGTTTATTCGGTCAATTATTTAGATGTTAATGGTGGTTTTTAGTTAATTATGATTGTTTAAATTACTTTGTTTCCGCTTGAAAATTTCATTAAATTAATGAAAGTTAAAACTTGGCACCAGTCTAATTTTCTCACTTAGGTGGTTAGTAATTAAAAAGGCAACATTGATGCTAAGAATGAACCAACTAAGAAACCTGTTCTAATTTAATTTAGGACTGATCACCCGGAGTTAATTAGGCGGGGTGTCGCAGATGGTATTAGAGCATCAGGTTCTAGTGTCCTTAGGATCTGTGCGGCTTACTACGTTTCAGTGTAGCGTTCAGTTATTATAGAGACCTATTATTAGGACTATTGATTCATTTTCCACTTTTGAGATATCGTATTTTTTACTGTTAGATTTTTGTATGATTGTGTACTTATATGATTCGATCTATTTTCAGATGCCATCGAAGAGGCAGAGAGCGGAGAGGGATGAGGCTAGGGATGAGTTAAGGGAGACTCATCAGGAGCCACATGTACCGCCACTCCCACCCCCACCCGAGTTGATCTCCACTACTCAGGTGGCCGTGATAGTGGCCCAGGCAGTTGAGACAACAATGAAAGCTATGGCAGGCCATTTCCCTCAGCCCTAGGCACCACCTCCAGTGGCACCAGCAGTTCATGCTCTAGTGGGGCCACCGTCTTGGCAACGAGTTAGGGAGACCTTTCAGAAGGGTCAATCACTCGAGTTTTGGGGTAGTACCAATGTAATAGAGGCTTGTGACTATAAGAAGAATATTCAGCGTCATCTGCGCATGCTGGAGTGCACGGATGTACAGAAATAAATTCTTGCTACCTTCCATATGCCAGGGGCAGCCTTACAGAGGTGGGAGTCAGTTACCACCGCTGAGGAGAGGGATATGATGACGATATCCGAGTTCTGGGTACAGTTTGACCGCAAATACTTCCCACCAGTGGTAGAGGCTGAAATGAGGAAGAAGTACAGCGAGCTAGTACAAGGTGATCGTTCAGTGGCAGATTATGAGGAAGAGTTCACCCGTTTGGTGAACTTTGTGCCAAATGAGGTGAGCGACGAGGAGCGAAAGAAGTCAAAGTTCATGGAAGGCTTGGCCTGGAGGATCAAGCAGCACTTGATTGGTAATTCGATGTTAGTGACATATACATATGTCGTTAATGTCGCCCTTGTACATTGTCAGGATCATCGCTTCCATGCGAAGGGGAGCAAGAAGATAGGGCAGCTGAGCCAACAGGGCAAGGCAGTCATTAGTGGTGACATAAATGGTACTCGGCAGCAGACTAGCAGTCAGCCAGGAAACCAGGCTAAGAAATTTAGGCCTGGTTAGTTCCGACCTGGAGCACAAGGATTCAGGCAGGGCCAGCCGGGCCCAAATCAACAGTAGCAGGTTCCTCAGGGCCGTTAGGGCTAAGGGAACAATGGGGGAGGCCAGCAGGGTTAGCCACGTCAGGGCCAACGACAGGGGGACAGTCAGAGATGCTGCTTTATTTATGGCCAGATAGGACACTTCAAGAGGGAGTACTCGCAAAGGGGTAGAGGCCAGCAGCAGGGTGCCTAACAGGGGCAACAGGGTCAAATGCCGCCAACAACACCGGCTCTACCAGCCCCACAACAATAGGGGAAGATGCACTACGGGCGTGTGTATAATGCCCGGGATGTTCCCAATCCTCCAGCACAGCAGGCACTGCTAACGGTTGAGGGTATGTTTATCATCCATGTTCATGAGGGTAGTATACTTTTTGATACGAGATCATCTCATTCATTCATTAAATATACATTTGCTAAATGGGCTGGGTTACAAGAGACCATGGGTAGTCTTCGTATGTGTTAGAGTCGCCAGTAAGCAGCGGGGCGTTAATTCACTCGATTTGTCGGGAGGTAGACATTTTGATTGAGAGGCTTAGTTTAGAGACGGACCTCTTAGTGTTAGATATGAAGGGATATGATGTCATCCTAGGTATGGACTGGATGGCAGGTTATCAGGCGATTATAGATTATTACGAGAGGACAATTGTGTTCTCCATTCTAGGACAGGAGATGTTCCTAATAGCGATGCCTCTACCAGAGGGAGGGTCGCGCACACACTTGTATTATATCGAGGAGGAGACCTCACAGGAGGTTGTAGTTCCATTGGATTCAATTCCGATAGTGAGGGACTTCGAGGATGTGTTCCAGGAAATACCAAGGTTACCACTCAGCAGGGAAATCGAGTTTGTAATCGATTTAGCACTAGGGACGAGACCGATTACTCGAGTACCTTATCGTATGGCCCCTTCAGAGATGCTTGAGTTGAGAGAGCAGATTTAGCAGCTCCTGGGTCATGGTTTCATTCGGCGGAGTACATCACCGTGGGGTGCACCGGTGTTGTTTGTAAAGAAGCAGGATGGTTCACTTCGTTATGCGTGGACTATAGGGAGCTGAACAAGGTGACGATATGAAATAAGTATCCGTTGCCTATGATTGATGATATATTGGACCAATTAAGAGGGGCGTTTTACTTCTTCAAAATCGATTTGAGGTTAGGGTATCATCTGCTGCATATCCAAGAGGAGGATGTTCCTAAGACTACTTTCCTCTCGCGGTATGGATCTTACGAGTTCAGGGTGATGCCATTCGGGCTCACCAATGCTCCCGCAGTGTTCATGGATCTCATAAATAGGGTTTTCAGAGAGTACCTCGACCAGTTTGTCATCGTGTTCATTGATGACATCTTAATCGACTCGCGTATCGAGGGGGAGCACGCAGGGCATCTGCATATGGTTCTATAGACGCTACGGGATCACCAACTTTATGCTAAATTCGAGAAGTGTGGATTTTGGCTGCGGGAGTTACAGTTTCTTAGTTACATGGTGTCAAACTGGGGTATTACGGTGGATTCGAGTAAGGTGTCGGCAGTAAGAGAGTGGGGACAGCCGATGACACCGACCGAGGTGCGCAGCTTTCTGGGATTGGTCGGTTATTACAGGCGGTTCATTAAAGAATTCTCAAAGATTACGGGACCTTTGACGAATCTGACTCGAAAAGGGGTGCCTTTCACTTGGAGTGATCATTATCAATTAACTTTCGACGAGATGAAGGACAAGTTGACATCTGCACCCGTACTTGCCTTGCCAAGGGGAGGACTAGAGTATCGGGTTTACACTAACGCATCCTTACAGGGACTTGGGGCTGTGCTTTAGCAGGAGGAAAGGGCTATAGCTTATGCGTCCAGAAAGCTAAAGCCCCACGAGAGGAATTACCCCACTCACGACCTAAATCGAGCAGCGGTCGTTTTTGCTTTGAGGATATGGAGACATTATCTTCTAGGAGAGCAGTTCACTTCATTCACGAATCACAAGTCACTTCAGTATATCTTCACACAGAAGGATCTGAACATGAGGCAGAGGCGGTGGCTAGAATTCGTGAAAGACTACTAGTTTGATATTCAGTATCATCCTGGTAAGGCTAATGTGGTGGCAGACGCATTGAGCCGGAGACCAACTGGGGATATATCAGAAGTCTGGAAAGCGAAGTGGAGAGAGCTTCGATATGAGGATGATGTAGCTAGGGCCTACATGTCAGCTTTATCCATCACATCGGAGATCATTATGCGAGTGGTAGGGGCTCAGGCGGAGGACCAGATCTTCGAGGATAGGGTACGCTAGCTGTTAGTTGAGGGAGCAGAGGGTTACTCGATGAGCTTGGAAGGAGGGCTACGCCTAAATGGGAGGTTAATTGTGCCAGAGGATGAGGGGTTAAGGCACGCTGTTATGGCAGAGTCCCATGGTTCGAGATTTGTGGTACATCCAGGCGGGAATAAAATGTACCAGGATATGAGGAGGCAGTATTGGTGGGCAGGAATGAAACGGGACATAGCAGAGTTTGTCTCGAAATATGTCACGTGTCAGCTCGTGAAAGTTGACCATCAGAGACCATCAGGGATGCTATAGCCATTAGAAATTCTCGTGTGGAAGTGGGATAGCATCTCCATGAACTTCATTACAGGGTTACCTACATCTACAAGAGGCCACGATTCCATATGGGTCATCGTAGATCTGTTGACCAAGGTGGCCCACTTCCTGCCGCTTCACACTTACTTTGAGATGATGCGTTATGCGCAGCTATTCATAGCGGAGATTGTTAAGCTACACGGGGTGCCGATAAATATTATGTCTGACAAAGACAAAATTTTGGTGGCCCATTTTTGGCAGATCTTTCAGGAGGCCATGGGCAGATAGTTACGTTTGAGTACAACCTATCACCCACAGATCGACGGGCAGACTGAGAGAGTCAACCAGATGCTGGAAGACATGCTAAGGATGTGCATTCTAGACTTTCGGGGAGGATGGGAGAGATATCTTCCTTTGGTAGAGTTCGCGTATAACAACTCTTACCAATTCACGATTGGCATGGAACCATTCGAGGCACTGTATGGGAGACCTTGCCGTTCACCCTCTTATTGGTTAGAGGTGGGGGACAACCAATTATTGGGACCGGAGATTGTCCAAGATACGTCTGCCCTGATAAAGCTGATCCGAGGGCAGATTCAGATAGCTCAGGATAGGCAGAAAAATTATGGTTTTAACTCACGGAGGCATGTGGAGTTAGTGGTTGGGGATCAGGTATTAGTCCGGCTATCCCCTATGAACGGGGTGATGAGGTTCGACAAGAAGGGTAAATTAGCACCGAGGTACGTGGGACCTTTCCCCATTATTGAGAGGGTGGGACCGGTAGCATATAGACTGGGATTTCCAGAGAATCTTCAGCGGATACACGACGTGTTTCATATGGCATCGCTGAAGAAATATCGAAGGAGCTAGAGGGCCTTCTGGCACATTCCAGTCGAGGAAATTGATTTATATCCAGACATCTCGTATAAGGAGAGACCGATGGCTATTCTGGACCATAGTGAGCGCAAGTTACGATCCAAGGTTGTTCCACTAGTTAGAGTACAGTGGGGTCATCACAATGTTGACGAGTCTACCTGGGAGCGGGAGGAGGATATGCGGGAACAATATCCAGAGCTATTCACCACCGGTATGACCTAATTTCGGGGATGAAATTCCTTTGTAAGGGGGAGTATGTAACACCCCGTAATTTTATGCATTTAAAATTTAATTAATTCGGGAATTCTAAATTACTTGTGTGTCGTAATTTTAATTGAATTAATTATACTAATATTAAATTAAATATTAATCAGGAAGTGAATGGTTAATATTTAGGAAAATTTAATTACTAAGTGAATAGTAATTTATTTATGTCATTTCGCGTAGTAGTGACGGGGTATGAACTTATCTCAGCCAGGAGTCGGTATAGACTAATTTGGGTGTGAGATAAGGATTTTTATAAATTAATTAGGATGCCAATTCTGAGTGTACGGTTGAGTTCGGATGGGCCGAGATAGTCAGAAAAGTGTACCCGGGGGTAGTAAACGAGTCACGGGACGTTTTTAAGCATAGGCGGACCCACACGGGGGTATTTGGGTCACTTGGGCTTGGCCCATTAGGCAAAAAAGGGGATTTAGACAAATTACCTAATTAAAAAAAATAGGGGAACGACTGATGTGAGATTAGAAAACGCTTAGTGGGAGAGGAAACCCTAAGAAGCAGTTAAGACAATTTGGGGGACAAAGGAAAGAGCCAAATGGGGGATTTCATCTTCAACCCTGAGATTCACAGCTTCAAATCAGACCCTACGAAACCATAAGGCAAGTGTTTAAATTGATGTAGCATTTAATTAAGTTTTCAATTCATATTTATGTTATGTGAATATCTAAAATTCATTTTGGGGATAAATGGGTACAGAAATGGGATTTTTGTAATTGGACCACAATATGAGAATTGGTGTAAGAAATTATGGTGTAACATGATTCTGAATAGATAACTGCGTTAGATGTAATAAACCCAGACAAAATTGGAAAGGAAATCGAGTTGTTAATTTGGTGTTGTGACTGTTATACGAATAATCAGGCTTTTCCCTAATTAAGTACAAAACAGTAAAGAACGGAAATTAAACGAGGTTTGCGGACTTCATGGGGGTCCCTTATGGTGTTATTGATGGGTTATATTGATGAAGAGGCTTGGGTTGGACTGTAGAAGGAGTTAGGAATTTAAGGTTTCTGTCCATGGCTGAAACAGAGTCTCAGAGAAGACGAAGACCTGTTCAATCGATCGATCGATGGTTGGGGATCGATCGATCGATGGTCTGGGATTTTTGGCAATTCGGCCAGTTTATATATATAAGGCGAATTTAATTAAAAATTTTCTTTCCATACGTTATTTAATGAGAAATAAATATAGGACATTCAATCTAGTTAATTATGAGGGAAAAATAATTGGTATTGGAGGAAATTTATGTGTGATACACTATGGTTAAATTTTAGAAATAATAATTCGAGATAATTAAATACGGATAAAGTGGGCGAGTCCGGGTATATTGGTTGAGCGATACCAAGGCGTAGAATTAATTTAGAGTGAGAGCTAAATAATTTGGATTCGGGGATTTAGACTCGGATATTATTTTATTTCTGGCCACGAGAGCGAGTCCGAATATATTGGTTCGAGCGACACCAAAAGTAATTTAATTAATTAATGTGCAATTAATTAATAATCAGAGTTGGGCCATAAACTCATGATAAATTGTATAGGCTTGTGTTACGGACATAGTACATGGTATAATTGGGCCATAAACTCATGATAAACTGTATATGCTTGTGTTACAGACTTAGTACACGGTATAGTCGGGGTGTTATATTTTTTATATATATACGGTGTGGGATAGTGTAAGGGAATTTTTGTCCATTATCAGTTTGTTATGTCGCACGCCGTTACACCGTTGAAGAAATTCAAGATTCATACAGTCATCAACTGATCCGAATATCAAAAGAAGAAGAGGAATCAATGTCTGACAGGCCAGACCGGTCCGCCTAGAATAAAAGAACCGATCCTCCTGCGGACCGGTCCGCCTGCTGAAATTCCAGTACACCCCGGACCGCAAGTGAACCGAAGAAGCCTAAATAAAAAGAACCGATCCGCCTACCCGGATCGATCCGCCTCAGACCCGGACCGGTCCGCCTCGGATAGTCTCAAACAGATCGTGTAGAGATTTTTTAGGCCATGTTATTCCTTTATAAACCCACTACGGGAAGTGGTTTTCAGGGACTTATATACACAATTTTCAGAGTACAAAAACTCTAAGTCTTAACCTATTGAGCACCAAGACTCTAGGTTTTTGATTCACACAAATTTCCAAACATTTGTGAATCTCTTTGCAACCCAGGAATGCATTTTTGCTATTCATACCATTGTGGAGAAGACCGTTCTTCTTCTTCATTGCAGCCCTACTGGAAAGGGATAACTCCAGCCGCCGACTACAGAATCCGACACCTGAGGGTAATTCTTAGTCACTTGTATTTTCATTGTAATCCGAAATTGTACAGTTACAATATTATAATGAAAATAAATGGTTTTGCCCCTTTGGGGGATTTTTCCTCACAAGCATGTGTTTGAATGTTCTTGCTTAGTTCATTATCTTATTCAATCACATATTGTTGCATGTTTAGGGTTTGTTTGAGTTAAATGGTGTTTAATATATAAGTTTATCATTTGAACGCAAGCACATACGTTCTCAAATTGCTATCAGAGCAGGTTACGCTAATCTATCGCGTATTCCTATTTTCCGCAAAATTTTTCTAAGATATCAATTTTCTGAAAAAAATTGATTGTTGAAAAAGTGCGTGTTCAAATGGAGAAGTTATATAATAAAATGCCAATTTTTGATGGGACAAACTATGCCTATTGGAAAGCTCGTATGAGATCTACATTAAAAGCCATTGATGAGCGTGTCTGGATTTTGGTTGAAAGAGGGTGGACACCTCCCTCCGTGACTATTGATAATGTGATCAACTTGAAACCTGTCACTTCTTGGACTGAAGAAGAATTTAAATGGTAATCTTTTAATTCTAAGGGTCTAAGTGCTATTTCTGGGTCTGTCACACCTGATGAGTTCAAACGAATAATGACGTGCAGCACGTCAAAGGAGGCATGGAATGTTTTACAACTCACCCATGAAGGAACAAATGCCGTGAAAGAGTCTAAATCGCAAAATTTAACAACTCAATTTGAAACCATCACCATGCATGAATCTGAATGCTTTGATGAATTTTATGCTAGACTTTCTGACATTGTGAATACTAGCTTTAATCTTGGTGAACATATTCCTAATGCTAGAGTTGTTAAAAAGATTCTTCGTTCTTTGCCTAAGCGTTTTATCCCTAAAGTCACTGTGCTAAATTCTATGGGTAATTTACATACGCTAAAATTGGAAGAACTTGTAGGATATTTGCAAACATATGAAATTGATATGTTCCCTAAAACTGCTAAATCTAAAGATAAGAGAATTGGACTTAATGCCCAAGAGAGAAGGAGTGAGGGGTCGTCTAGAAAGAGGGTAGAGTCATCTAGAAAGAGAGAGACTGACACGTCTGATTCTGAGTGTGATTTTGACTTAGATGATTTGGCTCTTTTTGCAAAAAATTTCAAGAGGATTCTCAAATTTAAGAAAAATGGCAATTTTAAAGATAAAAAGAAATTTGAGAAAAATAAGTTTGAAAAGAAAAATGAAAAAGATTCCAAAAATCCTCCTAAGAAAGAAAGTGAGAGATGTTTTGAGTGAGATGGTAGGGGTCATAGAGCCTTTGAGTGTGACACTCGTCTGAATAGAGAGAAAGGAAAAGCTGTCCTTAATGCTACTCTTAGCGACGACAGTGAGGTCGAGACGGTGGATTCAGGAAATGAGTCACCGCATGGGTGTAACTTCACCGCATTCATGGCCAGTCAAGTGAGCACTCCTAGTTCTCTTCATATCGATGAGGATGATGCTTCACAGGGACACCTCGATAGTGAGATCTATGTGAGTGAGGGGGAGGAAGACTCAAGTGAGAGCGAGAGTGATATTCAATGCGCCTACGCTGAGTTATATTCTGAGTCTTTTAAAACTAAAAACCTTAACAAAGCGCTAGTTCTTAAGATCACCGGCTTAGAGAAAGATTTAAGAAAGGCGAGAGAGAGAGAGAGTCTTCCACCTTCACCGCCCTGAGAGAGAGAGAATCTGCTTTTATCGAGAAAGAGAGTTTGTTTAGAGAGAGAGATAGTGTTTTTGAGAAAGAGAGAGGGGACTTGACTAAACAAGTGACTAGCCTTACGAGTCAGCTCCATTCCTCCGTGGAGACTCGGAAGAAACTTGAAGCCCTTGTTGCCCAGCTGACTCATGATCTTGAGAAAGCACGGGAAGTAAAGGTACAAATCGAGGACAGATCTGGGAAAATGGGAAAGATGCTCCTCGGCCCCGCTTTAGGTTTTGGTGATCGGCAAGGAATTGGTTATGATAGTGCCTCCACATCCCAAATTGCCCCTGGACCAGTTCCTGAGTTTACTACGACTCCTTATGGCCATCGTCAAAAACCTCGAAGGAAAGTTCGACCAAGAAAGGCAAACCAAGGTCTGCCTTTGACTGTGTTCTTTTGTACTTATTGCAAAAGAAAAGGCCACCTTAGGGAGTTTTGCTATAGCATGGGTCGGACACGACGTACTACTGTTCCACCACGTAATACTGATGAGTTTTCTAGTCTGAGAGAGCGAGTTGAGTTCTTAGATGCCACATCTCAGAGTTTGATGGAAGAATTCCGACAGATGTCTTTGCCGTTAGTGAATGCTTCTCACATTCCAGCTAAAACCAACAACAACAAAGGCAAACAAAAGGTCATCTCTGCTTGGGTACCTAAGAAAGATAAAAAGGCCTTTGTTGTTCATGTTTCTCTCAAAGCACACAATACCTCACAGTGGTATTTTGATAGTGGGTGCTCCAGACATATGACAGGTGATGCCTCATTTTTTACGACTCTTGAGGATTATCACGATGGCAGAGTCACCTTTGGAGATGGGAGCAAGTCTAGCATTATAGAACGTGGTACTATCGATTTACCTGGATTACCTAAGATAGAAAATGTTTTGTACGTCAAAGGTTTGAAAGCAAACCTTCTCAGCATTAGCCAGCTGTGCGACACTGAATTTGCAGTAAAGTTTGACCGGGACGCGTGTAAAGTCTACAATCAAGCCGGTAAACTTTTGATGCAAGGGGTGAGGACCGAGGATAATTGCTATGGGACTGATCCCACATCCTCACTTGTCTGCAACAGTGCGACGATCACTCCTATGGATCTGTGGCACCAACGTCTAGGTCACGTGAACGTTAGAGATCTCAACCGCTTAGCTAAAAAGGACCTAGTACGTGGCTTACCATCTCTTAGAAAGTCAACTTAGACCGTTTGTGGACCCTATCAGATGGGAAAACAAATTCGTAGTCCCCATAGGAAGTTGCATTCCATTACCACATCTCGTGTTCTTGAGTTGATTCACATGGATCTTATGGGTCCCACTCTTACTGAAAGTCTAGGTGGTAAGAGGTACATCCTCGTGATGGTGGATGATTTCTCCTGGTACTCCATTATAGGTTTTCTGAGAGAGAAATCCGATGCTGTAGAATTTTTAACGACCAAGTGCCGTGTCCTGCAAAATCAACACGGTGTCACTATTAATAGGATGCGTAGTGACAATGGCACTGAATTCACAGAAGCAAAGGTAGATCTTTACTGTGATAGCCTCGGGATCAAACATGAGTTTTCTGCTGTGAGAACTCCTCAGTAAAATGGGATTGCTTAGAGAAAGAATAGAACGATCCAAGAATTGGCTAGATCTATGCTTCTAGGTCGTAAAGTTTCTAGGAGATTTTGGTCACAGGAAGTGTCTACTGCATGCCACACGGTGAATAGGGTTTATTTGCGTCCACACACACCTCAGACACCTTATGAGTTGTGGACTGGCAAGAAGCCCAACCTGGCATATTTCCGTGTTTTTGGGAGTAAATGCTACAACCTACGGGATAGAGAGCAAGTTGGAAAGTTTGACTCCCGGAGCAACGAGGGAATATTTCTAGGATATTCATCAAATAGCAGAGCGTACCGGGTTTTTAACCTGAAGAGCTCTAAGGTTATGGAATTACTAAACGTCACCGTGCAAGATGACGAACCTCCGACGGTTATTGATCCTAACTTTCAGTGTGAGGATGAGGATTGTTCTGACAGTGATTTACCTGTTCCTCTCTCACACTTTGTGGACCCTACTCTTGTGCTAGGGGACACACCTACTTGAGTTCGCAAGAGTCATGACCCGTCTGCCATTGTTGGCGATCCCACTCTAGGGGTAAAGACTCATGCTCAGCTAGAGAATGTTGTTAGCCATCTTTGCTACACGTCCAAAGTCGAGCCCGAGAACCATGAAGAAGCACTCAAGGATGAAAACTGGATATCTGCTATGCAGGATGAGTTGCTTCAGTTTAAAAAGAACAATGTCTGGGAACTAGTCCCCCGACCTAGTGAGACTAATGTGATAGGTACCCGGTGGATTTTTAAGAATAAAATGGATGAAAATGGTACCATAATCAGAAATAAGGCTAGGTTGGTCGCTCAAGGCTACACACAGATAGAGGGTGTAGACTTTGGGGAGACATTTGCTCTTGTTGCGAGGCTTGAGTCCGTACGTCTTCTTCTCGCCATCGCATGTCATCTGCACTTCAAGTTATATCAAATGGATGTCAAGAGTGCCTTTCTGAATGGCATGCTACAGGAGGAGGTTTATATGGAACAACCAAAAGGGTTTGAAGACCCTTAGCACCCGGAGCACGTATACTATCTGAGGAAAGCCTTGTATGGTTTAAAGCAAGCACCCCGTGCTTGGTACGAGAGGATTACTTCCTATCTCTTAGCTCGTGGCTTCAAGATAGGGGGAGTAGATATGACGTTGTTCGTTAGGAGAGATGGCGGTGCTATTTTGGTTGCCCAGGTCTATGTGGACGACATAGTCTTTGGATCCACATGCTCCCAGCATGCTCACCACTTTGAGGAGGAGATGAAAAGTGAGTTTGAGATGAGCATGGTTGGTGAGCTTACATTCTTCCTTGGTCTCCAAGTTCGTCAGCTAGAGGATGGGATGTTCATCTCCCAATCCAAGTATGCTAGACACCTAGTGAAGAAATTTGGTTTAGACTCCGCTAAGCATGCTCGTACACCTATGAGTACCACTACCAAGCTTAGTAAGGACACTTCAGGCAAGGACGTAGAGCAAACCTTATATCGGAGTATGACAGGTAGTCTTCTCTACTTGACTGCCAGTCGTCCCGACATCGCCTTTAGTGTTGGAGTCTGTGCGCGATATCAGGCATCCCCTAAAGAGTCACACCTACTTGCTCTAAAACGTATTATTAAATACGTAAGTGGGACTCTCTCATTCGGTATTTGGTATTCCTTTGATACCAATGACCGTTTGTCCGCCTATTCGGATGCCGATTGGGCCGAGGATGTAGATGGTTGTAGAAGCACTTCTGGTGGGTGTTTATATTTTGGTTTTGCTCTTGTCTCCTGGCTGAGCAAGAAACAAAATTCCATCTCTTTGTCCACTGCGGAGGCTGAGTACATAGCCGTCGGGAGTTTTTGCACACAACTCTTGTGAATGAAGCAAATGTTGGAGGATTATGGGATTTCACAGGACACCATGATCATTTCTTGTGATAACACGAGCGCGATTCACATATCCCGCAATCCCGTCCAAAATTCGCGCATAAAGCACATCAGGATACATGAGCACTTTATTCGTCAGTTAGTTGAGGAGAACACTGTATCCCTGAGTTTTGTTCCCACCGACCGTCAGTTAACCGACATTTTCACAAAACCTTTAGATGCCCTTAGATTTGAGAGTCTTAGGAAGTCTTTGGGGATTTGCACAGTTGACTGAGGGGCTGGTTTATGCCGAGAATAGGATGCTGCTTCATATTCATATCATATGATTCCTATTGCTAGTCTGTTTTATATGTACCATTGCTTCGTTGTACAACTATTTATTTATTCTTTTTTGCTTTTTATATTTCTTTTGAAAAATACAAAAAGATTTTCTTTTATAATTTTTAAGAAAAGCACAAAAAGATTTTATTTTGATAAAATTGTTGAAAAAGCCCAAAAAGATTTTTGTATTTTTATGCACCTTTTGTGGATGAACATTTAAGATAGCCAAGTCACAACTTCATTCCATATATCCATGTGACTGTTTGATAGAGATTTGAGACGCTACATCATTTCATCCATGTGCTTTACTTAGTATGGAGTCTTTGAGATGTACTTAGTGATATCTTCCTACATGTTTGACTCCTATATCCTTTATTGCACACATGCACGACTATATTTGATTATTGCACTTGTCTATCTCATATTGACTTGAGTGTTTCCATCTCAATCCTGTATATACAATGTACAATATGCGATAAAACTTGACAAGATTGGAATGCATGTAACAACCGTTTTGGTGAGACTGTGTGTTTTTGTATAACGGGGAGGGGCTGCGAAAGGTAATCATCTATCCTTTGCGCAAAAGCCACCGTTAAAAAGGACCTAACAAATGGAGGAATTTTAATATCCGAGGTCCAAAGAGGTTAAAAGAGCCCCGAAAAATTTTACAGGCAATAAAAAGCACTTCATGCCAAATATGGGCCACTTAGGTTTCATCATCAATTCTCCAAAGTTTGAGAATTTAGAATGCCTCTATTCAAAATTATATCTGAGTGAGTTTGGTTGGAGAATTTAAACGGGTTTGCACTTCCTTGAAAGTCCTGAAAAAGCATAAAATCATTTTGGACGTTATTGGTGTGAAAATCACTTTGAGCTTTGATTAGTTGATTTGATTGAGTCAATATCTTATATTGTCATTCTTTTACACCAAATGACGCATTTGAGTTCATTCGCTAGGAGTATCCAATATTCATCTTGCACATATGTCATGTTTGTATGCATTGATTTTCCTATCGAATTTGATCACACCACTTCATTTACGCTATCATCGACTTGGTTGCTTTGTGTTCATTCATGGTGTGATTTTATCCTAGTGACACCCCACACTTGCTTATTTTGCTTTATTTCTCTCATTTGTCTATTTGGGGACATCATAAAAAGGGGGAGAAAGAATTATCATATATTTTGGAGGAGTTTTGTGTTTTTGAGATTTGATATAACATGCTTTCTTCATTTGATATCTCATTTCAGACTCGATACGTCAGTTGGTATTTTGTCTTTTCTCATGTGTGTAGGTACTACATGGTTTATCATTGGATTGCACACCCTGATGAGAAAAGTGTTGAGATTCCTGAAGAGTTGAAGAGCAAACGTTGAAGTCTTATTCAATTGTATCTTTCCAGTTTTGGGTTCATGGAAGGGTAGATTTGTATAGGCATTTTTAGTTGTTTGATAATTCGGATGTTTGTTTTTATGTATGTACCGGCATAGACATAGGGGGAGATTTGTAAGGACATTTTTGTCCATTATCAATTTGTTATGTCGCACGCCATTACACCGTTGAAGAAATTCAAGATTTAAACGGTCATCAACGGATCCGAATATCAAAAGAAGAAGAGGAATCAATGTCTGACAGGCCGGACCGGTCCACCCAAAATAAAAGAACTGATCCGCCTGCGGATCGGTCTGCCTCAGACTCGGACCGGTCCGCCTGCTGAAATTCCAGTATACCCCGGACCGCAAGCGAACCGAAGAAGCCTAAATAAAAAGAACCGATCCACCTACTCAGACCGATCCACCTCAGACCCGGACTGATCCGCCTCGGATAATCTCAAACAGATCGTGCAGAGATTTTTTAGGCCACGTTATTCCTTTATAAACCCACTACGGGAAGTGGTTTTCAGGGACTTATATACACAATTTTCAGAGTACAAAAACTCTAAGTCTTAACCTATTGAGCACCAAGACTCTAGGTTTTTTATTCACACAAATTTCCCAACATTTGTGAATCTCTTTGCAACCCAGGAACGCATTTTTGCTGTTCATACCATTGTGGAGAAGACCGTTCTTCTTCTTCATTGCAGCCCTACTGGAAAGGGATAACTCCAGCCGCCGACTACAGAATCCGACACCTGAGGGTAATTCTTAGTCACTTGTATTTTCATTGTAATCCGAAATTGTACAGTTACAATATTATAATGAAAATAAATGGTTTTGCCCCTTTGGGGGATTTTTCCTCACAAGCATGTGTTTGAATGTTCTTGATTAGTTCATTATCTTATTCAATCACATATTGTTGCATGTTTAGGGTTTGTTTGAGTTAAATGGTGTTTAATATATAAGTTTATCATTTGAACGCAAGCACATACGTTCTCAGATAGTGTGTATATATATATATAGTGTGTGCATTAATATCAGTGGCTGAATATTATTATTATATATATTCTAGTGTTGTAGGAGGAGGTTGCGCGTAGAGGATGAATCTCCTAGCTTGAGGATTAGGATGAGTATATTTCCGGGCCATAGCGTCCATTATATGGGTGAGGGGAATCTCCCTTTCAGGGAAGGAATATGACCGCCTCCAATAATTATGTATTAACCAAGTTAACGAGCGATTCTGACTTGGGGTAACTAGGTTATGTGAATATACTTAGTGGGATAGAACTTTAGAGAATATACATCCGGTGAGTTATTACTCGGGAGGATGTTCTTTATTAATTATTATTTCAGCATGCTTGTGAATGTTTTAATATGACTATACATATATAATGAGGTAAATAATTGTATACGGGTTAATTAATACAGGCTTTGAGTTGTATCATATATCGTGGATGTGAAAGTTATATGAATATAAAGAGGGAAATAATTAATTAAGTTAAGGATGACAGTAACTTTGAAATCATAGTTTTTGGCATACTCGGTTAGAGTAGGGTGGTTGTAAGGGGTATTTCGATTATCTAGTTATGGGATAAATAACTAAGAAAATTAATTAAGGCGTTACTTGTGCACATTAGAGGAGGGGTGAGGATATTCTCAAGGGAGTGCGACACTAACTAAAATATGAAGAGCATGCATACATATTTATTACTGCAAGTTAATCAATTGCTAAATGTTTTCCAAATGTTTTGGGTACTAACCCTTGCTATAAAAACTCTTAAAAATCTTTTAGGTGTCCAACCACAGGGACGCCAGACTTAACTCATTCCAGGGATCCGTTGCTGTAGTACATGTGGATGTTGTGGGAGTTTAATAGGCGCTTCGTTCTTTTCATTTCTAGTGTAGAAATTTCCTATCAGTTACTCGAGCATGTCGCTCACTGTTTTATTCAGTACTTATGTCAGACTTGTTGAAATTTATTACTTGTCTTTACGTTTGTTGGTTTTGAGCCGATGGTTTATTCGGTCAATTATTTAGATGTGAATGGTGGTTTTTAGTTAATTATGATTGTTTAAATTACTTTGTTTTCGCTTGAGTATTTCATTAAATTAATGAAAGATAAAACTTGGCACCAGTAATTTCTCACTTAGGTGGTTAGTAATTAAAAAGGCGACAGTGATGCTAAGAATGAATCAACTGAGAAATCTGTTCTAATTTAATTTAGGACTGATCACCCAGGGTTAATTAGGTGGGGTTGTCACATTGGCTCAATCTCGGACAAAATATTTTGAGTCATGGGTTAGAGATGATGTTTCCCTTTCATCGCTTTGATGTGTTTGGATGAAAACACAACGACCATGCTTCAAAGATTATATCATCATGCCATATTTTGTGCTCGTTTTTGTATTCATGTTTTGAATACCTCTGAGGTATGCATGCCTATATATTATATTCCTTGGATATTTTATTTTTGGTTGTTAGGATTTTTGTAAAATTGATTTTACTGGTTTTAAAATGATTTTATCCTTTTTATATTTTTTTGGGACTTCATTGGAACGAACTCGGGAAGTTGTTTGAACGAGACATGGTATCTCGTTTGATGCTTTTCGAACGAAACTACAAACGAGATTTTTTGTTACCCTCTGCTATAATCGCGTTGGATGTGTCATTGGAACTGTATTCGAAAGAGTACGCAAATTTTTGCTTTATTCGAGATTTATCAATTTTTTTTATCCTTATATTATGTTTAACAAACATCCTATAAATTGGAGTGCGGATCAACATTTTTCTTAGATACTTTTTCATTATTGTAGAGTTCCCAAACTCTTTTAAGAAGCACTACAAGACCTTAGTTTTCACCTAAGTAGTTTAGTATCCAAGCTTCATCTTATGTATGCTTTGAACATCCTATTTGGGCATCATGTTTATTCTCCACATCTTTGTGAGAATTATTTTGTTGTGGTGGAGTCCATATTTAATGTTTACACCCGGTGGAATCCGTGTTTTTGATGTGTGGTGAAGAAATGGTAGATTTTTTGTTCCAATCCCTAGACGGTTGCTGAGCCTGGATCGACGGATACACTGAGGCGTATGTGGACTCAAACATCGTGGAACTTTCATGGGTGGATTCCTGCATTATCTCTGTGGAAGAGCGGTTGAAGAATGAAGACGCTTCAAGGTTTGCAGGGAGTCGAGTCATTGAGTAAGTTATTTGTCAACTTGTGTAGACCCATATCATAATGAATTGTGTAGCTGGCTGTCCGACTTTTTTTTGTTATTAATTTTCTTTTACATTGGCGTGTTATGGTTTTATTCATTTTTTTATCAATTATCTCTTAAATGCATGTTTTAGGTTAAAATAAAATTTGATAAATCATTTTATCATAATAACTTGGTTTAAAAATGGTGCAAAGTTTTTCTTGGGTTAATTCTATTAAATTTCATATTTAATTTAAAAAAATAAAAAATTACTTTTATGGTTTAGACTATCCCTTCGTACTTTCTAGAAACGACTTCACAACCCCCATTGAGCCTAAATATAACCTTTCGTTTCATACCAAAATCCCCTAACCTACTCCACATTGAAGTTTAAACCCTACATGCACATTCTTTGGCTTTATTTAGGAATGAACTTGAGGATTTATGATGTTGTTAGTGTGTGGTTGGAATCGATCATAGAGTTGACTTCAAAAGAAAAGAAAGGAAAATAAAAGAGAAATAAAGAAAAAGAAAACAAAAGAAAATTATAATCCCATGTCATGTGTTCGAATAAAGAAGTCGAACTCCAATTGCATATTTGTGCTTATGGAACTTGAATTCCATTTTTTAAAATAGCCCACACTTACCATTGCACCGCATGTTCTTCCCGATCCCGTTTGTATTCCAAATTCCCTTATTTTCAGAACCCTAACCTCGCCTACTATATAACCCTAAAAAATCCAATTTAAAAGTTGAACATTTGAAATAATCTGTTAGGGTACTTTTCACCTCAATTAATGAATGATATCCTTTCATGAGATTGCATATTTTTCATTTTTATATGTAGAGTTCTTCATTGATGGAATACGTGTGACTTAGTTTCCTTTTACATTTACTCCTTATTCCCTCATGTCCCGTGTGCATTACACCCCATCCTCATTGATTTAATTTGTTAAGTGGAATCACCGGTGAAGATTTGAGTTTGTTCATGCTTTAACGTTTATATGTCTTATAAATTTTTTGTCAAATCTAAACATTCACATGTGCTCGCTCGTCTCACATATTTTATGTTTCAATTTCGATGAGGTTTCTCTAATAATGCTTATAATTCACGACTTTTGGGTGAACTCTAATTCACTATGCTAATAAGTTGTGATATCACCGTTGTTTTTGAGCTTTTCATTTTGGATTTTTGGTAAACATGTTTGAGGAGACTTGATGTTTGTGGGTATCATCCCTAGAAATCCTCACGAGACAACACTTGTTCATTAGGGTAATCTAGGGGTTTAAAGGCTTGTTGTGTTTGCTAAATGCAATCATTCACCCGAAAAAGTGATTTTTTATCCATTGTGCACATTTTCCTACTTTTGGTATTAATTTTGAATCTTGTTTCTTTTCTTAAAATGGCTATGGACTATCAATGTGTAAGTTAAGGGGTGTCATTAGTCATGAATATTGCATTTTATACCCTTTATATTTACATATTCTAGCATTTTATGCACGTATTTATCCCGATACTTATGCTCAATTAGTGGATAAGCTATATTTTCATTATATATATATATATATATATATATATATATATATATATATATATATATATATATATATATATATTAAGGTTTATTAGAGCTTTATAGGTATTTGTAATGCTAGGCATGAAGTTTGGTTAAATTTCAAGAAGGTTTTTCCCTGTAATGCAATTTCGGGGGCATTTTAGTTGTTTAGAAATATAAGCTTCGAGCCTGAACTCTGATAAGAGTTGTATCTCTTAAAGTTAGATTCGCGTAGCCACTGATGGTTCATCATTCTAATTCATAATGAAAAAGTTACGATGATTTCTATTAATTGAGCCGTGTGAAGAAGCAAGACAACATGCCAAAGAATCACCCCTTAATCGATTGGGTCCAAATCCGAATCGATTCACATAGAGGCATAACCGAGTTTCTTTGAACTCAAATCATTTTGGCTCTTCCCCAAATTGATCTTGCCCTTGTTTCATTGAAAGCTTTGTTAATCCACATGTTTGCCACTATCCATATATTATATATAGATTTCCTCCTTCCTTTGTATAAAGATGGTTAATTTTATTCAGTAATCAAGATATTTACAAAGCATTTACTCCTTTCTCTCTCCTAGGTTTACATTAAAATCTTTGCTTTTCCTATCTCTTCTTTCATTACATAGGTACAATTTATTTTTTAATTGTTGTTGTAAGCTTGATACTTATTACTTGGTTGTTATTAAAGTTTGGTTTTACATTTATTGAAGAATTTTTGGTTTGCACCCTCTTTTGAATGGTGTCATATATATTTTTATTGATTTCTTTCATCATGTATGTTATGTTTGCCATGAATAACCAATTCTTATAGGTTAGGGATCATAAATCCAACATGGATGATTGAACTTCAAAGTTAGGGTTCGATTTTGATTGATTTTGATATAAACTCATGTGTTTATATTGGAGTATCATAGCCTCTTAACTTCCCTTATCATGCAATCATAGTGTTTAAAGCTTTACTACAAACTCACCGCATTTATCACCATAACTAATTGAACCCTAATCTTTCATTATTGAGTTTGATCTCTACATGTATGATCAATTAAAATTAAATAAATCAAATTCCATTATTTATTTTGTTAGTCTAAGGTGGGAGAATGACCCCTAATCTCTACTCTCTTTTCAAATCACAAGTTCATTTAGTTCTTCTCGTGTTTATTATTTATAGTCAGTGTCATTTCACTAATTCACAATTATTTTAAAGCATTCTAAGATATTTGTTAGCCATAATTCATCGTAGACACTCTAAACATCTTTTCTTATATTTTTATTTCACGCTTCTTACAATTTAACCAAACAAATATCAACTTTACTTTACATACATCCCTGCGTAAATTAACTTTGATCTTATCGAGTTTTTACTATACTTGTGAATAGTGTACACTTATGCTATACAATACTTTATGAGATTCAACATCCTTGAGTTTTATTTGGATAAATTAATATCAAGTTAAAAGAAAGAGGACTCGTACTTGGCTGATTTGAGAAGAGTCTTCAACAGATGTATGAAGTAAGAACTAATGATGAACCCACTCAAGTGTGCCTTTGGTGTAACAAGTGGAAAATTATTGGACTGTGTGGTGAATTGGTAAGGGATTCTGATGGACCAAGATAAGAAGAAATCCATCCTTGAAATGCCTTATCTGAAGACAATGAGGGGGATAAAAAGTTTCTTTGCAGATATTTGCTACCTCGGAAGATTTGTCCTAGGCTTATCTGGGAGCACTCACCCATTGATGTAGTTGTTATGAAGGACCACAAAGTTTAATTGGGAGGAACCACAATAGGAAGATTTTGACAAACTTAAGAGATTTCTCACTTTTCCTCAAATTCTGATTCCACCTAAAGATAGAGTACCCTTGTTGCTTTATCTTACCTCTACTATGAGGTCCATCAGTGAACTGTTGGCACAAGAGGTTGATATAAAAGAGAGTCCTATATACTATCTAAGTATAATTATCCATGGTCTTGAGTCAAGGTATACCAGCATAGATATGCATTGTTTAGCTTTAGTCTTTATGACTCGAAAATTCAGATAAAACTGTTATCTTTAACTATCCACCTAGTTACAAGATACGATACAATTAAGTTTTTGGTGTCATAAACAATCTTAATTGGGAGAGACTCAAGGTGATTCCTCATACTTTCTAAGTATTATTTAAAGTGCATGGTCCCTCATGCAATAAAGATCGACCTTATTTCCTTAGGCTTATTCGAGCCACCTCACAAAGATATTCCAGGTGATGATTTAGAAGCCAATTTTTGTGAGGTAGATATGGAGGAATGGTTTATGGAGTCTGATAGTTCATCTTCTAAAAGCAAAGAAGGAGTAGGTGTTATCTTGCCCAGGGTTAAAGAAGATATTACTCTATCTTTTAAGTTTCGCCTCCACGGTTAAAATAATGAGACATTGTGCGAAGTATTAATCTTGGGTCTTTTCAAAGCAATGCAAAGAGACATCCATCACTTTGCATCAAAGGAGATTCCAACTTAGTGGTTAATAAAGTGAATAGGGAATATTCATTAAAGCATCTTAGTTTGGTACCTTATAAAACGATCATTCAGATGTTAATAAGGAAGTTTAATGAGGTCAAGATGGAGAGGCACCCAAGAATGATGAACCGTCTTGGTGATTCATAATCCACAATTGCAAAGAAAGTGATTATGGATGGTGAGTCCACAACTGTGGTGATTCATCAAATAACAGGTCCATCATCTATGATCCAACTCTTCCCTAGTGATGATGATTCATAATGGAAAGGAGATATAAGTAAGTATTTGGAGAATATAGATGGTAAGATGAATCTTATTGAGTTAGCACAATATTTCCTTGTTCCTGGAAGTTTTACTACAAAAATCATGGGGGTATGCTGTCTAGATGTATATGCCCAGAAGAAGCACAAAAATGGTTGAATAAAACTCATGATGAGCATTGTGAAACCACTGAGATTCCCTTCAGTTAAAGGATTCAAATGGAGGGTATTTTTTTACTAACGATGAAGGAATATGGAATAGAAATGCAAAGAGAATGTGCTAAGTGTCAATATTTCTTTCAACCAACTGAGCATAACATCTTGGAAGCTTAAGCAGAGTGAAGGTAGATGCACATTGATTTTATCGAATATAGAGCAGAGAACTCAGATGTCATAGGGATCAGAAGAAGGGATTCAACGTTCTACATGTTGTAGGAGAAACTATATCATATAAGATACTTTAAGAGGCCATTATGATGCATCACAAAATAGGAATCATACGAAGTCGTCAAACAATCCCATGATATAAATCACGTTGGAGGAGCCAATTTATATGATAAACTCATAACACTTGGGTATTATTGGCTAATAATGGAGAAAGGTTTATCTGAGTTTGTTTAATAGTTCAAGGCTTTCCAACTTCATGGTAAACTCATTTATGATCCATCGATTGAACTCCATTCCCTATCAAATCCCTATCATTTCCATACTTGGGGCACTTGGCCTATTGGGGAATACTATATCTCCTTATAGGGACAACATATGGATTAATTTGGCAACCAAGTGTTTTAGAAAATGAGAAGAGTCGGTACCTTTTTTTTTATAACCCTGAACCTCCACACGAACGAGCCCTTTGGACTCCCCCGCACAAGATAAACAGGGGGTGCTAGTGCCAGAGCCACCTTTACACACACCCCAATTAAAGTCTGGTATCCTTTGGGGGAATCGAACTCGAAATCGTGCGCTTAACCCACACAATCTGAACTCGTACCTTACCGCTGGAGTAACCAGGATGGATAGTCAGTACCTTTGAAAAGGGAAATAGTAGGTGTGGTGGAAAAAATTATTAAGGAGTATATCATTTGTCAGTTTGGCAATGCCAAGGTTATTTTATCAAATTGTGGAACTCCATATATCAACAAAGAGGTAGCAATGCTAACTAACAAATATTCAATCACCACCACACTTTAACAATGGTTTAGTCTAAAGGTAATGGCCAAGCTGAGGCCATAAACAAGACCTTAGTTAAAATTTTAGCAAAAATGATAAAATATTTTCCTGGTGCGTGGGATGAAAAGTTACCCATGGTAGTTTGGGTTTATCAAACAACCAAGAGAAAACCATCAAGCTACACACTATTTCCTTATTCTATGGGGCTGAGGTAATTCTTTCACTGGATTTAGATGTGTCTTACAAAGCGACATGCTTACACAAAGTAGACATATTCAACTAGAAGCACTAAATGGATATAGAGTTATTGCAAGAAAGTACTTCCACATATGCATAAAGCAACACTCTAGATCTTATGAAAATTTGGTAAAACTAAGAAAAATTGTGCAGGGTGACTTAGTTTTGAAAGATGTTGTCAACCACATTAGAGGTCCCACTTTGCCAAAGTTTTCTATAAATTAGGAGGGACCATATGTTGTTAAGGAGGCACATAATTCTGGTTATCGTTTGATCTCAAATATTGAGGACAACATACCATTCAAAGTCAAGTTTATTATGTATAGAGAGTACATGTAAAAAAATTGTTCTTACATTTTTATACTTAAAGGTTATGTGGAAACACGTAAATATTAGTTATAGTTTATTATAAATATACAAGTGTTGAATCAAGCAAAATGAGTAATATACACACAAGTTCAAGAACAAAATTCCTTTGCATGTCACTTGTAAAATAATTACAATGCAAAATTAAGACTATTGCCCAGAAATATAACAAAGAAAATCTACCCTAAGAGGAACCACATATCAGAAGAAGTGAAGAAACCCTACCCAATCGAAGAAGCAGTATGCGAATCAACTTCTCGTTGATACTCAAATATATCATAGATGATTAATTTAACTTCTGGTAACAGATTTATCATGGATTCACATTTTCTTTGGGCAATATCCAAAGATTCTTCGGCTACTACCACTTCTTGGTTACACTATTCAATCCAGGGATAAACTCCCTCAATTTTCCTCCTTAACCTTCAGATCCTCCATATTCTTGAGTTAGAGGGAATGATAACTGTCTATCTATGTATCCTTAAGGTATCAAGTATTAATAAGAAAAGAGAAAATAAATCCATCATTTTTCCGATCTTTAAGGATACTCAAGTATTGATTAAGGGTTGCTTTTTCTAAAGAAGCAATTGGTATGTTCATAATTTCAGATAAAACAACTTCCATGCCTTGGAGTTTATAACCCATAGCTACGTTATTGGGCCTTACACAATCAATAATGAAGGTTTATGGATGAGAATCGATTATTCGATCTAATATATTGCGTAGGGAGCATTGGATGACAGGGCCGTTTTAAAGTACCTACCAGCCGAACTCAATAGGTGCAATGTTTGGCATTGAGCACCCTAACCAGACTTACTCTCCTCCCTATTCACATTGGTTGTTGAGCCATGGTCATTATGACTTGAAGACTCAATTTGTAAAGGATAAGATGTAATAGGATCAACCTCCATCGGTTGCACAGGCACATCAACTTGAGGATGTGCTACCTGAGGTACCTCATGAGAGGTATTTTCTATCACATGCCATAAAATAAATATTATAAAAGAGTTAGCCAAAATTTTGAAATTTTTTTACCATGTAGGTAAAATGTGAAATTCTCATCAAGAGTTGAGCTATGTCACTAGGCAGTTGTATTCTTTTAGAGTAACCATACCCACGTAGGGTACATAAACAAATAGGTGACAATCGTAAAAAAAATTGTGAACATTATTCAATTGACTAAATTATATCTAAAGAAAGATAAAACATAAAAAATCGTTCACACACAAAAAAAGTTATGAGAAACCAAAAGTTACGTAAAAAATGATAAAGTGGAGAAATATTCCTTATCAAAAGTGGCAACAATGTGTGACACTCCGCCTAATTAAACACCGGGTGATCAGTCCTTTATTAAATTATAACCAAGGTGAACGGTTGGTTCATTCTTAGCATCACTGTCGAAAAATAAACTTTCCAATTTAAACACCCTAAATAATTAAGCTAAATGTCAAAACTAATTAAAACATTATTTCCATTTCATTAAATCCAATTATAAAACCTTTAATAATTAACAGTTTAAGAATCACACAATTATAAAGATTGGAAATGAACACTCAATAATTTAACCATTCAGACAACTAATACAACCTTTAAAACCATAAAGGAAAACAATCCTGACAGTAAATAAATCCTAACGAGTAAAATACTAAAGATAAATGAAGATAATCTCTGACAAATCCAACTGAATAAGGGAACGGGCGACACATGCCCAACTAATTAAAACTAAATTAAGAATGGAATCAATAAGGAGGTCGTCTAAGCAAATGGCCTGTAACTCCCACATAAGCTGCAGCACGTCCAGTCCAAAGCATCTAAGCATGACGCCCCTATGGCTAGGTACCTGTAATATATAAATATATATACAAGAGAGAAAAGATAACAGGAAATGGGTCAGAGCCCGATTGTAAAACAGTTTAAAATTTAGTTTAGCAAGTATTTAAAATGCTTACCGGCTAATGAAAAAATTATATTAGTATGCGACACTCTCTTGAGAAATTCTCACCTCTCATCTAGTGTGCACACCTACCGCCCTATTAACCCCAAAAGTTTAGTTTAACTTAAATTCCTCATAAGGTTTCATGCCGACAATTACTAGGGATAAGATAATTAATTTCTGAAAGTAAAGTTTTCACATGAATCTCATTTTATTATAAAATATTCCAGTATTGTCTCAAACTTTTCAAATACTTATAATAAAGTCGAAGTATTTATTCATTACTTAACTACTTTTATTCACATTACAAAGTTCCTAGTTTCATGTCTATATATATTAATCACTCATATAATATATATACTATCGGCACCCCACATAAAATTTATGGTGCTGACATACTCTGCTATCAAGTCCCCGTATCACTCGTACTAAGGGAAATACTAGTTTGGAATCACTCTCGAACTGTACTAACAACAAACACATACAAATTGAGGCGAAATATAGTTCCAAGTCACTAAGATGTCAGCACATACCCTCACGTCTCTTAGGACCGTCTAACTATCAATCAGATACCAAGGAGTCCTATGTTCTAGGGTACAGGTCAATATCCCCCATAAAGGTCCCATTGAGATAAGACAATCCCGGTGCGGTAACCTCAGTGATAGCAAGTAGCGCGGACATGATTTTTACACATAAATAGTATATGCACAAACACAATCATATATATATATACTACTACTACTATTCCCATTTCTAATTTCGGTATACCCACGACCCATACTTATGATATTTGTTCTTAGTACACATTACTCGATTATCCCGTATAACGTCTCGTCTCTTTTAATCTTATTTATAAGTTATTCCATACTTACTTCTTATCACTCGTAGTATCCTATCTCCCTAAGTATAACTTCAGTAGGCACTCTCTTATTTTCTAACGTAACTTCCTTACAAGTCTCACTCCTTTAGTTACACGTTCCCATAATTTCTTATGTGTAAATTATTCCCCGTTAACCTTAAATTCGTCTTACATTAAATGCTCCCTTTTTACTAAGTCCTACTGGTCCTCTTTATGTCCAAAAATGTTCTAACAATAATGCTCAAAGGTTACTACTCATTTTAATCGAAATAAGCTATTTAAAAGAGGAATATGAGTTTTCCAGGAGGGGTCGATTGATCGATGGAAGGGGCTCGATCGATCGATCATCGATCGATCGATACTCTTTGGTCGATCGATCGATCAAGCAGTTATGGTGAAACTACAGAAATCCCAATTATGGAAATCCTTCTCCAAACTTAATCAAATCATCATATTTATCTCCCAAACTCCCAACAATTGATACTACAAGTGTTATATACCCAAACACATAATTTTCTAAGTAAAGCATATGGGTTTTCATCAATTATGACAATTAAAAGGGCAAAAACTATATAAACCTCAAGAACCCTAATCTTTTCTTTAACTTTCAATTCTTCCACTTCTTTTTCCAGATTTTCTACTCCTACTCAATGAAAATTCGTGGTTTGTTCTCTACATGTGAATAAGAATTCTAGCATATGATTATTACCTCTACAACATGCGAATTCTAGTCTCCAATATATGCTTTCTTTCATGAAACTAGTTCTAATAAACCCTAGACTAACGTAATTGAAGCATTAACTAAAAATGAAGCAAGATAGATACTTGCCTGGAAATCTTGGTTTCTGATTTGTGGAAGAAAGTGGTGTGGTTGTGTTCCTCGTCGCGCGATCTACACTTTGGCGGCGACGGCGGTGTAAACGACGGAGTTTTTGGCCTAGAACTCCTTGGAAAGCTTATCCACTTCTTCTCCAATGGCCTTTCTTTGGTTTTGCTTATGTTAACCCTAGATGACAACCCCTAACATCTGATATATCCTTAGTAAATTCGTGGGTTTAATTACCCAAAAATATGAAATGTCCAAAACTCCCTCCCGGGATGCTAATTAGGCCTAAAAATGTCCCGAGACCCAAACTAAACCCCCGAGTATATTATTTTGACTATCTTGATTCTTTCGGACACATTGGCGCACTCAAAATGACCATACGAGTGACTTATAATTTATTCACTTTTAATAATACTAATTTAATCCCGACACGACAGCGGCGCGTCCCGATTTAATTTCCCAAAATTATCAAATTATATACTCGTGATAATTTTAATAATTTTGATTATACATATTACTTTATCCGTTAAGTAATATTCAACAAAATCTCAATAATTACTAACTCTCATCGTGCTAGTAAATATTTAAAATAATTTCCGAATTAATATTAAATTAATATCTCAAATTAAATTTAATAAATCCCCAAATTTAAAAGTCATAAAAAAAAATGGGGTATTACATACTTCCCCCCTAATAACGAAATTTCATCCTGAAATTCGAAAAATAAGGCATACCTGGTAAAAATAACTCTGGGTATTTCTCACGCATGTCCGCCTCACGCTCCCAAGTGTATTCCTCCACTTCATGATGCTCCCACTGGACCCGCACAAGTGGGACTACCTTTGACCTCAATCTTCTTTCGTTATGGTCTAGGATAGCCACTGGTCTCTCCTCGTAAGAGCTGTCAGGCTATAAGTCAATCTCCTCTATCGCAATATGGGTGTGAGCCATATCATCCCGAAGGTATCGCCTCAACGACGAAATGTGGAATACATCGTGAATGCGGTGCAAGTGCTCTGGCATCCCCAATCTGTATGCCACCGGCCCAATCCTCTTGATAATGGGAAATTATCCCACGTATCTTGGGGCAAACTTTCCCTTCTTTCTAAACCTCGTCACTCCTCTTATAGGAGACACGCGCAATAATACTTGGTCCCCCACATTAAATTCTCGAAAAGACCCGTTTGCATCGGCGTAGCTTTTCTGTCTGTCCTGGGCTACCCGAATGCGACTCCTGATAAGCTCAATCCTAGCTGAGGTTTCCTGAATTAATTCTGGCCCGAGCAACTTGTTGTACCCCACCTCTTGCCAACAAGTTGGAGAACAACAAGGCCTGCCATACAATGCCTCAAATGGGGCCATGCCGATCGTGAACTGATTGGAGTTATTGTAAGAAAACTCCACCAGTGGAAGATGCATCTCCCATCCTTCTCCAAAATCATGGACACACATACGTAGCATGTCTTCCAACATCTGATTGGTACACTCTGTCTGTCCATCCGTCTGTGGATGATAAGTTGAACTCAATCTCAACTTTGTAACCATCGCCTCGTGAAAGCTCTCCCAGAAACGCGACATGAAAATTTTGTCTCTATCAGACACAATATTTAGGGGCACCCCTGGTAGCCTAATAATGTCGGCAATGAACAACTGAGCATACTAGCCCGTGGTATAGTCTGTCCCTACTGGCATAAAATGAGCCACCTTAGTCAGACGGTCCACGATCACCCAGATGGAGTCGTGACCCCGCTGTGATGTAGGCAGTCCAGTAATGAAATCCATGGAAATACTCTCCCACTTCCACGTGGGTATCTCCAATGGCGGAAGAAACCCCGACGGTCTCTGGTGGTCTACCTTTACCATCTGGTAAGTAGAACACTTGGACACGAACTCAGCAACGTCCTTCTTCATCCCACTCCACCAGTACTGCCGCCTCATATCCTGGTACATCTTATCTCCTCCGGGATGGACCATAAATCTGGACTCGTGAGACCGTGTCATCACTGCATGACATAATTCTTCCCCTTCTGGGACCACCAATCTCCCATTAAACCTCAAACCTCCATCGGAACCAACTGAATATGACTCAGCGCCTTGAGCTAAAAGACGTACAATCTGCTCTTGGAAAAATGAGTCAGCTGATTGTGCCTGTATTACCCTCTTAATAATCTCGAGTGTGACTATCATGGCAGATATGAAGGAACGGGCTACTGCATCTTGGTGACCCAACTCTTTTCATTTCTCTTTCCAAACGTCCGCTACGTCGTCTATCAGTCTACGGTTCAACGCATCAGCAACTACGTTAGCCTTTCCTGGATGGTACTGAATTTTGAACTAGTAGTCTTTCACAAACTCTAACCTTCTGCGCTAACGCATATTCAGCTCTCGCTGAGTGAAGAGGTACTGCAGTGACTTGTGGTTTGTGAACAAGAGAAACTTATCCCCTAATAAATAATGTCTCCATATCCTCAATGCAAAAATTACTGCTGCTAGCTCTAGGTCGTGAGTGGGGTAATTTCTCTCATGCAGCTTAAGCTTACGGGAGGCAAAAGCTATAGCCCTCTCTTCCGGCTGAAGTACTCCCCCGAGTACCCATAAAGAGGCATCGGTGTAAACTAGATACTTCACTCTCGGCTTGGGTAGAGAAAGAACTGGTGCTGAAGTCAGCTTATCTTTCAGCTCATCGAAAGCCAATTGACAAGCATCGTCCCAAACATACGGTACCCCCTTGCAAGTTAGATTCGTCAATGGACCCGCTATCTTGGAGAAACCTCAGATGAATCTCCTGTAGTACCCGCCTAACCCCAAGAAACTAAGCACTTTCATCGGTGTCGTGGGCTATCCCTACTCCTTCACTGTCGACACTTTACTCGGGTCAACCAATATCCCTAGTTCTGACACAATATGCCCCCAAAACTGTACCTCCTGTAACCAGAATCCGCACTTCTTGTACTTAGCATACAGCTGATGCTCTCGTAGAGTCTGAAGAACCTGCCTCAAGTGTTCACCATGCTCTTCCTCAGTGTGTGAATATATTAGGATGTCATCTATGAAGACAATGACAAACTGATCTAAAAACTCTCTGAACACTCGGTTCATTAAGTCCATGAATACGGCTAGAGCATTTGTCAGGGCAAACGGAATGACTCTGAACTCATAGGACCCATATCTCATCAAGAAAGCAGTCTTCGACTCATCCTGCTCCCTAATCCGTAGCTGATGGTATCCCGATCTCAAATCTATCTTCGAAAAGAAAGTTGCTCCTCTCAGCTGGTCGAACAGATCATCAATTCGAGGCAACGGATATTTGTTCTGTATCGTGACCTTGTTTAGCTCCCGGTAATCCACGTATAACCTCAATGAACCATCTTTCTTCATCACAAATAAAATTGGAGCGCCCCAAGGTGAGGTGCGCCTACGAATGAAGCCCTGACCTAACAGTTTCTCTATTTGATCCCATAACTCCCTCATTTCCGCTGGAGCCATATGGTACAGAGCACGTGCTCTCGTTCGGGTATCTGACATCAAGTCTATAACGAAATCTATCTCTAGACAGGGAGGTAAGCCTGATATTTCCTGAAATACATTAGAATACTCACGAATGACTGGGATCGAATCTAAGGGAATCACGACCTCCTTAGAGGTATCCTCCTCTATGTAGCACAAATGAGTGGAAAAGCCTCCCTCTGAGAAAGGCATCGCCACTAAAAATATCTCTTGCCCCAGAATGGCAAAGACAATACTCCCACCGAAACAATCTATCATGGATCTGTATGCAGCAAGCCAGTCCATGCCAATAATAACATCGTGCTCATGCATATCTAAGACTAACATATCTACTGGTAAAATCAAGCTACCAATCTCTACTCCCACGCCCCGACATATAAAGAAAATAAATAACCCATTCCCCAGTGGTGAGTCTATGCATGTCACAGTGCTCTCTGCTGTGGCTAATAATCCTAAGGCCTTTGCAAAATGAGTAGCTATAAAATAGTGTGTCGCCCCAGTATCAAATAAAACCCGACCCATAGTGCCATGGATAGGAAACGTACCCTCAATCACGGGTGGTGCCTGAGGAGCTGCTGTCTGGTGGACGTTATAGAAACGTCCGTACTGTAACTGCCCCTGTTGTACTGGAGCTGCTGGGATGGCTAGTAGGGATGGTACCTGAGCTGGTGCTGGGAGGGCGGCTGGAAAGAGTGGCCTATGTGGCTCATTACGAGCACCCTGCTGCTGTGGGGCCCTATCTCCCTGTGGACAATCCTGGCACCTCTGGCCATTCTTGCCACACCCGAAACATCGGCCCCTAAAATTTCCTCCCCTCTGTGCCCACCCCACCATTGGCCCTGTTGGAAACGCTATTGGCCCTGATGGCCCTGTTGCTGTCCCTGCTGCTGACGGTGTTGGCCCTGCTGATTAGACTGGCCCTATTGGCCCTGCCTAAATCCCCTAAACCCATGTTTAGAGTCACCTGATCGGAACCGCTTACCAGGGTCCCCCTGATGGGAACTTTGCTCATTATGACGAGTCTGCTCCTGGGCTGTCGGTGCCCCAACAGTACTACTGCCCCTGCCCTGCCTTGCTGGCTGGACTCTCCTGCTCATTTACTTACTTGAAAATGGAAGCGGTGATCCTGACAGTGTAACAACGCAGCGTTGAGTACATCCATGTAGGTACTCAGTGATAGATTGCCTATGAGATGCTGGCAAATCCTCCAGGCCAATTCATCCACAAATAGCAGTACCTTCTTCCCCTCTGTGGGTGCCTCATCTGGCACTATAGTGAGAAGTCTAGTGAACTCCTCCTCATACTCAGCAACAATCATATTCTCCTATTTCAGATTCAGAAACTTCCGCCTCATCTCGGTCTACACGGCGGATGGGAAGTATTTGCGGTCAAACCGCACCCAAAATGACTGAATCGTGATGGTGTCCCTCTCCTCCAAGGCGGTGGTGGATTCCCACCACTGCAAAGCGCCCCCCACTAGCTTGAAGGACACCAAGAGCTATTTCTGCACGTTCGTGCACTCGTACATGCGCAGATGCCTTTGGATATCTTTCTTTCAATGGCTGGCAACTATGATATCCGAACTACCCGAGAACTCCGGGAGATGTGCCTTCTGAAAGGCATCCCTAACCCGCTCCCATGCAGATGGAAGCTGTGTTGCACCTGGCGCCACTCCCTGAATCTGGGATGGAGCTTGCTGCACTATCGCTAATACGGCATTCACCGCCTGAGCAATAATAGCGGCCACCTCAGTTGCGTTCACTATTCCCTGAGCCAGAGATGGTGGCTGCTCGACCTGGGCACATATGTCCTTATGTGCGCATCTCAGAGGCATCTTAAACGAGAAGGAAGTTTATTAGTCTACAGTTATTAACAAATCTCGAATAGCTGAACACATAAGCGTAAAGGCAAGAATTCAACAATCCTAAAAATAAGGCTCTATATCAAGAACACTAAGCTGGAAGCGAAAATAAGTCGTACAGATCCTAAAGGACACTAGAACCTGTTTATCTAATACCACCTGTGATACCCCACCTAATTAAGTACCGGGTGATCAGTCTTTTATTAAATAATAACCAAGGTGAATGGTTGGTTCATTCTTAGCATCACTATCAAAAAATAAACTTTCCAATTTAAACACCCTAAATAATTAAGCTAAGTGTCAAAACTAATTAAAAAATTATTTCCATTTCATTAAATCCAATTTTAAAACCTTTAATAATTAACAGTTTAAGAATCACACAATTATAAAGATTGAAAATGAACACTCAATAATTTAACCATTCAGACAACTAATACCAACATTAAAACCATAAACGAAAACCATCCTGACAGTAAATAAATCCCAATGAGTAAAATACTAAAGATAAATGAACATAATCTCTGACAAATCCAACTGAATAAGGGAATGGGCGACACATGCCCAACTAATTAAAACTGAATTAAGAATGGAATCAATAAGGAGGTCGTCTAAGCAAATGGCCTGCAACTCCCACGTAAGCTGCAGCACGTCCAGTCCAAAGCATCTAAGCATGACGCCCCTGTGGCTGGGCACCTGTAATATATACATATATATACAAGAGAGAAGAGATAACAGGAAACGGGTCAGAGCCCGATTGTAAAACAGTTTAAACTTTAGTTTAATAAGAATTTAAAATGCTTACCGGCTAATGCAACAATTATATTAGTATGCGACACTCTCTTGAGAAATTCTCACCTCTCATCTAGTGTGCACACCTACCGCCCTATTAATCCCAAAAGTTTAGCTTAACTTAAATTCCTCATAAGGTTTCATGCCGACAATTACTAAGGATAAGATAATTGATTTCTGAAAGTAAAGTTTTCACATGAATCTCATTTCATTATAAAATATTCCAGTATTGTCTCAAACTTTTCAAACACTTATAATAAAGTCGAAGTATTTATTCATTACTTTACTACTTTTATTCACAGTAGAAAATTCCCAGTTTCATGTCTATATATATTAATCACTTATATAATATATATACTATCGGCACCCCACATAAAATTTATGGTGCTGACATACTCTGCTATCAAGTCCCCATATCACTCGTACTAAGGGAAATACTAGTTCGAAATCACTATCGAACTGTATTAACAACAAACACATACAAATTGAGGCGAAACATAGTTCCAAGTCACTAAGAGGTCAGCACATACCCTCACGTCTCTTAGGACCGTCTGACTATCAATAAGATATCATGTACCAAGGAGTCCTATGTTCTAGTGTACAAGTCAATATCCCCCATAAAGGTCCCATTGAGATAAGACTATCCCGGTGCGGTAACCTCAGTGATAGCAAGTAGCGCGGACATGATTTTTACACATACATAGTATATGCACAAACACACTCATACATATATATATATATATATATATATATATATATATATATATATATATATATATATATATATATATATATATATATATATACTACTATTCCCATTTCTAATTTCGGTTCACCCACGACCCATACTTATGATATTTGTTCTTAGTACACATTACTCGATTATCCCGTATAACGGCTCGTCTCTTTTAATCTTATTTATAAGTTATTCCATACTTACTTCTTATCACTCGTAGTATCCCATCTCCCTAAGTATAACTTCAGTAGGTACTCTATTATTTTCTAACGTAACTTCCTTACAAGTCTCACTCCTTTAGTTACACGCTCCCATAATTTCTTATGTGTAAATTATTCCCCGTTAACCCTAAATTTGTCTTACATTAAATGCTCCCTTTTTACTAAGTCCTACTGGTCCTCTTTATGTCCAAAAATGTTCTAACAATAATGCTCAAAGGTTACTACTCATTTTAATCGAAATAAACTATTTAAAAGAGGAATATGATTTTTCCAGGAGGGGTCGATCGATCAATGGAAGGGGCTCGATCGATCGATCATCGATCGATCGATCAAGCAGTTATGACGAAACTGCAGAAATCCCAGTTACGGAAATCCTTCTCCAAACTCAACCAAATCATCATATTTATCTCCCAAACTCCCAACAATTGATACTAAAAGTGTTATATACCCAAGCACATAATTTTCTACGTAAAACATATGGGTTTTCATCAATTATGACAATTAAAAGGGCAAAAACTATATAAACCCCAAGAACACTAATCTTTTCTTTAACATTCAATTCTTCCACTTATTTCTCCAGATTTTCTACTCCTACTCGATGAAAATTCGTGGTTTATTCTCTACATGTTAATAAGAGTTCCAGAATATGATTAGTACCTCTACAATACGCGAATTCTAGTCTCCAATATATGCTTTCTTTCATGAAACTAGTTCTAATAAACCCTAGACTAGCGTAATTGAAGCATTAACTAAAAATAAAGCAAGATAGATACTTGCCTGGAAATCTTTGTTTCTGATTTGTGGAAGAAAGTGGTGTGGTTGTGTTCCTCGTCGTGCGATATACACTTTGGCGGTGACGGCGGTGTAAACGACGAAATTTTTGGCCTAGAACTCCTTGGAAAGCTTCTCCACTTCTTCTCCAATAGCCGTTCTTTGGTTTTGCTTATGTTATCCCTAGATGACAACCCCTAACATTTGATATATCCTTGGTAAATTCGTGGGTTTAATTACCCAAAAATATGAAATGTCCAAAACGCCCTCCCGAGATGCTAATTAGGCCTAAAAACGTCTCGAGACCCAAACTAAACCTCCGGGTACATTATTTTGACTATCTCGACCCTTCCGGATACATTGGCGCACTCAAAATGACCATACGCGTGACTTATAATTTATTCACTTTTAATAATACTAATTTAATCCCGACACGACACCGGCGCGTCCCGATTTAATTTCCCAAAATTATCAAATTATATACTCGTGATAGTTTTAGTAATTTTGATTATACATATTACTTTATCCGTTAAGTAATATTCAACAAAATCTCAATAATTACTAACTCTCATCGTGCTAGTAAATATTTAAAATAATTTTCGGATTAATATTAAATTAATATCTCAAATTAAATTTAATAAATCCCTAAATTTAAAAGTCATAAAAATACGGGGTATTACACAATGGTTGAGGGCGGGAGAATTGTCACATCCCTGGATTCAACTGCAGGTTGATCTGTAGGAGTATCCTCAAGAGACAAAATAATAGGCTCATTTGAAGAATGCCAAACCAACATTAATTAATGAGAAACATCCACCGAGGTTAGAGAAACCTCAGTGGGAGGGCTTGTCTGCTCCCTGTCTTTAGTGTTAACGGGCTGAAACACTATAACTAGAGGAACCTTATAATGAGTTTACAAATGAGAGAGAAAAGTAAAAGTTAATATTTTTATAAGGCATGTACCTCAATGGTAGTTGGATGAACGTGGGAAAAAAATTCCCAGAGGTACCATGGAAGCAGGCATCCTAACTGAAACGTTGAAGTTTATTATCGGCCTCACACGACTAGGATGAACGACCCCCTTATTTAGAGACCTCATGAGGGCCGACACATCCGTAAAAGGACCAAATGAGTGGAAGGATTTTAGTCATCTGTATATACAAAATTCAACTAAGTCTTCAAAATCACATATATTGAGAAAACTTTAAGTGATCAAGACAAACTACAATTCAAATGACCTCACTTGAAGGATAAATAACTAGTGGTAACTCATGTGAAACTAGGGAAGTAATTGGCCATAAAAGATCAATAATGACACCAAAGTCACCCACTATTTCTTTTTGCATGGGAAATTTTTATGCCACCTCAGTAGCACATTTAGATGAGTTACTCTTAGACGAAGCACATCTTTGCGATGCACGCATCAAGGAAGCAAGCCCAATTATTAAAGTAAGGGATAAATAAGAAGTTGAAAGAATGTTTTCTTCAACAATTGGGCTTAAAGTCGCTTTTATGGAAGGACTTTGATCAGGAATAGACAAAACTTCCACGAATGGAGGAGAGACACTAAGGAATGAGTCACATTGTTAGAAACAATTCAGCATTTTGAGAGATTTTAATCACAAAAAATAAATACATAGTTCCCCATTGGGATTAATGATAAGGCATGGAGGGACCAATTGGAGTAGAAATATATATTGATTCATTAGTTGGTCCTATATTTTAATTTTGTTCCGAAGAGACTGAAGGTGTGGTATATGGAGCAACACATTTTCTATTATATTTCTTGGTTAACCTTTTCTTGCTTTGAGAATAAACAACACTTGGAGGAACCTGCTCCACTTACCCCACTTGAGCAACATTCTTCTTAACAGGCTCAGGTGGTGCAAAATAATCAACTGAATTGTTCCTCTCCCATTCAACCAAAATCTACTCAAGAGTGATAGCAATAGACTCCATCCGAAAAAGAACTTCAGATATTAAGGCAATTGCTTACTCCACTAACTCTGGTTTTGGATAAATACTGATAAGGTTAGATAAGCCTTTGGCGACCTTGGAACTTTTGGTAAGTTTAGTGGCAGTTTCCCCTTTTGATGATTCTGCAACTAAAGCAGCCTTTGTCTTCGTCCCACCAGTGATCGTATGGGCTTTCTTTTTCATTTTTGCAGCCAAGGGAGCAACCTATATACTTAGACCTAGAGGATGAAACTCCTTAGGGTATGGTCTCTATGTAAGGCTGGAGGGAAATTCCATATCTTTGATGAAGAGATTCTTTATCCCAAGTTCATTGGAACCAAACCTCTATATGGAAAGGTACTTCGGCTCAATTGTTACAAAATGTTCAAAGACTTAAAATTGGGTCAACTAATGATGGCAATACTAGCCCAATAAAACATCTCTTATGTTATGCTACTTAGGATAGACCAAATTTTGACACTGAGCACATAAAATGACCACAGTTCTCCTTGTGAAATCAAGGTTGGATGTAAATAATGTGCAATTTACTCTAGTTAATTCATAAACAAGTTTGGTTATTCCTTGATCATAACCAAACTGTTGGGCACCCCTATGAGTTTTAAAGGCTTCACTCCCATCCTCCCACTCAATGTGAGAAGGTAGATGACTTGGAGTAATCAGAAGAACCGTAATAAGAGGGATCTTCTTCAACATATTTCTCACTTTTGAGAAGAAGATTCACTGATGAAGCTTTTGGTTTGAAGAATGACCAATTTTGAGCATTAGTCTATCCAGCATATGGAAGGAATGTGAAAATCATCTACCAAAGGCAAGAATGCCTTTTTTGCTTTGCTTTAAGCTCCACTGACTTATGAGTGGAAGTGTCAGAGGAATCATGCTAATATCCACAATGATGAGGGAAAGATCAATGAACCTTTTATAAAGGTACCCCACAAACAAAATGGTGTTGGAAAAATTGGAGACATCAAAATGTCCAACTGAGCTCACCATATCGAAGTAACACCTGTCGAACCATGTGTATATGGAGCCAAGAGTTACTTAATAAAAATATTCACCAAGTCCCTCTATAGTTAATCACTGCCTAACCTTTTCTAAATTCCACAGTTAGCTCAAACCCTTGGTCCTTTTGATCCTGAGTGATCTTGACAAAGGGCTTGGAGAAATACTTAATATATTGGCCACAAGTGGCCTCAGTGACATCACTTAGTGACTCATGAATAAGTTGGTCTAGTTAAGAACATTCCTTGTTATCAACTTCATCGATTGTCATGACATCATAAAGGAATTGACCACACGGGTCTAAGATATACAATTCACACGTATATTTAACTGTGATAGTGAACTCTCCTGGTCTCTCGCTTTGAGTTCATTAAAGTCAAAAGTATTAAGAAGTCTAAGAAGAAGAGATAATGAGGTATTTATAGGGTTGGAAAATATAGTTGTTTAAACTAGATGTACGATTCATTATCCCACATGATTTTTGAAAATTGGGGGAAAATGATGGTCATGTGAATTAATAAAGTTTAGAGTAAACCCCATAGTTCCACATGTTAAAAAGTAATATAGTTGGAAGGTGGTTAGACTCCAAAATTAAATGCTTGAGATATGTGAAAATTTGGCTGACACGCGTAGGAATAAGTTGCGTCAATATGAGGTGTTTCAAACTATGGTCTGTCGGTTCAAGGTGTTTCGAATCGTGGTTTGTCAGTTCATGGGGTTTTGTACATAAATTTCTTATTTGTACAATAAATTTATTTACGAGGGGCAGATATAATAGGGACTTATAGATAAACCTCCTTACTAAAAGATAAACCTCCTTATTAAGAGAATAATGACAAATGAAGGCAAAATGAAGCTTAATCCAAGACCGGGGAAGACTTACAGAAAAAGCTAGTTGATCCACCATGTATTTTGTCTTTTTATGTAATTATGAGTTAAGTTATTATGTTATAATATTGACGAGGTTACTCAGAACCTACGATGGACTAATTCTAGAAAGTTATGGGAGAACTTTCATTGTCTATCAAATAACCTCACTTGGGAAACTTTGAGGGAACTGATTTGGAGGGTAGATAGCAAAAAAACATTAATACATTACTTAACCATTTTAGATAAACCAGTTAAAATACTTAGGTTTTCGTGAATGAGCATACTCGCGCAACCTTGAGCTACCAACCATGAGCTTACACAGCCTTATAGTTTTGGATAAAAAAATAGAGTCTTTCCATAAAAGATATGGTGGATGTCATACTGTACCTACAGATGCCAAATTAAACATATCCCAATACAATGTTGAGTTGGCAATGTGTTGGCTAAAAAGGTGCTGACACACCTATGGTGCCACCCGACATAGCGGTTGGTCACCCAGGATTTCACTCAGCATATAATACTAATTACATGTTGGGTATGGTAGTCAGACCCATCATTTAATGCACCTGAGGTTCCTTAGGTGTATTCTGAGCCTATATATACCCTATTTATCCTTTGATAAACCACGAGACTTTTGATCCAAAAGACCATTTGGATATATTTATTACAAACCAGAGCTTTTTTCCCTCCATTAATACTCTTTGTCAAGTTCTTTCCAATAACAAAAGCATTTATTGAGTTCCAAAAACTATTCCTTCATACTTTGGTGTTTACCTGCCTACCTGGTTGTATTTAGACTTCTTATTTCTCTCTCCGTCTAACTAACTTTCAACAGAGATTTATTTATTATCAAACAATTGTATTTTTTACTCATCATTTTTAATATATGATTGAGTTTACCCATTATCATTAAGAGTATATTTAATATTTTGTTATCACTATTAATATGAGTTACGTCGTAGTTTATCTATAAACACGCTAGCAAAGAGAATTGCTCTATTACATTAGGAAACTCTCATATAGGGAGGTATTGTCTTAAAAATGACGAATTATAACATTAACCATGCTCTTAAATTGATGATATTCAATGCGAGGAGGAACAAAATATCATTGTTGAGGTTCATCTAGTTACTTCTGTCACAGGAAATGTTCCTGTAAGAGAGACTTTCACAAGTTTTATAATGGTTCCCAACCAAATGACTAACCGCATGGACAAATTTATGGAGTTTTTTAAACTTAATATGGGATGGATATATATGGTTCAGTAATGGACCCCAACACTTTCATTAACCTGGTAGCACCACCAGCTTTTCCTTTAACAGTAGTGACCATTCTACCTATAAGACCTATTGGTACCTCTGTGATCAATCTTGCTACTACACCAACCATTAAAGCACCTGTTACTACAAATGTCTTACCTGAAGTTGCTCTGCAAAAAGACAAGGTAGTGGATCTAGCTGCCTCACCTTCCTTGACTATTGAAGAGGTCAAGAAAGAGATGATGAAAATGTTAGCATCATCCTCATAGACGTCTGGTGAGACAGCATCCATTTATGACAATTTTCGTAGTCATTACCCAAATGAGTACAATGATAAACCTTACCCTGAGGGGTATGTCCCCTAATCTTTGAGAATTTTAATGGTAAAGGGGGCAACCTGAAAGAACAAATCAAAGTGTTTATTGAGAATCTTGGAACTAACTGAAATAAAAAAAAGCTTTGTATAAGGGAGTTTTCCAAATCCCTTAAATATTACACGTGGTACTTCACTTAGCTTCAAGGAGTGTAGCAGCATGGGATGATACACACATTCAATTTATCCTGAAATTTTTTCTGGCAGAAGACGAGTTTCACTTGCCAAGCCTACTCGGGAGAGGTAAAGTCCAGTTGACGAAGTGATGAGATATGTCATAGGGTTTAGATAAATATCTCTATGTGTGATAGAACATTCTACAGAGATCAATCTTCTTTAAATTTGTACTGAGGCATTACTACATTAATACATTTGTCATTTGATAAATGAGACTCGAGAAGGCACATTGAAATCTTTCACAAGAGCTGTTCGAAACATCTCATTAGTGGTTTACCCTAACCCCATTATAACTAATGTCGTGTGTACACAGTAGGCTGACTAAATAGGTATAGGTGTCCATGCACAACGAGTAAACTATACTGAGGGTGGAGAAGAAGCTCAAGCTGGTGATGATGCAAAGAAGAATAACAATAAGAGGAAATTTGATTATGAGGATCCAACCCTATTTACTTACACTATTGAAGAGGCAATAAGTTATTATAACATTATGATGACATATGGTTCAGTTTTTCCTCCCATAAAATCTCCACCTTATGCTCTTAGAGTAGACGTGCAAGCTAACCCTAAATATTAACATATTCATTGGCGTGTTTGTCATCCCACGATCTCATGATTCACTTTGAGGAGAATCATTAACAAGCACATGTTGGTTAGGACCTTGTAAATTCCTCAAGGCAATATAAACAACAATCCATTACCAGCACATGGGGCACACATGGTGGTTGCTTTTGATGATAAAGTAGGATCTTTAAGGATAAAGGAGAGACGAGAAGTAGAGGAGTTCTAGAGAATGTATGATGGTGGTTTAGTAGGAATGGAAAACTTGGTTATTACCTATGACGAACCAAGCATAAGAGATAGTTAACAAGTCTATTAAACAAAGGACTATGATATGGATCTAAGTCTGGTGTACCATGCTGTGTTGAAGTCACCAAAATTTTCATGATTCTTTGACCAAGTTAGTCTACCCAAGAATAGTAGGTTGGCGGTTATACACACGATTTTGGAAATAGTAAAGAAAAAGGTTGTTCCCTTGATTGCATGATAACTACCACCCACACTTTACTATTTTCTTTCCACTTACATATAGAAACCAATGTTTATAAAATAACATTTTTCTTACAATTAAAAACTGAACATATTCCTCAATATTATTATTCAGTATAATTTGAACGAGTCCTACTTATTTTTGGGAATTTTAATTAGAAAGGGTTGGGTTTGTACTAACAATTAGTCCAAATCTTTTTGGTTTGTTTCAGAAAGTCATTCACCATATCAAACATTGCGCAAACACTTTTTCTCTCTTATCCTAACTGATTAACTAGTATATCTTTCTCTACAAGGTATATATCCATTCCATAAAACACCAAGGGGATTGAGTTGGGAAAAACTCAAAGGACTATAAGCCGAATCTATAGATACCAATTCGGGAATATCAAGGGTATGTGGTTTGGAGGAAAGAGCAAAGGGGATTATTGGCCTCCCATCTATCCAACCACGACTGTCACACGATATTAGACACGATTGAAACCAATTGACACACCCTAATTAAAACACAACTCAAAATGATCCACCCCTCTTTATATAACATCTCGGTCTTCGAAACAATAGACCAATATACCCTTCTTTAAACTATCATTACCCTATTTAATGCTATCGACAAACCTGCAACTACCCTACTAACTTTCTATCACATTAACCCAGACACTATCCCGTTCTCAAGTACTTATGAGGTAGCATATTACCTCCCATTTAAGGCATTTACTTGCATTAAATACATGGCATTGTTCTCCTTCATCTCACCTAGATCAATGTCCAGGATTAAACACACAACCCTATATCTTAAGATCAAAGTGCTTATGCTCTCGCTCACTGTTCCATCTTCTCCTAGATTCTTCACAGCATTCCAATGTATTTTCTCCAGCAAGGGTTACATCACAGATCTTGAGGAGTAAGTTCCTAACAAAACCAATGAGGACCACCCTCCTACATTTGGCAACTCCGATGGGGAGATATCCTCGTGTCAATAGTGAAATTAGTCAACCAAAGTAATGCTAACACTCAGGGCCCTAACTTATCCTTGATGCTAAATTCCACTAATACCAGAGCCACACCAACCTTGGCACTCACGGGAAATAATGCTAAAACTATCACCCCTCAAAATCTCATGATCTCCTTTTTCGTGACCATTGAGTCGAACATATCAACCAACACAGTCTCGGACATGAACTAAGTATTTTTCTCTCCACATCAACAACTAAGTTCAATAAGATGGAAATATGGAGATATTCCCCGACATACTTCCATTCAATCTCCCAAGTAATTCGCCAAATGGAACTCAAACTTCACTACAATCCACCAGCACCATGCCCCATCGTGAACCACCCCATGCACCTAATGATCGATCAAACGATCTTACGACAGACCTGCTATCAGGGGGACCTCATTTTGCACCAACTACTGTGGCATGACCCACTTTTATCTCAGGAGTAACCACCACTGTTGTACAACCTACGATCGTAATAAAATTAATTCCAAGAGCAGCACCATAAGACGGTTATGTAAACTTAGAGGACATGTAGAAGTTATTTCAAAGCCAAGTGGTAAAATTCTCACCATCGTTACCTCAGGAACACGACATGGGTTCACCATTAATAGAAGAAGTTACATGGCACCTTTTTCAACAGGCTCCATCGCACCTTTCAAATTCATGCAATACGATGACAACATTGGCAATCCCACAGAACATGTTAAATGATTCGTAGAAAACTTAGGGATTATAAGGGAAATTTTGTCATGTCCGATATCTTACATTTATGTATGTCGTACGCCGCTACATTTGGCACGCCTCTACACGATCGCATACGACGGCCCCTATCCGAATTCTGGGAATCAAGCATTCGTCATCTCCACCATGTGTCCCACATCTGCCTCAACGTCTTCACGTTCCATGATTTTAGGGACTTTATGCAAGTGGTACGCAAGAGAAGTCAAAACAGTGAAAGAAGGCAAGATATGGAAGTTTAAGGGAATTTGGGTAATTTTACAGCCACCATCCAGAGGTCCGATCAACTAGAAAGTTGAAGATCTCACCGTAATGAAGATACTGGAAGAAACGGAACCTCAATCCAAGCTACGGTGAAGAAGTTATGGATATTTAAAAATGGAGAAAATTATAAGAAAATCCCTTGGAAAATGCTAAATGTTTAAGCCCCAAGTTCCAGCGAATTTTTGAGAACCGAAGGCCAAACCGGTTCGAGGTTCCTGTACGCTGGCAAATGTTTTAAAATCATGAAACTCTTTTTGGTTTCCTTATAAAAGCCAACTTCGGGGGAGTTATTTCATAAGACTTTGAGAGACGATTTTGAGAGTTCTAATTGCTCTAGTCTTCATATTTTTGAGTCCCAAGACTCATGTTTTGCTTCACACATCCTTACCAAATCTTTGTGAATCCTTTTGTAACCCAAGAACATAACTTTGATTTTGTTCAACCTTTGTGGAGAAGTCATCTTCCTTCTTCATTGCTTCTCATCTGGAGTTCCCGGGGGAGATTCCAGCCACCGACTATAGAACCGTTGCCTGCGGGTATTTCTGTGTCACACTGTATTTTTACTGTAATTCGTGTAACCGTTTCTTACAAAATTATAGTGAAAAAAAAAGGTTTTGCCCCTTTGGGGGATTTTTCCTCACATGTGTGCGTTTGAATGTTCTTGCTTGATTTTATCATCTCCAATCACACCTAGATGCATGTTTAGGACATAATTGATAAAAACTGAGTTTAATTAAATAATTTCTTTGTTTGAACACAAGCGCACTGTTTCAAATTGGTATCAGAGCCAATTACACAACTTTACTGTGTTATTTTCCACAAATTTTTTCTAAGATATCAATTTTCTGAAAAATTGATTTTTGAAAAAGAGCATGTTCATAATGGAGAAGTTATATAATAAAATGCCAGTTTTTCACGGGACAAACTATGCATACTGGAAAGCCTGCATGAGGTCTGCATTAAAAGCCATTGATGAACGTGTCTGGATTTTAATTGAAAGAGGGTGGGATCCTACCTCCGTCACTGTTAATAACGTGACTAGTTTAAAACCTGACACTACATGGACTGAAGAAGAATTTAAATGGTCATCTTTTAATTCTAAGGGTTTAAGTGCTATTTTTGGATCTGTCACACCTGATGAGTTCAAACGCATAATGGCATGCACCACGTCAAAAGAGTCATGGGATGTTTTGCAACTTACCCATGAAGGAACTAATGCTGTGAAAGAGTCTAAACTGTAAAATTTACCAACTCAATTTGAAACAATCACCATGCTTGAGTCTGAATGTTTTGATGAATTTTATGCTAGACTGTCTGATATTGTTAACACTATCTTTGATCTGGATGAACATATTCCTAATGCTAGAGTTGTTAAAAAGATTCTTAGATCGCTTCCTAAGAGTTTTTTCCCTAAAGTCACTGTGTTAAATTCTATGGGTAATTTAAATACGCTTAAATTGTAGGAACTTGTAGGAGACTTGCAAACGTATGAAATTGATATGTTTCCAAAATCTGTCAAGTCTAAAGATAAGAGAATTGCACTTAATGCCCAGGTTAGAAAGAGTGAGGGGTCGGCAAGAAAGAGGGGAGAGTCATCTAGAAAAAGAGAGACAGATACGTCAGATTCTGAGTGTGACTTTGATTTAGATGATTTGGCCCTGTTTGCTAAAAATTTTAACAAAATTTTCAAATTCAAGAAAAATGGTAATTTCAAAGATAAAAATAAGTTTGAGAAAAATAAGTTTGAAAAGAAAAATGAAAAAGGTTTTAAAGATACTCCTACGAAAGAGAGTGAGAGATGCTATGAGTGCCATGGTAGGGGTCATAGAGCTTTTGAGTGTGCTACTAGGCTGAACAGAGAAAAGGGCAAAGTTGTCCTTAATGCTACCCTTAGCGACGACAGTGAGGTCGAGTCGGTGCATTCTGGAGACGAGTCACCGCATGAGTGTAACTTCACCGCATTCATGTCTAGTCATGTGAGAACTTCTAGTACTCCTCACGACGATGAGGATTTTACTTCACAGGGACACCTCGATAGTGAGAGAGATGTGAGTGAGGGGGGGGGATGATGCAAGTGAGAGCGAGAGTAATCTTCAACGCGCCTACGCCGAGTTATATAATGAGTCATTTAAAACTAAAAAGCGTAATAAAGCATTAGTTCTTAGGATAGCCGCGTTAGAAGAAGATTTAGAAGAAGCGAGAGAGAGAATCCTCCACCTCCACCACTTTGAGAGAGAGATAGTCTGCCTGTTTTGAGAAAGATAGTTGTTTTGAGAAAGAGAGAGGGGACTTGACTAAACAAGTGGCTAGTCTTACGAGTGAGCTCCATTCCTCCCTGGAGACTCATAAAAAACTTGAAGCTATTATAGCCCAGCGTACTCACGATCTTGAGAGAGCACGGGAAGTCAAGGTACAAATCGAGGACAGATCTGGGAAGAAGGAAAAGATGCTCCTTGGAACCGCCTTAGGTTTTGGTGATCGGCAGGGAATTGGTTATGATGGTTCCTCCACATACCAAATTGCACCTGGACTAGTTCCTGAGTTTACTATGACTCCATATGGCCATCATCAAAAACCACGAAGGAGAGTTCGACCAAGAAAAGCAAACCCATGTCCGCCTAAGACTGCGTTCTTCTGTACATATTGCAAAAGAAAAGGCCACCTCAGGGAGTTTTTCCTGTCTGAGAGAGCGTGCTGAGTTTTTAGCCGCCACATCACAGAGTTTGATGGAGGAATTTTGATGGATGTCTTTGTCGTCTGTGAATGCTTCTCGCATCCAGGATAAAACCAACAACAACAAGGGTAAACAAACGGTTACCACGTCTTGGGTGCCTAAGAAAGATAAGAAAGCCCTTGTTGTTCACGTGGCTCTCAAAGCACGTAATACCTCACAGTGGTATTTTGATAGTGGGTGCTCCAGACATATGACAGGTGATATCTCATTTTTTACCTACCTAGAGGAGTATAAGGAAGGTAGAGTCACCTTTGGAGACAGGAGCAAGTCCATCATTATAGGAAGAGGTACTGTTGATTTACCAGGATTTCCTAAGCTAGAGAATGTTTTATACGTCAAAGGTTTGAAAGCAAACCTTCTCAGCATTAGCCAGCTGTGCGACGCTGATTTTATCGTAAAGTTTGACCGAGACAAGTGTAATGTATATAATCAAGCCGATAAACTTTTAGTGCAAGGGGTGAGGACAGAGGATAATTGATATGGAACTGTGCCCGCATCCTTACTTATTTGCAACAGCGCCACGATCACTCCTATGGATTTGTAGCACCAATGTCTAGGTCATGTGAACGTTAGAGATTTGACTCACTTAGTTAAAAAAGACATAGTACGTGTCTTACCATCACTTGGAAAGTCGACTTCCACGATTTGTGGACCCTATCAATTGGGAAAGAAAATTCGTAGCCCCCATAGGAAGTTGCATTCCATTACCACCTCCCGTGTACTTGAGTTGATTCACATGGATCTTATGGGTCCTACTCGTACTAAGAGTCTGGGTGGTAAGGGGTATATCCTCGTGATGGTGGATGATTTCTCCAGATATTCGATTATAGGTTTTTTGAGAGAGAAATCCAATGTTGTAGAGTTTTTAACAACCAAGTGTCGTGTCCTGCAAAACCAACACGGAGTCATTATCAATAGGATACATAGTGACAACGGTACAAAATTTAAGGAAGCAAAGGTAGATCTTTACTGTGATAGCCTTAGGATCAAACATGAGTTTTCTGCTGTGAAGACTCCTCAGCAAAATGGGATTGTTAAGAGAAAGAATAGAATGATGCAGGAAATGGCTAGATCTATGCTTCCAGGTCGTAAAGTTTCTAGGAGATTTTGGGCAGAGGCAGTGTCTACGGCATGCCACACGATGAATAGGGTTTACTTTCATCCACAGACACTTAAGACACCTTATGAATTATGGACTGGAAAGAAACCCAACCTTGCATATTTTCGTGTTTTGGGGAGTAAATGCTACATCCTACGGGATAGAGAGCAATTAGGAAAGTTTGACTCCCGCAGTGACGAGGGAATATTTCTAGGATATTCATCAAATAGTAGAGCATACTGGGTCTTTAACCTGAAGAGCTCTAAGGTTATGGACTCAATAAACTTCACCGTGCAAGATGACGAACCTTCGATGGTTATTGATCCTAACCATCAGTGTGAGGATTAGGACTTTTCTGATAGTGATATACTTGTCCCTCACCCACACTCTGCGGACCCTACTCCTGTGTTAGGGGACATAGCTGCTTGGGTTCGCAAGAGTCATGATCCGGCCTCCATTGTAGGCGATCCCACTCTTGGGGTCAAGACTTGTGCTCAGTTAGAGAACGTCATTAGCCACTTTTACTACACGTACAAAGTCGAGCCCAAGAATCACAAAGAATCACTCAAGGATGAACACTGAATATCTGCTATGTAAGATGAGTTGCTTCAGTTTAAAAAGAACAATGTATGGGAACTAGTCCCCCGACCTAGTGAGACTAATGTGATAGGCACCAGGTGGATTTTCAAGAAAAAATGGATGAAAATGGTACCATAATCAGAAACAAGGATAGGTTGGTCGCTCAAGGCTACACACAGATAAAGGGTGTAGACTTTGGGGAGACATTTGCTCCTGTTGCGAGGCTTGAGTCCGTCCGCTTACTACTCTCCATCGCATGTCATCTGCGCTTTAAGTTATATCAGATGGATGTCAAGAGTGCCTTTCTCAATGGCATTCTACATGAGGAGGTTTACGTGGAACAACCAAAAGGGTTTGAATACCCTAAGTACCCAGAACACGTCTACTATTTGAGAAAAGCCTTGTATGGTTTGAAGCAAGCACCCCATGCTTGGTACGAGAGGCTTTCTTCCTATCTCTTAGCCCGTTGCTTCAAGAGAGGGGGAGTTGATATGACGTTATTCGTCAGGAGAGATGACGATGCTATTTTAGTTGCCCAGGTCTATGTGGACGACATAGTCTTTGGATCCACGTGCTCCCAACATGCTCACCACTTTGAGGAGGAGATGAAAAGTGAGTTTGAGATGAGCATGGTAGGTGATCTTACTTTCTTCCTTGGTCTCCAGGTTCGTTAGCTAGAGGATGGGATGTTCATCTCCCAATCGAAGTATGCTAGAGACCTAGTTAAGAAATTTGGTTTAAACTCCGGTAAGCATGCACGTACACCTATGAGTACTTCTATTAAGCTTAGTAAGGACACTTCAGGTAAGGACGTAGAGCAAACCTTGTATCAGAGTATGATAGATAGTCTTCTTTACTTGACTGCCAGTTTTCCCAACATATCCTTTAGTGTTGGAGTTTGTGCGTGGTATCAGGCGTTCCCGAAAGAGTCACACTTACTCTCTCTAAAACATATTATCAAATACGTGAGTGGGACGCTCTCATATGGTATTTGGTATTCCTTTGATACCAATGACCGTTTGTCCGCCTATTTGGATGCCGATTGGGCCGGGGATGTAGATGATTGTAGGAGAACTTCTGGTGGGTGTTTCTATTTTGGTTATGCTCTTGTCTCTTGGTTGAGCAAGAAGCAAAAATCCATCTCTTTGTCCACTACAGAGGCTGAGTACATCATCGTCTGGAGTTGTTGCACGCAACTCTTGTGGATGAAGTAAATGCTGGACGATTATGGGATATCACAGGACACTATAACCATCTCTTATAATAACACGAGCGCGATACACATATCCGGCAATCCAGTCCACCATTCGTGCACAAAGCACATCAGGATTCGCGAGCACTTTATAAGTCAGTTAGTTGAGGAAAAAGTCGTATCCCTAAGTTTCGTTCCCACCGACCGTCAGTTAGCCGATATTTTCATGAAACCTTTAGATGCCATTAGATTTTAGAGTCTTAGGAAGTCTTTGGGGATTTGCACAGTTGACTGGGGGGTTGGTCCGTGTCTACGATAGGATGCTTTTTCATGTTCATATCACATGCTTCCTATTGCTAGTTTGTATCATGTGTATTATTACTTTTGCCTTTTTGTATATTTTTTTTGAAAAATCTAAAAAGATTTTCTTTTTATAAAAATTTTATGAAAGAACAAAAAGATTTTTGTATTTTATTTGCACCTTTTATGAATGAGCATTTAAGATAGCTGAGTCACAATTTCATTCCATTTATCCATGTGACTGTTTGATAGAGATTTGAGATGCTACATCATTTCATCCATGTGCTTTACATTGTTTGGAGTCTTTGAGATGTGATTAGTGATATCTTTCTACATGTTTGACTCCTATCTCCTTTATTGCACACATGCACGGCTATATTTGATTACTGTACTTGTCTATCACATATTGGCTTGAGTGTTTCCATCTCAATTTTGTTTATACAACGAACCATATGCGATAAAACTTGACAAGATTAGAATGCATGTAAAAACCGTTTGGTAAGACTGTGTGTTTATTTGAAAATGGTGAAGGGCTACGACAGGTTCTTATCTAGCCTTTGCGATGAATCCACCGTTAAATTGGACCTAAAAAATTGAGGAATTTTATTATCCGGGGTCCAAGAGGTTAAAAGAGCCCAAAAAAAATTAAAGGCAATAAAATGCAATACATGCCAAATATGGGCCATTAGGTTTCACCATCAATTCTCCAAATTTTGAGAATTCAGATTACCTCTATTTAAAATATAAATCTGAATTCAGAATTCTTTTTCAGGTAATCTGAATTCTGAATTCTCAAAATTTGGATTCTCACACCAATAACAAATCAAAGCTCAAATTTTGCACTTCCTTGAAAGACCTGAAAAATAATGAAATCGTTTTGGACGTTATTGGTGTGGAAATCACTTTGATCTTTGATTTGTTGATTTCATTGAGTTAATGTCTCATATTTCCAATCTTTTTACACCAAAGGAAGATTTTGAGTTCATTCGTTTGGAGTATCCATTATTCATCGTGCACATATGTCATGTTTGTATGCATTGATTTTCCTATCGAATTTTATCACACCACTACATTTACGCTATCATTAACTTGGTTGTTTTGTGTTCTTTCATGGTGTGATTCTTTGTTTTTATATTTTGTGTAAAAATTTTTTTTTTTTGAAAAATTCAAACATAGAAGTTTATTTCCTTATGACATTCTCCATTTGCATTCATTTATGCTTCTCATATCTGTCTATTTGGGGACATAATAAAAAGGGGGAGAAGAATTATCATATTATGGTGGAGTTTTTGAGATTGAGATTTGACGTATGCTTTCATCATAAATTGGTATTCATGTTTATCTCATTTTAAACTCGATATGTCACTTGGTATTTGCTTTATCAAATGTAAGTAGGTACTATATTGATGATCTCTGAATTACACACCCTGATGAGAAAAGTTTTGAAGATTTGAAGATCAAACGATGAAGACTTATTCATTTGTATCTTTCCAGTTTTGGGTTCACAAAAGGGTAGATTTGTATAGGCAATTTTGTATTTGATAATTCAGATTTTTTATGTATGTACCGGCATAGACATAGGGGGAGATTTGTAAGGGAATTTTTGTCATGTTCGATATCTTACATTTATGTACGTCGTACGCCGCTACATTTGGCACGTCTCTACACGATTGCATACGATGGCCTCTATCCAAATATCGGGAATCAAGAATTCATCATCTCCATCATGTGTCCCACATCTGCCTCAACGTCTTCACATTCCATGATTTTAGGGATTGATGCAAGTGGTACGCAAGAGAAGTTAAAATAGTGAAAGAAGGCAAGATATGGAAGTTCAAGGGAATTTTGGTAATTTTATAGCCACTATCTGGAGGTCCGATCAACTAGAAAATTGAAGAGCTCGCCACAATGAAGATACTGCAAGAAATGACACCTCAATCCGAGCTACGGTGAAGAAGTTACGGCTCTTTGAAAATGGAGAAAATTCCGAGAAAATCCCTTGGAAAATGCTAAGTGTTTAAGCCCCAAGTTCCAGCGATTTTTTGCGAACCGAAGGCCAAACCGGTTCGGGGGCGAACCGGTTTGTAGTACCCCCGAATCGGTTCGAGGTTCCTGTACGCTGGCAAGTTTTTTAAAATCGTGAAACTCTTTTTGGTTTCCTTATAAAAGCCAACTTCGGGGGAGTTATTTCATAAGACTTTGAGAGACGATTTTGAGAGTTCTAATTGCTCTAGTTTTCATATTTTTAAGTCCCAATACTCATGTTTTTATTCACACATCCTTGCCAAATCTTTGTGAATCCTTTTGTAACCCAAGAACACAACTTTGAGTTTGTTCAACCTTTGTCGAGAAGCCGTCTTCCTTCTTTATTACTGCTCATCTGGAGTTCTCGAGGGAGATTCCATCCACCGACTACAGAACTGATGCCTGTGGGTATTTCTGTGTTACACTGTATTTTTATTATAAGCCGTGTAACTATTTCTTACAAAATTATAGTGAAAATAAAATGTTTTGCCCCTTTGGGGGATTTTTCCTCACATGTGTGTGTTTGAATGTTCTTGCTTGATTTTATCGTCTTCAATCACACCTAGATGCATGTTTAGGACTTAATTGATAAAAACTGAGTTTAATTAAATAATTTCTTTATTTGAACACAAGCGCACTGTTTCAGGGATGAAGGGTGTCAACCTAACTCTCAGACTAAAAGAGTTTCCAAAATCCTTAAGTGACAAGGCATACAATTGGTATTGGGACCTTTCACCTTACACCATATCTTCATAGAAACAGATGAACGAGATATTTTGTTCTAAGTTCTTCGTAATCGAAATGAGACTCACAAGAGCCAATCTAGACAAAACCAAGAAAAGTAAAGGGGAATACCTCGTGGTTTACATAAACTTCTTTTGCAATCGATCACTAGACTGCAACGAGCCAATTCGTAAATTATTATTGATAAAAATATATGAAGATGGAATGTAACTTGAGTACAAAGTTCACATCCTCAATAACATGCATGAAAACTTCTCCAAGTTCTCAAAAATTACATGAAGAATCAGGGACGTGGTCAAATTGATCTCTACATACAATGTAGAACTATACATCCCACAACATGTAACTTACTACCAGAATAGAGCCAGGGGTTACCAAGGACAAAGACAAGGCCAAAACCTAATCATCCTTAATAGAGGAGCTTTCATCAACGTAGTGGATAACAAAAGGAAACTCGATAATAAGTAAAATAAATAGAGAGGGTATCGAGAATCGAGACAGGCTGAATTTTTTGCTTAATAATTCTCCAATGAAAAAGGGGAGCACCATTAGAGACAGATGGAGTAAATAAATATTTTTTCATCCATCACCACTATGTAGGACACGCATTGAAAGTCTGCACGACGATACAAAACTTTTCTACCGAACATACTAGAAGGGGTATGATACAAATCTAGGAGAATGTAAACTAAATCCATTAGCAAACCACCATGGTGACGAAGAAAGTGCCCACTACATCGAGGCGATCGATATAACTAAAGAAATAAATGAAGAAAGTACAAGCATAACTGCTTATCTTGTAATAGCCGATGATGGAATAGCACTGGAAGAAACTGAAGAAATCATGTCAGTTGAACCCAAAGAGAAGGAGGACAGAGCAAAAGACTTAGGACCAACGTTCATATAAAAAAGGGAGACAAATTCAAGAGATTCTTCGATGAAATAGAAGTTACATCGGAAGCATGAGAAGAAGTTACAAAAACAATAATAAAGCTAATAGCTACTAGAAAAGATTTGATGCCAAATTTGGCATGTATGATGAAAAAGCTAATAAAGAACTTTTCTTTCGATATTGTGTTCTCGGAATTCAATCGGCATGTACCATATTTCCATAACTGCCCATTGTACATTAAAGTCGACGTTAATCATTAAGAATGCCATCTATCGATTTTAGATGGGGGATACTTAATCAACATAATGCCGGTGGACTCATTTTATACCAATGTCATACTTGAAACAAGAATTGTAAGGACTCCGATAGACGTATACGGATTTGATAATGACAAGTAAAGAACAATGGGTTTTGTAAGAAATTAAATATAATCGTGTAAGGTCAACTCCACCATCAAGTTCCACATCATTGACGCGATCACCTTATACCAGCTCCTAATTAGAAGGATAAGGAGGCATATCCATGGTCTAGTACCATTCACCTTCCCACAATATTCAAAAGCAATCCTAAACAGAAACTAGGTGAAAATCAACACTACTTAAAGACCATTTTCTTATAAAGAAACCCATTTGTCACATGTTTCTCACTATAAAGAATTAGCAACCGATATGGGAAACATCACACCAATTCTACTAGGCATACTATTACCTCACCTAGTAAGGCAATCAAGTATTAAGTCAACCCGAGTAGATAGGAGAAGAAATAAATAAATCATGGAACAACTAACCCACCATAAAGAGAAAAGCAAGAGCAACAACATTCAGGAAAATGAAGAGAATAGTGTTACCATCAGGACAAGTTATGATAGTGTAAATGGAAAATTGTCTCTCCTGAAAGAGTTGACTTGGACGGTCAATGATCCATGGTAGAACAAAACACTCCACATGAATATGTGGGCGATCAAAAGGAAGCACCGAAATGAATGCAAGATGGACCGAAGCACTAATTACAATAACTGGAAGAAGTTGACATCTCTTAAAAAGCATATTAGAGCATACTTGTATTTATTGCCAAAAATACCGCAAAAGCAAATAACAAACTGTTAAATCTACTTAGAGAATACATAGATATATTTTCCTGGAATTATGATTAAATATCGGTGCTCGATCCACGTCTAAGCTCTCACTCCCTTAATGTTAAACCTAGAACATAACCAACCAAGTAGGAAAGTAGGTTTTTCAAACTAAACTTAGAGATTGAGATCAAGAATAAGGTTAAAATGATATTAGAAGCACGATTTATCAAACCCATCTCACACGCAATTTGGCTATCCAATATTATACCAGTAGTCAAAAGAACTGGAAAGATCAGGATCAGTGTGGACAATCAGAATTTAAATAAAGGTTGCCCAAAGGGAGAATTTACACTACCCAGTATCGATGGACTGATGGATGCCACCGTTGGACAAGAAATAAATAGACTAATGGATGGGTACTCTGATTATAATCAAATCAAGATGAATAAAGGTGAAGCTGAGTAAACTGCCTTCCGAACACCACTAGGAAACTTTTTTTACACCTAAAGTCATTCAAACTAAAAAATACAGGGGTCACTTACCAATAAACGATGCTAGCCATATTTCACGATCTATTCCATAAAATCATGGAATTCAACATATATGATTTGTTTATCAAATCCGAAAATATAGCAAGCATATTAGAGACTTGCGAATCATCTTCGAACCATGTCACAAATTCAATATTAGAATGGATTCACTAAAAGGTGCTTTCAGGGTCACAAAGGAAAATTCCTGGGCTTCGTGGTAAGCCGACAAGGAATTGAGGTGGACAACATTAAAACTAGGGCGATCATCGAAATGCCAGCATGAAGGACAAAAAAGGAACTTCAAATCTTTATAGTAAAATTCTTATATCTCATAAGGTTTATCCCAACACGAGCCGAGCTCTCATACCTACTAACTCCACCACTAACAGAGATAAACAAATTTTGTTGGCAAGAGGAGAAACACGCATCCTATGAAAAAATTATGTTAACACAAATAAGTCCAACCATAACTACAACACCAATATGGGGAAAGCCATTTTTACACTACTTAACATCAACAAAATAATCAGTAAGTACTTTGCTTTCCTAAGAGATAGATAATATTAAGCGACCGTTATACTACCTAAGGAGAAACTGCCTGGAGCAAGATATCTAATAATTAAGAGAAACTACCTTGCTCTACTCTTTGTTGGATAAAAGCACAAATAATACTTCCTAGCCATTTCCATCCATCTCATAACAAGATGCCATCCGATCAAATTCTTGTTATCACACATAATACTCATGGGAAGACCGACAAAATGGTTCCTCATAGTCTCATAGTATGATATCCAGTGTATAATCCCATAGACCATAAAAGGTCAAGCATTGGTCGATCTCCTTGATTATTTCCCAAGCGGCTACTACGAGCCACTAACGGATGAAATTCCCTGTGACGACTTACAACCAATGACTTACAATGATGAACCAATTGAATAATAGGACATGGAATTCAATGGATCTTCAATAAATACTAGTTGGAGAGAAGGAATCATACTATCCATAAATGACGATTGAATCCAAATACCATATAAATTGGACTTCCCATATTCTAATAAAGAAGCGGAATATGAAGCACTTGCACTTAGATTATTGGAAGAACTCAGAAAAGGGATAAGAGAAATCAACATAAAGGGGGATTCGAATATAATCATCAAACAAATCAAAAGGGAATTTGCACTCAAATACATTCATCTAGAACCATACCAAACCCTAATCCAAAATATACTTGTAAAACATCAACCAAGGTCGACAAACGAATAACCCGATGTGCTAGCAACCATCTGCAACAAAATTAATATCCCAGAAGAGTCCACTATCGTCATTTTTTTTTCAAAAAAACGATCCCCATCTCCACCTTCAAACAGTTTCCAACTGAAAAAATCAATGACTGAAGGACACCAATAAGGATCTAACTCGATAATACATACCCCACTCATGAAATACCAATAAAGACCCACAAGAACTACCGCAATCAACAAGGAGAATTGTAATACAAATGTTCAAGAGGAGTACTGTCCAGATGTGTTGGTCCAGAAGAAGAAAATCAATGAACTGCAATCCATATAATACACTACGGAACAAATGACATCGCCCGATGCAAAAAAATGCGAAGAGCATGATACTATTGACCTTTAATGAGACAAGATGTTGATAGAATCCAAAGATAATATCCAAGATGCCAAGAAAGACCCCAATAAGAAAAAATTAATTTCGCTGGCATGGGGATAGGGGAAGATGGATAAAGTGTTTCATAGATTACCTAAAAGATGGTCTCACGCCAAAAGATAAACGACAATCAATTTGCCTTCAATGTAGATCTTTTCGATATAAAGTGATAGATGGAGGACTTTTTCGAAAGGGATATAACCCAAATCTCATGAGATGCCTAGCTGGCAACGATGTTCAAAATGTCATGAAATAAGCTCACAACCCTGCCCATATCGGAGCCAAAAAACTTATTATGATTTCTCTAACAGAGAATATTTTTGGCTAACCATAGAGGTCGAGACATCTGAGTTAGTGAGAAAATGAAAAGCGTGTCAGCTACATGGTAACATGATGCACGCACCAATAGTACATCTACATACCTTGTCAATGCCATACCCTTTCCACATATGGGATTTTAATCTTGTAGGAAAAATCAGTCCACCAACATATGGAAATATATGGATCCTAGATGCAATAGAGTTATATACAAAGTAAGAAGAAGCAATGACAGTAAGACGAGTAACTAAGGGGGTAGTGGGCAACTTTATTAAGGAAATCATTATTTGCAAGTTTGGAATCCCTAAAGTCATACTTTTCGACAATGGGACGCCCTTAATTAATGATGAAATAAATCACTTACTGGTAAGTATAACATCACACACTACCATTCAACGGTGTCCAACCAAAATGGAAACATACAAGTTTAAGGAACTAACAAAACTCTCATCTACGTTCAAATAAAAAATGAGAGAAGATTTTCCTAGAGCTTGGGCAAGATCTCGTATTATGGTCATATAGAACATTGAAGAGAAAACCCATGGGTTTCACCCCTTTTCACTAGTATATAGCTTAATTTAATTTACCAGTCGAACTAGCAATACCCTCAGCATGAATGGCTCTCCAACACAAACTGATCCCATACTTATGAACTACACAACTTGAGCGTCTAGATAAAAAAATGAAGCAAATATGAGGAAAACCTACAATTCTACACAAGATAACTAATGCGTGCATATGATATCATGATGGAAACAAGATAATTCAAAGTAGGAGACATAGTTCTCAAAACGGCAATGCATGTCATTCCAGGCAAGTCAGCCCCAAATCTCACACCAAATTGGGAAGGACCCTACATAGTCAAAGAAATAAGAACATGAGGCGATTGCAAAATTTCCAAGTTGGAAGCATAAGAAGATTGGTTTTCCGTCAACCTTAAGTGGATGAAACTTTACCATGCTTAGAAACAATCTTTGTAAATATATAATATCCTCAAATATGTGGCACTACCTTTTGGAGTTGATGCTCACTTACTCTCGATCACCGTTATAAACTCACAATCGAAAAAAGGGGAAGTCACATATTTATAGGTTTAATCATGAGAAACATACTTTCAAGTAACCAAAACTCTCAATCACCCTGATAATCCCACAATCGAAAAAAATGGTAGTTACGTGTTTAAAGATTTAATCCTGAGAAACATACTTTCAAATAACCAAAACTCTCAATCACCATGATAATCCCACAATCGAAAAAGGGGCATTCACAAGTTTAAAGATTTAATCCTGAGAAACATACTTTCAAATAACCAAAACTCTCAATCTCCATAATATTCCCACAATCGAAAAAGGGGAAGTCACATGTGTAAAGTTATAATCTTGAGAAACATACTTCCAAATAACCAAAACCTCAATCACCATGATAATCCCACAATCGCAAAAAATCTATATAAAAAAATCTATATAGAAGATGTAGGGGCAATATCATAATCGGTTAGTTAAACTCATTCGATAAATATTTTTTCCAGATTTTTGAGATAAATTTTCAAAGGAAAAATTTATATTGAAGAAGTAGAGGCAATATCACAATTAATTATTTTAATTCATTTGATAATTTTTTTTCCAGATATTTGAGAAAAAATTTCAAAGGAAAAATCTATATCGAAAAAGTAGGGGCAATATCACAATCGGTTATTTTAACTCCTTCGATAAACATTTTTTTCCAGCTATTCGAGAAAAAATTTCAACAAAAAATCTATATTGAAGAAGTAAAGGAAATATCACGATCGATTATTTTAACTCATTCGATAATTTTTTTTCCAGATATTCGAAAGAAAATCTATATAGAATAAGTAAGGGAAATATCATAATCGGTTATTTTAACTCATTTGATAATTTTTTTTTCCAGATATTCAAGAGTCTTCTTTGAAGGTAAAATCTATATTGAAGAAGTAGGGGGAATATAATAATCGCCCCCTTCGATAAACATTCTATCCAGAAATTTGAGAAAATTTTTCAAGAAAAATCCATATCAAACTAGTAGGGGAAAAATCATAATCGATCATATTAACTCCGATAATCATTTTCTTTTCAACAAGAAACATCCATAATCATATAGGGAAAATACAAAAGAAAGTCATATTTAAAAGAATCAGAGTACAAAAAATCATTGAAATCTCACACAAAAATACTACCCAATATACAACCCTTGACCCCAAATAAACCTACTACTAAGGAAAGTTGAAATCCTTTAGACTACCAAAAAAACCCAAAGAATCCACACCAAGCTCATCCTCAAGAGTGGAAGAAAGAGCTTGACTAGACTTACAAAGGGCACATCTATCAGCTTCCACATCTTATACACTACATCTCACCTATGAAGATCCCCTATTTAAAATTATATCTTGGATCAAAGAGGAGAAAAATTTCAAACCAACTCTTTAACCTTTAGATCCAAATTATTGCCAGACCTCTTAGTCTCCAGCCAATGCTTAAACGCGGGAGCACATTGTAAATTCAAGGCTCGCTCAAACAAATACCTAAAATACCCAAGATCAATCTGTAACATCTCCATATCTTCCACAAAAAATTGAATCCTCCTTACATCAGCATGAACGATAGGTAAATGGATGCTACCATAGTCTACCAAACCATTAACGGAGTTAGTTAAGGCCAAAATCTTAGGGCCAAGAGTCTGCTACTTAAAATTGGAAAAAGTAAGTGGATAAACACTAAATATGGCATAAATAAACCCGCAAACTGAAAATGACAACTCAACATCACTAAGGAAAGAATACATACCAATCATCTCAGTTGATAAGCCACAAAGAACGCTATAATTGGATCCATTAGGACTAAACACTATAGGTAAAGAAAAATAAATACCAACGGGAATATCAGGTCTAAAATGATCGACAACTGATACGCTAATATAAGAGATTAAAGACTGAAAAATAGTTGGAACCTTAATAAAATTAACATGCATAATTGATGACACAATAATATGATCAGCGACAACATGAACATCATTACTAAGAAGATCGATCTGCACAATATAGGCAATTGGTGGAGCCAAAACACCCAATGAAGGAACCTTCACAATCGCGTTCAAATCACCTGAAAGATCAATATAATGTGATATGACCACTGAAGTGATAACCCTATCAACACTTTCTCCACAACCTACAGGGGAAACACTAATTGGGAACACAGGATCGCTATTCAAGTCCAAAGTCTCATCACTGATGCTGCCCAACATGTCCCCAACATCAATAGCACCACCTGTGGTTGACACAACATTCACAAAATATTCCATGCCCTTAAAGAACAAATCATCCACAAAAAGGTTATCAGACGGAATATAAGAAGAAGGAAAGTTTATGAACAAATTCAAATCCACCTCCACAGATCCTAAACCCACACTAGTAGCAGTGGGAGGATCACTTTCGATTTATGATGCATGAACCACATTGACAACGTTAGAACATACAATAGAAGCTCTCATAAAATTAATAAACAAAGAAACAAAGCAAAATATCTATGAGAAAAAAATAAAGTAATTTATAAAGCAAACACAAATAGAAAAATAACAAAAGTCTAATACTTACCCACATGAACAGGAAATAAAGCCACGTTCGATAGCAAAAGGTGATCGATTGAAGAGGAATACATGTCCTTTGAATAGACTTATTCTCCACAGATTAAGTAATAACATCATCAGCACGATGAGCACCATCGGACGAATAGCTGTATCCTAGGCTAATTTCACAATTCTAACAAACCTCATCAACATTTTCAAAATCTCAAACTTCTTTACCCTTTTCCAAATCATCAACATCTTCTTCATCCGCATTCAAAGGAGATGCAACCAAAACCTGATCAATCTGAATGAAAATTTTCTCGCAAGCTTTGGTTTTAGAATTTCTAGATCGAGTATTACTTTTTCACTTCTCAACCTCTCAATTAGAGGATTGTTTGATGGAGGTTGTAACCACCTTAACTACCTTACTACCCAAAACTTCAAAAAATTTGACCCACTTTGAACTACGACCTTTGGCAATAACCTTACCTCTTCCCTTATCCTGTGGATCGCCAGCCTTGTTAACCGAGGCACACTTTTCTCTATTAATAATACCCTTATGTGACACCCCGCCTAATAAAATACCGGGTGATCACTCCTGTACCATATTAAAATAGGAGTCGCATATGGTTCATTTTTAGCATCACTATCGAAAACCAAATTAATTACTAATAACCTATTAGGGTGGCATCAAAATTTTATTTAACTAATATTTAAAAAAAATTAGTCAATTAAAACATTCACACGGTTTATGTATTCGTATCATATAATATATACTATAAGCACATCGTATATATATACAAGTATCACTCCTCAAATGTATACATGACTATAATTGCCAACCACACAAAACGATGGCCAATATCTCCAAAATGTTCTCACTCATAACAATATTTAAGTATTCACACACCTAAAATATTTAAACTCATAAATATTCTCTCACTTATCGTATAACTCGCACTTTAATCACTTTTAAGGATTTGCACACATCTAATCCTTAAAATACTAATTCCTAGTAATCGCGTCCTAGGATTTACTCGGATGTATTCATCTTACATACATTCAAATGACGTAAATACCTATGCCCAACGGCAGAAGAACTCTCTCTCAAAGGTTGTCCGTCCCGAACATTTACTAGGTCCGTTTCCCGGATTATGCCCTACACCAATCCAAGGTTTTCTTCTTCATCTAAGGGTTTGCTCACCCTCAAAACCAATATTTAGGAGTCCTAATATCATATCTAGAATCCCCTATAATAATCTCCAAAACCATAGTTTAAATTTCCATAAACTTAAAGGAGAAAACCTCAAAAATCTCCCAAAACCGAATCGATTCGGCCTGTCCGAATCGATTCAAAATGGTTCTACTTTCTTACTGTCTCATACCGAATCGATTCGGCTTGTCTGAATCGATTTGGCTGGTCCGAAATCCCCAAATCTGCTTATTAGGTTTTATATATATCCCAAAAATAAAAAACTCAATCCAATCTCCATTTTTCTCCATTTTTGTTATTTCTAATCTCATCCAACAACGCTATAAACATCTAATCTATTTTTTACAACTAACACATCAATTAATTTTGGGTATTAAACCATTTCTCTTAGATTTAAACCCTAAAACCATAAAAACCCCAACGTATCATTTTAACCCATTTCAATCCATTTCTTCACTCCATTTACATGGATTTAACACTAGAAATCATTAAGAGTTTACATTACATCAATATGTAAACTCATATTCAAAATTTCCCAAATTTATTTTAAGGGTTCTAAGCCAAAAGCATATAGTTTACCAACTATAATATGAAATTTATGCATAAAATCTAATAAAACAAGTACACACTTGCCTGGAGGATGAAATTCGACGACTTCGAGTCGAATCCGACGGAGTTTGGCTGAAATCGCCCATTTCTCTCTTTTTTTCCTCTCCTCTTTCTTTTCTATAGTTTACCAACTATAATATGAGATTTATGCATAAAATGAAATAAAGAAAGTACACACTTGCCTAAAGGATGAAATCCGTTGACTTCGAGTCGAATCCGGCGGAGTTTGGATGGAATCCCCCATTTCTCTCTTTTTTTCTATCTTTTTTTCCTCTCCTCTTTCTTTTCTCTCTTTCATAACTTATAAGAGAGAAAATAAGGGTTTATCCCTTATTAAACCCAAAAATGATTCGTTTACTTAATTACGAGTCCCTACTGGTCCAAAAATTCCCAGAGTCCAAAAAACACCCCCAGATACTCTATTCTGACTATCTAGGCCATTCCGAGACCAATCGCGCAATCGGAATTTACATCCGAGTCACTTAATCGCAAGTCACTATTTCGACCCAACACAAATTAATGCGATTTTACAATTAAATTATTATCCTTTGTCGCTTTACCCAACTGCGACATGTAATTAAAATGGTCCAACTCATTTACTTAATCCCAAAAGTAAATGTAACATACATAAAAAATTATTTAATCCTTGAAAACCTCACAAATTACTATTCATGATAATTTCTTAAATTCCCAAATTTCACTTAATTATTAAATTTAATTACCCATAAAAGTGCGGGGTATTACACCTTACTTGATTGACAATAAGAAACATCCTTTAAGTTAACCGAATTTTGTTCCACGATAAGGTGCAAAACGACCTCTTCTTTCTCATCATTATCCTTAGTTAGGGCAGACTTCTTAAACATGTAACCCATCTTCTTATTATCTTTATGACGGTTCCTAAGTGTATCATCATTATTCCCCACTTCCATAGGGGAGAATAAATAAGGATAACGTATGGAAACTTACGAAATGATATGTCTTGTTTTGCCCAAAAAAATTCCAATTTTCAGTAACAAAACCCACATTACCACTCTTCACAATCTTTTGTTCATCATGATTCTTTATTATAGACATACCACCTAAATATTTATAAGAAAACCAATCATCCCATAAAGCATTCCATGGAGAGTGATCCACCCCTATATTTTGAAAAGAGGCATCCTAATCAATGCTAAAGACCCTTATATTTTGGTAAGAGATGTAAACAACAGTCCCCTTACCAAACTCTATCATGAAAGGCAATCGATCATGGGCAAACAATGAAATGGTGCTCAGACGTGAACTTACATGATTATTCATATTTCTACCACTTGCAGGAAAAAATCCATCTCATAATTCCCCTATAAAACAAACAATGATACACTCGAACATCCTCATGATAAGGTCTAAAAACAAATGACTAAGCTCATAGATATGTCAGGCCAACCACTAGATTCCCTTTTAGTAAGTTTACTATTACAGCATGTAAACCAAATGGGACATTCTTCTTGGGAATGACATTAAATATTCTCTTGGATCAAAGGCATACAATGAGAATCGCTCAAAAAGAAAAGTCATCATTATTATCGAAGGGGAAAAATTCACAATATCAAAATTTCCATTCGATCACTCCAAATCGAAATGACTTTGATCAATCCAGGCAAAAGATTACCCAATACCAAGGAAGCAAGGGGAATCTTCAAACCCATAGAGATAAATGAGTGGTAATTAAAAACAAATTCTTATTTGGGCAATCATGGGGCTTACCCGAAAGCATAAACCTAGAAATAGAATAGGTTAAAAAAGAAGCCAAGTGAGCAGGATCATTGGGATTAGCACCCCCGGTATAAGCTTTGCGATGTTCAATTTTTGAACCTTTAACTTCCTTTTCTCGTTCTTTAAAATAGTACTTCTTTAAATTTCCATAAATAACCTTCGAGCTACTAGATAAGATCTATTGTAACCCACTCTTATAACATGAGAACTTAGTATACCAAGAATGAAATTTCATAATTATATTCTTCTCTTCAGGCGACATACTGGTGGAAATTGTGTATTCTCCAAGACTATCCAAGCCAAATAACTCACACACGTCCTTTAAAGTGATCATAAATTCCCCACAACCACAAACAAAAGTGTGAGTGTCAACAGACCATCGAGAGATTAAAGTATACAAAGTATCTTTTTTCTAAGGCAACTTGAACTCCCGGAGATCACCCACAGCGTACTGAAGACCAACTTTTTCAAGGATTCTTCTATACTCAGACTTGGACATAATATGCTTCAACCATAACACCAGTCATTTTTATTTTCGCTCGCAGTGTAAAATTCCACAGGCGGCCATAAAAAATTCCCACAATTGATGCGAAGCCCCATCACACTGTTTGGAGGACACCAAACACCCCTTTCAAATTAAATAAATAAAAGGAAAGAAACACTGGGGAGTGACAAAAATACGACTATGGCCACTAGTAGTCGCAAACCTGATATATTTATGAAAAGCATCCTGATCAACAAAAAAGGGCATACCGATACAAATCATCAGTATCCGATGCTCTAGAACCCTCTTCACCTTCACCGAACTTAGACGACGTCCTTTCACTAACACGCAGAGAATTTCTATGCAGTACTGACTTTGAACTCTTATCTAACATAATAATCCAATAAATGAAGAAACGAAATAATAAAAATGAGAGAACGAATATGAACAATTAAATAAGGAAAGATAAAAAAAATTAACTTGCACAATTTTGTGCTCTTTTGTTCTCTTCTCAGGCTAAGGAAATCAAATAAAAAATATTGAAAACCCACAAGCTATAGAATATATACGTCAGTAAGGAGAGAGAGAGGGGGGTGGAATCAATGATGAAATGGGTGCATAAAAACCAAACATTCGACAAAGAGATGGCTAGAAAAAATGCCACTTCGAAACACCACTCAAAGAGCGCTACATGGAGCTAAATCAAACCTCTTACATCATAAGCATGTCGTGAAATGACAACAACATTTAATGCAACTGATAGGAAGTGTCACATTATTAATACGAAAAATCTTTTAGTCATAATGATTTCAAACACGCGTAGTTATTGTCGTGTACCACACGCGTCTAAAGGGGAAATCGTAGAGAAGGATAATCCAGTTTGCCTAAATGATTAATCCACTGACGTACTGATCCACCCAACTCTAATAAATAAGAAATCATATACACACCGGTTAATATGTATATCTTTTTCTCTTATGTATATATTGATTCCCTAAAACACCAAAGGGATTGAGTTGGGCAGAACTCAAGGGACTGTGAGCCAAATCGATAAATACCACTTCAAAAATATTTAGGGTTTATGGTTTGGAGGAAAGAACACAGGGGATCATTGGTTTCCCATTTAGCTAACCACGATTATCACAAGAAATAAGGCACAATTGAAACCAACCAACTTACCCTAATCGAAACACCATTCAAATCGATTTACCCCTTTTTATACACTATTTCGGTCTTTGAACTAATATACTTATATACCCTTCTAAAAACCATCATTACCCCATTTAATTCTATCGATAAACCTGCAACTACCCTATAATCTTTCTGTCACATCAGCCCACACAACATCCCTTTCTCAAGTACTTATCAGATAGCATATCACCTCCCATTTAAGAAAGTGACTTGCATTAAATGCATGGCATCACTCACCTTTCTATCATCTAGATCAACGTCCAGGATTAAACCCTCAACCCTATAAATACCACTCTCAACCTCATTTATTTAGGACCGATAAAATACCTCTGAAAAATCACCATTAATATTCCTTAAAAGAACATTCTCTGAGCCTTGATTCTCACCCATTACTATCACTATTTATAACAAAGGATAACAACCTTTTGCGATTGTGTTTGGGCTGCATCCTAACACATATATCTCATGATCAAAGTGTTTGTTCTCTTGCCCTCCATTACATCTAATCTCGGATTCCTCGTTACATTATGAAGTATGTTCTCCAGGAGGGGTTACATATCCTCTTGAGGACTAATTTCCTAACACAACCCACGAGGACAACACTTCTATAAAGAGGTAATATTCGGTATTTGTTTTTACTTCTTAATGCTGAAAAATAGTTAAAATTTAGAATTAAGCATTAAGAGGCAAGTACCCCTCTAAATTCTTAATGCTTAATTCTAATTTTTTTTAAAAATAAAATTTCATTCTAGGATGCCCTTACTTTATTTGCTAAATGACACTAAAATAAAACAAATTAGTAAATTGGTGGTAACGAAAAAATGGTCAAACTAATTGTATTCAACATTTAGAGCTAAATAACTCCAAACAAACAGTATACATTCATATAAAAAACAAACATACTTTTCAACATTCAGATTTCAGAGTTCAACATTAAACATTCAGAGGCTAAAAAAATAAACCGTCCCTAATGGAATTTTTTTCTTAGCTCCTATGTACTAAACATTAATTGTTTTTAACATATTTTGGACTCCTAGAAATGTCAAAATATCGGGCCAAGTGCGTGGTTGGCATTGGTTACGATTAGGGTAAGAGCAGTGTCGACTCATGCCTTGGATAAGAAAGACACTTGCATTGGACAAGAAAGACACTAGTCGAAATATCGGGACAAGAAAGACACATGGTATGCACGGTTGCGTATTTGTGTTCATACATATGTATATATATATATATATATATATATATATTTATATATATATGTATGTATGTATAATTTTGATGCGAAAATAGCTAGGAATAATTGTGACACGGTCGTGATTAACATATCGCGATTTTTCCAGCGCGCGACACTATGAAAATCCATCTTTGCGGAAATTGTTTAGAACAATTGGTAAATTAAAAAATATTTTTACCATATATCTAACTCATAAAAATATAAGGAAAAGTACCACGTAGAGAAAAAATTAAATAAAATAAAAATTAATTAAACACTTTTTGATGGTGCACGACACTACGGAAGTCCAGTTTTACGCGAATTATTTAGAACAATTGGTAAGTCAAAACAATAATTTGACCATATATTTAAACTCATAAAAATATAATTAAAATTAGCATGTAAAGAAAAATCGAAAAAGGATATTTTTTCCGGAGGTATGAACTCTTGTGCGAATTGTTTAGGACGATTGGGAGGTTCGAAAAATATTCCAAACACGTATTTGGACTCACAAAAATATAAGGAAGGATGTATAAAGGTTTAAAGTTGCAAAAAAAATATAGTCCACGCATAGCATGGCCAGGGAGAACCCTTGGCGGGTAGGATTTTTTTTAAGCTTTTGGTTGGAAAAAATGGTTGTTGCATGAGATCCTTTTCCAAGTAAGATTTTCAGAACTTGGGTGAAGACTTACACTCTTTTACACCCTCCATTTCCTTATTTATGGGTCAAGGCTTCAAGAATGCCTCTTATAGCTTATATAAGAGAGAGAGAGAGTGAGAGAAGACAAAGCCATGGATGTGCAAAAACATTGGGCATTTCTCATATTGCCATCCCTCTTCCTTTTGTGTTATTGTAACCATAATATAGTCTCAAATTCATATATTTACCCCCTTCATTTTTTCACTACCCAAAAACCACTTGAAAGGCCTTAAAACTCCATTAAAGTCCCTACCAAAGATGGGATACCAAGTGGAGATTCTTGCAAACGATATTTAAAGCACAAAGAAGGATTGTTTGGGAGCTTTTGGGTGGAACTTTGGAAGGCTTATCTCCCTCTTCTTCATCTCTACAACTAATTCTCCATTAACAAGTAAGGTTATTGACACACCCAACCCAGTTACTTATAATTAATTTTGAAAGTCAAAGTGGGTCAAACCATGATTATCTTAACCAAACCATAAACATAATTATCCTTTTTTTTCATCAACCTGAATCTATAAAACAAAAAACTTTTCATATGTTTTAAAACAATTATGCTTATTCAAACTCACTTTAAGGATAAGTAGGCTCAGATTTACCAGATTTAAATATGTCCAAAATGATGGTTCTATGCGTCCCTTGCTAACCCCACCCAAACTCCTTGGCAGTGACCTTACGTTACTTGAAACGTAAACATAGAAGCCATGAGCAAAATAGCTCAGCAAATGCATCACTATTACACTACTGCACAAATTTAAATGTAATACATCATATCTGTGTGATAATGTATAAACTTATCCTGCCCATATTGCATAAAATTTAATGCAATAAATCATATCCATGTGGTAATATATATATATATATATATATATATATATATATATATATATATATATAATTATTCGTCTCATTCATAAAGAAGGACCAATTTTATACTTATCCGGCTCATTCATAAAGAATGACCAATTATACTTATCTGGCTCATTCATAAAGAATGACCAACTTATCCGAATCATGATTCAGATATCATGTCTGCAATACACAATTCTCCCCCATTCCTAGTCGAGGAGTAATCCCTTGTCTTTAATAGACAAATCTCCCCCATTTTGGGTCGGGTAGTAACCTCCCATTTTGGTAAACCAAAATGAAAAAATTCATATTCAATATTATTCTGATCATATCCGTAACCATGTATAATGCATCTTACCAATAAGTGATATTCAGATCGTATCCATAACCATGTGTAATATATCTTACCAGTGAATGATATTCAGATCCTATCCATAACCATGAGAAAATAACAGTTTCATATTCATAACATTATAATCATATCCATAACAATATACCAATACCTTTTTCCAGTGAGTACACTCACCTTGGCCAATTCTTGTGCTTTTCCCTTGCCTTTGTCTGGCACTGGTTCAACTAATTCTTCTTCCCTTCCACATATTCCTTCTTAAATATTAGTATCACCATAAGGATATTAACAATTTAAAGTATACTTAAACGTAACTCAATTCATAAGCATTATATGATTCCATTCAAATCCTTTATTATAAATAAAGTTCCATTCAAATTCATGTTACGATATTTAACATATGCAAATCAAAATCAAACATACTTTAATTTCTTCTTAGTAATCTAATCCTTATCATATTATATTTTCAATACAAAAGACGACACATTATTTCAATTTTCCTAGAGCAAAGTACGCCATTTTCTTTACCCCATAGCAAATCTGCCCTATAGTCTCCTCTATCGTCTAGTCAACTTCCAAGAATTTTCATAATTTTTCTACATCATAACGTCATATGATATTCTACCCAATCTCAGCAAAAACATATTTAATAATACAAAATTAAAGTTTCATGATTTGTACAGTTCATTTGTTATGTCAAGCAAAACGTCGAACACATGGTATGCGTACTTACTCTTTTGGGGAAAATTTTATACCTGAACTTGAAACTATCACCCCAGATTCATTTCTTGGTATTTTTATATAATTTTTGGATATGTATTGAAAATAGGAGTCTATTTTAATGTCCAACTGGAATTTCTCAGTTCCAGTAAGTACAGAAAAACTTGTGAAAGTTTGAATACACAAAGGTTCTAAACGAAGCAATTTTAAAGTTTTATACGTCCGACTTTGCTTAAAATTGCATCTATCCGTACATATATACCAATGCATGAAAGTTCAATAAACAATCAATGATTTCTATCATATCAATCAATGTTACCAAAATAATAACAAGATTTATGCATAGAATTCTCTTAGGGACTTTTTCCTAATTTCCTATGGATTTTTATCCTCACTTTCTATTTCCCGAGCTTCCCGATTCTCTCTCCTCAAGCCAAACTCTCTCATGTACGATTTTGGCTGAAGTAGGAGGTCATTTCAAGGTTTTAAATTCGGAATAAGTCACCTCCCCTTGTTCCAATCAAAACAAAACATTTGCTATTATAATAAGACAACTAATCACTTAACGAATAGATGAATTTGCCCTTGTTTTGAAATTTTGGTATAACTTCTTCCTCGGACCTCCATTTAACACACCGTTTATTGTGTTACAAACTTAACTCACATATCCACAACTATGTAGTTTTTGCCTCATGCAATTGTTACCAAAACTAGTCTCCAACATGAACATTCCTACCGAAAACTTCAAAATTTCATGTTTGTAACTAATTCGATATTTTAAGATTTATGAAGGTATGATTATATTAAACATACTAACTTAACAATATGTACACTAATACCACATTATCCATATCCAATAAGGTAAGGTTGATTTAAACACAATTTATCATAATTATTTCCGGGTTTTCACAACTTTCCTGTAACAACCCGCCTAATTAAATATCGGGTGATCAGTCCTTCATTTAATTAAATCAAAATATCCAGTTTGTTCATTCTCAGCATCACTGTTGAAAACAATTTCTTTATTAATCACCTAATAGTTAATTAAGGTAAGTGTAAAAAAAATCCATTTTTAATTTAATTAAAACCATTCCACGACAGAGAATAATAATATGCAACAACACATCACAACTGAATTAACTACAACAAGTATAAATGTGACCGGAATAACTTTCCGGTTAAATTATAACAATTACACTAAATAAAACTGACATCCACAATGCTTATATAAATAATTACAACCACTAGAATTCTGGGCGACAAGCCCTAACTGAAGTAGACGCTACAGATGAGTGAATCAACAGAAAGGAAGCGTCTAAATAAAATATGCATCTCTGCTAGTAGCTATAATCCATCGAAACATCCATAATCTATGATGGGCATCCCTGCTGCTGGATACCTGATGTACAAGATATAGTAGAGAAGAGAATATGCAAGGAAACGGGTCAGAGCCCGATTGTAAAAGATTTTAAAAATAGCAAGTGCTCAATAATTACAATTAAGCATTTATTATGTACATGTTAGTTTCTCGGGCTCTCTCTTGAGAATTTTCACCTCTCATCTAGAGTGCACACCTATCGTATCTTATTATCTTCCTAGTTAAGGTTCCCTCATAACTAGCCTTAATATCACTATGATTCTAAGCCATATCATATTCCCGTATTTCCTATATAATACGTATATTAATTATTCATACTCATTTCTCTTTAATATGAACTAGTCTTGTTACAACCTTGGAATTAAGTGTTGACTTAATTAATTCAATTCAGATTTCATTATTTACTTATATCTACAACATTACATAGTAGATTAAATTACAATCTATATTTTTTAATCTACAATTTCACACAGAAGATTACATATCTATATCTACAATGTCACATAGTAGATTACATCACAGATTATATATATAATATCACACTAATTATATATATACTAATACAGCACCTCCCCAGTCACAGCTGTGGTGCATGCATACTCTGCTATCACGTCCTGATACATAATGTCACTGTATAGAGGACTATTGATTTGGCGTCTCTCACGAATCATATCATAACACAAATATATTGGACGCGAGCATACTCCCCAACCAAATGGGTCATGTACATACCTATGCTCCCATTCAACCGTCGAAACTATCAAATACACCGATGGCACATGTTAAAGGTCCTATGCTCAGGGTACGAATCTAAAATCCCTCCCAATTGGGTACACAAGGATAAGACCTTCCTCAACGCGAAACCTCCACCCCGATAGCAAGCAGTTTAGGTATGTCATACATATAACAAACTATAATATAGGTATACATTCCACCTATATAAATATAACATCAATATGGTATTCACACAACCATATGATAATAACAGGCAATCATCTCACCTATATATATAATAACAATGGGTATTCATTATACCTATATATAACCATAGGGCATACGCACAACCCATATAATAAATCTCATACGTAGTATAATTATATCCCGAATATCCTACGTATTTTTTTATTATGACTTTAATCCTCAAAGTATATATTTTCGAACTTATCTAACTGCATGATGGTGATCATTTAATCCTCAAATAAATTCAGTAGGTAAACATCACGTACTACAAATCCATGTCATCACGACTCCCGAATTTATATGAATTAAATTCACTTTAATTAGGTTTATTCCCCGATAATCCCTAATTTACTCTTAACCCTTTAGTCCATCTCTTAAGGTTAATCCCAATTATACCTAAGGTTATACAGATAATTTATGCCTCTCGTACTATTGGTCCTAACCTTAAATTATCATTTATCTGATTTAAACCCCAAGTAATATAATTCTCTAAAATAACTCGTTTAATTAAACACTCGTTAATTTTCCTTCATTCACAATCCCAAAATAATATTTTTTCGATTTTAAGTATATCTACTGCCCTTCCCTAAGTCCCATTAAGTTCATTTAATCATCATCAAAGATTCCTCAAAGTTTGGGATTTAATCAACAATTAAAGAGAAAAATATTTTACATTTCCAGGGGGAGTCAATCGATCGATGATTCTGGTCGATCAATCGATCAGTCGATCGATCAATAGTCTTGAGTCAATCGATCGATCAGATATTGCCCAATTTTCTGCATTATTTTTCTTACGGGTTTCATACTTTTTAATCATAAAAAACTTTATCAAATAATACCAAACTCCCCAATATTCATTCCATATGATAAACTAAGATATATAAATGATTTCTAATTATCAAACCAACTAAAATCATCAAGAAATTTGGATTTAAAACGTACTATTTCTCACAATTTCCAAAAAACTCATATTTTATTATTTCTCCATGAACATCATAAAAACTAAGATTTTCTTCACCAATAAATCCCAAATTTCGTGGATTAAATTCTATACTCAAAAGAAAATTAATCCTACATCATTCTCCTTTCAAAGATTCAATTAACTTCACCATAATTCATCTATGATTATGCATCTTTTCAGAATTTTCTAAACAACCTAACATGGACAATATACATGCTAAATTTGCAATAATTAATCACTTTCCTTTAGATTGTAGGTTTGATCCGTAGGGGATGTGTGTCCACTGGTGGTTCTTCCCTTCTCCGGTCAACTTTCGGTGGTGGTTAGTGGTGGTGACTTTTGGTTCTTGGTTCTCCCACAATAACTCTTCCCTTTCCCCAGAGAAACTCCTCACTCTCTCTCAATTTCTTTCTCTCTAAGTTTGTAGAATGAATCAATAATGTAAACCCTTTAGACTTATAAATAATCTCCCAAATTCGTGCATACTATTCACCTTCCAAGTCAAATGACTATATTACTCCTCTGGGGTGTCCTTTTAGTTCCAAAGTGTCCCGAGACCCAAATCAAACACCCAAGTAGACTTTTTCGATTATTTGAACCCTTCCGAACACTTTGGCACAGTCTAAATGACCATTTGGATGACATAATAATAATTCAATTTTATTTCATTAAATTATAATCTCGACATGACTCAAATGCGCGTCCCGACTTAATTACCATAATTTTCGTACACATAATTCGCGACAATTATATAAGGTTATAATCAATTGTAAAGTCATAATCATATATATTACTTTAATCACTAAGTAATATTCAACATAAATCACATATTACTTTATTCTCGAGTAATATCTAAATTAGGATTAATTTTCAATTATAACACGATTAATTCTAATTAATCCCATTTTAAAAGTCATTAAAAATACGGGGTATTACATTTCCCCCTCAAAAAATTTTGTCCCCAAAATTTAGTATGGATTTCATTTACGAACCAATTGGGAATGCTATTTACTCATGCTCGACAAATCTCCTCTCATATCATCTTCATTTTCTTTATCACTAATACGTAAGAATAATCATCTAATGATTTCTTATAAATGGAAGTCAATTCCCAACTCATATATTACTTCATACCTTCATTCCTGTGGTCCATCCTTATTATTGTGTAATATTTCAAATAATAAATATTCTATTACAAGACTAACTTCTTATATTTCATTTCTCCAACTTCCATTCAATATTTCAATTCATAAATATCATATTACAAGACTAAATTATTATATGCCATCTTCTCATCTTCCATTCAATACCAAATATATGAGTTTAACTTTAACTAAACATACAATGACCTTAACAAGTCATTTATTCAACACAATTACTTTACAATTAGAATTTTATCCTAATCCTTAATAACATGATAGTCTTATACAACATCATTAATTTACTAACTTTACAAATTTTCGTAACCTGGATGTTAAATGTAACATCACCACTTAAAACCTTAACCATGCCTACCAGCTCCATAACAATTTTCTAATTATTATATGTCTTATTTCTTTCAAATAACCTGTACAAATATCTTAAGGTGTCACATTATAGTATTCCACATAGCACATTATCCTTATACCTATTTCTAGTGACTCATTATAATGTCAACCATATTCTTTATATGACATACCCTTAGTGATAACACGTAGGCACAATGACAAATACAACTCAATATTCACCCAAATCAATTGTTAATATTCAAATCCGACTAGCATCTTTCCCAGACTTATACACAACACATATTCTTAGAAGGACTCCTCAATATTTTTAAACTTCCAACTCCTAGCCACCTCGCCTCAACTTTACTATTCTTATAAGCATTGTAAAACATCACAAGAGTCATATCCACTACATATACTCATACTATTAAAGAAGTACATCTCAACTCTCATTACTCTTTTCTTCTACTTATTATGAACCTATGTTTGGATCAATTGTCATAGATTATATTTCAGACCATTTCATATATTAACTTTAAACAAATACAACTACTAATCTTCTCACTTCATCTTTACTATGTGAATCTTCATTTTATTCACCCTCTAACAATTCAAGTCCCATTATAATCATATAACAATAATTCTTCTCACTTCATGTCCTTTAGTAGGATATGGGTTCCTATACACGACTTTTCCATACAGATGAGGAGTGCACCCATTCATGGCTTAGTACGTAATACGACTCAAGTCCACATATACCAGTATAGGAAGATATCACTTCCAATACTTTACAATTTTTCTTACCACCTTTTATCTTTAAAATTTTTCTTAATTGGCATGTTTGTCCATACAACATATAAAACAATGCAATGATTCATATTAAAATACTTGTATTCGTTGTCATCCCCGAATAAACCTCAACATCTTATTTCCTTTCTTGTAAGATCCTTACATTTCATATCCCGTGCAACAATATATATTTATAACTGACAGATATTAGTCAACAAAGACAATTTAAAGTTTGACATTCTTGTTTGTATCCTTTACCGTCGAATACTTATGACTCAAGAAAATTTCGACATCCACTGCCAAATCTTGGCGTTTCTAATTCCAGAACCTTTAAAACCTAGGCTCTGATACCAAAATTGACATACCCCAACCCAGTTACTTATAATTAAGTTTGAAAGTCAAAGTGAGTCAAACCATTATTATCTTAACCAAACCGTAAACATAATTATCTTTTTTTTTCATCAACTTGAATCCATAAAATTAAAAACTTTTCATATGTTTTAAAATGATTATGCTTATTCAAACTCACTTTAAGGATACGTAGGCTCAGATTTTCCATATTAAAATATGTCCAAAATCATTATTTTATGCATCCCTTGCTAACCCCACCCGAACTCCTAGATTTGGCAGTGACCTTACGTTACTTGAAATGTAAACATAGAAACCATGAGAAAAATATCTCAGCAAATGCATCACTACTACACTACTGCACAAATTTAAATGCAATACATCATATATGTGTGATAATGTATAAACTTATCCTGCCCATATTGCATAAAATTTAATGAAATAAATCATATCCATGTGGTAATATATATATATATATATATATATATATATATATATATATATATATATATATATATATATACACTTATCCGTCTCATTCATAAAAAATGACCAATTTTATACTTATCCTACTCATTCATAAAGAATGACCAATTTTATTCTTATCCGGCTCATTCATAAAGAATGACCAACTTATCCGAATTATGATTCACATATCCTATCTGCAATAGACAATTCTCCCCCATTCCTGGTTGAGGAGTAACCCCTTGTCTTTAATAGAAAAATCTCCCCCATTCCGGGTCGGGGAGTAACCTAAATGAACAAATTCATATTCAATATTATTCTGATCATATGTGTAACAATGTATTATACATCTTATCAATAAGTGATATTAAGATCGTATCCATAACCATGTGTAATACATCTTACCAGTAAGTGAGATTCAGATCCTATCCATAATCATGTAAAAAGAACAGTATCATATTCATAACATTATGATCATATCCATAACAATATACCAATACCTTTTTTCAGTGAGTACACTCACCTTGGCCAATTCTTGTGTTTTTCCCTTGCCTTTGTCTAGCACGGGTTCAACTAGTTCTTTTTACCTTCCACATATTCATTCTTACAATATTAGTATCATCATAAGGATATTAACAATTCAAAGAATACTTAAACGTAACTCAATTCATAAGCATCATATGATTCCATTCAAATTCATGTTACGATATTTAACATATCCAAATAATAATCCAACATACTTTAATTTATTTTTAGTAATCCAATCCTTATCATATTAGGTTTCCAATATAAAAGACGACACATTATTTTAATTTTCCTAGAGCAAAATATGCCATTTTCTTTACCACATAACAAATTTACCCTATAGGCTCCTCTATCGTCCAGTCAATTTTCATAATTTTTCTATATTATAACTTCATATGATATTCTACCCAATCTAAAAAAACATAGTTAATAATACAAAATTAAAGTTTCATAATTTTTAGAGTTCATCCGCTATGTCAAGCAAAACGTCGAACACATGGTATGCGTACTTACTCTTTGGGGGCAGATTTTATACCTGAACTTGAAACTATCACCCAAGATTCATTTCTTAGTATTTTTATTTAATTTTCTGATATGTAATGAAAATAGGAGTCTATTTTAACCTCCAACTAGAATATCTTAGTTCCAGTAAGTATATAAAAACTTATGAAAGTTTGAATACACAACGGTTCTAAACGAAGTAATTTTAAAGGTTTACACGTTCAACTTTGCTTAAACTTGCATCTATCCGTACATATACACCAAGGCATGAAAGTTTAATAAACAGTTAATGATTTCTATCATATAAATCAATAATACACAAACAATAACAAGATTTATGCATAGAATTACCTTACGAACATTTTCATAATTTCCTACGGACTTTTCTCAATTTTTCTCCTCACTTTCTACTTTTCGAGCTTCCCAATTCTCTCGCCTCAAGACAAACTCTCTCATGTATGATTTTGGTTGAAGGAGGAGGTCATTTCAAGATTTTAAAGTCGACATAAGTCACCTCCCCTTGTTCCAATCAGAACAAAACATTTGTTGTCATAATAAGACAACATATCACTTAACGAATAGATGGATTTGCCCTTGTTTTGAAATTTCGATATAACTTCTTACTTGGACCTCCGTTTAACACACCATTTATTGTGTTACAAACTTAACTCACGTATCCACAAATATATAGTTTTCACATTATGTCAATTGTTATATTATAATGGTCAAAACTAGTCACCAACATGAACATTCCTACCGAAAACTTCAAAACTTCATGTTTGTAACTAATTTGATATTTCAAGATTTATGAAGGTAGGATTATATTAAACATACTAACTTAACATTATGTACACTGATACCACATTATCCATATCCATAAAGTAAGGATGATTTAAACATAATTTATCATAATTATATCAGGGTTATCACAGTTATGCTCACTTAACTCATGTTTGTCAAGCTTAAATCCATGTTTAGAAAGTAGTATTCATAGTGGGTAAAGTTAATCTTATTTATTTTCTAGTGTGATAAAGATCCATTTCATTTTATGTTGAAAATATGAACTAAAATGAGCTGGAAAATTTCAGAATGTTAATATTAGTTCAAATATATGTTTATAGCTTAAGATTTGCAAGAAAAATGAAAATGTGATACTACATGAATATGAATATATATAGATATCATGTGGTGGAATTTCTTAAGTAGAAAACCTTTTTCATGTATTAAACCATATAGTAATCTTCACTCTTGCTATTTAAGTTGATTAATGTTGAAATAAACTAAGTTAAACATATTTTAAGAATTGATTAAAAATAGCCCACTTTTTAGTCTTGTTAGTAGGTTAGCTTAAATGGTGAAATAAGAAAGAATGACCCATTAATCTTCATTTTTGAACACTCATTAAAAGTTTTAATGTTAGTTGTTAAACCATCCTTAGAATGGGTAGTAATATTTTACGAACATTATAGTACAAGGAAGAAGTGTTATTATGCTAAAAAAAATCCATTTTAAAAAGTGAATATTTGATAAAAATGCCTTAGTGGCAGATTTAGTAAATAAGTGAAAATCTATCAAAAATTTTGTTATATACTTAGAAAATAGCTAAAAAATGCTACGAAAATACTTTTGATGAAATTTAAGTGTAAGAAAGCATTTTAATGAAATAAAGTAAAGAACGGAAAAATTAGTATGTCAATGATACGGTGTTGAAATTAGATGGCCTCCTCGGCTTAATAGGAATTAATGGCCATTAATGAAATGGAGAAAAATAACACTGGATGAGTTAATTGTGAACATTGAGAATCATGTAACACATGGAAAGATAAATGATATTCGAATGACGTCGGAAGAAATATTTAAGGAGAACATGACGTTCCTAGTGGTGAAAGACCCCAGCCAACTGCAGTAGTATATGGCGGCAGAAACCAATGGTGTGAGGCCACGATGTCCATGAGTGTATGTTGGCAAAGTCCCAAAGATAATGTCGAGTAATGAATGAGAAAAATTCATCAAATTTAAAATAATGAATAAAAAAATCCATTAATAATTATGTAGATGACATTATTGGAATTAGTTGCGTCCTTGGCACGGGACACTGAAAATGTTAAGTGTTAGTTTGAGCACGTAGTGCGGATGCATTGCATGTAGACACATTAACATGTATAAAGAAGTTTAATATTTTTCAGAAATATTAAAATACATCGTATATGTCTACTATTTTGTTTATAAAAATTATTGACTAGTATTTCCCACCCTGTTGGGCATTTCGCTCATACCCTTTTTTGTAATCCCCCCCCCCCCCCCAGGTGCGTCAGGTGGAGTTTCGGGAAAGGACAACGGTAAGACCGCTGAGGGTACTAGCCGACATTAGAGCTTTGTGCCGCACTTTATCATTTGAGACTTTATCATGTTATTGTACTCTGATTTAAATGCTGGACCTGTAACTTTTTTTTTTGTGGAAGAGGGACAGAACCCCCAGATTATTGAGAAATAGGAGAAATAGCCTCTCCTAGATGGCTAATACAAGCTCAAGAAGAAAGATGAAAAAATCAAGAATTTAAACTTGGGACTTCATATATAGCCCCATTACAGAAAACCAATCTACGCTACTTTATTTGAGATCCTAAAGTATTTACAGCCCATGCTATCTAGCTTCACTGCACCTCTGACAATCTGAGGAAGATGCTGCAAGTTTTCAAAAATTTGACAAAATTGATTGTGGATCCCGCAATTGGCTAGCTTATCTGCTACCATGTTTGATTCCCTATAAATATGATTCAAAGTGAACTTACAATGGGATAGAAGAATATGAATTTCTTCTATGACAGACCTGAGTTTCCAAGGAGGCTTCCAGCAATTATTTAAAACTTTACTGACCATAAGAGAGTCTATCTCAATGTGGATAAAGTATTAGTTAAACTCTAAACAGATTTTGAGACCCCTGAGTAAACCCAAAAACTGATCACTTATCTTGCGAATTACTTCTATTTCATAATTAACTCAAGAATACATTCATTGCAATCAAATAATCAAATAAATAAACAAATACCATGTATTATTGCATCATAAAGTTCAAGTTCAAGTTACAGTCTAGCATTTAAATCAGAGTACAATAACATGATAAGGTCTAAAATGATAAAGTCCGGCACAGAACTCTAACGTCGGCTAGTACCTCAGCAGCCTTACTGTTGTCCTTTCTCAAAACTCCACCTGACGTACCTGGGAGAGGGGGGAGGTTATAGAAAAGGGTATGAGCGAAATGCCCAGTAAAGTGGAAAATACTAAACAATAATTTTTATAAACAAAATACTATACATATACGATGTATTTTTATATTTTCGAAAAATTTTAACCTTCTTTTTACATGTTAATGTACCTACATGCAATGCACCTGGGATATGTGCCCAAACTCACACTAAATATTTTCAGTGTCCCGTGCGAGGGACATAATTAATTCCAGTTATGTCATCCATGTAATTATTAATGAATTTTTTCTTCATTATTTTAAATTTGATGAATTTTTCTCGTTCATTACTTAACATTATCTTTGGGACTTTGCCAACATACACTCACGGACTTCGTGGCCTCACACCATCGGCCTCCGCCGCCATATACTACTGCAGTTGGTTTGAGATCTTTCACCACTAGAGACGTCATGCCCTCCTTAATTATTTTCTCCTAACGGCATCCGAATATTATTTATCTTTCCATATGTTACATGATTCTCGATGTTCATAATTAACTCATTCGGTGTTATTTTTCTCCATTTCATTAATGGCCATTAAATCCTATTAAGCCGAGGAGGCCATCTAATTTCAACATCGTGTCACTGACATACTATTTTTTCCGTTCTTTACTTTATTTCATTAAAATACTTTCTTACACTTACATATCATCAAAAATATTTTCGTAGCGTTTTTTTAGCTATTTTCTAAGTAAAGAACACCATTTTTTTTATAGTTTTCCGCTTATTTACCGAATCTGCCATTAAGGTATTTTTATCAAATATTCACTTTTTAAAAATGGGCTTTTGGTATAATAACACTTCTTCCTTGTACTCTAATGTTCCTACAATATTTCTACTCATTCTAATGATGGTTTAACAACTAACATTACAACCTTTACTGAGTGTTCAAAAATGAAGATTAATAGGGCTTTTTCCTTATTTCACCATTTAAGCTAACTTATTAGCAAAATTAAAAAGTGGGCTATTTTTAATCAATTCTTGACACATATTTAACTTAGTTTATTTCAACATTAATCAACTTAAATAGCAAGAGTGAAGATTACTACATGGTTTAATACATGAAAAATGGCTTCTTCTACCTCAAAAACCCACCAAATGCAACTTATATGTTCATATTCATGCAGTGTCGCATTTTCATCATTTATCTTGCAAATCTTAAGCTATAAACATGTATTTGAACTAATATTAAGATTCTGAAATTTTTCAAGTTATTCTTAATTAATATTTTCAACATAAAATGAAACGGGGTTTTGTCACATTAAAAAAATAAATAAGATTAACTTTACCCGCTATGAATACTACTTTCTACACATGGATTTAAGTTTGAAAATCATGAGTTAAGTGAGGAGAACCATACTTATTAATGGGGAATGAGTTGTAGAGATGAAGAAGATGGAGACAAGCCTTCCAAAGTTCCACCCAAAAGCTCCCAAACAAGCCTTCTTTGAGCTCCAAATACCTTCTGTAAGAACCTTCACTTGTTGTCCTAACTTTGGTAGGGAATTTAAAGGAGTTTTGAGGCCTTTCAAGTAGTGTTTAGGTAGTGGAAAAATGAAGGGGGGTTGAGATATGAATTTGAGACTATATTCTAGTTGCAAGAACACAAGATGAAGAGGGATGGCAATCTGAAAAATGTCCAATGTTTTTGCACATCCATGGCTTTCTCTTCTCTCTTTCTCTCTCTTATAAGCTATAAGGGCTCGTTTGGTTCGAGGTTTGGAAATGGAATTTAGAATTCCTAAAATTTAGAATTCCCTTCATTTAGAATTACAATATTTGGTTGGAGATTTAAGGGGGAACTTGGAATTTAGAATTCCCACGAAATTGGAATTATCCTTTCCCCTCTACAATGGGGGTAATCCTATATTCCCGGATATATTACCTTACTTTTGTGGTGAGACAAAAATACCATCTCACATAAACTCATACGTACACACTCTCTCTCTCACACACACACACATACACACACATACATTCTCTCTCACACATACCCACACTCTCTCTCACACACATACATACACACACTCTCTTTCTCTCTCACTCACACACATGCTCTCTCTATCTCTCTCACACATATAAACACACTCTCTCACACACACAAACACACTCTCTCTATATATCACACACACATTATCACACACAAACACACACTCTCTTCTCTCTCTCCCCCTCTCTATCACATACACATACACACACTATCACACATATAAATACACTACACACACACACACACATACACACACACACTCTCTCTCTCTCACACACACACACATATACACTTACACACATACACACACACACACACACACACACACTCAAACACACACTCACACACTCACCACACATTCACGCGCACACACTCAAATCAAGTAGAATGGTATATTAGTTAAATGATATTTATTCCTAGTTTGGAAAAATAATTTTAGATGTCGGGAAAAAGGAATTTTTGTTTGAACCAAACAATGGAAATGAATTTAAGATTCTAGGAACTTAGAATTCCTGGAATTATGAATTCTCATTCCATTTCCAAACCTCGAACCAAACGAGCCCTAAAAGGCATTCTTGAAGCCTTAACCCAAAAATCAGAAAATGGAGGGTGCAAAAGGGTGTAAGGCTTCATCAAAGGTCTAAAAATCTGACTTGGAAAACGACCTCACGCAACTAACATTTTTTCCAACCAAAAGTTTTAAAAAAACTTCTACCCGCCATGCGTGGACTATATATTTTTTTTGCAACTTTAAACATTTAGACATCCTTCCTTATAATTCTGTGAGTCCAAATATGTGTTCGGAATATTTTTCGGACCTCCTAATCCTTCTAAACAATTCGCGCAAGAGTTCGTACCTTCGAAAAAAATATTATTTTTTTCGATTTTTCTTTACATGGAATTTTTTCTTAAATTTTTATGAGTTTAAATATATGGTCAAATTATTTTTTTGACTTACCAATGATTCTAAACAATTCGCGCAAAACTGGACTTCTGCAGTGTTGCGCCCTGTAAAAATCACGATTTATTAATCACGACCGTGTCACAATTATTCCTAGCTATTTTCCCGTCAAACTTAACCAATATACTAATATATATCATACGAACACAAATACGCAACCATGCTTTACCATGCAACGTTGGAATTTTATAAATGACGCGTCGGTAAAATATTGACACTTGTAGTATAAACGATATAAATTACATCTCGGAAGGGGCGAGTATCACATTTCCTCCAAATAATTTATCTCTCTCTCTCTACACTTCACATATTATAAAAAAATCTCAACAAAGGCTCCATTGTTCATTTATAAAGGTCTCACATTGTTCTGCTAATTTTTTCATCTTTCTAAAAGTAAAATTTGAATTTGGTTTGAGGAACAATTATGTTTGTCTTTATTTAATATTTTTTGTTTCAGAATTATGTTGAAATTTTTTATTCATTATTTTATTGTGCCTTCAATCAAATGTAAAAATATTACTTAAAAAGGTGGTAAAAAAATAAAACAAAATGAATTCCTTTAGTGTAATTTAAACTATTTATATTTATACTAAGTATGCAATATTTAAATTATATATTAGTAACTAGCATGGAACCCGCGCGATGCGCAAACGTTTTAATAAATAAGAATGAAGCATTCCTTGCTGTTCTCTACCAATCCGAAATATGATAGCTTCAAATCTGAGACCTCACCTGAATAATACTTTAATACAAAATCAACCATTCAGCTAATCTATACATTAGAGTATATTTGAAGTAGAAAGCTAAAACGATACAGAAAGAGCGAGATTTGGGAGTTGAATACCTATTTTGTATTTTTAATTTATGAAACTACTTAAAAATATAAAAAAAGGATAAATTCAATATTTAAAAAATAAGTATTAGGAGAGAAGTGAGGCATTAACATATATTTACATAACTTTAATTTTATGAACCTGAAATCATATATACGATTATGACAAGTACTGGAATACTCAAATGCCCTTTATGTATGAGAAAGATAGATAAATGGAGGAAGAGATAAAAATTTGAATTTGAAAATGGGGTTCATGATTGAAATGAAAATTAATTGTCGAAGAAGAGAAAATCGGCGAGATGGACCAACTCACTTGCCTTTTGGAAAATTTTATTTCTAAGAAATTCATAGCATCAAATATAAAGGAAACTCGAGCAATGGATGAAGGAGAAAAGTACATATTCTATGAGGAAGAGTAGTTAATCAATTGTATTGATTACTATTTAAATAGATATTCAATTGCATTAATTATTATTTAAACATTTAATACTATCATATTAAAAATATAATATAATATCATAGTAACAACTTAGGTTGGTAATTCAGGTCAACGAGTCGTATTTCGGGACGACACAACATGATAAGATTTTTTTTTACACAAGCACGACACGACACGAATATCAAAATTTTTTAAATTTCACTCTTGAAAAACACGATAATATGACACGATACGACTCATAATTCAGACACGAAAAAAATACGATATAAAGTTCCGTATTATTTCTAAAATTATCAACCCCGTTAACAATGCTCTATTTTGTGGCTTGAGCTGGCCCGGGGTAGAAATTGGATGTGCCATTGGATATGGGCATTTACCCGCATGTGCCTCCCTGTTTGGGGCTGACGAGTTAAAAGAGACTTGCAGGAAGGGTCTATTCTGATTCCGTAGATCGTTTATGAGATTTAGAGAGAGAGAGAGAGGTCTACATAGATATAGGCTTCGGTGTAAATAGGAAAAAAACATAGTACTGTGTAAGAATAGGAGGCTACTCCTTCCTATATGTTGCTGTTCTGTCAAAGCTTAATTTCCTGCACCTTTCTAATTACAGCTGCCCGCTCATAGATTTTGTCCTTTCTGAAGATGCCGCTCTACCTCTATAGAGAGACATAAGAATTTGGAAGAAGAACAAGTGTAGCAGATGGCGTGTGGCATAGATGGTGGTGCTTGTTGACTATCGACAAATTCTGCTCCAATGGATACATCAGCGGGCACCAACCCACCGAGGGATTTGATGTTAGAATGAATCTCAAACCTACCATCCATCTGCCCAAAGCCTTGACACGCTTCTGTTGAAAATTGGAGCTTGTAATTAAAAAAAGGATTAAATACTAAAAATTTCTTTAAACATTTTGTAATAATCATTTAGTCAAAGTCTTTTATTTTATATAAAAAAGTTCTTTATTCTCTTACTTTTAAAGGTTCGCGTCAGCGTCAGCGTCATGGTAAAACGTTTTTGGCATGGTGAAAGACTTTTTGGTGCAAAAATAAAAGATTTTGACTATACATGTATTAAAAGAAGTTCAAGAGATTATTTGATATATGTTCCTTTAAAAAAAGCATTTTTAATATATTTTTAAAAAAATATTGTGATTTTAAACATATTACAAAAATATTATAGTCTGAATTCAAAATGTATAAATAGTTCATTAATTAAGCTCATGCTAATTGAATTCGCATCATTGAGATGCGTTTGAGTATCCTTAATGGTGGAGCGAAAATTTAAAGAAACGGACAAAATTAGAGAACGCCAAACTTGTTGTAGAGGGATGAACATGGTGAAAAGGGTTAGAGATTGGATTGGGTAGGCGATTTGTAAAGAACATGATTTTCATATTCCATATGCGAATTCAAAATATTTTATTATTTTCAATATTATTCCCAAGGTCATGAGTTTAACTATACTCTTATTGTATTTAATTATAATTTACTACTTTATTCAACATGCAACTAGAAAACAATCAAGCACAAATATAATTAATACTTAAATATAAATAGAAAAGCATACAGTGATCATGGAGCTTAGGTGTAGTTTTTTGTGTAAATACAACTTCTGAATTTGTCATACAAATAACATGATTCATTGTGTGGTGACCTCCACCTTGAGTTCTATTCTCAAAACATTTTCCAAACTTCCTCATAATATGTGCCCAATATAATTCATTAGTTATCCCACCCTAACTCGTTAATGCTAATTTCGTTGTGATACAAGTCTAACTGATTTGTTAGTATGACCCATCTGTAATGGAACTCGAGGTTAGGTCTCCAAGAGGTGCATATTTGGATGGTCTTCTCCAAGAGAGTGAGAACTCGAAACAGCCCCCGAACGTCCCCGTGGGTGGCACCAACACCTCCGACGGGACCAATGTAACTCGTAGGAACTCACCCCGTAGACGTGGGACTCCCGGTTTAAGAATACGAAGGTAATTTACATATTTATAGACTTAGGCTTAAAAACATGGCGTTAGAGGGTGAGAACTCGAAACAGCCCCCGAACGTCCCCGTGGGTGGCACCAACACCTCCCGCGGGACCAATGTAACTCGTAGGAACTGACCCCGCAGCCGTGGGACTCCCGGTTTGAGAATACGAAGGTAATTTACATATTTCTAGACTTAGGCTTAAAAACATGGTGTTAGAGGGTTAAAACTTGAAACAGACCCCGAACGGCCCCGTAGGTGGCACCAACACCTCCCACGGGACCAATGTAACTCGTAGGAACTGACCCCGCAGCTGCGGGACTCTCGGTTTGAGAATACGATGATACTTTACATATTTTTATACTTAGGCTTCTAAATATGGCGTTAGAGGGTGAAAACTCGAAACAGCCCCCGAACGGCCCTGTGGGTGGCACCAACACCTCCCACGGGACCAATGTAACTCGTAGGAACTGACCCCGCAGCCGCGGGACTCCCGGTTTGTGAATACGACGGTAATTTGCATATGTTTAGACATAGGCTTAAAAACATGGCCTTAGAGGGTGAGAACTCGAAACAGCCCACGAACGTCCCCGTGGGTGGCACCAACAACTCCCACGGGACCAATGTAACTCGTAGGAACTGACCCCGCAGCTGCGACACTCTCGGTTTGAGAATACGAAGGTAATTTTCATATCTCTAGACTTAGGCAAAACATGACGTTAGACGGTGAAAACTCGAAACAGCCCCCGAACGGCCCCGTGGGTGGCACCAACACCTCCCACGGGACCAATGTACTTAGTTGAGTTATGTACTTTTTGATTTCTAGGATTTGGGTAGATAGAATTTTGATAGGAATAAGTTTTTTTTTTTTTTTGCCCTACGAGTCCAAGATGACTCAAAGGAGATTTTGTCTCATATTTCCAAAGGGGGAGATTTAAGCCCTTATACCTTTGACTCACTTGAGTCTACATTGTATAAGTGCCCATCTAGTTTGGAAATTGTGACAAAATTGTGTCTACCTAGAAACCAAAGAGCCTCAGAAGTTGGATTGCCTATCCATCTCTCTTTCTTGTTATGATCAAGAGACTATTGCCAACACTCACACACTTAGAATTCATCTTTTGCACATCATATTGCATAAGTATGTGTGTATATGTGTTGTGTGTGTTTAAATCCCTAAGTTTGATTTTTAATAATTTTTTGGGATTTTTAAAACATTTTTAAATCATGTTTTTAATAATTAAATCTTGTTTTAAAAAATTTTGGGGTCAATCTCTTAATATGACTTGTTATTTTTTATGGCCTAAAGTTACCTTGGGTAGAATCCGAAAGCGGCAGAGACTTCAAGGTAGTCTTTGTAATTAGTTTAGACGCGCGTTTAACAACTCATAACTGGCCAGCACCTGTCTGCCTCTGATTGGTTAGATTTGTGTTTCTTTACTGAGACATTAGTCGCGTGTGTTTTCAGCCCTTGGATCATTTCTTATCAATGGTCTGCATGTTGCCTTGATGAATCCCCGTGTAACTCTTTAAGCCAATCGGCGCTCGTTTAAGCACCGCCTTGTGTGAGCCATTAGATTCAAGTCAATCTAAATTGACTCAATCTCAGCCCTTCGTTTGGATCAGATATCTCGAACCTTCCTCTCACCCTATAAAAAGGGGCCTTCTCTCAGACTTAGAAGATTTTTTTGCCATTTCATTTCCTCAAAGTATTGAGAGAGAAGAGAGAAACCAGAGAGAGAAGAAAGTTAGAAACCCTAACTTCGTCCAAATCCTCTTCAAACCTAACCCAAACACTTCTTCAAAACACCATAGCCAAAAACACCATCCTGAGTGTTCTTGAGTGTTTGAGAGTTTGAGTTGACTTATTTTGGTTGCTGTAACCTTGTGTTCGTGAGATCTTGTTTCCAACTTAGACTTTTACTTAGATCTAGTTTCTATTTCCATAGAAATCTCAGATCTGAGTTATTCATGTTACATTACACTTAGTTTCATTTTATTTCTCATCTTGAGAAATATATTGTTGATTGTTTTCTCTAAAACGTTTTCTTACTTTGAAATCAACAATAAAATGCTTTCTATTTCTTGTTCTTGTAAACTAAACCTTTGACCTAGTTTGGAATCTCACTTGGAGGTTTTCAATCTCAAAAAGTTTTTTTTTAAAATTCTGAGATTGATTAAGACCTTGTCTGTCTTCCTAGCAAGGTATCCGTGGATTCTGGGATAGTTTGAAAGGTCAAAAAGGTTCAAAGTTTTCTAAGAAGAAAGAAAAAGAAAAGATAACTGTATATAGTGTAAACTGTAATTTGTTAGGACTGTTTGTACTTAATAAGCGTGTGTGTGTGTGTGCATGCATGTGTTAGAGAGCACCTTCACAAACACTTACACTCTACAACACGAAAAGTGTTGGTGATAAGATCTTGAGAACATAAGTCGACGTAAAGTGCTGGAACAAATCAAAAGTTAACAAACTGGGAGAACTACATCTACAATCAGAACTGCAGAGAAGTTTAAGGACACCAGAGGGTACATTCCTAAAGTTATATAGGTCTGAGTTGTCTACATGTTATTTATATAGTTTGTAACTCATATATTTGTTTTAGTGGATTTTTCATTTTACTCCGTAGAGGGAGTCGTGGATGTTTCCTCAATTGGTGAGGTTTTACCACGTAAAAATTGTGAACAGAAGCCTTCTACATTTTCTCATCTCATTCTTGGTTGTGCTGTGTTTAAAACTGGTTTAAATTATTTTTTAAACTTGTTGCTTAAATCTTGGATAGATCTCGTACATACTATTTTATTAAACACATCTTGTGATTAATCCTTTTTTATTTAAGAAAAGAGTTTCTTCAAAAAACAACTCGGAGTTACTTAAATAGTTTATTTTCATAAACGACTTTAGTAACGCATTTTTTCAGTATGAATTTATTCCCCAGATCATAGTGCTGATAGTGGATAACTGTGTGAGAGGAATAGTCATACCGACAGGTCGTTTGGGTAGGTTAGGTATGTGCACAGGCCCAAAGACTTTGTGTTATGTTCACCTCCAATATGTGCGATTTGATTAATGGTTCGAGGAGACATTCCAAACCGATTGTCCATGATTTGGTACGAGAGGTACTTGGACTGATAGAAGAGTACGTGAGTGCGCATTGTTAAGAGCAGTCCGAGAGATGTGGTATTATGTGTGTTTGTGTGTGTGTAGTGTGACATTAATATATGTACTCATGAATGTTTAATCTTACTTATGTGTGATAGTAAGGAGACTAGATAGTGTATATCCAAACAATGTGTAATCTTACTTATGGGTGATAGTAAGGAGACTAGATAGTGTATATCTACAATGATGATTAATATACCTATGTGTAAATATTAAAAGAGATAGATAGTGCAAATCTAAAGATGAAGTAAGTGTAAGAACTTAAAAGGTGAATACTGATAATAATTTAAGAGAAATGTTAATTACTAGTTGGCATGGAACGTACTATATGGGTGGTAGGGGATAAGTTAATGAGAAACTTAGCTAAAGGCTTAATGATAATTAAGGGTATATTATGGCGTACTATATGGTTAGTATGGGTAAGCTAGATTGGTTTATGGTTACTCAGATGCTTGAGACCTAGTTAGATTGGGTAGCTTGACTAGGGGGGACATTAAGTGCGCACTATAGATAAGAGGTGAGGAACACAAGTGAGGGTACGCAACCTAACATGTGTATATAATAATTGTTCATTTAAACTGCAATTTAAATACTTGCTAAGTTTTCAAAATGGTTTTTACTTGGGATCTGACCCGTACTTGCAAAAATATTATTAGGTGTCCAACCATAGGGACGCCTAGTTTGATGATCTATTCCAGGAATGTGTAGCTGCAGCACGTGTGGATATTTGTTAGATTCAAAATTAGACGCTTAGGTTACTTCATTCCTAGAGTAGGATGCAGTTCAATTATTTCAGTGGGGCATGTCTCCGCTTCAGCTAATTACTTTATTTCCTTTTTCAGTCTTTATATTTGTGGACTCAGTTTGATTTTATTAGATGGTTAGTTGGATTATATATTTGAAACCGATAGTTTATTCGGTACCATATTTTCCCAATTATTTATCTGGTGTTTAGTTCATATTATTTTACTGCATGGGTGGTTTGGTTATTGTGATTATTTCACTTATTGTAATTGTTTAATAAAAAGATAAAATTTGGCATCAGTCTTTTTAAATACTAGGTGGTTAGTTAAATTTAAAAAGTTTTCGATAGTGATGGTAAGAATGATCCAGATGAGATTCCTGTTTTAATTGGATGAAGGACTGAACACCTGATTTTTAATTAGACGGGGTGTCACACTATGTCAACAAATATTTCTAGGGAAATGGGTATTTGCCCTTAGGGTGGTGATATTCCCACCCCAAAATAATCTCCATAGCACCAAAAAATACAAAAATAATAGTTTTACCATCAAACACAACAAATTTACCCTTTTAATTTTGTTAAAATGTTTATTATACCCTTTCACATAGCCCTCCTTCTCCAAAGGCTCAAACCCTCCAAAAAAACTTCAAAACCCTCCTTCTCTAAGGCTCCTAGGTTCAAACCCTCATTCTCCAAGGCTTAAACCCTCCCAAAACTTGAAAATGCTCCTTCTCCAAAGGATGCTCAAAGTTTAGATTGGACTCATTATATTTAGTTTAGAGAAGAATCCTTGAGAAAGATTTATAAAAAAGATGTTAAGACTTCCTACGGTGACCCGTAAATGTATACGATGGTATACCACGGCTTTGCTTGGTCATGGACCCATACGATTTAAGTTGGTCTTATCAGTCATAATACGATCTCCCATAACCGTATAATATAGTATATTATGGCTTAACTTGGCCGCTTTAAGTTAAGTTTAACCGCCAACATAGGTCGTTACTCTCTTGTAAGTAACACGACTTAAGTTGGTCGTGAAAATACATGTCACGGTTTAGGTTGGTCGTTGTAAACCAAACCCTAGATTACCACGGTTTGGGTTGGTCGTTGCCTCTTTAGCACGATTATGGTTGGTTGTGGCTTCTTTATCATGTTTTGGGTTGGTCGTGTTCTCCTTAGCACGGTGTGGGTTGGTCGTAATCTTCTGACCATGGTTTGAGTTGGTCATGGTTTTCATCTGAGGTTTAATTTGGTTGTGGTTTTCATCAAGTGATCTCAAGTTCATTATTAGTTTCATGATTTTGTTATGGTTTTCAATCCGGTGATCTCAAGTTCCTTAATTATTTCATGATTTTAGTGGGTCGTGGTTTTAAATCAAGTGATCTCAAGTTCTTTTTTATATTTGGGTGGTGATATTCTCACCTCAAGTTCCTTTAGACATGTTGTTTATCATATAATCCTTTATTTTTTAAATAATGCAACAATGTTTAGTAATAAAACATACATAACAATTAGATTGTAAATTTGGTAATAAAACACTCTTGAACCACATTGTACAAACAATCACAATTATTAACAACCATAATTTTTACCACAATATTTAGTAATAAAATATACAAGCAATCACATTTATTAATAAAGTAATAAGGTTGGGCACAATATTTTCCGTGAAGTTGTAAGGGCACATCTTGTGTTAGGGTCTGGTTCGTCCTTCTCCTTCTGTGGTAGGTGACTTGGTTTGCTAGGTGTACTTGCTCATATCTATAGTTACATCTGTGATCCTATTTGTTTAAATTTATTTTTTCTTACCCTATCGCGTCAATTATTAGCAATCTAGAATTCCCCTTTATAATACTATCCTGTCATATATTAATATATTTATTTATTAATTTTGCTTGTCCTCAGGATGATCTTGCTCACTTAGTTGCATTTCAGACCCGATACTATGCTAAGTGAGATGCTTTTGAAAATGAATCTAGCAGTGGGAGTACGACCACAACATAGAGGAATGGAGTGGCACAATAGAGCACAATAGAATATTCGTCTCAATTGCGCAATAGAGACGAATGTTCTATTGCCCTCTATTGCGCAGCTCCATTGCGCTCTATATTGTGACCCTGCCCCCACTGCTAGATTCATTTTTTTGAAGCATCTCACTCAAAATAGTATCGGGCTCGAAATGCAGCTAAGTGAGCAAGATCATCTAGAGGACAAGCAAAATTAATAAATAAATTTATTAATATTTGACAAATTAGTATTATAAAGGGAAATTTAGATAACTAATAATTGACACGCTAGTGTAAAAAAATTAAATTTAAACAAATGGGATTACAGATGAACGTTTAGATATTGAGAAAGTATAACTTGCAAACCTCATTACCTATCACCTAATCACCGATGCAATCACATGTAGTCTACCAGCTCCCTATTTAATGGATCAACAATAAAATATGGGAATAAGAATTTAAAATAAGAATAATAGTACGAACTTAACAAACTAAAATGGGTAGAAAAACACGATCACCCGAAGCCGTGAGTTATTGCAATTAGCAGCCTAGTTAGGCCGTGAGTTATTAAAAATTACGGCCAATCCAAGTCGTGACTTATTGAATAATCACGAATAACTTAGGTCGTTGATATGTAAACTTTGTTGGTTTATTGCAACCGTGAATATGAGTGCCAGGGTTGAACTTGGTCGTGAAAACCCATCACATATGGTTACGAGAGAGCGGGGGAATCCAGTTTCAACAGACATGTATAAAAACTAGGGTTTGGTTATGTACATTGACTTAGAGTTCATTTTTGACGAAAACTAGGGTTTGGTTATGAAGTTATGCATTAGACATGTACAAAACACAGGTTTATAGATTAGACATGTATAAATACCAAGTATGTAATTTAGACATCTATAAATACACAAGTATATAGATTAAATGTGACACCCCGCCCAATTAAATATCGGGTGATTAGTCCTTTATAAAATTTAAAACAAAATGTTCAGTTGGTTCATTCTTAGCATCACTGTCGAAAAATGCAATAACTTATTTAATCACCTAATATAATTAAGCTAAGCGTCAAAACATTTTTCTTATTAATTAAAAACCATTTATTTACCAAACCAAGTTATTTAATGTAAAACATCCACGTACAATTAATTAATACACATATTGAATCAGAATCGCATGATGAAATAAATAAGACTGGATAAAATATCCCAGTTCAAAACTCTAAACCAAAACAATAGTAGCCTTCAATCCAAATGAAAATGAACGAGAAATAGAGTAATATAATCTCGGAAACTGTCTAAAGAAGGGGCGACACATGCCCTAATGAAAATGTCATAATGAATAGGAATGAAATAATCGAAGCGTCTAAATAAAGTCCTGCAGCTCCCACAACAGCTACAGCACGCCACGCAATCCGAAACTCTAAGCCTGATGTCCTTGTGGCTGAGCACCTGATATAATACATATATATAGCCAAAGAGAGAGAAGATGCAAGAAACGGGTCAGAGCCCGATGTGTAAAAATATTTGTTTAGCAAGTATTTAAAATTTGCAGTAAAGCAAGTATCAAGTACATGTTTGTTCGAACTCTCTCTTGAGATTCTCACCTCTCTTCTATTATGCACGTCTAACACGTATCTAAATTTTCTCCTTAGCTATACCTCCCATTATAACTAGTCTGAATCCACCCTAATAGTATTTACCCTCACTATTAGTCAACCCGTATCGCCCATAAAATACGTTATCCAATTAGCCTATGACGAAAAGCTAATTAATACATTTTCCATTTTCATAATGATTCAAGTATACGATTAGAATTTTCTTAACAAATTTTCCTGCCCATATTCATTACTATACACATTAGATTGATTCACAAATCTCATACATATATACATATAGTCACATCTGCCCTATATATATATATATATATATAACATGATACTGCACCCCCGGGCTATATCCCATTAGCGTACCTATTCAATATACTGTACCCCCGGGTTATCACCCTTTAGTACACTTATTTAAATAATTTTGTACCCCCGGGTTATCACCCATTAGTACACTTACAATACATTTTTGTACCCCCGGGTTATCACCCATTAGTACCCTTATAATAATAAAATTCTCATACCCCCGGGTTATCACCCATTGGTGCCTTTAATAATAATAATAATAATACATAATAGGCATACACACGTCCTATTATAATAAATAGGTATTTCCCTCACCTACATATATGCTCCTCTTAGACATTTTGATTTCAACATTCCGTAATAGTTATTGGGTTATTCTCCCTCTCAAAATCTCTACGGTATATTATCTCCGTACCTAATTCATTAAAGTATTTAACTCCTCATACTTCTTCCGAAATTCTGCCTTACTTAAGTTTATTATTAGAAAATATATTTCTCATTTCTGAACTAATAAACTCAAAGCTGGGGCCTAAAAGAAATTATCAAAACTTCACTCTGTCGCTTGAACGAGATGGCAAGTCGTTTGAACGACTGTCACATGTCGCTCGAACGACTTCGCGCGAGATTGCAATCTCGCTCGAACGACTTCGAGCGACTTCGCGCGAGAATTCACTATTTGTCCCCTGCCCAGATTTTCCAACGTTTTCCACCATTTTTAACCTCAAATCTTATCATTCAACACTCCAAACTCCAAATAAATAGTTCTACATCGAACCCCATCAATAACATATGAATTCTAACATCCTAGAATCATCAATTCATTACGAATCATTCATAAAACGTGAAATCCCCAATTTAAATTTATCAAAACCCTAGTTCTTCCAATACATGTTCAAGAAGCCATAATTTCCATATTTTTTCTACATATAAATTCCTTAAAACGTGATTTTCAGTTTACATACAATTAGGGTTTCAATCTAATAAATCACACAATTTATTTACACATTCAAATTCCTCAATTTCACCATTTTTATAACCTATAACATGATCCTAACAATCCTACACTAACATGAATCAAATCAATACCGAAATATAGCAAGTTATAAACACTTGCCTTGAGTGAGTAGTTTGATTTCTTGATGATGTTGGTATGGGTGTGTTCCCCTCGTCCCGATCTACACGGTGGTGGTGGTGGTGGTTGTGCAAGGTGATGTCTATTTGGCCCTCTTCGCTTGGCAAAAGCTCTCCCTCACACTTCCTATGTCCGTTCTTAATTTCTCCAGCTTTCTAACCCTAATGCAATTGTTTTGGCTGATAAATTAAGTCCTAATTTTCGTCCATTAATCAGGCCTAAAAATCCATTTTACCATAATGCCCTTTTAGGATGCCGGTTAGGCCTAAAATTGCCCCGGGATCCAAACTAAACACTCGAGTATACTATTTTGACTATCTCGACCCTTCCGGACTCAACGGTACACTCGAAATCATCATACGAATTACTGAAAATAATTGATATATTTATTCCATCAATTTAGTCCCGACACGACTCACACGCGCGTTTGACTTAATTCACTAAACTATCGTATTATTATCTCTTGACAATTTATCAAAGTGTATAGTTCCATATTACATATCGCACAGTAATATTAAACTTAATAAGTATTAACCCTTAGCACGCTAGTTAATATTTAATTTTATTAGATCCAGATTAATTAACAATTTAATTGTTCACATTTAAATTTAATTAATCCCGTTGTAATAAAAACCCCTTAATTATTTAAATCATAAAAAATGTGGGGTATTACATACTTCCCCCCTAATAAGGGAATTTCGTCCCGAAATTCGGAAAAATATGGCATACTTGGTATGAATAAATCTGGATATTTTTCACCCATATCCGCCTCACGCTCCCAAGTAGACTCCTCCACATTGTGATGTTGCCACTTCACCCGAACAAGTGCAACTATCTTTGACCTAAGCCTCCTCTCATTATAATCTATAATAGCTACCGGTCTCTCCTCATATGAACTATCTGGTTGTAGTTCAATCTCCTCAATTGCGATGTGAGTGTGTGCCAACTCATCTCGAAGGTATCGCCTCAATGACGAAATGTGGAACACATCATGGATATGATGCAACTGCTCCGATAATCCCAATTTGTATGCCACTGGTACGACTCTCTCTATAATAGGGAATGGTCCCACATATCTCGGAGCCAACTTACCTTTCTTCCCAAATCTCATTACCCCCTTCATCGGAGATACTCTCAACAAAACCTGGTCCCCCACTGCGAACTCACGGAAGAACCTTTTTGCATTGGCGTAGCTTTTTGTCTGTCCTGAGCTACCCGTATGCGATTTCGAATCATCTCGATCCTGCTCGACGTCTCCTGAATTACTTATGGCCCGAGTAGCTTGTTGTCTCCCACCTCTAGCCAACAAACTGGGTAATGACAAGGTCTGCCATACAATGCTTCGAACGGGGCCATGCCAATAGTAACCTGATAGGAGTTGTTATAAGCGAACTCTTCCAGTGGAAGATACTACTCCCAACCTCCCCTGAAATTAAGGATACACATGCGTAACATGTCCATGAGCATCTGATTAGTGCGTTCAGTCTTCTCGTCGGCTTGCGGGTGATATGCTGTACTCAACCGCAACTCGGTACCCATAGCTTCCTGGAAGCTTTCCCAAAAATGAGATACAAATATCTTGTCTCTATCTGACACGATGTTAAGAGGTACACCGTGCAGTCTCACTATCTCTGTAATAAATAGCTGAGCATACTGTCCTGATGTGTAGTCTGTCCTAACGGGCAAGAAGTGGGCTACCTTCGTTAACCGATCTACAATAACCCATATAGAATCATGCCCCCTCTGCGAAGTGGGCAACCCGGTGATAAAATCTATGGAAATGCCTTCCCATTTCCAGGTAGGAATCTCCAACGGCTGAAGTAAACCTGGTGGTCTCTAATGGTCCACTTTCACTAGCTGACAAAGTGGTACACTTGGATACGAACTCTGCGATATCCTTTTTCATCCCGATCCACCAATACTGTCGCCTCATATCCTGGTACATTTTGTCCCCACCGGGATGTATCGCAAAATGGGACCCATGAGACTCCGTCATTACTTCATATCGAAGGTCCTCCCCCTCTTGAACAATGAGCCTCCCATTGAAGTGCAAATGACCCTCAGAACTTACTGAATAAGACTCGGCTACCCCGGCTTAAAGCTGCCTAATTTGATCTTGACAGAACGAATCCGCTGCCTGTGCATGTACTATTTGCGTAATAATATGAGGTGTAACTGTCATCGCAGACATGAATGATCGGGCCACATAATCGTGATGTCCCAATTCCTTCCATCTTTCTTTCCACACCTCGGTCGTCTCATCGACCGGCTTGCGGTTAAATGCATCAGCAACTACATTAGCCTTTCCCGGATGATAGTGTATTTCGAACTGATAATCTTTTACAAACTCAATCCACCAGCGTTGACGCATATTTAAATCCTTCTGCGTGAACAAGTACTGTAGTGGCTTGTGGTCTGTAAATAAGCGAAATTGTTCTCCCAATAAGTAATGCCTCCAAATTCGAAGCGCAAACACAACTGCTGCCAGCTCTAAGTCGTGAGTGGGGTAATTATTTTCATGAGGATTAAGCTTTCGGGAAGCAAAAGCTATGGCCTTCTCCTCTTGCTGGAGTACTCCCCCAAGCCCCTGTAATAATGCGTCAGTATAAACCAGGTATTCCACTCCCGCTATGGGAAGTGTTAAAATGGGTGCTGAAGTTAACTTGTCCTTCAGCTCATCAAATGCCAACTAGCATGCATCGTCCTAAACAAACGGTACACCCTTACGAGTCAAATTTATCATAGGACCCGTAATCTTTGAGAATCCCCGAAATAAACCGTCTGTAGTATCTGGCTAATCTCAGAAAAATCCGCACCTCTGTCGGTGTTGTGGGCTGTCCCCACTCCCTCTCCGCTGACACCTTACTAGGGTCTACAGATATCCTTTTTTCTGATACAATATGTCCCAAAAACTGTACCTCCCACTGCCAAAACTCACACTTCTCGTATTTGGCATACAACTCATGCTCTCGTAGGGTCTGTAGAACCATACGTAAATGCTCGGCATGTTCTTCTTCAGTGAGGGAATAAATCAGGATGTCATCAATGAAGACAATGACAAACTGATCTAGGAACTCTCTGAATACTCTATTCATTAAGTCCATAAATACTGCTGGGGCATTGGTTAGCCCAAATGGCATAACCCTGAATTCGTACGATACATACCTCGTTAGAAAAGCAGTCTTGGCCACGTACTGCTCCCTGATGTGTAGCTGATGGTACCCGGATCTCAAATGTATCTTCGAGAAGTGGGCTACTCCTCTCAGTTGATCAAACAAGTCATCGATCCGAGGTAACGGATACCTTTTCCATATTGTGACTTTATTAAGTTCCCGATAATCAATACAAAGCCGTAGGGACCCATACCTTTTCTTTACAAGCAGAACTAGGGCACCCCAAGGCGAGGTACTCCTACGGATGAAGCCCTATCCCAACAACTATTCTATGTGATCCCGTAGCTCCCTCATCTCTGCCTGAGCCATATAGTAAGGTGCACGTGCTATCGGACGAGTTCCTGGTGCTAAGTCTATCACAAACTCGATCTCCCTACTCGGAGGCAACCCGTGCGTATCCTAAAATACATCAGCAAACTCACAGATGACCGAAATTGAATCGAGTGGAACTACGACTGTAGAAGTCTCATCCTCTATATAAAACAAGTGGGTGGACGACCCTCCCTCCGAGCGAGGCATCGCCACTAAGAACATCTCCTGGCCTGGAATGGCGAACACAATACTCCTACTGAAGCAATCAATCATGGGCCTATACTCGACTAACCAATCCATACCAATAATGATGTCGTACTCGAACATATCTAATACTAGCATATCAGCCGGTAAGATTAAGCTGCCAATCTCTATGCCTACTCCCCGACATATAAAGAAAATCAATGACCCATTACCCAGTGGTGAGTCTACACAAGTCACTGTACTCTCTGCCGTGCTTAACAACCTAGTGGCCTTTGCAAAGCTAGTGGCTATAAAAGAGTGTGATGCCCCCGTGTCAAATAAGGTACGACCCAAAGTACCATAGATAGAAAACTTACCCTCCACTGCGGGTGGTGCCTGTGGAACTACGGCCTGGTGGACGTTACAGAAACGTCCATACTGCAGCTGTCCCTGCTGCATCACAACTGCGGGTAAAGCTGGAACTGGAGTCGGCGCTGGTAGGGCGATGGGAAAAATGGGTCTCTGGGGATCCTGGTGAGCACCCTGCTGTCAAGGAACTATGTCCCTATCCGGGCACTCCTGTTTCTTATGGCCAGTCTTGCCATAAGTGTAACATTTCCCAATGAAGTTTCCTCCTCTCTTCCCCTGGTAGCCTCGGCCCGGTTGGCCGTTACCACCTCTACCTTGGCCCTGCTGGCCTTATTGTCCTCCCTAATGTTGACCCTGCAGCTAATTTTGTGGCTGGCCTTGCTGCTGGCCCTGTGGATGGCCCTGGTGGCCCTGTCTCCAACCCCCATGACCATGCCTGAACCCTACAGAATGGAACCTCTTAGCAGACTCCCCCTGCTGGGAACCCTGCCTCTGACTCTGCTCAACTGGTACTCCACTGGAATTTACTCCCCCTGTCTTTCCCAACTGGTGGGGATCTCCTCCTCGCTTGCTTCCCTTAGCATGAAAGCGTTTGTCCTGACAATGCAATAAGGTTGCATTCAGAACGTCGGTATATGAGTGTAGGGAAAGGTTACCGAATAAATGTTGTCGTATCTTCCAAGTCAAGCCATCCATGAACATCGGAATGCGCTTCTCTTCAGTAGGCACCTCCTCCGGTACCATGTTTGTCAATCGTGTAAACTCTTCCTCGTATTCCGCAATGGTCTTCCCTTCCTAGGTGAGGTCTAAAAGTTTTCGTCTCATCTTAGTCTTGACGGCGGAAGGAAAATACTTGCGGTCAAACCGCACCCAGAAATCATTGATAGTCATCAAATATCGCTTCTCGGTAGTAATAGTGGACTCCCACCACTGTAAGGTTGCCCCTCTCAGCTCGAAGGTAGCCAAAACCTACCTTTGAACCTCTGTGCACTCATGCATGCGAAGATGCCGCTGTATGTCCTTCTTCCATTGACTCGCGGTAACCACATCTGAACTGCCCAAGAACTCTGGGGGACAAGCCCTCTGAAAGGACTCTCTAACTCTCTCCCATGCAGTGGGAAATGGATGCACTGGAACTGGTGCCACTGCCTGAACCTGGGGTGGGGCCTGCTGAACCACCGCTAAGGCTGCATTTATCGCTTGTGCAACTATCGCGGCAACATCTGTTGCTTTCATTATCCCCTGAGCCTGTATGGCCGGCTGTTCTGGCTGGGCCTGTCGGTCTCTTGGCGCACGTCGAGGAGGCATCTGAGATGAGAAAGAATATTATTAGTCCACAGTTATTTCAAAATCTCAAATAGCTGAAGACGTAACCGCAATATATAAGATCACAACAGTCCTAAAAATAGGGCTCTATATCAAAGGACGCAAAGCTGAAAACATAATAGCCGTACAGATCCTATTGGACACTAGAACCTGATGCTCTGATACCACCTGTAACACCCCGCCCAATTAAATATCGTGTGATCAGTCCTTTATAAAATTTAAAATAGAATGTTCGGTTGGTTCATTCTTAGCATCACTGTCGAAAAATGCAATAACTTATTTAATCACCTAATATAATTAAGCTAAGTGTATAAACATTTTTCTTATTAATTAAAAACTATTTATTTACCAAACCAAGTTATTTAATGTAAAACATCCACGTACAATTAATTAATACACATACGGAATCAGAATCGCATGCTGAAATAAATAAGACTGGATAAAACATCCCAGTTCAAAACTCTAAACCAAAACAATAATATCCATCAATCCAAATGAAAATGAACAAGAAATAGAGTAATATAAATCTCTGAAACTGTCTAAAGAAGGGGCGACACATGCCCTAATGAAAATGTCATAATGAATAGGAATGAAATAATCGAAGCGTCTAAACAAAGTCATGCAGCTCCCACAACAGCTACAGCACGCCACGCAATTCGAAACTCTAAGCCTGATGTCCCTGTGGCTGAGCACCTGATATAATACATATATATAGCAAGAGAGAGAGAAGATGCAAGAAACGGGTCAGAGCCTGATGTGTAAAAATATTTGTTTAGCAAGTATTTAAAATTTGCAGTAAAGCAAGTATCAAGTACATGTTAGTTCGAACTCTCTCTTGAGATCCTCACCTATCTTCTATTGTGCACGTCTAACGCGTATCTAAATTTTCTCCTTAGCTATACCTCCCATTATAACTAGTCTGACTCCACCTTAATAGTATTTACCCTCACTATTAGTCAACCCGTATCGCCCATACAATACGTTATCCAATTAGTCTATGACGAAAAGCTAATTAATACATTTTCCATTTTCATAATGATTCAAGTATACGATTAGAATTTTCTTAACAAATTTTCCTGCCCATATTCATTACTATACACATTAGATTGATTCACAAATCTCATACATATATACATATAGTCACATCTGCCCTATATATATATATAACATGATACTGCACCCCCGGGCTATATCCCATTAGCGTACCTATTCAATATACTGTACCCCCGGGTTATCACCCTTTAGTACACTTATTTAAATAATTTTGTACTCTTGGGTTATCACCCATTAGTACACTTACAATACATTTTTGTACCCTCGGGTTATCACCCATTAGTACCCTTATAATAAAAAAATTCTCACACCCCCGGGTTATCACCCATTGGTGCCTTTAATAATAATAATACATAATAGGCATACACACATCCTATTGTAATAAATAGGTATTTCCCTCACCTACATATATGCTCCTCTTACACATTTTGATTTCAACATTCCGTAATAGTTATTGGGTTATTCTCCCTCTCGAAATCTCTACGGTATATTCTTTCCGTACCTAATTCATTAAAGTATTTAACTCCTCATACTTCTTCTGAAATTCTGCCTTACTTAAGTTTATTATTAGAAAATATATTTCTCATTTCTGAACTAATAAACTCAAAACTGGGCCCTAAAAGAAATTATCAAAACTTCACTCGGTCGCTTGAACGAGATGGCAAGTCGTTTGAACGACTGCCACATGTCGCTCGAACGACTTCGCGCGAGATTGCAATCTCGCTCGAACGACTTCGTGCGAGAATTCGCTGTTCGTCCCCTGCCCAGATTTTCCAACGTTTTTCACCATTTTTAACCTCAAATCTTCTCAGTCAACACTCCAAACTCCAAATAAACAGTTCTACATCGAACCCCATCAGTAACATATGAATTCTAATATCCTAGAATCATCAATTCATTACAAATCATTCATAAAACGTGAAATCCCTAATTTAAATTTATCAAAACCCTAGTTCTTCCAATACATATTCAAGAAGCCATAATTTCCAGATTTGTTCTACATATAAATTCCCTGAAACGTGATTTTCAGTCTACATACATTAAGGGTTTCAATCTAATAAATCACAGAATTTATTTACACATTCAAATTCCTCAATTTCACCATTTTTATAACCTATAACATGATCCTAACAATCCTACACTAACATGAATCAAATCAATACCGAAATACAGCAAGTTATAAACGCTTGCCTTGATTGAGTAGTCTGATTTCTTGATGATGTTGGTATGGGTGTGTTCCCCTCGTCCCAATCTACACGGTGGTGGTGGTGGTTGTGCTAGGTGATGTCGATTTGGCCCTCTTCTCTTGGCAAAAGCTCCCCCTCACACTTCCTATGGTTGTTCTTACTTTCTCCAGCTTTCTAACCCTAATGCAATTGTTTTGGCTGATAAATTTTCGTCCTAATTTTCGTCCATTAATTAGGCCTAAAAATCCAATTTACCATAATGCCCTTTTGGGGTGCCGGTTAGGCCTAAAGTTGTCCCGGGATCCAAACTAAACACTCGAGTATACTATTTCGACTATCTCGACCCTTTCGTACTCAACGGTACACTCGAAATCATCATACGAATTACTGAAAATAATTGATATATTTATTCCATCAATTTATTCCCGACACGACTCACACGCGCGTCTGACTTAATTTACTAAACTGTCGTATTATTATCTCTTGACAATTTATCAAAGTGTATAGTTCCATATTACATATCGCACAGTAATATTAAACTTAATAAGTATTAACCCTTAGCACGCTAGTTAATATTTAATTTTATTAGATCCATATTAATTAACAATTTAATTTTTCACATTTAAATTTAATTAATCCCGCTGTAATAAAAATCCCTTAATTATTTAAATCATCAAAAATATGGGGTATTATATTAAACTTGTAGAAAAAGACATGCATATAGATTTGAAATACATACATGCGTATTTTGTGATTATGGAGTTAGGATCTGATTGTGACGTTATTGAGTTAGGGTTTGAAGTGTTAGTAGTAGAGAGAAAAGAGTATAGCATAGAGAGATGAATGAAAAAATAAATAAATTTTTAATTTTGACTTTGTATAATGGAGTTTGAAATTGCAGTGTTGAGTTTTTTAGTGTTAGTGAGATTTATAATTAATTTTTTATAGTGTTTTGTAGTAAGGGATATTAATGAGATTATTTTTGAATGAAAATATCACCACCATTGCCTCTATTATTTCAGCTTAAAAGTTGTGGTCGTACACCATTGATGACACTATCTTACTCTTTTCTGACCAAAAACTTCGGCAAGATATCCACAAATCAAAAGGACTGTGAAGGCTGATCATGTTCACCATCACAAACATTATTTATGAACGCTTGCTAGTTTTGCTCCAGTTCAGCCCAACACATGTACCTCAGTTCAACGACCTTTGCATGATCGGTTGTTAGTGTACTCAGATATGGATGGCTATTTAATCCACCCATGTGAAACAGAGGTCAATGTGGTATCAGTAGCTGCCCGCTTACCCAGTCTGCTCCAAGGTCTGTTTATTGGCCAAAATTTCCAATAAATCACTTTGTCGAGGATTAGCCTATAGCTTATGAACATCGACCATAAATTGAGTGCGACTCTCGATTGGAAAAAGTTACATTATCAACTTAGGCGAACAGGCCCTTGCCATTCAGTCACTTAATAGTTTAGTGGGTTCAATTTTTGGTTCGGTTGTGCAGCGAAGAGAGATGGACATAATAACGAGAACTAAGGAAGCAAATTAATTTAATTCCCAAGTAAAATAGGGAGAAAATGTCCGTACCTAAGGCAGTAAAAAAGGTGCCCTCTTTGAATACGAAAAAATATAGTACTCTTAGATTATTCATAATGGTCGATGCTCGGGAAGAGTATTTTTACGAAACCAAAAGTGAATTTGGCATTCATGAATAGTATGCTTTCACAATGATGAAGTAAGATAATTTGTAAAAATAATTTCAATGAACTATAATTGTTCATAAGAACTAAAATTATTATTTTCTTACGAACAATATTTGTTTCTATTAATTGTTACGAACTAATGGAATCTGTAAGAACTCAAATATCTAATAAAATTGATTATTTATATTTGACACTAACTTCCTATTAAATTCAAAAGTTCGTAGAAATTCTTACGGATAAATGAAATTCGTAGAAACATTTGCAAAGTTAGTAGCCTTTCAGTAAATTTAGAGAACCACGGCTTATTCTTCTACGAAATTTGTCCAACTCAACCCATTACTGTAACCCTCAAAATTTGTAAACTTACAACTTCTGTGGATTTTCGCATTCCCATTGTGGATGCTCTTAGGTATGAGCTTGAAGGTAACTTTATACCTCTCTCTCACATCCTTACTTTGAGAAATGACATTCTACCGGAGCCACACTTGGTCACACAAATCTATATAAGTATTTTGGTGGCTTGATTTATAATAACTTTGCGAGGTTGCCAGACAACGATTATGGGTCTTGCCAATTGAAATTGACTATATTTAGCTAAAAAATATCAGACTATTGTGGTACGCTCGAATGAAATAACTAAGAAGGCTTTTTGTGAAGTGCTAAATTATTTTTTATTTTAAGATTACCATGGACTACAAATTTAAAAGGTGAAATTGCGGTAAAAGAACAACAAATATGATTAAAGAAGATGACAAAAGTGGATTTAAAAAGTAAAAGAAAAATAAAACAAATCAATAGTAAGATAAAACAATCAAAATGCTAAAAATTTGAAGTTAAATTGCAAATTAAATTGAAATAAGAGCTATATATAAACTTACAAACTCATTTAAAAAAAATAGACTAGTAAAAGAAGAAACAAATTAGTAAAATAAAAGTGAAGTAAAGCAATTTGTTTTGGAGAGTCTACTTGTAATTTTGTCCTATAATTATTTATTTATAATTCTCTGCAATAACTGTTTTTCTTTCCTTCAAGTAACTTCCAATTTGAATTCAAATTAATTATCTGGGGGCTACTCTTATTTCTATCCATGTTACTTCTAATTTGAATTCGATATAATCATTTACAATAACTACCTCCTATTGCCTCCAAATAATCTCTAATTCGAATTATAATAATAAAAACCTTGAACCACCCTTAACTTCCATTTAACAACCTCTGACTTCTCTCAATTTCCATCCGGGTGTTGAAAATAACCAGACGATAAAAATAATAAAATATGGTATAAACATACTCCATACACCACTTGAATTTTGAGAAAAGATTTAGGTGGTGAGAACTTGATAATTACAGTCGTAAATAAACTTCATCATAAATTCAACCTTTAACTTCGAAGGTCATCACAGATAGTCAATAATCTCAACCATTTTGAACTTCAAAGGTCACTAAAGATGGTGAATAATCTCAACTTTTTTCAACATTGAATGTCACCAATGATGGTGAATAATCTCAACCTTTTCATCTTCGAAGGTCACCAAAGATGGTGAATAATATCAACCTCAATAACTTCAAAGGTCAATAAAGATGATGAATAATCTCAATCTTTTTTCACCTTCGAATGTCACCAAAGATGATGAATAATATCAATCATTTTAAACTTCTTCCATATGACCATGGATTCATATTTTTCAAGCCATTTAGTTTATAAATTATGCAAAGACATTGGTCTACCTAATTCCTATCGACCACCACTGTGATTCACTATTTGTAATGGCCGATTCAAAAACTTTAAGGAAGCCGTCGTTCTTTGTTTCAAAGCATAAATTCTAGATAATTTTGAACATCATCTTTAAACCTAAATTTGGGTTTGGATACATAAATTATGGACCCCCCTAGTTTTAAAATTCTTTGATGGTTTTCTAGATCCTCGAGTTTTGATTCAGCATTGCAAAATTATAATGAAAAAATGTAAGAATTATTATTAAACCCGTTCCATTAATTCGTGGATTTTTTTTGCCATTGATTTTTTGTGAAACATATTCTTTATAGGATTTTGGTTTTATAGGAGGTGTTAAAACCAAATTATAAAGATAGGAGGCAAAATCATTTACACTTTGTGCTAATTTTTTTGTACTCCTTTACATTACAATAAATTGTTCTGATATATTTTGATTTAGAATGAGAATGCCTCATTTTGTCGCCTTGACAATTACATCCTCCTTGACAATGAATTTAGAAGATTATTGGCCCTAAATTATTCCAAGAGGGGGGTGGGTGGGTGAATTGGCATATCGAAAATTAATTGACTTTTTGCAAATTCAAGTATCTTTCTTTCTTTTTACAAATCATTTTATTGATTTTCCAACTTGGATAAACATTCTTAGTTAGTTAATAAAATAATTTATCTTTTGTTTCGTGCATTCGTAAACATTCACGTTCATATTCAAGCAATATAGACATGAATCATATTAAAGTAAAGAATGAATATAAAGACGTAAGGGAGGAGAAATGGATCGAAGATTTTTATGTGGTTCGACATTACCTACATCCATGCTGAGATGATACTCAAGAAGATCTACCATCTCCGGTTCACTAAGGTAGAACCAACAACTACAGAAATATTTATCGCACCCCATGGGATTTACGACACTCTTTAGGATTTACAACACCTCATCGGAACAAACTGCATTAAAAAATTTATCACACTTATTATAATTTACCACAACTTAACACTACCAGCCTTGAAGATGCAATTGACTTCTTCATGGATTTTTGGGTCGCCATAGACCGAGGCTCTCACGGGATCACCATAGAGCAGATACAATGATTTATTTGGTTGTTTTTATAACTTGAACTTTTTTTCTCTGTGATGAGTAAATGTAAAAAATTGAAGTGCAATACAATCTTCTTTATCTTTGGATTCACCAATACGAGCTTGCTTGGAAGGTTATCGAGATTAGTACCTTTGCTGTTGTGGTTTTGGGGGATTAGTTATTATAAAAAAAACATTAAATTTCTTTATTGTTTGGTTTCAAATGGTTCTTTTGGTTTGGTAGGATTTTTTTTATTAAGAGCAATCTTTTGAAATGGTTCAAAGATCATATCATCAAGACGATGGAGTTATACTTCGGCGATATGTTGATAAAGATTCTAAAGGTACAAAATTATGTTAAATATTTAAAAAGAACTTTTGACACTATTGACCATTATAAGATGAAGCTCAATCCAGCCAAGTGTGTCTTCGATGTCGGTGCAGGAAGATTTAGGGGCTTCATAGTCAATCAATGGGGCATTAAGGCTAACCCATACAAGATAAAAGCATTGATCAATATAAAAACTAAAAGACTCCGAAGATATCCAAAGAGTGACAAGTAGAGTTGTTGCTCTCAATTAGTTCATCTCCTGAGCAACCGATAAGTGCTTTCCTTTTTTGGAAAAATGTTTGTATGGGAAGGAGAATGCGAGAGAGCGTTTAAAGAACTGAAAGCATATTTGGGTTCACCAATGCTTATATCTCGACCCATTTATGGGGAGAAACTATATTTTATGCTATCTCAGGATTGGTAATAATCGTCGTGATCATCCGAGAAAATAATAAGAGCCATATTTTGGCTTATTATAATATCAAAGCATTATAAGGGACAAAGACGAGATACCCAAAGATGGAAAAACTCTCATACGCCTTGATACATGAATCAAGAAAAATGAAGCCTTACTTCTAAGCTCATATGATGGTAGTGCTCACCGACATGCCTCTCCAATAAGTCATTCATAAACCTGATAAATTGAGTAGGAAATGACTTGGTAGGTTGAATTGGGAGAGTTTGATAGCATCTATCAACTAAGAATCATAATCAAGGGACAAGCATTGGTTTTATGGAAAAATTCACATAGGAATCAGTGGATGAGACCAATGTTTAAACACAAGTTGAGGGCTCAGAACAAACCTAAAACTCAAAATCGATAGCAAATGAGAACGCGATGGGCGACACTGCAGTTTGTGTTAAAGGACAAATTTATCGCTTAAAAATGGTGTCCTTGCTGAAGGTCCTTTCTTATCGGATATGCTAGTTTGGAGTTTACTTGTTGATGGCTCATCCTGTACAGTCAAGAGTGGGGTCAGACTAATCTTGTTGGCCCTAGATGATATTGATATCGAATAATCTCTAAGGTTTAACTTTAAATCATCTAACAATGAGGATGAACTTCAAGCCGTATTTGCAGGACTTGCACTCGTGAAGAGTTTTGATGTCGACCAACTTATTAACCACAACGATTCACAGATGTAGGATACCAAATTTTAGGAATCTATGATGCAAAAGATGAAAAAATGTCCAAATACTTGCAAAGAGTAAATATGACACTAGCAATTTTCCAAGGGGTAAAAATGAAGAGAATTCCAAGGAGTGAGAACGGAAGAACATACGCCTTTGCAAGTCTTGCATCAGCCACAAAATTGAAAATTTGAAGAGTAATTCCAGTCGATGTTCTCCAGGAGCTAAGATTCGAGTGAGAAGAAGGTGACACTACATAATGTTTTGACTTGAACATGGAACCATCTTGGATGGATCCAACCATTGAGTACACGAGGGATGGAAAGCTCCTAGAAGGAAAGACCAAAATAAGAAAGGTATGCTATTGAGCTGCGAAAATAATTATAATAGGAAAAATATTGTACAAAAAAAGTCATATTCTCCCACTTTAGAGGTGTGTTCACCCAACGAAAGTAAGTTATATGAGCAAAGATATTCATTAGGGAATTTGTGAGAGCCATATCGGAGGAAGATCATTAGCAAAGAGAATCGTCACTCAAGGTTACTATTAGTCGAACTTGGTTAAGGACGCAGTCGAGTACGTACTCAAATGCAATAAGTACCAGCACTTTACCAATATACCTCACTAACGCCACTAGCCATTCTCTCCTATCTCAACCCCATAGCATTACCCGTGTTGACAATAAAAAATGGAAATTAAAAAACAAATACCGAATCCATTTTCCCTTGACAGACGCGAATGTTTGTCATAATAAATATTTTTTTCAAGTGTTGTTTCACACCAACGATTATTATTTTAGTTTTGAGTTTATTTTAACCCAAGTTTACAACCGTAAAAACTTAACGTAATGTAATTTTTTTGAAATTTTGACTTTATTATTATACAAAATTTTGGTTTAAAACGTAGAACTTAATTAACATGCATACGTAGTATGCGACGTTTATGATTTTTTTTTGCTTTAACCTTAATTAAAAAAATTAATCAATTTAAAAATCCCAATATTTTTTTAATGCTATTTTATTAATTTATTAAAAATATGGGCATGACATCTTACAGGAGGATTACGTAATAAACTCTAGGCCCAGGTGTAAGTTGGAATTGTAAGATAAAATGGAACATCGTATTACCAATGTTGCTCGACCACCCGTATGGTAAGAAATACAACCCAATATTGATAATACCCTAACTTATCGTAGTTGGAGCATTACCGATGATCAGGGTATACATGTAACTTATACTGAATAGAAAGTGGTGCCACATCGTAGTGGAAGTATCATGAGTTATTCTGAATGGTTAGTGTCTTTGGTGATTGTTTCGATGAGATTCTAGGCAAACACGAACCGGGTCCAAGAACTCCAACAAGGAATTCTAAGATAAGGACTTTTTCTTTGACTTATGACTATGGATGCCAAAAGGGATTTGATGTATTCAAATCAAGTTTTGGGACTTGTAGACTTGTTGATAGGGTAAAGCCTACTGGGCACAAGTGGACCTATAAGAAGTAATAAAAGAGATATAGATGAGAAGGTGCCTCTCGTAAAAGGGTTTACATAGAAAGAAACTGATTAACTAAGGGAAAACCTTCTTGTTATAACCATGATAAAGTCTGTTGGGATTCTTTTAACGTTAATCATGCCTTCTTGAACGATTGTCTGGACAAGTACATAGTAATAAGTAGAAAAAGAAAGGTGGTATAAACTTATGAAATTCATTTTTGGATTTAAGCTAACATCAAGGTCTTGGTCATTCGTCTTGATCGGGTAATCAAGTTTTAATCAAAACTAAAAAATTACTTATTCATATAAGAGGCATGACGAAAATATGGTGGTGTTTCTAAGTACAATTTATGGGTAATACTCACCTAATCTGGAACGAGGTGGGAGTATCTTCTTATATAGGAGTGCGGTTGTCCGGGTACTTTGATATATAATATTTAGGACATGCCATAAGATTTCGTTGTATCGGTTGCAAAGGATGTTGGCCTTATTCCTAGTCGATTACATCAAAGTTGTATACATGATTAACATTGGGATTCCATGAAAATATTTCTTTTCAAGTATGTAACCATTATATTTGGGAAGCAATGTCTTAGGACACTTGATTAGATAGAAGGAATGGGGACCTAATTCTTTAACGATGGGCAACCTCACAATGCTATATATTATGTTAAAAGATCAGAATCTGTTATGCCATAATCATTAGCCAACATATTCCAGTCTACTAGTCTTTCACCTTTTAGGCACAAAGTCTAATATTTTCAGTCAAATAAGGATTCCAAATTTCTACCTCGGACTATGTGTTTACCCAAGAAGGTTAAGCTATAAGTTGTAGGAATGTCAAGCAATCTTGGACTGCTGACTCCACCAAGGAGGCCAAAGTTATTTTCACTTTGGAGAAAACTAAAGAGGGTATATGGATCGGTTGCTCCCTAAGTAACTTGGGTGAGGTTCCTTCAAGTGCAATTGTCTATTACACTTTTAGTATTCATAGTGGTACATTTGCAAGTTCGAGAGGACCTATAACCCATAAAAGGGATTATCACATTTAGTGTAGGTTTCATTTAATTTGTGAAATTGAACAAGAAGGTGACGTATTTATAACCCATCTTGTATCGGATAACACTTGATTAATCCGTCTACCGATAGGCAACAAACTTTTATGTAAATGGGTCGGGAGTTGGATACATAACTTTACTATTAAGTGAAAGATTTTTGGGGTTTTATTCTTAAAACCATCACTACACCAAAACTGGTGAATGGTCATGACCAAAATCTTTGACCAAGATTGTGGGTCACGAACGTGAGCCTTGACCATTTAGAGCGCGATCAATTTCATGGGTCGCGGCCCAAGTCCATGACCAATTTGGGGTCACGACCACGAGGGGTCATGGAAGATGGTTGTGGACTTTGGCCGTGACCCACGCCGCGATGGGGAAAAAATGGTCGCAGCCAAAGTTCGTGACCCCCAACCGTGACGAAAAAAATTATGGCGGCCAAAGTCCGTGACCCATACCGCGAAGAAAAAAATGGTCGCGGTCAAAGTTCGTGACCCATACCGCGATAGTTTTTTATCACGATTGGGGGTCATGAACTTTGGCCGTGACCATTTTTAAGCGCTACAAAAAAAAATAAAAATTGTCATAAACAAGGTCTATGACCAAATTTAATTGTAATAAAAAAAATTATATTTTTTAGGTCCAATCCTAAAATTGGGGGTCCCGTAACTGCGCAGCCGGTTGGTACGTGTAACTTTGGACGTGCACGAGGTGTTGCAAATATTTATTATTGGTAATAAAAAATCTCAAATTGCTAATCGAGAACGTTGTTAATAAACTAACGTACACCCAAACTTAAAAATTATTATAAATTTTAATAATTTATAGGCCAAAAAAAATTGGGCAGAGTTTCCCCTATTTTCTTGACATTCCAAAATCTATAAATATAAAACTTGTTTATTATAAAGCCCGCACGGCCATAAAATTTAACAATCAAATTATAAAAGCCCGCACGACCATAAAACTAAACAATAAAACTATAAAAGCCCGCACGGCCGTGAAACATAAAAAATATAATCCTGAATGTCAACAACATTATATAAACAATCTTCATCTTGTAAACCATTGCCTTTTTCACGTGTTTCACATGCAAAAAAGCAAACGATACAATGTTATTCTGCAAAAAATAGGATACAAAAAAAATGATATCAGTAACCAAATCGTTCAAAAAAATTGTATTCAAGAAGAAAAATTGCATATATGAGTTATAATCATCAACATAACAGTTCTTGCGAGTTACTTTTGTCCCATGCAAGGTGTCGGTGCCACTCACGGGGCTGTTTCAGGGTTTCCCCCTCTAGCGCATGTTTTTAAGCCTAAGTTTAGACATTTTCAAATTATCATCGAATTCTCAAACCAGGATTTCGGTGACCATGCGATCAGTTCCTACGAGTTACTTTGGTCCCGTGCTAGGTGTCGGGGGCTGTTTCGAGTTTTTGCCCTCTAATGCCATGTTTTTAAGCCTAAGTCCTGATATTTTCTAATTATCCTCGTATTCTGAAATCAGGAGTCCCCTGGTCATGCGGTCAGTTTCTACGAGTTACATTAGTCCCGTACACGGTGTTGGTGCCTCTCACAGGGCTATTTTGGGTTTTCGCCTTCTAATGCCATGTTTTTAAGCCTAAGTCCTGATATTTTCAAATTATCCTCATATTATCAAATCGAGAGTCCCGTGATTATTTAGTCAGTTCCTACGAGTTACATTGTTCCTGTGCGAGGTGTTGGTGCCTCTCACGGGGCCGTTCGTGGGCTATTTTGGGTTTTCTCCCTCTAACGCCAAGTTTTTAAGTCTAATTCCTAATATATGTAAATTGTCTTCATATTCTCAAACTAGGAGTCTTGTGATTGTGCGGTTAGTTCCTATGAGTTACATTGGTCCTATGCAAGGTGTTGGTGCCTCTCACGAGACCATTCGGGGGCTGTTTCGGGTTTTCGCCCTCTAACGCCAAGTTTTTAATCCTAAATATTGATATATGCAAATTATCCTCATATTCTCAAATCGAGAGTCCCATGATTACGTCGTGTGTTCATACGAGTTACATTGGTACCGTGCGAGGTGTTGGGTCTTCTCACGGGGTCGTTCGGGGACTATTTTGGGTTTTCATCCTCTAACGCCATGTTTTTAAGCCTAAGCCCTGATATATGCAAATTATCCTCATATTCTCAAACTAGGAGTCCTGTGGTCAGTTCCTGTGAGTTACATTGGTCCCGTGCGAGGTGTTGGTGCCTCTCAGGGGGCTATTCGGGGGCTGTTTTGAGTTTTCGGCCTCTAACGCCATGTTTTTAGGCCTAAGTCGTGATAATTTCAAATTATCCTCGTATTCTCAAACTAGGAGTCTCGTGGTCATGCGGTCATTTTTTACTAGTTACATTGGTCCCGTGCGAGATGTCGGTATCTCTTACGGGCTGTTCGAGGGCTATTTCTGATTTCCACCCTCTAACGCCATGTTTTTAAGCCTAAGTCCTAATATTTTCAAATTATGCCCATATTCTCAAATCGAGAGTCTCGTGATCATTCGGTCACTTCTTACGAGTTACATTAGTTCCATACGAGTTATTGGTGCCTCTAATGGAGCCGTTCGGGGGCTATTTCGAGTTTTCTTTCTCTAATGCCATATTTTTAAGCCTAAGTCCTCATATTTTAAAATTATCCTCGTATTATCAAACTGGGAGTCCCATGATCCCACAGTTAGTTCTTACGACTTACATTGGTCTCGTGCGAGGTGTTGGTGCCTCTCATGGGGCCGTTCGGGGGCTGCTTTAGGTTTTTGCCCTCTAACGCCATGTTTTTAAGCCTAAATCTTGATATATGCAAATTATCCTCGTATTCTCAAATCGGGAGTCCTGTGTTCACGCAGTTATTTCCTACGAGTTACATTGGTCCGGTGCGAGTTGTTGGTGCCTCTCAGGGGGTCGTTCGGGGGCTGTTTCGAGTTTTCGCCCTCTAACGCCATATTTTTTAGCCTAAATATTTATATATGTAAATTATCCTCGTATTATCAAGTCGGGAGTCCTGTGATCGCACGATCTATTCATACGAGTTACATTGGTCCTGTGCGAGGTGTCAGTGCCTCTCATGGGGCCATTTGAGGGCTATTTTGGGTTTTCTCCTTTTAACGCCATGTTTCTAGCCTAAGTCCTGATATTTTTAAATTATCCTCGTATTCTCAAATCAGGAGTCCCGTGGTCACGCGATCAGTTCCTTCGAGTTATATTGGTGCCGTGTGACATGTCGATGCCTCTCACGGTGCTATTTCTGGTCTGCTTCGAATTTTTGACATCTAACGCCATATTTTTATATCTAAGTCCTGATAATTTCAAATTATCCTTTTATTCTCAAATCGGGAGTCTCATTATCGCACGGTCGGTTCCTACGAGTTACATTGGTCTCGTGCGAGGTGTTGGGTCTTCTCATGGGGCCGTTCGGGGGATATTTTGATTTTTGTCCCTCTAACGACATGTGTTTAAGCCTAAGTCTTGATATTTTTAAATTATCCTCGTATTCAAAAATTGGGAGTCCCGTGATGGCACGATCAGTTCCTATGAGTTACATTGATCCCGTCCGAGGTGTCGACGCCTCTTACGGGGCCGTTCGGTGGTTGTTTCGTGTTTTGTCCTCTAACGCCATGTTTTTAAACCTAAGATCTGATATATGAAAATTATCATCGTATTCTCAAATTGGGAGTCTCGTGATCACGCGATCAATTCTAAGGAGTTACATTTGTCCCGTGCGAGGTGTCGATGCCTCTCATGGGGACGTTTAGGGGTTGTTTCGGGGTGTCGCACTCTAACGCCATGTTTTTAATCCCCAATATAGATATTTTCAAATTATCATTGTATTCTCAAATCGGGAGTCCGATGAGTGCGCGATTAGTTCCTACGAGTTACATTGGTCCGTGCGAGGTGTTGGTACCTCTCATGTGGCCATTCCGGGGCTGTTTTGGATTTTTGCCCTCTAATGCCATGGTTTTAAGCCTAAATCTGGATAAGTTAAAATTATCCTCATATTCTCAAACCGGGAGTCCCGTGATCACGCGATCAGTTCTTACGAGTTACATTAGTCCAGTGCGAGGTGTTGTTGCCTTTCCCGGGGCCATTCGGGGGCTATTTCTAGTTTTGGCCCCCTAACGCCATGTTTTTAAGCCAAAGTCTAGATGTTTTCAAATTATCATCGTATTCTCAAACCAAGAGTCTGGTGAGAACGTGGTCAGTTCTTACGGGTTACATTAGTCTCGTACAAGGTGTTGGTGCCTCTCATGTGGCCGTTCGGCGGCTTTTTTGGGTTTTCGCCCTCTAATGCCATGTTTTTAGGCCTAAGTCCTGATATATTAAAATTATCCTTGTATTCTCGAGCTGGGAGTCACGTGATCACACCTCAGGTTCCTACGAGTTACATCGGTTTGTACGAGGTGTTGGTGCTTCTCATGAGGTCGTTTGGGGGTTGTTTTGGGTTTTCGCTCATTAACACCATATTTTTAAGACAAAGTATAGATGTTTTCAAATTATCGTCATATTCTCAAATCGGGAGTTAGTGAGCACGCGGTCAGTTCTTACGAGTTACATTGGTCCCATGCGAGGTGTTGGTGCCTCTCATGTGGTTGTTCGGAGGTGTTTTGGGTTTTTTCCCTCTAACGCCATGTTTTTAAGACTAAGTCTTGATATATTAAAATTATCCTTGTATTCTAAAATAGAAACTCCCATGATCGCACGGTCAGTTCCTACTAGTTATATTACTCCTGTGCGAGGTGTCGGCGCCTCTCACGGTGCCGTTCGGGGGCCATTTCTGGTTTTTGCCCTCTAACGCCATGTTTTCAAGCCTGAGTACTGATATATTAAAATTATTAATGATGGCGTGGCCAGTTCCTCCGAGTTACATTAGTCCAGTGCGAGGTGTTGGAGCTTCTCACGGGGTCGTTCGGGGGCTATTTTGGGTTTTCACTCTCTAATGCCATGCTTTAAAGCCAACGTCTAGATGTTTTCAAATTATCATTGATTTCTCTAATCGGGAGACCGATGAGCATGTGGTTAGTTCCTACTGGTTACATTAGTCCCGTGCTAGGTGTTGGTGCCTCTCATGCGGCCGTTCAAGGGCTATTTCGAGTTTTTACCCTCTAGCGCCATGTTTTGAATCCGAAGTCCTGATATATTCAAATTATCCTCGTATTCTCAAATTGGATATCCCATGATCGTGTGATCAGTCCTACGAGTTACATTGGTCCTACGCGAGGTGTTGGTACCTCTCACGGGGCCGTTCTGGGGTTGTTTTGAGTTTTCGCCATCTAATGCCATGTTTTTAAGCCTAAGTCTTGATATATGCAAATTATCCCCATATTCTCAAAATGCGAGTCCCGTGGTAACGCAGTCAGTTCCTACGAGTTACATTGGTCCTGTGCGAGTTGTTGGTGCCTCTCACGGGGCCGTTAGGGGGCTATTTCGTGTTTTCGCCCTCTAACGCCATGTTTTTAAGCCAAAATCCAGATATTTTCAAATTATACTCGTATTCTTAAACCAGGAGTTCCGTGGTCATGCGGTCAGTTCCTACAAGTTATGTTAGTCCCGTGCGAGGTGTTAGTGTCTCTTACGGGGCCGTTCAAAGGATATTTTGGGTTTTTGTTGTCTAACGCCTTGTATTTAAGCCTAACTCATGATATTTTGAAATTATCCTCGTATTCTCAAACCAAGAGTCCCGTGATCATTCTGTTAGTTCCTACGAGTTACATTAGTCCCGTACGAGGTGTTGGTGACTCTCATGGAGCCGTTCGGAGGTTATTTTGGGTTTTCGTCGTCTAACGCCATGTTTTTAAGATTAAGTCCTTATATTTTTAAATTATCCTCGTATTCTCAAATGAGGAGTCCCGTAATCGCATGGTCAATTCCTACGAGTTACTTTGGTCCCGTACGAGGTGTTAGTGCCTCTCACGGGGCCGTTAGGGGTTGTTTCGAGTTTTCATCCTCTAACGCCATTTTTTAAGCCTAAATCTTAATATATGCAAATTATTCTCGTATTCTCAAACCGAGAGTCCCGTGATTGCGCGGTTAGTTCCAACGAGTTACATTGGTCCCGTACGGGGTATTGGTACCTCTCACGGGCCAGTCGGGGGCTGTTTTAGATTTTGGCCCTCTAACATCATGATTTAAAGCCTAAGTCCTGAAAATCTGGATTTGTTTTCACTGGAAGGAGATGTGACACCCCGCCTAATTAAATACCGGGCGATCACTCCTTTATTAAATTAAAATCAAGGTGAACAGTTGGTTCATTCTTAGCATCACTGTCGTAAAAATACTTTTCCAATTTAAACTTTCAAATAATTAAGATAAGTGTCAAAACCATTTAAAACCTTATTCTCATTTTATTGAATCCGGTTATAAAATCTTAAACCATTAACATCTAAAGAGTCACACATTAAGAATAAAAAAATAGAATTTAATATACACGAATTTAATCATCAATAATAAATCCCAACATTTACAACACTAAAGGAAAACATCCTGACAGTAATAAATCCCGAAATAAAGGCACTGAAAGTAAAAATTTCAATCTCTGACAATACCAACTAAATAATAGAAAGAGGGCGACACATGCCCCTGCTGGATAAAACTGAACTAAGAGTAGAATCAAATGGATGAAGTCGTCTAAACAACAGGCCTGCAACTCCCACCTAAGCTGCAGCACGTTCCTTCCAAAAGAGCCTAAGTAAGACGCCCCTGTGGCTGGGCACCTGTAATACATATATATATATATATATATATACAAGAGAGAAAAGGAAATAGAAACGGGTCAGAGCCCGATAGTGTATATGATTTAAAAATTCGTTTAGCAAGTATTTAAATTGATTACAGGCTAATGCAACAACATATTAGTGCGACACTCTCTTGAGAAATTCTCACCTCTCTTCTAATGTGCACACCTATCGCACTAACCTTCCCAATGGTCTATCTCGTCATATACCACACTATCTTTCCCTAATGATTTAACTTATCTTAGGTTATTCGCAAGATTTACAACTGAACAACACAAGTATTTAAAACGTAAGATTTCAATTTGTAACCAAGGTTCTCCTTTTAACTTTATTAATCAATAAAGTTTTCCAGTGTCATATTATACTTTCTCAAAACAATTATTTATAATTTGAGTCATCAACCATGTCCTACATATCAAATCACAGTAGGCAGTTCCAGATTTCAGAATTTCATATATATATTAACTACTCGTATAATATATATATATATATCATAACAACACCCCACATAAAAACTATGGTGCGGGCATACTCTTCTATCCAATCCCCGTATCAATCGTACTAAAGGGAATACAAGTTCGGAATCACTCTCGAACTGTATAAATACATACACAAACAATATTGAGGCAAAGCATAGTTTCCAAGTCCAAGAGGTCAGTACATACCCTCACGTCTCTTAGGACCGTGACTACCGATTCGATAGCCTGTAGCTAGGATTCCTATCTTCTAGGGTACGAGTCAATATCCCCCATAAGTCACACGAGATAAGATCGTCCCGGCGTGGTAACCTCAGGGATAGCAAGTAGCGCGGGCATGATTTTCACAAGTATATAATATATGCATACACAATCATATAAATATACCACTTTTATTATATCAATTTAGGTTTATCCAATAACCCACATTCACAACATTTATCCTTATTTCCCCATTATTATTTATCAAGTATAATGATTCATTTCTAACTTTAATTCAAAGTATAATGGTTCGTTTCTAACTTTAATTCGAAGGGTTTTTCCAACTTACTATGTAACCCTCATGGACTCTATTCTTCCAAATGTACAATTCAGTAGATATCCATTTATGTTCTAACGTAACTCTCTCTTACGTGTCTCTCCCCTTTAATATATACTTACATTATCCCTTATGCAAAATATCCCAAAAATATAGATTTCGCCTTACATTAAAGGATTTTAAATTTTATTTTCAAAGATGAGAATTTCAAACGGGTTCGAAATCGGAATTAAAATGGAGTTTTAATTGAATTTTTTTTTATTACTTAGAAGAGTCCTCAAAATATAAAACTCTTTAAGAGTCCTCAAAACATAAGACTTTCTAGTAAAAATAATAGTTTTAGAAATCCGACCGTCTGATCAAGCTGAATTTTTTGTCAGCAGTCCTGTCTCGCCGTTCGCTACAACATACTAAAATTTCAAGCGATTCCAATGGTCCGATCATCCGAAATAATTTTTTTAGTGTTTGTATATGATTAGAACTCTTTTATTAATCAAACTCTTAATCCTTTACATGACAAAGGGTTTCCAGAATATCATATAAATCATCACTACATGCAATTTCCTATCTCAAATTGGGTTTTTCTTCTATACAATTCATCCTAATCATTCCTAAACCAATATGAAAGATGCATCAACGAAATAAGCAAGATAAACACTTGCCTGGGATTTTCAAAAATCTAGTTTGGTGTTGAATTTGGTGTGGTTGCATTCCCCGTCTCGCGATCTACGCGTTGGCGGTGGCGGCGGTGCAAACGGTTGAGTTTTGAGCCTTGGAATGCCTTGAGAGCTCTCTCCTCTCCAATGGCCGTTCTAGTGTTTTGAGTTATCTAACCCTAGGAGATAACCTAAACATCTGATATAACCCCTTTAATTTTCGTGGGTTTAATTACCCAAAAATACAAAATGACTAAAATGCCCTCTCGGAGTACTAATTAGGCCTAAAAATGCCCCGAGACCCAAATCAAACCCCCGGGTATACTTTTCTGACTATCTCGACCCTTCCGGACGCGTTGGCACACTCAAAACGACCATACGAACAACCTATAAAATATTCACTTTTATTAATCCACATTTAGTCCCGACACGACACAGGCGCGTCCGGACTTAAATTTCCACAATTGTCATTTTATTCACACGTGACAATATTATAAAAATAGGACCCATCCTCTAGAACTATTTTTTGCTTGGGTTTGTAAGCTTCGGAGAGACTTTTTCTCCTTTATGGTATAAATAAAATGGGTGGGGGTACCGTCCCTCTTTGGCAAACAAAAAAAAGACAATATTATAAAAATAAATCTCATATATTACTATACTCATCCAGTAATATGCAACAAATAATATATTCCCAATAATTACTAACTCTTGTCACGCTAGTAAATATTTAAAACAACATTTCGGATTAAAATTAAATTTATTTATCTCAATTAAATTTTTTTAAATCCTTAAATTTAAAAGCCATGAAAATACGGGGTATTACATACTCCCCCCCCCCCCCCCCCTAATAACGGAATTTCGTCCCGAAATTCGAAAAATAAGGCCTACCAGGTAGCACAATTCTGGATATCCTTGTCAGTACGCAAACTATCTACATAGTACGACGCTCAATCACTATAGCTTTTTTCTCACAGCAACATTGTTTTACATTCTCATTGGAGACACTTCACATTGCACTCCCAACTGATAACATTTGAATAGGTTACGTCTATACGTTATAAATTCCATTATATCACTATCATTAGGAGGCCGCACCTCACTACATGGCAACACTCGGATTTATTCATACACAAAATTCCCATTCTGAGAAGATCATACGAACATTTGACCACTCTTGACTGCCTAAAACAGTCGTGGAATTCCACCATAGTTATCAGCTATTTTCTCGACCGATCCAAAAATTCTGATTATCTACTCTCCTCTAAACATACGGAAGGAGAATAGTCGAGGTTCTTCCATAACAAAACCTTAATAAGTACCTCGTACGCAACAAACAGGTACGAGTGCTTCTACAGAGCATTCTTGAAATCATCGTACCAAGATTCCAAAATCTCCTTCACGTGGCTCCACTAATCTTTAATCACCATGCGCTTATTCCCTGGCTAAAGGTGATACATCCTACTCGAAACGAAATCTTATCTCCGCTGGTTCCTGAAATCCCATATCAAAGGTGGGATTCACCAATCTCATCATGATTCAGAAATTTATACTGCGTCGGACCATGCACTGGCGCGATCCTTCCTTTCAAAGGAAGTCTGGGGCATACTAGTTAATAGTGTAAGCCAGCCCAAAGGAGTATCAATCACTTCCTTCTCGGAGACTTAATTCACATGTTTGGGATAAACCCTTGATCTTGTTTTGAGGATGGCAACCCATCCAAGAACTTTACTGACTTTACCAACCTCTTCCAATTTCAGGAATTTTCGATAGACACAAAATTCTTTGGTTGATTCTCCTCTTTCAACCAAACCTTACCTATGGGCAGTGCATGTAGAGACTACTCACTACATCTTGCTAAACATCGATTCTTCCCTTGAAATGTCTCACATTAAGTGACACGTAATACTCCCCTTCCTTCCTTGGAGTATGCCGAAAGTTCCGACCCGTGATCTTCTCTCCACGAAGCGCACTTCTGGATCTCTTATACTATACTAACATCATTACTCTTTGTATGCGCAAGTCTCTCTCACACTTGACTAATAACATCTCCGCTTCGGGTGTGCTTCATAACAATTAAATTCTACTCTATTCAAGGAATACCAATTCTTGAATGGCTTCCCACAGCCTTCCAATCAAGTCAGGGCGTGCTATTCTAATTGCACACTTATGTATGGATTATCGCCCCTCATGTGAAGTTTAATCCACTCTATCACTTCCACTTCGTTATACTAGTCCCACAAACATATATTTCACACGTCTATTACCACGTCCCTTCGACTCGGACTATTTTAACTGTAGTTAACCAAGATGCCCACATTTTTGCAACACTCCAACCGCCCTGGGAGAGAGAACAACGTGCTACTCATCTGTAGGACTAACTAAATTCAACGGAATAGAAGGAATAGGGCATTCAAATTCCATGACAATAAAAGAGGAATAATAATTCTCAACCTTCCTCAGATAAGTACAACAATTTTCCCAAATAGGTACAACAACCAAAATAAATCACTAACGCTCTATTCATCAAAATAATTACATGTCATCTCTTTTGTATAATATAAAGTTCTTTCCAGATAATCCATGATAAAAATCATTCCAACTCTTTATTCACCTTGTGTTCTGTACGCGGTTATGACATTTGGGTACTCTCAATCACCCTAGAAATCAAAATTCTTAAATTCTCCTTATCATCGTTCCACCCCTCAACTTGTGGGGATAACTTTCAATGCTTTCCTACCATAAAATTTCCTTTTTCTAACATTAGGGGTATAACTCTTAACTCCCACATCTCTTAAGGATAAATATAACACCGCACTCTTCCTATCACTAAGTCCGGAGTGCTAAACATAATATCGAGTCAAGTCTTTTCTCTCAACGGTAAATCCCGGTACATACTGAATCATACTGACAAAGTCTATACATACATTGGTATCGAATATCTCGATCCCACTATCTCCTCCGAAGTCTCTAGGATAGATAATATAAGTGCGAGTCCAACCTTCTTACAGGTAAAGCCTCGCCAAAACAAAACGTGTTGAACAAATGTAACTACTCCGATAGCCTTGCAATAAATGCCCACTATCATACTACCCATTTCTATAACATTTTAACAAAGATAATATCATACTCGTGTATCGCATTACTATAACGAGTAACCTCAATAAAGTATAAAACACTGTTAATATACTCATTCATCCCCCGTGGATAGCATCAAAGAAAAATCTCGCTATACTAAGGACAAATATTCACATAATGGTAACAGTTATAATGATAAGCATTAAACTCGTCTCACATGCTAATCTAGCAATGAACAAAATATGGTGACTCGCTCGTGTCACATAAACACGCCTCATCCTTTAAGGATACAACTTATACTTCTATCCTGACAATCGTCTCGACTGCACAAATGGTTTTCGGACGTAACACGTCTGCCCAAACCAAAACAAAGTTATTTTTAATCGTCGTCCTTTACTAGGCACCGTATTCTTGTCCCTTTTTCTCACTTTGGAACATATTATCGCGAGCAATTTCACTCCGCACCAAAATACCTCAACACATAATCCACTTATCACCTGTCCTACTAACCAGGTTAGGATTGTCCTTCTCTCAGACTTTTGTAGACTCGATTCCTGTTAGCCATCCCGGTTGTTCCCTTAGCTTTTTAGGCCATAAAGATCATGTTACTATCTATAATAGTACTTACTGAATTTACCATCACTTGGTAAGAATTTAACTATCTGAAGCATTTAAATGGTTTTCCTGATGTGTATCCACATCCTTTTGTGGTGCTATACCACCACCGTCGTATTCAGTCTTATTCTCGACTAAATTCTTCGATTCCTTTAACTTCCCCCACAAAGAAGCGTTATCATCTATATTGACAAAATATGACATTATCAACCTCTGAATTGGTCGTCCATCAGAATTTCCTCCTCGGGTATTATCAACTATTATTACAAGTTGGTCTCCCACTTGGAGTCGTTTCCTCCACTAGTATCTACCTCCATCGATACAAAATTTGCTAACGATTAGGATTCATATCCACAATTGGACTTCTGTCATGCCCTCCTGCGATGAGTTCAGAACCACGTTTGCTTCTCATCCTGAACAGTTGAGGAAGGAACATACGGTCAACACTGTACCTAAGGGTCTCCTATAGGCATAGCATTCCACTTCTAAAATTGGTGGTTGATTCCAACCATTATAATTTTGTCCCGAAAGCCAAGAAAATTTTCTCTAAATTTTCATTTTCAGTTTGCCACACTACGTCCTATATTTAAGCCTTTGGATACTTTACCTCCTTTTGTAAACACATACAATTTCCGCGTTTCTAAAATTTCCCACTGGCAGTCTCTACACATTTTTGTAATACGTTGGGTAAGTTTACCCTCGCACCTCATTTGATTAAAACAGCATTTGAAAATCATTGTTGCACCTTAGTCGCCTTTCTAGTCGTGGCTTCTCGTGCCATAATGGCGGTGACCTCGACTACGGTCATCATCCTCGAATATATTTCATAATCTCAACTGAGCCCTGCCTCCTGATGTACGCTTAACGGTCCTCTTCTGACATCCGTCATCGCTCAGCACATGCACACATCCGAACGAAATTAGAATTCACTAATGTATACACATTATAGCAGGAGAACGAAATCTCGTCAAAGGAATCGACAATCCTAAACATAGGGCTCTATAACAAACAAAGCAACGCTGAAAGCATAATAAGCCGTACAGATCCTAAGGACACTAGAACCTGATGCTCTGATACCACCTGTGACACCCCGCCTAATTAAATACCGGGCGATCACTCCTTTATTAAATTAAAATCAAGGTGAATAGTTGGTTCATTCTTAGCATCACTGTCGTAAAAATACTTTTCCAATTTAAACACCCTAAATAATTAAGCTAAGTGTCAAAACCATTTAAAACCTTATTCTCATTTTATTAAATCCGGTTATAAAACCTTAAACCATTAACATCTAAAGAGTCACACATTAAGAAAATAAAATAAAATTTAATATACACGAATTTAATCATCAATAATAAATCCCAACATTTACAACACTAAAGGAAAACATCCCGACAGTAATAAATCCCGAAATAAAGGCACTGAAAGTAAAAATTTCAATCTCTGACAATACCAACTAAATAATAGAAAGAGGGCGACACATGCCCCTGCTGGATAAAACTGAACTAAGAGTAGAATCAAATGGATGAAGTCGTCTAAACAACAGGCCTGCAACTCCCACCTAAGCTGCAGCACGTTCCTTCCAAAAGATCCTAAGTAAGACACCCTTGTGGCTGGGCACCTGTAATACATATATATATATATACAAGAGAGAAAAGGAAATAGAAATGGGTCAGAGCCCGATAGTGTATATGATTTAAAAATTCGTTTAGCAAGTATTTAAATTGATTACAGGCTAATGCAACAACATATTAGTGCGACACTCTCTTGAGAAATTCTCACCTCTCTTCTAATGTGCACACCTATCGCACTAACCTTCCCAATGGTCTATCTCGTCATATACCACACTATCTTTCCCTAATGATTTAACTTATCTTAGGTTATTCGCAAGATTTACAACTGAACAACACAAGTATTTAAAACGTAAGATTTCAATTTGTAACCAAGGTTCTCCTTTTAACTTTATTAATCAATAAAGTTTTCCAGTGTTATATTATACTTTCTCAAAACAATTATTTATAATTTGAGTCATCAACCATGTCCTACATATCAAATCACAGTAGGCAGTTCCAGATTTCAGAATTTCATATATATATTAACTACTCGTATAATATATATATCATAACAGCACCCCACATAAAAACTATGGTGCGGGCATACTCTGCTATCCAATCCCCGTATCAATCGTACTAAAGGGAATACAAGTTCGGAATCACTCTCGAACTGTATAAATACATACACAAACAATATTAAGGCGAAGCATAGTTTCCAAGTCCAAGAGGTCAGTACATACCCTCACGTCTCTTAGGACCGTGACTACCGATTCGATAGCCTGTACCTAGGATTCCTATCTTCTAGGTTACGAGTCAATATCCCCCATAAGGCACACGAGATAAGATCGTCCCGGCGTGGTAACCTCAGGGATAGCAAGTAGCGCGGGCATGATTTTCACAAGTATATAATATATGCATACACAATCATATAAATATACCACTTTTATTATATCATTTTAGGTTTATCCAATAACCCACATTCACAACATTTATCCTTATTTTCCCATTATTATTTATCAAGTACAATGGTTCGTTTCTAACTTTAATTCGAAGTATAATGGTTCGTTTCTAACTTTAATTCGAAGGGTTTTTCCGACTTACTATGTAACCCTCATGGACTCTATTCTTCCAAATGTACAATTCAGTAGATATCCATTTGTTTTCCAACGTAACTCTCTCTTACGTGTCTCTCCCCTTTAATATATACTTACATTATCCCTTATGCAAAATATCCCAAAAATATAGATTTCGCCTTACATTAAAGGATTTTAAATTTTATTTTCAAAGATGAGAATTTCAAACGGTTTCGAAATCGGAATTAAAATGGAGTTTTAATTGAATTTTTTTTTATTACTTAGAAGCGTCCTCAAAATATAAAACTCTCTAAGAGTCCTCAAAACATAAAACTTTCTAGTAAAAATAATAGTTTTAGAAATCCGACCGTCTGATCAAGCTGAATTTTTTGTCAGCAGTCCTGTCTTGCCGTTCACTACAAATACTAAAATTTCAAGTGATTCCAATGGTCCGATCATCCGAAATAATTTTTTCAGTGTTTGTATCTGATTAGAACTCTTTTCTTAATCAAACTCTTAATCCTTTACATGACAAAGGGTTTCCAGAATATCATATAAATCATCACTACATGCAATTTCCTATCTCAAATTGGGTTTTTCTTCTATACAATTCATCCTAATCATTCCTAAACCAATATGAAAGATGCATCAACGAAATAAGAAAGATAAACACTTGCCTGGGATTTTCAAAAATCTGGTTTGGTGTTGAATTTGGTGTGGTTGCGTTCCCCGTCTCGCGATCTACGCGTTGGCGGTGGCGGCGGTGCAAACGGTTGAGTTTTGAGCCTTGGAATGCCTTGAGAGCTCTCTCCTCTTCTCTCCAATGGCCGTTCTAGTGTTTTGAGTTATCTAATCCTAGGAGATAACCTAAACATCTGATATAACCCCTTTAATTTTCGTGGGTTTAATTACCCAAAAATACAAAATGACTAAGATGCCCTCCCGGGGTACTAATTAGGCCTAAAAACGTCTCGAGACCCAAATCAAACCCCCGGGTATACTTTTCTGACTATCTCGACCCTTCCTGACGTGTTGGCGCACTCAAAACGACCATATGAACAACCTATAAAATATTCACTTTTATTAATCCACATTTAGTCCCGACACGACACAGGCGCGTCCCGACTTAAATTTCCACAATTGTCATTTTATTCACACGTGACAATATTATAAAAATAAATCTCATATATTACTATACTCATCCAGTAATATGCAACAAATAATATATTCCCATTAATTACTAACTCTTGTCACGCTAGTAAATATTTAAAACAACATTTCGGATTAAAATTAAATTAATTTATCTCAATTAAATTTAATAAATCCTTAAATTTAAAAGCCATGAAAATACGGGGTATTACATGAGATTTATAGTTTTCTTTGTAAGTGTACCTATTTTTTTTCTGTGGATTCGTATGTTAGATTTGGTGCTTAAATAGTCAATAAAAGAATCTTGGGAGCGTCAAACAACGCGCATCCTTGTTTTTAAATTATTCTATTATCAAACTGATCAAGGTATAACTTAGTTCCTCTTGATTAAATTGATCGAGGTATATAGATGCAATATATATAAATTGCTGCTATATATGGCCATATATAGCTGCTATTTAGCCATATATAGCTGCTATATATAGCTGCGATATAGCCATATAGAGCTGCTATATAGTTGTTGTAGCCGAAGTAGATTTTGTTTTGTGTGGATTTTTTATTTCACAAAATCCAAGTGACTTTAAAATTACAAAAAAGATGAAAATTTTCGTAATTTGATATACATTATGAGTATATCATTATCAAACTGGGAGTCCAGTGATCACGCGATCGGTTCCAATGAGTTACATTGGTCCCATACTAGGTGTCTGTGCCTCTCACGAGGTCGTTTGGGTACTGTTTCGGGGTGTCGCCCTTTAACGTTGTGTTTTTAACCCTAAGTCTAGATATTTTAATTTATCTTCGTATTCAAAATAGGGAGTCCAGTGACCACACGGTCAGATCCAACGAGTTACATTTGTCCCGTACAAGGTGTCGGTGCCTCTCACGGGGCCGTTTAGGGGCTGTTTCGGGGTTTCGCCCACTAACGTCGTGTTTTTAAGCCTAAATCTTGATATATGCAAATTATCCTCGTATTCTCAAATCGAGAGTCCCATGATCATGCGGTCAGTTCTTACAAGTTACATTGGTTCCATGCAAGGTGTTGGTACCTCTCACAGGGCCGGACATGGGTTGTTTTGGGTTTTCACCCTCTAGCCATGTTGTCAAGACTACGTCCTCATATTTTCAAATTATCATTGTATTCTCAAACGGGAGTGTCGTGATCGTGCGATCAGTTCCAATGAGTTACATTGGTCCCGTGCAAGGTGCTGGTGCCTCTCATAGGACCGTACGGGGGCTTTTTTGGGTTTTCACCCTCTAACGCCATGTTTTCAAGCATAAGCCTAGATATTTGCAAATTATTCTCGTATTCGTAAATAGGGAGTCCTGTGATCATGCGGTCAGTTCCTATGAGTAACATTGGTCCTGTACGAGGTGCTGGTGCTTCTCACGGGACTGTACGAGTGTTGTTTTAGGGTTTTACCCTCTAATGCCTTGTTTCCTAAGTCCTCATATTTTCATATTATCGTCGTATTCTCAATCCGGGAGTCTGGTGATCACACAGTCAGTTCCTACGAGTTACATTGGTCCCGTGCGAGGTGTTGGTGCCTCTTATGGAGCTGTTCGGGGGTTGTTTTGAGTTTTCACCCTCTAACACCATGCTTTTAAGCCTAAATCTTGATATATGCAAATTATCCTCGTATTCTCAAATCGGGAGTCCCGTGATCGCGTGGTCAGTTCCTACGTGTTACATTGGTCCCGTGAAAGGTGTTGGCGCCTCTCACGGGCCATTTCGGATTTTCGCCCTCTAACTCCATGTTTAAAAGCCTAAGTCCTAAAAACTTAGATTTGTTATTTTCACTAGAAGTAGATTTATAGTTTTCTTTCCAAGTGTATGTAACACCCCTATTTTTGGTGCATTAAATATTTAATTAATTCAGGAATTCTAAATTACTAGCGTGTCATAATTTTAAATGAATTAATTATGGCAAAATATATTTAAATATTAATCGGGGAGTAAATGGTTAATATTTAAGGGAATTTATTTACTAAGCGAATAGTAATTATTTATTTAAGTCATTTCGAGTATTAATGACAGGGTATGCACTTATCTCAACAGGGAGTCGGTATAGACTAAAGGGGTGGGGAATAAGTATTTTTATAAATTAATTTGGATGCCAATTCTGAGTGTACGGTTGAGTCCGGATGGGCCGAGATAGTCGGAAAAGTGTACCCGGGGGTAGTAAACGGGTCACAGGGCGCTTTTAGACATAGTCAGGCCCACACGGGGGCATTTGGGTCACTTCGGCTTGGACCATTAGGCAAAAAACGGGATTTAGGTAAATTGTTAAATTAGAAGAAATAAGGAAACGGCTGATGTGAATTTAGAAAAAGGCTAAGTGTGTTAAGGAACCCTAACAGCAATTAAAGGCAGTTTTGGGATCACTAGAGGGCCAAGAAGGGTCATCTTCAACATTGGAATTCACCTCCAAATCAGACACTACGAAACCTAAGGCAAGTGGATAACTTGCAATAGTATTGAATCTGTTTTTCAATTCATATTCATGTGATGTGACTGATTAAAATTCGTTTAGAGTGTTCATGGCATGAACATGGGATTTTGAAAGACAATAATCTGATTTACGAATTTGGATGAGGATTCATGTAACACCTGATATTTATGAGTTGATACATATCTGTTAGGATGATATTTGGATAATTAGAAACGAATTTGATGAAGGAATTTGGGATGTAAATGGGTTAAGGGTTAAAGATGAATTTTTGTTCCAATTTCAGAAATCGTAGTTAATGGTCGAATTAATAATGTTTATGGACATTTTGGAGATCCCTAATAAGGTTTCTAACATGTATTAATGCTAAGAGGGCTTGAGATTACTGGTAGAAGAAATTAGGGTTTGAGAAATTTCATCCATGGCTGATTCTGTCTTCGCGAAGAAGACGAAGACTTGCTCGATCGATCGATCGAAGGTCTGGGGTCGATCGATCGAAGGTCGGCAGAATCTGGCAGTTCGCCCAGTTTTGTATATAAGAGGAAATTTTATATAAAAAAAAATCTTTATGTAATTAATTATTGAGAAATTAATACATGAGTTTAAATCTAATTAATCGTGAGAAAAATTAATTAAGATTTGAGGGAGTTTTTGGGTGACACGTCATGATTAAAAATTCGGGAGTCGGGAATTTAGACTCGGGTGAAGTTATTTCGGACTACGAGAGTAAGTCCAATTTATTGGTGGGGGCGACACCAAAGGTGACTTAATTAACTGATGTGCGAATTAATTAATAGTTAGAGTTGGATCATAAACTATTAATAAATTAAATAGGCTTGTGTTATGGATTTAGTACATGGTGTAGCCGGGACATTTTATATTTATATGTATATACGGAGTGTGATAGTATATATATATAGTGTGTGCCTTAATATCAGTGATTGAATATTATTATTAAATACTCTAGTGCTATAGGGGGAGGTTGCGCATAGTGGATGAATCCCCTAGCTTGAGGAGTAGGGCGAGTATATTCCCAGGTCATAGCGTCCGTTATATGGGGTGAGGGGCATCTCACTTTCAGGGAAGGAATATGACCGCCTCCAATCGTATGCTAAACCAAGTTAGTGAGCTAATCTGACTTGGTAGCTAGGTTATGTGAATATACCTAGCGGGATAGCACTTTAGAGAAATTATATTTCGTGAGTATTTTCTTTACTCGGTGGGACATTAGTAGTAAATGTTGTTTCAAGTATGTTTGTGAATACTGCAATATGATTAAATATATAATTAGGTAAATAATTATATATGGGATACTTAATACATAGTGTGAAATGTATTATCTGCATAACAGGTGTGAGTGTTATATGAAATTAAAAAGGGAAATGATTTAATTAAGTTAACGTTTATAATAACTAAAAAATCATGATTTAAGGCATACTCGATTAGAGTAGGTTAATTGCAAGGGTTAAAATAAGTATTGGGTCAGAAGCGTAGGACCTAGTAAATTAAATGGAAGCGTTAGTAGTGCACATTAGAGGAGGGGTAAGGAAGTCCTCAAGAGAGTGCGGAACTAACTAAAATATGAAGAGCATGCATATTTATTTATTACTACAAGTTAATCATTTGTTAAATATTTTCAAATGTTTTTGGGTACTAACCCTTGCTATAAAAAATTTTAAAAACCTTTTAGGTATCCAGCCACAGGGACGCCAGGCTTGACTCTATTCCAGGTACCCGTTGCTGCAGCACATGTGGATGTTGCGGGGTTTTTGATAGACGCCTCCTTCTTTCATTCGTGTAGAGACTCTCTAGTAGTTATTTGAGCATGTCGCTCACAGTTCAGTTATTAGTATTAGACTTGTTGAGATTGTCTTCTTGTCTTTTCTTGTATTGGATATTTGGACCGATGGTTTATTCGGTTAGATATTTTATTTGTGGATGGTTATTTCAGTTAACTGTGATTGTGTATTATTGTATGTTCCGCATGAGATTCATTTATTTAATTAAAAGATAAAAATTGGCACCAGTCTACTTTTCTCACTTAGGTGGTTAGTAATTAAAAAGACGACAGTGATGCTAAGAATGGACCAACTGAGAAACCTGTTCTAACTTGATATAGGACTGATCACCCGGAATTAATTAGGCGGGGTGTCACAGTGTACTTATTTGTTATTGCTATGGATGCGTATGTTAGATTTGGTGCTTAAACAGTCAATAAAAGATTCATGTGAGCCTCAAACAACTCGCATCCTTCTTTTTAAATTATTCTATGATCAAACTGATCAAGGTATAACTTAGTTCCTTTTGATCAAAGTGATCAAGGTATATATAGCTGCTATATATAGCAGTTGCTGCTATATATAGCCGCTATATATGGCCATATATAGCTGCATCTATATATAGCTGCTATATAGCTGCTATATTGCCATATATAGCTGCTATATATCTAGTTGATGTATATAGCCATATATAGCTGTTGTATAGCCATATATAACTGCTATATATGGTTGCTATATATGGCAATAGATAGCTTCTATATATAGCCATATATAGTTGCTCTATATAGCAGTTATATATATCCATATATTAGTGCTATATATAGCTATTATATAGGTGTTGCAGCCGATGTAGATTTTGTTTTGTGTGAATTTTTTATTTTCTCAAAATCCAAGTGACTTCAAAGTTACAAAAAAGATGAAAATTTGCGCAATTTGATATACATTATGAGTATATTATTATCAAACCGGGAGTCTAGTGATCATGCGGTCGGTTCCTATGAGTTATATTGGTCCCATGCGAGGGGTCAGTGCCTCTCACGGGGCCGCTTGGGGACTATTTTGGGGTGTCTCCCACTAACGCTCTGTTTTTAAGCCTAAGTATGGATATTTTCAAATTATCATCGTATTCTAAACCGGGAGTCCGATGACCACGGGGTCAGTTCCTACGAGTTACATTTGTCCCGTGCGAGGTGTCGATGCCTCTCATGGGGCTATTTAGGGGTGTCACCCTATAACGCCGTGTTTTTAAGCCCAAATCTATATATTTTCAAATTATCTTCATATTCCCAAATTGGGAGTCGGGTGACCATTCACTCAGTTTCTATGAGTTACATTTGACCCGTGTGAGGTGTTGGTGCCTCTCTCGGGGCCGAACGGGGGCTGTTTCGATTTTTCACTCTTTCACGCCATGTTTTCAAGCCTAAGTCCTCATATTTTCAAATTATAATTGTATTCTTAAACCGGTAGTGTCGTGATCGTGCGGTTAGTTCTAATGAGTTACACTGGTTCCGTGCGAGGTGTTGGTGCCTCTCACGAGACCGTAAGGGGGTTGTTTAAGGTTTTCACCCTCTAACGCCTTATTTTCAAGCGTAAGTCTAGATATTTGCAAATTGTCCTCGTATTCACAAATAGGGAGTCCCATGATCATGCAGTCAGTTCTTACGAGTTACATTGTTGTCATACTAGGTGTTGGTGCCTCTCACAAGGTCGTTCAGGGGCTGTTTTGGGTTTTCGGCCTCTAACGGCATGTTTTTAAGCCTCGATTTAGATATTTACAAATTATCCTCGTATTCACAAATCAGGAGTCCCGTGATCACATGGAAAGTTCCTACGAGTTACATTGGTCCCGTACGAGGTGTTGGTGCCTCTCACGGGGCCGTTCGGGGGTTGTTTCGAGTTTTCTCCCTCGAACACCATGTTTTTTAGCCTAAGTCTAGGTATTTACAAATTATTCTCGTATTCGCAAATCGAGAGTCCCGTGATCGTGCAATCAGTTCCTACGAGTTACATTGGTCCTGTACGAGGTGTTGATGCTTCTCACTGGACCGTACAAGGACTGTTTTGATTTTTTACCCCTTAGTGCCTTATTTTTAATCCTAAGTCCTCATATTTTCATATTATCATCGTATTCTAAAACCGCGAATCATGTGATCGCGCGGTTAGTTCCTACGAGTTACATTGGTCCCGTGCGAGGTGTTGGTGCCTCTTACGGGACCGTTCGGGGATGTTTCAAGTGTTTTCCCTCTAACGCCATGTTTTTAAGCCCAAGTCCTAACCTTTTCAAATTATCCTTGTATTCTAAAATCGGGAGTCTCGTGGTCACACGATCAGTTCCTACGAGTTACATTGGTCCCGTTCGAGATATGGTGCCTCTCATGGAGCCGTTCGAGGCCTATTTCGTGTTTTCGCCCTCTAACGCCATATTTTTATGCCTAAGTCCTGATATTTTAAAATTATGCTCATATTTTAAAATCGGGAGTCCTGTGATCATTCGGTCAGTTCCTACGAGTTACATTGGTCCCTTACGAGGTGTTGGTGCCTCTCGTGGGGCCGTTCAGAAGCTATTTCGAGTTTTCATCGTCTAACACCATATTTTTAAGCCTAAGTCCTAATATTTTAAAATTATCCTCGTATTCTCAAATAGGGAGTCCTATGATCACACGGTCAGTTCTTATGAGTTACATTGGTCCCGTGTGAGGTGTTAGTACCTCTCACGAGGCCGTTCGGCGGCTGCCTCGAGTTTTTGTCCTTTAACGCCATGTTTTTAAGCCTAAATCTTGATATATGAAAATTATCCTCATATTCTCAAACTAGGAGTCCCATGATCACGCGGTCAGTTCCTACGAGTTACATTAGTCCCTTGTGAGGTGTTGGTGCCTCTCACGGGGCCGTTCGGGGGTTATTTCAAGCTTTTTCCCTTTAACACTATATTTTTAAGCCTAAATCTTGATATACGCAAATTATCCTTGTATTCTCAAACTGAGAGTTCCATGATCACGTGGTTTGTTGATACGAGTTACATTTGTTCCTTGCGAGGTCTCGGTGCCTCGTACGGGGCCGTTCGGGGGCTGATTCGAGGTTTCTCGCTCTAACGCCATGTTTTTAAGCCAAAGTCTAAATGTTTTTAAATTATCTTCGTATTCTGAAACTGAGAGTCCCATGGTTGCGCGATCAGTTCCTACAAGTTATATTGGTTCCCGTACGACGTGTCGGTGCCTCTAAAGGGGCCGTTCAGGGGTTGCTTCGGGTTTTCGACCTATAATGCCATTTTTTAATCCTAAGTCCTGATATTTTCAAATTATCTTTGTATTCTCAAATCAGGAGTCTGGTTATCACACGATTAGTTCCTACGAGTTACATTGGTCCCGCGCATGGTGTTGGTGCTCTCATGGGGCCATTTGGGGCCTGTTATGGGTTTTCGCCCTCTAAGGCCATGGTTTTAGGCCTCAATCTTGATATTTTCAAATTACCCTCATCTTCTCAAACCGGGAGTCCCGTGATGGCACGATCAGTTCCTACGAGTTACATTGGTCCCGTGTGAGGTGTCGGTGCCTCTCACAGGGCCATTTCGGGGTTATTTTGGGTTTTCATCCTCTAACGCCATGTTTTTAACCCTAACTCTTAATATCTGAAAATTATCATTGTATTCTCAAAATTGGAGTCCCGTGATCACGTGATCAGTTCCCACGAGTTACATTTGTCCTGTGTGAGGTGTTGGTGCCTCTCATGTGGCTGTTCGGAGGCTGTTTTGAGTTTCCTCCCTCTAACGCCATATTTTTAAGCCTAAGTCATAATATTTTAATATTATCCTAATATTCTCAAACTTGGAGTCCTGTGATTGCACGGTCAGTTCTTATGAGTTACATTGGTCCCGTGTGAGGTGTTGGTGCTTCTCACGGGGGCTGTTCGGGGGCTGCTTCAAGTTTTCACCCTCAAACGCCATGTTTTTAAGCCTAAATTTTGATATATGCAAATTATCCTCGTATTCTCACACCGGGAGTCCCATGATCGTGCGGTCAGTTCCTACAAGTTACATTGGTCCCGTGCGAGGTGTTAGTGCCTCTCACGGGGCCATTCGGAGGCTATTTCTAGTTTTTGACCTCCAACGCCATGATTTTAAGCCTAAATCTTGATATATACAAATTATCCTCATATTCTCAAACCTGAGAGTCCCTTGATCACGCGGTTAGTTCCTACGAGTTACATTGGTCCCGTGTGAGGTGTTGGTGCCTCTCACGGGGCCGTTCGGGAGATATTTTGAGTTTTTCCCCTCTAATGCCATATTTTAAAGCCAAAATCTTGATATATGCCAATTATCCTCATATTCTTAAACTGAGAGTCGTGCGATCACACGGTATGTTCATATGTGTTACATTGGTCCCGTACGAGGTGTCGGTGCCTCTCATGTGGCCGTTTTGAGGCTCTTTCAATTTTTCACCCTCTAACGCGATGTTTTTAAGCCAAAGTCTAAATGTTTTCAAATTATCTTCATATTCTCAATTAAAGAGTCATGTGTTCATGTGGACGATTCCTACGAGTTACATTGGTTCGCATACGACGTGTCGGTGCCTCTCACGAGGCCGTTCGAGGGTTGCTTCTGGTTTTTGCCCTCTAACGCCAAGTTTTTAAGCCTAAGTCCTGATATATGCAAAATATCCATGTATTGTCAAACTAGGAGTCCCGTGGTCACGCGATCAGTTCCTATGAGTTACATTGGTCTTGTGCGAGGTGTTGGTGCCTCTCACGAGGTCGTTCGGGGACTATTTCGAGTTCTCCCCCTCTGACGCCATGTTTTTAAGCCTAAGTCCTGATATTTTCTAATTATCCTTGTATTCTCAAATCAGGAGTCTCGTGGTCACACGGTAAGTTCCTACGAGTTACATTAGTCCGGTGTGAGGTGTTGGTGCCTCTCATGGGGCCGTTCGAGAGCTGTTTTGGCTTTTCGCCCTCTAACGTCATTTTTTTTAAGCCTAAGTCCTGAAATTTTCAAATTATCCTCATATTTTCAAACTGAGAGTCCCGTGATCGTTCGATCAGTTCCTACAAGTTACATTGGTCCTGTGCGACGTCCTGGTGCCTCTCACGGGGCCGTTCGAGGGATGATTCGGATTTTTAACCTCTAACACTGTGTTTTTAGGCTTAAGTCCTCATAATTTTAAATTATCCTCATATTCTAAAAAATAAGAGTCCCGTTATTGCACGGTCACTTCCTACGAGTTACATTGGTCCCGTGCAAGGTATTGGTGCCTCTCATGGGGCCGTTCGGGGACTGTTTTGGCTAACGCCATGTTTTTAAGCCTAAATCTTGATATTTTCAAATAATCCTCATATTCTCAAATCGTGAGGCCCGTGATCATGCGGTTAGTTCCTACGAGTTAAATTGGTCCAGTGCGAGGTGTTGGTGCCTCTCACAGGGCCGTTTGAGGGCTGTTTTGGGTTTTTCCCCTCTAACGCCATGTTTTTAAGATAAAATCTAGATGTTTTTAAATTATCATCGTATTCTCAAATCGGGAGTCTCGTGGTCATGCTGTCAGTTCCTACGAGTTACATAGGTTCCGTGCGAGGTGTTGGTGCCTTTTATGGGGCTATTTTGGGTTTTCTCCCTCTAACGCCGTGTTTTTAAGCCTAAGTCCTGATATTTTTAAATTATGCTCATATTCTCAAACCGAGAGTCACATGATCATTCAGTCAGTTCCTACGAGTTACGTTGGTCCCATATGAGGTGTCGGTGCCTCTCATGGGGCCGTTCAGGGGTTGTTTTGGGTTTTCGTCGTCTAATGCCGTGTTTTTAATCCTAAGTCCTGAGATTTTAAAATTATCCTCATATTCTTAAACTGGGAGTGTCGTGATCATGCGGTTTATTCATTTGAGTTACATTGGTCCTGTGCGAGGTGTCGGTGCCTCTCACGGGGCCATTTGGGGATTGTATTGAGTTTTCTCCCTCCAACGCCTTATTTTTAGGCCTAAGTCCTGATATTTTCAAACTCTCCTCGTATTCTTAAATAGGGAGTCCCTTAATCGTGCATTCGGTTCTTACGATTTGTATTGGTCCCGTGCAACGTCTTGATGGCTCTCACGGGTCCGTTTGGGGATTATTTCAAGTTTTTGCCATCTAATGCCACGTCCTCAAGCCTAAATCTTGATATATGCAAATTATCCTTGTATTCTCAAACCGAGAGTCCCGTGATCATGTGGTATATTCATACGAGTTACATTGGTCCCGTACGAGGTGTCGGTGTGTCTTATAGGCCGTTCGGGGGCTATTTCGAGTTTTCGCCCTCTAACGCCATTTTTTTTAAGTCTAAGTTCTGATATTTTCAAATTATCCTCATAGTCTTAAACAAGGATCCCCATCATTACACGATCGGTTCCTACGAGTTATATTGGTCCCGTGCGACGTGTTGGTGCCTCTCACGGGGCCGTTCAGGGGATGTTTCGGGGTTTCTCCTAATGCCATGTGTTTAAGCCTAAATCTGAAAATATGAAAATTATCCCCGTATTCTCAAACCATGAGTCCCGTGATCATGCAGTCTGTTCAAATGAGTTATATTGTTCTTGTGCGAAGTGTCGGTGCCTCTCACGGGGACGCTCGGGGGCTGGTTCGGGTTTCGACCTCTGACGCCATGTTTTTAAACCTAAGTCCTGATAATTTCAAATTATCATCGTATTCTCAAATCGAGAGTCTTGTTATTGCACGGTCGGTTTCTACGAGTTACATTGGTCCCGTGCGAGGTGTTGGTCCCTCTCATGGGGTCGTTCGGTGGCTGTTTTGGGTTTTCGCCCTCTAACGCCATGTTTTTAATCCTAAATCTTGATATTTTCAAATTATCCTGGTATTCTCAAATCGAGAGTCCTGTGATGGCACGGTTAGTTCCTACGAGTTACATTGGTCCCGTGTGAGGTATTGGTGCCTTTCACGGGGCTATTGGGGGGTTGTTTCCGATTTTCATCCTCTAACGCCATGTTTTTAAGCCTAACTCTTGATATATGCATATTATCGTATTCTCAAACTTGGAGTCTCGTGATCATGCTGTCCATTCCTACGAGTTACATTTGTCCCGTGCGAGGTGTCGGTGCCTCTCACGAGCCGTTTAAGGGGTGTTTCGAGGTGTCACCCGCTAACACCGTGTTTTTAAGCCCAAATCTAGATATTTTCAAATTACCATCATATTCTTAAACCGAGAGTCTGATGAGCATACGATCCTTTCCTACGAGTTACATTGGTCCGTGCGAGGTGTTGGTGCCTCTCATGTAGCCGTTCGAGGGCTAATTCGGGTTTTTGCCCTCTAACGCCATGTTTTTAAGCCTAAGTCCTGATATGTTAAAATTATCCTCGTATTCTCAAACTAGGAGTCGCGTGATCACGTGGTCAGTTCCTACGAGTTACATTGGTCCAGTGCGAGGTGTTGGTGCCTCTCACGGACGGGGCCTTTCGGGGCTCTTTCGGATTTTTTCCCCCTAACGCCATATTTTTAAGCCAATATCTATATATTTTCAAATTATCATTGTATTCTCTAATCGTGAGTCCCATGGTCGCGCGACAATTTCCTACAAGTTACATTGGTCCCATGCGAGGTGTTAGTGCCTCTCACGGGGCCGTTCGAGGGTTGTTTCGGGTTTTCGCCCTCTAATGCCATGTTTTTAAGATTAAGTCTCGATATTTTCAAATTATCCTCATATTCTAAAATCGAGAGTTCGATGATCATTCGATCAGTTCCTACGAGTTACATTAGTCTTGTGCGACATGTCGGTGCCTCTCGCGGGGCTATTCGGGGTCTGCTTTGGGTTTTTAGCCTCTAATGTCATGTTTTTAGGCTTAAGTCCTGATAATTTTATATTATCCTCGTATTCTCAAATTAGGATTTCCGTTATCACTCAGTCGGTTCCTATGATTACATTAGTCCCGTGCGAGGTGGTGCCTCTCACGGGTCCGTTTAGGGGCGATTTTGGGTTTCGCCCTCTAACGCCATGTTTTTAAACCTAAATCTTGATATCTTCAAATTATCCTCGTATTCTCTAACTGGGAGTCCCATGAAGGAATGGTCAGTTCCTACGAATTACATTGGTCCTATGCGAGGTATCAGTGCCTCTCATGAGGTCGTTCGGGGGTTGTTTCAGGTTTTCGTCCTCTAACGCCATGTTTTTAAGCCTAAGTCTTGACATATGCAAATTATCGTCGTATGCTAAAACTCGCAGTTCCTTGATCATGCAGTCAGTTCCTGTGAGTGGCATTTGTCCCATGCGAGGTGTCGGTGCCTCTCATGAGGCTGTTTAGGGGATTGTTTTGGGGTGTCACCCTCTGACGCCGTGTTCTTAAGCCCAAATTTAGATATTTTCAAATTATGGTCTTATTCTCAAACTGGGAGTCGGGTGAGCACGCGATCAGTGCCTACGAGTTACATTGGTCCGTGTGAGGTATTGATGCCTCTCATTTGGCCGTTCGGGGGATGTTTCTTATTTTCGCCCTCGAACGCCATGTTTTTAAGTCTAAGTCCTGATACATTAAAAATTATCCTCGTATTCTCAAACCGGGTGGCCCGTGATTATGCGGTCAATTCCTACGACTTACATTGGTCCAGTGCGAGGTGTTGGTGCCTCTCACGAGGCCGTTCAGGGTGAGTTTTCACCCTCTAACGCCATGTTTTTAAGCCTAAGTCTAGAAATTTGCAAATTATCATCGTATTCTCATACCGGGAGTCCCGTGATTATGCGATAAGTTCCTAGGAGTTACAATGGTCCCGTACGAAGTGTTGGTGCCACTCACAGGGCCGTTCGGAGGTTGTGTCGGGTTTTTCCCTTCTAACGTCATGTTTTTAAACCTAAGTCTATAAATATGCAAATTATCATCGTATTCTCAAATTGTGAGTCCCGTGATCGCGCGGTAAGTTTCTACAAGTTACATTAGTACCATGTGAGGTGCTGGTGCCACTCACAGGGCCGTTCGGGGTCTGTTTTGGGTTTTTACCCTTTAACGCCTGGTTTTAAAGTCTAAGTCCTGATATATGCAAATTATCCTATTATTATCAAATTAGGAGTCCCGTGGTCATGTGTTCAGTTCCTACGAGTTACAATGGTCCTGTACGAGGTGTTGGTGCCTCTCACGGGGCCGTTTGGGGACTATTTTGAGTTTTCGTCCTCTAACGCCATGTTTTTAAGCCTAAGTCCTGATATTTTCTAATTATCCTCGTATCCTTAAACTGGGAGTCCCGTGGTCGCGCAATCAGTTCCTATGAGTTACATTGGTCCTGTGCGAGTGTCGGTGCCTCTTACGGAGCCGTTCAGTGGTTGCTTTTGGTTTTCACCCTCTAACACTAGGTTTTCAAGCCTAAGTCCTGATATATGCAAATTATCCTCATATTCTCAAACTGGGAGTCCCGTGGTCGTGCGCTCAGTTCCTACGAGTTACATTGGTCCCGTGCGAGGTGTTGGTGCCTCTCAGGGGGCTGTTTCGACTTCTTAACCTCTAACGCCATGTTTTTATGCCTAAGTCCTGATATTTTCTAATTATCCTCGTATTCTTAAATTGATAGTCCTGTGATCATTTGATCAGTTCCTACGATTTATATTGATCATGTGCCACGTGCTGGTGCCTCTCACGGGGCCGTTCGAAGGCTTCTTCGGGTTTTTGACCTCTATCGCCATGTTTTTAAGCTTAAGTCCTGATAATTTCAAATTATCCTCATATTCTCAAACTAGGAGTCCCGTTATCGCACGGTCGGTTCCTACGAGGTGTTGGTGCTAATCACGGGGCCGTTTGGGTGCCATTTCAGGGTTTTTCCCTCTAACGCCATATTTTTAAGCCTAAATCTTGATATTTTAAAATTATCCTCCTATTCTCAAACTGGGAGGCCCGTGATCGTGTGATCAGTTTCTACGAGTTACATTGGTCCAGTGCGAGGTGTTGGTTCCTCTCATGGGGTCGTTCGAGGGGTGTTTCAGGTTTTCGCCCTCTAACGCCATATTTTTAAGCCTAAGTCCTAATATTTTCAAATTATACTCGTATTCTCAAACCAAGAGTCCCGTGATCATTCGGTTAGTTCCTAGGAGTTACATTGGTTATATACGAGGTATTGGTGCTTCCCATGGGGCCGTTCAGGGTCTATTTCAGGTTTTGATCATCTAATGCCGTGTTTTTAATCCTAAGTCCTGATATTTTAAAATTATCCTCGTTTTCTCAAACCAAGATTCCCCCCGTGATCGTGCAGTCTATTCATACAAATTACACTGGTCCCGTACAAGGTGTCGGTTCCTCTCACGGGGCCGTTCGGGAGAAGTTTTGAGTTTTTTTCCCTCTAACGCATGTTTTTATGCCTAAGTCCTGATATTTTCAAATTATCCTTGTATTCTCAAACAGGGAGTCCCTTGATCGCGAGGTCAATTCCTACAAGTTATATTGGTCCCGTACGATGTGGTAGTGCCTCTCACGGAGCCGTTCGGGGCTGTTTCAGGTTTTCGCCCTCTAACGTCATGTGTTTAACCCTAAATCTTAATATATGTAAATTATTCTCATATTCTCAAACCGAGAGTCCCGTGATTGCACGGTCTGTTCATACGAGTTACGTTGGTCCTGTACGAGGTGTTAGTGCCTCTTTCACCCACTAACGTCATATTTTTAAGCCTAAGTCCTGATATTTTCAAACGGAGATTCCCATGATCGTGCGGCCGATTCCTATGAGTTGTATTGGTCTCGTGCGATGTGTTGGTGCCTCTCACGGGCCGTTTGGGGGTTATTTTGGGTTTTTACCCTCTAACACCATGTGTTTAAGCCTAAATCTTGATATATGCAAGTTATCCACGTATTCTCAAACTAGGTGTCTTATGATTGAGCGGTCTGTTCAAACGAGTTACATTGGTCCCGTGCGAGGTGTCGGTGCCTTTTAAGGGGCCATTCGGGGGCTGCTTCGGGTTTTCGACCTCTGACGTCAGTTTTTTAAGCCTAAGTCCTGATAATTTCAAATTATCCTCGTATTCTCAAACTGGGAGTCCCGTTATCACATGGTCGGTTCCTTTGAGTTACAATGTCCCCGTGTGAGGTGTTGGTGACTTTCACGGGGCCATTTGGAGGTTATTTCGAATTTTTGCCCTCTAATGCCATGTTTTGAAGCCTAAATCTTTATATTTATAAATTATCCTCATATTCTCAAATCGAGAGTCCCGTGATGGCACAGTCAGTTCCTACGAGTTACATTGGTCCCGTGCAAAGTGTTGGTGCCTCTCACGGGGCTTTTCGGGGGTTGTTTCGAGTTTTCATCCTCTAACGCCATGTTTTTAAGCTTAACTCTTGTTATATGAAAATTATCGTCGTATTCTCAAACTGGGAGTCCTGTGATCGTGCGGTCAGTTCCTACGAGTTACATTTGTCTCGTGTGAGGTATCGGTGCCTCTCACGAGATCGTTTAGGGGATGTTTCGGGGTGTCGCCCTCTAACGTCGTGTTTTTAAGCCCAAATCTAGATATTTTCAAATTATCATCGTATTCTCAAATTGGGAGTCTGGTGAGCTCGCGATCCTTTCCTATTACTTACATTGGTCCATTCAAGGTGTTGGTGCCTCTCATGTGGCCGTTCGGGGGCTATTTCGGATTTTTACTCTCTAATGTCATGTTTTTAAGCCGAAGTCCTCATATATTATAATTATCCTCGTATTCTCAAACCCAGAGTCCCGTGATTGCACGTTCAGTTCTAACGAATTATATTGGTCCAGTGCGAGGTGTTAGTGCCTCTCACGGGGCCGTTCGGGGGTTGTTTCGAGTTTTCACCCTCTAATGTCGTGTTTTTAAGCCAACATCTAGATGTTTTCAAATTATCATCGTATTCTTAAATCGGGAGTTCAGTGAGCACACGGTTAGTTCCTACGATTTACATTGATCCCGTCTGAGGTGTTCATGCATCTCATGTCGCCGTTCGGGGGCTATTTCAGGTTTTCGCCCTCTAACGCCATGTTTTTAAGTCTAAGTTTTGATATATTAAAATTATCCTCATATTCTCAAATTTAAATTCCTGTGATCGTGCGATGAGTTCCTACGAGTTACATTAGTTCTGTGCAAGGTGTCGGCGCCTCTCATGGGGCAGTTCGGGGGCTGTGTCGGGTTTTTGCCCTCTATCTCCATGTTTTTAAGCTTAAGTCCTTATATATTAAAATTATCCTCGTATGCTCAAACTGGGAGTTCCGTGATTTTGCGACCAGTTCCTAGGAGTTACATTAGTCGAGTGCAAGGTGTTGGTGCCTCTTATGGGGTCGTTCGGGGTCTGTTTTGAGTTTTTGCCCTCTAACCCCATGTTTATAAGCCAAAGTCTAGATGTTTCAAATGATCATTGTATTCTCAAATCAGGAGTCCAGCGAGCACGCGATCAGTTCCTACAAGTTACATTGGTCCTGTTCGAGGTATTGGTGCCTCTCATGTGGCCGTTCGGGGGATATTTTTGGTTTTTGCCCTATAATGCCATGTTTTTAAGCCTAAGTCCTGATATAATAATATTATCCTTGTTTTCTCAAACCAAAAGTCCCGTGATCGCACGGTCAGTTCCTATGAGTTACATTGGTCATGTGCGACGTGTCGGTGCCTCTCACGGGGCCGTTCAAGGGTTGTTTATGGTTTTCGCCCTGTAACGCCATGTTTTTAAGCCTAAGTCCTGATATTTACAAATTATCCCCATATTCTCAAACTGGGAGTCTTGTGGTTTCCCGGTCAGTTCCTACGAGTTACATTGGTCCCGTGCGAGGTGTTGTTGCCTCTCACGGGGTCGTTCGGGGGCTGTTTCGAGTTTTCATCCTCTAATGCCATATTTTTAAGCCTAAGTCCTGATATTTTCAAAATATGCTCGTACTCTCAAACCTGGAGTCCCATGATCGTTCAGTCAGTTCCAACAAGTTACATTGGTCCAGTACAAGGTGTTGGTGCTTCTCATGGAGCCGTTCGGAGGTTGTTTCACATTTTCATCGTCTAACACTTTGTTTTAAGCTTAAGTGCTGATATTTAAAATTATCCTCGTATTCTCAAACTGTGAGTCCTGTGATCGCATAGTCAGTTCCTACGAGTAACATTGGTCCCGTGCGAGGTGTTGGTGCTTCTAACGGGACCGTTCGGGGGCTGTTTTAGGTTTTCTCCCTTTAACGCCATGTTTTTAAACCTAAATCTTAATATATGTAAATTATCCTTGTATTCTCAAACTGGGAGTCCTGTGATCGTGCTGTCATCTCCTATGAGTTACATTGGTCCCGTGCGAGGTGTTGGTGCCTCCCAAGGGCCGTTTGGGGTTATTTTGGGTTTCCGCGCTCTAATGCCATGTTTTTAAGCCTAAGTCCTGAAAACCTGGATTTTTTATTTTCAGTGGAAGTAAATTTATAGTTTTATTTCTAAGTGTACCTATTTGTTATTTCTGCATATTCATATGTTAGATTTGGTGCATAAACATTCAATAAAACATTCTTGGGAAGCTGAAAAAACTTGCATCCTACTTTTTAAATTATTCTATGGTCAAACTTATTAAGGTATAACTTAGTCCCTCTTGTTCAAAGTGATAAATGTATATATAGCGGCTGGTGCTATATATAGTTGCGATATATGGCTATATATAGCTGTTATATATTTGCTATATAGGCCTATATAACATCATATATAACCATATATATCTGCTATATATGGCCGCTATATATAGCCATATATAACTATTATATGTATATATATATATATATATATATATATATATATAGGAGAAGGCTCGCCTACATCATGCTCTATACATCACCCATGCATCACGCCTAATTCTGGGCCCTAAAAAACTTTTTTTTTCAAATTTATATTTTTCCCTTGAAATTAACCTTCCAATCAACCCATATGCAAAAAATTAGGTCAAAATACATTTTGTAGCTATTTTTAAAAAATCCACAAAAACCTGCTAAAAATTCCTTATTTTTAAGTGTTTGCGCCAGCAGTTTTTTTTGAATTTTTTAAAAATAGCTACAAAATGTATTTTGACCTAATTTTTTGCATATGGGTTTATTGGAAGGTTAATTTCAAGGGGAAAATATAAAATTTGAAAAAAAAGTTTTCGAGGGCCTAGAATTAGTTGTGATGTACGGTGTGATGTATAGTGCATGATGTAGGTGAGCCTCTCTCTCTCTCTCTATATATATATATATATTTAACTGCTATATAGCCATATATAGCTGCTATATATAGCTTTTATATATAACCATATATAGTTGCTATATATAGCTACTACTCAAACAAGATTTGGTGGTTCTGGAGACATGGTATTAATCTTAACTTAGTTTCTGATGGAGGGCAATCTTTAGTAATGTTATTAGAGCATCTTTTAATCCCAGTTAATGTTGGTATTGGAGTTCTGTATGCTAAGTGTTCTAAAGTGGAGAGGAGACTCTTATGGGATTTCATAGAACTAAAAATTGCCGAACATGCCTCTATACTAATTTTATTTGGTGGAGATTTTAATGTTGTGTGCTCAGTAGAGGAAGGAGCTGGTGGAAATGATATTAACATGGGAGCAGTCAGTGATCTAGTAGAGTGTATTCAAAATAGTTCTCTTCATGATATGGAGTATAGTGGTTCCAAGTTTACATGGGCTAAATCAATTAATGGTTTATTGATATTTGAAAGGCTGGATAGAGGTCTTCTAAATCATCAATGAATCAATACTTTGCCTCATACAAAGCTGCAACATCTGAACATAAGCTGCTCAGACCATTCCCCATTGTTATTCTCTATTCCAAGTCCTGCTGATTCAATCATTAAGACTTTCAAGTTACTTAATTTATGGACTAAAAATGACTCTTTTATGAAGACAATTGAGGAATCTTGGTGCCGAATTTCCTCTGGCAGACCTATGGAAAATTTTGCTTTTAAGCTTAAAAGGTTGAGACTTGTTCTAAGCAACTGGAGTAAATCAGTTTTTAAGAACCCGTTCCAGAATATTCAAAACTAAGAAGACCATATTATTCAAGCTTAAAGAAGATTTGAAGATAATCCTTGCCCTTCCAATAGAAGCACTTTGTCCAAAATACAAGCAACGTTAAACTTGGCTTTAGCTAATGAAGAAGGTTTTTGGTAACGAAAGGCTAAATGTAAGTGGATATCAGAGGGTGATAGAAATATTAAGTTTTACCATAATCAAGTTAATCAACAAAGAAGAGCCCAATGGATTCATTCTATTAAGGTGGAGGATGGTAGTGTCCTATCCTCGCAAGAGGATATTGCTAACAATTTTCTCTCTTATTTTGAATCTCTTTTTTCTGCAGGTCAGTGTAGTAGCAATACATTTTTCAGTATATTCCAAAGCTTGTAAATTCAGAGATGAATAGCCAATTAATAAAGATTCCAGAGGAAGATGAGATATTGGTAGCTATAAAAGGTCTGAATCAAAGCAGTGTAACTAGTATTGATGGATTTAATGGCCATTTCTTTATCAAATGTTGGGATGTTATCAAAGTTGACCTCATTCAAGCCATTCAATCCTTCTTTATGTGTGGGTGGGTGGGTGGGGGGAGGAATCCCAAAATCCTGGAACACCTCTTTGATTTGCCTCATCCCCAGATCTCCAAATCCAAAGTATTGCAAAGACTACAGACCAATTAGTCTATGCAATTTCTCTTACAAAATTATTTCAAAAATCATCAATTCTAGGTTGAGCTTATACCTTCCTATATTGATTTCCCCTTACCAAATAGGATTTATGAAAGGCAGAGGCATTTTTCATAATATTTTGCTTGGGCAGGAGATGATTCAATTATTGGATAGAAAAGTTGAAGGGGGAAATGTCATTTTGAAGTTGGACATGCTCAAAGCTTATGATAGAGTTTCGGGGATGTTCCTTATCCAAACTCTTAGAGCTTTTAGTTTTGATGAAATTTTTATTGATATGATATGGAGATGTATATCTTACTCCTAGTTTTCAGTGATTATTAATGGGAGCTTATATGGCCATTTTCACAAAACTAGAGGCATTAGGCAAGGATATCCGTTGTCTCCTAGTCTCTTTATTTTAGCTGTTGAAACTCTCTCTAGAGGATTGCAAATTCTGACTTCTCAAGGAACTATAAAACCCTTTTCTCACCATAGAGTATGTAATTTAATAAGTCATCTTGCTTTTGCAGATGATCTTATTTTATTTACAAATGGTTTTAAAAGGAGTCTTAAGAATTTAATGTAATTTATATCCTCTTATGAATCACAGTTAGACCAGATCATTAGTGTGGAGAAAAGTCAGTTTTTTACTGCCTAGATCAGTTCACTCTATAACTGAAATTACAAAATTCCTCATGGTTCTATCCCAATCAAATATCTGGGGGCTCCTCTTTTTAAATGCAGATTGAAAGCTTATATGTTTGATTCTCTTTTGAAAGGAATTACAACAAAAGTTTTGAGATGTAAGAACAAGTTTCTATCTCTTGGTGGTAAAATTATTCTTCTACAGTCAGTTTTGAGATCTATGCCTATTTATATTCTTTTTTCTTTATCTCCCCCTAAAAATATCTTGAGATTACTTAATAAACTATGTTCTTCTTTTTTGTGGGGAATAAATAAAGAGAATGGGAAGAATCATCACTGGGTGAAATGGGAGGACATATGTTTTCCAAAAGATGAAGGAGGTTTAGTCATAAGATCTCTAGATTCTAGTTCTTGCGAGCAATCTTAAAATATCTTGGGAATATAAAAAGGGTTCTTCTATATGGTCAGTCTTTATGAGGAACAAATACCCAAATATGCCAATTTCTCAAGTCTTTCTTACTGCTAGAAGAATTAGTAGAGTGTGGGTAACTTTGGAAGAGAATTCAATTAAAGTGAGGGATGAATGGATTTGGACTCCTTCCATATCTGGTGACTTTTCTTTTTCTTCAGCTATTGAGGTAGTTAGGGATATTGAGATCAGTAACAAATAGTTTCATTTGGAATACTAAAATTCCTTCTAAAATGTCTGCTTTTTCCTGGAGAGTGGTGCATAATGCAATGGCTTTAGATCAAAATATCAAATCAGTTGGTATTCAGATAGCCTCTAGATGTTAGTGTTGTTCTCATTCAGAAGAATCCATTCCTCATCTTTTCTTATATGGTCCTATTGCCTCACAAATTTGTGACTTCGTTGAATCAATGTTAGGGATTCAACCTCTAGGGAATTACAATTCAAAGGTCATGACTTGGTGGATGCATTCAAGCTCTGACTTACTTCTAAAATGGTTGTGCAAAATGCTATTCTGCAGTATCTTATGGGAGATTTGGTTATCTCAAAATAAATCCCGATTTGACAATGCTAAAATGCTTCCTGCTGATATAATTCAGAATATTATTCATAGATCTCATGATATTGCTTCTGATTTTTGGGTCAATCCCCCTCATCTCATAGAAGCATTGAGTCTTGTAAAAGTCTTCAAATACAATGTAAAAACAGGGTGCATCCTACTTTTCTTGCAGTTTTATGGGCAAGACCTGAGCCTCAAACCTATAAAATAAATACAGATGGTGCATGTGATCCTATATGAAGAATGTGCATGGGATTTATATTGAGAAACTCTACTGGAGCTTTAATTTGGGCATATGAAAATTATGGAGAAAGTGGTTCTAACAATTTGGCAGAAGCAAGGTCAATAAAAGAGAGTTTGGAGCACTATATTTCTCAGAGATGGACAAATCTTGTAGTGGAATCTGATTCTAAACTTGTAGTTAGTTGCATAAATGACAAGCTCAAAATTCCATGGAGGATCAAAGAATTGGTTCTTCAAATTCAAGATTTAATCAAGATCTTTGATATCAAAGTTACTCATTATTTTAGAAATTCCAACTCCACTACTGATATTTAATCCAAAAATGGCCTACAATCTCAAGTTAAATCTTATTTCTCTGCAGTTCTAGACCTTCCTAGAAATATTAAAGCTGCAATTAGATTTGATAGGATTAGTTATCCTTATTTGAGAAAAATATTTAACGATGTATATGCATTCATTTGGTTCTCAATTGATTTGTAAAGGCCACGGGAGAGGTTATTTCTCTCTTTAAGTTATAGTTTCTTAAAAGAAAATAGTTGTTGCATCCGATGTAGATTTTGTTTTGTGGGGATTTTTTATTTTCACAAAATCCAAGTGACTTCAAAGTTACAAAAAAGATGAAAATTTGGGCGATTTGATATACATTATGAGTATATTATTATCAAACTGTGAGTCTAGTGATCATGGGGTCGGTTCCTACGAGTTACATTGGTCTCGTGCGTGGTGTCGGTGCCTCTCATGGGGCCATTTGGGGGGATTTTTAGGGGTGTCACCCTCTAACGCTGTGTTTTTAAGCGTAAGTTGGATATTTTCAAATTATCATCATATTCTAAATCGGGAGTCCGATGACCACGCGATCAGTTCCTACGAGTTACATTTGTCCCGTGCGAGGTGTCGGTGCCTCTCACGGGACCGTTTGGTGGCTGTTTAGGGGTGTCGTCCTCTAATGCCGTGTTTTTAAGCTCCAATTCAAATTATCATTGTATTCTCAAATCAGGAATCAGATGACCACGTACTCAGTTCCTACGAGTTAGATTTATCCCGTGCGAGGTGTTAGTGCCTCTTACGGGGCCGTTTGGAGGCTGTTTAGGAGTGTCACCCTCTAACGCCGTGTTTTTAAGCCCAAATCTAGATATTTTCAAATTATCATCGTATTCTCAAATCGGGAGTCGGGTGACCATACGCTCAGTTCCTACGAGTTATATTTATCCCGTGCGAGGTGTCAGTGCCTCTCACGGGGCCGTTAGGGGGCTGTTTTGGGGTGTCGCCCTCTCACGTGGTGTTTTTAAGCCTAAATCTTGATATATGCAAATTATCCTCGTATTCTCAAATCGGGAGTCCCGTGATCGCGCAGTCAGTTCCTACGAGTTACATTAGTCCCGTGCGAGGTGTTGGTGCCTCTCACGGGGCCATTCGGGGGTTATTTCGAGTTTTCGTCCTCTAATTCTATGTTTCTAAGCCTAAATCTTGATATATGCAAAGTATCCTCGTATTCTAAAATCGGGAGTCCCATGATCGCGCAATTTATTCATACAAGTTACATTGGTCCCATACGAGGTGTTGTTGCCTCTCACAAGGTCGTTCGGAGGCTGTTTCGTGTTTTCACCCTCTAACGTCATGTTTTTAAGACTAAGTCCTGATATATACCATTATCCTCATATTCGCAAACCGGAAGTCCCGTGATCGCGTGGTCAGTTCCTACGAGTTATATTGGTCCCGTACGAGGTGTTGGTGCCTTTCACAGGGCCGTTCGGGGGCTGTTTTGAGTTTTTGGCCTCTATTGCCATGTTTTTAAGATTAAGTCTAAATATTTGCAAATTATCCTCGTATTCGCAAATCGGGAGTCCTGTGATCACACGATCAATTCCTACAAGTTACATTAGTCCTGTATGAGGTGTCGGTGCCTCTCACGGGGCGGTTTGGGGGCTGCTTCAGATTTTTGCCCTCTAACGTCATGTTTTTAAGCCTATGTCTAGATAATAGCAAATTATCCTCGTATTCGCAAATCGAGAGTCTCGTGATCGCACGGTTAGTTCCTACGAGTTACATTGGTCCCGTACGAGGTGTTCGTTCCTCTCATGGGACCGTACGGGGGTTATTTCGGATTTTTACCCTCTAATGACTTATTTTTAAGCCTAAGTCCTCATATTTTCATATTATGGCCGTATTCTCAAATCGGGAGTCCCGTGATCGTGCAGTCAGTTCCTACGAGTTACATTGGTCTCGTACGAGGTGTTAGTGCCTCTCATGGTGCGCTTCCCTTCCAGTCGAATATATTTTATTAAAGGATAGCTAAGAGGCGATAGTTGCATCGGTCTTCTCGTTCAATGAGGAAAAGGTCTAGAATGGCCTATTTTTATGTCTAAATCAGGAGTATACAAGAAGTCAAATTCGTATCCCTCTCCCTCTTGCTTGTTTATTTGTTAATTAAGTAGGGAAATGCAAAGACCAATCCTATCAGTAAGATCGATTCCTTTGTGTGCTAATTACTGAATTTAATTGAGTATTAAAAGATCTCTTTTTTTATCCGTTCACGTACAGGAGAAAGCGATCCATTTCATTTGGGTTGCCTAATGGTGAAGTGAATAGCAAGGGGTTAGCTAGTTGACCCAGCATTCTTCATGTTGAACCTCTCAAGCACCCATTCAAAAGACTTCTCATGTAATAACCACAACTTCCTTGCCTTCATGTCACGATGGATTTTCATACCCTGTCGCGCTGACCCTCAGTCCTTCATGTCAAAGGATTTAAACAAAGCTTCTTTGAGCTTCCCGAAATCCTGACCTATAATGAGCATATCATCCTTGAGCGAAAGGACTATGAAGTTCCCATTCTATATATAGCAGTAGCTATATATAGCTGCTGCTTGTTGTTATATATAGTTTTTTCCAGGGCGAAGCCAGGATCTCAACTTGGGGGGGATCGGACTAATTAAGTCACTTGGTCAAGATTAGGTTAATCTAGTTTGTCTACCCAAATAATGTTGATCGATTAAGGTGCAGAAAGAGTTCCTAGTAATTTATATCCTCTAGGGGTGTCAATTTATAGTCTTGTTTTCCTTTTTAGTCTTACCTAATTAAGATTCATGTTGTCTAAAATGTATATAAATTAGGTTATATTACTAAGTTACCCTTCCCAATATTATCTTTCATCTCAATAGATAAATGGACCTTTGAGTTTTTTTCTCCAGATCTGATTTTTTCCAATTTTAGATCTTAGAGATCTGATAGATCTTCTACATATTCGTGGGACATTTTCTGTAGTGATATACTCTTATCTGTAATGGCAGAAACTGTAATTTTTAAGGAGAAGATCAAAGCTTTCTGGAAGTTGCAAGTTCACGATGAAGAAAAGTGGGTTATCAACATGAAACTGCTCTGGTGCTTGTTGACAGCGCGTATTTCAAACTTAGAATTTTCAGATGGTTGCTGGGTTCTAAAATTTAGAATTTTTAGATCTTTGGATATTTCAAGCTAATTGTCTGAGTAAAAATATTAGCATTTTTTTTCTTTTGGCATTTAAAGTCTTTGATTAAAAATGTTCGTGTTTTTACATTTAATGGAGAAGCCTTTGACATGGATGTTGAAACGTATTTATCTTCTCTGTAATGAATTTGGTTTTAACATTTGTTGTTTTGTAAGTGTTTTTGAGCTTCTTCTTTTTTCTGACAGATAAATATGTTTTGCTGTAATATGTTGATTCAAATATTAGTCCTGGTAGTTTTTATTATAATGCACTATCACTTTATTTGGTTCTTTCAGGTAATTTGAAGGAGTAACAAAAAGTGATATTTCTTCGTTGAACCTCAGCTATTTGACAAAATGTGCATGTGAGTACTTGACTGTTTTTGGTTCGGCTCCAAAGTTTGTAAAGTTACAATATTTTTTCAGTCTGAAAACTCTATTCTCTGCAGTGCATTTGATTTCTTGAACTACTTGAAGTTAATAATTTGAATGGTGGTTATGGAAGAGATCTAAGATCTTGGTTATGGTATAGCATTAATATCTCTCACTCTTCTCTCAACCACTATATGCAAATGATTTCTTAAAATGATAGTCATCAATTTTTAACTTTTGGATCTTACTTTATTTGTAGAACATAAAATTTCTCCTCTTACCGAAAAGTAGTACTTTATTTGGTTCAGTTGTAAACAGTATTTGTTCAATTGGGATGAACAAATATGAAGAAAAAAATTGATTGCCATAGGTATTCACAGGTCCATGAAGAAAAAATTTTGATTGCCATTGGTATTCACATTGGTTTTGTGATTTAGTGCTCTTAATACTTTTAGATCCATTGAAACATTTAAGTAAGTTTTATTGCTTCTTTTATGCCATATAATTTTTTAACTTTAACGGGTTTGAATACAGAAGCAAATGGAGGGGTTTGGGTTTGTATACAAAAGCAATGGGTTTGAATACATAAGCAATGGGTTTTCATTTTGTATGCATGTGTGAGTACAAATGGTTTTTAAGGCAGTTATATAATTCATGATTTTGGTTTTGGCTCAACACACTAGAATGTCAGAGCTCTTTTGGTTTTGGTTAAAAAATAAATAGTTTTTCTGTGTTTTATGGTTGCTTCAATTTTGTGGGGTATAATTTTGATGTTTTTAATGTGTTTGTCAACAAATTTAAAAATAAAGTTTTCCCTAATTTCACTTTTTTTTATGTATTTTTCATTATTTTGATTTTTTTTTCTCTCAAACGGTTTTTGTTTATTTTTTTCTATTTCTTAACCTTTATTTTCTTTTATATTTTTCCCTCCTTTTTCAAAATATTTTCAGTACTTTTTAGGTTTTTATGCATTTCCACTATTTGTAAGATATTTTTTTATGTTTTTAATTTTTTTCTCATTTTGAGATTTTATAAGTGTTGATGTAAAAAATTATATCACTCTAATAATTCAATCACAGATAAATAAATGAGACAAAAGATTTTAAAGTGGTTCAGCCTTATAAGAATAGCCTACGTCCACTGTTGTTTTATTGCTGAGTGTTTGGAAATTCTCGATTACAAGAAATTCCGTTCTGGATTCCCTCCTCTTACAATGAGGGTTGTACAATGTATTTATAGCCCTGAGGTTGTAATATGAAAGGGTAATACATTAAATGATATACATATGAAAGGGTAATACATTTAATGCCCTCTTTGCGTGTGCGTCTGAATGATAAGCATTTAATTAATCAGTTGAACTGTTGGTTATCCAGTTATTAATGCTTTATTCGAGATGCAGCTCGGACCGCCTGAGTTGCTCGGACCGCCTAAGCTTCTCGGTACTCAAGAGTTCCTCGGAGAGGCATTGTTCCTCGGAGCATGTGAGTTCCTCGGGTAAGCAGTGTTCCTCGGAGCGTATGCGTTCCTCGGAGTAACATGGTTTCCTCGGAGCGCGTGATCATCTCGGAAGTGCTTGTTGTTGCCATGTAGATAGCCACGTGTCTTCATATGATTGGTCCAAGTCAGCAGATTAAATTTGGTATCAACAGAAGCCCCCAATGTTTCATAGTTCGAAATTTGAGGAGTATGGAACATTCTTTCTCGGAATATGGTAGCTTTAAATAGTCTTCCTGATTTTTAGGAGCATTTCCCTTGTATTTATTTCTCCTTCCCAATTCGTAGAATCATGCTTTTTGGGACTTTTCTGCGTGCTTCGATTCCCGCGTTACTTTTCGTCTTTTTGGCCGCTATCGCCCGCTTTGGTTCCCGCGCCACTTTTCATCTTTTTAGCCGTCGGTAACGTAATCATCCTTTTTGTAATCATTACTTCGCCAGTTCCCAAGGTAAGGTATTTAAACTTCACAGACACTCCCATTGTCTTCTATCTTTTCAAATTTTCATCTTCGAGTTTTTCTTTGTCTTCTAGTCTCTTGTGTATTCATCTCTTCCATCGTCTGTCGTCATCAGCTCTACTCTTTTCCTGTAAGTTCTTCTTCTTTCTTCTTCATTTCTTTTAATCACCATGGTTTACCCTGTTGAATCTCTTGACAAATTTCGATCTGATTTTTCCATTCCCTCTTGGGTTGTCTTGGAAGAGCTTTCTGAGCCTTCTAATTATTTCAATTTGGCTGAGGGACATTGGTTCCCCAGTCTCTTTTTTGCTGAGTGTGGATTTTCTTTTTTACCAAATTCCTTGTGTCTGGAATTCTGTCAGTATTTTGATGTTGTTCCTGCACGAATAGCCCCCGACACATGGAGAATAGTTAATGGGGTGCATAAATTAAATCAAGTGCATGGAACTCGTATAGGAATTCCAGAAATCATGTACTGCTATAGATGGGCAGTTAATGATAATATTTACTATTTAAAAACTAGGTTTATAAATAGAGCCTTAGTAGTCAATCTCCCTGATGCCAATAGGGATTATTTTGAACACGGGGTTGTCGTAAAAAATTGGCAACACCCTCCATTAACCGGAGATGAGGTTTACCAGGGTCCCAGGTGCCCTCCTTATGGCAATGGGATAGGTTATTTTTATTTTATTTTGTTTATTTTGAAATCATGTTTGTTTTGTGTTTGATAAAATGTGTCACTGATAACAATGTTTGTTTATTTGCAGTTGATAGCAAGAGAAAGTGCCCGAAAGAAACAGATGTTAATATAAGGCATTTGGGACTTATCTGGGGTCTGCATCAAAGGGTTGCTGATGAGCACATCATGTCGGCTTCGTATCTGCTCCAATACAAGAGCTACACAACCTCCTTCACTGCTCGTCCAGTGATCAGTGAAGCAGAGCCAGTACCAGCCTCTGCAAGTTCTTCGCCTGAATCTCATATTCCATTGAGCGAAAGGATGAAGAAGAGAAGAACTCCTGCTCTGTTTGAGAAAACTGCCTCCGGTTCTAGGGAGGTAAAAAGAATTAGGATTGATGTCCCAAGGGAGGGGACAAAGAAGACTGATGCATCTCCTCCAGCTGCTCCTGCTAAAGTCGTCGAGAAGCCCGCAGTGGCTCCGAGCAGGTCTGCTGCTCCGGGAGAGGTGATTGTGATATCACCGACCAAGGGTTCTTCCTTGGCTGTACCTGTTCCTCCGAGGAGGCTGAAGAAGAGCTCCTCGGTCAATTTGGTTGATACCATCATTCAGCCCCCAGTTGTTGGGAGTGAAGTTCCCACTTTTGTTCCCCCGAGCTCTGACATGAGCTCGGTAAAGTCCTTGACCATTCCCGAGGTCCAAGGTACTGAAGATAACCTCACTCAGGACATGGTTACTTATTTAGCTGCTCGTCATCTTGCTTCAGTAAGTCTCTTCACTTTGAACTTTTCATATTCTCCTTTGGCATTTCTTGTTCTAACTTGCTTTGAGGATGGCCTGGTGCTGAATGAACATTCGAAATGTTTGATTGATGATAATAGGCAGCGAACTCCTCGTTATCAAATTGTGTTCCATGGTCTGTGATGAAGGCATGAGGGAGACCATATCGGCAAATGATGTTCTTCCAAACAAATTGGTACACCTTCTCGTATATCATATCAATGAGTGGCTCAGCTTCTACCCACTTAGTAAAATAATCCACTGCGACGACGAGGTACTTGAACCTTCCTCGGGTCGTTGGCAGGGGTCCAACGAAATCTATCCCCCACATGGCAAACGGCCAAGGGGAAGTTATGGGTGTCAACAACGCTTGTGGAGTTCTTCGGATGGAGGAGAAGCGATGGCACTTGTCACATTTCTTGGCATAGGCTATACAATCAACCCTCATCGTCGGCCAGTAGTATCCTTGCGTCATCACCCTTTGCAAAAGCGTCCGACCTGCTACATGTGCTCCACAAGACCCTTCATGGATCTCTTCAATCAAATCTTTCACCTCGGTGGTATGTACACATCTCTGCAAACCTTCCATAATTCCTCGTTTATATAAAACACCATTAGTTAGTACATACCGAGCAGCTTTAAATTTCAATTTCTTGGCTGCGAGTTTGTCAACTGGCAATTCTCCTTCCTCGATATACGCCCTGATGGGATCCATCCAAGATGGTCCTAAATCAAGGGTGATATAGTTCATCGTCAGATCTTCGTCTATACTCCGACCAGCTAAAACTTCAATTGGGATCGTTCGTCGTAGCTCAGTGCGAGTAGCTGATGCTAGTCGAGCTAGGGCGTCTGCTCTCGCATTCTCCATTCTTGGTATTCTGACCAGCTGAATAGCAGCAAATTCTGACAGCAGCTCCTTTGCCTTTGCATGATATCTGATCATTAATTCTCCTCTAACTTCATATACTCCCATCATTTGGTTTACAATCAATTGAGAGTCACTGAAGATCACAACCTGCTGTGCCTCCATAATTTTTGCCAAATTAAGCCCTGCAATCATAGCCTCATATTCAGCCTCATTATTGGAAGCTTTGAATTGGAAACGCAAGGCGTATTCCATGTCGACCTCGTCCGGAGTGCTCAGAACTATCCCCGCGCCACATCCTGCAGTGCAAGATGAGCCATCTACATATAGCCTCCATATAGGTAACTCGTCTTCAAATTTTTGATCAGTCAGAATTCCTCGGTGAAATATTTGCTGCTTCCTTTCATCCTCCCCGGATTTTTCTCGCTCCTCATCCATCATCTTTTCTTGCCCTTTTACCAACCGGAGTTGGTCTAAGCTCGAATTTAATGATTTTGTAACATCCACTTGCCCTCTTACCAACCGGAGTTGGTCTCAGCTAGTGTTTGTCGATCCTGTAACATCCACAGGTTGATCAGCGAGCAACTCTTGTTGGATTAATATTATGTGGGAATGTTTATTCCAAATTCTTTTAAATTCTTTTATGTTATCTATTTGGTTATCAGTGTTGTAGAATAAAATGTGTTGTGTTATTCTTAAACTAGAAATGAATTTTGTTGAATCAAAATTTGGAAAGTTTTTAACACCAGCTTAATTGAGTATTGGGTGAGTTGTATATGTTTTCGACAGTGATGCTAAGAATGAGCCAACTATATATTCTGTTTTAATTTGGTATGGGACTGGTCACCCGGTATTTAATTAGGCGGGGTGTTACAGGTGGTATCAGAGCTTAGGTATACGGAAACTCTCGGGGCTTGGATTTTGGGTTCATTGCGTGGTTAGCAATTTTTGGAGATAGAAAATTTTAGGTTATATTCGTGATAGGCATCTAGATTAGATGTGAGGAATTTATTTTTGGTGACTAAATTATTTTTGGAGATTGTTAACTTGATTTTTGAGAGTTAGGCATTCGACGAATTTCGAGTGCGAAATTCCATTATTAGTGGGGAAGTGTAATAACCCGCGTAATTTTGGGCTATTTTAATTAATTTTTGGAAAATGGAGGAAAATAAAGTTTTTGATAAAATTATTTTTATTGCTCAAATATGTTGGTTATTATTTTTAAAGGTGAGAATTTCAAACGGTTTCGAAATCGGAGTTAAAACGGATTTTAAAATAATTTTTAAATATTTTTAACTCTTGGAGTTGTTTTAACTTCCAACTTTTCATTTCTCTGCCTTATTTAAAGGAGTCTTTTGGATTCCAACTCTTCATTTCTTTTTATTATAAAAGAGAGTCGTGGGCAACTTTTTTAACATACTCTTGGCACAAATTTTGGCAGCAAATATATTTTATATTCCTCTTCTTTTTATATACATAATGGCTCTTGAGATTTGTGAGTTCCAACCTTAGATTAGAGGTGTTCTTGGAGCTTTTTTGTTAGAGGTTCTTGTAGGAGCTTTTATAGATCTTTTGTTTTGATTTTGAGGATGTGATCGTTGGTTTCTCATCATGGTTTGAGGTATGGGGTTTTACACAATATGCTCCTTAAATCTCGCGAGTGTCATTCTCTTTGAATTCTTGTTTAATTGAACTCATATTTGAATTGATAAATTCATTGAAATCTGGAAAATAATTGTTGAAATTATTTTGATTCATGTGGTATCATTATATTGTTGTTGAGCACGTTGTCATGAAATTTTAATATGGCACAGATGTTGGGCACCCGCCAAAATTCCTGTTTCCCGGGCTATGGCTTGATAAAGCATATACGGATGTGGTGAGGCCTGGTGACCCGGTTAAAGTGTTGTTGAGAAATTATAATGATGAAATGCTATTGAGATTTGCATTTTGATTTGAATATTCGTACTCGTGTTGTTACGTTTTATTCATCGCTAACATATAATTGTTGAGCATCTTTCTTGTCGTATTGTGTACTTCCCCATATTTTCTTTTAGTGGCAGGTTAGCGCGGATTTTGGGGGGCTATCGAGATTGATTTTAGCGAGGATTGTTTGTGAAAGATTTGTATTATTTTGATGTATAGAGCTTTGGAGATTTGTATTTTATTTCGAGTTAGTTGTTGCATTTTTTTTTATTTCGAGAGACTTTGTTGTATTGAATTTGGAGTATTGAGATTAGTGGTTTCTCTTGTTTTGTGAGATTTTATTTAGATGCTCCATACCTTGTCACTTGTAGATTTGCATTTACTTTATCGCATTAGCGCTCCGTTCGCTCTCCCCGGGCGGACCGGATTTTAAAATGATTTTTAAATGTTTTTAACTCTTGGAGTTGTTTTGGCTTGCAACTTTTCATTTCTTTTCCTTATTTAAAGGAGTCTTTTGGATTTCAACTCTTCATTTCTTTGCATTATAAAAGGAAGTCGTGGGCAACCCTTTTAACATACTTTTGGCACAAATTTTGGCAGCAAATATATTTTATATTCCTCTTCTTTTTATATACACATTGGCCCTTGAAATTTGTGAGTTCCAACCTTAGATTAGAGGTGTTCTTGGGGCTATTTTGTTGGAGGTTCTTGGAGGAGCTTTTGTAGATCTTTTGAGTTGATCTTGAGGATGTGATTGTTAGTTTCTCATCATGGTTTGAGGTATGGGGTTTTACACAATATGCTCCTTAAATCTCGCGAGTGTCATTCCCTTTGAATTCTTGTTAATTGAACTCATATTTGAATTGATAAATTCATTGAAATCTGGAAAATAATTGTTGAAATTATTTTGATTCATATGGTATCACTATATTGTTGTTGAGCACGTTGTCATGAGATTTTAATATGGCACGGATGTTGAGTACCCGCCAAAATACCTATTCCCGGCTATGGCTTGATAAAGCATATGCGAATGTGGTGAGGCCTGGTGACCCGGTTAAAGTGTTGTTGATAAATTATATTGATAAATTCTTTGAGATTTGCATTTTGATTTGAATATTCGTACTCGTGTTGTTACACTTTATTCATCGCTAATATATATTTGTTGAGCATCTTTCTTGTCGTATTGTGTACTAAGCTTCTCGGTACTCAAGAGTTCCTCGGAGAGGCATTGTTCCTCGGAGCATGTGAGTTCCTCGGGTAAGCAGTGTTCCTCGGAGCGTATGCGTTCCTCGGAGTAACATGGTTTCCTCGGAGCGCGTGATCATCTCGAAAGTGCTTGTTGTTGCCATGTAGATAGCCACGTGTCTTCATATGATTGGTCCAAGTCAGCAGATTAAATTTGGTATCAACAATAAGCATTTTTACTTTTTATTTATTTAAAAAAAATGACATTTTAAATGGATTTTAGTAATTTTCTAAAATTTAAAATATTTTTTTTGTAATTTCTAAATGTTTTATTTTTTTTTAAATTTTTATATTTTAGAATAGTTACTCCAGTACTTTTTAGATTTTAGATTTTTTTTTTTGTATTTTTTTATATTTTAAATATTTGTTTTTTGATAAAAAAATCATGTTATGCATCCGCCACTGGTTGGGACACTATGTCTTCCCTTATAGACGTCAACATTTTGAGCCTCCATGTTATTCAAATCTTTGGTTTTAAAAAATTTGGATATTGGTCATGGTGTTTAGGGATAATTATTATTTGGATTAAATTCATTAATCTTCATATTAACGTAAATATTTCTTTCAAGTTCAACCTTTTGCATTGCATAATAGACTTGAAAGAGTAACTTTGTTGAATATGAGTTATTTTTATAGTCGCATGCATTTATTTGATTTTATTCAAGAAAACGAGTAAGGAGTAAATCAATTAATTTGTAATTATCAATTAAACGCTCAAATTTGTTACTTCTTACTTATTTCTTAATTAATCTGTTACTTCTTACAACTATTACCAAACACAATAGATAAAATTGAGAATGAATCGAAGTAACTTTTTTTCTTAAGTGAATGAAAATATGATGAGTACATAGTCTAATTTGTAATTACCAATCATGTTCACTTCACTACATTAGTAATTTTTATTTTAATCCAATTCATCATTTATTAGACTCGAGAACATTTTTTGTCGTTAAAAGTCACATTTAGAGATGAAAAATAAACAAAATTATAATAAACAGATTACTTTGTTTAAAGTCGAAAGTTAAAATATAGTATTGTATTAAAGTAAAAAAAAATCATATGTATTATCTATGTAAATAAAATCAATATTTAGATTTAGACGCTAATTAATGTTTTTTTAATATTGAATTGTGGTGGTTGTTCCTCTATACTCATGCACATACACATTTTGCTATTAATTTTTGGCAAGCTATATTGAACAAGTTTGGATCGTACATGGAGAAAGATGAAGATAATTCCCTTTTGGGAGATGCTACTCAAATACCTACTTCATTTTGGGCGATGATATTCAAATAAATTATGCATTATCCTTTTTTTTAATTCAATATTAAATATGTTGGTTTAAAGTTTGAAATATGTCGTTTTATTTGTAGTTGAAATCAAATCGAAGTTGGTGGGGGTAGATTTTAACATTTTTTCCCATGAATTTTAATTAGAATTTGATTTTGCCATGCCATCAGCACGGGCACACCTTAAGAGTATGTTGGTTTTCATGTTGTGTCATCGTGTCCTGTCTAAATTTAATTAGAAGTATTTATTTTTTAAATGAGTTCCAATTTATCATGGCATGTCGTGTCTAAATTTTATTAGAAGCGTTTACTTTTTTAAAAATAATTTCCAATTTTTTTAAGTTATCATGTTGATCAAAATTTTGAAGCGAACATGATATGTTCATACAAGTAAATCCCGACATAAATACGTCTTCCAAAATGTCAATTTCGAATCGATGTGTTGATGTTCCTTTCGTGTATAAATTTGAGGAATAATAAATTATTAAAATACTTTCATTGTGCCATCGGCACGGGTACATCCTAGTGTGTGTGTGTGTGTGTGTGTATATATATATATATATATATATATATATATATATATATATATATATATATATATATATATATATATATATATCACGAATGAGGCGCAAACACTCTTCCGAAGGTGAGTATCTTGTTTGACACGTGTCAGACACGCGACAAACTTAAACATATTAGGGAACACGTTTTCTGGATACGAAGGGTTAGTTTTTTAGTATTTTGAAATTTTAAAATGGGGTTAAATGTTTAATAGCTTAAAATATTTATTGTGAAACGTAACAAGAAAAAAAAGGAGTCCATATTTGTTCACAAAAAGAGCAAAATGGACTCAAAAGTTTCAAAAAACCACTAACTGCAAAGCATATTCATTCTATTTGTAATTTAATTGCAATTGATTTGTTTCTAGTTTAAATTTCTATTGTTGTTGTATTTGATTTTATCGAATTTCGAGCCAAGTATGTTATAATTATTTATTATACTGAACAAATTTTATTTTATTTCATTGACTATGTATTTAAAAAATATATATATTATACGTATCTTAATGTATCGTATCCTAAATTTTGAAAGAAATAATGTATCACATACGTCGAGTCATTTTGTATTCCGCATCAGTTGTCCGGTCTGTCCACCATGATAATCACGCAAATGTTAAAATTGCATGCACTATTATATTATGAAATTTAATTTTTGAAATAGAACTTATTTCTTTTTTTTTTTGTGAAAAGGGGGAAATATATTAACTAATTAACCAAACAAACCATGATAGTACAAATAGTCCGACATACATCCATAATGCCAAAGCATAAAACCTAACAGTAACTCCACACAGTGGAGACAGTTACACTTAGTTTGATCCAGACGCCTCAACCTGAAACTTGTTTTTATCTTCATCGATAATTGCTCTGAGTTGGTTCGGGGGGTCCATCAAAGTGAAGAAGTCTTCCGCTCGAGACTAGGCGTACTTGGCTAATCAGTCCACACATCGGTTGGCTTCTCTTGGGATGAACTTGACAACAATGCTCAACTCCGTCTTCATATCACTGCAATCGAGGATAATAGCTCTAGTTAGAATTTTGGCTAATTTTTAAATTTATTTACTAACTCAATCAATAATTTAAAAAAAGTAGACATGTTTTCAAACTATATCGACAAGAGAGATGCTAACTTAGTAAAAATATGATTGAAGAGAAGTCTCTCTCAAAGTGACAAAGAGGGGCTCCTCTCAAGTCTCCTCATGAGCTCCCTTTCGTACTTGGTTGAAGGGTCTATTTCACCCCTCTTTTTCGCATGTCAGTCAGTCCCGGTCACGAACCCACACTACAAATCCCATCCCTTTCTCTCTCGTTATCTCTCATTTGCTTGAATCTTAAAAGCGAAAAACTAACAGGCTCCGAGTACCATTTGCTGCTTGTTATTACTATTCAACACCATAATGAGCTCTGCTCAAATGTTCTTCTGCTTAGCGGTAGTCATCATTGTACTCTGCAAGCTTGGCTTTCATTCAGGTACACCAAAAAATAAACCTCGTTCTATATATCTAACCTCGACTGTGCTTAAAATTTTAACGTTATTTCTAGCTTCCTTTCCATTTAAATCTCATACTCTGATATGGGTTCTAAACTCTATTCTGTATATATCCTTATTCTACCCCCCCCCTTTAACAGGTTCATCACCCCACCGTTTGCATTCAACCCATGGAGATTTCAACAAAACGAATACAATAACAATGGAACCAGAACAGGCATATCTGAATCACAGAAAAGTTTTGCTGCACGGTATATTTTCCATCTCAGTCACAGCTTTATGTTAATATTCTCAAGCTGCTTCACTAGTTTGCATTGCATTGTATTTATTTATTTTTGTCAATTGATTCTCTTATGATATGAAGAAAAGCACAAAACAGATACAGTGTTATTTATAACATGTTAGTGTCTCATACCATATACTTTCACTTTGTTTTATATTTGGAACATCCAAATATCGCTTTAAAATTTGTAGTTGTAATTTTTTACTTTCCCAAAAGGGTATCTGGTTATGCGTTTTTAGTCACATTTTTTTTGGCATGTGCAGGGTGCACAAACAGAGATATAAGCATCTCACAAAGTCAAGGTTTATCGTCCGGGATACCACAGTACATAGTTCAGATCGTTAACACTTGTGTTTCTGGTTGTTCACCTTCAAATATCCACCTCCATTGTGGATGGTTTGCCTCTGCAAGAATAGTAAACCCAAGAACCTTCAAGAGGCTCTCTTATGACGACTGCTTGGTCAATGGGGGAAGGCCACTAAGGACCAGTAAGATCATCAGATTCACCTACTCAAACTCCTTCATGTACCCAATTGCATTCAAGTCCGCCAAGTTCTGCTGAGCTCAAAACAGCTCTATATTATTCTCAAAACGTGTAAAAGCCAAGGCCCAAAAAAGCAAGCACCAATGTGCCAGCCTAGTATATAGCTTTAACATCCCAATATCGCTTTATTTTTGAAAGTTTAAATACGTGGTTAAAGCTTTTACGATTGTTTTTGATACTTGTAGTAGTTGATACTGATTGGTCATCTCCGTAGATATTATATTGAGATGTTTAATTATTGTAGAGCAGATGAATTTTCAGGCTAGAGCTACTGTTTAGTCGGCTGCAGTGAGGCTTGTTCTTTATTTTCATCGATTTTTAGGAAAGTCATATCCAGCAACTTATTACGAGGAGAAGTCATGGTGAAAGGACTCTTTTGATAGTTTTTGTGGTCTCTCTTTTTCTCTCTCTTGTAGATGTAGAGAGAGATTTCTTATCTTTTCGGCCTGTTTTTCTGACGATGTTTGGTCTATTGTGAAGGATCATTGGTGCAATCCAGCAAGTGTCAGCGTAGGCTAGATTGGTCGGAGAAAGAGGGGATAGAAAACAGTAAAAGAAGCATGAGCTGTGGAAGTATCTTTTTCATTCGGTATCTCTCTCTAGTATCACGAATTGGTGATTTGAAGGTTGGTTGCAAGCTCGAATCAAAAGCTCAACTCGAGAGTAGGAGGGTTTAATCTCATAAATTAAGTGTTCTTAGATTTGGGTGAGATTCACTCGTCTGTTATCACTTAATCCACTTTGAAAATATTTTGAGGAGTATATTTAGGGTATATATCATTATTTTGGAATGTAATCAAATGCGACATATGATTTATTTGTTCTAACGAATTATTGAAAATATTTTTAATTCAATAGATCCTATTAAAATTTAAGTAGTGAATATTTAATATATGTATGAATATGATTTATTAAGAAAAAATATTTTAAAAAAGATTTATTTGTCAACTTTCTTAATTTATTTTAGGAATTTTGGAGAAAAATTCAATCTAATTCAAAACGTATAAAAATAGGACACTCCACATAATTTTATAAATTTAGTACCCGTACAAGAAACATTATGAAAAATGACTAATATGCCACTTGACAACTCATAAAATAAAAACCCATCAAATTTTTAAAAGTCCATAACTTGAAATATATAAATCAAAAATTCACAAAATTTATATATTTGAAATCTACTCGTCGAGATCTATCCAACAACACCCACATTTGATATTTTTTGACAAAAAATCGAAACCGATAAATTTACTATTTCACTAAAACCTCCATTTTTTCTGACGAAAATTCCATTTTTTCTGGCCAAAACTCCATTTTTCCAGGCAAAACACCTTCTTCTCCGGTGAGGATTTCGACGTTCCGACGAGGATTCCGGTGGGTGGGGGTGGGGGTGGGGGTGGGGTTATGTGTTTATTTTTAGAATGAGTTTTAAATGAATATGACTAAGGGTATAAATATAAATACCTCTTTAACTAAAACAAATGAAATTACTTATTTTGTGTATTCTTAATTGGGTCAATTATTAAATAGTCCCTACTATAAATATATATTTTTTAAAAATGACACATATTTTTAGTTTAACCCATTTAGTCCCTCAAGCACTCAATATCCTCTTATTTTTAGAGGTTCGCGTCAGCGGCACTCCCTCTCCAAAATATGTGGCAAAGGACTTTTTGAGGCAAAATAAAAAAGTTTGGACTAATTGGGTATTAAAAAATGTCCGAGGGAGTATTTGGTATATGTCCCTTCTTAATTCTAAAAGGATCACACAAATAAATACTATTATACCACATGGACTAGATTTATAAACCTGAAAATCATTGTCCTAAAAATTCAAATATAAGAAAGAACATGACCTTGATCTTAATTCTCTATTTATTTTATCGGATATCAATAGTTAGAATTAACAAAGTGAATTAGGACTTCAAATTGGAATTAAAATGTCAATTAAATATATAGAGGGAAAGGCTATTCCCACACTCCTTTTACCTTTCCCCACACCTTTTATTGTTTCAAAACATGAACACCCTCATTTTTCATCATTTTTTTATCATTAATTACCCAATATAAAATACCACTTTGTTTAATTATAATTTATGGGAGAGGCTATTTCCACTCCCAACAAGTCTTTCACCACTCCATTTTGTACCAAATGATAATTATACCCATAAACATTTACAAAATCTAAATGTTCATTTTTTTCCCTCCAACTAAAGCAAATGCATTTGAAAAATAACTAAATATTTTTGTTTTCAATAAAATTATTTTTTATATAAAAACTGTTTTTTATTAGAATCTGTTTTAAAAATATTTTTTTTTAAACTTTTTTAAAAAAACATTTAAATTGTTTTAAAAAATTGTTATATGTTTTTTAATTAAAAAACTGGTTATAAAATATAAAAAATTATTTTATATAAAATAAAAACTATTATTACAAAATAGAAACTTTATGTACATATGGAAAGTAAACCGTGCCTTTACGTAAGTGTAAAAAAATGGAAATTATAAAACTTTATTTAAAAAATCTAAAAATTAAAAAAAATAATCAAAAAATACAAAGAAGAAACTCTGAAAAAAATACTAATAGATGTTAAAAAAATAATGTCTAGCAGGAAAAAAATTGTTTTTCACCAAAAAAATGATTTCTAGCAACAAAAAAAGTATTAGCAAAAAATGCAGTTCAGAAAGAAAGAAAGAAATTGTTTTCCCCCAAAAAACGAATTCCAACAAATCAAAAAACTATTTTCAACCAAAAAATGATTTCCGAAAGAAAAAAAATAAATTTCAGTGAAAAAAAATTAATTAAAAATATTTAATTTCCAAGAAAACATTTATTACAAAATTTAATTTCAAAACAAAAATTTATTTTTTAATATTATTAGTATATTCAAAGTTTTTTTTGGGTGAAAAACACTTTTAATATCTATTAGTATTTTTGGGTGAAAAACAGTTTTTGTTTTTGGAAGAAAAACATTTTTTGTTTTTGAGTGAAGAACATTTTTTTTTATTGTTGGAAATCATTTTTCGAGGAAAAATAGGTTTTTTTCCTGCTAGTTATTTTTTTATTATCTATTAATATTTTTCAGAGTTTTTGTGATTTTTAGTTTTTTAATTTTTTTTTGTAATTTTTAGAATTTTTTTAATAGTATTATAATTTTTTTTTATTTTACACTTACATTAAGGCACTATTTACTTTCCATATGTACATAAAGGTACTATTTTGAAAAAAATGGTTTATATTTTATATAAAACATTTTTTTATGTTTTATGAGGGATATAAAAAGTGAGTGATATAGAAAGTGAAAGTGAAAAAAATGAAATGAGTGAAAAAAGGTGACGGTTTGGAAAAGATGAAAAATAAGGGTATTTTTGTCTTGAAACAATAAAAGGTGTGGAGGAAGTTAAAAGGGGTGTGGGAATAGCCCCACCCTATATATATGTTAGGGTATGCCCGCGCCTGAATGTACGATGCTAATTTTCGAAAGTGTACGTCGTTGATAGGACCATACAGCTTAGGTTGCAATAGATAAACAATTAGATAACCTATGGTACGAACCTATTAGTTTAAAAATATGGGCAAAATTTTCTTTGTTTATGAGACAATCCACCTTGTTTAAGAATAAAAATGGAACGAAAATGGGACAAAGAAATGGAAAATGCCTGTGCCCGAAGGCACGACGAAAATTTTCAAAGTACTTAATTACAAAACGGCGAAAATATCGTTCCCCGACAAAATAAAGTGTAACTTTTAAAAAAATTGCCATAATCTCCTTTGTTTATAGAACTATCGACTCTGCTTAACGAATAACAAATTTTCCAAAATTCTTCAAATAGTTTAATTCATCAAACAAATTTCCATATAACATAAAATATATAATATTTATCAACTGAATTAACATTGTGCCTCAAACAAACAAAGTATCCATTTAAAAAAAATGGACATAGTCTCATTTGTTTATTGGACTACCTACCCTCTTAAGGGATAACAATCAATCCAACAATATTCGTGATCTCAAATTCATCTAAGAAATACTTCAACGAAACACTTCGTAAAAAAATCACATATCATGTTCCACTATAATAATTGTCCGTACTTTTCAAAATGTGACCTGATACAAAACAAAACATATAGTTGGTCAACTAAAATAGCTGGTCAAATATTATATAGGGTAAAGCTATTCCCACTCCAACAAAGTCCTGAAACACTCCATTTTATTTTCAAATAAAAGTTAAAAGACTACTATACACTTATGATTAAACCTTTCCATTATCTATCTCATTCACACAAAAAAGCAAGGATTATATATATTTATAAATTATTAAATATATTATAAATATCAAAACTGTTATATAATACATATAAATATTTATAATATAATTTACTTATATTTTTTATTAATATAATTAAATGTTATTTATAAGAGTGTTATTAAAATATATAACAGTTTTTACTGTTTTTTTAACATTTTAAATAACAGCTTTTACTGTTATAAATAAGAGTATAATATATAACAGTTTTTTTAATAGTTTTTATATGTTATAACATTTTGAATATTTTTAATTTTTATTTATAGGATTGTTATTATAATATATTTAACAATTTTTATATTTAACTGCTATTATAATATATTTAACATTTTTTCTATGTATTAAATATATATATATATATATATATAATAAAAGATATGCCTATTAATATTATTTATAAATAACAGTTTTTTTTTTTACAGTTTTATATTAAAAAAAAAACTGTATAAAAATAGTAAAAACAATTAAAAACGGTTCAAAATAAGAGTTTTTTAAATATACATCAAAACAGTTTTTAAATGTTTTTACTGTTTTTATATATATCAAAACAGTAAAAACAGTTAATTTTTTTTATACATATTTAAAAAAACAGTTTTATATATTTATAAAAAATATTTAAAAAAATAGTTTTGTATATTTATCAAAATCATCGGTTAGGAGTTACCTCTCTACTAATGATGGGCACTTCATAAGCCTCCCGGATCACGATACCCATGTTTATGTTAGGAATATGTTCGATCTGTTTAGAAAAAAGTACCACAAATTGAATACATTAGAATCCATAATACGTAAGAAACAACAATATATAGTTATTGATCCATACATTCTCACAATTGGTTATATCATCCGTGTCCAATAAAAGTTAGTTGTCTCGACAATAATAAGATTTCAGCCCTACATCCATGTTAAATAAATGTTAATTTTGGGATTAAGAGAGAACCAAATGCCCTAAAAACCAAACCAAATAAAAATTAATGCCATAATTTCAAGAACCATATTTATAAATGCCATAATTGGAAGAACCACATCATATAAATGCCATAATTGTTTAATAAATAATATGTTATGGGCTTTTTCATTAAGTGCCCCTTTAATTACTTGATTTTTTTAGCATGATCTATTAGATAATTTTATAATTAAACTAACTCAACATGTGTATCAACCCACTTGTCCCTTATGCGCCAATCAATGGTCACACGAAGACATTGAGATAATGCATTCAATTGGGGTAAATGCATGTCGATTCTCCATTTCGTGGTCTAGAGTTCTACCTAGTATGTGTTTTTTTACCTTATAAATATTATAATATTTAACATTAATCACTATCCTTTTAATTGTTTAATTAAAGCTCTTCTCAAATTGTACTATGAGGGACATTTGGTGAAATTAATCCAGTTGGTATCATGTTGAATAAAAACATTATAGACAATCTTATACTCAAAGGTACTATTTGAAAATTCAGTGTCATCCAACTATGTAACCATACTTTGAAGTTATATATATATTTTGACACAACATAGACATTTAATAGAGGTATTGGCCCATTCGTGACGATTCATCATCATGACTTCCCCAAAGAACTTAAGGACATATATGGATCTTAGCCCCGTCCCTTAATGCAATATGCCCAGTTTCTATTATTTTGTGAAATAGATATTTGGAACTTGAGGACAAATATGGAACTTGAGGACATATATTTGATATAAACATATAGAACTCTAAACTCTCATTAATAATTCATAATAGTTCAATGATTACAAATGAGGCCTTATAAGATAATTCTAATTCTAATCAAGGAAGTAATAGATAAATAAGGAATTTAAATCCAAATTGTGATAGCCTAAGGATATTTAAGACAAAATAACAAAAGTAATAAAATTTGTTTTTCTATCTCCTCCACTTTAGCTAGGCGGGCTGCTCGTTCACATCATTCCCCTATCTTTTCACTCCATCCAGGTGGGCTGCTCGTTCACATAAACTCAAACATTACTGCTTAACTGCTTATACAGTGCTGAAGTATGCAGTTCAAACATCGATTACTGCTTTATCGCAGCATCAGTTCAACTCAGTGCTGAACTATCGCAGTTCAACTCAGTACTAAACTATATATAGAGATAGGAAATCAGATTAGAAAAAAAATATATATTATAGGATCACAAAGAGAAAAGGAAATAATGGGGTGTTTGAAGGATCTGAAAAAGAAACTTAATTGCAAAGGCCCTGCATTTATACCATGCTTTACATAAAAAAGTGAGCTCTTGATGATGAAAAACATACCTTCAGTAGTAATGTGGTCAATCATCTGTCTATTAAGGAAACAGTTATGTATATCGACCAACACATTCTTAGCACGTCAAAATTTTCCCTTAATCTGTCATGAAACATAACTCTTAGTTTCATGTCAGAGTTCAACCTACAACTGCATCATCTTGAGTAATAACAATAAAATACAACACTTTAATACAATGCACAAACAAAAAATGGATTTTAGTTCTTTAAGACAAAGAACTAACCATCATTCATATGTATATCGAATCCACCATAAATCCCATCCAAAGTACACTCAAGTAAAAAGTAAATAACATTTGGAAAAAAGAGATATCCATTTTTTTTGGAGCCTAGTTCAATAACACCTTCTCGAATGTGTAAGAGATATCCAAGCATACTCAACAATGTGGATTGAATACTTAAAATATTAAATTTCCAAATAAAAGCAATGGGAAAAAAGAAACTCAAGTGATATGTAATATGTGTATGCCTCAGGACAGTATGTTGTAAGAATCTTGTATAATAATATCAAAAAATCAAACCATCCCAAAAAAGACCGCCCAAAAAAACCTTCCTCTGTTATGCCTCTAACTCAACAAAAACTTCCATCCCTGTATAAGAAGCAATCCATCCATGCAACACGAAAAAATTCTTTAAACGGGGAAATAAAGCAGTGCTATAAGGAAGCAAGCAATGACATATAAGTTGATTTTACATTGCTAAGATTCTAGTTTATTAAGAGAGTTAGTCAATAAAGGGAAATTTTAAAGGAGTTGCTATTAATTCATACAACAGAATCAAGGTCAATGAAAGACGAATGTGTAATACCCCGTATTTTCATGCTATATTAATTTGGGGATTTATTAAATTTAACGTGATTGATTTATTTAATAAAAATCCAGAAATTAATTATGTTATTATTATTAACGTGACGAGAGTTAGTAATTATGGGAAACTTGTTGAATATTACTAATGAGAAAATTAATATATTATATTGGTTATATTGAATGTCATGAGTGAATTAAATGACTATTTCAGAAATTTAAGACGGGACGTGCCCGTGTCAAGTCGGGACTATTTTTGTTAAAAAAAAAGTGAATATTTTATAAGTTGTTCGTATGGTCGTTTTTAGTGCGCCAACGCGTCCGGTAGGGTCGAGATAGTCAGAAAAGTGTACCCGGGGGTTTAGTTTGGGTCTCGGGGCATATTTAGGCCTAATTAGTACCCCGGGAGGACATTTGAGTCATTTTACATAATTGGGTAATTAAACCCACGAAATTCGGCAACCTATATCAGCCATTTAGGTTAGCCTTTTAGGGTTAGAATATCCAGAAATCAAGTGACGGCCATTGGAGAACAGAGGAGAGAGATCCAAGGCAATTCAAGGCCAAAAAGTCACCGGTTTGCACCGCCGCCACCACCACCGTGTAGATCGCGAGACGAGGAACACAGCCATACCAAAATCAGCCGTGAATCAGATTACCAAAAATCCCAGGCAAGTGTTTAACTTGCTATTTTCGTTGGTGCAATCTTCATATTAGTTTAGGAATGATTTGTGATGAAAACTATGGAAGAAAACCCAAGTTATGATAGGAGAATCCATGTAGTATTGATTTATATGTTGATTCTGGAAACCCTTGCCATGTAGAGGACATAAACCACGAAATTTTGATGATCATAAGAAAGAAATTCTGGAGAAAGATTTGTTAGAAATCTGTTGAAGAAAATTCTAGGGTTCTTGATAATTGGATATAATTTTAGGTTGAAAATCCATGTTTAAATGATGAATATGTACATGGCTTACGTTAGAATCATCTAGTATATTGTTATAATGTTAGTAGTAGAATTCTGGGATGATTGGAACTTGAAAATATGGATTTGGTGAAATTTTGGTGATGAAACCCGTAACTGCATTCTGCAGAATTTTCACAGACTTGCTTGATCGATCGATCGAGCCTAGAGCTTCGATCGATCGAAGGTTCGATCGATCGACCCCTCCTGGCAGACTCCTATTTCCCTTGTTTAATTAGTTAAATTCGATTTATCGTGAAATAATTCTTGGGTATTCTTAATGAAATGTTTTGGGAGATAGGAAAGACTAGTAGGACATACGAATGAGTGTTGGGAACTTTATTATAAGTCGAGAACTTTGCTTTTGGAATAATTATAAAATAAACGATGAAGCTACGTAATTCAAGTGAGAGATTTCGGCGAATAACTACGATAGTGAATAAAGGTATACCTACTGAATTTTCTACTTGGAAGGATAGAGTCCACGAGTGTCATGTAATAAGTGAGAAAACCCTTTGAGTTAAGGTTAGAAACGAACCCTTATACGCGATACTAATAATATGATAATATGGAAATGTCGAAATTATGAAAATTGAGAATTTACCAAATATTGTTATGGTAATGTTAGTATAGTTATATGATTGTGTGTGCATATACTATCTATGTGTGAAAATCATGCCCACGCTACTTGCTATCCCTGAGGTTACCGCACTGGGACAAGTCTTATCTCGATGGGACCTTTATGGGGGATATTGACTTGTACCCTAGAAGATAGATATCCTTGGTACAGGCTATCGACGTGATAGTTCAGACGGTCCTAAGAGACACAGACATGTGCCATCCTCTTAGAGACTTGGAATCTATTCTTCGCCTCAATATTGTTTGTGTATGTATGTTAATACATTTCGAGAGTGATTCCGAATGTATTCCCCTTAATATGAGTGATATGGGGCTTTGGATAGTAGAGTATGCCCGCACCATAATTTAGTTGGGGTGCTGTTATAATATATATTATGCGTGCAGTTAATATATATATGAAATTCTGAAATCTGGAACTACCTACCGTGATTTGAATTTTAGGACATGGTTGATAACTAATATTGTAAATACTTGTTTTGAGAAAGCAGAGTATGCCTACACCATAGTTTGTATGTTGGTGCTGTTAGGATATGTATATAAATTAGACGAGTGCTTAATATATATATCTGGATTGAGGAATTTAAACTGTTGCTGTAACGTAGTAAGTGAGGAATAATTCTGGACTAAATTATGAATACTTGTTTAGAGAAGTATAATAGGTCACTGGAAAAACTTTATGGACTAATAAAGTTAAAAATGAGAACTTTGGTTATTAATTGAAATATTCTTTTCAAATAATTGTATCGTTAAATTTTGAATCCTGCGATATACCTAAGATAAGTTAAATCATTGGGGAAAGGATAGCGTGTTATATGATGAGATAAACCGTTGGGAAGGTTAGTGCGATAGGTGTGCACATTAGAAGAGAGGTGAGTATTTCTCAAGAGAGTGACGCACTAATATGTTGTTGCATTGGCCTGTATCAATTTAAATACTTGCTAAACGTATTTTAAAAATCAAACAAACTTTCGGGCTCTGACCCGTTTCTTTTTCTCTCTCTCTCTTGTATATATATATATGTATGTATTACAGGTGCCCAGCCACAGGGGCGTCTGGCTTAGGATCTCTTGGAAGGAACGCGCTGCAGCTTAGGTGGGAGTTGCAGGTCTCTTGATTAGACGACTTCGTTCATTTGGATCCACTCTTAGTACTTTCATTTAGTTGGGCATGTGTATCCCTTTCCATTATTCCATTGTTATTGGACATTTATATTTCAGTTATTTCCAGTATTGTTACTATGGGATTTATTCAGTTTGGATTTGTGACTCTAGTTTTCGTATGTTGACATTCGATTGACGAATGTATTCTATAAATTGGTTTATGTTGCAGAATTTAATGTGGTGTGATTCGTACTTATTGAATGTTGGTAATAAATAAATAAATCTTTTTCTTTAAATAAAATTGGAAGGTATGTATGAAAATGGTTTTGACACTTAGCTTAATTATTTAGGGTGTTAAATTGGAAAATATTTTTATCGACAGTGATGCTGAGAATGAACCAACTGTTTACCTTGATTTAATTTAATAAAGGAGTGATCGCCCGGTATTTAGTTAGGCGGGGTGTCACAGGTGGTATCAGAGCATCAGGTTCTAGTGTCCTTTAGGATCTGTACGGCTTATTATGCTTTCAGCGTTGCTTTCTTTGATATAGAGCCCTAATACTAGGAATGTTGTGTTCATCTCTTTACATTGGGAATTCGTGCTTCTGCGATTTGTATATTTGAATGATGAACTCATCCAAATTCATTTAAATTTTCCGATGAACCGTCGAAAAGAACTAGCTAAAACGGTTGAGGGAGTCAACGAGCAAGATCGACTCACACCTCAGGTACCCCCAGAGAGAATATCAACCGCCGAGTTAGCAAGTATCGTGGCACAAGCAGTTACCACTGCAGTTTTACAATACCAAGAACGCAGCATGCAACTTAAAGAAGGCAAAAGACCTAGAGAGATTAGCCAAATGCATGTGATTAAAGCTGACAAATGTACGAAGACTCCGAAATTGCGACAGCAAACTACCCAAGACCGGGTCAGTTCTAGTCAACAACGTGGTAAAATGAAGCAGTTTCGAAAGAGGAATAAAGTCCCAAGTCAGCAAGGCCGAGACCGACAGCAGCAGGGTCAGAGGGGGAGAAACTTCAGAGGCCGATGTTTTGCCTGTGGCACGCATGGCCATAAACGCCAGGATTGCCCAGAGAGTGTTAGGACCCCACAGCAGCAGGGTGCCTGTAATGATCCACAGGGGCCACTTCTTCCAATCGCTCTCCCAGCACCCACTCAGGTACTAGGCCTACCAAACTTTCCAGTAGCTCCAGTGCAGCAGGGGCAGTTACAGTACAGACATATCTATAATGTTCACCAGGCAGCCGCCCCCCAGGAACCACCCGCGATTTGGGGTATGTTTTCTATCCGTGAAACTTTAGGTCGAATTTTGTTTGTTATTGGGACAACGCATTGTTTTATAGCTACGCATTTCGCGAAGGCCTTAGGGTTATTAACCACCGTAGAGAGCACCGTGACGTGTGTCGACTCACCACTGGGGAGTGGGTCACGTATTTTCTTATATGCCGGGGAGTGGGAGTAGAGATTGGTAGCTTGGTATTACCTGCAGACATGTTAGTCATAGACATGCACGAGCATGATGTGATTATCGGTATGGTTTAGCTCGCAGCTTATAGAGCCAGGATTGATTGCTTCAGTGTGAGCATTGTTTTTTCCATTCAGGGGCAAGAGATGTTTGTAGTGGCGATGCCTCGCCCAGAGGGAGGTTCGACCACTCATTTGTATTACATAGAGGAAGACACCTCTAAGGAGGTTGTGATTCCCTTAGATTCGATCCCAGTTGTCAGGGAGTATTCCGATGTGTTTCAGGAGATACCAGGCCTACCCCCAGTCGAGAGATAGACTTTGTCATAGATTTATTGCCAAATACGAGACCTATAGCACGCGCACCGTACCGTATGGCTCCGATAGAGATGTGAGAGCTATGAGATCAGATAAAGCAGCTATTAGGTCAGGGCTTCATTCGTAGGAGTACCTCACCTTGGGGCGCTCCAGTTTTGTTTGTAAAGAAAAGAGATGGTTCACTGAGATTGTGTGGACTACCGGGAGTTGAACAAGGTCACGATACGGAATAAGTATCTGTTGCCTCGAATCGATGATCTATTCGACCAGTTGAGGGGAGCAACTTTCTTTTCGAAGATAGATCTGAGGTCGGGGTACCATCAGTTACGTATTAGAGAGCAAGATGTTTCAAAGACTGCCTTCTTGTCAAGATATGGGTCCTATGAGTTCAGGGTAATGCCGTTCGGACTCACAAATGACCCAGCCATTTTCATGGACTTGATGAACCGAGTATTCAGAGAGTTCTTGGATCAGTTTGTCATCGCCTTAATAGATGACATCTTGATATACTCACACTCTGAGGAGGAGCATGCCGAGCACTTGAGGTAGGTTCTTAGACTCTACGAGAGCATCAGCTGTATGCTAAGTACGAGAAGTGTGGATTCTGGTTGCGAGAGGTACAGTTCTTGGTCCATGTTGTTTCTGAGCAAGGGATAGCAGTTGACCCTAGTAAAGTATCAGCGGTGAGGGAGTGGGGACAACCCACGACACCGACGGAAGTGCGTAGTTTCTTGGGGTTAGCTGGTTACTACAGGAGATTCATTCGGGGATTCTCCAAAATAGCGGGTCCGTTAACGAATCTGACTCGCAAGGGAGTACCATATGTTTGGGATGGCTCTTGTCAATTGGCTCTCGACGAGCTGAAAGACAAGCTTACTTCGGCACCAGTCCTTACTTTACCGAAATCGGGTGTGGAGTACCTGGTTTACACCGATGCGTCTCTACGGGGACTTGGAGGAGTACTCCAGCAGGAGGAGAAGGCTATAGCTTTTGCTTCCTGCAAGCTTAAGCCGCATGAGAAGAATTGCCCCACCCACGACCTGGAGTTAGCAGCGGTCGTATTTGCATTACGGATATGGAGGCACTAATTATTGGGGGAGAAATTCCATTTGTTCACAGACCACAAGTCATTGAAGTACCTATTCACTCAGCGAGGGCTGAATATGCATCAGCGCAGATGGCTAGAGTTGTGAAGGATTACCAGTTCGACATATAGTATCATCCGGGAAGGGCCAACGTAGTTGCTGATGCGTTGAGTCGTAGACCGGTAGACGAAGTAGCAGACGTCTGGAAAGCAAAGTGGAAGGAGTTGGGTCACCAGGATGCAGTAGCCCGTTCTTTCATATCCGTGATGTCAGTCACACCCTAGATTGTTACGAGGATGATACAGGCACAGACCACAGACCCTTTTTGCCAGGAGCAGATTGTGCGACTTCTAGCCGAGGGTGTTGAGTCCTATTCTGTTAATCTGATGGAGGTTTGTGGTTTAATGGGAGATTGGTGGTTCCAGAAGGAGCAGAACTACGTCATGCAGTGATGACTCATTCTCATGGGTCCCGATTTGCAGTACATCCGGGAGGCGATAAGAGGTACCAGGATATGAGGCGACAATATTGGTGGAGTGGAATAAAGAAGGACATCGCCGAATTCGTGTCCAAGTGTTCTACCTGCCAGCTGGTGAAGGTGGACCATCAGAAACCGTCAGGATTGCTTCAGCCATTGGAAGTACCCGCGTGGAAGTGGGAGAGTATTTCCATAGATTTTATTACAGGGTTGCCTGCATCACAGCGGGGCCACGATTCTATATGGGTGATTGTAGACCATTTGACCAAGGTGGCTCATTTTCTATCGGTGCGGACAGATTATACCACGGGTCAATATGCTCAATTGTTCATCACGGAGATTGTCAGATTACATGGGGTGCCCCTGAATATTGTGTCAGATAGAGATAAGATTTCCGTGTCTTGTTTTTGGGAAATCTTTTAGGAGGCTATGGGTACTGAGTTGAGGTTGAGTTCAGCTTACCACCCACAGACAGATGGACAGACAGAGCATACTAATCAGATGTTAAAGGATATGCTACGCATGTGTGTTCTCGATTTTGGAGGAGGTTGGGAGCCACATCTTCCACTGGTAGAGTTTGTTTATAATAACTCTTATCAGTTTACGATTGGTATGGCTCCATTTGAGGTTTTGTATGTCAGGCCTTGTCGTTCTCCAACTTGTTGGCTCGAGGTGGGGGACAACAAGTTGCTAGGACCATAAGTGATTCAGGAGACCTCCGCGAGGATTGAGATGGTCAGGAGTCGTATTCGGGTAGCCCAGGATAGGCATAAGAGCTACGCCGATGCGAAACGGTTCTTTCGGGAGTTTAATATGGGAGACCAAGTGTTATTGTGTGTATCTCCTATGAAGGGGGTGATGAGGTTCGGGAAGAAAGGGAAATTAGCTCCGAGGTACGTGGGACCATTTCCCATCATCGAGAGAATTGGGCCGGTTGCATACAGGTTGGGATTTCCAGAACATTTACATCGCATCCACGATGTATTCCACATCTCGTCTTTGAGACTATATCTTCGGAATGATATGGCCCATACTCATATTGCGATAGATGAGATAGACTTACAGTCTGATATCTCTTACGAGGAGAGACCAGTGGCTATCCTAGACTATAATGAGAGGAGATTGAAGTCAAAGATAGTTCCACTTGTGCGAATCCAGTGGGAGCATCATAATGTGGAGGAATCCACTTGGGAGCGCGAGGCAGTTATGCGCGAGAGATATCCAGAGTTGTTTTTACGAGGTATGCCTTATTTTTCGAATTTCGGGACGAAATTCCGTTATTAGGGGGAAGTATGTAATGCCCCGTATTTTTATGCTATATTAATTTGGGGATTTATTAAATTTAACGTGATTGATTTATTTAATAAAAATTCAGAAATTAATTATGTTATTATTATTAACGTGACGAGAGTTAGTAATTATGGGAAACTTGTTGAATATTACTAATGAGCAAAGTAATATATTATATTAGTTATATTGAATGTCATGAGTGAATTAAATGACTATTTCGGAAATTTAAGACGGGACGTGGCCGTGTCAAGTCTGGACTATTTTTGTTAAATAAAAAGTGAATATTTTATAAGTTGTTCGTATGGTCGTTTTGAGTGCGCCAACGCGTCCGGTAGGGTCGAGATAGTCAGAAAAGTGTACCCGGGGGTTTAGTTTGGGTCTCGGGGAATATTTAGGTCTAATTAGTACCCTGGGAGGGCATTTTAGTCATTTTACATAATTGGGTAATTAAACCCACGAAATTCAGCAACCTATATCAGCCATTTAGGTTAGCCTTTTAGGGTTAGAATATCCAGAAATCAAGTGACGGCCATTGGAGAAGAGAGGAGAGAGCCCCAAGGAAATTCAAGGCCAAAAAGTCACCGGTTTGCACCGCAGCCACCGCCACCGCGTAGATCGCGAGACGAGGAACGTAGCCATACCAAAATCAGCCGTGAATCAGATTACCGAAAATCACAGGCAAGTGTTTAACTTGCTATTTTCGTTGGTGCAATCTTCATATTAGTTTAGGAATGATTTGTGATGAAAACTATGGAAGAAAACCCAAGTTATGATAGGAGAATCCATGTAGTATTGATTTATTTGTTGATTCTGAAAACCCTTGCCATGTCGAGGAAATAAACCATGAAATTTTGATGATCATAAGAAAGAAATTCTGGAGAAAGATTTGTTAGAAATCTGTTGAAGAAAATTCTAGGGTTCTTGATAATTCGATATAATTTTAGGTTGAAAATCCATGTTTAAATGATGAATATGTACATGCCTTACGTTAGAATCATCTAGTATATTGTTATAATGTTAGCAGTAGAATTCTGGGACGATTGGAACTTGAAAATATGGATTTGGTGAAATTTTGGTGATGAAACCCGTAACTGCATTGTGCAGAATTTTCACAGACCTCCTTGATCGATCGATAGAGCCTAGAGCTTCGATCGATCGAAGGTTCGATCGATCGACCCCTCCTGGCAGACTCCTATTTCCCTTGTTTAATTAGTTAAATTCAATTTATCGTGAAATAATTCTTGGGTATTCTTAATGAAATGTTTTGGGAGATAGGAAAGACCAGTAGGACATATGAATGAGTGTTGGGAACTTTATTATAAGTCGAGAACTTTGCTTTTGGGATAATTATAAAATAAACGATGAAGCTACGTAATTCAAGTGAGAGATTTCGGCGAATAACTACGATCGTGAATAAAGGTATACCTACTGAATTTTCTACTTGGAAGGATAGAGTCCACGAGTGTCATGTAATAAGTGAGAAAACCCTTCGAGTTAAGGTTAGAAACGAACCCTTATACGCGATACTAATAATATGATAATATGGAAATGTCAAAATTATGGGAATTGAGAATTTACCTAATATTGTTATGGTAATGTTAGTATAGTTATATGATTGTGTGTGCATATACTATCTATGTGTGAAAATCATGCCCACGCTACTTGCTATCCCTGAGGTTACCGCGCTGGGACAAGTCTTATCTCGATGGGACATTTATGGGGGATATTGACTTGTACCCTAGAAGATAGATATCCTTGGTACAGGCTATCGACGTGATAGTTCAGATGGTCCTAAGAGACGCAGGCATGTGCCATCCTCTTAGAGACTTGGAATCTATTCTTCGCCTCAATATTATTTGTGTATGTATGTTAATACATTTCGAGAGTGATTCCGAATGTATTCCCCTTAATATGAGTGATATGGAACTTTGGATAATAGAGTATGCCCGCACCATAATTTAGTTGGGGTGTTGTTATAATATATATTATGCGTGTAGTTAATATATATATGAAATTCTGAAATCTGGAACTACCTACCGTGATTTGATTTGTAGGACATGGTTGATAACTAATATTGTAAATACTTGTTTTGAGAAAGCAGAGTATGCCTACACCATAGTTTTTATGTTGGTGATGTTAGGATATGTATATAAATTAGACGAGTGCTTAATATATATATATATGGATTGAGGAATTTAAACTGTTGCTGTAACGTAGTAAGTGAGGAATAATTCTGGACTAAATTATGAATACTTGTTTAGAGAAGTATAATAGGTCACTGGAAAAACTTTATGGACTAATAAAGTTAAAAATGAGAACTTTGGTTATTAATTGAAATATTCTTTTCAAATAATTGTATCGTTAAATTTTGAATCCTGCGATATACCTAAGATAAGTTAAATCATTGGGGAAAGGATAGCGTGTTATATGATGAGATAAACCGTTGGGAAGGTTAGTGCAATAGGTGTGCACATTAGAAGAGAGGTGAGTATTTCTTAAGAGAGTGACGCACTAATATGTTGTTGCATTGGCCTGTATCAATTTAAATACTTGCTAAACGTATTTTAAAAATCAAACACACTTTGGGCCTCTGACCCATTTCTTTTTCTCTCTCTCTCTTGTATATATATATGTATGTATTACAGGTGCCCAGCCACAGGGGCGTCTTGCTTAGGATCACTTGTAAGGAACGCGCTGCAGCTTAGGTGGGAGTTGCAGGTCTCTTGATTAGACGACTTCGTTCATTCGGATCCACTCTTAGTACTTTCATTTAGTTGGGCATGTGTAGTCCTTTCCATTATTCCATTGTTATTGGACATTTATGTTTCAGTTATTTCCAGTATTGTTCTCTGAATTTATTCAGTTTGGATTTGGCCAGAGAAGCACACATCTGTTTTACTTCTCTTCCAAAGAATTCTATCAAGAATTTCAAGGGCTAGGCTAAAAGATTCATTCACAACTTATGCTTTGGGGTAAGACCTCAAAAGAAGACCACTCACCTACTGTATGTCAAGTAAGTCAAGGACGAGAGCCTAAGAGACTACATCACCAGGTTCAACAAAGAGAAACTGGAGGTTGAAGATTACGAAGAGAATATAGCCATGACCGCCCTCATAAGAGGTCTTTAGAAAGGAAAGTTGTTGTGGAAACTTGCGGAAGACCCTCCCAGGTCCATGGCAGAGCTCTTGGCAACCGCGAGGAAAGTCATGAATGTCGAAGAGGCAACGGCCGCCAAGTATGAGGATGAAAACCGCGGTAGTAGCGAGAAGTCCCAGAGAAAGAAAGATAGAAAGAAGAGGTCAGTCGATGATAAGTTCTCTCACTATGCTCCTCTAACTGTGAGCTGTGAGCATATCCTCAATGAGATCAAGAATGACAGGACTCTAAGGTGGCCAAAGAAACTGAAGGTCCCACCACATAAGAGGAACAAAAATTTGTGGTGTGAGTTCCACCAGGACCATGGCCATGTCACAGACAGATTCTTCGCCTTGAAGGATGAGATTGAAAAGATGTTAAAATCTGTAAAGTTGAGGAAGTATGTTGATGGTAAGACACCTAAAGGGGGAAGAGATGACCCTAGGAAGAGACGAAACGACAGATGCCATGACGATGTCCCAGCTAAAAGAGATAATGATTCAGAAGGTGATGATGAAGACGATCCGGACCTCCCGCCGAAAGATGACAACACCCCGGTGAAGAGGGTTGGTATGATCTCCTTTGGTGTTGAAACCATATGCGAAGGACTTGCAGGAGGTGGCTCCAAAGTGTCTGACAGGAAAGCTCATGTGGCAGAGGCCAAGTCAGCGGCCAAACATGAGGTTGTCAATCTAACATCTTCCGATGCAGTACAGAAGAGAAACAAGGTGGACATGGGCACCCTTATAGTTGGGTTCTCCCGACTCGACTTCAAAGGTATCTTAGCCCCCATGATGACCCTTTGGTAATAACAACAAGGGTGCATGGGTGCGAGGTGCAGAGGATCCTCGTGGACGGGGGGAGTTCAGCAAACGTGATGTTTTGGCCTTGATTCAAGAGGCTAGGTCTTAGCAGTGCTAGGCTGGTACCCTATCATCATCCTTTAATGGGCTTCAACGGCGAAAAGGTCCACCCATTGGGCATGTATGAGATGGACGTTCGAATGGTGTAATACCCCGTATTTTTATGCTATATTTAATTTGGGGATTTATTAAATTTAATGTGATGATTTATTTAATAAAAATCCGAAAATTAATTATGTTATAATTATTAACGTGACTAGAGTTAGTAATTATGGGAAACTTGTTGAATATTACTAATGAGCATAGTAATATATTATATTGGTTATATTGAATGTCATAAGTGAATTATATGACTATTTCGGAAATTTAAGTCGGGACGTGCCCGTGTCACGTCGGGACTAATTATGTTAATTAAAAAGTGAATATTTTATAAGTTGTCCGTATGGTCGTTTTGAGTTCACCAACGCGTCCGGAAAGGTCGAGATAGTCAGAAAAGTGTACCCGGGGGTTTAGTTTGGGTCTCGGGATGTTTTTAGGCTTAATTAGTGACCCGGGAGGGCATTTTGGTCATTTTACAAAATAGGGTAATTAAACCCACGAATTTCAGCCATCCTTAGCAGCCATTTAAGTCAGCCTTTTAGGGTTAGAAAATTCAGAACCCTAGAACGGCCATTGGAGAAGAGAGGAGAGAGCCCTCAAGGTGATTCAAGGCCCAAAACACCACCGATTTCACCGCCGTCACCATCAACGCGTAGATCGCGAGGAGGAGAACGCAACCACACCAATATCAGCAGGAAACCAGACCTCTGAAATCCCAGGCAAGTGTTTAACTTGCGTATTTTCGTTGGTGCAATAATCATGTTAGTGTAGGAATGATTAGGAGTATAATTAAAGGAAGAAAACCCCAATTTTTTACAGGGATTTTCATGTAGAAATCGTTATAACCATATTCTGGAAATAATATGTGAAGTAGATGATCAACCCACGAATTTGTGATGTTATGTTAGAAGAAAATTCTGGAGAAAACTGATTAGAACAAAAGTTAAGAAAACTTAGGGTTCTTCATGATTAGATGAGATTTTAGGTTGTTTAATCATGTTTAATGATGGTTATATGCATGCTTAACGTTAGAAACATCTGGAAATATATTACCATGATTGTAGTATAAGTTTTGGGACGATTAGTGTTGGAAATTATGGATTTGAATGAAGAATATTAGTCAAACCCGTAACTGCACTTCTGCAGAAATCGAAATACCTGTTTGATCGATCGATCGAACCTAGAGCGTCGATCGATCGAAGGTTCGATCGATCGAGCCCCAGACGTCGATCGATCGACCACTCCTGGAAAACTCTTTTTCCCCTTGTTTAATTAGTTGAATTAATTTACCGTGGAATATTTCTTGGGCATTATAAATAAAAGGATTTGGGAGATATTGAGGACCAGTAGGGTATAGGGATAAATGTTAGAACCTTTAATCTTCAACGAGAAGGGTAATTATGGGATATTTACTTTAGGTTGAAATTATGAAACTTAAGGGTGAGGTGCGTAAGAGAGTTACGTTGGAATTAAATAAAGTCACTTACTGAATTTTAGATTGGTAAGGTTATGACCCATGAGTATTAGGTAATGAGTGAGAAAACTCTTCGAGTTAAGGTTAGAGACGAAACCTTATACGTAATCATGATAATGGGAAATTAAAGATAAATGTTGTGACTATGGGTTACGAGAGAAACCTATATTAATATGATGAAATGGGTATATTTATATTATTGTGTGTACATATATTATATACATGTGAAAAACGTACCCGCGCTACTTGCTATCCCTGAGGTTACCGCGCTGGGACGATCTTATCCTGTGTTGCTTTATGGGGGATATTGATTCGTACCCTAGAAGATAGAGATCCTAGGTACGGGCTATCAGATTGATAGTCGGACGGTCCTAAGAGACGTGTGGGTATGTACTGACCTCTTGGACTTGGAATCTATGCTTCGCCTCAACGTTGTTTTGTTTATGTTAATACAGTTCGAGAGTGATTCCGAACTTGTATTTCCCTTTGTGTGAGCGATACAGGGATTGGATAGCAGAGTATGCCCGCACCATAGTTTAGTTGGGGTGCTGTTATATATATATATTATACGAGTAGTTAATATATATATGAGGTTATAAACTTTAAACTGCCTACTGTGATTCGATAAGTAGGACATAGTTGTTGACGCAAAAATAAATACTTGTTTTGTGAAAGTGTGAGAAGACACCGGGAAACTTTATAATTTAATGAAGCTAAAACTAGAGGAGTGCTACAAATTGAAAGTAACCTTTTTAAAACATTGGCATCATTCGGTTTTGAAAATATATGCGTAAGCTAAGATAAACGAATCGTTGGGTAGGTTAGTGCGATAAGAGTGCACATTAGAAGAGAGGTGAGTATTTCTCAAGAGAGAGACGAACTAATATGATGTTGCATTGGCCTGTATCATTTTAAATACTTGCTTAACGTATTTTAAAATCAAACACACTTTCGGGCCCTGACCCGTTTCCTTCTCTCTCTCTCTCTTATGTATATATATGTATATTTTCAGGTGCCCAGCCACAGGGGCGTCTTGCTTAGGAACCTTTGAGAATAACGAGCTGCAGCTTAGGTGGGAGTTGCAGGTTACTTGAGTAGACGACTTCTGTTATTGACTCCACTCCTATCACTCTCATTATTGGGCACGTGTCGCCCTTTTCATCATTTCATTTATTGTTGGGATTTTTATATTTCAGTTATTCCAGTATTGTTTATGGGATTTATTCAGGATGGTTTATGATTTTTAGTTTTATATTGTTGACATTCGATTGGTGAATGTATGGTTTTATTTTAGTTCATCGTGGTGTGATTCTATATTGTAGAAATTTTGTTTTGAATTAATAAATCTTTTCTTTAATTAAAATTTTGGAAGTTTGTATGCGAAATGGTTTTTGACACTTAGCTTAATTATTTAGGGTGTTAAATTGGAAAAATTATTTTTATCGACAGTGATGCTGAGAATGAACCAACTGTTTACCTTGATTTAATTTAATAAAGGAGTGATCGCCCGGTATTTAATTAGGCGGGGTGTCACAGAATGAAGACAAAGCACTTAAACAAACAATTATGTATATCGCGATTGTTATATCAACCAAAGCCTTCTTAGCACGTCAAAATCGTCCTTGCCTAAGACTTTTTCAATTGTCCAAAGCATACAGAACAATCTCCAACTGCTTCTGCCATTGCCTGATGTGCTCAATCCCATCTCTAATATCATTACAAATATCTAAGGCCTTAACCGTCCTATCAAAGAACTTAGATACCAATCTGTCCATGGGAGCTCTATTTAAGTACTCTTTATTATTCGTTAAAATAACTCTAAATTCATCTTGGTAATAGAGGAACACATCAAGAAGATTTCTAATCCAAAAAATTGAGAGCAGGTCATTAGGATTGGCTTGTGGCCTCAGGGGTGGCTTCCATTACGTGTTCTCTCCACATGTTCATGATGGACCGACCGAAATTGTTTAAGAATGTTTGTGACCAATGATAATCTGTTGATGGCATTTCTTGCATTCACAAAGAAAGAAAATCCAAAAATATTCTGAAATTGACAATCGATCCCAGAAAACTCAAAATCAAGAATGGGTTTTAGAATTTTGACGGAATAAAAAATTAGCAAACCTAGAACATAACAATCGTTTGTTTAAGAACGATTTAGTTGGAACTGTTAAGGCCTTCGATGTTTGTGATTGTCAAATAAACAAATAATGCAGTTGTAATGTTGTTATTGTTTACAATAATCGAAACTACTGTAACTATTAGACCTATTAAGAAACATGTAGTCTACTAAATAAGTAAATTTGAAACAACCCCATTTTGGGTATTTACAATTTCCACCTATAAAAGAAAACATATCAAAATTAGAAAACATAAAGTAACTAACAAATGCATGTCATTTACACTCTCTCTCCCCCAAAATAAACAAAGCACCTGAAATGATATTCATTTTCATCATTATATAAATTCAAAACCCACCATTCAATAATGAAAAGTTACCTTAATCAACTCAGCAAAACTCCACCTTTTCCCTTAAGTGAGCTCCTCAACAATGGTTCTTACAGATGAACAGCCATTTCAAGACTACCAAAAAATAACTAATGCTCCAAAGTAATTGTTAGTATCATGATGTAAAGAATCCTAATAGATAACATTATAACTACTAAGAAGCCTAAATATTTACATTTCATAATCAACAAATATCATATTCTCAAAGGAAGCCATCTAAATAATTTGATTTCCCCCCCCCCCTCTTTTTACAAATCTACCCTTCAATTATTTTATTTCCCCCTTTTTTACTCATCAAACTTACCCTTTAATTCAAAAATTGGGGTATTTTAGTAACTTTCTTCCTTTCTTCCCAAGATACTTTTTCTGCCTACCTCTCTTATTTTTCCAAAAACCTATCTGACACTCTATTTATTTCTCTTCCAACATCAAACCACAACATACCTCTCTCTCTCTCTCTCTCTCTCTCTCTCTCTCTCTCTCCCTCTCTATGAATTACAAAACCACAGCCTCTCTTTTCCAACATCAAACAACGTCAGGGATAATCTATTTAGGGTTTACACCCAATTCATTTATTTGGGGTTTGAGTTTTCGAATTTGGGGTTTTATGGTTCAAATAACGTGTTTTTATTGTTGTTTGCAGATATATCACCTTGATTCACCACATCATGACTCAAATCAGGTATATCCCTTTTTCCATTTTAAATCGATGAGTTTTCAATTTTGGGAGTTCTATGGTTCATAGCATACGAAGATGTTAATGGGTTTTTACCCTCTTCAAATTAGCTAACCACGTATACTCTATTTGGGGTTTATCTAGGGTTCGATTTTTCTAATTTTTGTTTTTTATAGTTCAAATCATATATTTTTATTGTTGTGTACAAAAATCTCACCTTTGATTCATCACATCATAATTCAAATCAGGTATAACGCCCTTTTATTTTATAGTATGTACCTTTGTTGTTCTTATCTGTTACAAACTATTTATTATTTTTAGCAAGTATAGTGTTTGTGAAAATGTTAAAGTGCAACACCATGCGTATTTAATGTATGTATTACTGCACTTTTTGTATTTAATGTATCTATTCCTATCTCAAATGATTCATGTAATTTACAATTATAGATTTTATTGTAAATTAGTTTTTCTAATAGTATCAATGTATAAATTATCTAACTGTATTTCATGTGTTATAGAAATGCATTGTACATGGACGGAGAATTATGGCGGGGGTATGATTTTGGGCTTTACTTTTCCACCTTTCCCATATTATTTTGTATTGTCAATCACACTTTATAGTACTGTATGTAGTTGAGATATTCGTCAATATGGTTTCGACATTTTGACATTTACGTTTATGTTTATGTTTAATAACTGGACGTTTACGTTTATGTCACTTAGAAAAGGCATACCAACAATTAATTTGGATAACTCAAATCATTTATTTTTCAATTGTATATATAAGCTATAGTTGAAGAATTATGTGTACTTGAGGCACCATACTCTCCTCATTCGCTGACAACCTCATGCTTAAATCCTACTAAAGTGATGTATATATGTATTTCTCATTATAAAAGAAATAATGTTTATTTGAGTCATGGATTTCTTCTTGAATTTCTTTTTTTTTTAGAAATAGTGGCTACATGTGTTTTTTTAGTACGATGTTTCATTTCTTTGTTTTTTTGTTATGTTCTATTGGGTTTGTGGCATATTTTATTGATTTCAATTGTAAGGCTCATGTGTTTAATGTTTCGTATGTACAGATCATTGAGGTGACTTTTGGTTACCGTCACTGATGCCATATTGAGGGTCCTAATATCATTCCTTTTGCAAGCTAAGGAATTTGCTTCTACAAAGGTAAGTCAATTTGGGTTTTACATTGAAATTAAAGTGTTCATTGCTGTGCTTTCATTGATACATTCATGTTGCACTGAGTCTTATTTTCATTATCAAAATTTTCAAGTTTTGGTATTTGAAAAAAGATTTTAATGTCTTGAATTTGTTTGTTTCATGTTTATCAGATAGCGAGTTGAAACTATAAATCAACAACATATGGCCTAATGGGTTGAGAAGACGGATACATAAAGGAATGATTAATATTGAATGTGTTAAAGGGGCATTCCCATGTTGGGAACTTTTTTCAAATAAACATGTAGTTCAAACAGGTAATTCCAATAGATAGTTCAAACTTTCTACTTTTTTGAAATAAACAAGTAGTTTCAAATTCCCATGTAGAGTTTGAATGAGTTTAAAAATTTTAATAGTTTAGTGTATTATTAGTCTGTGATATTTTGAAAATTATGAATTGAATATTGCATGGTATGTTTTTTATTATTTGACACTAAAAATCCGTTTAATAATCTTATTTACTTAACATTTTGAAAATTGTGACTTGAATATTGCATACTTTACATGGTTTGAATATTTACTCAGTCTTTTGCTTTCAAAGTTGGAATTATGTTTAATAAATTTATTTACATCTCACCATATATTTACTTTACATGGTCATCAAGATCCATAAACTGATGTAGCTTATTTGTTAAAGTGCTCGAATTGGTCTGTCTTATTAGAAATTAATCAAATCAATTAACTTCATTCATCACTTACTGACAACCTTTTCATCCAAATATAAGCTGATATTGTTATATTATTACTGCAAATGATGCACTATTATGACAACCTTTGAGGTATTTCATGTAATACCCCGTACTTTTAAAGATATTTAAATTACACAAGTGGGCGTAATTTGATAATTTGAGAAATTACTCTGAATAGTAATTCTGGAATTTATGAGTGAAATTAAATAAATTTAAAATTATAAAGTGAATAGTAAATATTAGTTTTCGAGTGTCAGATTAATATTTACTTGGATTATATTTTCTTACGAGACTAAGAATATGAGTGGATTATTTTTATTACATGTCGCAGTTGGGTAAAGCGACAAAGAAAAATATTTTAATTGGAAAACAAGCGTATTGGAATGTGTATGATTTAATTAGTGAATTTTAGTTAAGTAAATCGGATGGAGATTTTGAGTGCGCGATTAGGTTCGGAATGGCCGAGATAGTCAAAATAGAGTATCCGGGGGTAGTGTTTAGTTCCCGGAGATTTTTGGACTAGTAGGGACTCGCAATTGAGCACACGAGTCATTTTACAATTGGGTATACACCCAATTTCGGGTTTAATAAGAGAAGAGCCCTCATTTCTCCCCTAAATCTTCCCTAAAAGAGAGAAAGAGAAGAGGGAAGGAAGAGAATAAGGAAGAAGAGAAGAGAGGAAGGAAGAAAGAGAGATTTCCGGCCAAGCTCCGCGGGATTCAACTCGAGGTCGTCGGATTTTACCCACGAGGCAAGTGTTTAACTTACTTTATGATTTAGTGTGTTTATTTCTCATATCATAGTTGGTGTAAAAATATAAAGATTTTTGGGTTGGATTTTCGTGGATCAAACGAGTTTTCAGAAGATTAAAACGGATAAAACTCAGTTAATACCCAATTTGAGAAATTAAGAATTTATTGAAATTAGTTGTTGATTATTGGTTCTAGGATGATTAGAACCATTTTATGTGTGGATATATTGTTGGTTGAGGTTGGATGATGATGGTAGAGAAGATAAAAAACTTGGAGGTGCATTAATGGAGATTTGTAATTTGGAGAAGACGGTAAATAGTAATGCAGCAGCTTGCGGGGTCGATTCGGCCAGGAAGCGAAATGATTCAGCTCTTGGTCAAAACATCTTTTTGATATGGTCGCGTGGGCACTGACCGCTTATTTTTTCTATTTGTTTTGAATTAGTTATGATTTTTCAAGGAAGCACTTCCGATGTTGAAATCGTTAGCTCGGAAATCAAAATGGAAATTGGAAAAATAAAGGCTAGAATTGTTTGGAGATAAATATTAGGGGTTCCTAAATAAAGTTTTTGGACTTGTAAATAACTGAAGGAAAAATAAAAACCTTGGGTTCGTAGAAATAAATCTGGGATATATTTTTAAATGATTGTTTAGGATGGATAACACTTGAGAAAAGTCTTCGACAAGTGTGTTTATATAGTTATGCGTAGAGAATAACTATGGGCCAAGTACATTTGAGTAAATTATAGAATGCAAGTAGAATGAAATTTAATATATGGTCTAAAGAGGTTCAAGCTACTATCCGGTATGTCTTTATTGACGACAATTATTATAGGTGATGAGATACCTACGGAATCAAGATACGTAGTGCGTATGCTATTTAATTATTACGAATTGGTATATTCAGGATTGTATATATAAATCCTTATGAAGTGATTAAGGAGAAATTTGAATATTAAATAAGAGAGTACGTTTTGGGGTAGTATTTTAAGTGGGTGAATGCTTATAATATTACGAATGGGAACATTCGAAGTTATTGGCTATCGCTATAAGAGTCTGGAAATTATAGCCATAACATATTGAGAAGTGATATAGATTATATATACGATGTCGTTAAAGTATATATAAGATGAGACGAATAAATATATCGATGCTATTGGTATTATCATCGTGCGGTGAGAAAAGCTCGGAAATAATATATTGAGGATTAGTCAAAATCGATAAATGTGTAGGATATTAGAGATATAAATATACTACGTATGATCTTTATTATATGGGTTGTGCGTATGACCTGATGTTATCATATATCTGGGTTAAATGGATTCATATAGGGATTACATATAGGTGAGAGGAATACTCATTGTTAGTATTTATATAGGTGAGACGAATACCTATCGTTATTATATGGTTGTGTGAATACCTCGCTGATGTTATATTTATATGGGTGGAATGTGTACCTATATTATTGTTTATTATGTGTATGACATACCTACCATACTTGCTATCACGGGAGGTCGGATTTTGGAAGAGGACAATCTTATCTTGTGTGTCTTCGAGGGGATTTAGATTTGGTACCTCAAGAACATAGGAATGTGAAGGGCTTATTTGTGAGTCGATAAGTCTGTTGATTATGGGAGCGTAGGTATGTGCGTGACCCATGGGTATGTGAACTATATTCGCCTCCAATATGTGTGATTTGGATTAATACGGTTCCTGAGTGATTCGAAACGCGTGATCCTTATGTACGTGATGTACTGGGATTTGATAGCAGAGTATGTGTGCATCGCAGCTTAACCTAGGGGGTTCTATATATGTATATATGTACTGAGAATAACATATATGTATACTTGTGATGTTCCACTATTGCTTAGTAGATGAGAATGACTAAGCTACTTATATTATAGCTCGGTAGATTGATTATTATACTTGTTGCGTATAATATATAGTTTATATATGAGATGGGATATCATATAACGTAACCTTGTATAAAATGGCAAGAATGAATAAAGTGATATACTCCTTTCGGTAGATTTATATCCAGATTTATATAAATATGGATCATAGGTTCTAATGAGAACTATAAATATATATATATATATATATATATATATATATATATATATATATATATATATATATATATATATATATATATATATATATATATATATATATAAGGGATTTTATAAGATGTTGCACGTACTGAGGGCCTAATGGATCCCAGCGATCAACATTGTCACGCATTAGTGTATCGGGGGGTTCCTTATTTGGATTTCGCTTCGCGAGACACCCCACACACGAACGTAACGTAATGTTGGGAATGGGGAGATGTTTAGTCCTTAGTACTCGAATTTATGAGGAATGTTAGAAGATGGGTAAATACATTAGTTAGGCAGGGTAGCTTAACTAGGTTGTTTAAAAGGTATACGATAGTGGTGCACTATTAGAAAATGGGTGAGGTGTATCTCATGTGAGAGCGATACCGGTTTAAATATGAGAAATATCATATTTTAAATTATGGATTTTAAGCACTTGCTAAAACGTTTTCAAAACTCGGTCTCTGACCCGTTTCTCTACTTTTCCCTCTCTTGATATATATATATATATATATATATGTGTGTGTGTGTGTGTGTGTGTGTGTGTGTGTGTCCAGACACAGGGACGTCTGGATAATGATTCGTTCGAGTTAGACGTTTGCTGCAGCAGCTGTGAATGCAAGCATGTTTATAATAGACGCTTCTATCATTAAGATCTAGATATGAGGTATTGTAAAAATATTCGGGCTGATGGCCCAACTGTACTCATTTATTCTTTTATCGCCTTTTTGTGCAACATTCGATTTGGCTGTACTATTTTGTACCGAGTGTTCGGTTACTTTATTTCATTTCAGTTATTGCATATATACTGTTGTAATTATTTTATTGAATGGTTTGGTTAAAAAGATTAGTTTATTAATTTTTTGACGCCAGCTTAATAGGATATTAGTAATTAAATTGGTTTTCGACAGTGATGCTGAGAATGAACCATTTGAGACTCCTGTTTTAATTTGATATAGGAGTGATCGCTCGGTATTTTATTAGGCAAGTTGTCACATTTCAGAAGTTAGTTTCAATAAGGATAATGATTAAATTTGTATTTTAGTGTACATTTCATTTCCTTTCTAATATTAATAGTCTCAGGCAGTCCTAGTCAATATCAACGAGAAGGTGAAACTCAAGGAATTCAACACGTTGTAGAAGTAGTGATTTGTAGTCATGATAAGATCAATATTGGCTACGGACTATTTTGAGTCAAATTCCAAGATCACTTACCAAACGATGAGGATTGAGGTATTAAATTTCTTTGGAGACTAAGGCCTTATTTGGTTGTGCCAAAAAAAGAATTTTGCTATACAAACATGGTAATAAATATGGTCAACTAGAATTTGTGTTTGATTATAGAAAAAGAATAGAATGGAATCCCTGGCTGCGTTACCCATGAAGTTGGAGAATAAAAAGAATAGAGTTGGAGAAGAACGAGCTCCGTGACAAAAAGCAGAGGCTAAAGGTTGAGAAAGAAAAGCTAGCTTCCTGCCTGCCCCATCTACAATCCTTGCTGTTGCTACATTTGTTTTGAAAATTTGCAAGTTCTCGAACCTAAATCCTTAGGAAAACTACTAGAAGCTCAGTAAAACATTAGTTCAGTAAAACATGCATTGAAAATTGCTTAGTCCATTCACTATTAGTTCTTTAAAGAATTTTCTCAGTAAAACATTCAGTGTTATTTTTTTTAAAGAATTTTTGCTCAATCCATTCACTTACGTCACCTACTGAGGGAAACATTTTGCTTAGTCCATTCACTTCACTTACTGACACACTGATGTTGTGGGGAAATATCTATATTTCATAAAATTGACTTATGTTAAGGATGAAATATGACTTAGTGACACACTGAATTGTGTTTTTACATATATGATTTAGTTAATTAGTGTTTTTCATTTGTATGCCACCCAAGTGTTTGAGAATATTCTTCATCGAATTGTGGGCAACTTATTTTCTTTTCTTCGCTACATTAGTTCCTCCTAGCTTAATATCGGTTGGATGTCATTCGTTAATGGTGTTTGTGAATTTTTTAATTTATAGAATGAAAAGTTGAATCTCAAGACCAAACCAAGCCGTTCTTGAATCTAGACAACAACTTTTATGAATCTGTTGAATTTGGTCAGCAATGTCTCTAATTTTCTTTGCTTTCACTTGAAACTCGGACATACACACCTGATGGCATCCCTATCCCTCTTTAATTTGAACTTCTATTGATATACACATTTAGTGCATTTATTTGAGAATAAACTTCAATTATGTACTAGCTGCCAACATTGTGTGAACTTTTAGTGCATCTCGATTTTATAATGCCAACACTATGCTAACACTAACTGTGTATATTAATAGATGTTCAATTGATATACACACATGATGGTATCCCTATCCCTGTGCTAACACTAACTGGCACTATGCCTACACTAACTGTGTATATCAATAGAACTTCTATTGATATACACACATGATGGTATCGCTCTTCCTCTTTAATTTGAACTTCTATTGATATACACAATTAGTGCATATATTTGGGAATAAACTTAAATTATGTACTAGCTACCAACATTGTGTAAAATTTTAGTGCATCTCAATTTTATAATGCCAACACTGTTCCAACATTGTGTAAACTTCAACATGTACTAGCTGCCAACGCTATAAACTTCAATTTATCCACGGTTACTCAGATTGTGAGATAGTAAAAGAGATTCATATAACAATAAGGATAATGAAAATAGGGACTGAAGTCATTTATGTTTCATTCTGTTCATGGAACAAGGATTATGAAAAAAAGTTTAGTAAAAGAGATTCATGTTTTATATTGTTCTGCACATTTGGAGGAGTTTTAGGGTTTGTAATTTGTTATTTTTGTTCAACAAGGATTATGAAAACAGGGTTTGAAGAGAAAATGCGTGTTTGGGGTGAAAGCATATGTAATGAGGTAATATCTTACATAATTCGATACATATTTATAGTCGAATACTAATTCAACATTTTTTTAATATTAGATATTAAATCAACTTTTACATGCTTCTTCTTACTCCATTTCTTTTGAACTCGTTTGTTTTGTCAATTCACATTACAATAAATGCTTTTGTTTTTTAGGTCGATCCTACATGGGGTTATGTATAAATAATTGAAGACATCACGTTATTTGGAAAATTCATAGACTTCCCAAATTGCCTCATGTATTGAGATGAATTTTTCATTAATGGAATTTAGGCCATTAATTTTTATTGTGCTTATTTTCGGGATGTGTATTAGTGTTTTTGCACACTATATGTATTGTTGTACTATATTTTATGCCTTAAACGGGTGGATAGTCATGTAAATAAAGGAAATTCTAATATTTTTTTTTTAAATTTGAACTTATTTGTATTGAAATTACATTAGGTTGACCGTTATTTTGTTGTGATTACGTCAATTGGATCATTTAATGTTGGGGATTTTGTACTAACTTTTTATGTTAACATCGACTCTAACTAGATGTGGCATGTGAAGAAATTGACGGAGTTGATTCGAGCAGAGTATATAGACAAAGAGAAGGTTATCTTGACATATATAAAACTGAATATATGATAACACGAGTTTGACTTATATGTTACTTTTTTGGAGTGCCTTAAATGAATGTATTGGTAGTTCAATTCGAGTGCTTTAAAGTTATGTACTGTTTAATTACAAAATGGACCAATGCAGATGCAATTTTACTGGTCAAAGTCTCAGTTTATGTTTCCATAAATAGTCTATATTTTCACTATAATTTTTTTGTCAGCTTCTTTTTAATTGTAAGAAAGGCTCCTATATAGTCTACATTATTTATCATCACTTAGTGGTAAGTCACTGAAGTTCAAATGTAATAACTCTTAATTGCAAAAAAGGCTCCTACATACCTACATTGTTTTATGGCTATGATGTTTATAGAGCTCCAAGATGAACTATTAATATTGTTGTTGTTGATTTTTTTTATTGGGGAACGAAATTGTGGGTACCCCTTTCGTCGACCAGGCCCATGAAAGTATCCGTCCAAGCCTAAATGAATAATAAAAGGCACCCGGCCCAACTTATGTATCCTGAATGACGGTTAGGATATAAGGATATGGCCAAGTCCATCCCTAAAAATCTCGAATGAGATATTCAAGGGATAATGGGATAACGTATTAGTTACCAACACCATCTCTCTCTCTCTCAGTTGAATATATATTGTACCCCTGGCCCGGGGCATCCGGGCATATAAAAAACATTATCGAGAGTTACTTAATACAACAGTAGACCTCTCCGTGGATGTAGGAAATTTTTCGAACCACATATATCCTTGCGTTGTGTGATTGTGATTGCGATTATTATTGTTCTTATTATTTTGGTGGTTGTTTTCCTTCATTAGTGGTTTATGTTAAGATTTTTATCACCACAATTGTGCCATCTGTGGGAAACGATTGGTTTTCCTGCGAAAATCTTCACTAACAAGAACTAACAATGTCCTATCATAGCAGTAAAATCCCTCAAGTAGGAAACATTAAGTAGTAGCCTAACCCTCAAAGGGTAAGGTCTGAAATTCTCCATTCAAACCCAAGACTTCTCCAGGAGAGGCAGGTCTTCGAAGAAAGCCATGACTACCCAGGTCCACACAAATCTCTGGGATGATAGACGCTTATAAGGACAAACTCCATGAGAAGGAGAAGGCTACTCGCCAACAACAAGATGAAAATGCCCGCCTCAAGAGGCATTTGGAAAGGATGGAGAGAGAATTCCATTATAGCACGAGGCGTCATCAAAACGCAACTCCTAGCCCTCAGGCTAGCAAGTCTTGTAGCTGAGGAAGGAGCCCGAGGCATGGGTTAGAAATAACAGAGAGGCATTTATCAAATGATGAGCATTTTGAACGAATACAACCAGCTCACCATTTCAGGATTCCTAGTCGACAAAATGATTGTATAAGAAGTTTGTTCCTGAGGGAGATGGACTAGCACCCAACTTATTGCGGTGCCAGATCTATGAGAGAGCAAGCCAGGCGATCTCTCAAAACCCAGATGAAGTCCCCTTCTTCAAGGGTAATACAAAAAGAGGCTCTGGAAATGTTCGCGATTCCCAGTTTCAAGATTTACGATGGGAAGACTAATTCCATTGACCATATCAGGTAATACCGACAAGCTATAACTCTATGGAGTTACGATGATGCGCTCATGTGTTGAATATTCCCTTTGATATTGCACGATGTGTCTCAGAAGTGGTCTGAGAAGCTACCTCATAGGTCTATTCGAAATTTCAAATCCTTGGCTGAGCAGTTTACAGCTCGCTTCATAACAAGTAGCTCCCACCTGAAAAGGATGAACGCACTGCTTACTATGAAGAAAAAATCGCAAGAGAACCTCAGATAGTACACGAAGAGGTATTGATAAGTATCTAATGAAATTGAGGATTTCTCGGAGCAGGCAGCTATAACATCCTTTAAAATCATTTTACCGAGCTCCTGCCTCCTGCACAAGTCCTTAACTAAGAAAGAGGCTGCATCCATCGACGACTTGATGACTCGTATTAAAAAAATGCCAAAGTTGAGGATGTGACCTATCTTAATGTAGGGGGAATGGTCGCACGAAGGCTGGTAAAGGTGTCGAGAAAAATAAGCCACAGAAGAAAGGGAACAAAAATGGGGGCAAAAATGGATCTAAGAATGGGGAAAAAATGATGCCTCAAATGCATTTCAGGCTGTAAACACAATCTTCAAGGAGCCGATATATAAGATTCTTATAAAGATCAAATAAGAGCCATTTATTAAATGGTCGAAGAAGATGGGAGGAGACCCTTCCAAACGGAATAACGCACTAAGGTGCGTGTTCCACAAGGAGGGCGATCACAAGACTGATCATTATAAAGTCATCAAGTCTTACCTCAAGGAGTTGGCCCAAGTCGGGTACCTTAATGAGTTTATGGAGAAGGGGACAAATAAGGCAGCAATGAATGGCGAGTAGAGGCAATGTCCTCAAGGAGGATATCGTCCACGAATTTGTGGCAATACGTAGGGCGTCAGACCTCAAACAAATTCAAGGAAATGCATCTCAGATGGAAGTTAAGAAGCTTACTGCAGTCATGCAGGTCTTTCAGATTGACCCAACCAAGACTCAAGAAGGGAAGCATCAACGACTGGAGGACATCATTACAATAAGCATATTGTGTTCACGGATAAAGATTTGGTGAGGGTGAGAACCCCTCATCATGACGCACTGGTCATTACACTTAGGATAGTCAACTGGGATGTCGACATGTTTCTCGTTGACCAAGGTAGTTCGTTCGAAGTAATGTACCTAGAATTATTTAGAAGCTGAGCATAGTCGACCTCAAAGAAGCCATTGTTACGTTGGTCATCTTCGTGGGAAAGATCACAGTCCCTTTGGTAAAGATTGTCCTGCGAGTTAGGGAAGGAAGTGTCTAAAAAGTGATTAAGTTTCTTATTATTGATATCGAATCACCTTACCAAGCCATCCTCGGTAGGGGATGGCTCCATGCAATGAAGGCCATTGCATCAACCTATCATTAGAAATTAAAGTGTGTAACTGATCGAGGAGTGGTTGAGATCCATGGGGACAAACATATGACAATGAAGTGTTTAATCATGGACATATTCCCCACACATGAGAAGAAAGTGAAAGAAATAAAAATTAAAGAGGAAGCCCAGGAGGGGTTGGTGCCCTCCAAATAGCAGCTAAGGTACGGTCGATCGAGAGTGGAGGAGACCAGGCTCCTTCCCTTTGTGAGGGTAGTTGAACACATGGAAGAAGTCACAGCTAGGAGTAGCTTGACTGAAAAGAAGTTTTTAATTGGTACCTCCTTGACTGATCATGAGAAGAAAGAACTAGTCACCCTTCTACGGAGCAACTTGGATGTTTTTGTACGGGAGCCCTACGAGTTGCTTGGGATTGATCCCAGCATTGCTTGTCATCGATTGCATGTGGACTCATCTTTCAAGCCAGTCACACATAAATCTCGTCGAACGGCCCCAGAGAAAGCTAAAGCAGTACATCAAGAGGTAGGGAAGTTACTAGATGCAGGATCCACACGGGAGGTTCAGTTCCCTAAATGGTTATCCAACCCAGTAGTAGTTCCAAAGAGCAATGGAAAGTGGAAAGTTTGTATCGACTTCACCGACCTGAACAAGGATTATCCCAAAGACAATTTCCCCCTTTCGAACATTAACTAATAGGTCGATGCTACAACAGCACATGAGAGGATGAGATTTTTAGATGCGTACTCTGGATACCACCAAATCCCCCTTCACGTGCCGAATCAAGATAAGACCTCCTTCATAGCCACTGTTGATTTGTATTGTTATAAAGTTATGCCTTTTGGCCTTAAGAATGCAGGAGCGACCTATCAACGACTAGTTACAAAGATGTTTAGAGATCAAATGGGGGATACTAGAGGTTTACATCGATGATATGCTCGTCAAGATCAAGCTCAAAAACGATCACCTCTTCGACCCGGAAAGGAATTTCTAAATCCTCAGGAAATACTGAATGAAACTCAATGCAAGTAAGTTTTTTTTCGATGTCCAGTCAGGAAAATTCCTTGGATATTTGGCCAGCAAGAGAGGAATAGAGTCAAATCCCGACCAATTGATGCCATCAACAAAGTTCAGCCCCCTCAAACAGTGAGAGACGTATACAAGCTAACGGGAATGCTCACCGCGCTCAACTGGTTCATTTCTATGTCTTCAGAGCGGTGCCAACCATTCGTTCAGTTGTTAAAAATAAACAAGGGTGTAACATGGAATGAGGAATTCTAGAGGGCCTTAGAACTCAAGGCCTATCTCAACAGGCCTCCTTTGCTCGTGATTCCGAGAGAGAATGATCTTTTATATATTTACCTTGTAGTATCCGACCATGCTGTGAGCTTTGCCTTGGTATGTGAGAGAGAGATGGAGCCAACATCCAGTCTAATACGTAAGCAAGACCCTTTGGGAAGCTGAGCAGCGGTACCTACCATTGGAGAAGCTTGCTTACGAACTGGTGATAGTCTCAAGGAAATTGAAGCATTATTTTTAGGCCCACTCCATCTTCGTGGTTACTTCACACCCTCAAGGCTGCTCTAAGGAAAGAAAACCTCTCTAGCCGACTATCGAAGTGGTCGGGCGAGCTCGAAAGATTTGATATTCATTTTCAACCAAGAATAACCGTCAAGGGGAAAATTGTAGCCGATTTCATTACTGAGTTCATAGGGGAACAAAACTGTGATCGGCCAGAAATAAGTTGATCAAGGGAAAGCTTATAGGGACCGAGTGTTTGGACCTTATACGTTGATGGAGCCTCCAACTCAAAGGGGGTAGGGGTAGGTATCGTACTAGTGACTCCAGAAAATATGGTGCTCGAGTAGGGAATCAGACTTGGATTTGAAGCCTCCAATAAAGAGGTAGAATACGAGGCACTGATCGTCGGACTACGCAAAGCATAATTACTGGGTGCAAGGCACCTTCAAGTCTTTGGCGACTCGCAGCTGGTATCCAACTAGATGGCAACTTATCTCGCCTTTGTAAAGGGACTAATAACCAACTTTGATCAAGTGGATGCTCAACAGTTCCCCAGGGGACAGATTACCCATACATATGCTCTAGCCTCCCTGAGCTCAGAAATATACTTTGAATTGAGAAGAACAATTCAAGTAGATTTCCTCGCGCAACCTAACATTGATCAGAATACTGAGCCACTGCATCTCGAGCAGGTTCTCCACATTAAAAAGGCTTCGATTTGGATGGACCCCGTCGTAGACTACTTATGAAGTGATCTAATGCCAAGTGATAAAAGATTGACTCAACAGATAAGAGTCAAAGTTGTTCGCTTTCACGTATCTCCTGATGGGAAGTTTTATAAGAGATCCTTCACCAAACCCTACCTCCAGTGCGTTCATCCATAAGACGTTAAGAAAGTTCTGCACAAATTTCATGAGGGAATTTTTAGAAGTCGCGTAAGAGGAATGTCGCTAGCCTTTCGAGCAATGAAGGAAGAGTATCGGTGGCCTTACATGTATAAGGACGTTGGAGTCTACGTTAGGAAGTGTAAGAAATGCCAAAAACACTCACCCATGGTCCACTAACCCACCAATAACCTAAAGTCACTAACCAGCCCGTGGCTCTTCGCCCAGTGGGGTTTGGACATCGTAGGTCCTCTTCCTATTGCGATAGGTAATCAAAAGTATCTGTTGGTTACCACAGACTACTTCACAGAGTGGATAAAGGCAGAACCACTAGTAAATATTAGGGAAGCAGACATGATGAGGTTTATGTGGAGAAACATTATTACCCGCTTTGACACACCAAGAACGATCATTACTGATAACGGGACTCAGTTTGAGAGTGGACCCTTACAAATATTTTACAACGATCACGGAATCGGACACTATTTCAACTCTGTGGCATATCCCTAGAGTAATGGTCAAGCTGAGGCTTCTAACAAGATAATGATCGATGGACTAAAGAAACGACTGGAACGAGCCAAAGGAGCTTGGGAGAATGAATTACCCCACATCCTCTGGGCCTATCGTACCACCCCAATGCGTGCAACTGGGGAAACACCATTTGCACTCACATATGGAATGGAAGCAACTATTCTACTAGAAGCTAGTTTCCCTACCATGAGGTCTACGTTGGTCGACCAAGGCCACAATAATGAAGCATTGCTCAGTGAACTTGACTTAGCTAATGAACGACGAGAATTGGCTCTAGTTAAACTGGCATCCTACTAGTAACAACTAGACAAGCAATACAATTAGAAAGTCAACCCAAGGAAATTTCAAGATGGGGACTATGTTTTATGAAAAGTCCTTGGTAGTGCTGTGAAATCATCAGATGGCAAGCTGGGACCGAACAGAGAAAGACTGTTCAAGGTGGTAAGGGATAACCTGCAAGGAGCCTATCACGAGGAAATGCTGGAGGGAAGGGAGATACTAAGAGCATGGAATGCGTCCAACCTGAAGAAATTCTACTTCTAGATTTCTCTATCAATGTACCATTAGTTTATGCAAATTTTCATTTATAAATTAATGTTGCTCTCTGTTCCTGACTTTGATCAGTAAAACTCGATTAACCTAGTCATTCTATATATATTGGTTATCTCAAATATATTTTATTATATGCACCCTTTCCATGTTACAGGCTTCACTCTTATAACATGCATAATAAAGATCATGGATTACAGTAAATTGGTTAATTTTCTCTAGTAAAAAAAATCTCTTTAGCTAGCCTCTTGTGATTGCACCATAGTGGTTGAGTTTATACTAAAGCATAGTTAGCACGGTAGACATATAATGACCCTCCTTAGGCCTTTGATCATAACACAATTGGCCTCCTAGGTTTCTCCGACAAAAAATAAAGACCTACAGGGGATTCTTAGGCAGCACGACCAACCCAGGTTGGCCGCTAACATAGTTTGGCTCTAAAAGCCTGCTTGGGTGGATTTCCCATTAATCAGGTGTATCCTCTCCATCTCCCTACTCATGCTTAAGGGTGCATGATGACGCGACCTAAAAATTAAAGTGAGACGGAACGGTATGGCTATGGCATACTGGACTAGGAGAATACTCATTTGAAAATAAACTATGAGTCACAATTTGTTAACCAAGATGCCCAAAATAACTAGATATTACTAATAAATCAGAAAATAGACAACGTATGTTTAGTCGGCCTTGGCCCAAAACATAAATATTTTATTACTAAAGGTTACATAGTTACATGTACAACATCGATAAAATAAATCAAATCCTAAGGAGATCTAGGTCGTTGAATAAGGTAGTTAGCTACTCGCACTCTTCGACCATCATCAGGATGAGGGGCAAAATCCTCCTCACAGCTTGGCTCCAGCAGCTGCCTTTGGATAGCATATATCAGGATCCAACAATCATCCCTTCTAAATGGATTTGGTTCTAAGGACGAGGGAGTGATCTCATGCCTGTACCAGAGGGAGGAATTCTTGGGAACCATTAACTTCCTGAGGGCACTCAACCACCCTCTAATGAAGCCCAACTCCTCGACCTTCTTTAGCTTTATGGGAGTGCATGTCCATCCTTGGTTATATCCATCTGCCCACACCTGCCAAGGACCTTTTTTGAACAGGTGCCTCAATCTGATGACGTCTCTCTAAAGCCCAGCAGTTATTAGATACACTCGACGGATATTTCCTTTCAGATCATCAATCTCCCTTTATGAACCACCATCATGAGTTCTAGCTCGCCGCCTGGATGATGATGAAGAACCTTATATAACTGTAGGAGCAATGCTCGACCCATTCTCCCTGAAGGGTGAATCTTCCCTCTTTAAGGCATCATTATCTTGCTGCAGAACCTCCCCAACCTTATTAATTTTAGATGCATCCAAGAGCTTTTCCTTCAGAGCATTCACCTCTTCTTGAATAGAGGCACCACTCCTCCATTTCTATAAGATGATCCTTAATCTTGGCAACCAGTTCGGACTGTATTTATAGTTCTTATTCCTTTCCCTAAGATATTTAAAGATTTTAACAAAAGCTCGATGAACTTGGTCGCAGGCATTTAAACCAAGAATTTGGGGTAAAAGTTATTCCCTAGTCACTAGTAGTGGCAGAAGGAGTAGTAGAATCCTCACCAGTCCGACCAGCTGGGACTTTATCTTCAATAATGGGCTTGGGGCCAGGATTGTGCTCACCGAACAGAGGTGAATCAGTAGTAACTCCACCAGCAACTAAGGCTAGATCCTAGACTTTCTTATATTTTTCTCGACTGATGTAGTCAATATATTTTTCGGCATCTTCATAGGATCCCTCCCATCCCTCATTGTAGATACTCTCTCTAATTGTGTCCAACTCTACCTCTAGACTCTTCACCTTCTCATTGAGCCCTTTATTTTTATCTGTGATGGCTAGTTTACTTGCCAAGAGCAACTCGTAGGCTTCATGGAGTTCCTTTAACTCCTTAGTCGCCCCAACCCTTTTCTTGGAAAAAGAAGCCTCAACCTCTGTGAGAGCTTTCTTGAAGGACTTATGGGTCTCCTAAGTAATTTTAAAGATCCTTTATAGATCAGGGTTCCTCCTCTCCAGCCCATCTCAATTACGACGGAAGACGGTGTAGTCAGACAAAAATTACAGGAAGAAACAGATGTGAGTCAAAGAGTACGAAGAAATTAAAAAATATAGAGAAAAAGAGGAAATGGCCTTACCAAATCAAGCCCCTAATCTTCCTTCGGGACTAACTGGTCTGGTCCCATCTTTGAAGATCATTTACGGTTTTCTGTCAGCACTACTCTCTTGAGCATCATGGGAGTAAGCTGAGGGGCTATAACCACAGAGGCCCCCTCAGTTGGGACAGCCACAAGCACAAGAGAAGCCTGTGCTTTATTCATCCTTTCTTCTCCTATCCTCCCCTCCTCTTCCTTATTTTTCTTCTCCTTTTCTATCTACCTCTCTCTCTCTCTCTCTCTCTCTCTCTCTCTCTCTCTCTCTCTCTCTTTTCCCTTCTTCTTTCTTCTTCCTCTCTAGCTTTTTCTCATAAGCTGTTGTTTGGGAACCACTAATAGTGTCCCCAAAACTTGTCTTCTAGATTTTTAGCCTGTTGGATAATAAGACATCATCATCATCATCATCATCATCATCATTATCATCACGGATTAGTTTTTTTCTTCTAGGGGGAGCCATATCTTCCTCGCTTGAACTCTCCGACCTGGAACCTCCTGAATTAGAACCATCATCGCTTGACCTCTCTCTACCAGACTTTTCCTCATGGTATCCCTCCTCATTAGATCCACCCTCACCACTACCACCTCTGTCACGTACAACAACATTAGACTTTGAGCTTCTCTTCTCCTCCTCGTTTAGCTCAATGGGCTGGAAAGCACCTTCTTCCTCTTTTTATTCATTTGGAATATCAAGATGAGGGATGGAGTCAACTCGATGTGCAATGAAGCTGGAGGTAGTGTTCTTGTATTCCAACAAGAAGGTAGCTTACCTGGGGTGTTCACCTTTTATAATTGATTCCCTTATCTTCCAGGCTTTGATCAACTCAGCAACACGAATCTCGTGGAGAGCAAGCTCTTAATTTTTGGACTTCACTGAAAAAGAAAAGAAATAATTAGAGGAAGAACACATTAGAGCAATAATAAAAAACAATAAGATTGAATAACAACCTGTGTATTCCTCCCTATAAGTAGGGATCCGAGGTCCCTTATACCTTGCTCCCCCTACTTGGGGAGGGAATTTCCAGTTCCTAGCAATAAATCCCTCAGACCATTAGTCCTTATGGGAATTAGGTAGGTTCACTACCAATACCTTGTCTAGACTCCTCGCTTTCAAATAAAGAAGTCCAGAGCTGGTATGAGAGAAGGTATAGCAAAAGCAGATTTCATCCAAACCTAAATTAGTACTATAGAGTTGGTTTATTCTACGGGAACCATTTATAATTTTCCAAGCATTTAGAGAACATTAGGGTGGGACTATATCGAAATACTAAAAATAGTGCAAGACGGATGATTCGGGGGAAAGGTTAAACCCCTTTGAGATAACAAAAGAACATGAATCCAGTGGCCATCCTCGATGTCACAGACATTACGAGGAATATGGGCACACTCAATATCCACCCAGTCAGGGATATTATAACATTTCCTAAATTATACCAGAGATTTGTTGTCTATCCTAGCCATAAAAAACCTTAACTACAGTACAAAAGAAAGGAATGCAGAAAGAGAAAAGTATTGAGGACTTATGAAGCAGAGATCAAGCTTGAGATGATGAGAAACCACAGGTAAATGAGAACAAGAAGGAAATTTCTTTTGAACGACGAAGAGAAAGATTGAAAGCAAGAGGAAACTTAAGAGCAAAAGAACGTTTGAAAGTGAGAGAAAGCAGGAAGTTGAAGTGACGAAGTGAATCGTCCAAAACCTTAGTTTAAACCCCTCAATGATAGTGCACGACAGTCGAAGAAGATCTTTCGCTTAAATTCACTACAAAATGGCGATTTGTGCCCCTATCAATTCTAAAAATAACAACAATGCCATCAGAGGAAAACCAGAAACATTATTTAAAATTTGTGAGCCCAAATTGTATCCCCAAAAATTATAGGGGCAATTGTGGGTACCTCTTTCGTCGACCAGGCCCATGAAAGTATCCGACCAAGCCCAAATGAATAATAAAAGGCACCCGACCCAACTTATGTGTCCTGAATGACGGTTAGGATAGAAGAATATGACCAAGTCCGTCACCAAAAATCTCGAATGAGATATTCAAGAGATACTAGGCTAACGTGTTGGTTACCAACACTCTCTCTCTCTCTCTCTCTCTCTCTCTCTCTCTCTCTCTCTCTCAGGTGAATACATATTATACCCCTGGCCTGGGGCATATGAAAAAAAATTCTCGAGAGTTACTTAATACAACAGTAGACCTCTCCGTGTACATAGGCAATTTGTTGAACCACATATATTCTTGCGTTGTGTGATTGTTATTGCGATTATTATTGTTCTTATTATCTTGGTGGTTGTTTTCCTTCATTAATTGTTTGTGCTGATATTTTTGTCACGACATAATTTTTTTCCATTTTGTAATTACGTACTTTGGAAATTTTTTTCCGATTTGCAATTACGTACTTTAAAAAATTATCGACGTGCCTTCAGGCATGGGCATACCCTAGTATATATGTACACATTAATCGTGGATAATGTTACGGATAGATGCCATGGTTAATTTAATATCCATAGAGTTACATCTCACGTCATCTGGGTAAGAAAACGTAATGATTCATATATGTAGATTTACACTCTTCTAACATCGAGGCTTTTCAGCTCTACTGGTAAGACATGTGGTTTATGACACCACATGTCAGGGGTTCAAATCTCGTTAGCAATAGTTTGTGGTTGTAAGGTAGAATAAATCCCCACACCACTGTGAGTGGTAGTTAAATTAGGGACAATATCTATGGTGGTTAGGTGGGGTCTTACAAAATGGTATCACAACCAGTATTCAACCGAAATAAGTATGCCAAAATGGTTATTTTATCCTAATAAGGACATTGGACTACCTAGGGGTGGATTGTAACAGACTGGTGACATGGTTGATTTGATATATGGAGAGTTACATCCTACATCACCCGAGTCAGGAAAAGTATGGGTCATATATGTAGACGTAACACCCCGTAGATTTTAAACAACAATTTATTTAAACTTTATTTCGAAATCAAAAAAATAAAATTTTTGATTTAATTATTTTTAGTAATTTAAAATGCTTGATTTTGTTGATGGAAAGTAGAATTTTGATCAGAATAGAAATAGGGGGAAAATTTGGGTTTTTATTGGCATTTATATATTCTGGGGGGGTCTTGGCAGTGAAGTAATGACGAATCGATTCGGCCTTATAACCGAATTGATTCGATTTAGTCATAGACGACATTTTTGTAGTTTAATTATAATTATAACTACCATCTAACTAAAATCTCTTTCCCACTTAAATTAACTCTGGTTAGACTTTTCTTGTCACTATTCCATCAACTTTTCAACCAGAACAATCCTATAATTTTATTCCCTTTCGTCTACAAACCCTAGCCCAAAATTTCATCAAGTTTCAACCCAAGTTTTAGAGGATTAATTGGTGTTTTCTGAAGATTGTGCAAGAACGAATATTTCTTAATTTTTCAAGAGGAATGTAACCGTATCATTAGAATTTATAATCGACTTTTTAGTAGGAATGAATTCTTCTATTCTCTCTCTTTTCTTAAAATAAATTAGCAACCTTAATTAGGGAAAATGCAAATAAATTTGGGATTGTTTTTCTAAAAAATCTTAATCCAAATTAATACTTATAACCCTTGTGTGCTTATAGTAGAGGTTGGGTTTTAGGTAACATGGGTATAGGTTTGCATGTAGAAACTGTAATAATTTGATTTAAATAAAAACTAGATTGGTACAACCACATAAATTATGTAGGTATGATTAAAATGAATTATTATTATTATGTGCTTTATAAATTCGCATTGTGTTGATATTATATTTTATGAATAAAATAAATTTTGTTAATTACGACGATGGATTAAATAAATTAAATTGAGATTGATTGTGATTATATGAGGAAATTATGCATTTGCTGATAAATTGAATTGTACAACTTATTGTTTTAATTATATTCAAAATTGCGGGGATGACAGGATTTTGGGTAGTATGCTCTTACCTTAATTTAAGGAATACTTTCTAGGTATAAGACTAGTGGATATGCCTTAGTTGCGGTTATCACTTTCTAGGTATGGGACTAGTTAGTGTAGATTTTTACGGGTGGGATATTCTGGGGTGGGGTTAATTTTGGTGTAGTTCCGTTGATTTGGTTAGCCTAGGCGCGAGACTAGGAAGAGATAAATGATATAAATTCATCTTACGAAATAGTATAGGACGTGTTTGTGTTTTGGAAGACCTCTAGGTGTGGGACTAGGGGTAGGTTCGAGGATTATGCTCTATAATAGGGAAGGGATAAAATAAAATAATGAGAAAGTGAGACGATGAGAAAGTAAGAATTGAGAATTGATGCCTAAGATAATAAACGGGTTTAAAATGGATTTGTGGCCCGAGTATGTGCAGGGCTGATAGTTAAACATGCCGACTGGCTATAGTGACGTGGGTGTGTGTTGGCGTCACAAGTATATGCGGGCTGACAGTTAAATTGGTTGACTGGCTATAGTGACATATCGTGCGTGGAACCTCACGAGTATGTGCAGAACTGCAGAATAAGAGTTGACTGGCTATAATGACCTAAATTGGTGTGATGTGTAGAACTTTAAGCGTGCCAGGAGTATATGCAAGGACGATAAGGGGTCGATTGGCAATATTGAACTCGCATGAATTAAAATAATTAATTAATTAACACGAGTAAGGACAAAACTAATATTGTAGATGATAATAATGTTATAGGAATATTTGGGCTTACAATTCTGGGTGGATCGGTCATATTGTTAATGGAGATAGTTTACGTTTATTCGCATAATTATCTCATTTAATTTAAAATATTTTATTATGGTATTTATTATGTATAATGATACTGTCTGGGTTCACGGACCCTAATTAGGGAGAGTAGCTTGTTTTCATGCGGTGGGCTATGTCTCATTTCCTTGACTAACATTTCAGGTTTAGCGTTGGAGTAGCTGCTTAGGAGTAACTGAGGATCTTTTGAAGGTGCAGATGGAGTTTATTTTCGAAGCTTAGTAGTTTAGAAATATTTTTCTTTCCATCTATTATGACTCTTATTATGGATTTGGTGGGTTAATTGGTTCCACAGTTTTTTACGATTTTCTTCAGATTTTTATAATTGGATCATTTTATTCGGATTTATATAATTAATTGGAGTTGGTTTTAATTTGGAGATTATCATGGTGATGGGTATTATTATTTCTTGAATGGGTATTTTATTTGGTTCGATTTAATTATTATCTTGCGAAATGAATTTTTATATGTCTAATTTTTGTCATATGCTAAGAATTATTACTTATTTAGTGACGCCCGACGTAGTTTGGTGGCAGCTGGCCACCTAGCATGTCAGATTACACGGAGTGTTACAATAGATTTATACTCTTCTAATCAACAAACAAAGAGCTCAAAACATATTTTAAAAGTGCTTGAAGGTCCAAATATTTATATATCTTACTAATCCCATAAACATTATGTTGCATATTTTAGTATTCTCACTCCATTTATGGTTATTATATTCTATTTCTAACACTAGTTCTAACTTTTTTATTTGCATATTGTGACACCCCGACTAATTAAATACCGGGTAGCTACTCCTTTATTAAATTAATTCAAAATGCCAAGTTGGCCCAGTTAATAGCATCACTGTCGAAAACATTTTAATGATTACTAACCACCTAGTATTTAAAAAGTAAGTGCCAAATTTTAATTAAAGTCTGATTAACATGCAACAAGTGTAATAAAGAATAATAACACCATTCACCATAATGAAGTAAATAACCATCACATAACGAAAAATAAAGTCTGGAGGAAAACTCCTCACTACAATCCCACAACTGAAATAAGTAAACCGAAAACTAAAACAGTACATGCCGATGTCTGAAAACTGAAATGGAAATGTAACTCTAATAGAAATGGGCAACATGCCCTACAACTGATAGATAATGAATCTGGAATCCAAGCGATAGAAGCGTCTACAAGCAAATCCCTGTAGCTTCCACAAACAGCTACAGCTCGTCACCTGAATGAATATCCTATGCATGGTGTCCTTGTGGCTGGGCACCTAAAATGGTTTTATAAAGAAAAATAGATTTGAAAAGCAAACGGGTCAGAGCCCGAATGTGGAGTTATATTTTAAAAACCTGCAAGTGCTTTAAAAACATTTAAAACATTAAATGCAAAGTACATGTTAGGACGTGCACTCACATGATATTCTCACCTCTCGTCTAACTATGCACTCCTAACGTAAGTACCCATCTATAACGATACAAACCACTAGCTAAGTGCTATTCTATCTAGCTAGACTGCCATAGGTCCTACCCTTATTACTCGGTTCTATTAACATTATAACGCTCGTAATTAAGTAGGGGTTTGACGTAAATTCAGATGCTCAATATATAATATATATATATCACTATCAGTTAACTCGTTATATTTCTCGAAGCAATACTGTAATTATATTCACAACATTAACATGAAGGTTCCCATTAATTAAGTGTATATTATTCACATCATAAATATACAATATAAGCACCCCGAGAACTAAGCTGCGGTGCACACATACTCTGCTATCCATCCCGGTACATCACGTACATAAGGATTACATATTCCGAATCTCTCAGGAATAGTTCACAGATAACAACATCACAAACAATGGAGGCAAACACAGTCACATCACATAGGTCACGCACATACCTACGCTCCTACGATCAGCAGACTTATTAATATCCCAATAAGTCTTTCTATGACCTATGTTCATCAAGGTAACCAGTCTAAATCCGGGCAACACAAGGATTAGAGGGCCCTAAGCGAACGCAAACCTCCCGTGATAGCAAGTATGGTAGGTATGTCATACACACAATTCATATACCAATACTAAGTAAACACACATCTTAGTAATCCCGTAGTTTAATCGTAGTACCTATCGCATTCTCGTACTAACTTATAATTTATCACTATTTATACTATTCCGGTTTATAATCATGCGCGCCATAATTTATTCTCACGTCGTAGTAGACACCCACGTCTCAGCCCAAACCGTCCATTGAATTAAATCTCTCGTATATAAATTTACTCCTCGTAATAACCCAAAAGTACCAAATCTATCCTTACATCATCAAAGGAAGGTTATCTATATCCTCGAACAAGTTTACGGGACTCCAAAAATCAAAACAGTCCAAAAAGGCCCAAACTGTCAACTCGTTAGAAGTCTCGTTCGAACGAGGCTGTTCGAACGAGATCCAGTTCGTTCGAACGAACTGTCCCTTCTAACGAGATCTCGTTCGAACGAAGTTATCGAACGAGGCTCCCTTTCGTTAGAACGACTGGTCAATTCGTTAGAAGCTCGTTCGAACGAGTTCGTTCGAACGACCTGGGCAGGGGCTTCTAACGACCTACCAGATTCGTCCCAGATTTTCTTAAAACTCGTTTTCACCATTTTTACTCCTCAAATCTCTTCTAAACTAAGTCCCAACAAACGTTTTAAGGTCTCTAAACAATCTTAAACATATTATAATCACATCCAAACACGTTTTGAAGGATTAATCCATCCTAACATCAACCAAATTTACAAATCTCTACACTTTTTCCCCAATTATCAAGAACATGAACCCTAACTTTTTGAATCATGAATTAACCCAATATAATTTCGTTTTAATTTCTTCCAATCACAAATATCATGAGAATAATCATCTACCTATCATTCTACATGCATTTCTCCTCAAGATTTCAAGTTTTAAGCTTCAAAATACATGGGTTTTCATTATCTTTCAAGAACAATTGATATTCTCCAATTTTCTAACATGGAAGGAACATTCTACGAATTTAAATATAATTAAAACACTTGCCTTGATTGTCTCTGAGTTTGGATGATGGTTTGATGAAGATTTCTGCAGAATTTCTTCTCTTCTCCAAGCTTCTTCTCCAAGTTTCTTCTCCAATGGTGGCTTAAGGTGGCTAGGGTTTTCTTTGGGAAAGTTGTAAACCTAATGATAGCCTCCGTAGCTTAATGGGTTAATATGGGTTGGTTAGTGAGTTTAGTGGGTTAAATCCACATCAGATTAAAACTCCCAATTTTCGTCACTTTTAATTCCTCAAAATGTAAAATTACCAAAATACCCTTTATGATGCCGGTATGGCCTAAAAATACCCCGGAATCCAAACTACACCCCCGGCTAATGTTTTCTGACTATCTCGACCCTTCCGGACGTGTTGGCGCACTCAAAACGACCATACGGATAATAGAAATAAAAAATACTTTTATAAATAAAATAATATACCATGACGCGGCGGTCTCACGCGTCTCAACAAAATTTCTAAAATGCCGTATATATATCTCACGACAAATTTCATAATTCTAAATTCATAAATAAAAACATGTATGCACATAATCAAATACCAACTCGCATCTCGTTAGTATTTTTAGCCCGGATTAATTTCCAATTAATACGCATTTAATTAATTAATCCCAAAAATAAATATAGCCAAAAGTACGGGGTATTACATACTTCCCCCCTAATAACTGAATTTCGTCCCGAAATTCGAAACTAGAAAGTACCTGCTAAAAATAACTCTGGATAACATTCTTGCATCTCATCCTCGCGCTCCCATGTGGATTCCTCGACATTGTGATGTCGCCACTGAACACGCACTAACGGAATTATCTTTGACCGCAGTTTCCTCTCGCTTCGGTCCAAAATAGCAATCGGCCCCTCCTCGTAGGAGCTATCCGGCTGGAGATCGATGTCCTCCACAGCAATGTGAGAATGAGCCAGATTATCTCTAAGGTATTTCCTCAGTGAGGAAATATGGAACACATCGTGAATCCGATGCAAATGCTCCGGTAACCCAAGTCTATACGCAACCGGTCCGATTCGCTCAATAATAGGAAACGACCCCACATACCTTGGTGCCAACTTCCCTTTCTTCCCGAAACGCATAATCCCCTTCATAGGAGATACTCTGAGCAAAACCTGGTCCCCCACTTGGAACTCTCTGAAAAACCTCTTCGCATCAGCATAACTCTTCTGCCTGTCTTGAGCTACCCGAATGCGACTCCGAATCAACTCAATCCTTGCCGAAGTATCCTGAATCACTTCCGGCCCAAGCAGTTTGTTGTCCCCCACCTCTAACCAACATGCTGGGGAATGACAAAGCCTACCGTACAATGCCTCAAACGGAGCCATGCCAATAGTGAACTGATAGGAGTTGTTGTAAGAAATCTCCACCAGTGGAAGGTACTGCTCCCATCCACCCCCGAAGTCAATAATGCTCATGCGTAGCATGTCCTCCAACATCTGATTTGTGCGCTCGGTCTGCCCATCAGTCTGCGGATGATAAGCCGTACTCAACCGCAATTCCGTGCCCATGGCCTCCTGGAAACTCTCCCAAAACCTCGAAACAAATATCTTGTCTCTGTCAGACACGATATTTAGGGGCACACCGTGAAGTCTCACAATCTCTGAAATGAAGAGCTGGGCATACTGTCCCGTAGTGTAATCAGTCCTTACGGGTAAAAAGTGAGCGACCTTGGACAACCTGTCCACAATTACCCAAACGGAGTCGTGACCCCTCTGCGACGTAGGCAACCCCGTGATAAAGTCCATGGATATGCTCTCCCACATCCACACCGGGACCTCCAATGGCTGTAGCAATCTTGCCGGTCTCTGATGATCCACTTTTACAAGCTGACAAGTGGCGCATTTCGAAACAAACTCAGCGATATCTCTCTTCATACCGCTCCACCAATACTGGCGTCTCATGTCTTGGTACATTTTATCCCCTTCGGGATGTACCACGAACCGTGAGCCGTGCGACTCTGCCATCACCTCGTGTCGCAATTCCTCCCCTTCCGGAACTACCAATCTCCCATTGAAGCGCAATCCCCCGTTTGAGCTAACGGTATAGGACTCGTCTCCCTCTGCTAGTAACCGAACTATCTGCTCTTGACAGAACGAGTCATTGGCCTGTGCCCGTACTACCTTCGTGACAATCTGCGGTGTAACGGTCATCACAGACATGAAGGAGCGGGCCACTGCATCCTGGTGTCCCAATTCCTTCCACTTAGCCTTCCACACCTCTGCCACCTCATCTGTTGGCCTACGGCTCAACGCGTCTGCTACTACGTTAGCCTTACCTGGGTGATACTGGATGTCGAACTGGTAGTCCTTCACAAACTAAAGCCACCTACGCTGCAGCATATTCAATTCCTTCTGCGTGAACAGGTACTGTAGGGACTTGTTGTCCGTGAACAGTTGGAACTTCTCCCCCAAAAGATAGTGCCTCCAAATCCGTAGGGCAAATACCACTGCCGCCAACTCCAAATCGTGCGTGGAGTAATTCTTCTCATGAGGCTTAAGCTTACAGCAAGCATAAGCTATGGCCTGTCTCTCCTGCTGTAATACATCTCCCAGTCCTTGCAAAGACGCATCGGTGTAAACCAAATATTCAACTCCCGGTCTTGGCAATGCTAACACAGGTGCTGAGGTCAATTTGTCCTTCAATTCATCGAATGCCAACTGACAGGCATCACTCCAGATGTATGGCACACCCTTACGAGTCAGATGTGTCAAAGGACCTGCTATCTCTGAGAAGCCTCGAATAAACCTCCTGTAGTATCCTGCTAGACCCAAGAAACTACGAATCTCAGTCGGTGTCGTGGGCTGTCCCCACTCCCTCACCGCTGATACTTTCCCTCGATCAACAGATATTCCCCGGTCGGAAATGATATGTCCCAAAAACTGGACTTCCTTCAGCTAAAACCCGCACTTCTCATATTTTGCATACAACTCGTTCTGACGAAGTGTCTACAAAACCTGCCTCAAATGCTCGGCGTGCTCCTCCTCTGTCTGGGAGTAAACCAGAATATCATCAATGAAGACAATGACAAACTGGTCTAGGAAATCCCTGAACACTCTGTTCATCAAGTCCATAAACACTGCTGGAGCGTTGGTCAAACCGAAAGGCATAACCCGAAACTCGTAAGAACCATATCTCGACAAGAACGCGATCTTCGAGACATCCTCCTCCCTGATACGTAACTGATGGAATCCCGATCTCAAATCAATCTTCGAGAAGAAAGAAGCTCCTCTCAACTGGTCGAATAAGTCATCGATTCGAGGCAACGGATACTTATTCCGTATCGTGACCTTATTCAACTCTCGGTAGTCCACACACAATCTCAGTGAACCGTCCCTCTTCTTCACAAACAGAACTGGAGCGCCCCAAGGTGAGGTACTCCTGCGAATAAAGCCCTGACCTAACAGCTGCTCTATCTGATCCCGTAACTCCCTCATCTCAGCTGGAGCCATACGGTACGGTGCGCGTGCTATAGGTCTCGTACCTGGTAGCAAATCTATAACAAAGTCTATCTCTCGACTGGGGGGGTAAGCCTGGTATCTCCTGAAACACATCCGAATACTCCCTGACTACTGGGATAGAATCTAAAGGAATCACTACCTCCTTAGAGGTATCCTCCTTAATGTAATACAGATGAGCGGTCGATCCTCCCTCTGGGCGAGGCATCGCCACTATAAACATCTCTTGCCCCGGAATGGGAAAAACAATGCTCCCGCTGAAGCAACAAATCATGGCCCTATAAGCTACGAGCCAATCCATACCGATAATCACATCGTGAACATGCATATCAAAAACTAACATGTCTGCAGGTAATACCAAACCACCAATCTCTACCCCCACTCCCCAGTATATAAAGAAAATAAGTGACCCACTCCTCAATGGTGAGTCGACACACGTCACTGTGCTCTCTGCCGTAGCTAACAATCCTAAGGCTTTCGCGAAGTGTGTAGCTATAAAACAATGTGTAGCACCCGTATCAAATAACACCCGACCCATAGTGCCATGGATAGGAAACGTACCCTCAATCGCGGGCGGTGCCTGTGGAACTGCAGCCTGGTGGACGTTGTAGACACGTCCATACTGTAGCTGCCCCTGCTGAGCTAGGACTGCTGGAATGGGTGGCAATGCTGCCATCTGTGGCGGTGCGGGGAGAGCGGCGGGAAACATAGGCCTCTATGGCTCCTGGCGAGCACCCTGCTGCTGCTGCTGTGGGGCCCTTCCCCTATCAGGACAATCCTGTCGCTTATGGCCAGTCTTGCCACAAACAAAGCACTTCCCTGGGAAGTTCCCTCCTCTCTGCCCCTGCTGTCCCCGGCCCTGGTGGCCGTTACCGTTCCTCCCTTGGCCCTGCTGGCCCTGGTGAAACTGCTGCCCATTCTGTCCCTGTTGTCCCTGATGGCCGTTTGGACCCTGATGGCCCTGACGGAAACCTCCTTGTCCCTGTCTGTAGTTACCTGACCGGAACCTCTTATTATCCCCCTGCTGGGAGCCCTGCTCATTCTGTCTCTGCCCCTGACCAGATTGTGCCCCGCTGGCACCATGTCCTCCAGTCCTGCCCTGATGGCTAGACTCCCCCGACCTCTTACCCTCGGCCATATGAAAATGGTGGTCCTGGCAGTGTAACAATACATCGTTAACCACATCAGAATAGGTGGCCAACGATAGGTTCCCTAGCAGATGCTAACGGATCCTCCAAATCAACCCGTCCGTGAACTTCTCAATCTTCTTCTTCTCTGTTGGTATCTCATCTGGAACGATATTCAACAGATTCGTGAACTCGGCCTCATACTCGGCCACAGTCTTACCTTCCTGCTTCAGACTCATCAATCTCCTCCTCATTTCCGTATGAACAGCTGACGGAAAGTACTTGCGGTCGAACCGCACCCAGAACTCCTGAATCGTGAGAGTATCCCTCTCCTCCATGGTGGTAATAGACTCCCACCACTGTAGCGTAGATCCAACTAGCTTGAAAGCAGCTAGCACCTGTTTCTGGACGTCCGTGCACTCAAACATCCTCAAGTGCCTCTGCATATCCTTCCTCCACTGGCTCGAGACTACCACATCTGAGCTACCTGCAAACTCTGGCGGATTCACTTTCTGAAAAGCGTCACGTACACGCTCCTAAGCATACGGGAATGCATTAGCCTGTACTGGCGCGGCAACCGGCGCCTGAGGTGGTGCCAGCTGAACAATGGCAATGGCGGCATTTACCGCTTGGGCTACTATAGCTGTAACCTCAGCGGCGTTCATCATGCCCTGAACTGGAGCGGGCTGGTGTTCGGGCTTTGCATCCCTGGGAACTCGTCGTGCACGTCGTGGAGGCATCTGAAATAAGAACAAAGTTTATAAGTTCGCTGTTTATAAACTTAAGATAGCTGAAGAACGAAGCATACACAAAAAGAGTACAACAGTCCTAAAATTTAGGGCTCTATATCAAAGAAACTTAGCGGAAACATAATAAGCCGTCATATCCTAAAGGACACTAGAACCTGATGCTCTGATACCACCTGTGACACCCCGACTAATTAAATACCGGGTAGCTACTCCTTTATTAAATTAATTCAAAATGCCAAGTTGGCCCAGTTAATAGCATCACTGTCGAAAACATTTTAATGATTACTAACCACCTAGTATTTAAAAAGTAAGTGCCAAATTTTAATTAAAGTCTGATTAACATGCAACAAGTGTAATAAAGAATAATAACACCATTCACCATAATGAAGTAAATAACCATCACATAACGAAAAATAAAGTCTGGAGGAAAACTCCTCACTACAATCCCACAACTGAAATAAGTAAACCGAAAACTAAAACAGTACATGCCGATGTCTGAAAACTGAAATGGAAATGTAACTCTAATAGAAATGGGCAACATGCCCTACAACTGATAGATAATGAATCTGGAATCCAAGCGATAGAAGCGTCTACAAGCAAATCCCTGTAGCTTCCACAAACAGCTACAGCTCGTCACCTGAATGAATATCCTATGTATGGTGTCCTTGTGGCTGGGCACCTAAAATGGTTTTATAAAGAAAAATAGATTTGAAAAGCAAACGGGTCAGAGCCCGAATGTGGAGTTATATTTTAAAAACCTGCAAGTGCTTTAAAAACATTTAAAACATTAAATGCAAAGTACATGTTAGGACGTGCACTCACATGATATTCTCACCTCTCGTCTAACTATGCACTCCTAACGTAAGTACCCATCTATAACGATACAAACCACTAGCTAAGTGCTATTCTATCTAGCTAGACTGCCATAGGTCCTACCCTTATTACTCGGTTCTATTAACATTATAACGCTCGTAATTAAGTAGGGGTTTGACGTAAACTCAGATGCTCAATATACAATATATATATATCACTATCAGTTAACTCGTTATATTTCTCGAATCAATACCGTAATTATATTCACAACATTAACATGAAGGTTCCCATTAATTAAGTGTATATTATTCACATCATAAATATACAATATAAGCACCCCGAGAACTAAGCTGCGGTGCACACATACTCTGCTATCCATCCCGGTACATCACGTACATAAGGATTACATATTCCGAATCTCTCAGGAATAGTTCACAGATAACAACATCACAAACAATGGAGGCGAACACAGTCACATCACATAGGTCACGCACATACCTACGCTCCTACGATCAGCAGACTTATTAATATCCCAATAAGTCTTTCTATGACCTATGTTCATCAAGGTAACCAGTCTAAATCCGGGTAACACAAGGATTAGAGGGCCCTAAGCGAACGTAAACCTCCCGTGATAGCAAGTATGGTAGGTATGTCATACACACAATTCATATACCAATACTAAGTAAACACACATCTTAGTAATCCCGTAGTTTAATCGTAGTACCTATCGCATTCTCGTACTAACTTATAATTTATCACTATTTATACTATTCCGGTTTATAATCATGCGCGCCATAATTTATTCTCACGTCGTAGTAGACACCCACGTCTCAACCCAAACCGTCCATTGAATTAAATCTCTCGTATATAAATTTACTCCTCGTAATAACCCAAAAGTCCCAAATATATCCTTACATCATCAAAGGAAGGTTATCTATATCCTCGAACAAGTTTACGGGACTCCAAAAATCAAAACAGTCCAAAAAGGCCCAAACTGTCAACTCGTTAGAAGTCTCGTTCGAACGAGGCTGTTCGAACGAGATCCAGTTCGTTCGAACGAACTGTCCCTTCTAACGAGATCTCGTTCGAATGAAGTTATCGAACGAGGCTCCCTTTTGTTAGAACGACTGGTCAATTCGTTAGAAGCTCGTTCGAACGAGTTCGTTCGAACGACCTGGGCAGGGGCTTCTAACGACCTACCAGATTCGTCCCAAATTTTCTTAAAACTCATTTTTCACCATTTTTACTCCTCAAATCTCTTCTAAACTAAGTCCCAACAATCGTTTCAAGGTCTCTAAACAATCCTAAACATATTATAATCACATCCTAACACGTTTTGAAGGATTAATCCATCCTAACATCAACCAAATTTACAAATCTCTACACTTTTTCCCCAATTATCAAGAACATGAACCCTAACTTTTTGAATCATGAATTAACCCAATATAAATTCGTTTTAATTTCTTCCAATCACAAATATCATGAGAATAATCATCTACCTATCATTCTACATGCATTTCTCCTCAAGATTTCAAGTTCTAAGCTTCAAAATACATGGGTTTTCATTATCTTTCAAGAACAATTGATATTCTCCAATTTTCTAACATGGAAGGAACATTCTACGAATTTAAATATAATTAAAACACTTGCCTTGATTGTCTCTGAGTTTGGATGATGGTTTGATGAAGATTTCTGCAGAATTTCTTCTCTTCTCCAAGCTTCTTCTCCAATGGTGGCTTAAGGTGGCTAGGGTTTTCTTTGGGAAAGTTGTAAACCTAATGATAGCCTCCGTAGCTTAATGGGTTAATATGGGTTGGTTAGTGAGTTTAGTGGGTTAAATCCACATCAGATTAAAACTCCCAATTTTCGTCACTTTTAATTCCTCAAAATGTAAAATTACCAAAATACCCTTTATGATGCCGGTATGGCCTAAAAATACCCCGGAATCCAAACTACACCCCCGGCTAATGTTTTCTGACTATCTCGACCCTTCCGGACGCGTTGGCGCACTCAAAACGACCATACGGATAATAGAAATAAAAAAACTTTTATAAATAAAATAATATACCATGACGCGGCAGTCTCACGCGTCTCAACAAAATTTCTAAAATGCCGTATATATATCTCACGAAAAATTTCATAATTCCAAATTCATATATAAAAACATGTATGCACATAATCAAATACCAACTCTCATCTCGTTAGTATTTTTAGCCCGGATTAATTTCCAATTAATACGCATTTAATTAATTAATCCCAAAAATAAATATAGCCAAAAGTACGGGGTATTACACATATATATCCTCAAGTCTAATTTCATAAATAAAAAACTCCAAAACAGGTGTTTAAATCCTAATTCTCAATTTAGAGTATTCTCACACTTTTATACACTTCCACCACATTCCATCTCCGTTTCATAAATCAAAAGATACACCCTAGATTTGGATCATAGGTTAAACTTCAACCTTCTTCATATTACAAACTACATGGTCATTGATGCTATTTTCGGCTAACGTATGAATCCCGAAGTTATTTTTGGTATTAAAGTGTTTAATTTTTTCATTTTGTTTTGCTTCATATATTATCATCCCAGTCACGTAGTTAGTATATTCTAGTCATGTAGTTAGTTTTATTATATTTATTATATTTTTAAAGGTCCCACATATGCATATTCACCCTTCCATATTGAGATTAAGATTTTGGAGCATCTCTCGCATATTTAGTCCTTTTATGCATATCTTTCATCATATTATTCATATTTAGTTAGTTTACTCCTTTTTAGTGATCTCGTTTATTTTACTCACTATTTACATAGTGATATTATGCTTTAGAGACTCTGTTTGTATTTTATCTCCTTAGGTGGATTCATACCCATCTTTCCCATGATGTAAATATGATTACTCTACCCCCTTCTCTCTCTCTCTCTCACACACACACACACATACACACACACACGCACACACACATGTACATCGTGTATATATTCATTGTGTTCACCATATACACACAACACATTCACCACATATACACATATGCATGCATTTAGGAGAATGAGGATATTTTACAGAACTCATGAGAGATCGAAAGGGTGGAGTGGGTGCCTAACATATTCCCACATTGTAATAAAGTCTCTGAGACCATATCTCATTAGGTTTCGCATATATTAGTAGTCTTTTATATATCTCCTTGGAGGTTCCCTTCCTTTCTCATGTTTTGAGTAAAATAGGTTGGCGAATCTGATCTCGACACATTCACACACCTCACATTGCCACTGACGATCGCTTATGTCCCTTTACCACCAAACCACGCGCGGGAGCACCGTTGTGAAGAGCGCATGTGCCACTAGAGAGGTATTGGGATGGCAACATACCCCATAATTTTATTGATATATTATGGGAGGTAAATCCCCTCCCATGTGGAAATGTAAGGGAAGGAAATACCTGTAACACCCCTTATTTTTAATGGTTTTTATAATTGGGTAATTGTAAATTAAATTGGGAGTAATTGAATTATTAAAATAATTAATCCAGGATAATAAATATTAAGTAGCGATATAAGTATTAATATTTATTTATATGGAATATTACTTAATAATTATATGAAAAAGTTATAATTGTCGTTAGTAAAAAATATGACAGTTATAATAAATGTAGTCGGGACGTGCGTGTCAGTCGTATCGAAACATAATTTGAGAAATAAAACGTAACTTTGTTTTTGGTATTTCAAATGGTCATTTTGAGTTGCCAAAGTGTCCGGAAGGGTCGATGTAGTCAGAAAAGTGTACCCAGGGGTTTAGTTTGGCTCCCAGGACAATTTTAGGCCAAACCGGTACCCCAGAGGGGTATTTTAGTCATTTATATTTTTCAGGTAGGGATGCCCACGAACTTAAGAGGTATAAATTCGATTGTAAATGGGAGAAGTTAGGGTTACGTGAATCAAACTTGGAGAGGTTAATAAGGGAGAGAAGGAGAACCCTGAGAGAGAGTCCCAAGGCCATAAAACACTACTCTTGCACCACCAACACCACCATAACGTAGATCGAAAGAAGAGGATCGTAATCATACCAACTATTTGTAGAGAATCAGACCTCCATAACAAGGCAAGTATTTATCTTGCTAATTTTAAGCATGTATTCAATTCATGTTAGAGTTAGATGAATCAACCCATGTTTATGCAAAGAATTAATGTTAATTGGATGAGTTTAAAACATGTTTGGGGTAGGAATCATGCTAAGTCAACTTTCTTGATGCAAGTAGAATGAAATTCATAAAATTTTGATGTCATAATGTGAAGAAATCTGTATTTAAATGGAGTTTTTTAACCAAAAGATGAACGAGGGTTTTTATGGGATGTTCTTGAATTAATTCAATTTTATGAGTAAACTTTGATGATTTAATGATTCTCTTGCATTAGAAATTCTTCATATATGTTGGTATAAAGTTTGGTATGATTGGTTGGGAGTTTGGGGAATTATTAATGGAGTTAGTCGTGTAAAAGGGTGAGATTTCGTAACTGCTAAGGAAGAAGATGACATCAGGTCCACCGGACCGGTTCGTCCCTACCCATCGGACCGGGTCGGATGGTTGTAAATGACAAATCATCGGATAGGTTCGTGGGTCCCACCTAACCAATTCGAAAATGGTTTTTTTTTTATTAAATTTTAGGGATTCGTGTTGATAATTTATTTCCAATTAGAGATAATCAAGTCTTAGAACCTTAGGGTAGGATTGGATATAGTTTGACCACTTGACAATTTAAGGGGTTACGTAAAATGCGAGCTAACTATAGAAATTATATAACATCGAATAATATTGAGGATACATAAATGAATACGAAGTTTACGAGTGAATCTAGGACCGGATCAGCGGTAGTGGGATACTTTACCTCCTGAAATAGTTTGATGATTAGTTAGAATATTTCGAGTAGTGAGGGATACTCGGGGTAGTACAATGAAAAGTATGATTGAAATGAATTAATACGTAGGATATTTGGGGAATATAAATGTACTATGTATGGTAGATGTATGATAAATTGCATATATACCTATACTAATGTTATAAATAGGTAAATTGTGTGAAAAAACTATTGTATGATTTATTCTGTGTATGACATACCTATACTGCTTGCTATCGGGGGGAGGTTTCGCGTCGTAGATGGTCTTATCCTGATGAACCCATTGGGGGGGGGGGGGGGGGGGGGAGGGATTTAGACATGTACCCAGAATATAGAACCTTGGATACGTGCTATCTGAGAGTATGATAGTTTCGACGATTGAATGCGAGCGTAGGTATGTGCGTTACCCATATGGCTGAGGACTATATTCGCCTCTAATATAAGTGATTTGTATTTATGTTTCGAAAGAGATACAAAACCAATAGTCCTTTATACAGTGCGTGATGTACCAAGACATGATAGCAGAGTATGCATGTACCTCAGGTCTCAGCCTAGGGGTGTCGTTGTAGTAGTGTATATATATATATATATAGAGAGAGAGAGAGAAAGTGATTGTTGATACTAAAAACTAGCCACTTACGTGGACCAATCAGAAATAGACATGTGTCATCCACTGTGGCAATAATCTTAGTCAATAAGACATAACCACCGATCAAGGCCTGGATTTCTGACCAGCATACAGGAAGCCCGACCAACACCCGGAAGCCCAATAAACAGTAGGGAGGCCAACTAATTTTATCAGCAAAACGCCAACAGCTAGAAATATTATGGACATTATGTACTAATGTAAATGCCTAATTTATAAAGTCATTCCATCCTTTAACATTCCATCTCTTTGTCTCCCTATTGGGTTATGAATACGTTGTAATCCCTTCATCAAGGGAAAGGTATTGAAAGGAATACACAAGGCAATAAGAAGCATAGTGGATATAAGATTGTCTCCACAGCCAAACCACTTTAAAATCCTTTTTGTCTCTTTTTTTACTTACTCATATATATCCGTGATTAAAGAATTAGATCTATTCTAGTTTTTTGCATTAACTGATTGGCGTCATCTGTGGGAACGTATTTCTAAACATTTTTATTCTCGTTCATTGATCCAAAAATGACTGACATTCTTGAATCGAGTGCTAGAAACATTGGAAATTCGCCTATTCCATCTGTTCTTCCAACAAATAATGATATGACTGGAATCTTGGCTAGTCTCGCCAGATGATAGGAGGCTATGTAGGATACTATTAGGAAATTGGCCCAAACACTACAAGCTAGATCTACCACCTTATCTAGTCACATGAATAGAAATATTCCACCACCACCTCCAAGAACTAGCAGGAACAATCAATCTAGGACTACCAGAGACACGTCCTACCGCCCAGGAGTAAGTTCTTCTCTTAGAACTTCAGAACCCGCAATCTTTTACTCGTGAAATATTAAGTGCTTTAGAAAGGTTAAGTAGAGCATCTCCCTTTGATCGATTATAACCTAAAGGGAATATAAATGTTCCCAGGGCATTGTCAAGGAATCTTTGATGACCAGCCAATTAACATGAAGGCTCAGCCCAATTCAGATCGGATACCCGACGATCTATCCATGTTGAGAAGACCTCATATGAGGAGAGCTCAGCACAAACAGTTTGTCAAAATAGCCGAGTTACCACTCATAAATCTGATTTTGGAAATAATGCATGGAAGGGATCTATTCAATGATTGGAAGATAGGTTGCGAGAGGTAGTAAAGGCGAAGAACCCTTTGTAACGAAGCTTTATGAAAGGATATCCTTTTGTCCAAGCTATTGTGGATTTTCCTACTCCTTCAAAGTTCAAAGATCCTCTAGTTATTCCCAACTATGATGGGAAACATATCATGTTCTTCATATAGAGCAATATCAAGCAGCAACCGATATTTATGTTGTCCCTAATGAGATGAGATACAGGGCATTCTCAGGTACAATCACAGGTCCTGTTCAGATTTGGTACAATAGCCTTCCTCGGTGATAAATTTTAAGCTATTTATTCTGCTTCGGAGATAAAAAAGTAAAAAGAGTAGCTCACTTGCTAAGTGTGAGGCAACGAGTAAGAGAAAATACAAAGGAATACATTACTTGCTTCAATAATGAAAAGTTGAAGGTCTTTGATTATGAGGAAAAAAGAGCTATTACAGCTCTCATAAGTGAATTGATCCCCGAGAAACTTTATTAAACTCTTGCCAAAGATCCTCCCAAGGCTATAACTGAATTAACGACCAAAGCAGCCAAGATAATGAACGCTGAGGAAGCCATGGTAGGGAAATAAGGCTCGGGTATGAGGTCTGAGGGCAAAATAAAAAAGAAGGATCAGAAGGAACACGAGGAGAAGAAGGATTCAAGGTAAAAGAAGATTGATGACAGGCTCAGGAAATACAATGATTACACTCCATTAATGATGGGCATTCACCATGTTTTGGAAGAAATTAAACACAATAAGGAGGTACGTTAGCCCGAGAAGCTTAAAGCACCTGTTGGGAAGAAGGACAAATCCAAATACTATGAATTTCATAAGCACCATGGCCATACTACATATCATTGTATTTCTTTACAAAATGAGATAGAAACCCTCATCCGACGAGGAAAACTGCACATTTTTGTTGATCGACAGGACGATAAAGGAGCTTGGTATAGGTCAAAATCTCCATGAAAGCCTAGGGAAGAGAAGAAAAGAAATCATGAAGATGATCCCTACTTCCTAAAAAACCAAACAACCAGAGCGTGAGGTATTTAAACTTAGTTTTGGTACCTTTGATTATCAGATGATTACAGGAAGAGATGCTGGAGGTGGAGATCACATTACTGAGAGAAAAGCTTACCTCAATGGGGCTCTAACTTACTCTTACATCCATAGGATCAATCGAGACGAAGAAGATAGATAAAGGAAGGTTAATAAAGAAAAGTTGGTAATTGGGTTTTCCAAAAATGACTTGTCAGGAATTCTCTACCCCCATGACGACCCTCTGGTGGTCAAATTCAAATACCAGGATACAATCATTTCCAGTGTGTTGATTGACAACGGTAGCTCAACAGATATCATGTTTTATTTATATTTTCAAAAGATGGATTTGAAGCTCAATCAACTAGATCCATACCACAGGCCTTTGATCGGTTTTTCTGGTGAAAAAGTTTATCCTTTGGGCACAATCAAGCTGAAGGTGTTGCTCGGTACCTGGCCAAAAAGTAGAATCGAGAAAGTTCATTTTTTTGTGATAGATAAGAACATATTCAGCCTATAATGTCATCATGGGCAGAGTAGGATTATTGAGGTTTGAAGCAGTTCCCTCAATAGTCCATTAGTGTTTGAAGTTACTTACCAATTTTGGAGCAGGTGTGATGAAGGGTGATAAAAAAGTAGCCCGAGAATGCTATTACTCCTCGACCAAGCAAGAGGATCTGGAAGAAATAAAGAAGAAGACCACCACTTACCAAGCGGACATTACTGAGCCCAATAGGGAATATGAGGTGGAAACATTAGATCCAAGGGAGGAGACTTAGTTGGTAAAAGGTCAAATTGTGGAACCAACGGAGAATGTCATCTTAGACGATGACAACCAGAGCAAATTACACAGGTGGGATCAATGCTATACCCTGTTCTTAAATAGGAGTTAGTGACATTCCTAAGACGGAGAAAGAACGTGCTCACTTGGAGTCAAGAGGACATGCCTGGGATTTATCCCAATTTCCTCTGCTATGAGCTCAACATCAATAAGGACGCCAAGCGAGTGAAGCAAAGGCGTAGAGTATTTAGCCCCGAAAAGAACCAGGCTATCCAGGAGGAGGTTGAGAAGCTTCAGAAAGCCTCATTCATTGAAGATTTGAAATATCCAGATTGGCTGGACAATGTTGTTATGGTAAAAAAGAAAAACAACAAATGGAGAATATGTGTAGACTTCACATATTTGAATAAAGCCTACCAAAAGCACCACTTTCCTTTACCTAGGATTAATCAACTTGTTGATGCTACGTCAGGGCATGAACTATTGAGTTTTATGGATGTATATTCTGGTTATAACCAGATTAAGATGAAGCCTGAAGATAGGGAAAACAGTTCTTTCATTAGTCCTCGAGGAACTTATTGATATAAACTTATTCCATTTTGTTTAAAAGATGTATGTGCTACTTACCAGAGGGAAGTGAACAAAGTCTTTGAGGAACAAATAGGCAAAAATATGGAGGTACATGTAGATGACATGCTGATGAAGATAAAAAAATCATCTGATCATATTGCAGACCTCAGCCAAACCTTTGATCAGCTAGAGAAGCACCAAATGAAGTTGAATTCGACCAAATGCGTATTCGATGTCCAAGAAGGCATGTTTCTCGAGTACATAGTGAATCACAGAGGAATTGAGGCTAACCTTAATAAAATCAAGGCATTGATTAAAACACAGTCCCCGATCTACAAAAAGGAGGTGCAAAGACTCACTGGGCGAGTAGTAGCATTGAACATATTTGTGTCTCGAGCTACAGATAGGTGTTTACCATTCTTTAAAATGTTGAGGAAGACTTTTGAATGGAACGATGAATGCGAGAAAGATTTTTTGGAGTTTAAAAAGTATCTGGGATCACCACCATTGCTTTCTTGACCAATTTTGGGAGAAAAATTGTATAGTTGTCTCTGAGTCAGCTGTAAATTTTGCTTTGATACGAGAAGATAATGGAGTTCAGAAGCCAGTCTACTACACCAGTAAAGCCTTCTGAGGAGCATAAATTAGATATCCAAGTTTGGAGAAATTAGATTTGGTGTTGATTGAAGCATTCAGATGGATGAAACCTTAATTTCAAGCGCATGCCATTGTGGTATACACTGACATGCCTCTTCAACAAGCTCTGCATAAACCTGAGAAGTCTGGGAGATTAATGTACTAGGCAGTAGAACTAGGGGAGTATAATATTGTATATGAGCTTGGGTCCTCATTAAAGGGCCATGTTATGCCAGACTTCATTGTAGAATTCACTCATCTGGAGGTCCCTGTACAATAAAGAATACGAGCAGAACAAACCCCAACAGGAGAAAGCTTAAATGAAGTAATCACCGACCAACATCCCAAGCAGACCCCGATAGGGGAGAGCTCAAAAGAAGTTGCTGTCGACGTACCAGAATAATCAACCAAGATGTAGGAGATGGCTAAAAGTTATGAGGATACAAGGAATAAAGTATTCCATCATGGGATATTATCAGGACAAGGGTTTGACAATCATATCCTAATATGGAATTTGTATGTAGATGGATCATCATGTGCAGCAGGAAGTGGAGCAGGTATTATATTCAACACTTCTAATGGGATAGTTATTGAGTATACATTGCGATTCTAATTTCAAGCCTCTAATAATGAAGCAGAATATAAAGTTTTCATTATAGGATCGAGTTTGGCTCAATCATTGAACGCCGAGCAAGTTCTGGAACATAATGATTCTCAGTTAGTGGTGAATAAAATTTATAGTTTGTATGAAGACAAAGGTGAATTGGTGATAAAATACCTACCCAAGGCATTAGAGGTTATAGCAAAATTTCTCGCTGTTCAGATAAGTAGAATTCCAAGATTAAAAAATGTCCGAGCTGATGCACGTGCTCGGCTAGCATCAACAACCAAAATTGAGCTCAGGAGAACTATTCTCATCAAAATTTTGGCCAATCTAAGTATTGATGAAGACTTGATGATTAGTTTCATTACAATAGATATGGGACCATCTTGGATGGATACCATCAAAGCTTATATTGAAGAAGGATTTCAGCGAGCAGACCCATTTAAGGCCAAAAATCTTAAGTACAAATTAACAAGATATGTGTTAGATAAAGGAATGCTATACAGGATAGGGTTAACAGATACTTTTCAAAGTTGTGTCTACCCAATGGAAGTTCAACATCTGATACGAGAAATTCACGAAGGATATTGTGGAGATCATATAGCAGGTAGATCATTATTACAACGAACGAACACACAGGGATATTATTAGCTAACTATAAGAGCAGATTGTACAGTTTACTCAAGGAAATAAGACAAGTGCCAAAGGTTTTCCAACATTTGCAAAACTCCATAGGCTTCTCTAAATCCCATCACTTCACCTTGTCCATTTGATATGTGGGGAATAGACTTGGTTGGACCATTGCCGACCACCCGAGGAAAATTCAAGTACTTCATTATAGCTATAGATTACTTCACCAAAAGGGTTGAGGCAGAACCATTAGTGGACATGCCCTATGAGAAAGTATGCCAGTTTAGCTGGAAAAACATTATTTTTAGATATGGTTTGCCATACGCCTTCATCATTTATCGTGGTACACAGTTCGATAACGAGGAATTTATAGCCTACTATGCCTAATCCAAGATTCAAAAGTTGCACTCTGCTCCAGGTCATCCTCAAAACAATGGGAAAACTGAGGTAACGGAAAGAACTTTACGCAATGGGTTGAAGAAAGGACTTTATTATGCTAAACGTAATTGGATAAATGAATTACACTTACTTTTGTGGGCATACCGACCAACTCCAAGAGCTACTAATGGAGAAACACTATACATGCTAGGATTTAGGACAAAAGTAGTCATACCAGCTGAAATGGGTTTTTAAACTCATAGAGTGTTGAACTTTGATTCTCCTATTAGTGATTTGATACGAAGGCTAGACCTGGACATGCTGGAAGAGGTGCGCGAAGATGCAGGCTTGAGAAATGCTACGTATTAACAAAGAACAACACGCTTTTATAACAAAAGGATGAAGTCGACCAACATAAAGGAAGGGGATTATGTACTTAATAAAGTGATTGATAAAAACAACAAACTTGAAGCTAACTGTCATGGACTATATCGTATCTCGGTATTTGTCCGACCAAGAACTTATAGACTTAAAACTCTGGAGGGGGAAGAATTCAAAAATCCTTGGCATGCCGAGCATCTAAGGAAGTATTATAAGTAATGTAATACGAAGAATCTTTGTAATCACCACAAATACTTGGTCAAGAAACATTTAGTAGTTGGTCAGAACAAGTAATACTTGGTTGGCGACGCATAGAATACCAAGTCAAGATAGGATTTTAAGTCCTCAATACTTGGTCAAGTAATCATCAAGACAATCAGGGATAAAACTCTGTATAAAAATCAATAAGTTTTATCTAAACTGGGAAAAATGGAGGAAGCACGTTGTGAAGATTCCTAAATACGAATGTAGACACATATTCCACATACGCCTGGTAACCATTAGTAACTAATGATACACCTAAAAATTTAGGTACATTAGTAGAACCTATGGAAATACCAGGGTGACTATTGCTAAACTTGCATTTTAACCTAGGTGCATTAGTGGAACTTGTGGCCACATCAATGGTAACTGATATTAAACTTAAAAATCTAAGTATATCAGTAGAATCTATAATAATCTCATTGGTAACTGATATTAAATTTACGCAAATGCCTAAGTGTATCAGTAGAACTAATAAACCACAAAGTCATTCAAGCATCTAGAAATTAACAAGATAAGTTAATTAAATGCCTTTGATTTATATAAATAATGATTACATGCAAATATTGTTTACAAATTCAATACAGGAATGAATTATCCTACTGGGCATTTTCCTTCACCTTTGGAGGAGCTAGGTTCTAGTTTCATGCCTGCTGGAGGATCATCTAATGTGTATGGGGAGTTAATGAAGTTAAAATCGTGAAGCATTCTCCTATTGCTGCTACTCGAAACATCTAACAAATGAGGAGGCCGAACTATTTCTAGCTCATTATGTAGGCCATAATCCCCTAAGTATTTGAAGATCAAGCAATGGGTAATAGAATTAATAGGGATCTAGCTGACATCCAGTTTAAAGGAAGGGTCTTGACACTCCAAAAGCTCGGATCAGCCCAGTACCATAGTTTGTTGTCTTGGTCAACCTTCATAACTGTTAGGCAATTGGTCTAGCCCCACTTGTAACCTTCACGTTGAGCCTAACTAAAGAGGTCATCAAAATGAATAAGAGCTTCATTATATACTTCCATCCAGATCTCCCTGGGCTATTTGTGAAATTGGAAAGTTAATCTCTCAACTTGGTGTTGCAATTTCTTCAATACTCCATCTTTAGCTTGCAGTTGAGAAGTCTGGGTGGAAAGATGCTCGCCCTGGGTTTGGATCATTTAAGATATCTCAACAATTGCTAAATTACTTGTCTTCATTTGTACATCATGGTTAGCAAGCGTTTGTTGAGTTCTGGCCTCATTAGTTGTAAGTCGGCAAGATCTAGATCTTGGTCGGGAAGTAGAAGCAGTTTTGGATTTCTCTAAGGCTTTTAGTTCCTCCATTAGCCTAGCATTATCAGTTTCTAAGAATGATACCCCTTCATCATCAGTAGAAGTTATAGAAAGAGCCTTCAAGGAGTCTAATTCACTCATCAATTTATTATTTTCTCCCTCCAATCACTTGGCAATGGCTCTTGCTTCATCAACTTCACACTTAAGTAGGAATTCCCTCTTCCTAAAGACAGAAAGGTGATTCTTTAACTTCTCTGCAACTCTACTTAAGGCCTTGTACTTGACCTCATAATCAGCGTGAAGAAGAGACTTAGATTCATTGTGCCCCTTTTGAATTTCTTTAATCATCTCAAAGTATGCCACATTATTGTCCATAACCCGATCAAGAAGAAACTTAAGATATATATATGCATCCTTAGCTTGATCAGTGGCATTAACCCCGAGCAAGTTCGACAATTCTTCATCGGTTAAATTCATATGACCATCCTTAAACAAGATGTTGTAGCATTTGAGTAAATCTCAATCATTAGAAGATAGTTGTTCATGAACTAGAAAAATAAAGAGATGTCTAATCAACAACAAGAAAAGGAATATATAATAGCAACTAAGAAATGTTGAACAATATGAAGAAGAAAAAGGTCCTTTTATTAATATAAAGGAAAATTCTAAGTACAATAAAAAATAAATGAAAGAAAGGAAAAAATACAGAGCCCAACTACTGAGAAAATCTACACATTCTCTCTGTCAGCTTGAACTCCTGCTTAGTTTGCAAAAGGGATGGCTGGATTGACTTGCTCGGAGGATGAGAGGACTGACTCAACAACATTCTTAGATTGATCGCCTGAAGATTCAATCACTAGAGATGACTCCCCATAACCAACATCATCTTCAACTTCATCATCCATGTTGGGGGGAGATTCAGGATCATGACTTCAGAAGAGTTCAGAGTCTTGAACTGCACTAACCTCCTTTAGAGAAGTCAAACAACCATACTTGAAGTATTTATTCTTTTCATACTCAATATGAGCAGAGGAATTAGTGATATCTTTATCCCATCCTTTATTGAAGGAATTTTCTGAGCTTTATTAGCCTCATCCTCAACCTTTTTTCGAGCTTCCTCAGAAGCTTTTATTTTGTTCTCCCAAGTCTTCTGTTCAGTTTCTAATGCTTGTTGGGAGTCAAGCAAAGACTTATTGAGACTGACAGAAGCCTCCTTAACATCAGTTGGCGAATAACGAAGAGCATCATCCTTTTCCAACATCTGGTTGAAATCAACGAGGAACTGCAAAGAAGAAAGAAAAAAATCAGTATAAGAGGTCAAAGATAAAATACAAAGTATGAGAGAAAAAAAGAAGAATTCTTACCATGGAAAGGTTTTGAGTAGCCCTTTCAGAAATTTTAAGTTGGTGCATAGAGGAAGCAACACCCCTGTGGTCTGGAAGAGTACCAAATTTAATTAATTTCCTAGACAAGCCAGGACCTATGGGTACAGAGGAGCCAATAGCAGATGCAGTAACACCGACCAAGATCTGTTGGTCAACATTAATAATTCCTTCAACCTGCTTAGTAGTAGGACGTCTTCCCAATCTTTTTAAGAGGGAATTATCTCCTGGGAGCTTCTTCCCAACATCATCTTTCTTTTTGGCCCCACTATCCATAGGCTTATGGGTGCCAGTTGCAGTATCATCTCCAAAAAGGTTGGGAAACTTTATTTTGTCAATGGCTATAGAAAGAGGAACATTTAATTCAAAATAAGAAGAAGGGACAATAACAAGTTCACCACTGCCTGATGAAGTGGATATTGGATCTTGGTCCAAGTCAAGCACAATGGTAGGAGAAGTGGTAGAAGGTCGAGCAACAAAGGAGGTGATAGAACTCCTGTATTTTAGCAAGTATGATACCGAACTAGTATGATCTTCACTAATTTTTTGATGAAGACCCTAGATAAACTTAATCTCGTCAAGCTTAATGTCACCCTCGGGACACTTCCTCTTCCTATCAACTGCAAGAAAACAAACATCCAATGTTAATTAACATTTCAACAGATAATTCAGCAACATAAGAATATAAAATATATTTAGAAAAACCTATGCCATGACCCTCTTAAGGGAATGTTGGTTCAGTATATAGTACATCCCCTTCAAGAGGTACATATTGAAATTTTTTGGCAATAACCCCATGATAGAAGTAATCACTGTGAGAATCCGGTAGATTGATTACTAGAGCTTTATTAACAGATCTAGTTATTAAATAATATGTACTATTACTGGTGACCCACTTGTAACAAAACATAATCTCAGGGATACCGATATGGGTACCATGGATTTGATTAAGCCTATGGATACCATTAACTATTCTCCAGGTGTTGGAGGCTACTCTAGCAGGTATAATGTCAAAGTATTAACAAAATTCCAAACAAAAAGAATTTGGGGGAAAAGTGAAGCCACATTCATCAACGAATAAAGAAGGGATCCAGTGACCTTCAAATAAAGAAAAAACGTCTAGAGGGGGACTGGGGAATTCTAAGGCCACCTAGTTTGGTATATTCCATTCCTTTCTAAACTCGTCTAGAGAGACAATAACATACACCATGATTCGATATGAAGAAAAGAAGAAAGAGAAGAATTCTTACAAAAACTTAAGGATTCAGTAAGAACTAGAAGACAGGAAGAATGATCTCACGAAAGCTCAAGAATTTGTAGCAAAAACTTAGAGGGTTTGAGGTAAGAGATGATCGAGATTTTATCACCTTTTATAGATTGCCTCAAAAATCATCGAATGTAATGATTAAAGTGAAACGACGATTGAAATTTTGGCGGCTAAGAAGAAAAAGACGTATTTTCCCCAAGACGATTCATTATAATTCTAGATATTTACAGAAATTCCATTAGCAGTACATGCTATCAGCAAAGCTAATAATTTTATAAGTGTGGAAATTCGGCAACCGACCAAGTACCACAAATGTAGCCTGAGCTATTACCAAAACTAAATGTTCCATACTTTCAAGCAAGCATCAAGCATGGAACATTGGTGGCTTCTGTTGATACAAAAAGTTATCCACTTTCATGGACCAATCATAAATAGACATGTGTCATCCATTGTGGCAATAATCCTAGTCAACGAGGCATAACCACCGACGAAGGCCTGGAATGCCAACCAACATACAGGAAGCCCAACCAACACCTGAAAGACCGACTAATAATAGGGAGTCTGACCAACTGTATCAGTAAAACACCAACATCCAGAAACATTATGGACATTATGTACTAATGTAAATGCCTAATATATAAAGGCATTCCATCCTTTAACATTACATCTCTTTGTCTCCCTACTGGGCTATAAATACGTTGTAATCCTTTCATCAAGGGCACGGGATTGAAAGGAAAACAAAGGAAATAAGAAACACAGTTGATGTAGGATTTTCTCCATAGCCGAACCACTTTAAAAATCTTTTTGTCTCTTTCTTTTACTTGATCATATTTATCTGTGATTAAAGAATTATATGTATTCTAGTTTTTTTGCATCAACAATGATAAATATATATACTTGTGATTTATGTTACTTTGTGTGCTTAGTAGATGGGAAGATTATGACATTTAAAATGATCTTTGTGCGTAAAAAGATTAAATATAAGATGCATAATTTATCCTTGGCCATTAATTATAACTTACTGGGTAACGTACTGTATGAGCAATATGGGGGAATTAATGAGTTAGTGGTATAGATATGGACTTGGCTTGGACTAGTTAGGCGGGGTAGCATAACCAGGACGGGTTAGAAGTATACATTATGCATTCACACTAGATGAGGGGTGAGGACCTCAAGTGAGAGCCTTGAACCTAACATGCATATAATATCTGCTAATTATGCATTTAAATACTTCCTGTTTTTTAAATATTCTTACTTGGGCTCTGACCCATTTTCCCAAATCTATTTTTGTACAAAACCATTTTAGGTGCCCATCCACAGGGAGGCCCTTCTTAGGAGTTCATTTCCATTTGTCGTTACTGCAGTTGTTATGGATAATTGAAGGTCCTAGTTTGATAGATGCCTCCATTTCCTTGCAGACCTGATGCACTCATTACTTTATCTCAGTAGGGAATGTTGACCATTTTTCATTCGTAGTTATTCCTGAGGTGGTGTACTATTCTTTTATTATTCATTTGTGGATATCGTTTTTATGGATTATTATATTGGAGTTTCAGACTGGGGTGTTTACTCCCGTCATACCTTTTTTGATTAAGTATTGCATTATTTGCGGTGTTAATTAATTTAATATGGTGAATGTGACATTTAATTGTTTTTAAATCTTTGCATGTTGATGATAAAGATAATATTTGACACCAACTTTTCAAGTACTAAGTGGTTAGTAAATATTAAAAAGTTTTTCGACAGTGATGCTAAGAATGAACCAATATGAATATTCTGTTTTAATTTAATAAAGGTCTGATCAATCGGTATCTAATTAAGCGGGGTGTCACAATATTCTTTGCCTAAATGAAATAAATTGCTTAGAAAATTTGAAGGACATAAATTCAAACCTACCTACCGTCACCTCACCCTTACCAATAGTTGGAAAATCCTCGAATTTATCATACTAGATGGTTGGACTAGTCTTACAATCCCATTTCACAAATTTATCGAGTCATCCTTTATTAATATGACCTATTTTCCAATTATTATCCCTCGTTTAACTTTTAATTTTACCAATAATGGCTTAAATCTACCAAGGAATACATCTCATGCTAAGGATCATACTAACAAAACATAGAGAATCAGACTCTATCTATGTTTTTCTTATTCTTTTGGTATACTATAAGTTTATTACAATAAGCATGGGGATAACAAGAGGATACACAATGAAGCCCGTTACACGCCCCCTAGGTCACCAACTATGCCCAAAAGCAATGAAACAAATGGCCAAAATCATACATCACACTACCCACACGAACCATATACAAACACATTATAAGCACTACAAAAAAACTATCAAAATAAATCTAAATCCAATAATGGAACGTAGTCCCAAATCAATTACTACTGCATAATTAAATTTCTAATAAAAAACCACAACACCTCATCACTCGCCATAAAAGATTTGGCAATAAAATGGTAAAAAATTCGACAAAACCAATACACCACCAATAAAACAACCACCATCGCACCCATACCCACAAGTCAGAACTAGACATAAACCTGATATGAAGAACTCCACAAGGATAACAGTCCTGGTGAAAATGCATAACGCAGGCATATGAGAAGTGGTGGAGGAAGTAGGGTGGGTCTTAAACTGAATGAAGTCGCCAAAGAAGGCTGAACAAAAGATTCAAGCCAATCCTCTCCGGGACCTTAGACAAAAACCCCATCGCTAGTAAAGATCCACCATATGATCTAATAGGAATCTCCACTCAACAAGATTGTGATTAATGGGAGGGTAACAACAAAGGAGGAGATGCCAAGGTCACGAGAGGAAAACCATCCAATAGAATAATTCCACACCCTGACCGAATTCGACATGAAGCACCTAAGGTAGATATGGTGAGACAAAGAGGGTAGATAGAATACCCACTTAGGATAGGGGAAATCTTATAGGAAAACAACGAATGAGAGGAGCAGTCCAAAGGAAATAAGGATACCGACTAGAGAGAAACTCTCCCAACCATAAATTATAAAACAACCTCAAAATAAATAACACAACGAGAAGAGCCACCACTTGGATAACATAACCTCAAAAACTTATATACCATTACCCTTCCTAAACGAATCTACACCACCAACCATAACTTATTAGCCACCTATCGAAAAAAATGAACCAATCGACAGACTGGCATAATGACCTCCAACAAAGTAATAGTCCAAAGGAAGCGCATACCAGTTATGGAAATGAAAGTAGATGGTGTGAGAAAGATCCTTCATCAGGAGAAATTACTAAAAGGCTGAATAAAAACAAATCAACCCTTCCCTAATAAGAACTTATGCAACCTTACCATAGAACCTCCCACATAACTCAATCTAACATGATGCTTTACAAAAAGGTGGAGATCAAAAGGAAAAAGTAGTAAGATGCAATGGGAGGGGAGCAAAAGCCAAAGAGGATCACCAAAAATACAAATGTGCCATACCTCGTAACCTAATCTGACATAAAGTGTAAGAAATAGGTTATCGACAACGAGAGGGGAAGGTTAAGATACATGGAAGGGGGAAACGTAAAGGAGAAGTAATCGGAAGGAAGGACGGACGTGGAAGAGGTTCATACAACTTAATTATCATTTATTCATTAAAAACTATTGGATCAAAAGTACAAGTACATGCAAGATCAAACGTTGGATCAACTCCAAGAAATAACACACAAATATGAAACCTGTTGTAACTGAGTCAGTAACCTCAAAAGTAGCATGTGAACTCATCCATATGCCACATAAATCGTAGGAATATTACCGAACTGATATGATGCAGTTATTTGTAATAATAAAATCTCTGGTGCATCTCGATAAAGTCTATGAAGAAAAGATACCAATACCCCAAACTTCAGTTAATCAAAACAATGATTGTTACAAATCTACAATCCAATATCAACTGATTTACAAAGGAGTAAATAAAAAAATCTAGATGATAACTTTTCAAATAAATGCTTTCGAATCTAAAAAACGTTCCTAATCTTTGAGGCGATCTCGCCTCATGGCCTTCGACCACCAACGAACTTTTCTTGCCCACCTCTCTAAGAATCTAACCGACTTTAGAGATCCTCATGGGTCGAAAGTTAGCCTTTGGTTAAGAAACCCTAGGATAAATCCATAATTTCCTTTATTGATTTGACATGCCATCGCCGAAGCTTTGGCGACCTGCTAATGTCAAACCAGCGACTCAAGCCATCGGGTTGAATCTCTTCCATAGGCTCTTGTGAAATGAGAAATGCCTTGGCCTCATATTTTTAATATTTGAGTTTTTGGATAATTTAATTCCCTTATAAAAACTTATAATTTATGCTCTTAAGTTAGATTGAATCCCATAGAGAACAATGTGTGGGGTGTTGGCTTAAAAATACCATTTGGTGGGAGCCTCGTTGCAACTAAAAAGCGATTCGCTGCAGCGACGGGTTGGTTTTGTTGGTCGTGCCTTCTTCGAGAGTATTTGGGCATGTATATTTTTGGGAAGGGGGTGACCAATGAAGGAACTTCCCTACAACAATTGGGCCAGATTTGCAAAATATGGGTTTTTTTAGTTGGAAGTACTTTGGGTTTTCCACCATAAATGGGATGGCATATGTAAGGGGTTTTAACCCTAGTTTTTGAGAAGTCATTACTTTGTATTGTTTGCTCTAGCTCTTGTATTAGAGAGCGAAATGTGTATTCTTTTTTTGTGGTCCATAATAGAGAATTTGTGAGTGAAACTTGAGTGTTCACATTTGAGTAAGATTGGTTTCTTTGGGAACGAGTTTTGGGTATTGTTTATTATGGATTTGGGCAGAATATAGGACCCTTGTGAGGTGAGATTAGTCATTGTATGAGTCTTCTAATACTTGTGATCGAGTTATTTTTTTTATGAGAAGAGAAATTATTTGTGCATGAGGAAGAAATATATTTTCCTTCCATTTATAATCTTCTTCTATTAGTGACACAAATCACCTGTGGAAGTAGTCAAATTGGTAAACCTCTTGCGTCTATTTTCTTTATTCTTTATTTGGATTGCTATATTTGGGTGATTGTTTGTTGGTCTTGGTGCTATACTTGATCACTATACATCACCCTCTAACACAATACAATGAACCCTTTTTATAGCATCCCGATTGTGATCTCTGATGATTCCACCTAGGGCTGTGTTTTGGCTGGATCGGATCGGAAAATGACCTTTGGGAAAAAATTCCAATTTTTTCGAAAATAAAATATTTGTTCCAATTTCCTATCCAATTTTTTTGAAAAATAAAAAAAGTTTCCGAATTCGAAAAAATCGGAAAATCGTAAAAATATCGAAAAAATTCGAAAATTCAAAAAATATACTAAAAATTCAGAAATTTCAAAAAAAATAATATACGATTTTCGATTACTCGGAATTCTCATTTTAAAGAAATCGAAAAAAGATTTAACCTAACATGTAAATATGTAAGGATTTAACCATTTTTTCATTTGTGTAGAGGATAGAGGGATATTGTCCTTTTATAGAGGACTTTTTTGGGTCTCTCTTCCTCTCCTAGCCAATGTGGGACGCATAAGAATGTTTAAAAAAAATTAGAAAATTTGGAAATCGGAAAATATTTCCGGAAAAATCAAAAATAATTTGGAAAAATCGGAAAATCGAAAATTCATAAATATTTCCAATTTTCGATCCAATTTTTTTTGAAAAATCCTAAATCGAAAACCTTATATATGTTCCAAAATCGAAAAATATCGGATCGGATATCGAAAAAATCGAAATGTTCGGAAAAAAACACAGCCCTAATTCCACCCCCTTGACTAGGGTTTTGGTTGCCACAAGAAGAACCATCACGATTAAATTTAAATCTACTTATGGGTGTTTAATCCATTTTGGACTCGAGGTCAATTAAAATGCAAATCCGAAATTGAGTTTCTATAGCAGATAAATTTCAAGGCTTATAGAGTTACTTGCACCATAAATGTAACTCAAATAGAAATTTTCTGGATACACTGATTAACTCAGCAAGATATATTTTCATATTTCAATATCTTCATAACATACCACAAAATCTAGCATATTAAGATTGGTATCATTATGAATAGTTGCTTAATAAGGCTGACATTTACTTTCACCACCCACCATTCATTCATCCTCAAATTCCCGCATTTTGTTTGTAAAACCTCTATTATAAAACATGTGCCACGTAATTTAATTATGACCATCATCACAGAAATGGTACTTAGAGGCAAATCTAACTCCCATGTTGATCAAACTATCATTTATAGGGATGCATTATTAAAACATGCTGCATAAATTGGAATACATTTTTTTTTCTTTTTACTGCTGTTTTATGTCATATCATAAGAGACATAACCATTATTAGACGACTTCCACATCAATTCATCAACCACTCAATGTTTAATCACAATATTTTCAAAAATCTAATCTAAGTGGGTTATAATAACCAACTAGTTGGAAACCCGCGCGATGTGCGAATCATACGTTATTCAAAATAAATGTAGCCATCACTATTACCGAGAAATGATAAATGAAATAATGAAATAAATTTAAATTTTAGAATATTTTTTCTCAGTAAATATATAGTAGGAATATACCTATATATTGTCACAATTCAACATAGGGAGAAAACATTTATTTAGATATCTCTTGTAGCAGTAGAGATCCTAACTTTACGACCTAGCTAACACGCATTACTTTGAATCTAATGCATTTTTTTCCTTTCTTCCATGTTCCTGCAATTAAGTAATGATAATTATATGTTGATAACAATTCTAAATATGAATTTGAAATATTAGACAATAACCAGGATAAGCAATATTGAATGGATATAATAGCCCCATTGAATATGATGAAGTTGGAATAGCCATAATTAAGAATCGAAAACTACAACTATATGAACAATCAACATAAACATTGTATATAGTGTTATCTAGTTTACAATAGTTTCTTTGGTTATTACAAAAGGGAAAGCAACATTTAGTTTGCTTGTTTTATTTCTATTATTTGGGTATGTGGACAGCTCTTTAGCACACATGGTATACAGAGACAGAGAGGGTTACTTAACAACTACATACATTTTTTAGAGGGGTAGTGTGGCTAGAATGAGGGGTGACGGTTTTATGTAGTAATTTCGTAAACAAACACAATTTTTTTTATATGATCAGTTTAAGTGATAATATTGTAAGTATTTTAAAATCATAAAATTATCAATTAATTATTGATAACTCGAAGTGAGGCAACTACATTTATTAATGTGCCGTTACACTCATTAATGTAGATAAGTAATGATAATTATACGTTGATAACAATTCTAAATGTTAATTTGAAATATTAGACAATAACCAGGAGAAGCAACCTATAAAGGATATAATATCCCCATTGAATGATAAAGTTGGAATAGTCACAATTAAGAATCGAAAACTACAATTATATGAACAATCAGCACAAACATTGTATATAGTGTTATTTGGTTTACAGTAGTTTCTTTGGTTATTCCAAAAGGGAAAGCAATATTTAGTTTTTTTTATTGTTTGGGTATTGGGCGGCTCTTTAGCTCACATGGTATATAGAGACAAAGAGGGGTACTTAACAACTACATACATTTTTTTAGATTAGTAGTGCGGCTAGAATGAGGGGTGAAGGTTTTATGTAGTAATTTCATAAAAAAAATACAAACAACGTACATTCTGTTTAGAGAAGAATTTTATTATTTTATTTTCTTCTTTTAGTCATTATCATTCTAATATACTACGAACTCAACCTACAAACAAACACAAACTGATTCATTGCACACACACTCATACATAAACTCATAGTAACAAACTTAGGTGTGGTTGGTTTGTAAGAATTCTATAAAAACTGTAAATATGTGTTATTGAAAACATTAACTACATGTATTCTTCACATACATAACTAAATAGTATCAAAAAGCATAAATTCCTGCTGTGACATATTTTCTTTATTAAGATAAACAGATTAAGAGAAAATTTATCAAAATAAGCAAAATTATTTATTGATGTGAAAGTTCTGTTTCATAAATTTTATATCTTAATTTTTTTACTTGCATGTGTTATGTGAATCTTGAAAGGGAGACAAATTACCCTTTAGGGGTCCATTATATAATTGGAAGACTAACTTCTATGATTGTGTCAAGATTTCTCCCAACATGTACGTGTAATACTCCATATTTTTAGGTAATAAATTAATTATTAATTATTATAATTGCATGTGACACGTGGTATGTCACTCATTATATTTTTTGAATGTTTGTATTTGACTCTTATATTTAATTGTATTTGTGTTTTGTGAATTAACACTAAAATACACGATAATTCGTTAATTAAATCTTAAAAGTGACTTAGTATTATACACATCTATGGAATAGTCAAGGAGTGGGTATCTAGGGTTTCCTAGTTTAGATTATCCATATGGTATCGGGTTCCACAGATTGTGAAGTAGTTTATTATAATACTCAGTCGCACGGAATTAATTGATGATTAGATTTTAATTAGTTAGACTTCTACAAGCTTATAACGTAATTTAAAGAGATACTTAATTTAATAGAATTTGGTATATTTTGGGTTAACCTTTAGGGTGTTGGGAATTTCCTTTTTGACTTAAAATAGTGTTGTCTAAGTCCATTGGGTTGGTACATGACTTGGGAAGAGTTTTTGACCATTTAGAAGGTTATTTGAGTTCCTTAGGTTGGAGTTTAAGCCAGGCCCAGGCCCAATTTCACGGGGAGATTAGTTCTTAGGTTAATTAGTCTAACATAAAAAACACAACTGAAGTATGGGAGAAACCCTAGGAGGCAAAGGGGAGAAGAGGCACTCAAGGGGATGAAGTTTTGGGGATTTTAGTCCTTATTTCATGCAATTAGCCTAAGGTAAATTTACATCTTCTAAGTATTTAATTGGTATTGTGTTATAGTGGTAATATTTCATTGGATTCTAAACTAATATGAGTTTAATATGAGTTTAATCTTATAAACCCATTTTTGAAAGTAATGTAATTGAGAAATTAACCTTAATCCTATATTTAGTCAACTAGAATAGTTTGACAAGTTATATGAGGAATTGAACTTGGAATTGGATCTAATTCATTGTATTTTGCATCATGTTCATGAATCTTACAAAAACCCTTTGTTTTATTTGAACATTGAAACGAATCTGAGCTCTAATGGTAAAATTGTTAAATTAGGGTTCTTAAGCTTAGAATCTAAATTTTGTACTTAAATATTTGTTAAATAATCTAAGACTTATAGAGATAGTTTGGAAATCTTTCCATTATGTTTTTAGGCCATTATTGGAAGTATTTGAAGTTATAAAACCTTAGTTCATGCCATTAATGGGGGACTTGGGGTCTAGGTTCATAACAGGGGACTCGGGGTTGAAGAAAGACGCGTTCTTAGGATTTAGGATTTTTACGTCATTCACACGTATCATAACAGATTTTGGAATTTTCTTAGTTTTAAGTGGTACCTTGGCTAAATTTATGACATAATCGTTAAGATTTCCTTAGATCTTAATTAATGTACTTAAAACCACAACTGTACAAATATTGGATTCCAAAATAATTAGAGTCCATTAATATGAGAATATGAATAATGTTTAGTTAGTTCTTAATTAATAAGAGTTATCTAATTTATAACTTACGACACTTTTAACAATCTTTGGGTAGATCGGATGCATTTTACTTGAGGACCTTGAGTATAGGACCGAGCATTGAGGTGATTTTTTAGAATGATATAGGCTTGATAAGTGTGTAGATCACATGTTAACTTCGAATTTTATATGACCCATTGAGTAGGGCAATGATTATAATAAGATAAGTCTTGTAAAATTTAGATTTGAGGAGATGCCTATACTTGGAGAGCCTTGGGGATTCAGAAAATGATATATATAATTGATTGTAGTTAACGAGCGTATTAACTTATAATAATAAGAGACTTTGTGTATAACCCACTTGAGTCGGATTTGAATTTATTTATTGGACCCGACTATGTAGGGTCGTACTTTTTACTTGATTTATGTGCAATCATACTGAGTTTGTGAATGTTCTTGTGGGGGACACACTAAGAGGCATTTGATTGTGCGGGTACAATGTTGATCGCCTGTGGTATTTCCCAGTGATGTGACGGTCTCTGCCTAGATCCCGTTTTCCCCAATCATACGTGTTAAAAGAAACCTTCTCCTTAGTGGGACTAAAGGGAGGACCCTTTCGTACAACCTTGAGTATGGTCACCCCATACGTTTGGTGTGTGTAGACACCACATTCTAGGACCCCCTAAGTCTCTCCTTAGGATCCTAACGCTTCCCCCTTCCACTGCAAATCTAGGTCTCTCCCGAGCCCCGAATCGACCCCATTTGACTCCGATAAACTTCACCGTCAGAGCGAAAGCTCTTTGAATCTTCAAAGGGAACTGAAACCCCTTTACGACGGTCTGCCCCGTGCATGAAACAACATAATCATTTGGATGAACGATCATTTTTCCCCTAAAAATCAATCCGAAAGCCACCGAACACTCTCGGACTCCGTTTGACCAAAGTCAACTCTTCCACTTGATAAAGACTGAATGAATCTCCAAAGGGCACTGAATAAACTTTCTAAGGATCCACCCCGTGTATGATTCTGACCTACAGTACGGACCAATGATCCGTTTTACTCCGAGGGGTCACCGAACGCTTTTGGGTCCCGATTGACCAGGGTCAACTTTCCGAACCGAGCAAAACTCTTTGTGATGTAGAAGGACATCTCCTAACCTTCGAAATGGTCCACCCCATGCGCAATTCTGACTTACCATGCGGACGAATGATCCGTTTGCGTCCAACGATCTCTCGTCCAAGGGACCGACATGCACTTTCGAGCCACATTTGACCCAAAGTCAACACACGAACTCGAGAGAGGTCCAAAGGGATCCCGTAGGCCTCTAAAATACCTTTATAACGGTATGACCCGTGCTCGATTTGGATCAACGAATTATATTCTACGATTATTTTTCCAGAAAAGTTCGCACGAGATTGTCAACTGGCAGGTCCTAAACCCTGTCTATCGGCACAGTGTCAAGCGTGACCTGTCGATAGGTACCCCCTGGGGTACGCCTATTGGCACCTCCCTAATCCTATAAATAAGGTCCATGGCCTAATTTTCGAGGACAAAGCACAAACCCATGAACATCAGCGATCTCAGTAACATTCTCTCGAAGTCAACGAAGTTCCATATGAGAAATCTCATTCAAGCCTAAACAACCATCCTTTTCACACCCAATTTGGCAAATATCCTTCTCTCTCATCAACATCCAAAGAATTTCATCCAAGATCCAAATTCAAGCTCTAAGAAAGGTCCAATTCTTTCTCCCTCTCTTTTAATTTCTTATTTTATATAAGTTACCTTAGATTCATAATCTAGTTTCATTCTAGCTCATACATATTAAATTCTACACTTTTATTAGTATATCGCACATACTTTATTTTTCATAAAAAAACCCAAAAACAAATAAAAGAGGGTTACACCCATAAATTCCGAGCGGAATTATCCATAACACTTTTTCCAAAACTAAAAACACATTTTCTCCATGCATACACCTAATAAAATTCCGTTCGAATCTATGGGATAAACCCCACCCCTGTTCTACATTCGAACTACGTGGACTTTGATGCCTCTATAGGCTACGTAGGCGTCTCAGGTTAAAATTCGACACTCGAGTCCAATTTTGCTAATTTTCTAATTCCTCTTATTTTTCATAATCCTCAAATTTACTTATTATCGTTATATATATCTATATATATAACATAGTTGTTCGCATCTCATCCCACACATGTTATCGTTTCCCAATAATGATCAATATCACGATGAATGCTCATGTTTTATCTTCCACATTTATTATTTTAGGAATATTCCTACGGATGACCTCGCCTTATCTTTTCCATGGTATGGGTCGAACGATTCCGTTCTCCATTATATAAACACTTGCATACACTTCACGGGGATAAAAAGGAAAATATAAACATTTGTCCATAAGAGACCAAAAGGGAGGGATGGGTGCCTAACACCTTCCCATTCCATAACATAGCCCCTGGACCTCCGATCTATTACTTTTTCTTGAATCAATTTTGTCCGTGATGCCGCTCCTTGAAAGTTGCAATATATTCTTTTGCCTGTTTTGAGCAAAATAGGCTAGCAACTCTATCTCTTCACATTCACCCCACACCAACGACGGCCGAAGCCCCCTTTTTGAAGAAAAGGGTGCGAGACCGCGACGTAGCCTCTATCCCCGGGAAGGGGGATCCACTTTCTCCTTTCCCCGGAGGGAGCTCCGCGTCGATCGAGATGGCCACAATGGCGACTCTGCTGGGGACATTGTTTAAGAGGGCTAAACTCTATTTACATGGGTGTTTTATTTTTCTTGTATATTCTCCTTTATTATTCATGTGTACCTCATGCTTATGCTTTTATTCACACACTTGTAGAAGATTCTCCATGTACACTTCACATCACGTGCACCTAGGATCACGCATATCCACATGTTGCACGCACCACTTATCCATGCTTAGTATACTATTGGTACTTTTACTTTGCTCCCTGTTTGGCATGATCAATAAATATACTCTCACCATAAGATACTAGTAAGAGAATCATGCATGATTCACACAACATCACCAAAGAGCATTGTTATTGACCAAATTTTGTCCAGTAACTGGAGGGTCACTTCGTGATGGGCACTGGTCCGGCAGGGCATAGTTAGCGTAGGGGATATGACTCTCACCTTCCATTGTCCAAGTACCTTCGACGTATATCGAACGGTTCTCCCGCATCACACCACTTGATCGAAGTCATGATGGGAGGTATATCACAGGGAACTCGTTCACGTACGTCGAGTATATCGAATTTGCTCTCACACGTACTATCCCCACGAGGTATATAGTGAGGCAATTCATGTACACTAAGTTATATCAAATGACTTGTCCACACGTACCGATTTCCCTCAAAAGCAAGAAGTATATCGTGGAACTCACACCAAATGGGGGAACCCTTTCCAATTCACCCAACCAAACCGCATACCCGTATATAGATATCAAGCCTAGGACACGCATGTTAGATTATCGGTTTCGACTCGAAACTCTGACGAAATTTTGGGTCGGCCTGCTATCCAAATTTTAACGTATTTTTAAAAAAAAATGGAACCATGCCCATGAGCCTGGTTACAAGTCCAACCCTAGCTTTACATATGTTTTCTAGGCTCGGTTCCCGTCCGGCATTTCATTTTTCATTTAGAAGAATTTATTACAAGTGGGAACCTAATAAACATAATAATCATGTTGTGACCCATCTATAGTCTTTTCCTCTCTTTTTTTCCCAAAAAGTGTCCAAAAATGCTTTTCCTCTTTTATAAAAAAAATGAAAAAAAAAACATTTTCCTCTTTTTCTAAAAATAAAAGTTTCCCTCTTTTTTTTCTTTTCCAAAAAAATATAAATTCCATTTTTCTCAGGTCAATCACATACCCTTGCCCTGGCACCCTATTGGCTTCGGTCTTCAGTCAAATTACCCCGAAGTTCTATCATTCCCTTTTCTTCCTTCGAGTTTTAAACTCACCCGCCTTCCATGGAGAACACGGATCAAGTGCCGAATGTACAACCGGATTTGTTAATAGTTCTGGCTCAGCTCACTGCAAAAATTGATAACCTTCAAATCGAGGTTCATGAGATGCAAAGAAACTAGGTCCCTATCCCCGAAGATCCAGAGGTTATTTTCCCTCGTGCCATGGGTCCGCCCGCACACGAACCTATCTTGGTTCCTGAAGAATACCATCATGCTCCGCATTCTCCTCTTACTAATGGGCCGTCACCAGCCCAACTTTTTATGACAAGCCTTTCTCAGAATGGGGTTAATTTACCCGTAACTGTTGATCCGAAAGAGGAAGCACTAAACAAGGTCAAGGAAGACCTCAAGATGCTAACCAAGAAATTCGACCAGGTCCGAATCTCTGGTAATTACATGGACTACACCCACATGTCTCCCTACACTAAAGCCAGGTTACTGGAAAAATTCAAGAAGCCCAATATCGGGAAGTTTAGAGGCAATGGCCCTCCCAATCGTTCATCTCCATAGCTGTTACCGAGTCATGACTCTCCTAGGAGCTTCCGAAGAAATAATGGCTCAGATGATCTAGCACACTTTGAAGGATAGAGGCCTCCGTTGGTTCTTATCCCTTGAAGAATCCAGAATTCGCAGTTGGGAAGACATTGCTCGAGAGTTTACATCTCAATACAAGTACAATGAGGAGCTAGAGGTTACCCACCGTGACTTAGAGATACTTAAGCAGAATCCTAGGGAATCAGTCAGCAACTTCATAGCAAGGAGGAGAGAGAAAATAGCTACCATGACTAATCGACCCTCCGAAGAAGAACAAGTCAGCATTATGAAGAAGAACTTTCTACCTCATGTCCGAGCAACAATGGGAGAACAAAATTATCCTCACTTTCGATCCCTTCAAGAAGCAGGAGTAGAAATCGAAGAAGGTTTTGCCAACATAGAAGTCGAACCGAAGAAAGCCTCTGGACAGTTTTCTCCCATAAAATTTGAAAAGCCTGCTAGTACCTAAGTCTCTACAATCAATGATACCTCTCAGCCTGTTGCTTCATGGGCACCAAAAAGTCGCCCAAACCCAATCCGAAAAGAATATACCGAGCTTAAACCTCCTCTCTCCAAAGTCTACTAGGCTCTCTTGAATCGAAACCTAATCTCACCCTTGGACCCTCGTCCATTACCAAACTCGCTTCCAAAGAATTTCAAACCTGATGCCCATTGTGACTATTACCAAATTGCTGGCTATACCACCGACCAATGTTTCCCTCTCCGCAACACAATCCAAAGCCTAATTGATCGGGGTATCATCGCCCCACCAGCTAATCCTAAACCAAACACTACCCATAATCCACTCCCAAGTCACATGATAAGCACCCAAAAGTGTACATTTTATACCCCGAATAGACGTGTTTTAGTTGCTAATTATCGATAATTTAGGTCTTATGCGCTTTATTGTCTATTTCGTAGGTCGAATGCACGTTGCGGTGTTCAAATGCGTATTTCAAGGCAATTGTGTGAACTGTGTGTGTTTAGTTTCTCCCATTTTATTTCATTTGTGTCATTTTATTTTTAGGGTATATTTTATTATTTTATTTTATTGGGTCATGTATATATTTTTAGTATTTTTATATTTTAAATTTTTAGCGTGTCGTGTATTAGTTTTTATATTTTTTAGTTAGTTTATTATTATTATTATTATTATTATTATTATTATTATTATTATTATTATTATTATTATTATTATTATTTCATTTCGTTTTTATTTGTTAGTTTTTATTTTAGTCGTGTTTATTTTTTTTTAGAGTTTGTATAGTGTGTCATGTCGTGACAATTTTATTTTTAATTGATTTTTATTTTTAGTTTAGTTAAATTTTTATTTTAGGTTAATTTTGTTTTATTTCATTTTTATTTTTAGTTTATTTTTTTAGGGTCACTAACACACACACAACACCCAAACTAACCTACACGACAAACATGCCCTAATAACTCTCTCACCCACACCCACATAATCCAACCAACATCATCTTCTTCCCCATCCTTTTCTCTCTCCTCTCTCCTCACCACAAAACCACCATAACCAAAACTTTAAACGTCACTCAATCTTCTACAACAACCCTCCACACCTCTCTCTCTAATCACCTCCACAACCCAACACCTGCCAAACCACCCCCTTAACCCCCGATCGGACCCCTCGCCAACGGCAAAACCCAGCCACACTGTCACCAGCCCGACGCTGACCCAGCTCCGACCCCTCACAACCTGAACCTACAGCCTTTACCCAAGACAGGACCAACCTCCTCTCAACCTTACACCCACCATAAAAGGTACCCACCTTCTCTAACCCAAGCCCCTTCGCGATCCATCCAAACCCGACGACCTAATCTGAGTCCAAACCCAACCCCCTTATGATCCTCTACCCGCCAACTCACCCCAACCCGGCGACCCGATATCCCATCTCCCTTATACCCCCGCCAACTCGCCAAACCCATCGCCCCACTAGCGAAATACCTACCCCGTCCACCTGCTATACCCGAAAACCAAGAAACCCGACAGCCCAACTTCTACCCGCTTAATCCCTCACCATCGAGACCCTCGGTTCAAACCTCCAAACTTTCAACCCATATCCAAAATCTTTCACCTGCCAAATAAAAACAAACCAACCAAAACCTAAGACAACTAATAACCCACATGTTTTAAAGCCTTTCAACCCCCTTTTTCCCATTCTACCCCCAGCTACATCTTTTAACCCTTATACCCAATATAATCCATAACCAAATCTGATTTTAATTCCCTCATCCAAATGACCTCACACCTCGCAAACCTCATGTGAACACACCCCATTTACATTCTCACCCCTAGCCTTTTATCAAATATACCCCTTTAGCTCCATGGGCCACAATAAAATGAAGACCTCAAGGCCATTTTTGGGAAGATTGGAAAATTAGAGATTAGAGAATTAGAGACTTGGACAAGAAGAAGAAGAAGAAGAAGATAGTTAGAGAGAGAAAATTTTAGTTTTAGTTTTTTTTACCAAAAAACAAATATTGAGTCATTGTAAATTGAGAGATTGTAATTGAAGATTACATTTCAAGTTGAAGGCAAAATTGGGTTTGATTAATTCTTCTCTTATTAATCAGTCTATGCTATTACTTGTTTATCACTACACCAAATCTGACGAATTGTCACGGTCATTTACCTTGACAAGTTCAATTTGTCAAGGTCAATGGCCGTGACAATTTGGGGTGAGATAACTTTTTTTATCACGGACTTGTCATGGTCATTGATCGTGACAAGTTCGTTAGAATTGTCACGATCGTGTCACGGTCCCTGACCGTGATAAGTTTAGTCATGGTTAATAACCGTGACAAAGCGTTGACCCTTTTTAAAAACATTATCACGGCCAATGACCGTGAAAATTCCGGGCACAATTTAAAAAAAATATGCTGGGCAGTATAGCCACTGCCACTACCCAGCAGTATATTTGTACCTGTTCAAACATCATATATCCAAATAAACTAAAGAAAATGCAAATATACATTCAAAATAGAAACAATATACATGACGATATAATCCAAATATAATTCAAATGTACCAACTTAAAAATAATGTCACTACATGTCTGGGGTAAATGTGAGGTGGTGAGGAGGCCACACGATATACGAATTGACACACCCACTAATATACATCGTGCCGCATTGTTCGCGCAACCACAATAGGGAGTTCTCCTTCCCGAGTATCACATGCGTGATGAGCACCTTGGACTCGATCTCTTGAAGCTCACGTCCATGAAATATTACACCCTAGACGATATTCGGGTCCCTCAACCCCCGCCCTATCCGCTGGATATCAAATACGTCCAATATGAACACGCTCGGCCAACCAAGTGTCGACATCGGTCTGTTGAAGGGAGACAAATAGGGAAGTGGATCATCGAAGTACGCACGTGTCGGTGATGAAGCAGCGAGGTCCACATCCTCATCATCCTTCACCTCGTCCTCCCGCACCTCCTCCTCCACCTCCTTATCCTTCCCTTTCCCCTTACGGTCTCCGCCCAACGTATGCTTCATTAATGAGTACATATCTTGGACCATCGCCTCCAAACGGGACAGCTTCGCATCATGTGAATCCACCGTTCGAGCCAACCAGGTGTCGCTCTTCTCTAATCCGATGATCCTAAATTTGGCCACCCGCGAGCTCACCCCCTTTGTCCTCTCCTTGCGATCAGATCCAAGAACTTGGATGAGTGCGTCTGTGGACAAATATGCCTTGTCGTGATCAGACTGTGACTCATGCACTTCCTTAAGCTTTGCCTGAAATGACAAAAAGCACATGATTAGTAAAATAAGTAAACTAAAAAATTATAACGTAATTAATAAAAAGTAAACTATTGGATTACTTACAATCGTGGTCGCGACACTCGGGGACACCTCCTTGTCCTTCCCCTTCTTCGTCCGAAGAGGCAAATAAGTATCGAGCCTATGTGGCTTACCCCCAGGGCCACTCCCTATCCCCTGAAATAAAATAAAGTAAAATTAGTATCGGCCCCGCAAAGTAAAATATTGCAGAATAATATATTTGTGTAGTTGTAGACAAATTAAATCTTACCATCATCCTATGCTCCACCTCAGCGTAAGTCGTCCGGACGGAGTAGTGCACGTCCGTCTTTTTTTCCCGATTTTCCCTCCCCGATTGGCGAGATGCCAATTATCGCTCCCCGATCTCATTGTCAATGAACTTTTTCTATTGTGCCAATGAGATCGGCTCCTTCGGTGCGACGGATTCACGCCTTTGGATAATGGACTCTCGTGTTTTCCCAAAGTTCCGTGTCCGCATATTTTTCTTCCACGTCTTGTGTTACTCCCTCAACTGCTCCAAGACGGAATCTCATAGCTTTGGATCCAAGTTGAATTGTTCCTATCCAACAAATACAATGTTAGTTGCGAATAAATATAAATATAAATAAAAAAATGAAATTGAAATCGAAATTGAAATTGAGATATTCACATTCATATAAATATATTACCTGTAGTGCCGCCCAAATAGCTAACTTGAGCTCATATGACACCTCCTTCCAACTCATATACCCCAGGCCGATGACCGTCTTTACCAGCTCGAGGGATTTCGCTAATAGCTCCGACTTATTCTTGATGGTAATCCCAAATTTGCCATATTTGGGGAGCCTAGGGGACTAGGAGCCCTCGTCGCCTCTGCTACCACCGAGCCCAGATGACATCATCATAACCAGCATCATCATCCTCGCCTTAATACCTGAAGAAGACATTTCTTGTAAAAAAATGTTATTAGTACAGATAAAAAAAATTAGATTAAGACATGCAAATATGTACAATTACTACAAATAAAAATGAGCACTAATTATTAATTTACTTTCATACACACCTCCCCCACCACACACACGCATACGCATACGCACACGTACACGCACACACACTACCCCCTGTCCCCCACCACACACACAATAATTATTTTCATCAAAACTAACAATTAAAGTATACAATTATTAATTTACTAATTTACAATGAGGAGCAATCCTACTTTCATAATTAATCATATATTAATTTACTAATTTACAATAAGGGGCAATCATATATTAATTTACTAAAAGTTAAAAAGTTAAAAAATCCCACCCCCATATGGACAATAATCCAGTGGTAATGTCGCTTTTACTATTAACCAACCCAACATCGATCCACAATAATCCAACAACAATGTCAACAACAAATGTGTATCCCGTACCCCTTCTAATTCATCTACTCAATTAATTCATTTCATCAATTAAACTAACAATTAAAGTATATAATTATTAATTTACTAATTTACAACGAGGAAAAATCCTACATTCATATGAAATGGGCACTAATTATTAATTTACTTTCATATAAAACTATACAATTAAAATTACAATTAAAGCTATACAATTGTTCAGATTGCCCCACCACACACACACACACACCCCACCACACCCCCAGCACCACCACTCCTCCCCCCGCCACACACACGCACACACCTGCACACACACACACACACACACACCAACCCACCCCCTTCCCCCTCCCCCACCCCCACCACACCTGCACACACACACACACACACACACGTACACACACAGCCCACCCCACCCCCACTACCCCCTGCCCCCCTCCCCCACCACACACATACACACACATATACACATACATATACACACATATATAGAAATTAAAGAGAAAGTAAGGAAAAAACATACCTTAGAGAGAGAGAGAGACCTCGAAATCGCTTAGACAGAGAAAGAGAGGGAAAAAAACATAATCGGTGGAAAAAAAAGGGTAGGGCTTTTTTGCTGTGTAAATTGTCACGGACGTGTCACGGTCCTTGACCGTGATAATTATTTTAAGTATTGTCACGGTCGTGTCACGGTCAATGATCGTGACACAAAACGCGTGTTTGTTGTCACGGTCAATGACCGTGACAAGGGTGGTCGACTAAAAGATGATAATTTGGCCATTTTGGTGTAGTGTACAATTATTCTTGAATGATGATCATGCTAGGCTAATCACTCCATTCAAGGAGTGAAATTAAGCCCCATGAATGCAATTAGAAGAATTAATTATTCTTATTTACTTTGTTTTATTTAGTTAATAATTTGTTATTCCTACTTGTATTTATGCATCGAGAGATGGTAAACCATCCTTGAGAAAGGATTCAAATCTAATATACATTTAATTTTTGGATTCAATCTAGAGATAGGATGATCCACTAATTAGAGTATATTATATTTTGTTATGCTCATTGATTAAATTTTGGGATTTAAAGTTAATTATATGAATTTGCTCTAGCGAGTGATTTATATAATTTCTCTAAATCATTTCTTCATTTTAGTAGTAGGAATGGAAAATGAATTAACTAAATCTATGTTAGTTTATTTTGTCAAATGATGAGAATCAATTGATGAAATAAATTAATATTTGGTAACTTAGTAAACTTGAATAATCTAATACATTTAATTCATGAATTGGAGGTGAATTTTTATTCCTTGAATTTTTCAAACTCAATCTTATCTCAAATTAGTTATATCTCATTTTAGTTACTTAGTCTTGTTTTAGCACACTCTTTTTTGTATTTTTTTTATATCTCTCACTTAGTGTAGCTACTTAATTTTCACCGTCATAAATATTGTATTAATATTTGAAAAATATAAAAAAAATTCTAAAAAAAATATATAATCAAGTGAATAATATCTTCTCATTTTAGCATGTTCACCCCTTAGATTAGGATTGATATCATTACTTACCTCTATTCTACTTTTGTTTTTTTGTGTAGGTGATAAAGGTTTTGATTGAAGAGATTTAACAACAACGACACACCAAAAAGCTTTTTATCAAATGGCGCCATTGCCATTCTTGGGAGCGTGAAGCACTTGGAGCGGAATTAAATTTTGTAGTTCATTTATTTCCTATATTTTGTTGCATTTTAGTACCATTTTCTTTATTTTAGAAGGCTTGTATTAGGATTTTTATTCTTGAGTTGTATTGCGGTGCATAGAGATACCATTTATTTTTCATTTAAATTTGTAATAATTAATTGCGAAGAAAAGCGTGATAGGGAAACCGGACAAGGTAGAGAAAGGGCGTCCAAAGGCGAGGATTTAGAAGCCTCTATACATTGGGTCGGTAGGACTCCCGGGGCCGACTGAGATAGGCATGATCTCCCCCTAGTAGACTCAAATTTTTCGGCACCCCACCGTCTAAAAATCGTGGGAGGTACATCTCTTGAACCCTCGCGCCTCTCCTGTTAGCGAGTCAATTCTTTTGTCGGCTTTATGTGCTCTTACTTGATTTTATTCTCTCATTTATTTTCGAATGGTGTGATGAATTAATTGACTAAGACCTATACCCGGTCACTCACGAGAATGGATTTCATCACCCAACTCACTCGCTTACCATTGTGTGCTACCATAGCCATCACTAAATTTAAAATCAATCAACTAGGTGTCCCAATAAGATACTAGTTTTTATAAGGGGAACACTTAGATTATTCCGTGATTTTTTATCGCCCGCGGACTTAATTGAAATTTGACTACCCTTTCACTGAATTCAAAGATAAAAATTGGCTATGTGCTAGTTAGGAATTCTCCTTAACTTGTGTGTGTCCAATTCAATTTTTAGCTAGTCGATTTTAGTGAGTTTGTCACAATTCAAAGAGTCCACCTATTTTTCCCGCTCTTTTCTTCCAAAAAAGAACTCCCAAAATATTTTCTTCTATTATTTTTAAAAAGACTCCAAAAATATTTTCTTCCTTTTATTTTACAAAAATCCAAATATATTTTCTTTCTTTCATTTTTAGAAAAATTCAAAAATATTTTCTTTCCTTTTGAAAAAAATTTAAAAAATAAAAAAAAATATATTTTTCTCGTCATGGCCGAAGAATGTCCTTTACAGGACTACTTTGGCCATTTCTCATTTTCTCAAAGCATGTTTGAAGTTGAGCCCGACTTAGTGGCTTTAACTCTCAACCGCACGTTGTTTATACTCATGCGTCGCCCACGCACGCATCTAACATTTCATCGGCTCCGATGATGAGTGTCAATGCGTCACATGTTTTGTCGTGCACCCATTGTTCATATGCCGATCACTTGTCCCATGCGTGTCCATATTTTTCATATCCCTACGAACCCACCATGGAACATGTGTATCCATATCTCACTGTTTCGGAACCCACCTCGACTTATTATCCCGATATACCTAATCCCGAGTTGTGTGAGTACTCGAGCTATTCGTGGAGGCGTGATCAACCTTTCACGTAATACGAATCCCAACCCGATGTTGTGGATCCTCACAAGTTGCAACAGTCATCATGGCAACCTTGTGCACCCGTTCACGATCAGTTCCCTCATTACGCACCCTATGAGTATCAACCAATTTTCCATCTCGAAGGAGATCCTTTCGTGTATGATGAACTTGTCCCCACTCCACACACTTCATTTGAGTATTCTCCATATAGTCATGATCATAACGAGTTGTGTCCACCTCAACCAACTGTCACTCCACCACCACCACCCGTCACACCACCGCCACCACTCATCAATCCACCACAATCCTCCACCTCTGCTCTCGAGGCACTCTTGCAATAATTTATCATCGAGCAAGAGCAAGCCACTAAAATTCAAGCACAAGCTCTCCAAAGGCTTGAAGAACGATTAAATGAATTTGAGTGTGCGAGAGAGTCGGATATTCCCACGGATCCACCCATTCTTGCACCCGAGTGTGATGATGATGTGTCCTCTTGTGACACAGATTTTGAGTGTGACCAACCTTACCACCCCGAGAATCTCAAAATTGAGAACATCCCATGGTTCGGGCCCCAAGTCGACAATTGTGTTTACTTACCTTTCGATAGTGAGCCTGATCCAATCCCACCATGTCCACCTGCACCCCACTTTGAGGTTCACCTTCCTTTTTCCCGTCGAATCCAAAATAATGCCCGAGTCTAAACCTATTGAGCTTCGCCCTTGTGTTCCCGAGGAACAAATTCATCATAGGTTAGCTCTGGCTACGAGTGCTCACCATTTTCCTCAGATAAAATTCATGATAGTTTCTACCTCCCCAGACATGGATCATGTTCCACCATGCTTGACTCAATTTGAGTCATATATTAATATTTATTCTTCTCTCTCGAATTTGAATGCCTCGTCTTACCCACCCACCACATTAACCAATGATACTCTTATAGAGAAGTTGACCACTCCATCTTTAGAAACCACACTCCCTTGTGAGTATTACTTTACTCCTCCCAATGAGTGTGTGTCTCCCACGCTTGAGTTGAATCATCTTCTCCCACTATTTATCCCACCTGACCCACCCATTGTCTGCTCTACCCCACCACCTGGTTTGGATCTTGATTTTACACATTTCATGTTTCCATCCACCTTTTTAGATTCTAACCTAAAGACATCCTCCTCCATACACGAGAGTATTTATGGTGCTACTCTCCACCGTGACACCTAGATTGTTACTCTATGCACCCCACTTCCTTGTGGTGTTGATTTTCCTTTCCATCAGCTCCCTGGTGTGTCACGGCATGACCATTATCATCGTCTATTCATAGAATGGTCGTGATATTTTTATGAGGCCCGCCCTATTCCACTTTCCAAACCATATTGCCTCCCTCGCCAACTAGAGCATCATGCTTATAGGGCCCTAGTTTCCCTCACTTTTCGGCTCAACAAGGCCCGTGATCGATACTCATTCTCCCCAGCCTTTCGTACCATTACCCTAATACCCAACCGCCCATGGTCCACCGATGCTTTGAATCGTGTGATGCACTTTTCCATACAAGTGCATTGACCATTTTTAGGATTTATCTAGCAAGACTAACCCTTCAGTCTTGTTAATTTTTCTGCCGCCCCGCACTTTCATAGATCTTATCTTTAGGGTGAGAATGCTTCGGTCTGGCTTAAGACATTAAACTTAGCGCTACCGAGAGGCAACCCGCTTTTTCTGAGTATGAGTCTTATCTTGTTTGGGGCGGTGTTTCACACCACCCAATGTTCTATCATGATTATAGACTTATACATATATTGCTATCTCACTCCTTTATTCAGGTTTCATCTTAGCTTCACATGTCCCCTTCATTAGCGGTTGATTATGGTAATCTCTTTCTTATCCTTCTGCTCTAAATTTTAAAAATCATTTTATTTAACATCGAGGACGATGTTCCTTTTTGTTTGGGGGTGGGAAAGTTTATCAAAATCGTACTTCTTTTGAATTTTTTTGATTTTTGAACCTGATTTTTAAAATCTCATGCAGTTTCTTTAATCTCATTCAGTGACATGACACTACACCAAATCTGCACTATTGTCACGGTCATTGACCTTGACAAGTTGGACTTGTCAAGGTCAATGACCATCAAAATTCGGGGCGAGACAACTTTTTTTGTCACGGACGTGTCACGGTCATTGACCGTGACAGCCTCGTAAGAATTGTCATGGTCGTGTCACGGTCCTGGACCGTGACATGTTTAGTCACGGTTAATAACCGTGACAAATTCTTATCCCCTTTTTAAAAAATTATCACGGTCATTGACTGTGACAATTCTGGGCAGAATTGAAAAAAAATCTGCTGGGCAGTATGGCCACTGCCACTGCCCAGCAGTATATTTGTAGTTGTTATATCAACGTTGTACCTATTCAAATATCATATATCCAAATAAACTAGAGATAACGCAAATATACATTCAAAATAGAAACTATTTACAAAGAAACAACATCACCATCAATTATCTCAAATCTACAAACTATTTAGCTGGAAAAGAGATTTTGTACCGCGACGCTCGGGGACACCTCCTTATCCTTCCCTTCTCGTCCGAATAGCCGCATAAGTATCGAGAATATGTGGCCTACCCTAAGGGCCATTCCCTATCCCCTGAAATAAAATAAAGTAAAATTAGTATCCGCCCCGCAAATATAGATAAATATAAATCGAAATTGAAATCGAAATCGAAATTGACATATAAATATAAATACATTACCTGTAGTGTCACCCAAACAGCTAACTTGAGCTCATATGGCACCTCCTTCCAACTAATGTACCCTGGGAAATCGTGTCAAATATAATTCCCTTCATATCTGAACACTAAGAAATGCCATAATCCTATGGAGTTATGCGCTGCAAATTCCTTCCAACCGTTGTGTAGCCAAAAATCAGCAGTTGAAGTTGTCAATTCCACCTTTCAATGGTCTCCTATGTTTTGCTAGAGGTTCCAAGTGGTGGGGTATGGAAAGTGGAATTGACAACTTCAACTGGTGATGTTTGGCTACATAACGGTTGGGAGGAATTTGTAGAGCATAACTTCATAGGATTATGGCATTTCTTAGTGTTCGGATAGACGAAGAGATTCGGTCTCCTCTCCACAAATAGGACACCCCAAATAACTATGTACTAATCACCTATTAAAGGTAAGAAGCGTATATTCATGGATTAGTATAAACAAAACTTAGATATAGTTGGAATATTTATGTATTAATCTCCTCTCCACACACGCACACTACACAAGAGTGAAAATGATAAAGTGAAAATCAATTAAAAGCATTAAAAATGGATGTTTCGGTACAAATTGAAATATTTATTACAAATTGAAAAATTGTTTCAAATTCGGGTTATCATAAAAAATGGATTGATATTCGGTAGGAGCAGCCAAGTCATCCACACTACTATTTAGACGCCTTGGAGCGTGTTGGACAATTGACCATGGCTCGTTGTTGATATACTCCGAATAAAACACTTGCTTAACCCTTTGAAATGCACAAACAAACGGCTCATCGCTCACGTGGTCGTTGCTTTTCAACTTGGACAAGTCAACCATGATCAAATTTGTGACAGTGATGAGGCTGAGATTTAGCACCACCGGATAAGTGATAGTGAGCTCAAACAGTAGTAGCTATGGCAGCCATAGAGATGTATAAGTGTATAAGTATGTAGAAGGTGATGAGTATAGGAGGAACTAAGACAATGATATATACTGGTTCAGCCAATTTGGCCTACGTCCACTGTGAGTGTGTGATCCACTAAGTATGGTCACTAATGGCCTTGGATACAATGCACATAACCCTCTCTCTCTCTCTCTACTATGTGTACAAGCAGAGTTTTATCTAGGGCTACAGTTAATGGATCGATCCCCTATAGAGTTGTAGGTGAAAAGTATATATAGGTCTTGGGGGTGTAGTGTACCCCCCAAGTATGCATGGTGCATGTGAATCATGATCTAGCCAATCCCCTGTGGACACCTGTAGATGCCAAATGATGACATAATATTCCCTCACGTGAGGGTGTGATTTTGTTATAACGGTCTCCCCTGTGCCATGTCAGCCTCACGCGCACTGTTCCAAGCATCTCCCAAACCACGCGCTGTGATGATGTCACCCTCAGCCTATGAGCCGAGGCCGAGGGAAAAGTTTCTTCCAGTAGTGAGGCTGGCCAAATTCTGGCCTCGTACTGTCGGCCCCTCATAGGGTCGTCTGGAGAGTGGTGAAGGGTCGGCCCCTCGTAGGGTCGGCTGGAGTCTGGCGAAGGGTCGGCCCCTCTGAGGGGTCGTATGGAGCCCGTTCAAGAGGGTCGGCCCCTCGTAGGGTCGTCTGGAGCCTGATGAAGGGTCGGCTCCTCTGAGGGGTCTTCTTGAGCCTGATGAAGGGTCGGCCCCTGAGGGGTCGTCCGTTTGGAGGTAATCCTCAGCCAGGCGGAGGATATAAACGGGTATATCAATCACCCCCAGCCCTTATCCATAGGTGCTGTTGAGATGGCTGAGGGATAGTGTTGTAAATGAGATGCGTGTATGATCAGTTAGGTGAGTGACACCTGGGCAGATACTCATTGCTATTCCAGTTTCCAAGGCATGGCGGCTGCACACTTTTCTTGGGGCTTTATGCCCTAATGATGCCTTCCTCGTGGGCTGTGTCCTGCCTTGGTCAATGGGCCCACTCATTACTAAGGTATTTAAGAGATTTTTGAACTCTCTCTCTTCTTCTTCTCCTTCGCGCCCAAGCCTTCTCTCTCTAGCCTTTTACCAGTTTTCATCGCCATTTATGCAGCCTTCAATCCTTCAAGCTTAGCGACTTGGGCAGTTCTTGCTCTCTCTTTATCAGGTAATCCTTCAGCGCTCTCTTTTTCCTTCATTTCTGTTTGCTTTTTAGGCTCGTAGGGCTGCATTTTCCTTGGGTTGTCTCATAGCTTTTTCCGGTGTCTTCTCCGGCAACTATTTCTTGAATGTTCTTGAGTGTTCTTGAGTGAAAATCATCAATTCCCTTTTTAATTCAAAAGTCTAATTTGGTCAACTGCAAACTTGTTTGTAGTTAAGTTCCTCAAATTTCTCCAAGTGTAGGGTCTTCCCTTATAATGCTTAGGAAGCTTTACAATTTAGCGTCTGAATTCCCATCCTTAAGAGAAAAGCTCTTTGCAGAGATCAGACGAGTAGAGGAAGAGGAAGAGAGGAGACGGGAGGCCGACCGTAATTGGGTACGACCCATCTTTCCCATTCCTCTTGTCACCATAAAACCATTTGAACCGTCTGAATCCTGTGGGTCGTCCCATCGTCCAGCCGAGAGTCATTCAAGTGAGATGGACGAGAGAGCGTCGTCGCCAACTGGTGCTGGTCCTTCCGATAGGAGGGAGACATCTTACCTAAGCCCAGGCCGAGAGGCTGAGGGTATGGTCCCCTCCGAGGCTGTCCCTGTGATAACCCTGTCTCCCAATGCCTTCCAGGTGGCCTTTCCCCACGGTCACCCGGCAGATGGCGAGGCTGAGGGAGAGGGGGTTGAGGACGAGGGCGATGATACAGATGACGAGGTTGATACCTCCCACGCCTCGTCCTTTATCTCCTCTGTTAGGGATCGCGACCTCCTGATATGGTGGCATGCCTATGGAGTGCCCCCCAGCATAACTATGAGGGTTCCCCCTGCTTCTGAGAGGGTTTTTGATTGTGAAGAGGGAGAGGTTGCAGTTTATGAAAAAATGTTCAAGGTTGGAGTCAGATTCCCTCTGCATCCTTCCATCATAAATATACTGTCTGCCCTTGGTGTTACCCCCTCTCAACTTCCTCCCAATTCTTGGAGGACGATACTGGGCTATATCTCCTTGTGGAAGAATGCCTTCACCGACGAGCCCTCGGCTGACCTATTTTTGGGCTGCTACAACATCACCTCTTCATCCAAACAGCCTGGATATTATCATCTGGGGGCAAGGAGGTCTGAGAAGAAACTCCTCCATGTGGCACAAACTTCCAACCATGATTGGAAAAAGAGATTCTTCTTTATCTCTGGGGAGTGGGAGCCCACCGCCGATGGTCCGAGGGTCCCCAGGAAATGGTCTAACCCCTCTATGAAGGCCAGGTCAGACCCTGGACTTAGTCTGGAGGAGAAGGACATCGTTGATTACCTGAGAGGACGAGGGAGAGAGGGTGAACTTCTAAAATTTGAAGACCTGATGACCCCTCGGTTCCTCAAAGAAGCTGGTCTGAGGGTCGGCCCTCTGACTGAACTATGTGAGTTATACTGAACATTTTCCATTCTTTGCTTCTTTTTTTTCAAGTGTTTCCTCTTTAGATCTGCATTTTTCTAACGTGTCGTCCTCTTATCAGGTCGTCCTGCAGGTATATCAGACAATCTTTGGGAAATGACTGCTCCCAGCTTATTATCAGGATTGGCAAAGAAGAAAGGAAAGGAGCCTCAGTAGGCTCCGAGGAAGACGAGGGCCGCTGGGCCGATGGTGGTGGAGCCGACCACCGATAGCAATAAAAGGAAGGAGCCTGAGGCCCCTATTGACCCTCGGCCTGATTCTCGGACGAGGTCCAGGGTCGAAGCCTCTGAGGGGACGACCTCTTCATCCAGTATGGGGGCCTTCTGGTCTCAAAACCTGGCACACCTGAGGGCCGAGCCCTCGTCACTCATTGTAAATTTGAGGGCCGCCAAGGCCTCAATGTTCTCTGCACCCTCGGCAGCTGACTACGAGTTCCTGTCCAAAATGCCCCCTGCCAAAGTTTACGACTATGGTCTGCACGCCCTTGCACAGGTAATGGTCTTGACCCACTTCTTTTAATTTCATTCTTTCACCAACTGTTTCCTCGGCCTCTTGACATGTGTTCATTTTTCTTATGCAGTCTATGTGCGCTTTTACTTCGGCAACAAAATGGATGGTTGAGAACCAAGCAAAGTTCCATGAAGCCGAGAGGGCTATCCAACATGAGGCAGATCTTCAGTCGGAGCTTGACACTGCAAGGGCCGAGTTAGAAAGTACCAGGACTGAGCATGCAAGGATCCTGGACGAGCTGACGAGGCAGCACGACGAGGACATTAAGGCCAGGGACGAGGACATTAATGCCAGGGACTTGCTTCTGAAGGAAAAGGACGAGGCCTTGACCAACATGGAGGCCAAGTACGAGACTGATCTTGAAGCAGCCACCAAAAAATTCGAGGCCGACGCTGTTGAGGCTTATAAGATTTCAGACGAGTTTCAAGGTTTCGGCCTTGAGTACTTGGAGAGAGGAATCAGGACTGCCTGCCGATGGGTCGTCCTCAGGTTTGGCGACGTCGTGTCCTCGGTCCGTCCTTCTATTGAAGCAGTCAGACTGGACGACCCTATGATTACCGAGGCTCTGAATTATGTTGAATCACAAGTGCAGGTTGAGGGGGTCGGCACATCTGAGGATCAGCCGGTTATGGTTGTTGAAGATACCCCTTTGGTGGATGTTGAGGCTCTGCCCTCCGATATTGTCCCTTAGGGTGGCTGTCTGTAGCCCATACCCTCATAATGTACTTATCATTTTTGTTCTCTCTTTTGTAAAACACTCGGATATTTTGTATAACACTTTCATTAATACCATCTGGTCTCCTTTACTGTCTTCCATATTAGCTTCTTGCATGATTTGCTATTTTTGTTAGTCACTAACCTTTCCCTCGTCTTTTTTTAGGACAGTGGTGGGGTCGTCCCCTCCACTGTCCCTTATTATAGCCGAGGGATTAAATTACCAAACTAATGGTTTTAATGAAGTCTACCCTCGTCTTTCTTGAGGACAGTGGTGGGGTCGTCCCCTCCACTGGCCCCCATTATAGCCGAGGGTTCAATCTTACCAAATAAATTGTTTTAATGAAGTCTACCCTCATCTTTCTTGAGGACAGTGGTGGGGTCGTCCCCTCCACTGGCCCTCATTATAGCCGAGGGTTCAACTTACCAATTTAATGGTTTTAATGAAGTCTACCCTCGTCTTTCTTGAGGACAGTGGTGGGGTCCTCCCCTCCACTGGCCCCCATTATAGCCGAGGGTTCAACTTACCAAATTAATGGTTTTAATGAAGTCTACCCTCGTCTTTCTTGAGGACAGTGGTGGGGTCGTCCCCTCCAATGGCCCCCATTATAGCCGAGGGTTCAACTTACCAAGTTAATGGTTTTAATGAAGTCTACCCTCGTATTTCTTGAGGGCAGTGGTGGGGTCGTCCCCTCCACTGGCCCCCATTATAGCCGAGGGTTAAACTTACCAAGTTAATGGTTTTAATGAAGTCTACCCTCGTCTTTCTTGAGGACAGTGGTGGGGTCGTCCCCTCCACTGGCCCCCATTATAGCCGAGGGTTCAACTTACCAAGTTAATGGTTTTAATGAAGTCTACCCTCGTCTTTCTTGAGGACAGTGGTGGGGTTGTCCCCTCCACTGGCCCTCATTATAGCCGAGGGTTCAACTTACCAAATAAATTGTTTTAATGAAGTCTACCCTCGTCTTTCTTGAGGACAGTGGTGGGGTCGTCCCCTCCACTGGCCCTCATTATAGCCGAGGGTTCAACTTAACAAATTAATGGTTTTAATGAAGTCTACCCTCGTCTTTCTTGAGGACAGTGGTGGGGTCGTCCCCTCCACTGGTCCTCATTATAGCCGAGGGTGGTTCTCTGTAAACGTTTCCATGCGTGCTAGAACTCACAACCACAGGATGAGGGAAACACTGATATTTCTCATTAATTTTCAGTGTTCTGTTGGAGCAACTCTCATTACAATTATGGTCTTTCAAGACCTTACAACACTACTGATAGTATTTCTTCAAATGATCTGCATTCCAAGGGTTGGAAAAAGGTTCCCCTTCTAGGTTTTCTAGTCTATAGGTCCCAGGGACAATTTCATCGATGACCCTATATGGGCCATGCCAATTAGGATGGAGCTTGTTGGGCTTTTGCCAAGTCTTCTTGAGGACCAAGTCCCCCACTGCGATAGGCCTCTGTTTCACCCTGTGATTGTATAACCTTGCGGTCCTCTGTTGGTAGGCGGCCTGCCTTATCTCAGCGTCCTCCCTCCTTTCCTCAATCATGTCCAAGTCGAGTCTCCTCTCTTCCGCATTTTTCTGGGGGTCATACACCTGGACTCTATGCGTAGGAAACTCAATCTCGGTGGGGATGATGGCTTCTAATCCATAAGCTAGCATGAATGGGGTCTCTCCGGTAGAGGTCCTCACTGTCGTCCTGTATGCCCATAGCACGACATATAACTCCTCGACCCATCTTCCTTTTGCCTCCTCAAGCCTCTTCTTGATTCCATCTAGGATTGTCCTGTTTGTAACCTCTGTTTGCCCATTGGCCTGAGGTCGGCCAGGGGTGGAGAAAAATTGTTTGATACTCACCCTTTCACAGTAATTCTGTAGAGAGGTGTTCTTGAACTGAGTCCCGTTATCCGATATGAGGGTGTTGGGGAGACCATATCTGCATATAATATTTTTCCAGATGAACTGGAAGGTCTTCTGCTCTGTGATCGTCACCATCGGCTCCGCTTCCACCCATTTTGAAAAATAGTCAATGGCTACGATGAGGAATCGATAGTTATTGATGGCCCTAGGCAAGGGTCCTACTAGGTCGATCCCCCACACTGCAAATGGCCATGGGGATGTAATGGAAGTAAGAGGTTGATGGGGCTGGTGAGGGATGGTGGCAAATCTTTGACATTTGTCTCACTTTTTTACATATGCCGCTGCGTCTTTCCCCATGGTCGGCCACCAGTACCCCTGGGTGACTACCCTCTTCGCTAAGGATCTGCCCCCGATGTGGCTTGAGCACGATCCTTCGTGCACATCTTGCAAAATGGAAGGGACTTCTAAGGGATGCACACACCTAAGTAAGGGGAGCACATACCCCTTTTTGTACAAGGTGTCTCCGATGACAGTGAATTTTGCAGCCCTGTGCCTCAGCTTCTTCCTTTCTTTCCTTGCTTCTGGCATGTCACCCTCTTTAATGTATCTGATCAGAGGGTCCATCCACGAAGCTTCCTGAGAAACATTTATGCAGCCAATTGTTCCCTCGGCGTCTTCAATAGTTGGCTGAAGCAAAATTTCTACTGGGACCGTCCTCCTGATGTCTGTCCAAGTTGCCGAGGACAACCTCGCAAGGGCATCAGCACGGCCATTGTCGAGCCTAGGTATCCTCTTTAATTTCACTTCTCTGAAGCCCTTCAGTAATGACCTTACCTTCTCAAGGTACCTAGCCATCCTCTCATCCTTAGCCTCGTAGGCTCCTAGTATCTAATTCACTACTAGCCTTGAATCACTATGGACAAAAATCTGGCCGACACTAAGAGACTTAGCCAAGGAGAGACCTGCTACTAAGGCCTCATATTCAGCCTCATTGTTGGAGGCTTTGAAGTTGAACCTCAGGGCGTACTCAATATCTGTGCCGTCGGGTGCTGATATTATTAACCCAGCTCTGCTCCCGCTTTCGCAAGAGGACCCATCGACGAAAAGACTCCACACGGTGCATTCTTCTGAGAAACTTCCCTCGGAGAGGGATCCCTGTCTAAAGATGTATCTTCCCTCTTCATTTTCATCCGCTTTCCTTCTAGCGGCGCTTGTCTCAGCCCTATCTGCAGGTGTGCCAGTGGGTCTGTCTTGTTGTGTATCTGTCTTCCCGAGGGTCTCACCCTCGGCTTCATCATCTTCCCAAGTGAAGTCAGCCATGAAGTCTGCCAATGCCTGCCCCTTAATGGCCGTCCTAGGTTGATACACAATGTCAAACTCCCCCAGCTCTACAGCCCAGGCCATCAACCTACCTGATTTTTCTGGCTTATGTAGGACCTGCCTAAGAGGAGAGTCAGTGAGGATGACCATTGTATGAGACTGGAAGTACGGCTTCATCTTCCTCGAGGAATGGATCAAGGCGTAGGCCAACTTCTCCATCCTCGGGTATCTTTTCTCTGCCCCCTGGAGTGCCTTGCTGTTAAAATACACAGGCTTCTGTATCCCGTCTTCGTCTCTCATAATGGCTGCACTGATGGCCGACTCTAAGACGACGAGGTACACATAAAGTCGTTCACCCTGCACGGGTCGTGATAGCAGCAAGGGAGACCCTAAGTATGACTTTAGGTCCCTGAAAGCCTCATCACACTCTTCACTCCATTCGAAGGCCTTCCTAAGGATCTTGAAGAATGGCAAGCACTTGTCTGTGGCCCTAGACACGAACCTGTTCAAGGCAACAACTCTCCCTGTGAGCCTCTGAACGTCTTTAATGGACTTGGGGGTCTTCATTTCAACAAGGGACTTTATCTTTTCAGGATTGGCCTCGATGCCTCTTTGATTGACAATGAACCCCAAGAACTTACCTGCTCCGACCCCGAAGACACACTTGGGCGGATTAAGCTTCATCTTGTATTTATCCATCGTATTAAAGGTCCTCTCCAGGTCTGCCACATGATCCTCTGCCTTCAAACTCTTGGTCAGCATGTCATCTACGTAGACCTCCATAGACTTCCCAATTTGGTCTTCAAACATTTTATTTACGAGGTGTTGGTACGTTGTCCCCGCATTTTTTAGGCCAAAGGGCATGACCCTGTAAAAGTATGTCCTCTTGTCGGTGATGAAGGTTGTCCTCTCCGAGTCTTCAGGGTTCATGAAGATCTGGTTATACCCTGAATAGGCATCCATGAAGCTCATGAGCTCATGGCCTGCGGTAGCGTCTACCATTTGGTCAATGCGGGGGAGAGGGAAGATGTCTTTGGGACAGTGCTTGTTGAGGTTTGTGAAGTCCACGCACATTCTCCACTTCCCGTTGGCCTTTGGGACAATGACTGCATTGGACAGCTATTCAGGGTAGATGACCTCTCTGATAAATTCAGCGTCTTCTAATTTTTTGACCTCGTCCCTAATGACCTCATATTTTTCTCTGGAATAAATTCTCCTCTTCGCTCCCTCTACCACATTGAGCTTGTGGCACATGATTTCAGGGTCAATCCCTGGCATATCTACATGACTTCATGCGAAGACGCTTCGCCTTCTCCTCAACAGTTTAACGAGGTCTTCCTTGATATTGGGCTTCAGAGACTTGCCGACTTGGATGGTTTTTTCCATGTCATCCTTGTCGAGGATGATGGATTCTACCTCTTCCGCGGCCTCTCCTTTCTTCAGCTTCGTCTCATCCCTGGGGTCTAGGGTATCAATATTGTAAGTGGTCGTAGCCCTCTTGAGTGTCTCCTTTTCTTCAACGGAGTTGTAGTAACATTCTCGCGCTGTCGTCTAGTCTCCCTGAACTTCCCCCACCCCGTAAGGGGTAGGAAATTTGATCATCTGATGGATCGTAGACGGCACAGCTTCAAACCCCTTGAGAGCCACGTGCCCCTGTATGATGTTGTAGGCCAAAAACACCTGCTCGTCCATCATAAAGAAACTGACCTTCTTGGTGAGCCATCTAGGCCACTCGTCCCCCATCCTCACATAGGCCTCATATACCCCAAGGGGATGAACCTTTTACCCACTGAACCCAGTCAATGGATGATGGTAGGGGACGAGTCTAGAACGGCTGAGACCCAAGGCTTTAAAGCATGGCCAAAACATCACATCTGCAGAGCTACCCCCATCTACTAAGATCCTCAGCACCTCTCATCCGTGCACCCTGGTAGTGATGACGAGAGGGTCATCATGTGGGTCTAAGAGGCCTTTGAAGTCCATTCTTAAAAATCCCACTATCAGTGTGTCCATATCAACCTTCTTCCTCTTTTCTGACTTGACCTCCAGGGAGGTTGCGTGTACCGTCTTCGTCACTACCTTGGCCTCATCCACATGGGCCTTCCTGTCGGCGACCTCAGACCCTCCTCCTGCAAGACCCCCAGAGATCATTCCCACTCCGAGCGAGATCATATTAAGCCTCTTGACAGGGCCGTGGTCGTCTCTCGACGGGAGGTCAGGGTCATCCTCATCATCAGAAGGGTCGTCCCCTCTTTTTTGAGCACCTTCTCTGCATGCATCGCCTCGCTTCTTTCTGGGGTCGTCCCCTCGGCCCCTCTTGAAGGCACCTTTGTCGACGTACTTTCTGAGCTTCCATTCCTTCAGCATCTTCTCAATCTCATCTTTCAGAGCAAAGCATTTGTCTATTACGTGGCCGTGGTCTTGGTGAAATTCACACCACAGATTCTTATTCCTCTTGCCGGGGGCTGCCCTCAGCTTCTCAGGCCACTTCAGGGACCGGTCACTCTTTATCTCATTGAGAATCTGTTCACAGCTGACCGTCAGAGGGGTGTACCCAGCGAACTTGTCATCCACGGACCTCTTCTTCCCCTCTTTGTTCTTCTTAGGGTATTTACTCCCACTAGCACCTCCTCTTTCGTCTTCATATTTTGCATCCATCGCCTCTTCGGCGTTCATCACCTTTCCTGCTGTCGATAGCAGTTCAACCATCGTCATCGGAGGGTCTTCAGCAAGCTTCCATAACAGCTTTCCCTTTTGGAGCCCTCCGATCAGGGCTGTCATAGCTATGCTCTCCTCATAGTCTTCCACCTCCAGCTTCTCCTTATTGAATCTGGCTATGTAGTCCCTCAGACTCTCACTCTTCCCCTGCTTAACATAGAGCAGGTGGGTGGTCTTCTTCTGTGGCCTTACCCCAAAGCACAAGCTATGGATGAACAGGTCTGCCAACCTCTTAAAGTTTTCAATGGAATTTTTTAGAAGAGACGTGTACCAGACATGCGCAACCCCTATCAAGGTACCCGAGAAGGCACGACACCTCATCTCATCTGAGATAGAGTATATGTCTGCTGCTGACTGATACATCTCCACGTGGTGGACAGGGTTGGTGCTCCAGTCATACCTTGGGGTGACTACGGGTGGCTTGAATTTTGACGGCGTGGGGAAGTTGACTATCTTTGCCACAAAGGGTGACCCTATGGTGTACCCCCTCTGAAGAGGGTCTCGGCTCTTCAGTATATCACCGATCTTATCCTCTAACCGCTGGATTGAGTCCTTCCAGGGCCTCACAGGGTAGGCCTGGCCGATGTTATCCCCTGCTGCCTCTCCGAGGTGGACGGAGGGTTGTGCTGCAGCAGGCCTGTGTCGGCTGTTCACTTCCCTTTGGCCGTCATCTCGTCCTCTGGGTCGGCCATCTGCTGCCTCCCTCCTGGATCTCGCAGCACTTCTTAGCATGGACAATTGTTCCCGCAGGTCATTTACTGGGCCTAGCCTCTCAAAGGCCGACCCCCTGCTCAAGCGATCAAAAGCTGAGCCCCTCGGGCGATCATCAGGGTTTGGTCTCCCGCACTTTCCTCTACTGTCCTGGAGAGGTCGTACAGTATTGTTGGAGACCTCATAGGGTTCCCAGCACTCTATAGGGGCCTCCTCTCCCTCCGGATCGTCATACCTGTCCTCAGGGCAAGGGTTTCCTTGCCTCCCCAGGCGTAGATGCCAGGGGTCAGCAACATCCCTACGCCGCTGAGGGGGTGGCAGGTCTTTGCGTGGTGCCTGGGGTGGTCCCCTGGCATCATGCTATCCTGGAGCTGCTGCCGGAGTAATCATCTCATCCAGGAGTGATACCTGGTTCCCTTAGTATGTTCTGGCTTAGAGCTGTGAACTGCTCCTGCATCATCCGTTGGCTTGCTGCCAGAGACTTTAAGGCTGCCGCTACATCAGCCATCTCAGACTCAGGCGGCGGCTGACTGGAACTGGGTCTTCCCCCTCATCTGGCGGGGGAAGTGGTAGTGGTGGCATCTCAGGTGCCATGTGCTTGAGCTATGAGAAGTTGAACTGAAGAAAAGACTGGTGAGCTTGGAACCTTAGTGGGTCTCTTTCAATGGTGAAACACCTCCTCTCAGGGGGAGTGTTGGTTCACCACCAGAGTGCCCAGTGAGGTCAAGTTGTACAAAGGAAGAGATGTCTTCTCGTTCCCACAGACGGCGCCAAAATGATGATGCTGAGATTTAGCACCACCGGATAAGTGATAGTGAGCTCAAACAGTAGTAGCTATGGCATCCATAGAGATGTATAAGTGTATAAGTATGTAGAAGGGGATGAGTATAGGAGGAACTAAGACAATGATGTATAGTGGTTCAGTCAATTTGGCCTACGTCCACTGTGAGTGTGTGATCCACAAAGTATGGGCACTAATGGCCTTGGATACAATGCACATAACCCTCTCTCTCTCTCTACTGTGTGTACAAGCAGAGTTTTAGCTAGGGCTACAGTTAATGGATCGATCCCCTGTAGAGTTGTAGGTGACAAGTATATATAGGTCTTGGGGGGTGTAGTGTACCCCCCAAGTATGCATGGTGCATGTGAATCATGATCTAGCCAATCCCCTGTGGACACCTGTAGATGCCAAATGATGACATAATATTCCCTCACGTGAGGGTGTGATTTTGTTATAACGGTCTCCCCTGTGCCATGTCAGCCTCACGCGCACTGTTCCACGCGTCTCCCAAACCACGTGCTGTGATGATGTCACCCTCGGCCTATGAGCCGAGGCCGAGGGAAAAGTTTCTTCCAGTAGTGAGGCTGGCCAAATTCTGGCCTCGTACTGTCGGCCCCTCGTAGGGTCGTCTGGAGAGTGGTGAAGGGTCGGCCCCTCGTAGGGTCGGCTGGAGTCTGGCGAAGGGTCGGCCCCTCTGAGGGGTCTTATGGAGCCCGTTCAAGAGGGTCGGCCCCTCGTAGGGTCGTCTGGATCCTGATGAAGGGTCGGCTCCTCTGAGGGGTCGTCTTGAGCCTGATGAAGGGTCGGCCCTTGAGGGGTCGTCCGTTTGGAGGTAATCCTCAGCCAGGCCGGGGATATAAACGGGTATATCAGACAGGATCAACTTTACAAGCATTTTTATCCTCAACTCTTACCGGTCACAGTAAAATACAACCTCTTTGAAGTTTAAATAATCCAATTCAAATATATTTTGGATTACACCATAGTAAGTCATTTCAGCTTCAACGAGGTTTTTATCTTTTGCGCTCGCTCTAAAGATAGTAAGAGCTTTGTATGAAATTCCCGAGTTCTGTACATTTGTTCTTTCCTCGTACACTTTAGCGCCGAAAATGTAACCGTTCAATCGATACTTTTTATACTCTTATACCACGAACAAGGGTCCAGTGGCTAGACAAGCAAGCCTTGATGTCGCATCACCCGTCTCTAAGAGCTGAGAATATAGATAAATTAATTATATTAGTGGTAAAATTTGAGTGTAATGTAACGTTATATAACGACTATTTTCATTATAATTACCTCTTGTGTCAACCACACCCTAAATTCGCTGTCTGATTGTACCATTGTTTTTCGTCTTTTATTGTTCTCACAGGCTTCATATTTTCTGCATATTACAAAACTAATCATGTATAAAATAATCTAAAATAATGTTAAATATTATAATAATCGAAACTTACTTTTTCCATTCTTCGACATCTTCATGTGTGTCAAATAGATAACGAGCTACTTGTTCATGTTGCAAACTCGCTAATTTCACTCGTTTTCCCATCACATGACCACCATCATCGATGAATTCATCAGTTGCATCAACGCTGTTCGAGTTAGGCATATATTCCCGAGTATATATTGATGACTCCACGGTGATGTATTCCTCTGCAATTGATCCTGCAATATATCGTGTATTCTTGATGTAATCTTTAAAAACTTTCATCAATCTTTCAAACGGATATATCCACCGATATCTAACTGGACTACAAAGAAGTGCCTCGTCACATAGGTGTACCAACAAGTGAACACTTATATCAAAGAATGCTGGGGGAAAGCACTTCTCCAATACACAAATCGCTTCGATCACAGCCAATTTTGCGGCCACTATGTGTTCTCGATTCACTACCTTCTCACACAAGAGGGAGAAGGTAATACTAATTTGCATAATAGCCCTACGCAAATCCTTGTTCTTGGAGAAACAGTGCTTAAACAATAGAGGAACCAATTGCATGATCATATGCCAATAGTGGGACTTACACTTATGTAAATCATGAGTAGCATAATTCACAATCCTTTTCAAGTTGGACGAAAAAGTAGATGGGCCCTTCAAATTATATATTGTGTCTAGAAGCACCTTCCTTTCCCCACTCATCAAAGTAAACGCACCAGGGGGAATTATTGTCCTTCCCCTACTATCTTCTTTCAACCATAGTTATGGCTTAAGTTTAACGATTTAAGGTCTTTTCGTGCATTTTCTCCATCCTTCGAATGACTCCCCCCAAGGCAAGTACCTACAATATGTTCAGCAAAGTTCTTCTCTGCATGCATCACATCCAATACATGGCGCACCGGGTTATTCTTCCAATAAGGCAAGTCAAATAAAATTGACCTCCAAGACCATGCCTTTCTTATCTCAGCTTCATTCCCAGTTGGGGTCTTCTTATGCTTGACATTCTTAAATTTTGGATTCTTACTGTCATATTAGGGCCACATTCAAAAGATTTACTTTCAATTTCTGAACCCGAAAGTTACCTCGGCGGTAGCCTATGTTCAACTCCGCCCAATAAAAAATTGGAACCTTTCTCAGATCTGAAACTATGAGGTGGGGGTAAAAACCTTTTGTGGCGATGGTATACATTTTTTAAGATAGAGGATAGACGAAGAGATTCAGTTTCCTCTCCACAAACCCCAAGTAACCATGTACTACACAACCGGATAATGTCCCATAAGCTGGAAAATCATGAATTGCCCACATCAACATAGATTTCACCGTAAACGCTTCTTTTATAAAAGAGTCAAATGATTGCACACCCTCTTACCACAACTCATTTAATTCTTCTACCAAAGGAGCCAGGTAGACGTCAATGTCATCACTTGGTGCCTTTGGCCCAGGTATCAACAAAGCCATCATCGAAAATTTAGGTCTCATACACTGTGAAGGAGGGAGATTGAGTGGGGCTAGGATCACTGGCCATACACTCTGATTGGTGATTATATTTCCAAATGGATTGAAACCATATGTTGATATAGCCAAACGAATGTTGCGTTGTTCTCGAGCAAAATCGGGATACTCAAAATTCATCCTCCGCTAGGCAGTAAAATCAATAGGATTGATATTACCCCCTACTTCTGCCCTAGCATGCCAAGTCATTGCCTCTGCAATCCATGGTACTGTGAAAAATTGCTTTAATCTAGGCCCAGCGAGAAAATATTTTAATAATTTTTTAGGTACTTTTTAGCTTGTGCCTTCCTTACTAGTAGATTGGACATATCTAGGTTCATCGCATACCGGACAACGATCGAGATTTTCATACTCCTTTTGGTATAGTATGCAGTCATACACACAAGCATGAATTAATTTATACTTCATTCCCAAACCTTTCAAACTGTTCTTCATAACAGGATAGCTATTTGGAAGTGTATTCACCTTGGGTAATAAGCTCTTCACCCATTTCAAAATTCCCGTCACGCTATTGCCAGACAAACCGTACTACGTCTTCAAACTATGCAAACCAACCATGGCATGTAAAGTTGTTTGATCTTTCTCACAGCCAGAGTAAAACGATTGGGTCGCCTTAAATTTTAAACTTTGGTAGTCATCGTCAAGTTTTATCGTGTTATCTTCACGAGCACTTGAATCTTCTACATCATCAGTAACCTCATTCTCCTCTGCTTCATAAACTCCGTACACATCATCAACTAAATCCTCTAACATATTATGATCTACGTCGTCCCCTTCTACATCTATTCTACTTGTTGAAGGTTGTTGTGAAGGTTGGTCGGGGACAAAAGGAACTTTCAATTCACCGTGAAAACTCCAAAATCGATAACTATCTGGTATACCCGATCTTAACAAATGTAGTTCAACTGTTTTCCACTCAAACACCTTACCATTCTTACACCTAGCACATGGACACGGAAACTCTTAATCATTATGACATCTCTTTGCATATTTCACAAATTCGTTAGCACCTCTGCGAAAAACATCCCCCATTCTATTAGTATCACCCATCCACTCTTTGTATTTCGGATATCCCATCACAGCTACCACAACTAAAAAACTATTAAAGGTAAACAAAACTTAGATTTATAGTATCTTTTATTTAATTATCCCATCATTTAATTATCCTATTAAAGGGTGAGTGGTCCTATCCCATTCAAGACCGTATTTTTCTGTAATATACTTAACAGCTCATGCACATTGTTACGATTTGAAAAAAATTCGACAGCATATCCCTGTAGTTCTCCAAGTACATGACGTAGATTGGCCGGTGTGAGTGTTATTTCAATTGATCAATTGAAATAACAGCCACACTTGTCAATCTAGTATGTACCCAGAGAACATTAAGATACGACTGCAGAACTTCCTCCAAAAGTAAAAACTTTAAGCCAATAAGAATATTATAAAGAAATTATACAATCTCAAATTTCCCAAACGGGACAATTCGAGAGATCTCATTACAGGGATAATGACTCTCGAACGGGTCTAAGGCCGCTATTGAATGCGTACGCATAAGAATTAGAAGCCTAGTATCTATGCGCACTATAATTAATTTCAAGTATGTTTCATTTAATTATCATATTGTATATATATTGTTCGATATACAAAGTAATTTTCAAAAAAAAATTGAAAAATCCCACCCCCATATGGACAATAATCCAGTGGTCATGCCACTTTTAAAACTAACCAACCAAACATTTACTAATCATTAATTTACTTTGATCTAAAACTGTTTCATTTATTAATTATATTTTAGTGGATGTAATTATAGAATCTATGGATGGATTCAATTTAATCTTACTATGTGAATGTTTTTATCTACAATGAGTTAACATTGAAACAATATATATTATCTCATAGAATCATCAAAACACGATATTAAGAGAATTACAATGATACCTTGCCTTACCCCCCCCCCCCCCCCCCCCACACACACACACAAACAAATTGACAAATTCATGGGTTAATTCCAACATATAAACATCATATACACCTAACAAACATATATTCACGAGTTAGTTTCAACAAAAGTGCAAAAAATTCAAGAACCCATATATATGAGTTAGTTTCAACAAAAGTGCAAAAAATTCAAGAACCCATATATATACAAATACAAAAATAAATAACTCGTGAATTTGTCAATTTGTTTAACAAATTCATGGGTTAATTCATGGGTTAATTCAAATACAAAAATAAATTCATGGGTTAATTCAAATACAAAAATACAAATTCATGGGTTAATTCAAATACAAAAATAAATTGACAAATTTATGAGTTATTTCCAACATATAAACATCATATAAAGATAAAAAAAACACCACACATATACAAATAACTCGTGAATATACCCCCTACCCCCACCCTGTCCCTCTACCCACCCCCACCCACACCCACCACATACACACACACACACACACACACACAATAGTCCCCCCACCCTGCCCCACCTCCCTCCACACCCCCACCCACCACACATATACACACACACACAACAGACCCCCTGCCCCACCCCCTACCCCCACCCTGCCCCACCCCCCACACACGCACACACACACACGCACATATATATACACACACACATATATATACACACAAACATATATATAAATGAAAGAGAGAGAGAGAGAAATAAACCTGAAAGTAGAGAGAGAGAGAGAGAGAGAGAGAGAGAGCAGCGTAGAGAGAGAGATGTGGAAAAAGGAGGGAGGGAACGACGGGGGGGGGGGGGGGGGGGGGGAGAAGGGGTAAGGGTTTTTGCTGCAGAAGTTGTCACAGTCGTGTCAAAGTCCTTGACCGTGCCAATTATTTAAAGAATCGTCACGGTCATCGACCGTGACAATTCTTTATCACGGTCGTGTCAAGGTCAATGACCGTGACACAAAACGCGTATTTTTTGTCACGATCAATGACCTTGACAAGGGTGGCTGGCTGAAAGGTGACAATTTTTTCATTTTGGTGTAGTGTGAATTTTCAATCACCCATCTTTCAAAAGTCTAGGAATCAAGCTAGATAATATTTTTTCTAATAGCTTATGTAATACATAACAAGGCATTTTGCACCATGAATTTTTAAACTCAACAAAAATTTACGCACTTATCACGTCATTACGGTTTAGAGTTAAGGAGTACTAAAATTCCTAGGAAACCTTAAGGATCACTAGTAGAGACTTTAGCTTGTGAGATTTGTGCCTTTCACCCTTTCAGAGTGTTTACGCAAACTCCGAGTCACAAGTTGATTCAACTTCTTTTGGGTCCGCACTTTAATTGTTGTATGATCTCATTATTCTTCATTTTTTCCTTGATCACTGAGAATGACATCTTTTTCGAGTTGTAAGAAATGCGTGTCTTAAAATTTGTCCCGATCACTAGGTTTTCATCCATATGCCTACCACTTTTCCATATCACATCTCCATTCACTCACCCATTACATTCCCATGCTTTTCCATATTCCCCACATCATACATTCCCCACTCCATCTATATAATCCATCATATTGAGAAAAAAAGTGTTGATTTCAAATGTAAATGTCTTCATTGTTGGTTTGAAAAGAGAAAAAAAAAGAAACAAGAAAGAGAAATAGAAATAGAAAAATGGAAAAAATAGGAAAAATAGAAGCAAAAATAAAAGGAAAAAAAAGAAAAAGAAAAGAGAAAATAGAGAGAAAAGAAAAGAAAAAGAGAGTTTGTAGTTAGTAGATTAGTACTTGTTAAATAAAGACATTGGTTCTTCATGTATAGAATACTCTTCTCACGTGTACATCCATCTTCTATCCATCATCCATTCCATCATACCTACCTATCATATCCTTCTCATCCCATTTCATTTCCCCTCACCCATTTACATCCATATTTTTCCCTAGGTGTTCGGGCAAATGAAAGTCGATGTGGTGAATAACTCGACGTTCTCACTATAGTGATTAGCATCCTTTCATGAGGTCATTTTCTTTCTTAACGTGCGTTGTTTCTTATGTGTGTATGAGACATTTGACATTGCTTACATTTACTCACCTCCTCACAGACAAGAGCGATACACTAACCCTAATCTTGAGAGTTAGTTTGAGAGAGTTATATCTAGTGAGATTTGAAGTTGAAACGTTGATTCCGAAAAGGCAATCTTAGAATTACTCTAGGAAGGATGTGCCTTGAGTATTTACTTAGATAAAAATTTTACACACTCTAGCTTGTATTTCTCATAACATTTATCTCATGATGGATTGTACGATCATTCTACATCTAATAAGATATTGGCTGCCTTTCAATAAATCTTTGCAATAAGAATTTTTTGGGTATATTCCCTGCAAACCCTCACGAGACACAACTCGTCCTATAGGAAAACCTATAGGTTTAAAGGCTTGTTGCACATGCTAAGTGCAATCGCAAGTTCCCGCGAAAGTGGTACACTTTTAGTTTCTTATCTTTATCTTTCTCTCTATCTTTTTGCTCAAGGACTAGCAATGTTCTGTTTGGGGGTGGTGTGATAAGCACCCAAAAGTGTACATTTTATACCCCGAATAGACGTATTTTATTTGCTAATTCTCGGCAATTTGGGTATTATGTGCTTTATTACCTATTTTGTAGGTCGAATGCATGTTGCGGTGTTCAAACGTGTATTTCAAGGCAATTGTACGGATTATGGAGCTAATTACCCTTGTCCCGTACCCTAGCCTACCCTAAACATACCTAAACCTGTCTTGAACCGCGTGTGTTTAGTTTCTCCCATTTTATTTTATTTTATTTGTGTCATTTTATTTTTAGGGTTTATTTTATTATTTTATTTTATTGAGTCATGTATATATTTTTAGTATTTTTCTATTTTAATTTTTAGCGCGTCGTGTATTTGTTTTTATATTTTCTTAGTTTTTAGTTAGTTTATTATTATTTCATTTTGTTTTTATTTGTTAGTTTTTATTTTAGTCGTGTTTAATTTTTTATAGATTTTGTATAGTGTGTCTTGTCGTGTCGTGTCAATTTTATTTTTAATTGATTTTTATTTTTAGTTTAGTTAAATTTTTATTTTAGGTTAATTTTATTTTATTTCATTTTTATTTTTAGTTTATTTTTTTTAGGGTCACTAATACACACACAACACCCAAACTAACCTACACCACAAACACACCCTAACAACTCTCTCACCCTCACCGACACCCACATTCCCATACACCCACACACACAATCCAACAGACATCAACTTTTTCCCCATCCCTTTCTCTCTCCTCTCTCTTCTCTCCTCCCCACAAAACCACCATAACCAAAACTTTAAACTTCTACAACAACCCTCCACACCTCTCTCTCTAATCACCTCCACAACTCAACACCTGCCAAACCACCCCCTTAACCCCGACCGGACCCCTCACCAATGGCGAAACCCAGCCACACCATCACCGGCCCGGTGCTGACCCAGCTCTGACCCCTCACAACCCGGACCTTCAGACTTTACCCAAGCCAGGCCCAACCTCCTCTCAACCTTACCCCCACCATAGCAGGTACCCACCTGCTCTAACCCAAGCCCCTTTGTGATCCACCCAAACCTCAGAGGTACGTAGTCAGCTCATTCACTCACATGATCCCGACCCCCCTTCTTTTTCACAAAATACTATTCGTTTCTTATCCTCGAGAACGATAGTTCATTTTAACATAAACATGAACAAAAGTATTATGAATGCCTTAGCGATTTTTATGGATAATTCAAAATGCAAAAAGTCATCAAAAGGCACAACTAGATGATCAAAAACTTATTTATTTCATTATCTGAATTTTTCGTACGATTACATCGGTGTAAAGAGTCAAACGACTTCCCTAGCCAAAATAACACACCCTACTACTCCTAAAAATCACTCCAATTATTCCACAAAACACAGAACAACACCTTCTAAAAAGGCTTCACAAAATTCTACCCACAGCTGCCAGAGGAACCAACACCACCATCACCTGCATCCTGGACTCCCCAGGCCTCCCTTCATGAATGGAGTATCGCAGACGCTCCATGGAGTGATAAGCTCGAACCAACTTGGGGTAGACCACCACGCCCCCCTCCATGGTGTCAGATATGGAAAATCACCTCTGACTAGTCTCCATAGCCAGCATCCTTGCCACTACCTTCTTCTAAACTACTTCATGTAGTCACCAAAGACATGATAGACTCTCCCAGTAGACTGAGAGGGATGGGTCAACGGACGACGATTCTCCCACAAGGAACCAAGTCGCATGCTCATACGCTCTGTCAGATCCTCCATAGGAAAGAAGTTTGGTGTTCACGGTGGCACAATTTTCTCCCAACCATATTGATGCAACAGCCGCCAGGGAAGTAGAAAGAGGTCTACCTAAGGCCAACCAGTCTGACATACTGGTACTCTCCAAACTCCAGAATGGGTAGCAACTCTCCCCACCAAGGCAGGGCCCAGTGTAAGCCTCATGCCCCGTGCTTTACAAACTATTTCCCCCTACTCTCAATGTACAGGCCTACGCTAAGAAATTAGCGCGAGAAGAAGTTTGGAACCACCGGCAAGGGATACTCAGGTGGGACCTCCATATGAAACCTCTCTAACAGCCATATAAATAACATCATAGGGCTCCCTCTCAAAAAGTCAAAACGACCCTCCCGCTAAGTATCCAGGCCATTTAAGGTCTCCGTCAGTATCACCGCTGTAGGATTGCGATGGTACGACATCCAAGAAATAATAGCATCCAATTGGGGGTCCATTAACGTCTCTCCGATCACGAACAGAACTTTGGAAACAAGGCCTAGGATGACGGCCCCGGCATATCCAGCATCGCCCATATCCTACAAATGGACAGACTACAGTACCTCCGAAAGGGATATCATTCCTCCCGCAACCAATGGTTTGGCCACCAAAGGAGAAATATGAAGAAGCCCAGCCAAAAAATCCCTGGCAGAATGGGAAAATTAGGCAGAAGTTTAAATAGTCGAAATGTTGTGTCTATAATGATTTGGGTGAAATTGTATTGTAAAGTGTGAGGAAATCCGATCACTGTTATGGTATTATTCCTAAATCCTCATTCGTCTGCAATAGTGATAGGGTTCACCCTATCGACCTTTGGTACCAAAATAAGGTTATGTGAACTATAGGGATCTCAATCATGTTGTGATAAAAGACCTACTCCGTGGCTTACCAATTCTAGGGAAACAAACTTCTTTAGTTTGTGTTCCCTTCCAACATGGAAAACAAATCAAGAGTCCACATAAGATGTTAATGCTATTACTATCTCTCTTGTATTAGAGTTGATACACATAGATATTATAGGTACAATTCATACGAAGAGCCTAGGTGGTAAACGGTATTTCTTAGTAATGGTCGACGATTTTTTAAGGTATTATATTGGGGATTCCTTAGGGAAAAATTGAATGTCGTTGAGTTTCTTACAACTAAATGTGCAAAATCAACATAGTATCATTATAAAACGAATTAGAAGTGATAATGGCACAAAATTCATTGATGCTAGTGTTAAATAGTTTTGTGATGAGCTGGGCATCAAACATGAATTATTAACTGTAGGAAAACCTCAACAAAATGGCATTGTTGAACGAAAGAATATGACCATTCAGGACAGGGAAAGGTCTATTCTCCGTGGTTGAAATTTTCCTAAGCATTTTTAGGCAGAGTAGATTAACACCGCATGTCACGTAGTGAATAAGTTTTCTCCATCCACACATCAATAAAACCCCATATGAGTTGTGAATAGAGAAAGGCCCAACCTATCTTATCATCGTGTCTTTGGGAGTCCTTTCTATATTCTTTGCGACAGAGATCACTTAGAAAAGTTTGACTCTAAGAGTGACGAGGGAATATTTTTAGATTATTCATCGTATAGTCGAGAATATAGGGTTTACAATCATAAAAAGCTCAACGATCAGGGAATCAATAAATGTCACTATTAAAGATGATTATATTGAACCATTTATCAATGATAATCTCTCTTGTGAGAATGATGCACCTCTTAGTGATGATCCTATCGTTTCTCACAATGATGTGGTGGACTCCACTCTTAACAAAGAGGATCCACCATCTTGGGTTCGCAAGAGTCATGACCCCAAGAATATTCTTCTTGGAGATCTAAACTAAGGGGATAAGACTCGTGGCCTCAAAAAATGAGGTTAGCCATTTTTCTATACTTATCAAACTGACCCCAAGAACATTATAGAAGCACTTAAGGAGAAACATTAGATTAATGCCATATAGGAAAAGTTGTTTCAATTTAAAAATAATGGTGTTTGGGCATTGGTCCCCTGACCTAGAGACACAAACGTTATTGGTACCAAATGGGTTTATAAGAATAAGATGGATGAGCACGGTATCATTGTTCATAACTAGTATAGGTTGGTTGCTCAAGGTTACAATCAAATTGAGGGTGTCAACTTTAACGAGAAATTTAGTCATGTTATAAAGCTAGTGTTTGTTTATCTTTTGCTAGACATTACATGTCATATAAAATTCAAGCTGTATCAAATGGATGTCAAGAGTGACTTCCTTAATGGCATTCTACAGGAGGAGGCCTTTGTGGAATAATCAAAAGGATTTGAAGATCCAAAATTCCCCAATCATGTATTTTATCTTAAGAAAGCCCTATACAGACTGAAGAAAGCTCCTCGAGCTTGGTATGAGAGGTTTACTTCCTATCCCTTGGACCATGGTTTCAATAGAGGGAGAGTTGATATGACATTATTCGAGCATAGTGACAAAGGGGACATTTTGGTTGCTCAAGTCTATATCTACTACAAAGTCTTTGATTCCACTTGTGACTGAAAAACTCATCATTTTGTGGAAGAAATGAATAATGAGTTCGAGATGAGTATGATAGGTGAGCTTACGTTCTTCTTTGGCCTTCAGCTTCGTCAATTAAAGGTTGGGATTTTCATATCCTAAGCCAAATATACGAGAGTGAAGAAGTTTGGTTTAGACACTGCTAGGCACGCACATACACTGATGATTTCTACGACTAAGATTAGCAAAGACATATCGAGAAAGGACATTGAGCAAACCCTCTTTATAATTATGATGGGTTATCTTTAATACCTAACTACTCGTCGTCCATATGTCTCCTTTAGTGTAGGCATGTGTGCTAGGTATCAGGCATCCCCAAAAGACTCTCAGTTGCATGCACTTAAAATAATTATCAAATATCTGAGTGGTACTTTAGAGTATATTCTATGGAATTCTTTGATACCGATGATCTTTTCAACGTATTCTGATGTCGATTGGGCTGGGGATGTATATGGTTTTAAAAGCACCTTGGGTGGGTGTTTTTATTTTCGTAGTACTTTAGTTTCGCGATTGAGCCAGAAACAGAATTCAATATCTTTATAAACTGCCGAGGCCAAATACAATGCAGCCGAGAGTTTTTGCTCATAACTCTTGTGGATGAAACAAATGTTGGGCGATTATGGGATCAACCAAAGCACCATGATCATATTCTGCAATAATACGATTGCCATTCACCTTTATCGTAATCTGGTAAAAAATTATAGGACAAAGCATATTAGGATCCATGAGCATTTCATTCGTGTCCTTGCTAAAAAAATTGTATCCTTAAGCTTTGTTTCTACCAATCTTCATTTTGTTGATCTTTTCACTAAACCGCTAGATGCCCTTAGGTTTGTAAATCTTAGAAAATCTATGGGTGTTCTTTCCATTGATTGAGTTCGGGCAATTATCTATTTTGGTGTGTGTGTGTTTATTTATATTCTTTATCTCTCTCAACTTGATTATACATTTTTTATATATTTTTATGAAAATTCCAATTTTTTTTTTATCTTTGTCATGTAAAAAAAATTCAAAAAGATTTTCCATGTTTTGGTGTGACGTGATTACGATCCTTCAATCACTCATTCACTCCATTTCCCCGTGTCCTATCATGGTGTTATAGATTCGGTTATGCTATCATATTGCTTAAATATGAATTTTCTGGCATAGCGTTCATATGTGATTATGTCGTACATGTTAGTCTCTTATCATCAGTTTTTCTGCGCACACAATTAACAGTCTTTCTTGAGTGTGTTGGTGTTCTTTTCATGCAATGAATGAGATGTTGTCCTCCCAATTCTTTCATTTCCATATCATTCTCTCGATATTATTGTGCATGTAATAACCATTTCGTGAGGTTAGTACATGTGATTCTTGTGTATGAGTGTGCAATGGCTTGGGCTGTGATTGGAGAAAATACTCATTTGCATGAAAAGCCACCATTGGCAAGATACCATTTCTTTAAAGCAAAAATAATAATTATGTTATTACTGGCCAAAGTGATATTGAATAAAAAGAAAACATACAAAGGGAAACTACTCGTGCATATTATATTGAGACCATCAATAGATTAGCACAACTTTATTCCTATTTCCATCTTACATTTTTACTATATTGGGTTGAGAATCATTGAGACTTCAACATATATGCATAAATGCATCAACATCGTGTGAGTGCCATCTTATTTGTCACTAAGGTTGATTTGAGAACTTAACTTTTGGCATGTCCATTAGCTATCATGCACTATAGCGTCATTTTTGGATTGATTCTCCCATGTTTAGGTTCACACCCATAAATTACATTTTCATGTTTCCTTGTGTTGCTTCATGTCATAATATTTTATATATATATATATATTTATTTTGTATACTTTTGGGAGTTTCTTATGTTTTTTTGGGTGTGGTGAGTTTCTGAAAAATTAAATTTATTTTGAGTTTGTTAGAACGAGATCGATGTATAGAGCATGATGTAAGTGAGAATTACCCCCCCCCCCCCCCACACACACATATATATATATATATATATATATATATATATATATATATATATATATATATATAATCAATCTTAAGCAGCAACCATATATGAGTATATATGTGTAATATACGCTCTGTGTGATTTTTTTCACTATGCTCGTGTGTGTTGCTCATGTATAGTAGAGTGTGTATTTGGGTGTGTGTATATGTGTGTGTATATACACACATACACACACAGGGGGTTTATATATACACATATATAATTTTTGAGGAAAAGTGTGTGTTAGTGTGTGTATGTTTTTATAAAAATGGTGTGCATTGTTTTAATATATACAGGTATGTATATATGTTTATGGGTACACGAGTGTGAAAACGAAATAAAATAACCCAAGACCAAAGTAACGTGTTATTTATTAAAATAACACAAGTTATACGTATATGTTGTCACAAAAAAAACTAGTGTTCGTTTAAACTCAATGGTGACTATATGTCGACATGTTAAAATGCCAACTTTTTAAACTTTGAAATTTATGTATTTTAAACCATTGATCTAAAAAATACATTGAACATACCGTTGGAATTGTGGTGTTGAGTATAATTTTTTGATGAAAAAGATTCGACACTATTTTTTACAACCTCATATTTGGGTCATCGTTTCAATTAAAAATCGCGAATAACCGTTAAAATTTTATTTTATGATATTTTCCTAAAGAAAATTATCTGAACATGTTAGGAAAATTAGATAGATGATTTAATTCGAATCGTATATAAGTGTTATATACATACGAGTTCATTACTCGAATACCGATAACAACGTAATTAGGAAAAGCTACACGTAGAGTGAAGTACTTATTATTAGATTTTTTGTAGCAATACTTGCATTAAATATTACAGTTATATATGATAAATCACAAAGAATCAGACAAGCTCACTCTAGTCAATACACTGGTAGGTTTTTCTACCTTTTCAGTAGTAAACTTTGCGTATTTGACATACTACTATTGATATCACTATGTGATAGCTCCTATTTACTCTTAGTATGTGCATGTTATAATACTGCCATACTTCATATTTTATTAAAAATCATTGATATTTGAATTTGAATATGAATATGAATCAATTTAACCCCTATCAACTAATAACTTATGTCATATTCCCTATTGAATCATTTTACCCCTTCACCTTTATGCAAATATTTATATTATGAGCATCAATATTAACTAGGGAGTAGACTGACGTGTTATCCCATGGATGTTTATGCTTGGCCTAATGGTCTCAGATGTTTGAGAGCCTGGATTATTTCTACATACATATGAGTGCCACTTTAATGGTGTGCCTAGCCGATTACATTTTTCAAAGGTTTTGGGTTGATTATTATTTGGTTTTACTGATGGCTTAATTATTTCTATACACCTCAATGAACTGGTAAGTATGGGATTATCAGTTCAAAGATCATTTATTTATTATGTCATCCTTAATGAGCTGGCATGTATGGGATTATCAGTTCAGACTCCTTAATTTCTTTATGTGGCCCTTAATGAGCTGGTAAGTATGGGATTATTAGTTCAGACTACTTGATTTCTTTAAATGTTATTATGAAAAAACATTTGGTTCCGCTTCACTTGATAAACACTGAATTCCATATACATTCCAAACCTTCTTTATATTTATACTTATTATAGAACTGGTAGAACCTATTCAACAACTTTTCTGATTCGTTTCCTTCCAGTTATTTTGCACAAGTACCAATAGGAAATGGCAAATACTTTAGTAATTATATTGCAAAAGTTTGAGATATGCGGAGAATTTTTTTAAGAATATGCCTTTTAAACTACAATGTAAGATAATTTAGCTTTTATAAATACTTAGTTACCTTAGTATGCATAACTTAATTATGATTTAGCATTATTTATAAATAACATTCTCCCCCGAGAAATCAGGATGTGACAGTCGACCTATTTATTCTCCTATTCACTGGACATACGAGTCGTTTACGAGCATTTTTGTGGTTTAGGGTTCCATGTTAGAGTTATAGGTAAGGGGAGTGTCTTTGTGTTGTCTGACTTTCATCAGACACATCTTCCTGATTGCTTTATAGGGCATGGGTGGGAGCCTATTTTCTCTATGTATGATATGATTCTTCCCGACCTAGTCCAAAAATTATACCACCATATGACATTTGATACCACTGCCATTCACTCCACCATTAGCGATGTCTATCACGTTATGACATCTGATACCATAATTTCTTTTGGGCATCCGTCAAGCACTCGATGCTAGTTTTCCTCAGCCCAAGGTGGAGCGGATTCACACTAATGATATTCTTTCGATTATTTTCATTTATGCAGATCTAACATTGTCCCTCTTTATCACACCGATCTCTATCCTAACAACCGGATCCTTAATTGGGTCACTTGCTCGTCTTTCATTCCCCGTGCAAACTTCACACACAATTTTGATGAGATTGTCCGATTCATGCATGTTATTAATTCTAGGATGATCATCGATCTTCTCGTTGTGATTTTTGGCTTTATGGCTTATGTGTTAAATATCAGGTCATCCTTTATTAGGTTTTCCATACTTTATGGGATTTTGGTTACTCATTTGTGTTTAGCTGCTAAGGTTCTTCTCCTTCCTGATGAGGTTTAGATAAGCTCAATTTCTATTATTGACAGAAAATCCGTTCGACGATCGGAGGGTCGTCTTCCTCCGATTGCTCATTAGGCTCCTCCATCTTCCCTTACCACCTCTTCTTCTTCTGGGTTGGGTCCTACATCAGATTCTACGGGTTCCTTACCTCCCTCTTTTTTTTATCCACCTGGGAATCTTTGACAGTTCAGAAGTTGACTCGATAGATCTAGATTATGTCCTCATAGCAGTTGGAGCATCGTTAGTACATTGAGGATAAGTTAGTAGAGTCTCACCATCTTCATGCCAACTTACTTACATAGTGTACCCATGAGAGTGAGCACCAAATGCAAATGGAGTCAGTGATGCTGGCTCACATTGAGGAGATACGACGATCTGAGTAGCGATGAGGAGCCACCTCATTTGGAGTCGTTTATAAGCCAAGTAGTGCAGTAAATGATCTTTCAACCCTATAGAGAGTTGATTTTTCGTTGAGATATTCTTTAGTTTATAATTCAAATTTTGATGTATTCTGAGAGATTTCTTTGTATGTTGTTTTAAAAGTGATTCATATTTTTGTCATTCTTTTTTTTCGATGGATTATATAATACATTGTATCACTTTCGAGTTTTATATGGAGCTTTTGATTTCTTCTCATATCTATTAATCCATTTAGTAGTGTTTTATTTTTTATATATCCTGGCTTATTATATGATTGTTTTCTATAATACATTGACACTCTTTTTCACTGTGTTGCATGCTTTCCTAGTTTTATTTATATATGCCACTGTGATAGTCTTTCTCTCTTTATCCATATATGTGCTATTATTTGTAGGATATTTTAATCCTTTATCCCTTTGTCTTTTTCGGACAAAAAGGGTGAGAGAGATTTTGATGTTAGGGGGAGTTATTCCATTTATAATTATTTTATTCTCCCATTTGTCACAAGTATTTGTTGTTTCATGTGTGTAGGTTTTCACCTTCATCATAAGATACAAAATGGAATATCAGTTGGTGAGCAGTTGTTAAATTGTCTGTGTCCATTTTGTTGGGTTTTGGGATGGTCATAGGTGGGTTAACGACATGGCTTAGCATTTTTCACTTTGTTTCATGTTTTTTTCCGAAATAGCCAAAGGGGGAGATTTGCAAGGGAAATTTTCCAATTGAGTCATGGGATTATTCTGTGGGTCAAAACACGTAGGATTAGATGTGTCATATATCTGTTACTCAAGCCTATGAACTGAGACACATAATTGACTACACTTGGTACAACATGATTAGAAGTGCTACACATTTCTCGATATTGAAGGTATATGATATTTTATGGTTAAAATAGTCATACTTATATTTGGATAAATTTATCAGAGGCTATTTATCGTTTAATTTTTTTTATTCTGTTGTTCTAATGATATGGCCTTCTCATTCTAATGAGAATCCATTCTCATTCAAACGAGGGATCCAACGAGGATTCATTCTCATTCAACTTTAAAGAACATCAAACGGGTGACTTCTGTTTAGCAGAAGTTCACGTGTTGGAAGGGCGTTCGTATGAAAATCCATGTTCCTTTGAAAGACCTTTGACCTTATTCCAATGAGGTATGCAAAGTCTTTTAAACTAATGTGCATTGTCGTTTCAATAACTTCATGTTTATCAAGAAGATAATTTTTGACATTTTTTTATAGGTTGCACTCTTTTAAACTAGGTTTTCCATCCTTTTTGTTAGCTTCCTTTTTGCAAAAAAAAAATATTTTTGAGCCTCTAACCTTTAAAAACACTTTTAATCCTAAATCCAAATATAATTTTTTTATCTTGATCATTATTCAAGATCAAATCCCAAACTCTTCATTATCCATTTCTGGTGTGGTGGATTCCACATAAGTGGGTGACGGTTGAAGGAATTGGAGGAGTCCGAGGCATGGAGATGATGTGATGCTAATGTTGGATTGCACAATTACTGTTAATGAAGGAGTGAATACATTCATCCTCATAGGCTTAAGGAATCAAGTGTTGTAAGTCGTTTGTGTCATTTTTGTAAAACATTCTTTATAATGATTTTGTCTAGGCTTGGCCATCTGAGGTTTTTTCCAGTTGGGTTTTCCTCGTACATAGCCATCTCGTTTGTGATTATTCTTATTGTTACTTACCTGGCTTATTTATTATGCAAAATTGGTAATTAAGTTAATCGAGATTAAAATTGATAATAATTTAGCTCATGTGTTTAGAATGGTTTAGGCAGTTATTTGGCATTATGGTATCCTGTTAATTAAATGATTCGCTAAAAGAGAGCTATTTTTTATGGACTTATGTCATGAATAATAAGTCGTGACTTGCCAGATTATTCTATGCCTTTTTAAAACAATGACTGTCAATTGCAACAGCAAGCATTAAAATTGTTATCTAGGATCATCCTCTTTAAAATTGTCAAAGGTACCTTGTTTTTCCAAGAACTAAATTCATATTCGTCATTAATCTTATACTAAAATTATTAATGGGATTTACAAAGATTAGCAATTCCAAATGGGCTAACATGTTCACCCGGAACTATGAACCTCACGAGTCATATATCTCATTTTAGAGAAATATATGGTTTTCTACTGTTTATGTCATTTTCCACTATTATCTTGATAAATATATGAATATAAAAAATGACTTATTTGTTCTTTAAAGTCTTTGATCCATTATCTTCCCTTTGAAGATTCGTGTACAAGCTTAATCATTTTATGATTTTGGAATACGATTTAAGTATTAATTAACATTCAATGAATCATGTATATATACACTTCTCAAGACAAATGCACACTGAAAATAGTATAATACTTAAATACACTCACACAACCGTTGAATACACATTCAATGGTCTTATTTCTATTTTTGATAAAAACCGTATATCTTATTCCTATCTATAATAGGAACCATTGCCTTAGATAAATACCCCACATTTGTCATAATTCTTACAAAGGTTCTCAACATTTCCCATAAAATTTCGTTGTGGGTTAATGTGTTGAGAATATAACTTATAAAAAACAATGCTTCCCCCATAACTTTAAACATGAATTTAAAATTATACAAAATTTCTACATTTATTCTTAACCTCTAAAGGATTTATTTTTCCTTTAAAGTAAAATGAGTTTGACACATAAAAGCATGTTCTACTACATTAATGTTTATTTAGACCAACACATGTGTCCATTTAAAAGGTAAATCATTCTTTTCATTCTAATAAAAATTTAGCTCAGATAAGTTTCTCTACCTTTTCAACATTTAATGGTTCATTTCTTATCATTCCATAGTAATACAAATTCACTTGTGATAATTCTTAGCATTAATCTAAAGTTGTATCACGCATACTAATATGCTTTAAATCATTTGAATGTATTCTATGATTATGGACTTTAAAAATATCATAAAATAAAATTTGTAATTTGGTTACTTGCGCTTCTTTGAGTTTACTAGTTGTGGAGTCTTGAGATTCCACTTAAGTCTCTAATGAGACCATATTTGATCCTACCCTTTTTAAAGCAGTTGTGAAATCGCTCAGTTCTGAATATCTTGATCATTTATATGGATTTATGACTTAATTCTACCATCTTTAAAGCAGTTGTTAAGATTGTTATTTATAATTATGTGTTTCTATGTTTTTATCATATTAAAATATGAAAGAAATCATATTTTTGCAATAAAAATTAGACAAATAGAAAATCTACTAATGAAGAAGATGAGCTCCCACTTTTCTACTTATGGTAATGAAGAATGAGCGTTTTCCTCCCAGGATGAAACGGTCTCAACACGCGCAAGAATAACTTCAATGTGAGTGTTCCACAAACCAATTATGTTTGATACTCTCTCTGATTCAATTAGGAATGGATACTATTGTAAATATGTTTTTTCTCTCCTTTTAAAAATAAAGACAAGTCTTGTATGTATAGAAAACAAAGTGTTCTTTCACGAAAAAATGTGTCTTTTTCTTAACAGTTACTTTAGATACATTTGTTTATGAACAACACAACTAATGGTGAATAGTCTCGACCTTTGGTGATGGTTCTGAAAAACAGTCAGTATATAGTGAACAGAGACAAACTTTAGTGACAATTCAGAAAATTCGTCCCAAAAAATTAAATAAAAGTTCCAAATGGGGCACTTTGGAATTAAATTTCGTATTTATCATTTCTCCATTTTTAACAAATGAATATACCACGTAACTCGTTGTGCTACAAGGCGCACATACGTACTTGGTCCTACTACGTTTGATTTGCGGATCCTATTTTTATAATGCCTTAAAGTTGACCAATATATTAATTTGGTAACAAAATCAAATGCATTTAGGGTATTTTTTTATAGCTTACATGTATCATGTTAAACACGGTATGGGCAATATTTTTAAAACTTGTGGATGTATTTGATGCCATATCTGAATTGAGAAAATTAAAGATCTGTCATAATATATCAGCTTTTAATTCCATCCCCCTCCAATTTCCAAAAAAATAGCAACAAGAATAAAACTTATTATTGGTTTAGGTCAAATAATGGATAATCATAGAGGCAAAAACTTTAAAGATAAATTTGTTGGCACAGAATACATGTTGTTGTGTCATCGGTGAACATTAAAGTGATATGTGCACCAATTAATATATTCACCAATGACATGAGCTCAATTATTTAGTGTTTTCAAATTATTTTTCCAAACTCTGTCTCAATTGCATTACCCTTAAACAATTCATCATTTTCATTTTTTTATATAACTAACAATTAAACACACAAGAAAAACAACAACAAATTTTACGCTGTAAAATTTTACTTGACTTATATATACACACACACACACACACACACACACACATTTATTTATGTTCCATATGTTGCTGAGAAGTAGACACCAGAGGGAGCAAAAGGAAGTGGGGCGTGGTGATCCTCTCATCTGATTGGTTGAAACAATTAAATAATAAAAAATAGTTGCAGTGAATTTCACTATTTTTAATATTTTAATCAATCAGGTGAGAGGGTCATCATGATCCACTTTTAAAGTAAGTTTCCAAATTTCAACTCATTAAATAAAGTGTAAGACTCAATATTTCTCATATGATATTATATGCTCTTATTAAAGATGGATGCTATTCATTTAGTTTCACATGTTTTTCCTACATTTTCTCTTTTGTTTGTTCTAAATTATAGTTAAGTATTTTATTTTTTCATTATTAAGATATATAATTAATTATTTTGCAATTCTAAAGGAAAATTTGATTATTTTATATTAAATTTCGACCATCAATATATAATACAACATATATGAGTTTTGTATTTTAGTTGATATAAGGGAATGTCTCGTGCATTTGATGCCAAAACAACATTAAAAGAAATGAAAATAATTTTTCCATAAACACAACGTAACATAAATTAGTGGTGTAATTGTTAGCGTCGTGGAATGATATTTGAATATTTGATAGCTTCTTTCAAATCTTCACCATTTTTTTTAGTTTTGTGTTATACTTATGGTTTGTTTGATTGACGTTACTTTATTTTTCTTGGAAAATACTTATTTTTACTTTTATATTTTTATGGTGCTTGATTTCAAATACACTATATGAAAACAATAGTTAAAATGTGAAAAGTGATCCATAGTTTTATAATTTTTCATGAAAAACATTTCTTACCCACCCTTAATAATTGATTTGAATGGAAAACTTCAAAAGTAAGGCTAAACGAATCTAATATTTTTTCACTCAATTTCAACCTCTCATAAAAATGAATTATTTTTCAATGATTTTCAAACACCTTAATAACTCTTGATTAAAATGTGTTGGCAGCAATAAAATATGCTTTTGCATATTTTTGCCTCTCTAAATTTGATTTCTTACTTGGTGTTAAGTGTCTCAAGAAGTTTCCATGAAAATTAGTAATTAATATCTTGTATGCGAAAAATTAATCAAACTAGGTGTAAACTCGTGCAATGCGCAGGCCAAAGCCAAAGTAAATTAAAAAAGAGAAAAAATAGTAATTCGAACATTTGTGACATGTAGTTAAAATTTACAAACTCAATTATAATCCAAGAAATAGCAAAGCCATTCATCAATTAAATGTAAGGTAGTAGGATTTGAGCGGGCGACTGTAGCGTAATAGACTAATGTGAGGAAGTAAACTAGTGCTGAATAAACCCAAATTACCTACGAGTTTTATAGATTACCAAGAGAGGACCAATTTAAACTTTTCTTAAATTGATAACTATTTGCAAACCGATTTGAGTTTGGAAAGTTATTAAAAGTTCTAATTGTTATTTTTAGTTAAACTAGATGATTAATAAGATAATAATCAATTTAGTTTATTTAGGCGGGTTTCTAAACTTTAATCTTACTTTTTCGATTTAAGTAAGTAAGGCAAAAATTAAAGCACGCTGTGTTTATTTTAAATCGCAAAAACCCTTTCTCGAGAAAAATGACGAACCCTCTACGGTCACCTAGTCTACCAAGTCCACTAAAACAAAATAAAAAAAGGAACGATTCACAAACATGCAACAAGACTCAAAGCAAGATAAATTAGAACAAGCTATTACCTATCTCGACCAAGCTTCTCTTTACTCTGGTTGCTCTTCCGCAATTATCCTCACTATACAACTCTTGTTCACTTTGCTTTCTTCACGTCTCAGCCTCCCCTCTAGCTTCCTTAGCAGAGGTTGCTCAGTGCCTATTGATTCCTGGTAGTGACTAGTGATAGTGCAGTGCTCTTGTGATGTGTCATATTCTATATGAAATACTCACCCTTAATGTTACAACCCGATTGATTTATGCAACAATTTTCTTTCCTAAATATCTTAACAAATTTTATGCTCAAGATCTTTTAAGTCAAGCTATCTTGACTCAGGCTGTTCCAAAATTCTTTTTCTCAAATATTATGGACAATCAGATTTGGAAAAATATGTACACAATATTTTCAGTGCCTAAGTGAGAATAGTGAATAGCGCGTGATGTATAAGTGATGCAAATGATGTAACAATAAATCCTAAAAATTCACTTAAGATCAAGTAATCATATACAGTGTAACAATACACAAATAATATAGGACTGTAAATATGCAAATATATTAAGCACTCAGTCAAATATCACAAAATAGTTTTCAAGAATATTTTTAGATTAAACCTGCTTTAATCTAATATTCTATTAAGTCAAGATTAAACAGCTCGATATCTTAATGTCCAAGGTTCAGTCGAATATCAATTCTGAGTTCTCAAATGGAACAAAATAAGGTCTTGTAAATAAAGTCCAAGTTCAAATATCATTTCAACGGGACAATCCAAATAGTCCTTATGTTACGAATAGGTCCACAAAATGTTAGGCTTAATTATTTAAACCTTGAGTTTGATATACTTTATTACAAACCAACTTTCTTGAATATGTTTAAAACAAAATGCTTTAAAACTAAGATGGATTCAGAACAAAAGAACTATCAAGATAACTAAAATATACAAAACAGATTTGTGTGTGTAGTGTTCAACTTAACACAAAAATCAGATTTAAAAAGTAGATCAAGAAAGATAACTAAAATAGTGCAAATCATGAAAAACTATAAGATTTGTGGTTTTATGTGTGTAGTGTTTTATTTATAAAATATAATCAGTAACAACACAACACAAAATTTAGATCTACAAAATACAGATCTATGTAAAAATATGTAGACAAAAAAAATACTCATAATAGATTTTTAACCTTGAAAAATTAGATATGGAGAGATGTGGTTCTTCTACTATTAAATAGTCAAAATCAACCTCGAGAATCTTTCAAAAATGTTGAGATAAATCAACCTTGTTAATGAAATACACACATAGAAGATAAGTCTTTGATAATGCAAGTGTGTAAACTCTCTATCTCTTTCTCTCAACAATTTAGCAGAGTTTTGACTCAAAAATAATTTTCTCGGATTAAACAAAATGAGACCCCAAGGGCTGTATTTATAGACTTGTGTGGTGTGTGCTAATTGGAGAAAATAAGACACACATGATTGTGCAAAAACAATTTAAGTCCTAGATAAAATGTAATTGTCTGATTGTGAAAGAAACACAAAATGATAGTTTAAAAATTAGACACATTGCATATACAGCTGTAACCAACTAACAATTTTCGATAGCTGCTTTTTAACAAAACGCAAGCGTTTAATAAAATGAGAGACAGATGTATTCCACTTACAAATATTACTATTGGAGTAATAAAGAAAACAACATGTTTATTCGAAGTATAAAATAATTTCGTTTAAAAAAGGAAACCATTTATTGTAAAAGTAAAAAACCGTGGGCAGTTCAAATAGAAACGAGGGAAGGACGACATCTTTTATCAATTGATGAACCCGATAACTTTTAATATGGAAATACACAAATTAGTTAAGGTCACCTTAGGTCAAATCGCATCTATGTGGAAGAATCAATTAGAAACAGTTATTATAACAAACCAAATGAATAGGCAAACCATATTGGTACACGCAAATAGGTATAGGCTACTATATGACCTGCTAAGGTCCAACCACCATCAAGTGTACATGCCAACAATTGATGAACATGCCTACTCATATAACATACTAGGGGTGGCCGTGGGCCGGGCCTGGGCAGGTCCGGTCGGGCTCGGGCCGGGCTTGAAAAATTAAGTGCTATCCCAAGCCCGGTCGGGCCCAGATCGGGCCTTATTATGTAATCCCAAGCCCGTCCAGATTTGAAGGCTCTTTACCCAGTCCCGCCCGATCGGGCCTTGTTATGTTAATTAAAAGATTTTTTTAAAAATTAAAATACCTATTTTTTTATATAAAGACCAATTTTTTTAATTAAAAATCTGTTTTAAACTCCATGTATTACAAAGTCCATATATAAAGTTTTCCACTCTACATGAAAAGACTTGGTATACGTTTTTATATTTATAAAAGTTCCCCCCCCCCTATATATATATATATATATTTTCGGGCCTCGGGCCGGGCCGGGCCTCATCGGGCTTAAGAACTCACGCCCAAGCCCGCCCGAAAAAAAATCGGGCCTATAAAATTTTGCCAGGCCCGCTCTGCAGGCCTATTCACCTTACCCAAGCCCTATTTTTTTATTGGGCGGGCCTCGGGCCTATGGCCACCCCTATAACATACCATTACATATGCAAATTAGTATAAAATATATAACATATACTATATGAATTAAGCAAGTGGCAGGAATCAGAAAAAAAAATACACTAGCGTTTATTAATCAAACAAAGGTTTATTTTAACAAGATTAAATTTGTGAACCCAAATTTATTTAACAAAAATTATTTAAGCTTTAAAAAAAATTCTGAAATTTAATTTTAAGAAAATATTTAATCTTATTATTAAATTCCAAATTAATTTTTAAACTATTTTAAAAATTCTTTTTCGATGATATAATGCATGTCACCTATAGTAATAGTCATCAATAGACATACTGGATAATCACGCAATTCTCTTGAGCTCGTATCCTAAATTTCATCCTAATCGCCTTATAGGATTTACTCAATTAAAATCGGCCCCTATTTATTCTAACCACATAAATATATTTACATATGCTTGCCGAATACTTTTCGTGAATTGGTATATTCGGGATTATATAGAAATTCTTAAAACTGATTAAGGTGCGAGTTATATATTATGTAAGAAAATACTTATAAGTTTAGTATTGTAAGTGTGTGAATACTTATATACTATTACGAATGGGAACATTCGGGTTATTGGCTATCGCTATCAAAGTTCGAAAATTATAGCCATAAAATATTGAGAAGTGATATATATTATATATACGGGAGTTGTTAAAGTATATACATGATATGGTACGAAAATAAATATATTTGTGTGTGATTGGTATATTTGTACTTTAAAGGCTGGTTCCACAGGCTTCCCCGGGCATAGGGATGGACAACCAGATTATATATTTTCTCTAGTGTGATCCAGGGAGGTTGCACAATGTGGGTGAATCCCCCGGCTTGAGGGCTCCGGAGGAGTTGGGTTTGACAGAGGAGATCCTTCGACCTGCGGTACACCTTTCTGTTCTTCTCTTTCTTTCTTTTTTATTTTGGTCATCTCTGATTTGATACTAATTTTTCTTTTCCTTGCAGCAAGTTCGAGTGTCGACCACTTGACTAAGAGACATCAGAGACTGGATATCTTTGGCGACTGCCCATATTCGGGATGTGGTTCTTGTTCCTTCTTGCTTAGTGTCATATGCTTCGTTCGGAGAGGACTCTGGCTCGGGTACTAGTGGTGCATCATCTCGTCGTAAGGGAAAGAGAGCACGTCGCATGGGTGGAAGCTCTTAGAGAGAAAGGTGGGTGAGAGAAAGAGAGAGAATGTGGGTTCGGGCTGAGTCCCGTTGTTTTCGCTTTTTCTTTTTATTTCCTGCAAAATTGATGTAACACAGAAAACAGATAGATGCAATGCAATGGAGTTTTTTATTATCTTTTATTAATGATGAATGAATGCATGCACATGCGCTTTTTACTTTGCTGCTGAGACCGTGAAAAGGAGTATTTTTGGAATTTTTGAAGGAAAGTTTTTTAATTAAAAGGGGAAATTATATAATATTAATTTATTTTTATTGAGTTTTCTATTTTGACAAAAGAGGGAAAAAAAGGGAAATTTCTAAAAATGGGGGGTTACTGATCTGCAAACACCATGTCCTGCCTATCGGTAGTTCAGTCCAGTCCCATCACTTCAAAGCTTTGATTTGTACCCTCTTCAGCCTTTGGTACTTTGTGGGGTAGGACTCCCTTCGATTTCTGCAGGTATTATGTCCCTTGTGAGGGTTCTCAAGTATAAAAAGGGGGTAAGGGTGGAGTTTTTTCATCACACCTTCTCATTCTTACTTACTTGCCCACTATCTCTTAGCCTTGCAAGATGGCTCTCCCTGATAGCATTGAGTTTGCTAACTACCTCGAAGCCTTGGAAGTAATGTGCTCTTATAATGTCGACTATGATGCTTTCAACATGCGTCGAGTCTCCTTGTGGTGCAATCGGCCTATTGAGTGGAACATGCTGATGGCGGCGGTACAATTTTGGTACCCCGAAGACCATGTATTCTGCTTTGGGTTGGATGAAGTTTGTCCTACCTATGAGGAATTTTTTGCCATGTTGGGTATAAATCCCAGTGTTATGGCGGCTTTGCCCGAATTTTCCCGTTCTCCCAAGGATTTGTTGGCTGGGCTTCTTCATATTTTGCCTTCGGCGTCCAGATCACTGGTTGCTAGAGGAATGATCTCCCTCTCGGCGGTGCTGTAGGCCGTGCATTTGCGGGAAGTAGCTGATGCTGGCTATGCTGGAGCCGTTGCTCTGGGCCTGGTTTCCAAATTACTGCTGGTGATTGGGGAACTGTTGGTGGACCCACGACTTGCAGCGATTACTTCATGAATGTCATACCATCGTAATCCTGCGGTGGTGATACTGGCACAGATGCTGAATGGCCTGGATACCTGGAGAGAAGGTCGTTCTGACTTCTTGAGGGGTAGCCCTGTGATTCCGCTCATGTAGTTGTCTGAAAGATTCCGCTTGGTGGTCCCTCTAGAGTATCCTTTGTCGGTTGTACCCAACTTCTTTTCGCGTTACTTCATCCGTGTTATATTGGATATTGCGAGCTGGGAGAATTGGTTTGTGGAGCATGGGGATCTGAATCTGTATTGGTCAGTTCCTTGGTGGGGGCAGTTGCAGCCTGTTCTGGAGCTAGGACAGTACTTATATATGCGACCGGTTGGTCTCAGACAGACCTCTTTTTATTTCCCTTGGCGGCTTCTGTGCCAATTTGTTTGGGCACAGGTCGTTCCACCTCGGACACTAAATTTCTTTCCGGTAGACGTTTTGACCGTGCGCCTGCGCTTAGATGTCTGTGGGAGAATCGGCGTTCGTCGACCCGTCCCTCTTAGTCTGTCGGGAGAGTATGGCATGTCCCTAAAGATTATATGAAGTGGTTGTGGAGGAAAGTAGTCAGCAAGATGTTGGCATTGGAGACTGGACAAAGGTGGTTTATTTTATTTAACACCATAGAAGAGGGCGTTGTGGTCTTTTCGAAGATGGTTCGGGCTCATCGGTCCATTAAGTGTTTACGTCATTCTATTCAGGCAGGGGAAGTTTGGGGAGCCCAAGATGTAGATGTTGAGGGTTCAGGCTCTTCTGGTAGCTGTGTGTAGGACTCTTGGAGAGTTTATTTATGTAATAGGGAATAGGTGTTGGGATTTTATTTGGCTTTTTATGGTAGTAGGGGGAAGGGATTTATCCGTTCCTTTTCTTATGTAATCCGTGTTGTAATTTCTTATTAATGAAATAAGAAAGTTTCTGATCATCTAGCTGTGACTTTCGATGAATTTTGTATTTTTGAATTATCTATACCGATCGCTAAGGCATACATAATCCTTTTGTTCAAGAATTTGTTAGAATGAACTGCTGTTCTCGAAGATAAGAAAAGAATAGTATTTTGTGAAAAAGAAAGGGTCGTGCTCCTGTAAGATGTATGAGCTGCCTACGTACCTCTGGGGGATTTTGAATTTTTTTTTTCTTGAAAAATGGTTTTTTTTGCAGAGGATCAGGCCCACGTAGTTCTTGGTAGAGGGAAATGAGTTTTTTTTTTAAATAGAAGGGTGATGAGAAAAGTCGTTGCGCGCCGAGATTTTGGACTAGGGGTATAATTTCTTGAGACGGTAGCCATCTCTTCCTCATCTAGGTCAGTGAGCATGGCAGCAGCGCTGGATAAGATTTCCTTGACAATGTAGGGGCCGCTCCAATTGGGCTTGAATTTTCCTCTGGGGTATCAGATGGGTTCTATTATCTCCTTGAGGGCTAAATCCCCCTCCTGGACACCGCGGTCCATGACTCTCTTGTTGAATTATCGCGTTATTCGGTGATGGTACCCCTGTATGTAGTAAAGATCTTTCAATATACCTTCATCTAGGAGGGTCAGCTCGTTGAGACGGCTTTGGCACCGGTCTTTTTTAATAACTTTGCTTTCGAGCATGACGCGCAACGAGGGTATTTCCAGCTCCACAGGTAGGACTGCTTCCATGCCATAGACCAGAGAGTAAGGGGTAGCCCCAGTAGAGGTTCAGATTGAGGTTCGTTAGCCCTAGAAGGCGTACGGGATCCAGTCGGCCCAATCCCTATAGCTTTCGGTCATCTTGCTGATGATGGCTTTGAGGTTCTTGTTGGCGGCTTCAACTCCACCATTGGTTGAGGTCGGTAGGGAGAAGATTTGTGTCTCTGAATCCCGTACTCGTTGACTAATTCTATGACTTCTGCTTCGAAGTGCAACCCGTTATCTGACACTAACTCGTGCGGGACCCCATATCGGCAGAAGATATTTTTCTTGAGGAATTTGGCCGCTTTCTTAACGTTTAATACTGCGTATGACTCAGTTTCGACCCATTTGGTGAAGTAATCAATGGAAACTAGGATGAACTCATCTCCTTTTGAAGCCTTTGGTGTAACCTTCCCTATGATGTCGACACCCCAGGTGGAGAACAGCCAGGAAGAGGTCATGTTGTATAATTCTCGCGGAGGCAAGTGTTGAAGACTGGAGAACTATTGGCTTTAGAGGCATCTCTGGACATAGGCGGTGCAATCTTGGGCTATGGTGGTCCAGTAGTAGCCCTGTCGGATGATCTTCTTGACAAGCATGTGATCGTTCATGTGGAGCCCGCATTCCCCGCTGTGGATCTTCAGTATTATTTTCTCAATTTCAGTCCCTGCGATACAGTGTAGATGAGTCCCATCGAAGTTCCTCTTGAGTAGAGCTTTATGACAGATGATGTACTGGGCAGCCAGTCTTCAGAGGGTTGTTCGGTCTTTCTTACTGGAACCCTCGAGATACCTACCATGTTTGAGGAGGCACTAGATATCATAGTACCAACAATCGGCTAGTTCAGGATCTTCGGTAGAGATGAGCTCAATATGATAGTAGTGGGTTGGTTTGTCTTGCTTTTGAACTAGGAAGGGGGTCATTGTTATTCCTTCGGGCATGTCGACCATGGAGGCCAAGGTAGAGAGAGTATCGGCTAGGTTATTCTTTGCTCGAGGTAGGTAATAGAAGGTGATATCTCAGAATTGGGAGGCTAACTCTTCTAAGTGGGCATGGAAGGGTTGGAGCTTTTCGTCCTTGACTTTCCACTTTTTGAGCACTTGACCGATGATGAGGGCAGAATCCCCGTAGACATCAAGGTATTGAATACTTTTCTTGAGAGCAACTTTGAGGCCTACTGTGCATGCCTCGTATTCCGTCATGTTATTGGTGCAAGGGAAATCCAATTTGATGACGATGGGAGTGTGGGAGTCATCAGGGGCGATCAGAAGTATCCCAATGCCATATCACTTTTTATTGGCAGCGCCGTCAAAGAACATTTTCCATCGAAGGTGGTCTTGAGCGGTGTAGAGGATATTTTCATATGGGAATTCGAAGATCCATACATCTACTTCTTCTACGGGGTAATCAACGAGGTAGTCAGAGAAGGATCTTCCTTTAATGGATTTCTGCATGACATACACGATATCGAACTCGGTTAGGAGCATCAACCATCGGTCCATTCGACTGGATAAGGTGGGTTTCTCAACCAGGTATTTGATGGGATCCATTCGGGATACAAGTTTGATGGGGAAGGCGAGCATGTAGTGTCGTAACTTTTAGGTGACCCAGACAAGTGCGTCACACGCCTTTTCCAAAGCAGTGTAGTTGACCTCGTACCCGGCCAGTTACGACTGGTGTAATAGATGGCCCTTTCTTTTCCAGAGTCTTCAAGGTATTGGGCTAGCAAAGCCCCAGTTGCAGTTTCGGTTATGGTTAGGTAGAAGAGTAAAGGGAGACCAGACTGTGGTGGCATGAGTACTGGAGGTTGGGTCAGACATTGTTTGATTCGGTCAAAAGCTTCTTGGCAGGCCTCGTTCCAAACCTTGGTTGAATCCTTTTGGAGGAGCTTGAAGATTGGTTCACAGATGGAGGTTAGTTGGCTAATGAGCCGGTTGATATATTATAATTTCCAAAGAAAACCTCGGACTTCTTTCTTTGTTCGGGCGATGGCATCTCAAGTATGGCCTTCAGCTTTGTAGGATCTGCTTCTATCCCCTTCTCACTGACCATGAATCCCAAGAGTTTTCCCTTTGTAACGCCGAAGACACATTTTTGTGGATTGAGTCTCATCTGATACCGTCGCAGTCGTTCGAAGAACTTCCGAAGAGCGGGAACATGACCTTCTCTAGTTTTGGACTTGATAATCATATCATCCACATAAACCTCAACTTCTTTATAACTTACAATTGTGTACGCGACGCTCAGGTACACCTCCTTGTCCTTGCTCTTAGTCTTTTGGATTACCACATAGGCATTAAGCCTATGTGGCCTACCTCCAGGCCACTCCCCATCTCTTGAAATAAAATAATGCAAGATTATTAAGTAACTCAAAATAAAATAATGTAGAATAACATAAAATTATAATTATAGAAAAATAAAAAACTTTACATCCTGTCCTCCACCTCGGCATAAGACGTCCGCCCGGAGTAGTGCACGTTCGACTTTTTCGCCCGGGTTTCCCTCCTCGATTGGCGAGATGCCAATTGTCTCTCCTCGATCTCATTGCCGATAAAATTTTGCCATTGTGCCAATACGATCGGCTCCTTCGTCGGGAAGGTATCATGCAGTCTGAGAATGGAGTCCTGGGTCTTTTCAAAGTATTGAGCCTACAAATTCTTCTTCCATGTCTTCCATGTCTTATGTTGTTTCCTCAATTACTCCAACATGGAATCGTGGAGTTGTGGAGGCAGGCTGAATTGTTGTTGTCAATCAAGTACAAAACAAAAAAGTAAGTATTAGTTGCTAATAAATATAAATTAAAATTGAAATATAAATATAAATACATTACATGTAGTGTCGTACAAATAGCCAACTTGAGCTCATTTGGCACCTCCCTCCAACTAGTGTACCCCGGGCCAATAATCTTCTTCACCAACTCGAGGGATCTAGCTAATAATCCCATCTTGTTCTCAATGGTTGATCCCAATTTGCCCCATTTTGGGAGCCTAGAGGTCAAGGAGTTGTGACACCTCACCTAATAAAATACCGGGTGATCAATCCTATACCAAATTAAAACACGTGTCTCATATGATTCATTCTCAGCATCACTATCGAAAACCAATTTAATTACTAATAACCTATTAGGCTGTCGTCATTTTTTTTAATCTTTTTAACTAAACCAACCACAAAAGTTAATTAAGTATCAAATCTTGTGGTGAGGTTTTGTAGCTGAAAATCTTTCACAGTGTTGGTACACTCGTGAGTGAGCTAGATAATATCCCACACTTCCTTAGACATGATGCACGTCATGATGCGGCGGAACTCGTCAGGGTTTACTAGATGAGACTACCTGAGTATGGCTAAATTCTGGATTTAATATAGGCTTAAGTAGAGAGCATCGAAAGCTTGGCGTAGGCAACTAGACAAGACATAATTACACAAAATCTTGGCAAAAATTAAGTCCAAATAGATGAAGGTTTGAATAGGTACAACATAAAAAACAAACCCTAGTAGTGCTCTATATAGGTACCTTCAAGATTATCACTTGTGAATATCTATCAAATACCTTTTTTCCTCTCTAGAAAATATATTCTCCTAAGCAATTCATCAAATGCCTTCAGTGCACTATAAGGGAGCCAATATGATTCATTTCTTTTTACATTGGTACATACCCCAAATTTGATTACTACAAAAATAGAGAAGCCATTTTTCAAGAAACTCAATCACTTCAAACTCCCTCTATTTGGTTACCAAAACAGAGATAAACCAATACTAATTTTCTTTTCATATCTTAAAAAGTTTACAAACCTTGTTGTTTTTTGTTACACATTAATACTCCAGTGTCAACACAAATCAATTTGTAAAAAAAAACTTAAAACATCTCTAAGCCTCCATCCTCCCTCGCTTTCTATTCCGTCTCTTAGTATTATGTATGACAGGATGGCTTCTGTGTTACAAAAAAAATCTTAAAATCCACATCGCAGATACCTACTCTGGAGCAATATGCGTTGGTGAAGATGTAAAATCTAAACCAACCTTTATCTAATCTATGATGTAATATAAGAAAAAAAATTGTTGTCTAACAATCATAATAAAAAAAAATTATTTTCTAACAAACAAAATCAAAACCCAAATCTGGTATGTAATATTTCATAGTCAAAAGCTTCAAACAAACGTAATTTATATTTAGATATTTTTGGATTATGTTTTTATCATGATTGAGATTGAAATGTTACCAGTGGTTTTATAGGTGTGTGGATGGTTACAAAGTACGAAGAGAAATAGGTGGAAGAAGAATTAGGGTTTTTCTATGAGGCTCTATTTTTGTAATGAATGAAGAGGTAACCTTTTATATGCTATAAAAAAGAAAATTAAATCTACACCTATAATACAACTTCATAAAGAAGAAAATAAAAATGACTCTTACTCTTTGAAATGAAAGAGGCGAATGAGATCAAAGTGCACAAAAAATAGTTTGAAAAAAAGAATACTAAAAATAAATGTAAGATGGATAATTGTTCTAATGTAGAGATGATGCGAGAGAGAGAGAGAGAGAGAGAGAGAGAGAGAGTCATAAAAAGAGGAAGGACACTTACCAGGTGGATAGCCTAATTGGTTCTCAACATTTACTCTTGTTTTACATTTTATAATATTACTAGATGTAAACCTGCACGATGCGCGGGCAAGGCAATACCAAACACATAAAAATTGTATGAAGAAGTATAATATCGATCAATTAATATACACTCTGAGTAATCAAATCTGAAATAGAAAAACAAAATATTCATTTTCACTCTCATTACAACACAAATAGCATTATATGCTATAGGTTAATTCCGTAAAAAAAATATTTAAAAACTTAGAGCCCCACTTCGGCTTGAGACACTCCTATCCACCAGGCATTTCTTTTGTCCCTGCAATTGATGAATTGTGTAATTTTTACTAAGTCAGGGTTGAACAAATAAAAATATAGATTTGAGAACTCCAAAATCATTTAGATATGAAAAAAATGACTAAATGAAAACAAAACCTCAAACATGATTTTCATAGTTCAGAACCAAACCTCAAAAAATAGGACCATCTCCACCATATCCAACAGTAACACCAATGTGTAAACCAGATATATATGAACCATAATGTTTAAATTAAACCATAATGTTTGCTCCTGTTACATAAAAGATTATGCACAGAGACAATTATACATATATAGTAAATAATGTAATTTAATAAACAAAAACAATATCTAAGTGGAATTGGTCTTTGAATACATATTTATTGACCATTGCTCTAGATATATATTGGTTGGCATCATTATACATATCAAAATATACCCAATAAACACTACTCCAATTACTCCCAAAATATACCAATTAAATAAAAGTAATAGCTATAAACAAAGGTGAACAGAGAAGAAGAAAAATCAAGAACTAAAAATTTCAACAAAATTCATTTTAAGTGAGAACCACCAATTAGATCCTCCTCTGGTTATATTTGGATATTGTCAAATATAAATATAGAGAAAGGCGTGTTGAAAATTATTTTTTTCCTTTTATTTATTTATTAAAAAAACTTTTTGTTATATATATAAAAGTTAGAGAGAGTGTTTTGGTAAAGTTGTTTGGGAAGACTATTGAGATGAGGATACAATTGATAAAATTAATATCTCTTAAGCATATTAATTTGGACGGATCTGTAATGGTTTTAAAATATTGAAAACCATATTGACGTAAATCCATCTGAGTGATGTAGAAATCTTGAAACCATCTATAAATTTGTTTTGTTCTCCTTCAATTGCACTAAGCAACAAATACAACCTCTTTAAAAAAAAATCTTCTTTGCCCCTTTTTTTTCTCATTTTCTTTGAGATATACCCAGGCTTCACATTGGTGTTCTTGCCCCCCCCCCCCCCCCCCCCCAATTCCTACCCAAACTCCCCACCCACCCACCTAAAAGAAGTTGTTTCTTTTGGTCATTACTTATAAACTCGTAAGGAAAAATAAAAAGGAAACTACTGTAATGCCATTACAAACAACATGTTTAGGTATTAATATATAAGAAGATAATATATACACTTCCTCTTCATATCTCTATAATTTTACACACTAAAACATAGCGCAAGGACATGTAAATCCAATCACATATAATTATGAAACTATAAACATATGTGTGTGTGAGAGAGATAAGTGATAGGTATAGAGAGTGATTATTAAACTAGAATTAACAAAGAGAAGAGTAGGGTCATTTACAGGAACAACGTGACTGTACTTCCAATTAGCGTGTCGTTTCCCTTTAAAAAAAGTCGATAAATGTGTCCCTCACCTTGTAATCTGTCCATTCCCTTTCTGCCATCTGCGAACCCATATTCCTAAACTTAATCGGAGAAGGGGTCTAACATGACTGCAAACCCTAATGAGCGTCCTAATACCAGATGAAAGTAAAGAAACAGGTGTTTTACGGAATGGTAATGACCTCAACAAATTATTTGTGTTGTAAACCCTCATCCATCTTCAAATCTATTTTTCTATATTAATTAGATCCTCCTCTGATGAGTAATGGATGATGAAGGAATGGGATATTTATGGAGTTAAATTGGAGGGTCACCGAGCAACGGAGGGGTGGGGGAGAGTGAATGACAAATAGAGAGGGGAGTTAGAACGTGTGGTTAATGCTAAGAGGGTTGAGAGGTAAATAAAAGGACATACAGGAGTGAAAAGGGCATGAGGGAAAAAAAGAGGGCAGTGCCACATGGCAACCTCAATGAGAAGAAGAATTAAAAGCATCTATCTATCTCTTAATACTATAAAATGTAAAACAAGTCATTTATTATGCTTTTCAATTAGCCTATCCACGTGGCACCTAATATTTATTTGATGTTTCTTCCGTCTCTTTCTCCATGTTTCTTCCGTCTCTCTCTCTTAATTTTGATAAAATACACTTTTGGGGAAGCCAAAATTTTGTGATTCATTCATCTCTTCCAAGTCTTACATCTCCCACATCCCATATCCCACTTCCGTCTGTTCACTTCGGTCGAATCAAGGTTGCCTCAAATTCATCGCCATCCCACACCATCTTATATTTATTTGGAGATTTGGCTGTTACAATGTCTCCTGATTTGCAACGATAACGAGATTGTGTTTTTCAAGAGGATTTCTCTGAAAGGAATTATTGTCGGCACCCATCAAGGTATTTAACTATTTGGAATGCATATTTGATGTTTCATTAAATGTGTATGAGAAAGTCTGCGATTGTTATATATTCATTTGGATTTGGATTTGAAGTTATTTATCTGTTTGTAATGCATATTTGTTGTTTGATTAAATGTGTATGTATGAGAAAATAATTTTAGTGATTTCATTTTTCATATATTTGAAGTTTGAAACTGTATTTGGGTGCGAATATGATGTTGGATAGTAAAAAAAAGGGTTTTAAATCTTCAAAATCCACACGAGAAAGAGGGAGAAAGTGATCTAACTGGTATATACAAACTAGATTCCTAAAATTTTGCCTTATTCCATATTGTTTGTGCTAGAGATGGTACGGGGTAGGTAGCGGGAGTAGCTTTGTTTTTATGGGTTAGGAACGGTTGATATGGGATTTGGGTTTGGGTAATGGATTGCTGGTGGGTTGTAATGCAGGTGGTTTTGGGTGAGGTTATAGTGATGGATTGTTAGCACATGTTGAGTGTGTTGTTTGAGAATTTGTTTGTAAGAGTGAATATTTATATATTTCCATATGGATATCCATATATTTCCATATGGATATTCATATATTTCCACATATTTCTTTGGGTAATGGATCCTCTTTCACGTGTATTTTTTCCAACAATTTATATTTTGTTTGAGAATTTTCGTGGTTTTGGTTTTTTGGTTTGGTCTTTTTCTTGTAAGGTTTTTTGTGTGTTAGGATTTTCTTGCTGGTTTGGGAATCTTATGTACCTCTGTTATATCATATCCATCTCGCTAGAGAGAGATGATGAAAACTGTTTGTTAAATTAATAAAAAAAGTATAGTTTTTTTTAAATAGCACAAATTTATTTTTTAACAGAAAATGTCTAATAATGTATAGTTGTTTGCAATAAAAACATTTTTTTTTTATATAAAAACAGTTTTCCAATGAAAACATCTGTTTATAAATAAAAAATAGTTTTTTTTATATAGACAAAACAGTATTTTTTTAATAAAAAATTATAAAAATAATTTTTATTTAAAATAACACCTCTTAAAATAGTGAAAATAGTTTTTATAAAATAAATGTGTACGACATGATTTGAAGTAATATCATATAGACTATTTATACACAAAATGTTTACTTGCTAACATCATATTATTTTTCCATTTTAGCCAATAAATCAAGTTTCAAACAAATTACTTTTCTCCTTTCCTAACAACAAACATTCATAAGTTGTTGATTTAAATAACTAATCATATGACAAGATTCTGAAATTTAATTACAACATTCACTTAGTGAAAAAAATAAAAATAGCGAAACGACATGAGATTGAGCACGTACTACCGAATAGTGAGATTTCTTCCTTTATGCTTTCTTCGTATCCCAAATTCTCCTCATTAATGACATTATTACAATCAAAAAGTTAAAACAGATTCAAACTTTTTTTCCAAATGCATTCCAAATTTCTTATCCCAAAGTTGTACCAAAGATGAGGATGTTCGCATATACCAAAGAATATTCTGTATACAGCTGAAGATTTGGGAGCTACTGATCGAATGCCAAGCTCAAACTCTAAAATTTAGACTGAAAAAAATTGTTTTGAGATTGTGTTTACAGCAACACAGACTGAAAAAAATAAAAATAGCGAAACGGCATGAGATTGAGCATGTACTACCGAATAGTGAGAGATTGCCGAAAATTATATTAATATCACATATAGATTAATATAATTTGTGTCCTTTGGAGGTTGCTAGATGCTTTAGGGTTTCTCTCCATGGTTCAATTTACATACCACCATCTGATCTGTTTTTCTTGATTTGTTTTTCACCTGTATGAATGATTTTCCTCTGTTATGATATATTCATTTCCCTCTTCAAACGAATCGACTTAAGATGAATAAATTAGTCTATGACATAATATGTTGAAAAATACATATTTTGCTCCTCTTTAGTAATGTTAACAATATAAAATTCGTCTTTCAAATTCCAATTACAATAGTATGCATCGTATGTAATAAACAAGAAATATTTTGATAAAGTTGAGTTGTATTGTTCCATATTCTATGTTGCAGTGATTTTATTTGGAGCATACTCTTTCTGGCTTTGGACCGTCATTCAGAATAAGGTATTTTCCATTGCCCTTAAATTCTATTTATTGTTATATTTTTAAGAAAGGAAACGTATATTTAAAGACAACTACATCGTCAAGCGCATGCTCATATTTAAACATGATATTTTGATTATATATTTTGTTGATATTTATGATTTCTTTGAAATGACACAATGAAGTTTGTCTCTCTAGCCGTAAGGATACTACGATGTGGCTATACATTGGTAAATCACCCCCGTCAATGGCTATACATTAACGGTCATTACATAAAGCACCTTCATTTGATATTTGAACTCTTTATCAATGTTTCACTCGATTGTTGTTGTAACACTTTTAGAGGAGTTATGCCAATGTACATCGTACGCTATCTACTTTAAAATTGTTTATTGATTGGTAATATGTTTGTGTTTTTTTAGTTATTTAAATAATTGAATGATAGTTCAGTGTTATTGTCAATTATGTATTAAAAAAATATCAGTTAATTGTTTTTATTTTACTTATGAAATGTTAATTTCATCTTCTCTATCAATTTTTCATTTCTCCCAATGTTGACATGTTAAATGTCAATTTCTGGTAGGGCCTTCAATTAGTTGTGTAAAATATATCTTGATTGCAAACTTCTTCGGAGTATATTACGAAGTAACCCATCCAATTCTTTTTATGTTAAAATCAATAATACTTTGGTTTTCTCCATCAAATTAAAAAAGGAATGACTTTATCTTCTTATCTGCAAATATCAGACAAATAGATAGAGAAACAATGATATAAAATGATGTCTCTATGTCGTGTTATATATATATTTATCATGATATTATTCAACCAATATAAACATAATTGGTATTTTCGTTCAAATTAGATGGATCCTGCATATCAATCCCGCATTGTAAGATCCCGTCGTAGGTTGATTATGTTTCGTAAACGATCAAGTAACGTACGTCGTACGTCAACGCCAAGTATTGGTTTAAGTAATATGCCTAATAATCTTCATCCCTCGATTGAAGACATGTCTTCCATTCAGCATCTTTGTTTTAATGCTGACAATGTAAAGAATCAAGGCAATGCAACCCCAAATAAACGGAAGACAATTACGTCTAGAACAAAAGTGCTAGAAAATGGAGATGTAATGACAACAACGTTTGCTGATGACTCATCAAATGTGATTAACCATCCAAGTAACTATTGTGGATATAGCATTAACTTTGTAAACCATGCTTTGGAATCATTCCATGCTGTAACTGGATCAGGTAAGTCATTTATTAACTGTACATAATCGTAACACGCATATATATTAGAAAGAAATATATATTTTCTTGTAATATAATTAATGCCAATTATATGAAATGTAGGAAATATAGGTGATACAACACCAACAGAGCATCCGACTCGAACTAAGGATCATTTAAATATCATTTTGAAAAGTAAGTATGATATTCGTAAGCGTTCATTGAAATAACTCATAACAACTTATGTATTTACTTCTATTATGGTGTAACAAATTCCAAAATTTAACAAATTTATAGGAAAGTTTAAAGAAGCATGGGATTTTGGTGGTCCAAGCGCCGTTTGTGACAATTGTAGTGCAATTCTATGGTATGAGGAGAGAATTGATAAGAATTGTACTCCTGCGTGTCCTAAATTCTCATTGTGTTGCCAACAAGGAAAGATCATCTTACCCATTATAAAAAGATCACCACATATTTTGAACGATCTATTGAATTATGAAATGATTGTGGTTCATCTAAATTCAAAGAAAACATTAGAGCATACAATTCCATGTTTGCGTTTACCTCCACTGGCGCTAAAGTTGATAATCAAATAAATAATGGATTCGGTCCCTATGTTTATCGTATTAGTGGAGAAAACCATCATTTGCTCGGTTCTTTGGTTCCAGTTGAAGGTCAATGCCCAAAATTTGCACAACTTTATATTTATGACACGGAGAATGAATTCAGGAATAGAATGAATTCTTTAGGAGGAGATAGATCGAAATCAAAGTTGGATCTTCAAGTTATTTCAAAATTAGTATCAATGCTTGATGAGCACAATGAGATTGCTAAAGTTTTTCGAATGGCACGTGAACGTTTTGAGAATTCAAATGTCATGCCTGTGAGAATAAGGTTGATTAAAAATCGTTCAAAAGACCCATCGGTTTACAATTTGCCTACTGCTTCCGAAATAGCCGCACTCATTGTTGGTGATTTTACTGAGGATAATGTTATGAGAGATATTATTGTTAACCATAAGTCAAATGGGTTGCAAAGAATTAGCGATATTCATCCATCCTTCATGGCTATGCAATACCCATTGTTATTCCCATATGGTGAAGATGGCTACCAACTGGGTGTAACTTATAGTAGAAACAATGGGAAACGTAAGACTAAATAAAATTTCTTAACTATGAGAGAATATTACGGCTACCGTCTGCACCAAAGAACAAATGAAGCTACCACCATTTTACGTTCCGGAAGACTTTTTCAACAATATGTTGTCGATGCATATACATGCATTGAACATGAAAGGTTGAGGTGGATTAGAAACAACCAACCACAATTAAGGGCTGAGCTATATAAAGGATTGAAAGATGTTGTCCTTAAAGGAGATTCAATGCCTTCGTCTGTAGGAAAACGTATTGCCCTTCCATCAAGTTTCACTGGGGGTCCACGTTATATGGCTCAAAATTTCCAAGACGCAATGGATATTTGTAGATTCTTTGGTAATCCAGATCTATTTATCACCTTCACGGCTAATCCTAAATGGCCCGAAATCACAAGGTTTCTTAATATGATTCCTGGACAAAAGCCTGAGGATAGGCCAGTTATTATCACAAGAGTTTTTAAAATAAAACTTGATGCTCTAATGAAGGATTTAGTTAAAGGAAAACACTTTGGGAAAGTAATGGCAGGTACGTATCTCATATTTTATAATTAATGATTGTAAATTACAAATCATTTTATTTTATTTTCTAACCTTTTATAATATGTCAACAGCTATAACAACGTTTATATTTTATGACAGCTATCTACACAATTGAATTCCAAAAAAGGGGATTGCCACACGCCCACATCCTGCTATTCCTACATGCAGATGCAAAACAACCAACATCATATGATATTGATAACATTATTTCATCTGAGTTACCTGATTGTATTAGCGACCCAGTTGCCTACGCATCTGTTTCCCAGTTCATGATGCATGGACCCTGCAGGCACGCAAATCCCCGTTCCCCTTGTATGGCAGACGGATGTTGCTCCAAAAAATTCCCCAAAAAATTCACAACCATTACCAAATTTGATGATAATGGTTTCCCAATATATAGACGGAGAGATGATGGGAGATTTGTAGAAAAGATGGGAGTCAAACTTGATAATAGATTTGTTGTTCCACACAATATTGACTTAGTCGTCAAATACCAAGCTCACATTAATGTGGAATGGTGCAATAAATCAAGGGCAATTAAATATCTTTTCAAGTACATAAATAAAGGACCAGACAGAACCACAATGGAGCTCACGCAATCAATTGTCCGTACTGATAATGATTGTAACAACGAAATCTTAGACGTTGATGAAATTAAAACATTCCTCGATTGTCGTTACTTATCTGCATGTGAAGCTTGCTGGAGAATTAATCAGTTTCACGTACAATATCTAAGCATCGGTGTTGAGCGATTAAGTTTCCATCTGCCGGATGAGCAGGTTGTCACTTTTAAAGATTCTGACAATCTGAATACTGTGATTGATAGGATAGTTGTTGAGAAGACTATGTTTACACAATGGATGACCACAAATTGCATCCATGAGGATGCAAGGGAGTTAAACTGTGCTGAATTTTCTTCAAAATGGGTTTGGGACTCAACGGCAAAGGAATAGTCTAGAAGGAAAAATTTAGGCACATGCTTAGGTCGTATAGTATATGCTCATCCGGCATCTGGTGAGAGATTTTACCTTCGTATGCTCTTAAACGTTGTCCGCGGAGCAAGGAATTACGATGAGGTCAAGATGGTTAATGGTATTGTTTATCCAACATGCAAAGAAGCATGTTATGCTCTCGGCATGTTAGAAGATGACAAAGAATGGCACAACGCACTAGATCAGGCATCCCAATGGGCTACGGGTAATCAATTGCGTGACCTATTTGCTGTAATGCTTCTTTTTTGCGAAATTGCGGATCCAAAAAGACTTTGGGATGACAACTGGGAGATTCTATCAGAAGATTTGCTTCATCGCCAAAGAAAAATCTTATGCCTACCTGATCTTATTCTTAGTGAAAATCAATTAAAGAATTATGCCCTTCACGAAATTGATAATATTTTAAACAAAAATGGGAAAAGCCTAAAAGATTTCTCGCCGATACCACTTCCCGATGCTACAATGATTCAAGAAAAGAATAATAGGCTTTTAAGACAGGAACTTTCTTACGATGCAAATTCTTTGGCACGAGATCATACTAACATGTTCAATGCACTGAATGATGAACAATTAGATGTTTATAATCATGTTATACGATCCGTCAAAGAAAACAAAGGAGGCTTTTACTTCGTAAATGGGGCAGGTGGCACGGGTAAAACATTTTTGTACAAAACAATTCTTGCACGCTTGCGTTCAGAAGGAAAAGTTGTTCTCGCAGTTGCATCTTCAGGTATTGCATCATTGTTGCTACCCGGTGGAAGAACTGCTCATTCAAGATTTAAGATTCCCATTGATATTCACGCCGAATCAACATGCGATATTCATCAACGGACTCATCTTGCAGAGCTCATTAGGAAAACAGCCCTAATTATTTGGGGTGAGGATCCTATGAACCACCGTCATTGTTTTGAAGCTGTTGACAGAACATTAAGAGACATAATGCGATTCAATGATGAAAAATATTTTGAAAAGCCTTTTGGTGGAATTACAATTCTTTGGGGCGGTGATTTTCGTCAAACTTTACCATTTGTTGTTCATAAGGGAAGCAGAGAAGAAATTGTAAATGCATCAATTAACAAATCAAAGTTGTGGAGTTTGTGCCATGTATTCAACCTATCGAAGAACATGCGGATACAAGATTCAACTTCATTTAGAGATTGGGTCCTAGCACTAGGTGACGGGAAATTACAGACAGAATCATTTGAAGATGACGAATTTCCATCGTGGGTAAAAATCCCAAATGCCAACCTTATACCACATTCCGATAACCCAATTGCTGATATTGTTTCAAGTGCATACCCCGATTTGGTCAGGAGATACAGTGATCCAGAATACATTAAGGGTCGTGCTATTCTAACTCCAACAAACCATATGGTTGACACCATTAATGCCTACGTACTAAATGTCATTCCCAGAGATGCGACAACTTATTTCAGCTCAGACTCAATATCTAAGGCTGCTGGGGACATTCGTGACCAAGATGTGCTTTTTCTTGTTGAATTTTTAAATAGCTTAAACTTTGCTGGTCTCCCAAGCCATAACTTGGAGCTAAAGATAGGTTCGCCTATTATGCTAATGAGAAACATAAATCAAAGTGCTGGCCTTTGCAATGGCACAAGATTAATCATTACACAGTTATCTCCATTGTTCATAGAGACTATAATTATCACAGGATCTAATATAGGCGCAAAAGTATTTATTCCACGAATAATTATGTCTGCAACGGACTCCAAATGGCCTTTTATTCTCAAAAGACGCCAATTTCCAGTTCGTCTTACTTTCTCCATGACAATCAACAAAAGCCAAGGGAAAACTCTCGATCAAGTTTTAATATACTTACCGAAGCCTATTTTCAGTCACGATCAACTCTATGTCGCTATATCTAGAGTAACTTCAAGCAGCGGCCTAAAATTATTCATAAAAAATGATTACCAAATTGATAGACATTTGACAAAAAATGTTGTGTACGATGAGGTTCTATCATCTATAACTATAGGTATATTTGCGTAATTCGCAAAAGTTATAATATAGTTAATCCTTTTACTTATGATTTAAATCCCTTTATTCATATAACTAATATGTATTCTCTCATAAAAAAATTCAGGACCATGAAAGAAGTGACAAGACTTGAAGATCTTTCACTAGGCAGAGATGATTGGACCATCTTCGTACGTGTGATTCGAAAATGGGAATCCAAGACTCGAACTGGCGATAATCCAAAAATATCTGATGACTTTCTCTTAGTTGATGACCAGGTAGATCATTTAGACATTTAAGTTTTATTATTCTTTTCTCACTCAAAATATCCTATTTTTAATAAATATTTATCATTTATTAAAATAGATTTTTTTAATTACACAGGGTGATTCAATACATGCAGTTTTGCGCAAATACTTATTTGGCAAATTCGTCAATTCACTAGATGTTGGAAAAGTCTACACAATAACCAATTTCAGAGTCATGGATACTAAGCATAGCTATAGGGTCTCCACCCACAATCTAATGATTGAATTCATTCCATCTTCAAAATTTATACATTCTGAAGGTGACAATTTAATTCTTCCAAAATATCACTTCCAATTTCTGGAATTTGATGAATTGAGATCTAAATTGAGCAATGACACATATCTAATAGGTATTTTATATTCATTACTCATTACACAATTAACAATAATCCTTTAATTCTATTTGAATAAATTTACTCACTATTTATTTCATTAGATGTGTTCGGCCTTTTGACTTCTATATCACCTATTGAGGATCAACCGGTTAGGGGATCCATAGTAAAGAAAAGGGTTTTGAAGCTTGAAAATCAAAGGTCGTTCCTTCATATTTCCAAACTATTAACTTCGTTCATTTCAAATATATGCTATTCATGAGACCTTAACCACATACGCTATTATACAGTGGGGAAAGAATTTTCGTGACTCTGTGGGCCGAACAAACGGCACTAATAACTGAAGAGATATGCCAGAATTTAACTGCCCATTTGATTGTGGCCATTACATCCACTACGGTGAAACAATTTAGAGGTAATTGAAAATTATTTTTAGTAATATCATATTTTTATATATTTACGATTTCAAACAATACATTTTAATATTCATACAACTTTTATTCCATAGGTGATTACTCATTGTCAGCAACAAATGCATCCAAAGTCTACATAAATCCTGATGTTCAATGCATTCAAGAATTTATGACCAAGTAAGACTTTTTGGACAATAACATATGTATTTTATCACTCCTGTTAGCACAAACTGCATTGAGATTCCATTGAGCAGCAATTTCACCGGATGCATACATTGTCATTGTTTTGAAATGACACAACACTCATACATATTGATTCAATTCTGTTGAAACGCCCTGAGCCCTATACATATTCATTTTTGTCCAACATAACATCTGTGAATGTTCATTCCACCTACTCTCAAATTGATTTTAAGTATTCAGCCAAAAAAAAATAATCAGTGATACGCAGTGATTGTGGTGAGGTTGCCTATGGCATCAGGTAAGGGAGGCTAAGGAAGGGTAGTAGGAAGATGGCTGCGTGTGACTATGATTATACGTAGTGGGATATGCGGTATGGGGTTTTAGGCAACTGAAAGGGCCATTGCAATGGGGGTAGATGATGCGTGGGGAGTGTGGAGTAATCAAATAATCCTGTTAGTACAAACTGCATTGAGTACACACTGCATTGAGGTTCCATTGATCGACAATTTGACCAGATGCATACATTGTCGTTGTTTTTAAATGCCACAACACCCATACATATTATGAATATTGAACCTGCAATCCTATTAATGGTGAACTCTATACCCAAATATGTTGATGTAACTCGCAGTCTTCTTGAGTTTTTGTTCCTTTTAGTGGCTAACTACGATGTTCAGAGAAAGGAAATATTAGTTAAGGATGTATCATCAGCTCTAGAAGTGCTTGTAAGAAAAGGTGTGATCCAATCTCTTAATGTTTTGATTTTTTGTCATAAGCTCTCTCCCTTTCTTAGATAGAGGCTTGGGAAGTTGTGGTGAGTTGTGAAAAAGAGTGCTTCCTATGAACTTTAGCTAGCTCAAGTCTCCTGCCCCTAGAATATGCAAATTTCGTCCAGTGTAGAATCGGAGGGTGAGCTGAGGGTAGCTGCATGCACCCAGTTCTTAAGAACAATTCTCTAAAGAGTGATCAACTTATATATGAACTTGGCAGTAAGGAACAGTTGCCATTAACTCCTCTTTGTTGGTGACGAATTTTAGTGAGCAAGGAGAAAAGTTTGCCAAAATGTTCTCTTGTAAGCATATGTGCATTTTTTTAAAACTCTCTCCCCCTTTCCTCCCTCTCCTCCCTCGCGTTGTCATCCACAGATTTGAATTAACACGGCGTTTATTACCCAATTGTAAGCTTCGAGAGAAATGGCTTTTATGTTTCCCGTACATCGTTCGAAGCCCTCAACTTTTGGGGCATAAGCAACGGCGTACAGATCTTCAACTATGAGATGCCTCGATTAGTGTGAAAGCTACTACTTCAAATCTTTGTTAAGTTTCTCAGCCATATACCATAGACAGTAACCATGGTAGTACTCATCAGAATATATATCACATAATGACTCTTTCAGCCCCTTTTGAAAATCTGCAACGAAAGTGATTTGTCGAGACGTTGAGACTGTGGATTTCAGTTCCGATGCGAACCAGTGCCAGTTGTCATCAGTCTAATCATCCACCACAGTGAAACACACGAGAATAACATCATTATCCCCATCTGCAGTTGTTGCAACAAATAAAACCCATTGATATTTCAAGTTATGCGGAGTACTGTCGAGGAAAATAAGAGGGCGGAAAAACGATTAGTTCAGATTCTTCTATCACAAACACATGATCTACTTATGATAAAGGTGGTATTGGGATGACGAATATGAAGACTAATAATCAAACAGCTCTGATGAAAAACCTATGGCATTATTCAATCTGATTTACTGTATGTCAACTTTAATAAAGTTAAATTCAACTTGAAGTCTCCAAAATGCACCTGTTATAAACCACCCTCTATATGGACAGACTTCAAGCACGTGCTATCACATCAATTTCAATGCTAAATTTTGAATTGTATTTTAGGGGAATACACAATTGTTATTAGCTAGCTGGTTGGGAAATGTAATTATGTAGTATTTTAATCTGTACATGACAATTGAAGGCATTAATAAAAGTCTAATTGTCTCATTACATTACAAATCATTGTTCTCTTCTTAAATATCCAATTCCAATCTCCGTATCCAACAACAAATTATCTGAATTGGTCCCCCAAACCACTGGAAATCGGTGGCTTAAAAATTCCATTTCATAATTCTCCCATCCCAAAACACCGGTTGCTTTGTGTAAATTTCTATGGAAAAAATTCATACCATGTATACTACATACTACCATCTACTAATTTCTTAACAAAAATATTACAACTTCTTATCGTTTCTCATTCCAACTATAACAGTTTAGGCGGGTTGTCAGTTGACAAACAATGGTCCATGCATTACTTTTTCTTTTTTTCTTTTTTCGGTTTACTCACAATATTATAATTCTGTTTACAGATTTTTTTACAAATCGTATTGGCTTTATTCACATCTAACATATTACCTGTTTATCTTTATGATATATATACAGAATGAAGAATGATAATCGTTCTTTCACCATGACGACTGATCCAACCACAAACAAGAATTCACAAATTCAGATTGAAGGAGAATCTAAATCCATTGAAGATATCTTATCACTTCGTTCCGACTCTCCAAATGAGGTATCCCCTTTTAAATATACATTTCCTTTGTCTCCTTCATTATCTAATTTTAATATAAATATTATATATTTCACAGGTTATATATGTCACTTGCAACGCAAGAATCACAGGTGTAGACGAAAACGGTGGTTGGTATTATGCAGCATGCAATCACTGCAACAAGAAACTTAAACATTATATCACTTCTTTCTATTGTGAAACATGCAACACAGACAAACTTATTCCTTCTCCAAGGTATTTTATTCGTACACCTTATTTTCATTCAGTGTTGTACACATCAATTTTCTCAATTATATACTTCTACATAAATAGGTACAAAATTCAAATCTCAGTCAAAGACCAGACAACTACCACCACATTCGTACTCTTTAACAAAGAAGCGGAATCTTTAATCAATGTCCAATGTTCTGAGCTTGCAAATATTAATCATGACATTTCCGTAAGTTGTTCATAATAATTTTACTATTTTATCAATACATTCATTTTACCCATTCTTTTTCAAAAATAATATATTTACTATTTTCCACAGGTACCAAAAGATCCACTTTGACTAGCAATCACAAGGATCATCGGCACCTCTCACAAATTCCGCGTGAAGCTCAATAACTACAACTTAGTACGTGGCTATGAAAACTTCATTGTGTCAACCATTTTGAAAGATTCTTCGGACGGAAATATTTCAATGCCTAACCACAACATTGAAAAGGTATTTTTGAGATACTCAATAATAATTTTATATTTATATTATAATCTCATTTATTACCCTAATCATATCTCATTTACATAATAGGAAACAAATCCAGTCTCAACAACACAAGAATCAATCATTATCACAGACAATGACAATTCCTCTCATGGAAATGATGCAGAAAGAGAAGTTAACCCAAAACGAAAGCATCCTTCAAGGTATTGGCGATTGTTGATACCAAAATTAATATGCTGATGTGGACGAATAATACGAAGACACGTGTCAATCTACGTGGCACGATAGCAGCGAGGAAGTTCATTTCCCGACCAACCATGCTTCTTTCCGAGCAACGAGGATACACCGAGGTACTCTAGTTCTCCGAGGAACTCCTGATCAGCGAATAGCTATGGCGGTCCGAGCTGCACCTCGGTCGTATCATTAATTGCCAGATAATCAACAGTTCATATATTCATTGAATGCTTATATTCTTGACGCGCACGCTGCATTAAATGTATTACCCTTTCACATGTATATCATTTAATGTATCGAACCTTTCATGTACAGCCTCAAAGCTATAAATACCTTGTATCAAACCCATTCAAGGGGACCGGAATTTCTTGAGAGAACTTGTAATCAAGAATTCTGCAAACACTCTGCAATAACATAACAGTGGACGTAGGCTTTATTCCTAGCCGAACCACTTTAAAAATCTTTGTCTTATTTATTTATCTGTGATTGAATAATTAGAGCAATCTAGTTTTTTACATCAACAGATTGGCGCCGTCTGTGGGAAATGACTGTTACTATCGTTTTTCGCAAAAATCATTTGTTATCAATGGCAGATAATCCAGAATCCAGTAATCGAAATGCTAGAAATGCTGGAAATTCTCCAAATCCATCTGCAACTCCAGATCTGGCTGGAATTATGACAAATCTGGCTCAAGGACAAACCGCCATGCAAGAATCTATGAGGCAACTCATTCAAACTCTTCAAGGCGGTGCACCTACCTATTCAGGACAACAGAGTGATCGTGGGCAATCACGATCCAGACGTACTGCGTCATATCGCAATGGGGAGTCTAATGATTCTTCTTATCAACCTGGGCGAACTTCATCGATACGGGCTACGGATACAAATCAACCTATATCTCTCTCTCCGGAGAGAACCAGCGCTTTGGAAAGATTAAGCAGGGCGTCTCCTTTCAGTCAATTAGGACCAAGGAGGAATATGAGTCCACCTAGAGCTCCATCGAGAAGTTTTCGGCCACCATCAGGTTTGAGAGAAGGATTAGCACAATCACGACCAGCTACTCGTCGAGATAAATCTCAGGAAGCTACGTCAGAATAATCAGTTGCTCGGACTAAGCGGCCTGAGGAAGGAAATGAAGCATGGAAAGGTTCCATTCAGCGGTTGGAGGATAGACTGGGCGAAATGGCTAAGGCAAGAAACCCCTTACAGAGAACTTTTGTTCAAGGGACACCTTTTGTGCAAGCCATTGTGGATTTTCCTACACCATCGAAATTCAAAGCACCTGTGGTGACCCCCAAGTATGATGGAAAGACAGATCCTGTACTTCATATAGAACAATACCAAGCTGCCGCCGACATATATGCCATCCCCGACGAGATGAGGTGTAGAGCATTCTCGGGATCTCTTACCGGATCTGCACAGATATGGTATAACAATCTTCCTCGGGGTAAGATTTCAACTTTTATTCAATTAGCCGAGTTGTTCATTGGGAATTTTTGTTTTGGGGCGAAGCCGATAAAGCGAGTAGCACATTTGTTAAGTGTTAGACAAAAATCAGGTGAAAGTACTAGAGACTACATAACTCGTTTTAATAACGAGAAGTTGGAAGTCGTAGATTATGAAGAAAAGACAGCAATCACTGCTCTGATGAGTGGTTTGCTGCCTAATAAGCTGTACTACACCTTGGCCAAAGATCCACCTAAAACTATGTCCGAGTTGATGGCAAAAGCAACCAAAATTATGAATGCCGAGGAGGCTATGGCTGCGAAGTAGAATATGGATAAAGAAGTAAAAGTGGAGGTCGACAAGTCTAAGAAGAAAGATCAGAAAGGTAATGGTGGTGACAAGCATTACAGGAATAATAGGACAACGTTGGAAGTCCTAAAGAAGTACGATAATTATACCCCATTGAAAATGGGTATTAATCATGTTTTGGAAGAAATCAAGAATAGCGAGGAAATCAAGTGGCCAGAGAAACTGAAGACAAATCCCGATCTGAGGAATAAGGCCAAATATTGCGAGTTTCACAAAGATCATGGCCATATGACCAAAAATTGCATAGCCCTTCAGAACGAGATTGAAACACTCATCCGAAGAGGAAAGTTGTCAAAGTATGTAGATCGTAGAGGTGAAAGGAAGAATGATAACAGAACTAGAGAGAGATCTAGATTTCCTCGTCGTGCAGAGGAGAAAAAGAAGAGGGATCATGAAGATGATCCAGATGATGACCCTGATCTTCCCAAGAAGCCAAGGCAGCCTGAACGAGAGGTATTTTCCATTCGTTTTGGGTCATTTGATTGTAATGTTATTACAGGAGGAGATGCAGGAGGAGGAGACCTTACTGCAGAAAGAAAATCTTACCTCGGAGAGGCTCAAGCTTGTTCATATATTCAGCGAATAAACCTGGCCGAGGATGATCGTCCGAGGAAGGTAAACAAAGAGAAGCTTGTGATTGGTTTTTCAAAAAATGACCTGGCAGGTGTTCTTTACCCTCATGATGATCCTTTGGTGATCAAAATGAGGATGAAGGATGTGGTCATTTCCAGGGTGTTAGTAGACAATGGTAGTTCGGCAGACATCATGTACTATTCATGCTTTGATAGCTTGAATTTAAAATTATCTCAATTGGAACCTTATCACAGACCCCTTCTGGGTTTTGCTGGCGAGAAAGTTTTTCCACTTGGGACGATCAAGTTGGATATACTCATTGGAACTTGGCCTGCTTGTCGAACAGAAAGAATACGCTTCTTTGTGATGGATAAGAATGTGCAGTCAGCCTATAACATCATCATGGGAAGAGTTGGATTGAAGAAGTTCGAAGCAGTTCCATCTACAGTACATCAGTGTTTGAAATTCCCAACGAATTTTGGAGTCGGAATTATGAAAGGTGATCAAAAAGTAGCTCGGGAATGCTATTATTCGTCTGCCGAGCAAGAAGAACTTGAAGAATCAAGGAAAAAGACTACTACTTATCAAGTGGAGGAGGGTACAGAAATTGAAACTCTTGACCCTAGGGATGAATCTCAACTTGTAAAGGGACAGGTGGTGGAGTCTACAGAAACTGTTATTCTGGACGACGAGCATCCTGAACGAGTAACCCAGATAGGATCGTCGCTGGATGTTTCAATAAAACAGGAGTTGATAACTTTTTTGAGAAACAGGAAGAATACTTTTGCTTGGAGTCATGAAGACATGCCAGGTATAGATCCAAACTTCTTATGTCACGAGCTCAACGTGAATAAGGAGATCAAGCCTGTGAAGCAAAGAAGAAGAGTGTTTAGTCCCGAGAAGAACCAGGCCATACAAGAGGAGGTCGAGAAACTTCAGAAAGCCCAATTCATTGAAGATGTGAAATATCCAGATTGGTTGGCAAATGTGGTGATGGTAAAGAAGAAGAACAACAAATGGAGAATGTGTGTTGATTTCACTGATCTCAACAAGGCATGCCCAAAAGATCATTTTCCATTGCCCAGAATTGATCAACTAGTGGATGCTACATCGGGACATGAGCTACTCAGCTTTATGGATGCTTATTCTGGCTACAATCAGATCAAAATGAAACCGAAAGACAGGGAAAGTACTTCTTTTATTACCCCAAGGGGAACTTATTGTTATAATGTTATGCCTTTTGGTTTAAAAAATGCAGGTGCAACATATCAGCGGCTGATGAATAAGGTTTTTGCCGAACAAATCAGTTGCAATATGGAAGTCTATATCGACGACATGCTCACCAAAAGCAAGAGAGCTACTGATCATCTAGTTGACTTAAGTCAGACTTTCGATCAACTGGATAAATACCAAATGAAGCTTAATCCGATGAAGTGTACCTTTGGAGTACGAGAAGGAATGTTCCTCGGATACATCGTCAATCAACGAGGTATTGAGGCAAATCCAGAAAAGATCAAAGCTCTTTTAGGGCTGCAATCCACAACGACGAGGAAATAAGTACAGAGTCTTACCGGACGAGTTGCAGCGCTCAACAGATTTGTATCCCGAGCAACTGATAAATGCCTCCCATTCTTCAAAACACTGCGAAAAATTTTTGAGTGGACTAATGAATGTGAGAAGGCCTTTCAAGATTTGAAGAAGTATTTGGCAGCCCCACCATTGTTGTCTAGGCCAATAACTGGAGAGAAGCTGTACTTATATTTGGCAGTATCAGAGAATGCAGTTAGTTCAGCATTGATCAGATTGGAGAATGGAGTCCAGAAACCTATCTATTACACAAGTAAAGCTTTCCGAGGTGCAGAAATCAGATACCCAAAGCTAGAAAAATTGGCATTGGCATTATTTGAAGAAAGTAGAAGAATGAGGCCATACTTCCAGGCCCATACAATCATTGTGTATACCGACATGCCATTAAGACAAGCCCTTCACAAGCCAGAAAAGTCAGGAAGATTGATGTATTGGGCAATAGAACTCGGTGAATATGACATTGTGTATGAACCCAGATCATCATTGAAGGGGCAAGCTGTAGCAGATTTTATAGCAGAGTTCACATACCCTGATACCCCCGAGGAACAAAAGGTACTTGCTGACCTACCTGTGGATGATACAGTATCAACAGACACAAATCCAGACCAACTAAGGTTGGTAAAAGGACTTGTGGATATAGAAAAATCATCATATTCAAATCCATACCAACTAAGGTTGGTAAAAGGGCGCGAACAGATGACCGATGAGGAACGAAAGATACCAGGGAATGATGAAACAAAACAGCAGATATTTTACCGAGGAATTATGACGGACAAGAAATTTGAAGACGAGGTACCTACATGGAAATTATATGTAGATGGATCATCGTGCACAGCTGGTTGTGGAGCAGGAATTGTTTTAAACACCCCAGATGATATTGACATGGAGTATGCCCTGAGATTCCAATTCAAAGCTTCCAATAACGAGGCTGAGTATGAGGCTATGATAGCAGGTTTTCATTTGGCGAAAGTTATGGAGGCACGGCAAATAATTATTTTCAGCGATTCTCAATTAATTGTGAATCAAATGATGGGAATATATGCAGTTAAAGGAGAATTAATGGTGAAGTACCATGCGAAGGTGATGGAGTTATTGGCAGAATTTGATGCTATTCAATTGGTGAGAATACCGAGGATGGAGAATGCTAGAGCAGACGCATTAGCCCGATTAGCGTCAGCTACGCGCACCGAGCTACGAAGAATGATACCAATTGAAGTATTAGAAAATCGGAGCATAGAAGAAGACCTGATGGTGAATATAATAACCCTTGATTTAGGACCATCTTGGATGGATCCTATCAGGGCATACATTGAAGAAGGAGAATTACCAGAGGACAAGCTAACTGCAAAGAAATTGAAGTATAAAGTTGCTCGGTATGTGTTAACTAATGGTTTTTTGTATAGAAGAGGAATTATGGAAGGTTTGCAAACATGTGTGCATCCATCAGAAGTCAAAGAATTGGTTGAAGAAATCCATGAAGGATCTTGTGGAGCTCATGTAGCAGGTCGGACACTTTTGCAAAGGGTAATGACACAGGGATATTACTGGCCGACGATGAGGGCTGATTGTATAGCCTATGCCAAGAAGTGTGACAAGTGCCAACGTTTTTCCTCCATCCGAAGAACTCCACAAGCATTGTTGACACCCATAACTTCACCTTGGCCATTTGCCATGTGGGGGGTTGATCTGGTTGGACCATTGCCGACGACCCGAGGAAGGTTCAAGTATCTCGTCGTGGCAGTGGATTATTTTACTAAGTGGGTGGAAGCTGAACCACTAATTGATATGACGTACGAGAAGGTATATCAGTTCATTTGGAAGAACATCATTTGTCGATATGGTCTCCCCCATGCATTCATCACAGACCATGGAACACAATTCGATAATGAAGAATTTGCTGCCTATTGTCATCAATCGAACATTTTGAAGTATCATTCAGCACCAGGCCATCCCCAAAGCAATGGAGAGACTGAGGTGACAAACATAACATTACTAAATGGTCTGAAGAAGAGGTTAAGTGAAGCTAAAGCAAATTGGATCAATGAGCTCCAATCAGTACTATAGGCTTACCGAACAACTCCCCGAATAGCAACTGGAGAATCACCATATATGCTAGCATTTGGAAGTGAGGCTGTGATACCTGCCGAGTTGGGTCTCCCAACGCATAGAGTACTGAATTTTAATTCCCCGGTTAGCGATTTGATGAGAAGATTGGATTTGGATATGCTCGAGGAGGTTAGAGAAGAGGCAGCCATTAGGAATGCTGCTTACCAACAACGTACAGCTCTGTTTTACAACAAAAGGGTGAAGAAATGTGAATTAAAAGAAGGGGATTATGTGCTAAAGAAAGTCATTCAGAAGCAAAATAAGTTGGAAGCAAACTGGCATGGACCTTACCGAGTTACAGAGGTTGTTCGTCCAGGAACTTACAGAATAGCAACTCTAGAAGGAGAAGAATTTAAGAATGCGTGGAATGCTGAACACCTACGCAAGTATTATCAGTAATGTAAAATGTAAAGCATTCCTTTCATTATGAATAAAGCGAGGATGTTTCGCCATTTTCTTTCTGGTTGAAATTTTTTCGTGGAATACTAGTGTAATACACTATGCACACAAAAAGTGCTCTAAGGAGCCAAAAGCTCTAAGGAGCCAAAAAGTGCTCTAAGGAGCCAAAAAGTGCTCTAAGGAGCCAAAAGCTCTAAGGAGCCAAAAAGTGCTCTAAGGAGCCAAAAGCTCTAAGGAGCCAAAAAATGCTCTAAGGAGCCAAAAAGTGCTCTAAGGAGCCAAAAGCTCTAAGGAGCCAAAAAGTGCTCTAAGGAGCCAAAAAGCGCTCTAAGGAGCCAAAAGCTCTAAGGAGCCAAAAAATACTCCTTTGGTTAGGAGGCGCTCTAAGGAGCCAAAAGCTCTAAGGAGCCAAAAAATACTCCTTTGGCTAGGAAAAACAAAATATTCCAAAATACACCAAGTATAGTTGGTCGGGGATAAAGACCCACTAACTGTAGTTGGTCGACGAGGACAAATTATTGACCTTAGTTGGTCGGACACATTTTTATATTTGAAATTGAACCAAGTATGGCTGGACAGGGATGAAAATCCATCAACTGTAGTTGGTCGACAAACATTATTTATCCACTTTGGTTGGTTGGAAACAGTTTGAACAATTTATACTCATTACTGTATTATTAAGTGATTGGACAACCTTGATACTTGTAAATTTTTATTATTAAGTTGATGGACAACACAATATTGTTATCTTTTTAACAGATACATAGATACATATGCACAAATATAAAGGTGTTTGATAAACACAAAACAATAGCAAAATTGGCAAAACAGAAAATGAAAGTTTTTTTTATTAAAAATCCAGAATAAATTACAAGTTACATGAATGTACTAACTGTTACATTGAAAACCTATTCTATTGGTTTCTTTCCTTTATTTTTTGAAACAGGCTCCTCGCCAGCAGGAGGATCCTCTAGGCAAAGAGGAGAATTAATGAAATTAACATCCCTGAGCATTCTGACGTTCATCACAGAAGGTGTATCCAAGAGATGCTCAGGACGAGACAATTCAACCTGAGAATGAAGGCTATAATCACCAAGGTACTTTGAAATCAAGCTACGAGGAATGGAACGAGCTGGGATCCATGCCATGTCCAATTTGAAAGGTGGTACAGGCAAGTCTAATAATGATGGAGCATGATAATCCCATAAATAATGCCCTTGCTCCAATTTTAACACACCCAGTGCGTTCAACCATCCTTGCTTGTAACCTTCATTGTTGGCATGTTCAATACGAGCATCCAGATGAACAAGAGCTTCATTATATCCTGCCATCCAGAATTCCCTGGGTTGTTTATGAAATTGAAAGGTTAATCTATCCAATTGCTCGAGAAGGTTTTTGGCAAAAAGATCCTTAGTATGAAGAGCAGACTTTGTCGCAGCCAGTTGATATTCTAAAGATAAGTTTTTCTTGGACAATTCAGACAGAGCACGATCCTTAGCCTTCAGTTGGAACGCTTGAGTTTCCAGAGTTAATTGTGTGCGAGCCTCTTCAACGTTGCGACTAAGAACTCTTGATCGGCTCCGAGAAGCAACTGGAGAACTTTTCTCCTCGCCAATTCTTCCTCGTCCCCGAGAACCTCTTCCTCGTCCACGAGCAGTCCCAGAAACAGCAGATCTTCTTAAATCATCCAGCTCTTGCCTTAATTTGGCATTTTCGACCTCTAAGAAAGAGAAACCCTCATCAGTAACGGGCACTAGAGCATTGGAAGATGACGCTGCAGATTCATATTGAGCCAACTTTTTCTGTAAATTATTATTTTCTTGTTCTAAGATCTCGGCAATCTGCCTGCAAGCTTCAACTTCACCTTTTAGGGTCCTTTCCCTAATATCATATCCAACAATGATCTTCTTATGGCTTGTTTCAGAAGAGAGCTGCTGGTATCTATTTTCATAATCCTTGTGCAATGAAGCCAATGATGCATTGTGTTGATTTTGAAGATCCTCTATGGAACCATGAAGTTCCTCGATCAATTCGTAGTATGCCACATTATTGGCCGCAGATCTATCAAGTAAATCCTTCAGATACCGGTAAGCCTCAACTGCTTGTTCTGAGGCATCGTGACCAAGGATGTCAACAATCTCTGATACACTTAGGTCTGTATGACCAGCTTTATAATAGCCATTGCATTGTCGCATCAATTCAGTATCAGGAGAAGATATCAATTCCATTCTGGCCAAAAACTAATAAAGAAGAGGAAGCAGGAGTTAATAAATAAAAGCAGACAGAGTATCAATAAAGAAGAGAAACGAAGATGTATTTTATTAGATCATCAAAAAGGTTACCTTGTTCGATTACAAGTAATGAAATATAGAAATGATACCGAACAACTTCACACCTTTTCCTTGTCCCCCAAGACTTTCTCGGGAGGCTGGGACGAGGAGCTCGGTTGCTCGGTGGTAACAACGGCTTGATCGACAGGAATCTTCTCGGGAGGAGGAGGCATGGAAGAAATGTCCTCGTTGACAGATGGTTGAGAAGCAGAGACTGGGTCACCCGTAGCCACAGAAGATTCATCTGAGACAGGATCATCTTCTTCTTCTTCCACAATTGCTGGAGGAGGACCAGGGAGGTGTTGTTGGAATAGCTCAGAATCGTCTTGGACCTTCAACTCTTGCAGAGCAGCTACCCAGCCATCGTGGAAGTATTTTAACTTCCCATATTGGACTTGGGATGTCATTGCAGCAATCCCTTTATCCCATCCTTTCTCCCAACCAGCACGGAAATGTTTCTTGATTGCGACCTTTCTCCTCAACTTCTCCGAGGAGAGCTTCACATCCAATTCCTCTTTTTTGACCTTGATATCTCGCAGAGTAGATAACTCTTCCTCTTCCTTTTTCAGCTGGCCATCATATTCCTGATGTTTAACCTCTAAACCTTTTACTTTCTCCTCCAAATTCTTGGAGGTTTCGGCCATTTTCACCTTCTCAGCTTCAGCCACAGCTAATTTCTTCTCCCAAACATCTTTTTCGTCAACATACTGTTGACGAGATTCCTTTAAAGACTGGGTCAAAGCCAACAGAGCATCCTCTACACCTGACGAGGAGCTTGAAGCTTTAATAGCTTCATCCTTCTTCACAATATTATTAAAACAGTTCACCAACTGAAAGATGAGAAAAATAGCAAAGTCAATACAAAATGCAAGCTTTCCGAGAAAGAAAGAAAAACCAGAAGTATAAGAAATTTACTGAAGCAAGGTGACGAGCAGCTAAGGATGTCAGCATATCCCTAGGAATTCTTTCATCAATACCATGGACCTCGGGTACGACCGAGCTCATTGCAGAACTTGGAAGAATGATGTTTGGAACATCAGTACCACCAGCAGGTAGGGAGGAGGCAGTTTCAGCCGGAGTAACTAAGGATGATTTCCTCAATCTCTTCAACGGGCGGTCAGAACCTTCAACCAAAGAGGTCTTGGTCGGAGAGATTGTAATTACATCTACAGGAGCATTTTTCTTGCTCGGAACCATTGGGGGCTTCTCGGTAGCTTTAGAAGACCCAGCATCCACTTTTTTAGTCCCCTCTGGGGCATCAGTTTTGCTTTTCTTGGCCCCAGCAACAGAAGTAACATCATCAAAGAGAGAAGGAGGAGCTCTTTTCTTACCCATCCTTTGACTTAAAGGAAGATGAGAATCTGAAGATGAACCTTCTGGAGTTGAAGCTGGTTCAACAGGGCGAGCAGTATAAGAGGTTGTGTAACTCTTATACTGTAGCAGATATGAGGCAGACCTGATGTGTTCGTCTGCAATGTTCTTGTGCAAACCCCAGATAAGTTTCAGATGCTTGATATTAACCTCTGATTCTTTTGGAGTTCTTCTTTTGCTATCAACTGCAAATAAATACATAACGAGATATCAATCATACATTTTGTCAAACATGATGAAAGCATAATTTCATAAATAAAATAAAATGAAAAATAAACCTATCCCATTGCCATATGGGGGGCATCTGGGACCGTTGTATACTTCATCTCCAGTTAAAGGGGCATATTGCCAATTTTTTATAACCAACCCATGTTCAAAATAATCTCTATTTGAGTCAGGGAGGTTAACTACAAGAGCCCTATTCAGAAACCTAGTTTTTAAGTAATAAATATTATCTAGAGTGGCCCACTTATAGCAATACATAATCTCAGGGATCCCAATACGAGTCCCATGAGTTAGATTTAATTTGTGTACCCCATTAATTATTCTCCATGAATTGGGGGCTATTTTTGCAGGGACAAGATCAAAATATTGACAAAACTCAAGACACAATGGATTTGGGGGAAAGGAAAAACCACATTCAGTAATAAAAAGACTGGGGAACTAATGTCCCTCAGCCAGACGAAAATAATTTTGAGGTTCAGAAAGTTCCTCCAAGATTACCCAAGACGGGATGGAAAAGTCAGAGCGGAACTTTTCAAGAGATTCAATAATGTAAACCATAATGAATAAAAGAAGAAGGAAGAAAATCTTACAGGAAGGAAGGAGGTCTGCTGACAACTAACGAAGGAAAAGATGAACGCACAAGAGAGAAGGAGAGAATAGAAAGCTTGAAGGCAGAAAATTGGAAAATGTAGAAGACGGTATGGTTACCTAAGAAGTTTAAATACTTTGCATTGGGAAGCGGCGAAAGAAATGATTACCAAAAAGAAACTACTGAACTTCCGGCGGCTAAAAGGACAAAAACTGCACGGAGATCGAAGCGCTTATAAAAAATTCAAAAAAAAGGGCGGAAGCTGCGAAATGAGAAGGAAATTTGAACACAATGTTCCTGAAACCCAGGAAAAGTCATTTAATATTGCCATATACCGAGAAAGAATGTTCCATACTCCTCAAAGTTCGAAATATGAAACATTGGGGGCTTCTGTTGATACCAAAATTAATATGTTGATGTGGACGAATAATACGAAGACACGTGTCAATCTACGTGGCACGATAGCAGCGAGGAAGTTCATTTCCCGACCAACCATGCTTCTTTCCGAGCAACGAGGATACACCGAGGAACTCTAGCGCACCGAGGTACTCTAGTTCTCCGAGGAACTCCTGATCAGCGAACAACTATGGCGGTCCGAGCTGCACCTCGGTCGTATCATTAATTGCCAGATAATCAACAGTTCAGATATTCATTGAATGCTTATATTCTTGACGCGCACGCTGCATTAAATGTATTACCCTTTCACATGTATATCATTTAATGTATCGAACCTTTCATGTACAGCCTCAAGGCAATAAATACCTTGTATCAAACCCATTCAAGGGGACCGGAATTTCTTGAGAGAACTTGTAATCAAGAATTCTGCAAACACTCAGCAATAACATAACAGTGGACGTAGGCTTTATTCCTAGCCGAACCACTTTAAAAATCTTTGTCTTATTTATTTATCTGTGATTGAATAATTAGAGCAATCTAGTTTTTTACATCAACAGCGATTTTCTACCAATTTAAATTCAATTATCATTTATTATACAATACTATCAACATATTTTGTTAACATATAATTTAATTTCTTTCTAGGAATATGGACGCAAGGAAAAAAAGGATGATCTAACCTCATTATGAAGAACTCATTCTACATCAGCTTATTAAAAATTATGCTACTTCATCTAATTTCTATTTTCTTTCCTAACACAATGTAAAACATTGCCTATCTTTCTATGCATTTAGACTTGGAGTTTAACAATCAATAATATTCATCAATATAACAATATTTAACTTCTTTATTTCTAATCATAACTTTATACTTCAATGCTTTTAAATTGCTTGCTTTATTATGCTTTCAATAACTTATACACCGCGCATCGCGCGGGTTTCCACCTAGTTACTACTATAAAATGCAAAACAAGGCATTTAATGTCATCTTCACCTAAGCTATCCACGTCAGATACCCATTAAATCTATCTATATCTCTATACTGTCCACGTCAGATGCATTGCACACTCTAAACCACAAAACAAAACCCTATACATCTTCTTTTCTCTCTCTTTCTCTCTTCACTCTCTCACCGTCACCTGTCAGCCCCATCACCACCACCCATCCCCACCATCACCCCGACAAACACCGGCCAAAATAAAAAGCCTTTCTTTCCCTTTGCTTTCTCGCCACCCACCATCATCAGGAAACCTTGGGAAAAAAATGATATCTCTCACTCTATTCATTTTCTAGACTTCTCTCTGTATTGAGTTTCAACAGGTTTTCAATGGAGGTGTTCAATGGAGGTGGACAAAAAAAATACAGTTGGATCTGGTAAAGGGGTGGAGATATGCGTCTCGGTTTTGGATATGGGACAGTTTCGAAATGGGTCCAGTTCGTTTGGGTTGTTGAGAATCAATCTGGGATGTTGGATTGCGTCTGCTGCTCGGGTTATGGGTATATGGTGTTTGTGTATTAGAAGGTAAATTTTTGGGTTGAAGATGGTTGATCCACACCAAATCGTTTGGGTTATGGGTATATTGTGAGGTAAATAAAGCTCTTAACACATTCATGTTCTAAATATATATGTGACCCTGCTCCTCCCCTGCCAAACTCCTTCCCCCGGTAGCAACCTACCCCACCCTCGGCAAACCATCACCCACACCAACACCAAATCACTATTGAGTACGATTCGAATTTTGAGGCTTTGTCATTATGAGTAAGTTTTATGTTTTGTGTACAGTTTTCTGCTATGGGCTCTAATTGTTTTTTGTGTTTTGTTGTTTTTTTCTTCTTTTGCAGATTGTTCCGAACAATATTTATTCTTTATTTATTTGATTGTATAAGAATGATCCATACAAATATTTTTTCCATTGATTTGAGGTTTTACTTCGGATTTTAAGGTATTGATTCAAAATGTAGGTTTTCGGTTAGAAAATTTGGGGTTTGGGGTTCTCTCAGGTATACTATTTGTTCTGTGTCTAGGTAAAACTAACTATTTTTTTCTTTGTTTTATTGATTTTTTTGTGTGGATCCAACAGGATTTTTACACAATTATTCCCACACAATTGAATGTTGTTTAATATGTGCAGGGATACTTGATATAATAGCCAAGAGGTAAGAACGTTGTTATTTTGTTTAATTTTTTCTCATTAGTTGTTTTGTTCCTCTTTTTGGTGTTTGCTTTTAAATAGACACAATATAATTTATTTGAGGTTTGTCTTTTCTTTCTTTAATTTTTTAATATTGTTTTTATGAATATTGAGTAATTACAACTCTGTGTGGCAGGCAAGATGCTTGATGAAATAGCTAAGAGGTAAGAACGTTGTTATTTTGTTTAATTTTTTATAATAGTTTTTTTGTTCCTGTTTTGGTGTTTGCTTTTAAACAGATAGTATAATTTATTTTGGGTTTGTCTTTTCTTTTTTTAGTTTTAAAATTTTGTTTTTGATGAGTAATTACAATGGTGTATTATAAATATTGCATAGAATTAATTTTGTCATTCTTTCTAGCTTTGTTAGTTGTAGAAGGGAAAATGAGAAGAATTCATATTTACCAGATTCTATTATCCAAGTAAATCAAGTTAAAGTGATTTTTTCCCTGCCTACGGACACAGTTCAAAGATGAAAAATATCTGGAATATCCAAATTAAAAAATACTCCCTTTTCTTGTGCAATTTCATTTTTCAGTTTTGCTTTCAGTTTCGTTTATGGGTATATGGTGTTCGTGTATTAGAAGGTCAATTTTTGGGTTGAAGATGGTTGATCCGGAGATGGGTGTTGGAATTCTGTTCCAAGGTTTGGTAATGGGTTATGATTATATGTTGTCAGAAGGTTTAATTTTGGGATTTGAGGATTTGGGTGATTTTTTAAAATTTGTTTGTGGGGTTGAGATTTAGTTATGAATTAGGAAAATGATATTGTAACCGAAAAAATTACCGAAAATGGAGATACCGAATTAGGTGGCGGGTTTCTATTGGTTAGTCTGTGGGGTCCGTGCCAGCGGGTACAAAGAACCAACCAATAACACGCCTCAACGTGTCATTTCAGTCAAAATTTAAGTCACTTTTTCTTTTACAATAGAAGTGTTCTATGAATTATTTGAGATTTTTTTGTTGGTTTGATTTGAGATTTGTTTGTCCATTTATTTTAGATTTGTTTCCCCGGATTTTTGAGATTTGTTTGCCTAGATTTGTTTGTGTTTGGTAGATTTATTTTTATTTTTTGGCTTTAGTGCCATCTTTAAAGATTGGTGAGGGTCTATTCTCATGTATTTTTAAAATTCTAATAGGTTCAATAATCATTCAAAACTATCCATAAATGTCCTTTAACTACCCTTTTTTTAACAACACTTCTATGAATTTGTTATAATAGGATTAGCAACTAAAAAATTAAAGACATGAGAGTGGAGACAAGAAAATTTTAAAAAATGACTAAATACTTAAGATTCCATTTCATTTTTGTATTTTTCACAATGTTTGAATATATTATGTGTAATTTTCACATGTTTAAATCATTGTTCAGTAATTTTGAAAAATATTAAATATTTTTTTTTGTCATTTCCATTTTTTAAATTTTTTTCCCTGATTTCCACATTTTATAAATTATTAATTCAATTTTTCCAGATTTTTAAAAATGCTTATTAATTTTTTCTGATTTGTTCTTTTATGTCCTGAAATTGGTTGATATATTAATTTGTATTTTCTATTTTTTGTCCCAAAAATTTAAAAATGTTTATTCAATTTTTCACATATTTTTTATGAACTTTTTATTACGTTCCATTTTTTTTTGGAATTTATAATATGATCTTTCAAATATTATAATTTATGTCATTTTGAGTTTATGATTATGCGATTTTAGTAGAGCTATAGTGGAGAAATATTTTCTTCTTACAAAAAAAGAATAATTTTTAATGCATCTCTCCCTAAAACAATGGTAAAAAATTAATTTTTGTGCAAGTGCCACGAGGAGTCAATCTGGTCAAGAACTCGCAATCCATAAGGTGAGTTGATCGATCATCCTGGGATGGAACACTACTTTCAGCCCCTCAAAACAGATGACAAATAAACAGTAGCACCCATTACGTTTCTTTGGGATGTGAAGTATATAGTTGTTAAATTTGATATATTTAGAATCTGGCCAAATGAAATCCCCGTTTTGGAAGATAGTGGTAAAAGATAGTCGTTATAACTATCTTTATAACAATGCCTATATATAACTTGCCACTATTTATTTTAAGGTGTGTTAAATAAGACCAATCATGAGTGTAACTTATATAATTACTTCTTATTTTGTGATTTTTTCTTCATAAAATGTCTTAACTGAAAAAAATATTCCAGCGTCGTAGTTTTCCCTTCTTTCGTCACATGGAAAATCTTTAGTTGAAGAGCTCAAAGTTGAAGTTTTAATATATTTCTTAGTTGCGTAAAATGTTTGGTCAAAATTTTGGCTATATGGGTAGTGTTGAAATCTTACACTTTTATGTCTTTTAAGTTCATAAAGGTTAGTACTCCCGCTATTAATTTTATGTTGAATGTTGTTACGTCCAATCGAGTTCCAATTTTGATTTATCATATTTTATGTGTTTGTAATTTCTCGGGTGTATATCCTACTCCATATAACTCGCGCATCGCGCGGGTTTTCAACTAGTGTAATATATTTTAGAGTATAGAATATGTATAGATATTATTTTTAAGTGATAATGCGTGGTATGCTGTGGAAAAAACCCTTTTCTATAAAAGACACAACACATAATTGCACAACACATATAATTCATGTTATAAGCCTCGAGGAATTTAAAAAAAAAACTAATAAAGAAACAAATGGCATAGGAAGAAATGTCAAATTCGCTACATTGTTGTCAGATTCATTATGAATCGAAATATCCCTTCTTCCCCAATTGAGACTAACTTCTGGACGTCGACTAAACTAATGGAAGATACAAATACGTATCGTCAACATTTGTATTATTAGTTGTTGACAAAACAATACTTGTATTATTAGAGCACTTTTTTGGTATAAATTAGTAGTAGGTAAAGAATTAAAGAATAAAATAGTGAATACTTTACAATATAAAGCTTTTTTATGATGTTGGAAGTTAATTTTTTTTTTTTTGTAAAAAATCAATAAAAATTATGCATTTAACATGCAATCCCTAGAAAAATATGCTTAATCTAACATGTTAATTAAATAATATCTAGTCAATTTGTGACATTATTCAAAATAATCGGTACTTTGTCTAAATTATGAAATTTAACTTAAAATTGATGTGACATATGACAATTGACAATAAACCACCACATCATCATTAATTGATAATGTAGTAGTGTCTGACACACAACACCCTTTCGTAACTTTTTTAGGAACCCCAATTTGTCTATTGTCTTGAAACTAGGGTCATAAGGTTTCAACTAGGATCCACATAGGAAAATGTTAATACAAAATAAATAATTAAATTATTTTTTGCATCTCAAATTTAAAGCCATTGTTTATATTTGACAATTTTAAGGATACACCCAAGCAAATATCAAGATCAATACTTATTTACTATAAAATTGGTTAATGGGTTATGCTCAAAGAAGGAAAATGTACTCTTAATTTGAGATGTCCCAAAATAAGTAGAATCATTAATTTTGGATGGAGTAAATATTATTTTTTACACCATTAGGTAGGTTATCGATATTGAAATTAAAAAATCATGCCAAATATGTAATATTTCTAGTTATATGTCCAAATCAACCCAAATTAAATTGATAAATACGTCATGTATAATTAATATAATCCTAAACTATACATAACTCATGGGGATTTGAAACTATATGTGTTTATGGGAACATGCAAATACCTAGAGTAATGGAATAACTTTTATAAGAGAGATTTTTTACATAGGTTTATGTAGGTATTTTTCATTTCACAAAACTATAAACAGGATTAGATGAGTACTCTCCCAAACTAATTAACAATAAAGTATCAAAATCTCTCTCTCTGACACACAAAAAAAAAATGAATTCTTTAACTTTATTTTCTCACTCTCGGTGTAACGCATTGATCTGAATTTGGCTCGCCCACTATAACTACACTTCACAAGTGTTGAAACTTTATGGTTAACGTAGTCAAATTCATTTCATGGTAGGAGACGCACATAGCACATAGCACTGGCACCAATATTATTATTATCTTCATATTATTTATACTTATGAAATTCGTTTTCTTTATTATGATAAGAAATTAAACTATGATAAATTACATGTGTAATGATGTGACAATAGTATAGCTACTAACAGAATATGGGAGTGTTTACTATTACACGCGAAATTGTTACATGTTTAAACTATATAAATAATCATGAAATGGGCAACCACAAGTATGGCATTGTGATTTTGTAAGGAAAAAAAAGGATTCCTAAAAGACCAACAAGGTGGATAATAAGCATTTTACAAATAATTATACAAATAACACATATTTAATTTTTGTAATCTACGAATTTAATTAAGTTATTCAAATTTATTGAATTAAAAAATAGTTAAGTTATATTGTGGCATGCTTCTAATTTGCCATAGTAAGTATTAAAATATTTAATATGTTAGAAAATAAATCTATGAAGTTTGTTTTTTTTGTATTATAATACATTACTAATATTTTCTTTTAGACTTAAATACATTTAAATGTAAAATTTCGATACGTGATATTTTTTTGGGCAATGTACAATTATGTTCCTAATTAACAACTTTTAAACATTTAAGGATAATTTATTATTAGGTCCATTTGTTATGCCACTAGCGTGAACTTCTACAAGAAGAGAATTAGTGGACCTAAGTGTTTAAAATTTATTAAAATTCCTTTAGTGCTTAAAATTTATTTGCGAGAGACCTAAAAGTACTTTGCTATATTTTTTAATTAAAATAATTTAAAAATCTTATAAAATTATTTAAAAAATACAAAAACTAATAGGAAATTTTTTAAATGAAAAATAAATATTATAAAAAAATTACAAAAGCTTCTCCCTTACAACCCCTTCTCTCTCTCCTTGAACACCTTTTCCCTCATCTTATCTCAGCCCCCCAACAACACCCACCTCGGCCTTGACCACAATCTTCCACCTAGAAAAATGATTTTGGAATGAATCAAACTGGCGAAGCCGAAAATTTAACTGCCACCATTGTCGAAGTAAAAAATTAAACCAGAAATCTAACTATTTTGGAATTTTCGATGAAAACAAAACAAAAACATAGAAACATTAAGAATGAGGTTCTCGTTGTTTCTAACAACAACAATCAGAAAAAGAACCACACTCTAGTTCTTTTAAAGGCAAACAAAAAAAATATGAATTTAAAAAAAGGGCCACAATCAGAATTTTAAAAATCAGTCCCATATGAACAATGACCCTAGAAATGGACAGTCTAACAACTTGGGACGATTTCTCTGTTTCATGTATGGAAAGCCTAGCCATATGGCTCACAAATGTCGTAATGTGCCACACGCACAAGCAAATTTGACCTAAGAGAACCTATATGCTATGATTTTTGAAATAAACATGGTTAGCCGTGCTAAGGGTGATGGGTGGATACTGACTCTTCTCGCCATATCTGTTATGATTGTACTCTTTTCAAGACTTATTCTGAGATACCTGATAAGAAGGTGTTGCTGTGTGATTCTCACTCCACTGAGGTTGTTGGTATTGAAAATGTGGAATTGAAGTTTACTTCGGGCAAATCTGTGATCCTTAAAGATATTTTTCACACTCATGCGATAAGAAAATTTTGGTTTGGGGTTTTCTTCTCAACAAAGTTGGCTTTACTCAAACTATTGGTGCTAATTTATTTACTTTGACCAAAAATAAAATTTTTGTAGGCAAGGATTATACCACTAATGGGATGTTTAAGTTGAATGTTGATGCTATTAATAAAATTTCTCCTTTTACTTATATTGTTCGTTCTTTTAATATTTGGCATGCTAGATTTTGTCATGTTAATAAACGACTTGTTAAAAATATGAGCGTTTTAGGATTAATTCCAGAATTATCTTTAAATGATTTTGAAGAATGTGAATGGTGTAGTAAATAAAAAATAATTAAGACACCACATAAATCTATTTTTAGAGAATCTAAACCACTCGATTTAATTCATTCGGATATTTTTGAATTGGATGGTGTCATAATTACAAATGGCAAACATTATTTCATTACTTTATTGATAACTATTCGTATTATTCATTTGTGTATTTAATGAAAAATAAAAGTGAAGAATTTTATATGTTTAAAATTTTCTTAAATGAAATTAAAAATCAATTTGATTGGAAAATTAGCAGATTATGTAGTGATAGAGGCACCGAATATGATTATGCACCATTTATTGAATTTTATAAAACCCATGGACTTATTCACGAAAAAACTGCCCCTTATTCGCCCTAAATGAATGGTAAAGCCAAAAGAAAAAATAAGACATTAACTGAATTAGTTGTAGTTATTTTATTAAATTCAGGGGCAACCTCGAATTGGTGGGGTGAAATTATTTTGATTCCGTTTCATATACTTAATATAATTTCTAAGACTAAAATGAAAATTTCTCCTTATGAAATTTGGAAAAATATTAAGCCCAACATGTCATACTTTAGAACGTGGGGGTGTTTAGCCTATGTACGTATACCTGACCCTAACAAGTCTAGATTGACTAGTAGAGCATATGAGTGCATTTTTATAGGCTATGCAATTAATATCAAAGCATATCGTCTTTATGATTTTAAATAAAGTAATTATTGAATGAAATGACGCCAATTTTTATGAAGAAAAATTTGCTTTGAAATTGAGAAATAGTGGGGGCGCGACATCCACTAATCTATCTTTAACAAAGAATTCAGAATCTAATGATACTATTTTAGAACCAAGAAAAAGTAAAAGAGCTCATGTTGAAAAGGATTTTGGTCCCGATTTTTACGCATATACTTTAGAGGAGGACCCTAAAGACATTAAAAAACCTTATCTTCATTAGATGGTGATTTATGGCAAAAGGCTATGAATGATGAAATGGAATCTTTGGAACCAAATAAAACTTGACAGTTAGTGGACCTTCCTCCTGGGTGTAAAACAATTGAGTGTAAATGGATTCTTAAAAAGAAATTAAAACCTGATGGCATTATTGAAAAATATAAGGCACGTCTTGTTGCCAAAGGTTTTAGACAAAGAGAAAACATAGACTTTTTTTTATACCCTTTCACCTGTGACTTGAGTAACATCTATACGTGTACTATTTGCCATAGCTACCTTAAATGATTTAATTGTACTCCAACTGAATGTTAAAACTGTATTTTTAAATGGAGAATTAGAATAAGAGATATATATGGATCAACCTAAAGGTTTTATTATACACAGTCAAGAAAATAAAGTATGTAAATTAGACAAATCTATTTATGGTCTCAAATAAGAACCTAAACAATGGCATGATAAATTTGATAGCTTGGTCATCTCTAATGGATTTGAAATTAATGAAAGTGACAAATGCATTTATTATAAATTTGAATAGATCATTTGCCATGTCATATGTCTTTATGTTGATGATTTAATTTTATTTGATTATAATATTCATGGCATAGATAATGTTAAATTCTTATTGTATGCCAACTTTGATACGAAGGATTTGGATGAAGCTAGTGTAATATTAGGAATTAATATTACTAGGTCAGAAAATAGAATTTCTTTGGATCAATCTCATTATATTGAGAAAGTTATAAAGAAATACAATTACTTTGACTGTAAACCTGCTAGTACACCATTTGATGCTATTGTAAAGCTATTTAAGAAAATTGGCGATAGTGTAAACCCAAATGCTTATGTGAGCATCATTTGGAGCTTACGTTATGCTACAGATTGCACTAGACATGACATAGCTTATGCTGTGGGAGTACTATGTAAATTTACCAGTATACCTAGTATGGAGCATTGTCATGATATTGAAAGGGTCATGCGGTACCTTAAAAGGACGATAAACCTCATATTACACTATAATAAGCATCCTATTGTCCTTGAAGGAATTAATGATGCTGATTGGAACACCCTATCTGATGATTCTAATGCTACTAGTGGATATATATTCAGCATCATTGGTGGTGCAATTTCTTGGAAATATAAGTGTGGTGATAAAAATCTCAGCATAAATAATAATGAAAGGCAATCATCAGGGAAAAAAGAAGAACAAATATCACAATCACACAACACAAAGATGTACGTGGTTCGGCTAACTGCCTACGTCCACGGAGAGGTCTACTTCTATATTAAGTATCTCTAAAGAGAAGTTTTTCTATATGCCCCTTTCCCCCAGGCCAGGGGTACAATATATATTCCATAAAAGAGAGAGGGGTGTTGATAACCATCATGTTAGCCCACTATCCCCTGAATATCTCCTCTGGCATTTTTTGGGGATAGACTGGGTCAGATTCTCAATTCTAACTATCATTTAGAGGATCCAATAATTTAGGACGGACGCCTCTTATTTCTAATTGGGCTTCGTTCAGCTACTCTCATGGGCCTAAAAGACGAAGAAGGTACCTATAATTGCCCCTAAAAATTTTGGGTCACAAATTGGGCTAAAAAAAATTTAAACAGTGACTCCAGTTACTTCTAGATGACGTTGTTGTGAATCATAAGAAATTTGGGTGCGAAACGTCTCTTTACTAAAGATTTAGGCCGAAAATCTTCTTCGACCAGAGTGCACTATCATTGGAAGGTTTAAACTGTTGGGTTGGACGATCATCAACGTCGCTTCAAACTCTTAACTTCTCAAATCGTATCTTGCTCTCCAAGCTTCTTCTTATCCTTAGGATTTTTCTTCATTGTCTTCAAGCTATTTTTCTTCCCTCATCTTCATTTACCTGTGGCTTTGCATCTTCTCAGGCTAACTTTTGTTGTGTAAGTTTCCAATCCTCTTCTTTTTTGCCTTTCTTTCATTTCTGCTATGATTAGGGTTTGTCTATGGAGAAGATAGACAACAAGTCTCTAGCTGAACTTAGGAAATGCTACAATATCCCCAACTGGGTGGATATTGAGTGTGCCCCCATTCCTCGTAACATTCGAGACATTGAGGATCGGCACTGGATTCATGTTCTTTTGCTGTCCCAGGGGGGTTTAACTTTTCCTCCAAATTGTCTCTTCTTACATTTATTTCAATATTTTGATATAGTCCCATCATAATGCTCTCTAAACGTTTGGAAGATTTTCTACGGTGATCATATAATAAACTAACTCTATGGAACTAAGTTAGGCTTGGTTAAAATTTATTTTTGTTACTCCTTTTCTCGTACCAGTTCTGGTCTTCTTTATTTGAAAGTGAGGAGTCCTGATAGGGTGTTGGTTGTTAATCTACCTGATTTCCATAAATATTATTGGACTAAAGGATTTATAGCTAGGAACTGGCAGTTTCCTCCTCAGGTAGGAAGTTCGAGGTACACAGGACCTCGAATTCCTACCTATGGGGAGGAATATATAGGTTGTTGTTAAATCTTTTTGTCTTTTTATTACTGCTAGAATGTGTTCTTCCTTTAATGTTTTCCTTTTTCCTTTATAACAAAGTTCAAGAACCAGGAGCCTGCTCTCCAAGAGATCCGTGCTGCTGAGTTACTTAAAGCCTGGAATATAAGAGACTCCATTGTAAAAGGTGGACATTCAAGGTCGACTGCTTTCTTATTGGAATATAAGAACATTACCTCTAGCTTCATCACCCATCTAGTTGACTCTATTCCTCATCTTGACATCTCAGAGGAAGAAGAGGAGGAAGAAGGTGCTCTTCAACCTATCGACCTAAATGAAGAGGAGGAGAGAAGTTTAGAGTCCAGTGATGTTAGAGGTGGTGGTGAGGAAGAATCTAGTGAGGAAGAGTCCAGCGAGGAGGGTTCAGGTGGTGGAAGGTCTGCCGAGGGAATTTCTAGCTCGGAATCAGGTTCAGAGAGCTCGAACGAAGTGGACATGGCTCCCCTTAGGAGGAAAAATTTAATCATAGATTATGATGATGATGATGACATTTTGCTATCGCGCAGGCTAAAGATACAAAATTCTAGGTCTGGGGATACTGCTATTGGTTCCCAGATCGCAGCACACAAAAAGAGAGGAAGAAAAAAGAAGATGAGGTGATGAGAGAGAATGAGAGAAAAAGAAAAGAAGAGAGAAATAAAAAGGAAGCTGAGAAGACAGAGAGAGAGGAAGAGAGGAGGCCAGGATGAAAAAGGCATAGGTTGCTCTGGTCTTTGCATCTGTCCCAACTGAGGGGGTCTCTGTAGCTTTAACCCCTCAGCTCGCTCCTACGATTCTCGAGAGAGCAGTTCTGGCAGTGGATCGTAAGCGATCATAAAAAATGGGACTTGACCAGTTAGCCTTAAAGGCAAGTCAGGGGCTTGCATTGGTAAATCTACTAATTCTTTCCTCTATTTATTGTAGTTCCTCTTATATTCTTTTTACTCATATTCTATCTCTCTCTGCAGTTTTTGTCCGACTACACCGTTTTTAATTGCAGTCAAAACGGGCTAGGGAAGAGGAATTCTGAGCTCAAGACGAGCTTAAAAGCTTATAGTGAGGCTCAAAATTCTTCTAAGCATTCCCTTATAGAGGCGAAGGCCTCGATTGATAAGGAAAGGGAAGCAGCAACCAAGGAGCTTCAGGAGTTGCAGGAGTCTTATAGCCTGGTTGTGATGAGCAAACTGGCAGTTATCGAAGAGAACAAGGTGCTCATTGAGGAGGTGGGAAAGATGAAGTCTGAAGCTTCCTCTATCAAGGAGAGTGATTACAATGATGGATGGGTGGTGATGTACGAGGATGCTAAAGTTCAAATTGGTTACATTAACCGATCCAACTTCAAAAAGGGTTGGGACAGGGCTCTGCTTGCTACTGGGGTGGCTACTGATTCCCCTCTCTGCGATGAGAATGACCCAGGTACCAAACTAATTATAGAAGATATGCTTTCTCCTATTACTGAAGTTGGAACTGCTCGAATTGGTGAGGGCCCCGTTGCTTCTAATGCTTCTATTGATCAAGGAGTGGGTCTTGCTCCAGTTGAGGGAGGCGTAGGTGGAACCACGATGAGTGATACATCTGCTGGCAAAGGAAAAGAGCCATCCTCCTCTGAGCAGGTCTAGCTTGCCAATTAGTCATCTAGAATTTCCCTTGTATTTTTATGTTCCTTTTTTTTCTCCCTTCTGATCAATATATTTGTACCTGACTTGTGTTGATCTTAATGAAATGAATAAATTTTAGATTTTTGCACCTGGTGATATGTTTACTCTTCGTGCCTTTATGATTTGTAGTTTGTTAACCTTGATGAGTATATTCATGCTACCTCTCGCCTAAGCCAAATTCTTGGTACCAATGTGAGCGATCAAGTTCGCCGTGCCTTTGTAAGAATATGCAAGTCTCTCAGATCAAGGAACTAGGAATACAAAGACCGATCCGAGACGATTACCAAGTTAAAAGATAGACTTGAGGAGATAAGAGAGATTAACACCTCTATTTAAGAAGAGGTGAATGCTCTTAAGGCGGAGCTCTTAGAGGCGTTAGAAATTAACTTGGTCGGCGAGATGCTTCAGTAGGAGAACGATACCTTGAAGAGAGAGATTGCCTGCTTAAGGGAGAATGCGCTGAGTATTGCCCCGTCAATTATTCGAGGCTCTTCATCATCAATGAGGTAGCAAGCTAGAGCTAACATTGGCAGTTCTCAGAGGGAGATCGTCAAACTAAAAGGAGATGCGCGTCGGGCTTATGTGATTATTATCGGGCTTCAGAGGGATGTCACCAGACTGAGGCATTTTTTCAAAAATAGCCCTCGATAGGTTTGGGCAGATGGTTACAACCAAGGTTAGATAGATGCTCCCACGAAGTTGAAGGAGGTCGAGGAGCTAAACTTTATAAGAGGGTGGCTAAGTACCCTCAGGGAATTACAAGTGCCCAGGAACTCCGTTTTCTAGTACAGTCACGAGATTACGCCCTCATCCTTGATCCCAAATCCATTCAGAAGAGATGATCGGTGGATCCCAATAGATGCCATCTAAAAATAACTCCTGGAGTCGAGCTCGAACGAGGTTGAGGAGGAATTTATCCCTCACCCAGATGACGATCGAAGAGAATGGGTATATGATGTAATATTTATGTTTTGGGCAATTGCTAACTAAACATGTGTTGTTTCATTTTTTGGCTTCACTACCCTCATCTCTAGTTATCTTCTAGCCGACTAAATATGACTTAGATATGGCCAATTATCAAATGAATATCCCCCTAGTCCAATACACTTCAGTCATACCATTCTGCCTCACTTTACCTTTTAGTCCGTGTCGTCATGTTGCCTCAGGCCTAAGTAAGGTAATGACAAGGATATACCTGGTAAACGGACAATCCATCCGAGTAGGATTTTTGAGCCAAACTGTGTTGGCAACCAACCTGCGTTGGCCAAATTACCTAAGGATCCCTGTAGGGATTTATTATTACTGGGGGCAAATTAGGAGGCCAATTGTGTTAGTAACAAAGGCCTGAGGAGGGTTATTATATGTTAACCCCGCTAATGCTTAACCAATGTGGTGAAATGGTTGGGGGTTACATATAGGATCATTCAATTGGAGTAAGTTGACCAACTTAATGTAACATGTGATATTGGTTACGCATATTAAGAGTGGAGCCTATAACTTTAGAAAGGTTGCATATATTAAGATATATCTGAGAAAACCAATACTCATAGAATGCCAAGGCCAATCGAGTTTTATTAATCAGAGTCAAGAACATAGAGAAACATTAAGTTGTAAAATAAAATTTTACAATTTGTCTTAATTGTGCATAAATAGAGAGATCTAGAAGTATAATTTCTTCAGGTTTGCTGCATTCCAAGCTCTTGATATTTCCCTGCCCTCCAGCATTTCCAAGTGATAGGCTCCTTATAGGTCATCCCTTATCACCTTGATTGGTCCCTCCCAGTTTGGCCCTAACTTACCGTCTGATGGCTTCACAGCGCTACCAAGGACTTTCCTTAGGATATAGTCCCTAACTTGGAATGCCCGTGGACTGACTTTTCGATTATATTGTCTGTCTAGTTATCGCTGGTAGTGATCCATTTTTACTAAAGCCAATTATCCCTGATCGTCGGCTAAGTCAAGATCAGTGAGCAATGATCCATCATTCTGGCCTTGTTCAATCATCATGGACCTCATGGTAGGGAGACCAGTTTCTAATAGAATAACTGCCTACATTCCATACGTGAGTGCAAACGGTGTCTCTCTAGTTGATCGGCTCGGGGTGGTGAGATAGGCTCAGAGGGTGTGGGGTAGTTCGTGTACCCATGAACTATTGGATTGCTCCAAGCGCTTCTTTAGTCCATCGATCACTGTTTTGTTGAAAGCCTCAGCTTGACTATTGCTCTGAGGGTATGCCACAGAGCTGAAGTAGTGACTGATTCCATGGTCGCTGCAAAAGCTTTGGAAAAAGCCACTCTCGAACGGGGTTTCGTTGTTAGTGATGATTGTTCTGGGTATCCCGAAGCGAGTAATGATATTTCTCCATATGAACCTCATCATATATGCGTCTCAAATATTCTCCAGTGGTTCTTCCTATATCCACTTGGTGAAGTAATCTGTGGCGACCAACATATATTTTTGATTGCCGACTGCAGTGGGCAAATGGCCAATGATGTTTACACCCCACTAGGTAAAAGGCCATGGGTTGGTAATGGATTTCTAATCATTTGTCGGTTGGTGGACCATGGGTGATTGCATTTGGCACTTCTCGCTTTTCAGGTAAAGACTCCAACGTCTTTCTGTATGTACGACCACTAGTATCCTTCCTTAATTGCTCAAAAAGTAAGCGACCTTCCTCCCATGTGACCTCTATAAATTCCCTGATGCATCTCGTGTGGGATTAGCTCTACGTCCCGTGGATGAACACACTAGAGGTATGGGTTCGTGAAGGATCTTTTGTATAATTTTCCCTCAGGAGATAAGTGAGAGTGGGTATCTTTGACTCTTATCTGATGGGCGGTATTCTTATCACTTGGCAGTATGTCACTTTGCAAGTAATCTACTATGGGGTCCATCCAGTTGGGATCTTTCTCAATATGGAGAACATGCTCGAGATTTGGTGATTCGGTTATCTGGTTGATGCTCGAAAGTGCGAGGAAATTGATTTGAATTGTTCTCCTCAAGTTAGAGTTAATTCATGAGCTTAGAGCTGCTAGGGCATCGACATGCCTATTTTTTCCCCTGGGGAATTACTGAACGCTAACACGATCGAACTCGTCCATTAATCCCTTCACATTGGCGAGGTTTGCTGCCATCCTTTCATCTTTTGCATTGAAATCACCACTTATATGGTTGGATACCAGTTGTGAATTGCCAAAAACTTGAAAATGCCTTGCTGCAAGCAAATATGCCTTCTGTAGACCAGCGATCAGCGCCTCGTACTATGCCTCGTTATTGGAGGCTTCAAATCTAAGTCTGATTCCTTCTCAAACACTATGTTCCGGGGTAACTAGCATGATGCCTACTCATAGCCCCCTAGAGTTGGAGGCTCCACCAACGTATAAATTCTAGATGCCTATTTTTTATGGGACTTCTCTTAGATGACTGGTCTCAAGTTGATCACAAGGTTGTTCTCCTATGAACTCGACAATGAAATCGATGAGGACCTGCCCCTTGATAGCAGTCCTTGGTTGAAAATGAATGTCAAATCTTTCGAGATCGATCGACCGTTTCGATAGTCAGCCTGAGAGGTTTGCTTTCCTCAGTAGAACTTTGAGGGGGTACGAAGTAACCACGAAGATGGAGTGGGCCTTAATATAGTGCTTATGTTTTCTCGAGACTACCACTAGTTCAACGACGAGCTTCTCCAATGGCAAGTACCGCTGCTCGACATCAAAAGAGTTTTACTTGCATAATAGACCGGATGTTGGCTCCCCTCTTTCTCACATACCAAGGCGGAGCTCACAGCATGATCTGATACTGTAAGGTAGAGATATAAGGGATCATTTTCTCTAGAGATTATGAGAAAAGGGGGATTGCTGAGGTTCTAAGGCCCTCGATCAACTCTTATTCCACACCATGCTCTTAGTTTTCTTCAGCAACTAAAAGAACGACTGGCATTTTTTTGAAGATTTAGAGATGAACCGGTTTAGGGTAACGAGCATTTCTGTGAGCTTCTATACATCTCTCATAGTTCGAGGGGACTGCACCCTATTGATAGCATCAATTTGGTCGGGATTGGCTTTTATACCTCTCTAGATAACCAAGTATCCAAGGAATTTACCTGACTGGAAAGAACACTTACTTGCGTTAAGTTTCATTTGGTGCTTTCTGAGTAATTCAAAGGTTCTTGCTAGGTCGAAGAGGTGGTCGTCTTTAAGTTTGCTCTTAACGAGCATATCATCAATATAAACTTCCATGGTCTCTCTCATTTGGTCTTTAAACATCCTGGTAACTAACCGCTGATAAGTTTCTCCTGCATTCTTATGTCCAAAGGGCATAACTTTGTAATAAAATAAACCAATAATAGTGATGAAGGCAGTCTTATCTTGATCCATCTCATGCAGAAGGATCTGGTGATATCTAGAATATGCGTCTAAGAAGCTCATTCTCTTATGAGCTGCTGTGGCATCCACCAGCTAGCCTATCTTCAGAAGGGGGAAGTTGTCATTGGGCCAAGCCCTATTGAGATTGATGAAGTCGATAGAGACTCTCCACTTCCTATTTCTCTTAGGGACTACCACTGTGTTGGATAGCCATTTAGGGAACTAAACTTCCCGTATGGACCCTACATCCGATAACTTTTCCACTTTCTTCACCACTACTTTGGCCTTCTTTGGAGATGTTCGGTGAGCCTTCTGTATAACTGGCTTGAAGGCTGGATCCACGTTTAATTGATGGCAAGTAATGCTGGGATCGATTTTGGGTAGCTCGTAGGGCTCCCATGCAAAAACATCCAAATTTGCTCCGAAGGAGGGTGACTAATTCCTTCTTCTCGCAATCAGTAAGGGAGGTTCCAATAAAAAACGTTCTTTCAATCGAGCCACTCCCGACTGCAACTTCTTTCAGGTCCTCGATAACCTTCTCAGAGGGGAGGAGCCTAGTCTCCTCCACTCCTGCTCTTACATATCATAATTACTATTTGGAAGGCATCAGCCTCTCCTGTTCTTCGCCTTTATTTCTCGCTTCCTCCACTTTCTTATCCTATTTGGGACGTATAGCCGCTATGAAGCTCTTTCTTACCATTGCTTGATCTCCAAGAATTTCAACTACTCCTCGTTATGTCATGCATTTTAACTTTTGATGATAGGTCGATGAGACGACCTTTATCACAAGTAGCCATCCTCTACTGAGGATGGCTTGGTAAGGTGAATCAATATTAACCATAATAAATTCAATCATCTTTAAGATGTTTCATGCCCTCACCGACAAGACGATCTTTCCCAAGGGGATGGTTATCTTTCCAGTGAAGCTAACCAAAGGAACGGTGGCCTCTCGTAGGTCGACAGTGCTTAACTTCGCCTTTCTGAATAACTCGAGGTACATTACTTCGGATGAGATGCCTTGGTCAACGAGTAACCTATCGACGATGTAGTTAGCTATCCTGAGTGTAATGACTAACGCGTCATGATGTGGAGTTCTCACTCCCACCAAATCCTCATATGTGAATATGATATTCTTGGTGTAGTCAACTTCCTCCGGACGTCGACGCTTCCGAGATTGGGTTTTCGTTGGATCAATCTGAAAAGCTTGCATCACTGATGTAAGCTTCTTCACTTCCATTCGAGTTGTGTTCCCCTGAATTTGCTTAAGGTCGGACGCCCCATGAATTACCATAAACTCGTGGACGATATCCTCTTCCAGAACATTATCGGGCCTCTAATCGCCATTTACAGCTACCTTCTCTGCTTTCTTCTCTACGAATTCATTTAAGTGTCCAGCTTGAGCTATCTCTTCGAGGTGGGACTTGAGGGCTTTGTAGTGCTCGATTTTATGCCCGCCTTCCTTGTGAAATGAACATCTCAATACATTATTTCGCTTGGAGGGGTCTCCACCCATCTTTTTGGGCGACTTAATGAATGGATCGTCTTTGATTTTTGCAAGGATATTATAGATCGGTTCTCTGAAGACTGTATTCATGGCTTGGAATTCCTTCGAGGCGTCACATTTTTTCCCATTTTTGGGGCCACTTCTACCCTCGTTCTTATTCCCTTTTTTTAGTCTCACTCTTCTCGCCCCTCGTTTTGGTAACCATGGTGCGACCATGTTCTCCCGTACTAGGATGGGTCACATCTTCAACTTTGGCGTATTTCTCAATACGAGCCATTAAGTCGTCGATGGTCGTGGCCTCCTTCTTAGTGAGGGACTGGTGTAGGAGGTAGGAGTTAGGCAAGCCAATCTTGAAGGATGTCATAGCAACCTGCTCTAAGAAATCCATGACCTTGTTGAATACCTCCAAGTATCTCTTCGCATAGTCACTAAGGTTCTCTTGAGTTTTTTTCTTTATTTTAAGCAAAGTGTCCATCCTCTTCAGATGAGAGCTTCTTGTAATGAAGTGAGCTGTAAATAGCTCGACTAGAGACTTAAAGTTACTGATGGATCTGTGAGGGATCTTCTCGAACCATTTTTGGGCGACATCGTGCAGGCTTGACAGGAAAATCTGGCACATGAGTGCATCATTATGGTTCTATAGGGTCATGGCTTGCCTACATTGTTTAACATGGTCGATGGGATCAGCCTTGCCATTGTAAAGTTTTAACCTGGGCACCGCGAACTTCTTCGAGGCTTCCTCTTTCTCAATCGCCTTTGAAAAAGGGGACTTCATATGAGTTCTGAGAGCTCGCCTGGCCAGCTATCTTGTTGATTTGGCACCCCAATGAGCTGGGGTTGGTCCATTTCTCTTCGGACCAAGCTCCGTATATCATTATTCCTTCAGCCAGGGCTCCTGTAGAGGTGAGCTGGTTGTTACTGCTCGGACTGGTCGTTATTCTACCTGTGTCTCTCAGATCTTTGTGATCCACGCCCTGGGCTCCTTCCTTGGCTGCGAGATTTTCTCACCTGAGGGCTAGGAGTTTGATTATGGTGTTGCCTCGTGTTACGATGGAGATCCCTTTCCATATTTTCCAGTCGCCTTTTGAAGTAAGCATTTTTGGCTTCCTTCTTTTGAGTAACATCCTCCTGTTCTTAGAGACGATCCTCATAGGTGTCTATCAACCTGGAAATCTGTGTGGAACTAACTCTCCCTTGGCTTTTTTCAGAGAGCTGCCTCTCTCGACGGAGCCTCGAGTTTGAATGACGCATTTTGGACCTTACCCTAGGAGGGATAGGTTACTCTTGAAGATCCCCTGATTGAGGGGAATTACTGTTGTGATCGAACATTGCAGTTCCTTGCTAGTGAAGGCTTTCTTAAAGGAAAAACAACCGATTCCCACAGACGGCGCCAATTGTGGTGGCAAAAATCTCAGCACAAATAATAATGAAAGGAAATCACCAGGAAAAGAAGAACAGCAAAGATCACAATCACACAACACAAAGATATACATGGTTAAACTAACTGCCTACATCCACAGAGAGGTCTACTATTATATTAAGTATCTCTCAAGAGAAGTTTTTCTATATGGCCCTTTACCCCGGGCTGGGGGTACAATATATATTTTGTAAAAGAGAGAGGGGTGTTGATAACCACCACGTTAGCCTATTATCCCTTGAATATATCCTCCAAGATTTTTTGGGGATAGACTAGGTCAGATCCTCAATTCTAATTGTCATCTAGAGCATCACATAATTTGTGCCGGACACCTCTTATTTCTAATTGGGCTTCGTACGACTACTCTCGTAGGACTAAAAGACGAAGAAGGTACCCACACTAAGAAACAAACAATTTTATCTCAATCCACTATGGACTCTGAGATGATAACACTACCTACTGCTAGTGAAGAGGTAGGTTGGTTAAGGAACCTCATGTTAGATATCCCGTTATGGGAAAGACTAATACCAGCCATTTTGATTCATTGTAATAGTACTGCGACTAGTAAAAAAGTAGAGAACCATTATTATAATGGTAAAAGATAAAAAAAATACATTGTAAACATAGTACTGTTAGAGAATTTATCTCTACAGGTTCCTGTGAGGGTGGATTATACATGATCTGAGCAAAACTTAACTGATCCTTTGACGAAACGACTAGCTAGGGAGAAGGTGTGGAACAGCTCGAAAGGGATGGGACTAAATTCCTTGGATACATGAGTAATTCGTGATGGTAACCCAACATATAGATTAGAGATCCTAAGAAATATGTTTAAAGGGTAATAACAAGTCACAAGTGATATGGGTTGAATCATGAAATTAAGATAGAACGGGATTTTACTCTGAGTCCATCCCTATGGAGCATAAAATCCAGAAGCGAGTAAAGGATGAGTTATTATAACTCTTAATGAGATTTATTCTCTATTTTGAGTGGGGTACTTAGCTACAATAGTATTCTTATTAGATTCACCTATGTGAATGTGGAAGTCTGACCGCTTCCTATGGATATTTTGGGCAAATTCCTAGAGCGTTCACTATACTTGGATAGCAGCACATGGCCATAATGTGATGGCTATTAGAACTTATCCCAAGTAGGGTTGTGTGTTGAATGTTTTCAGATATAAAGTTCAAAACTACGATTACTCTAGTATATTCCGAATCATCTTTACTACGTGAAGGTTCAAGTCGAAAGACACCTTTGCTTATGCACAATTCTATGGATTATTGCTCGATAAAATATATTTTCAAATTATGCAAGTGGGGGATTGTTGTATAGATCATAGCTAACAGAAGATGCAAAACACTGAAAATGCCTTTGGCACTTATCCCACATCGATGGGTTAGTTAAAATGTGTAAAGTTAATATACTCTTTTTGTGAGTCTAAAGGGTAAGCCATTTGAGCATTAGATGTTTTGTGTGTACGGGCGGGAGACCCAATGGGCCAATTCACATGCGCGCATCGCCGTCACCATTCGTCCGGTCGGCACAGCTCGTGTTCGGGTCCGAGTCCTGGGTCTTGGTCTTGGGCTTATTAAGGAATAATTTGCTAGACAATTTAATTACCAGTTTTTTGCTAAAAAATTATTTATTAACGATAATTAGCCCTAAAAAACATTATTTATTATCAGTTGAAAAATTCCACCAACTCGAAACGTTTTTTCAAAATTTTCTCCCCACTAAACCGTTTCCAATGTTCAAAAAAAAAATTTGGTCAAATAAAGGCTTTTAACGTCCATGTTTCATATAACAATTCACTAAAAGAACAATCCTTTTGTAAATGCTTCTCTGCGAAAATTATTTTACATCTCGTGAATAATTATTACATCATAAAAATAATTAATCTCAATTTGGATTAATTATACTATACAAAATCGAGCAATATATATATATATATATATATATATATATATATTTGCATTTCATAAACATTAGGAGTTTCGTTTAATCATAAAAAAAATGTGGATCTTTTTCCTTCTGTTTGTGAATCTATATCTTTAGTTTTTATCATGACATTGTCATTTCTCATTGACATATACAAAAGGGTGCCCAGGCATCCCAAAAATGTCTTTGTATCACCACATAATGAATAAAAAACATTGTACATTATATTTTTAAATTAGTACTTTGGTGCTAAAAAGGCAGTTTGAGGTGTCTTTATCATTAACCTATACCAAAATGTTAATGTAAATTTTTTGAGGTTGTTTTATCTTGGGGGTGACGGGCATGTACACTGTCAGCATAAATTGGAGGTAGAGACGTGAAACACCTTAAAAAAAACGACATCATTCGCGACTCAACCTGATAATTTCTGGTTCCGGATTTCTTATATTTTTTTCCTTGGTTTTATTTGCTCCTCATTGGGTAATTTCGTTCTTTATTAATTTTGCATTTTTTTTGGTTGAATGTAAATATATTAAAACCAAAGGCAAACAGCCCAAACAAAAACAAGAAGCCCAAACGCAACAACAAACAACTAGCACAACCCACATTCAAAACAAGCCACATATCATAAGCCGAAACACGCAGCCCAAGACACACACCCATTAACCCGATCCATAACTGATTAATTCCAGGCTCACCAAACTACGACTGTACACAATTTACTATGCCAACAAGCACACGTTCCAAAGGAGACACGTTGCATAGCATGCATCCACGCTCCCCAACCATTCCAAAAAGCCAATCAAAAGAAGACAACAGCTATAACAAAACACTAAGCATCTCACAAGACTTCAACCATAGTACTCAAACTTCTTCTCCGTCACTCAAGAAGCCAAACAAGCACCCCACAACCTTCATCCAAAAACCATACCAAACTGTAAACTACTCTCATTAATAAGAAACCAATCGAAAGAATCCTCACACCATCCATAAAAATTAGGGGTGGCAATTCGTGTGCGTCGTGTCGTGTTCGGGTCGTGTCATGTCGGGTTCGTGTCAAGTATTAGTCAACCCTAACCCGACCCATTTAACTAATCGTGTCAGATGAGCAAACACTAACCCGACCTATTTATTATCGTGTCGTGTTCGGGTTGACCCGCATAACCCATTAAATAAAATATAAAATAATTTTTTTCTTCTCTCTTAACCAATCATACCAATCATAGGCCTACAATAACTTAAATTTAATTAATTTCAACTTCTTTCAACACATAAATAATTTATCATCCGATTCTCCATGAATTTTATAGAATGCCTATCAAGATATATAAATTATCTAATATATTCTCCATAAAATACGAGTTAAGCGGGTCTATTCGTGTCATTTTCGAGTCATACGTGTTTGACACTAACCCAACCCGTTTATTATTCGTGTTTGCGGGTCGTGTCATATTCGGGTTCGTGTCAAGAAATCGTCAACCCTAACCCGCTAAATTCGTGTCGAGTTCGTGTCGGGTTATCGTGTCGTGTCAAAAATTGCCACCCCTAATAAAAATAATCAAACTACTAACGCCAGGAAAAATCACCATAAGAGTAACCCCATTAATCCCCACTTGCATTAAAGCTCCATTACCTACCAATAATCAAGCAAAGGGATAGAGATGAAAGAGCGACAAAAAATCACCTGCTACCCGAAAAAATAAAATGAAGCTCCTAACCATATCTATACCATACATTCAAGTTCAAAACTTACCAAATCAAGCTTAATCCAATACCCACAAACCTCTGGCCAGAGCTCCCGACCATACTAGATTCCCACTGGAAGATTATTTGGAGAAGCCACATTATAAATTGACCCAAGTGAGATAGACCAAATCCATTGACCAATAATTTCTTGCGAAAAATAGCTCCACCCCAGGTATACAAGAACCCCACATAGATAGAACCTGATCACATACAAATACCCAGGTATTACTCTATTTTCAAGACCAATAAGGCTCCATTACCTTTTACCTTCTAAAAATGTTTTCTGTCATGCCCCATTTTAAACAAATTTCCCAGTTACATTGATTTCTTGTTATATTTCTCCATTTGCATGTGCTATTTTGGATATTCTTCTCAATCTTCCTCAACATATGTTCTCTGTCAATCTTTTTATTATTGAATACTTTTTCATTCCTAGCTATCCAAATAACATATACAACAGTATACATAGCAAATTTGCCCATAATACTCTGAAAACTCTTATCACTGTTTGAATTGTATGAAATCTCTTCTGCAAAACTCTGTATCTGTATAGTATGACCATTATTGTTAAGACTCTGCCTCCATATTTGTTTGGTCACAATGCAGTCAAAAAATAAGTGATGTCTAGTTTTAACTTCCTCATCACACATCACACATCACACATCACACATCACACAAGTATCATTATTTATAATCCCCCAGTACCTCAATCTATCTTTGGTCCTTAATTTGTTAAGGCATGCCATCCACATAATAAAACTGAATCTTGGAACTCCATTAGTAAACCAAATGGCCTTGGCCCAGTCCACCTTATCTCTCCTCCTTCTAAGAATATTATAAGTATCTCTACAATTAAAACCCCCATCTCTAGCTGGTATCCAACTAATCCAATCATCACAATTTTGCTGAGTAATAGTAGTAGTCCTTATTTCAACCAAATTATTTGAGATAGGTCTAGGCATGCTCCAATTCCCATCAATAATAAACTCAGAAACTTTTGCCTCATCTCTACTAGATGCATCATATATAATTCTCCTACCATAATAATCAATAAGTGGACCTTTGTCATGCCAATTATCAATCCAAAACAAAGTATTATCTCCTCTACCAATGTGGCATCTAATCATCTTCTTAACTTCATCCCTTAATTTCCATAGTTTTCTCCATGTCCAAGAGAAGTTTTTCTTTGAGATTAACTCTCCAAATTGATTTGTTTTTTATGACTATGAAATGTATCCATTTTACCCATAAAGAATCTTTCTTCCTTGCCAAATCCCACACATGTCTAAACATATAGGCTTTATTCCATTCAACAAGAGACTTAACCCCAAGGCCACCTTCATCAATAGGATAGCAAATATCCTGCCAAGAAACTTTAGATCCAGCCTTCTTCAAATCAACCCCAGTCCAAATGAATCTGCATAAGATCTGGTCAATCTCCTTTATTATTCCTTTAGGGAGGATAAACAAACTAATCCAATAAACTTGAATACTTCGCAAAACAGAAATGACTAGTTGAACCCTTCCAACATAGGAAAGCCACCTGTTTGTCCAGTTTTTAATTCTTCCCATTAATCTCTCCACTAAGACTTTGCAATCATAATTCCTTAATATTGTTGTTATTAAAGGAACCCCCAAATATCTGACTGGCAATTATCCCTGTTTCATACCCACCATATCACATAATCTATTCTTCATGTCAACATCTATTCCAGCAAAGAATATTTCACATTTAGCATAACTAGGCCCCAATCCAGAAAGAACCTTGAAGTCTTTAAGAACTTTATCAATGACTTTAAATTTCTTCTCATCAGCTCCAGGAATAATAAAAAGGTCATCAGCAAACATTATATGTGACAGATTCAACTGTTTACAATATGGATGAAACTTGAACTCTCCTTTCTGAATCTCATCATCTAACATCCAAGAAAAACATTCCATAACAAGCAAGAACAAATAAGGAGATAGTGTATCCCCTTGCCTAAGTCCATTTGTTCCTTTAAACATTCCGTCAACACCTCCATTAACATTGATTGAGTAACTAGTGGTCTGAATGCATTCCATTATCCAATTAATAACCATATCAGGAAATTCCATCACTGTCAAAACAACCCTAATAAAAGACCAGTCCACTGAATCATATGCCTTCATCAAATCAATCTTTAGAGCACATCTAGGAATCCCTTTGTCCATATGATACCCTTTAACAACTTCTTGCATAAGGAGAATATTATCAGAGATGTTCCTTCCTTTAACAAAAGCAGACTGCCTGTTATTAATAAGATCAGGAATTATCCCTCTGAGTCTTCTAACTATGATTTTAGAAATGATTTTATATGTGGTGTTACAACAAGATATGGACCTAAAATCTTTCATAGAGGTAGGGGCATTATTTTTTAGAATGAGGCTAATAAGAGAGTTATTCCATTATCTGAGAATTCTGCCATGACTAAAGAAATAACTCACAGCTTCAATCAAAGATTGACTAACTATATCCCAATTGTAGGCCCTGGGGCTTTCTTAGGATTAATATCGAAAAGAGCATACTTTCGTTCCTTCTGTGAAACTGGAATTTGCATAATCCCTTTTTGTTATTCATTTAACCACCTTTGTCTTATTCTCCATAATCCGCTCATATCACTGCTACCATTGTTACTTTTGGACCCAAGTAGATTTGAGAAAAAACGCATAGCCTCCTTTTGAACAGCTTTCTGACCATTAACTATAATACAATCCCAATTTTTAATATTAATTTTGCGTTTAAATTGCTGTTGTTACAATAATTTGTTTTTGGTTTGTGTAATTTCGGATCCGTTTGTTGCGATTTCAGATCTACTGGATTGTTGAAATTTTGTTTTGTGTGTATATGTGTATGTATGTGTGTGTGTGTTTGAGAGAGAGAGAGAGGCAGTTGGTAGTTAGAGGTGTTGGGGCCGAGGAGGGAGATGGTGGGGTGGGTTGAGCTAGTGTAGGTTAAGGTTTGTGTGTTGTTTTGGTTGCTTTGAATGAACCCACTTATCCTATTTCTAACCCCCTGTTTATATGCGCGATTATCTAAGTGAACTGATTAAAAAAAGACCACTATAACCCTGTTTAAACCCCCCAAAAGAAATAACAACTGATATTAGCTAAAATTAGAAAGAGTAAAACGGACATTACTTTTAGGTACTTAAATTCCAACCTCCTCCACTATCTCAGTTATACACATACTCACTCTTGAAAATAAAAGAACAATTAATGCGTACATTCTCTCTCCCCCATTAACTCTTCACTTTAACTTCTTCTTGTTTTTTTAATTGAACATTGTTTTTTACAGATTTAACATTAAAGATAGTTTTTACATCTTTTTTATTTGATTATTTAAAAACATGTTTAGTATATAAAAATTATTTTAAAGTTTTCTTATTGTACGCAAAACTGTTAGTTTTTACATCTTTTTTATTTGATTATTTAACATGTTTAGTATATAAAAATTGTTTTAAAGTTGTCTTATTGTAAACAAAACTATTTTGTCAATATAAAAAACTATTTTTAAAAAAAATTTGTTTTTCTTAGAAATATGTTTTACAATTTTTTTTTCATAAAAATATGTTTTACAAAAACTATTTTTAGACAAAACAAATTTTCTTTTAATAAAAAGGTATAAAACAATAAGCATTGTTTTAATAAAAAATGTTTTTATTTACGAAAAATAATAAATTTTTAATTTTAATTTTAATAAAAAACCGTTTAATTTTAATTAAAAAACTGTTTAATTTGATGCATTAATATCGCGATTGATTAGTACCGCTGGCGCGGACTCACATTCAACAAATGATGCGAGTCCGGGAATGTGGGTCCGCGCCAGCGACACTAATAAATCGCGATATCATGTCAATAAACATTATTTTTTCACTTATGAAAAATATTTTTTTAATTTAAAAAAAAAACTGTTTATGTTTAATTAAAAAAATGTTTACTTAAAATTTTAAAAAAAACTATTTGCTTTTAATTTAAAAAAATGTGTTTTATTTTTATTTCAATAGAAAAATTGTTTTTATATAAAAAACATTTTTTATATTAAAATCCTGTTTATTTAAAAAAAACTATTTACAAGCCTGTTTTTATACCTTTTTATTAATAGAAAATATGTTTTGTCTAAAAACAGTTTTTGTAAAACATAATGTTATAAAAAAAACTGTAAAACATATTTCTAAGAAAAAAAATTGTTTTAAAAACATTCTTTTTATATAGACAAAACAATTTTATTTACAATAAAAAAGCTGTAAAACGATTTTTATATACAAAACAAGTTTTTAAATAATCAAATAAAAAAGATGTACAAACTATTGTTAATGTTAAATCTGTAAAAAAATGTTCAACTAAAAAAACAAGAAGAATTTAACGTGGGGAGTTAATGGAGGAGAGAGAATGTAGGCATTAATTGTTCTTTTGTTTTCAAGAGTGAGTGTGTGTATAACCGAGATAATGGAGGAGGTGGGAATTTAAGTGCCTAGGAGTTATGTTTGTTTTACACTTTTTAAGTTTAGCTAATCATGTTATCACTACCCATTTACGAATAAGTCTCAATTCAAATTAGACTTAAAACGGATTCTGTGAAACCATTGTAAACTGTGGTCAACAATTAAAAAAATGAAAGTCCAACACCCTAAAATCATTGTAAATCAGAAAAAAATAAACAAAATTCTATCAAAAGAGTAGATACTAGAAAAATAATATTATTAGAACTAAAAAGCTAGTCTGTGCGATCTTACAAGTCCAACACCATTCTTTATCATCGCCCCTGTAATGGATAAACAAGGAGTCAAACAACTGGTAAGTAAACCAACTATATGAAAGACACATTATAAATGTTTATTTAAGGGACATATACCAAATAGTCCCTCGAATATTTTTTAATACATGTTTAGTCCAAAACTTTTTATTTTGTTCCAAAAAGTCCCTCGCCACATAAAAACACTCCAAAAAAAGGAGCTTCGATGAGGATCACCAGAGCTCCAACAATTGGGGGGGGGGGGGGGGGGGGGAGAGAATGCCGCTAGCACGGACCTTTAAAAATAAGAAAATATTGGTTAAATGGGTGTTTATTTATTTTTTTGGAACAAAACAAGAAGGCTTAGACTAAATGTGTATTAAAAAATGTTTGAGGTACTTTTTGGTAATTGATCCTTTATTTAATATCAGTTACAATACTAGATGTCAAGAAACAATATAATACTAACTTTTATAGTTGTAACAATATGAACTAATTGGAAGTGAAAATAATGTTGCAAATTTATCGTGCCCCATATAATCATATTATTGTGATAGCAATTATAATAAGGAAGACGTGGAAGAATATAAAAAAATCGAAGAAGACGGTAGAATAGAATGGGACCGTAAAACTCCATTTTTTTTATCGAAAAGGTTGTCCTTAATTATGAAAAAATTATTGAACTTAATATGTATTAACAAATATTTCATGGTTTTGTATTTGACTTGTAGGAATTTTTCTCATGAGATCAGTTAATCGAGTGTTGCAAATTTGTTGGAAAAACTTATGGAATAGTTGAGTGCATTAAAAATCGAATAATTCAAAGTACGATAGATGTGTACAAGTACTGTATGGATGTGAAAGGGGAGGCGATTACAAACATAGCCTAAAGACTAGTAATAATGATATATCCATGAAGAATAATAACAAATCAAAGAAAATTAGAACAACTGGAACCAAGAGGTGCAGCTATCCATTTTTTCTTAAAGGGGTGAAATTTTAAAGGATGGTAAATGGAAACTTTATGTTATATGCGACTTTCATAATCATCCACTCGAGAAAGATACCATATTTAAAGGTCGTTTATATATTAGGAGACGGTCTAAAGTGGATGAGGAGATAGTGTATAATATGTACATATCCGGGGTTCAACCAAAGGATATTTTTCTAGTTCTTACGAAAGGGTATCCAAACAATGCATCAAGTTTTGAAACAAGATACAATTTTAGAGAATATATAAAATTCTTGAGAAGGCGGAGAGAACAAAAATGAAACAATTTATGCAAATATTGAATACTAAAATTACCTAGAATATCATAGGAGAGATCTGAACATAGATGATGTGTTTTTTATAGGTAAATTAATCATATTAAACAAAATTCTCCTACAGGGGTGAAACCCTCTTATAAGAAAACCACCCTAACAAGGGTGGAAACACCCACCCACCTAAGGGACAACACCGAAAGAGCAAGTCTAATCACTCCTTTGCATTTCTTCCATAAAGTCTATGAAGAAAGCAATGGAGGATAAATGACAACCCTTATCCAAAACTAGCAAAGAGCTTAGGTACATGAAATGGAGCCTAACAAGATATAGCTCCTTCCCTTTAAATCATCTCGAATTCCTCTCCCTCTAAACAGTCTGAAAGATATAACATGGGACCAACTTCCAAATCTTCCTCTCCCATTTCTAAACCTTCGGGGCCTTCCAAGATAATAACATCTCACTCACTGACTTGGACATAATCTAATGTATGAGACCAATGGATAAAAAGATATCCCATAATATCATTGTCGCCCAACAATGTAAAAGCAAGTGGTTAGTCATCTCCTCAACCTCCCAGCACAGTCAACACCGACTGGACATCCTCATTCCCATCTTATTCAAACCTTCCATCGATTGAATAGCCAACCTCGGAACTGTCCACATGAAAAAAATAACTTTATAAGGAACCTTTTATTTCCATACTTTTTTCCATGAGAAGGAAGAACTAATCGTCCCCCTCGATACAAATTAATAATTCTTCACCGTGAAGACACCCTTCTTACCCGTGGTCCACCTCAATCCATATTCTTCCCCCATCGGGAACGACACTGTAATACCCCATATTTTTTTTTATGAATATTGTTTAATTAATTAAATTGTAAAAATTAATTATATGTGCTTGTTATGACTAGATATGTCTTCATTTATATTGTTTTATGTTATCAAAATTGAATTGGAATTTGGACTTAAGAAACGATGATTAATTGATTGAGTTAATTAATATTTGGACTCATATCGGGAACTTGTCAATAACTAAGTTGTTAGGTATTTGGTTTATTATATTTTTGTATCAGGCTAGTGGACGCATAGAATGCCCGTTTTTAGTTTAAATGGTCTAATTTAGGCTTATTAGGTTAGTATAGGATGTAGGTGGGTTTTTAGACAATTTAGAGATTATTTTGGACCTTTTTGTTAGGTGTCCATTTGCGACCCAAGCCTAATTTAGTGATTAAGAGTTGTAAGGGGTCCTTAGAAACCTCATTTTTCATAAAACACAATTGGGGAGCAACATTAGGGTCTAGAGATAAGGCACATAAAGAGAAGTGAAGAAATTGAGAGATGTAGCTTGGATTTTCTCCACAAATCATGAGGCAAGTTCTATATAGAATATGATAATGGTTGCATATGTGTTAGATTACACCTATTTCATTGGATTATAAACCCTAAACCTGTCTTTAAATCTGATTTGTAAGATTTAACTGATAAATTTTATAATTGACCTAATCATATTAGTAATTAGGTTAAATCCCCTTTGATTTCAATTGATTTCCTCATGTATATGACTTTAAATTGTAGAAAAAGATTTGAATATATGTTTTCATTGTAAATTAGTTAAAAACCCTTTAATTATATGTGTTAATCCCGTGAAATTGTTATTTAATTGATGAATGTTACAAATCTAGGGTTCTTAGAATATAATCAAGGTTTACATTTGGATCATGATTTAAAACTAGAGTTTTTATTCTTGAAAAAGATCATAATTGGTTATATGATATTCTATTGTTTAGATTTTGGTTGGGGGAATAAATAAAGATGTGGAGTTTATTAATGGAGGTTTGGGTGGAGTAAATATGATTTTTAGGGACGATGACTCGAATAGGTATCGATCGACCGACTAGTGTCAATCAATCGATGAAACTGAAAGTTGGACAAGGATGTGCATAATTGAATTACGAAGCCGTGAGTGTTGGTTTCGTATTTTTCTCATTTTTTTTAATTTGTTATGAATTTTTCTAATAAAAGGTGCACGAGAACGAAATTTTTGATGAATGATTTTGGGTCATACTTTCTATTAGAAATTTCGGTTTGGGGGGCATAGAGTTATGGTTTATTAACCTATAGAGTAGAGATATATTATCATGAATTAATTTATTGGAAATTGGTAATTGGGGTATTAGGATATTAAAGAGGATTGTCGACTTAAAGGGAGTTAATTTGAGAATGGGGCCTTTGATTTTAAACCCGAGGGTTGGATGGGTTATTGAATTGGAATTTTTGGAATTTTAGAAGATAGGGCTTGGTGGACATGATTATTAGAGGCATTATGATAAATTAGTGGGGGCATATCCTTTGGGTGAATTTAGGACTTTGCCAAAAACCCTTGATTAGGGTAATTTTCATGTTCAATGGTATTATATATATATTTGGTACGAGTTAATATCTAGATGTGATGCCTTGGGAGATTGGACTCAGGCTATTCGAGATTTAATAGAGTTGATATATGGTTTTAAATGTATGATAGGGTAAGATTACACATAGAATTAGGAACTCGGGAGGTTAGGGTTATTGTATTGTGGGGTGAATATAATGTTATATATATGTTATACTTTTCTATGATAACGAGGCTAGTACGACCCGATAGTGTAGGGTTGGTATGTGTGTGATTTACTTTATCCCATTGTAATACCCCGTAATTTTTATGACTTGTAAAATGGGTTATATTTTAAATTAATGGATTAATTAGATTTTATTATAAATTAATTAATTTGGATTTATCCGAATTGTGGATATTAAAATGAATTATTCTGAATATTACTTAAAGATATTTTGGTAATATATGAACGTGATGTTATTGATATGGCTGTGCGATATTAATTCAGTAATTTGAATTTTTAGTCGGACGCGGTATGGGACTTGTCGGGACTAATTTGTTAAATTAAAAAGGAAACTTATTTTTGCATCAACCTTATAGTCATTTTGACTTCGTCGTTGCATCCGTAAGTGTTGAAATAGTCAGAAAAGTCTATTTGGATGTTAATTTTGAGTCTCGGGTCATTTGGAAATGAATAGACAACCCAAAAGGGCTTTTTGGTCATTTTTACAAGGGGGATGAATAGTGATTTCGGATTTTGTCCTATTATAAGTATTTGGAGATTAAGTGTACGTGGGTTATTCATCTCATCTACACAAAATAGACAAGTCATCTTCCTAGAGAGAGTAAAAGGTTGCTTGGGAGGAGAAGAGTTTACTTGGGAAGGAGAAGAACTAAGAACCAAGGGTCACCACCACCAACCACCACCGGAAGCTCACCGGAGATGGGAGAACCTCCTGAGATGTACTACACCAAAGGGATCAGACCTTCATTAGAGGCAAGTGTTTGATAATTGCAATCTATTATATTTTCCATGTTAGAATAGTTATTAAAAGAGATGATTTTTCATGTTTGGAAGAAATAATGGAGTTATTAAATGGATTTCTGGAAACTGCAAATATATAGGAATCAAACTCATGTTGTAGGTAGTAATTAATCCACGAAATAATCATGAATCCGTTGAAGAAATTAGAAAAACCATTGATGTGTTCTTGAAGATATTATGTTGATAATTTTCTCGAAAAAATGGATATAAACATGCTTTTAATTCGATCTCTTGATGATTCTAGGATGTTTAGATGATTAGAAATCATTTATATATGTTGGTATATCATGTAGTAAGGATCATAAGTCATTTGGGATGATAATATGAAGGTTTGAATGATCTAAAATGGCTAAACCCGTAGTTGCAGAAATGCAGAAAAGCTGGGTTGTTACCTGAGTGATCGATCGATCGACCCCCTGCCTTCAATCGATCGACCTCCCCAGAATTTCTAAAGTTGTTCCTTTTTAATGTTGATTCTTATCCCAAACCTTTGGTAGATCTTTGGTGATTATTAATTGGATATTATGGGACTTATATAAGATCAGTAAGCCCTAGATAAGATTTGAATTAATTTGATTGGGATTTTTAATTGATTAGAATAATGATAATTAAATTGGAAGAAATTTCGGTTGCTAGATTCAATTGTTGGATTCTAATTGGTATGCATTAGGATTAAAGATAGGACCAGTAGGGGTGATTGAACATAACACCTGGGTATCCTTAAGTTTAGAAGAGGGTTTAATCCTAAGTGAAAGAAGATGTGTTTATAAGAGATTTGAAACTATCGGTTTTAACCCTAATTAAAAGGAGAGTTTAATTCGTAGTAATTCGGGAGATATAATGATATGGACCAGTAGGATATTAATGACTTCTTACTGAATATATGTTGAGAAAATACCTATTTGAACCTTGAGTATTGAGTGAGGCTCGGGGATAATTAAATTAAGAAGTAAAGTTATGATATTTTAATATGTGGGATTTAAAGAGATATAATGCTACTTATGGGAATAATCTAAGGGTAATGTGAGTACCTTGTTGATAGTATAATATAGGTATGATAATGCCTATTTGATTGATTGATAATTATGTGTATGACATACCTAGCTTCATTTCTATCGATGGGGAGGTTTGCGCGTGAGGGCAGTCATATCCTGATGAATCCATGTGATCTTTAATTTGTCGCTCGAGAACGTAGGACTTTGAAAGACTTATCGGGGAGTTGATAGGTCCGCTGACTATGGGAACGTAGGTATGTGCGTGACCCATGGATACGAGAACTATGTTCGCCTCCAACTTGTATGTTGTTGTTTGTGCTTCAAAGAATCCTTATCGAACCTTTAGTCCCCTATTCGGCGACCAGCGATGATGGGATATAATAGCAGAGTAATGCATTGCACCGCAGCTGTGACTCGGGGTGGCGTATTATATATGAATATATATATAATGAATTAAATAAATTAATGGTTATATTGTGGTTGAAATATCTACTGTGTGATAATTGTAGATAACGGTGAATTGAGAAAAGAATTGAAGTAAGTTAGTGACTATTTATTGAAGAGCTTAATTCATGTTAATGATGAAATGATTCATATAAATGAGAAATGTATAAGAATGATTATATAACGTATGGTATGGGACATACGTGGTTATGATATGGGAATGGAATCATATTATGGAATTGGTAAAGAGGAACCATTAACTAGGAGGTTAATAGAAAACGTCAAGTGTGCACTATAGTTGAGAGGTGAGAATAGCAAGTGAGAGTTGGATACTAACATGTACATAATAAATGCTTTATTGCACTTGTTAAATACTTGCTGTTTTAAAAATCATTTTCACAATCGGGCTCTGACCCGTTTCCTTGCATATTTTCTTTTCTATTGTATTTTCTATATCTGGTGTCCAGCAGCCGGGACGCTAACCTTAGCGGATTATGACAAGCTATGGAGCTATGAAGTTTTGCTCAGACGCCTATTTTCATTTGATTCCCAGTATTCTTTTAGTTAGGGCATCTCGCCCAATGGAATTCAGTCATCTCTTTCCATTTGAGTCAAATACTCTTGTACTCGTGTCATTTTAATCCTTTTATTATTGTTGGGATTACTGTATTGGATTATTATATGGGAATGTTTATTCCAAATGTATTTAAATTCTTTTGTGTTATATGTTCAGTTATTAGTGTTGTAGAATAATATGTGTACTGTTATTCATAAAATAAAAATGGTTTTTGTTGAAATTAAAATTTGGAAAGTTTTTAACACCAGCTTAATTGGGTATTGGGTGACGTGTAAATGTTTTAGACAGTGATGCTAAGAATGAGCCAACTATATATTCTGTTTTAATTTGGTATGGGACTGGCCACCCGGTATTTAATTAGGCGGGGTGTTACAGGTGGTATCAGAGCATCAAGTTCTAGTGTCCTTTAGGGTATGTACGACTTATTGTGTTTTCAGCTTAGCGTTCTTTGATGTAGATCCCTATGTTTAGGATTATTGATTTCTTTGGAAAGATTCCGTGTATATTAGTGAAGCTTATTGCGTTCGTACGGGTTCGTATGAGAGGTATGGCAGATGAGGGCCATTGGACGGATAGCGGAGATCGTAGTTAGGAGGTTATGAAGTATGTTCGAGTATGATGATCGTAGTCGAGGTCACCCCTATTATGGAAAAAAAATTGAGGAGAGTCATCAGAAGAAGTTCTTGAAATGCGAAAATTGTGTGTGTTACCTAACGAAGGCAATATATTCAAAGGCTTGGGCATATAGTGGAGTGTGGTGAACTAGAACTGAAAATTTGGGGGTAAAATTTTTCTTGACTCATCAGAGCAAAGTTATAACAGTGGGAGTCAACAACCACCACCCGCGAATGAGGGTATGTTTTTTATCTAAGGAGTTATGAGGCGTATATTGATTTTTGTAGCTATTAATATTGTGTGGGCAAAAGGGTTGCTAAACTTATCCTATAGCATGTAGGCTCACCGAGGGGTTGGGGACACATATATTTTTCATGCCATCACGTGGGTCTGATTTTAATCATGGGATTACTTACTTTAGGGATGTCCGATTACGATGTGACTATCGACGTGCATTGACTTGTGGTTTACGAGAACGTATGTACTACTACTAGATATATGTGTGTACTACTACTACTACTAGATATATATCGGTGGATCCCAATAGATGCCATCTAAAAATAACTCCTGGAGTCGAGCTCGAACGAGGTTGAGGAGGAATTTATCCCTCACCCAGATGACGATCGAAGAGAATGGGTATATGATGTAATATTTATGTTTTGGGCAATTGCCAACTAAACATGTGTTGTTTCATTTTTTGGCTTCACTACCCTCATCTCTAGTTATCTTCTAGCCGACTAAATATGACTTAGATATGGCCAATTATCAAATGAATATCCCCCTAGTCCAATACACTTCAGTCATACCATTCTGCCTCACTTTACCTTTTAGTCCGTGTCGTCATGTTGCCTCAGGCCTAAGTAAGGTAATGACAAGGATATACCTGGTAAACGGACAATCCATCCGAGTAGGATTTTTGAGCCAAACTGTGTTGGCAACCAACCTGCGTTGGCCAAATTACCTAAGGATCCCTGTAGGGATTTATTATTACTGGGGGCAAATTAGGAGGCCAATTGTGTTAGTAACAAAGGCCTGAGGAGGGTTATTATATGTTAACCCCGCTAATGCTTAACCAATGTGGTGAAATGGTTGGGGGTTACATATAGGATCATTCAATTGGAGTAAGTTGACCAACTTAATGTAACATGTGATATTGGTTACGCATATTAAGAGTGGAGCCTATAACTTTAGAAAGGTTGCATATATTAAGATATATCTGAGAAAACCAATACTCATAGAATGCCAAGGCCAATCGAGTTTTATTAATCAGAGTCAAGAACATAGAGAAACATTAAGTTGTAAAATAAAATTTTACAATTTGTCTTAATTGTGCATAAATAGAGAGATCTAGAAGTATAATTTCTTCAGGTTTGCTGCATTCCAAGCTCTTGATATTTCCCTGCCCTCCAGCATTTCCAAGTGATAGGCTCCTTATAGGTCATCCCTTATCACCTTGATTGGTCCCTCCCAGTTTGGCCCTAACTTACCGTCTGATGGCTTCACAGCGCTACCAAGGACTTTCCTTAGGATATAGTCCCTAACTTGGAATGCCCGTGGACTGACTTTTCGATTATATTGTCTGTCTAGTTATCGCTGGTAGTGATCCATTTTTACTAAAGCCAATTATCCCTGATCGTCGGCTAAGTCAAGATCAGTGAGCAATGATCCATCATTCTGGCCTTGTTCAATCATCATGGACCTCATAGTAGGGAGACCAGTTTCTAATAGAATAACTGCCTACATTCCATACGTGAGTGCAAACGGTGTCTCTCTAGTTGATCGGCTCGGGGTGGTGAGATAGGCTCAGAGGGTGTGGGGTAGTTCGTGTACCCATGAACTATTGGATTGCTCCAAGCGCTTCTTTAGTCCATCGATCACTGTTTTGTTGAAAGCCTCAGCTTGACTATTGCTCTGAGGGTATGCCACAGAGCTGAAGTAGTGACTGATTCCATGGTCGCTGCAAAAGCTTTGGAAAAAGCCACTCTCGAACGGGGTTTCGTTGTTAGTGATGATTGTTCTGGGTATCCCGAAGCGAGTAATGATATTTCTCCATATGAACCTCATCATATATGCGTCTCAAATATTCTCCAGTGGTTCTTCCTATATCCACTTGGTGAAGTAATCTGTGGCGACCAACATATATTTTTGATTGCCGACTGCAGTGGGCAAATGGCCAATGATGTTTACACCCCACTAGGTAAAAGGCCATGGGTTGGTAATGGATTTCTAATCATTTGTCGGTTGGTGGACCATGGGTGATTGCATTTGGCACTTCTCGCTTTTCAGGTAAAGACTCCAACGTCTTTCTGTATGTACGACCACTAGTATCCTTCCTTAATTGCTCAAAAAGTAAGCGACCTTCCTCCCATGTGACCTCTATAAATTCCCTGATGCATCTCGTGTGGGATTAGCTCTACGTCCCGTGGATGAACACACTAGAGGTATGGGTTCGTGAAGGATCTTTTGTATAATTTTCCCTCAGGAGATAAGTGAGAGTGGGTATCTTTGACTCTTATCTGATGGGCGGTATTCTTATCACTTGGCAGTATGTCACTTTGCAAGTAATCTACTATGGGGTCCATCCAGTTGGGATCTTTCTCAATATGGAGAACATGCTCGAGATTTGGTGATTCGGTTATCTGGTTGATGCTCGAAAGTGCGAGGAAATTGATTTGAATTGTTCTCCTCAAGTTAGAGTTAATTCATGAGCTTAGAGCTGCTAGGGCATCGACATGCCTATTTTTTCCCCTGGGGAATTACTGAACGCTAACACGATCGAACTCGTCCATTAATCCCTTCACATTGGCGAGGTTTGCTGCCATCCTTTCATCTTTTGCATTGAAATCACCACTTATATGGTTGGATACCAGTTGTGAATTGCCAAAAACTTGAAAATGCCTTGCTGCAAGCAAATATGCCTTCTGTAGACCAGCGATCAGCGCCTCGTACTATGCCTCGTTATTGGAGGCTTCAAATCTAAGTCTGATTCCTTCTCAAACACTATGTTCCGGGGTAACTAGCATGATGCCTACTCATAGCCCCCTAGAGTTGGAGGCTCCACCAACGTATAAATTCTAGATGCCTATTTTTTATGGGACTTCTCTTAGATGACTGGTCTCAAGTTGATCACAGGGTTGTTCTCCTATGAACTCGACAATGAAATCGATGAGGACCTGCCCCTTGATAGCAGTCCTTGGTTGAAAATGAATGTCAAATCTTTCGAGATCGATCGACCGTTTCGATAGTCAGCCTGAGAGGTTTGCTTTCCTCAGTAGAACTTTGAGGGGGTACGAAGTAACCACGAAGATGGAGTGGGCCTTAATATAGTGCTTATGTTTTCTCGAGACTACCACTAGTTCAACGACGAGCTTCTCCAATGGCAAGTACCGCTGTTCGACATCAAAAGAGTTTTACTTGCATAATAGACCGGATGTTGGCTCCCCTCTTTCTCACATACCAAGGCGGAGCTCACAGCATGATCTGATACTGTAAGGTAGAGATATAAGGGATCATTTTCTCTAGAGATTATGAGAAAAGGGGGATTGCTGAGGTTCTAAGGCCCTCGATCAACTCTTATTCCACACCATGCTCTTAGTTTTCTTCAGCAACTAAAAGAACGACTGGCATTTTTTTGAAGATTTAGAGATGAACCGGTTTAGGATAACGAGCATTTCTGTGAGCTTCTATACATCTCTCATAGTTCGAGGGGACTGCACCCTATTGATAGCATCAATTTGGTCGGGATTGGCTTTTATACCTCTCTAGATAACCAAGTATCCAAGGAATTTACCTGACTGGAAAGAACACTTACTTGCGTTAAGTTTCATTTGGTGCTTTCTGAGTAATTCAAAGGTTCTTGCTAGGTCGAAGAGGTGGTCGTCTTTAAGTTTGCTCTTAACGAGCATATCATCAATATAAACTTCCATGGTCTCTCTCATTTGGTCTTTAAACATCCTGGTAACTAACCGCTGATAAGTTTCTCCTGCATTCTTATGTCCAAAGGGCATAACTTTGTAATAAAATAAACCAATAATAGTGATGAAGGCAGTCTTATCTTGATCCATCTCATGCAGAAGGATCTGGTGATATCTAGAATATGCGTCTAAGAAGCTCATTCTCTTATGAGCTGCTGTGGCATCCACCAGCTAGCCTATCTTCAGAAGGGGGAAGTTGTCATTGGGCCAAGCCCTATTGAGATTGATGAAGTCGATAGAGACTCTCCACTTCCTATTTCTCTTAGGGACTACCACTGTGTTGGATAGCCATTTAGGGAACTAAACTTCCCGTATGGACCCTACATCCGATAACTTTTCCACTTTCTTCACCACTACTTTGGCCTTCTTTGGAGATGTTCGGTGAGCCTTCTGTATAACTGGCTTGAAGGCTGGATCCACGTTTAATTGATGGCAAGTAATGCTGGGATCGATTTTGGGTAGCTCGTAGGGCTCCCATGCAAAAACATCCAAATTTGCTCCGAAGGAGGGTGACTAATTCCTTCTTCTCGCAATCAGTAAGGGAGGTTCCAATAAAAAACGTTCTTTCAATCGAGCCACTCCCGACTGCAACTTCTTTCAGGTCCTCGATAACCTTCTCAGAGGGGAGGAGCCTAGTCTCCTCCACTCCTGCTCTTACATATCATAATTACTATTTGGAAGGCATCAGCCTCTCCTGTTCTTCGCCTTTATTTCTCGCTTCCTCCACTTTCTTATCCTATTTGGGACGTATAGCCGCTATGAAGCTCTTTCTTACCATTGCTTGATCTCCAAGAATTTCAACTACTCCTCGTTATGTCATGCATTTTAACTTTTGATGATAGGTCGATGAGACGACCTTTATCACAAGTAGCCATCCTCTACTGAGGATGGCTTGGTAAGGTGAATCAATATTAACCATAATAAATTCAATCATCTTTAAGATGTTTCATGCCCTCACCGACAAGACGATCTTTCCCAAGGGGATGGTTATCTTTCCAGTGAAGCTAACCAAAGGAACGGTGGCCTCTCGTAGGTCGACAGTGCTTAACTTCGCCTTTCTGAATAACTCGAGGTACATTACTTCGGATGAGATGCCTTGGTCAACGAGTAACCTATCGACGATGTAGTTAGCTATCCTGAGTGTAATGACTAACGCGTCATGATGTGGAGTTCTCACTCCCACCAAATCCTCATATGTGAATATGATATTCTTGGTGTAGTCAACTTCCTCCGGACGTCGACGCTTCCGAGATTGGGTTTTCGTTGGATCAATCTGAAAAGCTTGCATCACTGATGTAAGCTTCTTCACTTCCATTCGAGTTGTGTTCCCCTGAATTTGCTTAAGGTCGGACGCCCCATGAATTACCATAAACTCGTGGACGATATCCTCTTCCAGAACATTATCGGGCCTCTAATCGCCATTTACAGCTACCTTCTCTGCTTTCTTCTCTACGAATTCATTTAAGTGTCCAGCTTGAGCTATCTCTTCGAGGTGGGACTTGAGGGCTTTGTAGTGCTCGATTTTATGCCCGCCTTCCTTGTGAAATGAACATCTCAATACATTATTTCGCTTGGAGGGGTCTCCACCCATCTTTTTGGGCGACTTAATGAATGGATCGTCTTTGATTTTTGCAAGGATATTATAGATCGGTTCTCTGAAGACTGTATTCATGGCTTGGAATTCCTTCGAGGCGTCACATTTTTTCCCATTTTTGGGGCCACTTCTACCCTCGTTCTTATTCCCTTTTTTTAGTCTCACTCTTCTCGCCCCTCGTTTTGGTAACCATGGTGCGACCATGTTCTCCCGTACTAGGATGGGTCACATCTTCAACTTTGGCGTATTTCTCAATACGAGCCATTAAGTCGTCGATGGTCGTGGCCTCCTTCTTAGTGAGGGACTGGTGTAGGAGGTAGGAATTAGGCAAGCCAATCTTGAAGGATGTCATAGCAACCTGCTCTAAGAAATCCATGACCTTGTTGAATACCTCCAAGTATCTCTTCGCATAGTCACTAAGGTTCTCTTGAGTTTTTTTCTTTATTTTAAGCAAAGTGTCCATCCTCTTCAGATGAGAGCTTCTTGTAATGAAGTGAGCTGTAAATAGCTCGACTAGAGACTTAAAGTTACTGATGGATCTGTGAGGGATCTTCTCGAACCATTTTTGGGCGACATCGTGCAGGCTTGACAGGAAAATCTGGCACATGAGTGCATCATTATGGTTCTATAGGGTCATGGCTTGCCTACATTGTTTAACATGGTCGATGGGATCAGCCTTGCCATTGTAAAGTTTTAACCTGGGCACCGCGAACTTCTTCGAGGCTTCCTCTTTCTCAATCGCCTTTGAAAAAGGGGACTTCATATGAGTTCTGAGAGCTCGCCTGGCCAGCTATCTTGTTGATTTGGCACCCCAATGAGCTGGGGTTGGTCCATTTCTCTTCGGACCAAGCTCCGTATATCATTATTCCTTCAGCCAGGGCTCCTGTAGAGGTGAGCTGGTTGTTACTGCTCGGACTGGTCGTTATTCTACCTGTGTCTCTCAGATCTTTGTGATCCACGCCCTGGGCTCCTTCCTTGGCTGCGAGATTTTCTCACCTGAGGGCTAGGAGTTTGATTATGGTGTTGCCTCGTGTTATGATGGAGATCCCTTTCCATATTTTCCAGTCGCCTTTTGAAGTAAGCATTTTTGGCTTCCTTCTTTTGAGTAACATCCTCCTGTTCTTAGAGACGATCCTCATAGGTGTCTATCAACCTGGAAATCTGTGTGGAACTAACTCTCCCTTGGCTTTTTTCAGAGAGCTGCCTCTCTCGACGGAGCCTCGAGTTTGAATGACGCATTTTGGACCTTACCCTAGGAGGGATAGGTTACTCTTGAAGATCCCCTGATTGAGGGGAATTACTGTTGTGATCGAACATTGCAGTTCCTTGCTAGTGAAGGCTTTCTTAAAGGAAAAACAACCGATTCCCACAGACGGCGCCAATTGTGGTGGCAAAAATCTCAGCACAAATAATAATGAAAGGAAATCACCAGGAAAAGAAGAACAGCAAAGATCACAATCACACAACACAAAGATATACATGGTTAAACTAACTGCCTACATCCACAGAGAGGTCTACTATTATATTAAGTATCTCTCAAGAGAAGTTTTTCTATATGGCCCTTTACCCCGGGCTGGGGGTACAATATATATTTTGTAAAAGAGAGAGGGGTGTTGATAACCACCACGTTAGCCTATTATCCCTTGAATATATCCTCCAAGATTTTTTGGGGATAGACTAGGTCAGATCCTCAATTCTAATTGTCATCTAGAGCATCACATAATTTGTGCCGGACACCTCTTATTTCTAATTGGGCTTCGTACGACTACTCTCGTAGGACTAAAAGACGAAGAAGGTACCCACACTAAGAAACAAACAATTTTATCTCAATCCACTATGGACTCTGAGATGATAACACTACCTACTGCTAGTGAAGAGGTAGGTTGGTTAAGGAACCTCATGTTAGATATCCCGTTATGGGAAAGACTAATACCAGCCATTTTGATTCATTGTAATAGTACTGCGACTAGTAAAAAAGTAGAGAACCATTATTATAATGGTAAAAGATAAAAAAAATACATTGTAAACATAGTACTGTTAGAGAATTTATCTCTACAGGTTCCTGTGAGGGTGGATTATACATGATCTGAGCAAAACTTAACTGATCCTTTGACGAAACGACTAGCTAGGGAGAAGGTGTGGAACAGCTCGAAAGGGATGGGACTAAATTCCTTGGATACATGAGTAATTCGTGATGGTAACCCAACATATAGATTAGAGATCCTAAGAAATATGTTTAAAGGGTAATAACAAGTCACAAGTGATATGGGTTGAATCATGAAATTAAGATAGAACGGGATTTTACTCTGAGTCCATCCCTATGGAGCATAAAATCCAGAAGCGAGTAAAGGATGAGTTATTATAACTCTTAATGAGATTTATTCTCTATTTTGAGTGGGGTACTTAGCTACAATAGTATTCTTATTAGATTCACCTATGTGAATGTGGAAGTCTGACCGCTTCCTATGGATATTTTGGGCAAATTCCTAGAGCGTTCACTATACTTGGATAGCAGCACATGGCCATAATGTGATGGCTATTAGAACTTATCCCAAGTAGGGTTGTGTGTTGAATGTTTTCAGATATAAAGTTCAAAACTACGATTACTCTAGTATATTCCGAATCATCTTTACTACGTGAAGGTTCAAGTCGAAAGACACCTTTGCTTATGCACAATTCTATGGATTATTGCTCGATAAAATATATTTTCAAATTATGCAAGTGGGGGATTGTTGTATAGATCATAGCTAACAGAAGATGCAAAACACTGAAAATGCCTTTGGCACTTATCCCACATCGATGGGTTAGTTAAAATGTGTAAAGTTAATATACTCTTTTTGTGAGTCTAAAGGGTAAGCCATTTGAGCATTAGATGTTTTGTGTGTACGGGCGGGAGACCCAATGGGCCAATTCACATGCGCGCATCGCCGTCACCATTCGTCCGGTCGGCACAGCTCGTGTTCGGGTCCGAGTCATGGGTCTTGGTCTTGGGCTTATTAAGGAATAATTTGCTAGACAATTTAATTACCAGTTTTTTGCTAAAAAATTATTTATTAACGATAATTAGCCCTAAAAAACATTATTTATTATCAGTTGAAAAATTCCACCAACTCGAAACGTTTTTTCAAAATTTTCTCCCCACTAAACCGTTTCCAATGTTCAAAAAAAAAATTTGGTCAAATAAAGGCTTTTAACGTCCATGTTTCATATAACAATTCACTAAAAGAACAATCCTTTTGTAAATGCTTCTCTGCGAAAATTATTTTACATCTCGTGAATAATTATTACATCATAAAAATAATTAATCTCAATTTGGATTAATTATACTATACAAAATCGAGCAATATATATATATATATATATATATATATATTTGCATTTCATAAACATTAGGAGTTTCGTTTAATCATAAAAAAAATGTGGATCTTTTTCCTTCTGTTTGTGAATCTATATCTTTAGTTTTTATCATGACATTGTCATTTCTCATTGACATATACAAAAGGGTGCCCAGGCATCCCAAAAATGTCTTTGTATCACCACATAATGAATAAAAAACATTGTACATTATATTTTTAAATTAGTACTTTGGTGCTAAAAAGGCAGTTTGAGGTGTCTTTATCATTAACCTATACCAAAATGTTAATGTAAATTTTTTGAGGTTGTTTTATCTTGGGGGTGACGGGCATGTACACTGTCAGCATAAATTGGAGGTAGAGACGTGAAACACCTTAAAAAAAACGACATCATTCGCGACTCAACCTGATAATTTCTGGTTCCGGATTTCTTATATTTTTTTCCTTGGTTTTATTTGCTCCTCATTGGGTAATTTCGTTCTTTATTAATTTTGCATTTTTTTTGGTTGAATGTAAATATATTAAAACCAAAGGCAAACAGCCCAAACAAAAACAAGAAGCCCAAACGCAACAACAAACAACTAGCACAACCCACATTCAAAACAAGCCACATATCATAAGCCGAAACACGCAGCCCAAGACACACACCCATTAACCCGATCCATAACTGATTAATTCCAGGCTCACCAAACTACGACTGTACACAATTTACTATGCCAACAAGCACACGTTCCAAAGGAGACACGTTGCATAGCATGCATCCACGCTCCCCAACCATTCCAAAAAGCCAATCAAAAGAAGACAACAGCTATAACAAAACACTAAGCATCTCACAAGACTTCAACCATAGTACTCAAACTTCTTCTCCGTCACTCAAGAAGCCAAACAAGCACCCCACAACCTTCATCCAAAAACCATACCAAACTGTAAACTACTCTCATTAATAAGAAACCAATCGAAAGAATCCTCACACCATCCATAAAAATAATCAAACTACTAACGCCAGGAAAAATCACCATAAGAGTAACCCCATTAATCCCCACTTGCATTAAAGCTCCATTACCTACCAATAATCAAGCAAAGGGATAGAGATGAAAGAGCGACAAAAAATCACCTGCTACCCGAAAAAATAAAATGAAGCTCCTAACCATATCTATACCATACATTCAAGTTCAAAACTTACCAAATCAAGCTTAATCCAATACCCACAAACCTCTGGCCAGAGCTCCCGACCATACTAGATTCCCACTGGAAGATTATTTGGAGAAGCCACATTATAAATTGACCCAAGTGAGATAGACCAAATCCATTGACCAATAATTTCTTGCGAAAAATAGCTCCACCCCAGGTATACAAGAACCCCACATAGATAGAACCTGATCACATACAAATACCCAGGTATTACTCTATTTTCAAGACCAATAAGGCTCCATTACCTTTTACCTTCTAAAAATGTTTTCTGTCATGCCCCATTTTAAACAAATTTCCCAGTTACATTGATTTCTTGTTATATTTCTCCATTTGCATGTGCTATTTTGGATATTCTTCTCAATCTTCCTCAACATATGTTCTCTGTCAATCTTTTTATTATTGAATACTTTTTCATTCCTAGCTATCCAAATAACATATACAACAGTATACATAGCAAATTTGCCCATAATACTCTGAAAACTCTTATCACTGTTTGAATTGTATGAAATCTCTTCTGCAAAACTCTGTATCTGTATAGTATGACCATTATTGTTAAGACTCTGCCTCCATATTTGTTTGGTCACAATGCAGTCAAAAAATAAGTGATGTCTAGTTTTAACTTCCTCATCACACATCACACATCACACATCACACATCACACATCACACAAGTATCATTATTTATAATCCCCCAGTACCTCAATCTATCTTTGGTCCTTAATTTGTTAAGGCATGCCATCCACATAATAAAACTGAATCTTGGAACTCCATTAGTAAACCAAATGGCCTTGGCCCAGTCCACCTTATCTCTCCTCCTTCTAAGAATATTATAAGTATCTCTACAATTAAAACCCCCATCTCTAGCTGGTATCCAACTAATCCAATCATCACAATTTTGCTGAGTAATAGTAGTAGTCCTTATTTCAACCAAATTATTTGAGATAGGTCTAGGCATGCTCCAATTCCCATCAATAATAAACTCAGAAACTTTTGCCTCATCTCTACTAGATGCATCATATATAATTCTCCTACCATAATAATCAATAAGTGGACCTTTGTCATGCCAATTATCAATCCAAAACAAAGTATTATCTCCTCTACCAATGTGGCATCTAATCATCTTCTTAACTTCATCCCTTAATTTCCATAGTTTTCTCCATGTCCAAGAGAAGTTTTTCTTTGAGATTAACTCTCCAAATTGATTTGTTTTTTATGACTATGAAATGTATCCATTTTACCCATAAAGAATCTTTCTTCCTTGCCAAATCCCACACATGTCTAAACATATAGGCTTTATTCCATTCAACAAGAGACTTAACCCCAAGGCCACCTTCATCAATAGGATAGCAAATATCCTGCCAAGAAACTTTAGATCCAGCCTTCTTCAAATCAACCCCAGTCCAAATGAATCTGCATAAGATCTGGTCAATCTCCTTTATTATTCCTTTAGGGAGGATAAACAAACTAATCCAATAAACTTGAATACTTCGCAAAACAGAAATGACTAGTTGAACCCTTCCAACATAGGAAAGCCACCTGTTTGTCCAGTTTTTAATTCTTCCCATTAATCTCTCCACTAAGACTTTGCAATCATAATTCCTTAATATTGTTGTTATTAAAGGAACCCCCAAATATCTGACTGGCAATTATCCCTGTTTCATACCCACCATATCACATAATCTATTCTTCATGTCAACATCTATTCCAGCAAAGAATATTTCACATTTAGCATAACTAGGCCCCAATCCAGAAAGAACCTTGAAGTCTTTAAGAACTTTATCAATGACTTTAAATTTCTTCTCATCAGCTCCAGGAATAATAAAAAGGTCATCAGCAAACATTATATGTGACAGATTCAACTGTTTACAATATGGATGAAACTTGAACTCTCCTTTCTGAATCTCATCATCTAACATCCAAGAAAAACATTCCATAACAAGCAAGAACAAATAAGGAGATAGTGTATCCCCTTGCCTAAGTCCATTTGTTCCTTTAAACATTCCGTCAACACCTCCATTAACATTGATTGAGTAACTAGTGGTCTGAATGCATTCCATTATCCAATTAATAACCATATCAGGAAATTCCATCACTGTCAAAACAACCCTAATAAAAGACCAGTCCACTGAATCATATGCCTTCATCAAATCAATCTTTAGAGCACATCTAGGAATCCCTTTGTCCATATGATACCCTTTAACAACTTCTTGCATAAGGAGAATATTATCAGAGATGTTCCTTCCTTTAACAAAAGCAGACTGCCTGTTATTAATAAGATCAGGAATTATCCCTCTGAGTCTTCTAACTATGATTTTAGAAATGATTTTATATGTGGTGTTACAACAAGATATGGACCTAAAATCTTTCATAGAGGTAGGGGCATTATTTTTTAGAATGAGGCTAATAAGAGAGTTATTCCATTATCTGAGAATTCTGCCATGACTAAAGAAATAACTCACAGCTTCAATCAAAGATTGACTAACTATATCCCAATTGTAGGCCCTGGGGCTTTCTTAGGATTAATATCGAAAAGAGCATACTTTCGTTCCTTCTGTGAAACTGGAATTTGCATAATCCCTTTTTGTTATTCATTTAACCACCTTTGTCTTATTCTCCATAATCCGCTCATATCACTGCTACCATTGTTACTTTTGGACCCAAGTAGATTTGAGAAAAAACGCATAGCCTCCTTTTGAACAGCTTTCTGACCATTAACTATAATACAATCCCAATTTTTAATATTAATTTTGCGTTTAAATTGCTGTTGTTACAATAATTTGTTTTTGGTTTGTGTAATTTCGGATCCGTTTGTTGCGATTTCAGATCTACTGGATTGTTGAAATTTTGTTTTGTGTGTATATGTGTATGTATGTGTGTGTGTGTTTGAGAGAGAGAGAGAGGCAGTTGGTAGTTAGAGGTGTTGGGGCCGAGGAGGGAGATGGTGGGGTGGGTTGAGCTAGTGTAGGTTAAGGTTTGTGTGTTGTTTTGGTTGCTTTGAATGAACCCACTTATCCTATTTCTAACCCCCTGTTTATATGCGCGATTATCTAAGTGAACTGATTAAAAAAAGACCACTATAACCCTGTTTAAACCCCCCAAAAGAAATAACAACTGATATTAGCTAAAATTAGAAAGAGTAAAACGGACATTACTTTTAGGTACTTAAATTCCAACCTCCTCCACTATCTCAGTTATACACATACTCACTCTTGAAAATAAAAGAACAATTAATGCGTACATTCTCTCTCCCCCATTAACTCTTCACTTTAACTTCTTCTTGTTTTTTTAATTGAACATTGTTTTTTACAGATTTAACATTAAAGATAGTTTTTACATCTTTTTTATTTGATTATTTAAAAACATGTTTAGTATATAAAAATTATTTTAAAGTTTTCTTATTGTACGCAAAACTGTTAGTTTTTACATCTTTTTTATTTGATTATTTAACATGTTTAGTATATAAAAATTGTTTTAAAGTTGTCTTATTGTAAACAAAACTATTTTGTCAATATAAAAAACTATTTTTAAAAAAAATTTGTTTTTCTTAGAAATATGTTTTACAATTTTTTTTTCATAAAAATATGTTTTACAAAAACTATTTTTAGACAAAACAAATTTTCTTTTAATAAAAAGGTATAAAACAATAAGCATTGTTTTAATAAAAAATGTTTTTATTTACGAAAAATAATAAATTTTTAATTTTAATTTTAATAAAAAACCGTTTAATTTTAATTAAAAAACTGTTTAATTTGATGCATTAATATCGCGATTGATTAGTACCGCTGGCGCGGACTCACATTCAACAAATGATGCGAGTCCGGGAATGTGGGTCCGCGCCAGCGACACTAATAAATCGCGATATCATGTCAATAAACATTATTTTTTCACTTATGAAAAATATTTTTTTAATTTAAAAAAAAAACTGTTTATGTTTAATTAAAAAAATGTTTACTTAAAATTTTAAAAAAAACTATTTGCTTTTAATTTAAAAAAATGTGTTTTATTTTTATTTCAATAGAAAAATTGTTTTTATATAAAAAACATTTTTTATATTAAAATCCTGTTTATTTAAAAAAAACTATTTACAAGCCTGTTTTTATACCTTTTTATTAATAGAAAATATGTTTTGTCTAAAAACAGTTTTTGTAAAACATAATGTTATAAAAAAAACTGTAAAACATATTTCTAAGAAAAAAAATTGTTTTAAAAACATTCTTTTTATATAGACAAAACAATTTTATTTACAATAAAAAAGCTGTAAAACGATTTTTATATACAAAACAAGTTTTTAAATAATCAAATAAAAAAGATGTACAAACTATTGTTAATGTTAAATCTGTAAAAAAATGTTCAACTAAAAAAACAAGAAGAATTTAACGTGGGGAGTTAATGGAGGAGAGAGAATGTAGGCATTAATTGTTCTTTTGTTTTCAAGAGTGAGTGTGTGTATAACCGAGATAATGGAGGAGGTGGGAATTTAAGTGCCTAGGAGTTATGTTTGTTTTACACTTTTTAAGTTTAGCTAATCATGTTATCACTACCCATTTACGAATAAGTCTCAATTCAAATTAGACTTAAAACGGATTCTGTGAAACCATTGTAAACTGTGGTCAACAATTAAAAAAATGAAAGTCCAACACCCTAAAATCATTGTAAATCAGAAAAAAATAAACAAAATTCTATCAAAAGAGTAGATACTAGAAAAATAATATTATTAGAACTAAAAAGCTAGTCTGTGCGATCTTACAAGTCCAACACCATTCTTTATCATCGCCCCTGTAATGGATAAACAAGGAGTCAAACAACTGGTAAGTAAACCAACTATATGAAAGACACATTATAAATGTTTATTTAAGGGACATATACCAAATAGTCCCTCGAATATTTTTTAATACATGTTTAGTCCAAAACTTTTTATTTTGTTCCAAAAAGTCCCTCGCCACATAAAAACACTCCAAAAAAAGGAGCTTCGATGAGGATCACCAGAGCTCCAACAATTGGGGGGGGGGGGGGGGGGGGAGAGAATGCCGCTAGCACGGACCTTTAAAAATAAGAAAATATTGGTTAAATGGGTGTTTATTTATTTTTTTGGAACAAAACAAGAAGGCTTAGACTAAATGTGTATTAAAAAATGTTTGAGGTACTTTTTGGTAATTGATCCTTTATTTAATATCAGTTACAATACTAGATGTCAAGAAACAATATAATACTAACTTTTATAGTTGTAACAATATGAACTAATTGGAAGTGAAAATAATGTTGCAAATTTATCGTGCCCCATATAATCATATTATTGTGATAGCAATTATAATAAGGAAGACGTGGAAGAATATAAAAAAATCGAAGAAGACGGTAGAATAGAATGGGACCGTAAAACTCCATTTTTTTTATCGAAAAGGTTGTCCTTAATTATGAAAAAATTATTGAACTTAATATGTATTAACAAATATTTCATGGTTTTGTATTTGACTTGTAGGAATTTTTCTCATGAGATCAGTTAATCGAGTGTTGCAAATTTGTTGGAAAAACTTATGGAATAGTTGAGTGCATTAAAAATCGAATAATTCAAAGTACGATAGATGTGTACAAGTACTGTATGGATGTGAAAGGGGAGGCGATTACAAACATAGCCTAAAGACTAGTAATAATGATATATCCATGAAGAATAATAACAAATCAAAGAAAATTAGAACAACTGGAACCAAGAGGTGCAGCTATCCATTTTTTCTTAAAGGGGTGAAATTTTAAAGGATGGTAAATGGAAACTTTATGTTATATGCGACTTTCATAATCATCCACTCGAGAAAGATACCATATTTAAAGGTCGTTTATATATTAGGAGACGGTCTAAAGTGGATGAGGAGATAGTGTATAATATGTACATATCCGGGGTTCAACCAAAGGATATTTTTCTAGTTCTTACGAAAGGGTATCCAAACAATGCATCAAGTTTTGAAACAAGATACAATTTTAGAGAATATATAAAATTCTTGAGAAGGCGGAGAGAACAAAAATGAAACAATTTATGCAAATATTGAATACTAAAATTACCTAGAATATCATAGGAGAGATCTGAACATAGATGATGTGTTTTTTATAGGTAAATTAATCATATTAAACAAAATTCTCCTACAGGGGTGAAACCCTCTTATAAGAAAACCACCCTAACAAGGGTGGAAACACCCACCCACCTAAGGGACAACACCGAAAGAGCAAGTCTAATCACTCCTTTGCATTTCTTCCATAAAGTCTATGAAGAAAGCAATGGAGGATAAATGACAACCCTTATCCAAAACTAGCAAAGAGCTTAGGTACATGAAATAGAGCCTAACAAGATATAGCTCCTTCCCTTTAAATCATCTCGAATTCCTCTCCCTCTAAACAGTCTGAAAGATATAACATGGGACCAACTTCCAAATCTTCCTCTCCCATTTCTAAACCTTCGGGGCCTTCCAAGATAATAACATCTCACTCACTGACTTGGACATAATCTAATGTATGAGACCAATGGATAAAAAGATATCCCATAATATCATTGTCGCCCAACAATGTAAAAGCAAGTGGTTAGTCATCTCCTCAACCTCCCAGCACAGTCAACACCGACTGGACATCCTCATTCCCATCTTATTCAAACCTTCCATCGATTGAATAGCCAACCTCGGAACTGTCCACATGAAAAAAATAACTTTATAAGGAACCTTTTATTTCCATACTTTTTTCCATGAGAAGGAAGAACTAATCGTCCCCCTCGATACAAATTAATAATTCTTCACCGTGAAGACACCCTTCTTACCCGTGGTCCACCTCAATCCATATTCTTCCCCCATCGGGAACGACACTGTAATACCCCATATTTTTTTTTATGAATATTGTTTAATTAATTAAATTGTAAAAATTAATTATATGTGCTTGTTATGACTAGATATGTCTTCATTTATATTGTTTTATGTTATCAAAATTGAATTGGAATTTGGACTTAAGAAACGATGATTAATTGATTGAGTTAATTAATATTTGGACTCATATCGGGAACTTGTCAATAACTAAGTTGTTAGGTATTTGGTTTATTATATTTTTGTATCAGGCTAGTGGACGCATAGAATGCCCGTTTTTAGTTTAAATGGTCTAATTTAGGCTTATTAGGTTAGTATAGGATGTAGGTGGGTTTTTAGACAATTTAGAGATTATTTTGGACCTTTTTGTTAGGTGTCCATTTGCGACCCAAGCCTAATTTAGTGATTAAGAGTTGTAAGGGGTCCTTAGAAACCTCATTTTTCATAAAACACAATTGGGGAGCAACATTAGGGTCTAGAGATAAGGCACATAAAGAGAAGTGAAGAAATTGAGAGATGTAGCTTGGATTTTCTCCACAAATCATGAGGCAAGTTCTATATAGAATATGATAATGGTTGCATATGTGTTAGATTACACCTATTTCATTGGATTATAAACCCTAAACCTGTCTTTAAATCTGATTTGTAAGATTTAACTGATAAATTTTATAATTGACCTAATCATATTAGTAATTAGGTTAAATCCCCTTTGATTTCAATTGATTTCCTCATGTATATGACTTTAAATTGTAGAAAAAGATTTGAATATATGTTTTCATTGTAAATTAGTTAAAAACCCTTTAATTATATGTGTTAATCCCGTGAAATTGTTATTTAATTGATGAATGTTACAAATCTAGGGTTCTTAGAATATAATCAAGGTTTACATTTGGATCATGATTTAAAACTAGAGTTTTTATTCTTGAAAAAGATCATAATTGGTTATATGATATTCTATTGTTTAGATTTTGGTTGGGGGAATAAATAAAGATGTGGAGTTTATTAATGGAGGTTTGGGTGGAGTAAATATGATTTTTAGGGACGATGACTCGAATAGGTATCGATCGACCGACTAGTGTCAATCAATCGATGAAACTGAAAGTTGGACAAGGATGTGCATAATTGAATTACGAAGCCGTGAGTGTTGGTTTCGTATTTTTCTCATTTTTTTTAATTTGTTATGAATTTTTCTAATAAAAGGTGCACGAGAACGAAATTTTTGATGAATGATTTTGGGTCATACTTTCTATTAGAAATTTCGGTTTGGGGGGCATAGAGTTATGGTTTATTAACCTATAGAGTAGAGATATATTATCATGAATTAATTTATTGGAAATTGGTAATTGGGGTATTAGGATATTAAAGAGGATTGTCGACTTAAAGGGAGTTAATTTGAGAATGGGGCCTTTGATTTTAAACCCGAGGGTTGGATGGGTTATTGAATTGGAATTTTTGGAATTTTAGAAGATAGGGCTTGGTGGACATGATTATTAGAGGCATTATGATAAATTAGTGGGGGCATATCCTTTGGGTGAATTTAGGACTTTGCCAAAAACCCTTGATTAGGGTAATTTTCATGTTCAATGGTATTATATATATATTTGGTACGAGTTAATATCTAGATGTGATGCCTTGGGAGATTGGACTCAGGCTATTCGAGATTTAATAGAGTTGATATATGGTTTTAAATGTATGATAGGGTAAGATTACACATAGAATTAGGAACTCGGGAGGTTAGGGTTATTGTATTGTGGGGTGAATATAATGTTATATATATGTTATACTTTTCTATGATAACGAGGCTAGTACGACCCGATAGTGTAGGGTTGGTATGTGTGTGATTTACTTTATCCCATTGTAATACCCCGTAATTTTTATGACTTGTAAAATGGGTTATATTTTAAATTAATGGATTAATTAGATTTTATTATAAATTAATTAATTTGGATTTATCCGAATTGTGGATATTAAAATGAATTATTCTGAATATTACTTAAAGATATTTTGGTAATATATGAACGTGATGTTATTGATATGGCTGTGCGATATTAATTCAGTAATTTGAATTTTTAGTCGGACGCGGTATGGGACTTGTCGGGACTAATTTGTTAAATTAAAAAGGAAACTTATTTTTGCATCAACCTTATAGTCATTTTGACTTCGTCGTTGCATCCGTAAGTGTTGAAATAGTCAGAAAAGTCTATTTGGATGTTAATTTTGAGTCTCGGGTCATTTGGAAATGAATAGACAACCCAAAAGGGCTTTTTGGTCATTTTTACAAGGGGGATGAATAGTGATTTCGGATTTTGTCCTATTATAAGTATTTGGAGATTAAGTGTACGTGGGTTATTCATCTCATCTACACAAAATAGACAAGTCATCTTCCTAGAGAGAGTAAAAGGTTGCTTGGGAGGAGAAGAGTTTACTTGGGAAGGAGAAGAACTAAGAACCAAGGGTCACCACCACCAACCACCACCGGAAGCTCACCGGAGATGGGAGAACCTCCTGAGATGTACTACACCAAAGGGATCAGACCTTCATTAGAGGCAAGTGTTTGATAATTGCAATCTATTATATTTTCCATGTTAGAATAGTTATTAAAAGAGATGATTTTTCATGTTTGGAAGAAATAATGGAGTTATTAAATGGATTTCTGGAAACTGCAAATATATAGGAATCAAACTCATGTTGTAGGTAGTAATTAATCCACGAAATAATCATGAATCCGTTGAAGAAATTAGAAAAACCATTGATGTGTTCTTGAAGATATTATGTTGATAATTTTCTCGAAAAAATGGATATAAACATGCTTTTAATTCGATCTCTTGATGATTCTAGGATGTTTAGATGATTAGAAATCATTTATATATGTTGGTATATCATGTAGTAAGGATCATAAGTCATTTGGGATGATAATATGAAGGTTTGAATGATCTAAAATGGCTAAACCCGTAGTTGCAGAAATGCAGAAAAGCTGGGTTGTTACCTGAGTGATCGATCGATCGACCCCCTGCCTTCAATCGATCGACCTCCCCAGAATTTCTAAAGTTGTTCCTTTTTAATGTTGATTCTTATCCCAAACCTTTGGTAGATCTTTGGTGATTATTAATTGGATATTATGGGACTTATATAAGATCAGTAAGCCCTAGATAAGATTTGAATTAATTTGATTGGGATTTTTAATTGATTAGAATAATGATAATTAAATTGGAAGAAATTTCGGTTGCTAGATTCAATTGTTGGATTCTAATTGGTATGCATTAGGATTAAAGATAGGACCAGTAGGGGTGATTGAACATAACACCTGGGTATCCTTAAGTTTAGAAGAGGGTTTAATCCTAAGTGAAAGAAGATGTGTTTATAAGAGATTTGAAACTATCGGTTTTAACCCTAATTAAAAGGAGAGTTTAATTCGTAGTAATTCGGGAGATATAATGATATGGACCAGTAGGATATTAATGACTTCTTACTGAATATATGTTGAGAAAATACCTATTTGAACCTTGAGTATTGAGTGAGGCTCGGGGATAATTAAATTAAGAAGTAAAGTTATGATATTTTAATATGTGGGATTTAAAGAGATATAATGCTACTTATGGGAATAATCTAAGGGTAATGTGAGTACCTTGTTGATAGTATAATATAGGTATGATAATGCCTATTTGATTGATTGATAATTATGTGTATGACATACCTAGCTTCATTTCTATCGATGGGGAGGTTTGCGCGTGAGGGCAGTCATATCCTGATGAATCCATGTGATCTTTAATTTGTCGCTCGAGAACGTAGGACTTTGAAAGACTTATCGGGGAGTTGATAGGTCCGCTGACTATGGGAACGTAGGTATGTGCGTGACCCATGGATACGAGAACTATGTTCGCCTCCAACTTGTATGTTGTTGTTTGTGCTTCAAAGAATCCTTATCGAACCTTTAGTCCCCTATTCGGCGACCAGCGATGATGGGATATAATAGCAGAGTAATGCATTGCACCGCAGCTGTGACTCGGGGTGGCGTATTATATATGAATATATATATAATGAATTAAATAAATTAATGGTTATATTGTGGTTGAAATATCTACTGTGTGATAATTGTAGATAACGGTGAATTGAGAAAAGAATTGAAGTAAGTTAGTGACTATTTATTGAAGAGCTTAATTCATGTTAATGATGAAATGATTCATATAAATGAGAAATGTATAAGAATGATTATATAACGTATGGTATGGGACATACGTGGTTATGATATGGGAATGGAATCATATTATGGAATTGGTAAAGAGGAACCATTAACTAGGAGGTTAATAGAAAACGTCAAGTGTGCACTATAGTTGAGAGGTGAGAATAGCAAGTGAGAGTTGGATACTAACATGTACATAATAAATGCTTTATTGCACTTGTTAAATACTTGCTGTTTTAAAAATCATTTTCACAATCGGGCTCTGACCCGTTTCCTTGCATATTTTCTTTTCTATTGTATTTTCTATATCTGGTGTCCAGCAGCCGGGACGCTAACCTTAGCGGATTATGACAAGCTATGGAGCTATGAAGTTTTGCTCAGACGCCTATTTTCATTTGATTCCCAGTATTCTTTTAGTTAGGGCATCTCGCCCAATGGAATTCAGTCATCTCTTTCCATTTGAGTCAAATACTCTTGTACTCGTGTCATTTTAATCCTTTTATTATTGTTGGGATTACTGTATTGGATTATTATATGGGAATGTTTATTCCAAATGTATTTAAATTCTTTTGTGTTATATGTTCAGTTATTAGTGTTGTAGAATAATATGTGTACTGTTATTCATAAAATAAAAATGGTTTTTGTTGAAATTAAAATTTGGAAAGTTTTTAACACCAGCTTAATTGGGTATTGGGTGACGTGTAAATGTTTTAGACAGTGATGCTAAGAATGAGCCAACTATATATTCTGTTTTAATTTGGTATGGGACTGGCCACCCGGTATTTAATTAGGCGGGGTGTTACAGGTGGTATCAGAGCATCAAGTTCTAGTGTCCTTTAGGGTATGTACGACTTATTGTGTTTTCAGCTTAGCGTTCTTTGATGTAGATCCCTATGTTTAGGATTATTGATTTCTTTGGAAAGATTCCGTGTATATTAGTGAAGCTTATTGCGTTCGTACGGGTTCGTATGAGAGGTATGGCAGATGAGGGCCATTGGACGGATAGCGGAGATCGTAGTTAGGAGGTTATGAAGTATGTTCGAGTATGATGATCGTAGTCGAGGTCACCCCTATTATGGAAAAAAAATTGAGGAGAGTCATCAGAAGAAGTTCTTGAAATGCGAAAATTGTGTGTGTTACCTAACGAAGGCAATATATTCAAAGGCTTGGGCATATAGTGGAGTGTGGTGAACTAGAACTGAAAATTTTGGGGTAAAATTTTTCTTGACTCATCAGAGCAAAGTTATAACAGTGGGAGTCAACAACCACCACCCGCGAATGAGGGTATGTTTTTTATCTAAGGAGTTATGAGGCGTATATTGATTTTTGTAGCTATTAATATTGTGTGGGCAAAAGGGTTGCTAAACTTATCCTATAGCATGTAGGCTCACCGAGGGGTTGGGGACACATATATTTTTCATGCCATCACGTGGGTCTGATTTTAATCATGGGATTACTTACTTTAGGGATGTCCGATTACGATGTGACTATCGACGTGCATTGACTTGTGGTTTACGAGAACGTATGTACTACTACTAGATAGCATCTTGTCTACTATAAGAGAGTAGATGAGTGGACTCAATTTGAAATCGATAAAACCAATTTTTTTTAAATCGATAAACTTGATTTTTATATACTATTGACTAAGGACCTGAGGAGTTTCGATGACCGACTACTTTAGGTAGTAGTGTATCGGGGGGTTCCTTGTTTGGATTTCGCTTGCGAGACACCCCACGCATGAAACTAATAACCGTTGGGAGTCGAAATAAGTTAGGTCTTTAGGATATGAGTTTATAACCTTTGCGATAAATATTATTATAAAAGTTGTACAATAGGGTGTATGGGCGCCCTAGATGGTTGGATTGTAGTAGTTTTCATAATTGTGAAACGGTAAGTAGTTGTAACTTCAGAATTTATTTACTAAATGATTAAGGATCACTTTTTCCCAAACTTTGTCACGAGGATGGTATAGTGAAGATTGGGTATAGTTTAAATTTGATTATGTTGGAACTATATGGTGAGACTTGGTGTAACATCAATGGGGATTTTCGTTAATGTATTGTATGGGCTGTACGACATAGATTACTTGCAATGTGAGATTTATACTCTGAGTTGAGCTTACCGGTATGATTTATTTTTCCAAATTTCGGGACACAAATCTTGTTATAAGGGGGGAAGTATGTAATACCCCGTAATTTTTATGACTTGTAAAATGGGTTATATTTTAAATTAATGGATTTTATTATAAATTAATTAATTTGGATTTATCCGAATTTTGGATATTAAAATGAATGATTCTGAATATTACTTAAAGATATTTTGGTAATATATGAACGTGATGTTATTGATATGGCTATGCGATATTAATTCAGTAATTTGAATTTTGAGTCGGACGCAGTATGAGACGTGTCAGGACTAATTTATTAAATTAAAAAGGAAACTTATTTTTGCATCAAACTTATAGTCATTTTGACCGCGTCGTTGCATCCGGAAGGGTTGAAATAGTCAGAAAAGTCTATTTGGATGTTAATTTTGAGTCTCAGGTCATTTGGAAATGAATAGACAAACCCGAAGGGCATTTTAGTCATTTTTACAAGGGAAATGAATAGTGATTTCAGATTTTGTCCAATTATAAGTATATGGAGATTAAGTGTACATGGGTTATTCATCTCATCTACACAAAATAGAGAAGTCATCTTCCTAGAGAGAGTAAAAGGTTGCTTGGGAAGAGAAGAGTTTACTTGGGAAGGAGAAGAACTAAGAACCAAGGGTCACCACCACTAACCACCACCGAAAGCTCACCGGAGAAGGGAGAACCTCCTGAGATATACTAAACCAAAGGGATCAGACCTTCACTAGAGGAAAGTGTTTGATAATGGCAATCTAAGTTTGTATATTGTCCATGTTAGAATAGTTATTAAAAGAGATGATTTTTCATGTTTGGAAGAAATAATGGAGTTATTAAATGGATTTCTGGAAACTAAAAATATATAGGAATCAAACTCATGTTGTAGGTAGTTAGTAATCCACGAAATAATCATGAATCCATTGAAGAAATTATGAAAACCATTGATGTGTTCATGAAGATATTATGTTGATAATTTTCTGGAAAAAGTGGATGTAAACATGCTTTTAATTCTATCTCTTGATGATTCTAGGATGTTTAGATGATTAGAAATCATTTATATATGTTGGTATATAATTTAGTAAGGATCATAAGTCATTTGGGATGTTAATATGAAGGTTTGAATGATCTAAAATGGTTAAACCCGTAGTTGCAGAAATGCAGAAAAGCTAGGCTGTTACCTGAGTGATCGATCGATCGACCCCCTGCCTTTGATCGATCGACCTCCCCAGAATTTCTAAAGTTGTTCCTTTTTAATGTTGATTCTTATCCCAAACCTTTGGTAGATCTTTGGTGATTATTAATTGGATATTACGGGACTTATATAAGATCAGTAAGCCCTAGATAAGATTTGAATTAATTTGATTGGGATTTTTAATTGATTAGAATAATGATAATTAAATTGGAAGAAATTTCGGTTGCTAGATTCAATTGTTGGATTCTAATTGGTATGCATGAGTATTAAAGATAGGTCCAGTATGGGTGATTGAACATAACATCTGGGTATCCTTAAGTTTGGAAGAGGGTTTAATCCTAAGTGAAAGAAGATGTGTTTATAAGAGATTTGAAATTATAGGTTTTAACCCTAATTAAAAGGAGAGTTTAATTCGTAGTAATTCGGGAGATATAATGATATGGACCAATAGGATATTAGTGACTTCTTACTGAATATATGTTGAGGAAAAACCCATTTGAACCTTGAGTATTGAGTGAGGCTCGGGGATAATTAAATTAAGAAGTAAAGTTATGATATTTTAATACGTGGGATTTAAAGAGATATAATGCTACTTATGGGAATAATCTAAGTATAATGTGAGTACCTTGTTGATAGTCTAATATAGGTATGATGATTCCTGTTTGATTGATTGATGATTATGTGTATGACATACCTATCTTACTTGCTATCGATGGGGAGGTTTGCGCGTGAGGGCAGTTATATCCTGATGAATGCATGGGATCTTTGATTTGTCGCTCGAGAACATTGGTCTATGAAAAACTTAATGGGGAGTTGATGAGTCCGCTGACTGTGGGAACGTAGGTATGTGCGTGACCCATGGATACGAGAACTATGTTCGCCTCCAACTTGTATGTTGTTGTTTATGGTTCAAAGAATCCTTACCGAACCTTTAGTCCCCTATTCGGCGACCAGCGATGATGGGATATGATAGCAGAGTAATGTGTTGCACCGCAGCTATGACTCGGGGTGCCGTATTATATATGAATATATATATATATATATAATGAATTAAATAAATGAATGGTTATATTGTGGTTAAAATATCTACTGTGTGATAATTGTAGATAACGGTGAATTGAGAAAAGAATTGAAGTAAGTTAGTGACTATTTATTGCAGAGCTTAATTCATGTTAATGATTCATATAAATGAGAAATGTATAAGAATGATTATATAACGTTGTAATACCCCGTATTTTTGGCGGTATTTATTTTTGGGATTAATTAATTAAATGAGAATTAATTGAGAATTAATCCGGATAAAATACTAGCGAGATGTGAGTTGGTATGTGACTATATTGAGTATATATGATGATATATGAATATTGAATTATGAAATTTGTCGTGAGATTGAATTACGGCAATTTGGACATTTTATTGGGACGCGTGAGACAGTCGCGTCAGGATACAATCATTTTAATTATAAAAGTGAATTTAAATTCTATTAACCGTATGGTCGTTTTGAGTGCGCCAACGCGTCCGGAAGGGTCGAGATAGTCAGAAAACACTAGCCGGGGGTTTAGTTTGGGTCCCGGGGTATTTTTAGGCCATACCGGCAACATAAAGGGTATTTTGGTAATTTTGTATTTTTGGGAATTTAAAAGTGACGAAAATTAGTAAATTATATCTAATGTGGATTTGACCCACTAAACCACTAACCAACCCATGTTAACCCAATAGGCTACGTAGGTTATTAGAATTAGGTTTCTAATTCCTTTCCCAAAAACAAACCCTAGCCACCATAGCCATTGGAGAAGAAAGCTTGGAGAGAGAGAGATAGAAGGGAATTCTGCAGAAAGAGAGAGGGAACTCCTTCAAATCGTCATCAAAATCTGAGATTGAATCAAGGCAAGTGGTTTAATTTACATTTTATGCAGTAAATGTTTCTTCCATGTTAGAAATCTTGATAATCATTCTTGTTTGGGAGATAAAGGAAAACCCATGAAATTGGAGTTGTTAGTTTAATTTTGAATGTAGGTTTGCATGTAGAAACGTTATTGGAAGATTGAATTAAGAGAATTACAAATTTATGTGATATAAAAACGGATTAAATTCTGGGAATTGATGATGATAAATTCTAGGGTTTATGTTCTTGAAAAATTGGGGAAAAGAGTAGAGACTTGTGATTTGATGATGTTTAGGAAGAATTAATCCTTTATAATACGTTAGTATGTGACTTTAACATGTTTAGGGACGATTAGAGACCTTAAAAAATTGTTAGATTGAGGTTTGGATGAGATCTGAGGTGTAGAGAAATTGGAAAAACGAGATAGGATTTCTGGGCTTGAATCTGGTCACTCGTTAGAAGACCTACCTAGGTCGTTCGAACGAGCTTCTAACGAGAGGGATGTTCATTCGATAATCTCGTTCGAATGAGATCTCGTTAGATAGCCCAGTTTGTTCGAACGAAATCTCGTTCGAACAGCCTCGTTCGAACGAGACTTCTAACGAGCTGGCAGTTTAGGCCTTTTTGGCCTGTTTTGATTTTGGGAGTCCCCTAAACTTGTTCGAGGATAGAGATAACATTCCTTTGATGATGTATTGGTATACTTGGGAAAATTGGGACATAATGAGGAGTAAATTACATAATTGTGGAACGAATCAAATAGACATTGGAGTCGAGACGTGAGTGCCTACTACGACGTGAGAATAAATTATGGCGTGTATGATTATGAACCGGGATTATATAAATTGTATAAATTATAAATTGGTACGAGAATGCGATAAGTACTACAATTAAACTACGATGATTACTAAGATGCGTGTTTACTTAGTATTGATATATGATTTGTGTGTATGACATACCTACCATACTTGCTATCACGGGAGGTTTGCGTTCGCTTAGGGCCCTCTAATCCTTGTGTTGCCCGGATTTAGACTGGTTACCTCGATGAACATAGGTCAGAGAAGGACTTATTGGGGTGTTAATAAGTCTGCTGATCGTGGGAGCACAGGTATGTGCGTGACCCATGTGATGTGATTGTGTTCGCCTCCATTATTTGTGATGTTGTTATCTGTGAACTATTCCTGAGAGATTCGGAATATGTGAACCTTATGTACGTGATGTACCGGGATGGATAGCAGAGTATGTGTTCACCGCAGCTTAGTCTCGTGGTGCTTATTTTGTATATTTATGTTGTGGAAAATATACACTTAATAAAATGGGAACTTTCATATGGTATCGTGTGTATAACTATGGAATAACATAAAAAGGGATAATCTATAATGAGTTGTATTACTTTTATATGGGAACCTGAATTTACGTTAAGCCCCTATTTAAATGAGATCGTTATAATGTAAATGGGAACCGAGTACTAAGAGTAGAACCTATGACAGTCTAGCTAGATATGATGTCACTTAGCTAGGGGTTTGTGTCATTTTAGATGGGTACTTACGTTAGGAGTGCACATTTAGTCGAGAGGTGAGAATTTCATGTGAGTGCACGTCCTAACATGTACTTTGCATTTAATGTTTTCAATGTTTTTAAAGTACTTGCAGGTTTTTAAAATATCTCCACATTCGGGCTCTGACCCGTTTGCTTTCAAATCTATTTTCTTGTAAAACCATTTTAGGTGCCCAGCCACAAGGACACCACGCATAGGATTCTCATTCCGATGACGAGCTGTAGCTGCTTGTGGAAGTTACAGGGATTTGCTTTTAGACGCTTCTATCATTTGGATTCCATGTTCAGTATTCCTCAGATGTAGGGCATGTTGCCCAAATTCTATTAGAGACATTTCCATTTCAGTTTTCCGACTTTGGCATGTATTAATTCAGTATTCAGTATTTCGTTACTTATTTCAGTTGTGGAACTTGTTGTGAGGAGTTTTCCTCCGGATTTATTTAAATCATGTGATGGTTATTCTATTATTTCGTTATGGTGAATGGTGATATTATTCTTGCTTTAAATCTTTTACTGCATGTTAATCAGACTTTATTTAAAATTTGACAACTTACTTTTTAAATACTAGGTGGTTAGTAATAATAAAATGTTTTCGACAGTGATGCTATTAACTGAGCCAACTTGGCACTTTGATTTAATTTCATAAAGGAGTAGCTACCCGGTATTTAATTAGTCGGGGTGTCACAGGTGGTATCAGAGCATCAGGTTCTAGTGTCCTTTAGGATCTGTACGGCTTATTATGTTTTCCGCTGAGCTTTCTTTGATATAGAGCCCTAAATATTAGGAATGTTGTGTTCATCTCTATACATTGGGAATTCGTACTTCCGCGATTTGTTTATTTGAATGATGAACTCATCCAAATTTACTTAAATTTTTAGATGGACCGTCTAGAAGAACTAGCTAGAACGGTTGAGGGAATCAACGGGCAAGATCGACTCACACCTCGGGTATCCCTGGAGAGAATACCAACCGCCGAGTTAACGGGTATCGTGGCACAAGCAGTTACCACTGCAGTTTTACAATACCAAGAACGCAACATAAAACATAAAGGAGGCAAAAGACCTAGAGAGGATAGCCAAATGCATGTGAATAAAGCTGACAAATGTGCGAAGACTCCGAAAATTCGACAACCAACTGCCCAAGACCGAGTCGGTTCTAATCAACAACGTGGTAAAATGAGGCATTTTCGAAAGCGGAATAAAGTTCCAAGTCTACAAGGACGACACCGTCAGCAAAAGGGTCAGAGGGGGAGTGACTTCAAAGGCCGATGTTTTGTGTGTGGCACGCATGGCCATAAACGTCGGGATTGCCCAGAGGGTGTTAGGATCCCCCAGCAGCAGGGTGCCCGTAATGATCCGTCGGGGCCACTGTTTACAATCGCTCTCCCAGCACCAGCTCAGGTACTAGCCCTACAAACCTTTCCAGTAGCTCCAGTGCAGCGGGGACAGAATGGTCAACAACGGTTTCAACAGGGCCAACAATGCCAGGGCAAAAATAATAACGCTCACCAGGGCCGTGGTCAGCATGGACAGCGAGGAGGAAACTTCCAAAGGAAGTGTTTCAATTGTGATAAGATTGGCCACAAACGTCAGGATTGTCCTGATAAGGACAGAGTCCCGCCGCGGCAGCAGCAGGGTACTCGACACGAGCCACGGAGGCCTATGTTTCCCACCGCCCTCCCAGCACCACCACAGATGGCAGCACTACCGCCCGTGCTAGCGGCCCCAGTTCAGCAAGGACAGTTTCAGTATGGGGGAGTGTATCAGCTTCAGCATGTAGCAGCCCCACAGAATCCGCCAGCCATTGAGGGTATGTTTCCTATCCATGATACTATGGGTCGGGTTTTGGTTGATATGGGGGCAACACATTGTTTTATAGCTACGCATTTTGCGAAGGCCTTAGGGTTGTTAGCCATCGCAGAGAGCACAATTACGTGTGTAGACTCACCATTGGGGAGTGGGTCACTTATTTTCTTTATATGCCGAGGAGTGGGGGTAGAGATTGGTAGTTGGTATTACCTGCAGACATGTTGGTATTAGATATGCACGTACACGATGTAATTATCGGTATGGATTGGCTCGCAGACTATAGAGCCATGATTGATTGCTTCGGTGGGAGCATTACTTTTGCCATTCCGGGAAAAGAGATGTTGGTAGTGGCGATGCCTCGCCCAGAGGGAGGCTCGACCGCTCATTTATATTACATAGAGGAGGATACCTCTAAGGAGGTTGTGATTCCTGTAGATTCGATCCCAGTCGTCCGGGAGTATTCCGATGTGTTTGAGGAGATACCAGGCCTACCCCCAGTCGAGAGATAGACTTTGTTATAGACCTATTGGCAGATACGAGACCTATAGCACGCGCACCGTACCGTATGGCTCCGACAGAGATGCGAGAGCTACGAGATCAGATAGAGCAGCTGTTAGGTCAGGGCTTTATTCGCAGGAGTACCTCACCTTGGGGCGCTCCAGTTTTATTTGTGAAAAAGAGGGACGGTTCACTAAGATTGTGTGTGGACTACCGGGAGTTGAACAAGGTCACGATACGGAATAAGTATCCGTTGCCTCGAATCGATGACCTATTTGACCAGTTGAGAGGAGCTTCTTTCTTCTCGAAGATTGATTTGAGATCGGGATACCATCAGTTGCGTATCAGGGAGGAGGATGTCTCGACGACTGCGTTCTTAACGAGATATGGTTCTTACGAGTTTCGAGTTATGCCTTTTGGTTTGACCAATGCTCCAGCAGTGTTTATGGACTTGATGAACAGAGTGTTCAGGGATTTCCTAGATCAGTTTGTCATTGTCTTCATCGATGATATTCTGGTTTACTCCCAGACAGAGGAGGAGCACGCCGAACATTTGAGGCAAGTTTTGCAGACACTAAGTCAGAACGAGTTGTATGCAAAGTATGAGAAATGCGGGTTTTGGCTGAAGGAGGTCCAATTTTTGGGACATATTATTTCTGACCGGGGAATATCTGTTGATCCGGGGAAGGTATCCGCGGTGAGGGAGTGGGGACAGCCCACGACACCAACGGATATTCGTAGTTTCTTGGGTCTAGCAAGATACTACAGGAGGTTTATTCGGGGTTTTTCGAAGATAGCGGGTCCTTTGACACATCTGACTCGTAAGGGTGTGCCGTTCATTTGGAGTGATGCCTGTCAGTTGACATTCGATGAATTGACGGATAAATTGACCTCAGCACCTGTGTTAGCATTGCCGAGACCGGGAGTTGAGTATTTGGTTTACACCGATGCGTCTTTGCAAGGACTTGGAGGTGTATTGCAACAGGAGAGACAGGCCATAGCTTATGCTTCCCGTAAGCTTAAGCCTCATGAGAAGAATTACCCCACGCGTGATTTGGAGTTGGCGGCGGTGGTATTTGCCCTACGGATTTGGAGGCACTACCTTTTGGGGGAGAAGTTCCAATTGTTCACGGACCACAAGTCCCTACAGTACCTGTTCACGAAGAAGGAGTTGAACATGCGGCAAAGGAGGTGGCTTGAGTTTTTGAAGGACTACCAGTTCGATATCCAGTATCACCCGGGTAAGGCTAATGTGGTAGCAGACGCGTTGAGCCGTAGGCCAGCAGATGAGATGGCAAGGGTGTGGAAGGCAAAGTGGAAGGAGTTGGGACACCAGGATGCAGTGGCCCGATCTTTCGTGTCTGTGATGACCGTTACACCATGGGAGATTGGTGGTTCCGGAAGGGGAGGAATTGCGACACGAGGTGATGACAGAGTCGCACGGCTCACGGTTCGCGGTACATCCCGGAGGGGACAAAATGTACCAAGACATGAGACGGCAGTATTGGTGGAGCGGTATGAAGAGAGATATTGCTGAGTTTGTTTCGAAATACGCCACTTGCCAGCTAGTAAAAGTGGATCAGTAGAGACCGACAGGACTTCTACAGCCGTTGGAGGTCCCGGTGTGGATGTGGGAGAGCATATCCATGGATTTTATCACGGGGTTGCCTACGTCGCAGAGAGGTCACGACTCCGTTTGGGTAATTGTGGACAGATTGTCCAAAGTCGCTCACTTTTTACCCGTAAGGACTGACTACACTATGGGACAGTATTCCCAGCTCTTCATTTCAGAGGTTGTGAGACTTCACGGTGTGCCCCTAAATATCGTGTCTGACAGAGACGATATTTGTTTCGCGGTTTTGGGAGAGTTTCCAGGAGGTCACGGGCACGGAATTGCGGTTGAGTACGGCTTATCATCCGCAGACCGATGGGCAGACAGAGCGCACAAATCAGATGTTGGAGGACATGCTACGCATGTGCATTATTAACTTTGGAGGTGGATGGGAGCAATACCTTCCACTGGTAGAGTTTGCTTATAATAACTCCTACCAGTTCACTATTGGCATGGCTCCGTTTGAGGCGTTGTACGGTAGGCCTTGTCGTTCCCCAGCATGTTGGTTAGAGGTGGGGGACAATAAACTACTTGGGCCGGAAGTGATTCAGGATACTTCGGCAAGGATTGAGTTGATTCGGAGTCGCATTCGGGTAGCTCAAGACCGGCAGAAGAGTTATGCTGATGCGAAGAGATCTTTCAGGGAGTTCCAAGTGGGGGACCAGGTTTTGCTCAGAGTATCTCCTATGAAGGGGATTATGCGTTTCGGGAAGAAGGGGAAGTTGGCACCGAGGTATGTGGGGCCGTTTCCTATTATTGAGCGGATTGGACCAGTTGCGTATAAACTCGGGTTACCGGAGCATTTACACCGGATTCACGATGTGTTTCATATTTCCTCGCTAAGGAAATATCTCAGGGATGATTTGGTTCATTCTCACATCGCTTTGGAGGAGATTGATTTACAGCCTGATAGCTCCTACGAGGAGGGGCCGATTGCCATTTTGGACCGAAGTGAGAGGAAGCTGCGGTCAAAGATAGTTTCGTTAGTGCGTGTTCAGTGGCGACATCACAATGTCGAGGAGTCCACATGGGAACGCGAGGATGAGATGCGCGAACGTTATCCAGAGTTGTTTTTATCAGGTACTTTCTAGTTCTGAATTTCGGGACGAAATTCTGTTATTAGGGGGGAAGTATGTAATACCCCGTATTTTTGGCGGTATTTATTTTTGGGATTAATTAATTAAATGAGAATTAATTGAGAATTAATCCGGATAAAATACTAGCGAGATGTGAGTTGGTATGTGACTATATTGAGTATATATGATGATATATGAATATTGAATTATGAAATTTGTCGTGAGATTGATATACGGCAATTTGGACATTTTATTGGGACGCGTGAGACAGTCGCGTCAGGATACAATCATTTTAATTATAAAAGTTAATTTAAATTCTATTAACCGTATGGTCGTTTTGAGTGCGCCAACGCGTCCGGAAGGGTCGAGATAGTCAGAAAACACTAGCCGGGGGTTTAGTTTGGGTCCCGGGGTATTTTTAGGCCATACCGACAACATAAAGGGTATTTTGGTAATTTTGTATTTTTTGGAATTTAAAAGTGACGAAAATTAGTAAATTATATCTGATGTGGATTTGACCCACTAAACCACTAACCAACCCATGTTAACCCAATAGGCTACGTAGGTTATTAGAATTAGGTTTCTTATTCCTTTCCCAAAAACAAACCCTAGCCACCATAGCCATTGGAGAAGAAAGCTTGGAGAGAGAGAGATAGAAGGGAATTCTGCAGAAAGAGAGAGGGAACTCCTTCAAATCGTCATCAAAATCTGAGATTGAATCAAGGCAAGTGGTTTAATTTACATTTTATGCAGTAAATGTTTCTTCCATGTTAGAAATCTTGATAATCATTCTTGTTTGGGAGATAAAGGAAAACCCATGAAATTGGAGTTGTTAGTTTAATTTTGAATGTAGGTTTGCATGTAGAAACGTTATTGGAAGATTGAATTAAGAGAATTACAAATTTATGTGATATAAAAACGGATTAAATTCTGGGAATTGATGATGATAAATTCTAGGGTTTATGTTCTTGAAAAATTGGGGAAAAGAGTAGAGACTTGTGATTTGATGATGTTTAGGAAGAATTAATCCTTTATAATACGTTAGTATGTGACTTTAACATGTTTAGGGACGATTAGAGACCTTAAACAATTGTTAGATTGAGGTTTGGATGAGATCTGAGGTGTAGAGAAATTGGAGAAACGAGATAGGATTTCTGGGCTTGAATCTGGTCACTCGTTAGAAGACCTACCCAGGTCGTTCGAACGAGCTCGTTCGAACGAGCTTCTAACGAGGTGATAGTTTGGGGTTCTAACGAGAGGGATGTTCGTTCGATAATCTCGTTCGAACGAGATCTCATTAGATAGCTCAGTTCATTCGAACGAAATCTCGTTCGAACAGCCTCGTTCGAACGAGACTTCTAACGAGCTGGCAGTTTAGGCCTTTTTGCCCTGTTTTGATTTTGGGAGTCCCGTAAACTTGTTCGAGGATAAAGATAACATTCCTTTGATGATGTATTGGTATACTTGGGACAATTGGGACATAATGAGGAGTAGATTACATAATTGTGGAACGAATCAAATAGACATTGGAGTCGAGACGTGAGTGCCTACTACGACGTGAGAATAAATTATGGCGTGTATGATTATGAACCGGGATTATATAAATTGTATAAATTATAAATTGGTACGAGAATGCGATAAGTACTACAATTAAACTACGGTGATTACTAAGATGCGTGTTTACTTAGTATTGATATATGATTTGTGTGTATGACATACCTACCATACTTGCTATCATGGGAGGTTTGCGTTCGCTTAGGGCCCTCTAATCCTTGTGTTTCCCGGATTTAGACTGGTTACCTCGATGAACATAGGTCAGAGAAGGACTTATTGGGATGTTAATAAGTCTGCTGATCGTGGGAGCGCAAGTATGTGCATGACCCATGTGATGTGACTGTGTTCGCCTCCATTATTTGTGATGTTGTTATCTGTGAACTATTCCTGAGAGATTCAGAATATGTGAACCTTATGTACGTGATGTACCGGGATGGATAGCAGAGTATGTGTGCACCGCAGCTTAGTCTCGTGGTGCTTATTTTGTATATTTATGTTGTGGAAAATATACACTTAATAAAATGGGAACTTTCATATGGTATCGTGTGTATAACTATGGAATAACATAAAAAGAGATAATCTATAATGAGTTGTATTACTTTTATATGGGAACCTAAATTTACGTTAAGCCCCTATTTAAATGAGATCGTTATAATGTAAATGGGAACCGAGTACTAAGAGTAGAACCTATGACAGTCTAGCTAGATATGATGTCACTTATCTAGGGGTTTGTGTCATTTTAGATGGGTACTTACGTTAGGAGTGCACATTTAGTCGAGAGGTGAGAATTTCATGTGAGTGCACGTCCTAACATGTACTTTGCATTTAATGTTTTAAATGTTTTTAAAGCACTTGCAGGTTTTTAAAATATCTCCATATTCGGGCTCTGACCCGTTTGCTTTCAAATCTATTTTCTTGTAAAACCATTTTAGGTGCCCAGCCACAAGGACACCACGCATAGGATTCTCATTCCGATGACGAGCTGTAGCTGCTTGTGGAAGTTACAGGGATTTGCTTTTAGACGCTTCTATCATTTGGATTCCATGTTCAGTATTCCTCAGATGTAGGGCATGTTGCCCAAATTCTATTAGAGACATTTCCATTTCAGTTTTTCCGACTTTGGCATGTATTAATTCAGTATTCAGTATTTCGTTACTTATTTCAGTTGTGGGACTTGTTGTGAGGAGTTTTCCTCCGGATTTATTTAAATCATGTGATGGTTATTCTATTATTTCGTTATGGTGAATGGTGATATTATTCTTGCTTTAAATCTTTTACTGCATGTTAATCAGACTTTAATTAAAATTTGACAACTTACTTTTTAAATACTAGGTGGTTAGTAATAATAAAATGTTTTCGACAGTGATGCTATTAACTGAGCCAACTTGGCATTTTGATTTAATTTCATAAAGGAGTAGCTACCCGGTATTTAATTAGTCGGGGTGTCACAAACGTATGGTATGGGACATACGGGGTTATGATATGGGAATGGAATCATATTATGGAATTTGTAAAGAGGAACCATTAACTAGGAGGTTAATAGAAAACGTTAAGTGTGCACTATAGTTGAGAGGTGAGAATGGCAAGTGAGAGTTGGATACTAACATGTACATAATAAATGCTTTATTGCACTTGTTAAATACTTGCTATTTTAAAAATCATTTTCACAATCGTGCTCTGACCCATTTCCTTGCATATTTTATTTTCTATTGTATCTTCTATATCAGGTGTCGAGCAGCAGGGACGCCAACCTTAGCGGATTATGACAGGCTATGGAGCTATGGAGTTTTTCTTAGACGCCTATTTTCATTTGATTCACAGTATTCTTTTAGTTAGGGCATCTTGCCCAAAGGAATTCAGTCATCTCTTTCCATCTGAGTCCAATACTCTTGTACTCGTGTCATTTTAATCCTTTTATTATTGTTGGCATTACTGTATTGGATTATTATATGGGAATGTTTATTCCAAATGCATTTAAATTCTTTTGTGTTAACTGTTCAGTTATTAGTGTTGTAGAATAATATGTGTAGTGTTATTCATAAACTAAAAATGCTTTTTGTTGAAATTAAAATTTGGAAAGTTTTTAACACCAGCTTAATTGGGTATTGGGTGACGTGTAAATGTTTTTGACAGTGATGCTAAGAATGAGCCAACTGTACATTCTGTTTTAATTTGGTATGGGACTGGCCACCCGGTATTTAATTAGGCGGGGTGTTACAGGTGGTATCAGAGCATCAGGTTCTAGTGTCCTTTAGGGTATGTACGACTTATTGTGCTTTCAGCTTAGCGTTCTTTGATGTAGATCCCTATGTTTAGGATTGTTGATTTCTTTGGAAAGATTCCGTGTATATTAGTGAAGCTTATTGCGTTCGTACGGGTTCGTACGAGAGGTATGGCAGATGAGGGCTATTGGACGGATAGCGGAGATCGTAGTTAGGAGGTTATGAAGTATGTTCGAGTATGATGACCGTAGTCAAGGTCACCCCTATTATGGAAAAAAAAATTGAGGAGAGTCATCAGAAGAAGTTCTTGAAATGCGAAAATTGTGTGTGTTACCCAACGAAGGCAATATATTCAAAGGCTTGGGAATATTGTGGAGTCTGCTAAACTAGAACTGGAAATTTGGGGGTAAAATTTTTCTTGACTCATCGGAGCAAAGTAATAATAGTCGGATTCAACAACCACCACCCGCGAATAAGGGTATGCTTTCTATCTAAGGAGTTATGAGGCGTATATTGATTTTTGTAGCTATTAATATTGTGTGGGCAAAAGGGTTGCTAAACTTTGCCTATATCATGTAGACTCACCGAGGGGTTGGGGACACCTATATTTTTCATGCCATCACGTGGGTCTGATTTTAATCATGGGATTACTTACTTTAGGGATGTCCGATTATGATGTGACTATCGACGTGCATTGACTTGTGGTATACGAGAACGTATGTACTACTACTAGCTAGCATCTTGTCTACTATAAGAGAGTAGATGAGTGGACTCAATTTGAAATCGATAAAACCAATTTTTTTTGTAAATCGATAAACTTGATTTTTATATACTATTGACTAAGGACGTGAGGAGTTTCGATGACCGACTACTTTAGGTAGTAGTGTATCGGGGGGTTCCTTGTTTGGATTTCGCTTGCGAGACACCCCACGCATGAAACTAATAACCGTTGGGAGTCGAAATAAGTTAGGTCTTTAGGATATGAGTTTATAACCTTTGCGATAAATATTATTATGAAAGTTGTACAATAGGGTGTATGGGCGCCCTAGATGGTTGGATTGTAGTAGTTTTCATAATTGTGAAACGGTAAGTAGTTGTAACTTCAGAATTTATTTACTAAATGATTAAGGTTCACTTTTTCCCAAACTTTGTCACGAGGATGGTATAGGGAAGATTGGGTATAGTTTAAATTTAATTCTGTTGGAACTATATGGTGAGGCTTGGTGTAACATCAATGGGGATTTTTGTTAATGTACTGTATGGGCGGTACGACATAGATTACTTACGATGTGAGATTTATACTCAGAGTTGACCTTACCGGTATGATTTATTTTTTTGAATTTCGGGACGAAATTCTGTTATAAGGGGGGAAGTATGTAATACCCCGTAATTTTTATGACTTGTAAAATGGGTTATATTTTAAATTAATGGATTAATTTGATTTTATTATAAATTAATTAATTTGGAATTATCCGAATTGTGGATATTAAAATGAATGATTCTGAATATTACTTAAAGATATTTTGGTAATATATGAATGTGATGTTATTGATATGGCTGTGCGATATTAATTTCGTAATTTGAATTTTTAGTCGGACGCGGTATGGGACGTGTCAGGACTAATTTGTTAAATTAAAAAGAAAATTTATTTTTGCATCAACCTTATAGTCATTTTGACTGCGTCGTTGCGTTCTGAAGGGTTGAAATAGTCAGAAAAGTCTATTTGGATGTTATTTTTGAGTTTCGGGTCATTTGGAAATGAATAGACAACCCAAAAGGGCATTTTGGTCATTTTTACAAGGGGATGAATAGTGATTTCGGATTTTGTTCTATTATAAGTATTTGGAGATTAAGTGTACGTGGGTTTTTCATCTCATCTACACAAAGTAGAGAAGTCATCTTCCTAGAGAGAGTAAAAGGTTGCTTGGGAAGAGAAGAGTTTACTTGGGAAGGAGAAGAACTAAGAACCAAGGGTCACCACCACCAACCACCACCGGAAGCTCACCGGAGAAGGGAGAACCTCCTGAGATATACTACACCAAAGGGATCAGACCTTCATTATAGGCAAATGTTTGATAATGGCAATCTAAGTTTGTATATTGTCCATGTTAGAATAGTTATTAAAAGAGATGATTTTTCATGTTTGGAAGAAATAATGGAGTTATTAAAAGGATTTCTGGAAACTGAAAATATATAGGAATCAAACTCATGTTGTAGGTAGTTAGAAATCCACTAAATAATCATGAATCCGTTGAAGAAATTATGAAAACCATTGATGTGTTCTTGAAAATATTATGTTGACAATTTTCTGGAAAAAGTGTATATAAACATGCTTTTAATTCGATCTCTTGATGATTCTAGGATGTTTAGATGACTAGAAATCATTTATATATGTTGGTATATCATGTAGTAAGGATCATAAGTCATTTGGGATGATAATATTAAGGTTTGAATGATCTAAAATGGCTAAACCCGTAGTTGTAGAAATGCAGAAAAGCTGGGTTGTTACCTGAGTGATCGATCGATCGACCCCCTGTCTTCGATCGATCGACCTCCCCAGAATTTCTAAAGTTGTTCCTTTTTAATATTGATTCTTATCCCAAACCTTTGTTAGATATTTGGTGATTATTAATTGGATAATATGGGACTTATATAAGATCAGTACGCCCTAGATAAAATTTGAATTAATTTGATTTGGATTTTTAATTGATTAGAATAATGATAATTAAATTGGAAGAAATTTCGGTTGCTAGATTCAATTGTTGGATTCTAATTGGTATGCATGAGGATTAAAGATATGACCAGTAGGGGTGATTGAACATAACACCCGAGTATCCTTAAGTTTAAAAGAGGGTTTAATCCCAAGTGAAAGAAGATGTGTTTATAAGAGATTTGAAACTATCGGTTTTAACCCTAATTAAAAGGATAGTTTAATTCGTAGTAATTCAGGAGATATAATGATATGGACCAGTAGGATATTAGTGACTTCTTACTGAATATATGTTGAGGAAAAACCTATTTGAACCTTGAGTATTGAGTGAGGCTCGGGGATTATTAAATTAAGAAGTAAAGTTATGATATTTTAATACGTGGGATTTAAAGTGATATATTGCTACTTATGGGAATAATCTAAGGGTAATGTGAGTACCTTGTTGATAGTATAATATAGGTATGATAATGCCTATTTGATTGATTGATGATTATGTGTATTACATACCTAGCTTACTTGCTATCGATGGGGAGGTTTGCGCGTGAGGGCAGTCATATCCTGATGAATCCATGGGATCTTTGATTTGTCGCTCGAGAACATAGGTCTATGAAAAACTTAATGGGGAGTTGATGAGTCCGCTGACTGTGGGAACGTAGGTATGTGCGTGACCCATCGATATGAGAACTATGTTCGCCTCCAACTTGTATGTTGTTGTTTGTGGTTCGAATAATCCTTACCGAACCTTTAGTCCCCTATTCGGCGACCAGCGATGATGGGATATAATAGCAGAGTAATGCATTGCACCGCAGTTGTGACTCGGGGTGCCGTATTATATATGAATATATATGTATAATGAATTAAATAAATGAATGGTTATATTGTGGTTAAAATATCTACTGTATGATAATTGTAGATAGCGGTGAATTGAGAAAAGAATTGAAGTTAGTGACTATTTATTGAAGAGCATAATTCATGTTAATGATGAAATGATTCATATAAATGAGAAATGTATAAGAATGATTATATAACGTATGGTATGGGACATACGGGGTTATGATATGGGAATGGAATCATATTATGGAATTGGTAAAGAGGAACCATTAACTAAGAGGTTAATAGGAAACGTTAAGTGTGCACTATAGTTGAGAGGTGAGAATAGCAAGTGAGAGTTGGATACTAACATGTACATAATAAATGCTTTATTGCACTTGTTAAATACTTGCTGTTTTAAAAATCATTTTCACAATCGGGCTCTGACCCGTTTCCTTGTATATTTTCTTTTCTATTGTATCTTCTATATCAGGTGTCCAGTAGCAGGGATGCCAACCTTAGCGGATTATGACAAGCTATGGAGCTATGGAGTTTTGCTTAGACGCCTATTTTCATTTGATTCACAGTATTCTTTTAGTTGGGGCATGTTGCCCAAAGGAATTCAGTCATCTCTGTCCATCTGAGTCAAATACTCTTGTACTCGTGTCATTTTAATACTTTTGTTATTGGTGGGATTACTGTATAGGATTATTATATGGGAATGTTTATTCCAAATGCATTAAAATTCTTTTGTGTTATCTGTTCAGTTATTGGTGTTGTAGAATAATATGTGTAGTGTTATTCATAAACTACAAATGGTTTTTGTTGAAATTAAAATTTGGAAAGTTTTTAACACCAGCTTAATTGGGTATTGGGTGACTTGTAAATATTTTCGACAGTGATGCTAAGAATGAGTCAACTGTATGTTATGTTTTAATTTGGTATGGGACTGGCCACCCGATATTTAATTAAGCGGGGTGTTACACCCATTTATAAGGGTTATGTATGTGTATGCTTTAGCCTGTTAGTGTGGGTTGAAATTTCTTGCGTGTTTTATGTGTAATGCATATCTTGTGTGAGTTCTCATGGTGTATTGTACTAGGAGGGATTCCATGATGGGGCATGTGTGAGACGGACCACGCTGGTACCCCAGTGAGTAGACGAGCTCTTCATTGGTCATATTTTTACCCCCCAGGGCCATATGTCTAGGTACCCATGACCGAATAGATCTTCAAGGAGATTTCTTTCATGAGTCTTGGGTATGGAAGGCTTTATGACTGATAGGTAGATTTGGTGATTTATCCATTGATGTGCTGAGGTCGTAGGTTTGGGATGGCCTAAGACTATAACTAGTATGCACGAGATTTCTTTGAAGACAATAAGAGTAGGCCTTTGTTATGTGAGGTCACGAGATATGCTCATCTATCTATACATGTCAGGGGTTGTACATTTGTACGGACGCTAAACATAAGTATAGTTTTTCCCATGTGATATATGATTATTGTGTAGCATTACTAGAGATAGTTGTATATGTTTATGTATTATACTAGATATGTATATAACTTATAGTATAGAAGTCCACCTACGTGCTTATGTTTTTTACTTTTTGTATTTTTTATAATAGATAGGTGTATATTGTATCATTGGTATGAGATAGTCAAATGAGTATATATTTGATATATGAGCCTGTTAGTGGTATCATGGTGATTTTGTGAGAAAGTGCCTTAGGGTTTGAGACCTTACTACATTATGTGACTTCTATTAAAAGAAAATAACGTAGTATAGTTAATGGTAAGATTGAAGAATAACGTTGCAAGACTTTAATCACATGGGTTACATATGGTTTTGGGATTTAGAACCGCAGGATATTTTAGGTGGTTGGGTTAGGTAACTAATAACTTAAAATATGTTAAAACATGAGAGGAAGATATGCAGTTATGATATGGCCCAAATTCAATTATAATCTTAGTCTTTATAGGCTTTTTGTTTATGTTTTCTTTTAAAACTATTTTTACATGTTTCTACTATAGTAGTTATTATAGATGCAGGACTGTGGGAGGAGCATCTCTAGCGACGTCCCATTTCTTACTCCCACGATTGTAGGAGTCAAGTAAGTGTAGCTCATCCTTTTATTGCACTCCTATATTTTAAGTTTGGTTATACATATATATTTATTTTCAGGGATGGCTTATATTATTTTGTTGGTGATTGGTATTAGAGTTGGTTGTGTGTGGATTTAGTATTTCATTATATTGTTTTTGTTCTTTCGAATCCTTTTTATTCCTGTAATTTTTGTATTAGACCTTATCAATTTATTTATATATTTTATGGGGTATCACATTTGGTATCAGAGCATTCCAGGTTCTAGTTTCTTAGGGATCTTAAGTGCGTTCGTCATGTTTTCGCGTTGTGTTATTTGCTATTTTAGAATTTTACACTTTAGGATTTGTATTATCTATAAAGACAAACGTTTAAGAGGTTTCATTTCATTGTGTCCCGATGAATGGGCTTAATTAAACCAAGTATAATGGGAGGGTTACTTATTTGGATTTCGCTTGTGAAACGTCCAATAAATGAGATCGACTTCGGTCAGGAGTTAAGGTCTTTTAGACGCAAGACCTTTAGAAAGTTCTTAGCATATGATTTAAAGGGAAATTATTTCACTCGCTATCCGTAATGGCATTAGAAGTAAGTTTTTTAAGACCTGGTCTATGCAACCATGTGATTATTAGTATGGAGAGCAGTTTAACTATATTTCTCTCTGCACTGGGGGATATTAATAAGAAAGAAAATGAGGATGTTCTCATTATCAGCTAGTCCAAGAAAAAAAAAATTGCTTTGGCAAAAACCTTACGTGAAGGTTTTGGCAGACGTTACTAGGTAACCCATTATTTAACACTTGTGCTCGGGTGGTTGAAGTTACACTCCTACATCTATAAGAGAATTAAAACTATTACGGGAATAAACTCCCTAATATTTAGAAGACCGAGGCCAAAATAGGCCCGATGAATAAAGATAGTGTCGTATTGACCTGAGTAGGGAGACCTCACCAGCAGAAGGAACTGCATAAGGGGAAGTGGACCCTAAGATGTTTCCAAGATCCTACGATGTGCTCAATTTTGGCTAGTAGGGTCATGGGAGTTATGGCCAGTAGAGCCACGACCTATGAGAGCGGGGTAAACAATGAAAATATTAACAGAAATGACAAAAGAGGAAAGGTCAGTAGGACCTCCAGTAGCGCTGCCATTTTGATAGGTCCTTTAAAGGAAGAAGTTATGTTCATAGAAAATGAGTCCACCTAGTTATTAGATGCCTTAGTGGAAACTAACTTTTTGGGGTACCCCCAAGAATAGTTATGAGTGAATTTATGTCTCGTGCGAATGAATCTGTCTTAGAAGTTGAGTATTTGTCATTCTTTATTAGTAGTGGTTGTACTATAATTATGAGGTTACAAGTTTCCTTTAAGCTGTATGTATTTGTGATTACCCCCAGCCGGGAGGGGGATGCTTTACGTCGTGATGATAGAAACGTTGCAGTTTTTTTAGTTGGCTTTGTTTCAGTCGCTTTGTTGACTTTTGGATGATATATCATAATATTATTATTGAGCTTAGGTACATAGCTATGTTTTACTCTTATATCTACACCGGGGGTAGGCTTTTTATGTTGTGTTTGGACAAGAATTTCTTTTGGTGCTATGTTTAGGTTCGGGAGAAAGGGCTATCATGCTTGTATATGTATAGATGTGAGTACATTATAGGGGACTATAGGCACATTGGGGTTTTAACCGATAGTCTAATGTTCTTCCAGTTTTACTTAGATAGGACGTAAGAGATTTATTTTTGTCTTAGAAATGGCACTAGTAAAAAAACTCCACTGTGAGGGCATTTCATGGTATCGACTTCATCAGTGATAGTTAACGTGTCATGGAAGTAGACACCATAATTTTTTATTCAGTTGAGAATTTGTGGACGACGTTACTTTAAGGGAGTTCCAAAAGAGGGAATGGTGTAGAAGTGGTGTCTGCTACACCCAAATTTGTGATTAAGGGTGGTTTATGCCCCAACGTTGATATATACAAAGATTAGGTATGTAAATAATGATTGGGAATAAGTCCTTTCTCCAATTGTTAATATGAGAGTGTTATATTTTTTGGGATTTTTTTGTTGAGGAGATCCCTGAACTTAAAGAGGTTGTTTTAACCAAGGTGTGTATTTTGTGATTCACTTTACATTACATAAACGAGTGGGAGTATTGAGGAAATATAGCATTCTCATTTGATTGTGATACGATTCAGGGGTTCCAAGGGGCACAATGGACCATTTGGGGTTATGAGAGATATATCAACCAAGTTGATTAGAGTTATGATTTATGTAAACCATCCGTGTCGGGCTCTGATTAGTACACATTGTAGGATAATGTGTCCAAAATTAAGAATGGAAAGTTTTTGCCAGAACTGGTAAGGGAAATGGAGGAAGAGCAAACACTTAATTCGCGAGTTTATGGAGTTCGTGTGTCACTAATGATATCTCCATCATGAGTAATTGTGAAGTCCAGGTTCCTATAGGGGATAGCATACCAGTTAAAGTTACTTTTAGAAGGTTTAAGTATGTCGTGATCGGTGCCATTTTATCTTACCTTACCACCTTTAGTGTGCACGGTGTGCTTTCATCGGGGGTGTATCAGAAGGATTATTTTCAGTGTCAAGTTGGTGTTTTAACGATTAGATTAGTTTGGTTGAGAATATAGCTTAACGTGATTTATTATAAGAGAGATCATAATGTATTCTAGGTCATAGAATGAGTAGATCCCTTTTCAGTATTGTGAGGAGTATGGGTGAGATATTCTTAGATTTCATACTAGGAATATAATGAATTAGAATTTTGAGGATGAAATTCCTCATTTAAGGGGAAGAATATAACACTATGTATTTTTTAAGTATATTATTTAATTATTTAAATTGTAAAAATTAATTATGTGCGCTTGTTATGACTAGAGATGTCACCATTTATTGTATTTTATGTTATTCAAATTATATCGGAATTTGGACTTAAGACACGATGATTAAGTAATATAATTAGTTCATATTTGGACTCGTATCGAAAAATTATTAAATAACGGAGTTGTTAGTTATTTGATTTGTTAAATCTTTGTATCGGGCTAGTGGACCTGTAGAACGCCCGTTTTTAGTTCAAATGGAATAATTTGGGCCAATTGGCTTACTATAGAACCTAATTAGGTTTTAAGACCTTTTAAATACTATTTTTGACTTTTTTGTTGTGGGCCCATTTGGGGACCAACCGTAATTTCATGATTAAGAGTTGTAAAGGGTCAGTAGAAACCTCATTTATCATAAAACATAATTGGAGAGAAACTTTTGGGGGGGGGGGGGGACTAGAGAGAAGGTACATGAAGAGAATAGGAGAAATTGGGAGATTTAGTTTGGGTTTTTCCACAAATCATGAGTCAAGTTCTATAAAGAATATGAATATAATTGCATGTGTTAGACTATACCTATTTCATTGGATTTTAAACCTTAAACATGTTTTAAATCTCATCTGTAATATTTAATTGATTAATTTTATAATTAACCTAATCCTTTTAGTAATTAGGCCGAATCCCCTTTGATTACCTGATGTAAATGACTTAAATTATTAGAAAATTATTTGAATATGTTTTCTATTGTAAATTAGTTAAAGCCCTATGATTATATGTGTTAATCCCTTGAAATTGTTAGTTAACTGATGAAAGTTACAAATCTAGGGTTATTGGATTATAAATAGGGTTTTCATTTGAATCTTGATTTAAAGCTAGGGTATTGATGTTAGAAAGAGATCGTAATTGGTTATATGATGTTATTTTATTATTTGGATTTTGGTTAGGGCTTAAATAAAGATTTGGAGTTCATTAATGGAGGTTTGGGTTGAGAAAACATGATTTTTGGAGAAGATAACTTAAACAAGTGTCGATCAATCGATCGACTAGTGTCGTCGATCGATGAAACTGGAAGTTGGATTAGGTTGTGCAAAATCGAGTTACGAAGCCATGGGTGCGAGTTTCATATTTTTGTGATTTTTTTAATTTGTTATGAATTTTCTATTAAAAGGTGTGCGAGACCGAAATTTTGGATGGGTCATTTTTGGTTGAACTTTCTTTTGGAAATTTTGGTTTTGAGGGCCTAGGGCCAGAGCTTGTTAGCCTATGGAATAAAGATAGATTCTTATGAATTAACCTATTGGAGATTAGCAATTGGGGTATTAGGATATTAGGGCGCATTCTCTGAAAATCATCTCTGGCATATCCCCATCCCCTGCCTAGATCCTGCCTCGACAGCTAGATGTAACACCTCACATAATTAAATACCGGGTGATCAGTTCTTTATTAAATTAATATCAAGGCGAACGGTGTGGTTCATTCTTAACATCACTGTCAAAAGCAATTTTTTTGTTTTAATCACCCTATATAATTAAGGTAAGCGTGAAAATAATTTAAATGATTTAATTCGTTAAATTGCATTGTAAAAACCTTTTTAAGCATAAACTAATTTATGAATGATACAAATGATAAAGATACCAAATCATCCAATGAAACATGCCAACTAGATTACTCAAATCCAAATAAATAACCCCAACCACTGATAAAGTGATAGATAAAATAATCCCAAATGAAAACAGAATACTGAAATAATAGAAGTGTATGGAATTCCTGTCAAGTCTAAACAAGAGTCTAGAAATGGGCGACACATGCCCTAGCTAAAGGAACTAAATAGAAATATGAGGAGCCAAAAGTGGAAGCGTCTACTACAATGACCTGAAACTCCCACCCAAGGTGCATTACATACAGTTAAATGAATCTACACCTCACACCCTTGTGGATGGACACCTATAATATATATATATATATATATATATATACAAGAGAAGGAAAAATAATAGGAAATGGGTCAAAGCCCGAGTGTAAAACAGTTTTAAAAGGTTTAGCAAGTATTAAAAATGCTTACTAGCTAATATGACAACCATGTTAGTACACGACACTCTCTTGAGAATTCTCACCTCTCATCTAGTGTGCACGCCTACCGTACTACTAAAATGACTCATAAGTCTATCTAATTCATCTCCTATAAATTCTGAGTCGAGGTCACAAGTCTATGATTTTAGTTTAGAGATCAATCTCTTAATGATTACTTACATCAATCATGTATTTCTTGATACTGTTGTGAAGTTTTTGAACACTTACTCACATCGATTATGTATTTCTTAATACTGTTGTGAAGTTTTTGAACACTTACTTCAATTTTGGAGCATTTATTCAATATTTATCTACCTATACGCACAGTAGAAGAATTCCATATATACGTATATATATCAATCACTCATATAATATATATACTATCGGCACCTCACATAAAATCTATAGTATGGTCATACTCTGCTATCAAGTCCCCGTATACCTCGTACAAGGAAAATACTAGTTTGGAATCACTCTCGAACTGTATTAACACAATACACACAAAATGGAGGCGAAGCATAGTTCCAAGTCACTAAGAGGTCATCACATACCCTCACGTCTCTTAGGACCATCACTACACCAAATCTGTCGAATTGTCACGGTTATTGATCTTGAAAAGTTCAACTTGTCAAGGTCAATGACCATGACAATTATGGGCGAGATAACTTTTTTTGTCACGGTCCCTGGCCATGACAAGTTTTGTCACGGTTAAGGACCGTGACAAACCCGTGACAATGTTAAAAAATTATCACGGTCAATGACCGTGATAAGGCCGTGACAACTGTCTTTGTCAAGGACTTGTCACGGTCATTGACCGTGACAATTCTGGGAAGAATTGAAAAAAAATTGCTGGGCAGTATGGCCACTGCCACTGCCCAGCAGTATATTTGTACCTGTTATAGCAATGTTGTAACTGTTCAAACATTATATATCCAAATAAAATAGAGATAGTGCAAATATACATTCAAAATAGAGACAATATGCATCACGATATAATCCAAAAACAATTCAAATGTACCAACTTAAAAACAATATAACTCAATTCAAATAATGTCACTACATGTCTTGGGTAAGGTTAAATCTGAGGAGGTGAGTAGGCTACACGATATACGAATTGACACACCCACTGATATACATCATGCCGCATTGTTCGCACAACCACAATGGGGAGTTCTCCTTCCCGGGTATCACATGCGTAACGAGCACCTTGTACTCGATGTCTTAAAGCTCACGTCCATGAACTAGTCCACCCTGGATGATATTCGAGTCCCTCAACACCCTCCCTATCCGCTGGCCATAAAATATGTCCAGTATAAACACGCTCATCCATCCAAGCGTCGACAACGGTCGGTCGAAAGGAGCTAAATAGGGAAGTGGATCATCAAAGTCCGCACGTGTCGACGATGAAGCAGCGAGGTCCACATCCTCTTTATCTTGCACCTCGTCCTCCTGCACCTCCTCCCCCCCACCTTCTCCTTCCCTTTCCCCATGCGTTTTTTGCCGCCCAACGAATGCTTCATGAATGAAAAGATATCTTGGACCATCGCTTCCAAATGGGACAACTTCGCGTCATGCGAGACCACTGTTCGAGCCAACCCGGTGTCGCTCATCTCCAATCCGACGATCCTAGATTTGGCCACCATCGAGCTCACCCCTTGTCCTCCCCTTGAGATTAGATCCAAGCCCTTGGCTGAGTGCGTCTGTGGACAAAGATGCCTTGTCGGCATCAGATTGTGACTCATGCACTTCCTTAAGCTTTGCCTGAAACGACAAAAAGCACATGATTAGTAAAATAAGTAAATTAAAAAATTATAACGTAATTAATAAAAAGTAAACTGTGTGGTCGCGACGCTCGGGAACACCTCCTTGTCCTTAACCTTCTTCGTCCGAAGAGCCATATAAGTATCGAGCCTATGTGGCCTACCCCTAGGGCCACTCCCTGTCCGCTGAAATAAAATAAAATTAGTATCGGCCCCGCAAAGTAAAATAATGCAGAATAATATATTTATGTAGTTATAGAAAAATTAAATCTTACCATCATCCTATGCTCCACCTGGGCGTAAGACGTCCGGCCGGAGTAGTGCACGTCTGTCTTTTCTGCCCCGTTTTCCCTCCCTAATTGGCGAGATGCCAATTGTCGCTCCCCGATCTCATTGTCAACGAACTTTTGCCATTGTGCGAATGAGATTGGCTCCTTCGGAGGGACGGATTCACGCCTTTGGGTAATGGACTCTCGTGTCTTCCCAAAGTACCGGGTCCGCATATTTTTCTTTCATGCCTTATGTTACTCCTTCAACTGCTCCAAGACGGGATCGCGTAACTTTGGATCCAGGATGAATTGTTATCGTCCAATGAATACAATGTTAGTTGAAAATAAATATAAATATAAATATAAATATAAATATAAATATAAATATAAATATAAATATAAATATAAATATAAAATGAAATTGAAATCGAAATTGAAATTGAAATATTCATATGGATATAAATATAAATATAAGTATAAATATATTACCTGTAGTGCCACCCAAACAGCTAACTTGAGCTCATATGGCACCTCCTTCCAACTAATGTACCCCGGGCCGATGATCGTCTTTACCAGCTCGAGGGATCTCGCTAATAGCCCCGACTTGTTCTCGATGGCCATCCCCAATTTACCATATTTGGAGAGCCTAGGGGCCGAGGATCCCTCATCGCCTCCGCTACCACCGAGCCCAGATGACATCATCATCATCCTCGCCTTAATACCTGAAGGAGACATTTGCTGTAAAAAAATGTTATTAGTACATATCAAAATGAATTAAAAGAAGACATGCAAATGAACTAACAATTAAAGTATACAATTATTAATTTACTAATTTACAATGAGGGGCAGTCCTACCTTCATAATTAATCATATATTAATTTACTAATTTACAATGAGGGCAATCATATATTAATTTACTAAAAAAATTAATAACCAATCAATTCGTTTACAAGGGACATTATGCACAAACATGCACATAAACGCACACTACACACACATATACACACCCGCGCACATTCACACACATACACGCAACCCCTCACCCCTACTCCACCACCCACCCACTCATCCCTGCCCCCTCCCCCCCATCTCCTCCATCTCCTCTAAAGGGTGAGTTCAAGTATGTTTCATTTAATTATCATACTATATATATATATATATATATATATTGTTCGATATACAAAGTAATTTTCAAAAAAAAAGTTGAAAAATCCCACCCCCATATGGACAATAATCCAATGGTCATGCCATTTTTAAAACTAACCAACCCAACATCGATCCACTATAATCCAACAACAATGTCAACAAAAAATGTGTATCTTGTATTCCTTCTAATTCATCTACTCAATTAATTATTTTCATCAATTAAACTAACAATGAGGGGCAATCCTACTTTCATATGAAATGGGCACTAATTATTAATTTACTTTCACATAAAACTATACAATTAAAGTTACAATTAAAGCTATACAATTTATTTTATTAAAGCTATACAATTAAAGTTATTTCGAGTCTCAACAATTATCTGTTAATGAGGGGCAATCCTACTTGCATATGAAAGGGGCAATACATATTTTATTAATCAATTTGTCCGTTTCAATTGTTGAGATTGCCCCACCACCCCCCCACCCCCACCACCACACATACCCCACCCCCCTCCCCCCTCACCCCACCACACACACGCACACACCTGCACACACACACACACACACACACACATACACCCCATCACCCCCTGCCTCCTCACCCCACCACACACACTCACACACCTACACACACACACACACCCTTCCCCCCCACCCAGCCCTCTGTCCCTCCCCCCACCCCACCACACACGCACGCACGCACACACACACACACGTACACACACACCACCTCCCCCCACCACCCTCTGCCCCCTCCCCCCACCACACACATATATACATACACATATAGAAATGAAAGAGAAAGAGAGGAAAAACCTACCTTAGAGAGAGAGAGAGAGAGATCGAAATTGCTTAGAGAGAGAAAGAGAGGGAAGATCAAAAGGGTGGGAAAAAAAGAAAGAGTAGGGTTTTTTTTACTGAAGAAATTGTCACGGACGCGACAAGTTAATACTATTGTCAAGGTCATTGATCGTGACAAGTCCGTGATAAGTACAGTTGTCACGGACTTGTCACCGTCCATGACCGTGACAATCCTTTGTCACGGCCTTGTCCCGGTCAATAATCGTAACAAAAACGTATGTTTTTTTGTCACGGTCAATTACCGTGATAAGGCTGGCCGGCTAAAGGGTGTCAATTTATCCTTTTTGGTGTAGTGCATCTGACTATCATTCTCAGATATCCTGTACCAAGAAATTCTATATTCTAGGGTACGAGTCAATATCCTCCACAAAGGTCTCATTGAGATAAGACTGTCCCGATGCGGCAACCTCCGTGATAGCAAGTAGCGCGGGTATGATTATACACAGAGATATATTTAATATATACACAAGCACTCGGTTATATATATAAATATTTAAATCTTTAAATTAGGTTCGTTCGCGAACTATAACAAGATTTTAACCGTACGTAGTACAAATTACCCAATTCTTACTCATAATGAACTCATCTCTTTTTATTCTCAATTATAACCATTTCATAATTAGTGCTCGTCCCTAGAAGTGTTTTCTCTTCCTAAAGGTAAATTCAGTATGTATACCCTCCCTCCCATGCTGGTCTAAGTCTTTCTTGAATTTCTCAAAACCTTACTTAATGTACGCACGTTTTCTAATAAATGACATACCTCCATTATCCCACGACTACATCCCGTATAAAATTATATTCAACGGAACCTACTTAGACCCTACTGGTCCCCTTCATGACCCATAATGATCTTTAAATGATATTCAAAGGTTTCTTATCTATTTTAACCAAATTAATTAAAAAGGGGGAAAATATTCAATTTCCAAGAGGGGTCAATCGATCGATGAAAAGGATCGATTGATCAATTAGTCGATCGATCGATATTCTTGAGTCGATCGATCGATCAAGAAGGTTCTTGCCAAGATTATGCTATTCCAACCTACGGGTGCCATCACCTTTAAGCCTCTAAATCATGCTTAATTCATCCCAAACAATTAAAGCAAGAGTTATGTCAACCTATCTAAATGATTTCCTACGTAAAACATGTACGAATTCATTAAAGTCATGGATTTAAAGGAACAAATTCAGTAGAATTATCAAGAACCCTAGTTTTATCATAAATTTCGATATTCTCAATCTTTTTCTAGATTTCTTTCTATTAAATCATTACAAATTAGTGGGTATTCCTCTACATATGTCAAGGGTTCCAGACTACATTCATTCTTCCTAAAACATGCGATTAAGATCTCCTAAATCATATAACTCTTCAATAAAACTTGTATTTACCAATCCTATTCTAACATGGGTGAAATATTAACTAGGAATCAACAAGATAGATACTTGCCTTAATATTGTAGGTCTAACTCCATGAAATAGACTGGTATAGGTTTGATCCCCTCGCTCCGATCTACACTACGGTGGTGGAATCCGACAAAAAGGTTGTGAGTTGGTGGTTCTCCTCCTTAGAGAGGTCTCTCTCTTCTCTCTAACCTAGCCTCTCTATAACTCTCTAACTACTAAGCCTCAAGGAATCTAATTCCCATCAGATTAAAACCTATAATTTTCGTCCATAATTAAGCCTAAAAATGGCTAATTACTAAAATGCCCTCTCGGGTTATCGATTAGGCCTAAAACCGTTCCGAGACCCAAACTAAACTCCCGGGTATACTTTTCTGACTATCTCGACCTTTTCAGACACGTTGGCATGCTTGAAATGACTATACATGAGACTTATAAATTATTCACTTTTTATTATAATAATTTAGTCCCGACACGACACATGCGCCTGCCGACTTAATTTTTCATAATTGCCATATTATTCACTCGTGGAAATTTTTAATCAATTCAATTCCATATATTACTTTACTCATTAAGTAATATTCAACCAATTCCCAAAAATGACTAACTCTCGTCACACTAGTAAATATTTAAAATAAATTTTGGATTAATATTAAATTAATTTATCTCAATTAAATTTAATAAACCTCCAATTTTAAAAGCCATAAAAATACGGGGTATTACACTAGGCACGTGAACTTCTTTCTTTTATGAAAATATTAAGCCCTATAACTTCCTTTCTACCCCTAGTGCAGAAAGTCACTTCCACATCCTTACTCCATCTGTTCTTGAAAGATCTTCCGGACTTCTTAGATGCTTCCGTATGATATGAACTCAGCCAAAAAACCTCCCCCATTTCCAAAAATGCTACTTATGTATACCCCTTACGCCTTTCAAGGAATCTGAACAAATAACTAGAATCCTCCTTCTCCTCCTTATTTAGTTAAAAAAATCCCCCAGCTTGGAAAATCACTATCTTCCTCCCCATCTCAATTGCCAGTCTAAATAAAATGATCCCAACCATTATGCACACATCTTGAGATACTAGTCACACACAAAACTTATACAGATGATTGAAAATATTGATGATACCGATCGTCCCTCTTTTGAGGAGGGACTTCACTTCACTCTCTTTGAATAAAGTAAGTTTGCAGTTACGTTGATTATAATCGGCCTATACAAAGGTTTGTTTGTTAGAATTTTAATCTGTTAGAATCTTTTGGGAGGCCTTGGTGGTGTCATATTATTTAAAATAATTTGTTTATAAATTTATTCCTACATGGAAAGGCCTCATTTCTTTCATCTAAATATTAGTTGGTGTCTTTTCATATTAAAAAAAGGAAGTCACCACTTTCTTTACACATACATATTCGACATCCCTTGTAAAATGCTTCCCAAAATTACTTTTGATGGATTGTATGAAAAAAATCAATAGGCAGTGAAAATCATGTTGTATGATAATAATCATTTCATGAAAATTAATCTTAAAGAATGAGCTCCAATGACACACATTTTTCCAGGGTGGGACTATCATCGATACCCAGATGTCGAGCGATAGGTGAATGTGGTGAGTGATTTAATTAATAAGTTGGATAGACATATTGGTTATCCATCATTGGACACCCCTACAGTGGAAATAAGGATCATCAAAGGTATGTTCTCATAAGAATGACACTTGTTTTTTTAATGCGATTATCAAAATTTTCTAGTACTTTGTTAATATATATTACTTATTTTTTTATTTTGCAACAATTAAATATAGTTTCCATAATATCATGTGCAATTAGCATATATATAATCCTATATTGGCAGAGGTATGGAAAAGTCCATAACTATTAGGCCCCATTTGGTACGTGGTTAAGTTGGGTGGAATCTGATTCCTTCCGAAAGTTCCTGAAAAAGTGTAAGATTATTGTGTTCGGTGCGATGTTAAGTTGTACGAGGAATGTGGGCCTCATTGGAATAAAATTACCTCCTTTGTGGGAAAGTGGGTGGAATTAAAATCCATCCAATATAGAAGGAATTCTTACTTTCCCATGGGAATCCTTATAAATAAATTTTATGAAGGCTAAAACACCCTTAGTAATTTTAAATTACAAAAACTATCCATAAAATGTAAATACATATTTTGTGTAGATATAAAATGTTGATATATATTGTTATATCATGCATGTAAATACACCCTTGGTTCATGCATGTAAATACATATTTTGTGTAGACATAAAATGTTGATATATATAATTGCTAAAGGGTATTATTGGTATATATTGTACATTCTCATGTAACTTTCCATGCATGAACCAAACATAAACTGTTGATTCGTAATAGGAATCCATTCATTAACCAAATGGAATGACAGGATCCTGGAAAAATATTCCTAGTAATCACTTTTCTGGTAATGATAATCCATCAAAAATATTACCCCGAACCAAATGGGGCCTTTGTGTTATGTGTTCTAGAACTAATTTTATTTGTTCACTTACATTAGAGTTTATTTTTACAAGGAAACAATTACAGTAAGGGTGTTTGGACTTTCTCTGCTAGTAAGTTTATGATCAGGATTAGTCAACATTTGAACATGGATTTTTTATAATAATTAAGTTTTTAGTTCTTTTTTTCAAGTATATATTGATTTGAGAAGAAATTAATATTAAAATTTTAGTATTACAAGATATGATATTTAGTGTTTTTATTTCTTATTTTTATAAGTTTGCCTCTCAAAATATTTAGTTACATAACTACCTATGCAAAATGTTAGGATGCCCTCACCTAAATATTCCCTTTATTGTACTTGGTTAATGTTGTTAAGTGATGGTTGGATTATATGAATTCTTGATTGTGTTAAATTAATAATCAGTTTTTAGCAGGGTCGGTCTTAAGATTTGGAAGGGCCGATGCAAAATAAAAAATATACCACCTTCAATTTACCTACTTAAATATTAATTAAAAAAATTCATCATTGTAATACATCATAAAAAAATATAATTTTATACCTTAATAAGCTGTGAAAATATTTATAAACGCTTTAAAATTATAATAAAACAAGCATAACAAGGACTAAATCAAAAAGTAAAAAATATATAAAAACATAATACCTAATTTTTTTAGTCTGTAGGAAAGTAACCTTAATGATCAATACTTTAATCAATCTTTCAAGGATAAATAAAAAAACCATGGCTTTACTTTTGAGGAAATGTTAAAAAAATGTCTAGCAATATTTGCTCTTGTTAAGAAACTCAGGAAGAGAGAAAATGGTGAATTAGAGATAATGTGGGAGAATGAGAAAAATAAGAAGTTAGCAACACAAAAAAAAAGCTAAACAAGGAGAGAGTGAGGAAGAACATATCTATACAGATGGGTACAACCACAAATCAACAAAAACATCTTGAAAAATGAAGATATCTTCCATAGAGCAACACCTAGCAATTCCATTATACATATATATCTATACAAATGGGTCCCTTATATCAAAACTTATGGGAAAAAACATAGTGATGAGTATATATATATATATATATACGCACCCTTTTATATACAATGTAAAGTACTGAATCTGAGGATTTGAGAAAAAATACCTTTGAAATCGCAACTGGATCTACAATAGAGGAATCCTTTTTTTGAATTTATTTATTTGAAATGGATTGAATGAAGTTGGGAATATCTCTTAAATGGGTTTTATTATGTTTCAAATGGCTAGAGGAGCTAAGAAGAGGGTGGAATAGGTTTACTGTCCGAAATGGGTTTAGCTATGTAAAAGTCTATTTTGGCATTTTCTTTCCTACACACCATAACATATGGTGTATTAATTGCATTTTCACCCATATATGTGGGGTTAATAAGGGTGGGGTTTTAATAAAGAAAGTGGTGGTCCAAATAAAATACCCTTTGCTGGTGTCTAAATTTGGTTTGCTTATTTGGATTAGCCTTAGCTTAATTAAACCAAAATTTATGACCACATATAAAATTATAAAGAAATAAGCTAGATAAAGGTGAGATACAAGGATAAATACACAAGGGTTTACATGGTTCAACCCTGATGAGGTGCCTACATCCACGAGGACATTGTCACTATGTTTTTAGGGTTTAGTATAAGCCTCTCAAGAACTCTCTAGGGATTTGATAAACTATTTCAATTGACCCTAGATATGAGAGGTTGTGATGTATTTATAATAGTTGAAAGATGAAGAGATGGAATGCCTTTATGCATTAGGTATTTACATTTTTATATTATAATTGGCAATTGGATATTCTTCATGAGCATGTGCATGGTGATTATTGAGAGTCTCGCGTATGTTTGTTGACATTACTGATCGTTCATATTCTTGGGGGTGGTTGGCTAGCATGTCGACTAGTGAGATAATGGAGCTGACCATATTTGTTTGCTATTTCTAGGCCTACCGAGTATGATGACAGATGTCACCTTTTTATTGGTCTACTTGGTCGTATTATTTTAGGTTATAACAAAAACCCCTAATACTTCATTCTTGATTGGGGTAGTTTAATGATTGAAAGGATGAAATATTATCTTAGGAGTTGCTCGGATGTATGGGAGAGTCTGTTCGAGTGACGATCTCTGGGAGTTGTAAATCTCTGACTATCACTTTAAGGCAGTGGAAAGTTTGTAAATAAATGAAAAATGGCACACTATTCAGGGGTACGCTGGTCATTTTGATTTATGGGAAGTTGAGATGCCGTCAAAACACAAAGGGGTGGTACATTTAATCATTTGAAATCTTCTAGCTCATGGGACGTCACAGGTACTATGAAGAGTCATTTCCCTCTTTATTTTTCTCACTTTGAATTTCAAACTCATATTTTTCTTCTCAAGTTTTCACTCCGCCTGTTTGTGAGAGAACTGCTGTTGTGTCTTGTTTTCATTATAAAAACTCTTTCCTCCTTGTCTTTCTTTTCTAATGGTGTATGCCGTAAATGAGAGTTATTTGGAAACCTTTAGAACAAAGTATACCTGAGTGGTTAAAAATGGAGTTAGTTTCAAGTCTTTATGTGACATTTATTAATTAGAAGAGGGTCATTGGATCCCTACTTTATTTATTGCATAATGTGGCATTACTTTCCATTCCAATCATTTGTTCCTCGATTTTTGCCAATTTTTTGATGTGGTCCTAGGCCAAGTGGCACCCAATACATGGAGGGTAGTAAATGGGGATAATCGTATTAATGAGTGATTTAGAACCCACATAGGAATAATCGAATTAAGGTATTGCTATAATTGGGGGACCACAACTAACAACATTTATTATCTGAGGACAAGATACTTTAATAGGGATTTGGTAGTAAATTATCCTGATTGCAATAAGTATTATTAGGATCATGGATTGATAGTTAAGGACTGGAAATTTTCCCCTCTTCCTAAGGGTGAGGACTAAAACGGGCCTTGCTGCCCTCAATAAGGACATGGCATAGGTCGGCACATGTTTATTCTTGTACATTTTTTCTGTTTTTTCTTTCAGCTAATTCTATTACGAATAACACTTTTTTTCATTTTGTTTTGCAGAGAAAAGAAAGAAAGATATCCCACTTTCGTCCCAAGTCAATTTTCCTAACTTAAAAATTATTTAGTTCATTCAGCAGAGAATAAGGAGAGATATACCCACATTCGACATCCGTTCTGCTTGATTACTAGAGTTCAATCACATCCTTAGTTGCTCGGCCAACAAAAGATATCCCCTTGACCCCTACTAATTTAGAAGATTCAATCCCATCCTCTTCAGATGCTGACTTGGAATCCCCTCCTCAAGTGGAAGGAGATTTTTCTGCTCGAGGTACAACTTCCTCCTTTGAGTCTCTAGACCTTACTTTTGTGATGATCACAACTTCATCCTCAGAAATGCTGAAGAATACGATTCCAAACCTTCTTAATGGTTCCAAATCCCCCTCTTATTGAGAAGATAAAATTTGATGTTAGGGGTTCCAAGCACCCCGTTATCATTAAACATTCTGTAATGAAGACCCGGGAGCCTCAGTTCAAGAGGTTGAAGAAAGGGATGGATACTTCTTTAAAGTTGACAGGAAAAGATCAGGATGACCAGGGCCATGGTGGTTCCCCTTCAGTGGTAGTGAACTCAAACCTTCTTCGAAGACTGATTGGTTTAGGAGTCCTTCCATCCAGTCACGCTGCTACTACTTCCCTTTTTAGGGCTACACTGTTGGAGGGGGAAAATTACAACTTGGCTTCAGTAATTTTTTCTTTTACCATATCTTCTTTGCTATATGTATCCTTACTATTTATTTACTGCCTTCAATAATTTTTGGAATTTACAATTCTTGGTTGATTATGATCAACTGTCCAGGACGAGCGACCAACTGAGGGATTTATCTATAGATGTTGAGGTTTTCTTCTAAGATCTGAAGGAGTCTATGGAAAATATGAAGAGAGCCTAAACATGTCTGCTAGCGATGATCAAAGTGAGGGGCTATCATTTCTAGAGCAGGAAAACACTCGACTGATGGAGGAATATGAGATAATGAAGAAATATAAAGGGGTCAATCATCTAGGAAAGCTATTATTGATCGTCCATCTGTTGAAGAAGAAAGAACAAAAAAGTATTTGGACGATAAAGAAATTCTAATAAAGAACATATTGGCTGCCATTAAAGGACTGAATGAGAAGGTTGATCGCCTCACTTATCATTTTCATAAGCATCCACGCACCATGTGGATGAACGGATATGATAAATCTTTAGCACATTTAGAGGAGGATCTAGAACAAGCCTGAAGAGAAGGTTATAAATGGGTATGTCTCAATGTTCTTACTATTATGAAGGTGCCGAATGAAAACACTTTATGGTATTAGCATGACCCTGACCAACCCACTCTTCTATTCAAATTGGATACTACATGAATTCCTACCGATGCAATCTCCATTAGCCTAGTCAAAAGATATTTAAGGGATTATTGTCTGCATGGGGATGATATGCTTAGTCGACCGTTGCATTTGGTGGACAAGCCTATTTTTATTAGTCAATCTAGGCTCAGAGAATTGAGATTAATCGTTCTTCCTTCAACTTTAGATGTTTCCCCTAGTGGAATGGATAAGGCACATGGAAATTGCCTAGTGAAATGAATAGCTTTTATTCTTTTCTTGTAATAGAGTTTAATGAACATTTTCATTTAATTACCCAAGGATAATGAAGTATAAATGTTTTGACTTGAATAAAACTTGAATTGTTCTATTGGATGATTGTGGCCTACTAGTTAGGTGATCGGTGTTAAGCCGACTAATCCTCCTTACTGGTTACCAGTTCGGATGATCACACGTGTTTAACCTTAGGTTCTACTAAAATGTTTGTGGTTGCTAAAACAAATCTTATCATTTTGACCAAGTGTTCACTTCGGTTACCATTGGTGACCAAATATTTTTAGGAATTTTCCATAATTCGGTCTGGTAGAACTTCTTGTTCTTAATACTAAGGAGTCATACATAAAGTTTTATATTTAGGGCTTCTCGTTCATGACTTATCAAACATGAAGTCATATGTGAAGTTTTTGTATTAAAATTGTGGGACGACTAATAGTAAGTAGTTAGTTTGTTCTTTGCTTGAAATTGTACACCTCTTACTCCCCCAAAAAATAAAAACAAAACATGGAAAGGAAAATAACTTTGATGGATTGGGTGTTATTTATTGAAAGATGAAAAATGAGTTACATAAATATTGAAAGGTTAAATTTCCAATGACTACTGATAGTATTTCTTCATGTTCTTGTCATTCCATGGGTTCTTGAATGGTTCTCCTTCTAGAGTTTCCAGATGATAAGTACTTGGTCAGACAACTGCAGAAATATGATACAGACCATGCCAATTTTCCTCCAATTTTTTTGTTGCTAAAGAACTTTCTCTAACACGCAGTCTCCCTCCTTAAGGTTGCTCGACTTGACCCTCCTGTTATAAAATCAAGAGATTCGCTGCTAGTACGTTACCACGTGCAGTGTTTCTTTTTCTCTGACTTCTTCAATCAATTCTAAGTCCAACCTTCGCACGAGGTTGCTCTTGGGGGAGTTAAAGTTGAATACTCTGTAACTGGGCATACCAAACTCAGTTGGGACCACTGCCTCTGTCCCGAATGACAACATGTAGTGGGTTTCTTTGGTAGCTATTATTGACACGGTCCTTGTTGGGAATGATGACCCCCAATTTTTTAAATCTTATTACAAAAAGTAATTTCCTTTGAAGATGCAGAAGCGAGAAGGTTCATTAAACACGCACAAACACCAGATTTTAATTTCATTCAAATTAAAATAAAACTCAACTCAAAGTGAAATTAAATTAAACAACAAATACATTTTTCACTTAAATAACTTAATTCAATCCAAGTCCTATAAATTTGCCTAACCAATAATTAATTCATTTTTGCAAATTAGGCCAAACTAACTTTTATCCAATAAAAATAATTACTTGAACTAAATTAATTAAACATTACCCAAATTAATTTTAGCACCAACTTAAACATGAGTAGTGATTTAAATCAATTTTATCTTTTTACCTAAGCATGCATCTAATATTAATTTGCAAAAGATAAAATAAACAAATAACCATTACGCCGCGATGTACGAGGAAAAACCCACAACAGGAAAAAACCTCGGACGACCCTAGCCTCAAATCCACTAAGCACGGTATTACAAATACAAGACAGTAAGACTTAAAACACTCTAGTTGACTCCATCCAATTCCCGACGCTCCTTCTTATACACACCTTTGCCTAGTGAATAACCACGTAGATCCACCGCGGTCTCAGAATTCATCGATCGGACTTTAGGAACAACCGTCAACCACATATGATACCTTTCATCATGTGAGAATGCCACAGCAAAACGATGAACTTCTTCTTTGTGGGATGTATAAGTAAACCCAAACTTCTCTTCTTTGAGGTGTAGAGATAAACCCGGAGCCAAACACTCCAATAAAAATATATATATGTTAACATGGAATAAACAAACTATGGGTGTAAACAAAAGTGTTTTAGAATAATGTTTTTGAAAATGCAAACACTTAAAACATGAACTTTTGAACCTAAAAATTTCTCTCTCAAAATTTTCTCTCAAAAAGGTGTTTAGAAAATGTCAAAAGTTAGTTTTTCAAACTTAGTTCCCGCACATATAACTTCTGTCAAGAGTTAGTGGGTAAAAGTAAGTGGGAACATGGGAAAAGCTGATTAATAACTGTCAAAAAAATTCCCGCCAGAAATCTCGTTCGAACGAAGTCTCGTTCGAATGATATTTATAACAAAGCTCTAGTGGACATAAGGGAAATATTGTTGGCAAACTCGTTCGAATGACATTCTACTTCGAACGAAAAATTCGTTCGAACGACAATATCGAATGACTTTCCAGAATGTTTAAAATTCGATTTTTAGCCCAGAAACTTTATTTTAATGTTTTAAAGAAACCTTCTGAAAATAAACCTCAGTTTTAAATAAAAGTACACCCAATAAAACTTGTTCCAATCTCTTATATAAATATGTAATTCATTCATACCTTAGGAGTAAATGGAACACATGTTGCTGATGTAGAAACGAGGTATAATAAACTCGACATTTGATAAAGCTTTAATATTGGCCGCTACATCTTCAACTATCACGTCATAGGCTTGGATGGATACATATGAACACTATCCTATGACTCAAATGTTTTTTTCGGAATTGAGCCAACACTACATTGAGACTCAATCGGAGACTTGTGTCCTTACAGTACTATAGGCCCAGAGCACATTTTGCATCCCATTAATCAAATTTCCTTTGGCATCATCCAATATTTTCATCAATCCCTCGAGCAGAGTTTTATTGGTCACCTCTGTTTGGCCATTGCATGAGGGTGTCTAGGGGTAGAATGCAGCTTTTGGATCTTGGACTGGATGCAATGATCGTCAAATTTTTGGTTGTCAAATTGTATGCCATGACTGGTGATAAAGGCATATGGCATAATATATTGACATATGATGTTCTTCCATTTAAATTGGAAGACTCTGTCGTAGGGCATGTCGACAAGAGGCTCAACCTAGTCTATGGCAACGACTAAGTATTTAAACCTTCCTTTTGTCTTCGGTAGTGGTCCGACCAAGTCAATTACTCACATGACAAAAGGCCATGGGGATGTCATCGGCGTAAGAACAATTCCATGTGTAATGTGAACTATTTCAAACCTCTGGCATTTTTCACAGCATATGGCATAAGCAGCGCAATCTTCTTTCATGGTTGAACAGTAATATCCATGTGTGGCTACTCGTCTGACCAATGATCTTCCTGCTGAATGGGCCTTGAAAGATCCATCAAGTATTTCTTTAATCAGATTTTGCACTTCAGCAGGGTGGACACATCTGAGTAATAAGATAATGAATCCCCTCTTGTACTGGATTCCTCCTTCTATAACGTAACTAGCTATTTTGTACCTTAATTTCCTTGAATCCTTTTGATTAGGCGGTAGGGTGGCCTTTTTAATAAACTCATTTATTGGATCGATTCAGGAGGGACCCAAATATAGTGTGATCATGTTGATTCTTTATTCATCAATGCTTGTGTGCATGAATAATTCTACTGGAATGGTCTTCCTTACTTAATTTTTTTTATAGATGTGAGTCGAGTGAGCGCATCTGCTCGGGCATTGTTAATACTTAGAATTCTGACCATTTTGACTGCCTGAAACTTGGATATTCGGTCTCGAACTTTGGCTAAGTACCTCATCATAAATTATCCTTTGACTCCGTATAACCCTAATAGTTGATTAATAATTAATTGGAAGTCACTATTAGCCAGTACTTGATCGGTGCCTAGAGAAAGTGCCAATTCGAACCCTACGATCAATGTATCATACTCTGCTTCATTATGGGAGGATTTGAACTACAACCTGAGCATATAATTAACATCTATATCATTTGGGGTGTTGAATATCATCCTTACACCGCTACCACCGTATGACACCCTACCTAATTATATACCGGGAGATCAATCCTTTATTAAATTAAATCAAAGTGTCCGGTTGGTTCATTCTTAGCATCACTCTCGAAAAAACAATTTTCATTATTAATCACCTAATAAATAATTAAGCTAAGTGTCAAAATATTTTTCCAATTAATTATACTCAAATAATCTGTTAATAAATTTTCATTATTAAAATAAAACAATCTGCATTCCACTAGAATAAAATAATTACTGAACAAAAAAAAATTACTAAATTAAATAAGACTAGATAAAACATTCTCGTTGAAATTCTCAAACCAAACGTGTAATACTACTCAATCCAACAATTAAGAAATGCTATTAAGAAAAATACAACCTCTGAATAACTAAACTAGAAGTGGGCGACACATGCCCTAACTGAAATGTCTGAACTAGGACTAAATGGAAAGATAGAAGCGTCTAATCTCAATAAGCTACAGCTTCCACAATAGTTGCATCTCGTCAAATGATCCATGTGTCTAAGTCTATGTTAACCCTGTGGCTGGGCACCTGATAAATAATATATATATAGCAAAAGAGAGGAGAATAGTAAGAAACAGGTCAGAGCCCGAGTTGTAAAAATATTTGTTTTAGCAAGCATTTAACTGCAATGAAGCAAGTATTATGTGCATGTTAGTTTCGAACTCTCACATGAGATTCTCACCTCTCATCTATTGTGCATGCCTAACGTACATCTACTCCCTATTAGTTATGCTACCCAGTCTAACGAGTTTGAAGTCACCATACCATCATCTACGTCACTAGTAGTATATTCGTATCGCCCATACAATACGTTATTGTAATATTTAATATTTGTAAAACATTTTGTTAAATTTTTTTTATAATATTAAAAACAGTTTTTAAAATATTACAAAATAATTTTTTAAATATTCATAACAGTTTTTTTAACTATTTAAAATAGTTTTTAAAATTATTTTTTAAAACTAATTTTTTTATATTATATTCAAAACAGTTTTTAAAAATGTTAAAAATAATTTTTAGAATATTTTTATATTACGATTTTTAAACAAATTTATAAAATATTTTCTTAACCATTTTTTATAACATTAAAAACAGTTTTTAAAACATTACAAAATAGTTTTTAAATATTCATAACAATTTTTTTTAATTATTTAAAATAGTTTTTAATTTATTTTTTAAAACATTAAAACCGTTTAAGAAGTTATCAAATTTGTTGGCAAATATTTCTCACTCAAATAGGTAAGCAAAGTTTGCCAACAACTTATGCATAAAGGGTGTTGTACACTAGCAAATAATGCCATGGCAATTGTGCAACCAAACAACAAAAAAGTGGGAAAATTTTCATATTTGCTAACTTTTTGGCATTTTTCTAGGTAAAAATAGCCAACCATACGGACCCTTAAAGTTTAGACATAGGATTGTAATTTGCCCCTTAAAAATTAGATGGTGCAATTTAAAGGACCATTGATCTGAGGATGATATTCCATTTTAAGGTTGAGGTGCGTTCCCATATTGTTTTTATATTTTATTCCAAAATAAAAAATAATCCCAGAATCTATGTAGGGACGACTTTGGTCCTAGGCGTGGTAGGCGGACTAGGGCCCTAGATTTTTTAAGGCCCTCTGGAAAAAAATTGGTATAGAAAAAAAACATTTAGTATGTATTAGAGAAAATAAAGATAAAGTATTCAATATTTTAAAATCTAAAAAAATCAAATTCAAGCCCCCTCCCCAAATACAATTGTCATATTTAAACCTCTCTTCCACGGCGATAACGTAGGAATCCACCCATGCAACTGCCATAATGTGTGAGTCCACATATGCCTCCGTATCCACTGAATATCTTAGCAACCGTCACACATGAAGTCCATCGTATGTATACACATCAGCATATACGAAGTCCACCGCTCGAAAAAAATACTCACAGAGATGTGGAGAATAAACTTTGTGCCATTAAACTAGATCTCAAAACATAGTATAATTATTCTTGGATATAAAACTGTTTAGGTGTAAAATAAGGGTTTGGATAATATTGGAGAACTTTTTAATAAAGTTTGGGAACTTAAAATATAAGAATTTATCTCTCAAAAAAATTGTGCTCCACACTCTTATTTATAGGAGGTTTGTTAAAAACGACAAAGAACAAAAACAGTTTGGAAAATCTCAAATAAAATAAAAATTCATGGGCACGTTCGAACGAGGTACATATTGTTTAAATAAAGCAGGCATCTCGTTTGAACACCTTTCAAATGACATTTCCAACGAGATTCCAGAATAGGCCAAAAGTTATTAAAATCGATCTCATTCGAAGTTCGTTAAAAGTAGTTCTAACGAGATACATGTACTCGTTCGAACGACATACCAAATGTCGTGTTGACGACCTCTCAAAAAAAAATTATCTTAGAAAAAATAAAGAGAAACATTTAAAAAAAATTATAACAATCCAAAAACCCAATTATAAAATATCCAATAGTCAAAGTATGTAGGCATCCATATTAGAGAGATCCTTAGAACGTGAAGACAAAACGAGCAAAAAATATGACACGATGATACAGATCTTCTAACTTGACCGCTATCTCTACAAGAAACCACGCCATAGGCTTGAAAGGTCCACAACTCAAGTCCTAACCTATAACTCAACGAATTTTGTGTAAATACGAAATAAAGCCAAAATACATACAAATTGACTTTATTAAAAATTTGTCCATACAAATTTCCCCCTTTGGCTATTCCGAGACAAAACTAAAAAATAAAATCTCTTATGGGCCATCAAGCTCATCTAAGACTCAATCCTCAACCCTAAAAGGAAAAAATACAACTAGACTGACCCATATGCCTTAAGTAGATTTTCTCTCTTATAAAGTTTGTCTTGTGTTGCAAATCCGCACACTTAAATATTCCTTCAAATTCAAATATGAAAACGTGAGTCTTTCTAACTCAATGCTCTGATACCACTTGTTGGAACATGAGGCCCCCAATTTTTAAATTCTTACTACAAAAGTTAATTTTTCAATTTCTTTTTTAAAGATATGCGAAAACGAGATGGTTCAATTAAATACACACAAACACCAAATTTTAATTTCAAAATTTCTTTCAAATTAAAATTAAACCAAAGTGAAATTAAATTAAATGACACATGGATATTTCACTAAAACCAATTTAACCCAAGTCCTAGAAATTTGCCTAAGTCATATTTTCAATATTACCAAATTAGGCCAAACCAATTTTAACCAGTAAAATTAATGACTCAAATTAAACAAGTAGTGATTTAAACCAAAATTTATCTTTTTACCTAAGCATGCGTTCTAGGTGATTTTGCAAAAGATAAAATAAAAAAATAACCACTATGCCGCGATGTACGAGGAAAAACACACAAATGGGAAACAACCTCGGACGTCCCTAACCATAAGTCCACTAAGTACGGAATTACAATTACAAGCAAGATGACTTACAACACTCGACTCCTTCAAGCCCCGACGCATCTTTTTGTAACTACCTCTACCTAAACGACAATCCCGGACTCCATCGGAACCTTGGAAACCACCAATGAGGCTGAAGGAACCACCGTCAACCACACATGGTGCCTTTCACCATGTGAGAATGCCGAAGCAAAAACCCAAATGTAACAACCCACCTAATTAAATACCGGGTGGCCAACCCCATACCAAATTAAAACAGAATATACAGTTAGCTCATTCTTAGCATCACTGTCGAAAACATTTACAACTCATCCAATACTCAATTAAGCTGGTGTTAAAAACTTTTCAAATTTTAATTTCAACAAAATCCATTTCCAGTTTAAGAATAACACAAAATATTTTATTCTACAACACTGATAACCAAATATATAACACAAAAGAATTTAAATGCAATTGGAATAAACATTCCCAAATAATATAAATCCATTTCAGAAATCCCAATAATATTAAATGTATTGAAAAGACCCGAATACAATAATATTTTACCCCGATAGAAAAAGAGAACTGAATCCTTTGGGTGACATGCCCTGACTAAGAATACTGTGAATCAAAAAGATGATAGGCATCTAAGCAAAAATCCACAGCTCCATAGCCTGTCATAATCCGCTAAGGTTGGCGTCCCTGCTGCTGGACACCTAATATAGAAGATGCAATAGAAAAGAAAATATGCAAGGAAACGGGTCAGAGCCTGATTGTGAAAATGATTTTTTTAAAACAGCAAGTATTTAACAAGTGCAATAAAGAATTTATTATATACATGTTAGATCCAACTCTCACTTGCTATTCTCACCTCTCAACTAGAGTGCACACTTAACGTTTCCTATTAACCTCCTAGTTAATGGTTCCTCTTTAACAATTCCATAATATAATTCCATTCCCATATCATAACCCCGTATATCCCATACCATACATTATATAATCATTCTTATACATTTTTCATTTATATGAATCGTTGCTCATTAACATGAATTATTTCTCATTAATATGAATTAAGCTTTTCAATTCTATAAGAATAAACATTCATTAACTTAATTCCAATCTTTTTCTCAATTCGCCATTATCTACAATTATCACACAGTAGATGACTTAACCACAATATAACCATTCATTCCTTTAATTCATTATATATATATATATTCATATATAATACGGCACCCCGAGTCACAGCTGCGGTGCAATGCATTACGCTGTTATCATGTCCCAACATCGTTGGTCGCCGAATAGGGGACTAAAGATTCGGTAAGGATTTCTCGAACCACAAACAACAACATACAAATTGGAGGCAAACATAGTTCTCGTATCCATGGGTCACGCACATACCTACATACCCATAGTCAGTGGACTTATCAACTCCCCGATAAGTATTTCATAGACCTATGTTCTCGAGCGACAAATCAAAGATCCCATGGATTCATCAGGATATGACTGCCCTCACATGCAAACCTCCCGTCGATAGAAAGTAAGCTAGGTATGTCATACACATAATCATAAATCAATCAAATAGGCATTATCATACCTATAATATACTAACAACAAGGTACTCACATTAACCTTAGATTATTCCCTTACGTAGCATTATATCTCTTTAAATCCCACGTATTAAAATGTCATAACTTTACTTCTTAATTTAATTATCCCCGAGACTCACTCAATACTCAAGGTTCAAATAGGTTTTTCCTCAACGTATATTCAGTAAGAAGTCACTAATATCCTACTAGTCCATAACATCATTTCTCCCGAATCACTAGGAGTTTAGCTCTCCTTTTAATTAAGGTTAAAAACCGATAGTTTCAAATCTCTTATAAACACCTCTTCTTTCACTTAGGATTAAACCCTCTTGTAAACTTAAGGATACCCAGGTATTATATTCATTCACCCCTACTAGTCCTATATTTAATCCTCATACATACTAATTAAAATCCAACCATTGAATCTAGCAACCGAAATTCCTTTAAATTAATCATCATTATTCCAATCAATTAATTCCCAATTAAATTAATTCAAATCTTATCAAGGGCTCACTGATATTTTCTAAGTCCCATAATATCCAAATAATAATCAACAAAGATCCACAAAAGGTTTGGGAATAAGAATCAACATTTAAAAGAAACAACTATAGGAATTCTGGGGAGGTCGATCGATCGAAGGCAGGGGGTCGGTCGATCGATCCCTTAGGTCACAACCTATTTTTTTGCATTTCTGCAACTACGGGTTTCACCATTTTTGTTCATTCAAACATTCATATTAACATCCAAAATGACTTATAATCCTTACTACATGATGTATCAACATATACAAATGATTTCTAATGATCTAAACATCCTAGAATCATCAAGAGATTGGATTAAAAAGCATGTTTATATCCTTATTTCCAGAAAATTATCTACATATCATCTTCAAGAACACATCAATGGTTTTCATAATTTCTTCAACAGATTCATGAATATTTCGTGGATTATTATCAACCTACAACATGAGTTTAATTCCTATATCATTTCAGTTTCCAGAAATCCATTTAATAACTTCATTATTTCTTCTAAACTTGAATAATCTTCTCTTATCATAACTATTCTAACATGAACAATATACAAACTTAAATTGACATTATCAAACACTTGCCTTTACTGAAGGTCTGATCCTTTGGTGTAGTATATCTCAGGTGGTTCTCCCTTTTTCGGTGAGCTTCCGGTGATGGTTGGTGGTGGTGACTGTGGTCTTTGTTCTTCACCTTCCCAAATAAGCTTTTCCCTTCCCAAGCACCCTTTCACTCTCTCTAGGAAGGTGACTTCTCTAATTTGCGAAGAGGAGATGTATAACCCACGTACACTTAATCTAACAATACTTATAATAGGACAAAATCCGAAATCACTATTCATCCCCCCTAGAAAAATGACCAAAATGCCCTTTTGGGTTGTCTATTCATTTCCAAATGATCCGAGACTCAAAATTAACATCCAAATAGAATTTTCTGACTATTTCGAACCTTTTGGACGCAACGACACAGTCGAAATGACTATAAGGTCGATAGAAAATAAATTTCCTTTTTAATTTAATAAATTAGTCCCAACACGTCCCATACCGCGTCTGACTAAAAATTCAAATTACCGAATTTATATCACACCATCATATTAATGATATCACATTCATATATTACCTAAATATCTTTAAGTAATATTCAGAATCATCCATTTTAATGTCCACAATCCGGATAAAACCCAAATGAATTAATTAATAATAAAATCCAATTAATCCATTAATTTAAAATATAACCCATTTTAAAAGTCATAAAAATTACGGGGTATTACACCAAACTTCTTCTTTATGCGATGTAGAACGAAATCCAAAAGAACTCTTCAAAAGGTAGAGTAAAACCCGATGCCAAACACTCCAAACAACGATATATATATTGAAACTTGGAATAAATAATATGGGTGAAAACAAGAGTGTTTTATGAATTTTTTCTTGAAAAATAGACATTCAAAAACATGAAATTTTTCTTAAAAACTTGAAGTCTTAAAGCTCTCTCTAGGAGATGGAATAATACGAAAAAGTTGGTTTTCCAACATTGGTTCCCGCACTTGATAAGTCTATCAAAAGTTAGTGGGGAAGAGTAGTGGAAAAAGTGGGAAAAACTGCTCAAAACTGTCAAAGAAATTTCCCTCTTGAAATCTCGTTCGAACGAGATTTTCGTTCGAACGACCCTTCTAACGAAGTTCCAGTGGCCTGATGGGAAATCTTGTTGCCAAACTCGTTCGAACGGCATTCTCATCTGAACAAACCAACTCGTTCGAACGACAATATCGAACAAAGTTCCAGAGGCAATTCATTGGCAAACCTCTTTCAAACGATATTCTCGTTCGAACGAAAAACTCGTTCGAACGACAATATCGAACGAAAATCCAGAAGCCTAAAAATTGATTTTAGCGCAGAAAGTTTATTTTAAAGTTTTAAAGTAACTTTATGAAAATAAACAATAGTTACTTACACCCAATACTAATTGTTCCAAGCTCCTATATAAATATATAAAGCATTCATACCTTAGGAGTAAACGGAGCACATGTTGTTGACGTAGAAACGAGGCACAATAAACTCGACATTAGATGAAGCTTTATAATCTTGGTTTCTACGTCTTCAACTCTAGAATGTCATAGGCTTGAAGGATGGTCAAGAAATTTATCCTCTGACTGAAACGTTTTTGTTCGGAATTGAGCCAAAACAACAAAGGACTCAATTGGAAATTTGTGTCCTTACAAATCTCCCCCTTTGGCTATTCTGGGACAAAAACAAAAAAAAATCCTACAGAGCCATCAAGCTCTACTAGACATAGAAAAAATATCCCACCCAAAATAAAATTACATAGCTTGACTCAAACAACCCAAGGATCAATATCTTTACGACGATGAAAGTTTCCACTTAGAAGAATTCATGCACACTTAAGAAAACTATCAAATGCATAGGGAATATCAAGAATATTAAATGCAATTAAGATAAGTACTCCCCATAAATTAATTCTCCATTTATCAAACAAATGACCTACTTAGAAAGACGTCTCCCCCGAAGATAAATATCCCCTAAACTAATTTACGATTATAATAGGAATATATACCATTTCTCCCCCTATCATTCTCCCCCTTTTTATTCAGGAATAGACAAAGGATAAAACTAATTTAAACATGATGAAGCTTATAGAGATAATAACATGAAATCATATAGGCAAAAATATTTTAACTAAATCATACAAATATTAATGAATACCAATTATGATGTGAAAACAAATGATACCAAATTGACAAATAAGATTCTAAGCATGTGATATCAAACAATGTACACAACAAGATAGACATCAATTATGAATTAACGCATAGATGGACTAGAAAGCAAGGCAAAGACAAATAGAATGCCTTGTATATGAGAACATAATAAATATCATTAACGCACATGTACATATACTAGGTATAAATACCACACATGACACAAAATAAAATAAGCTTTTCACACTCGTATGAAAAAAATGTGTCATATGGAAACGAAAGTGCTGGGGTGTGAACTAGCAACAATTAAATTTAGACCTAATCACTTAAAACACGTTCACGGACTGCTCAATTGATTACAAACTTCAGCATATTTGAATAAAACCTCAAGTGTCAATATAAATTGAACTCAATGAACAAACATACACAATGCATACAAGCCTAGACTTTTGATGATTCTACAAACCAATAGATTCATGACATTGAAAGTACAACTAGGATAAATGGACATTGTGCAAACCGTTGATATACCATCCAAACTCCCTCAATTTAAGCATATAGAGTTTAATCTTTTGAATGAATAGATCAACTAAACAAAATAGGCCTTGGCAAATATTTTCTTTTAATGCCATTATTCTTTTAGGCCTTTGGACCACGTATTTCTTTTAGGTCCATTCCAAACGGTGGCTTACTCGCAAAGGATGATATTTCCTTTCGGAGCCCTTCCCTGTGCACATTTATATATAACATATTTATATATCACAAATCTCACGTGCAACGAATTTTGACATGCACTAGTCCTCCTAGGTCACATAACATGTAGATGACTAGATTGGTAGGAGAACACCTCACAAAGCTCAAATATACATATGAAGTTAAAATTTCAAATGAACTCGTGTATGTGTGAATTGAGGCATATAAAAATAGAATCCATTTAACCAACACAAAATCCAACTACTCCATGTAAGAATGGTAAATAACATAATAAGTATTGACAATCTAAACCAAAAGTTCTAGCCACATGGAAGTGTAAAAGAAGGGATTCTAGAACAAGTATATGCCACATAAAGTGTGTCAAACTAAAATACACACACAAAAAAAATCTTTTTGAGTTTTTAAAATTTTTTAAACCAAACAACAAAAATATTTACTCAAAAGACACATAAAAAATCATTTGTATTTTTCATTAAGCCTAAATTACTAAAAAGGTGAAACACAAATGATAAACAAAATCTTTTTGTATTTTTCATTTAATGCAAACTAAAATGAAAGAAGTATAATACAAAAGAAAAACAAGAATCATAATTCTAGCATGTGATTAAGCATGGATCATAGACTAGAAAATGGTTTAAGAAGCATACTATTAGCATGTTAATATAGCATGAAGTACAAAAGCTAAAGTATGCAAACAAAACTAACACATTCAACCTTTAGATTTTGCAAGGGAGGAAGCATGTTAAAGTAAATGGAAAAACAAAGTGTTTGTTCAAACTAGGGTTTGGGGTCCATTTGTATATGTATAGTAAAATATTTTTCGCCAAAATCCTACCAAATGATGATGCCAGCACTCCTATTTACAGAAAATATAATTTTTGAGAAAACTCATTTGAACGAAAAATAGGAGTTCATTCTAACGAAACTGTATAATTCGTTTGAACTAAAAACAAACTCATTCGAACGAATAACTCTTCTCATTCAAACCAACATCTTGAGAGCTTTAAATGACATTTATTCTACTAACAAACAAATTATGTTCAATGTTCGTTTGAAGGTTGTTTGAATGAGTAACAATAACTCGTTCGTACAAAGACCATAAAGTCATAAAAAATCCTTAAAAAACATTCAAAAATAACCCCGAAACGTTTATATAAAAACAAATAATTTAAAAAAAATACCTCTGAATAATATGTTTACAAAAAATCAACTTCATATAACTTCTGCAATAAATGTAGTGACGATTAATCTTCAATTCTTGCGTTTGATCAGTAATTTGTCTTCGCTTGAAGTCTTGGGAATGTACATGATGGTGAAGTAAGGTATACCATAAAATTCCAAACTAAAATCTAATGAGCAATCATAAAACTTTCTCTTACAAATCTCCCCTTTGGCTATTCCAGTACAAAACACAAAGAAGAAAAAAATAATCCCTAAGATAAGTTTTACTAATATCCTCCCAAACCGAGAAAAAAATGCACTCTAAAGACACCACATTCGAGGACTCCCCTCGAAGACTCTCCTTAGGTCCCTAGCACTTCATCCTTCACCATAAAATTCTAGGACATACTCCGAGTACTGATCTTGAGGCCACTAAGCACCATTGATCTCGTTTGACTCCGATTAACTTTATCATCGAGCAAAATCTCAATGAATCTTCGAAGGGCTCTGAATCTCTTTTTCAACGGTCCACCCCAGGCTCGAATAGGCCTTACGGTAAGGATGAACGGTCTATTTTACTATTGAAAACCAATCTGGAGGCCACCGAGTGCTCCCGAGCCCCATTTAACCCCAATCAGCTTCCTCGCACGAGCAAAGGCTTAATGAATATTTGAAGGGATCTGAATCCACTTTCCAACGGTCTACCCCGTGCATGAATCAGACTTATAGTTCACAGAAACGGTCCATTTTCCTCAAAAATTAAATCGGAGACCACCGGGCGCTCCAGGACTTCGTTTGACTACCGTACACTCTTCAGCTCAAATGAGACTGAATGAATTTTAAAAGGAATCTGAAAACCCTTTCCAATAATCCAATTTAAAATGAGGTAGATCGTTCAAAATGAGGCAGACCAGCAAATCAGCCATACGATATGGATAAATTACCTGTTTTAGGGTCCTTTCAGGGCCTGTTTGACCAAGGTCAACTCTCTAAAAAAATATGTATAAATGAATCTCTGAAGAGATATGATAGCCTTTTAAATTTCTATATCGTGCTTGAATCATCCTTACCGTTCAGACGAATGATTCGTTTTCCTCCTGGAATATCTTGTCCAAGAGGTCGTCCGGCGCTTTTGAGCCCCATTTGACCACAGTCAACACCCGAACTCGAGATCGTCCTGATGGATTCATAAAGGAATCTGAACACCCTTTCCAATGGTAGGCACCATGTGCGATTCAAACTTACGGATTGCATTTTACGACCATTTTTTAAAAAAAATATGCCTGAGATTTTCGAATAGCAAACCCACTTCCCTTCTTATCGGTAGTGTGTATGGGGTTGCCTGCCGATAGGCAGGTCAAGTACAATATCAATCGGTACCCCTTTGACCCTATACAGGTAGTGCATGAGCTCACTTTTAAAGGCACCTCAGAAACATCCCTCTCAGTGATCTCATCAACATTCTCTCAAAGCCAATGTGGCTTCCCTATTGAAACCTCTCCTCCATATTCCATATATATCCCTCCATATTCCATATATATATATATATACGCACACATTTCATGGAGTTATTAAGAATAATAATAACACATGCCCATGAGAGATCGAAAGGATAAAGTGGGTGCCTAACACCGTCCCATTCCGTAACTTAGCCCCTGAAACTTTGAGCTAATTGGTTTCTCAAGCATCAATAAGTATTTGATGTCATTCTATCAAGGCGAAAACATTTTGTCGAAGCTCCCCTAGAAAGGGTGGGATACCTTCTTCTTATCTCCCTCCAACTGCGCGTGCAAGCGTCGCCCCCCCCCCCCCCCCGAAGGAGGAGGAAACGGGATGGCCACAGTGTCGACTCTGCTGGGGACTTACTTGTCATAGGAGGGCTAGACTCTGTTTGTATAGGTTTTATGATTTTTGGCATGTGTACGTATGCACCTACCTATATGTTCTCCTTTTTCTCTATTTATTTGTTGTATATATTTATCTCATGCTTATATCACTCATTTTTCACTTTCACTCACTTGTAAATATCTTCCATGTACACCTCACACTACTTACACTTAAACGTAGCATCACTTATATCCACATGTTTCACGCACAACTTAGAATATCCATTCTTAGGTTTCACTAGCACACATCCCCACTTATCACACTTGTATATATCCATTCTTACTTGCACATATCGCATGCCACTTATAGTTTATCCATGCTTAGATTCACTACCACACACTCACTTATAGATATTCACACATCACTCACTCACTCACTCACTCACTCACTCACTCACTCACATGTATCCATGCTTAGTGTAGTCTTCGTGCTCCATGCTAGATTTAATTTTCATGATACTTGTACATTCTTACCTATTAGTTTAGTGATTCTTTTACCCATCATGAAAAATAAAAGACTCTCGCTCCATAATACACTAATCAAGAATCCTGTATTTTTCACACTACATCACTAAGAGCATAGCTATTGACCAAAATTTTATCCCGAACAAGGGTCACTTTATGATGGGCACTGGTCCGGCAGGTCGCAATTAGCCTAAGCAATATGACTCTAACCTGTCATTGGCCTTGTACCTTCGACGTATAATGAACACTTCTCCCGCATCGTACTGCTTGACTGAACTCATGACGGGAGGTATATAGCAGGGAACTCGTTCATGTACATCGAGTATATAGAATTCGCTCTCACACGTACTGTCCCCACAAGGTATATAGTGAGGCAATTCACGTACACTCAGTTATATCAAATTGCTTCTCCATACATACTCATTTCCCTCAAAAGCAAGAAGTATATCGTGGAAGTCATGCCAAAGGGAAAACCTCTCCACTAACCCTACAATTGCATAAACCTCATATAGGTGTCAGACCTACGACACTTATATTTACTTTACCGACAACCACATGAAACTCCGTCGAAATGCTAGATCGACATGCAATCCAAATTTTCACGCCATTTCGACTTTTTTCAAAACAAGACCCCATCCATGAGCCTAGAAATAAGTCAAACCTTATCTTACCTATTTTTCAAACCCAATTTTCCCAGGTTCGGGTCATGTTCGATATTTTTTTGTATTTAGGTAAACCTAATACAAGTGAAAACTTAATAATAATAATAATAATAATAATAATAATAATAATAATAATAATAATAATAATAATAATAATAATAATAATAATAATAATAATAATAATAATAATAATAATCATGCTGAGACCGTTGTCTCATTTTTCCTCCCTTTTACCAAAATACCAAAAACATTTTCCCTCATCTTTCTCAAAAAACAAAAATACTAAAAATATTTTTTCTCCTTACCAAAATGTCAAAAATATTTTCTCTCTTTTTCACCAAAAAAAGAAATACCTTTTTCCCTTTTTCAAAAATAAATTCGAATCATTTTCCTTCTCAAAACAATAACATACCTAATTCTTGGCCAGGCACCCTAATGGTTTTGGTCTTCCGTCGAACTGCCCCGAAGCTTCGTCAGTTCCCCCTGCTACTTTATCCGAGTCCGAAATTTACCTTCACCAGTCCTCCATGGAAAATACCGATCAAGTACTGGATGTGCAACTTGATCTGATGGCATTCCTATTCCAACATAGTGAAAAAATTGATAACCTTCAAATCGAGGTTCATGGGATGCAGCGAAATCGAGTCCAATTTACTGAAGAACTAAAAGTTATTTTTCCTTGTGCCATGGGTCCACCTACTCTCGAGCCTGTTTGGGTCCGGCATCCCAGAAGAATATCAACATTCTCCACGTGCCCCGCCTGCCAATGTCCCACCACTACCTTAGTTCCCTATGAAAAACCTTCCCCAACCAGGGGCTAACTTGCCAGTAATCGTTAATCTCAAAGAGGAAGAACTTGACAAGGTCAAGGAAGATATCAAGATGTTTTCGAAGAGGTTTTGCCAAGTTAAGACATCCAGGACTACATAGAATTCACCCACATGTCTCCCTACCCAAAAACAAGATTGCTGGAGAAATTTAAGATGCCATCCATCAAGAATTTCAGGCCACTAGGACCCAAATTGTTCACTTTCGCAATTATCACCGCATCATGACTCTGTTTGGTTCCTCTGAAGAGATAATGGCCTAAATTTTCCAATAAACTTTGAAAGACAACGCTTTTCATTGGTTCCTATCCCTCGAAGTATTCGGAATCCGCAGTTGGGAAGATGTCTCCTGGGAATTCATGTCACAGTATAAGTATAACGAATAACTAAAGGTTACACACCGTGATATAAAGATTCTCGAGCAGAATCCTAGAGAAACTGTCAGTAACTTCATGGAAGGTGGAGAGAGAAAGCTGCGAGTGTAACTAACCGTCCCTCCAAAAAAGAACAAGTCAGCGTAGTGAAGAATAATTTCCTACCCTATATCAGAGAAACTATGGGAGGTCACTATTACCCACACTTTCTAGCCCTCCAGGAAGAGGGTGTGGAGATTGAAGAAAGTGTTACCAAGACAGAAGTCGAGTCAAAGAAAGTGTCTGTACGGTTCACCCCCCAGAATGTATGAGAAGTCTGCCAATGCCACAGTCTTAACCATAAACAATATCTCCCATCCTACCAACTCCTGGGGACCAGAAAGCCACCTTAATCCTGCCAAAATAGAATACACCGAGATCCATGTTCCCCTCTCTAAAGTCTACCTAGGCTTGTTAAGTCAAACTCTTATCAAACCTCTGGACCCCCATCCATTGGCAAACCCACTTCGCAAAAACTTCAGAACTTATTCCCATTATGACTTTCACCAATCTGCCGACCATACTACTGATCAGTGCTTCCATCTTCAAAATGTAACCAGGGATTAATTGACCGGGGTATCATCGCCCCACCAGCCAATCTTAAACATAACACCACACACAACCCACTTTCAAACCATAAAAATTCCATCTTCATAGAAAATGATTCAGATTTCGATCCATATACCCAGATTGTGTCCAATAAAGCACCCATACCTGTATTTTCACCCAAAACTCTCAAAGTTTACCCATATTTTCTCCTACACCCTACCTGCTTCACTAACCAAGCTCTATTACTCCTCACGATGGCTTGTATTACCGTTCTAACCCGATTTAAAGGAAAAGATATGGAGTTATCAACAGTACTGAACCAACTTCTGAATTTCCTTCTGAAATGACCATTGACTATCAGAAGTTTAACATCTTATTCATGAAAGCTCGAAAATGGGCTCGGGAGTCAGATAATTGGGTAGTACCCATGAAATCAGTTTAGAGGATATAGTACATATTATGGCAAATTTGTTCAGATGGACCAGCGATATCTACAGCATTTTCGAATTACTCACTACTTTAAACCTTCAAGGGAAGTTGGGCCCTTCACTCTTGTACCTCCCCGTTGCGTGGGAGGATTTATATGAAGAAGTCGCTGAGGTCATGGAATGCATTGATTTCTTTTGGTAAGAAGACAACGTTGACACTGGATGGGGGGTGAGTTTGATAGCTCAAACAAAGAACCAAGTCAAGAAAAGGTCATTTCGATAATCATCCTGTAGAGGATGATATTATTTGAAGATCTGCTAGGGGAAATCAATAAAGTAGTCGTATAGCCTGAAATTGATGAAGACATAAGTTTTTTTTTCTTCCCTGCCTCTGTAAACTACATGACCAGATTAGGAAGACACTACCAAGATCTGAATCCTCAGTCATGAAGAAGGGATAAGGGAAATGGAGTTGGCCGAGGAACTCCCCAAGCGAGAAATAACCATCGAGGAAGGCAAGATCCTCGACCCTCTCAGAAAGACTCAAGCCAATATTACCTTATAAGGACTCTTCATGTCTTCCTAATTACACAAAAATGGTCTAATAAAGTTGCTCACTAGGCCCACAGTCCCTCCTTCCACTACTCTAGAAGAAGTTATAAACTTGGTTAGACCCTTCACCATAATTAGACTCCTTTTCTTCTCCAAAGAAGTAATTCAAAAGGTCAGCCCTGATCACAACTATGCCTTCAACATCTTCGTTGAAGTAATGGAAAAGGCAGTCCTGCTCTCACTTATTGATAATGGATCCACCCTTAATGTTTGCCCACTAAGAACCTTCAATTGATTGGGGTTAAAAGTAAGTAACCTAACTCCTAATTTCGCCGCAGTGCATGCCTATTATAATACTCGTCGACAAGAGATGGGATCAATAACACTCACAAAAGGGACTATCCCTATCATTCCCGTTATTGAGTTTCAAGTTATTAACATACGTACTTGCTTTAATCTACTACTTAGTCGATAGCATCCAAAGGGTATCCTTTTTCCTTCATCAAAAGTTGAAAGTCTTCACCAAGGGGCAAGTCACTACCATTCTGGGAGACAATGATAGTACCAAAAATGTCGGCATGAGAATGCCGTGTGATACTGATTTAATCAAATTTACAAATTTCCAATTTAACCTTATTTAATTGGAGTCAGTTTTTAAACCAATTTAATTTTTCCCTAAAACATGCATCTACTTTGGTGAAATTAAACCAACATAAATACAATTACTGACACACAAATTTCAGGAAAAAAAACCTTTTGGGTAAAACCATTTATTTCACTATGAATAATAAATCGCAACTTACATACACAATGAAATCTGCAATGAATATCGGGTAGATACTCATATAGACATGCATCTTTGAGTCAACAATGGAACAACTGCAGCAGCCCACAAGAACACGCAGTCCCAATTCAGCCAGGAACACCCACGAGCACTCCCAATTGACATGCAGTCGTAGTCAGTCTTAAAGATAACTCCACGAAGAAATAACTTCACCAAATTTGAATCTTGGGTTTGAAAACAATTCACTAAAGCATATGGGATTTTTGTGAATTGAAAACAAAAGGATTAAACCCTTAAATTAAGAAGATAAAGTATTTTGCTGGTTTGCAGTTTTTGTAGAATTAAAAATGGTAGGTTCTTATAAAGAAAACAAAGTGATTTAATACACTTTATACAAAAAAAATTAAGTCAACAGATCGCTCGAATGAGATCAATTTGTCGCTCGAACGAGGCTTCGTGCGACAGGACAATGTCGCTTGTACGATAGTGAAAAAAAATTATTTCGTTAAAAATTTCGCCTCAACACTTAAAAAAAAATTCTTTGACAAAAAACAACGCCACGAGAGTTTGAAAATATTTTAGAAAAATTATTTTAACACTTATAATGAACCATTAAGGTACTTAAATACAACCTTACCAAAATTAATCTTGCGGAGGCATCTTTGTTGAAGAACATTGATATTCGGATTCGTTTTAACGCATGATTGAACTTGAATAAGTCTTCGACGATTTTAGTGGTATACGACATACAATTATGTAAATAGGTTAGTAAAATAATGTCCCTATAAATATCTCACTATGTCTATGACGATACAAAATAAAAACATCTGAATTATCAAATCAAAATGCCTATACAATTCTAATACCCTCCCACGAACCCAAAACTGAAAAAGTATAAAAAATGTTAAAACTTGCATTTTTAAAATTTCTTAAAAAATCTTCAATCTTTAAGCTTTTTCTCATTAGGGTGTGCAAAATAATGATCTTCAATTTTGTACATCTCTTAAAAAATCTCCAATCTTCAAATCTTTAAGTTTTTCTCATCAGGGTGTGCAAAACAATGAGTTTCAATTTTCTACCTACACTCATGAGGCAAAGCAAATACCTTCGGGATGTATCGAGTTCAAAATGAGATAAACATAACATAAAAAAATATCTAATCGAATCACAAATCTCCCCCATAATATAAAACTCCCCCATAATTCGTTCTCCACCTTTTTGTTTGTCCAAAATAGACAAAGAAAAGAATAAAAAAAACTAAACATGGAGTGTCACGACATGCATAGCAAACATGGATCAAACTACGCTCATGTAAAGGAGTAACCCAAAAGCTTCCATAAACTATTTTTTATTTTTTATTTTTTTTCAAATAAAAATGCAAAAATGATATTACAAAAATCATACACCATGAATTTATACTAAGATAATCAAATCATGGAAACGGAATGAATGGGTGTGAACAATTCAATAGGCAAATCAATGTAATCACGCATAATATATGTGCAAGATGAATATGTGTACTCCTAACGAATGAACATTAAAATCGTCCTTAGATGTCAAAAATATGAATTTAGATAACATTGTCTTAATCAAATCGACAAATCAAAGTCAATCATGATTTTCACACCAATAACGTCTAAAACTAAGTAAAGCTTTTTCATGACTTTGTTAGGATGTGCAAACTCGTTTTATATTCCATCCAAACTCCCTCATAATTATAATGCTTTTTCCTTTTCTTTTGAGGTGATGAAACTAAATCCTATTGGCCCACTTTATAGCATATTTTTCATTTTATTGCCTTTAAATTTTTTCGGGATCTTTTCAACCTCTTTGGACCTTGGCTTCTGCTTTTGTGCCATGCATTTTTAGGTCCGATAGAAAGGGCGGCTTAATCGCAAATGATAAATGAGTACCTTTCATATTCCTTCCCCATTTTTCAAATAAATCACACAAACTCACAACAACAGTTTTTACATGCACTACTTTCATTGTCAAGTTTTATCGCATTTGGTTGGTTTTTGCGATGGAATTAAGATAAAAACACATCAACCAACATGTGATGGAAAAGAACAATAGTCAAACAAATCCGTTCAAGTGTGCATTAAAGTAACTCATGAGCCAAACATGTACTTAGTAACAACTAATCACATCTCAATGACTCCAAATAATGTAAAGCACAAAAATAAAATGATGACGCATATCAAAACACTATCAAAAAGTAACATGGATATGGAATGAAATTATGACTCGATCATCCTAAATGTCCATTCATATACGGTGAAAAATAAACTACAAAAATATTTTTGTCTTTTTCCAAAAAAATTATCGAAATAAAATATTTTTGTATTTTTTCAAAAATTATTGAAAACAAAAATCTTTTTGGTTTTTCAAAAAATATATCAAAAATGAAAAACATAACTACAAAATGGTACACACTAGTAATAGGCATAAAATATCATTATAAAAATCATCATATGCTAGCAAACACGTCTAAACCTCAACCGTTAGGTGCGGTGGAGTTTTTCAAAGGTGGTGACATCCTATGAAAAACATCCATCAAATCATGTGAAGTTTTGACCAAAAGCTTTACTTGATCCCTAATATGTGAAAATTCTCTCATGTGATCATTCGGAGCACCCAAAGTATCATGTGTGGGTGCATGTGTAATGGCAACACATGTAGTAGCAAAACGTGACACATTACCTAACTTAAAACAAAACTCCCTAAGGGGTCATCTCTTTTTTATATTGGGAACAAACATAAACAATCCTAGGTACACCTCTCTCAAAACGTATCCTACGCACTCTCCTATCAGAGACGGGATGCCTAGGTGGGTTGGGTTGAGAGCCACATGGATTAATAAAAAACTCGGGAACTTGCTCGGGTGCAATGTGGGAAGTGGATGCACCGTCATGACCTATTCCTAGTCTCTCAACATCACCTAAAACGGGATTGAGAACCATCTTTCCAACCTTTTTAGATGCGTTATCTAAAGGGACTTTGATCTCCTGAGCATGTTCGAGATCACTCTCGATTTGGGCTACACGTGTCATCAGACTAGACACCGTGTTGGTCAAATCACTCTTTTCTCGATCTAAAGCAATCAACTATTCACTCGAAGAAACCTTCACCTTCTCGAGTTGACTTTCTTTCACCTCAAACACCCTCAAAGCATCTAAATATTTCTCCAAATCTCTCACCCTAAGACTTAACCCCTTATTCAATTTCTTAGTCTGTAAGGTCTCAATGTACAAATATCTAAACGCAATATGAATCTCACTTTCACCTTTGCTCCTACACTTACTTTCTCCCTCACTCAAACTATCCTCCTCCTCAAGGGTCACACGTGAACAAGTATCCTCATCGTTGTGGGAGAAACTACATGTGCTCTCGTGACTTGATAAAAAGGCAACAAATTTCCCATGTGAAGACTCATCCACAGAATCCTTCACCTCTTCCTCACTATTGCTAAGAGTGGATGGCTGGCAACTTTCTTGCCCTTTCTCTCTAACCTAGTGGAAACTCAAACGCCTTATGCCCTTTACCGTCGCACTGGTCTCTTTGGCCTCATCTTTCTTTATTTCTCTTTCTCTCTCTTTGTCACTCTCTTTCTCACCGGCCTATTTGGACACATTTTTATTTTTATTGTTCTCAAAAAATCTTTTATTGGAAAATTTTTCTTTGGAAAATTTGAGAAACTTTTTAAAAAAATTCGCAAGCATGACCACATAAAAGTCAACCTCACTCTCAGAGTAGGACTAACAAACTTTCACTTTCTTTTTCTTCTCTCTCTTAGACACTTCCTCTCCCTCCCTAGACTAGGCTCTAAGTTCTATCAATCCATTCTTAAGTTTGACAATGTCAAGGGACATGTCAATATCATATGTCTGTAGGCTCCTACCAGCTCTTCCAATTTTAAATTGCTCAAAATACCTAAGGAATTCAAAACAGTCACTTTAGGGATAAAACGTTTAGTCAAAGATCTCAAAATATTTTTAACTACCCGTGCATCAGGAATGTGCTCATCAAGATTGAAACTAGTGTTTACAATATCAGGCAAATGTGCATAAAACTCTTCAAAATACTCAGTCTCAAACATGGCAATTTTTTCAAATTGAGTGGTTAAATTTTAAATTTTAGACTTTTTGGCCCCATTTGTGCATTCGTGGGTAAGTTGTAAAATGTCCCACGCTTCGTTCCAAGTGGTGCACATCATAATATGTCGGAACTCTTTAGGAGTGATGGCACTCGAAATTGCACTCAACCCACGTGAATTAAAAGTGATCCATTTAAATTCGTCCTCAGTCCAGTTTGTCACGGGTTTTAAATTAGTGATATTATTTACGATGACAGTGGGAGGAGTCCAACCTCTTTCATAAACTATCCAATCGCGCTCATCAATGGACTTAAACGGTGATTTCATACGTTCTTTCTAATAGGCATAATTAGACCTTTAAAAAATGGGCATCCGATTATATAAGTGTTCCATTGGAAAAATTGCGATTGTTTACAAAACCAATTTTTCAAAAAAAATCTGTATCACAAAATTTTGCGAAAAACAAGGATCACTCGATAAAATTGAGAAACCCTCTCTGATACCAAATTGAGAATGTCATGTGATATTGATTAAATTAAATTCACAAATTTTTAATTTAACTTTATTTCATTGCACTTAATTTTTAAACCAATTTAATTCTGCACTAAAACATGCATCTACTTGGGTGAAATCAAACCAACTCAAATAAAATTGCTGACACACAAATTTCAGGAAGAAAAACATTTTGGGTAAAACCTTTTATTCACTATAAATAATAAATCGCAACTTACATATACAATAAAATCCGCAATGAATATTGTGCAGATACTCTCATAGACACGCAGTCTAGTGTCAGCAATGGAACAACCACAACAGTCCATAAGAAAATGGAGTCCCAATTCAACCAAGAACTCCCACGAGCACTCCCAATCGACACACAGTCGTAATCAGCCATAGAGATAAGTCCACAAAGAAATAACTTCACCAAAATTGAATCGTGGGTTCCAAAATAATTCCCTAAAGCATATGGGATTTTTGTTAATTGAAAACAAAAAGGATTAAACTCTTAAATGAAGAAGGCAAAGTATTCTGCTCGTTTGCAGTTTGTGCATAATGAAAAACGTCAGGTCTTCTTAATAAAAACTGAGTGATTTAACACACTTTATATGAAAAACTTAAGTCGACAGATCGCTCGAATGAGGCTTCGCGGGACAAGCCATTGTCCCTTGAACGACATACAGGTGTGGCTCGAACGAAGTAATAAAAAATAAAAAAATTATTTCGTTAAAAACTTCACCTCAACACTTAGAAAAAAAATCTTTGACAAAAAACAACGCCTCAAGTGTTTGAAAATATGTTTAGAAAAATTATCCCAACTCTTATAATGAATTATAAAGCTACTTAAATACAACCTTACCAAAATTAATCTCACCGAGGAGTCTTTGTTGAAGAACGTTGATATTCATATCCATCTTGACTCATGATTGAACTTGAATAAGTCTTCGACGGTTATAGCAGTATACAATATAAAATAATATAAACAGGACAATAAAATAATGTCCTTAAATGACACCAGTGATCTAGTAATAGAAATATAACATGGAACGAATGACATGCTTCTCTCTGGCTTCAGGGTTGATCCGTTTCCACTTTAGGTAGGGTATGATTTCAAAGACCAATTTTGTCTAGAGGATAACCCTCACAACAATGTCAAAGTGATACATATGTTCAAGAATATGCACTTTATGATCGGACTAGGGACAGGGCGACATCAACAATGGATACTGGAACCCTGAGACCTGAAAAAGGCCCGTCCCCCGTATGTCTTGGGTTATCAGACTTCACCAGAAGAACTCAAAGTGCTTCGCTAACCACATATGAAGAGAAGTTTAGAAGATGTTAAGACTGTTTCAAGGGATTCCTTGAATGGGAGATTCATCAAAGAGGGTGAAGACTTCCCCTTTTGTGGCTTTCCTGAACCATGGTATGATTATGTGGATAAAGAGATGAAGCCGGGGATGGAAATTTTCTTTCAAGACAACTAATCCTGAACTAAAGACTACCAGCATAAAGTGCAACCTCTCATTGAGAAAGCTATAGCCGTTGCTGAGGACAGTGATCTCGAAGACTCATTCAACCTATAGACACTAGGGCTGACTCTCTATATGATCCACTCAGATGCTACACCGTTGAACCCATCCACTATGATCAAGGTTAGTGATGAGCCTCTCCTCAACTGAAATGCTATACCAGTCCCACCTGCTTAGATGCAGCCCAGCCCAGCTATTTACCATATCTCTACATCTATTATTGTTCCTCCCTTTTCTAATAACAATGTAATTGAGACATCTTTTGATGAGGTTCTCAACGTTATTTTTCCCAAAAGGGAAATAAAAAAGGTTTTTGAGTATCTTGTTATGCCTTACATTAATTTCCTTGATTATAATCAAACTCTTGACGATGATGATATTACGAATGAACAATTCTTAAGTGATCTTAATAACGTTAATAACAAACAATGTGACTGCGTTCAAATTAATGAGGATGAAACTGTTATTATCAATCTCCATTCTAGTAGCCAACAACGCGAGATTAGGATAGGGTCCACCCTTAATGAGCATGAGGGCACGCAATTTGAGGAACCATTAAAGGAATTTGTATACGTCTTCGCATGGTCCTATGATGACATGCTCGTCATTGATCCCGGGATATCCCAAGACAAGAACTCTCCCAAAATGTAAATCAATCAAACAGAAACTTTGAAACCTCTGCACCGAATTGTCAGTCAAAGTCAAGGAAGAGGTAATCAAGAAGTTTAATGTAGGTTTCATTCGGGTAATCGAATATCCCACATGGCTAGACAATATTGTATCCGTACCAAAATTAGGAGGAAAAGTTCACATGTGCATAGACTATTGGGATTTTAATAAAACATCTCCGAAGGACGATTACCCATTGCCCAACATTGACATGATTGCGGACAACACGACCAATCATGCTCTCAAGTCATTGTTCAATGGGTTCTTCGCTAATAATAAAATTAAGATGCACCCTGACCATCAAGAAAAAACTACCTTCATCACCCCCTAGGGGATCTTTTGTTACACGGTTATGCCATTTGGGCTCAAGAATGTAGGGTCAACCTACTAAAGGGATACAACAACCATATTGTATGATTTGATACACAAGAAAGTCAAAGTCTACGTAGAGGACATGATTATTAAGTCTAAGACTCGGGAATATCACATTCTCGCCCTCCGAAAGTTCTTCGAACAAATGTAGCAAAACCAAAAGTGGTTAAACCCTCTGAAATGCACTTTCGGTGTCACCAAAAGGAAAGATTTTAGGATTCGTGGTTAGCAAGATGAGAATCAAAGAAGTCCCTACAAAACTGAAAGGCATACTCAAAATTTCACCACCCTGAACGAAGAAGGAAGTTCAGGTATTTTTAAGAAAATCACGGTAAATTAGTCGGTTCATCAGCCAACTTACTTCTATTTGTGAACCCATCTTCAAACTCCTTCGATAGTATTCTACCAAAGTTTGGAATGAGTCCTATCAGGAAGCCTTCAACAGAATCAAGAAATATCTTACTCATCCTCTAGTACTCATGCCGCCATGGATTGATCTTCCTTTACTCATATACTTAACCATAATAGGTATTGTAGTAGGGGATCTGATAGACCAATACATTAAAAAACCCCATAAAGAAGAGGCCATCTACTATGCAAGTCAAAAATTATCCAAGTACAAAGTCAACTACACTTCCTTGGAGAAAGCATATGTTTCCCTAGTATGGGTCACTCAAAAGTTATAGCACTACATGCTCTCTTTTCCAATAAGACTTATGTCCCGAATGTATTTTATCAAATTCATTCTTGAGAAAACTGCCTTCGCTAGCTGAATGTCTCGATGGTTAATGTTGATATCTGAGTTCGATATCATGTATGTTTCATAGAAATCCATAAAAGGGAGAGCCATCTCCGATTACCTTGTTGACTACTACATGGAAGAGGTTAATGTTTGGGTCTCTAAATTCTGAAAAAAATATATTCTCTGCACCTCTCAAGACGACCTCTGAGGGAAAATATTCTTCAACGACACTTCCAACAAGAAAGGATACTACATTGGGATACTCTTAATCGCTCCTGATGACTTTCACATTACCATTGCCATTAAGCTAGATTTTCCCTACACCGATAATATGGTCGAATATGAGGCATGCTCTGTAGACCTCAAAGTTACCCTCAAGAAAGGTACTAAGCACCTAGATGTCTACGATGACTCCGCCCTCATTATTAGTCATGTCCTTAGAAGATGGAAAGTCAAAGACGAAAAACTCTTACCCTTTCACACTCACCTAGAAGAGTTGGCCTCCCAATTCTAAGATATCACATTCCACTACTTGCCCTGAGTAAAGAAAAACCTAGTTGATTCCCCTGCTACCTGGCCTCCATGGTCGACATGCCCGAGGGAATTACAATAGCACCTTTCCTAGTCCAAAAATAAGTATTTTAGCCCACTGATATCAAATTGAGCTCGTCACAAATAAAGATTTCAATATGGCTGAGTACTGGTACTACGATATTTGGAGCCTTGTGAAGCATGGTAGGTATCCCCAAAACTCCAACAGAAAGATCTTTCGGCCCTTCGCAAACTGGATTTTCATTACATCATCTCTAACAAAGACCTGTTTAGGAGAAACTTTGATGGAACCCATTTGCACTACATCACAGGGGCTGACATCGAAGAAATAATGCATAAGATCCATAATGGGGAATATGGATCCCACATGAATGGTCATATGCTTGTAAAGAAGATTATTTGGCAAGGGTATTATTAGACCACCATTATTTAATATTGCACTTCCTACTTTTAAAAATGCCTCAAATGTCAGTAGTTCGCTAATCTCCAGCACTTGCCTCCTTGAGAATTATACAACATAACTTATCCCTAGTCGTTCTCCACCTAGGGCATTGACAGCATAGGGAAAGTCACACCCAAAGCTTCAAATGGGCATAAGTTCATCTTAGTGGCCATTGATTACTTCACCAAATGGGTCAAAGTCGAGTCATATGCAGTACTGAATGCCAATAAGGTAGTTAAGTTTATTGGAAAAGACATCATCTGCTAATACGTATTTCCCCACTAGCTAGTATTAGATAATGAGTTACACTTTGAAGATGAGGTCATAAAATTGACCGATGAGTATGGGATTCAGAGACACAAAACTTCTCCTTACCCCAAACCAATGGTGCAACTGAAGCTCTTTATAAAAATCTCAAAGCCATCATCAACAAAATAGTCGAGAGTTACCGAGATTGGACCGATCGAATCCCTTACATGCCCTCTGGGGATACCACAATTCAGTCAAGACATATATTGGGGATACTCCTTACTCTTTAATATACGAAATGGAAGCATTCCTACCCGTTGAGCTGGAAATACCTTCCTTGCCCATTGTTCTTGAAAGCAGAGTCAACGAGGAAGATTAGCATTAGAGACGCTTTGACGAATTGTCACTCTTAGATGAAAAGAGACTGAAGGCACTATACCACATATAAGGGTACCACCGCTGGATAACGCGATCATTCAATTGAAGAGTCAAGGACTGTGGTGTCCAAGAAGGATATTTGGCCATTAAATAAATCATAGAACCCATCTGAGACCCCTGAGGGAAATTTAAGCTGAACTAGAGTGGTCCCTACATCATGAAAAAGATCGTGTCAGGCGGCGCCGCTATGCTCACAGACCTTGACGAAGAAGAGATGGCACGTCTAGTTAACCTGGACCATCTCAAGAAGTTCCACCCTTAGTCCAAAATCTCAGCACGCTACATCTCTTCTCATCCCCCTTCTATTCCAAAAAAAAAATCTTCATTTACCTTTACCCATAACTACGTGGGGCGTGATCCTCTAAAAAAACCTCCTGCTTTTAAAATGAAACTCATAAATTTCCAAAACCCCCAGAGGTACGTAGGCAGTTCATACACTTTACATGGGAACAGTCCCCTTCTTTTTCATAAAGTGCTATTCTTTTCTAATGTCCGAGAATGACAATTTATTTTATCAATTACATGAACAAAAGGATTATGTATGCCTTAGTGATTGGTATAGATAATTCAAATGTAAAACTCATTAAGAGGCACAACAGTATGATCAAAATAGCCACCCTCCGCTAACGAAGCTACTCCTAAAATAAGCCTAACTAGACACATTATAGTCACATAAAACTTCACATGAAGATAAACCCAGCCAAAAACCATATCCAGAGCTGCCAAAAGACCTAGCACCATCATTATCCGCTGCTTGAGGCGTCCAAACTTCCCCTACTTGGTTGGTATTTCGAAGGCACTCTATAGAGAGGTATGACCTGACCAGCCTAGAGAACACCACTACTCCCCCTCTATAGTGTTAAAAAGGACAAATCACCTCTGGTCGGTCTCCTCCGCCAAGATCTTCTCCATGATCAGATTGTCTCTGGATACATGTCAGACCCTGCATATCGATTAAGATGATTGGTTGATGTCTGACGATTCTCCCACAAAGAACCTAACCTCATGCGTATGGATTCAGTTAAATCTCCCACATAAAAAATTCCAGTGAGAGAGAAGGAAATATTTGATCCCATCTAACTCAACACAAAATCCATCAAGAGAAATATAATAAAGTATATTGTAGGGCAACTAACTAGACGTATCGGTATTCTCCCAAATGCAGAACAAGTTGGAGCTCTCCCCACCATGGCATTGACCAGCAAAGGAGTCGGGCTCCATGCTCTACAAACCAATTAACCAAGTTCTCTATGGATGGGCCAAAGCTGATGGAGTATCAAGTAAAGAAATTCAGCATGGCTACTAGTGGATACTCGGGACGAATCGACAAATGAAATCTCTATGCCAGCCACATGAACAGCATCATTGGTCTCCCTCTTTAAAAATCATAGCAGCCTTCCCGCTAAACATCAGGATTGTTCAGCATCTCCACCAATATCACCACCACATGATTACGATGATAAGAAATCCATACTGTAGTTTTTGTAGCCTGGAGTCCACCATTAGGTCCCCCATCACTTGCAAGAGCCTCGAAGTTATGCCCAAGGCAACAACTCTAGCATGGCCAGCATTATTGACACTCGAGAGAGATATCATCCCCCCACTGGCCAACATCCAAGCCACCGAAGGGGAAATATGGAGCAACTTCGCTAACAGTGCCTGAGGAGATCGAGAAAATTTGGGCATAGTCGCCGCAACTATGGGATTAATTCCTAATATGGATGAAAACTCTTCATAGGTTGGACATACCTCGTCTAAGATAAAATAGAAGACATGGACTTCAGGATACCAAAATTGCACCGTCGCCACCAACATGTTACAATAATTAACTTGGTTACACCATAAAGAGACTCGACGCAAGTTGAAAGCTTCATAGTCTACATTATACACACACATGGCTTCTAAACTTTCTATATAGGAAATGAATTCGGTGTGCATGAAAAGGTCCATTTAGGAAATAATGGAGCAGAAAGAAAGAAATAAGAAGGAAAAAAAGTGATAAATAGATTAAAAACTACACCCCCTTTACCCCATTTTATACATAAAGGCCTTGGCTAAAGACAAAAAACCCAAGGAGCCCAAATGAATTCCTACCCTACAAAGTACTTTGGGCTGCAAGGAAGTGCAATAAAAACCTTATGGTGATTTAACCTGACCCACATGCCGATAGGCAGGGCAAGGTGTATGCCAATCGGTAACACCCTTACTTTAGAAAGTTATATCTTTCATTTTTTATCAAAATCAAAAACTAAAAATAAATCCTTATTTTAATACCCTTGGGTTATTTCTTCTTTTACCCATCATTTTTCATCATAAATCTTTTCCTTGAGCTATTTAATCTCTTGTCTAAATAAATAATCCATCATTTTTACAATCTCGGCAACAAAGTAAAAAAATGCATGGAGAATAAGTCATTAAAACAAGAATTACAAATAAAAGTATTCTTTATATATATACTATCACTGCATGATTACATTTTTCAGTTAGAAGAAGAAATAAAAAATACGAAATAATTGGACTCAGTGGGAACCCACAATCTCTCTTTCTCTACCCCTCAATCCCTGCGACGGACACGTTTTCCTCGACGATGAGCTATAGAACCTCCCCTCCCTGAGCCTGATCCTTCGTCCGACGTAGCAGGTGGAACCAGAAAATACGAAACATAGTCCTTAATATAGGTAGTCGTGGAGGCCACCCAGTACCTAATGTCCTTTAGCCAAGTGTAGGCATCCGAACATGCTGCAAACACAGAAATAAAAGGCAAATCAGTTAGTAAAAGGTAAAGAAAGAATCAAAAGGAGACAAAACAAGAAAAGATGAAATTATGCCTTAGGCTAAAGGATTTTCTTCGTAAGCCCCATCAACCCTGGATCTTCTACATTAGGTCGATGTAATAGGATCAGTGACCCCCTCTAGTCAACTGAAGGGGGAGTGACTTGAATAAGCGAATCCTACTCTGTCGTAGCCAACAATGTGCCAACTATGTTGTGGGCAGATCCCACTAGCGTGCTTGTACCCCTTCCCAAAGTCATTGGAAACAGAGGCATATTAACCATGTCCTAAATGCAAGAAGTCATCATCTAGCTCATTATGAAATCCAAGTAGTCATAGGCCTTCACCGTGTCCGTGTAAAGTGAATAATCACCACTAACCATCGCAGTCGCCCTAGTCTTGAGGGATATCTCCCTCACCCGCCTAATATACATCGGAGGCACCACCAGTGGGACTGCCACCTCATACTCCACTATCTGTTAGATAACCGTATCTCCCAGGTACCAGAATCACCCAAACTCATGTGCCATCAGCCTTTACATCTGCGCATGCATGCCTGTCACCCCGTGTGATGAGGAGCCATTCCCAGGGGTAAATGGTCATCTGTAATTCCCAATAAAGAACAATATTCATGCAAAGAAATAAATGGCAAAAAAAAGATTCAAAAGAAAAACAAAATAACCTGATCGCTTGTCAGCCTGTTCAGATCCTGTCGTACCGTCTCCAGGGAAAAGGACTAGTTCGACCGCCTGTTGGACTTTCGCCACCGGTTCATTCGATAGAAGTCCCCAACTCCTCATCTTTTAGGGCTATCAACTTGGTGTTGATCCCAATCACCTCTTAGAACCACATCTATATAAATGATATGAATTAGTAAAGAAGAAAGTAAAAGAAAATGCAAGAGAATACAATAGAAGAAAATGCGAGAACTACCTCCAAAGGGTATGTGGCCCTCGTAAAGGTCTGTCGGCAACACCGGTTGAATGCATCCAAAGAAGAATAAAGGGTCGCCAAGGTTAGTCTCCCCCAATAATAAAACTGGACATCCGAAAAGATCCTCAAAACTAGAAAAAACTGGAGATGGATGACGTCGCCACTCGTCACCACCAAGAAACCACCCAATAAAAGAAAAATAAATAATCGAGCCATCTGCCTCACCTTCCACCCGTCAGTCTCATCAATCCTCTTACTCAAGAGCACCCCTAAGAGAGGAAATGGGGATAGAATTTCTAGAAACTATCCTACCCACATCCCCCATCGTCGCATGAATCACCTCTGATGTCAACCTCAAATTATGATCCACCTCTATCTGCACACCCTCGCAATCTATCCTCAGAAGTTGTTAATCATCGATGGGAGTCACAGTCGTCTCCCAAAAACCCAAATGAATGGTTTGTGTAGTGTCCCACCACCTCTCTCCCAATGCGCATAAAACCAAAGTAGAACACAACATCTCGTCCAAAGACCGTACCAGGCGGCCAAAGACAACAAAAGTAACTACCCAATGCACCACCGTCAAAATATTCTCCCATATGTCCTTTATCCCAGTCGTCCACCTAGAATGCGTGCTCGAAAGGGCGATGTCAGTTTGCAAAAACTAAAAAAAAGGAAAAACCTTTTTATCAACACAAGAAAATAAAGAAAAGAAGAAAAAGGAAGAAGAATAACAAAGGTCACTATACTTACATAGCCACTAGGGTTCCTGACCTTAGAAGAGCAGTGGTGTGAGGGATGACGCATAAGAAAATGATCCTCAGCTACTGGCTCAAACAAGTCAAAGGCATTCACATTGCCCAAAGAAAGAGGAACCCTATCTCTCCATTCCAGGTCCGCCCAGTCATATACACTCAACCACTCCAAAGTTTTTTCCCTTAGTACAAGAACCCGCGATTTGAAGCCTTGAAGAAAAAAGGACTTAGAAATTAATTTTAGAGAAAAGAAGTAGAAGATTTAGATGCAAAAAGATGTGAAAAATAAGGAGGGTTCGCCCTGTTTTTATAGAAGTCTAAATGGAATGCCGGTTGGCAGAACCCTACTTACACTGATTATCAATCGCATGTTCCTCTTCCCAAGAAAGACCAGGAGTCTATTCCATCGCCATACAACAATTTCTACAACATGATAGTCGGCAGATCCCCAAAAATTTTGTAGAAAAAATGTTAGAAAAATTCCTTAAAATGCCAAACAAGTATTAAAATATTTCTTCACTAAGAAAACCATTTTCGGCTCCTACATCCCCAGTCGGATTAATATTACACTCTTACTCCTAGCACAAACCCTAAATGTATTCCTCAAAATGGTGCATCCTAAAGTCCACTACAATTCCCAGTGGAACCTAAACCTCAAAATCAAATGCTTCCTCAAATCCCCAGTGGAATTTCCAGACTAAACTTTCTCCCAATCCATCGACCATAAGAATTTTAGCTTCCCCAGACAACATATCTCCTCTCAAAAAGACATGATCCCTAGTCAGATGTCTTTTCCCAGTAGATTCTCGAAACAACACAATCCTCAACAAAATTGCGAGTACAAAAGACTTCTTGAAGAGAAATCCTCCCCACGTTACAACCACATGTCCTCAAAATTTACCTCGACCCTCAGAATCGATCGTCATCACTTTAGGTCCCCATAATTCACATTGACCCGCAAAATCATTCGACATCACTTTAGGTCCTCAAAATTGACCTCGGCCCTCATAATTGATCGTCATCACTTTAGGTCCTTAGAATTGATCTCGGCCCTCAGAATCAATCGCCTAACTTTAGGTCATCAGAATTTACCTCGGCCATCAGAATCAGTTGTCCAACTTTATGTCCTTAAAATTGACCTCGACCCACATAATAGATCGTCCAACTTTAGGTCCTCAAAAAAGATCTCCTCAACTTTAGGTTCTTACAATTTACCTTGGCCCTCAAAATCGATCATCACATCCTTAGGTCCTTAGTATTAACCTCAACTCGCAGAATTGGGCTCCTCAACTTTCTCTCCTTAGCATCGACCTCGGCCCTCAGAATCAATCATCATCACTTTAGGTCCTCAAAATTGACCTCAGCTCTCAAAATCTGTCATCCAACTTTAGGTCCTTATAATTGACCGCGACCCTCAGAATTGGTCGTCATCACTTTAATTCCTCAAAATTGACCTCGACCCTCAGAATTGGTCTTTCCCATTTTGTCCTCAGAATTGACCTCGACCCTCAAAATCTGTCTCCTCAACTTTAGGTCCTCAAAATTTCCCTCATCCCTTAGAATTGGTTGTCCAAATTTTGGTCATCAGAATTTACCTCAGCTCGCAGAATCGATCATCACTTTACATCCTCAAAATTGACCTCGACCCTCATAATCGATCGTCATCACTTTAGGTCCTCAAAATTGACCTCGGCCCTCAAAATCAATCATCCAAATTTAGGTCCTTAGAATTGACCTCGGCCCTCTAGGTTGGTCATCTCAATATTAGGTCCTCAGAATTAAACTTGACCAATAGAATCACCCATCCCCAACATTACCTTAGGTCCTCATAATCGACCTTGTCCCTCTAAATCGGTCATCCTCATCCCTTTGGTACAAAGCATCATTTTTCTACACACACATCTAAATTAAATCCCTGAATTGATTTATGGGATAAACCCCACCCTCATGTTTCATGCAAACTACATGGACTTTGATGCCTTTTTAGGCTACATAGTCATCTCCGGTCAAAACTCGAGACTCGAGTCCTCCTTTTCTATTTTTATTCGTGTATTATTTCTACACAATATATTTTGATCATGCTCGCGTTTTGTCCAATTTATATTGTCGTCTTTATTTAAAGGATCATTTAACCGACAAACGCACACATTATATTTTTCATTCTTATTTTTGAGAACACTCCTACGGATGACCTCACTCATCCTTTCTCCATGACATGAGTTGAGACACTCCATTCTCCATTTATATATGCACGTGCACACATTTCACGGACTTATTACGGAGAATAATAACGCATGCCCATGAGAGACCGAAAGGGACAGATGGGTGACTAACACATTCCCATTCCATAACTTATCCCTTGAACCTCTGAACTAATTAGTTTTGGAAGCATCAGTATGTCTTTGATGCCGTTCTCTCGAGGTGAACACATTTTTTTGCCTCTTTTGTGCAAACTAGGCTGGCAAAATTATTCACACCATGGTGTAGCATGATAATATTCTAGTCATGAATGTGTGTGAACTTAATGCACAGAAAAGCCAACATAGGCATGGGACGTGCCAATGCACAAAGTCAAAGTGACACTCCCAAATAAAGAACTCAATTCAACATTTGGTGTAAAAGAATTGAACAAATTGAAATTGACCTTACGCATACAAAATTTCATGAATTTCACTGCTTCTCAAATTAATAATGCCAAACAATTTAATATTTTTGAAGGAATTTAATTGTGAAAATCCATTGATCTTCAACTTATAACGCCCTCAAAATCTCACATTTTAAGAATGAACTCACAAATTGTTTGAACGAATTGTATTGCTTATGTATAACGAAGCATCAATGAAACAAAAAAAAATTACCTTTGAACTTTTGGTAAAAAATATTTGAGCAGTGGTTTTTACATGCACAATTATTTCCTTGTACATTTGGTTCGTTATTAAGCATGATTGAGATGAGAATGTATTATTCAACATATAAAAAGCAAGTACAATATTGAAAAAGCTCATGCATGTGTGAAATTAAGGGGATATAATGAGTCTAGGATGAAGGTTGTAATCAATAATGAATGATGCAATACTAAACATGCATAATTAAGCACACAGAAAGATGTAGCCAAGTCAAAGAACACCACGATTAAGTCACATGAATGGATGAAATGAATTTGTGATTCGAACAACTTAAATGCGCATCCATATGTGGTGTAAAACATAATACAAAAATCCTTTTGAATTTTTTAAAACATTTTATCAAAAAAAATCTTTTTGAAATTTTGGAAATTTTTTCTAAAAGAAAAGAAAATATTTTTGGATTTTCTAAGATATACACATGAGAATATAATCTAGTTGTAGGTATAGGTGATAGCAATATGAAAATCGCCCTAAACTAGAAAAAATACCCAAACTTAATGAATGGAACAAATACCCAAAGACTTCCTAAGTTTCCCAAATGTAAATGCATTTAAAGATTTAGTGAAAATATTGGCCAATTAATATCCGGTACTTAGGAAGCTCAAGGAAATGATATTCTCCTCAACAAGATCATGAATAAAATGCTCATGTAGCATAATGTGCTTCCTACGATAATGTTGGACGGGATTATGAGAAATATGGACTACACTTGTATTATCACAAGAAATAGTAATTCTTCTTTGAGTAATACCATAATCTTCCAACATTTTCTTCATCCATAAGAGTTGTGTGTAACAACACCCCGCTGCTATGTACTCGACCTATGCCATGGACAAAGAAATGGAATTTTGTCTTATTGCTTAACGAAGAGACAAGAGTACTCCCATAGTAGAATCATCCACCCGATGTGCTTTAATAACCATCAACATCCTCGACCCAATTGGCATCCGAATAAGATGAAAAACGATTACCTGTATCAAAGGAATACCAAATGCCATAAGTAAGAGTGCCACTCATGTATATGATTATACGTTTAAGTGCAACCACGTGCGATACTTTTGGGGATGATTGGTTACGTGCACAAACTCCAACACTAAAGGCGATATCGGGACAACTAGCGGTAAAGTAAAGGAGACTACCTATCATACTCATATAGAGTGTTGGACCTACATCCTTACCTAAAGTGTCTTCAATAATATTTGTCGAGGAACTCATGGGTGTGCGAGAGTGTTTAGTTGAGTCTAAACCAAACTTCTTCACTAGATCCCCTGTATATTTATATTGAGATATAAATACCATATTCTCGAGTGGACTCACTTGGAGACCTAGGAAGAAAGTAAGTTCACTAACCATGGTCATCTCAAATTCATTCTTCATCTCCTCCTTACAAGTATGAGCATGGTGGGAACACGTGGATCGAAACACAATATCGTCCACATAGACATGGGCAATTAAGATAGAACCACCCTCTCTTTAACAAACAACGTCATGTTAACTCACCCGATCTTGAAGCCATGAGCTAAGAGATAAGAAGTTAGCCTTTCGTACCTATCCTGGGGTACTTTCTTCAAACCATACAAGGCCTTCTTTAAATAAAAGACATATCGCAGGTGCTTTGGGTCTTCAAACCCCTTTGGTTGTTCAACATAAACTTCTTCCTGAAGAATGCCATTGAGAAAGGGACTCTTGACATCCATTTGGTAAACCTTAAACTGTAGATGACATGATATATCGAGTAGAAATTGAATGGACTCAACCCTAGCAACATGGGAGAATGTCTCATCAAAGTTTACACCCATAATTTTTTTATACCCTTGAGTGACTAACCTAGCCTTATTGAGGATGATGATACCATTCTTATGCATCTTATTTTTGTACACCCATTTGATTAGTCTTTCTAGTTTGAGGGACTAATTCCTAAACATCATTATTTTGAAATTGAAGAAACTCGTCTTCATGGAATATATCCAATGCTCAACCTTGAGTGCTTACTTCACATTTTTGGGTTTTACTATGGAAGTTTTGAAAAATTAGATAACCACAATCTCTAGTTGAGTGAGAGTCTTGACACCTAGTGTGGGATCACCAAGTATGTCGAGAGGGTCATGAACCTTTTGAACCATTGTAGCCTAAAATTATTAGGCTATATGAACCTATAATACAGTGACGTCTGTCAACATAATCATTGGATCCTCATATAGATAATGAACCCGATCAACACAGATATCGTTTGGTTGGCTATCCTACTGACCACACAAAGGAAGGTGAACCATCATTAATGTGAACAAACGTGCATGGGATATTCAATAGCCACCATGCACATACACGTGAATCAATTTCCAATTGCATATTATCATGTAAAGTGTGAATACCTTGTGTATAAAGGTGTTCCATCTCTTTCACTTCCAACTACTATAAATAGATTACTACTTCTCTCAGCTGGGGGACACAACCACCTGGTTCTAACCCTACAGAGTGTTACTAAGAAACTTGCACCAAACCCTAAAAAGATAGCGACATTACCCATGGATATAGGCACCATTTCTGGGACGAAACACATAAAACCTTTGCATCTCCTTATACTTCTTTCATTTCCTTTAACATAACATAATTATTTGTGATTATAAATATTGGGTAACCTTAGCAAAGATCATTCCAAATATCAAATTCAAGTTCAAACATCAACAGATTAGTGTCGTCTGTGGGAACGATAAGTTATTGTTGTTTCCTACCAATTTCTTTCAAGTTCTGCTTTTCAATCATACTATGGAAGTATGATAAACATTCCAGATGGGAGTATTATCAGAGGTAACGCCTTCAATCCTTTGGTTCCCCTGACATAGGAGATCTTTAATGAATTCTTCTGAACATTGCAAAGGGACAAGTTTTATGAATTTCACAAAGACCATGAACATACAACTGATAATTGCGATTCCTAAAGAATAAGATAGAAATCCTAATCAAACATGGTAAGCTTCCTAAATTCATTGACAAGACAGAAGAAATAAACACCAAGAGACGATCAGAACCCCTAAAAAGGAAGGGAAGATAAGAAAAGAGGCATATATAATGATTCAGAAGATGACCTAGACCTATCGAAGAAACCTCTAGAACCTGAGCTTGAGGTAAAGATGATATCTTTCAACAATAATTTTATTCCAGAAGGGGAAACTGGTGGTGGTGACAAAATAGCTGAAAGAAAAGCCTAAGTGAAACCAAAGCATATGCATACATTTGACAAATCAATATGTCTAATGACATTGATGGTCACCCAAGGTAGGTAAACAAAGATAATATGGTAATAGTTTCTTCTAAAAGTGATATATATGGGGTGCTCTATTCCCACGATGATCCTTTGGTCCTCACTATGCGAGTACATGAGGTAAGAGTGGCTGGAATTTTAATAAAAAATTGTAGCTTAGTCGATGTCATGTTTTCTGATCGCTTCAAAGGATTGGGAATACTAGACATCAAATTGGATCCCTATCACAGGTCCTAAATAGGTTTCTCAGGAGAAAAAATGTATCCTTTTTGAACTATCAATTTGGAAGTTCTTATTCGCACATGGCTAGTAAGCCAAACTTAAAAGATTCGTTTCTTCATCTTAGACAAGAACATCCAATCGACTTATAACATAATCCTTGGTAGGGTCAGCCTGAAGAAGTTTTAAGTAGTACCATCTATTATTCACCAGTGCTTAAAATTCCCCACACACTATGGGGTCGGTGTTATCACGGGTTATCAAATTGAAGCTAGGTAATGCTATTATATATTAGCCAACCAGGAAAAAATAAAGAAAATCGTCATCACTTGCCACATTAAGACCTTAAATCCTCATGAGGATGATTTAGTTAAATGACAGGTTGTAGAAGCAACAAAAACAATCATCTTGGACGATGATCGCCCAGAAAGGACTACGCAAATCAGCTTATCTCTAGAGCCAGCCCTCAAATAGGATTTGATAAAAGTCCTTAAATAGAGAAAAAGTGTATTTACTTGGAGCCATGAGGATATCTCTGTGATTGACCCAAAATTAATATGCCACGAGTTAGATATCATCAAAGATACTAAGCCTAGCAAGCAGAAGTGGCACATGCTTAGTCTCGAGTTGAATATGACTATCTAAGAAGAGGTAGAAAAATTATAGAAAGCAAAGTTCATTGAAGTAATCAAATACCTATTTGGTTGGACATCGGGGTGATGGTGAGAAATAAGAATAATAAATGGCGCATGTCATTGATTTTACGAATTTTAACTAGGCCTGTCCAAAGGATCACTTCCCTTTGCCCAGAATCGATCAATTAGTTGATGCCACAACCGAGCATGAATTTCTCAGTTTCAGGGATGCTTATTTAGGGTATAACGAAATCAAGATGAAGCCAAAAGATAAGATAAAAACCTCATTCATCACTAGTCGAGGTACTTACTGTTACACAGTTATGCCCTATGGGCTAAAAAATGCTAGAGCAATATATCAAACATTGATAAATAAGGTTTTCGAGGAACAAATTAGTAAAAATATGGAAAAGTATGTGGATGACATTCTCACCAAAAGCAAGCCATTCAAATTATGGACTTGGGGTAGACATTTGATCAACTAAAGAAGTACAAGATGAAGCTCGATCCTACCAAATGCGTGTTTAGTGTACAATAAGGAATATTCTTAGCATTCATAGCAAATTAAAGAAGCATTGAGGCCAATCCGAACAAGATCAAAGCATTGATTGACATGAAGCCTTCCTCATGCAAGAAGTATGTATAAAAGCTAACTAGAAGTGTAACAACCCTTAACATGTTTGTTTATTGAGCTGCTGACAAATGCTTACCCTTATCTAAGGTGTTAAGAAAGACTTTTTGTGGAATGAAAAATGTGAAAATGCCTTCCTGGAGTCGAAGAAATATTTTGGATCTCCAACATTGCTCTCACAACCAATTATGGGGGAGAAATTATACTTTTACCTAACAGCATCTGAGTCAGATATTAGCTCGACACTTATCCAATTAGAAAATGGGGTGCAAAAACCAATTTAATACACCAATAAGGTCTTTTGAGGAGCCAAAATCCGGTACCCATAACTGGAAAAACTTGTATTGGTCCTCATCAAAGCCTCACGAAGGATGAAATCGCAGGCCAACACTATTGTGGTCTACACAGACTTACCACTATGCCAAGCCACTCACAAGCCAGAGAAGTCAGGTAGGTTGATGACTTGGGGGATGGAGTTAGGAAAGTATGATATAAGCCATGAACCCAGGACAATACTAAAGTCCCAAGCGATAGAAGATTTTATAACCAAATTCACTTATGATGAATCTCCTGCGGACCAAATTTTAGCAAAAGAAACATCAGTCAAGAATATTTTTTTAAGAGAGCTCAAAGGCTAAGCATACCGAGAAAACTTCTCTGGGATATGGCTCCTAAGTTGACAAATAAAAAACATCCACTACGCGAGAAACACCCAAATGGTACTTGGAGCAAAGCTCAAAGGTGTTCAAGTATGGATCCTGGAGTGAAGGCAACTTCTATAGAGAATTACCTATATGGAAATCGTATGTAGATAGATCTTCATGTGCTAATGGTAGTGTTGCTAGTTTAATGATTAATAACCTTGATGATATAGATGGGGAATATGAACTATAATTTCAATTTCAAGCTTATAACAACAAGGCATGGTATGAAGCATTGATTGCGGGCTTCGAATTACCTCTTTCACTAGGCGTCGAGAAGGTTATGGCCCATAGTGATTCCTAATTGATCATCAATAAGGTTTTGGGGATATACAAAGTCAAAAGTGAATTGATGACAAGATACTTGGCAAAGGCACAAGATAGAATATCCAAGTTTCTAGTGATTAAAAATTGTCAGAGTACCTAGAATTGAAAAGATTCGAGCAGATGCACTTTCTCGACTAGATGCAGTGACCAGAACATAATTATGAAGTACCATTCTTATGAAAATACTAACAATCAAAGGTATTGACAAAGAAATTATCAATCTGATTGTAGTAGATTTGGTATCCGAGTGGATGAACCCCATCAAGGGATATACTGAAAAAGGCACTCTACTAGAATACCCAAAAGAAGCAAGGAAGTTGAGATTCAAAGCAGCTAATTACGTCTTTGAGAGAGGTAATTCATAGAAAAAAGGATTTATTCTCTCGGTGATCAGATGTGTTTATCCCTCAGAAGTACAAGACCTAATTAAGGAGGTACCCAAAGGGTCGTACATAATCATTCAATAAACCGATCATTGGTACAATGAGTAGTCATGGAGGGATATTACTGGCTAACTATGAAGGCAGATTGTGCTTCATATGCTAAGCGATGCGATAAATGCCTGAATTCACCTCCATCCATAGAAGATCGGGGCTACATTAAAACCGATCACATATCCGTGGCCTTTTTCCATATAGGGTATTGACTTGGTCGTCCCTTTGCCAAAGATAAAAGGAAGGTTTAAGTATTTGGTCATTACTATATATTACTTCACCAAATGGATCGAGGCTGAACCCCTGGTTGAGATGCCTTATGAGAGAGTATTCTAGTTCATATGGAATAATATTATATGTCGTTATGTTATCCCATATTCCTTTATTACGGATCATGGGAGTCCATTTTACAATCAAGAATTTAAGGATTACTTCATCCAGTCTAAAATTTAAAAATTGAACTCTGTACCTGGGAATCCTCAATGCAATAGCCAAATATAAATAACGAACAACACCCTGCTTGATGGCTTAAAGAAGAGGCTAGATGAAGCCAAAGGAAATCGGATCAACGAACTACACAATGTGCTTTGGGCCTATAGAACAATGCCAAGGACAACTACTAGAAAAATTCCTTATATATTGGCACTCGAGACAGAGGTTGTAGTCCTTACGGAAATTGGTCTACCCAGTCACAGAGTGCTCAATTCTAACTCTTCTAAGAGTTATCTCACGAGGAGACTAGCTAGATCTAGACATGGTAGATAAAGTGAGAGAAAATGTAACGTTGTGTGTGCATGCCTACCAACAACGTATTGGTAGGAGAGTAAAGTCGCACAACCTAAAATAAGGATAATATGTTCTGAAGAAAGTACTCCAAAAAGGAAACAGGTTAGAGGCTACTTAGCATGGCCCATACCGTATTTCAGAGGTCGTTTGACCAGGCACTTATCGCCTAGAAACTCTGGAAGGAGAGAAATTCAAGAACCCATGGAATGCTAAGCATTTGAGGAAATATCATCAATGATTTCCAATATATTTACAGAACGACTTTTCAATATCAATGAAAAGTTATTAGTTTATCGATAGTTGATTTCCTTTTTTATGTTTTTTTTCGGGGGGATGGGAGATGTCATGAATCTAAAAGATAAACAAATAAAATTATCAGCAATTTTAAAACTTTTAAAACTTCATGTATGACTTCGTCTTTGATAAAACACGAACAAGAAGTTTCTAATCCTAAAACTTCCTGTATGACCTCTCAAAGTCAAGAACACGAAGTTTTACTCAAAAAATTAAGGAAAAATCCTGTAACATTTGGTCGCCAATGATAATTAATACAAACACTTAGAAAAAAAATGACAAAATCCATTAGGACAACTACAAGTGTGTTAGTGAACCTGAGACTTGAAAACTTAAGTTCATTTAGATTGGTAACTAGTCAAATAGATTAGTCGTCCAATGACCGACCACGTAATCATAATGTTAAGCTACTAGTAGGCCACAACCATACAAAGAAACATTAACAACAACTCAGATTTTCTTCAAGAAAAAGAGAAATATGACGTTATTACAAGTTCTTGCTCAAAATTCCAACACAAGACCAATAAAGGAGCTTCTCATTCTACTGGATGTTTTCCCAAGGATTTCTCCATGCCTTCAGGAGGGACGTCCAAGTCCAAAGGAAGAATAATATAACCCAAATCCTTATGCCTATATTTCTTACTGGAACTGGGTTTGTACATTAAGTGTATAAACCGAATGAAAGTATCTTCCCCATGAAGTCCATAATCTCCAAGATATTCCTAACCAAGCTTATGGGTATAGAATTTATAGGAATCCACTTGGTGGCCAGCTTTAAGGGAGGGTAGGGTAATCTAAATAACTAGGATCATACTAGTACCTTAACGGATCTTTCACAAGTAACTTGACAATTATCAGGGCATTAAGCCATTGCTATTTGTACCCTTATCTCCTATACTATTCCAATTCATCACCCATATGTTCCAAGATCATACTCATTCATCCAAAGGTTGCGTGGATGATTATGAAAATGAAAGGTTAGACGCTCAACCTTCCCACTCAATTTTTTTATGCTCACCAATTGATTTTTTATGAAGTTGGCTTGGTCAACCAAAGTCTTTTTCGTTCTTTATTCTTTAATTGAGGGGAGAGCAACCACAACTTGCCTAGAGTATTGGCCACCCTTGGACTTCTTCAATCTCTCAATTTTATCCATTAACCTGGCATTCTCTTTCTCCAAAAGAGTAGCCCCCCTTTCGCTCTAATCGGCACTTGCTGACTTCTTCAATCCCTCCAACTCATTCCTCAACATGTTATTCGCCTGCTCCAATAAACTGGCTACCTCCCAACCACTATTTACCTCACGTTTGATCACAAACTCCTTTTTATCTTAATCAGAGGAGATGTCTTCTAAATTTTTATAAAAAACACTCTCACTTCTCAACCAAGAAAATTTATCCTCATAATCAGCCTTCAAATTGGTGAAAGACTCCTTATAATCCTTTGCATTTGAAGTATTATTTCATAGTATGAGGCATTAGTCACCACAGTTTGACTGAACAATCTGTGCACATGAAGGTAAAAAATTTTAACTTGATTAGAGTCATTTAGGCCGAGTAGTTGTTCCAGTTCATCCTCTTCCAGATCCTCATGACCAACTCCAAATATCTGAACACTCCTTTTGTACAAGTCACTCTCGACAGCTGCCATAACAACCCTCCTGGACTTAAAATAAAAAACAAGACATGAGTATGAAAGGTTAAAGCAAAGGCACACCAAGAATTAGTATAATTTATTGGAAAGAAATAGCAATTTCATTAAACTTTATTGAAGGAAATACATAAAAAGGAGTTTCAAAATCTAGATTACAAAACTATGTTATAAGACAGAAAGCATGAAGAAAATTCTAGATGGTTACACCTTTTTTTTTGTCTCGAGTGACCTTCTCCTCAGTACGAACTATAGTTACTGCCATCTCAGGAACAATGAAAGATTCAGTCACTCCCTCCTCATCATCCATCTCTTCATCAATAAAAAATAAGTACCAGGGTTGTATTGTTAAAATAACTCAAAGTCTGAAGTTGTGTCGATCTTCTTGAGAGCAACATCCCATCCTTCCTTAAAGGATAATTTCTTTAGAAATTCCACTTGTATATCCACAATAAAAAAATCCTTATCCCAACCCCTGGTATAGACATCATCTTTCTCCTTCTTAAACTTGGCCTTTAATCCCCTGCACTTTCCATCCACTTTGGCAACAATCTTCCTAGCTCTCTCATCCTTCTTTATAGCTTCCCAAGTAGCCTTCACTGCACTATTTTTATCCTTCTTGGCCTTATCTACAATCCATTTTCACTTATTCTAGACCTTCACATGTTCCTTTTGGGAAGCATCCAGGGACTCCTTTAAACCCTTGAAGATAGTTTCAGCATCTATCGAGGACTCTCTCAGCTGGTCATATCTCCTTAGAATTTGATTAAGAAAGTCTAGGAAATCAGTAAACTACAGCATCAAGTCATAGAGAGATGAAATAAAGACAAGGGAAGTGATAGTTACTAATGCAAAATTATGGTTGGCTCTCTCCAAAAGTATTTCCCTTAAAAGGGAAACAATATCAAACTCATCAGTAGGAAGAACTCTTGAACTTATTAACCCCCATCCAGACCAGGGTTTACTGCAATAGAAGAAGCACGGACATGAGCATGCTCAACTTGGCCATTATTTGTCAATTATTTGCGGTTTGTAGATCCCTTTTTTAATCTCTTAAATTGATGTTCCTGGGTTTTCAACTCATCAGGCACCACTACAACAAGGCACTTGCAACTGCCCTCACTAACCATCTTCTTCTCAACTTAGAGAGGAAATTTATCTCTAGCAAGAAGGTTAGGAATCTTTCTCTTCACCATCTTCTCAGGAGATGGAGTAGCTATTGGCACAGAGTTTATATGCGAAGATTCAAAGGAGGATGAGGTTCCTCCAATAACAAAATTCCCCTCTACTGAGGAAGGAGACTCTGAGGCTGCCACTGCGGAAGATGTGGTCATCTCCTCTAAGTCTATAGGGGCTATAGGTATGTCCTTAGTCAATCGAGTGACAAACGAGGTGATTGAGATCTGATAATCTAACAGTATGGATGCTAAATGAATATGGGGTGCTCCAAGTCTTTGTTGAATAAACAACACTAGCTTCAAACCAAAAAAATTCACCTAGGCCTTGTTTGGGAGTTTGGGAGAGAAAAGAAAGGAAAGGAAAATTTTATTAAGAGAGAAAAGAAAAGAAAAGAAAGTTAATAGGAGAGAAAAGAAAAGAAAAGAAGAGAAAGGAGTTTGGGAGAGAAAAGAAAATAATTTTCTTTCTTGCGTTTGGGAGTTTGGAAGGAAAATAATTTTTTTAAGAGGAAGAAGGAACAATTCATTAAAAAACTTTCCTTTCCCTCCATTTCTTTCCGATTTGGAAAGAAAGTTTTGGAGAGAAAGGAAGAGAAAGTTTTTTAAAAATTTTCCTTTCTTTTCTCTCCTTTTAAACTCCCAAACGAGAGAAAGTCACTTTCTTTCCTACTTAAACTCCCAAACGAAGGAAAGGAAACACACTTTCTCTTCCTTTCCTTTCTTTTCTCTCCAAAAATAAAACTCGCAAACGAGGCCCTAAGGTTTAGGTGGAATATCCTTTTTCCTTCTCATTACCAAACAAAAACATAGGAATATTAATCAGTAAATGAATGAGTTAAAATATTCAAAGGAAAAAAAATACAAATAATAAAGATACCGAACTATGCCACGCCCTTCTGGAGGGAAAAATTACCCAGTGTATTCTTCACCCTCAGAAATAAGGGTAAACTGCCAATTCTTACCAATTAATCCATAATCCCAATAATATTTATTAGAATAAGGCAAATTAGCCACCAACACTTTGTTGGAATATCTTGTCTTCAGACAATATATATTGTCAGCAGTGGTCCCCCAACTATAATAATACATTAGTTATGTTATGCCTATATGGGTTCCAAATAGCTTATTAATACGATTGACCCCATTTACTACACTCCATGTATTTGGGGCTACTTGGGCTGGGACCACATTAAAATATTGACAAAATTCAAGAAAAAAATGATTGGGTGCGAAAGTCACTCCACACTGTGCTACAAAAATAATGGGAAGTTAGTGGCCCTCATACAAAGCACACAAGTCACATAGACTAGTGACCAATTCAGTTACTTCCCATTCAGGGATCCTAAGTTTTAATATACACTACTCTAAATAAATCTCATCCACAATATAAACCATTGTTACAACTCGTAAAGGAAAATACGAGGAGAAAAAGATTGTTATAGTGAAGACCAACATTCAACTGTAGTTCTCTTCTCAACAGTGAATGGAAAGCTCAACAGTAAGGAAGTGGAAGGATGTCCCTTAAGCTCCAAGTTTAAAGTGATTAAATGTACCAATGTTTCAAATATAGATGACATCCCATTTTCCCATGCTTCTAAAAGACTAGCTTACCCTTAGACGGTTTGCTATTTTTCTAATAATTTACAAAATTTCCACGGACTTAGTGTGACAAATTAAAACATAAATGTCCTTGAGATCAGCAGCCGACCAACACCTTCCCAGGGTGCCAAGAAGCTTTAGGATAAGAGTACTCCATCCTTTCACTACCCCATCAAGAATGAAGTATTGGGAGCTTTTATTGTAGCCTAAAATTATTAGTCTACGTGAACCTATAATACAGTGACACGTGCCAACATCATCACTGGATCCTCATGTAGTGAATGAACTCGATCGACACAGATATCATGTGGTCGGCTATCCTTCCGACCACACATAGGAAGGTGAACCATAAGTAATGTGAACAGACGTGCATGGGATATTCAACAACCACCATGAACATGCATGTGAATCAATTTCTAGTTGCATATTATCGTGTAAAGATGTAAATACCTTGTGTATAAAGGTGTTCTATCTCTTTTACTTTCAAATTCTATAAATAGATTACTACTTCTTTAAGCTTGGGGACAAAACCATCTCATTCTAAACCTAGAGAGTGTTACTAAGAGACTTTCACTAAACCCTAAAATGATAATGACATTACCCCGTGGATGTAGGCACCATTTCTGGGTCGAACCACATAAAACTATTGCATCTCCTTATACTTCTATCATTTCTGTCAACATAACATAATTATATGTGATTATAAATATTGGGTAACTAATGATAAGATCATTCCAAATACCAAACCCAAATTTTGACATCAATAATGACCTTAGAGATTTTAAGGTTATGTACTATATAGGCTCTACTAGACGATGAACGTACTAAAAGCATTCCCTCATCGCTTCTAGAGTAGAATTTCTCTAAGTGATCTTTATATCTAAGGATATAATAAGGACTCCTAAAACTAAAAAATAACATAGGTTAGGTTTCTTATTTGTCCACAACTCATATCGAGTATGAAGTGTGTGTGTGTGTGTGTGAAGATAAACCCTATTCACTATGTGTGATGCGGTGTTAACTACTTTTGCCTAAAATTTTATCGGCACTTTCCTTCCAAGAAGCATGGACCTTGCCATATCTTGAATTATTCAATTCTTCACCTCAACCATGCCATTTTTCTGACGAGTATAAATGGACGAAAACTCGTGTTTGATGCCAACCTCATCATAAAAACCATAAGCACCGGCTTTTTTAATTTAAGTGTCACTATCACTATGAATATGATTTATAGTGACACCATATTGATTTTTAATAACCCGACACTTACCAGTTATAAACAGAACAACATTGGTCTTCTCTCTAAGAAATCCAACGATAGAACATCTCTAATAGCCATTGGCTATCACTAAAATATACTTCTTACCATCAATATTCTCTGTACATGTGGGACCCACAAGATCCGTGTATATCAATTATATAACACGGGAGGTGGTAATGGTATTCAACATCCTATCAGGACTCTTGATTTGTTTCCCTTATTGGCAATGAACAAAAACCGAGGAAGTTGGTTTTCCAAGTGATGGTAACCCACAAACTAGGTCATTTTTAACTAATCTCGTAAGATCTCAAAAATTGGCACAACTGATAAGCACCCAAAAGTGTATATTTTATACCCCGAATAGATGCATTTATTCACTCGTTTTAATTAAAAATGACCTTATGTTCGTATTTATTTATTTTTCAAGTCAATCAGCAGTCGCAGTATCAAATAATGCTAAATCAAGTCAATTGCGACGCCGAAGCGATTAAAAGCATGCATCGAAGAAATTTAGGAGATCGCGAAGTCTGTAGTCCAATCTGAGCTTGCCCCGATGTGATCTGATGCCCCAAACCAGTCCCATAACCCAAACCTAAGCCTACACCGAGTCCAGGCTATTCCCCGAGCCCCGTGTGTGTTAGTTTGTGCCTCTTTTATTATTTTTTTGATTTTTAGTTGAGTCATTTTAATTTTAGGATTATTTTAGAATTTTTAGGTTTTATTTTTAATTTTTCTATTTTATTTTTATTAATATAATTTTATTTTTTTTGAATTTATTAAGTTTTTAATTTTAGTTTTCATTTTATTTTATCTTAATTTATTAGGATTGAAATTTTTAGGATTATATTTATTTATTAGTTTTATTAGATTTTACATTTTCTTTTCAAGAGTTTATTTTGTTTTTACATTACTTTTAGATCTTTTGTTTTTATATTTTTTAGGTTTTTAGTTTTACTTCTTTTATTTCTTTTATTTTAGTTTTACTTTATAGATTAAAAGTTTTAATTTTAGTTTTTACTAATTTTTATTTTTTAGGATTTTAGTTATTTTTATCATTTTTTAGGGGTCTAAATTAAACACACACACATTAAACACTAAAACACAAACACCTCTACCTCTCCCTCACCCTTATCCCATACACATACACACACTTAATCATTCCCCCCATCATCTCCAACTATAACCCACGATTCTCTCTCTACAAAACTCCATTACCACACCAACTCTAAACCCACCTTCATCACCTCACCACCAAAATCCATCTTCAACCTCCATCCAAACATTCTTCTCTCTCTTCCATTAAACCAAACACCCAACATCTTTCTCTCTCCACCTTAACCCCCTCTCTAACCCTCACCCACCAACCCATTACCCCCTACTCCATGAACCCGAGCCAGCCCTGAGCTCGCCCAGCCCCATACCCGAGTTTGACCCTTATCCGCTATCAACCAACCCAAACTCGAATCCCCTACACTGACCCGAGCCCCGAACCCGCGCCCCTGCTGAACCTCCGGCCACCTCATCCCAGATCCGACCTCTATCCAACCAACCCGAAATCCCAATCTCAAATCCCAAAAAAATCAGACCAAAGCCAATCCAATTCAAATCCCAAAAAATCTCATACACCCAAACAAAGCTTCGTGACTTATAAAAAAAAGAAGAAGGAAAGCTTATGAAAAAAGACTCTCAGATAGATAAAAAGAGAGATACATAGAGAGAGAACAAGAGAGTGTATAATATGTACATAGTAGGTTCATAAAAAAAATCCAAAAAAATTAGTTTAGTGTTAGAATAAATTTTTAGGTTTGTTTTTTATTCTTTTTGGTGTGATCAAGTGCTGGATTTGTGAAAACATTGGGACACACGTGCATGAACGCGATTCAAGGAATCAATTCAAAGGGAGACTTTTGTGTATTGTATTTCTTGCTATACTTTTTAATTTATTTTTCCATGTTTGTGGCTGCGATTAATTGTTTCATTATGCTTGTCTAACCACCCAGTTCAAGGGTGGGATGCACTGCGTATGATGTTACTTTAATTAATTGGTTTCGTTAATTTTATATTTCTAGGTAAATTAATTTTAAATGTCGCCAATTAATTTATGTAACGAGAGTTAGTAAATTAATTGAACGAATTGATGTTTGAATTTAGGAATCGAACTAGAGATAGGTTTTTCCGATATTTGAATATTAATTCGGTATTGAAATTTGAGGATTGCTATTGTTTTCATTAAATTGATTCTAGCGGGTAATTTTCTGAAAATAGTATAAGTCCTAATTTTTCATTGTGTGACATTTTTAAATTAATTTTTTGAAATTTTTTTTATTAAATTTATAATTTTAACGAGAGTTAGATTATCGATTTAATATTATCTCGAAATATTTCAAATTAATAAATTGAGAAATTAAAATAATTAAAAATGCAGTGTAATTCCATCTCTTGACCTTCTCACACATTTCACACTCGGTTGCACATTCTTTTTCATTATTTAGTCATTTTATAATTTTTAGCATTTGTTAGTTAATTTTTCCCTTGAAATTGTTTTAAAAATAAAAAATAATAATAAAACAATTTTCATAAAAAAATTGAGATTGCACGTTTTCACATTTATTGTTTCACCTTAAAAGTTGGATTAATACTCGTACTTACCGCAATACGAGTTATTTTTAGACAAATTTTGTAGGTACTCAAGGGAATTTTGAGAGAGGCTTTTGCACGATAACGATAGATACACATACGCAACAAGCTTCTTATCAACGACCTAGTCATTGATGCCAAAGGTCCATGGTGGAAACCTTTGCAATATTTCACATTGAAGAGGACTTGGGAATGATAACGTAGCAATTGTTGGTAGTCCTAACAAATTGTAGTAAAAGTTCACTGAATTAATAAAAAGTGTTACACTTCGACTGGTCAAACTTTACCGCGAAGTTAGCATCACAAAGTTGGCTTATGCTTATTAAGTTAGCCTTCAACATACAAAACATTATCTATCTTAGGAAAGTAAAAAATCTCCATGCAATCTCATCCCTAAGGTGACTTTTCCTTTCTTGCGGTCCAAAAAGTTGGTAAAAAGACTAGTCATGTGCCTAGAGCACCCACTATCAAAATACCATTGAGAAGTATGTTGAACCTTAAGGGAAAAGTGAACATCAAGGTATTTTTTATCATTTTTAGGTGCCCAAGTGGTGGTAACCTTTTTGCTTGCCCTTATCATTATTGGCACTAGTCGATATGTGGGAAGTGTTCTCAAGAGGCATAGACATCCTTTGAAATTAATACATTATAATTTTAGAAGTAGTGACTAGAAACTCAACTTTCTCTCTAAGACTAGCAAAGTCATTATAATGGTGAGTGGGAGCCTGTGTGTGAGAGACTCTTCCTATTTTATTGCAAAACTCCCTAAGGTGACTTTTTAATTTGCAATGGGTATAAACAAAGACTTATCTAGTCTACCTTGGTTAAAATGCCTCGGAATAGTCCTCCTTGGATGTTTAGGAGGAGGCCCATAAGGATCCATCACAAATATGGGAACTAGTTCGGGTGCTATATTGGAAGTGGATGCACCTTCATAACTTATCAATTTCCTCTCTTTAAAACCTAAAGTGAGATATAGGAACACATTTTCAGACTTCTTAGATGTGTCCTATAAAGTGACTTTGACCTCTTGGGAACGTTCAAGATCTTTCTCGAGTTAGAAAATATAGAATTCAAGTTTCTCATGAGTCTCTAATAATGCTTGAAGATATCTCATGAGACTAGACACTTTGTTAGTCAAATATTTATTTTACTTTCCTACTAAAAAAAACTTCTCACTCGAAGAGATTCTCACTGAGGTATCACTCTCTCTCTCTCAAAACTTTCAACTCCTTTTCAAAAGACAACCTCTTAAGAGCCAAATTTTTAATTTTCTATTTGGTTTTTAGCGACTTGGTATAAAGTTTGCAGTATGCGTATTGGAGGCCATATTATCCCTAACTCAAATTCTCATCATCACCCTTAAACTCTTTGGAATGATTAGACTCATTGTCGAGGTTATCACGTTTAGAAATGTCCTCATTGACATGAGATATAGTTGAAGTGTTAACGTGGCTAGACATGAATGTTATGAAGTGACATCCATGTAGCGATTCATCCCCAGAATCCACCGACTCAATGTCACTATCACTCAGAGTGTCATTATAGGTGGCTATGCCTCTACCCCATCTTTTAAGCCTAGTGTGACACACATGGGCTTTGTGACCTTTCCCTTCACACTCATAACATATCTCTCATTCAATATTTCTTAGGATACTCACCTCTATATTTATTTTGATCATTCCTAAAAACGTTCTTACCCTCTTTATAATTTTTATTTTTCTCAAAAATTTATTTTACGCTTTGGAAGAATTATAATTTTTGAATTTGAGAAAGTTTTTGAAATATTTAGCAAATGGGGAAAGATCACTTAGATCAAATTCATAATCGAAGTAAGAAACTTATTTTTCTTTAGATTTATCTTTTAAATATATTCCTTTTTTCTTTTTTCTTTTGGGTTTTGGAGAACATGTCTAATTCATAAGTTTGAAGATCACCTACGAGCTATTCTAGCCTGAGTGTGTCAAGAATTCCCACAGAGTTAAGGACGGTAAATTTCGCACTGAAATGCGATGGGAGAAACCTTAGAATTTTCTTAATAACTCTTGTTTCCGGAATTTGCTCACCCAAATTAAAACTAGAATTCACAATATCATACAAACGAGCATAAAATCATAAAAAAATAGTTTCAACCATGCTTATAGTCTCAAATTGTGTGGTGAGGTTTGAAGCTTAGAAGCTTTGACATAAATTATACCCTTGTGTGTGAATCGAAGGATATCCCAAGCTACTTTAGACGTGGTACACGTCATGACACGATAAAATACATCGGGAGTGATAACACCAAAATAGCATTCAATCCACGAGAGTTAAATTTCTCAGTCCCAAATATTCTTCAATCCAAATTACGAATGGCTTGAAACTAACAACATTTTCATTAGTCAGAATAGAAGGAGTCCACCCCCTTTCAACATCAAGATAAATGAGCTCATCAATCAATTTTAGAGATGATCTCATTCAATCATTCCAATAGGCATAATTTGATCTATCAAATAAAGGTGACATGTTATATGAATTCTCTGTATAACCACCAGGATTCATCAAAATAACTTCTAGAAACAAACTCTAAAACCAATTTGAAAATGATTTATAGAGTGGTCTAGTTATATGGTAAAATGTAGAATTAATAGATTATATCACACATAAGATAAATTTAATTAATCCAAATTTTATCTTGATTAAATATGTGAACTTAAACATGTAAGATATATGAATCTAGATACAATCTAAATAAATCACAAGACAAGATATAAGGAAAAAAAACCTTTTGGGTAAAATCGTTGTTTAACATCATTATAACTAGGTATTACACAATGACATGGATATACTTACAGACTTATAATCCACTAAGTATTGGATTTATGCCTTCCTTCATTGTTGTTGAGGAAAAGAGATACAGATCTAGCAATGCTCCATGGCAAGCTCCACTTGCCTCAATATCCACTAATCAACCTCAGGAAGCTATTTTCCTATCTTAAGTAATGGATAATCAACTACACAGGGACATGAACACAATATGTATTCTTCTAGGTTTAATAAAGTGTTTCATAAAACATCCAAGGGGTTTCGATTTAGAAAAATAAAGTTTTTCTTTAAACTAGGGTTTAGAGACATTTTGGATATGTATGTGAAAATGTTTTTCGCCAAACTTCCTACCAAAATCTTATGCCAACACTCCTATTTATTAAAACAAAATTTTGAGCAGCACAAATTTTGAAAAAACTCATTCAAAGAAAAACATTATTACGTTCGAACAAAACTGTATAACTCGTTCGAACAAAACAAACTTGCTCGAATGAACAACTCATCTCATTCGAACCAACATTTAGCGAGATTCAAATGATATTTGTTATCCTAAAAAAAATCTTATGTGATGCTTGTTTGAATGAACAACTATAACTCATTCGAGCGAAGATCGTAAAGTCGTTCGAACGACTTAAAAATAGAAGAAAACAAATCTTTGAAAAACTTTTAAAAAGAGCCCTCAAATATTTTTGTAAAAATAAACACTTTTAAAATACACCCCTAAATATCAAGTTTACATAAAATTAACCTCATATACCTTCTCCAATAATTTTAATGACGATCGATCTTTGATTATTGCAAGCAGTCACCGATTTTTCTGAGTTATAAGTCTTGAGAATGTGCATGATGGTGAAGTGGGGTGTAATGGAAAATGCCAAACTAAAATCTGGTGAGCAATCATAAAACTTTCTATTACACTCCCCCATAAAACATATCTCCCTCAAAAAGTGCAAACATGGGATGTCAATAGAAAATATAGAGGAAAGAATAATATCTTACAATGGGGTAAAGTGCAATAAATACTATATGGCAACATAGGCACAAATAATCCAAATAATTATCAATCAATATCAATATTGATGCAATAAATAATACAAAATTGAATACACAATGAGTCATGAGATACTAATGTAAACAAGCAATAAGAGATACCAATATGATCATATAGCATGCCAATTTGATTCAAAGATAAAAGCATAGGGCAAACATGGATTAAGTGTAAATGCAAATACTCAAAAACAAATAAGCATAAGCCAACTTGAGTTAGGGATAATGTGGAATAATCAAAGATCATAAAATGTCCTTTGAGTATGGAATCGTTCATTCGCATCCGTTGTTGGACAATCATCTGCTGAAAACTGCGATCTTGCACTAAAACCTCCTTCAATGTTTAAAGGAGAGCTTGCAGTCATCTTTTCTCAAGAAGATATTGAGATGTTAGCAAATCCATTCAAGCATTCTTTAATGGTCAAGTTTTCACATGGGAGACCATCCATGGAAGTAATAAAGCAAGTTTTTGAAACGCTTTCTTTAAAAACCGCCTTTAATGTAGGACTTCTAGATCACAAACATATACTCATTAGAATGAACTCTGAAGAAGATTTTACAAGTATGTGGATGCGTGATACTTGGTATATTGGTAAGTTTCCAATGAGGGTATTCAAGTGGACTACAGACTTTAGATTAGATATGGAGAGCATCCTATCTCCGGTGTGGATATCCTTACCTCAATTACCAATTCATTTTTTCTCCAAATCCTATTTATTCTTAATTGCACAATTGATTGGCAAGCCTTTGAATCTTGATGCTTCAACCCTATAATTTAACAGACCTAGTACAGCCCGTGTGTGTGTAGAAGTGGATGTCTTAAAAATATTACCAAAGCGAATCTGGATTGGGTGTGATTTGAAAGAATTTTGGCAGGAAGTGGTTATTGAAAATAAACCAAAGTATTGTAAAAATTGTTCCAAGAAAGGTCATGATGAGGAGAGTTGTATTTTCCTAATGCCCAACAAAGCACATCAAAATGACAGGGTCAACCAGGTAATCACGAAGAAAATATTGAAGAGGAATGAAAGGCCAAATCTTGAAGAGGATCAAGAAGTCAGCCAAGAAACTCAAGCCAAAGTCAATATAAGAAATGCAAAAGAGAAAATAAAAGGAGTACCTAAGGAAACGCTAGAAATTGAAGATGAAGAGATCAGGGGGTCCAAAAAGAAAGGCAATTCATAGAAAATGTTGAAGAGGTAAATAAGACAAAAACTTCAGTTTCTCAGAAGATGATTTGGAAGGAAAAGCACAAAAGAATACAAGACCACATTGACAAAATTCAGAATGAAGAACGTATCAGTGAGGAAATTCATGTTGTGGAGTAATGTGTCCTATCTCCAAGGGGTACTTCCATCCCAGATTTAGACAAGAATCCAGCCTCAAATACCCATTATAAAATAGACACAGAAGATGAAGAATACTATCATACACCATTCATTGAGGAACTTCAGTTATTCTTAAAGCAACTGGACAACAAACTAAGCTTATACAAAAAGAAGAAGATAGCAGCAGCAAAAAAATTAGAGCCATCAGAAGTCGTTATCAGCAAAAGCAAGAATTACAAAATGCCAGATCCTATGTTCAGAAGAATCACAAGATCAGTGGTGAAAGGTATAAAAAATTCTTCCCCTTCTATATCTCATTGATAAGCTTTCTAACTTGGAATATAAGAGGTGTTGGAAAAAAAATCCTCTTATAGGAGAATAAAGTTGCTTAGAAAAATCCACAAATTGTCTTTTGTTGCTCTTCTAGAACCAAAAGTGGACTCATTAAAGATTGAAAAGTTTAGAATTAAATGGGGCTATGAAGGTTGTTGCAGTAATGTAAATGGGAAGATATGGTTGTTTTGGCGGTTTAATGTTATTGCCCAATGTATAAGTGATCATCCTCAACACCTGACTATGAAAATTAGTCATCCTTCAGTGAAGACATTCTTAGTTCTGACCATAGTGTATGCAAAGTGTAAAAAAGAAGGCAGGAAAGTGTTATGGGAGGAGATGTCTCTATTATCATCCAATTATCATGATGTTCCCCATTTGGTGATTGGTGATTTTAACGTGGTAACATCTCAAGAAGAAAAGTTAGGTGGAAATGACGTGGATGCAAAAGCTATTGAGGATTTTATTCAAGCCATTGAAGACAGTGGTCTAATTAATTTGGGCTATTCAGGTACAAAATTCACTTGGTGTAACTATAGTAGATAAGAAGATCTCATAATGGCAAGATTAGACAGATGTCTAGTTAACCAAAATTTTTTATCAGACTATCCTAATTCAAGAATTAATCACTTGAATAAATCAAGCTCAGATCATGCCCCACTTTTACTATCATTTAATTCCAACTTGAATGACTTTCCAAAGACTTTCAAATTTCAACACATATGGTGCTACCACCCTCAATTTCAGGATATTGCTAAATATTCTTGGAATGAGGAATTAAATAAAGAAGGCTTGAAGAAATTTGCTAAGAAATTACAAAGGTTCAAAGGTGCTTTAAGAGGATGGAATAAGTTGAACTTCAAGGATGTCTTCTAGAATTTCAACGATTTAGAGGATAGTAATCTACAGTTGGAGCTTAGTTATGAGCTAAATAGCACCGATGAGAACAGAGAAGCCATGAACAAGGGTCAAGATGAGTTGTTAAGGGCTTACAGGTATGAAGAGGAGTACTGGAGTAAAAAATCATCAATCAAATGGCTTAAGCTTGGTGATTCTAATACAAAGTTTTTTCATCACTGTGTCAAAAATAAAAAAACACAAGTTGATGATAAATTCAATTAGGATCAAAGATGACATTCTTCTTGAAGATAACAAGGATATAAAAGACCATATTGGCAATTGCTTCCAAGAAAAGATGAAATCAGATCAGGGCATGGTACTTCCCCAATTAGCTAATATTATACCTGCTATAATGACTGCTGCAGAAATTGAAATTCTTGAAGCATTCACAACTGAAGAAGAGCTTTATGAAGCAGTTAAAGTTCTCAGTGAAGATTCAACCCCTGGATCTGATGGCTTTGGGGGGAATTCTATAAAGAGTGCTGGAATTTAATCAAAAATGATCTTATTTTTACAATTAACTCTTTCTTTGAAGGTTCAAATCTCCCTCAGAGTTGGACAAGCACTGCAGTGGTTCTTATACCAAAGGTGAAAGATCCTAAAACATGTGGGGATCTAAGACCTATCAACCTTTGTAACTTTTTAGTCAAAATTATCTCTAAAATTTTGAATACAAGGTTGTCAAAAATTCTGCCTATGCTGATATCCCAAAATCAGAGTGGTTTTATTTAGGGAAGATCCATAAATATCTTGCTAGCAAGAGAGATGGTTCATAATTTGGGAAAGCATTCTCATCCTGGTAATGTTATTTTGAAGCTAGATATGGAGAAGGCTTATGATAGAGTCCAATGGTGATTTATATTATAAGTTTTGTGAGCCTTTGGTTTTGGGGAAAGATGGATAGATATGGTATGAAGACTAGTTTCCAACAACTAGTTTTCTATGGTTATTAATGGCCAACATTGTGGTTTCTTTAAATCTTTTGAGGTCCTTAGACAAGGGGATCAAATATCCCCTAGTCTATTTATTCTAGAAGCTGACTACCTTAGTAGAGGTCTAAATTCTTTGATGGCTTTAGGGGCAATAAAACCTTTCTACCATCCAAGTGGAAGCACTTTAATCACTCACCTAGCATTTGTAGATGATCTTATAGTGTTTTCCAGAGGTGATAAAAGAAGTTTTCTGAAGATCCCGGAGTTCATAATCAATTATTGGAAGTTATCAGGTCAAAAGGTAAACATTCAAAAAAGCAGCTTTACTGTTGATGTTAAAAGCAAGTCGAACCTCAGAGCTAGAGTAGCAAAAACAACAGGTTTGAATTATAAGGCCTTGCCACTTTCTTATTTGGGTTGTCCTATTTTTAAGGGTAGAAATAAAACCAAATATTATGATAAGATTATTACCTCCATAAGATCATGAATAACAGGGTGGAAATCAAAGATTCTTTCAAATGGAGGTAAGCTCATTCTCTTAAAACATGTCATCTCTTCAATCCCTTCTCATCTTTATGCAGCCCTTTCTCCACCTAAATCAGTTATTCTCAAACTCCATAGAATTCTCAATAAAATATTTTGGGGAGGAAATGAGGATCAAGGGTGGAAACATCAATGGAAAAGTTGGTAATTTCTATACAGATATACTAATGCAGGAGGTCTTGGCCAAATTAATTTTCAAACTCTCTCTTCAGCAGCCTTCATGAAGCTTTTTTGGAAATTCTCAACTGAAAAATCCATTTGGATTGATTTCATGTCTAATAGATACAAAAATTTGAATGGCCATTCACTAGGTGCCTCTCATACTTGGAAGAATTTGATGAAAGTTAAAGATCAATGCCTCAACAACATGGAACTCTCAGATGGTCAATGGAATTAAAAAACCTAATGAATCAGGTCATTTCTCCCTATCTTCTGCATATTGACTGGGTGGAAAAAGTGTGCGCATGTAAAGTGCACAATCGTCGTGTGTTTCGCCGCCGCGATACAAAGAAAACCTAAGCTACAACTACACTTGACAAGCAAGCACAACGGTAAGTCGGGTATCGTAAATCCACAGGGAGTGATTGAATTTTAGATGTTAATTTCTTTAAAACTTCAAGAATAAAAGTGGTGTAAGAGAAATAAGAAAAGGTGATGTGTGGTTATGGTAAAAAAAGAAAAGAGAAGTTAACTCTAAATTAAAGTAAAGCGAGGATCGGGATCGCACACACGCATTCACGGGCTAAACAACTACTGACTAGAATTTCGATTCGAAAATATTTAATCGAGCATTTTCAATTAAGCATAAACATCACGCAATAAGGAATTTAAGCCAAAGTTGCGAGATTAAACATTTAACGGAAAATGGTCACACGCGGATTAAATTCGGATAATCGCTATAAACACTAACGTTGCATGACAAATAAAGTTAAACGCATAATAATCCGACTTTAATACGCGAGGTTTCAATTAAATGCAATTTTACACGAAACCCTAAATTTCGAGGTCCGAACCCGAAAATGACGGAAATGCAATCCCGACCCTATTTATCTAAGGGCATTACATGAATTAAACTAAATTAAACTAATTAACTAAGAAAGCAATAAATAAACACAAGAAAACCTAATTAAAAAGCATGGAAATTATCTAGAAAGCAAGGAAATGAAGAAATACAACTATATTAATGTAATTAAACTTAAAGTACAACTTACAAAACAAGAGTACAAGAGAGGAGTAGGGCAAATCTCCCAAGCTTACAGACCCTAAAATCTAAGACAAAATGAAGATCTCTCTTCAAAATGAAGAGAAAGAGTATTTATACAAAACAAATCCCATGGCAAAATTGTAAATAAAAGGGGAGAAAAACAAATATCAGCAGGGCCGAATCGATTCGGTTGAAGAATATCTCGAGGCTGCTAGAGGGGCGAATCGATTCGGCTGGAATCCGAATCGATTCGGAAACAGAGGATGGCAAACTGTCTCCAACCGAATCGATTCGCAAAAGGGGCGAATCGATTCGGACCTACAGGTCTTGAAACTTTCCCCTGTTTTGGGTTGGTTTGGAATTCTCTTCCGCTCAAAAGCCCGTAACTTCTTCGTTATGAATCGAAATCACGCATCGTTCGCGGCCACGTGAAGCTAGCGAGGAGGGCTACAACTTTCGTGAGATGTCGGGCCAGGTACCCAAGCTGTGAAAAGACTAAAATGCCCTTGTGCGTGCGATTGTGTACGGAACTTCGCTGGAATGCATCCGAACTTCATACTAAGCATCCAAATACTTACAAAAACTCAATTAACCCCTGCAAAACATGTTATCATAGAAATCCGAGGTTGTCTGGTTAACGAGCATAAATTTAGGGATTAAGATACCCGAGGGGGCTAATAACGCGTAGGTTAACGGGTGAAATACGCAATATTTGCGTCGTATCACACCCCCTAACTTACACATTGCTAGTCCCTAGCAATGAAATAGGAAACAACGAGAACTACAAGAAAACCAAAAATAGGATACAAGTACAAAATGGGATGAAAAAGTAATAAAAAGATAAGGCCACTTTCGCGGGCGATACGATTGCATTTAGCATATGCAATAAGCCGTTAAACCCCTAGGTTACCCTAGTGGACGAGTGTCGTCTCGTGAGGGTTTTCAGGGATGAAACCCACAAACATCATATGGTTTCCTCAAAATATGCCCAACCCAACATGCGACAAACTCAACAACAACGAAAAAGATTTCGAACATGTTATTAGCATATTGGACAAATTCAAGCTAAAGTCCGTTGTTATTAACAAGTTGAATGCACCTCATAGAATTGAAACTTTAAAAGTGGGAGGGGGGAAAGCACATGCATAGTGTGATTTGGTGAAAAACTTATATAAACCGGATACTAATCAAAGCAAGCATACATTCAATCCTCACGGGCATTACGCTCAACAAATGAATTCACTATGAAAAGGGAGGTAATACACGGGACATGCGGGCATAAAGAGTAAATGTAAATGGAAACTAGGCCGCGCACATGTCACAAATGAGGAACTCTATATAGGAAATGAAAAACTTGCAATCTCAATGAAAGGATACCGCACACTAAAAGAGGCGAAATGCATTTTCACAGATTATCAAAACTATTTAAACTTTTAAATTACATCGACCTATGATCACATAGGACTTGTAATAGGGTTGTAATATAGGTATGGCTAAGGTACGAAACGAAGGAATATATTTACGAATTCAAAGTGTTCGGAATGAAAACTCGGGATAATGGGATAATGCGGGCAATATCAAAATTGGAAAAACAAGTTCCAAAACGGCATTAGATATATCATCGGGGAGAGTAATCAAAGCTTATTGAACACTATACACAACATACAACTTTCTCTTTTCTTTCTTTTCTTCTTTTTCATCTTTTTTTGTTTTTTTTTTGGTTTTTGCTTTCTCTTTTTCTTCACTTTTTCACTACTTTCTTTTCTTTTCAAACTCTCATATGCCTAAATTGCAACCGACATCATAACAACAACATTCAATCCCAAGTAACATTCCAAACAAAGGTATGGATGGTGTATGTATGGCTTAAAACTCCAATTTGGAGTTGGTTATGGGAATGGGGTTATGAAACGAAAGGCTAGTATTTAGGCTCAAAGGGGTTAACGAGGGTAAACATATAAGGTGAGGTCAAGGCTAATATGGGTGATATAACAAAGAGGGCCTATGATCGTTTCACAAAGTTTAAGCAATTCTCGAGTCAAAACAATATATGAAAATCGTGATCAAGTAACACATTTCAAGTATGAACTCAATTAATGAACGATCAAATGAAAGATTAGAGAGATTACCAACGAATTCAACGTTTTCAAAGAGGAAAGAATAGTGTATAACACTCACAAACGATGAAAGGTACAAAGCTTACTCGGTGTAAGTATATACAATGCAACAAAAGATTACCGAGTTATAAAAATCTTAAACCAATTCAATATGACAAGGAAAGTGCATATGCTCATGGGATAAAGTTTAATTCATGAAGTTATTCACAATATCAATGATTTGAGGACTAAAGTCTAATAACTTCTAAAATCGAGAACATGCATCATTGAGTTGTCTATTGGATCGGGCAATTATTGAAATTTATCACTGGAAACAAGGCAAAATGCCCAACAAAGGAGAAAAAAGAAAGAAAATATTTTTGAAAATTTTTAAATTTTTCACAAAAAGGCATACTTAGTAACTAACTGTGAGCAAATCCATGGACTACACATGAAATGGATAGAATATCCTACACCCCCTAACTTAAATGTTGCATTATCCTCAATGCGCATTAAGAACACAACATAAAGAGAGGAAAAGAACGATATTACCCAAAATTGGAGCGATCTCCATAAGCGCGAGTCCAAAGGAATCTACAAAACAAGTTAGTACCGAGCATAGCAAAAACAAATAACAAAAAGTTAACTAATTACACTAGACTAAATTAAAAGGAAAGAAAGAAAATTAAAAAGCTAACTATTTACAACCTACTATTTAGGCTTCACACTAACTATACACTAGAAGTCTAAATAGTTGAGGGTCCACCCAAAAAGGGATTTGACTTTGAAAGATCAACGGTGGAACCTCCAAAGAGAACATGCCTCCCGAAAGATATGAATTCCGTTTGAAAAACGGAAGGCATGTGGGTGGTGAAAAAAATGAATCATCGCCAATTTGAAATTTTGGGCGGACGATGGGGGATTTGGATACTACGGGGGACAAGAACACTAGAGGTCCAAGAAAAATCGATTCATCTCCCCAAAGGTTTTTCTAATGGAATGGGAGATGGTGCACACATGAGGATAACATCCATCGAAAACAAGTCCGGTAAAGAGTCCTCATCGGCAAAAAGTGTAGAAGTTTTAATTTCTACCGACTCATAGGAATCAACCGGTAATTCTAATGGTTCAATGACGAAAAACAAATATGGTGATGAAACAAATTCAATCTCAATCGACTCATCGTCGGAAGGAGATTGAATTTCGGGGGAGAAAGATTCACATTCGATGAGAAATTCTTTGAAAAATTGAGGTGAAACACAAGTTTCCACCTCCTCGTTGTTTTGTGCATAAGAATTCATCTCATCGCAAAGTGCACCAAGTCTCATTCCAGCATCATTTAGGCTTTCCAAACCTTGGGAGTAAAGAAGCAAAGTCTCTTCCAAAGTAGGCTTCCTCGGCTCAGGAGCCTCGGACTCCTCATTTGGTTGAAACTCGTCTTCGAAAGTAATGAAATAAGAATCGTCATTGGATTCGAATAATGAATCCAACTCAAGCTCCCAATAACGATTTTCATTCCGATAAATGTTTTCAAGTCTTTCATTTTCAAGAAAATCTTGAAAATGGAAAACTTGAAAACTATCCCCAAAGTAAGAATCATTAGAATGACCGCTATAACTATAATAGTAGGACATGATTACCTCGTTGTTGAAAGATGGAGAATCCAAGAAATAAAGTGAGCAACCGCGAATCAAAGTTTCTTAGCGCTCAAATATGCTATCCTGCAAAAAAGGTTAAAACAAAGAATACAAATACAAAAGAAAAAATACTACGAAATAATAAAACAATTACAATCTAAAACACACTCCCCGGCAACGACGCCATTTTATGACCGGGCGAAAAAAGTGTGCGTGTGTAAAGTGCATAATCGTCGTGTGTTTCGCCGCCGTGATACAAAGAAAACCTAAGCTACAACTACACTTGACAAGCAAGCACAACAGTAAGTCGGGTATCGTAAATCCACAGGGAGTGATTGAATTTTAGATGTTAATTGCTTTAAAACTTCAAGAATAAAAGTGGTGTAAGAGAAATAAGAAAAGGTGATGTGTGGTTATGGTAACAAAAGAAAAGAGAAGTTAACTCTAAATTAAAGTAAAGCGAGGATCGGGATCGCACACACGCATTCACGGGCTAAACAACTACTGATTAGAATTTCGATTCGAAAACATTTAATCGAGCATTTTCAATTAAGCATAAACATCACGCAATAAGGAATTTAAGCCAAAGTTGCGAGATTAAACATTTAACGGAAAATGGACACACGCGGATTAAATTCGGATAATCGCTATAAACACTAACGTTGCATGAAAAAGAAAGTTAAATGCATAATAATCCAACTTTAATACGCGAGGTTTCAATTAAATGCGATTTTACACGAAACCCTAAATTTCGAGGTCCGAACCCGAAAATGGCGGAAATGCAATCCCGACCCTATTTATCTAAGGGCAATACATGAATTAAACTAAATTAAACTAATTAACTAAGAAAGCAATAAATAAACACAAGAAAAACTAATTAGAAAGCATGGAAATTATCTAGAAAGCAAGGAAATGAAGAAATACAACTATATTAATGTAATTAAACTTAAAGTACAACTTACAAAACAAGAGTACAAGAGAGGAGTAGGGAAAATCTCCCAAGCTTATAGACCCTAAAATCTAAGACAAAATGAAGATATCTCTTCAAAATGAAGAGAAAGAGTATTTATACAAAACAAATCCCATGGCAAAATTGTAAATAAAAGGGGAGAAAAACAAATATCAGCAGGGCCGAATCGATTCGGTTGAAGAATATCTCGAGGCTGCCAGAGGGGCGAATCGATTCAGCTGGAATCCGAATCGAATCGGAAACAGAGGATGGCAAACTGTCTCCAACCGAATCGATTCGCAAAAGGGGCGAATCAATTCGGACCTACAGGTCTTGAAACTTTCCCCTGTTTTGGGTTGGTTTGGAATTCTCTTCCGCTCAAAAGCCCGTAACTTCTTCGTTATGAATCGGAATCGTGCACCGTTCATGGCCACGCGAAGCTAGCGAGGAGGGATATAACTTCCGTGAGATGTCGGGCCAGGTACCCAAGCTATGAAAAGACTAAAATGCCCTTGCGCGTGCGATTGTGTACGGAACTTCGCTGGAATGCATCCGAACTTCATACTAAGCATCCAAATACCTACAAAAACTCAATTAACCCCTGCAAAACATGTTATCATAGAAATCCAAGGTTATCTGGTTAACGAGCATAAATCTAGGGATTAAGATACCCGAGGGGGCTAATAACGCGTAGGTTAACGGGTGAAATACGCAATATTTGCGTCGTATCACATATAGAGTTTGCAGTCCTTTAATTCTAAGCTCAACTGTTAATAGCATTATTTGGGATAACAAAATTCCTAAAAAATTCTCTATAACTCTTTGGAAAATTCTAAATAATTGTTTACCACTTGATGAGAATATTAAATCTGTTGGTGTTAGATTATGTTCAAGGTGCAAAACCTGCCAAAGTCACATTGAATCAGTTGAGCATGTTTCTCTACACTGCCCAAAAATCAATTCAGTTTGGAAATTCTTTTCAAATATGATGGGGGTGGACATGAATACTTCTAATCTTTCTTCTATGATTGTGAGTTGGTGGATCAAGTCAGGCCCCCAAGATTACTTAAAATTCATTGGTAAGTGTATTCCCATAATAGTTTATTGGGAAATATGGAAATCTAGAAACCAAGCTTACTTTGAAAACTCTATAGTCAGTGATAGGTCTATCATTCACCAAGTAAGCTCATCTATAGTAAACATTTATAAAGGGTTTGTATTCAAGAATAAAGTATCTTCTTTTGACAAAGGGATTCAAAGCTTCTTCAAGATCAACATCAAAAGGAATACTCAAGTGCCCACTCCAATCAAATGGAATTTCCCTTCAAATTCAAGACTTAAACTCAACATTGATGGGGCTTCAAAAGGTAATCCAGGTAGAAGTGGTTTAGGAGGGATCCTCGGTAATGATAAGGGTGACCTTATCTTTTCTTATGCTAGTCCAGAAGGCATAGCATCAAATTCAGTAGTGGAGATTAAAAGTCTTTGGCAAGGTAGAAAGCTGTGTCTAGAGCTCAACTTCAAATTTATGGATATTAAAACAGATTCTTCTTATGTTGTGAATCTTCTGAATAAGAATTTGAAGCCTCCTTGGAAGATGAGTCATTGTGTTGAAGAAATCAAAGCTGACTTAAAGAATTAAAACTTCAAATTATCACACTGCTACAGGGAATCAAATATGGTTGCAGATGCCATGCAAATCATGGAGTTAAAAATTTTTCTCTCTCAGTATTTCATAAGCTTGAGGATCTTCCCACATTAGCTAGAGGTTCTATCAAGTTAGACAAAATAGGTTGTCACTACATAAGAAATGTTTCGTCATTGTAATGGGACTAAAATAAAGTCCCAAGTTTCAATTCTCAAGTTTCTATATGTATCTTGCCACTGGGAGAGGCTTTTTCTCCTAAATTAATAGTTCTTAGCTGAGGGTCCCGTCCCTCTTTTGGAAAAAACAAAAAAAACAAATGATACCATATATATAGTTATATAGTTATATGAAATCACAAAACATAACGCAAAACACATAAGCTTTACACACTGGCATAGTATCGATATGTATAAACATGTGGGCTATAGTGAAGGGGCGTGAACTATAAACAAATGAATTATAACCGAATCACTCAAAAATGTGCAAGATGTTCTATAGGACTACATTAACTTTATCAAACAAAGATTTAGCCTCATAATGATAGATAAAATGAATCATAAAGCACAAACAAACACAATTCACACTAGCCTAGAAAATATTGATGACTCTCAAATCAATAGAATCAAACATGAAGTAACTAGGACTTATTGAGAAACCCATTGATCTTCAACTTATAACGCCTTTAAAAAATTAGGTAACTCATTTTTCACTGTCAATTTGAAGATATTGGTTTAACAAAAAAATCATTATCAAATGTCCTTGACACGTGTAAACATAGGCACCAATATGCCACACAAAATGTACAAAACTAAACTACACATAAATTGAAAATCCTTTTGAGTTTTTGAACATTTTATGACACCATAAGAAAAACAAACTCAAAGGACAGACATTATCTTTTTGTATTTTTCAATAAGACCGAATAAATGAATTTTTTTTTACGAAAGACTCAAACCACATACAACTAGGGTGCACATCTAACATGCAGTACAAATGCTAGTGTATGTAAACATTCAAACATAATCAACCATTACACATAGCATGAGAAGTATCATGTGTAAGCATTCAATAATCGATAAGTCTAACATGTAAAGCAACCAAATCAGATTTTCTAACCCACGTAGATATGACATGACGCTCTTGGATTTTGACAACCATGGTGACTCTAGACTTAGAATTCCGAGGACCATTTCTAATATCAAAGCAAAAAAGCCTTAAGTAACCTTTCCTACTGCAATGTGTTCATATGTTAACACATGAAATTTTACCCTTGGTTTGACCTTTTCTAATGTTCCTAGCAATGATTTATTCTCTTAAAAGCATGGTTTTGGATTTAGTAGTGGAAGCATTCAAAATATCAAAGCCAATACCATAATCATCATCTATGTTTCGGACGGTGGCTAAAATCTTTTTTTTTTTATACCTAAAATCCAAATAAAATTTGACATTTACTCGACTCTCTAAATCTTTCCTCAAACTCCATAACCCTAAAGTCGAGATAACTATAAGACTCGTGAGAGTGCGCTTGCAATCAATGAATAAACTTGTTTAATTAAACTCTAATTTTATGTCCAGATTTTAATTAAGACCCTAAAACATGCATCTAATTGTGATTGAAAATTAATATGAATTATCTAGCATGCACAAACAAACAATCACAAAATAGATTTGAGGAAAAATTCCTAGCAGAGTCAAAACCTTTTATTTCTCTATAAATTGTAAATATCTAACTTACAATTACATAGTAGAAATACCATGTTTTTGTGACGAAAAAATACCCTCAGGTGACGGTTCGAAGTTTTCAATAAGACATCCCGCAAGAGCTCCAATTAATCAGTAATGGAGACAACCTTCTTATCCACAAGGGTTACTCCAGAATGAGTAAGATGAATAATCAAGTCAAGAATGATTTACATAAAAGATTTGGGATTTTTGGAGTGAATAAAAAAGGGTTTAAGCCAAAAAGATGAAGTCTTTTGGTGCATTTGAAATGTAGAAACAGAGTTTTAAAATACTTAAAAAACCTAGCATCAAAGCATGTATTTATAGGCTGATTAAAAATTTGAGGCAACGTTGGTGGTTTGAAGTTGTTCCAATGACATCTGCATGTCGTTTGAACGACATCTAACGACCCCAAAAATGTAAAATGGTACGGGTTCATTTGATGTAGTCTCCAAACGACCCTTCAAACGACTTGTGATGTCGTTAGATACTGTAGTTTGAATGACTTCTCAATGTCGTTTCAATGACATTGCTATGTCATTTGAACGACACAAACAAAAAATATTTCCTTAAAATGTCTCGCCTATAGGCCTTAAAAAATAATTTTTGACTTAAAAAATTGCCTCAATTTTGATAAAAATAAATTATAAAAATATCCCCAATAATTACGTGAACATACTCTAATTAATTATTTTACATTTTAGCGTCGTGGAGTTACTGGGATAGATCCGGTTGAAGATGCACAATGCATGTTGTCAAAGATGGGAGCATGTAGCCCAAGATTCGGATGATGGACGTCAAGGTAGAACGTGTGAAGACGTGCCAAGAAGTAATGGTATATGACATACTAACGATGATTTAGGACAAGATAGAAATCCCTAGATTCTATACAGACATTTATAAAACATGTCCTTAAAAATATCCCCTTATGTCTATGCTGGTACATTCATAAAAAATCTGAATTATGCTACCCAATAAAAATATGAGACATACAATCTAATATCCCCAAAACCCCATAAATGGAAATATCAAATAACGTGTCATCAAAAATCTTCAACTTCTTCAATGCTTCAATTCTCCAAATTTTCTTTGTCATCATCAGGGTGTGCAAAATAATAATCCTCAATATTGTACCTGCACACATGAGACAATAAATAAATACCCGTGACGGGCAACACTTTGAAATATAATGATAAGCAGAAATCAATATCAATTAAGTTCAAGCAACCCATTAAACCAAACAAGCAAGCAAAACATCTCCCCATAATTCGTTCTACCCCTTTTTATGATGTCCCTAAATAGACAAATAAGAAGAACACAAATCAATGCATATAGAGTGTCACAAGGTACAAAAAAATATACAACAAAGTTTCACACCACAAAAGAACACGAAAATAACCAAGTTGGTGATAGAAAAATGACGAAATGTGAAAAAATTCGATAGGAAAATCAACGCAAACAATCATAACATAAGTGCATGATGAATTTTGGATATTTCTAATTAATGAACTCAACATCTTCCTTAGGTGTAAACATGGTGGAATAATAATAAATTGACTCAATCTAATCAACAAATCAAAGTTCAAAGTGATTTTCACACCAATAACGCCCAAAACTATTTAATGTTTTTTTGATATTTTCAAGAATGTGCAATCCCATTGATATGCATATCCAACAAAACTCCCTTAAATGTAATAATGATCATATAATGATATTTTATTTCTTGAGAATGATCATATCAACCTAAACTAGTTTGTCTTTAGCTACTTTTTTCAATGCCACACCTTTTGGCTCTTTTCAATTCTTTGGGTCTCAGCTATTGTTTTCAATGCGACACGTTTTTACTCGATTTAAATGGCGGCTTAATCGCAAATGATATTATGATTACCATTCGTATCCCTTCCCTGTTTTTCACACAACATATATACATTGAAATAAATTCATTGTGGGCAACAGTTATTACATGCTCTACTATTATTATTCTCGTTTTATCGCATTTGGTTTGTTGTATAGGCAGAATTGAGATGGAAACATGTGAAAAACAAGTACAAAATTTAAATAAAATCATGCATGTGTGCATTAAAGGATATAAGGAGCCAAACATGTAAAAGTATATCACTAAGCACATGGATGAAATGATGTATCATCTCAAATCACTATCAAAAGGTCACATGGAATATGCAAATGAAGTTATGACTATGGTAATCTTAAATGTTCATCCATAAAAGGTGTAAACAAAATATAAAACTCTTTTTTTTTAAATTATCAAAAGAAAACCTTTTTTTCTTTCTCAAAAACAAAAAATTTTTGGATTTCACAATTTTTCAAAAAAAAAAGAAAATCTTTTTGTATTTGACTAAAAATAAATGAAATGAAAATATACTCCAAAAATGATACAATCTAGCAATAGGACTAATATGATATGGACATGAAAAATGCAACATATTTTAGACATGGTAACCACCCTATTGTGCAAATTCCTAAAGTCTTCTTAAGACTCTCGAATCTAAGGGCATATAAAGGCTTCGTGAAAATATCAACTAACTGAAGGTCGGTAGCACAAACTCAAGGACACAAATTTTTCTTCGAATAACTCTTGGATAAATTTCTCATGTATCCTAATGTGTTTTGTGCCCGAAATGTTGGACTGGATTGGAGGATATGTGTATCATGCTCGTGTTATCAGAAGAAATAGTCATGGTGTCCTGTGATATTCCATAATCCTACAGCATCTACTTCATCCCCAGAAGTTGCATGCAATAACTCTCGATGGCTATGTACTTAGCCTCCGTAGTGGACAAAGAGATGAAGTTATGCTTCTTTCTCAACCAATAAACAAGAGCATAACTAAATAAGAAACACCCACCAGAAGTGCTCCTACGACCATCCACATCCTCGACCCAATCGGCATCCTAATAGGTGGATAAACGGTCGTTGGTATTAAAGAAATACAAAATGTCATATGAGAGAGTTCCACTCATGTATTTGATAATACGTTTAAGAGTGAGTAAGAGTGACTCTTTCAAGGATGCTTAATATCGCGCACAAACTCCAACACTAAAGGCGATGTCGTGATGACTAGCAGTCAAGTAGAGAAAACTACCTATCATACTCCTATACAGTATATTCTATATGTCCCTGCCTGAATTGTCCTTGCTAAGTTTAGTGTAGGTACTCATCGGGGTAGGTGTGTGCTTAGCTGAGTCTAAACCAATTTTCTTCACAAGGTTTCTTGCATACTTGTATTGGGAGATGAACATCCCATCCTCTAGCTGATGAACCTGGAGACTAAGGAAGAATGTAATCTCACCAAGCATGCTAATCTCGAACACTATCTTTATCTCCTCCTCAAAGTAGTGAGCATGATGGGAGCACGTGATCCAAAGACAATGTCGTCCACATGCACCTGGGTAACCTAAATAGCACCATTTATTCTCCTAATAAACAACGTCTGAGAATACACTATATATTGACTTACTTGAGTCTACATATATAAGAGTTCCAACTAGTTTGGATATCTAAATAAAATAGGTTAGATTTTTAGGAGAACTCCATCTCCTCAAAGGTTCAAGAACTTTGAAGAAAACCAGTCCAAGAGAATCTTCAAGATCAACTAAAGGGAAGTTATTTTTAACCTTAAAACCACAAATAGGACACTTTCACTTCACCATACATATTACCTATTTGCATTAATGGGTTTTCATCACTTTAAGCCTTTTTAAAATCAATTTAATTCAATTCAAATCATTTTATATAATTTTAAATAATTTTCAAATGATTTTTTAATTAATTAAAACTTGTTTTTAAAAGTGTTGTGGGTAAACTTTAAATTTCAGAAAGTTATTTTCTTTGCTGATTGTGTGCCTGGGTAGAATAAAAAAGAGCTAGAGAATTCAAGGTGTGCTTTGTAATTATTCCAAACATTCATTTTGCCTTCATATAGTTCGTACACGTGTTGGTAGCCTATCGATTGGATTTGTTCTTTCTCGTAGACTCAGTTTGTACAACCTATCCCAACCCTTGGATCAACCTTATCAACGTACTGCATGTGTTGAGAGTTAATCCTCATGAACCCAGTTTAATCAATCACCAAATGTTTAACCCACCACTTGTGATGAACCATTGGATTTAAAGTCAATGAGTCAAGATTTAATCATAGCCATTGAATTGTGTTTGATGTTCCAGATCCTTCTTCGTTCAGTATAAAAAGGACCCAAGCCTCAGCATTTTGAGACTTTTGCAATTTCGTAAAATTTGAGAGAAAAAAGAGAGAAGATAGAGAAAGGAGAAGAGAGGGAAAGAAAAGAGAGAGATTATAAATAGGAAACCCTAGTTTCTTCGTAGTTCAACCTCTAAGTGTTTTCTCCAAAACCAAACACCAAAATCCTCAACATTTCATACACCATAAAACCCATTCTTGAGATTTAGACATTTTTAGGGTTTTTGTGTTTTTGGTGTTGTGTTTGAAGACCTCTTCAAGTTCTTGATTCTCTCAGAACTCATCTCTAAGAGAAACTTAAGTTTCATTGTTGAAAATGAGTTTTTCTAAAAGAGAACATCACACGATTCGTTTTCATTATTCTCTTTTAGATCTGGTATTATAGATCCTTTCTGTTTCAATAAATTTTGAAATAGAAACTTCTAAGTCTCACGACATTTTCAGATCTAGTAAAGTTATTTGTGTTTTTAATTTTTATTTCATGTTTTATGAAATACGTGTGTACAAAAATAAAAGGAACACAAATAACTTATGTTAAAAGTTTTAAAGGTATAACCATAGATCTGAGAAAATAAGTTTTATGTTAAAATATATTGAATCAGTCTCTGCATGTTAAGTCTGAATCTGTTTTGACTAAGTAGTCTTCTAGTCTAGTTGGGATCTCAATTGGAGGTTTACAATTTCAAAAATATTTTTAAAATACAAATATTCTTTAAGACCTTGAATCATCTTCTGAGCAAGGTATCATTAAGATTTGTGGATAAATAAAAAGATCAAGAAGTTTTAGCTTGAAAAATCAGATTCAGAAATAACCTATTATTTTAGAACTGTTGTAATTTGTTAGGAAAGTTTGTATAAATTTTGAGAGGGTGAGTAGCATGTTTGCATGTAGAAGCACATCATAAACACTATCTCACACGAAGACTTAGAAACTGTGGTTCTGTATGAGAATCTTAGATTTTGAACTAGTTGCTGGAATCAGAATTCAAAGAGAACGAGATCAAGGAAAAAGCCAAAAAGCAGCAAGAAAAGATCAGTCCAATTCAGAATATCTTTGGAGTGGAGAATCTCAAATAGGTATATTTTGAACTTAGGTTAGGATCTTTGTGGTTTGCTTAAGTGTTGTAACTTGATTCTTTATTCTAGCGGATTTTTTGTTTTGTGCCGTAGAGGGCACCGTGGATGTTTACCTTGTTTAAGGGTTTTTCCATGTTAAAAATTCACGTGTCTATTTCTTTGAATGCTCTTAATTGTTGATGTGATTGAGACTGCATGGTAACGTTAGTAGATGTTTATTAAAGTTTAAAAAGAAAGATAATCAACTATCAAATTTAATCTATACATTTAGAAAGATTTTACAACACATCTTGTGTTTTTCGAAAATAGTTTTGCCCAAAAAGTTTATTCGGAGTTTACACAATTTATAACATTGGGTTATTAACCTTGTAAACAAGCTTTTAGTATTAAAGACTTTTTTCAACTGGTATGAGAGAGGGAACACCTTTTGTGATCCAAAAACTTAAGAAATTATTTTCGACACTTCTTTCTGGAAAAATTTCGGAATATGGAAGAAAAGTTTGAGAAGTTAGGTAACCTATCTAGACCACCACTCTTTGATGGAAACAAATTTTTGTACTGGGAAGTGTGAATGACTGCTTTCATTCAAGAACCCTGGGTGATGAAGTCTGGGAAATAATTGAAACAGTGTTTGAACATCCTACTAAACCTACTTCAGCCACTGATCCGATAAGAATTAAGAAACTTCTTAGTGAATTTACTAAGGAAGAGAAAAAAATATCTCTAGATAACAACAAAGGAAAGAATGCCATCTTTATGTCCAAAAATGAACATGAATTCAAAAGAATATCCATATGTTCTACTTCTAAAGAGGCATGGGACACATTAGTCATTGCTCATGAGGGTGATGAACGTGTCAAAGCTAGAAAAACTCAAATGCTCATTTAGCAATATAACACCCTGATTATGAATGACAATGAATCTTTTGATGATTTCAACATAAGGTTAACTGATATTTTTACAAAACTTCATGAAAATGCTATAACCTATAGTAAAAAGGAAACTGTTTCAAAGATTTCCATCTAAATTTGACAACAAGAGATATGCTATTGAAGAAGTGAATGACCCTAATATGACTCCTGAACTACTTAGCAGTAAAATGAGAACTATAGAATTATAACTAGACTTCAAAAAATAATTGACGAGACAGAATAACAAAGCCTTTAGTTCTAATGTTGTGTTTTCATCTAAATTGCCAGTGACTAAATTGAACATTATATATTTTGACACTGACTATCTTGAAAACTGTGATTTAGAAAACCTTGACAATGAAATAGCTCTTATAAGTAAGCATTTCAAAAAGATTTTGAAATTCAGAAATGTTGTAGCCTCTATACAAGGCAAATCAAATTATCAAGGTAATCAATCTCACAGACCTCATGAAAGAGACAATACCGAACACACTTATGGAAATAGGAGGAATTATGACCCCAACAGACCTAAACCTAACATAAAAGATGTTAAGTGTCACCGTTGTGGTAAACTAGGTTACTATGCTAGTAAATGTCCAACTAGTTTTAAGAATAATAACAAGGACAATATGTGTACGACATGGGACAACTCTAGTGATTCTGATGAGGATGAAACTGAGTCAACCCAGATAAATGAGTACTGCATGTCTTTCTTTGCTAAGATAATATATAATGATGATGCATACTTGCCTGCTCATGAACTTGATATGCCTTTTGATGTTGTGAATGATCTTGTTGATAATTCTGTTCCTATTACTGTGGAACGACTGTGTATGAGTCAAAGTGATAATGTTATTGATGAATTGAACGTGTGCGTGGGTAAAGAACCTATTAAAAACATAGTGGGAAATTAACACAATGCACATAGCGAGTCCGATGATGATATGCCTGATTTACAGGAGTTATACACTAAAACGGTTAAGAAGAGTGCTCGCCTAGAAAAAAATGATAAAAACCTTATGTGAGCGTATCGATTTGCTTAACCAAACCATTAGGAAGAACACTGCAGATTATACTACCCAATGTGTTGCTCATGAGACTAAGATTGAATACTATGCCTTGAAAATAAAAGATTTGACTCAGAAGAATCATGAATTTGAACAAAAATATAAGGCAACCCTTATTGAACTAGAAGAGTCAAAGAAAAAAGTTTCAAATGTGTTGAAAAAATGCCAACACTTTTAAACACAAACCAAAACTTATGAAAAAAAATCTACTAGAAGCAAATATGACTCTGAAGATAAGTCTGGCCCAGGTTTTGGAGAAATAGTGCACATAAGTATGACCAATGTTTCTCCTAAAAATGTTACTTTTATAAGACAAGGCCAAACTTGTCAAAATGTTCAAAAGGGTGAATCTAGTGTCAATGTCTCTCAAACAACACATAATCAGTACAATTAACAGTTGAAACCAAACAGTTAGACCAAATATGTTTGTCCTTCTGCCAGAGACCAAAGACAGAAACCTAAACCTAATGATGAATGGACCACTGTACCAAATAGATCCAAGCCAATTTTCAAAGACTTTAGCAAGAAAGTCAAGTCCTATACCTATCAGTACTATTCCTACTGTGATATTTTTTGCCATACTTTTGATGAGTGTTTCCAAAAAAGGTTGCACACTCCCACCTATCAAAACTTTAACTATTCTAGGGAATCAAGAAATACTTATATAATTCCTAGACAGGCCAGAAACAACTCTAAAAAGAAAAAGAAAAAGCGAGGGTCCAAGACTAAGAAAAAATCATTTAGAAAGACCCCTCAAACCTTTTCGAAATCAGAAGGCCACAAAAATTTTAAAACTAGGCTTATTTGTATTTGAAAATATGATTTAATACCCCAGCTCAAGTGCAACATTGTCATTTCTGCTTTAAAGGTACAGAACACTTCAACTGGATGGTATTTGGACTCCGTATGTTCTAAACATATGACCGGGGACAAAACCAAATGGAAAAACAAGACAAACTTTCTTGGAGGTAGTGTCATGTTTGGAGATGGTGTTTCATCTCAGATCATAGGTAAGGGAACATTGAGTGAGCAAGGGCTTCCTGAACTGAATGATGTTCTCTTAGTTAAAGGCCTTAAAGCCAATCTCTTAAGTATATCACAATTTTGTGACTCCAATCACTCAGTTACCTTTTTAAAAAATGATTGCAAAATTATTGAGGAAAAAGGTAATTGTATTTTGACAGGAAATAGAACCCCAGAAAACTGTTACACAGTAATCCCAAATTCCGAATCTTGTAATATTGCCAGAATAGAGGATTATAATCTTTGGCACAATAGATTGGGACACACAAATTATGATAACCTTAGAAGATTGAGTTCCCAAGAGATTGTTAGAGGTTTACCTAAAATTAAAAATTCTTTTACTCCTATATCTGGACCTTGTCAGGAAGGCAAAATAAGTAAATCCTCTCACAAGAAAGTTAAAGACGTCTTGACCACTAAGACCCTAGAACTTATCCACATGGACCTCATGGGTCCCTCAAGAACTGTTAGTTTCTGTGGAAACTCTTATATCCTAGTTATAATGGACGACTATATGAGATATACATGGGTAGCTTTTATGAAACAAAAATCAGATACCTTCAATGAATTCTTAAGAATCATCATGAAAATTGAGAATGAGAAGGATACCCAAGTGTGTCGAATTAGGAGTGATAGAGGTGGAGAGTTCAAGGACTCTGGTATTTCTGAGTATTATGTAGCTAATGGCTATAAACATGAGTTTAGCGCTCCCAAAACTCCGCAGCAAAATGGTATAGCTAAACGTAAGAATAAGACTTTACAAGAAATAGATAGGGTTATGTTACATGCTAAGAATCTCCCTAGATATTTTTGGGTAGAAGCTGTCCAAACCACGTGTCACATTATTAATCGTATCTATCTCAGAAAAAAATTACAAAGAAACATCTTATGAGTTATGGTTTCACAAAAAGCCAAACTTAAAATACTTTAAAACCTTTGGTAGTATCTGCTATATCTGCAAAGGTAGAGAGAACCTTTCAAAATTTGACACCATAGGAGAAAAAGGAATTTTTCTTGGCTATTCTCAAAATAGTAGGGCTTTTCGTGTTTTTAACTATCGAACCAAAACTATTATGGAATCAATTAATGTAATTGTAGATGACACGAGTGTTAGGAGTAGTACCTGTCAACAGTAACATTTGATGAGGACGAACCTATCTTATCCCCTGATCCTCAAGATGATATTGATTCACTGCCAACTGAGATTCATTCTATACCCACTCGGGTTTCTAAAGATCATCCCACTGAAACCATCGTAGGTAATCCTTTAGAACTAGTTTGAACTAGATCCCAAATTCGACAAGTGGCACAATTTTCTTGTTTTGTTTCTCTTGAGGAGCCTAAAAATTTTAATGATGCCCTTACTGACTCATTTTGGATAAATGTTATGAAAGAAGAGATAATCCAATTTAAGAGTCACGATGTTTGAAATCTAGTTCCTAGACCAAAAGATTCGAAGTTTATAGGCACAAGATGGATTTTTAAAACAAAACTGATGAACATGGGGAGGTCATTAGAAATAAAGCTAGGTTGGTTGCACAGGGATACTCCCAGATTGAAGGAATTGATTTCGACGAAATGTTTGCACCTGTTACTCGTCTAAAATCAGTTCGTCTCCTCGTTACAATTTCTTGTCATGTATAATTCAAATTATTTCAAATGGATGTTAAATCTGCTTTCTAAAATGGAATCTTATCTAAGGAAGTTTACGTAGAACAACCCAAAGGATTTGTTGATCCTGTACACCCCGACCACGTCTTTAGGCTTAAGAAAGCCTTAAATGGTTTGAAACAAGCTCCTTGAGCTTGGTATGAACGACTGTCTACTTTTTTAGTGTCTCATAATTTTGTCCGTGGCGAAAACGATCAAATATTATTTGTTAGAAAGGAAAATCAACATGTCCTAATCGCATAAGTATATGTGGACGATATTATTTTTGGTTGCACCTGTCCTAAATAAGTCGGGAACTTTTCTGATATCATGCATACCGAATTTCAGATGTCTCTAGTGGGAGAACTACAATATTTTTTTTATCTTTACAAGTAAATTAATGCAGTGATGGTCTTTTTACTTTCCAATCCAAGTATGCTGCAGATTTAATTAAAAAATTCGGCTTAGAAAATGCTAAAACGTCTAGAACCCCCATGAGTACTTCAAATAAACTTTCTAAGGATGATAATGGGAAAAGTGTTGATACCACTCTTTACAGAAGTATGATAGGGAGTTTGTTGTATCTTACCGTCTCAAACCGACATATCCTTCGCCGTGTGTATCTATGCTAGATATCAAAGTAACCCTAAAGAATCTCACTTATTAAGTGTGAAAAGGATTATTAAATATATTAAGGGGACTCTAAAATTTGATATTTGGTACAAAAATGATACGGCTAGTTCTATTGTAGGATACACCGATTCCAATTGGGTCGGTTGTTCTCACGATAGTAAGATTACTGCTGGTGATTGCTATTACATAGGCAATAATCTCATAGGTTGGTCATGTAAGAAACAAAACTGTATTTCGTTGTCTAGCACCGAATCTGAATATATGGCAGCGGGTAGTTGTTGTTCGCAATTACTATGGATTAGACAAATGCTTAGTGATTATGGTCTCACCAAAAAATATTTGAGAACGTGTGTGCTTGCGTTCAAATGAGCAACTTATATATTAAACACCTTTTAACCCAAACAAACCCTAAACATGCAACAATATGTGATTGAATAAGATGATAATCTAAGCAAGAATATTCAAACACATGCAATTGAGGAAAAATCCCCCAAAGGGGCAAAACCATTTATTTTCATTATAATATTGTAGGCTATACAATTTCGGATTACAATGAAAATACAAGTGACTAAGAATTACCCTCAGGTATCGGATTCTGTAGTCGGCAGCTGGAACTATCCCTTTCCAGTAGGGCTGCAATGAAGAAGAGAACGGCTTATCCACAAGGGTTTAACAGCAAAAAACTGTGTTCTTGGGTTACCAAAAAGATTCACAAATGATTGGCAATTGTGTGAATCAAAATACCTAGAGTCTAGATGCTCAATAGGTGAAGACTTAGGGCTTTCTGTACTCTGGAAATCGTGTGTATAAGTCTTAGAAAACCACTTCCCGTAGTGGTATTAAATAAGAAGTCTCGGGCCTTAAAAATCTGAACATGATCTGAACACGATCTGTTTGAGTTTATCCCAGGCGGATCGGTCCGGATCTGAGGCGGATCGGTCCGATTGACCGGATCGGTTCTTTTATTCTGAGGCGGATCGATCCGTTTGTGACCGAATCGGTTCGGTTGTTCCTGCTTTATCTGTTCGCTTGCGGTCCGGGGTATACTGGCCTTCTGACAGACAAGCGGATCGGTCCAGGTCTTTAGGCGGACCGGTCCGGTTAGCCGGATCGGTTCTTTTATTTTAGCAGATCGGTCCGGCTGTCAGACTATGATTCCTCTTCTTCTTTTGATATTCAGATCCGTTGAATCTTGAATCTTGAATTTCTTCAATGGTGTAACGGCGTGCAACATAATACATTGATAATGGACAAAAATGCCCTTACAAATCTCCCCCTATGTCTATGCCGGCACAACATAAAAACAAACATCCGAATTATCAAACAAATGAAAATGCCTATACAAATCTACCCTTCCATGAACCCAAAACTGGAAAGATACAATTGAATAGGACTACAACGTTTGCTCCTCAATTCTACACGAATCTCAATGCTTTTCTCATCAGGGTGTGCAATCCAATGATAATCCATGTAGTACCTACACACATGAGACAAAGCAAAAATACCAAGTGACATAACGAGTTTGAAATGAGATAAACATATATATATCAATTTATGAGCAAACTCAAATCTCCCCCCCATAATAAGATAATTCATTATCCCCCTTTTTATGATGTCCCCAAATAGACAAAATGAGAGAATTAAATCAAATAAGCAAGTGCGGGGTGTCACTAGGATAAAATCACACCATGAATGAACACAAAGCAACCAAGACGATGCTAGCGTAAATGAAGTGGTGTGATCAAATTCGATAGGAAAATCAATGCATACAAACATGACATATGTGCACGATGAATATTGGATATTCCTAGCGAATGAACTCAAATGCTTCCTTTGGTGTAAAATAATGACAATATAAGATATTGACTCAATCAAATCAACAAATCAAAGCTCAAAGTGATTTTCACACCAATAACGTCCAAAATGATTTTATGCTTTTTCAGGACATTCAAGGAAGTGCAAACCCGTTTAAAGATTCTCCAACCAAAACTCCCTCAGATATAATTTTGAATAGAGGCATTCTAAATTCTCAAACTTTAGAGAATTGATGGTGAAACCTAAGTGGCCCATATTTTGGCATGAATTACTTTTTATTGCCTTTAAATTTTTTTCGGGCTCTTTTAACCTCTTTGGACCTCGGATATTAAAATTCCTCCATTTTTTAGGTCCTTTTTAACGGTGGCTTTTGCGCAAAGGATAGATGGTTACCTTTTGCAGCCCCTCCCCGTTATACAAAAACACACAGTCTCACCAAAACGGTTTTTACATGCATTCCAATCTTGTCAAGTTTTATCGCATATAGTAAGTCGTATAGATAGAATTAAGATGGAAACACTCAAGCCAATATGAGATAGACAAGTGCAGTAAACAAATATAGCCGTGCATGTGTGCAATAAAGGATATAGGAGTCAAACATGTAGGAAGATATCACTGATTACATATCAAAGACTCCATACTAAGTAAAGCACATGGATGAAATGATGTAGCGTCTCAAATCTATATCAAACAGTCACATGGATATATGGAATGAAGTTCTGACTTGGCTATCTTAAATGCTCATCCATAGAAGAAGCAAAAACAGAAATCTTTTTGCATTTTTTTTTTCAAAAATTTTATCAAAATAAAATCTTTTTGTGCTTTTCTTAAAATTTTTCTTAAAGGAAAATCTTTTTGTATTTTTGATTTAAGGAAATAAAAAATGAACAAAAATAAAACAAACTAATGGTACATGCTAGCAATAGGCAAAAGAAATAGCATGAAAATTAACCTATGCTAGCAACCAAGACAAGATCTCAACCGGGAGTATCGGTGGAGTTTTCCAAAGATGGTGACATCTTTTGAACACACTCCACTAGATCATGTGTTGTCTTGATAAAAAACTTCACTTGCTCGCGAATATGCACAAACTCTCTATCATAATGTGCAGGTAAAATGTCATGAATGGGTGTATGTGAATGAATGTGTGAAGTGGCATGATATGGCACAAAACCCAACTTAGAACAAAACTCCCTAAGATGTCCTCGCTTCTTGCAGTGGGAGCAAACATACACCGGTCTAGGAAGTAATTTTTCAACAATTTTGGGATGAACATTCCTAGACGGTCTCACATGGGACTCACTCACCAAGGTGGATATAGGCTCAGGTGCATTAAAAGTAGAGAATGTACCGTCATTAACTTTTCCAACATCATTCAAACCGGGATAGAGAACCATCTTATAAACCTTCTCAGATGCATTCTCTAATGTAACTTGGACCTCTCGTGCTTGTTTGAGATCATCCTCGAGATGGGATACACGTGTCGTCAGACTAGACACCGTGTTGGTCAAGTCACCTTTTTCCCTTTTTAACTCATCATTCTCTCCCTTTAACTCACGAATTCGAAGACCTAGGATCCTATTTGACCTTTTTATTTCCATGGTCTCGATAAACAACTTTCTAAAAGCTTTTTGGATCACACTTTCATCACCAACCTCATCCTCACTATCACTTAGAGAGGTGGGCAGTGCATCTTTCTTACGCTCTCTCCTAAGTTTAGTGGGACACTCAAATTTCTTGTGCCCTATCCCATTGCACTCAAAACATCTTATCTTCTCAAGTTATTTCTTTCTTTCTTCACAACTCTCTCTTTCTCCAAACAATCTTAAATCTCTCTCTAAAGCGGTGATCCTAAGAGCTAACTCTTTATAACGCTTCTTGGTTTCAAAAAACTCAGAATCTAACTCGGCATAAGCGCGTGGAAGATCACACTCGCTCTCACTTGCCTCATCCTCCCCCTCACTCTCATCGCTCTCACTGTCGAGGTGTCCCTGTGACATAGCATCCTCATCGTCGTGAGAAGCATTGGAGGTACTCACATGACTTGCCATGAGTGCGGTGATGTTATTCTCATGCAGTGACTCAACTCCACAGTCCACCGACTCAACCTCACTGTCGTCACTAAGGGTAGCATTTAGGACAACTTTCCCTTTCTCTCTATTCAGACGAGTGGCACACTCAAAGGCTCTATGACCCTTACCGTCGCATTCAAAGCATCTCTCACTGTCTGTCTTAGGAGGATCTTTAAAATCTTTTTCATTATTTTTCTCAAAATTCCTTTTATCATTGAAAATTCCACTTTTCTTGAATTTGAGAATTCTTTTGAATTTTTTTGCAAACAGGGCCAAGTCATCTAGTCCAAATCACACTCAGAATCGGACTCAAAAATTTTTTCTATCTTTTTCTTAAAATGAGTCTTTAAAGCAATGCCATTATCCTTATCCTTAATGGTTTTGGGAAACATGTCAATCTCATAGGTCTGAAGATCTCCTACAAGTTCTTCAAACTTAAGTGATTTCAAATTTCCCAAGGAGTTCAAAACAGTGACTTTAGGAATAAAGCGTTTTGGGAGAGATCTCAAAATCTTTTTAACAACGCGCGTGTTATCAATCACTTCACCCAAATTAAAACTTGTGTTAACGATGTCTGACAAACGAGCATAAAAATTATCAAAGCATTCAGACTCGGATATGGTAATAGTCTCAAATTGGGTGGCCAAATTTTGTAACTTAGATTCTTTCACAGCATTAGTTCCTTTATGGGTGAGTTGTAAAACATCCCATGCCTCTTTTGACGTGGTGCACGTCATTATGCGTTTGAACTCATCAGGTGTGACAGACCCAGAAATAGCACTTAGACCCTTAGAATTAAAAGATGCCCATTTAAATTCTTCATCAGTCCAAGAAGTGTCAGGTTTCAAATTGATCACATTATCAACAGTCACGGAGGGAGGTGTCCACCCTCTTTCAACTAAAATCCAAACCCTTTAATCTATGGCTTTTAAAGCCGACCTCATTCGGGCTTTCCAATAGGCATAATTTGTCCCGTCAAAAACAGGCATTTTATTATATAACTTCTCCATTTGAACACGCACTTTTTCAAAAATCAATTTTTTCAGAAAATTGATATCTTTAGAAAAATTTTGCGGAAAATAGGAATACGCGATAGATTAGCGTAACCTGCTCTGATACCAATTTGATAACGTGTGTGCTTGCGTTCAAATGAGCAACTTATATATTAAACACCTTTTAACCCAAACAAACCCTAAACATGCAACAGTATGTGATTGAATAAGATGATAATATAAGCAAGAATATTCAAACACATGCAATTGAGGAAAAATCCCCCAAAGGGGCAAAACCATTTATTTTCATTATAATATTGTAGGCTATACAATTTCGGATTATAATGAAAATACAAGTGGCTAAGAATTACCCTCAGGTATCGGATTCTATAGTCGACAGTTGGAACTATCCCTTTCCAGTAGGGCTGCAATGAAGAAGAGAACGGCTTATCCACAAGGGTTGAACAGCAAAAAACTGCGTTCTTGGGTTACCAAAAAGATTCACAAATGATTGGCAATTGTGTGAATCAAAATACCTAGAGTCCAGATGCTCAATATGTGAAAACTTAGGGCTTTCTGTACTCTGGAAATTGTGTGTATAAGTCTTAGAAAACCACTTCCCGTAGTGGGATTAAATAAGAAGTCTCGGGCCTTAAAAATCTGAACATGATCTGAACACGATCTGTTTGAGTTTATCCCAGGCGGACCGGTCCAGATCTAAGGTGGATCGGTCCGATTGACCGGATCGATTCTTTTATTCTGAGGCGGATCGGTCCGATTGTGACCGGATCGGTTCGGCTGTTCCTGCTTCATCGGTTCGCTTGCGGTCCGGGGTATACTGGCCTTCTGACAGACAAGCGGATCGGTACGGGTCTTTAGGCGGACCGGTCCGATTAGCCGGATCGATTCTTTTATTTCAGCAGATCGGTCTGGCTATCAGACTATGATTCCTCTTCTTCTTTTGATATTCGGATCCGTTGAATCTTGATTCTTGAATTTCTTCAACGGTGTAACGACGTGCGACATAATACATTGATAATGGGCAAAAATGTCCTTACAATAATTAACCATGTTTTGTGATAACCAAAGTGCCATTAATATTTTCAAAAATCAGGTACTGCACTCACGAACTAAGCATATTAAGATTAAACATCAATTAATCCCTGACCTTGTCGAATCCAAAGATCTCATTATTAAATACATGAACACTCAAAAACAGCTCGCAAATCTTCTTACAAAACCTTTAGATAACATTCGATTTGAGTATTTGTGCACAACTATAGGCATGATAAATCTCAATTAATATCTATTTTTTGTGATTTATACCCCTTATATATTTGAGAAAAATTGGGGGAGAAGATCTTAAGTATTGCTCAGAGATTTTTCTATATATTCCTGATTCTAACTCAACTATTATGCCATTCAAGTCTTTACTTTGTCATAGGCATTTCAGACCCATTATATAGGTTGTTACTACTAGGTAGGGTATTGGTCTATATATAATTGAGTAATGTATTTTTTCACCTTATTTTTAGCTCTAGGGTGGGAATGGTTAGTTAGCACTTTTGTATAGGATATCTAGGATTATTCAATTTTCACCCATGAGTTCTGAATACTCAAGGGAATTTTGTCTCTAACATCCAAAGGGGGAGATTGAGAACACACTATATATTGACTTACTTGAGTCTACATATATAGGAGTTCCAACTAGTTTGGATATCTAGACAAAATAGGTTAGATTTTTATGAGAATTACGTCTCCTCAAAGGTTCAAGAACTTTGAAGAAATCCAGTTCAAGAGAATCTTCAAGATCAACATAAAGGGAAGTTATTTCTAACCTTAAAACCACAAATAGGACACTTTCACTTCATCATACATATTACCTATTTTCATTAATGGTTTTTCACCACTTTAAGCCTTTTTAAAATCAATTTAATTCAGTTCAAATCATTTTATATAATTTTAAATGATTTTCAAATGATTTTTTTTAATTAATTAAAACTTGTTTTTAAAAGTGATGTGGGTAAAATTTAAGTTTCAGAAAGTTATTTTCATTGCTCATTGTTTGCATGGGTAGACTACAAAAGCACTAGAGAATTCAAGGTGTGCTTTGTAATTATTTTCAAACACACATTTTGCCTTTATCTGGTTCGTACATGTGTTGGTAGCCTATTGATTGGATTTGTGCTTTCTCGTAGACTCAGTCTGTACAACATATCCCAACCCTTGGATCAACCTTATTAACGTACTCATGTATTGAGAGTTAATCCTCGTGAACCCAGTTTAGACTAATAACCAAACGTTTAACCCACCGCTTGTGATGAACCGTTGGATTTAAGTCAATTAGTCGAGATTCAATCATAGCCATTGGATTGTGTTCAATGTTCTGGATCCTTCTTCGATTAGTATAAAAAGGACCCAAACCTCAGCATTTTGAGACTTTTGCCATTTCGTAAAATCTGAGAGAAAAGAGAGAGTAGAGAGAGAAGGGAAAAGAGAGGGAAAGAAAATAGAGAGATTAGAAAGAGGAAACCCTAGTTTCTTCGTAGTTTAACCTTTGAGTGTTTTCTCCCAAACCAAACCATAAAATCCTCAATGTTTCATACACCAGAAAACCCATTCTTGAGACTTAGACATTTTTAGGGTTTCTGTGTTTTTTATGTTGTTTTTGAAGACCTCTTCAAGTTCTTGATTCTCTCAGAACTCATCTCTAAGAGAAACTTAAGTTTCATTGTTGAAACTGAGTTTTTCTAAAAGAGAACATCACCCGATTTGTTTTCATTATTCTCTTTTTAGATCTGGTATTATAGATCCTTTCTGTTTTAATAAATTTTAAAATAAAAACTTCTAAGTCTCAAGGCATTTTCAGATTTAGTAAAGTTGTTTGAGTTTTTTTATTTTGATTTCATGTTTTATGAAATACGTGTGTACAAAAATAAAAGGAACACAAAGAACTTCTATTAAAAGTTTTAAAGGTAAAACCCTAGATATGATAAATGAAGTTTTAAGTCAAAATATGTTGAATCAGTCTCTACATGTGAAGTCTGAATCTGTTTTGACTAAGTATACTTCTAGTCTAGATTGGATCTCAGTTGGAGGTTCACAATTTCAAAAATATTTTCAAAATACAGATTTTGTTTAAGAACCCGAACTGTCTTCTGAGGAAGGTATCCTTGAGATCTGTGGATAAATAAAAAGATCAAGAAGTATTGGCTTGAAAAATTAGATTCAGAAATAACCTAACATTTTAGAACTACTATAATTTGTTAGGAAAGTTTGTATATATTTTGAGAGGGTGAGTAGCATGTTTGCATGTAGTATAACATCACAAACACTATCTGACACGAACACTTAGACACTGTGGTTATATCTGAGAATCTTAGATTTTGAACGAGTTGCTGGAATCAGAATTCAAAAAGAAGGAGATCAAGGAAAAGCCAAAGAAGCAACAAGAAAAGATCAGTCTAATTTAGAATACCTTTGGAGTGGAGAATATCAAGTAGGTTTATTCTGAGCTTAGGTCAGGATCTTTGTGGTTTGATTAAGTGTTGTATCTTGATTCTTTATTCTAGTGGATTTTTTATTTTGTGCCGTAGAGGGCTCCGTGGATGTTTCCCTTGTTTAAGTGTTTTACCATGTTAAAAATTCATGTGTCTATTTCTTTGAATGTTCTTAACTGTTGTTGTGATTAGGACTCAGTGTTAACGTTAGTATATGTTTATTAAAGTTTAAAAAGAAAGGTAATCAACTATCAAATTTAATCCATACATTCAGAAAGCTTTTACAACACATCTTGTGTTTTTCGAAAAGAGTTTTGCCCAAAAAGTTTATTCGGAGTTTACATAATTTATAACATTCAGTTATTAACCTTGTAAACAAGCTTGTAGTATTAAAGCCTTTCTTCAACGTCTTATCAACTCACCCTTTCTTAAATCCGCATGCTAGGAGATAGGAAGTAAACATCTCGTACCAAGCATGGGGTGCTTGATTTAAACCATACAGGGCTTTTCTCAAATAATAGACATATTCAGGGTGCTTTGGCTCTTCAAACCCCTTTGGTTGTTCCACATAAACCTCCTCCTGTAGAATTCCATTCATAAAGGCACTCTTAGCATCCATCCGATATAATTTAAAGCGCAAATGACATGCGATAGCTAGTAGCAAACGAACGGACTCAACCCTCGTAATAGGAACAAATGTCTCGTTAAAGTCTACAACATCTACCTGTGTGTAGCCCTGAGCGACCTACCTAGCCTTGTCTTGGATAAAGGTACCATTCTCATCCATCTTATTCTTATAAATCCACTTGGTCCCAATCACATTCTTCTCACTAGGTCAGAGGAAAAGTTCTCAGACATCATTCTTTCAAAACTGAAGTAACTCATCCTTCATAGTGAATATCCAATGTTCATTTTTGAGTGCTTCTTTGACGTTCGTGGGCTCGACTTTAGACGTGTAGCATAGAAACCTAACCATGCTCTCTAGCTGAGCATGAGTCTTGACTACTAAAGTGGGATCTCCTAGAATGGGGAAAGGGTTATGACTCTTGCGAACCAAGCAGGTGTGTCCCCTAAGTCAGGAGTAGGGTTTACCCTGAGTGTGTGAGGGAAAATGGGATCAACCGCTGAAAGTACGTCATCTTCACACAAAAGGCTAGAATCAATAAATGTCGGTAGTTCATCATTTTTCACATTGACATTTATTGACTCCATAAGTTAAAAACCCGGTATGCTCTACTCGTCGATGAATAGTCTAATAATATTCCTTTATCGCTCCGAGAGTCAAACTTTCCAAATTGTTCTCTATCCCTTAGGATGTAGCATTTGCTCCTATAAACACGAATATATGAAAGGTTGGGCCTTTTTCTAGTCCACATTTCATAACGCGTCTGAAGTGCGTATGGACGAAGATAGACCATATTCACCATGTGGCACACAGTAGATACCGCCTCTGCTTAAAATTTCCTAGAAATTCAATGACCTAGAAGCATAGATTTAGCCACCTCCTAAATCGTCTGATTATTCCTCTAAATAATCCCATTTTACTGAGGAGTCTTCACATCCAAAAATTCATGTTTGATCCCGAGGCTATCACAGTAAAAATCCACCTTTGCTTCCTTAAATTCAGTATTGTTGTCTCTATGCATTCTATTAATAGTGATACCGTCTTGATTTTGTAGAACACGACACTTGGTCGTAGGCAACTCCATAGCATATTTCTCTCAAAAAACCTACTATGTAATAACGATATAAATCATCTACCATTTCGAGGATATACCTCTTACCATCCGAACTCTTAATACGAGTAGTACCCATAAAATCCATGTGAATCAACTCAAGCACTCGTGAAGTGATAATGGAATTCAACTTCCTGTGGGGGCTATGGTGTAAGGACACAAATTTCCAATTGAGTCCTTTGTAGTTTTGGCTCAATTCCGAACAAAAACATTTAAGTCATAGTATATGTTAATTGATCCTATGTCAAGCCTATGGCGAGTTTGTTGAAGACGTAGCGGCCAAGAGTATAAAGCCTCATCAAAATGACGAGTTTAAGTGCCTCGTTTCTACGTCATCAATAGTGGTTCCACGCTCCCAAGGTATAAATACATTGCATATATATATAGGAGCTTGGAACATTTTTATAATGGATGTAGGTTTAATTAAAACTGTTGTTTATTTTCAAAAAGATTTAATTAAAACTTTAAATAAATTTTATAAAGTTTCTGGGCTAAAAATAGAAATTTTCAAACTTTCTGGAAGTTCGTTCAAAGTGTCGTTCGAACGAGTTTGTCATTCGAACCACTTTGTCGTTCGAACGAGTTTGCCAACGAGTTCCCATATTGGCCACTGGAACTTCGTTCGAAATGCCATTCAAACGAGATTTCCAATGAGATTTATAAGGAGTTCACACTGGAACTTCGTTAAAAGCCTCGTTCGAATGAGATTTCGTTCAAACAAAAATGTCGTTCGAACGAGATTTGGCGGGAATAATTATTTGGCAGTTTTCCCCTCTTTCCCACTACTATTTTCCCCTAACTTTTACCTGATTAATAAAGTGCAAAAACCATATTTTTCTAATTAACTTTTTCATACACATCTATATCCAAGAGAGAGTTTGATATCAAAAGAAAGAGAGAAAAAGTTCATGTTTTAAAGTGTTTATTTTCCAAAGAAAAATTCATTTTACACTTTAGGTTTCACCCATATTGTTTTACCAAGCTTCCATATATATATACATTGCTTGGAGTTTTGGCACCGGTTTTTCATCTCTACCGTTTGAAGAGACGTTTGGGTTTGCTTCCAAATCCCATAAAGCAGAAGAGCTTGTTTTCCTGCGTCATTCTCACATGGTGAAAGGCACCATGTGTGGTTGACGGTCTGCCTATGTCTCATTGGTGATTCAAAGATTTCGGTGGAGCTCCGGGGTTGTCTACTAGGCGGAGGTGTTTACAAGAAGAAGCGTCGGGGCTTGAGAGGGATCGAGTCGAGTGTTATAAGTCTTACTGTCTTGTAATTGTAATTCCATACTTAGTGGACTTAAGGCTAGGGCCCTCCGAGGTTTTTTTCCGTTGTGGGTTCTTCCTGGTACATCGCGGCGTAGTGGTTTCATTGTGTATTTTATCTTGTTATACTCACCTAGAACGCATGCTTAGGTAATTCAAGATAAAATTTGGTTTTAATCACTACATATTTAATTTGGTGCTAAATTAATTTTTGGGTAATGTTTAGTTAATTTAATTCAAGTCATTTAATTTAATTTGATAAAATTGATTTGGCCTAATTTGGTAAAATTGAGAAATATGACTTAGGCAAATTTTCTAGGACTTGGGTTGGATTAATTGTGTTTAAGTGAAATTAACATCTGTGTGTGTTTTAATCTAATTTCACTTGGTGTAAATTTAATTTGAGAAAAATTAAATTTTGTTAAGTTGTTTTAATTTGAACCATCACCCTACGCTTCCGCATAATTAAAGGGGAAATTATCTACTTTTGAAGTAAAAGAATTTTTTATTTAAAATTGGGGGCCTCCTATGTTTCAAATTGGTATCAGAGGCAAAGCGATAAATTATTTCATTAAGATCCTTTAAATAATTTTTGGCTAAAATATAATTTTTCCCATTCTCAAAATTTCCTATTTTCGATGGTTCTAAATACGCGTACTGGAAAGCGCGTATGAAATCGGCACTAAAATCTATCGATGAGAGGGTTTGGTTATCGGTAGTTAACGGGTGGTTTCCACCAACTCATTTAGTAGATAATGAACGTGTTCCCAAATCGGCCGATAGATGGAGTGAGAATGAGTTTAAACTTTCAAATTTTAATTCCCGTGGTTTAAATGTCTTGTTTACACTGTCACACCGGGTGAATTCCGACGCATTATGACGTGTGAGATCGCTAAAGAAAATTAGGATATTTTACAACTCACTCATGAAGGTACAAGTGTCGTTAAAGCTTCGAAACTCCAAAACCTCATCACTCAATTTGAAACTATCAAAATGAATGAAAAATAAACTTTTGATGAATTTTATGCTAGACTTTCCGATATTGTTAATTCATCATCTAACTTAGGAGATAAAATACCCAACAACCGAGTAGTAAAGAAAGTTTTAAGGTCCCTACCCGATAGATTTATTCCTAAAGTGACCGTTTTAAATTTTTTAACAACTTTAGCCTCTACGAAATTAGAAGAGCTCGTAGGTGATTAAAAAACCTATGAACTAGACATGTTTCCCTCTAAAACTGATTTTTTTTTAAAAAGGGCATTGCTTTAAAAGCCCGAAAAGAGGATAAACAAGTAGTAGAGAGCGAGAGTGATAGTGACTCGGAAGATATGACCTTGTTTGCTAGGAAATTTCGAAAGTTTCTCAAAATTAACAAAGATAAATTTAAAAATAACTTTAAGAAATTTGAAACTTCTAAGCATGACAAAGCCGAGAGGATCCCTAAAACTATTAATGAAAATTTAAATAGGGACGAGTCAAATAGGTGTTTTGGTTGTGAGGGTTATGGCCATAGGGCTTCTGAGTGCCCCACTAAACTAAGGAGAGAGGGTAAGCGACCCATTTCATATAATGCGACCCTTAGTGATAGTGATAAGGAAGAGGGACCCGATTCCCCCACTAAGCCCAAATTTGTGGCTTTTATGGCTAGTCATGTGAGTGATAGTGAAATGTCATCTATGGATGAAACTTTAACACATGACACTTCCAAGGTCATAGTTTATGATTCCCTTATTTTTTATGGTAGTGAGAGTGGAGAAGAAAGAAAGAGTGAAAATGAAGAATAGGTTAATGTGAGTGAACTTCAAAATGCTTTTCGAGAATTATATGAAGAATCAATTAAATTAAAAAGAGCTAATTTGAAGTTAGAAGAAAATTTAAGAGAGCGTGTCAAGGTCATTGATGATAGTGTGTTGGTAGAAGACCTTAGGATACGTGAGAGGACTCTTCGAGAGAAGCTAGAATATGTAGAGGCGAGAGAGATAGCCTTAGGGGTTTAATGGAATCCTTGAAAAAAGATCTTCTCGAGTTTGAAGAGAGAAATGTTTTGTTAAAGTCTAAAATTTTAGAACTAGAAGATAAATTAAAAGACTCTACTAAAGTCAATTTTGATTTGGAGTGTAGGTCTGAAAAACTTGATAAAATATTAGGCACGGTCCAAATAAAAAATGACACTTGTGGTTTAGGCTTCGATAATTGTAATGAATCTACTCAAAAAGCCAAAACCAACATTTTAGGAAAATCACCTAGGAATGACCTTAGAGATCACTTCTCAGGTAAATTTTTTTGTCGTGAGTTCAAATGTTCACATTGTGGTCGAAAAGGTCATCTTAGGAAATTTTGTTTTGATCTTAAACAAGTTTATAGAAAATCCCAATGTAAGGCAACCAAGGTATCCAAGATTCCTACACCCCGAGATAGTCATTCATCATTAGTTTGGGTTAGCAGATCCGACTTGATAGCTTTACAAGATAGGGTATTTGATTCTCATTTTCTTTCACATTCTTCCTCCCTTGCAAAACCTAAAGGTTGAATGTGTTAGTTTTGTTTGCATACTTTAGCTATTGTACTTCATGCTATATTCTCATGCTAAATGTATACTTATTTAATCATTTTCTAGTCTATGCTCCATGCTTAATCACATGCTATAGAATTATGATTTTTGTTTATCTTTTGTATTTTATTTCCTTCATTTTGTTTGCATTAAATGAAAAATACAAAAAGATTTTTGGTTTATCATATGTGTTTTACTTGTTTAGTAATTTAAGATTAATGAAAAATACAAATGATTTTTTTTTGTCTTTTGAGTATATATTTTTATTTTTGGTTAAAAATTTCAAAAACTCAAAAAGATTTTTATTTTGTGTGTATTTTAGTTTGACACACTTTATGTGGCATATACTTGTGTTTGAATCCCATCTTTTACGCTCCAATGTGGCTAGAACTTTTGGTTTAGATTGTCAATCCTTATTATGTTCTTTACCATGTTTACATGGAGTAGTTGGATTTTGAGTTAATATAATGGATTCTATTTTTATATGCCTCTATTAACACATGCACGAGCTCTTTTCAAATTTTAACTTCATATGTGTATTTGAGCTTTGTGAGGTGTTCTCCTACCAATCTTGTCATCTACATATTTGTGACCTAGGAGGACTAGTGCATGTCAAAATCCGTTGCACGTGAGATTTTTGTGAGATATAAAAATTAATAAATATAAATGTGCACGGGGAAGGTCTCCTAAAGGATTTCTTGTCCTTTGCGAATAGTAAACCACCATTTGTTTGGACCTAAAAGAAATACGTGGTCCAAAGGCCTAAAAGAAAATATGGCATTAAAAAGAAAAATATTTGCCAAGGCCTATGTTTGATTGATATATTCATTCAAAATTAATATAAATGCTTATTGAGGGAGATTGGATGGTATATCAGCGATTTGCACAATGTCCATTTATCCTAGTTGAGTTTTCAATGTCATGACTCTATTGGTTTGTAGAATCATCAACATGTTAGGCTTATATGCATTGTGTATATTTGTTCATTGAGTTCAATCTGTATTGCCACATGAGGTTATATTCAAATGTGATGAAGTTTGCAATCAATTGAGAACTCCGTGAACATGTTTTAAGTGATTGGGTCTAAATTTTCTTGTTACTAGTTCACACCCTAACACTTCCGTTTCCATATGACACATTTTTGCCATATGAATGTGAAGAGCTTATCTTGTTTTGTGTCATTTTGGTGTTTATATCTATATCTGTGTACTTATTCTTATTTTGAATCTATTGTGTATACATATATATGATATTTTATTTGGCTTTGCCTTGCTTTCTAGTCCATATATGCTTTAATTCATAATTGGTATCCATCTTGTTGCATTCTTTGTTGATATCACTTGCTTAATACTCTATGTATCATATTGGTATCATTTTCTTGCATCTTAGTTGGTATCCATAATTACTTGTTGGATTAGTTATTTTATTGTTTCCCATATGCTTTCATGTTCTTATCACTTTATGCCTCATGTTTAAATTAGTTTTATCCTTTGTCTATTCCTAAACAAAAAGGGGGAGAATGATAGGGTTTTTTATCATATCTTAGTTGAGGGTGATTTATCTTAGGGGGAGACATCTTTCTAAGTTGGTCATAGTTGATAAAGGGAGATAATTAATTTAGGGGGAGTACTTACTTTACTTGCATAAATATTTGGATTTGATATTCCCTATGCATGTAATATGTTTGCTTAAGTGTGCAGGAATTATATTATAAGTGGCAAATTTCACCGACAAAGATTGTGATTCTTGGGTTGTTTAAGTCAAGCATTGTAATTTTATTTTGGGTGGGACATTTTGTGTCAGTCTAATAGAGCTTGACATCCCTTTAGGATTTTTGGTTTGGTTTTTGTCCCGGAATAGCCAAAGGGGGAGATTTGTAAGGACACAAATTTGCAATTGAGTTCTTCGTAGTTTTGGATCAATTCCGGACAAAAATGTTTGAGTCATAGGATAGAGTTAATTGATCCTATGTCAAGCCTATGACGAGTTTGTTGAAGATGTAGCGGCCAAGAGTATAAAGTCTCATCAAAATGCTGAGTTTAAGTGCCTCATTTCTACGTCATCAATAGTGGTTCCATGCTCCCAAGGTATGAATGCATTGCATATATATATAGGAGCTTGGAACGTTTTTATAATGGGTGTAGGTTTAATTAAAACTGTTGTTTATTTTCAAAAAGATTTAATTAAAACTTTAAATAAAGTTTATAAAGTTTCTGGGCTAAAAATAGAAATTTTCAAACCTTTTGGAAGTTCGTTCGAAGTGTCGTTCGGACGAATTTGTCGTTCGAACCACATTATCGTTCGAACAAGTTTGCCAATGAGTTCCCATATTGGCCACTGGAACTTCGTTCGAAATGTCGTTCGAATGAGATGGTTGTTCGAACGAGATTTTCAACGAGATTTCTAATGAGTTCACACTGGAACTTCGTTAGAAGCCTCGTTCGAACGAGATTTCGTTCGAACGAAAATGTCGTTAGAACGAGATTTGGTGGGAATAGTTATTTGGCTGTTTTTCCCTCTTTCCCACTAGAATTTTCCCACTAACTTTTACCTAATTAATAAAGTGCGGAATCTATCTTTTTCTAATCAACTTTTTCATACACATCTATCTCCAAGAGAGAGTTTGAGAGCAAAAGAAAAAGAGAAAAAGTTCATGTTTAAAAGTGTTTATTTTTCAAAGAAAAATTCATTTTACACTTTAGGTTTCACCCATATTGTTTTACCAAGCTTCCATATATATATATATATATACATTGCTTGGAGTTTTGGCATTGGTTTTTCATCTCTACCGTTTGAAGAGACGTTTGGGTTTGCTTCTAAATCCCATAAAGAAGAAGATCTTATTTTGCTGCGGCATTCTCACATGGTGAAAGGCACCATGTGTGGTTGACGGTGTGCCTATGTCTTATTGGTGGAGCTCCGGGGTTGTCTACTAGGCGGAGGTGTTTACAATAAGAAGCGTCGGGACTTGAGAGGGATCCAGTCGAGTGTTGTAAGTCTTACTGTCTTGTAATTGTAATTCCATACTTAGTGGACTTAAGGCTAGGGTCGTCCGAGGTTTTTTCTCGTTGTGGGTTTTTCCTCGTACATTGCGGCGTAGTGGTTTTATTGTGTATTTTATCTTGTTATGCTCACCTAGAACGCATGCTTAGGTAATTCAAGATAAAATTTGATTTTAATCACTACATGTTTAATTTGGTGCTAAATTAATTTTTGAGTAATGTTTAGTTAATTTAATTCAAGTCGTTTAATTTAATTTGATAAAATTAGTTTGGCCTAATTTGGTAAAATTGAGAAATATGACTTAGGCAAATTTTCTAGGACTTGGGTTGGATTAATTGTGTTTAAGTGAAATTAACATAAGTGTGTGTTTTAATCTAATTTCACTTGGTGTAAATTTAATTTGAGAAAAATTAAATTTTGTTAAGTTGTTTTAATTTGAACCATCATCCTACGCTTTCGCATAATTAAAAGAGAAATTATCTACTTTTGAAGTAAAAGAATTTTTTATTTAAAATTGGGGGCCACCTACGTTTCATACGGACTTGATTTTCCCAACTGATAGGGTCCACAAACCATGGAAGTTGTCTTTCCATATGACGACAAGCCACGTACTAGGTCCTTTTTAGCTAAGCGCTCCAAATCTCTAAAATTCACGTGACCTGGATGTTGATGCCACAGATCCATAGGAGTGATCGTGGCACTGTTGCAGACAAATGAGCACTTGTGCAAAATCCCATAACAATTATCTTCAGTACTCACCCCTTGCAATAGAAGTTTATCGGTTTGATCACAGACATTACACTCCTTCCAATCAAACTTTACTACAAAGTTAGCGTCGCACAATTGGTTAATGCTGAGAAGGTTCTCTTTTAAATCTTTGACGTACAAAACATTCTCTAGCTTAGGAAATCATGGTATCTCTACCGTTACTCGTCCTACTATGATAGACATACTCCCATCTCCAAAAGTGACTTTACCTTCCTTACGATCCTCTAGGTAGGTAAAAAATGAGACGTCAGTTGTCAAGTGCCTGGAGCACCCACTATCAAAATACCAATGTGAGATATTATGTGTTTTATAAGAAATATGAACAATAAGATATTATATGTCATGCTTAGGTACTTAAGAAGTGGTAACCTTATGTTTTCCTTTGTCACTGTTGGTTCTAGCTGGGATGTTGGAAGTATCCACTAACGGCAAAGACATTCATTGAAACTCTTCCATTAAACTTTGAGATGTGGCGACTATAAACTTAACCTGCTTTCTGAGAATAGTAAGATCTCTAGTGGTACGTGGTTGAGCAAATATACATCGTGTTCAACCAAAACTATAATAAAACTCCCTAAGGTGGACTTTTCTCTTGAAGTAGGTACAAAAGTACACAGTCTTTGGCCGAATTTGGTTTTCTTTTATTGGTTGAACTCTTCTTTGGGGTTTTGGTTGATGTCCATATGGATTCATTATAAACTCAGGAATTGGTTCATGTGTCATATAAGACGTGAAAACATCGTCAAAAAAAATTCCCTGCCTTTCATCAAACCTTAAAGTAGGGGCAAGGAACATCTATCCAGATCTATCCTCTATCTTTACCTTGACCTCCTGGGCTCTGTCAAGATCATGAGTGAGTTGGGAAAAGAGGGACTTAATCTTCTTTTGAGACGCCACGGATGTAAGGAGCTCACTCGTAAGAATATCCACTTGCTTAGTCAATTCCCCTTTTTCTCTCTTAAAACTACTCTCTCTCTTTCTCAAAATATTCTCTCGATCTCTTCAAACTGACTTTCTCTCTCTACACAAACTCTTTCTCTCTTAACATAAACTCTCTCTCTCTCTTTCAAGGCAGTGCTAATGGAGGACTCTCTCTCTCTCTCTCTTTCTTGTCTCTACTAAATCTTTTTCTAAGGCGATGATTCCAAGAGCTAACGTGTTGTTACACTTTTTAGTTTTAAATGGATCATCATACAAATCGACGTAGGTGCATCGTAGGTCACTCTCGCTCTCACTTGCAGTAGCATCCCCCTCACTCACATCATTTTCACTGTCGAGATGTCCCTGTGAAGAATCTTCCTCATCGTCTTGAGGTGCACTATATGTATTTACATGACTGGCCATGAATGCAGTGAAGTTACATTCATGCGGTGACTGTCTCCAGAATCCACCAACCTCACTGTCGGCACTAATGGAGGCATTTAAAGTAACTTTACCTTTGCCTTGACGTTTCAACCTAGTTGGGCACTCAAAAGCTTTATTACCTCCATCGCCACACTCATAACATCTTTCTTCGTCTCTTTTAGGCGTATCCTTTTTATCTTTATCATTTTTCTTTCCAGATTTATTTTTCTCAAAATTCTTTGTCTTTATAATTGCCATTATTTTTCAATTTGAGAAATTTCTTGAATTTTTTTGCAAACAATGCCAGATCATCTAAATCAAAATCAAACTTCGAATATGACATTTCTTCCTCTTTTCTTTTAGACGACTCGCCCCTCTTTCTAGCTGACCCCTCACTTTTTCTAACCTAGGTTTTAAGTGTTATCCCTTTATCTTTATATATAACTGTATTAGAAAACATGTCAATTTCATATGTCCGGAGGTCTCCTACCAGTTCTTTTAATTTAAGACTGCTCAAATTTCTTATTGAACTTAGCACAATGACTTTAGGGATAAAACGCTTAAGCAATGATTTAAAAAAAAATTAACTACTCTAGCATTAGGAATATGTTCGCCAAGATTGAAATTAGTATTGACAATATATAAATGAGCATAGAATTCATCAAAACACTCAGATTTAGGCATAGTAATTATTTTAAATTGAGGAGTTAAATTTTGTAACTTAGACTACTTAACTTTATTAGTACCTTCATGGGTAAGTTAAAGAACATCCCATGCATCTTTTGAAGTGGTATACGTCATGATGCGTCGAAAATCTTGGGGTGTGACGGCTTCAGAAATTTCACTTAGCCCACGAGAGTTATATGTGATCCATTTAAATTCAACCTCTGTCTAGTCTGACACCAGTTTAAGGATTGTCACATTGTCTACGATAATAGAGGGAGGATTCCACCCTCTTTCACATACGACCCAAACATATTAATCAATGGCCTTTAATTGGCATTTCATACGGGCTTTCCAATAAGCATAATTAGTCCCGTAAAAAATTAGCATCAATTATACAAGTTCTTCGTTGAGCTTGCGCTTTTTCAAAAATTAATTTTTTAAAGAAAAATTGATATCCAGAAAAATTAATTTTGCAAAATAATTAAACGGTATAATTGTGTAATTGGCTTTGATACCAATTTGAGAGTGAGCTTGCAATCAATGAATAAACTTTTTTAATTAAATTCTAATTTTATGCCCAAATTTTAATTAAGACCTTCTAAGAGGGTACTTTAGATTAGATGGAGGCGTAACCCCTATAGGTATGGTGATAACAACTAACCCAATATCCTCGACTGATCACATAATAAACACACAATCATAATAAAATAACAACTCAGATTGAAATAAACAATAAATGAACTTCAGAAATAACTCGTTCAAAGGGAGAGAGCAACAAGCACTCTCAGATACACCTTGGTAGGAAACTCAAACACCAAGGTCCCGAACACATATCACAATAATAAATAGTAGTAAAAGCTTGGCAACAACCAACAATGGTGGGTGGTTAAATGTCCTCTGGTTTTGCAATAACTCCCCTGCTCTCAATGTCCTTTCTCTCCCTAGAAAGAGCTCAGGACAAAGAACTCTATATTCTCTCCAAAATGAACCCATTTTCTCTAAAATGGTTGGGCTCTCTAAATAGCCACCAACCTCTCCTAAGATGTCTCAGTCTACATCAATGTGAAAAACCTTATACTTTATGTCACTAGTATTAAATGCCTACAAACACCTTTTGGCTATCAGTTGTGTCAGGCAGCTGTCACACTTGAATGGTTATCCACAAACCTTATGACAACCCCTCAAACTTCCATGGTTTACTCAAGTTTGGATTGGACAGTAGGTAGGTGGCGTGTGACATCACCTAAAGAAGATGTGACATTTGGAAAAGGATTGTTTGTCACTGGGCTCAAAGTGAGATGGAACTCGTGGTTCTTCTACATAAGCTCTCTCGGGTTGTGGTCCCTCGATGTTTTACCAGGTGTATATATAATGGTTAAGTCAAGTCTTAACGTTGACTTGCTTCTTAATCCTCCAAACCAGTTCCCTCTGAGGTTCCCTTGGTGAGGACATCCGATAGAGCATGAAATCTCTCCCAAGCCCTGCCATACTTGGTCACTCGCGGATACCGTTTGACCTCACTCTCATATTACAAATCATTACAACATATAAGTTATAATAAATCTCTATAGATACATGATTTGAACAAGTATAAAAAACTATCAACCCTGAGTTTCCTCTCTGAGTGATCTTTCTTTGGTAAGCTTCCTCTGAGCTTCCTCTGGCAAGCTCCCTCTGGGCTTCCTCAAGCAAGCTTCCTCTAGTGAGCCTCCTCTAGCAAGCTTCCTATGGAAAGCTTCATCTGAGCTTCCTCTAGTAAGCTTACTCTCTGAGGTTCGTTTGGAAAGCTTCCTCTGAGCTTCCTCTACAAATCTTCCTCTGGCATGATTCATATGATCTTCCTCTCGTAAGCTTCCTCTGAGATTCCTATGGCAAGATTTCTATGAGCTTATTATCTATAAATCTTCCTCTCGCAAACTTCCTTTTACAAGCTTACTCTGGTAAGCTTCCTCTGAGCTTCTTCTGGAAAGCTTCCTTCGAGCTTCCTCTTGCAATCTTTCTCTAAGCTTCCTATTTGAGCTTCTTATCTGAGTTTCCTCTAAGATTTTTCTCTGAGTTTCCTCTGAGCTTTTTCTCTTAGCTTCCTACGGATAAGCTCCCTCTAAGATTCCTCTCATAAGATTCCTATAGATAAGTTCCCTCTGATATTCCTCTTGTAAGCTTACTCTAAGCTTCATCTGGGTTGTCCACCTTTCTCATTTTAAGGTGGGGGGGGGGGGGGGGGGGGGAGTTATCTCTAATCACAAAACTACCATTAGGCTCCCCCTAAATTTTCCCCCTCGTAGAGATATTTGTTGCGTGGTCAAGTATTATGTGCATGAAACATCTTAAGCCACAATGAAAACCACTTGTTCAGATTTTTTGTCAAACTCCACCAGTAACGGTGATTCCACCAATAACGGTGACTTAATAATGAAAACCACTTGTTAAGATTTTTTTTGTCAAATTCCACCAGTAACGGTGACTTAACAATATAAACCACCTATTAAGATTTTTTTTGTCAAACTTCACTAGTAATGGAGATTTAACAATGAAAACCACCTGTTAAGATTTTTTTTGTTAAACTCCACCAGTAACGGTGACTTAACAGTGAAAATCGCTTATTAAGATTTTTTGTCAAACTCCACCAATAATGGTGACTTAACAATGAAAATCACTTGTTAAGTGTTTTTGGTCAAATTCCACCAGTAATGGTGACTTAATAATCAAAAACACTAGTTAAGATTTTTTTTTGTTAAACTTCACCAATAACGGTGACTTAACAATGAAAATCACTTGTTAAGATTTTTTTTGTCAAACTCCACCAATAACAGTGATTCCACCAATAACGGTGACTTAACAATGAAAACCACTTATTAAGATTTTTGTCAAACTCCACCAGTAACGGTGACTTAATAATGAAAACCACTTGTCAAGATTTTTTGTCAAACTCCACCAGTAATGGTGAATTAACAATGAAAACTACTTGTTAAGATTTTTCGTCAAACTCCACCAATAACGGTGACTTAACAATGAAAACCACTTGTTAAGATTTTTTTTTGTTAAACTTCACCAATAACGGTGTCTTAACAATGAAAACTACTTGTTAAGATTTTTTTAAAACTTCACCAATAACGGTGAATTAACAATGAAAACCACTTGTTAAGATTTTTTTGTCAAACTCCACTAATAATGGCGATTCCACCAATAATGGTGACTTAAAAATGAAAACCACTTGTTAAGATTTTTTTGTTAAGCTTATTATGTATTTCATCGCAAGTTACGAGGTCTCCCACACCTGTGCCCCATAGGAATCTCAACGTGCCCCCTCACCCATTTTCTCTCCCTCCGTTGGATGTCATCACAGTCGAGAACACGATTAATATTATCTTGGGCCATAATTTTAGAAGAATGCCTCCCCAGCGGAGTCGTCAAATGTAAGAGGGTACTTCAGATTAGATGGAGGTGTAACGCCTTATAGGTATGGTGATAACAACTAACCCGATATCCTCGACTGATCACAGAATAAACACAAAATCACAATATAATAACAACCCAGATTGAAATAAATAATAAATGAACATGATAAATAACTCGTTCAAAAAAAGAGAGCAACAAGCACTCTCAGATACACCTTGGTAGGTAGCTCAAACGCCAAAGCCCCGCATACATATCACAATAATAAATGGTAGTAAAAGCTTGTCAACAACCAATAATGGTGTGTGGTTAAATTCCCCCTGGTTTTATAATAACTCCCCTGCTCTCAATGTCTTTTCTCTCTCTAAAAAGAACTCAAGACAAAGAACTCTATCTTCTCTCCAAAAAAAACCTTGTCTCTGAAATGGTTGGGCTCTCTAAATATCCACCAACCTCTCCTGAGATGTCTCAGTCTCAATCAATGTGAAAAACCTTATACTTTATGTCACTAGCATTAAATGCCTGCAAACACCTTTTGGCTATCAGCTGTATCAGAAAGCTATCACTCTTCAATGGTCATCCAGCAAACCTTCTGACAACCCCTCAAACTTCCATGGTTTACTCAAATTTGGATTGGACAGCAAGTAGGTGGCGTATGGAATCACCTAAAGAAGATGTGACATTTGGAAAAGGACAGATTGACACTAGACTCAAAGTGAGAAGGAACTCGTGCTTCTTCTGGAAAAGATCTCTCGGGTTTTGGTCCCTCGGTGTTTTACCAAGTGTATCTATAATGGTTAAGTCAAGACTTAACGTTGCCTTGCTTCTAAATCCTCCAAACCAGTTCCCTCTGACTTTCCCTTGGTGAGGTCATCCGATAGAGCATGAAAGCTCTCCCAAGCCCTGCCAGACTTGGTCCCTCACGGATACCATTTGAGTTAACTCTCATATTATAAATCATTAAAATAAAAAAGTTATAATACATCTCTATAGATACATGATTTGAACAAGTATAAAAAACTGTCAACCCTGAGTTTCCTCTCTGAGTGATCTTCCTCTGGTAAGATTCCTCTGAGCTTCCTCTAGTAAGATTCCTCTGAGCTTCCTCTGGAAATCTCTCTCTGGGCTTCCTCTAATAAGCTTCCTCTGGTGAGCTTCATCTAGCAAGCTTCCTCTGGAAAGCTTCCTCCGAGCTTCCTTTGGCAAGGTTCCTTCGAACTTCCTCTGGTAAGCTTCCTATATAAGCTTCCTTTGGAAAGCTTCCTCTAGCAAGCTTTCTCTGATGAGATTCATTTAACAAGCTTCATCTGAGGTTCCTCTCGAAATCTTCCTCTGAGCTTCTTCTCTAGCGAGCTTCCTCTCGCAAACTTCCTTTCTGAGTTTCCTCTTGCAAGCTTCCTCTAGAAAGCTTCCTCTGAGCTTCTTCTAGTAAGTTTCCTCTGAGCATCCTCTGGTAATCTTCCTTCGAGCTTCCTCTCTGAGCTTCCTCTAGCAAGATTCCTCTTAGAAGATTCATTTAATCTTCTTCTCTGAGCTTCCCCTGATCTTCCTGTCTGATCTTTTTCTCTAAGTTTCCTTTGAGCTTTTTCTCTGAGATTCCTCTGGATAAGGTCCCTCTAAGATTTCTCTCATAAGCTTCCTGTAGATAAGCTTCCTCTTGGTTGTCCACCTTCCTCAATTTAGTGGGGAGTTATCTCTAATCACAAGACTGCCTTTAGGCTCCTCCTATAAACCCTAAAACATTCATCTAGTTGTGATTGAAAATTAATACGAATTATATAGCAGGCATAACCAAACAATCACAAAATGGATTTGAGGAAAAATCCCCAGCGGGAGGAAAACCTTTTATTTCTCTATAAACTATATTAGTGGAAAATAATAATATTAAAAAGGGGTAAAGTGAAAAATAAGCATATTTTCATAATTTCAACAAACCCTAACAATGAATATTTGCTACGCAAAATTTCAACAAATCCTAACAAACCCTAACAATAGATAATTGCTTAAAAAAGGAGAAAAAGTAAGAGGAACAATGAAGATATAATAAATCTTAAATAAAATGGAGAGAGGTTGACTAACAAACCTTTATTTAATGTGAAAATTTAACTCAAATATGCATATATATTAATAAAAAAAAAGGGTTTTACCGGAGCTGGCCAGGGCCTGGGCCCAGGTCAGCTGTAAAGTGGCTTCGCTACTGTTTCGAACGACTTCTCTATGTCGTTTGAAGTACACAAGAAAAAAATATTTCCTTTAAAAGTCTCGCCTACGGGTCTTAAAAAATAATTTTTAACTTAGAAAAATGCCTCAATTTTTATAAAAACATTTAATAAAAATATCCCAAATAAATATGTGGACATTAATAACTCCAATTAATCATTTGACCTTTTAGCTTAGTGGAGTTAGTGGGATAGATACGGTTGAAGATGCACAACGCACGTTGTCAAAGATGGGAGCGTGTTCATGATTAATGTAGATCAAGATTAGGATGATGGTCGTCAGGGTAGAACTTGTGAAGACGTGCTGAGATGTAACGGTATATAACATACTAATGGTGATCTTGGACAAAACAAATTCTTAAATTCTTACGAACATTTATAAAAAAATTCCTTACAAATCATCAAAAATAAGGGAATCCTTTTTCAAAATCTCCATTAATACCCAAATGTTATCTCGCCCCCCTCAATAAATTTGAGATTTTCCCTAAGAGTTCTCTCACGTTCCCTAAGATCTCCAGTCAAAACTAATCATCATTACCTAAGTAATGTTGTTCTAACGGAAATAATAACATCAAGTTTGCCTTTTTAACTTCCTTATTTCTACATACAACTCACGGAAGGCAACTTGGAGTTCACTTTCCACCTTCTCTTCATTATCATCTTTTTTCTCCCACTCTTTTCATCATCACTCACTTGTGAATTTCAAATAATGGCCTCGGAAGTGTCATGCTAAGAATTATCTTCTTGGGAATACTTTTCATCAAGGCTCGCATGACTAGACATTAACGCGATGTAATTGCGCTTAATGTGGGAATCGAGTTCCTCTTTCAGATAACTATCACTAAGTATGGCATTGTACACCTTTGGTTTATTATCCTCCTTCCTTAATTTAGTGGGACACTCAGCTGCCATATGTTCATAACCCTTACACCCAAATCATCTATCCGGCTCATCCCTCTTAAAATTATTATTAATATTTTTAGGGAATTTTATAGCCTTGTTAAAGTTAAATTTTCTCAAACTTCTTTTCATCTTTCGATTGTTTTTCATACTTGAGAAATTTTTTAAACTTATTTACAAACATGTCTATATCATCAAAATCGATGTAAGACTCATCATTCGAAATACATATTTCCTCCTTTTGAGCTTTCAAAGTAATGCCCTTATCTTTCTTTGTCTTTTTAGAAAAAAACATGTCAAGCTCATAAGTTTGAAGATCACCTAAAAGCTCTTCGAGTTTCATAGAGTCTAGAGTACCTAAGGAAATCAAAAATTTCACTTTTGAATTTAATATTTTAGTTAAGGACCATAAGATTTTATTGACCACACAGGTTTTGGGTATTCTCTCTCATAAGTTAAAGATGAGTTCACAATATCTAACAGCCTAGCATAGAAGTCATCAAAGGTTTCACTCTCCTCAATCCTAATGGTTTCAAACTTAGTGTTGAGGTTTTAGAGTTTGGAAGCCTTAATAGCACTAGTAAACTCATGAGTGATTTGTAGTATATCTCATGCCTCTTTAGACATTTCACATGTCAGAATATGGTGGAACTCCTCCGGTGTGATCGCACAAAACAAAACATTCAGGCCACATGAATTATAGTTTGATAGTTTAAGCTCATCATCACTCCAGGTTTCTACAAGTTTGGGGATCGTATAATCACCAGCTAAGGATATGGGTGGGGACCAACCCTTAACTACCTCTTACCATATCCATTCATCTAAAGACTTAAGTACTAATTTCATACGTGATTTTCAGTACGTGAAGTTAGACCCATCAATCAAAGGTGGTCTAGAAAAGGACTTATCCTCCATAAAAGAACCGCTCTAATTTATTCTTAAATAGGAATATAACACAATAACTTAGTGTTCTAACTCTGATACCAATTTGAGAATGCATTATATGCCCGAAAGGTTCTAATTATAGAAAAGGGTGCAATTCAAACAAATCAACTATTTTTTACAATTGTCAAAATTATGTTCAATTAAAAAAGTTACCCAATTCAAACTTAACACCAAGTTTAAACGAGTTGTGATTAAATCAATTAACTAATTTTATCTTAACCTAAACATGCATTTAGATTAGTGCGGGATGAAATAAAGTAAATCAAATTACAATGTCTGATGTACGAGGAAAATCCAAATGGGAAAAAACTGGGAAGGCCCTGCCACGCGAAATCACTATGATAAGGTTTTACAAAAGTCGACAGATGACTTACACAATGAATCAGTGCCCTCGTAAGCCTTGATGGATCTTCGATCTTCAACCTATCCTCTACAACAATAACGCAGTAATCCACCTACGTAACTACCACAACGTGTGAGTCCACACACACCTTGGTATCTTCCGAACATCTTGGTAACCGTCACACATGAAAACTATTGTATGTAAGTATATCAGCATATACGGAGCCCATCGCATGAAAACATTCTCACAAATATGTGGAGAATATACATTAGTTCCCATAACTATATCTCAAAGAATAATATAATTATTCTTGGATCTAAAATTGATTGGGTATAAACTAAGGGTTGGGCATATCCGGAGAGCTTTTTTTATAGAATTTGGAAACTAAAAATATAAGAATTTCTCTCTCAATAAAATTCTTCTTTGCACTCCTATTTATAAGAGGTTTGTTAAAAATGAGGTAATGATAAAATACAGTTTGGAAAATCTTGAATAAAATAAAAATTCGAGGGCTCATTCCAATGAGGTACATCTCATTCGAATGAAGCCATTCATCTCATCCGAACACCTTTTAAAAAAAATTCCAATAAGACTCCAGAACAGGCCAAAAGTTTCCAAAATTGATCACATTCAAAGCTATTCTAACAAGGCACATGTACTCATTTGAACGACATACTCATTGTAGTTCTAGTATTTTTCTTCTTAAAAAATATTAAAATAGATAAAAACATTTTAAACATTTTTATAAAATCCTAACCCCCAATTATAAAATATTCATGGATCAAAATATATACGCATCCACACTAGAGACATCCTAGAACATGAAGACAAAATAAGCATGGAACACAGCACGATAATGAAGATCTTCTAACTTGGCCATTACGTCTTCAAGAAACAACGACATGAGATTGAAAGGTCCACAAATCAAGTCGTAACCTATGACTCAAAGTGTTTTGTCCAAATATGTAATAAAGATAAAATACATATAAATTGATTCTACTGAAAATTTGTCCTTATAAATTCATTAGTCGACATTATAGATTTATGTTTTACACTTTTATGTAGAAATGGTTTATCCATTATATTATATGCATAATTTATACATTTTCATGTACTTACCTTTAATTAAAATTAATGCGTGAATAGAAGTAATTTGTGTTCATGATGCTTTATTGCTTCTAACCAGAGTCAAGATCTCTACTTGAGTGGATCTACTACCACATTAGTCCTAAGTCATTGGAACTAAAGTTGAAAGTCATAATATTTCATTATTTTATCCATTTACGATGGATTAGGTTGAGGTATGACCACGTGAAAATATGTCACAGGATTCCATGGCCTAAAAGCATTTTGGATCGTTATTTATATTGATGATAATGTCATATATTTAGGGCAAACAGATATGCTTCTACCTAAATTGTTCATACGATAATTCCTCTCATGAAGTTAAAGTTAGCGATATGCATAGGCATGACTTATCCTCTCTACATTAATATGGATTCAAATTATAGCTTTAATACATCTCAATATACTGCATAACCTTTCCTTTTCTCCCAAATTATGAGAACTGATATTGTTTTAAACTATTTCTTAATTTCTTGGATTTTACATTTCATTCAAATATACGATTGAATCACACATTCATATTAGTAAGTTCAGAAAATTATATAAAGGGAAAATTTTACACAATAAAAATAATACATAAACAAATATGAGAAACTCGTAGCTTTTATGGAATTTATCGATCATTCCTAACCAAGATCTGGATTCAACTTGTCTAGATCCACTAAAATTTTACATCCTGAGATGAAGCGCCTCAAGAATTTTCGAATTTTATCCATAACTCACACTTATGGAACTTCTTATTGAACCAATTCTATCAAATTTTAATCTAAGATCATTAGGTATGTTATATTAAAGTAGATAAGCATATGAAGTAATTCTTTGACTCTCCAGAAATAAGATACTTGCACATATATTCTATGGATTCTCTCTAATAAGGCAATAATGAGAGCTATTAAGAAAAAGAACACACACATTATATCGCTAATAACAAGACATAAGAATTTAATGTAATAAACTATATTTTAGATATTTGAATAACATACAGAATCATAAATTGGGAAAACACTATTGTGGCCTCGCCTATCTAATCAAAGCTCAAACTGCTATTTCCAACATTCTTATCCTGTCATTTGTCATGTTTATGAGGATTACCCCACCCTTATCTAAAAAAATGGGGGGTAAGAAAAATCCTAGTATATGGAGGATAACTAGAATATAGAAATAAATATGATAAATAACTATACATGAAACATGCATTTTAATATGCTCAAGTGTAATCTCGGCTGGGCACAGCTCATATTCGACCCAGCCGACGTAGCAAGTAATGCTTATCATGAGGAGTCTACACTCAACTGTCTCAGATTTGTCCATTATTTTAGGTCAAGACCTCTACCAGTTAAGACTTCTTTATCACGTCTCATATGGTACGCCTGACAGCCAAGACCCTATTTCGGCCTAACGACTACTTAGCCGGGACCACACTCGCCGAAATATGTTTGAAGAAGGCCCTGTGGGTTTCATACTCGGTCGAGCCGAGATCCTTTTGGACGACCTCTCTAATATGTGCAAGGTAAATCTATAGCATAATCATTCCACGTGGATAGGTAGTTACAACTGTATCACATGTGCACGTGGAATCAATACTTGTCATCATGATCTACTTGCATAGGTGGTAGGCGGCTATTAATCATTGGCTAATGCATACAATAAACGCCTGGTGAATGCATGAGGTGCACACTGTAACACCCCATCACTATATATACTTGTCTCCTTCTACCTTGATAAGGATCCTTAATTCAAAACCCTAACAAAACTCTATCGAAATTGAAGTAGAGAGAGATATTTGAGTGCATTGTAATCAAAGGAGATTCGAGCCTAGTTTGATTGTAAACATACACTCACTTACACAGTGGAATAGGCCTTAAAGGCTGAACCACTTATATTATTGTCTTTCTCGTCTTTGAATCACCTCCTACTTCATTTATATTATTGTATTTTCACCATTGTATCACACTTGAGGTTCTTCTAGTTTTCTCTCTTACACAATTACTTGGTGGTATCATATTTGTCACTATCACTTTTACTTTATAAACACCCATTTAAATAAGTTATCCATGTGTTATGAAAATGCCTAACAATTAAGTTAACCAGCGACCCATTACCAAATGTATTAACTCTTCATATTAAATGAACAAATGCCACTAGGCTACATTCCAACACAAGCATCAATCCCACTGCACTTCCAAAGTTACCAAAGTTTTTACCTTTAAGATTCCATTTGTTTAAAACATTAACGTTGGATTTTCTTACAACTTTAAGAGCACCAAAATACACATATTATCCATACACCATTTAAGATTTTACCAGTTCTCATTTATGATAACCACCACAATTATTACTCCATGCAATGCGATTTGGGTCTTATCACCTTAAGGTTTAGGCCTTCCTTAATTTTGCTAACAATTATGAATCTTCTCTATCTTTACCTTTTAGGTTTATTGTGTTACGCGGTGCCGAAGGGATCAATTACACTCTCATGAACCAACATGAGGTTAAAGAACTTAATTACACATAAAAATATTATTTATTTCAGGAGGGAAAATGTGAGTAATAAACAATTCAATGGTATTCTATAATTACTCTTAACTCCATTGTAAATCAATATTTATTCAAAGTTAAACTTAGTTGTTCAAGAGATAAAGAGGATATATAAATGTATGTGATTGGGAAGACCATTAAAGGTGAACTGTATTTACACCTTTTTATCTCATAATAATTCACAATTTTGGTTGATGTAAATTATATGTAAGAGTACAAAAAAGAGAGTATGTGCCTACGTGACCAATGTTAAAGCAATTAGTTTCTAAATCAATAAACACATAAAAAAAATTGAAACCTATTTATATTTAAAACAAATTTTAATTTTATCGAATAAATTAACTGAGTCCAAATTACATGGAATTGGTAATTAGTAGAGGAAGGAGATGTCCCCTTCCTATACTGGCGATAGTGTCTCCAATTTAGAAAAATAGTTGCGCACTCTCTAAGGCCTCGGTAACCACCGATCTTTATTGGTCAATGATTAATCCACACGTAATCCACATATTATTCTCTTCAACTTAGAAGATCACGAACAATTCATAAACCTATAGTCTACTTTAGTTACATGGAGTTGATAGGCTCCCACAAAAAAAGGACTTGGTAAAACCAAATTAGTGTTTTAAAAAAATTGGGCTTTCGCAATTGGAATACTCGTCTAAAAGTGTTTGACTAGGTTAGTAGTGAAAGAGATCTAATTAAATATCCTTTCCAAGACTAAGATCCTTATTTGAACTAGAGAGCCCTCATTCGAACAAGAGCTTTTGATTGAGGGGTTCTCGATCGATAAATTTTTTGGTTTTAGGCCATTTTGGAAGTCAACATGCCCTCATTCGAAACAAACATCGTTCGAGGTCCACTTCCTTAAAAAATAGGTTCTTTCTTGAAGAACTCTTCGATTGAGGGTGACCTCGTTCAAATGAGGTCACTCAAAGTTGATCCTTGTAAAATTTTATTTAAAAAAATTTCATTAAATTATTATCCTATCTCTTCCTAGAAATAAAATAACTATAAGGAATTAAAAAAAATTAAAAATTGTCACCTTTACCAAATCTCTGATATGTAATGAAGTTTTCCATTATTTTATAATAATTTCAGTCACGATTCTTTATCTATTTGTCTTCATATAATATAGAATTACCACTCAATAGATTTCATACAAAAATACTATGACTCAAAGGTTTGTTCTTAAATTAATCTAACACAAAAAAAATCTAAGGGAGTGTTGCCCCACACATAATTGATTTGTTGTATTTCATTTGAAAAATATATGTGTGTTCTTTAAGTCATTTTGGCATAGCATAAATCTGCTACATTTTCTTCAGATAAGCTTCGTCTTCTCAACCTAAAATCGATATGATCACATATTGATATTACCACTTAGTTGAGGCATTTAGATTTTTAAAAGACTTCAACACTTTTTCATATTGAAATTAACATTTTATTAAAAAGAAAAACTTATTTGTGTGTGCGTCTGTTGGTTTGGTTTTTGATTTTAGATGATGTACATATTCCGGTATATTATTCATGACAAATATACTCAAAACGTCTTTTCATGAGTATATAATATGAAGTTTTGCATAAGATTTAAACTTTTATAGATTTTGATTGCATTGAACAAATTCTAGAGCAGTTTTGTTGATCACTCGCCTCAGAGAAATAAGATATCACTTTAGCAAAAACTCGATTTCGCTGGTCGCGTGGTCAATTAGAGGTTTTACCCCAGACTTGACTTTTTCTATCACCGTGACTTCCCCTGTTGAATACTTACCTCAACGAAGCAGGCATTTTGCTGCAGCAAAATTGCTTTGTGTAATACCAAGTGATTTTGATTAAATAATTAGATTGTTTAAATAATATTAATATTTCAAGTAAATATCTAGATCGGGATGCTTTTTAATGTTAGATGCTGGTCCGAAAATATACCTAAGAGGGGGGGGGGGGGGGGGGGTTATGGTTATAATGAAAGATAAAAAGCATTCTTAACTTTGTTTAAAGATTAGTTTAAATATGATGAATCAAATCGAGTGTGAAAAAATAATAAATAATAAGCACATGTAGTTAAGATAAAGAATTTATGGAAACTTTGCAAACAAAGGTTTTAATTTTTTTCGTCTACTTCCTACGTTCACGCTCGAGTCAGTACTCGAAAAACTTTAATATCTCTGATCCATTTAAGGCGAAACCAAAATCCCTACATGGAACAATAACTTGTAAATCTTGAGGATACTGACATAAACATCAATATCTCCAAGCCACTTAAGGTGGAACCAATATCTTCATGGTGTTTTGGGTTTAAACCTCTTGCTTGAAAAGGGTCTGTAACTTAGTTTCACTCTCTAGGAAACTTAATGATACTAACATAAACATGGAAATGAAACTTTACTCAATGGGATTGTTGTTGTAAGCTTGTGTTTTTTATGAAGGAACCGAATGCATCCTTTTATAATCTCATTTTGAGGAACTAGACATTGGAGGGTAGTATGGTAAATATTTGGTCATTTAAAATTCAAATTTAAAAATCAAGTGTTATGGATTTTTGGATTTTCAAATATATATATAGCTCACTATACATTTTTTATAATCGACTAACTCCTTTGTTTTTAAAGGATGATCCACTTGGTCAAAGATAGTTGCTATACCTCAATGTATATATGATTATACATTGATTTATAGTCAAATATACATAGCCTATAATTGACTAACTCTTTCTAATCTGGGGCACTAAAATTTTGGGGTTTGTTTCTATATTTTGGGTAGTTTTAGGTAGGCTAAGTAAGGTTGATTTTGAGAATATACAAGATCAAACAAGTTTACTTACATTTTTACAATACTTCTTAAAGATCATAAAGATATTAAAAGGTCTTCTGTTCTTTTATCTTTCTTCTGGATTGCATAAGATAGGAGATGTTGCTTTGTGAGATGATCATGAATGTTGATGTAAAAAATTAGATTAGATCTAATTATTTAATCACAGATAAAATAAATGAGGCAAAGAAGTTTTAAAGTGGTTCAGCCTTATAAGAATGGCCTACGTCCACTGTTTCTATTATTGATGACTGTTTGGGAATTCTCGATTACAAGTTCAATCAAGAAATTCCGGTCCCCCTACAATGAGGGTAATACAATGTATTTATAGCCCTGAGGCTGTAATGTGAAAGGGTAATACATTAAATGTTGTACATGTGAAAGGGTAATACATTCAATGCCCCTTAAGTGTATACATCTGAATGATAAGAATTTAATGAACAGTCAAACTGTTGGTTATTCGGCTATTAATGCTTTGTTCGAGGTGCAGCTCGGACCGCCTAAGCTGCTCGTACCGCCTAAGCTGCTCGGTACTCAGAAGTTCCTCGTAGAGTTCTTGTTAGTCGGAGCGTCTGAGTTCCTCGGGGAAGCAGAGTTCCTTGTTGTAGTATGGTTCCTCGGATCGTCTGAGTTCCTCGGAAGTGTTGTTGTTGCCACGCAGATTGCCACGTGTCTTCACTTAATTGAGCCATATCAGCAGACTAAATTTGGTATCAACAGAAGCCCCCAATGTTTCATAGTTCAAAATTTGAGGAGTGTGGAACATTCTTTCTCAGAATATGGCAGTTTTAAATGGTCCTCCTGATTTTTAGGGGTGTTTCCTTTGTATTTATTTTTCCTTCCAAATTCGTAGGATCAGGCTTTTTTGAATTTTTATAACCGCTTCGATTGCCGCGCCCTTTTTGTCCTTCTAGCCGCCGGTAGCGTAATCGTTTCTTTTTGTAATCATTACTTTTTCCTTTTCCCAAGGCAAGGTATTTAAGCGTCACAGACAATCCCATCGTCTTCTACTTTTTCAAATTTGTATCTTCGAGTTTTCCATTGTCTTACTCTCTTGTACGTTCATCCTTTTCACCGTTCATTGTCAACAGATCCACTCTTTTTTTGTAAGATCTTCTTCCTTCTTCTTCATTTCCTTTATTCATCATGGTTTACCTTGTTGAATCTCTTAATAAATTTCGTTCTGATTTTTCTATTCCTTCATGGGTTGTTCTGGAAGAGCTTTCTGAGCCTTCAGACTATTTCCGTTTGGCTGAGGGACATTGGTTCCCCAGTCTCTTTGTTACTGAGTGTGGATTTTCTTTTCCTCCAAACCCTCTATGTCTGGAATTCTGTCAATAATTTGACGTGGTTCCTGCAAGAATAGTTCCCAATACATGGAGAATAGTTAATGGGGTTCATAGACTAAATCAAATTCATGGAACTCGCATACGAAATCTAGAAATCATGTTTTGTTATAGATGGGTTGTAGGCGATAATACCTTTTATTTAAAAACTAGATTTTTAAATAGGGCTTTAGTGGTCAATCTCTCGGATGCCAAAAGGGACTATTTTGAGCACGGGGTTGTTATAAAAAATTGGCAACATGCTCCTTTATCTGGAGATGAAGTGTATCAGGGTCCCATATGCCCTCCCTATGGCAATGGGATAGGTTATTTTTATTTCATTTTATTTATTTTGAAATTATGCTTCCTATATGTTTGATAAAATGTGCCACTGATATTTTAATGTTTATTTATTTGCAGTTGACAGTAAAAGAAAGTGTCCAAAAGAGGCAGACGTTAATATAAGGCATTTAAAACTTATCTGGAGTTTGCATCAGACTGTTGTCGACGAGCATATTAGGTCAGCTTCATATCTGCTTCAGTACAAGAGTTTCACAACTTCTTTTACTGCTCATCCGGTGATAAGCGACGCAGAACCAGTACCAGCTTCTACCAGTTCTTCTCCTGAGTCACACGTTCCTTTAAGTGAAAGGATGAAGAAAAGAAGACCTCCCACCCTTTTCGAGAAACCTGTCTCTGGTGCTGGAGAGGCAAAAAGAAGTAAACATGATGTCCCAGAAGGTACAAAGAAAATTGATGCACCTCTCTCGGCTGCCCCTGTAAAGGTTGTCGAGAAGCCCCCAGTAGCCCCGAGCAAGGCTGCTTCTCCAGGCGAGGTGATTGTCATATCACCGACCAAGAGTTCTTCCTTGGTCGAGACTATTCCTGTTCCTCCGAGGAGGCTGAAGAAGAGCTCTTTGGTCAATTTGGCTGACACCGTCTCTCAGCCCCCGACTATGGAGCTCCCACTTTTGTTCCCCGGAGCTCTGCTATGAGCTTGGTGAAGACTTGGATCATTCTCGAGATCCAAGGTATTGAAGAAAACCTTTATCGGGACACAGTTACCACATTGGCAGCTCGCCACATTGCTTCTGTAAGTCCTATTGTTTTGAACTTTTCATTTTCCCCTTGTTATATCTGTCTCTGTCTCTGACTTGCTTTTATTTTCTTTTCACAGTTGGTGAGCTTCTTTAATACAATTTTGAAGAAGGATGAAGCTATTAAATCTTCAAGCTCCTCGTCTGGTGTGGAGGAAGCTCTGATGGGTCTGACACGACCTTTGGAAGATTCTCGTCAGAAGCATGATGCTGACAAGCCTGCTTGGGAGAAGAAACTTACCTCAACCGAGCAGGAGAAGGCTCAAGTTGTTGAAGTCTCCAAGGGGTTGGAGAAAAAATTAAATGATTTGGAGAAAAAGAATAAAGAGCTCGAAGGGAAGCTCAAAACTGCTGGGGAGCTTGAAGATAAGCTTAAGGTTGCTGAGGAAAAGTTGGGTCAGCTTCAGGAAGTAAGTCGGCAGAAGGAGGAGGTTGAGAGTAAACTGAAGGCTGTTGACAATCTTCTGTCCGAGAAGCTTTCCTCGAAAAAGTTAAAGAGAAAATTGGCTGTGAAGAAATCCTTCAGTGCTGGCTGGGATAAAGGTTGGAACAAGGGCTTGGCTGCCATGATGTCGCAAGTCGAATATGGCAGCCTCAAATACTTTAGAGATGGGTGGGTCACTGCTCTACATGAAATGAAAGTTGATGAAAATTCTGAACTCTTTCAGCGACACATCCCTGGTCCCCCTCCAACTCCTGAGGATGAAGAAGAGGACGAAGCTGCCTCCGAAGAGTCTTCCATGGTGATGGGAGATCAAGTTTCTCATCCCCCAGCCATCCAACCTACTAACGAGGAACTTCAGTAAATCGTTATTTCCTTCGATCAACTGCCAGCGCTCCCCGAGTAACTTTTTGTTCCCTCCGAGCAACCTACCTCCTCGTCCCAGCCTCCCGAGAAGGTTTTGGGAGACAAGGAAAAGGTGTAGAGTTGTTCGGGTTTATCGGGTTTATCTCTATTTTATTTTTCTTTGTCAAATATAACCCTGAACATGTAACTCTGAATTTTGTGATATAATAAAATTTGAACTTTTGTTTATGCACACTGTTGTTTCTTCTCTTCATGCTCTGTTGGTACTCTTATTGATTATTGCTTTTTCTTCCTCTACTAGTTTCTGGCCAAGATGGAATTATTATCTGCTCACGATACAAAGCTGTTGAGGCAATGCAATGAATACTTTAAGGCTGGTCACACAGATCTGAGTGCAGCACAAATCGTCGACATCCTCGGCCAAGATGCTTCGGAACAGGAAATTGAAGCTTACCAATATTTGAAGTGTCTGCTTGATCGTTCGGTGGCCAATAATGTAGCTTATTATGATATGATTGAGGATCTCCAAGGCACTCTTGAAGACCTTCAATAATAATATAAGGAATCCACTGCCCTCTTACATGAGGGGTACGAGAAGAAGTATCAGCAAATCGTTGCCGACAAGGGATACGAGAAGCATTTTTCTGCTTACGATGTGAGGGAAAGAACTTTGAAAGCCGAGGTCGAAGAGCACAGGAAAATAGCCGAGTTGTTGGAGTAAAAAAATAATAACTTGCAAAGAGAAGTATCTCAATTAAAATCTATTGCCTCCACCTCGAATGCTTTGATCCCAATGACTGACGAGGTAGAGAACGCCAACCTGAGGGATGAGTTGGAAACCTTGAAAAGAGCTGGCCCATCTACATCTTCTCGTGGACGAGCAAGAGCTCCTCGGGGACGAGTAAGAGCTACTCGGGTTCCTGTCGAGGAACAGAGGACTCAATCTGCTTTAGAGAACTAGGCCTTTCAGCTTATGGCGAAGAACCAGGCATTGGCTGAGATGTCTAAGAAAATAAGGGACCTGAAAGAGTAGCTTTCTGCGCAGAAATCTATTTTGGAGAATAAATAACTCTTCATCAAAAACCTCCACGGGCAGCTGGAAAGATTGACCTATTAATTTCACAAGCAGCCCAGGGAGTTCTGGATGGCTGGCTATAACGAAGATCTCTACCACTTGGACGACCGTATCCAGAATGCAAATAATGAGGGCTACAAACAGGGATGGTTGAATGCCTTAGGTGTGCTTCAACTCGAACAGGGTCATTACCTGTGGGATTACCATAATCCTGGGCTGCTTGACCTACCCGTGCCACCATTCAATCTTGATATGAGTTGGATCCCTGCTCGGGCCATCCCTCGTTGTCTGATTTCCAAATAACTCGTTGATTACAATCTCCATTCAAATGTCGAGATATCTCGTCCCGAGCACCTCCTAGATCGACCGTCCGTGATGAATGTCAGGATGCTAAAAGATCTTAACTTCATAAATTCTCATCTCGCTTTAAACGATCCACCTGCTGGCGAGGAACCTGTTTCAAAAGCAGAGGGGAAGAAACCAATAGAATAGGAGTATTGATGTAATAAATTTGTATTTCATTCCTGATGTATTTTGTTTTACATTTAATGAAATAATTTTATTTACAAATCTTGACTGCTATTGTTTTGTGACACTTTACATCTGTGCATGTGTATCTGTTAAAAAGATAACAATATTGTGTAATTTATCGATCAACTTATTGTCGAGTAATTTGAATTTGTGGTAGTCATTTGGCTAAAATGATGTTTTGTTTCTCGACCAACTTAGCAATAATCAAACATTCTGCTCGATCACTTTCTCGTATTCATAAAATGTTTTCGACCAACCAAGGTCGGTAAATTTTCCTTCTCGACCAACTACAGTTAGTGGGTTTTTATCCCCGACCAGCCATAGTTAGTGGATTTTTCCTCTACGAGGAGCTTTGGCACTTTCTGGAATAATTTTATCTCCCGACCAACTTTAGTTGGCATTTTCGAGAATATATTTACTTCCTAACCAACATAAGTTGGCGTTTTTAAGAATACATAGTTTTACTTCCCGTAGGAATACATTGTTTTACTTCCCGGAGAAATACATAGTTTTACTTCCCGGAGGAATACATTGTTTTACTTCCGAGAGGAATACATTTACTTCCTAACCAACATAAGTTGGCATTTTTAGGAATACATAGTTTTACTTTCCGGAGGAATACATTGTTTTACTTCCCGGAGGAATACATTTACTTCCTAACCAATATAAGTTGGCATTTTTAGGAATACATAGTTTTACTTCCCGTAGGAATACATAGTTTTACTTCCCGGAGGAATACATTTACTTCCTAACCAACATAAGTTGGCATTTTTAGGAATACATAGTTTTACTTCCCGTAGGAATACATTTACTTCCTAACCAACATAAGTTGGCATTTTTAGGAATACATAGTTTTACTTCCCGTAGGAATACATTTGTTTCTCGACCAACATTAGTTGGCATTTTTGAGAATAAATTTGAGTAGTCCGAGTTCTGAGTTTTGCCGAGTAGTGTGTAGCACTAGTATTCCCCAAAAAATTTTCAATAAAAGGAGAGAATTTGGTAGAATATCTTCATTTTATTCATACTGATGGAATTGCGTTACATGAGAATATACATCACTGATAATACTTGCGCAGATGCTGTGCATTCCATGCATTCTTAAACTTCTCCCCCTCTAAAGTTGCTATTCGGTAAGTTCCTGGTCGAACAACTTCTGTAACTCGGTATGGTCCGTGCCAGTTTGCCTCTAGTTTGTTGTGCTTTTGAATCACTTTCTTTAGTACATAGTCTCCTTCTTTCAGGTCGCACGTCTTCACCCTCTTATTGTAGAACAAAGTAATTCGTTGTTGGTATGCAGCATTCCTGATGGCTGCTTCTTCTCTAACTTCCTCAAGAATGTCTAAATCCAATCTTCTCATTAAGTCACTGACAGGGGAATTGAAATTCAGTACCCTGTGTGTTGGGAGTCCCAACTCGGTAGGTATAACAGCTTCACTTCCAAATGCTAGCATATATGGTGATTCTCCAGTTGCTGTTCGGGGAGTAGTACGATAAGCCCACAGTACTGACTGTAACTCGTTGATCCAGTTTTCTTTTGCATCATCCAATCTTTTATTTAAGCCATTCAGCAACGTTCTGTTTGTCACTTCAGTTTGCCCATTGCTTTGAGGATGGCCTGGTGCTGAGTGGATCTTCAAAATATTTGACTGATGACAATAGGCAGCGAACTCCTCATTGTCAAATTGTGTTCCATGGTCTGTGACGAAGGCATGAGGAAGACCATATCGACAAATAATGTTCTTCCAAATAAATTGGTACAACTTGTCGTACGTCATATCAATGAGAGGCTCAGCTTCAACCCACTTAGTAAAATAATCCACTGCGACGACGAGGTATTTGAACCTTCCTCTGGTCGTTGGCAGTGGCCCGACCAAATCTATTCCCCACATGGAAAATGGCCAAGGGGAAGTGATGGGTGTCAACAATGCTTGGGGAGTTCTTCGGATGGAGGAAAAGCGCTGACACTTGTCACATTTCTTGGCATAGGCTATATAATCAGCCCTCATCGTCGGCCAGTAGTATCCCTGCGTCATCACCCTTTGCAAAAGTGTCCGACCTGATACATGGGTTCCATAGGACCCTTCATGGATTTCTTCAATCAATACTTTCACCTCGGATCTTTGCAAACCTGCCATAATTCCTCGTCTATATAGAATATCGTTAGTTAATACATACCGAGCAGCTTTAAACTTCAATTTCTTGGCTGCGAGCTTGTCAATTGGTAATTCTCCCTCCTTAATATATGCCCTGATGGGATCCATCCAAGATGGTCCTAAATCAAGGGTAATGAAATTCATCATCAGATCTTCATCTATGCTTCGACTAGCCAACACTTCAATCGGGATTGTTCTTCATAGCTCGATACGAGTAGCTGATGCTAATCGAGCTAGGGCGTCTGCTCTTGCATTCTCCATTCTTGGTATTCTGACCAGCTGAATAGCAGCAAATTCTGATACCAACTCCATCACCTTTGCATGATACTTGATCATTAATTCTCCTTTGGCTGCATATATTCCTAATATTTGATTTACGATCAATTGAGAATCACTGAAGACGATAACCTATTGCGCCTCCATAATTTTTGCCAAATTCAGACCTGCAATCATGGCCTCATACTCAGCCTCATTATTGGAAGCTTTGAATTGGAATCGTAGGGCGTATTCCATGTCGACCTCGTCCGGGCTATTCAAAACGATCCCTGCCCCACAGCCTGTTGTGCAAGATGAGCCATCTACATATAGCCTCCATATAGGTAACTCGTCTTCAAATTTATGATCTGACAGAGTTCCTCGATGAAATATTTGTTGCTTCCTTTCATCCTCCCCTGGTATTTCTTTCTCTTCGTCGATCATCTTTTCTTTCCCTTTTACCAACCTGAGCTGGTCTGGGCTTGAATTTGATGATCCTGTAACATCTACTTGCCCTTTTACCAAGCTAAATTGGTTTGGGCTTGCATTTGATGATCCTGTAACATCCACAGGTTGATCAGCGAGCAACTTTTGTTCCTCGGGGGTATCAGGATAGGTGAACTCTACTATAAAATCTGCTACCGCTTGCCCTTTTAACGATGATCTGGGTTCATAGACTATATCATATTCACCGAGTTCTATTGCCCAGCACATCAATCTTCCTGACTTTTCTGGTTTATGAAGGGTTTGCTTCAATGGCATATCAGTATATACTACTATGGTATGAGCCTGGAAGTATGGCTTAATTCTTCTACATGCCTCGATCAATGCTAGTGCCAATTTTTCCAGCCTTGGATATCTGATCTCTACTCCTCGGAAGGCCTTACTTGTATAGTAGATTGGTTTTTGTACTCCAATCTCCACTCTTATCAATCCTGAACTGACTGCATTCTCGGATATTGCCAGATACAAGTATAATTTTTCTCCCATCACTGGCCTGGATAACAATGGAGGTGCTCCCAAATATTTCTTCAAGTCTTGGAAAGCCTTCTCGCATTCATCATTCCACTCAAAAGTCTTTCGGAGCGTCTTGAAGAATGGGAGACATCGATCACTTGCTCGCGATACAAATCTGTTGAGTGCTGCTACTCGTCCTGTAAGACTTTGCACCTCTTTCTTCGTCATTGGAGATCGCAGCCCTAATAGAGCTTTGATCTTTTCAGGATTCGCCTCAATGCCTCGTTGATTGACAATGTACCCGAGAAACTTGCCTTCTCGTACTCCAAATATGCACTTCGTCGGGTTCAGCTTCATTTGATATTTATCCAGTTGATGAAAAGTCTGACTTAAGTCAACTAGATGATCAGCAACTTTCTTGCTCTTTGTCAGCATATCGTCAACATAGACTTCCATATTGCAACTGATTTGTTCAGCAAAGACCTTGTTCATCAGCCGCTGATATGTCGCACCTGCATTTTCAAACCAAAAGGAATAACATTATAACAATAAGTTCCCCTAGGGGTAATGAAAGAAGTACTCTCCCTGTCTTTAGGTTTCATTTTAATCTGATTGTAACCAGAATAAGCATCCATGAAGCTCAGCATCCACCAGTTGATCGATTCGGGGAAGTGGAAAGTGATCCTTTGGGCATGCTTTATTGAGGTCGGTGAAGTCTACACACATCCTCCACTTGTTGTTCTTCTTTTTCACCATCATCACATTTGCTAACCAATCTAGATATTTAACATCTTCAATAAAGCAGGCTTTCTGGAGCTTCTCGACTTCCTCCTGTATATCTTGATTCTTCTCGGGAATGAATACTCTTCTTCTCTGCTTCACAGGCTTGATCTCCTTATTCACATTGAGCTCGTGACATAAGAAATTTGGGTCTATTCCGGGCATATCCTCATGACTCCACGCAAAAGTTTGCTTTCTCCTTCTTAGGAAAGTTATCAATTCCTGTTTTAGTGAGGCCTCCAACGACGAACCTACTTGGGTAGTTCGTTTAGGGTGCTCGTCGTCCAGAATGATGTTTTTAGTAGCTTCCACCACTTGACCCTTCACGAGTTGCGACTCATCTCAAGGATCCAATGTTTCAATTTCTGCACCTCCATCCACTTGATAGGTAGTGGTCTTTTTTCTTGATTCCTCCAGTTCCTCTTGCTCGGCGGATGAATAATAGCATTCTCGAGCTACTTTCTGATCACCTTTCACAACTACTACTCCAAAATTTGTTGGAAATTTTAGGCACTGATGTACCGTAGATGGTACAACCTCGAACTTCTTCAATCCTACTCTTCCCATAATGATATTGTATGATGATTGAACATTCTTATCCATCACGAAAAAGCGTATTCTTTCTGTCCGACAAGCAGGCCACGTACCAATGAATATATCCAATTTGATCGTCCCAAGTGGAAATACTTTCTCGCCAGCAAAACCGAGGAGGGGTCTATGATAAGGCTCCAGTTGAGATAGCTTTAGATTTAAACTGTCGAAGCACGAGTAGAACATGATGTCTGCCGAGCTACCATTATCTACCAGTACTCTTGAAATCATTACCTCCTTCATCCTCATTTTGATCACTAATGGGTCATCATGAGGATATAGAACACCTACGGGGTCGTTCTTTGAGAAGCCAATGACCAATTTCTCTTTGTTTACCTTTCTCGGGCGATCCTCTTCAGCTAAATTTATTCGTTGAACGTATGAGCAAGCTTGAGACTCACAGAGATAAGATTTTCTTTCTGCAGTAAGGTCTCCTCCTCCTGCATCTCCACCTGTAATAACATTACAATCAAATGATCCAAAGCGTATTGAAAATACCTCACGTTCTGGCTGCCTTGGTCTCTTGGGAAGATCGGGGTTGTCTTTTGGATCAACCTCATGGTCTCTCTTTTTGTTCTCCTCTGCTCGACGAGGAGATCTAGACCTCTCTCTTGCTCGGTCGTTGTTTCTTTTATTATTCCTCCAATCAACATACTTTGCCAGTTTTCCTCGTCTGATGAGTGTTTCAATCTCATTCTGAAGAGTTATGCAATCTTTAGTCATATGGCCATGATCTTTGTGAAACTCATAATATTTTTCCTTATTTCTCCTTTCGAGGTCTGCCTTCATTTTCTCTGGCCAATTTAATTCCTCGTTGTTCTTGATTTCTTCTAGAGCATGGTTGATGTCTTTCTTCAAAGGAGAATAATTATCAAATTTCTTCAATACTTCCCATGTCGACCTTGTTCTTGAATGTTTGTCATTACCATTGTTCTTATGCTCTTTCTTTTTAGCTTTATCACCTTCCACCTTGGTTTCTTTGGCATCCATATTCTTCTTCGCAGCCATAGCCTCCTCGGCATTCATAATCTTGGCCGCTTTTCCCATCAGATCTGACATGGTTCTAGGTGGATCTTTGGCCAAAGTGTAGTACAACTTGTTGGGCAGTAGTCCACTCATCGGGGCGGTAATCGCTATCTTTTCCTTATAATCAATGACTTCGAGCTTCTCGTTATTAAAACGAGTTATATAATCTCTAGTACTTTCACCAGCTTTTTGTCTAACACTTAACAAATGCGCTACTCGTTTAACAGGCTTTTCCCTAAAACAAAAATTCCCAATGAATAATTCGGCCAGTTGAAAGAAAGTTGAGATCTTACCCCGAGGAAGATTATTATACCACATTTGAGCAGATCCGGTAAGAGTTCCCGAGAATGCTCTGCATCTCATCTCATCTGGAACTGCATAGATTTCGGCTGCAGCTTGGTATTGTTCTATATGAAGGACAGGGTCGGTCTTTCCATTATATTTGGGGGTCACAACAGGTGCTTTAAAATTTTATGGTGTTGAAAAATCTACAATGGCCTGGACAAAAGGTGTTCCTCGAACAAAAGTTCGTTGTAGAGGGTTCTTGGCTTTAGCCATTTCCCCTAATCTATCCTCCAGCCTCTGAATAGAGCCTTTCCATGCATCATTTCCTTCCTCGGCCCTGTCGGTTCGAGCAACTGATCGAGTTGATGTGGCTTACTGGGATCTATCTTGATGAGCAGTTGGTCGCGACTGGGCAGATCCTTCCCTTAAATCTGATGGTCGTCGAAAACTCCTCGATGCGACTTTAGGAGGACTTCTACTCCTTCTAGGTCCTAATCGATCAAAAGGTGATACCCTTCTTAACCTCTCTAGCGCACTAGTCCTTTCTGGAGAGAGAGTGATACGTTGTTCATTATCTGTGGCTCGCACTGACGAAGTTCGTCCAAGTTGATAAGAAAAATCTTCAGATTCCTCAGTACGATATGAATCATTACGCCTAGTACGCGAAGAAGGTAAACGGGTATTTATTTGAATACTTCGCAATCCCGAATGGGTTGGTGCACCGCCATGGAGGGTTTGTATGAGTTGTCGCATAGTTTCTTGCATGACGGTCTGGCCCTGAGCCAGATTTGTCATTATTCTAGCCAGGTTTGGAATATTTGGCGGAGCAGATGGATTTGGAGGGCTTCCAGCATTTCGATTGCTGGATTCTGGAATATCAGCCATTTGTGATGAATTGTTTTCGATGAAAAACGATATTACCAGTCGTTTCCCACAGACGGCGCCAATCTGTTGATGTAAAAAATTAGATTAGATCTAATTATTTAATCACAGATAAAATAAATGAGACAAAGAAGTTTTAAAGTGGTTCAGCCTTATAAGAATGGCCTACATCCACTATTTCTGTTATTGATGACTGTTTGGGAATTCTCGATTACAAGTTCAATCAAGAAATTACGGTCCCCCTATAATGAGGGTAATACAATGTATTTATAGCCCTGAGGCTGTAATGTGAAAGGGTAATACATTAAATGCTGTACATGTGAAAGGGTAATACATTCAATGCCCTTTAAGTGTATACATCTGAATGATAAGCATTTAATGAACAGTCAAACTGTTGGTTATCCGGCTATTAATGCTTTGTTCGAGTTGCAGCTCGGACCGCCTAAGCTGCTCGTACCGCCTAAGCTGCTCGGTACTCAGAAGTTCCTCGTAGATTTCTTGTTGGTCGGAGCGTCTGAGTTCCTCGGGGAAGCAGTGTTCCTCGGAAGTGTTGTTGTTGCCACGCAGATTGCCACGTGTCTTCACTTAATTGAGCCATATCAGCAGACTAAATTTGGTATCAACAATGAACATTCTTATTTGAACTTAAACTTCTCTAGATGGTTTTTTTATCTTTATCTATTGAACTTGTGATGCTTATGGGTTGAACCTACTATGTTTTATTTAGTTCTTTGAATCTTTATTGTAATACTTAGGCAATGGTTGCATGGGTGATTTGTTCCTTATAACATATATCATCATGTATTGAGTGCTTGTTTTCATACCAAGTACATTAGAGAGAAGATAATGAAGTGTGATCATATATTAATTACTTTGTTATCATACAAAATCCTTTGTACTTGAAATACATTTTATTTTATAATATCCCCCCTTTTAATGATGACAATACAATTGATATAGTTTGAGAAAATATTTGAAAGTCTCCATCTTTATTTGCGCTAGGTTTTTATTAGAGAATAATGTTTCTTCCTATTTGTTGTAGCATTTCTTTTTATCATATCTCATTATTTCTCCCCCTTTGTCATAATCAAAAGGAGTGGGGGAAGTTTTTAAAAGTTTATTATTGTTTGTATGGTGTGGGAATAATTCAAGAGGATTGTAACTTCTTTTACACTATTGATATAGATTGTAATAGAAATTTAGTACGTGAATATATTCTTGATGTGAAAAAGATGCATGGGTTATGAGCAATTTTGATCAAATATTGCCTTATAATGTTAAATAATACCTCAAATGCTTATGAGAATGTATATGAATGGAAGTGTAGTATTGTGACCTGGATTTATTGTTTAATATCAATGTATGTGGACACTTAGCTTTATGTGAGAACTTAATATTGAGTATGGTTTTAGAGCTAGGTAAATCTCAAGCATGCAAATGAGTTGTAAATATGTTTAGTTTGTTCACTTATATGAGTAATGAATATAAAATGCGATCCGAAACACAATGCTTTGTTATAACTTTAATAACAGCAAAAGGGAAGTTCTATTACATGCATTCAAACATCATGATAGCTACAAGTTGTATGGATAATTATGGTAGTACGTGTAGGATCTTCTTCATCAATGGGGTGGATTGCTTTGGATGGACCGGTTGAGGGATACCATTCATTGGGTTTTGTGGCGTTGTGGAATTTTATTGGAAAGTCAGATATTCCATTATTTTGAAACATTTGTTCATATGGGTTTGGAGAATGAATGGAGTGTTGTGACATCCATGAGTACCATTAGTAATTTGCGTTGTTCCAAAGGTTTTCTTAAAGGTCAACATTGATTTCAAATTTTTTTGAGAGGTCGTTGATGGTATCATCTAGGAGTGTTTGGTATGGTTGTAGTTTGAGAATTTCCATTTAAATGTATGTGTATAGGTCATTAACTTTGTTTGAGAGGTTTAGAATAGAGATGTCATTAGGGTTAGATGTATGGGTTGGGCTTTTGTTGTTCAAAAATAGATTTTCATCCTGATTTTCAAGGGGGTTCACCTCATTGTTTTGAATGTCTTAGTTCAGGGTTGGGTTCATGGGATACCAAGTTCCTTGGTACTTAAAGAGTTTGAGATTCACAAGAGTCTAGGTTGTAAAGATGGAACTTTGGATAATTGGTATGGTGTCCTGAAAGGAAATATTGAAATATCCAAAACATGCATTATTCTTATTATTATCAAATTGTATGAATGGAACTAGAACTTGTTTTATGAGTGGTTCCTGATAAGCGATATATTCGGTCAATCTGAAGACAAACAATCAATGTCATGATCACCGAATTGGTAGGAGGCATAGATGTTTTACAAATAAAGGAATGACATATTAGCAATCATATATATTACCGAATAGGGTAGCGTTCAGCATACGAATAGTCAAATGTCTAAATTGGTGATCGGAGGGATGATCAACATGCATCATCGACATGGGGAGTATAAAAATGCCGTAGAGACAAATGACTTGTCATGGTTAGACGAATACTTAGTTTTATTAGACAAACACTCCACTTTGATCAACAAGGCATCTAGCTTCGTCGGACGAATAACATCAAATCCGTTTGAACCTCCAAGACTTTCTCAATATGTCGTTACTTCAAACGGATAATATGTTACCTATTAACAGAGATGATTACGTGTCTTTCTAAAATTCAAACCCTTCCAACATGCGCGCTATTAATTATGAGAGACGTTTTCAAGGCTGAGTATATAAATCCTCTATTAGTATGGAATGATGTTAAGCTTATGAGATTTCTAACTTTTGTAACTCGCTTTTCCCAAAAAAGTAATCAAAGAACTCCCCCACCCGTTCACCCCATGGACATAGGTCAAGCCTGAACGAACCTTGTCTATTTGTTAGTTCTCTCTATTATCACCTCCCTCACTCGATTGGCATATAAGAATTACAAATTCATTGTGTTGTCCATGTACGTTAGATTTTCACCTTAACATAATTGACATCATCTATGGGAATGACTATTTCCAAAGCCATGAACAAAAATCAGGTAACGTAAGCCATCAACGGCCTCAGAGAGCAGCATCAAGCTCTCTAATATCACCTCGCAGAAATTATAGGTCGTTTACCGCCTCCTCACCACCATTACCAGATAAACAAGTGGACTAGGATCATCCCATGAAATAAACAATCAAGAATCAAGAATGAAGTGTCTCAACTACCTCCAGCATACTCGGTGCTCTCCCCTATCATTCATCGAGCATCGACGGCGAAGCAGGTCAAGCACTAATAAATTACCAAGAATGCAGGAGAAATCGAACGAGAGTCTCTGTTCAGTAGAGAAATTATGGATTGCCCAATGTCATCTCATTTTAAGCTCCCAATAATGGACTCCTCCTGTGGGACCACTGATCCAAGGGACCACATAGATCATTTTGGGCCCCATATGCACTTTTTCACTAGCCCAGATCAGATTAGAAGTTGAGCGTTCACCATGACGCTAAAGGGTTCAACAAGAACTTGGTTGAACCATCTCCTACCCAATTTGATCACATGCTTTGAGGAACTCTCCAAGCTCTTTATTTGGAATTTCATTAGAAGCCTGATCTAAAGGAATACTATCAACCGTTTATTAAACATACATGAGATAAAGGATGAGAATATCAAAAAGTATGTGAAGATATTCAATGATGAACTCCTCCAGATTGACCACTAGATGAGAAGGTTGTCAGGTCAGCTTTCCTACGAGAGTTATACCACAGTAAAAGAATCTACTCCTTATCGAATGATCCACCCACTAACATGAAAAAGCTTATAAAGAAAGTGAGAAGTGAATCCACATCGAGGATACAATTAGTAGCCGGTAGTTAAGCCACCATCTAAGAGATTTCGAATAAATAAGGTTCAAAGAAAGAAGGTTCGAAAAAAGAAAGTTCAAGAACGAGCAAAGAAGGAGAAAATTTGCTGCAAAGGGAGGTCGATGGGTGAAACATACTTATACAGTGCAATTGACTCCCCTTAATACGACCGTGGGGTGAGTGTTGAACATTATGGCCGATCAAAGATGTTGAGGTGGACAAACTGACCAAATAACAAGCCGATCAAAACCAGGTCAAATCTCTACTACCAATTTTATGCGAACTATGGGGATGATACCAACAAATGTTTCCAATTGAAGAGAAAGATTAAATAACGGGCCAAAGGGTGCATCTTTGATAATTTATACAATAGGGAGATCCGCTACTTGACGAGCGAGGCAACGAGTATTAGGATGATTGGATGAGAAGTCAATCGAAATACAGAGAACCGGGATGAGAAGAACGAAGGTAGGTCACTATAGACAAAGAGGGAAAGAGAATAAACATGATCTCCAAAGGATTCACAATCGAGGGAGAATCGACCTCGATTTACTGATCATACCAGAGACAAAAAAGATAATTGATAGAGGTATGAATTGATAAACCTATTGATGATTGGAAGGACATCACCTTTACATGAAAGACTCTTAATATTCAATCAATATCCTATTAATCGTAACTAAGATCTCAAATTGGATAGTCGAAGGAATTACGGTGGACATTGGGAGTTCGATAGACATCATCGATTTTGAATGCTATGAACATATGAATATTAAAAGGGCAAAGTCAAAGAAAGTTAATTTCCCACTATTAGGGTTTTCCAAGGAGATGGTATATACTGAAGGGGAAATTGAGATCCCATTCATAATTGAAAAGGGCCCAAAGTTTACCAGTATGTAGGTGGAATTCTTAATAGTGAGATTGCCATCCTCTTACAAATTGTTGATCGGACGAACTACCCTCAACAGACTCGATGTAGTTTTATCAATCAAATCCCTCACCATTCAGTTCTCAGCACCGAACGAGATCGAAACATTGCACGAAAGTTGGTCGCACACTAAGAGTTATTACTTTTCTTCCTTAAAGAAAAATGGAGAGAATTTCAATAATGATGGGTTAGACCCAAGACAATAATTGATCATGTGGTATCTAGAGGACCTAATCTCAATTCCACTTTACAATAATCGCTCAAAAAGTGTAGTATATGTGGGATCATCACTCACCATTTGAAGGAGGGAATAATTGGTCTTATTTTTAAAGAGGCACCACTAGATGTTTGTGTGTAGCCATAAGGATATTCCAGACATTGATTCCTCAGTGATGAGTAATCAATTTAAGGTGTACCCATCCAGTCGACCAGTAGTGTAGAAAAATAGGGCATTCACCCATAAAAGGAATCAGTCTGCACATGTTGAGGTGGGTAAGTTACTTGAAGCATGTTTTGTTCGGGATGTCAAGTAACACAAGTGTTTATCAAATGTGGTGATGGTTCAAAAATCGAATGACAATTAAAATTAGTGTTTTGACTATTTAGACCCAAATAAAGAGTGTCTAAAGGACTCGTATCCTCTGTTGAGGAATGATTCCCTTATGGATGCCAAATTCGTGCACGAGACATTATCGTTTATGGATGCATACTCTGAATATAATAAAATAAAAATGCATACAGATGATGAGGATGAAACCTCCTTCATGATTGACATGGGGATATATTATTACCAGGTGATTCCATTTGGTTTGTAGAATAGGCACCTACCAGAGGCTAGTCAACTGAATGTTCAAGGACTAGATAAGGAATATGTGGATGATATGATGGTAAATATCATGAAAGACTAGGATTATGTAACAAACTTAGATAATACTTTTAAAATTATTAATCAATATAAAATGAAGCTAAACCCAGATAAATTTGACTTAAGAGTGGCATCGGGGAAATTTTTAGGATGTATGGTAAAGCAAAGGGGGTAAAAGCTAACCCTAAAAAGATCCAAGAAATACTAAATATGAAGAGCCCAAAAATTATGAATGAGGTCCAATTTTCTAACTGGGAAGGTGGCATAACTAAATTGAATCGTAAACAAAGAAACAAATAGGTGCATTCCAGTTTTCCAAAATATAAAGAAGGCGTTCATCTAGATGGACAAGTGTGAACAACCTTTCCAAGACCTGAAAGCCAACCTGACAGGTGTCCCGCTCCTATAAAAGCCAATATCTGGAGAAGAGTTATGCCTTTACCTCATCATTTCTCTAGGAAAATTTAGTTCATTTATGATCGATCACGATGAAGGGGTTCATCATGCGGTCTACTATGTGAGCATGATGTTTTGAGGATAAAAATCAAGATACTCAATGTTAGAGAAGCTAGCCTTTGTGTTAACAGTGTCAGTTAGAATGTTAAGGTCATATTCTAAGAACATACCATTATCATCCTAACAGATTATCAGCTCAGACAAGTCCTCAAAAAGATGGAGATATCTGAGCAATTAATGAAATGGTCAATAGAGCTCGGTGAGTTTGACATGACTATACGCCGAGAGTGGAAGTTAAGGGGAAAGACATCGTATATTTCATTAAAGTGTTTACCAGTTCTTAGTAGGAGAGTGCCCTCCAACAAGTCAGTGAAGGAAAACAAATATGTTCATATTGATGGATCCTCCAATAAAGAGGGTTATGGAGCAGGGTTGGTAGTGAGACTCCTGAAGGAACTTACATATAATATGCACTAAGGTTCAACTTCAAAGCTTTAAATAATGAAGCCAAATAAGAAGCATTGATTGATGGAGCAAAACTCATGATATCCCTTAAGGCCGATTAAGTGTGGTCCTTTAGTGAGTCCAACGTGCTCGTTCAGTAGGTGATGGGTGGGTATGAGGTCAAAGGTAAGAACATGATGGCCAATTTGAAGCAATTCTAGGAGGTATCAAGGAAGTTTAAAAGGTTCACCGTACATCATATTCCAAGGAAAGATAATACCAAGGACGACCACCTAGACAGGTTGGAACTAATGGACTAAGGGAATCCTCTCGAGGAAACCTTGGACCGACCTACTATTCAAACTAAGGAGGTAAAGGTAGTCAATGTTGCAAAAGGGACATAATTGGATGGATAAGTATGTTCATCCCCTAAAAGAGAGTATCATTCTACAGGATCAGTTAAAGAAAGAAAGTTGCGAGTCAAAGCAACGAAGTACCAAATATACGAAGGGATTATACATCGAAGGGGTAATGATCTACCCATCCTATGATACGTTCATCCCACAGACGTAACGACCATCCTAAAAAGGCTCTACAAAGGTGCTTGTGGAGGGAACCCCAACAAAAGAAGCTTGCCCAAAGGGCTATGACACAAAATTACCATTGGCAAAAAATGAGCAAGGATGTTAATCACTATCTCAAAAAGTTTAATAGATTCCAAAGGACTGTGAACGGCATCCATCATCTAGTTGAAGAATCATCTCCCTTTGTCCATTTTCTTTGTGAGGGATGAAGGGTCCATTTCCAACCTGGATGGGTCAGTGCAAGTTTCTATTAGTGGCGATTGACTATTTTACAAAACGGATGGAGTCATAACCGCTCGCTAGGATCACAAATCAAAAAGTACACTTGTTCATCTGGAAATTCATCCCAAGGCACCCCAGTGTAATGGTCAGGTGGAGCCACGTGATTAATATATAACTCGTCGATTTTAAAGGACTCTCGGTTGAGAAGTTTATCTGCTTTATATGGGCCTAGAGAACGACAACAAGGGACCTACGGGGTCTACACCATTGACTTTGACTTATGGAGATGAAGACGTGATATCGATTGAATTATCAGTATCAAGTTTGAGTGTGAACTATTTCAATGACGAGTTTAATAGTCAATGATTCCGAACCAACTTAGACCTCTTCGATGAGCGCGGGGAAGAAGCAATGTTAAGAGTAGCCGCAACACAACATAAGGTGGCCCGATACTATAACCGAAGGGTGAAGAACCGATCCTTCTAAGTTGACAACCTAGTCCTTATAAAGATAATGCAATCAACCATTAATCCTGGATATGAAAAGTTAAACGAGAAGTGGGAGGATCACTATGCGGTGGCATGCATAATATGACCATTAATGTACGGCCTCTGAGCCCATGAGGGTCACGCCCCTTCTTCATCCTTAAATTGTTGAAAATATAAATCTTTACTACCAGTGAAAGCAACCACCGATCAGATGACCCGCAACACCCCTTAATTTTCTTCATTTCCTTTTTTATTATTTTTATTATTTAATTCACATATTTCCTTTTGACTTCTGCATAATTAAACTCTTGGAAACACCGCAAATTAATAAAAGGATTATGTTTTCTAATTGATGTATTTTTCTGCATCAGTTGTCTAATCTCCAATAACGCATATTTTCTAATACCCACCCCACTCAGAGCATACTGGTTATCCACCATTACAACGATTGGATGCCCACCTAAGCATTAGGTGAAAAAATTGTTTACTAACTAAAAGTTTAATTTTAAGTAAAGTCCGAAAGATAAGCTCGTTGAATAAAACTATTTTCAAAAACAATACACAAGATGTGTAAAAACAGATTACTATTTGATTGTTAGATTTTGTAGATAGATTACCTTAGGTTTTTGTAAAACTAAAACCCCTACTAATTCTTTGAATGTGAAACCAAAAATATTAATAGTAAAGAACATTCTAAGAAAGTTTGACACACTATTTTTTTAACGTAGTAAAATCCTAAATTAGGACAAACATCCACGGTGACCTTTACGCCACAAAATAAAAATCCATTATAATCAAACAATAGATACAAGATTACAGACACCTAAACATGCATTCAAGATCCAAAGCTAAAGAAAAGAAATATACGTGCATGAGATTTCCTCACCAAAGTATTTATGATATGGCTTTAACTTTCCCAGTAGTTTCCTTCCTTTAGTCCTTGCTCCATGTTCCCAGTGGCTCAATCAATACAAAATCTCTCAAATGAACCACATTCTGACTTAGTGTTTGTGTAAGAGTGTAGTGATTGTGATGTGAACTACATGCAATATGCTTCTCACATCTCTTAAAGGATTTATACATATAAATCCTAATGAATTACAGCGAATCTATATGATATGCAGAGAGTTCAAAGTTCTTTGAAAATTAGGTTTCTCTTTTAATCAAAATAATTCAGATCTGAAAAAAACCAAGATAAGTCAAATGTTTAAAAGTACTTATTTATATACCATCTAATTTCACAAACTCTTAAACTTTGATTTTTGAAACAAAAATTTATACCTGAGATAAATACTATATTTGAAGTCTCTTTTTCAAGAAACTTAAAACAGATAGTGGGTCTAAAAATATAAGCGTACAAAACAAGATCCAATAGAAAAGAGGTAATAGAAACCTTAATATACTAAGTGATATGTATCTCTTAGTAAATCTCATAATTTCTAAAAATAAACGTAATATTTACACTGATATTAGGTTCCTAAGAGAGATTTAGATTGAAGAGATTCTTCAAACTCAGTCAAATACTAAACCCTCATGAAAACCTAATTTTTCTAACTCTCAACAATGGAGGTATTATGGCACCTACGTGAAAGGATGAAGTTAGTGTTTTGTCTTAGGAGTAAACCTAATCATTTCTAACTTTCGAAAACTGATTTTCTCTTTCACTTTCTCTACCCTTTCTCTTTTCTGTCTCAACTCTCCCTCCTCTCCCTTTTTTTCTCAAAGTAACGATCAGCCAAAAGTTCTGGTAGAAGGATCTAGACATTCGAAGCAAATGGAAGGTTCAAATTCTTTGGACGGTTTACATTTTAAATCTACGGGTTGATAAACCACCACACATCATTGGATCAAAAGGCTCTCACATGGATCATCACTAAAACATCCATATCGTTTATAACAATTAATCTAATGGTTGTAAATGATGCCTTAGTTTGAGAGAGTAAAGAAACACATAATGAACCAGTAAGGGACAAATATCTGGAAGAATTATGGCCAATGCAAAACATGTGTTTTGAAGGTTTTAGAAATCTAATTTCTACCCCAAATGTCTTTGTCAATTTTATATTCTACTAGGGGTGGACAAAAAAAAGATCGACCCGATTGGACCGAACCGGACCAGACCCACATATATAGGCTTTGTTATAAATCGATCTTAATTTGGTACTAAATTAAGAAACCCGAATAAAATGGTCCGGTCTAAATTCTACATTTTAAATTCAGTCTCCGGACCGGACCAGATCATTTATTTTAATATTATATAATATATATTAATTTTATATAGATATATATCATGTATGTTATTTTAGTAAATAACTAAACCTTAAATAAAATCTCTCTCCCCCTTATTACATTACACGACTAGCCAACCCAACACAAATTGAAACCCTCTCTCTCTCTCTTTCATCTTTCTTCCTGTCACTTTCCTCTCTCTCAACCGTGTGAACTCAATCAATACCATAACAATGGCCGCCGATATGCCAGATCCTTCTCTCTTCAGCTCCCCAACAACTTTGTTGGTGCCGACGATGACAAATCATCATCCTATGGTATTTTTTTTAAATTGTTCCTGTGATTTCTTGGTTTTAGTTTAGTTCTTAATTGTTGGTTCTAATAGGGTATGATACCCAACTATTGTGAATTTTTTTTGTTCTACTGTGGTATGAAAACAAAGCCACGCCTCAACTGTTTGAAACCCATGCATACAGTTTCTTGAAATGATTTAGCCTTTAGAAACTGATTATGTAATAATCTGCTGAACTTAACAAACAAACCCATGATTTTTAATTTATTTAACATGAAAATAAAATAAAATAAAATAAAATAAAATAAAATAATACATTGAACTGAACTTTCAAAAAATACACTGAACAGAACTGGGGTATGTTGGTTTCAAGTGAAATGAACTGAGCTGGTGCTTGTTGCTGAGAAATCAAAAGAAAATAAAAGAATACACTGAACTGGTGTTTATTGCCGAGAATTGATCCGGTGTTAGTTGGTTTAAAAAAATCCACTAGTGTTTGTTGGTTTAAAAAATAAATGGTGTTTGAATTGAACTGAATTGGTGTTTGTTTGTTTCAAAAATAAAAATATAACACTAAACTATTATAATTTTTTGTTTGGTTTCCAATATGTTTATTCATGGATTGAAATAACTGGTACATTTTTTTGTTTGTGAGTTTTATAGTTTGTTAGTAAAACAGGGGAAATTTTATAAGTTTAATTGAAAAAAAAGAAAAAAAATGTAAATGTGGACCGATTATTAACCGAACCGGATCGAAAATAGTCTAGACCGAATAAATAGGCTAAACCTATTAAATCGGTCTGAATTCGGTCTTCTCAAATATAGGACCGAATAATTCGGTCCGGCACTTAAAATGGCAAAAAATCGGACCAGACCGGACCGCTTCCACCCCTATATTTTACCTCGGATATTTTTAAGGAATACAAATATTTCTAATTCAGCCCATAACATTTTTAAACCAATATTTTAAATGTTAAAAAAATCATTTTAAAGGTATTAAAAATATTTTAAAATGTTTTAAAAAATTCCTAAAAATATTTAAACACTTGTGCACACAATCAAACACATATATGCATGATTTGTGCCCTATAGTGTGTTCATTGCAATATTGTACTTTCCTTTTTGGTAGAGATATTGTTCTTGGACAAGATCAAATGTTGATGATGCTTTGCATACCTTGGAGAAGATTGCACAAAAATGTTAAAATATTTTATCACCATATCCAAACTAGTTGGAACTCCTATATGGTACAGACTCAAGTAAGTCAACCATATAGTGTGTTCTTAATCTCCCCCTTTGGATATTGGAGACAAAATTCCCTTTATAACCTGTACTCGTGGGTAAAAAATTAAATTCTAAATTTCCTATACAAAAGATCTATCTACCCTTTCCCATCCTAGAACCAAAAATAAGAGAAACAATACACAACTCAACTATCATACAGACCATTACCCTAAAAATTATGAAAAGTTGTACAGTTGGGTCTAAAAATACCTGAAAAATAAATACTCAATGGGCATATTAGGTTAGTTAAGATGAGATAAGTTATGGAAATCTAAAGCAAGTTACACAAGTTCTTCTCCCCTAATTTTGCTCAAATATACAACGGGGTAAAAGATATATAAAAATAGGGAGCTATAAAGAATGTATTCTACACAAACAAGGATATAGATAGGGTAAGATTCAAGGGTATCCTACATTAAATAGATTAATGAGGTGTCTTTTGTCATTTAAAAAATGTTTGTGCCCTAAATCCTCAGAAACCAGTTATTAGCGTGAAACTACTAAGGTTATGAAAATAGTGTAGAAGTGATTATATGATAACTATCATCCTTATGGTTGTTCTAAGGAACTCAAAACTAATATTGACCAATGGTTTTGTGAATTGGTTCGCTAATTGATTTTCAGTGTTTAAATAATCAATATTAAGCTCTTTGGATTCTACAAGCTCACGAATAAAATGATGTCAAATCTTTATGTGCTTAATGCGTGATTGCTAGACTAGATTTTTAAATATATTTATCGCACTCTGGTTATTGCAATAAATAGTCAATTTATCTTCAACGATACCATAGTCACTAATCATCTTCTTGATCCATAAAAGTTGGGCACAACAACTACTCGCGGCTATGTACTCAGACTCGGTTGTAGAAGGGGATATGCAGTTCTATTTTTTACTAATCCAGCCTAATAAGTTATCTCCAATATAGTAACAGGCTCCAGACGTGATTTTACTATCATCTAAATAGCTTGCCTAATCGGCATCAGTGTAACTGACAATGGAACTACTAATGTCCTTTGTGTACCAAATACCAAAATTTAATGTACCCTTAATGTATTTTGTAATTTGTTTAACACATAACATATGGTATTTTTTAGGAGTACATTGATATCTTACATTGATACAAACACCAAAGGTAATGTCTAGTCTAGAGGTACTAAGATATAACAGACTCCCTATCATACTTCTATATAGAGTTGGGTTAACATCTTTCCCATTTTCTTCCTTAGATAATTTTGTGGGCGTGCTCATAGGTGTACGTGTTGGTTTTGAGTTCTCTAGCCCAAACTTTTTAATCAGATCAGTAGCGTATTTTGATTGTGTGATAAATAAGCCATCATTAAATTGTTTCACTTGTAGTCTTAAGAAATATTGTAATTCCCCCATTAGGTACATCTGAAACTCAACATGCATAATATCAAAAAAGTCTTTTACTTTATTAGAACAAGTTGATCCAAATATGATATCATCAACGTACACTTGGGAAATAAAGACATGGTTTCCCTTTTTCCTAACAAATAAGGTCTGATTATTTCCTCCACGAACAAATCCTTTTGTGACCAAAAATGTAGATAGGCATTCATACCAAGCCCTAGGAGCTTGTTTTAAGCCATATAATGCTTTATTAAGCCTAAAGACGTGATCATGATGTGAAGGATCTATAAATCACTTGGTTTTCTCTAAGTATACCTCCCCAGTCAAAATCCCATTTAAAAATGCGGGCTTAACATCCATTTAAAAAAGTTTGAATTGTAAATGACATGATATGGCAAGGAGGAGATGAACTTACTCAAGACAAGTAACAGGTCAAAAAATTTCATCAAAGTCAATTCCCTTTATCTGGGAGTAACCTTACGCTACCAATCTAGCTTTATTTCTAATTACCTCCCCATTCTCATCAATTTCGTTTTTAAAATCCAGCGTGCGCTGATAAACCTCTTATCTTTTAGTCGAGGAACAAGATACCAAACGTCCTCTGAAACTGGACAAGCTCTTCTTATATAGCATTGATCCAGAATGATTCGTAAAGGGCATCGTTTACATTTTTCGATTCTACAAGAGAAATGAAGCTTGCAAATTTAGCCACTTTTTGAAGTTGGGATCTTGTTCTAACTAACTCAAAAGGGTTACCAACCAGTTTTTTGATGGGGTGGTCTTTAGAAACTCAATTTGGTACAGCAGGACTCTTAGGTTGTAGTGAATCAGTTATGTGTGGAGATTTAAGAGTAAAATCGGTTTCAAACTCATCCAAAAACACTGTTTGACTGTTACTACTCTCTGCTCTAGTATCATTTACAATTACGTTAAAAGACTCCACGACGACTTTGGTACGTCGATTAAAATTATGGTAAGCCCTACTTATTTGAGAATAACCAAGAAAGATTCCTTTTTTCTCCTCGGGTGTCAAATTTTGAAAGATTTTCTCTGTCCTTAAACACATAACAGACACTACCAAAGGTTTTTAAATGTCTCAAATTAGGCTTTTTATAGTACCAAAGTTCATATGAGGTTTGATTGGAATTTTTCTTAAGGTATACACCATTAATGATATGACATGCAATCTATACAACCTCAAACTAAAAGTATTTCGGAAGACTTTTTGCGTGCAACACCACCCTAGCCATCTCCTGTAAGTTTCTATTATTATGTTCAATAATTCCATTCTAATGAGGTGTTTTAGGAGCACTAAACTCATGTTTGTATCCATTTTCAGTACAATATTTTGTAACACCTAAGTCTTTGAACTCTCCACTTCTGTCACTTCTAATGTGATATACTTGGGTATCCTTCTTGTTCTATATTTTCAAAAAAAAATTAAGAACTTGCGAAAGGTATCAATTTTATTTTTCATGAAAGCAACCCAGGTATATCGTGTGTAATGATCCACAATAACTAAGATATAACTATTACCACAGAAGCTGACAGTTCTAGAGAGATCCATAAGGTCCATATGGATTAGTTCCAAAGGTTTTAAAGTTAAGATATCTTTAATTTTTTTTGTGAGAAAACTTACTTATCTTCCCCTCTTGGAAGGGACCACAGACAAGGTTAAAAGAATTTTAATTTTTGGCAAATCTCTAACTATTTCTTGGGCACTTAGCCTACGAAGATTATCAAAATTTGCGTGTCCCAATCGATTGTGCCATAAATCAGCGTCGTCTAATCTGAAAACTTGGCAAAATTCTGTCTTTGGAATCACTGTATAATATTTATCCTCAGTTATGTTTCCTATCAGAATACAATTACCCGTTTCATTCAAAATTTTGCAATCAATTTTTGAAAAGGTAATAGTACGATTGGAATAAAAAAATTGAGATATGCTTAGGAGGTCAGTCTTAAGACCTTTTACTAATAGAACCTCATTTAGAGTAAGAAGCCCTTCTTATAACAATGTTCCCTTACCTATGATCTGAGATGAAACACCATCTCTAAACATGACACTACCCCCAAGAAAACATGTCTTGTTTGTTAATTTGGTTTTATCCCCGGTCAAATGTCTAGAGCATTCGGATTCCAAGTACCAACCAGATGAAGTGCGTTGCGCCTTAAAAGTGGTTATGAAAACATTGCACTTGAGTTGGGGTAACAAGTCATCTTTTTTAATCCAAATTGTTCTGGTTTCTATATTTTTATTGGCCTTTGAGTTACAATAGGTCTCACGAGTCTTTCTAATTAGCTTCTTCTTAGTTTTAGGTCCTCCCTTCTTTTTTTATAGTTAGAGTTATGAGTGGTCTGCTTTGGGAGAACATAGGCAATCTTACTCTTTCTATAATAGTTGAAGTTTTGTTAAGTAGGTGTATATAGTCTTTTTTTGAAAACATTCGAAAATGGTGTGCCCGTAAACATCATAGTGGGAACAATGTAGGTGGAAGGCTTGACGCAATCACTAAAGTCTTTAAAAATAGGTTTGGTCTTGTTAGGAACACTTGTCCAATTGGCACTAGGCTTGAGGTTTTTACGTTGGTCTCTAATAAGAGGATAGACATACTTAGTTGGACCAACTGATTTAAGTTGTTGATTACATTGTCCTTGCATTGCCTTAGAGACATTTTCATTGCAAATTCCTTTCTGAGATTTTTGTAAGTTCTGGCCTTCTTTAACAAAAATGACATTTTTAGGAGATACACTCGTTTTTTTGGTCAAAACCTAAGCCAGATTTATCTTCAGAATCCATTTTGCCTCCAAAAATAATTTCTTCGTATGTTTTGGCTTGAGTTTCAAAATGTAAACAATTTTTAAATATGTTCGAAACTTTCTGTTTGGATTCTTCCAATTTAATTAGAGTAGCCTTTTATCTTTCCTTTAAAACAAAGTTTTTCTCAGATAGGTCTTTTATTTTGAAGGAAAAATCTTTTGTTTCTATCTCATGAGCAACACAGTGTGCTGTGTAATCTTCAACATTCTTTTTAATAGTCTTGTTAAGTAGTTCAACACGTTCTGTTAATAGCTTTAACATTTTATCAAGTTTGGAACTTTTTTAAAACATTTTAGCTAAATATCAGGGAGATCTTCATCGAACTCGCTAAGTTCATTGTGTGCAGTGTCCCTGTCAATTCAATTTTTTCAGTGGAACTCACACACACATTTAGTTCGTCAATAATATTCACGCTTTGACATACCCGTAGACTAGGATTATCTAATTTATTCTCAGCAGCAATAGGAAAAATAGTTTCACTAGTAGGCATTACATAAATATCAACAGGCTTATAACAATCATCAGTAGGTAAGCATGCATTCTCACTAGTGTAGACTATCATTGCAAAAAAGGACATGCATGACTCATCAACCTGGGTTGACTCAGTTTTATCTTCATCAGAATCACTTGAGTCATCCCAAGTTGTACCTATAATTGCCCTAGCATTTTTGTTAAGTTTGACTCTACATTTATTGGCAAAATGTCCCATTTTTCCACAATGATGACACTTCACATTTTTAATGTCAATCTTGGGTCTATTATTATCATTAGTTTGTTTGTCATCGTGTCTTTCATGAGGTGTGTTCTTTTGATGACTTTGATAACCCGGTCTTCCTTGTTTAAAAGCAACATAATTTCTTAACTTTATAATCTTTTTAAATTGTTTTCTCATAAGAGCTATTTGGTTATCAAGGAGATCCAAATCACAGTCATCACTAAGGTCAAGGTCAAAATTCAGGGGATTTATTTTAGGGACAACACAACATTAGATCCGGATGGTCTTTTGTTTTGGTCAGTCAAATTCTTTTTATATTCCAACTCCATTTTTACAGTCCTTTATTTCCTATTAAGAAATTTAGGAGTCAAATTTGGATCATTCACCTATTCCATAATGTATCTTTTATTGTCAAATTTAGTAGGCAAAGACCTAAGAATTTTTTGTACAATTTCTTTTCTATCACAGGTTATACCATTGGCATCCACTTTTGTGACAACATCTTCTAACTTTATATAAAAGTCATCAAAAGATTCGCTATCATCCATAATCAGTGTATTATATTGTTGGATTAGCATTTGGGTTTTTCTAGCCTTAACATGTTCATCACCTTCATGGGCGGTGACTAACGTGTACCAGGCTTCCTTAGAAGTAAACATATAGATATGCGTTTAAACTCATGCTCATTAATGGGTATAAAAATGCAATACTTTCCCTTATTATTATCTAGAGACATCTCTATCTCTTCTTTAGTGAACTCACTAAGACTTTTCTTAACTTTCATGGGGTGGGTTTCAGACAACGGCTTAGTTCGGTGTATGTAACCATTTTCAATCATATCTCGTACGTCATCACCTAGTGTCCCTGGGATGAATGCAACCATCCTTACTTTCCAATAAGGTAGATTGTGTCCATCAAAGAGGGGTGAACGGGACAAGTTACCTAACTTCTCAAATCTTTAATCCATTTTCAGAAATAGACTTCAAAAATAGTTTCTAGAGTTTTAGGATCAAAAATAATTTTGATAACCCGCTCTGATACCACTTGAAAAAACTATTTACTAGATTTTTAACTAAAAGTTAAATTTTAAGTAAACTACAAGGGATAAACTCATTGAATGAACTCTTTTCAAAAACATTACACAAGATGTGTAAAAACATATTACTATTTGAATGCTAGATTTGGTAGATAGATTACCTTAGCTTTTGTAAAAATAAAACTTATATTAATTCTTTGAATGTGAAATAACATATATAAGAAGTAAAGAGCATTACAAGCAAGTTTGACACACTATTTTTTTAACGTCGTAAAATCTCAAATTAGGAAAAACATTCACGTTGACCTCTACGCCACAAAATAATAATTCACTATAATCAAACATCAGATACAAGATTACAGGCACCTAAACATGTATCCAAGATCCTAACCTAAGAAAATAAATATACATGTACGAGCTTTCCTCTCCAAGGTATTTCTGATCTGTCTTTTACCTTCTTAACAGTTTCCTTGCTTTAGTCCTTACTCCGTGTTCCTAGTGGCTCAATCAATAAAAAATCTCTCAAATGAAGTACACTTTGACTAGGTGTTCATGTGAGAGTGTACTGATTATAATGTGAACTACATGAAATATGTTGATAATGCCTCTCAAGATATTTATACAAAAAAATCCTAATGAATTACAGTGAATCTATATGACATGCAGAGAGTTCAAAGTTCTTTGAAAATTAGACTTCTCTTTTCAACGAAATATTTTAGATCTGAAAAACCATTCTGAAAAATGGATCAAAAGTTTCAATGTATTCATTTATATACCAAGTAATTTCACAAACTATGAAACTTAGATTTTCGAAACATAAATTTCAGATCGAAGATATGTACTATATTTGAAGTCTCTTTTTCAAGAAACTTAAAATAGAAAGTGGATCTAAAAATATAAGCGTACAAAACAAGATCCAACAAAAAGAGGAATACAAACCCTAATATACTAAGTGATATGTATCTCTTAGTAAATCTCACAATTTGTAAAAAGAAACAAAAGATTAACACTGGGATTAGGTTCCTAAGAGAGATTTAGATTGAAGAGATTCTTCAAACTCAGCCAAATGCGAAACCCTTAAGAAAACCTAATTCTTCTAACTCTTAAGAATGGAGTTTTTCTGGTATATATGTGAAAGGATGAAGTTAGTGTTTGGTTTTGGGATAAAACCGAAGGATTTCTAACTCTCAAATACTAGTTTTATCTCTCTATATATACCCTTTCTCTTTTCTCTCTTTACTCTCCCTCTTCTCTCTCTACACTTTCTCTTTTCTCTCTCTACTCTCCATCCTCTCTATTTTTTTTGTCAAAGTGACGATTAGCCAAAAGTCCTCAAATGTACCAACCTAAGTCTCTATTTATACTAGTAGTAGAAGTATCTAGTCATTCAAAGAAAATAGAAGGCTAAGATTGTCTGGACGGTTTATATTCTAAATCTAAAGGCTATCACATGGATCATCTCTAAGACATGCAAACCGTTGATAACAATTAATCTAATGGATGTAAATGATGTTTTAGTTTGAGAGATTAAAGAAACACATAATGAACCAATAAGGGACAAACACGTGGAACAATTCTTGACAATGTAAAAGGCGTGTTTTGAAGGTCTTAAAACTCTAATTTTCATCCCCAAATGTCTTTGTCGATTTTATATTCTACCCTCGGATATTTTTAAGGAATACAAATACTTCTAATTCATCCCATGGCATTTTTAAACCAATATTTTAAATGTTTGAAAAATCATTTTAAATGTTTTATCTATGTTTTATATTGTTTAAAAAAATTCCTAAAAATATTTACACATTTATGCACACACTTAAACACATATATGCATGATTTGTGTCCTATAGTGTGTTCAGTAAAATATTGTACTTCAATTTTTACTAGAGATGTTATTCTTGGACAGGATCAAATGTTTATGAAGCGTTGCAAACCTTAGAAAAGATTTCTCAAAAATTCTTAAATATTTTATCACCATATCCAAACAAGTTGGAACTCCTATAATATACAGACTAAAGTAAGTCAACCACATAGTGTGTTCTCATTAGGTTCATACCAGATTGTGAACCAACCACTCGTTCAAAAGGCCCATGCCAAGACACATCCTAGTATGCCTTTTCTAGACTCAAAGTTTTCAGGAAAAACATTAAGTTTCTCCCCAAGTTAACTCTCGGACCCCTCAGATCTGATTTGATCTACGTAGCATGGTCGGGCGAGTATAAATAGGGTTAAATCTGAGTTAATAAGGGTTATGTCCAATCACTCAATTATTTTCAAATAAAAGAGGGGGTGTATGGGGAAATACGACAAGAGTGCTGAAATTCAATGCGAAAATTTTATTTTAACAAAACTAGTGATCAGAACATAAATGTTCGTTCACACCACCCTTTTCCAATTAGCCTTTGAAGTATAAACAACTAGGTTCATCGACCGAGTATAAATAACAACTAAACCTAGAAAAATGAGGCACGACACAATAACACGACATGACAAGACACGAAATTATAAGTTAATGGGTTTAGTCTTATCGGGTTTGGGTCATTAATGAGTCAACACGGTAGATCCATTATCATAACGGGTCATGTTTGGGTTTGTACTCTTACAAGATTAAACCCGTTTATACCCATTATCACCCGTTAGTGGTATCGGGTTTTATTGGGTTGTGTGGCCCGAACTAATATTACACCCATTATAACCCATTAGTTTTTATTAGTTTGAAAATAATGGGTTTTAATGGTTATTCTTATAATGGTTGAGATTAACTTCGGGATATTTTATATATATATATATATAATGGTTGAGATTAACTTCAGGATATTTTATATATATATATATATATATATATATAAAATATCCCTAAGTTAATCTCAAACATTGTAAGAATAACCCTTAAAACCCATTATTTGTAAACTAATGAAGACTAACGGGTATTAACGCGTAATATAGGGTCACCCAACCCGTTACCCGTTTAGACCCGTTAATATTAACGGGTGTTAACGGTTCGGGTTGTGTACCCATTAATATTAACGAGTCGTATTTGGGTATTATCATTGGACCCGTTAGTTTTAATGGGTCGTGTACGAATTAAGGATGTTTTCACCCGTTAACCCATTAACACGACCCATACACGACCCAACGCGACCCGTTGGCAGCTCTAATAACAACTCGATTCGTCAAGCGAGAATAAAAAACTTATTCAACAATATTTGGCATCACATTGGATAAAGACAATGAAATAGTTCATCTTTCACCGATCAGGATACCATAATACATTTAAAGACTAACAAATCAAACCAAACAACAACCAAGAACATGTATATAAAATTAACACAAGTTTTTGCGAGTGGGAAAGTAGTCTACTTGCAAAACATTCTAAGCACTCAACCTATGTGAACGAATCAGTTCGCCAACCGAGTATAAATAACCAAACTCGGTTCCTCAACATAGGATAATCAATCTTTATAGTCGACTCGATTTTTTAACAAAATGTAAAAAATTTCTCGGTAGTTATTGACCACATCACACACATCAAGAGTAGTCATATTTCTGTGAGAACAAGATCATTCAAGGTTCGCGTAAGACTCTTAGAGATGACTAAGGCATAAGTTTATGGTCTTACTCCAACTTCATCCTTAGCAGACTTCTTTCTCATGCTCAGGTGCAGGCCATCAAAGCTGGTATTAGATATTGCATTGATAAAAATGTTTAAAATGTTGCCCAGGAAATGGATTCTAAAGTTCTTGTTGAAGCTCTAACATCAGACTCAAATAGTTTTCCTTACAAATTAAAGATAGACCTAAAAGATATTCAAGACCTCAAAAGGAAAATTCATTGCCAAATAATGTTTTATTCTAAAGACTGCAATAAAATGCCTTACCTTCTTACCATTCATGGATCTGCTCGAAAAAATTTGGCAATTTACTTTAGAGTTTTTAATCTTCCATGAGATATTAAGATAGCGTCTTTGTTAAATTCTTCAAAAAATCCTTGTTTAAGGATTATTTGAATATTCTTGTTTGTTTTTCCATTTGTATTACCTCCTAGAGAGGTCTTTTCTCTCTAATTAATAAAATCTCTTCTTTTAAAAAAAGAGTAGACGGAGAGAAGCATACAGAGTTAACAGAGTTTTAGCAAATATGGGCGAAGTCAATTTGCAAGCATTAGAAATAAAGGTGTAGTTCGAGCATGCATTCAGAAAAAATGAAATATACCATTGCAAATGTTAATAAAAAGGTCGAGTAGGACCATACCATTCATGTTACATGAAAATCCAAGTAAAAAAATGATAAAATGCATATTCAAAGGCCGAAGCCCGTATTACAGACCCATAATATGTTCAAAAATTGAAATGTGTATAAAAAAACTACGGAGCATGGGAGCGGAGCAAAGGGGGTCATATACTACAGAATTCGACCCTTCTCCTCGCACGTGGAAATAGAGAGATCTTCACTTTCAGAGTCTACTTTGGGAAATGGACCCGTCAGAATCCCCCGACAGTGGGCATACCATGATTCGTCCAAACATGAAGAGGAAGACATTGGCTCATTCTCACTTTAACAGTCATCTAGATTGAAGGAAGATAGGTCAAAATAGGGATGATCCTCCTTAACCTGATTAAACCATTTTAGTGTAGCCCTTGAAAAGATATTTGTACTTCATCATGCCATAATACTCTGATGTCAAGAAATACTTCAGGTTCCTAAACTTGATCAAAGGTGACAAAGCCTAATCGACCTTTACTGCATTAGTTTTCTCCTTCTCCTTCTCTACTATTTATTTCTTCATCTCAAAGACCTCGTTCAGCAGTTGATCTCTCTCCCCAGTAAGAATGTTCTTCTGTAGCAAGTCTTGGTCCTTATCCATATTCTCGTTGTCCCTCTCCCCTTGGGTAGTCATGATGGTCGCAATGACATTTGTCTTATTCTTTAGGGTCTTCAACTTCATCTCCATCCCTTGGATTTTTTTAAACTCATCCTTCCTCTGAAGCCATTTATTGCCCATACATACTCCCATGAAGCTCACCTACAGCGAATTCACAATCAAGACAAGGAAATTAAAGCATAGGCATTAACAGTTTTAAAGATAAAGAATAGGTATTTACCCTTGACCCTGAACGGATCATTTTTTTAGTGATACCGATTGAACCACCACTCAATTAATCAATGTCGTCTGAAAAGTAAGCATTCTAGAAGGATAGATAGTTCTCATATGGATTGTTATAGAGAATATGGGGATTCCAGACCTTTCCCCATCCTCAGGCACTCTTCCCCCCTCGGTATCTTCCTCTTCCTCATCTGTAATCAATCTTCAGCAGACGGAGTTGGGAGGGTATCATTCTAATCTCCGACCTCCAAGGGACTCTTCTCCCTTCTCCTCTTCTGAAGGGCCTCGTCTTTCATAAGTTTGACACATGACATCTCCTCAATCACATTGAGGGGATAGACAACTTCAGAACCACGGTCTGTTGGACTGGGTGATGTACGCTAGCAGCAAGGAGGGGTCGATTGGATAATAATAGGTTATGGGGTGACCGACGTCTAAACCAGTATTCACGAAGAAAATCGGTACCCTAAGCGGGCCATTTCTCTAGAGACTACAAAGACAAACTGAGGTAAAAATTATCAGTATGATTAATTAAGTTAATAAAACTATTTGACACAAAATAAGTATGCATGAGGAATGGGGGTAAAATCTACCTTGGAAATGGAGAAGTAAGTGATGAGCTTCTTCGGTGTCAGCATGTAGTCGAAAGGCATCACGGTCTCACACCTCATCTCCTCTGGTGAAGAAGACAAGATCCCTTAACCTCTTGAGATCACACAACTCATTGAATGAGTGAGATTTGCTAATATCTTCTTGAACCCTCACCCTTCGGTCCATCAAAATGTCTGAAAGCTCATTGACGATCTCTACATGATACTAAAAGGAAGAACAATTAGTAAATATGCAGAGCAATTAGTAAAGATGAGTGTAAAAATACAAAGTCTGACTTATTGAGATTAAGTTTGTTCTAGATGAGGGTAATAGTGAACAAATGAGCAGTAAGATCATTTTGGTCATCTTACTCACATCCCTCCCCTTGATGAAGAGAAAGTGGTGCTTCCAATCATGGTTAAGGTATACTAACCTCCCTGAAAATACATGGCCTTATAAATAGTTAAAACTCCCTCACAATAAGAGGATGGCCATCTCCGAACAAGTTGTAAAAGTGAACCACGGAGCATATTAGAATTCTTCAGGCATTCGATATGAGTTGGGGAAGGGAAATATTTAAGAAATCTAGCATATAAAAAATGATTCTCGGATAAAGCCCTAGGAAGGGTGATATATTCACACCATTGGTTGATGATATCTTTGGTCATATAGTTGATGTGTTACATGGTCCTAGAGGATTTCCCCGGAGACCACCAGTACGAGGGGGTTAGATAGGCCCACCCTTTGAATATTGTATTGGGTCGTATTTTGGGCTCTAGGAGGATGATTTGGCCTATTGGCATTTGACAAGGAAGCCCCATGAGTGTAGGTCCTCCTACCATTGTGTTCAGGCCCAAAGGCCTCAACTATCTCCGCCATGTTTGATAAATCATGTTGGCATTGGAGACTTTCTTGCTGGTCCAGGCTGAGAGACAAACCAGATGGATAAATCCACTCAAGGTATTGGGATAGGGAGAGTTTGGGGAAATAAAGTTTGAAATATGTGGATTTCCTTCAGGTAACTGACATAAAAACTTAATAATCCTAGTAAAGTGGAAAGTGAATCACAAACTAAGATGTGCCATATTTTCTAAGGAGAGGATTTGAAGAAAATGGAAAGGAGAGAAAAAGGGCATATAGTAAAGAGAGAAAGACAACGATGGAAATACAATCACCCCTAAGAAAAGGTAAATGTCAAAGCCTCCAAATAAGATAGAGGATGGAGTTTAGAGGTAGAATATAGCAGATGGTTGAAAGAGTGACAATAGTTAAAATTAGGTTTTAAAGAAGAAGGTAAAAATGGGAGCTCTAGTTTTATGATTATTAAACAAGAAAGTTTGAGAAGAGAGTTTAGGAAGCTTTTTATACCAAGTTCGGAAATATGTTTGAACTCAACGGTTCGATATAAGTGAATTACACGGTCCCTAATAGTTCGGTGGATGACACTCACAGTCAGGGCGCGTGGGGTGGGTTTATACGCCCACGCATACCTCAAGAAGTTGCGCGTCGCCAAGCGTGCAATGATTACAACACATCACCTAATTAGCATTATGTGTTGGAAATGGTTCACGCTAAATTTGAATCTTATCACAGATATTGACATCAGCACAAGATCCTAAGATAATCATGATAAATCAGAGATATGCCAGTTTTCACACTTATCGTTAAAACACTATGGAGAAGCTGACACGTGGAATAGACCTCGTTTCGCTATGAGACTCTTTCGCTCATCGCTAAGAACATAAAGAGTTTGGGATAACTGATTAGGGATATTTTTTATTAGTCAAAATCAAACCAGTTAGCGACATTATCATTAAATATGTAGGAGGCGAAGACAGTTTATAAATAAAGGAATGACAAATTAAAGATCAGATAGATAACAGAACGGGGTATCGGTCAGCTTACGAATAGTGGAAGCACTGAATTATTGATCGAACAGATGATCATGACACATCATCAACATGGGAGTATGACAATCTCATAAAGACGAATGAGTTTTCATGGTCAACCGAAGACATGGCTTCATCAGACGAACACTCCACTTCGGTCAATAGGACATCTAACTTCGTCAAACGAACATAATCCAAGATGTTTAAACCTCCAAGTCTTTATCAACATGTCGTTACTTAAAAAGGCTAACATGTTCCCAATTAACACGGTCAGAAAACTCGGAGAACAGGAAACGTGGGAATATATGGAGGTGTCAAAGACATATACAAGTGTTCTTCAAATTCAAACTCTTCCAACATGCATGTTATGAATTAGGAGAGAGTTATAAATGTTGAGTATATAAAGCCTCTAGTAGTATAGAGTGACATTAAGCTGATGAGATTTATAACCTTATGTAACCTTATCTTCCTAAAAAGGTAATCAAAGAAATCCCCCACCCCTTCACCCCGTGGACGTAAGCCAAGGCCGACTGAACTATGGATATTTGTTGCTCCTTTCTTCTCTCATCTCCCTCGCTTGATTTTCATGTACGAACTATAAATTCATTATGTTGTGTGTGTACATTATATTTTTACATCAACAGTTCCCATATGTTTGATAATGAGGAGAGAGAGGTCAAGGTTGATGTAACACCCCATAAAATCCATAAATAGATTGATCATGTCTAATATAAAAACATATGGTCCTCATAGGATCTATATCTCATCAGAAACGCAGTCTTAGACACATCCTGCTCCCTGATCCTCAACTGATGGTATCTTGACCTCAAGTCTATATTCGAAAAGAAAGTTGCTCCCCTCAGCTGTCCAAATAAGTCATCGATTTAGGGAAACGGATATTTATTCTGTATCGTAACTTTATTCAACGCTCGATAATCTATGCACAGTCATGAGGATCCATCCCACTTCTTCACAAACAGAACTAGGGAGCCCCAAGATGAGGTACTTCGGCGGATGAAACCCTGTCCTAAAAATTATTTAATCTGATCCCTTAGCTCCATCATTTCCGTAGGAGCCATATGGTTAGGTGCACGATCTATCGGCCGAGTGCCCGATGCTAAGTCAATCACAAACTCTATCTCTCTACTCGACGATAGCCCTGGTATATTCCTGAACACATTGGCATACTCATGAAGAACCGAAATAGAATCAAGGGGAATCATTACTCCCGTATAGGTCCCCCCACTCTACATAAAAGAAGTGGGTGAACGATCCTCCCTCGGGGCTAGGCATCGCCACTAAAATATATCCTGACTAAGGATAAAGAAAACTATGCTCCTACTAAAGCAATCGATCATGGTGCTGTACTCGAGTAGCCAATCTATCCCCATAATAGCATCATATTCGTGCATATCTAAAATAAGCATATCGACTGGTAGGATCAAACACCCAATCTCTACGCTTACTCCGTGATATATAAAGAAAATCAATGACCCATAGCCCAATGGTGAATCTACACTAGTGACTATGCTCTCCGTCGTGTCTAATAACCTAATGGCATGTGCAAAACTAGTGATAATGAAACTATGTGAAGCTCCCATGTCAAATAATATCCGCTCGAAAGTTCCCTAAATAGAAAATGTGCCCTCAACCGCTGGTGGAGCCTGTGGGACTACATCCTGATGAACGTTGTAGACACGCCCGTACTGTAATTGCCCCTGTTGAACCGAAACTATTGAAATGGCAGGCAAGGCTGGGACTGTTGTTGGCGCTGGAAGTGCTGCTTCAAAAATCGGCCTCTAGGGCTCGTGGTCAGCACCTTGCTGCTGAGGATACTTCCCCTTATCAAGGCATTCAAATCATATATGGCCAGTCTTGCCACAAATAAAACACTTCCCAGCAAAATTTCCCCTTTTTGCCTCTACTAGCCTCGGCCCTATTGGTCGTTGCCACCTCTCCCTTGGCCCCGATGGACCTACAGAAACTACTGTTAGCCCGGGTGGCCCAGCAGTCCCTAATGAAAGCCCCTAGATCTAAATCCCTTAGCAGGATCCCCCTGATGGGAAACCTCCTCCTTCTATCTCTGCTAACTCTGAGCTGCTTGTGCCCCACTGGCACTACCTCCACCTATCCTACGTTGCTGGTTGGAGTCACCTATCCGCTTGTTCCCCTTACATGGAAATGGTGATCCTGGCAATATAGTAAAGCAGGATTAAGTACATTAGTATAAGACTGCAAGGAGAGGTTAACCAGAAGATGTTGTCGAATCCTCCAGGTCAAACCATTCATGAACATCTGAATTTTATTTTCTTCAGTAAGCACCTCAGTCAGTACCAAGTTTACCAATCTAGTAAACTCCTCATCATACTCGACTAAAGTCTTTCCTTCCTGAGTGAGGTCTAATAGTTTTTGCCTCATCTCAGTCTGAACGGTGAAAGGGAAATACTTGCGGTCAAATTGCTCCTAAAAGTCCTATATAGTCATATAGTCACGCTCATTTGCGGTAGTAGTGGACTCCCACCACTGTAACACAGCCCCTACTAGCTTGAAGGTAGATAATATTTTATTTTGTACGTTCGTTCACTCATACATCCTCAGATGCATCCAAATATCTTTCTTCCACTGGATAGCTGTAACACATCAGAACCCCCAGTGAACTCCGGAGGGTGCGCCTTATGGAAGGCATCCTTAACGCGTTCCCATGCATAAGGGGATGCATGAGTTGGTGTTGGTGCCACAGCTTATGATTGTTGCGGGGCCTGCTGGACCATAGCTAGTGCTGCGTTAATTGCCTAAGCAACAATGGCAGCAACCTTGGCAGCATTTTTTGTACCCTGAGCTGGTGCTGGCTGAGGATTGGGTTGGGTATTTCGGGCCTTAGGATCACGTCTGGGAGGCATCTGAAATGAAAAAGAATTTATAAGTCCACAGTTATCAAATCTCAAATAGTGAAGACGTAAACACATAATGAAGGATGCAACAATCCTAACAATAGGGCTCTACATCAAAGAACGATAAGCCGAAAGCAAAATAAGCCGTATGGATCCTAAAAGACTCTAGAACCTAATGCTCTGATACCACTTGTGACACCCCGCCTAATTAAATATTATGTGATCAGTCCTTTATTAAATTAATTCAGAATATCCAGTTGGTTTAGAATATGCATCACTATTGAAAAACTTTATTATTAACACTAACCACCAAATATTTAAAAAGCTTCACGTCAATTTTTATCTCTTAATCAACATACAATCAAATCTATCCAATTACTAACCATACACCATTCAAAACAAATCTCGTATGAATTAAAATGACTAATGTAATAAATGAGACTGGAGTATGCATATCCAACCTAAATCCCCATACAATAATCCAACAAGGTAAATCAACAACTAAAAGGAATAACTAAATAGATCCATAACTCTCTGACTGTCTGAATAAGTAAAATCGTCAACATGCCCTAACTGGAATAGATAAGCTCAATATGCAGGAATGAGAATCATGTACGCGTCTAATACCAAGTCCTGTAACTTCCACAGCAGTTACAGCTCTTCAAATTAATCGAATTCCTATCCATGGTGTCCCTGTGGCTGGGCACCTAAAATGATTTGACAAGAGAAAAGGTTTGCAATAAACGAGTCAGAGCCTGAGTTTAAAACAGTTTAAAAATCAGCAAGTGTTTAAAATGAATTAAACAGTAAATATTATATCCATGTTAGTTTCTCTTGCCCTCACTTTAGATTCTCACGTCTCAACTAATGTGCACACCTAGCGTAGACTCCTAACCCCTCCTAGTCACGTTATCCCATTTATCTAACTTAGCCCAAGTCCTTTACTGAAATGCCTAAGTCATTGTACCCAATTATAACACCCGAATAATACAATCTTATAATTATAACGCTAGCTGAATCGGATTCAAATAACTCATTAATCATTCAAGTTCTCACATTGTTGATTAATATTAAATATTGTAGACTTTCTCATTTACTAAGCAACACAGTAGAATAATCTCAAGTGTATATATATATATACTAATACGTCACCCCAAAAGTCTAAACCTGTGGTGCACACATACTCTGCTATCAGTCCCGATACATCATCAACGTAAGGACTATGAATTTCGAATCACCCTAGAATCACATCAACATATATCACACATAATGGAGGTAAACATAGTTCCTATACCCATGGGCTACGCACATACCTATGCACCCATGTGACCGCAAACTTATCAACTCATATATAAGTCTTTCCCAGACCTATGTCTTGAGGTAGCAATCTAAAATCCCCTCGAAGGCTCATCAAGATAAGATTATCCCCTTTCTAAAGCCTCCCTTGATACCAAGTATGGTAGGTATGTCATACACATAAGGATTCATACAATAGGTACACACAACCCATATAATTAATAGGATCACACCACCTATATATTCCAGATTTGTACGAGTTGTCATTCTTATAGTGTTCACGATGTCTCCCATTTATGATTATTCTCTCTAACGTATAGCATTTATTAATATGGATATCACTAAGGAGTTCCTCTTATCCTTATATACATTTATTCCCATATTTTTCACTCAAGAACTGTGGTTTCCCTACATATACTTGAGCCGTTCATAGTTCATGAATTATTTTCACCAAATTCCAGCTCACCCGTAAATTTCTAAAAATCTAAAATCTTGTTTGAAGTTCCCAGTATCTCATTCGAACGATCTTGAAATGAACTAAGTTCTTAATTCTCGTTGTATTTCTCGTTGGATTCTCATTCAAACGATGTCGTTCGAACTACTTACCCTTTCCCCAGGTCGTTTGAACGACTTTTGCCCAGTTCGTCTTCTACTTTAGGAAATCTGCATTTTTGCCCATTTTTGTTCACCTAATCCACATCAAACTTTACCCAACTCACAAATAATAATCCTAAAGCTATTTTACATACATATAGATGATCCTTAACACATTTTAACCATCAAACGTCATTACCTCTCATATATGGATAAAGCAATTTAATTAAAAGTCAAGAGCCGTAATTTTACATCATCGTTAATTTTATCCACCCAAAATCCAAAATTAAATCTGTTTTTTCTTCATATAATATCCATGATTCATAGTCTCTACATATTGTAATTCATCTACATTCAATTTCCTACCAAAAAGCTTGATTAATAATTCAATTTTAACCCAAATTTCATCATATCATGTGTATATCATCAAATCTACACTGACATGTATAATATATACACTAATTAAAGCAAGATAACCACTTGCCTCGATGGGAAGGTCTAAACCGTATAATGAACGCGGTATAGATCTCTTCCTCTCTTCCCTATGTACAAGTTGATGGTATTTTTGGTGAAAGATGGGTGGGTTTGGTCTTGGAGCTCCTAGAAATTCCTTCTACTTCTTCCTCTTGGAATCCCTCTCTTTTTCTATATAGATAAAACCTAACTTTTCCCATGTACATGCAGATATAATCTATCCAATTTGTGTCCATTAATTTGCCTCAATATTTTAAAAGATAAAAATACCCTTCTGGGGTGTTGGTTTGGCCTAAAACTATCCCGAAACCCAAACTAAACCCCGAGCAAACTTTTCTGACTATTTCGACCCTTCTGGACACGTTGGTGCACTCGAACTGACCATTTGGGTGACGTATAATTATTTTACTTTTTATCTTATTAATTTAGTCTCAACATGACTCACACTCGCGTCCCGACTTAAATTCCATAATTGTCATATTTTTCATTCATGATAGCATTAATATTTTCATGATCATATATCACTTGACTCACTATGTAATATTCAACATAACTCACATCAATAAGTACTAACTACCATCACGCTAGTAATTACTTAATTAAATTCGAATTAATAATAAATAAATTTCCCATTTTAAGTCAATTAATCCCGTAATTAAAATCATTAAAAATAACTCAGGATATTTGTCATGCATCTCATCCTCACGCTCCCAGGTAGACTCCTCTACAATATGATGTCAGCACTGTACACGAACTAACGGCACTACCTTTGACCTTAATTTCCTTTCGCTACGGTTTAGGATAACAACTGGCCCCTCCTCGTATGAAATGTTGGGTTGTAGTTTAGTATCCTCCAAGGAAATATGAGTGTGGTCCATGTCATCCGGAAGATATCTCCTCAATGAAGAAATATGGAACACGTCATAAATCCTATGCAAGTGCTCTGGTAACCCAAGTTTGTAAGTTACTGTCCCAATCCACTCAATAATAGGGAATGGTCCTACGTACTGAGGAGCCAACTTCCCTTTTTTCTAAACTGCATTACCCCCTTCATAGGGGATACTCGTAGTAACACCTGGTGCCCCACATTGAACTCTCTAAAAAACCTCTTCACATCGGGGTAACTCTTTTGTCTATCCTGAGCAACCCGAATACGGCTCCTAATCATCTCAATCCTAGCCGAAGTATCCAGAATTACCTCTGGACCAAGTAGTTTGTTGTCCCCCACCTGTAGCCAGCACGTTGGAGAACGACAAGGCCTACCATATAACGCCTCGAATGGATCCATGCCAACAGTAAACTTGTAGGAGTTATTATAAGCAAACTCCACCAGTGGAAGATACTGCTCCCAACTCCCGCCAAAATCAAGGATACACATCCGCAGCATATCCTCTAACATCTGATTTATCCGCTTTGTCTGCCCATCTGTCTGTGGGTGATATTCCGAACTCAAACGTAACTCCATACCCATGGCCTCTTAGAAATTCTCCCAAAATCGGGACACAAAAATTGCGTCCTGATCGGACACAATATCAAGGGGAACCCCATGGAGTCTTACTATCTCGGCGATGAATATTTGAGAGTACTACCCCGTAGTATGATCGGTCTGAACTGGTAAAAAATGAGCTACCTTGGTCAACTGATTCACAATCACCCATATGGAATCGTGACCTCTCTGCGATGTGGCATCCCTGTGATGAAATCCATGAAAATGCTCTCCTATTTCCATATAGGGATTTCTAACGACTGTAGGAGCCCTCCTGATCTTTGATGGTCCACTTTCACCAGTTGATAAGTGGCACATTTCGAAACAAACTCAACGATGTCCTTCCTCATTTCACTCCACTAGTACTATCGTCTCATATCCTGGTACATTGTATTCCCTTCGGGATGTACCACAAAGCATGAACTGTGCGAATCTTTCATCATCGCATGTCATAGGTCCTCCCCCTATGGAACAACCAAATGTCCATTAAAGTGTAAACCCCCATCTAAACCCACGGAATAAGACTCAACTCTGTTGGCTAGAAGTTGTACAATCATATCCTGACAGAACGTGTCGGCTGTTTGGGCCTGTATTACTCTCGTCACAATCTAGGGTGTAAGGGTCATGACAGACATGAATGATCGGGCCAGTGCATCCTGGTGTCCCAACTCCTTCCATTTCACTTTCCACACCTCGGCCACATCACCTACTGGCCTCTAGCTCAACACATCAGCTATTACGTTAGCTTTCCCCAGATGGTAATGGATATCGAACTGGTAGTCCTTCACAAATTCAAGCCACCTATGTTGACACATGTTTAATTCCCTTTGACTGAAAAAATACTGTAGTGACTTGTGATCTGTGAATATGTGAAACTTCTCCCCCAACAGATAGTGTCTCCAGATCCGAAGAGCAAACACGACTACTGCTAGCTCTAAGTCATGGGTGGGATAATTCCTCTCGTGAGGCTTAAGCTTATGGGAGGCATAAGATATATCCTGATCTTCCTGTCGAGGTAAACCCCAAGTCCCTATAGGGATGCATCTGTATAAAATAAGTAATCCACTCCCGATCTGGGCAGTGCTAGACGTGGTGCTGAAGTCAGCTTGTCCTTCAGCTCGAGAAAGATAATTAACAAGCGTCATCACATATGAATGGCACTCCTTTGCGAGTCAAATTATCAACGGACATGTTATCTTTGAGAATCCCCGAATAAACTGTCTGTAGTAGCCCGTTAACCCCAAGAAACTCCGCACCTCTGTAGGTGTCGTGGGTTGTCCCAACTCCCTCACCGCTTACACCTTGTTGGGGTCCACCGATATTCCCCTATCTGATACGATGTGCCCCAAGAAATGTACATCTCGCAGCCATAATCCATATTTCTTAAATTTGGCATATAGTTCATTCTCCTGTAAAGTCTGTAAAACCCTACGTAAGTGCTCAGCATGCTCCTCCTCAGTCTGTGAATAAATCAGGATGTCATCTATAAAGACAATAGAAAACTGATCTAAGAACACTCTGAACACTTTATTAAAGAAGTCCATAAATATTGTCGGTGCGTTGGTTAGCCCGAATGGCATAACATGAAACTCATAGGATCCATACCTCATCAGAAACACAGTCTTAGACACATCCTACTCCCTGATCCTCAACTGATGGTATCCTGACCCCAAGTCTATCTTCGTAAAGAAAGCTGCTCCCCTAATATGGTCGAATAAGTCATCAATTCTGGGCAATGGATACTTATTCCGTATCGTAACTTTATTCAACTCCCGATAATCTACACACAGTCATAAGGATCCATCCTTCTTCTTCACAAATAGAACTGGGGCACCCCAAGGTGAGGTACTCAGGCAGATGAAACCCTGTCCCAATAACTATTCAATTTGATCCCTTAGCTCCCTCATTTCTTCTGGAGCCATACGGTAAGGTGCACGAGCAATCGACTGAGTGCCTGGCGCTAAGTCAATCACAAACTCTATCTCTCTACTCGGTGATAGCCCTGGTATATCTTGAAACACATTGGCGTACTCACGAATAACCAAAATAGAAACAAGGGGAATCACTACTCCAGCAGAGGTCTCCTCCTCTATATAAAACAAGTGGGTGGATGATCCTCCCTCGAGGCGAGGCATCGCCACTAAAAAATTTCTTAACCAGGGATAGAGAAAACTATGCTCCTACTAAAGCAATTGATCATGGCCTTATACTCGACTAGCCAATTCATCCCAATAATAGCATCATACTCTTGCATATCTAAAATAAGAATATCAGTCAGTAGGATCAAACTCCCAATCTCTATGCTTACTCCCTGGCATATAAATCAAATAAATGACCCATATCCCAACGGTGAATCAACATTAGTGACTGTGATCTCTGTCGTGTCTAATAAACTAATGGCGCATGCGAAACTAGTGGCAATGAAACTATGTGAAGCTCCCGTGTCAAATAATATCCGCCCTAAAGTCCCCTGAATAGAAATAGTACCCTCAACCGCGGGTGGAGCCTCTGGGAATACGACCTGATGGAAGTTATAGACATGCCCGTACTGTCATTGCCCCTCCTGAACTGGAATTGCTGGAATAGCAGGCAAGCTGGTACTGGTGCTGGTGTTGGCGCTAGAAGTGCTGCTGGGAAAATCGGCCTCTGGGGTTCCTAGTTAGCACCCTGCTGTTGAGGATACTTCCCCTTATCAGGTCATTCAAATCATTTGTGGCCAATCTTACCACAAATAAAACACTTCCCAAAAAAATTTCCCCCTTCTGACCCTATTGGCCTCAGCCCTATTGAAATTGTTGTTGGCCTGGGTGGCCCTACTGGCCTTAATGAAAGCCCCCAGATCTGAATCTCTTAGCAACATCCCCCTGATGGGAAACCTTCTCACCCTGCCTCTTCTGACTCTGATATGCTTGTACCCCACTGGCACTACCTTCACCTGTCCTACCCTGCTGGTTAGAGTCACATATCCACTTGTTCCCTTTTACAAGGAAACGGTGATCCCGATAATGTTGTAAGGCAGCATTAAGTTCATGAGTATAAGACTTCAAGGAGAGGTTACCCAGAAGATGTTGTCAAATCTTCCAAGTCAAACCATCCATGAACATATGAATTTTCTTCTCTTCAATAGGCACCTCAGTCGGTACCAAGTTTACCAATCTAGTAAACTCCTCCTCATATTGGGCTATAATATTTCCCTCCTGAGTGAGGACCAGTAGTTTCAGCCTCATCTCAGTCTGAACGACGGAAGGGAAATACTTGCGGTAAAACCAATTCCAGGGTATAGTCATATAGTCACGTTCCTCTGTGGTAGTAGTGGACTCCCACCATTGTAACTCTGCCCTTACTAGCTTGAAGGTAGCTAATATTTTCTTCTGCACCTTCGTGCACTCGTACATCCTTAGATGCCTCTGGATATCTTTCTTCCATTGTCTAACTGTAACACATTAGAACCCCCTGTGAACTCCGAAGGGTACGCCTTATAAAAAGCATCCATGACGCGTTCTCATGCGGAAGGGAATGCCTGAGATGGTGTTGGTGCCACCACATGTGCATGTGGTGGGGCTTGCTGGACCAAAGCTATGCTATGTTAAGTTACTGAGCAACGATGGCAGCACCCTCGACAGCACTTACTGTACCCTGAGTTGGTGCTGGCTGAGGCTCGGGTTGGGCATTTCCGGCCTTAGGCACACGTCTGGGAGGCATCTGAAACAAGAAAGAATTAATAAGTCCACAGTTATCAAATCTCAAATAGCTGAAGACGTAAACACATAATCAAGGATGTAACAATCCTAATAATAGGACTCTACAACAAAGAACACTAAACTGAAAGCATAATAAGCCGTACAAATCCTAAAAAACTCTAGAACCTGATGCTTTGATACCACCTATGACACCTCGCCTAATTAAATACCGGGTGATCAGTCCCTTTTTAAATTAATTTGGGAGATCCATTTAGTTCATAATATGCATCACTGTCGAAAAACTTTATTATTAACACTAACCACCAAATATTTAAAAAAGGTTGATGTCATATTTTATCTCTTAATCAACATACAATCAAATTTATCCAATGACTAACCATACACCATTCAAAACAAATCTCGTATGAATTAAAATGACTAATGAAATAAATGAGACTGGAGTATGCATATCCAACCTAAATCCCCATACAATAATCCAATAAGGTAAATCAATAACTAAAAGGAATAACTAAATAGATCCAAAACTCTCTGACTGTCTGAACAAGTAAAATCGTCAACATGCCCTAACTGAAATAGATAAGCTCAATATGCAGGAATGAGAATCATGGAGGCATCTACTACCAAGTCCTGTAACTTACACAGCAATTACAGCTCGTCAAATGAATCGAATTCCTATCCATGGTGTCCCTATGGCTGGGCACCTAAAATAATTTAACAAGAGAAAAGGTTTGCAATAAACGAGTCAGAGCCCGAGTTGAAAACAGTTTAAAAATCAGCAAGTGTTTAAAAGTCATTAAATAGTAAATATTATATCCATGTTAGTTTCTCGTGTCCTCACTTGAGATTCTCACCTCTCAACTAATGTGCACGCCTAGCGTAGACTCCTAACCCCTCCTAGTCACGATATCCCACTTATCTAACTTAGCCCAAGTCCTTTACTGAAATGCCTAAGACATTGTAGCCAATTATAACACCCGAATAATACAATCTTATAATTATAACGCAAGATGAATCCGATTCAAATAACTCATTAATCATTCAAGTTCTCACATTGTTGATTAATATTAAATATTATAGTTTTCTCGTCTACTAAGCAACACAGTAGAATTATCTCAAGTGTGTGTGTGTGTGTATATATATATATATCATACATATATATACTAATATGGAACCCCAAAATGCTAAACCTATGGTGCACACATACTTCGCTATCAGTCCCGATACATCACGCACGTAAGGACTACTGTCACGACCCCGTCCCAAAATTTGTAGTAGGGAACGAATGTCTTAACATGCCACCAGGGCAACAAATATTCGGTATTAAATTGTTTGCTTAAATAAATGCAGCAAAAATACAATCACATGGTTATGAATCGTAAGATACTGAAATTAAAGGAATTACGTCATCAGATCTTTCTAAAGGAAACCTCATTTATATTAAAAGTAACGATGAATTACAACTTACGGCAAAATTTAAAGCTTAATACAAGAGAGCCAATCATGCTCTAAATGACAAAACAAACATAATAACAAGAAGAGCTCTAAAAGCTGAATCTTCAACACGGTCCTTTTTCGTTCCCTCCGCGAACCTACTTATTTCCTGAAAAATGGTTATTTATACAACATCAGCTAAAAGCCGAGTGAGATTTATTCTCCGAACATTCTAGAGTTTTTCAGAAAATTGATACCTATTCAATTTCCAACATAAGGCATATACATATATGGACATGAATTTGCAGTAAAATATATAAAGTAAACTGTCAGTATATATTTTCAAAATAATCAGTTAAGAACATAATAGTTTAAAAAATTTGAGCAATATGTCAATTATTCAATTTTATTCTGATGGTCATGTATGCTCTAATACCCAGATAAACAGATAGTGTTACCAAATGTTTTCACTCGGTAACAACACGGACATAAAATCATGATATCTGAAACAACGCCTTATTTAGGGCACACCAGCGATAAACCAACTGGGAAGGTACCACCCAAATATTTCCACCCGGTAGTTAAGGCCAACATAGTAAGAGAGTTTCCATAGACCGAATCAATAAGTTCAGAATTCAAATCACATGTATATATCGAGAGATATACACATATAACAAATGACGAAATCATCGGTATCAAATGTATTTTGAGGATAAAACATTTCACAAAATAGATATAGTTTGAATAATATCATATAATTAAAATACGTAAGGAACATCACAGAGTACTCACCTAGGACAGAAGTCCAAAGTAACAGATACAGAGTCTCGGATCACTTCGTTAAGACGAAACTTCTTCTTGAACTTACAGAACTCCATCTTAAGATATCACTCTTTCTTACTATAGCTATCGATGATATGGTATGAGTTAAATGATTCAAAAGGTTTTATTTGTAGTTTTCCAAGGATTTCACGGCGCTGACATGTGTCTAGCAGACTAAGCCTTTACAACGGCGAGTCAGTGTTGAGGTGTCGTGCAACGGAGGGGTCTTGCAGACTTATTTCACCGAGCAGCGACACATGTTTTGGCTTTCTCTCTAATGACGATACGTGTTCAATCTTTATCTATATGGGTGACATGTGTAAGCGCGAGGTGTCAAGCATGAGGTGGAAAGGTGTTAGGGGTTAGTAATTTTACACCATACACTTTCAATATTTCTCAGAGGTCCTTGAAAATATTTTATTTACAAAATGGTCCTTTTTATATTTCCATTTTAGTCCCTGAAACTTTCTTTATTAAAAATTAAGTCCCTAAAGTTTCATAAAATTACAGTTTTCTACCCCAAAACTTATCATTTAGCTTAGGATATTCTATAAGACTTTGATTTGAATCATTTTGCTGAAGAAAAAGGTCATTTCAAGGTGTTTAAGTCGGACTAAATAGCTTCCCCTTCCAACCAATCAAAATATAACACACGGTGTGCTAATAAGACAAAATACGACTTAAAGGATGGACAAATTTGCACTTATTTCATAATTTTGGTATAACTTCTTGCTCGGACCTCCGTTTAATACACCGTTTGTTGTGTTACAAACTTAATTCATATATATACAATTTTTTAGTTTTTACCTCAAGTCAATTGTTATATTATAATGGTCAAAACTAGTCTCTAATATGAACATTCCTACCGAAAACTTTAAAATTGTATGTTTGTAACTAATTTAATATTTCATGATTTATAAAGGGAGGATTGGACTAAAAATAACAAATTAACATTATCCATATCACATATGAAATAATACAACATTTACAACTATATATGAACATATAAAAGTGGGTTCATTACATCCTACCCTCCTTATAAAAAGTTTGGTCCCCAAACTTTACTTACATTAATTTCCAAACAAGTATGGATATTTCTCCTTTATTTCATCTTCCCGATCCCATGTTGCTTCTTCAATGGAATGATTACGCCATAAAACTTTGACCAGTGGAATTACCTTGGTTCATAATATTTGATCTTTATGGTCCAAAATTTCTATCGGATGCTCAATGTATGACAAATCTTCTCTAACTTGAAGAGGTTCGTGACTTAGGATATGCGTTGGATCAGGGACGTATTTCTTCATCACTGACACGTGGAACACATTATGCACACTAGAGAGTTCAAGGGGTAAGGCTATTCTATATGCAATAGCTCCTATCCTTTCAAGGATTTCAAAAGGTCCCATGTATCATGGACTCAATTTCCATTTGTTTCCCAATCGGATTACTCCCTTTGCTGGTGATACTCGTAAGAACACATAATATCCTCTTTGGAATTCCAACTCTCATCGGGGAATATCAACATAACTCTTTTGACAACTTTGAGCGATTCAAAGTCAGTCTCGTATTAATTTCACTTTCTCTGTTGTGATCTGGATCAATTCTGGTCCCAATAATTTTTTTCTCTAACTTCTACCCAACATGTAGGGGATCAACACCTTCTACCATAATGTTCCTCATACGGATCCATTTGAATACTTGCTTGATAACTATTATTATATAAAATTTCTACTAACGGTAAATGGTCATCCCAATTGCCCTTCATATCAAGTACACATGCCCTAAGCATATCCTTTAAGGTTTGAATGGTTCTCTTAGATTGTCCATCTGTTTGAGGATGAAAAGCAGCGCTAAAATTCAATTGTCTTCCCATGGCTTATTGTAGGTTTTTCCAAAAGCGAGACACAAATCTAGGGTCACGATCAGAAACACTTGAAAATGGGGTTCCACGAAGCCTAATAATTTCCCGAACATACAACTTACCTAACTTTTCTAAAGAATGCATAATCTTAATGGCAAGAAAATGAGCAAATTTAGTTAACCTGTCAATAATTACCCAAATAGAATCATTACCATTTGAACTCCTCGGTAAACCTGTCACAAAATCCATAGTAATATGTTCCCATTTCCACTCAGGGATAGGTAGAGGTTGTAGTAATCTTGATGGTTTCTGATGTTCAGCTTTTACTTGTTGACAAACCAAACACTGTGATACAAATTCGGCTATCTCCCTTTTCATGTTATCCCACCAAAATACTTCTCAAAGATCCCTATACATATTTGTACATCCGGGATGAAATGTGAATCTCGAGTAATGACTTTCCTCCAAAATTTGCCTCTTTAGTTGGGCATCACATGGAACACACACTCTATTTCCAAACCTCAATATATTATCTTGTTATCGCAAATTCAATTCTCTTACCCTCGATGACTTATTATCTAATCTTCTTCAGTTGTGGGTCATTTACTTGTGCAATTTTGATCCTTTCCATCAACATGGGTTGTACTTGTAAGTTTGCTATTATTCCTCCTTTACTATAAATATGTACATCTATTTCCATACATCTAAAATCCTTCAACAGTGCTTCCTGGTTTGTAATAAGACACGATAAATTTGGTGTAGACTTCCTACTTAAAGCATCAGCTACTATATTAGCTTTCCCTGGGTGATAATGAATATTTAAATCATAATCCTTCATTAATTCTAACGACCTACTTTGTCTCATATTCAATTCTTTTTGGGTAAAGATATATTTCAAACTCTTATGATCGGTATAAATCACACAAGTCTCACCAATGTCTCCCAATCTTAAGAGCAAAAATTACAGCTACTAATTCAAGGTCATGGGTTGGATAATTTTGCTCATGTGTTTTTAGCTGTCTTGAGGCATAAGCTACTACTTTTCCATTTTGCATTAGCACACATCCCAAATCATTTTTAGAAGCGTCACTATAAATCACAAATACCCCTATCCCGGAAGGAATAGTCAAAATTGGGGTAGTCACTAATTGATTCTTAAGTTCTCGAAAACTATTCTCAACTTCCTCAGACCATTCATATTTCACCTTCTTTTGTGTTAACCTAGATAGAGGTTTGGCAATAATAGAAAATCCTTCAACAAATCTTCTATAATAACCGGCTAATCCAAGGAAACTATGAATCTCCGTCACATTAGTTGGTCTAGGCCAATCTAGTATAGCCTTGATCTTTTGAGGGTTTATCGACACTCCCTCCTTGGAAATGACATGTCCTAGAAAAGAGACACTAGGCACCAAAACTCACACTTCTTTAATTTCGCGTATAATTTCTCATTTCTAAGGATTTGCAACACTATCTCTAAATGCTTTTCATGTTCTATAATACTTTTGGAATAAATAAGGATGTAATCAATGAAAACAACCACACACTGATCCAAATATTTTCTAAACACCCTATTCATCGTATTCATAAAAGCGGTTGGTGCGTTAGTTAGTCCAAATGACATCACAAGAAATTCATAGTGACCATATCTAGTACGGAAAGCTAATTTTGAAATATCATGTTCCTTAATCTTCAATTGGTGATAGCCTGGCCTAAGGTCAATCTTTCAAAATACTTTCACACCTTGAAGTTGGTCAAACAAATCATCTATACGAGGTAAGGGGTATTTATTCTTAATGGTCACCTTATATAGTTCACGATAATTTATACATAACCTCGTCGTCCCATCCTTCGTTTTAACAAATAACACTGGAGCACCCCAAGGGGATACACTTGGTCTAATAAAACCCTTATCTAACAGATCTTGTAATTGAACTTTTAATTACCTTAGTTCTAAAGGTGCCATGCAATAAGGAGGTTTTGATATTGGTATAGTTCCAGGAATAAGGTCAATCGTAAACTTTATTTCTCTACTAGGAGGAAGACTAGGTAAATCATCTGAAAAATGTTTACCTATAGGAATATCTTTCAAACTAGGCTCTTTTGTTTGCAAATCAATAACAATTGCAAGGAATCCTTGACATCCCTTCTTAAGAAAACTACAAGCTTACATTGCAGAGATAATACGAATGGGAGATAGGATGCCTGTTCCTTCAAAACTAAATTCTGGTTAGTTAGGTTTTTGGAAAGTAACTCTCTTCTAAAAAAAATATACCTTAGCATGATACGATGCTAACCAAACCATCCCCAAAATGACTTCAAAGTATTTTATTTCTAAAACTATCAAATCAGCGAATAGTTTATGACTACTAACCTCTATAGGGCAAGACTTATATACAAATACTCCCGTCAATAACTGGTCCGAAGGAGTAGAAACGTGTATGCTATGATTCAAGGGTTCAGGTATATTGGGAAAGAGATTAACAAAATGTACAGACACAAATGAATGGGTAGAACCAGGATCTATTAAAACTTGAAAAGGTTGTTCACATATAGAAAGTGTACCTGACACTACTGCATTAGAAGCTTGGGTATCAGAAAGTGCAAAAACTATACCTTGTCTGCCTTGGTCCTTTTTTTCACCCAAAGGCTGTATCGAAATCATTGCTGGGGTTGGACAGTCTTTTATCTGATGTCCCTTCTATCCACATCCAAAACAAGCTCCCGTATCCTTGTAACAAGGTCGTCCTCCATGCATCTTCCCACATCGCTAACATATCTTATTATTAAACTGCTTGTTATCACTAGCTCCCCCAACATTGGATGTACTCCTAAAATTATTTCTATTATTTGGGATCTTCCCTATTTGTTCCTCAAACTCCCTCTTACCATCTTTAATTCGATTGTACTCCTCTTCATCCCTTTCGGCTATCGTAGCCCTAGCCACAACGTCGCTATACGATGTCAACTTTAGGATGGAAATTCTGCTACGAATACTCAACCTTAACCCATGTTTAAACATTTTAGCTTTTAAAACATCAGTTATCACAACATAAGGTGCAAAATGGGATAACTCAGTAAACTTTGCCTCATATTGACTAACCGTCATATTCCCTTGCAGTAGACTTATGAACTCAGCTACCATTTCATCCTTCACCATTTCAGGGAAATATTTCTCATAAAAGATCACCAAGAAGTCATTCCAACCTATACAAGTATTTCTCTCCTCGTGTATTCTCTTAGTCATTCTCCACCAATTTTCGGCTGCACTTTCTAACATAAATGTCGCAAATGAAACCCTTTGTTCATCGGTACACTTAAGTACATTGAGCATATTTTCCATCTTCATCACCCAACTTTCTGCCTCAATGGGGTTAGGAGTACCTTTAAAAGAATGCGGGTTCAACTTCTTGAAATTCTCAATGGAATAGCTAGTTAGTTCCTAATTCCTAAGTGCTCCATTATTCACCTGATGCTCCACAATCTTTGCTAGACTTTCAATTGCCTTATATGCACCTTCCAGTCCTTCCATATTTGAACCACTAGTTCCCGCAGTTGATCTCGTCTTGGTCATTTTCTACAGTCATGGCCAAACATAAGACGTATTATACTATCTCAAGATTGCAAATTAGAGGAATAATTGTATATAAACAATTATATGCAGACTGTAAGACATATGGAAGGTTATCACATAAGTCGGATATTTAATCCTATATCCTACGTATGGAAATTAAAAATTGATAACGTTCGAAACTTAAATTCAGTAGTCTATGCTCTGATACCACCTCTGTCACGACCCCGTCCTAAAATTTGTAGTTGGTAACGAGTGTCTTGACATGCCTCCAGGGCAACAAATATTCGGTATTAAATTGTTTGCTTAAATAAATGCAGCGAAAATACAATCACATGGTAATGAATCGTAAAATACTGAAATTAAAGGAATTACGTCATCGGATCTTTCTAAAGGAAACCTCATTTATATTACATTTTTTGATGAATTACAACTTACAACAAAATTTAAAGCTTATTACAAGAGAGCCAATCATGCTCTAAATGGTAAAACAAGCATAATAACAAGAAGAGCTCTAAAAACTGAATCTTCAACGCAGTCCTTTTTCGTTCCCTCCGCGAACCTACTTATTTCCTGAAAAATGGTTATTTATACAACATCAGCTAAAAGCCGAGTGAGATTTAATCTCCGTACATTCCAGGGTTTTTCAGAAGATTGATACCTGTTCAATTTCCAACATAAGGCATATACATATATGGACAAGAATTTGCAGTAAAAAATATAAATTAAACTATCAGTATATATTTTCAAAATAATCAGTTCAAAACAGAACAGATAAAAAAATTTGAGCAATATGTCAATTATTCAATTTTATTCTGATGGCTATGTACGCTTTAATACCCAGATAGACAGATAGTGTTACCAAATGTTTCCACTCGGTAACAACACAGACAGAAAATCATGATATTTGAAATAACGCCTTATTTAGGGCACACCAGCGATAAACCAACTGGGAAGGTACCACCCAAATATTTCCACCCGGTAGTCAAGGCCAACAAAGTAAGAGAGTTTCCATAGGCCGAATCAAATATTTCATAATTCAAATCAGATGTATATATCGAGAGATATACACATATAACAAACGACGGAATCATCGGTATCAGATGTATTTTGAGGATAAAACATTTCACAAAATAGATATAGTTTGAATAATATCATATAATTAAAATACGCAAGGAACATCACAGAGTACTCACCTAGGACAGAAGTCCGAAGTAACAGATACAGAGTCTCGGTTCACTTCGTTAAGACGAAACTTCTTCTTGAACTTACAAAACTCCCTCTTGAGATATCACTCTTTATTACTATAGTTTTTGAGGAAATGCTATGAGTTAAATGATCCTAAAGGTTTTATTTATAGTTATTCAAGTATTTCACGCCGCTGACATGTGTCTAGCTGATCAAGCCTTTACAATGGCGAGTCAGCGTTGAGGTGTCGTGCAACGGAGGGGTCTTGCAGCCTTATTTCTCTGAGCAGCGACATGTGTTTTGGCTTTCTCTCTAACGACGACATGTTTTAAATCTTTATCTATATGGGTGACATGTGTAAGCACGAGGTGTCAAGCATGAGGTGGAAAGGTGGTAGGGGTATAATGGTCATTTTACACATGAAGGGTATTTTAGTAATTTTACACCATACACTTTCAATATTTCGTAGAGGTCCTTGAAAATATTTTATTTATAAAATGGTCCTTTTTATATTTTCATTTTAGTCCCTGAAACTTTCTTTATTAAAAATTAAGTCCCTAAAGTTTCATAAAATTATATTTTCTACCCCAAAACTTATCATTTAGCTTAGGATATTCTATAAGACTTTGATTTGATCCATTTTACTGAAGAAAAAGGTCATTTCAAGGTGTTTAAGTCGGACTAACTAGATTCCCCTTCCGGCCAATCAAAATATAACACATGGTGTGCTAAGACAAAATACGACTTAAAGGATGGATAGATTTGCCCTAATTTCATAATTTTGGTATAACTTCTTGCTCGGACCTCTATTTAACACATCGTTTATTGTGTTACAAACCTAGTTCATATATATACAACTTTTTAGTTTTTACTTCAAGTCAATTATTATATTATAATGGTCAAAACTAGTCTTTAATATGAACATTCCTACCGAAATCTTTAAAATTGTATGTTTGTAACTAGTTTGATATTTCATGATTTATGAAGGGAGGATTAGACTAAAAATAACAAATTAACATTATCCATATCACATATGAAATAATACAACATTTAAAACTATATATGAACATATTAAAGTGGGGTCATTATAACTGCGAATTTCAAATCACTCTGGAATCGCATCAACACATATCACACATAATGGAGGCGAACATAGTTCCGAGTCCCATGGGCTACGCACATACCTATGCACCCGTGTGATCGCAAACTTATCAACTAATAGATAAGTCTCTCCCAGACCCCTATGTCATGAGGTAGCAATCTAAAATCCTCCTGAAGGCTAAATAAGATAAGATTGCCCCTTCCTAAGACCTCCCATGATAGCAAGTATGGTAGGTATGTCATACACATAAAGATTCATACAATATGTACACACAACCCATATAATTAATTGGATCACACCACCTATATATTCCAGATTTGTACGAGTTGTCATTCTTACAATGTTCATGATGTCTTCCAATTACGGCTATTCTCTCTAACGTATAGAATTGCTTAATATGGATATCACTAAGGAGTCCCTCTTATCCTTATATACATTTCTGCCCATATTATTAGCTCAAGAACTGTGGTTTCCCTACATATACTTGAGTTATTCATAGTTCTCGAATTATTTTCACCAAATTCCAGCTCACCCCGTAAATTTCTAAAAATCTGAAATCTCGTTTGAAGTGCCCAGTATCTCGTTCGAACGAGCTTGAAATGAACAAATTTTTGAATTCTCGTTCGAACAATGTCATTTGAACTACTTACCCTTTCCCCGGGTTGTTCGAATGACTTTTGGCCAGTTCGTCTTCTACCTTATGAAATCTGCGTTTTTGCCCATTTTTGTTCACCCAATTCACATCAAACTTTACCCAACTCACAAATAACAGTCCTAAAGCCATTTTACATACATATAGATGATCCCTAACATCTTTTAACCATCAAACCTCATTAAATCTCATAAATGGGTGAAGGAATTTAATTAAATGTCAATAGCCGTAATTTTACATCATCATTAATTTTATCCACCCAAAATCAAAAATTAAATCCGTTTTTTCTTCATGTAATATCCCAGATTCATAGTCTCTACATATGGTAATTCATCTACATTCAATTTCCTACCCAAAAGATTGATTAACAATTCAATTTTAACCCATATTTCATCATTTCATGTGTATATCATCAAATCTACACTAAGATGTATAATATATGCACTAATTAATGCAAGATAACCACTTGCCTTGATGGGAAGGTCAGAATCTTAGAATGAAAGTGGTACAGATGCATTCCTCTCTTCCCGATGTACAAGTTAATGGTATTTTTGGTGAAAGATGCATGGGTTTGGTCTTGGAGCTCTTGGAAATCCCTTCTCCTTCTTCTTCTTGAACTCCCTCTTTTTTTTCTCTAAAGTTAAAACCTAACTTTTTCCACGTACATGTAGATATAATATCTCCAATTTTTGTCCATTAATTACCCTCAATATTTCAAAAGACAAAAATACCCTTCTGGGGGTGTCGGTTTGGCCTAAAACTATCCCGAAACCTAAACTAAAATCCCGGGTAGACTTATCTGACTATTTCGACCCTTCTGGACACGTTGGCGTACTCGAAATGAATATTTGGGAGACGTGTAATTATTTTACTTTTTATCTTACTAATTTAGTCCCGACACGACTCACATGCGCGTCTTGACTTAAATTCCATAATTATCGTATCTTTCATTCACAACAACATTATTATTTTTGTGATCATATATCACTTTGCTCACTAAGTAATATTCAACATAACTCATATCAAGAAGTACTAACTCCCGTCACACTAGTAATTATTTAATTAAATCCGGATTAATTATAAATAAATTTTCCATTTTAAGTCAGTTAATCCTCAATTAATCACGTAATTACAATCATTAAAAATACGGGGTATTACAGGTTACCGATTCATATTGTCATTGCTATCATAAAAAGGTATAACACATTTATAACCTTCTATTCAAGCCATAATACAATAACCCTAATCTCCTGAGTTCCTAAATCTAGGCATTGTCTCGTCTTAACACACCCTAAAATCCAAATATCAACTATATTCAATCTCAATTACCCCTAATCCAATATCTTAAAGCATTGCGTTTAGATATCAATCCACACCTAATTTATATAAAACCATCAACTATGATAACTACCATGTCTTAGGGGTTTTTAACCAAATTCCTAATCTCACAGAAAGGATATAACCCAATTTGACTATCACAATGTCTCCCCTACATACCGATCAACAACCCATTCCTCTATAGCTTCTCGATTCTTAATCACATCCCAATATACTTTTTTATACCAAATTTAGTCTGCTGACGTGGACCATTCACTTGAAGACACGTGGCAATTATAAATACTTTCAACGAACAACACACTGTCACCGAGCTACTCAGGCGCCCCGAGCTGCTCAATCACACCGAGCAGCTTGGACGCCCCGAGGAACTAATGGCTCTGAGCAACTTAAGCGTACCGAGTAACTCACGAGGTCCGAGCTACTTAGCGTACAGAGCATCCAAATCTAGAGAATCTAAAGACAGCTGCGCATTAAATGCACATTATTATCGTAAAGATGTATATGTCTACTAGATAACAGCGCATTATCTTTTCATATGTACAGCCTCAAGGCTATAAATACATTGTAACCTCCTCATAAGAGGGGGACTCGGGATCTCTTGGTAAACGACTTATCGAGAATTCCAGGCAAACAGTCAACAATACAAAAACAGTGGACGTAGGCCATTCTCATAAGGCTGAACCACTTTAAAAATCTATTGTCTTATTTAATTATTTATTTTTTATTTGTGATTAAAATAATTAGATCAAATCTAGTTTTTACATCAACAGATTGGCGCCGTCTCTGGGAAACGACTGTACTTAGCGTTTTTCACCAAAAAAATTCATCATCAATGGTCGATAATCCGAAATCCAGTAATCGAAACGCTGGGATCCCTCCAAATCCATCTACTCCCCCAAATTTTCCAGATCTGGCTAGCATAATGGCTAACTCAACCCAATGCCAAACGGCCATGCAAGAAACCATGCATTAACTTATACAAATTGTTCAAGGCGGAGTGCCGACCCAATCAGGACAACTAAGCGTTCAGAGAAATACACGCCTACCATCTTCACGAACTAGGCGAACGCTATTCCCAGAGGAATCTCAATCTAGACGCACCGAATCATATCGTACTGAGAGATCTAATGATCCTTCTCATCAACCTGGTCGAACTTCATCAGTACGAGCTACAGATTTCCAATAAAACGTCACTCTATCTCCAAAAAGGACTAGCGCTCTAGAAAGGTTAAGTAGAGTCTCTCCTTTTGATCATTTGGGCCCTAGAAGGAATAGAAGTCCTCCTAGGATTGCGTCGAGAAACTCTCAACGACCATCCAATCTAAGGGAAGGCTCTACCCAATCACGACCAACTGGTCATAATGAAAGATCCCAAGAGGCAAATTCAACGCGATCAGTTGCTCGAACCAATAGGCCCGAGGAGGGAAACGATGCATGGAAAGGCTCTATTCAAAGGTTGGAGGACAGATTATGAGAAATGGCTAAGGCCAAGAATCCTCTACAAAGAACTTTTATCCAAGGAACACCATTCGTACAGGTAATTGTGTATTTTCCCACACCATCAAAGTTCAAAGCACCTATGGTAATGCCTAAGTATGATGGAAAGACTGACCCTGTCCTTCATATAGAACAATATCAAGCTGCTGCCGATATCTATGCATTTCCAGACGAGATGAGATGCAGGGCATTTTCAGGAAATCTCACTGGGTCAGCCTAGATATGGTACAAAAATCTTCCTCGGGGGAAGATCGCGACTTTCTTTCAATTGGCAGAGCTCCTTATTGGGAACTTCTATTTTGGAGCAAAACCAGTCAAACGAGTAGCACACTTGCTGAGTGTTAGACAGAAGGCATGTGAAAGCACTACGGACTATATTACTCGTTTCAATAACGAGAAACTTGAAGTAATTGATTACGAGGAGAAAACAGCAATTACTGATCTGATGAGTGGACTGTTGCTAGATAAGTTGTACTACACTTTAGCCAAAGATTCGCCTAGGACACATTATTGGCAACAGCAGGATCGAGCAAGCACTTCAAGTATTGGTAAGCTTCAACTTCTCAGTCAGAAGCACCTGATCTGAGGATGCCAATTATCTGGGCCTCATTAATATCTGCATGACCATCTTTAAAATAGTAATTGCATTTCTTCATCAATTCTATATCATGAGCTGATAAGAGCTCCATCCTGGCCATAAACTAGCAAAGAGAAGAAATAAAAAGAATCAATAATGATGCAGACAGAGCAAGTAAAAGAGAAATTTAATACGAACAACCAAAGTTCAAATTTTTATTCATCATAAGAGGAGATACATAGTTCAAGGTTACATTCAAGAAAGTAACAAAATAAAAAAACCGAACAACTTTACACCTTATCCTTGGTTCCTACGACTTCCTCAGAAGGTTTGGATGAAGGGGTTGGTTGCTCGAAAGACAATGGTAGCTACTCGGCAGAAGTTTGGTTGGTTGCAGTTGTTTAGAAGGTTGAACAACAGGAACAGTAGGGACCTGATCTCCAGTCATCATAGAAGATTCATCTGAAGTAGCTTCATCTTCTTCTTCTCCAGGAGAAGGAGGGCCATAAGTGTGCTGCTGGAACAACTCAGAACTCTCAGCAACCTTTAACTCCTGCAAGGCCACTACCCATCCATCCCTAAAATATTTGACACCTGTATACTCCATTTGAGAAGACATAACAGCCAGACCCTTGTTCCAGCCCTTGTTCCAACAAGCACTGAAGAACTTTTTAACTGCATCTTTGCTTTTTGCCTCCTCCGAGGAGGTCTTTTCCCTAAGGAGCTCCTCGGCAGACTTCAACTTTTCTTCCACCTCCGTTTTCTATCGCTCAACATCTTGAAGTTTAACAACTTTCTCTTCAGCAGACTTAAGCTCAACCTCAAGATCCTTGTTTCTCTATTCAAACTCCTTGTTGCTCTGTTCAAACTCCTTCAACTTATTCTCCAATTCCTTGGAAGCATTCATAGCTTGATCTCTGTCTAGCTCAACGAACTTAAATGGCTTCTCCTAATCACCTTTATCTTCCTCGTACTTTTGACAAGAATATTTCAAAGATTGGGTCAGACCAACAAAAGCTTCCTCTACTCCACCCAATGAGCTTGAAGACCTAATAGCTTCATCCTTCTTCAAAATTCTGTTAAAACACGTCGCCATCTAAAAAAAAGAGCTTTAAGTCAATGTATGAACATAATATTAGAAAGTAAAAGACTCTGGATAACAATACTTACTGATGCAATGTGTTGGGCAGCCAGAGTAGTAATTCTCTCACAAGAAAGAGTATCTTCAATGCCTTGGACTTCTGGGACAGTCTAGGATCTTACCAAGCCCACAGCAGAGCTCGGAGGAACAAGAGTTGGAACACTACCTTCAACATTTGAAGGTTGAGAGATAGGTTTATCAGGTCTCTCAGAAGAGCTTTTCTTTAATCTCCTCAGAGGAGATGGAGAATTTTTAATTAAAGATGTTATCTTTATTGGAGATATGACAACAACATCACTCGAATGAGAGATAACAACAGTCTTACTTGGATCCACGGGGGGCTTCTTGCCAGCTTCCTTGGCAGTAGTGGGAGGGGGTACATCTATAATCTTTGTCCCTTCTTCTGGGACATCTTGTTTACTCTTCTTTACCTCCACAGTGGCAGAGGCAGACTTGTCAAAAAAGGCAGGAGCTCTTCTCTTCTTCATCAGATCAGTGATAGGAATATTCGATTCAGAAGAAGAACCTTCCACACTAGTCTCAGAGGCTGGTACTTGGTCAAGATCAACCACCACTAGACGAGGACGAGCAGTGAAAGATGAAGTGTAGCTTTTGTATTGCAGCAAGTAAGTAGCAGATCTAATATGCTCCTCAGTAACAGATTGGTGCAAGCTCCAGATAAGTTTTAAATTATTTATATTAACATCAGTCTCTTTTGAAGGTTTTCTTTTACTGTCAACTGTAATAAATAAAAATCAAATGTCAGTGATGCATTTTATCAAATACAAAGAAAATAAGATTTCAAAAATAAAAACCTATCCCATTGCCATAAAGTGGACACCTGGGACCGTAGTATACATCATCTCCATTTAATGGAGGGTATTTCCAATTTTTCATCACAACCCCATGATCAAAATAATCCCTATTGGCATCAGGAAGATTGACAACTAACGCTCTATTCAAAAACCTAGTTTTTAAATAAAAAGTATTGTCACTGGTAACCCATCTGTAGCAATACATAATCTCTAGAATCCCTAAACGGGTTCCATGAAGTTGATTCAACCTATGTATGCCATTAACTATCCTCCATGTATTCGGAGCTACTGTTGCAGGTACAACATCAAAATATTGGCAAGACTCCAAACACAGGGAATTTGGCGGGAAAGAAAAGCTATAGTAGGCTACAAAAAGACTGGGGAACCAATGTCCCTCAGCCAAAGAAAAAAATCAGAAGGTTCAGAAAGTTCTTCCAAAATAACCCACGAAGGGATTGAAAATTCAGACCGAAATTTGTCCAGCGATTCAATAAAATAAACCATGACGAACAAAGTAAATAAAGGAGAGGGAAGAAAATCTTACAGAAAAAAGAGAGATCAGTTGACAATGAACGATGGAAAGAACGAAGGCACAAGATAGAGAGAAAATGAAGAGTTCAAAGATACAGATTTGAAAAGTGAAAGACGATAGGATTTTTACCGTGCTTAAATACTTTACCTCGGGAATAGAGAAAGGCAATGATTACAAGGGAAGACGTTTGCGTTTTCGACGGCTAAAATAAGAAAAGAGCACAAATATCGAAGTGGTCATGAAAATTCAAAATATTTATGAAGCCTAATACTATGCGCTTAAAAAAGGAATTTTGTACAAAGGAAATTTTCCTAAAATCCACGAAGACCAGTAATCCAAGAAATTTTCAAGTAAAATGTTCCACACTCTCCTTCAACCTCAACTGTGAAACATTAGGGGCTTCTGTTGATATCAAATCTAGTCTGCTGACGTGGACCATTCACTTGAAGACACGTGGCAATTACAAATACTTTCAACGAACAACACACTGTCACCGAGCTACTCAGGCGCCCTGAGCTGCTCAATCACACCGAGCTACTTGGACGCCCCAAGGAACTGATGGCTCCAAGAAACTTAAGCGTACCGAGAAACTCAGGCGATCCGAGCTACTTAGCGTACCGAGCATCCAAATCTAGAGAATCAAAAGACATCTGTGCATTAAATGCACATTATTATCATACAGATATATATGTTTACTAGATAACAGCGCATTATCTTTTCATATGTACAGCCTCAAGGCTATAAATACATTGTAACCTCCTCATAAGAGGGGGACTCGGGATCTCTTGGTAAACGACTTATCAAGAATTCCAGGCAAACAGTCAACAATACAAAAACAGTGGACATAGGCCATTCTCATAAGGCTGAACCACTTTAAAAATCTATTGTCTTGTTTAATTATTCATTTTTTATCTGTGATTAAAATAATTAGATCAAATCTAGTTTTTTTACATCAACAATACTATTGGGTTTGTAAGCCATGGTCCTATACCTAGCACAATGCCCTTTTTAAACAAATAATTTCACCATTATTCCAATAATCCCAAGGACATATCCTCAAAATATCACATCATTAGAATTCATATTCATTCTATAAGTATAAGAAAACTTAAGGCCAAACAACTTAACCTTAAGTCCCAAAACCTAAAAATCTAACCAAATAATAAAAATCCTAAACTAGGCAAAACCTACTACTTTCGATCGACCGACGACCAGGTGTCGATCGATCGATCAACTTATAAGAACCCCAAATCTTCTGAATATGAGATTATTCATCTTCAACCCCCATTTTTCTCTCTCCAACCTCCATTAATGAACCCCAAAACTTCATCCAAACACCCAACCAATATTCAAATGGTAAAAACACATCATTAACACAATTGGAACCTATTTTTATCATCAAATTCTAAATCTGCACCAAGATTTAAAGAAAAACCCAATTTCCAATTAAGAACCTAGATCTATCCAATTCTAGCAATTTTCATGGATTGATTCAATTAAAAATAGGGGCTTTAAATGATTAATAATATAAAATAAATTCAAATCATCATCTATTTATTTTAATCCAAGGTCATGAAGAAACCAATTATTATGAATGAGAAATCAACCTAATTAACATCTAACTTAGGTTAATTATGAAAGCTAACTAGTTAATTATCTAAAATCATATTTACAAAATATTATATAGATTTGCAATAAATAAATACGATATTAACACACATACAATTATAATCATATTCTATATAGAACTTGCCTTTGATTAATTGATAAATTAATCCCTAAATCTCTCAAATCCTCCTTTCCTCTTAGTGTTTGTTATAAAATGAGATCCCTGGTGACCTTTTACAACCATTTAAACCTGAAATTAGGTTTGATTCCCAAATGGGTCTCACCTAAAAGATCCCCAAAACAAGTCCAAGTGACATAAAACATTTCTCGAGCCTTATACTAACCCAGTATGCCTTTACTCCATTGTTTTAAACTATAAACCGACATTCTATGTGTCCCATAAGAAAATAACCAAATATAATCAAACCAAGTAACTAATAACTCAGTTATTTAATAATTTTCGAATACTAGTTCGAATATTAATGAATTCAATTAATTAGTCATCGTGTCATAAATCCAAATTCAAATCCAACTTAAATAACCATAACAATATATATGGTGACGTCTGTAGTTGCAGCAAGCACACATAATTAATTTCCACAATCTAATTAATTAAATAATATGAGTAAAAATATAGGGTATTACATTATTTCCCCCTTAGATAAGGAATTTCATCCTCAAAATTTGAATTAATTATATTCTTAGTCGAAAACATAGGAGTATGTCGCCCGTAGTGTCCTCCTACTACTATAAATGAATCTATCCTCCGTGACCTAATACACACCTAGGTTTCTTTCATCATAAATCTCATTCGGTTATACTCTCAACCAACTAGTCTAATCATTTGGCACCAATTAGACCCTCAATAACTCCCTTCATCCTGTTCTCAAATTCCTTAGCCTATTTTTCCCAAATTCACACACTCAACTAGCGACACGTTATCCTCCAAGGTGTTCCCAAACACCCTCACACTAGTATATTTCTAGCTCATAGCTAAAATCAACGTGGATAATCAACTCCAATAGTCACAAATGCTCTCATGCCCTCCCTGGGGCCCCAAGACCTCATAACAATCAAACGAGAAATCTTATATATACTATCGTACTTTTGAATCATCTCCAGAATGTATAGTGAGTCATCAAACAGGTGCCTTGGTCAACATTACCCCTATTAGCTAGGATCCCCTTTTAGTAAAAGGTTTTTCAAAAAATGTAACCCTCTCTGATAAATGAATGGTGAAAGTAACCTATTCCCAATACTAATTGTATATTGAGTTCCCATTAAATTTCAATGTTGGGAATAAACCACCCCTAATTATAGATTTAGGTGTAGTGAACACTACAACTACATCACTCCCTATTTCTAAAATAGTGTCGCAAATCACATCAAACTACCCTATCGTGCAGTCAAAATCTACAAATGGTGTGCCCATTCCATAATTTGTTAGAAAGCTTGCTTCGAGATATATTCCTCCCGATCTCACCAATAATGGAAACTTGCTCGGATTTCAATCATCAGGAGGAAACACTCTCCTCTATTGATCTTACATGTCCTTAATATGTAACAACATCATTTATCCCATGGGTTGACCATGTCCTTCTTCGGGTGCTTCACACATTCTCTTAGTGAACCATCCCTCTTTTAGAGATCCCTCAAAGTAACGTCATCCCCAAATGATCTATCGGCTAGGAAAAACTATGGGATATACTCCCACAACCCTCAAATATCTCTAACATAGTCAATCCCATAATTGAAGACCCCACGAAGGTCCACTTGTTACCGTATTCCATTTAAGAACATACAAGTTCATCACCTTAGCGCCTCTATACACCAAAAGAGGACCTTCCATGACCCTCATACCTCCACCCTTTGTAACCACCTTGTAACCCATGGAGTCTATCTCACCCACCGATATAAGTTTCAACCCGAGACTTAGAATATGTCGCACGCCACATAAAGTTCTCACCAACCCATTATGTTTTTTTAATTTTGATTGAGCCAATTCTAAAAATTTTGAAGGCACTCCCATCATCCATTAAAATATAACTAATTTTTAACTCTTTGTAGGAGGAGAAAGAATCCTAAATAGGACACATCTAAATTGACAATCAGAATCAAGAACCCAAATGTTATTAAAATCATAATCATCGACGTCCTCCAAATCACTTGCATCTACTGCCACTATTGATGCTTTTTTAACCTTTCCTTTGCCTTTCCCATTCCTATCTTTAAGTTTTGGATAAAAGGTAATGATGTCGCAACCTTATGACAGTAGTAAAAATCCCGGTCCTTGTGCCCTTTGACTAGAACCTTGATCTCTTAGAACCTCGGTTCTCAAATCTTCCTCGAACGAGTACGCCTATGACTTCATCGTCACCCTCAACCATTTTTGTTCTATTTTTGTTGGAGAGAATATTTGATGTGATCTCATCTAAAATGACACTCTTCTTCCCATACATCATCATAGTCATTAAATGAGTGTACCTCTCAGGAAGAGATGCCAATAAAATAGTAACCTTGTCCTATTCCTCTACCTTCACCTATATATTTAATAGTTCTGAGAGAAGCCTATTAAACTCATTTAGGTGGTCTAGCAATGAAATGCTCAGACCCATACTAAATCGATAGGATTTCTTTTTTAGATTAATTCGATTTGTCAAAGACTTAATCCAAATAAAGCTTTTCAAGCTTTATCCAAATCACCTTAGCAGAATCCTTTGTCATAACATTGGCTTTAATCTCCTTAGACAAACACAATCGAATCGTGGAATAAACCTCTCTATATATCCGTCACCTCCACTTGCCAAAGGCCAAAATTATTCCTCCCATCAAATTTCTCCACATCATACCTTATCTTGGATGCCATAACCAATGTGATCACATTTATAAAAAATGAATGAAAAATTCCAAATTTCGAAAAAATATTGATTATGAATAGTAACCATACGTATGAACAGTACCATACATATAATGTATGTATCAATAGTACCGAATGAATACAATATGTGTGAAAATTTCTCCACCAAAATCCAAGACATCTAGATCATGTAACCTAAATTTTGATATCAATTTGTTATACGGAAGCGTGTCAACAAATGGCAATGATCATAATAATATCCCAAAAATAAAGTGACATACACACAATAAATATGGGCTAGAGAACATACACATAAGAAGACACAAAATTTATGTGGTTCACCAGTTTAGCTACGTCCACGAGCGAGCCGTGTCACTAATATAAGAAGAATACAAATGGAAGGTCAACATTTTCCTCCTTACACACTAATAATCTCTCTTCTCATAAATAAAATAACCCTCTCACAAATATTAATCTCATCACAAAAGGCTCATAAATTCTTCCCAAAATCCTCAATAAAGAATGCCCAATACTAGTTCCCAAAATAACTAATTTTACACATAATGAGTGAACCTATTAATTTTCACTTAACACAACTATTATCTACTTTGGAACACTAGAAACTAAACTCAATCTCTGAATTTTGGTGTGTTTTGATTCTTACATGTGCATCTCCTTGTATAAGCTTGAAGGGGTAGACAAAGTTGAGAAAATCTACCGAAAGCAAGTATTGCTTTCTCCCCGCCTATGAAAGTGAAAAAGATAATAAGCCTTTTCAACATTGAGGACATATTTTTATGGAAAGATCCATGTGTATTAGCCTTTGCATGTATGGAGGATGGTAATTTTTTGATTTTTTTGCCGATCGATTTTTAGTGGGTTTGTCAGTGGTGGGGAGAGAGGGGTGTGTTGCAAAGAATTCTAAACCCAAGTTAAAATTGGGTCATTATTAAGGATGGATTATTTATTTGAGGATGAGGTGGAAAGGAGTGGTGGTACTATGAGGATCCTGGTGATCTTATCAATTGATGGAGAGAGATAAGATTGGTTTCCCAGCTCTGGGCCATCAACTGGTTAGGTAGTGATGAGAGTGTGTGTGTGTGTGTGTGAAGCTGCTTAGAGATTTGGGAGGAGTGTGAAAAAGGGTTTGTATGAATACAAGGGGAAAGTTATTGAGGCAATTTTTTTACTGATTAATAGTGTGATCATTAGTCTCGATTAGTGAGAGAGCAGGTGTGAGGTGTAGAGGGAGTGTGAGGTCAGTTATTGATTATGAGGGTGACGTGTAATGGAGAGGGTATTTCAACTTTTTACACAAATGTGGTCCTATAACATTCTTGTGGGGGTGTATTGGATAATGGTATTGGGATGGGTTTGTAAACATAATCAAAGAACACATAATTAACAGTTTTATATGAATCTATAAATTTAACGCATGAATATCCAATTCTATATGTTATTTGTTCTTTAATAACACAAAATGTTATGTATTATGCATATAACGTTAGGATCTTAGATTAACAAGATTATCATATACATATCATTATTATGTGAAATTTAAAATGATATTATAATCACATACCTCCATCATGTTACAAATGAAAATATTGACAGAGCAGTCAACCTTAGCAATGTCCGATCGGACTGAATTTCAGATCACGTCTTCCTCTTCTATACGGTAAGAATATATTCCAAATTTGCACATTCCAACAATTAGATCTTATTTTATAGGCAAAATAGTATTCCAAAAATTAACACAAATTTGAGTCTTTAGATTTCTCTCCGTCATCTTATGATTTCATTATGTTGTCCTTTTGTGTGTCTGAATGATGGAAAATCAGTCACTTATTTATAATCAGGTACATGACCCAAATCTCCAACAGTCACTTAATCTTAACCATCCATAAAGGTAGATACCCAAGAGTCCTTTTGACTCTTAGTATTTGGAGTACCCTTTTATTAACTAAAGTGGCTCTTAGTATTAATCTAATTATGGAGCACATTATGTAGAATTATTCTTTAAAATATTTCTAACATTCTCCCACTTAGTCCATAATTATCATAAGGCGCTCAATAATATTTGAGTAATCCTTAAATGATTTTTCATAAATAACTTAATCAAATAAACCATTAATGCGAGTCATGGTGCTCACATACTAATTCAAGATCATGATCACTTCCATGTACCACGACATTAACAACTCATCCAACAAAGTCTATTAATTGGGTTATTCAATAATGGTCCAATAATGTCTTAAATAAAAGACTATTTCTATCGCATTCATGAATTCACATGTATGTAAAAACAAAAACGGAAATGTTCAGAATACAGTTTAATTGATATCAAGTATAGTGCCAAAATTTAAGCACCAAATAATCCATAACACTTACACTTAGTTGGCTACACGCAAGGCTTATATCTTAAGCATGTTTCATGAATGTCCTTTGGTGATAGCCTATTTGTTAGTGGATATGCTACGTTAACACTTATACTAACGTTTTCAACTGACACTTGTTGTTTTTGAACTTCTTCATCAACATATAAGTATTATATTCTAATATACCTAGGTTCTTTAATATACCTATTAGTTCTTCATAACGAAGATTGCAGTGTGATTATTATAATATTTCAATGACTTGGTAATAGTGTAGACAACTCCAAGTCCCAAAATAAATTTTTCGTAGCCGTAATCCATAAATTGTAGCCCAAAGCATGCTACATGCAATATTTAATTATTTATCAATCTTTTATAATTTGATCACTAGGCCGAAACAAACTTACTTAGTCAGGAGAGAACAATTATCATAAGTGTGAGCATATAATATTTTAAGCATCACATTACTTCACACTCTTAAACTATTTTATTTCTCTGATCCATCATTCATTACTAAGAGAAATCCAAGAAAAATATAAATTTACTCCCACTAACTTCAAGGTATATATATACTAATCAAAATACATAAAGTATTCTTAAAATACCATTGACGGGAAACTGGCCTAAGTTTATATGGTGATTTCTTAATGTATACAATTCTTTTCTTAAACTCTCGTACGTTTTCACACTAAATGTAACTCTTACTCAAAAGAATCTACTAAAGTCATAAGAATTCCACATTCTAAGATATAGGTGAAAATATTTATTTACACCCTTTCTCTATTCGTAATGAAAACTTTGACCATACGTCTATCTTTATGTCATTGACTATTATCAGGGTCATATTTAGTATTAAAGACGCATTTACACTCGATTCTAGCGTATCAGTTAAATAATTCAACGCGATCCTAAATTTTATTTTGGTAAATTAATGGCATTATAATTTGTTATTACTTGTGAAAATAAAATCGAATATTTTCTTACTCTTATGTCAAATTCGTATTTTTATGATAAATCTCACAATCGTTTAGAACATCAAACTCATTTCAGAGCTTATTAAAGCTATTCATATCCACTAACCAAAGGAACAATTATTTTGGATGTTCAATGAATGACACGAGTATCCGAACTTCTTTTATAACCACATTAGGTGATTTGATACTCCCACTAATTTCACCATTCTTTAAAGAATGTGACATTTGACATTTTCGATTTCGAAAGTAATTAGTGTACCCTCTTTCAAGTGTAGATAAAATTATAGATTCTAATTCTTTATGTGGATTATAAATTCGTGCATGTACTAGACATTCTCAATAATACAAGCGTGTCAAATTGGTTAAGTAAAGTGGAATTTATATAATACACTTTTAACCATATATATTCATTTTGTGTGAATATATGTTGTGACGATATGAACTTGTTGCGTTTCACTTGCTTTATAACGACATGATCTATGTAGATCCACTATTTAAGGACTACAATCTTTCGCATGGGCCACATAAATCATTCTAAAATTCTATAACCTTAAGTGCTCAAACACGAGTGTCAAGACTCATAAGTGACAATTCAAAGATAATCTAATCTATTAAATTATCAAAGTACATCTAGATTTAAAAGAGTCAAATATTCAATTATGCCACAAAATTGAAAAGCTACTTTGAAGTTCAACCTTATGATATAAGATCATAATCATTTTTCTTGTAAAAGTTTTATCAAAAACATAATGATACAAACCACCAATGAGAACACCATAATTAAGAAAATATATTATCATATAAACTTAAAAATCTTTTGTATATTGAAGAAAAGTATTTTGAAAGGTCATTGAAGGGTTTTTGAAATGATTCAAAAATAACATAAGAAAAGGAAACTAAGAATTTATAGCTTGTTTTATGGTTTGTCTTCTAAGCATCCTCATATCGATTTAGAACTATGTTTCGTAGCACTTTAGTTTTTGAAAAATGAAATACATTATTTCATTCATATCGAATGACACATTATAATTCACAAAATGTATGTTACATAATGGGTACTCATATGTAACATTATGAGATTTTGCATAAACTTTATGCTTAATCCATTTAATAATTCTTTAATTTTTTTTAAAAATGTGTCACACACTAATCCATTAATAGTGGGTCGCTCAAGTAAAATTGAATTATAACAATTTAACATTTTTAAGTAAAACTTAGCTTCTTTATTTCATTCTAACAAGTCAGGCTCAAGAACATTAAAATTGATAAAACATGCAATTTTTAAATAAATAAAATAATATAAAATTAATGGGACAAATAGTTCACTAGATTAATACTATGAGTTGACAACATGAACATTAATAACATTTTATAAATGTGGGCTTTCTTTAGTAATAACTTTAAATATTTACATATAATTTTATTAAGTACCATTTTATATAATTTAGATGGGCATGCTATCTAGGATAACATTTCACTTCCCAATTGCATAATTCCTTAATATTTATTTCTGTTACTTAAAATAAATTTCCTTCGGAAAATTATCTCACTTGACGACATAAATCAAATATGTCCCATTAATGTCTTTACATAAATAAGCATGATGAGTTATTACTACCACTTTTATCTCTAAATTTAATATTCACAAACATTCTAGTTGTGTCACTTTGGTAACTACTAAACTATCCATTATATAAATATTACATTATTTTATGGATTTTATAATAATTTCAACAAACATTAATATTTTCAAAAGGCATTAATGGACAGTGTACTTATAAATTAAGGAAGTTTATGAACTCTTTGGAAAAACCAATACTAACCTTAATAAACAAACATATTGCCCCTTAATCCCCATATGATGGGACTAAGGCAAGGATGATGATGATGATTGCCCCCTTAATATTGACTTCACTATTGCAACTATACTCTTTAGAGGAACCAAATTACAGTGGCTTAATCATAATGGAATTATTAATAATCTGAACACTCAAAACTATATCTGAATTCTTTGGAGCCACTAAAACATTGTATTTGAATGTCATCATAAAATTCAACATTTACAACGTAATCATGTTATGAAAACTGAGATAAAAACCTTAAGGCATGTCAAAACATAGTATTTAATGTTATCATCAAATTCAACATTTACAGTTTATTAGATTAGACCACTTTAGTGAAATCGTAATCTAACGTGATATAAATGTTGAGAGAAAAACTTTGAGGCGTGCTTTTTAATATTTCATTACTCATATTTGACATGATGAGCATATACACATTAATCTAATATTTATAATTTTGAGCCCCGAATTAAAATTCACATAAATATTAGTCTTGGGGAAAAATTTAAATCTTTTGGGATTAAGTTCATGGAAAAAAGAAATTTAATTATTAATGTTCATTTTATACTTGAAATTTTCCCTTTGGATAATCTTACAATGAATAATCCACATCATCATTGCATCAACAATCTAACATTCATAATTATATTTAGACCTGCCAATAGTCTAATTTATACACAAGTAATTTAGTATTTACAATTATAGACTAGGGCACTTTAATGGACACCTAATCTAACATAATGTAAATATTTATATCAAAATCTTTACCATAACAATATCTGGTGTAAATAAAAAATATAATGTCAACTAAATAAGGTCAGACAACTGATGTATACATAAAAGGGAGAATTAGAAATTTTTCAATAACGAAAAAATTTGAGTAATCACTACGAAAAAGTTAATAAAATACTTATAATAATCTCCAATAGGCGAATTTTAAAAAAAATGAGAAAGAAGTAGTTGTCAACCTCATTACCAATTTAAGTTTTGACAGCTTAAACGTGCTCAAATAGTCAAAACAACGTTCATCGCCAAAAAAGATGATTTTTGGTCATTAGATCGTTTTGAATTGACATAAAATAATTCATGAAGTTCCGAGCAAATTAGTAATATTAATTTCAATTATTGCTTATTATGTCACTAAAAACGTCTCAAAATTTCAGATTTACAGTTTTATAAAATAAATAGATTTAACGACATGATTAAATTTCCATATAAAATCACAATAAGGGAACCAAATCGAATTTTAATTTGGTCATAAAATTTTGGAACCCAACAATCTCGTTTAACGAAATTTTCTTTTATGTGATTATACAGATATACCAATTAATTCATTTGGTTACATTCACATAGATCATAAATTGATTTATCCATAATTGTGCTTAAATATTTAATTCGTAAAGTGCAAAAATTTTACTTATGTAACATACATACACACACATATTATGTAATCTAAGTAAAAATGAATGCCCCAAAAAATATTATACGCAAAACTTAATGGATAATCAGTGGTCTAAATATAGATGCATACACAATAATCTAATATTTATAACTATAAATTAATACAATTTCTTCTTAATCTAACATCAGATAAATATTAATGTCAAGAAATTATTTCAAAATTATATTAGGAGCTTTTGGCAACCAAATATAGATTATACACAATAATCTAACTTAGCAAAAATGTTATTGTCAAACCCTTAATCATAAATCTAATATTCAAAACTTTACATTGAACCTTTTGGTCAATACCAAATAATACATACCATGAATATTAGAATAATCATTTAATGATAAAAAATATATGTAGTAATTTATACTATAAAACACCAAAATAATTTATTTTTTCAAAAGTGAAATTTTTTGAGTTATTACTACAGTAACATAAACAATCTTTTCAGGACCACTCTCCAATTCACGGAATCGTAAAATCAATTTTTAAGTGAGTTATTAGCGTAGACATTATTATCAAAAATGGTAAAAATGCATTTTTAGGAGTTTAACAATGTCAAATCATCGAGATAGGGCAGTGCCCATTGTATACAATAAGTTTTGTTTATTTCGACGTTTGCAAGTGACCATGTGAATTTCATAATATTCAGAGCAAGAAAAAAAAATCTATCGCAAAAAATTTCCCTCAAGAACTTCAGTAATTCACCAATATTTTTTACCCCAAATTCTTTTTGTAAGAAATTTTTTTTAATGGACAATCATGAGAGCAGAAACCTATACTCTGATACCAAATGTAAATATAATTAAAGAACATGTAATTAACAGTTTTATATTGATCTATAAATTTAACGCATGAATATCTAATTCTACATGTTAAATGTTCATTAATAAAACAAAACTTTATGTATTATAGATTTAACATTAGGATCTTTGATCGACATGATTATCACACATATACAATTATTATGGGGAACATAAAAAGATATTATAATCACATACCTCCATCATATCCCAAATGGAAAGATCTACGGAGTAGTCGACCTTAGCAATTTTCGATCGGACTAAATTTCAGAATACAGGTTCCTCTTATATATGACAAGAACATAATCCAAATTCATCACATTCCAACGGTTAGATTTTCTTTTATAGGCAAAACAGTATTCCAAAAATTAATACAAATTTGAGTCTTTGTATTTCTCTCCCTCATCCTATGATTTCATTATGTTGTCCTTTCATATGTTTGAATAGTGGGAAACCGGTCACTTATTTATAGGCAGGAAAGGAACCCAAATCTCTAACAGTCACTTAATCTTAACCGTCCATTAAGACTGATACTCAAGAGTCCTTTGACTCTTGATATTTGGAGTAACCTTTCATAATCAAATGTAGAATTATTCTTTAAAATAATTCTAACTGGGTTAATTATGTTGGTAATTGGTATTTTCATTTTGTGCTTTGTCATTTTGGTCATTATCGACATTATTGGGACGGGTTTCTTTATCCTAAAATATTTGAACCCACATCTTTTTATCTGAGAATGTTGTGAGTCTATCGAGTTAACAAGTGGCTTAGTATTATCAGAGTTTTGGAACGTTTTGATGGATAAGATGTGAGGGAAATGGGATTCGGGCATAAGTTTAGAATAGGACGGTGATGGCGATGTGGTCTTCCGGTGATAACTTTCCAATTAGATGTAACTGGGTCAGAAGGTGGATGATTAGTATGTCGTTTATATAATGGACATTGATGTTTTTGATGTCCAACTATACCACGTGAAAAGAAAATGATGATTTTAAGTTCATATACAATGTTTCTAAGAATATGTCCAATTTTTATCAATTTTAGTAATGGTTTCTCAATGTTTATTTCAGCACAGAGATGAGCATAAAGTGCTCGACCTAGTGAACCATTGTGAAGATCAATTTTAATGGGTCGCCCCGGTGAGGTTGCAATTTGTTGAAGAATATTGGGTTCATAGTATTCAACCTGTAGTTCTGGGATTTGGATCCAAAACCTCATATATTTTAAAACTGCAATAGAGGGACGTCCAAAACCCAAGGTCCTCTTGATAGAACTTTGATTTATTCTTCCATACTAATAAGTTTTAACAACATGCAAGCGAATGGTGGACGAATATAAATAATTTATTTAATTTTGTTTTTCCTTGTTTCACACAATAGTTTTTAAGATTTAAATGAGATTTAATTTTAAAATTAAAATAAAGTAATATTATTACAAAAAAAATTATGTGAAAAAACAAAAACTTTGTTGTATATTTTGCATGTGAAAATAATACTACTAATATGTTAATATCACTTGGTAAAAAGCCGGGAAACTTGTAAACCTTGAATTCTGATACCATGCCAAAACATGTGTACAATATATACGTCCCTATTTGAGTAGTGTCTTGTATATTCCACATAAGAGAAAAAATAATAGCAAATAAAATTGGGCAACATAGGAGAATGGAGATAGAGAAAAAATATAAGTACCTAACAATCACCTGGGATTACCCAATAAGCATGTTTTCTCATAATATCCACAACAAAGAACAAGCTCGAAAATTTCATACCTAACTAGATATCTGTCACCGGTAGAAAACAAATGTACTATTGACATCAAGATCATATTCAGGTTGTGCATGCACATAAATTGAAAACAATCTACAAAGAACTTCTCCCACAAAGGCAACGTAGGCAAAGTCTGTCAAGAACATAAAAGTCGCCTAGGCACTCTAACATAAGGATACTCTTCCTTTTTATGCACCAATGAAGTCCTCCACAACAACTCATCATCTGACATACCATTTGTTAAATTCTCAGGCCCAACAAAACTCAAAATGCTCAAACAATCCTCTTTCTCACAGTTCTATACAACTGTAGTAAAAATTTTAAATTTCTCTCGAGACTTAAAGCCAAAGCAGGTATATTTTACAACAAACCTAAACGATCGTATTTTATTTTCACAGTAGCACATAAAAAAAGAAAAGAAAAAGAAAAACATCGTAAGAAATAAGTAGATGTCGTATGTCAAATAGTAGTGAGAAAGCAGTCATAACTCATCACTTATTGTAACGCTACATAAGAATACATTTGGACTATGGGTTCAGTAATCCTCTTACGATAAATAATGCAGCGCAATATAACTATTATATAGAGGATGACCATAACCATTAGAAAGCTAAAGATGAATAAATTTGTAACAATATCTTATGGAAGTAACATATTGGAAAAAAAATAATAGGTAACAACAACAGTGTTAGCAAGCATGATAGCCTGATTGAAGGGCTAGTGTGGGATTGGGATTGGAGTCGAATGGATCTAGGTAGAAATCCCTGTTCAAAAGACCCTGAATCTTTAAAGGTTCACAAATCCAACTTTGACTCTATGTGAGTTACTCCGTATTCAGATGGCCCTATCTTCTGTGAAAGTTGACAACGATGGTATGTATAAGAAGAAAGGATGAAAATATACACGCTGATAAATTAGGGATGGGAAAGATGTGAGATAAATGAGTGACGCTAATGAATGGGGGGAAATAGAAAGACAAAAAAATAAATGATGGGCCTTTTAAAATGGAGAAATGAAAGGTTGATATAGAGAAGAGATGCGTACCTTTAAGAGGAGAAAGACGATATAAAGAAATGAAAGGTTGAAAGAAAGAGAAGAGACCATCTAACCATGTTATATGGCTTAGTTGGTTAGACCTTGGGTTTGCTCCCCAGAGGTCGTCAGTTCGAGTCCCGTAGATGGCCACGGACCGCGAGAATTAAAAACTCCTGTTATAGTAAGCCTTGTTCGAGGCGAAGGGATTAGTCTCGAGGAGTGTGCAAGCTGACCAGGGAATTACCCTTCGTAAAAAAAAGAGAAGAGATCATCTATGTTTAAGAAGAGAGATAAACGTGTATGAAATAGGATATATAGTTTAAATTCAATGCTTGTCCACATGGCTAAAGCAGATGGTTTTAAAGCTACAATTTTATATATATACATAAATAAGGAAAAAATCATTACCCAAATCAATGGTGTATAATTGCTCATGTATATTCCATATACTATGAAGTCTACGAGTAAAGTTTTGAAAGGGTGGTGGTTTACTCAATAATTTAATAATGAGGGTATTTGCCCATTTATGTCTAATAGTTTGTAATTCCTAATTGTTGATTTATATGATAGAAATGTTCTCAGGCTAAGTACCAAAATCGGAACCTTCATCATCAGTTTCTATATCATCAATTGCAGATTCTGCAATCCAAGACGAATATAAAAATCAGCGCAACCATCTAGTAATTTATCTCTGTACAATGAATTCATTATTAATGTAAATGTGGAAGATGCCAACACTAAAATAGGGACATTTATATTAACATGAGTAATATTATCAAGTGGTTTGGTTGGTATAGGAATGTTTATTGTGTAGTAGCGTTTCAATAAACGATATTGACCACGACCTCAAATAATAATATGACACACACGAGAAGAGAAAATGTTTAAGTGGTTCACCAATTTGGCTATGTCCAATAATAATTCAGATCAATTCACAAATGTGTTACAAAACAGAACTCTTACAAATATACTCCAAATGAAAAATATAATATGTATTTTTCTATATAAATAAGTGTATCCAAATAAGTTCTCTACACTCAACTTTGTTGTTGGTATTTGGTATGTTGGCTTCATGCATATGCACCTCCTTTTATAGGGTTGAAAGAGGAGACAAACTGGAGAAATTTGAGGAAGAGAGGAAGGAGCAATGATAATGGAGGGTCTCCACCCCCCACTAGCCATTGAAAGTTTTGAACTTCCCACTAAAAGCTTTCTACTTTCTCAACAATCTTGACAAAATTTTACAGGGACCCTGTCAAACTTTGTCAATCAAAAATTAACTATTTCACCTTGGTAAGATACAATGCTCCACCCAAACACGTAACCACATATTTATCCAAAATAATCCAAGTAGTCTCCAAATGAGCTCAAAATCTCCATACACCCGAAGATGTTCAAATTCGAAGTATATTGATTAAGTTCAAATAGTGTTCAAACTTGACCCCAGTCATGACGTTCGTCGGCATATCCGCAGGATTGTCTACAGTTCCAATCTTCTTGAGAAAAATTGTACCCTTTTCTAAAATTTCTTAAAATAAGAGAAAACGAATGTCAATATTTGTACGTTAATGATGGACTTGGTTCTTCATTAAGTGGATGGCGCTCTGAGTATCATAAAAGACATCCACGTGATCCCCAAGTCTGAAATCATCCCATGAAGCCAAATGACTTCTTTAACGACCTTTTTCGTTGTCATGTACTCTGCCTCAGTAGTAAACAAAGTAACTATAAACTGTAGCATATACCTATAACACACCGGACCTCCAGCAAGTATAAACACATAACCAGTGGTGGACCGGCGTTTATCCAAATCACAGGCATAATCTGAATTCATATATTCAAACACATGCTAATGAGCACGTGAATCCTTTTTAAACTTCAAACAAACATTCACAGTACCATGCATGTACTGTAAGATCTATTCCACTGCTTACTAGTGTATTTTACCTAGATCATGCATGTTTCTTCTCACCATACTAACAACTTGTGAAATATCGGGCCCCATACGAACCATTGCATACATCAAAACTCCCACCACATTAGCATAGGGAACATGATCCATCGGTGATCATTCCTCATTTGTGTGTGGAGATTCCATGACATTTATCTTGAAGTGCGGGACCAATGGAGTATTTACAGGTTTGGTTTTAGAATTTATACCAAAACACTGTAATACATTTTTCAAATACTACTATTGCGACAAGTAGACTGTGCCCTTGACTCTATCTCTCCGAACCAAGTATTTTCTTAGCTTCCATAGATCCTTTATTTTATATTCATATTAGAAGCAATCAACATATAAGAGCAAATAAAGAACCATCTCGAAGCTTCTGAAAATAAACGTAATAATTATATTGACTCCTTTTGTATTGTCGCCCAAGCATAAACCGATCAAATAGCTTGCACCACTACCTTGTACTATGCTTCAACCAATAAAGAGATTTTCTCAGTTTGTAAGCCCAATTTCTTTACCAGCAATCATTTACCCTTTTAGCTGAGTCATATAAATTTTTACCTCCAAATCTCAATGTAAGAATGCAATTTTGACATTAAGTTGGACGAGCTCAAGATCAAACTGTGCAACCAATTCTAGAAAAATACGAATAAAAGAGTGCTTCACAGTCGGGAAAAATACCTCGTTATAATTAATCCATTTCTTCTGCGCGCCTTTTGCCACTAACCTAGCTTTAAATTTTACATTGTCTTTCCCTGAAGAGTCTTTCTTCTTGACATATATGCACGTGAACCCAATGGTTGTCTTCTCCTTTCAAAGTTAGACCAAATCCCAAATTTGATTCTTATGAAGAGATTACATCTCTTCGACCATTTTCTTTTTCCAATCAATGATTTCTGAACTCATTTTGTCTTCTCTGTAGCTAGATAGAATGGTATCCTCCACCATAAGTAGTGCATATTCCACCATGTCAGTAATAATTCATGAAGGTTTCTTCTGTTGTCTACTTGGTCTAGTGACTGTAATAGAATCTGGTTGTTAGGGAGACTCATAGACAGGAGCCTCCACCACGTGTGTTCTTATTCCATTATCTTTAAATTTTTGACAAGAATAGCTGAAAGAATTGGAGCCTCAAGCTCCACCTGCTGCAAAACTTCTTTGATTTTATTCTCCCTATGGGAACTTTTCAACATTGAAGACTCGTCGAATGTAACGTCCCTGCTTTATGATCTTTATTATCTCAGGACACCAAAGTATATACACCTTGACTCCATCACTGAAGCCCAAGAATATGGCTTTCTTGGCTCTAGGATCTAACTTGCTTTTCATAACATGGAAATATACAGGGGTCAAAAAATACGTAAAGAGTCATAATTTGTAACAAGTTTTCCCTACCATATCTCAATAGAATTTTTATCCACATTCACAGTTATAGACAACCTATTAATGAGGTGATATGCATATATAAAAGCTTCAGCCCAAAATGCCTAGCCTAAACCAGCATTGGACAACATGAATAGCACATTTTTCCATTAAAGTACGATTCATACGTTCGGTCACCCCATTTTATTGCGATGTGTCTCTGACTGTGAAGTGTCTTATGATCCCCTCGTCGTGGCATACTTATAAGAATGGGACTGACTTGTATTCACCACCATTATCTGAACCGAGTCTCTTAATTTTTTTGTTGGTCTAGGTCTTCATCCCATTAAGTTTTGTCAAAAGGTGTACACCTAAACTCGTTTGGATAAGTCATCCATAAAACACACGAAATGATGCTTACCCTCTAAACATGAAACTTTGGTATATCCCCAAATATCTATGTGTTCATAGCCAAGAGTTCCCTTCATAAAATGTACTTTTGTCCCAAACTTGACTCTTGTCTGCTTGCCTAAAACACAATGTTCATAAAATCCAAGCATATAGGTCTTGGCACGTTTTAATAGATCTTGCTTTACTAATCCCTGAAAAACCTTCTCTTCTGCATGTCCCAAACGTACATGCCATAATTTGATAGCATCGGGTGCAACCTCCATTGAATCGAAGATGGCTACTACACCTATAACTATATTTTCAAGGAGAAAATACAACTTACCCTTATTCTTTCCCTTCATCATAACTAGGGATCCAATGAGACGTTCGGATCATCGCCTTTCACATGATCTCATAATCTTTTATTGTCAAAGCGCTAAATGAGATAAGATTCTTCTTCAGGTCTGGTACATACTGAACGTCTTTTAGCACTCTGGCTATTCCACTATGCAATTGCAACCTGATTTTTCCTATCCCTTTTGTTTAATAGACATGATTGTTTCTCATAAAAATATCTCCACCTTTTAGATCCTTAAATTTAGAAAACCACTCCCTGTTGGGACACATGTGATAGGATCAACCTGAATCCAAAATTCCTTCTTGAAAACTGGATCTAAATGGTCAAATAGACAAAGAAAATTCAAAATATTCATCGTCACTGGATGCAACATTTGTAGTGGGGTTCTTCGTTTCCTTTAACTTAGGACAATCTTTATTCTAATGCCCCTTCTGCTGACAAAAGACACATTCATTTTGGCAGGAATTCTCCTACCCAAAATTAATGCTTCATCTCTCAATTTAGATCGAGATCTTCCATTGCTACCTTTCTTCCTTTTGTCTATTCTACCACGAACTGTTAGCACTTAAGATGTTGAGTCTCTGAAAATCTCCTTATCTTTTTTACGAACCTCATTATTCATTAATGTACTTGTGACATCAATATATTGTATTTCCTCCTTTCCATATAATAGCGTGGTGATGGGATGTTCATACGAATCTAGTAGAGAAGTGCTACTCGAGAGTAATAAGTAAAATGAAGTAAAAAAATCTCTCGTGTCGATCTAATTATCACGCAAAGGTGAAAAATAAATGAAAAATCAACATAAATACTGAAAAGGGCTAAAAGAAAAAAGGAATAACCCTCGTGGGACAATCCAAATGCCATCCGAGAGATGTACATAGCATATTAAAATAAGCAAATAAGCAAATTTAATGTCATTTTGAGTTCAACTATCACTATTTTACTAATGTTGGTATGATTATTGCACATGGAGTATACTTTTACCCAAATCATTGACAAATATCATTATGCCCATTTTTTCCCTATCCATAGCTAGATTTGTAAACATATTGATTCATGACTATAAAGGATCATATCACATGCCACCAGTTCTAGGAGTAAGAGAGCATGATGTCTTGGCGGGTGAGATAAAAACTGAAAAGTAGGGCGGTGTAGATGGAAGACATTTTTTTTAAAATTGTTTATAAAAACTAAAACAATGTTCTATATACTATAAAAGACATTTTTATTACAAAAATAAACTTATTTAGCTCTTAAAATAGTCTTTTATATATATAAAAATTGTACTATAAAGCGACCCAAATTTTATTTATTTGTTTTTATTAAAAAACTGCTTATAAAACATAAAATTTGTTTTCTTAAAAAATTGTTTTCCTAAAGAAGTGTTTTTTTTTACAAATTTTATTTTTGGTTAAAAACTGTTTTTTTGTATTATTTTAAAAATAATATTTTTACTGTTTTAAAAAAAATGGTACGCGCCAGCGAATAACAACCTATACATCGCTTGTGCAGACAATTTTTTCCTACATGTAGTCTGCTCCAGCGTATGTATAGACAGTCCGACCACATATACATACCACTGGTACGGACTTTTTTTTTAAATAGTAAAAATATTAATTTTAAAATAGTACAACAAAACAGTTTTTAACCAAAAATAAAATTTGTAAACAAAAAAATACTTTTTTAAGAAAATAGTTTTTTAAGAAAAGAAATTTTACGTATTATAAACAATTTTTTAATAAAAAAATAGATAAAATTTGGGTCGCTCTAGTACAATTTATATATATATATATAAGACTATTTTAACAGCTAAAAAGTTTATTTATGTAATAAAAATTTCTTTTATATTATATAGAATATTGTTTTAGTTTTTATAAACAAGTTTTAAAAAAGCAGTTAATTTTTTTAAGACAATGGAAATGTTTTTTTCGTTTGTTTTTTAAAACAGTTTAAGAAAAACAGCTTTTTTTTAATACAATGGAAGAGGGAAAAGGAAATATGAAATATGAAATGGATTTTTGTAGAGAATCGAAAAAATCATAAAAAGGAAGTGATTTGGACAAAGGGGTTTTAAAAGGGTTACAAGGGTATTAATGTCCTTAGAGATATAAAGAGTGTGGGGAAAACTTAAATGGGTGTGAGAATAGGACTCTCCCTAATAAAATTGTGTAGACATTATTAAAAAAAATTACATTATCCAATAAATAATGTAAGCATTATAAAAATCTACGCAATCATGTGCAACTGAATTAAGCAAATCATTCAATGGGAATCAAACATTCATAACTGGGACAATCGTGTACCAAATCAAACATCCGATCCTATTGAATTTATCTAGTTAATAAAAAACAAACAACTTATATATTAAAAAGTAAATAACTAGGATAGATATAGGATGGAAATTGTTGGATATTTGATGAAAGCAAGGCCGTGAAGACGATCGAGATGTTGTTTGAAATGGAGATGATGTCTTAAAATGGGTTTTAAACTGAGTACATTCATGTTTTGAGATTTTTGTTAAATACACATCTAGATATGGCGTGTTAATTATATTTTCACCCAAATATGTGGGTTTATCAAGGATGGGAGCTCTAGAAAGAAAACACGGGTTTAAATAAAAATATACATTTTCATTATATAAGTCTTATTCTTTATTTTTTGGGTTTTTATTTGACATAAATATCATTTATAATCATCTCAACCGTACTTGGCAAGATTTTTTTTATAGGCGGTTACAACTTTTTTTCCCATTCTTCAAATCTTAAAATGTTATAACTTTTGATCAAAAAATCTGTTTTTTACAAAATTGGTATTTTTGAAACATCCGCAAAGACATCTATCAAACAAGATCTTTGATGAAAATTTTGCCACAATATGCTTATCCCAAATCATCCTTGATGAAAATTGAATGCAATCCCTTTTACGAATAAAATTCCAAGCAATTTTCAAAACAAAACCTTTATCGATCCAAGAGTGAATAGCCATGAATAACTCATTTGAATTTGAGAGCTGCTAAAAGTCTTACATTCTTTTCCAAGTGGGGCTAGATAAATTTATTGAACCTTTAAAATTAGTACTTGCCATTTTTTTGTATTTCTTATTCATAAATTCATCCCATAAAGTTTGATTTTGCAAAACATTTACCCATAATCTGCATGTAAACTTTGCAAATATCAATAATATCTCGCAGCCCCAATCCACCTTCTTCTCTCAACAAACATATCTGACTCCAAGCTATCCAATGATGTTTGTTAGTTTCATCTTGTCTACCCCAGAAAAAATTGGCACAAACTTTATCTATGTCACGAACGAGACCTAGAGTAGGCAAGATAGAAACAAAGATGTGGAGACCCATTGTTTGTAGCACTGATTTAATAAGAAAAAATCTACCTGAATGAGATAGTATTCTGCTATTCCAAAAGGAAATTTTGTCCGTGACTTTATTCAGGATCGGATTAAAAATAGATTTATGTTTTCTACCCATAAATAGTGGAACACCCATATATTTTATAGGAAGAAATCGTTGTTGAAAACCTGTCAGATTTTTAATCCTGGCAGCTCGAGGTTAACTGCATTTTGGCGGAGTGATAAAGCAACTTTTGCTTGTATTTACAATCTGTCCCGAATTGTATTCATACCTGGCCAGAAATGACATGAAATTTGTGAGCGTTCTTTTGTGTCCGTTGATGAAAAAAATGATGTCATCAGCGAACGAAAGGGACATAATAAGAGGGCATCCACTCGGAATAGAGAAATGTTTAATCTTGTGTTGATGAGTCAGATTCTGAATTCCCCGGTTAAGAGCTTTGCTAGCTATAAGAAATAGGGCCGGAGAAAAAGGATCGCCTTGTCAAACTCCACGATTTAATTCAAAGAAACCGCTTGGTTTTCCATTTATCAAAATAGAATACAAATAATTTGAAATTATCCTCCAAATCAAGTCAATCCATAGTTCAGATAAACCGAAAGCTCTAAGGACATTGATGATAAAATGCCATGATAACCGGTTATAAGCTTTGGACATATCTAGCTTTATAACCTCCACGAACTTGCTTATTAAAGGAAGACGATAATTCTTGTGCCAATAATATGTTATCCGAGATAGAGCGCCCTTTGATAAATCCTGCTTGAGAATGAGAAATGATATTGGGAAGGACACTCCCAATCCCGTTTGCAAGGATTTTTGAAATAATTTTATTTATAAAATTGCAAAGACTAATGGGTCTGAAATCTTTGCAAGAAATGGGGTTATCATTTTTGGTATCAAAATAATGTTGGTTGAGGAACAGCATGTTGGAATATCATCTCCAAGAAAATATTATTGTATTGCCAATGTAATATCCTTTTTAATGATATGCCAACAATTTTGAAAAAATGCTCCATTAAACCCATCCGGACTTGCAACACTGTTTTTACCAAGAGAGAATATTACATTCTTAATATCTATTTCTGATGGAACATTCGAAAGCATATTATTAGTGTCCTCATTAAGAAGCATAGGAATGTTATCAAAAATAGATTCATCATTAATGCATGTTGAGTAAGTTCCAAGGAGAGATTGAAAATGATTAGTAATTTCATTCTCAATATCAATATCTTTTTCTAGCCAATCACCTGAATCATTTTTAATTTTATGAATGGCTAGAAAATTTAAATTTTTTTTTACTAGAGAATGGAAGTATGATGAATTTTGGTCCCCCTGTTGGACCCATTTAATGTTTGCCTTTTGTTTCCAGTACATTTCCTCAATTCTGAGCTCTTTGTTGAATTTTGCAGCAGCCTTTTGCCAAGATTCTCTATTCACCATTGACGGATTAAGATCGTAAGTCTCTTCTTCAATAATGAGATCCTCTTCTGCCATTTGAACCCTATTAAAGATGTTGGTGAACTCTTCTTTATTCCAAGTTTGGAGAGCTTTCTTCAAATGTCTAAGATTTTCATGAAAAGCTTTCATAGGTCTGCATTCCACCTTCTTGTTCCAAGCAGTAAGAACCACTGAATGAAAGGATTTATGGGTTTTCCACATAGATTGAAAGTGAAACTGCTTTGGATACTTATCACTAGGAAAGCTTAATTTTAATATCATTGGGGAATGATCGGAATTTGCTCGATTTAACAACTCAATTGAAGATAAAAAAAAATAACATTTGAACCAGCCTTCATTGCCCAAAATACGGTCCAATCTTGCCCAAATTCTCACATCACCAACTCGGTTATTACACCAAGTAAAGTTTGAACCATTGGAAGTTATTTCTTTTAATCTAGATTGAATCATGGCTGAATTAAAATCAAGAATGGCTTGTTGGTCCATCATGTTCCTTCCAATCTTTTCATCTTGAGAAGAAATAATATTGAAATCACCTCCTAGAATCCATTTATCAAAGTTTAAGGATGCCAAATGATTTACATGACCCCATAAATTTCTGCGCTCATCCTTATTACACTTCACATATACAGAGTTGAAAAGAACATTCCCTCCCAAATGGGGAATATTGAGAGAGATAGCTAGAAGTTGAGTAGTATCATTTACAGTGTGGAATTGACAGGAAAATTTCCACATAATCCATATTTTGCTATTGCGGTTAGAAATACCATCATCAAAATTCAGCTTGCGACACATGTGTTTAAGATTACAGTCATCAATCTTTGGTTCTTGGATTGCAATCATAATGATAGAATGAGTCTTGAATATGCGCTTAAGCCTTTTAATAGAAGAATTGTTTCCAACTCCTCTAATATTCCAGAATAGCGAATTAATCATGAATAATTAGCTGCGGTAAAGTATTTGATGCTTGCACTCGAGCTCGAGTTTGAATGATTTTTCTTCTTATTATTTTTTATTTTCGTTGATTTCCCACTGCTGAAGGCGAAAGAATTTATAGTCATGGTTGAAGGTTTTTTTATAGGAAGAATAAAATCTAGGTTTAAATTTTTAGATACTGTTGGTAGGGTATGGGAGAACAGGGGTTGAGTCAGTGTTTTAGGGTCATCTATGGAAGACAGAGGTTTTGGGAGAAAGAAGAATTTTTTGGCTAGGCGATTTGAGAAATCTTGAAAGGATGCTTTGGAAATAGGTTCGATTTTAACATGGCTACTTAATGGAATATCATCATCTGATTTTCATAAAGGTTTCTAGTTTGAGAGGGGGATGTTGACTAATGGAGGGATGAAGGAGGAATTTTTAGGATGCGTGGGCTTGTTTTTGAAAAACTTTTCATGATGAGGAGATATCTCACCTACCTCCTGATCTTCAGCTTCAGTTATCAAAATTTCAAACTGATTGTGAATATCCACCGGATCTTCTGAGCTGTTGGAAGCAGTCTCCTGATATTGTGGGATATTTTCCACCCCCACCTGATCTTCTTCCTCAAACAACAGAATGCAGCCATCTCTGGTAACAGTATGTTTACCGGTGTTTAGAATCATTTTAGTTAATGACGTTGAATGCAAGCCCATGATTGGTGATTTCTTGAATGTGAAGTGACATCTTTCCTTTATCAATACCTGTCTTTGAAGCTGGCTGCGTAAGACCCTTAGTAGGATCTTTTTCAATCCAAAATCCCAAGGGTTTAGGCTTTACAGTTGGATTTAAATGTTTGCCTGTCTTCACAGATTGAACATTTTCTTTGGAACTTAATGCTTACTGCTGCTTTGGATCATTATTCTTTTGACCATCAAAATCTTTATCAATACAACAATCAGATTCAACATGGCCTATCTTTGCACATCCAGCATAATACGATGCGACATTCTCACAAATAATTTTTTACCAAAAACTCTTGGATCCACAACATATACGAAGCCTGTTAGGCAGTTTTTTAGCAACAATAATCTCTACGCATAATCTTGCTTGACTGGGTCTAGTGACATTAGCAGTTGCTTCATCAGTCTTGAGAGGATTACCAATTAAGTTTGCAATGGCAAATAAAGTTGGTTTGGCAAATAGATGGACAGGGAGGTGAGGCAAAGACATCCAAATGATAATAATAGAGCTATCTTGACCTGGAAAAAAGTCATAGGTCCATTTCATAACTTTCATGGGGGATTTATAGGCAAACCATTGCTCACGTAACCATAATCTCATGTAATCTTCTTCACAAAAAATCTTAATCAAAATATGTTTCTCATCAAGTAATCCTATTGAAAACGCAGCTTTGAGGGAAAAAGTGAAGAAGACTTTACGAATGGATTCCATTGATGGTCTGTCATATGAGAATCTTCCAATAAGAGAGAACTTATAGGGGTCCACCAATTTAAGATTTTCCTCTTCTGTAAATGTAATCATTGGTTCACCTTTGAAGCTGTCAAAGGTTTTGGGCTTGATAATATGATTTGTAGGAGTGTTGAAAATTAAGGAAGCAAAGCTTTTGGCTTTATCTCTATCAATGTCAGGTGGTTTTGGCAGGGGTTACAGATTAGGGACTATTACCATAAATGGCAGTGATAGGATGAGCAGAGTTAGAGAGAAAGAGATAGAACACTGGAGCAGATTAAATTTTTGAAAAAGGTACATAGTCTGTAAATACATTGATTTTATTTTTAAAATATTTTTTATTAAATATGGATCTTATTTTATAGGACTTGATTAATATCTTTCAAAATTAGTGAAAGTAATAGTTCTTTAAAGTTTTGAAGGGAAAAAATTACCAACGCTTTAAATTTTGAGGGAATATGGGGAGAATGATACATTAGTAAGGAAAAAATTCATATATTAAAAAACAAGAATGATTAGTCAATAGGACTGAAATAAGAAAACACAAATTATAATAATATACACTTTTTAAGTTTATGTTTATCCTAGTTTATATATTATAAATTAAGAGGTGAAGGACCTTAGTTTCCCAAAAATATGTAAGTAGACAAGAGTAAAAAAAATATCGATCGAGGACAAAAATGGATAGCTCCCTAAATTTTGGGAGTGATAGTTGGAATAATATATATTGAAAGGTTGAATCTAATTTATATTTTAAAAAATTATATGAGTGAAATTTGGTCATCTTTTGACATGACAATTCACGTGTTCTTTTACATTATATGAATACGACTCATTTGAAATATAACATGACACGATTCATAATTTTCACATCCAATTAAATATAATATGACACGAAAACACCAGTAAAAACATGATATAAACACACCTAACACGAATCATATGTTTGTTTTAAACACGACATGACATGATTTTTTTGTAAAAAAAAATATGAACACAAATACAACTTGCCATGTTGTTTTTGTTATTTCGTATCATATTATTGTGTCGTTTTCAAAGTTGTCAATCATTTTCAATTGATGGGTTAATGCTTTATGAGTTTTGTATGGTAACTTTTGGTCTAGTTAGACACGTTAATGCAATGAGTCATATAAACCAAGTCAATCATACACTATATGAACACGCTACATATAATAAACACGCAATCTAAACAAAACACGAACATGATACGACTATCAACACGTTTCAGGCATCAAATTACAAAGTGAGATATCATAAAAGTTATTTCATCCTAATGGGATGAAATAGTCTTGTCTTCTAGGTAAAATTGGTTATGTGAGAGGTCATAAAAGACTTACTTAATCTTATTACATTCAAGACCAAATATAATAATTCCATTCAACACCAAACATAAGGGTGTAAAGGTTATCTCAAGTTGAATAATGAGTAATGTTATGCATTTCAAAACATCCCCAAAATTCAATCAGTATTTGTTTCATATGGGAATTTTACTTCAATATGCATATACTTAATGCACTTTGTAAATGTCTTGGAAATATGTTTGGAGTTGATATTATTATTATTATTAAATTATACCAAATTTTGAATAGAATCTTATTTCATCTCATTATTTTTCATGTATCAAATGGGACATTGTACACAAATCTCTACAAAATGATAATAAAATTGAAGTTGTTAATAAGATCGACCTAATATAGAGAATAATACTATGCGTGTAAAGTATCACGTATTTATATTCCACACAAATAAAAATATAATGCATATACTATACATGTTTCATATATAATTCACTCTGTATACAAAAATTTTAAACATGCATAGATATGTAACCTCCTTTTTAGTATTTCTCATTCTCACTAGCATGGCACCATGGTGTTGATTAAGACAGTAGATACCAACTTATTGGAACTGACATAATTAATTATGACCGTACTGCAATTTGAAATATGGTTCGCTACTGTACAAGAAAATACATAAATGATATTGATGGACTACGATTTGAAATTGATTCAAGTTGTGCAAAAGTAAGCATTCACTTTACGACTCACACATGTAACACGTGAGTTCTACCATTAGAAAAGTTAAAAGGTTAAATAAAAAAGAAAAAAAAAATTCAAATGAAATATTAGTGTTAGGGTTAGAGGTGTTTCCGATCCGATCCGATTTTGAAGTATTTTTGGGACCGGATCGCATCAATCGATCCTAAAAAAATATGGATCGAGACCGGACTAAAATAACCGGTCTCATTCTTATTCAATTTTCAAGCCGTGCGTGCTCGGTCCATACAAAAAAAACACTTTTTAGGAGAAAACAGAGAACATTAATTTTAAAAAAAGACAGCACTTTAAAAAAAACACTATTTTTTATAAACAAAGCAAAAAAAAAGACAATATGTGTGTTGATACCAAATTTGGTCTACTGACATGGATCAATAAAGTGAAGACACGTTGCAACAACAAACACTTCTGAGGAACTCACACGCTTCGAGGAACAAGACTACAACGAGGAACACTGCTTCCCCGAGGAACTCACACGCTCCGAGGAACTCTTGAGTACCGAGAAGCTTAGGCGGTCCGAGCAACTCAGGCGGTCCGAGCTGCACCTCGAACAAAGCATTAATAGCTGGATAACCAACAGTTTGACTGTTCATTAAATGCTTATCATTCAGATGCATATGCTTAAGGGGCATTGAATGTATTACCCTTTCATATGTAGATCATTTAATGTATTACCCTTTCACATTACAGCCTCAAGGCTATAAATACATTGTACGATCCTCATTGTAGGGGGACCGGAATTTCTTGATTGAACTTGTAATTGAGAATTCCCAAACAATCAGCAATAACATAACAATGGACGTAGGCCATTCTTATAAGGCTGAACCACTTTAAAAACTCTTTGTTTCATTTATTTTATCTGTGATTGAATAATTAGATACGATCTAATTTTTTACATCAACAGATTGGCGCCGTCTGTGGGAAACGACTGGTAATATCATTTTTCATCAAAAATAATTCATCACAAATGGCTGATATTCCAGAATCCAGCAATCGAAACGCTGGAAGCCCTCCAAATCCTCTGCTCCGCCAAATATTCCAGATCTGGCTGGAATAATGACAAATCTGGCTCAGGGCCAGACCGTCATGCAAGAAACTATGCGACAACTCATACAAACCCTCCATGGCTGTGCACCAACTCATTCAGGATTGCGGAGTATTCAAAGAAACACCCGTGCACCATCCTCGCGGACTAGGCGTACCAATTCATATTGCAATGAGGAGTCTGAAGATTTTTCCTATCAACCTGGACGAACTTTGTCAGTGCGAGCCACAGATACTGAACAACGTATCACTCTCTCCCCCAGAAAGGACCAGTGCGCTAGAAAGATTAAGCAGAGTATCTCCTTTCGATCGATTAGGTCCTAGGAGGAGCAAAAGTCCTCCTAGAGCCCCATCGAGGAGTTTTCGACGACCATCAGACTTAAGGGAAGGATCTGCCCAGTCGCGACCAGCTTCTCGTCAAGAGAGATCCCAGGAAGCCACATCAACGCGATCAGTTGCTCGAACCAATAGGCCCGAGGAAGGGAATGATGCATGGAAAGGCTCTATTCAAAGGCTGGAGGATAGATTGGGGGAAATGGTTAAAGCTAAAAACCCTCTACAATGAACCTTTGTTCGAGGAACACCTTCTGTCTAGGCCATTGTAGATTTTCCATCACCATCAAAATTCAAAGCACCTGTTGTGACCCCCAAATATGATGAAAAGACTGACCCCGTCCTTCATATAGAACAATACCAAGCTGCAGCCGATATCTATGTTGTTCCAGATGAGATGAGATACAGGGCATTCTCGGGAACTCTTATCGGATCTGCTCAAATATGGTATAATAATCTTCCTCGGGGTAAGATCTCAACTTTTCTTCAACTGGCCGAGTTATTCATTGGGAATTTCTATTTTGGGGCAAAGCCAGTTAAACGAGTAGCACATTTGTTAAGTGTTAGACAAAAAGCTGGTGAGAGCACCAGAGATTATATAATTCGTTTTAATAACGAGAAACTCGAAGTCATTGATTATGAGGAGAAGACAGCGATTACCGCCTTGATGAGCGGACTACTACCGAACAAGTTGTACTACACTTTGACCAAAGATCCACATAGAACCATGTCAGATCTGATGGGAAAAGCGGCCAAGATTATGAATGCCGAGGAGGCTATGGCCGCGAAGAAGAATATGGATGCCAAAGAAACCAAGGTGGAAGGTGATAAAGCTAAGAAGAAAGAGCATAAGAACAATGGTAATGACAAACATTCAAAAACTAGGTCGGTATGAGATGTAATGAAGAAATTTGATAATTATACTCCTTTGAAGAAAGACATCAACCATGTTCTAAAGGAAATCAAGAACAACGAGGAGCTAAACTGGCCAGAGAAAATGAAGGCAGACCCTGACAAGAGGAATAAGGCAAAGTATTGCGAGTTTCATAAAGATCATGGCCATATGACCAAAAATTGCATAGCTCATCAGAATGAGATTGAAACACTCATCGGACGAGGAAAGCTGGCCAAGTATGTTGATCATAGAAGCGAAAGAATAAACAATGACCGAATAAGAGAGAGGTCTAGATCTCCTCGTCGAGCAGAGGAGAACAAGAAAAGAAATCATGAAGTTGATCCAGAATACGACCCCGATCTTCCCAAGAGACCAAGGCAGCTAGAACGAGAGGTATTTTCAATACGCTTTGGGTCATTTGACTGTAATGTTATAACAGGTGGAGATGCAGGAGGAGGAGACCTTACTGCCGAGAGAAAAGCTTACCTCTGTGAGGCTCAAGCTTGCTCATACATTCAACGAATAAATCTAGTTGAGGAGAATCACCCGAGAAAGGTAAATAAAGAGAAATTGGTCATTGGTTTCTCAAAGAATGACCTCACAGGTGTTCTATATCCTCATGATGACCCATTGGTGATCAAAATGAGGATGAAGGAAGTAATAATTTCAAGAGTATTGGTCGACAATGGTAGCTCGGCAGACATCATGTTCTACTCGTGCTTCGATAGTTTAAATTGAAAGTTATCTCAACTGGAGCCTTATCATAGACCCCTCCTAGGCTTTGCTGGCGAGAAAATATTTCCACTTGGGACGATCAAGTTGGATATATTCATTGGTACGTGGCCTGCTTGTCGAACAGAAAGAATACGTTTCTTCGTGATGGATAAGAATGTTCAATCATCATACAATATCATCATGGGAAGAGTAGGATTGAAGAAGTTTGAGGCTGTACCATCTACAGTACATCAATGCCTAAAGTTTCCAATAAATTTTAGAGTATGAGTTGTGAAAGGTGATCAGAAAGTAGCTCGGGAATGCTATTATTCATCCGTCGAGCAAGAGGAACTGGAGGAATCAAGAAAAAAGACTACTACCTATCAAGTGGATGAAGGTGCAGAAATTGAAACATTGGCTCCTAGAGATGAGTCGCAACTCGTGAAGGGTCAAGTGGTGGAAGCTACTGAAAATATCATTCTGGATGACGAGCACCCTGAACGAACTACTCAAGTAGGTTCGTCGTTGGAAGCCTCATTAAAACAGGAATTGATAACTTTCCTAAGAAGCAGAAAGCAAACCTTTGCGTGGAGTCATGAGGATATGCCAGGGATAGATCCAAATTTCTTATGTCACGAGCTCAATGTGAATAAGGAGATCAAGCCAGTGAAGCAGAGAAGAAGAGTGTTCAGCCCTGAGAAGAATCAAGCTATACAGGAGGAAGTCGAGAAGCTCCAGAAAGCTTGCTTTATTGAAGATGTTAAATATCCAGACTGGTTAGCTAATGTGGTGATGGTAAAGAAGAAAAACAACAAGTGGAGGATGTGTGTAGACTTCACCGACCTCAACAAAGCATGCCCAAAGGATCACTTTCCATTGCCCCGAATTGATCAACTAGTCGATGCTACCTCGGGACATGAGCTGCTGAGCTTCATGGATGCTTATTTTGGCTACAATCAGATTAAAATGAAACCTGAAGACAGGGAAAGTACTTCTTTCATTACCCCTAGGGGAACTTATTGTTATAATGTTATGCCTTTTGGTTTAAAAAATGCAGGTGCGACATATCAGCGGCTGATGAACAAGGTCTTTGCTGAACAAATAAGTTGCAATATGGAAGTCTATGTTGACGATATGCTGACAAAGAGCAAGAAAGTTTCCGATCATCTAGTTGACTTAAGTCAGACTTTTAATCAACTGGATAAATACCAAATGAAGCTGAACCCGACGAAGTGCATATTTGGAGTATGAGAAGGCATGTTCCTCGGGTACATTGTCAACCAACGAGGCATTGAGGAAAATCCTGAAAAGATCAAAGCTCTATTAGGGCTGCGATCTCCAACTACGAAGAAAGAGGTGCAAAGTCTTATAGGACGAGTAGCAGCACTCAACAGATTTGTATCACGAGCAACTGATCAATGTCTCCCATTGGCACTCCGAAAGACTTTTGAGTGGAATGATGAATGTGAGAAGGCTTTTCAAGACTTGAAGAAATACTTGGGAGCACCTCCACTGTTGTCTAGGCCGGTGATGGGAGAAAAATTGTACTTGTATCTAGCAGTATCGGAGAATGCAGTTAGCTCGACGTTGATAAGAGTGGATAATGGAGTACAAAAACCAATCTACTACACAAGTAAGGCCTTCCGAGGAGCAGAGATCAGATATCCAAGGCTGGAAAAGTTAGCACTGACGCTGATTGAGGCGAGTAGGAGAATGAGGCCATACTTCCAGGCTCATACTATAGTCGTATATACTGATATGCCATTGAGGCAAGCCCTTCATAAACCAGAAAAATCAGGGAGATTGATGTACTGGGCAATAGATCTCGGTGAATATGATATAGTTTATGAACCCAGATCATCGCTAAAAGGGCAGGCTGTAGCAGATTTTATTGCAGAGTTCACCTATCCTGATACCCCCGAGGAGCAAAAATTTCTCGCTGATCAACCTGTGGATGTTACAGGATCATCAAATTCGAGTTCAGACCAACTCCGATTGGTAAAAGGGCAAGAAAAGATGATCGACGAAGAGAAAGAAATATCAGGGGAAGATGAAAGGAAGCAACAAATATTTCACCGAGGAACTTTGATAGATCAGAAATTTGAAGACGAGTTACCTATATGGAGGTTATATGTAGATGGCTCATCTTGCACTACAGGATGTGGCGCGGGGATAATTTTGAGCACTCCGGACGATGTCGACATGGAATACGCCCTACGTTTCCAATTCAAAGCTTCCAATAATGAGGCTGAATATGAGGCCATGATTGCAGGTCTTAATTTGGCAAAAATTATGGAGGCGCAGCAGGTTATTGTCTTTAGTGATTCTCAATTGATCGTAAATCAAATGTTGGGAGTATATGCAGTTAGAGGAGAATTAATGATCAGATATCATGCAAAGGCAAAGGAGCTGGTGTCAGAATTTGCTGCTATTCAGCTGGTCAGAATACCAAGAATGGAGAATGCGAGAGCATACGCCTTAGTTTGATTAGCATCAGCTACTCGTACCGAGCTACGACGAATAATCCCAATTGAAGTGTTGGCTAGTCGGAGTATAAATGAAGATCTAACGATAAACTTTATCACCCTTGATTTAGGACCATCTTGGATGGATCCCATCAGGGCATATATTGAGGAGGGAGAATTACCAATTGACAAGCTCGCAGCTAATAAATTGAAGTTTAAAACTGATCGGTATGTATTAACTAACGGTATTCTATATAGACGAGGAATTATGGCAGGTTTGCAGAGATGTGTGCATCCCACCGAGGTGAAAGAATTGATTGAAGAGGTCCATCAAGGGTCCTGTGGAGCCCATGTAGCAGGTCGGACGCTTTTGCAAAGGGTGATGACGCAGGGATACTACTGGCCGACGATGAGGGCTGATTGTATAGCCTATGCCAAGAAATGTGACAAGTGCCAGTGCTTTTCCTCCATCCGAAGAACTCCACAAGCATTGTTGACACCCATCACTTCCCCTTGGCCATTTTCCATGGGGGATAGATTTGGTTGGGCCACTGCCAACGACCAGAGGAAGGTTCAAATACCTCGTCGTCGCAGTGGATTATTTTACTAAGTGGGTAGAAGCTGAGCCTCTCATTGATATAGCGTACGACAAGGTGTACCAATTTGTTTGGAAGAACATCATTTGTCGATATGGTCTTCCTCATGCCTTCATCACAGACCATGGAACACAATTTGACAACGAGGATTTTGCTGCCTATTGTCATCAGTCAAACATTTTGAAGATCCACTCAGCGCCAGACCATCCTCAAAGTAATGGACAAACTGAAGTGATGAACAGAACTTTGCTAAATGGCTTGAAGAAAAGACTAAGTGATGCGAAAGCAAATTGGATCAACGAGCTACAATCAGTACTATGGGCTTACCGAACTACTCCTCGAGTAGCAACAGGGGAATCTCCATATATGCTAGCGTTTGGAAGTGAAGTTGTTATACCTGCCGAGTTGGGCCTCCCAACACACAGGGTACTGAATTTCAATTTCCCTGTCAGCGACTTAATGAGAAGATTGGATTTAGACATGCTCGAGGAAGTTAGAGAAGAAGCAGCCATCAGGAATGTTGCATACCAACAACGAACTGCTTTGTTCTACAATAAGAGGGTGAAGAAGTGCGACCTGAAAGAAGGAGACTATGTGCTAAAGAAAGTGATTTAAAATCACAATAAACTGGAGGCAAACTGGCATGGACCATACCGAGTTACAGAAGTTGTTCGACCAGGAACTTACCGAATATCAACTTTAGAAGGGGAGGAGTTTAAAAATGCATGGAACGCAGAGCATCTGCGCAAGTATTATTAGTAATGGATATTCTCTCCTTTATTGAAAGTTTTTCGGGGAATACTAGTGCTACACACTACTCGACAAAACTCGACAAAACTCGGACTACTCAAATTTATTCTCGAAAATGCCAAATAAGGTTGGTCGAGAAATAAATATATTCCTCCGAGAAGTAAAATGAAAATGCCAACTAAGGTTGGTCGAGAAATAAATATATTCCTCCGGGAAGTAAAGCTACCTATATTCCTCCGGGAAGTAAAGGTACCTCTATTCCTCCGAGAAGTAAAGCTACCTATATTCCTCCGGGAAGTAAAGCTACCTATATTCCTCCGAGAAGTAAAGCTACCTGTATTCCTCCGGTAAGTAAAGCTACCTCTATTCCTCCGGGAAGTAAAGCTACCTGTATTCCTCCAGGAAATAAAGCTACCTGTATTCCTCCGGGAAATAAAGCTACTTGTATTCCTCCGGGAAGTAAAACTTGTATTCCTACGGGAAGTAAAACTATGATTTCCTCGGGAAATAAAAAGTATTCCTAAAAATGCCAACTTATGTTGTTTAGGAAGTAAATATATTCTTGAAAACGCCAACTAAAGTTGGTCGGGAGGTAAAATTATTCCAAAAAGTGCCAAAGCTCCTCGTAGAGGAAAAATCCATTAACTATGGTTGGTCGGGGATAAAAACCCACTAACTGTAGTCAGTCGAGAAGGAAATTTATCGACCTTGGTTGGTCGGAAACATTTTATGAAAATGAGAAAGTGATCGAACAACATTTTTGATACTCGTAACTTTTTACTAAGTTGGTCAAGAAACAAAACATCATTTTTGTCAAATGATTACCACAAATTCAAACTACTCGACAATAAGTTGGTCGACGAATAACACAATATCAATATCTTTTTAACAGAAACACGTGCACAAATATAAAGTGTTTTACAAGACAATAGCAATTAAGATTGCGAACAAAAATAAAAGTCTTTCATTAAAATCAAAAACAAATTACATTGAGAATGAAATGTATACTAACTATTACATCAAAATTCCTACTCTATTGGTTTCTTCCCCTCTTCTTTTGAAACAGGTTCCGGGCCAGCAGGCGGATCATTTAAAGCAAGAGGAGAATTTATAAAGTTCAAATCTTTTAACATCCTAATATTCATCACGGATGGTCGATCTAGGAGGTGCTCGGGACGAGATATTTCGACATTTGAATGGAGATTTTAGTCGCCAAGATATTTGGAAATCAAGCATCGAGGAATGGCCCGAACAGGGATCCAACTCATATCCAGTTTGAATGGTGGCACGGGTAGGTCGAGCAGCACAGGACCGTGGTAGTCCCACAGGTAATGACCATGTTCGAGTTGCAACACACCTAAGGCATTTAACCAGCCTTGCTTGTAGCCCTCATTATTGGCATTCTGGATACGATCGTCCAAGTGGAAGAGAGCCTCGTTGTACCCAGCCATCCAGAACTCCCTGGGTTGTTTGTGGAATTGATATGCCAATCTTTCCAGCTGTTCGTGGAGATTTTTTATGAAGAGTTACTTATTCTCCAGGATAGACTTCTGCGCAGAAAGCTGCTCTTCTAGGTCCCTGATCTTCTTTGACATTTCAGCCAACGCCTGGTTCTTTGCCATTAATTGGAAGGCCTGGTTATCTAATGCAGATTGAGTCCTCTGCTCCTCAATAGGAATCCGAGCAGCTCTTGCTCATCCCCAAGGAGCTTTTGCTCGTCCTCGAGTAGATGTAGAGGGGCCAACTCTCTTCAAGGTCTCCAATTCGTCCCTCAAGTTGGCGTTCTCGACCTCCAAGAACGAGAATCCCTCATCAGTCACTGGGATCAAGGCTTTTGAAGTGGAAGCTGCAGACTTCAACTGTGACAACTCTCTTTATAGATTGTTATTCTCTTGCTCTAATAATTCAGCTATTTGTCTGCACTCCTTGACCTCAACCCTCAGAGTTCTCTCCCTCACATTGTAGCCAGCAAAACTCTTCTCGTATCCCTTGTCGATAATGATTTGTTGATATTTCTTCTCATATCCCTCGTGCAAGAGGGCAGTGGATTCGTTGTATTATTGCTGAAGGTCTTCAAGAGTGCCTTGGAGATCCTCTATCATAACATAATAAGCCACATTATTGGCCACTGCACGATCAAGCAGACTCTTCAAGTATTTATAGGCCTCAATTGCTTGTTTTGAAGCATCTTGGCCGAGGATGTCGACGACTTGTGCTGCACTCAGATCTGTGTGACCAGCCTTAAAATATTCATTGCATTGCCGCAACAGCTTTGTATCATGAGCAGACAGTAATTCCATCCTGGCCAGAAACTAGTAGAGGAAGAAAAAGCAGTAATCAATAATCAAAACAGAGCATGAAGAAGAGACAACAGTATGAATAAACACAAGTTCAAGTTTTATTGTATCATAAAGGTCAGAAGTACAAGGTTCAGAGTTACATGTTCAGGATTACATTTGTTAAAGAAAAATAAAATAGAGAAATCCGAACAACTCTACACCTTTTCCTTGTCTCCCAAAACTTTCTCGGGAGGATGGGACGAGGAAGTAGGTTGCTCGGATGGAGCAGATAGTAGTTGGGGAAGTGCTGGAGGTTGCTCGGAGGAAGTTACAGGTAGTTGAAGTTCCTCGTCAGCAGGCTGGATAGTCGAGGGAAGAGAAACCTGATCTCCCATCACCATAGAAGACTCTTTGGAGGCAACTTCGTCCTCTTCTTCGTCTTCAGGAGTTGGAGGGGACCAGGGATGTGTCGCTGGAAGAGTTCAGAGGTTTCATCAACCTTCATCTCCTGAAGAGCTGCGACCCACCCATCTCTAAAGTATTTAAGGCTAACATATTCTACTTAAGACATCATAGTAGCCAAGCCTTTGTTCCACCCCTTGTACCAGCCGAGACTGAAAGACTTCTTCACAGCCATTTTCCTCTTTAACTTCTCCGAGGAAAGCTTCTCGGACAAAAGATTTTCAACAGTTTTCAATTTATTCTCAGCCTCCTCCTTCTGCCAATTTACCTCCCGAAGCTGACCCAACTCTTCCTCAGCAACCTTGAGCTTATTCTCAAGCTCTCCAACATTTTTGAGCTTCTTATCGAGCTCTTTATTTTTCCCTTCCAAGTCCTTTATTCTCTTCTCTAACTCCTTGGAGACTTCAACAACTTGAGCTTTCTCCTGCTCGATTGAGGTAAGTTTCTTTTCCCAGATTGCCTTATCATTATCGTACTTCAGACGAGAATTTTCCAAAGACTGCCTCAGGCCCACCACAGCTTCCTCCACACCAGATGAGGAGCTTGAGGCTTTAATAGCTTCGTCTTTCTTCAAAATTGTGTTAAAACAGCTCACCAACTATGAAAAGAAAATGAATGCAAGTCAGAGACAGATATAACAAGGGAAAGATGAAAAGTTCAAAGTAATAAGACTTACAGAAGCAATATGGCGAGCAGCCAATGAGGTGACCATGTCCCGAGAAAGGTTCTACTCAATACCTTGGATCTCGGGAATGATCCAATTCTTCACCGAGCTCATGGCAGAGCTCGGGGGAACGAAAGTGGGAACACCAGTTCCAGTAGTTGGGGGCTAGGAGATGGTTTCAACCAAATTGACCGATGAGCTCTTCTTCAGCTTCCTCGGGGGAGAAGGAATAGATTCAACCAAGGAGGAACTCTTGGTCGGTGATATTACAATCACTTCTCCTGGAGCAGCAGACTTTCTCGGAGCCACTTGGGGCTTCTCGACAACCTTCACAACAGGGGCAGCCGAGGAAGACGCATCAACTATCTTTGTCCCTTCTGGGACGTCAATCTTACGTCTTTTTGCCTCTCCAGCACCAGAGGCAGGTTTCTCGAAGAGAGTGGGAGGTCTTCTCTTCTTCATACTTTCACTTAAAGGAATGTGTGACTCAGGCGAAGAATTGGTAGAGGCTGGTACTGGCTCTGCGTCGTTTATTACTGGACGAGCAGTAAAAGAAGTAGTGTAGCTCTTGTACTGCAGCAGATATGAAGCTGACCTAATGTGCTCATCGGCAACACTCTGATGCAAACTCTAGATAAGTTTTAAGTGCCTTATATTAACGTCTGCTTCTTTTGGACACTTTCTTTTACTATCAACTGCAAATAAATCAAAATTAAAATATCAGTGGCACATTTTATCAAACATAAAGGAAGCATAATTTCAAAATATATAAAAGGAAATAAAAATAACCTATCCCATTTCCATAGGGAGGGCATCTGGGACCCTGATACACTTCATCTCCAGATAAAGGAGCATGTTGTCAATTTTTTATGACAACCCCGTGCTCAAAATAGTCCCTATTGGCATCCGGGAGATTGACCACTAAGGCCCTATTTAAAAATCTAGTTTTTAAATAAAAGGTGTTATCACCAACTGCCCATCTATAACAAAACATGATTTCTGGAATTCCTATACGAGTTCCATGGATTTGATTTAATCTATGAACCCCATTAACTATTCTCCATGTATTGGGGGCTATTCTTGCAGGAACAACGTCAAAGTATTGATAGAATTCCAGACATAAGGGATTTGGTGGAAAAGAAAATCCACACTCAATAACAAAGAGACTGGGGAACCAATGTCCCTCAGCCAAACGGAAATAGTCAGAAGGCTCAGAAAGCTCTTCCAAAACAACCCAGGAGGGAATAGAAAAATCAGAGCGAAACTTATCAAGAGATTCAACAGGGTAAACCATGATGAATAAAGGAAATGAAGAAGAAGGAAGAAGATCTTACAGAAAAAGCGTGGATCTGTTGACAACGAACGATGGAAAGGATAAACGCACAAGAGTGTAAGACAATAGAAAACTCGAAGATACAAATTTGAAAAAGTAGAAGACGATGGGATTGTCTGTGATGTTTAAATACCTTGCCTTGGGAAAAGGAAAAAGTAATGATTACAAAAAGAAACAATTACACTACCGGCGGCTAGAAGGACAAAAAGGGCGCGACAATCGAGGCGGTTATAAAAAAATTCAAAAAATCCTGATTCTACGAATTTGGAAAGAGAAATAAATACAAAAGACTCCTAAATTTCAGGATGACCATTTAAAACTGCCATATTCCGAGAAAGAATGTTCCACACTCCTCAAAGTTCGAACTATGAAACATTGGGGGCTTCTGTTGATACCAAATTTGGTCTGCTGACATGGCTCAATAAAGTGAAGACACGTTGCAACAACAAACACTTTCGAGGAACTCACACGCTCCGAGGAACAAGACTACAACAAGGAACACTGCTTCCCCGAGGAACTCACACGCTCCGAGGAACTCTTGAGTATCGAGAAACTCAGGCGGTCCGAGCTGCACCTCGAACAAAGCATTAATAGCTGGATAACCAACAGTTTGACTGTTCATTAAATGCTTATCATTCAAACGCATACGCTTAAGGGGCATTGAATGTATTACCCTTTCATATGTACATCATTTAATGTATTACACATTCACATTACAGCCTCAGGGCTATAAATACATTGCACAATCCTCATTGTAGGGCGACTAGAATTTCTTGATTGAACCTGTAATCGAGAATTCCCAAACAATCAGCAATAACATAACAGTGGACGTAGGCCATTCTTATAAGGCTGAACCACTTTAAAAACTCTTTGTTTCATTTATTTTATCTGTGATTGAATAATTAAATACTATCTAATTTTTTACATCAACAATGTGTAACTAACTTGTTTCTTAAATCAAAACTAAAGCAAACAAGAAAAGGGATCAAAGAAGTTTGTTAATAATAAAACCCTTTGCAACCCTTGTATAAACAAATCTGAGAGGGATTAAAAAGAAACCTATTGTAACCCTTATATAAGGAGCTTACAACTAAGCTCATTTATTTTAAAATCGGACAAACATCATAACATTAAACATACACACATAAACATAACATTAAATAATACCCCTTATTTCAAATACATATATCGAATTTACAGATAAAACCAAATAAAAAAATTAAATTCACAAACAAAAATAAACTCAAATATGATACACAAACAAATTAACAAATAAAATGTAAATATTACCAATACCTTAAATCTGAGAAAATATAGCAGCAGGAGGGAGGGCTGTTTGAGGGGTCCAACGACGGTTGTTTGAGGGGTGGTCCAGCGCCGGAGGACAGTGGTGCAGCAGGAGGAGGGACGGTAGAGAGAGTTGAGTTGAGTGAGGGTCGGCTACTGCTGTATAGAGAAGAGAGAGAAAAAGAGATGTTAGGGTTGTTTTGCTGGTAGTTGAGTGAGTGTACGTTTGTGTTTGTGTGGTGGGTATATCTATACACATAATATGATAGCATGTTTTTTGAAAATTTGTTAAAAAATATTTTCACTTTTTTTATGTATGATATTTTTATTTTTCATGTTCATGCATGAAATGTCATGTTAAAGTATTTTTTTTTTAATAAAATTTTTTTTAAAAGGAAATAATTATTTTTAAAAAGGGAAATAATTTTAAATAATTTAATTTTTTTTTTTAAATGTTTATATTTTTAAAATATTTTTTATATTTTTTTAATTTATATTTTTAAAATATTTTTTTTAATTTTTTCTTTAATTTTTATTTTTTTATCACGGGATCAAATTTATCGTCGTACCCTCGGCACGGGCATCCGCTAGTCTGTGTATATTGGCCAAGTAACCCAAGTTAGTAAATTAAATATGTATATATTAAAAATATATATAAATATTTAATAAAAGCGGTTTGGTCCGGTCCAGACCCACTTTTTACCACCGAATATCGAGACTGACCCGATTATGCGGTCTTATATATTTTTAGACCGAATTAAGATTGAATTTTAAAAAAATCGCAAAACCGTATTCGGTTCAATTTTTTCGGTCCGTGCACACCCCTAGTTAGGAGACATCAGTGATCCATGATTTGAGATTCAAATTAAAGATTTACTAACATTACATGCATTACTTCATTATGTGGAATACATGGTGGGTTATAAATAAAATTATTAGATTGTAAATATAAAACATGGGTAAAAAGTGTTCTGAAACTTTAAAAAATTGAAGTCTAGAAGTAATTTTTCAAAAAAAAAAAATCATGTGAATAGATCCATTAATCATACACAAGTTATTGGGGGAAAAGGGCACCAACAAACAAAATTTTAAAAATAGGACAATATCAATAACCAATAGAATAATATGCACAAAAAAAAACTTTTACATCAAATTAAGGGTATTAAACGTATTACTATATTCTTTCTAGCAAGTGAGGTGACGTAAACTATGGCCTTAACCATTAAATCCCATGTCTGGTTGATGATGTTATAATGTCAAACATAATGCGATACTTGTTGAAATCCATTTATCACGGAGGGTAACTAACCACATACATGTGGCACTACCAAGACAAATCATTAAAATAACCAACTAAATCTGAGCAGTAAAGAATTCAAACCAGAGAACCCAACTCAAACTAAGTCTAGAGTGTTCCCGAAGTAGAAAGAGAAATATATTGGTTTACAAATACGATGCTTCTAGCGATGATAAATTAGATCTAGAATCGAAAAAAATCATAAATTATAATCATAAAATCAATAAATGTTAATCTAATAGCTTAGAATAAATTAAAAACACTAAATGATGATAATAAGTGAGGAAGAAGAATGAAATGCATTCAAACTTTTTGTATAGATCTCCTCCACTATTCTCCTATTCACTATTACCTGTCAAACTTCTTGTATAAATCTTCTCATTTATGTTCTTTTTCTTGTATCCCCTTTTCTACTATGTTCTCTGTTACTATTTTTGTTCACCAAATGGGTTCACTCCAAACACAAACGCAAGCTTCCATTTGGTTCCATAGGTTGGCCTTATATAGGAGAGATCCTTAAGCTATACACTGAAAACTCAAATTGCTTTTTTTATTAATACATTCCTGGTGGGTATTTTAGCACTTAAAAATAATATGTAATAACATTTATTGACATTCAATCTAAGTGTTAACGCAAAAATTCTCCATCTACGAGGACCAATCAGAAAAGGACACATGTCATCCTACGTGGTAATATTCGACACCCGAGGAGAGTTGGTCGGCACCCGAGGAGTGTTAGTCGGCACCCGAGGAGAGTTGGTCGGTAACCCGAGGAGAGTTAGTCGACACCCGAGGAGAGTTAGTCGGCACGCGAGGAAAGTTGGTCGGCATACCAACAGGGAAAGATCAAAGGATAACTACGCATTTAATGATCATTAATGTACATTTATACTGTAGATGACAACACATAGCATACCAAGCAATTCAACAATTAGATTCGTTGAATGTAGACATAATGTATAAATGTCTACATACAATGAATCTCTTTAACTCCCATCACTATAAATACATGTATTCTCTTAGCCAAAAGGAGGAGATCCGACAAGGATGAGAGACACCATACACAAGATCCACACCTTTTTCTCTCTACACCACATTGTGCTATTGTAAACCCCTGGAAATAAAATAACAGTGGATGTAGGCTTTTCCTTATAGCCGAACCACTTTAAAAATCTTTGTATCTCATGTGCTTGATTGGATTGCTTTTATCTATTTATTTGTGATCATAAAAATGGGATTCGGTCCAGTTTTTTGCATCAACAGATTGGCGCCGTCTGTGGGAACGATTGTTATTATCGTTTTTCACCGAAAATCATTCATCATCAATGGCAGATAACCCGGAATCCAGCAATCAAAATGCTGGAAATGCTGGAAATCCTCCAAATCCCTCTGTACCTCCAGATCTGGCTGGAATTATGACGAATCTGGCTCAAGGACAAACCGCCATGCAGGAAACAATGAGGCAACTCATACAGACCCTTCACGGCGGTGCACCTGCACGTTCAGGACAGCGAAGTGGTCAGAGGCAAACTTATTTACTTCCTTCACGATCCAGGCGTACTGAGTCATATCGTAATGAGGAATCTGATGATTTCTCTTATTAACCTGGGCGAACTTCGTCAATAAGGGCTACAGATACTGATCAACGTATCACTCTCTCTCCAGAAAGACCCAGTGCCTTGGAAAGACTGAGTAGGGTGTCTCCTTTTAGTCGATTAGGCCCTAGGAGGAATAGGAGTCCACCTAAGACCATGTCGAGGAGTTTTCGACGACCATCAGATCTAAGAGAAGGATCAGCACAATCACGACCAGTTGCTCGTCAAGATAGATCTCAGGAGGCTACTTCAGAACAATCAATTGTACGAACTAATAGGCCCGAGGAGGGAAATGATGCGTGGAAAGGTTCCATTCAGCGGTTGGAGGATAGATTGGGAGAAATGGCTAAGGCAAAGAATCCCCTACAACGAACTTTTGTTCGAGGGACACCTTTTGTACAGGCCATTGTGGATTTTCCTACACCGTCGAAATTTAAAGCGCCCGTGGTGACCCCCAAGTATGATGGAAAGACAGATCCTGTTCTACACATAGAGCAATATCAGGCTGCTGCCGACATCTATGTTGTCCCCGACGAGATTAGATGTAGAGAATTCTCTGGAACTCTTACTGGATCTGCCCAAATATGGTACAACAATCTTCCTCGGGGAAATATTTCAACTTTCTTTCAGTTGGCCGAGTCTTTCATTGGCAATTTCTATTTTGGGGCAAAACCAGTAAAACGAGTAGCACACTTGTTAAGTGTTAGACAAAAATCTGGCGAAAGTACTAGAGATTACATAACTCGTTTCAATAACGAGAAGCTAGAAGTAATAGATTATGAAGAAAAGACAACAATCACCGCCTTGATGAGTGGGTTGTTGCCTAACAAGTTGTACTACACTTTGGCCAAAGATCCACCTACAACTATGTCAGAGTTGATGGCAAAAGCGGCCAAAATCATGAATGCCGAGGAGGCTATGGCTGCGAAGAAGAACATGGATAAGGAGACCAAGGTGGAAGTCGACAAATCCAAGAAGAAAGAGCATAAGGGCAATGGCGGTGACAAGCATTCCAAGAATAATAAATCGTCATGGGAAGTCCTGAAGAAATTCGATAATTATACTCCTTTGAAAATGGGTATTAATCATGTCTTGGAAGAAATCAAGAATAACGAGGAAGTAAAGTGGCCAAAGAAACTGAGGTCAGACCCTGACCTGAGAAACAGGGATAAATATTACGAGTTTCATAAGGATCACGGCTATATGACCAAAAATTGCATAGCTCTTCAGAACGAGATTGAAACACTCATCCGAAGAGGGAAGCTAGCAAAGTATGTTGATCGGGGAGGCGAAAGAAGGAATAATGACCAAACTAGAGAAAGGTCTAGATCTCCTCGTCGAGCAGAGGAGAAAAAGAAAAGGGATCATGAAGACGATACAGAATATGACCCCGATCTTCCCAAGAAACCAAGACAGCCAAAACGAGAGGTATTTTCAATACGCTTTGGGTCATTTGATTATAATGTCATTACAGGACGAGATGCAGGAGGAGGAGACCTTACTGCAGAAAGAAAAGCTTACCTCGGTGAGGCTCAAGCTTGCTCATACATTCAACGGATAAATTTGGCTGAAGAGGATCGCCCGAGGAAGGTAAACAAAGAGAAGCTGGTCATCGGTTTTTCAAAAAATGACCTTGCAGGTGTTCTTTACCCTCACGACGACCCTTTGGTGATCAAAATGAGGATGAAAGAAGTAATGATTTCGAGAGTGCTGGTAGATAATGGTAGTTCGGCAGACATCATGTACTATTCATGCTTTGACAGTTTAAATTTGAAATTATCTCAATTGGAACCTTATCACAGACCTCTATTGGGTTTTGCTGGCGAGAAAGTCTTTCCACTTGGGACGATCAAGTTGGATATATTCATTGGAACTTGGCCTGCTTGTCGAACAGAAAAAATACGCTTCTTTGTGATGGATAAGAATGTGCAGTCAGCTTACAACATCATCATGGGAATAGTTGGTTTGAAGAAGTTCGAAGCAGTCCCATCTACAGTACATCAGTGCTTAAAATTCCCTACAAATTTCGGAGTAGGAGTTGTGAAAGGTGATCAGAAAGTAGCTCGGGAATGCTATTATTCGTCTGCCGAGCAAGAGGAGCTTGAAGAATCAAGGAAAAAGACTACTACCTACCAGGTGGATGAAGGTACAGAAATCGAAACACTCGATCCTAGAGATAAATCCCAACTTGTAAAAGGACAGGTGGTGGAATCTACAGAAAATGTTATTCTGGACGACGAGCATCCTGAACGAGTAACCCAGATAGTTTCGTCGTTAGATGCATCAATAAAACAGGAGTTGATAACTTTCTTGAGAAACAGGAAGAAAACTTTTGCGTGGAGTCATGAAGACATGCCAGGAATAGATCCAAACTTCTTATGTCACGAGCTCAATGTGAATAAGGATATCAAGCCTGTAAAGCAAAGAAGAAGAGTATTTAGTCCCGAGAAGAATGAAGCTATACAAGAGGAGGTCGAGAAGATCCAGAAAGCCCAATTCATTGAAGATGTGAAGTATCCAGACTGGTTGGCAAATGTGGTAATGGTGAAGAAGAAAAATAATAAACGGAGAATGTGTATTGATTTCACTGATCTCAACAAGGCATGCCCAAAGGATCATTTTCCATTGCCCAGAATTGATCAATTAGTAGATGCTACCTCGGGACACGAGCTACTCAACTTCATGGATGCTTACTCTGGTTACAACCAGATCAAAATGAAACCTGAAGACAGGGAAAGCACTTCTTTCATTACCCCTAGGGGAACTTATTGTTATAGTGTTATGCCTTTTGGTTTGAAAAATGCAGGAGCAACATACCAGCGGCTGATGAACAAAGTTTTTGCCGAACAAATCAGTTGCAATATGGAGGTCTATGTCGACGATATGCTGACAAAGAGCAAAAAAGCTGCGGATCATCTAGTTGACTTAGGTCAGACCTTTGATCAACTGGATAAATACCAGATGAAGCTCAACCCGACAAAGTGCACCTTTGGAGTACGAGAAGGAATGTTCCTCGGGTACATCATCAACCAGCGAGGCATTGAAGCAAATCCAGCAAAGATCAAAGCTCTTTTAGGGTTGCGATCTCCAACGACGAAGAAAGAGGTGCAAAGTCTTACAGGACGAGTTGCAGCGCTCAACGGATTTGTATCCCGAGCAACTAATAGATGCCTCCCATTCTTCAAAACACTTCGAAAAACTTTCGAGTGGAATGATGAATGTGAAAAAGCCTTTCAAGACTTGAAGAAATATCTGGGAGCACCTCCACTGTTGTCCAGGCCAGTAATGGGAGAAAAGTTGTACTTGTACCTGGCAGTATCAGAGAATGCAGTCAGCTCGGCATTGATCAGAATGGAGAATGGAATCCAGAAGCCAATTTATTACACAAGTAAGGCTTTCCGAGGTGCAGAGATCAGGTACCCGAAGCTGGAAAAATTGGCATTGGCATTAATTGAAGCAAGTAGAAGAATGAGGCCTTATTTCCAGGCCCATACCATCGTCGTATATACCGACATGCCATTAAGACAAGCCCTTCATAAGCCAGAAAAATCAGGAAGACTGATGTATTGGGCAATAGAGCTCGGTGAATATGATAATGTGTATGAACCCAGATCGTCATTAAAAGGGCAGGCTGTAGAAGACTTTATAGCAGAATTTACATATCCTGATACCCCCGAGGAGCAAAAGTTGCTCGCTGACCAACCTGTGGATGTTACAGGATCAACAGACATAAGTCCAGATCAACTCCGGTTGGTAAAAGGGTTTGTAGATGTAGAAAGATCATCAAATTCAAACCCAGACCAACTCCGATTGGTAAAAGGGCGAAAAGAGATGGTCGACAAAGAACGAAAAATACCAGGGGAGGATGAAAGGAAACAGCAGATATTTCACCGAGGAACTCTGTCAGATAAGAAATTTGAAGACGAGTTACCTACATGGAGATTATATGTAGATGGGTCATCTTGCACAATAGGTTGTGGGGAAGGGATTGTTTTGAACACCCCAGACGAGATTGACGTGGAATATGCCTTACAATTCCAATTCAAAGTTTCCAATAATGAGGCTGAGTATGAAGCTTTGATAGCAGGTCTTAATTTAGCAAAGATTATGGAAGCGCAACAAGTGATGGTATTCAGTGATTCTCAATTAATTGTGAATCAGATGATGGGAGCGTATGCAGTTAAAGGAGAATTAATGGTCAAGTATCATGCAAAGGCGATGGAGTTGTTAGCAGAATTTGATGCCATTCAGTTGATCAGAATACCAAGAACGGAGAATGCACAAGCAGACGCACTGGCCCGACTAGCATCAGCTACTCGTACCGAGTTGCGAAGAACGATACCAATTGAGGTGTTAGAAAGTCGAAGCATATATGAAGACCTGACGATGAATATTATTACTCTTGATTTAGGACTATCTTGGATGGATCCCATCAGGGCATATGTCGAGGAAGGAGAATTACCGGAGGATAAGATCGCTGCCAAGAAATTGAAGTTTAAAGCTGCTCGGTATGTACTAATTAATGGTGTTTTGTATAGACGAGGAATTATGGCAGGTCTGCAAAGATGTGTGCATCCCTCCAAGGTGAAGGAATTGATTGAAGAGATCCATGAAGGATCTTGTGGAGCACATGTAGCAGGTCGGACACTTTTACAAAGAGTGATGACGCAGGGGTACTACTGGCCAACGATGAGGGCTGATTGTATAGCCTATGCCAAAAGATGTGATAAATGCCAGCATTTTTTCTCCATTCGACGAACTCCACAAGCATTGTTGACACCCATAACTTCCCCTTGGCCATTTGCCATGTGGGGAATTGATTTGGTTGGACCACTGACAACGACCCGAGGAAGATTCAAGTACCTCGTCGTCGCAGTGGATTATTTTACTAAGTGGGTAGAAGTTGAGCCACTTATTGATATGACGTACGAGAAGGTATACCAATTCGTTTGGAAGAACATCATCTGTCGATATGGTCTCCCTCATACCTTCATCACAGACCATGGAACACAATTTGATAACGAGGAGTTTGCCACCTATTGTCATCAGTCAAACATTTTGAAAGTTCATTCAGCACTAGGCCATCCTCAAAGCAATGGGCAGACTGAAGTGACGAACAGAACATTACTAAATGGTTTGAAAAAGAGGCTAAGTGAGGCTAAAGCTAATTGGATTAATGAGCTACAGTCAGTATTGTGGGCTTACCGAACAACTCCCCGAGCAGCAACTAGAGAATCCCCATATATGCTGGCATTTGGAAGTGAGGCTGTAATACCTGCCGAGTTGGGTCTTCCAACACACAGAGTGCTGAATTTCAATTCCCCAGTCAGCGACTTGATGAGGAGATTAGATTTGGACATGCTCGAGGAAGTTAGAGAAGAGGCAGCCATTAGGAATGCTGCTTATCAACAGCGAACAGCCCTGTTCTACAACAAGAGGGTGAAAAAAATGCGACTTAAAAGAAGGAGATTATGTGCTAAAGAAGGTAATTCAGAAGCACAATAAGTTGGAAGCAAACTGGCATGGACCTTACCGAGTTACTTCAGTTGTCCGACCAGGAACTTACCGAATAGCAACTCTAGAAGGAGAGGAATTTAAGAATGCATGGAATGCTGAACACCTACGCAAGTATTATCAGTGATGTAAAATGTAAAGCAGTTCCATCAATATGAATAAAACGATAATATTTCACAATCTTCTCTCCTTTTATTGAAAGTTTTTTGGGGAATACTAGTGTGTGTAACACTACGCTGCTCGGTACGCAACGCAACATGATAGTTCAAACCCACGACCAACTCCGGTTGGTAAAAGGGCGAGAACAAACTATACTCTTTTGGTTAGGAGGCGTACACTAGTGTGACCAACTCAGGTTGGTAAAAGAGCTAGTGGACATGATAGTTCAAGCCCACGACCAACTCCGGTTGGTAAAAGGGCGAGAACAAACTATATTCCTTTGGTTAGGAGGCGTACACTAGTGTGACCAACTCAGGTTGGTAAAAGAGCTAGTGGACACGATAGTTCAAGCCCACGACCAACTCCGGTTGGTAAAAGGGCGAGAATAAACTATACTCCTTTGGTTAGGAGGCGTACACTAGCGTGACCAACTCAGGTTGGTAAAAGAGCTAGTGGATATGATAGTTCGAACTCAGACCAACTCCGGTTGGTAAAAGAGAAAGAACACAAGATGATCGACGAAAGGCCAATCTCGGTTGGTTAGGAATCAAAATATGCTCTCAAATGCCAACTTATGTTGGTCGAGAAGTAAGATATTATCTCAAATGCCAACTTATGTTGGTCGGGAAGTAAGTTTATTACATAAAAGTTCCTCGAAGAACAAATATTCCAAACTGAACCAAGTATAGTTGGTCGGGGGTAAAAACCCACTAATTGTAGTTAGTCGACGAGGAAAAATCATCGACCTTGGTTGGTCGGGCACATTTTATGAAAAAGACAAAAATTTACCAAGTATGGTTAGTAGGGTATAAACTCTCACTAACTATAATTGGTCGACGAGCACAATTTAACAACCTTGGTTGGTTGAAATTTTTTTTAACATTTTTATACTCATTACTTTATTATTAAGTGATCGAGCAACATTACTAATACTTGTAACTTTTTTATTACTAAGTTGGTCGATGAACAACACAATATTGTTATCTTTTTAACTTATACATATGCACAGATGTAGAGTATTTTACAAGACAATAGCAATTAAGATTGTGAACAAAAATGAAAGTCTTTCATTAAAATAAAAAACAAAATACATTGAGAATGAAAATGTATACTAACTATTACATTGAGATTCCTACTCTATTGGTTTCTTTCCCTCTTCTTTTGAAACAGGTTCCTCACCAGCAGGAGAATCATCCAAAGCATAAGGGGAGTTTATGAAGTTAAGATCTTTCAGCATTCTGATGTTCATCACAGAAGGTCTGTCCGAGCATCTCTTGCTCGTCCCCGAGAAGCTCTTGCTCGTCCCCGAGAAGCTCTTGCTCATCCCCGAGCAGGAAGTTGCTCTTCAAGACTTATGATATTCTCGGACATCTCAGCCAAGGCCTGGTTCTTTGCCATTAGTTGGAAGGCTGGATTCTCCAAAGCAGATTGAGTTCTCTGTTCTTCGACAGTTACCCGAGCAGCTCTTGCTCATCCCCGAGAACCTCTTGCTCGTTCCCGAGCAGAGGTAGAAGTCAAAATCAGCATCTACAGCACTGAGATCTTTGCTACTACTGTATCGACGAATAATGAAGAAGAAGTTGTATGAAAATGTTTCGAAGTCCACCACTAGCTTGGTACTAACAAGATTGAAGAGTTGGGTTCAAAAGCTAATATGTTACTCGATAAAGTATTCAGAGGAGCATAAATCAGAAAAATCAAGCACGTAAAGTTAGCATTCAGTTGCTCGACACAGGAAGCAGTTGGTCAGCTAGCGAATCAATCAACATACTTGAAGATTATGACAAGCTACAAGCTGCATACTATGGCATGGCTGCATCCAAATTCCCAAGGGTGATACATGGCACACGGAGTTACTCAAAAGAAAGATTAGCAACCATCGATCAGCCTGCATCATATGTCGTCCAGGAGATAATGCACTTTATGTTGAACAAATCAAGAAGGTAGATCAAGAATTTCACGAGCACCGAGCAACACTGCAGAATAAATACTCCATCCTTTCAAGTAAACCATCAAGCATGGAGCATTGGGGGCTTCTGTTAACGTAAAAATTCTCCATCTACGAGGACCAATCAGAAAAGGACACATGTCATCCTACGTGGCAATATTCGACACCCGAGGAGAGTTGGTCGGCACCCGAGGAGTGTTAGTCGGCACCTGAGGAGAGTTGGTCGGTACCCGAGGAGAGTTAGTCGACACCCGAGGAGAGTTAGTCGGCACCCGAGGAGAGTTGGTCGGCATACCAACAGGGAAAGATCAAAGGATAACTACGCATTTAATGATCATTAATGTACATTTATACTGTAGATGACAACACATAGCATACCAAGCAATTCAACAATTAGATTCGTTGAATGTAGACATAATGTATAAATGTCTACATACAATGAATCTCTTTATCTCCCATCACTATAAATACATGTATTCCCTTAGCCAAAAGGAGGAGATCCGACAAGGATGAGAGACACCATACACAAGATCCACACCTTTTTCTCTCTACACCACATTGTGCTATTGTAAACCCCTGGAAATAAAAATAACAGTGGACGTAGGCTTTTCCTTATAGCCGAACCACTTTAAAAATCTTTGTATCTCATGTGCTTGATTGGATTTCTTTTATCTATTTATATGTGATCATAAAAATGGGATTCGGTCCAGTTTTTTGCATCAACACTAAGAAACCAAAAAATCAAATGGGCTCGAAAAGAAGTAACAAAATAAACTTGTTTTATATGATTTATCTAAACTTTTTTATCATGAAAAAATTATTATAAAATAATTAGTTATATTTGAGAGTTGCATTTGTTATAAAGAAACAAAATTGTCCGGATGTTGTGATAAGTAAGCCTCCAAATGTAAATATCAATTTAAGACCCTTATATTTTTGGGGGGAAAATAGATACGGACCCCATATAATTTTGAAAATAGAGAGATTCTTGAAAATGTATCACTCATTTATGAGCAGTGTTTTCAATCATACACAACTTAGAGCAATATAAATTGCTTAAGAGTAAAAAACGTATATTTTTGAAATGTGTGTGATAACCTTCAACGACAAATATAAGTGGAAAACAAAAAAGAAAAGAGGAAAAAATAACTCTAATATCTTATCATCATATTTTTTATTGCCCAACAAATTAAAATCTATAATAAAAAATTCCATTGCCTCAAAGTAAAATCATGAAGCAAGAAATGGTACTCTAAATACAAATTTTTAGCAGACAATACCAAAACACTTTCATCACAATCTAAAAAATAACATATAAGAAAATCTTAGTGTGTACATTTATGCTTCTTGAGTCCAATGACATTTCTTTCAACTTACATACATACATATATAAACGTGAGAAAGAGAAGATGATAGTCAAGAGAATAAAGAGATAACGTGTGGGTGTGTGTGTGTGTGTGTGTGTGTGAGAGAGAGAGAGAGGGGGGGGGATTGAAGTTGTATGAGAAGTTGTCGTCGGAGGTTCGAGGTTGGGGGTCAAAGGATAGGAGGGTTTTTAGGGGTGAAGAGAAAGGGAGGTAAGGTTTTCGCGATAAGAGGGGAATAAATGAGATATGTTGGGCTTCTAGGCTAGATTTGATGAGTACGTTTTTTGAGAATGAGAAGCTAAGGAGACGTATTGGAAAATAGAGAATTGAAAAGATAAATATCACTCTTACGTGTGCCTTTGGAGGAGAGAGAATGGTGAGTAATTATTAAGTTCACGTGGAAAATGGAGGTTAAAAGCTACAACTTTAGGCTTCAATTGTCAACTGTAATGGTATGCTTGATTTATAAATTTGAGACAATGGCAATTAACATGGGTTAAATTTCAATCTTTGACCTTGATATTTAGAGTTATTTTAAATTTTCACCATTTTAAATTTTGGCAATGTTAATCCCAAAATTTTACAATTTGACAAATTTAAGCCTTCATCAAAAATATGTTTACAGACTTGAGGAAATGGCTGACTCCACTTGCTATGTGACTATATTTATTAAACAGACATGTAGCAAAAAAATTACTTAACTAATAAATTTTCACATAAAAAATTTACACTTTTTATAAAAGGAATAAACAGTTTATATTATAAAAAAATTAAGTAAAACAATTAAATTTTTAGAAAATTTTTATAAGTTTATTGATGAAATGTTTTAGGACGCTTAGACATGCAACCATATGTTATAAATATTTTTTTCTTTTTCTTTTTCTTTTTCTTTTTCTTTTGTCTTTTTGTGCGAAAAGTTAACTTTAAATTCTTTTTTTTAAATATAAGAATGATTTATACAAAATTTATATTTTACAAAAGCTCTCGATGTGAACTATCAAATACGTGAATGATAGATAATTATGAAGTTTCGAATTTTCATTTTCATCCCTAATATTTGGTGTTTAGCAAATGTGAAATTATATATCTTTCAAAATACAACTTCGATTTATGCAAAAAAAAAAAAAATCAAAAAAGTTCTTACGAGATCTATGAAAAGTGTCCATAAAGTATAGGTAAATTTGAAAAATTTACAATTCTATATCCACACTCCAACATGTTGTATTTTACACGTCAATTATACCGCTAAGTTCCCATTAAATTTCTTGTAATTAAGCTAAGAAGGATTCACCATTTTCCAAACAAGATTATAGAATGTTATCCACTTTTCTTCAATTGGGAATTATATGAAAATGCATGTAGTTTTCATGAAAATATGAGATTTTTTTAATAAAATTACATGCATTTGTAAAAATGTGTGTACTTTAAAATATACATGTACTTTTATGTGTACTTGATGAAATTATATGCACTTTTGCGTGTAATTTATGAAATTACACATAATTTTGTCATGTACTTTACCAAGTGTATGAAAACTTTTGTGGTTATTTTTATGAAAAAAATACTCATTTTTTGTTTATCTATCAAATGCACGCAAAATTTTGATTATATATGTGTGTACTTTGTTTATTTATATGATACTTTATTTATTTATACATATACTTATATTACTTTAACATGAGTATGTATACCAATTTAATGAGGCGCGCAATTCATTTTATGTAGATATAATAATTGTTAGTACATTAATAAGTGAAAAATTGATAGGAATCAGACAATTGTTTTTAAATGTCAATGGGTTCTTATTTTATATTTTTTTGTAATACATATAATTGGCTTCATGTTTAGTTTGATTTTGGTATTTTTGTGTTTGAATTCGTAGATATTGTGAATTTAACTAATTTTGTATGGTACTAATTGTGAATTGAATTCAATTATTTTATAAATAAAATACTTGAAAAACATAGATTGCATATAGTTTTTGGTGTTTTGTATTGAAAATCAGGGTAAAAGAATGTATATTTTGGGGAGAGATAGAGTTTACTAGAGATTTTTTGTGATTTGATTTTGGATAAGATGACAGACAAATGCGAAGAATGATTAATCATGACTTTTGATTCATAAAATTACGAAGGAAAAGTTTGTTTGCGTTAGAGACCTAAGCATTTAATTTTATTACTTGTGAATCTAAGAGTTCAAAATCATATGATGACGGACTAAAGAGTATAAGCCCCTTGAATTTAACCCACCCACTAAAATTTCATTAATGAACTCCCTCTTTTAATTGCCATCGTGACCTAACCCTCACATATCAAGGTTTTTAATTTTTCTAGACTATGGTATCTTTACGCATACCAATAATATACCCACCTATCGAAATCTTTCAAACTGCAACAACATAGCCCCAAGTAGGGTCTTGAGTTATTTTTCATCTACATAACCCTCAAAATGTGAAATTCTCTTAAGAAAGTCTATTTGCTTTCCTGTCGCAAGTCAAAATTATTAGTTGGCGCTCATTACCATCGTCTTAATATATAAGCTAAAACACTGAAATTCACCACCTAGTCAATAAATCATGAATTCCCATATGTCACCAACGACATACCATGAGAATAATGTGCCAGATTTTCTTTTCCCATCGATCAGATGTCAGCGAGCCTCGGATATCATTTTTATTATCTAACTTTATCTGTAGCCCATTCATAGTTCTTGTCCCGGAGAATTAGTGCCCCAATATTTACAACGCCGCTCGACAATTCAACCAAAAATGTCGCCACCTATCTAGTACCTACGCCTATTGATTTTCACAAGGGAATTTTAATATTTATCACACGTGTAATTTTATCTTATAAATAGGAAGCCTAACCCACTTATTAAACGACGTACTTTTAATAGAATAAACTATAATCCCAAGCTCTTTAAATTCATAGTGTTTAAGTATTAATACTTAAACACTATGAATTTCCCGATCTTCACGTGCATTATTGCCCCTCCATATCGATCCCGTGATCGATTCAATGCTCATTTCATAATAATTCATCTAACTTCATAAACATTGATTATGCACTTATAAATACATAGGCATTATGAAGTCCGATCCCCTCACATATAAAGTTACATTTTGTATATCATAATTTTCAAATATATATAACAATTGTATAACTTATAAAAAATTAAACTTGTAAAGGAGATGCCAACCATGGAGGAAAACAACTAAAGTTAATTTCCAATTAAAAGGAATTATTTTCTTTTTTTATATTATATGTAGTGATTGAAAAGCTTTGTTCTCTCTCTCTCTCTCTCTCTCTCTCTCCCCCCCCCCCCCCCCCCCCCCCCCCCAAAGTTGCCATAAACCCTTATTAGGGTTTGCATGGAAACCTCTAATCACATTCACGCTGATCCTAAACCACCAAATATTAAGAATGCATGGACTAGATAATTCGCATCTGTTGTTACAGAATCATCCTCTAATTATCACGACCTTGATTTAAAACCTACATCATCTTTCAAAGGAGAACTTACAGTCCTATTCTCTGATAAAGATATTGAGATTCTCTCTAAACCTTTCAAATATGCGTTGGTTGGGAAGTTTTCATATGGTAGGACATCAATGGAAGGTATTTGAAAAGTTTTTCAAACTTTATCTTTAAAAATTACGGTGAATGTTGGTTTGATTGACCATAAACATATTCTCATTCGTTTGAATTCTGAAGGGGATTACACAAGGATGTGGATGAGAGACACTTGGTTTGTAGGTCATTTTCCTATGAGAATTTTCAAGTGGTCACCTAACTTCAGGCCTGATGTTGACAGTAGTATAGCTCTTATCTGGATTACATTCCCAAATCTGCCTATTCTCTTTTATTCCAAATTCGCCCTTTATTCGATAACCCAATTAATTTGCAAACCTTTAAAATTAGATGCTTCTATGATTGAGATCAATAGGCCAAGCATGGCTTTTGTTTGTGTGGAATTTGACCTTACAATGAAGATGGCAAGAAGAGTGGGGATTAGTTGTGGTAAAAAAGGGTTCTGACAAGAGGTTCATGTAGAGGATATGCCAAAGTATTGCAATCATTGTCTTAAAAAAGGTCATAATGTAGATTCTTGTATTCTCCTAAATGATTCAAAATATTTATCTATCAAAAAAGATAATGTCCGCAAGAAACCAACTGTGTGGAAAGAGAAGGCAACTGGTGTGATCAATATTGAAGGGTTAGATAAAGAAGGTGAAGAAGATTTATTAGTTGATTTGGATGTTCAATAAGTAAGGGATCAAGGGTTAAGTAATCAGGATGCAGAGGAAGAGGTCGCTTTAATCAAGAAATCATTCCAAAAGGATATTCAACCAGAGAATCAGTTGAGTATTCTTCCAAGGATGAAAAAGAAAGGTGAGACTTTAAAACATATTGTTCCAACCAATGTAGTTCAAGAGTACGTATCCCAAATTCATCATTGTGAGATATGAGATGTTGATGTAAAAAACTAGATTATATCTAATTAATCAATCACAGATAAATAAGACAAAGGATTTTTAAAGTGGTTTAGCCTTATGAAAATGGCCTACGTCCACTGTTTTTGTATTGCTGACTGTTTATTTGGAATCTCAATAATAGGTTTACCAAGAGATCCAAAGTCCCCTTCTTATGAGGAGGTTACATTGTATTTATAGCCTTGAGGTTGTACATATGAAAAGATAATGCGTTGTTATCTAGTAGACATATACATTTGTACGATAATAATGCGCATTTAATGCATAGTTGTCTTTTGACTCTCTTGATTTGGATGCTCTGCACGCTAAGTAGCTCGGACTTCTTAAGTTGCTCGGTATGTTTAAGTTGCTCAGAGCACCTGAGTAGCTCGATAACAGTATGTTGTTAGTTGAAAGTATTAGTATTTTCCACGTAGGTTGACACGTGTTTTCAGGTGATTGGTCCACGTTAGCAGACTAAATTTGGTATCAACAGAAGCCCCCAATGTTTCACAATTTAGGTTAAAGGAGAGTGTGGAATATTTTTCTTGAAAATTGCTTGGATTACTGGTCTTCATGAATTTTAGGAGGGTTTTCCTTGTATATAATTCCTTTTTGAGCACATAATATCAAGCCTCATAAATATTTTGAATTTTCACGATCACTTCGATATTTGTGCCATTTTCTTCTTTTAGCCGCCGGAAACGCAAATGTCTTCCCTTGTAATTATTGCTTTTCTCTATTCTCGAGGGAAAGTATTTAAGTGCGACTGAAATCATATCGTCTTTCAATTTTCAAATCTGTATCTCTTAACTATTCATTTTCTCTCTATCTTGTGCCTTCATTCTTTCCATCGTTCATTATCAACTGATCTTTCTTCCGTAAGATTTTCTTCTCTCTTCTTTATTTACTTTATTCGCCATGATTTATCTTGTTGAATCGTTGGATAAATTTCATTCTGAGTTTTCAATCCCTTATTGGGTAATTTTGGAAGAACTTTCTTATCCTTCTAATTTTTTTCCTTGGCGGAGGGTCATTGGTTCCCAAGTCTTTTTGTAGCCGAATGTGGCTTTTCTTTCCCGCCAAATCCCCTGTGTTTGGAGTTTTGCCAATATTTCGATATTGTACCTGCAAAAGTATCTCCAAATACATGGAGGGTAGTTAATGGCGTACATAGTTTGAACCAACTTCATGGAACTCGTTTGGGGATTCCAGAAATTATGTATTGCTATAGATGGGTTACTAGTGATAACACTTTCTATTTAAAAACTAGGTTTTCGAATAGAGCTTTAGTTGTCAATCTTCCCGATGACAATAGGGATTATTTTGATCATGGGGTTGTGATGAAAAATTATCAACACCCTCCATTAAATGGAGATGACGTGTACCAAGGTCCCAGGTGTCCGCTTTATAGCAATGGGATAGGTTATTTTTGTTTTTGAAATCTTATTTTTTTTGTATTTGATGAAATGCATCACTGACATTAATTTTGTTTGTTACAGTTGACAGTAAAAGGAAACCTCCAAAGGAAACTGAGGTTACTATAAAATATTTAAAACTTATCTAGGGCTTGCATCAATCTGTTATTGGGGAGCACATTAGATCTGCTTCTTATTTGTTGCAATACAGAAGCAACACTTCATCTTTTATTGCTCATTCTGTGGTGGTTAATCTTGATCATACATCGAGCTCTGAAACCAGTGTGAAAGGATCTTCTTCTAACTTAAGCATTCCTATTACTGATCTGATGAAGAAGAGAAAAGCTCCTACCTTTTTGACAAGTCTGCCTTTGCCATTGAGGAGGCAAAGAAGAATAAACAAGATGTCCCAGATGAAGGGACAAGGAATATAGATGCATCCCCTTCTATTGCTGCCAAGGAAGCTGGCAAGAAGCCCCCTGTGCCTCTGAGTAAGATTGTTGTCATCTCACCTTCGAGTGAGACTGTTGTCATTTCACCAATAGAGACAGCACCTTTAATAAAAAAAATGCTCCTGCTCCTCTGAGGATATTAAAAAGAAGTTCTTCTGAGAGACCTGTTGAACCTATCTCTCAACCTTTAAATATTGAAGGTAGTGTTCCAGCTCTTGTTGCTCCGAGCTCTGCTATGGGTTTGATAAGATCTTGGACTATTCCAGAATCCCAAGGTGTTGAAGACACCTTTTCTCGTGAGAGACTTACTACATTGGCTGTCAACACATTACTTCAGTAAGTATCGTTAGCCTGACTCCTTTATTTTCTAGTACTATATTCATATATTGACTCAAAATTATTCCTTTTTTCATCTTGTGACTTGCTTTAATAGTATTTTGAAGAAGGATGAAGTCATCAGGGCTTCCAGCTCCTCGGGTGGGGTAGAAGAAGAGTTTACTGGACTAACTCAATCTTTGAGGGAATCTCGTCAGAAGTACGAGGAAGACAAAGATGCTTGGGAGAAGCAATTCAAATCTGTTGAACTAAATAGAGATCAAAAGAGTTGGAGAAGAAATTGAAGGAGGTCGAACAACATAATACTGAGCTTGAAGCCAAACTTAAATCTGTTGAGGAAAATGTTGCTAAGATTTAAGATGTTGAGCGATACAAGACAGAGGTAGAAGAAAAGCTAAAGTCTACCGAAGAGCTCCTTAGGGAAAGGACCTCCTCGGAGAGAGTAAAAAGGAAAGTTGTAGTTCAAAAATCTTTTAGTGCTGGTTGGGACAAGGGTTGGAATAAGGGCCTGGCCGTTATGTCTTCTCAAATGGAGTATGCCAGTGTTAAATATTTTAGGGATGGATGGGTAGCAGCCTTAAAGAAGTTGAAGGTTGCTGAGAATTCTGAGTTGTTCCAAGAGCATACTCATGGCCCTCATCCCTCTCCTGGAGAAGAAGAAAAAGATGAAGCTGCTTCAGATGAATCTTCTATGATGACAGGAGAGAAAGTCACTATTGTTTCTATTGTTCAACCTTCCGAGCAAGTCCAACAAGCCATCACATCTGCCGAGCAGCTGCCCTTGCCCTCCGAACAACCAACCCCTTCATCCAAACCATCTGAAGAAGTCGTAGGAAATAAGGAGAAGGTGTAAAGTTATTCAGGTCTTTTGTTATGCTGTTTTCTTGAATGTAACCTTGAAATATGTTTTCCTTTATCATGATGAATAAAATTTGAACTTATGTTGTTCATTCTGAATTTCTCTCTTACTTGCTCTGTTCTCATCCTTGTTGATTTTGTTTTTCATTTTTCCTTTGCTAGTTTGTGGCTAGGATGGAACTCTTATCAGCTCATGATACAGAGTTGATGAATAAATACAATGACTATTTCAAAGTTGGTCATGCAGATTTTACCGAGGCTCAAATCATTGATATCTTCAGATCAGATGCTTCTGAGCGAGCCATTGATGCTTATCAGTTCTTGAAGTGCCTACTTGATTGTGCTATAGCCAATAATGTGGCCTACTATGAGATGATTGAAGATCTTCAAGGAATAATCGAGGAGCTTCAACAGCAGTACAAAGAATCTACTACACTTTTACATCAAGGCTATGAGAAAAAGCACCAAATATTGAGTGCTGAAAAGGGATATGACAAGTTCATTTCTGCTCATGAGAAAAAGGAGAGTGTGCTAAAGCTTAAAATTGAAGAACATAGACATATCGCCAAGTTGCTGGAGAAGGAGAACATCGCTTTGCAGGAGGAAATAAAATAACTCAAATATGCTTCTTCTTCTTCTTCGGGAGCCTTGGTCCCAATTAATGATGATGGTTTTTCCTTTTTAGAAGTAGAAAATGCTAACTTAAGGGATGAGTTAGAAACTTTGAAACGATCAGGATCTTTCACACCTGCTCATGGCAGAGAAAGATATATTTCTCGTGGACGAGCAAGGGCTGGTCAGGTTACTATTGAAGAAATGAGAACTCAATTAGCCTTAGAGAATCAAGTTGGCAGACATGTCTAAGAAGATTCTGAGTTTCACCGACCAACTCTCTAGTCAGAGTTCTGCTCTGGAAAGTAAAGAAATTCTGGCAAAGAAGCTCCACGAGCAACTTGAGAGATTAACTTATCAGTTTCACAAGCAGCCCAGGGAATTTTGGATGGATTGTTATAATGAAGCTTTGTATCACCTTGATGCTCGTTTGCAGCAGTCGAACAATGAAGGATATAATCAAGGGTGGTTGAATGCCTTATATGTTCTGAAACTGGATCAAGGTCACTTCTTGTGGGATTATTATGATCCTGGAGTTCTTGATTTGCCAGTGCCTCCCTTTAAACTTGACCTTAATTGGATCCCAGCCCGTGCTATTTCTCGGATTTTAATCTCTAAGTATCTTGGTGACTACAACCTTCATTCAAATTTTGAGATATCTTGTCCAGAACACTTGCTTAATCGACCATCCATAATGAATGTCAGAATGCTGCGAGATCTAAACTTTATAAATTCTCCTTATGCGTTAGATGATCCTCCAGCTGGGGTGGAACCTGTTTCAAAAGTAGAGGGAAAGAAACCCATAGAATAGGATATTTTTATGTAATGAATCCAACTTCATATCATATGTAATCTACTTGGTTTTAATGAAGAAATTTTTAGTCTTTGACAATTTCATTTTCTTCGAAATAATTTGTAGAATGTCCTTGTTTGTTGGTTGTGAATATATATATATATATATATATATATATATATATATATATATATATATATATATATATATATATATATATATATATATATATATATATAAAATATACTTATCCCATTTGTTGTTTGATTATAGTGACTTATCATTCTTTGGGCCTAAGCAATGGAATGATTTTCATCCCATGTTCCTGCTTAGTTGTAGTAATATCGTATACATTACCTTGTTGCCTAGACAGTGGATGCCCCGGGAGGTCATTCATCTTATTGCCTAGTTTGGTACCAACCAACCAACCGGAGTTGGTGGTTATGAGTTGTCGACCGACCGGAGTTGGTGGTTATATGAGTTACCGACCAACCAGAGTTGGTGGTAATGAGTTACCGACCAACGGGAGTTGGTGGTTATGAGTTATCGACCAACCGGAGTTGGTGGTAATGAATTACCGACCAACCGGGGTTAGTGGTTATGAGTTACTGACCAACCGGAGTTAGTGGTAATGAATTTCCGACTAACCGGAGTTGGGGGTTATGAGTTATCGACCAATCGGAGTTGGTGGTAATCAATTGTCGACTAATCGGAGTTGGTGGTTATGAGTTACCGACCAACCGGAGTTAGTGGTAATGAATTTCCGACCAACCAAAGTTGGTGGAAATGAATTGCCGACCAACCGGAGTTGGTGGTTTGCTGCTCTGGATTTGGGTTTGTGTAGTGTGTAGCGCGAATATTCCGAAAAAATTTCAACAAAGGAATAAATATGGGCGAAACATCACTTTATTCATATTGAAAGAACTGTGTTACATAGGAATTTTAACTATTAATAGTACTTGCGCAAATGCTCTGCATTCCATGCGTTTTTAAATTCTTCTCCCTCAAAAGTTTTAATTTTGTATGTCCCCGGACGAACAACTTCAGCTACTCTGTAAGGTCCATGCCAGTTGGCCTCCAGTTTTTTATGCTTTTGGATCACTTTTTTCAGCACATAATCCCCTTCTTTCAAATCGCACTGCTTCACCCTTTTGTTGTAGAATAATGTTGTTCGTTGTTGATATGCAGCATTCCTGATTGCTTCTTCTTCCCTAAATTCTTCGAGCATATCCAGGTGTAGATAAATTATGAGGATGAGATTGAAGATGAAGATAAACATTCACATCAAACATATAAGAGACAAATGTTTTTAAAGTGGTTCGGCTATGAATAAAGCCTACGTCCACTGTTATTTTATTCCCAGGGGTTTACAATAGCACAATATGGTGTAGAGAGAGAGAGGATGTGTATCTTGTGTATGGTGTTTCTTAGTTTTCTCCCACCGTCCCCCCCTTTTGGCTAAGGGAATACATGTATTTATAGTGATGGGAGATAAAGAGATACAATGTCTTTATACAATCAGACATTTATGTCTACATACAATGAATCTAATTGTTGGTCTTCTATGATGGTTGATCCTCCTTGAATTGCTTGGTATGCTATGTGTTGTCATCTATTAATACAGTATAAATGTACATTAAGGTTCATTAAATGCGCTGTCATCTTCATTAATTCACATTAAATGCATAGTTATCCTTTGATCTTCCTAGTTGGTATGCCGACCAACTCTCCTCGGGTGCCGACTAACTCTCCTCGGGTGCAGACCAACTCTCCCCGGGTGATGACTAACTCTCCTCGAGTACCGACCAACTCTCCTCGGGTGTCGAATATTGCCACGTAGGATGACATGTGTCCTTTTCTGATTGGTCCTCGTAGATGGAGAATTTTTTGCGTCAACAGAAGCCCCCAATGCTCCATGCTCGATGGTTTACTGAAAGGACGGAGTATTTATTTTGCAGCGTTGCTCGGTGCTCGTGAAATTCTTGATCTGTCTTCTTGATTTGTTCAACATAAAGTGCACTATCTCTTGGATGACATATGATGCAGGCTGATCGATGGTTGCTAATATCTCTTTTGAGGAACTCCGTTCGTCAAGTGAACGTGTGTTATGTATCACCCCTGGGAATTTGGATGTAGCCATGCCATAGTATGCAGCTTGTAGCTTGTCATAATCTTCAAGTATGTTGATTGGTTTGCCATCCGACCAACTGCTTCCTGTGTCGAGCAACTGAATGCTAACTTTACGTGCTTGATTTTTCTGATTTATGCTCCTCTAAATACTTTGCCGAGTAACATACTAGCTTTTGAACCCAACTCTTCAATCTTGTTAGTACCAGGCTAGTGGTGGACTTCGAAACATTTTCATACAACTTCTTCTTCATTATTGGTCGGGACAGTAGTAGTAAAGATCTCAGTGCTGTAGATGCTGAATTTGACTCCTGAACTTCAATATGCCTCCGTGTAAGTTTGTGGAGTTGAATTTGATACTCGACTGCATGATGTTATGAGAATGTGCCACTGAATGAACAACTGAATTTTTAATAGAAGCCCCCAAGTGTGGAATATGAACTTTGAGTACTTTCTTGGCCTTGAAATATGTTGGTCTTGCTGGAAAAATAAGGCCAAGGAAATATTCCATGAAATGACTCCCTGAGATCTTTGCATGTTTGCATTTTATGGTTTCTATTATTTAACTCAGTTCAAGTGTTTAAGAAGAATATATGTTGACATTTCAATTATGAATTTCTACATTTCTTCCATCATATGACTCTTGTCGGCTTTTGAAGAATCTGTTTGAATTCCAACTTGGGAATTTCTACATGTGTTCTTTAGCTCAGTACGAGTGTTTGAGGAATAGATGTTTGAATTCTTAATTAGAAAGGCCTACATGTATCTCTTCTCTTAACTCGATTAAGTCAAGTATGAAGCTCTATGCCCAGGATTGGGGCATGTATGAAATGAATCTGATGGTGCCAATTGAATTGTTGTTTGCAGTCTTGCTACTGTGCTGTGTGCAGTCTAGCTGCGTTGTTTTTGTTCGGTATTGACCTTTTAAGGTCTTTATGTGCTGTTGATGAGCATCCAAGAATTGTACTGGGCAGATAATTTTTCCTGAGCACCTGTTGAGGCTGAATCATATAAAAATTACGATTAGAATAATTATTCAGCCGACCAATATATAGTGTGCATCGACTTCAATATTGGACAATTTAAATTTCCAGATAATAATATGTCATGTGAGCAGATTTTTATCAGATAGGTGCCCTATGTAAGACATAATTGTGTAATCTAGGATTTTTTTAAAATTATTTACAATCCCAATAAATATTAAAAATTAGTTCGTTTTTACAAATATTTATTGATTTTAAAAATATTTTTGAGGTGGGGTTGTAAACTGTAGATACTTGGTGTAATAAACCAAAAATATCTTTAAACACTATATGGATAAACCAAGAGTCCTTTTTTGAACATAAAAAGAAGTTAAAAAGTGAGACTTGAGCCCCAACTAGACACGTATGATTTCAGTTGTTCTTGCTTGGCCACAACCGCCGACCAACATTAGAATTGCGGTTTATCTTTCATGTCATCGATTAGCAAATGGGAGGTTTAAAATTCTAAATCTGCACAACATCTTTCGCCGACCAACCATGATAACCTTGTAGTTACAGAAAATTGAATTTCAAGTCACCGATTAACAATAGGCGTTGCCGACCAAGAAGTAGATGATCGTCGACCTGTTTTGCTGGTTTCGACCAGCGCTGGATGGTGCCGACCTGTGTCGACCACCAGTTGATTTCCCCCGACCAACTATATATAACGCCGACCATCATATAAGAGCTACCTACCAACAAAATGACATGCTGACCCAATAGGCTTTGGTCGACCATTGATGCCGATTAAGAAATAAATATGCCGGACCAAGAATAAGATGTAGTTGAACAATCATATATGATCTCCGACCAGTGATGACCCAATAATAGGTGTCATCGGCTGTCGCCGACTAAGAATAAGGCTGCTGACCAGGTATTGGATAGCGCCGACCTGTGCAGGTGCTGTTTGAATACCAATCGCCATTTTTAAGATCTGGCATCTCTTAAAGAGAGAAAGATGAAATCCAGAGTCTCAGTTTCTTCTAATAATCAGAATCTGACTTTTAGAGTCTCAGTTTCTTCTAATATATATTCTTGACTCGTTGATGACTATCTCCTTTAACCATCACAAAAATTTACGGAGGCATTAAATCCATCATTGAAATTAGATCCGCAATTCATATCAAGACGTGGATGTCCCCTATTTCTATTTTATCAATTCTCACTCAATAATGAAAATTATCATGTGATTCACACAATTGGTAGATGAATTGAATTTGAATGGTCACTTTATCAAAACTAGTCAAATGAAACAGTATGTACATAAAAAAAAATTGAATCGTTCTAAAGTTTATCCCTATTATAAAGTTTAGACTTAGGAATCAAGTCAAAAATTATGACTTTAAATCTTACTGTTTTACAGATTTCTCAATAAAAATAATCTAATAGTTATGATTTTAAAATCATGATATGCAATATTTTGTAGATTTCCTATATAAAATTTGGACAACTAATTTCTGTATATAAACATAAAAATCATGACTGAATCAAAAGATGTATGCACAATATATAATTGATTATACATATAGAAAATAAAAACTTAGCTTTTGATGGAGAACAATGCTTGTAACACGTTCCCACAGACGGCGCCAATCTGTTGAAGACAGAAAATGGCCACTGCCATTTTAGTGGCGTCAACAGTAGATAAATGATGAGGATGAGATTGAAGATGAAGATAAACATTCACATCAAACATATAAGAGACAAAGGTTTTTAAATTGGTTCGGTTATGAATAAAGCCTACGTCCACTGTTATTTTATTCCCAGGGGTTTATAATAGCACAATATGGTGTAGAGAGAGAGGATGTGTATCTTGTGTATGGTGTTTCTTAGTTTTCTCCCACAGTCTCCCCCTTTTGGCTAAGGTAATACATGTATTTATAGTGATGGGAGATAAAGAGATACAATGTCTTTATATATTCAGACATTTATGTCTACATACAATGAATCTAATTGTTGGCCTTCTATGATGGTTGATCCTCCTTGAATTGCTTGGTATGCTATGTGTTGTCATCTATTGATACAGTATAAATGTATATTAAGGCTCATTAAATGCTCTGTCATCTTCATTAATGCACATCAAATTCATAGTTATCCTTTGATCTTCCTGGTTGGTATGCCGACCAACTTTCCTCGGGTGCCGACTAACTCTCCTCGGGTGCCGACTAACTCTCCTCGGGTACCGACCAACTCTCCTCGGGTGCCGAATATTGCCATGTAGTATGATATGTGTCCTTTTCTGATTGGTCCTCGTATATGGAGAATTTTTTTCATCAACACCAGGTCTAATCGTCTCATCAAATCGCTTACAAGCGAATTAAAGTTAAGCACCCTATGTGTGGGTATACCCAATTCAGCAGGTATGACAACCTCACTCCCAAATGTCAACATGTATGGAGACTCCCCAGTTGTTGTTCGCGGTGTAGTGCGATAATCCCATAACACAGAGCGTAGCTCGTTAATCCAGTTTCTCTTTGCATCATCCAGTCATTTTTTCAAACCATTCAGTAGGGTTATGTTCGTGACTTCAGTTTGCCCATTGCTCTGGGGATGGCCTGGTGCGGAGTGGATCTTTAGTACATTGGATTGATGATAATATGCAGCGAACTCCTCATTGTCAAATTGGGTTCCATGGTCAGTAATGAATGCGTGTGGGAGATCATATCTGCAAATAATACTATTCCAAATAAATTGATAGACCTTGTCATACGTTATATCAATGAGAGGTTCATCTTCCACCCATTTGGTAAAATAATCCACAGCAACCACGAGGTATTTGAATCTTCCTTTAGTCGTCGAAAGTGACCCGACCAAGTCTATCCCCCACATGGAGAATGGCCAAGGGGAGGTGACGGGTGTTAGCAATGCCTGGGGAGTTCTTCGGATGGAAGAGAAACGTTGACATTTATTGCACTTTTTAGCGTAAGCTGCGCAGTCAGTTCTCATCGTTGGCCAGTAATACTCCTGCATTGTTATTCTCTGCAAAAGCGTCTGACCTGCTACATGAGCTCTACAGGACCCTTCATGAACCTCTTCAATCAAGTCCTTAACTTCGGAGGGATGGACACATCTCTGGAGTGCTGCTATAATTCCGCTTCTATACCAAATTCCATTGATCAATACATAGCGAGCAACTTTAAACTTCATTTTCTTGGCTGGGAGTTTATCAGTTAGCAAAGCCCCCTCTTCGATATAGGCCCTGATGGGGTCCATCCAAGATGGTCCCAAGTCAAGGGTAATGAAGTTCATTATCAAATCTTCGTCTATGCTCCGACCAACCAGGATTTCTATTGGGATATTCTTCGTAGCTCGGTGCGTGTTGCTGATGCCAGTCAAGCTAGGGCATCGACTCTTGCATTTTCCAATCTCGGTATTCTGATCAATTATACTGCGGTAAAAGTTGAGATGACCTCCATAGCCTTTGCATGATACTTGACCATTAGTTCTCCCTTTGCTGCATACAATCCGAGAATTTGATTTACAATTAACTGTGAATCACTGAACACCACGGCCTACTCTGCCTTCATGGTTTTGGCCAAACTTAGGCCCACAATCATAACCTAATATTCAGCTTCGTTATTGGAGGCTTTAAACTAAAAGCATAGAGCATATTTTATATCAATCTCATCAGGACTGTTTAAAACAATTCCTGCTCCACTACCTGTAGCGCACGAAGAGCCATCCACATACAAATTCCATACAAGTAATTCATTATCAAACTCTTGGTCAAATAGATTTCCTCGGTGGAATGTTTGATGCTTCCTTTTATCTTCCCCCGACACTTCTCGCTGCTCATTGATTATCCTCTCTTGATTGTCCACTGATGGAAGTTAATCGGGTGTTAAAGTCGATGATCCCGTAACATCCACGAGTTGGTCTATATTAAACTCCCGTCCTTCGGAGGTATCAGAGTGAGTAAACTCTGTGATAAAATCCTCTACTGCCTGCCCCTTGAGCGATGATCTAAGCTCATAAACTATGTCATATTCACCAACTTCTACTACCCAGTACATCAATCTTCTCGATTTCTCTGATTTATGCAGAGCTTGTCTTAATGGCATATCAGTATACACCACTATAGTATGGGCTTGAAAGTATGGCCTCATCCTTCTGCTCGCTTTGATTAGTGCCAGTTCTAACTTTTCCATTCTTGGATATCTGATCTCTGCTCCTCAGAAGGCCTTGCTGGTGTAGTAGACCGGTTTTTGTACCCTGTCCTCCACTCTTATCAACGCCGAGCTAATTGCATTCTCTGAAACTGCCAGATACAAGTATAATCTCTCTCCCATCACTAGTCTAGATAATAATGGAGGTGTTCCCAGATATTTCTTTAACTCTTGAAAGGCTTCCTCACATTCATCATTCCACTCAAAAGTTTTTGGAAGTGTTTTGAAGAATGGGAGGCATCTGTCTGTTGCTCGTGACACAAATCTGTTGAGTGTTGCGACTCGCCCTGTGAGACTTTGCACTTCCTTCTTCGTAGTTGGAGATTGTAGTTCCAATAGGGCCTTAATCTTTTCAGGGTTCACCTCGATACCTCATTGGTTAACAATATATCCGAGAAACATGCCTTCTCGTACTCCGAATATGCATTTGGTGGGATTCAACTTCATTTGATATTTCTCTAATTGATCAAAAGTCTGACCTAGGTCAACTAAATTATTAGCAGCTTTCTTGTTCTTCATCAGCATATCGTCGACATAAACCTCCATGTTATGACTGATTTGCTCTGCGAACACCTTATTCATCAGTCACTGATATGTTGCAACTGCATTTTTAAGTTCGAAAGGCATAACATTATAGCAATAAGTTCCCCTTGGGGTGATAAAAGAGATACTTTCCCTGTCCTCAGGTTTCATTTTGATTTGGTTGTAACCAGAGTAAGCATCCATAAAGCTCAATAATTCATGCCCCGAGGTAGCATCAAGCAGCTGATCGATTCGTGGCAAAGGAAAATGATCCTTCGGGCAAGCTTTATTAAGATCAGTGAAGTCCACACACATCCTTCACTTGTTTTTTTTCTTCTTTACCATCACCACATTTGCTATACAATATGGATATTTAACGTCCTTAATAAAAAAGGCTTTTTATAGTTTCTTTACCTATTCATGTATAGCTTGGTTCTTTTCAGGACTGAGTACTCTTCTTCGCTGCTTCACTGGCTTGATTTCCTTGTTCACGTTGAGCTCGTAACACAAAAAAATTAGGGTCTATTCCTGGCATATCTTCATGACTCCATGCAAAAGTCTATTTTCTGTGCCTTTGAAATGCTATCAGTTCCTTTTTTATCGATTCATCCAATGACGCACCAATTTGGGTTGTTCGTTCTGGGTGTTCATCGTCCAGAACGATATTTTTGGTAGCTTCCATGACTTGGACCTTCACGAGTTAAGACTCATCTCTAGGGTCTAATGTTTCAATCTCTGCATCTTCTATATCATCCACTTGATAAGTAGTAGTCTTCTTCCTGGATTCTTCGCGTTCCTCCTGTTCGGCAGATGAATAGTAGCATTCCCGAGCTACTTTCTGGTCACCTTTCACCACTCCCACTCCAAAGTTGGTTGGGATTTTAAACATTGATGTACAGTAGATGGTACTGCTTCGAACTTCTTCAGACCTACCCTTCCCATGATGATATTGTAAGCTGATTGGACATTTTTATCCATTACGAAAAAGCGTATGCTTTTTGTTCGAAAAGCAGGCCATGTACCGATAAGCATATCCAACTTTATCGTCCCACGTGGAAAAACCTTTTAGCTAGTAAAATCGAGGAGGGGCCTATGATAGGGCTCCAAATGGGCTAACTTTAGGTTCAAACTATCAAAGCATGGGTAGAACATGATGTCTGCAGAGCTACCATTGTCCACTAGTACCCGTGAAATCACCACTTCCTTCATTCTCATCTTGATTACCAAGGGTCATCATGAGGATATAGTACACCTGCCAGGTCATTCTTAGAGAAACTGATGACCAGTTTATCCTTATTTACCTTCCTCGGGAGATCATCTTCAGCCAAGTTTATTCGCTGTATGTACGAGCAAGCTTGATCATCATTGAGGTAAGCTTTTCTCTCTAGAGTTAGATCTTTACCTCCTGCATCTCCACCTGTAATGACATTACATTCAAATGATCCAAAATGGATTGAAAATACCTCACGTTCTGGATGTCTTGGTCTTTTGGGGCGATCAGGGTCATCTTCTAGATCATCTTCGTGATCTCTCTTCTTATCTTATTTTACTCGACGAGGAGATTTAGATCTTTGCCTTCCTCGGTCGCTGGTCTTTCCACCATTTTAGCGATCAACATACTTGGCCAATTTTCCCCGCCTGATGAGTGCTTCAATTTCATTCTGGAGAGCTATGCAACATTTGGTAGTGTGACCATAGTCTTTGTGGAATTCATAATATTTGGACTTGTCCCTTTTGTCAGGGTCTGTCTTCATTTTCCCTGGATAGGCTAACTCCTCGATGTTCTTGATCTCCTCCAGAATGTGATTTTTATCTACCTTCAAGGGAGTATAATTTCCATACTTCCTCATCTGCTCCAACGCTTGCTTGCCTTTTGACTGCTTGTTGCCACCATTGTTCTTCTGATCCTTCTTCTCGGTTTTACCAGCTTCAACCTTAGTCTCCTTGATGTCGGTATTCTTCTTCGCAGCCATGGCTTCCTCAGCGTTCATGATTTTGGCTGCCTTTGCCATTAATTCTGCCATAGTCCTAGGTGGATCTTTGGCAAAAGTATAATACAACTTATCTGGTAACAATCCACTCATCAGAGCAGTAATTATTGTTTTTTACTCGTAATCTATTACCTCAAGTTTCTCGTTATTGAAACGAGTAATGTAGTCCCTGGTACTTTCTTCTATCTTCTGTCTAACACTTAGTAAGTGTGCTACTCGTTTAACTGATTTTTCTCCAAAACAGAAATTCCCTATGAAAAGCTCTGCCAGCTAAAGGAAAGTTGCGATCTTCCCCCAAGGAAGATCATTATACCATATCTGGGCTGACCCGGTGAGAGTTCCTGAAAACGTCCTACATCTCATCTCATCTGGAACCGCATAGATATCAGCAGCATCTTGGTATTGTTCTATGTGGAGGATAAAATCAGTTTTTCCATTGTATTTAGGTGTCACCATAGGAGCTTTGAATTTTGATGGTGTGGGAAAATCCACAATTGCCTGTACGAATGGTGTCCCTTAGACAAAAGTTCTTTGTAGAGGATTCTTGGCCTTAGCCATTTCCCCTAATCCGTCCTCCAACCTTTGAATAGAGCCTTTCCATGCATTGTTTCCCACCTCGGGCCTATTTGTTCGAGCAACTGATCGTGTTAAGTTTTCCTCTTGGAACCTTTCATTACGGGCTGCTGGGCGTGATTGGGCAAAGCCTTCCCTTAGGTCGGATGGTCGTTGAGAGTTTCTCTACGCAATCCTAGGAGGAATTCTATTCCTCCTAGGGCCCAATCGATTAAAAGGGGAGACCCTACTCAACCTTTCTAGAGCGCTAGTCCTTTCTGGTGTTAGAGTGATGTTTCGTTGAGAGTCTGTAGCTCGTACCGATGAGGTTTGGCCAGGTTGATACGAAGGATCGCTAGATCTCTCAGTATGATATGAGTCATCATGTCTAGATGGAGAGACCTCCGGGAATAGCATTCGTTTAGTTTTTGAAGATGGCAAATGGGTATTCCTCTGAACACTTCGTTGTCCTGATTGGGTCAGCACTCCTCCTTAAATAGTTTATATAAGTCAACGCATAGTTTCTTGCATGGCCGCTTGGCTTTGGGCTAAATTAGCCATTATGCCCGCCAGATCTTGAATATTTGGGGGAGTAGAAGGGTTTGGAGGGACCCCAGTGTTTCGATTACTGGATTCCGAATTCTCAGCCATAGATGATGAATTATTTTGGTGAAAAATGCTAAGTACAGTCACTTCCCACAGACGACGCCAATCTGTTGATGTAAAAAACTAGATTATATCTAATTAATCAATCACAGATAAATAAGACAAATGATTTTTAAAGTGGTTTAGCCTTATGAAAATGGCCTACGTCCACTATTTTTGTATTGCTGACTGTTTATTTGGAATCTCGATAATAGGTTTACCAAGAGATCCAAAGTCCCCTTCTTATGAGGAGGTTACATTATATTTATAGCCTTGAGGCTGTACATATGAAAAGATAATGCGTTGTTATCTAGGAGACATGTACATCTGTACGATAATAATGCGCATTTAATGCGTAGTTGTCTTTTGACTCCCTTGATTTGGATGCTCTGCACGCTAAGTAGCTCGGACCGCTTAAGTTGCTCGGTATGCTTAATTTGCTCGGTATGTTTAAGTTGCTCGGAGCGCCTGAGTAGCTCAATGACAATATGTTAATAGTTGGAAGTATTAGTATTTTCCACGTAGGTTGACAAGTGTTTTCAGGTGATTGGTCCACGTTAGCAGACTAAATTTTGTATCAACATCAACACAAGCGGCCTTTGTTATTGATTATTAAATGCTCTCCCCAAGATGATCAGAACTTCTAAACTATGACTGTCATCAAGCGAAAAATAATGGTTATGTGTCAGATATTGAGCAAAAGAAGGAAAAAAAGAAATATAGTTCCATTTTTCTGAAGAATTAATCATTTTTGCCCCCATGTTTGATAGAAAATGGAGTTCTATGAAGAAAAATAAGGAAATCAGCAACAAGAAAAGTCAAGAAGTTACAACATCCAGTACTATGACTGGTAATAGTTCTAAAAGTTTTTGTTCTACACATCATTTTGATCCATTGTTTAAAATAATTACTAGATCCTCTTCAAAGGTTTCCTGATCGAGCGCGAAAAGTAGCGCGTGTAAAGACGCTAATCGTTGTTTTCGTTTCGCCAACTCAATACAAAAACCTAAGTTACAACTACACTTGCGGGGCAAGTAGAGCGGTAAGTCGGGTATCGAAAATCCACAGGGACTTATTAAATTTCAGATGTTAATTGTTTTAAAACTTCAAGAATAAAAGTGTAAAAGGTGATGTGTGGTTATGGTGACTAAAGAAAATGAGAAGTTACGCTAAATTAAAGTAAAGCGAGGATCGGGATCGCATTCTACCAAACGGATCGAAACAACTACTAACTAGAATTAAGGCTCGAAAGCAATCTAATCGAGCATTTTCAATTAAGCATAAACATCACGCAAGAAGGAATTTAACCCAAAGTTGCGAGATAAAACATTTAACTGAAAAATGATCGCGCGCGGATTAAATTCGGATTGTCGCTATAAACTCTAACGTTGCATGACAAAGAAAGATAAACGCTTAGCAATCCAACTTTGATACGCGCGGTTTCAATTAAACGCGATTTTGCACTAAACCTAGTTTTCGGAGCTCGTGGCCCGAAAATGGCGGAAATGAAATCCCGACCCTATTTATCTAAGGGTGCATGGTGAGTTAAACTAAATTATGCTAATTAGACTAAGAAAGAAAGAAATAAATAACTAAACTATTTAACAAAGCATGAAATTAATCTAGAAAGCAAGAAAGTAATGAATACAAACTATATTAATGGTGAGGGTAATGAATAATACAACTTACAATCCAAATGGGGTGTCAAACCTAAGAGAATTGAAGCCAAACCAAGCAAAAACCCCAAACCCTAGCTAAGAACTAACCTAAAAACGTATGAAACTAATTATTTTTGAATATTACAACAAAATTAGCTTATATAGTAAGTTAGAATAAAAGAAAAGAAGAAAGAAAAGAAAAGAAAATATCTGCAGAAAAACAGGAGATCGATCGATCGACCCCTTTGGTCGATCGATCGACAGTGTAATTCGTGGAAAAAATAAGAATGGTCGATCGATCGACCCTTATGGTCGATAGATCGACCAAACAGGGGCAGCCTGCAATTCTCCCTGTTTTGGCATACAATCCAACGTCGCTCCAATCGCCGTAACTTTGTCGTTATGCATCGGAATCGTGCACCGTTCGCGGCCACGCGAAGCTACCGAAGAGAGCTACAACTTCCGTGTAGATGTCAGGCCAGGTGCCCAAGCTGTCAAAAGACTAAAATGCCCTCGCGCGTGCGGTTGTGTACGGAAATCGAGCGAAACGCATCCGGACTTCACACTCAGCATCCAAATACCTACAAAAGCTCAATTAACACCTGCAAAACATGTTATCATAGAAATCCGAGGGTTGTCCGGTTAACGAGCATAAATATAGGGAATAAGATACCCGAGGGGGCTAATAACGCGTATGTTAACGGGTGAAATACGCAATATTTCCGCCGTATCACACCCCCTAACTTACACATTGCTAGTCCCTAGCAATGAAATAAGATGCAACAAGAAGAACAAGTAAACCAACACAGGAGAGAGTACAAAAGTATGGTATAAAAGCAATAAAAAGATAAGGCCACTTTCGCGGGCGATTCGATTGCATTTAGCGTATGCAATAAGCCGTTAAACCCCTAGGTTACCCTAGTGGACGAGTGTCGTCTCGTGAGGGTTTTCAGGGATGAAATCCACAAACATCATAAAGTTTCCTCAAAATATGCCCAATCAAGTAAGACAAACTCATCAGTGCGAACAAGATTTCAACATGTTATTAGCATAGCAAACGAATTCGCATGAGAAGTCCGTCGTTATTAACATTATCGAATGCACCTCAATGAATTGAAACTCTAACATGTGGGAGGGGAGTGAGCATATGCAAGGTATGATTTGGCAAAAAACTTAAATAATTCGGATACTAAATATCAAAGCATGCATACATTCAATCCTCACGGGTATTACGCTCAACAAATGAATTCACTATGAAAAGGGAGGTAATACACGGGACATGCGGGCATAAGGAGTAAATGTAAATGGAAACTAGGCCGCGCACATGTCACAAATGAGGAACGCCATATAGGAAATAAAAATTGCAATCTCAGTGAAAGGATACCGCACACTAAAAGAGGCGAAATGCATTTTCACAGATTATCAACACTATTTAAACATTTGAATTACATCTACTTAAGATCACATAGGACTTGTAATAGGGTTGTAATGTATGGCTAGGTTAAGGTACGAAATGAAAGGGATGTATATACGGATTCAAAGTGTTTGGGGATGAAACTCGGAATAATGTAAAAAGTGGGCAATATCAAAAGTTGGACAAAGATGTCCAAACGAGCATAGATATAACAATCGAGAGAGTAATCAAAGCTTATTGAAACACTACAAACAATATTCACAACTTTCTCTTTCTTTTTCTTTTCTTCCTTTTTCTCACTTTTTCTTTTGTTTTCTTTGCTTTTTGCTTTCTCTTTTTCACTACTTTCTTTTTTCTGACACTTCTTACTCTTTTCATACTCAAATTGCAACCACACAACAATAATAACATTCAATTCCAAGCAACAATCCAAACAAGGGTATGTAAGGTAATATATATGGTATAAAACTCCAATTTGGAGTTGGTCATGGAATTTTGGGTAATGAAACGAAAGGCTAGTATATAGGCTCAAGTGGGTTGACTAGGGAACATATAAAGGTGAGGTCAAGGTCATATTGGTGATATATCAAAGAGGGCCTATGATCATTTCACAAAGTATACGCAATTCGCGAGTCAAAACAACATAAGAAAATCATGCTCAAGTAACACATTTCAATGATGAACTCAATTAATGAACGGTCAATGAAAGAATAAAGAGATTACCAACGACTGTAACGTTTTCAATGAGAAAAGAATAGTGTATACACTCACAAATGAAGATAAGTCTCTAATCTCACTCGGTGTAAGTATATACAATGCAGCAAAAGCATACCGAGTTATAAAAATCTTAAGCCAATTCAATATAACAAGAATGGTGCATATGTTCACGGATAAAGTTTAATTCATGAAGTTATTCATAATATTAATGATTTAGGGACTAGAATCTAATAACTTCTAAAATCGAGAACATGCATAGTTGAATTGTCTATTTGATCGGGCAATTATTAAAATTTATCATCGGAAACAAGGCAAAATGCCCAACAAAGGAGAAAAAAGAAAGAAAATATTTTTGAAAATTTTCAAATTTTAACAAAAACATGCTTTGTAACTAAATTGTAATCAAATCCAAGGACTAAACAGTAAAATGGATAGACTATCCTACACCCCCTAACTTAAATGTTGCATTGTCCCCAATGCGTCCATTAAAGAACACAACACAAAGCTAGGAAAAGAATGATATTACCCACACGTGGAGCGATCTCCATAAGTACAAGTCCAAATGAAGCTGCAAAACAAGTTAGTACAAAGCATATGCAGAATATGTACCGATGTATCAAGTGAAGAGAAATTATGTCACAAGTCACAATAATATAGAGGGGCTGAAGTGCAAATACTAGATAAATTGATGGTGAACTTTTGATTTTATAAAATTGAAGGTCACACACATCAAAATCCAATAAACAACCACAAACTACATTTTCATTTCTCATTTCATAAGTTCAATACAAAATAACTTCTGAAATAAAAGAAATACAAATAAAAATAAAAATAAAAATAAAAAAAAAAGTACAATACTATCCGATCCCAAAATACAAAAATGAAACCCAGCACAACAACAGCCTAGTGGCCAGAACCACTAGGATCGGAGGGGTCCTGAAAATGAGGAGGCACTGGCGCGTCGGAATCACTGCGCTGCAGATAAAGATCTCTCATCATCCGCTGCATCATCCGGTACTCCTGTCTACTCTGTGCCCTGGCCTGCCTCTGCACAGACCACTCCTGCCGCTGCTCGGCCTGAAACTGCTCCTGATGAGCTTGCTGCTGAGCCCACTGCTGCCGCTGATCGGCCTGCAACTGGTCCAGGCGCGACTCCCAAGTCGCCCACCTGAGCTGGGTCTCCTCCCAGCGCTGGTCCTGCACTGCCTGGTATGCCGCAAAGCGGGCATCATCCTCTGTATGTGGCACGTGAGAACCCTCACCGGTCTCCATCTCTCTAATCTCCTCCTCCTCGGCCATATCGTCAGCAACCTCAGCCCTCTGCCTCTTCGTCGCCGGTTGCCCCCACTCGCGCTTCAGCATTCTTGTGATGTTGGCCTGTGTTAGAAGCCCGAGTGGATCATGTTTGCGGTCGGCGATTAACTCTGGGCAACCGTGAGAAATACAAATCTTAGTGATGAGGGCAGGAAAAGGGAGGGAAAATGTCTTGGCTCTCTCCTTGGCAGTAGCGCACATCATATCCAGAAATATGTTGGGCAAACTGATATTGCCCCTTCTTCTAGCGCCACTCGTCACCATAAAGGAGTGGACATTGATGTAGTGAATTAGTCTCGGTAGGTCCTCCATTGCAGCCGAACGAAAAGCCATTCTTTTCCATTCTTCACCCGGTGCAAGGCTCTCTATCAATGTCGTCAAACCAAAAACATCCCCATCGTTTAAACTGACAGCGTTCTCGGGGTTCGGTACATGCATGAAGGCCGCCAAATCAGATAAGCGGAAAGGTACCCTCACCCCTCGAACCATGGCCTCGAAAGTGGTAGGCCCGTCACCTTTCACCACCACTAATGTCGCATAAAATATTCTTACCAATTCTTCATTAATGCGCCCATTAGTGGTGAGAAAAGTCTCCCATCCCTGGCGCCGCAAAATAACCCGCGCCTCACTCGGCAAATCCTCAAGCTTCCAGGCAAGATTGTAGGCCAACGGCCTCTGAGCAGTCTCAAAATAGGCCTAAAACCATTCCCGTTCTTTCTTGCAACGGAAACCCTCGAAACCCAGGGTGGGCCTGCACACAGTGGAGTTATATTTCTTTGGTTGTGCCATTTCAACCTACAAAACAAGAATTAAGCAATACAAAAAATATTGTAAGCGCAATTAATGGTTAGTTTAGTGTACAAGTTGAAATGGGGTGCGAGTGCCCAAAACCGAGGTAACAAAGTGCAACATTGCGCTAAAATATGTCGGAATACGACAACGAGTAAAAATCAACCAAGTGTGCGCCAAAAAATGCATTGAAAACTATTTTGGGCATTTTGGCGAACACTTGGCGTGCGCAATGTGCACTAAGGGTGAGAAATGCCAAGTTTGAACCAACAAAACCACCCCACTCATGAACAACCAACAATGCAGCAATCAAAACATGTTCATGAGTGGATTTATAACAAGAATAATGCATAAATTCAGTTGGAACAAAGGAAATCAGGGGATAAACCAACATTCCCAACAATATGTCAAACTAGGGTTTAAACAGTATAATTTGTGACACAATCCTAACAATAACTATAAATTCAAGTAAAACAAGTTAATATTATACCTGAATGTGCAGAAATTGGAAGAAAAATGAAGAATGTGGTGAGGGGAAATAATAGGGCACAAATCGTATGGTAGAGGAGAAGAGAGAAATAAGAAGAAAGGGGAGAAATAAGAAGGCAGTGTCGGTTTTACTGGTCGATCGATCGATCGACTCCCAAGGGTCGATCGATCTACCAAGCAGAAAAACCTTACTGCATTGGCAATTTAAAGTGGGGGGGGAAGTGCAATTTGGGGACAATTAAGGGGTCTAAAATCAAAATAACTTTAAATATAGTATATATATATATATATACACATAAAAATATGAAATAAAAATAGAAAAATAAAAATTAAAAATAAAAATAAAATAAATACACATAGGCCTAAATATACACACCAAGAAGGCCTAGGCTAAAGAAAATAAAAAAATAAAAATAAAAGAAAATAAAAATATGTACACGAGCAACGCACACGCATAATCATGGCAACAAATGAAAAATAAAAGAAAAGAAAAATAAAAACAAATGCAAATGCGTGAGGATGCGAGTGTGAATATCAAAGGGAAAAAAAAATGTTTTTGTGATTTTTTGATTATTTTCTTAACAAATGTGTGCCGGGGTGCATATCTCCGCAAATTCAAGTCCGTTGAACCTACAAAAGAGTTAGAACCAAGCATACAAAAAGAAAGAAAAAGAGATTAGCTAATTACACTAGGCTAAAATCAAGAAAAACAAAAATAAAGAAGTTAGTATATACAACCTACGCTCGGAATGCGCACTTAACTATATACCAAAAGTTGAAATTTTTGAGGGTCCATCCAAAACACGATTTGACTTTGGAGGATCAACGGTGGACCCTCCCGAGCATGCATGCCTCCCGGAAAATAGGAATTCTGTTTGAACAACGGAAGGCATGTGGGCGGTGAAAGAAATGAACCATCGCCAATTTGAAATTCTAGGCGGACGATGGGGGATTTGGATAACAAGGGGGAAAAGTACACTTGAGGTCCAAGAAAAATCAATTTATCTCCCAAAGGTTTTTCAAATGAAATGGGAGATGGTGCACACATCGGGACAACAACCATCGAAAACAAGTCCGGTAAAGAGTCCTTGTCGGCAAAAAGTGTAGAAGTTTTAATTTCTACCGACTCACAGGAATCAACCGGTAATTCTAATGGTTCGATCACGGAAAACGAATATGGTGATGAAACAAATTCAATCTCAATCGACTCATCGTCGGAAGGAGATTGAATTTCGAGGGAGAGAGATGCACACTCGATGAGAAATTCTTTGAAGAATTGAGGTGAAACACAAGTTTCCACCTCCTCGTTGTTTTGTGGAAAAGAATTCATCTCATTGCAAAGTTCACCAAGTCTCATTCCAGCATCATTTAAGCTTTCCAAACCTTGGGAGTAAAGAAGAAAAGTTTCTTCCAAAGTAGGCTTCCTCGGCTCTAGATCCTCGGATTCCTCATTTGGTTGAAATTCGTCTTCGAAAGTAATGAGATGAAGATCATCATTGGATTCGAATAATGAATCCAACTCAAGCTCCCAATGACGATTTTCATTTCGATAAATGTTTTCAAGTCTTTCACTTTCAAGAAAATCTTGAAAACTATCCCCAAAGTATGACTCATTAGAATAACCGTAATTACTATAAAAGAAAGACATGGTTACCTTGGTGTTGAAAGATGGAGAATCCAAAAAAGAAAGAAAGTGAGCAACCTCGAATAGAAGTTTCTTAGCGCTCGAAGTATGCAAATCCTGCAAGAAAGGTTAAAAGAAAGAATACAAATAGAAAAGGAAAAATACTACGAAATCAGAAAACAATTACTATCTAAAACAATAAATCCCCGGCAACGGCGCTAATTTGATCGAGCGCGAAAAGTAGCGCGTGTAAAGACGCTAATCGTTGTTTTCGTTTCGCCAACTCAATACAAAAACCTAAGTTACAACTACACTTGCGGGGCAAGTAGAGCGGTAAGTCGGGTATCGAAAATCCACAGGGACTTATTAAATTTCAGATGTTAATTGTTCTAAAACTTCAAGAATAAAAGTGTAAAAGGTGATGTGTGGTTATGGTGACTAAAGAAAATGAGAAGTTACGCTAAATTAAAGTAAAGCGAGGATCGGGATCGCATTCTACCAAACGGATCGAAACAACTACTAACTAGAATTAAGGCTCGAAAGCAATCTAATCGAGCATTTTTAATTAAGCATAAACATCACGCAAGAAGGAATTTAACCCAAAGTTGCGAGATAAAACATTTAACTGAAAAATGATCGCGCGCGGATTAAATTCGGATTGTCGCTATAAACTCTAACGTTGCATGACAAAGAAAGATAAACGCTTAGCAATCCAACTTTGATACGCGCGGTTTCAATTAAACGCGATTTTGCACTAAACCTAGTTTTCGGAGCTCGGGGCCCGAAAATGGCGGAAATGAAATCCCGACCCTATTTATCTAAGGGTGCATGGTGAGTTAAACTAAATTATGCTAATTAGACTAAGAAAGCAAGAAATAAATAACTAAACTATTTAACAAAGCATGAAATTAATCTAGAAAGCAAGAAAGTAATGAATACAAACTATATTAATGGTGAGGGTAATGAATAATACAACTTACAATCCAAATGGGGTGTCAAACCTAAGAGAATTGAAGCCAAACCAAGCAAAAACCCCAAACCCTAGCTAAGAACTAACCTAAAAACGTATGAAACTAATTATTTTTGAATATTACAACAAAATTAGCTTATATAGTAAGTTAGAATAAAAGAAAAGAAGAAAGAAAAGAAAAGAAAATATCTGCAGAAAAACAGGGGATCGATCGATCGACCCCTTTGGTCGATCGATCGACAGTGTAATTCGTGGCAAAAATAAGAATGGTCGATCGATCGACCCTTATGGTCGATAGATCGACCAAACAGGGGCAGCCTGCAATTCTCCCTGTTTTGGCATACAATCCAACGTCGCTCCAATCGCCGTAACTTTGTCGTTATGCATCGGAATCGCGCACCGTTCGCGGCCACACGAAGCTAGCGAAGAGAGCTACAACTTCCGTGTAGATGTCGGGCCAGGTGCCCAAGCTGTCAAAAGACTAAAATGCCCTCGCGCGTGCGGTTGTGTACGGAAATCGAGCGAAACGCATCCGGACTTCACACTCAGCATCCAAATACCTACAAAAGCTCAATTAACACCTGCAAAACATGTTATCATAGAAATCCGAGGGTTGTCCGGTTAACGAGCATAAATATAGGGAATAAGATACCCGAGGGGGCTAATAACGCGTATGTTAACGGGTGAAATACGCAATATTTCCGCCGTATCATTTCCTTAAAATCTTTGCCCTCTATTCCTAAATGTTAAATTTTATTTCTTAGAATGCTAGAGGGATTTTGAATTCTCCCACTTGTAGAAGAATAAAAAATATCTCAAAAATTTTTAATTTACTAGCCTTATCAATTTTTAAGCCTAAGACTAAGTTAAAGAAGTTATAGCAGATTTTGAGGAAATTGAATTATGATGAGTGTATTTACTATTGTTCTAACAAAATATGGTTCATGTGGAGGTTTGGTATCAATGTAGAGCGTATTCATGATGGGGTTCAAAGTTTAACATTGAAGTTGACTCATCCCGGTCTGCCTAGTAACTTGCTTATTTGTATTATCCATGGTAAATGCACAAGACATGAAAGGTTGAATATTTGGGGGGATTTAGAGAATTTGTCCAATATTCAAAATATTCCTCATTTGTTCATACGAGATTATAATGTGGTAGCTACTCAGGATGAGAAGATAGGTGGAAATCTTATTGACTATCAGGCTATGGAGGATTTTAATGAAATTATTCAGCAGTGTGATCTATTTGATTTAAGATTCAGTGGTTCTCAATTTACATAGTCCAACTTTCGAATTGAGGATGGTGCCATTAATGCTAGACTTAACAGGGCTCTTTACAATCTCAATTGGAAATCTTGTTATCCTAATACTTCCATGTCTCATTTAGAAAAGACCTGTAGTGATCATGCTCCTCTTCTCCTCTCAATTCAGTCTTCCTTTAATGCTTGTCCTAAACCTTTCAAGTTTCAAAAAATGTGGTTTTCTTATCCTTATTTCTTTGAAATTGTTTATAATAATTGTCCTACTTCCAATCAAGCCTCCCCTATGATAAACTTCTCCCTTAAATTGAAATTTCTCAAAGAAGGTTTGAAGAATTATAACAAAAATACTTTCAAAAACATTTTCCAAAATGTTATTAATCTAGAGGATGATGTTCTTAAGTTGGAATATGAGTTTGAGAGGGACCCATCTTCAACAAATAGAATGGATTTGCAGATGACCAAATCAAAGCTTGATAAAGCTTTAGATATTAAAGAAATATATTGGAAACATAAGTCCAATATTAAATGGTAAAGGAGGGTAATAAAAACACACAAAAAATTCATTCAGCTGTGAAGGCCAAGGTTGCAAGGATTGTTATCACCAAGATTAAAGATAAGGATGGCATCAATAAAACTTCTAAAGAGGACTTAGAGAAGATCTTTGTTGATCACTTCATGGTGATGTAATTCAGGTGATCCCTAATTTGGTTTCTCAGGACATGAATAATATTCTAAGTAAAGTTCCAGATGAGAAGGAAATTTTTAATGCTGTAACTAGGTTGAATGAAGAGAGTTGTCCTAGTCCTGATGGTTTTGGAGGTTGCTTTTATGTGAAATGTTGGGATATCATTAAAAAACATCTATGTGATGCTATTCAATCCTTTTTTCTGTGGGCCCAAATTCCTAAATGTTGGACTAGCATTTCTATTGTTTTGATCCCTAAAGTTTCTAACCGAACTCTTTGTTCTCATTTCAGGACAATTAGCCTAAGTAATTTCAATGTCAATATTATTTCAAAGGTGTTAAATGATAGGCTTGCTGAATTTCTTCAATATCTGACTTCTCCTACTCAGAGTGGTTTCATTAGAGGGGGGAGAATTCAAGATAATATTCTTCTTGATCATGAGATGGCTTGTATGCTAAATAAGAAGTGTTATGGTTCAATTGTCCTTATAATTGGATAGGACTCAATCTTATGACAGGGTGGATTGGTTGTTCCTTATCAAAGTGCTAAGGAGATTTGGTTTTTGTGAAAGCTTTATTGATCTTATTTGGAGAATCATTTCTTCAAATTAGTTCTCAATAATTATTAATGGTAGTTCTGCTGGATTCTTTTTTCTCAAAAAGTATTGAAGCAAGGAGATCCAATCTCTCCTTCTCTTTTTGTCCTTATGGCTGAAGCATTGATAAGAGGAATTCAAAGCTTGATTGAGTCTAACAAAGCTCTTCCTTACTCTCACCCCCCCCCCCAATAGTCCCCTTATTTCTAACCTTTATTTTGCAGATGATACTCTCATATTTATTAATGGAGGTAAAAGAAACCTTAATGCTCTGATGCAGTTCTTAGTTTCCTACAAGAAAGCTTTTGGTCAGCTGATTAATAGGAGTAAAATATCATTTTCAATTAATCCTAAAGCCTCTATTTTAAAAAGATCTTTAATTACCCCATGCTTAGGCCTGCTATTCAAGTCCCTTCCTATAAAAAACTTGGGATATCCTATATATAAAGGTAGACGAGGAATTAAAGACTTTGAAGATTTGATAGCCTATATTAGATCCAAGTTGAAGGGGTGGAAGATTAACTTTCTGTTAGCAGCAGGTAGATTGACCGTTATTAAGCATGTTCTCTCATCATTTCCCATTTTCACTCTAGCTTACTTAAATCCTCTCAAAGCTATCCTTCTAAGGATCAATAAGATTTTTAGTAGATTCTTTTGGGGTTCTAGTGAGCCATCATTGGGTTAACCGGTATGACATCTGTAGACCTTCTAATGAGGGAGGTCTTGGTGTTCAAAATATGGAATCTATCAATGAAGCTTTTGGATTGAAGATTGCTTGGAGGTATTTTAATTTAACATGTATTTGGGTTGCCTTTATGAGAAAAAAATATAAATCCTTATCAAGAATAAATGGATCAATGGTTTTTAAAAGGATTAAGCTTACTGAAAACCTTATTTAAGAAAATTCTATATCCATTCATAATGAGCTCATTTGGAAGACTACTAGCTTTGGGAAATTTTCTTTAAAATCTGCATTTCAGATCTGCTCTCCTCCTAATCTTAAAAGCTTTATAGCTACTAATATTTGGTATGCTGAGGTCCCTCCTAAAATTTCTTTATTCTCATGGACGCTGCTTAATAATTCTCTCCCCTTGGATTCTAATATTAAAGACATCAAGATACCTATTGTATCTAGATGACAGTCCTGTCAGGTACAAGAAAAAAATGCCAATCATCTCTTTTAGCAAGGTCCTATTGACTCTCAAGTTTGGAAGAATTTCTCAACTATGTTTGATGTCAGAAATTCTACATATTATGTTTCTTCCATTCTCATGTCTTGGTGGATGGCAGTAGCTCTGAAAGACTACTTGAAATTATTCCTTAAAATTATCCCAATGACTGTCTTGTGGGAGATATGGAAAGCTAGGTGCAAGTCTTATTTTGAAGGAGTTACTATGCAAGCTCAAAGTATAATAAAAAGTGTTGTACCTGTGGTTTCTTAGCAACCTTCTTTTCTCAAGTTCGAAAGTCATATTGTAAAAAATCATCAGGATCTCATACAGTACTTCCACATTAAGGTGAACCCAAAGCATCCCTCTTTTCTTATCACTATATGGTTACCCCCTCCCAGATTTGATGTGAAGCTTAATGTTGATGGATCAAGTAAGGTCAATCAGGATAAAGTGGTATTGTAATTATTTTTAGAGGCCATAATGGAGAATTGATTCAAGCCCGTCAAGTATATATTGGCATAACTACAAGTTTAGAAGCAGAATTGACATCTATTCTTCAAGGAATCAAAGCTTGTAGAGGAATTGAGTTCAATAATATTATTATTGAAACTGATTCTTTATCTTCTCTGAATATGATTCAAGATAGATGGAAGGTTCCTTGGTACTTAAAAGGAATTGTTAATGAGATTAGAGGGTTGATTTCCTCTCAAAATATTCTCATTCGTCATTCATGGAGACAAAGCAACATGTTACTGATGGTTTAGTTAATTTAGCTTCTTCTTCTTCAAAAAATACTTTATCTTATAAAAAATTCAATGGGATGCCAAGGATGATAAGGGGCATGATGAATCTAAATAGATGGGGTATGCCAAATGTAAGAATTTTTTAATTTTCTTAAATATGCGCCTACTTGTAAGGCCACTATGGATAGGTTATCTCTCCAATTATTATTAATAAATTAGGGCATTATGCCTTATTCCTAAAAAAATTATATGTAGTGGTTTAAATAACCATATATTTATGTGGCATAAGTTTTATCGATGATTAAACAATAGAGTTTAATCTTACTTAAGAATAAACAAATGAATTGTGCATAAAGGTAAAACATTCACACAACATGAAGATTTTTATGAGGATTCCTAGAGCTAAAACGATAACTTGCACTATAGAGGTAAATATTTACACGAAGGGAAAGACGACTTAGAACAATGATTAAATAGTAAAATCAAACACGTAACTTTCACAATGTTCTTCTTCCACCTTGTAATGTCAAGAGTTAGTAAGGATCATATATGATTACCCACGACATAAGAATAAATCAATCCCGGTCTATATTGATTTTTCCAAGTTGATAAAATATCCAACCTTGCACTATAGAGGTAAAGATTTACATGAAAGGAAAGACATTTTAAAATCTTGACTAACTTATGAAATCAAACACATAACTTCTAGAATGTTCTTCTTCCACCTTGTAATATCAAGAGTTAGTATGGATCTTATTTAATGACCCACGACACAAGAATAAATCAATCTCGATTTATATTTATTTTTCCAAGTTGATAAAATCTCTAACCTTTTCTTATTTAAAAATGAAGAGTTTTTTCTAAAACCTTCAAACTCAAATAGAAATAAGCTAAAGAAACAAATAGAAATCTTCGGTTTAAAAAGTATTTAAAAAATATCAAAAAATTTAAAATACAAACACTACACCAAATCTGGCGAATTGTCATGGTCATTGACCTTGACAAGTTTAACTTGTCAAGGTTAATGACCGTGATAATTCATGGAGTGACAACTTTTTTTGTCACGGACTTGTCACGGTCATTGACCGTGACAAGTTCATTAGAATTATCACAGTCATGTCACGGTCCTTGGCCTTGACAAGTTTGTCACGTTTAAGGACCATGATAAGCCCGTGACAATGGTTAAAAAATTATCACGTTCATTGACCGCGGAAAGTCCGCGAAAAGTTTCTTTTGTCACGAACTTGTCACAGTCAATGACCATGACAATTCTGGGCAGAATTGAAAAAAAATTTGATTGGCAGTTTAACCACTGCCACTGCCCAGCAGCATATTTGTACCTGTTATAGCAACGTTGTACCTGTTCAAGCATCATATATCCAAATAAAATAGAGATAATGCAAATATACATTCAAAATAGAGACAATATGCATCACGATATAATGAAAATATAATTCAAATGTACCAACTTAAAAACAATTCAATTCAAATAATGTCACTACATATCTTGGGTAAGGTTAACTCTGAGGAGGTGAGTAGGCCACACAATATACGAATTGACACACCTACTAATATACATTGTGCTGCATTGTTCGCACAACCACAATGGGGAGTTCTCCTTCACGGGTATCACATGCGTGACGAGCACCTTGGACTCGATGTCTTGAAGCTCACGTCCATGAACTAGTGCACCCTGGACAATATTCGGGTCCCTCAACCCCCGCCCTATCCGTTGGACATCAAATATTTCCAGTGTAAACACGCTTGTCCAACCAAGTGTCGACATCGGTCAGTCGAAGGGAGCTAAATAGGGAAGTGGATCATCAAAGTCCACACGTGTCGGCGATGAAGCAGCGAGGTCCACATCCTCATCATCCTGCACCGCCTCGTCCGCCACCTTCTCCTTCTCCTTCCCTTTTCCCTTACGATTTCCTCCCAACGAACGCTTCATGAATGAGAACATATCTTGGACCATCGCCTCCAAATGGGACAGCTTCGCATCATGCGAGTCCACCGTTCGAGCCAACCCGGTGTCGCTCATCTCCAATTCGATTATCCTAGATTTGGCCACCCGCGAGCTCACCCCCTTGTCCTCCCCTTGTGATCAGCGCCAAGCACTTGGCTGAGTGCATCAGTGGACAAAAATGCGTTGTCGACATCAGACTGCGAATCATGCACTTCCTAAGCTTTGCTTGAAACAACAAAAAACACATGATTAGTAAATTAAGTAAATTAAAAAATTATAACATAATTAATAAAAAGTAAACTGTCGGATTACTTACAATCGTGGCCGCGACGCTCAGGGACACCTCCTTATCCTTCCCCTTCTTCGTCTGAAGAGCCACATAAGTATTGAGCCTATGTGGCCTACCCCCAGGGCCACTCCCTATCCCCTAAAATAAAATAAAGTAAAATTAGTATTAGCCCCGCAAAGTAAAATAATGCAGAATAATATATTTCTGTAGTTATAGAAAAATTAAATCTTACCATCATCCTATGCTCCACCTCGGCGTAAGACGTCCGGCCGGAGTAGTGCACGTTCGTCATTTTTGCCCGATTTTCCCTCCCCGATTGGCGAGATGCCAATTGTCAACTTTTGCCATTGTGCCAATGAGATCGGCTCCTTCGGCGGGACGAATTCACGCGTTCGGATAATGGACTCTCGTGTCTTCCCAAAGTATAGGGTCCGCATATTTTTCTTCCACGTCTTTTGTTTCTCCCTCAACTGCTCCAAGACGAAATCGCATAGCGTTGGATTCAGGCTGAATTGTTCCAGTCCAACAAATACAACGTTAGTTGCGAATAAATATAAATTGAAATATAAAATGAAATTGAAATCAAAATCAAAATCGAAATTGAAATTGCAATATTCATATAAATATAAATATAAATATAAATATAAATATAAACATAAATATAAATACATTACATGTAGTGCCACCCAAACATCTAACTTGAGCTCATATGGCACCTCCTTCCAACTAATATACCTCGGGCAGATGATCGTCTTTACCAGCTCGAGGGATCTCGCTAATAGCCCCGACTAGTTCTCGATGGCCATCCCCAATTTACCATATTTGGGGAGCCTATGGGCCGAGGAGCCCTCGCCGCCTCTGCTACCACCGAGCCCAGACGACATCATCATAACCAACATCATCATCCTCATCTTAATACCTGAAGGAGACATTTGCTGTAAAAAATGTTATTAGTACAAATCAAAATGAATTAGAAGAAGACATGCAAATATGTACAATTACTACAAATATGAATTGTGACTGTTAAACATACCCACCCCCACCCCTACTGCCCACACACATGCACACTACACAAGAGTGAAAATAATAAAGTGCAAATCAATTAAAAGCATTAAAAATGGATTTTTCGGTACAAATTGGAATATTTATTACAAATTGAAAAATTATTTAAAATTCGGGTTATCGTAAAAAATGGATTAATATACGATGGAGCAGCCAAGTCATCCACACTACTATTTAGACGCTTTGGCGCATGTTGGACAGTTGACCACGGCTCGTTGTTGATATACTCCGGGTAAAATACTTGGTTAACCTTTTGAAATGCACAAACAAATGGCTCATCGCTCACGTGGTCATTCCTCTTCAACTTGGACAAGTCAACCATGATCAAATTGGTGACAGGATCAACTTTACAAGCATTTTTATCCTCAACTCTTACCCAGTCACAGTAAAATACAACCTCTTTGAAGCTTATATAATCCAATTCAAATATATTTCGGATTACACCATAGTAGGTCATTTTAGCTTCAACGAGATTTTTATCTTTTGCGCTCGCTCGAAAGAAAGTACGAGCCTTGTATGAAATGCCCGAGTTCTGTACATTTGTACTTTTCTCGTACACTTTAGCATCGAAAACGTAGTCGTTCAATCGATACTTTTTGTACTCTTGTGCCACGAACAAGGGTCCAGTGGCTAGACGAGCAAGCCTTGATGTCGCATCACCCGTCTTTAAGAACTGAGAATATAGATAAATTAATTATATTAGTTGTAAAATTTGAGTGTAATGTAACGTTATATAACGGTCATTTTTATTATAATTACCTCTTGTGTCAACCACAGCCTAAATTCGTTGTTTGATTGTACCATTGTTTTGCGTCTTTTATTGTTCTCACAGGCTTCATATTTTCTGCATATTACAAAATTAATTATGTATAAAATAATCTAAAATAATGTTAAATATTATAATAATCGAAACTTACTTTTTCCATTCTTCGACATCTTCACGTGTGTCAAATAGATAACGAGCTACTTGTTCATGTTGCAAACTCGTTAATTTCACTCGTTTTCCCATCACATGACCACCATCATCGATGAACTCCTCAGTTTCATCAACGCTGGTCGAGTCAGGCATATATTCCCGAGTATATATTAATGACTACACGGTGATTTATTCCTCTATAATTGATCCTGCAATGTATCGCGTATTCTTGACGTAATCTTTAAAAACTTTCATCAATCTTTCAAACGGATACATCCACCGATATCTAACTGGACCACAAAGAAGTGCCTCATCGCATAGGTGTACCAACAAGTGAACACTTATGTCAAAGAATGCTGGGGAAAAGTACTTCTCCAACACACAAATCGCTTCGATCACCGCCAATTTTGCGGCCACTATGTGTTTTCGATTGACTACCTTCTCACACAAGAGTGAGAAGGTAATACTAATTTTCATAGTAGCCCTCCGCAAATCCTTGTGCTTGGAGAAATAGTGCTTAAACTATAGAGGAACCAATTGCATGATCACATGCCAATCGTGGGACTTACACTCATGTAAACCATGAGTAGAATAATTCACAATCCTTTGCAAGTTGGATGAAAAATTAGATGGGGCCTTCAAATTATATAGTGTGTCTAAAAGCACCTTCCTTTCCCCACTCGTCAAAGTAAACTCACCAAGGGGAATTATTATCCCTCCTCAACTATCTTCTTTCAACCATAGTTGTGGCTTAAGTTTCAACGATTTAAGGCCTTTTCATGCATTTTCTCCATCCTTCGAATGACTTCCCCCAAGGCAAGTGCCCACAATATGTTCAGCGAAGTTCTTCTCTACATGCATCACATCCAATATATGACGCACCGGGTTATTCTTCCAATAAGGCAAGTAAAATAAATTTGACCTCCTAGACCATGCCTTTCTTGTCTCAGCTTCGTTACCAGTTGGGGTCTTCTTATTCTCGACATTCTTGAATTTGGGATTCTTACCTGGCATATTAGGGCCACATTCAGAAGAGTTACTTTCAATTTCTGAACCTGAAAGTTGTCTCAGCGGTAGCCTATGTTCAACCCTGCCCAATAAAAAATTAAAACCTTTCTCAAATCTGAAACTATGAGTCGGGGGTAAAAACCTCCTATGGCAATGATATATATTTTTTGAGCTAAAGGATAGACGAAGAGATTAAGTCTCCTCTCCATAAATAGGACACCCCAAATAACCATGTACTACATAACCGAATAATGTCCCATAAGCTGGAAAATCATGAATTTCCCACATCAACATAGCTTTCAGCGTAAAATCTTCTTTTTTAAAAGAGTCAAATGATTGCACACCCTTTTCCCACAACTCATTTAATTCTTCCACTAAAGGAGCCAGGTAGACGTCGATGTCATCACTTGGTGCCTTTGGCCCAGGTATCAACAAAGCCATCATCAAAAATTCAGGTCTCATACACTGTGAAGGAGGGAGGTTGAGTGGGGCTAGGATCACTGGCCATACACTCTGATTGGTGCTTAGATTTCCAAATGGATTGAAACCATCTGTTGATATAGCCAAACGAATGTTGCGCTGTTTTTGAGTAAAATTGGGATACTCATAATTCATCCTCCTCCAGGATGTAGAATCAAAGAATGACGCATGATATTACCCCCTACTTTTGCCCTAGCATGCCAAGTCATTGCCTCCGCTATCCATGGTACTGTGAAAAATTGCTTTAATCTAGGCCCAACGGGAAAATATTTCAACACTTTTTGAGGCACTTTTGAGCTTGTGCCTTCTTTACTAGTAGATTGGACATATCTACGTTCATCGCATATCGGACAATGATTGAGATTTTTATACTCCTTTCGGTATAGTATGTAGTCATACACACAAGCATGAATCGATTTATACTTCATTCTCAAACCTTTTAAACTGTTCTTCATAACAGGATAGCAATTTGGAAGCATATTCTCCTTGGGTAGTAAGCCCTTCACCTATTTCCGAATTCCTGTCTCACTATTGCCAGACAAACCGTACTGTGTCTTCAAACTATGCAAACCAACCATGGCATGTAAAGTTGTTTGATCTTTCTCATAGCTAGAGTATAACGGTTGGGTCGCCTTAAATTTTAAACTTTGGTAGTCATCGTCAAGGTTTATCGTGATATCTTCACGAGAACTTGAACCTTGTACATCATCAGTAACCTCATTCTCCTCTTCTTCATAAACTCCGTACACATCATCAACTAAATCCTCTAACATATTATGATCTACGTCGTCCCCTTCTACATCTATCATACTTGTTGAAGGTTGTTGTGAAGGTTGGTCGGGGACAAAAGCGACTTTCAATTCACCGTGAAAACTCTAAAATCGATAACTATCTTGTGTACCGGATCTTAACAAATGTGGTTCAACTGTTTTCCAATCAAACACCTTACCATTCTTACACCCAGCACATGGACACGGAAACTCTTCATCATTATGACATCTCTTTGCGTATTTCACAAATTCATTAGCACCTCTGCGAAACACATCCCCCATTCTATTTGTCTCACCCAACCACTCTTTGTATTTCGGATATTCCATCACAGCTACCACAACGAATCATCTATTAAAGGTAAGAAGCGTATATTCACGGATTAGTATAAACAAAACTTAGATTTATAGTATGTTTCATTTAATTATGTCTTATTTATATTCTATTTTTAAATTTCAAATTCAAATTCAATTTATAATAGAAATTTCTATTTCCTCCATCTCCTCTAAAGGGTGAGTGGTCCTATCCCATTCAAGACCGCATTTTTCTGTAATATACTTAACAACTCATGCACATTGTTACGATTTGAGAAAAATTCGGCAGCATATCCCCGTAGTTCTCCAAGTACACGACGTAGATTGGAAAGTATGAGTGTTAAATCAATTGATCAATTGAAATAATAGCCACACTTGTCAATCTAGTATGTACCCAGAGAACATTAGGATACGACTGCAGAACTTCCTCCAAAAGTTACAACTTTAAGCCACTAAGAATATTATTATACAGAAATTATGCAGTCCCAAACTGTCCAAACGGGACAATTCGAGAGATCTCATTACAGGGGTAATGACTCTTGAATGGGTCTAAGGGTTATTGAATGCGTACGCATAAGAACTAGAAGGCTAGTATCTATGCGCACTATATGTAATTTCAAGTATGTTTCATTTATTTATCATACTATATATATATTGTTCGTTATACAAAGTAATTTTCAAAAAAAGTTAAAAAATCCCACCCCCATATGGACAATAGTCCAGTGGTCATGCCACTTTTAAAATTAACCAACCCAACATCGATCCACTATAATCCAACCGCAATGTCAACAACAGATGTGTATCCCGTACTCCTTCTAATTCATCTACTCAATTAATTATTTTCATTAATTAAACTAACAATTAAAGTATACAATTATTAATTTACTAATTTACAATGAGGGGCAATCCTACTTTCATATATGAATTTACTAAAAAAATTAATAATCAATCAATTCGTTTACAAGGGACACTACTTGCATATGAGGGAAAATATCTAATAAACCAATCAAAATTTAATAAAAAAATTAACAAGCCCCACCGCCGCCCCATTTCCCCTTGCCCCACCCCCACCCCCATCCCCCATTCCCACACACATGCACACACACACACAAGCACCCAGCCCCACCCCCCGTCACACCCCCCGCATCATTTCCCTCTCTTATAGATACGCACAAACACGCACACTACACACACATATGCACACACGCGCACACACACACACACACACGCAGCCCCTACCCCACCCCCATCCCTGCCCCACTCCCTTCCCCCACCACACACACACACACACAAACAACCCCACCCCCTCCCCACCACCATCACACACACCCTGCCACACCCCCTTCCCCCACCACACACACACACACACACAGCCCCACCCCCCTCCCCACCACACACACACACACACAACCCCACCCCCACCCCTTTTCCCCACCACACACGCGCACATATATATACACACACACATATATATATATATAAATGGAAGAGAGAGAGAGAGAGAGAGAGATAGAGAGAGAGAAACCAACCTGAAAGTAGAGAGAGAGAGTGTGAGAGCAGTGCACAGAGAGAGAGAGAGAAATTGGAGGGAAATAATGCGGTGAGGAAAAAAGGAGGGGAAAGAGTTTTTTGCTGATAGAATTGTCACGGGCATGTCACGGGCATTGATCGTGACAATTTTATAGAATTGTCACGGTCAATGATCATGACAAGACTTTGTCACGGACTTGTCACGGTCAATGACCGTGACAAGGCTAGCCGCTGAAAGGGTGCCAATTTTCCCATTTTTGTGTAGTGAAAACAAACTTATTGGAATGAAAATTGACACCTTAAAGTTTATAATTATTTTTGGAAATAGCATGCAAATAATAACACACATATATACATTGTTCGGTGTAGCTTTAACCTACTTTTACGAGACAAAGGAGTGGAAGAGTCTGTATATTATCTACAGAAGGTTACAATGATTGCGTGTCCATTGGATTATGTTCAACCATACGAATTATAATGTTGTTGGCGGAGGAAGTGGTCATCTATATCGCGGGCACATAGGCTAGATCGACATCCCCCATCACCTTGGTGAGTGGAGGAAACAAGGTCGTCATTCGGGCATGTGTTTGCTATGTGCTTAGTGTGTTTTATAAAGCCTTATAAATTATAAGCCATGTGATAGATTATGTCAAAGTAAACGATGGATTTCCTTATCCATCCGTCCAACCATAGAGGACTAAGTCAATCGATACCTTAACGAACGTATTTCACTCGATATGTCCTCATGAATGTATCTATTTGGTTAAAATCTTTGGTGGTCTACTTATTCAGTGCTATCACATAAAATTTAGAACTATATTAGAAGTCAAACAATAATATCGATCCACTATGTGGATGAACGAATGTCCTCTATTGATGTGCATTGTAGTTGGCCCATTAGGTGTTAGAAATTCCCTTAATCAAGACTTTGTTTCACAATATTCTAAACATATAAAATTTTAATAAATATTATGATGAAAAGAGATGAATTAAAAGAATATCAATAATGTTTTTTTTAATCTCTAAAACTTTGTATCTCTATTTATTTCTTTTTATTTAATGAGATGATCTTCATTACTTGTATAACATACCAAATCATCCAAAATGGATCATACGTGTACAATGCCGAAATTGAACTTTTCAGATCCATAGGCAAAAGAGACATCCACTTAATTTTTGAGTGGTCTTACGACACAATAAAAGGCTTTGAAGTGACTAGAAATGTATTATTGTTGGTAGAACATATCTGTGGATAAATGGAAAAATATCAACGAATGTGGAGATGGAAAATGCAATGAAACACCTACTCGCTAGTAATTTGCATGTCGTATTTGAAGGTGTTCAATGTCAACATGGGTTAGAAGGTACCAATACAAAGTTTTCATGTAAAAACTAAGTTTGTGAGGTGATAACATAAAGTTAAAATCTAGCAAACAACTTGCAAAAGGCTACTTGTATAAGGGTGTCTACCTATAAAAAAAGTAAATAAAATAAAAAAAAAATACTTTTTTATTAATGACATTCGAAAGGTGCCCCGCGAGGGTCACTGCAGAAGTCCAAGATTGAGAAGTACCACTGTAAGGGTCACTGCCACTGCAAGGGTCACTGCAGCAATGACATTCGAGAGGTGCCCCACCCGCAGAAGTTCAAGATTGAGAAGTGTCACTGCAAGGGTCACTGCAGCAATGACATTCGAGAGGTGCCTCACAAGGGCCACCGCAGAAGTCCAAGATTGAGAAGTGCCACTGCAAGGGCCACTACAGCAATGACATTCAAGGGGTGCACCGCAGAAGTTCAAGATTGAGAAGTGTCACTGCAAGGGTCACCGCCACTGCAAGGGTCACTGCCACTGCAAGGGTCACTGCAGCAATGACATTCGAGAGGTGCCCGCAAGGGCCACCGCAGAAGTCCAAGATTGAGAAGTGCCACTGCAAGGGTCACTGCCACTGCCAAGGTCACTGCAGCAATGACATTCGAGAGGTGCCCCGCAAGGGCCTCCGTATAAGTTCAAGATTGAGAATTGCCACCGCAAGGGTCACTGTCGTTACCAGGGTCACTGTAGCAATGACATTCGAGAGGTGCCCCGCAAGGGCCTCCGCAGAAGTTCAAGATTGAGAAGTGCCACCACAAGGGTCACTGCAACAATGACATTCGAGAGGTGCCCCGCAAGGGCCTCCGTGGAAGTAAGATTGAGAAATGCCACTGCGAGGGTCACTGCCGCTGCGAAGGTCACTGCAGCAATGACATTCGAGAGGTGCCCCGCAAGGGCCTCCGTAGAAGTTCAAGATTGAGAAGGGCCACCGCAAAGGTTCCGGCAGAAACTCATATTGAGAAGGAACCACGAGTAACTCCTCATCATGAAACGTCATTCTTTAAAAGAACAACGATATTAACACTTTGCTTTCTTGTACAGTTTGCCTAGTTGCTCAAGGAGGCTAGTTGGGACCTCTTGGTAGTTTTGGCTTGGCGGCTGAGGGACAAGGTATGTTGAACAAGCTCAACCACTTAGCACTATAGGATTGAGAGAATACTAGTAGGAAGACCCAGAAGTCACTCAAGACTACACACACATCACAGTTGGCCACAAGTGATGTGAGCAGCCAAAGAGCTGGCTACTCACAAGAAATAAACTCTTTATAAAAAATTATTTTTCAGAAGAGGGGGTCCTCGAGGACCCTCTCAAGAAAAACAACAATTTTAGAAGAAATGGGCCCTTAAGGTCTCCTCTCTCAAGATTTGCAAAATTGCACCAATATTTGAATAAATAATTTAATTTCCATTTTAATAAAATAAAAATTAGGTGATTTTAGTTTTAATTTAAATTGGAAATTGAGTCTTAATTTAATAAATCAATGAGAACCAGTTTAGTATTGAACTTTAAATTTCATTAACTATATTGGTCTTTAATTTAGAAATTAGGCTTGGTTTAAATGAAATAGGGTTTAGGATGAAACCTAGTGTGCATCTGACCTTTGGATGAGGCTTGTGAAACATGTCTTGAGTATTTGGAAGGTTAAAAACATAGGGGAATGGTTGGGGGATTGATTTGGAATACGTTGGCGGCATTAAGGGTCTAAAATAGGCAATTAAAGGAAAAAAATTTATGCTCGAGGCTACCATAGTAGGAAAATTAACCTCTAAAGAGGACCTACAGGTCAAGGATGACGCCATAGTGGGTCCAAATTATCGATGTGTTAACCCAATCCACTATAGCAAACTATTATGCCTTCAAATCGAGGATCACCTCCTCCTCAAACTAACTCACACTTTATAACCATTTTTAGATAATTAAATCACAAAAAATCCTAATTCTATTGAAACCAATTTTTAATTTTATCGAATAAAATTAATTAAGACCAATTTTCACATGGTTGATGAAAGTAAAGTAGTTTATAAATCAAAACATTTCATACACACAAATTAATATTAGATTTAGAGTGAAAACCCTCGCGGGAAAAACTACTATTGCATCCTAGACCAACCAAGTGTTGCGGTTTTATTCTTAAAATTATATATATTATTTATTTTTCAATAAATGCGTGTTAAGTTATTTTGAAATGGAAATCATGTTTGTGAGAATTACTTATATTTTATTTTTAAATATATTGTATGCAATGTCAGTTGATTGGAATTAGTAGAATTTTTGGTGAGTTAGGTTCGGTTGATCACGAAAGATCGAAATTGCAGTTCTAGAACAATTAAACATTTCATAGCATAGATTGAGAGTTGGTATCATATTAGTAAAGCTACGAGTGCAATCCTGGTAGTCTATCTTAAACTACGGGAACATGTCTGATGGTTCAGGAACTTGTTTGATAGTATAAAAAGGATTTTGATTGTTACATGAGGAATGTATTAAACATGACCATACATGAGATCTAAGTCTATGCGCTAATAAGATTAGACTTGCACAATCTAAAAGGTTTGCAAAAGGTTCAAACTTTCGCAATCTAAAGGGTTATGTGGATTTAAATTTTTGTGTAATTGTTTCTTTGATTATTATGGGTACGATTCAATTTCATTAGATCTAATTCTCCGCAAGTTTGGCAATCATTGTGTAACTATGTCTGAGATCATAATTTAGAGAAATCCGCATCCAAGAAAGATCTTGAATTGTGATACCCCCTTGATAGTCTTACAAGTTTTGATTCTACCAGTAAACCTGATTAGTGGATTATTTTATAATCCGATAGAGTATCAAAAAAGTTAAGTCCGAGATCAATAAATAAATAAGAAGTTGGTTAAAATCGATTAGAGGTGAATTGATTTGACCAAGAGGGTATTGTGTACTTAACATGGGGAATAATATTATCTATGATAACAACTTTGCAAATGAGACCTCATCGGGGGATGTAATTTGATATTTTCTAGTACCTGTTTGAAAGGCAATTTAATGATTTAGTCTTAGATCCCTAATATAGTTCATTTACCCAAGTAGCGGGCCCAGACTCTCTGAAAACATTTTAGCCTAAGTCCCACTACATATACCTATATATATATATTGGTGGAAGGTAGGGTTTTAAGCTATATAATCATTATTGAGGTTTATAGAGAGAGAAAATTACTATTCATATTTTTTATGAAGGGGTATGGAGATGGAAGGTCATATCTCTCTTAAAACATCAAGTATTCATCTCCAACAGGGTCCAAACAAATAGTCTGTTGTGGGAGGATCATAGTAGAGGATCTGATGCTTTCGGTGGATTCTAGCAAGGTTTTTAGAGACATTGGAAGGTAATATAAGAACACACTATACGGTTGACTTTCTTCAGTCTGTTCCATATAGGAGTTCCAATTAGTTAAAATGTGTTGAAATTTTTTTATTAAATTTTGAGCTCTTCTCCAAGGTACATTAAAGGCAAAAATTTGTATCGGGCTTCATCAAGAATCAACCAATCAGGGTAAAAAGGGAAGTTAAAATAACACACTTAAGACACAAATTCATGCACTGCGTTGTGTGTGTGTGTGTGTGTGTGTGTGTGTATGTTAAAATATTTTTAAATATTTTTGGGGAATTTTAAAACATTTTAAATGATTTTATTTTAAATGCGTTAAAATATTTTTTTTATTTTTTGGGGAATTTTTATAACATTTAAATGATTTTTAAACATTTATAATATAGGTTTTAAAATATTTTGGGGTTAAAACTTGAAATAGATAATTCCCTGAGTAGAAAATAAAACTGACAGACACATTTGTGGCAACAAATGGGATTTTTAAAAGTTTTAAAACACGCATTTTATAACCGGTATTAGCTATACATGTATTTGCTTTTTTGTAGATGGATTTGTGTTTCTTCGTCATCACATACTTGAGATTGGTTTCCAACCATTAAATCATTCCTTATCAACGCTATGCACCCGTCCTGAGTAAATCCCAATGCAACATGTGAGGACCAATCAGAGTGAGCGGTTGTGCGGTGCATTGTTGACCATTAGATTTGAATTCCAACTGTTGTTTTAATCTCAACCATTGATTTTCTTTGATTGTCCAAAACCTTCCTCTCTTAGTATAAATAGGACCCTTATGTGATACATTTGAGAAGTTTGGGCATTCATCCAACTGAGAGAAAAAAATAGAGAAGATAGAGTAGAAAGAGAAAGTAGAGAAAGAGAGAGAACTAGAGAGAAAAGAGAAAGAAATTGAGTATTTCTCAAACCAAACCACTCCATACTAATCGTGTCAATACTTCTAAAAACCATATTTGTGAGAGTTAGATTCTTAGGTTTTTTGGGAGTATTTTCGAGTTTGGCTCAAAGAAGAAACCCTCTTCAAACGTTATCTCTTTTAGAAACAGTCTATCTAGGTTTTTGCTCAGATTTCTCCACTAAGATACATATTCACGTCGATCTTAGATGTTTCTGTATAATTCTATTACATAAATACATTCTCTTATTGGATCTTGTGTTTTTACTAGATATTTTTATAAATTCAACCTCTATGTTTTCAAGATCTAGAAAAAGAGACTTCAAAAATCATTTATGTTTTTAGATCTGAAAATTTCTTTTAAAATAAAGTTTTACAATTTGTAAAATTTGTTTTGTACATAAATAATTTTGAGTTTATATCCCTTTTTGTTAATATCTAACTTCAGATCTGAAAATATTTTTTGGTTAGAAGTCTGATTTTCTTGAAACTGAAACTCTGCATCTCATATAGAAGTTTTGTAATCCATAGGAATGGTTGTATAATTTGAAGAGTGACGTGAGTATCATTCTGCATACTTAGGCCCTTCACATTCACCATCACTCTCAGACGAATACATAAAAGTGTGTTGTTTATTTGAGAGATTGTATTTGACTGAGTCACTAGAACGAGGACAAGTAATTAAAGTAAGGAATGACCAGGAGGATCATAAGCATCATAATCAGATACCGTTGAGGAGTTTTACTCAGTAGGTATATTCTGTCTTTTATCTTTAGGATCTTATGTGTTTTTGTTCACGTGCTTATAATTCTTGTAAATTATTTCTAGTGGATTTTTTGTTGTAGCGTAGAGGTCACCGTGGATGTTTCCTCAGATTTGAGGGTTTACCATGTTAAAAATAACTGTGTCAAAATTTACTGCTTTCTATTCTTAATGCTTGCATGGTTGGTTTCATAACAAAGAATTAGATTAGGTTTTTCATTTAAAACCTAGGTAATCAAGTGACCAGATCTTGAATCTTACTTAAATAACTTTTACACATCTTGTGTTCTGATTTCTGAAAGGAGTTTCCTAAACGAGTTTAATTCTGAGTTTACTTAATCTTTAACTTTGTGTTAAAAACTTAGTGAACGATCTTTAAGTGGTATTAGAGTGGGTTTGTTAAAATATTTTTGATCCTGAAACTCTAAAAACTACTTTTGAAATCTTTTTCTTAAAATAGATGAGAGATTTGAGAAGCTTGATTGAAACTAGCACTATAAGAATTAAGAAAGGTCTCAGTGAGTTTACCAAAGAAGAAAATAAATCTAACTTAGTAATAATTAGGGAAAGAACTACATCTTTATGTCTATAAATGAGCATGAATTCAACGTTTATCAATTTGCTCCACTTCCAAAGAAGCCTGGGACACCCTCGTCACTTCCCATGACGGTGATGAGCATGTTGAGGCTGGGAAGACTCAAATGTTAGTCTAGTAGTATAATAATCTTATTATGGATGAGAATGAGTCATTTGATGATTTCTATATTAAGTTAACTGATATTGTCACCAAATTGCATGCAAATGTTATAGCATATGATATAAAGGAAATAGTGCTTAAAATCTTGAGATCCTTGCCTGCTAAATTTAACAATAAACGCTACGCCATATAAGAGATGGATAATTCTAACTTGACTCCCGGATTACTGAGTAGTAAACTTAGAGCAGTAGAGAAGGAGTTCGAGTATAAAAAACAAAGGACCTCCAAGAACAAAAGATCCTCTAGATCTAAGGTGGTATTCTCATCGCAAGCGACTGTCCCTAAAATGAACCCAACTGACTTTAACCTAGACCTTAGTAAGGATTGTGATTTAGACAATTTAGATAACCAAATTTATCTTATGAGCAAACAATTTAAGAAAATCATAAAGTTTAGAAATTCTATTGCTTCCAAACACGGTAGACCTGGTTATCAAAATTTTCAAACTCACAGACCTCATGACATAAATGATGACAAATGTACCATTGATAACAATAAGGGTAAGACTGATAATCGCCACCTCAAATGTTAACGTTGTGGTAAAATGGAGCACATTGTTGCTAAGTGTAGAATCAATTGAATAATAATAATGTCAAGGCTAATATGTGCAAAACTTGGGATGACTCAAGTGATTCTGATGAAGATGAACCTGTGTCATCTAATGTTAATGAATCATGCACGTCCTTATATGCCAAGATGATATATTCTGATGACAATGCATGTTCACCTATTGATAATATTTTTTATGACTGTATTATACCTGTTGATGTTGATATTATTTCTGCTAGTAAAATTGATGTATCTACTACTATTTAAAATGATTTAGATAGTTCTAGTTTATGGGTGAGTCAAAGTGAAAACAATGTTGATGAATTAAATGTGTGTGTGAGTCACACTCCACGGAATGAAACTATAGGGGACACTGCACAAACCTCACTTAGTGAGTCCGATGATAACCTACCTGATTTTCAAGAATTATACACTAAGATTTTTAAAAAGAGTGCCAAACTGGATAAGATGGTTAATAAATTTACTGAACGTGTTGAACAACTTAGTAAAACTAGTATGAAGAATGCCAAAGACTGCAGTGCACAATGTATTGCATAGGAGACAGAGGCAAAAGAATTTTCTTTAAAACTAAATGACATCTTTGAGAAAAATGTTGTCTTAGAAAGAAAAATAAAAGGCTACTTTAATTGAATTGAAATAATCCAAACAAAAGGTTCAAATGTTTTTAAGAAATGTTTACATTTTGAAACACAAGATAAATCTTATAAATATATTGTTGTTGGTAGTAAAATGAATTATGAAGATAAAATTGGCCTGGGTTTTGAAGAAAAAGTCTAGTAAAATAAGATGACTATTTCTTTTGAAAATGTAATTTTTTGTAAAAGAAGGCCAGGCTTTGGAAAAACCTCATATGGGAATTTTTAATGTTAATGTCTTCAAAGCAACACAAAATGTGTGTAATCAAAATCCGAAACCTAATGGTAAATCTAAGTATGTCTTTCCGCCTGCAAGATACCTCATACAAAATACTAAGACTTGTGCAAATTGGACAAATGTGTCAAACCTGACCAAACCCATCTTTAAGGACTTAGGTGATCGAGTTAAGCCTACCTCGCATCAGTATTGTTCCTATTGTGATGACTATGAGCACGCCATTACTGAGTGTTTTCCAAAAAGGTTGTACACACCTACTTATCAAAACTTTAACTGTTCGAGAAAGAGTATGAATACATATGTTCTCCCAAAGCCTGCCATACAGAACTCTAATTATAGGAGGAAAAATAGGGGGACCTAAAACTAAGAAGATACCATTTAGAAAGACTCCTCAAACCTCTTATAAATCAAAGGCTATGAAAATTTTAAAACTAGGCCTATATAGGTTAGAAAAGATGACCTTTTACCCTAGCTCAACTGCAATGCGGTCATGACAGCTTTTAAGGCCCAACGCACCTCAACTTGTTGGTACTTGGATTCCAGGTATTTTAAACACATGACCAGTGATGAGACTAAATTAACAAATACGACACAATTCCTTGGACGTAGTGTTCTGTTTGGCAACGAAGTCTCATCCCAGGTCATTGGTAAAGGAACACTGTTTGAAGAGCGGTGCCCAACTCTAGATGATGTCTTACTAGTTAAAGGTCTTAAGTCTAACCTTCTATATATATCACAATTTATTGATTCCAATCACACAGTAACCTTCTCTAAAACCAATTGCAAAATTTTGAGTCAAGAGGGTAACTGTATTCTTTCAGGAAATAAAACTGCGGATAAGTGTTACACAGTGTTTCCCAAGAATGAATCCTATAAAATAGCCAGATTGGATGATTCTAAATTATGGCACATTAGATAGGGACACACAAATTTTGATAATATACATATACTGAGCTCCCAAGAAATAGTTAGAGGTTTTCCCAAAATCAAAAACATTTTTAACTCTATTTGTGGTCCCTGCCAAGTGGGGAAGATGAGTAAATCTTCTTATAAGAAGGTTAAAGATATTTTAACTTCGAAACCTCTTCAACTAATCCATATGGACCTTCTGAGTCCTTCTAAAACTGTGAGCATTTGTGGTAACAATTATATTCTTATTATGGTGGATGACTTTACATGATTTACTTGGGTCGCTTTTATGAAAAACAAAGCAAACACCTTCCGTGAGTTTTTAATTTTTTTTAAAAAAAATTGAAAATGAGAAGGATACCTAAGTATCTTACATAAGGAGTGACAGAGGTGGAGAGTTCAAAGACTCGATTGTTACAAAATATTATGTAGATAATGGATGTAAACACGAGTTTAGTGCACCTATGAAACCTCAAGAGAATGGCATTGTTAAATGTGAGAATATGACCATTCAAAAGATGGCTAGGGTTATGTTGCATGCAAAAAGGTTGCCAAAATAGTTTTAGGTTGAAGTAATCTAGACGACGGGTCACATTATCAACCGTGTATACCTCAGAAAAATAAATACCAAAGAGACATCCTATGAGCTATGGTATAATAAAAAACCTAACTTGAAGTACATTAGAACCTTCAGGAGTGTATGTTTTGTCTGCAAAGATAGAAAGAAACTTTCAAAATTCGATACCGGTGGTGATAAAGTGATTTTTCTGGGTTATTTCTCAATCAAGTAGGGCTTATTGTGTTTATAATCTGTGTACCAACGTCATTGTGGAGTTTATTAATGTAATTGTAAATGAAACTATCACAGAGAGTTGTGATAGTCAAACGGTGATCCTAGATGAGTCTGAAGCTGTTTTTACCCCCGACTCTCCTGAGATAGCTTATTCACTGCCACCTGATGTCCCTGTAGTACCAACCTGGGTTTTTAAAGACCAACCCCTTGAAAAGGTTGTTGGTAACCCGTCTGAGCCAGTGCGAACGAGATCCCAACTTCAAAAAGTGGCTAACTTTGCATATTTTGTTTCTCTAAAAAAACCAAAAAGTATAAACAATGTCCTCAGCGACTCATTTTAGATTAATGTTATGCAAGAAGAGCTTTTCCAGTTTCAGAGTCATGACGTTTGGTACCTTGTCCCACGACTTGAAGACAATAAGGTTATTGGCACCTGTTGGGTTTTAAAAAATAAAACTGATGACTTTAGGGTTGTAGTTAGAAACAAAGCTAGGTTAATAGCGCAAGGATATTCTTAGATAGAGGGAATAGATTCTTACGAGACTTTTTCTCCTATTACAAAACTCGAGTATGTTCGTCTCCTCTTAGCGATTTCGTGCCATTTCCAATTCAAACTTTTTCAAATGGATTCTAAGTCTGCATTTTTAAACGGTATTTTGTCAGAGGAACTATAAGTATAGAAAACTAAGGGCTTTGTACATCCCTTGCACCCTAACCATGTCTTTAGACTTAAGAAGGCTTTATATGTTTTAAAGAAAGCTCCTAGAGCCTGGTATGAGCGCCTCTCGACCTTTTTAGTCAATAAAGGGTTTGAGCATGGTGGCAATAACCAGACATTGTTTGTTAGGAAAATAAACACCATGTCTTAATTTCACAATTTTACTTAGATGATATCATATTTTGTTCCACATCCATTAGTTAAGTGAAGGACTTTCTAATATAATGCACGATGAATTTTAGATGTCCTTATTGGGGGAGTTGCAATACTTTTTAGGTTTACAAGTTAAACAGTTTGGTGATGAGTTATTCATAGCACAATCTAAATATTCTAGTGATCTTTCTTAAATGTTTGGTCTTAATAATCTCAAAACAGCACATACACCCATGACAACATCCACGAAAATATCTAAAGATGAACATAAGAAAAATATAGACCCTACCTTATATAGGAACATGATAGGGAGTTTATTATACCGCACTACATCTAGACCAGATATTTATTTTACTATATGTGTCTGTGCACGATATCAATGCGCACCTAAAGAATGCCATATGTTGTGTTTAAAATGGATAAAAAAATATGTTAAGGGCTCAAAAATTTTTGGGATTTAGTACATGAAAGACACTACTAGCTCTATAGTTGGCTACATATATGCTGACTGGATAGGATGCTCATACGATCGTAAAATCACATCTGGGACCTGTTACCATGTAGCAAATAATCTAGTAGGATGGAGTAGTAAAAAATAGAATTGTATATCCCTTTCAACTGCTAAATCTGAATATATAGTTGCGAGTAATTGTTGTGCTAAAATTTTATAGATAAAACAAATGCTTAGCGGTTATGTTATTATCGAAGATAAACTAACTATGTATTGTGATAACCAGAGTGCTATTAACATTTCTAAAAAATATGTACAACACTCATGAACTAAGCATATCAAGATTAAACATCACTTTATCCGTGAACTAGTTGAATATAAGGAACTTAATATTGAATATCTTAACACTGAAAAAAAATTGGTTGACCTATTCACTAAACCTTTGGACAATATTAGGTTTGAATCGCCTAGGAAATCCATAGGGATGATTGTGCTTACATAATATATTCTGCATATTTGTCATATCATCGGTAGTTTTCATGCTTATAACCGATTTATGAGGATTTAGGGTACGGTTGTTTATCAAATGACAAAAGATGCCTCCTTTATCTTGACAATGTAGGAAACCCTCGATATTACCCTTGCTTATGACAATATTTATGTAGAATACTTGATAGTATATCCGTGTTTATATTATTTACCCCGTTATCTATTTGAGAAAAATTGTGGGAGAAGAACTTGAGTAACGACTTTGAACATATCTTGTTATATCTTTATGTGATTCAACTAATATGCCATCAAGTGTTTTATTTCAGGCTTTCTGATTTATAGATCCATTGTACAACATTGCCCTATAATATTACCATATTAGGGTATTGGTCTTTAATTAGTTCAGTAATGTAATTTTTTATTTCTCTTATTTAGGGGTGGCAAATCGTGTTATTGGGTTGGGTTCAGGACCAACCCGACACGACACGAAATGATTTTTAGTGACACGAACACGACACGACCCGATGTCGTGTTATTTTCTGATAACCCGAATACGAACTGCTTATAACACGACACGACACGATTGACATGATTTAAAATTTTGATCTGATTAAAACCCGTTAACACGACACGATTGACACGACCCGTTTGACCCACCACGATACGACCCGTTTGGAATGATACAATTTGTAGCATATTTTTTCAATTAATGCTTAATTATATTACATATTAAATCAACAATTTGCAAAAATTCCATAATATATAAAATTTATATAGTGAGCATTCACAAGTAGGAATTACATCACAATAAACAGGCACAACTAAAACTTATGTAATCTCAACAACCAAAAGTTACAAAAAAATTCAGACATACTTAAAGTTGTTAATGAGATTACAATTCACAAAAAGTAGTTTTTAGCTAAGATGACAACTAATAAAGTCTTCAAAAGATCACTACTCTCCTCCTCAATGCTTGCATCATTATTTCTTCCATCATCATGCACAATATCATTCCTATAAAAAAAATATAAGCATTATTAGAATAAAACAAGTTAGTAATACAAGTGAACAAAATTAAATATTAAAAATTGCATGTATTAACCTTGATAGTATACGATGAATTGCTTTCCTTCTTATCAAATTCTATGATGTCTTCAGTGAGCTCAAGAAAATTAATCTCCAAATCACCTTTTTAGTACAAAAATCCAAAATGATTAAGTGAAAAACGTTTATTTAAAAAATTGAATTGTAAAGAAATATAAATTTACCTTTAATGCCAAAAAGCCAATCTCTAGTACAAATTAGTACCTCCACAGTTTCAGGCTAAAGTGAGATCCGATATTGATCGAGCACATGACCACCACTACTAAACGCCGATTCCGATGCAACTGTGGATACAGGGACACTTAAGACATCACGAGACATACACGCTAAATCACGGTATCGGTATTGATGAGCTCTCCAAAAACTTAAAACATCCAATTGTTCTGCTAAGTCACTCCTTGGTTAATCTAAATACATCTCAAGTTGTGTCTTTTGCATTGAAGAAAGTGCTCGACTCTCATAAGAAGTGAACTCCTAAAAACAACAAAAAAACAACAACATGTTTTTTCATTAAAAAACAACATATTTTTTCATAAAAAAACAGCAATGTTTTTTCATAAAAAAACAGCAACTTTTACATTTACTAAAAAAAAATAACTTTTGTAATAGAAAGACATCCGAACTTTGATTTTCTTCTCTTAAAGTGAACTCAACCATGGAAACGGAAGTAAAATATAAGTTTATCGTAGGGTATTTGTTTCCGAAGAAGATGCAAGTCACTTCATAGAAAACCTCCAAAAACTTAAAAAAAAATTCAATCTTTCCCCACTCCGTTTCAATTAGACAATGCAAAAAATTTGAGTCACTAAGTGATAAACGAACAACTGCACGACGATAAAATATAGAACTCTCTATCATTAGAAATGTTGCATTCCCCCTAGTAGGGACATCTTGACGTAATCCTCTCTTTACATCCAAATGAACAAATTTCACACATTCCATAAATTTTTCTTTTCTAACTTGTGACCATTTTACATACTTCAAACACTCCCGCACCTTTCCCACCCCTTCATCTATTGCCTTTAAACCATCTTGAACAATTAAATTCAAAACATGATCACAACATCGAATATGAAAATAATCACCCTTACTTAAAAGTGAGCCCTCATTATTTAACTGACTTTTTAGAAATTCAACAAATGTATCATTGCTTGATTCATTGTCCAACGTGATAATGAACAACTTTTTCTCAATGCTCCACTCAGACAAAAAATTGGATATTTTTTCGGTTAAGCAAATACCATTTTTTGGAGGTGGCATCACTTGAAAATTGAGAATCCTTTTTTGCAATTTCTAATCTTTATCAATAAAATGTGAAGTGACACAAACAAATCCATCCGTTTTAATTGAAGACCATAAATCGGATGTCAAAGAAACCCTACCGGGAGCTAACTCAAGCATTTTCTTTAATTTTTTCTTCTCCCTTTTATGCATTTTTAAGACATCGGCCTCTGCTGTATTTCTTGAGATAATGAAAAATATCCCTAATACCCTCATACTCTACAAACTGAAATGGTAAATTATGCATTACAATGGCCTTAGTTATTAAATCCCGAAATCTTTCAGGGTCAAATTTGGAAGAGCGCATCGACATATACCCACGAGATTGATTCATTAACATTTGGGATACGTCATTTTTATCCCTTCTTGGACACTTTTTCGTATGTTTTCTCAAGCTACCCGTCCCATTCTTAGACGAACACATGTAAATTTTTGAACATTTTTTACATTTAGCTCTTTATTTTCCATCATCGCCAACGGGAAGAAGGTAAAAAAAATTCCATACCTCGGACCGACGTTCCCTACATTGCATGACTAAATCTCCTTGTGTTTTCGTCTCTAACTTCACATTAACTTAAACAACGTCATCACCATCATATTCACATGAACTATCATCTTCGCTATCACCCTAAAAAAATCATAACACCATATATAAGACAAACTATAAAAAATAAACAAATTCAAACTAATAAAAAAAATCTAACAACATAGAATACATAATTACCTCATTTTCATTTAAATTATTCTCAAGAGGTTCTGAAAATTTCACCCTTTTCTTCTCTCCAACTTCTAATGATTTTGACATTTTCTTCTCATTAACATTAGCCAAGGTTAATTTTGAGTTCATTTTGAGATCTGCCAAATGAAAAAAAAATCAAATGCTAGTCACATAAAAAAAATATAAATGTTAATAGAGGTGTTTGTTGAAATACCTGTTAACATAACATGAAAAAAACAGGGGTGTTTCTTTGTAAAAAAAACGAGAAGCATTCATAAAGAGAACGAAGAAATCGAAAACGAACAGAAAATAAAATCGAACATTTATTAAACGAACAGAAAACGTTATTAAACGAAATTGGAAAGTTATTAAACAAAATCGGACATAAATCGAAAATGAACAGAAAATGAAAAATGAGAAACATTGTGAACGAAAGAAATCCAAAACGAAAAAAAATGGCAGAAATCGAAAACAGAAAAAAAGGGCAGAAATCTAAAAGGAAAAACGAAATCGGAAATGGAAAACGAACGAAACTAACAACAATCGTCGGAAACAACCACCGGAAGTAACAAAACTCACAAAATCTCTCGAAACGAATGAATGAAATCGAAAACGAACAAATACTAACAAAAATAAAAATGAACGAAATTAAAAAGGAATACATACCGCCGGAAAGAACCGCCGGAAACTGAATAAAGCCGTCGATTTTTTTGTGGGGAAGAAATAGAACCGTCGGCGGTTAACGTCTTTGTGGAGAAATGTTTTGTGGTGGCTAGGGTTTGTTATGCTTGGTTTTGTGGTATAATGAAGGGATTTCAAATGTTTTATGGGTTGGGTTGGGTGGGCTTTTTAATAAAAGCCTTTTATTTTTAATAGATTTGTATTGGGTAGTAATGGGTTTATTAACAGATCTATAATGGGTTTTTAATCGGGTCCATAATGGGTCTTAACGGGGTTATTATTGGGTCTTTAACGGGTCTAATTAGGGTCAATTTCGTGGCCAAAATTTAACACGAACAAGAAACGACAGCGGGTCCGACAACCCAGACCCGAACACGATAAGCCGTGTCAATTTCGTGTTAATTTCATTCCGTCTCGTTTCGTGTTCTCGTGTCGTTTCCAAAATTGCCACCCCTACTCTTATTTTTGGTTCTAGGATGGGAATGGGTAGAATAGCTTTTTAATAGGAATCTAAGAATTTCATTTTTTTACCCACGAATACAAGTTACTCAAGGGAAATTTATCTCCAATATCCAAATGGGGAGATTGAGGAAACACTATACGATTGACTTACTTGAGGCCGTGCCATAGAGGAGTTCTAACTAGTTAGGATAAGTTGACAAAATTATATTAAATTTTGAGATCTTCTCCATGATACATTGAAGGAAACAATCTGCATCGAGTGAGCTTCATCAAGAATCAACCAATCAGGGTAAAAAGGGAAGTTAAAATAATACACATAGGACACATATTCATGCATTGCATTGTGTGTATGTTAAAATATTTTTTAAATGTGTTAAAATAATTTTGGAAAATTTTAAACATTTAATATGATTTTTAATCAATTATGAAATTGGTTTTAAAATATTTTGGGGTTGAAAGATAAATTAAATAATTCCCTAATAAGTTCCTAGGTAGAAAATATAATCGGTAGAAACATTTGTGCTAACAAATGGGATTTTTAAAAGTTCTAAACATACGTTTTATAATCGGTATTAGCTAGGCACGTGTTTGCTTCTGTGTGGCTTATTTGTGTTTCTTCCTTCTCACATATCTAAGATTGGTTTCTAAGTGTTCGATCATTCCTTATCAATGCTCTGCATGCGTCCTAAGTGAATCCCAATGCAACTTGTGAGGACCAATCAGAGTGAGCGGTTGTGCAGTGCATTATTGACCATTAGATTTCAATTCCAACCATTGTTTTAATCTCAACCATTGATTTCCTTCGATCATCCAAAACCTTCCTCTCTTAATAAAAATAGGACCCTTATGTGATACATTTGATAACTTTTGGCATTCGTCTAACTGAGAGAAAAAAATAGAGAAGATAGAGTAGAGAGAGAGAGAGAGATAACTAGAGAGAAAAGAGAAAGAAATTGAGTGTTTCTCAAACCAAACCACTCCATACTCATTGTGTAAAAAATTATGAAAACCATATTTGTGAGAGTTATATTCTTAGGTTTTCTTGGGAGTATTTCTGAGTTTGGTTCATAAAAGAAACCCTCTTCAAACATTATCTCTCTTAGAAACAACCTATATATGTTTTTACTCAGATTTCTTCTTATAAATTTTGAGAGAAACCACTGAGATACATATTCACGTAGATATTAGGTGTTTGAGTGTATTTATATTATATAAATACATTCTCTTATTGGATCTTGTGTTTTTACTGCATATTTTTGTAGATCCAACCTCTCTGTTTTCAATATCTAGAAAAAGAGACTTCGAAAACCCTATATGTTTTTAGTTATGAAAATTTCTCTTAAAGCAAAGCTTTACAGTTTGTAAAATTTATTTTGTACATAAATATGTTTGAGTTAAGATCTATTTTTGTTAAGATCTAACTTCAAATATGAAAATATTTTTCGTTGGCAAGTCTGATTTTCTTGAAATTGAAACTCTGCATCTCATATAGAAGTTTTGTAATTCATAGGACTGGTTGTATAATTTCAAGAGTGACGTGAGTAGAAATGAACATACTAAGGCACTTCACAGTCACCATCATCCTCACACAAACATATAGAATTGTGTTGTTTATTTGAGAGATCTTGTTTGACTGAGTTATAGGAATGAGGAACAAGGAATTAAAGCAAAGAACGACCAGGAGGATCAACGGTGTCAGAATCAAATTCCGTGGAGGAGTTTTGATTAATACTTATATTCTATCTTTTAGCTTTAGGATTTTGTGTTTTTTTCATGTGCTTGTAATTCTTGTTAACTGTCTTTTAGCTTTAAGATCCGCAAAAGTATTGTGAATTGATCCCTGGATTTGTGCTTCAAATGTAGTCATTTTATTACCTTTGGTAAAATGTGATCAATCAAAGATAAAGGGGGTTACAAATCTTTTTATTATGTGAATTCGCCATCAAGTGGTAAAAGAGTTCATGTTTTAGATTGATAATGTTTTGGGAAGATTCATATTGTCCAACAATCAAAACCCTAGGTTGCATGTTAAAATTTGTGTATGGATATGAATTATTCGTACTAACATGGTTTTATAGTTTTTTAATGTTCATATACCTTCCATCATCGTCATGTGAATGTATGTTATATGACTGGATCCTAGTTGGTTTATCCGTAATTTAATTTATTGTAGATTCAATTTTTGTTATAACAATTAGAATTTTTTTAATTATTTCATTTAATTGTTTTATATGGAGGAGTTTGTGAGAGGGATGTAATTATTTTAATCATTTCATGTATTTGGTTTGATATTAGAGGGGTTTCCACGGGTATTGGTTCGATTATACTCGGATATGGAGGTTCAAACATGGAGATTCGAATTAAAGAATGCAAACATAGAGTAAAAAGAAAAAAGGCACTGAAGTCAGTAGGCCATCAGTATAGTGGTTGGTTCTCATTGCTATAGCGGGCTGCACCACCATTATAGTAGCATGCCATCATCGCTATTGTGGCTGGCAAATTATAGTTGGGAGTTTATTTCAGTTTGGTTTCTCTCTCCGAAAATTTAGTTTTTGGTAGTACTCTTCCTTAACTATCTTCCAAAAGGCAAACACAGATGGAATCTTCAAGGAGTTTATGTCACACGAGGACTCTAATCAAGGAATAATTTTAGACCATGATGGACTTTGTGTCCTTTTTTATACCTAATTGCATGCGATTATATTTTCTTATATCTATTAATTAATTGTTGCAAAAATTTGTGTGTTGCTTAATTAATTAATTAGGGGCACCCTATTTTATGAACTACGTGTTTTAATTATGACACCTAGATCATAATTTTTCGTGGAAAAACTGTTTTTTTTTTCTATATTGAATTTAATAGGATAATTAATTTAAGGTATAAATTAAATTATGATGTCCAAGTTTTATTTTAATTTAAAAATGGTATTAATTTTGGAAAATTAAAATTGAGAGATTGGGTAATTTAATTGAAATATTGTGAAATTGTGATAAAACTCACTTCACAAGGGAATTAGGATACCCGACGGAATTAGTTTTAATTGGTGGTAGAAGGAAGACAAATTAGTATTTAATTGAAGTTAATTTTCACATATTTAATTTAAAAAATAATTTATTTTCAAATGATGATTCTCAAATTTCAAAACGGGATCATCATTAAACCCACTTACTTCCATCTTAAAGAATAACAAACTAACTTGCATAAACTTTATAGATCGAAAAAGAAACTTTGACATTATCTTAATAGTTAAGGATACTGAGCCTTGTCAAGCCTGATGAGGGGGAGTTTGAAAAGGAAGTTCAGGTTTATCAGAATTGCAAGAAAGTTGATCAGATGTCTTATTACTACATATTGCACTCTATGATCAATGCGTTGCAACACCATCATAAAAATATTTCAATGCGTACGATACTTAACCTGAAGGATATGTTTGAGGAACATAACCATGCCGCAAGGCTGGATGTTATGTCAAGCTAGTTAACATAAATATGCTTGATGATACTCCCATTCAAGACCACGTTCTAAAGATAATGTCCATTTAGAGGAACTAAAGGTCCATGGATCTGAAATCGATAGGGAAACTCGATTTTATTTTGTGATCTAATCACTCTCTTATACCTTTAAGCAGTTTCGCCTAAATTATTCTTTGAAAAAAATTGAATACTCCTTGACGCAATTACTTAATTAAATCAATGTTGTAGTAAATATTTGGGACATCCCTTAAAATTCATAAATAAATTGATTGGTTCTAATACAAAAATCATGGGAATTAAAAATTTTGGTAACATTCTCAACATAATGAGATATATAAAATAATATTACTAAATGAATTACAACATAAAAAACACTAAATCAAATATAAAATCTCGTATACCAATCCATGCCATATGAATTAAATACCACTCTGGAATATAAAATCTCAACAGTATAATGCCCATCTCGGAATACAAGTACATCCCGTACAATCTCCGACTCAGGAAAAATCTGAAATACATCACAACTGCCCAAATCGAAAAATAAATAAATATAAATATGTAAAGGGATGATCTTGCTCGATGCCTACACCCTAGGAATGATGAATATGATATCTCTATAGATAACTCCAATGAATAATCCAAATTTACGACAACAGCAATGGCCTGAAACCTGTTAAAAATAGTTCAACAATGAGGATTAAACCCAACAAGTCTACAAAGAGTAAGATTTTAACTGAATTTGGGACACAATAATAATAATAATAATAATAATAATAATAATAATAATAATAATAATAATAATAATAATAATAATAATAATAATAATAATAATAATAATAATAATAATAATAATAATAATAATAATAATAATAATAATAATAATAATAATAATAATAATAGTGCATCTTCATCACATATTAAATCAATTTTAATTTATTTACATTACCCAACCCAAACAACCTAAAAAAAGCATGTGGTTTCACTCCCAAACCCAATGAATCACATGTGACATATGTTCATATCTTATTTAAATGTTCTTTACTTTCTTAATCTTAAGTTCATCTCTTGCATTATGAATCATTTATTCTACAGTAATATCTTAAATTAGAAGAAACTCGCTTACTAATCATAGTATCAATAACGGTCTTTATTTACGATTTTAAAAGTACGTCTCAAGTCTAATAGTCTAAAAAAATCTTATATCACTAATTTAGTATATGCATCACTAGTATATTCATTATGTATTATTTTGGAGTCTTACGTTTATGGTTATACATCGCTAGTATAAATCATAATACGGTACTACCATCCCAAAGGACCGCAATACAGAATCACATTATAAGTCATAATACGGTACTACCATCCCAAAGGACAGCAATACAGAATCACATTATAAGTCATAATACGGTACTACCATCTTAATGTACCGTAATGCAAAATCATATAATCCAAAATATATGTGAGTGTATGTAACCCACATTAATTCTTGGGCTATTCTTGAGCCCATAAAAAAAGTACAAAGGCCTATCCATATTGCCTTTGAGGATCACTCGTGCGTACTAGGTATAGTTATAGGGTATCCCAATCCTACAACCTCACAATATCAGCATAGGTTAAATCACTCTGACATCACACCCAATATACGAGACCTATACTCAAGGTTGTATGAGAGGATCCTCCTATTAGCCCTACTCGAGATACAGGCACTTCAATACATAGGATCGGGGTAAATAAGACCTAGGTATAGTCCGTTTATATCATCGATAATACCGCATGTAATCAACATCGTATGCGCCCCATTAAATCTCTCATAGTATGTTCCCTAAGAGCACACAGACACTCTCGGTATGATTGCACATAAGTAAAGTAATCAAGTATGACTCTACTCAATTGGGTCAAATAAACAACCACAAACTCCTAGGGCTTTTAAGTCTAGGTACCACCTTTCACCAAATTTTCATACCAAACATAAACATCAATAATCACTCTACTCCATGGATTATAAACTTATCCTAGACTCTCATAAGATCTACACAGTCCCTAAGCATCTCATTATATAAAAAACTATCCTAAGTCACCAAGTAATTATACAGAAATCCAATCTACTCTCGAGTTACAAAAAATATCCCATAATAATTCTCTGTAATTAATTGGCGATTTATAATAATAACGTCTCCAAGTCGTTCGAGCCAAAGCTAAATTCGTTCTAACGAGATTATCCAAGTCATTCTAAAGAGATCCTAATACCATTTCAATGAGATTCCCTATTTCATTCTAATGAGGTCCCACTCTTGTTATAATAAGACTGACCTAGTGTTCATCTTCTTCAAGTTCTAAAAACCGCCATAATCAAACTAAAACTTAAATCCAAATCCTTTAATCGATTCAAAACCCATCATCCTTCAAATATATGATGATTATTAACAACAATAACCTATTTCAATATGTTTTTGGTGATTATAACTAGGATTCAAGCATAAATATTCAGAGTTTTTTAATATAAAAACCCTAGGCTCAATATTCTAATACATTGAACTCATATTTGATTTAATTTTGAATCAAACTGAAGGGATTTTATCAGGATCATTACAACGAGCAACTCAATCAATTTACAAGATCAATTCATCATATTTATCATCAAACTATCTTAATTCATTAACATGAAATTAAGGATTAATTTAATAATTAAACTAATTACTAAAATTAAGTTGCATATGATTAGAATGGGATTAATTTGTATATGGGTTAGGCCAATTTGAAGTATGTATTAATTGCTTGAAATTTGGCAAATGAGATAAAAACATACTTCAAATTGCCTGAAGCTTGGACTAACCCATATGCTAATACAATAGACTTAAATTCTACTATTTTAAATAAAAAATGGACATTCTAAGCATCCCAAAAGTCAACCCAAAGAAGAACATATTTTAATAATTTAAATTCCTTATTAAATTAATTTATAAGTCGACATGAGTCAATTAGGATAAAACTTAATTATAGCTTAGTTTTGTGTGATTCGAAATTATAAGAAACCACTGCATGATCCTTGGAACCCGATACCAGAAGAATAATCCAAACAAGGAAACCCTCGACACCTAGTCCCTGGCCATTTCATAGTCACTTAAAATATTTAATTAATGAATCATCATGTATTATGCTAATTTCCAAAGAGTGAATCTACGTAAACATAAAAAATCACATATATGAATTTCATAGCAATATATAAGAATATAATAAGTGGCATACCACATGTCACATGCAAATAACAACTCATCATAAGAAATTCGTTAATTTATTATTGTCGAACATACCGGTTATTAAATTACCATCAAACAAAAGAGTGTTATTAAGGTTGTTGAGAGAGGAACATCTTCTTTGGTCCTGAGAGGTAAGAAGAAGAAGAAGAAGAATAAGAAGAAGAAGGATCAAGTACAACTTATGATAGTTAAAATTGTGTTTAAGTGTGACATCCCGCCCAATTAAATATCGGGTGATTAGTCCCTTATAAAATTTTAAAACAGAATGTCCGGTTGGTTCATTCTTAGCATTACTGTCGAAAAACATTAAATTTTAACAATCACCTAATTTAAATTAAGCTGGTGTCAAAATACTTTTTCCATTTGAAAATTGTAATAAAAAATCTTTTATTTAAAGTCCAAGAATCTAAATATAATTCATTCACCATTCAACAAGGATAATTAATAAATCTGAATCACGTACTAAAATAAATACGATTGGATTAAACATTCCAGTTCAAAATCATAAGCCAAGAATCATAGTAAACCAAATCCAACTAGAATGAATAGAAAGTAAACTAAATACAATCTCTGATAAAAATGTCTAAGGAATGGGCGACACATGCCCTAAATGATGAGTCTGGATGAACTGAGAGTAAATATAGGAGCGTCTATAGCAAAGACCTACAACTTCCACATCAGCTGCAGTGCACCAAGCAAACCAAGAATCTAAATCTGGTGACCCTGTGGCTGAGCATCTGATATAATACATATATATATATATATATATATATATATATAGCAAGAGAGAAAAGAGATGCCAGAGACGGGTCAGAGCCCGATGTGTTAAAATATGTTTTGCAAGTATTTAAAATTGCCTTTAAGCAAGTATTATGTGCATGTTAGATTCGTTCTCTCACATGAAGACCTCACATCTCTTCTATTGTGCACTCCTAACGCATCTTCTATTTAGTACTAGTAACTCTACCCAAGCTAACTACTTCAAGTCACTTAACACTCTCTACATCTAACAATAGTATTCCCGTATCGCCCATACAATACCCCATAAGTAGTCTATCACATGTTACTACCTTTCACGTTCACTATTTGAATATTTAAGTCTTTATGTCATTAAGATTAAATTAATTTGTCTTCATTGCCATAACTACTAGTTTCTCTTAGTAGAATTTCTCATAATTATACATATATATATATATATAGTCATATCATCCCTATATATATATCAGTCCTGCACCCTTGGTTTAAATCCCATTAGTGCTATTAATAAAATAAATCATGTACCCCCGGGTTATCACCCATTAGTACACTTAATACAATATCCTTGCACCCCCGGGTTATCACCCATTAACGCGCTAAATAAAAACATTACACCCTCGGGTTATCATCCTTTAATGTATTAGCCAACATAACCTTGCACCCCCGGATTATCAACCATTAGTGCACTTAACAAAAATATTAAATAATAGGCATACACACATCCTATTAAAGTTGATAGGTATTTCCCCAACCTAGTTGCATACTTACCAAACGTATTTTATTCTCATTGTTACGTATTGTATAAAATCATTAGATTACCATAACTCTCTCGTAATCTTCAAAGTAAGTCTTCATCACGAAATATTTAAAGTATAAATCTCACATACTTATTCGAATACCTGTCTCGTTTTAAATTATTAACTGGCAGTTTCTCTCACTCCAATAAACTGAAAATTCCAAAAATGGACTCTAAGAAAAATTCCAAAAATTTACTTCGTCGCTCGAACCAGATGGCAACATCGTTTGAACGACTTCCACGTATCGCTTGAGCGACTTCGCGCAAGATGCCTTCTCGCTTGAACGACCTTCGCACAACTTCGCGCGAGACCTACTATTTCGTCTTCTTCCCCATAATTTCAGTGTTTTCCCACCATTTTTAACTCTAAAACCTCTATTTTTCATTCCCAAACACCCAAACAGCAAATCCAATCGATGTTCTCACATATCTATATGATTTCTAAAAACATAAAGTCATTAAATCTTCACCATACATCAATTAAATACGAAATCTCCAAATTTATATAACAAGAACCCTAGTTCTTAATTGATGAGCATAACTCCAAATTAAACCCAGATTTGTTCATGGAAAATTATCATGAATTCGTGAATGTAATCCTATCTACCTGAAGGGATTTAATCTCTTAAAATCTTAGTCCCAATATACGAACCATAACATCAATTTTCATCAAAATTAACTTTCATAATTAATGGGTGATCAACTACTCTAATCATGAACATAATTATTACCAAATCACACAAGTAATAAACACTTGCCTGGAATCAACCGTCTGCTTTCTTGATGTTGTTTGTATGCATATGTCCCTCTCGTTTCGATCTACACGATGGTGGTGGTGGTTGTGCGAGGTGGTGTTAATTTAGGCCTTCCTTCTTGTAATTTGTTATACCTCACACCCTCTATGGACGTTCCTTACTTTTGTATCTCTTAACCCTAATGAACCTCTCGTGGCTGATAAAATAAACTCCCAATTTTCGTCCATTTAATTCCTATAACAATCAAAATTACAAAATTACCCCTACGGGGTGCTGGTTTGGCCTAAAAACCTCCCGGAGTCTAAATATAATACCCGAGTAGTGTTTTCTAACTATTTCGACCCTCCCGGACTCAACGATGCACTCGAAATTACCATACGAGTTACATAAAAATAGTTTACTTTTATATTTCACTCAATTAGTCCCGACACGACTCACACGCATGTCCTGACTTAATATACCAAACTGTCATATTTTTCTTGTCGACAATTTATCCGATTCAATAATTCCATATTACTTATTCACTCAGTAATATTCAATAATTCTCATTAATAAGTATTATCCCTTGACATGCTAGTTAATAATTATTTTTAAATCCGAATTAACTTTCCAATTAATTCTCGCATATTAATTTAATTAATCCCACAATAATAATTAATCACATAATTATTTAGGTTCTAAAAAATACGGGTTGTTACATACTTACCCCTTAATAATGGAATTTTATCCCAAAATTCGGAAAGTAAGGCATACATGGTATAAATAAATCTGGATATTTCTCACGCATATCCGCCTCTCGCTCCCAAGTGGACTCCTCCACATTGTGATGTTGCCACTGAACCCGCACAAGTGGAACTACCTTTGACCTCAGTCTCCTCTCACTGTAACCTAGGATAGCCACTAGCCTCTCCTCATAACAACTGTCAGGCTGTAAATCAATCTCCTCTATCTCAATATGAGTGTGGGCCAAGTCATCCCGAAGATACCGCCTCAATGACGATATGTGAAACACATTATGAACACGGTGTAAGTGTTCTGGCAACCCAAGTCTGTATGCCATCGGCCCAATCCTCTCGATAATGGGAAATGGGCCCATGTACCTCAGAGCCAACTTCCCCTTCTTCCCAAACCTCATTAATCCTTTCATAGGAGATACACGTAGTAATACTTGGTCCCTCACGCTAAACTCTAGAAAGGATCGCTTCGCATCGGCGTAGCTCTTCTGTCGATCCTGGGCTACCCGAATGCGACTCTTGATAAGCTCAATCCTAGCTGAAGTTTCCTAAATCACCTCTGGTTCGAGCAACTTATTTTCCCCCACCTCTAGCCAAAAAGTGGGAGAACAACAAGGCCTGCCATACAATGCCTCAAATGGGGCCATACCGATCGTGAACTGATAGTAGTTAATATAAGCGAACTCCACCAGTGGAAGATACGACTCCCTACCTCCTCTAAAATCAAGGACACACATGCATAGCATATCCTCTAGCATCTGATTGGTACGCTCTATTTGTCCATCTGTATGTGGGTGGTAAGCTGAACTCAATCTCAATTTTGTACCCATGGCCTCCTAAAAGCTCTCTCAGAAGCGCGATATGAAAACCTTGTCTCTATCAGACACGATATCCAGGGGCACCCCATGTAGCCTAATGATCTTGACAATGAATAAATGTGCAAACTGGCTCGTGGTGTAGTCTGTCCGTACTGGCAGAAAATGAACTACCTTGGTTAATCGATCCACTATAACCCATATGGAATCGTGAACTCGCTGTGATGTAGGCAACCTAGTAATGAAGTCCATGGAAATACTTTCCTATTTCCACATAGGTATCTCCAACGGCTGAAGTAACCCTGGCGGTCTATGGTGGTCCACCTTTACCATATGGCAGGTAGAACATTTGGACACGAACTCTGCAATGTCCTTCTTCATCCCACTCCACCAGTACTACCGCCTCATATCCTGGTACATATTATCCCCTCTGGGATGTACCGCAAATCTAGATCCGTGTGACTGTGTCATAACTGCATGACGTAAGTATTCTGCCTCCAGGACCACTAATCTCCCATTAAATCTCAAACCCCCTTTAGAACTCATGAAATAGGACTCAGTACCCCCAGCTAGGAGCTGTACAATCTGCTCGTGGAAAAAATTATCCGCTTCTGGTGCCTGTATCACCCTCGTAATAATCTCGTGTGACATAACGGACATAAAGGAATGGGCTACCGCATCCTGCTGTCCCAATTCTTTCCACTTTTCTCTCCACACTTCTGCCATTCTACCTACCGATCTACGGCTTAATGCATCAGTAACCACGTTAGCCTTCTCCGGATGGTAATGTACCTCGAACTGCTAATCCTTTACAAACTCCAGCCACCTGCATTGACGCATGTTCAACTGTTACTGAGTGAACAAGTATTGCAGTGACTTGTGGTCTGTGAACAAGCAAAACTTTTCCCCCAACAAGTAATGTCTCTAAATCCGCAATGTAAATACGACCGCTGCTAACTCTAGGTCGTGGGTGGGGTAATTCTTTTCGTGAGGCTTAAGCTTACGGGAGGCAAAAGCTATAGCCTACTCCTCTTGCTGAAGTACTACTTCGAGTCCCCGTAAAGAGGCGTCAGTGTACACCAGATACTCTACTCCCGGCTTGGGCAAAGCAAGAACTAGCACCGAAGGTAACTTATCTTTCAGCTCATCAAAAGCCAATTGACAAGCATCATCCCATACATACGGTACTCCCTTGCGAGTCAGTTTTGTCAATGGACCCGCTATCTTTGAAAAGCCTCGGATGAACCTCTTGTAATACCCGGCTAGACCCAAGAAACTACGTACATCTGTCGGTGTCGTGGGCTATCCCCACTCCCTCACTACCGACACTTTGCTCGGGTTAACCGATATCCCCAATTCCGATTACAACATGACCCCAAAACTGTACTTCCCATAGTCAGAATCCGCACTTCTCATACTTAGCATACAACTGATGCTCTCGTAGGGTCTGAAGAACTTGCCTCAAATGTTCGGCATGCTCCTCCTCAGTGTGAGAATAAATTAGGATGTCATGTATAAAGACGATGACAAACTGATCCAAGAACTCCATGAACACTCGATTCATCAAGTCTATGAATACGGCTGGAGCATTTGTCAGCCCAAACGGCATGACTCTGAACTCATAGGATCCATACCTCGTCAAGAAAGTAGTCTTCGATACATCTTGCTCCCTAATCCGTAGCTGATGGTGTCCCGACCTCAAATCTATCTTCTACATGAAGCTTGCTCCCCTCAGCTGGTCGAACAAGTCATCGATTCGGGGCAAAGGATATTTATTCCGTATCATGACCTTGTTCAACTCTCGGTAATCCATGCATAACCTCAGTGAAGCATATCTCTTCTTTATAAACAACACCGGAGCGCCCCAAGGCGAGGTGCTCCTACAAATGAAGCCCTGGCCTAATAGCTACTCTATCTGATCCCGTAACTCCCTTATCTCCGTAGGAGCCATACGATATGGTGCACACGCTTTCGGTCGAGTGCCCGGCATCAATTTGATAAAGAAATCTATCTCTCAACTGGGAGGTAGGCCCGGTATCTCCTAAAATACATCTAAAAACTCAGGAATGACTGGAATCGAATCCGGGGGAATCACAATCTCTTTAGACGTATCCTCCTCTATGTAAAACAAGTGGGTGGAAGATCCTCCCTCTGGGTGAGGCATCGCCACCAAAAACATCTCCTGCCCTGGAATGGCAAAGATAATACTCCTATCGAAACAATCTATCATGGCTCTGTACGCAGCGAGACAATCCATGCCAATAATGACATTGTGCTTATGCATATCTAACACTAGCATGTTTGCAGGTAAAATCAAGCTACCAATCTCTATACCTACGCCCCGACATATAAAGAAAATCAAAGACCCATTCCCCAGTAGTGAGTCTACACATGTCACTGTACTCTCTGCCGTGTCTAATAACCCAAAGGCTCGTGAAAAATGAGTAGCTATAAAATAGTGCGATGCCCTAGTATAAAATAAAACTCGACCCATAGTGCTATGTATAGGAAACGTACCCTCAATCGTGGGTGGTGCCTGAGGTGCTGCTACCTGGTGGATGTTATAGACACGTCCATACTGTAATTGCCCCAGTTGAACTGGGGCTGCAGGCAAGTCTGGAATTGGCACTGGAGCTAGTAGGGCGGCGGGAAAGATGGGTCTGTGGGGATCCTGTTAGCACCCTGCTACCGAGGGACTCGATCCCTATCGGGGCAATCCTGCTTCTTATGGCCAGTCTTGCCACAAGTATAACATTTGCTGGCAAAATTTCCTCACCTCTGTCCCTGATAATCATGGACCTGCTGGTCGTTACCACCCCTACCTTGGCCCTGATGGCCCTGCTATCCTCCCTATTATTGGCCCTGCTGCTGTCCCTGATGGCCTTGCCTAAACCCCCTGACCCTGCTTGAAACCCCCCAAATAAAACCTCGTAGTAGAATCCCACTGCTGGGAACCCTGCCTCTGACTCTGATCAGTTGGTGCCCCACTGGTACTACCTCCCCCTGTCTTACCCATTTGAATGGGCTCTCCTCCCCGCTTGCTTCCCTTAGCATGGAAACGGTTGTCCTGATAATGTAACAATGCTGCATTTAGGACATCTGTGTAGGAATGTAGGTAAAGGTTCCCCAGAAGATGTTGTCGGATCCTCCAAGTCAAACCATCAACGAACATCTGGATTCATTTCTTCTCAGTAGGCACCTCGTCAGGTACCATATTAGTCAATCACGTGAACTCCTCCTCATACTCTGCAACTATCTTCCCTTCCTCGGTGAGGTCTAAAAGTTTCTATCTCATTTCAGTCTTAACGGCAGAAGGAAAGTACTTGCAGTCTAACTGCACCCAAAAATCGACAATCGACATCAAATCCCGCTCCTCTGAAGTAGTAGTGGACTACCACCACTGTAAGTCTTCTCCTGTTAGCTTAAACATAGCCAAGACTTGCCTCTGTACCTCGGTTCACTCATACATACGAAGGTGTCTCTGTATATCCTTCTTCCACTAACTCGCCAACACTACATCAGAACTACCTGAGAACTCTGGAGGATGCGCCTTCTGAAAGGCATCCCTGACTCTCTCCCATGCAGTAGGGAAAATAGGAATAGATGCTGGCGCCACCACTGGTGCCTGAAGTGGTGCCTACTGTACCACTGCTAGTGCTGCATTTATTTTGCTGTGAAACTATGGCAGCAACTTCTGTAGCATTCATCATGCCCTGAGCTGGAGCTAGCTGTGGCTCTGGATGGGCATTCCTGTCCTTTGGTGCACGTCGAGGAGGCATATAAGACGAGAAAGAAGTTTATTAGTCCAAAGTTATCGTTAAATCTCAAATAGATGAAGACGTGATCGCATAAACAAGAATACAACAGTCCTAAAGATAAGGCTCTATGTTAAAGGACGCTAAGTTGAATGCACAGTAAGCCGTACAGATCCTAAAGGACTCTATAACCTGATGCTCAGATACCACCTGTGACACCCCGCCTAATTAAATTTCGGGTGATCACTCCTTTATAAAATTTTAAAACAGAATGTCCGGTTGGTTCATTCTTGGTTCAATTCTGAGGACCTTAAGTTGGGGCGACCAATTCTACGGCTCGAGGTCAATTCAGCAGACCTAAATTACGGAAGACAAATTTTTCAGGGCGATGTCAATTCTGAGGACCTGAAGTTGGGTTGACTAATTCTGCGGGGCGAGGTCAATTTTGAGGACCTAAAGTTGGGGAGACAAAAATTTATGTGTCGAGTTTAATTCTCAGGACCTAAAGTTGGGATGCCAATTCTATGGTTCGAGGTCAATTCTGCAGACCAAAAGTGGGGGCGACTAACTGCGGGTCGAGGTCACTTCTGAGGACCTAAAGTTATGGCGGTCAATTCTACGGGTCGAGGTCAATTTTGAGGACCTAAATTAGTGGCGATCGATTCTACGAGTCAAGATCAATTATGAGGACTTAAAGTAGTGGCGACCAATTCTGCGGGTAGAGGTCAATTTGAGGACCTAACGTAGGCACGACCAATTCTGCGGGTCGAGGTCAACTATGAGGTCATATAGTTGTGCTCTCTGAGGAGTCTTTAATTTACCTTTTTGAGACTCTACTGTGGGAGAGAGATTTGTCTAGGGATTATGTCATTTTGAGAGGAGATAGGTTTAATGGGGGAGCCGAAATTCTTATGGTGGATGGATTGGGAGAAAGTTTAGTCTCAAAATTCTACCAGAGAAACAATTGGTGACTTGAGATTTTGGCATTTTGTTGGGGGATGTGTTTCTTTGAGATGCTGTCGGGGAGAGATATCCAACTGGCTTATAGATCCATTGGGGAAGTTGGATTTGGGAGTTTCGGGGGGGGGGGGGGGGGGGGACAGTTGATGACTTGAGTTTTTGGGATTCCACTGGGGAATCGTAGTGGACTCCAGGGATACGGGTGAGCCATTCTAGGGTTTAAATTGGGGATAAGAGTGTGGTTTTAATCCGGTGGGGTATTCTGAGATCTTAAAAATGGTTTTGTTGGTGAAGAAATGTTCCAATATTTATTTGGAATTGTTAGGAATTTTTCGGAGAATTTTTGGAATTTTTTGGCATTTTCTGGGAGTTTTTGTACGAAGTTTTCAGGGGGTTTCTGACCGTCATGTTGTAGGGGTTGTCGTTCAACAGTGGCACGGTCTTTTGTTCTACCTTGGGAAGTGGAAAAGGCAACTGTCGATCATTATGGGGTTCAGCAGCTGTTGGGAAATGATTGCGATGGTTTACAGATATAGGTGGATCGTACTATGAAAGTAATGTCGAAGGTAGGGTAGGCAACATTGGGTAGGATTGCTGAATCTCTGTTGGGAATGTAGGTAACCTTTTATCCATGGGTTGTGACTCCGTTGGATATGCATGCACAGATGCAACGGTTGATGGCGCACAAGCTTGGGTATGTCTGGCACCTAGGAGAGAGGGTTGTGGGGTAGATGAGATTACATCCACTTCTGGTTCTACCCTTTCAGGATTTCCTTATAGATTTATCGGTTACTATGGGAGCTTAGCGTTGACCATATTTCATGCTTGATGTAACAGAATTTCACCTGAAAATAGACTCAAAAAAGGCAAAAAGAGATGCATATTTCATTTTATTATCTTGATATAATGGTTTACTCTACATACACATTAATTTGCTGTTGAGTTTTTATTTTGAGAAGAAAGTAGGAGAATGTGTTTTTGGAATAAAGAGAGGCATAGTGGCAAAGAGTTTCCCTTTGAAGGGATTTATTCTGGGAAAAATTAGGAAAAATGATTTTTTGTGGAATTTTTTAGTAGAGGAAGGCCTGGGAGGCTTGGTTGGTATATGGATGAAGAGATAGAAAGCTTGGTTTGTAAAGTGGATCTCACTGCCTTCATTGGATTATACCGAATTCGTTGTTTTGAAGAGGCTGTAGTGTTGAACTTTTAGTTGTTTGCAATCACGATATGGATTCCTATCGTTGCAATCCGATGGCTGTGATACTGGTGGAGACCCTGAACGGTCTAGATGCTTAGCGGGAAGTCCGCTCTAGTTTTTTGAGATGAAGCCCGATTATGTTGTTCATGTGGTTGGCTGAGAGATACCGTTTGGTGGTCCCCTGAATATCCCTTGGCAGTTGTGCCAAATTTCTTCACTCATTATTTCATTAATTTTGTCCCATCTATAGAAAACCAGGAAAACTAGTTTGTGGAACACGGAGCTCGATGCTAGCACTGGTCAGTGCCATGGTGGGGGAAGTTGCAGCCCATTCTAGAATTGGATAATACCAGTACGTTCAGTTAGTTGGCCTTTGGTAGACCTCATTCTATTTCCCCTGGCAGCTTCTTCATCAAGTCGGATGGGAGTAAATTACGCCTCCTTATACCCTAAATTTCTTCCCTATAGAGGATTTGACTAAAGGCCAGTGCATGCAATTGGGTTCTCTGTGGGAGAATCGTCGACCGTCAACCCTTCCTTCTCAATCTGTCGACAAGGTTTGGCATGTTTCTGGAGATTATTTGAAACGGTTGGGGAAGTTTGGGGGCCTCAAGGAGCAGATACTGATGGGGTTGGGTCTTTCGGGTGATGCGGATAGGATCTTTGTGAGGCTGGTGTTCATTCTTTTTTAAGCTTCTATGACTGAGATGTGTTTTGTTGGTTTTTTTGTGGGAATAATTTCTGGAAGTTTTTTTTAGGTTTATTTTAGGGGTAGTTTTATTGGGGGGTATTTGTTTTGACTCCCTACGCTGATATTTCATGTAATTGTACCCATGAGTTTTATATTTGAATTATTTATACCAACCGCTAAGGCATACATAATCCTTTTCTTATTGTAAATGATAAAATGAACTGTCGTTCTCGGGGGTAAGAAAAGAATAGCATTTTGTGGAAAAAAAGGGACCATGCCCTTGTAAGGCGTATGATATGCCTACGTATCTCTAGGGGTTTTGAAAATTTTTGAAGTTTCATTTTGAAAGAAAAAAGGTTTTAGAGGATCAGTCCCCACATAGTTTTTAGTAGAGGGAAATGAAGAATTTTTTTTAAGAATAAAAGGAAGATGAGAGGATTTGTAGAGAGCCGAGATTTTGGACTAAAGGTAGAACTTTTTAAGTCAATCAAGGTTGACTGGACGTTGATACGGTGCAAATATTACGTATTTATGCCTGTTAACTTTTGTATTTTTAGCCCCCTAGGGTACCGTAATTGCTATATTTATGCTCGTTAATCAGACAATCTCTATTTTATATGATAATACTTTATTTGAGGTATTACTGATCATATATAGGTGTTACGGTGCTTAGTGTGAAGTTTCGTCGTGTTCTGATAAAGTTTGGTAAGAGTTCGCACATTCAGGGGCATTTTGGTAATTTCACACTTAGGGATTTTTGCCCGAAGTATTCACGAAAGTTGTAGAACTTGGGTCAAGCTTCGCGTGGCCTTAAACGGTGCTCGAATCAGAGTCCGAATGAAGAAAACATAGACCTTTAATCAGAGGAAGAAATATAAGAAAATTAACAACTATATTAATTCCTTCCATGTCCCTTTTCTCTTTTATTAACAAATTCCATCTATGTCCTAACTCGTTTTTGCAGAAAATTCAAATGGAAATTTGGCCCTAGGCTCGGGTTTTGGTTTTATCTCAAATTGAGGACTTTGGTCCGAAATTGGAGTGTGATTTTTTACCACTCACGCATTTGAATGTTGTGTGCTTTGTCGAAATGGGTTTTGGTTTGGTGTTTGCCACCATTTTTGGAGCTTCGAGGTTTTGGACATCAAAATGGGTATCTCAATTTTTGCAACTATTTTGGCCTTGGTGGTCTCGACATTTACTGGTCACACACATGATTGGAGCTCACGATTTGGTGGGTGTTCCACCATGCGCAAATTGCAGCTCTTGGCATTTACACGCAAGTGTGTCTCGGTTTGGGACAGCCATCGCGGCTAGTTTTATGGTGGTCGCGGCCTTGATTTTTGTTGTAATTTACAGCTTGGGGAATAATTCACAACCTACAGGTGCGAATCGATTCGCTTGGAGTAAGTGTTGAAGTTTTCCATTTCCGAATCGATTTGCACCTATGTCAATCGATTCGCTCCCCTATTTTTCCGACTCTGTATTGTGCTGCTATCCATTTTCATTTTTTTTATTTTTTTTTTCTTTTTATTCCTTAATAGAGAACTTAAACCCCTTTTATTTTCTTTTATCTTTTTTTATTCCATTTTTTTCCTTTTAGTATAAATAGAACACTTTGTTCATTTTTATTTAGATATTCATTTTTTAGGTTAGTTTAGTTTTAGGGTTTGGAGAGTTTTTCTCTTGGTTTGTTTTTCCCCATTTTTGGGTTTGTAAGCTACTATTCTCCTCTCCTCCATTAATGTAAGTTTGTTACTATTCATTATCTCCTTTGTGTAATTTATGCTTTGTCAATTATTTCAAGCTTAGATAAAATTGTTTAGTTCATTTAATTCTTGTTTTATTTAGTTAATTAGTTGTTTAATTAGTTTAATCATGTTGTGTGAGTAGTTTTAAGGGTTTGGATCGTGTGTCCGCCATTGATGGGCGTCGATCTCCGAAAATTAGGTTTTGTGTAAAATCACATTTAATTAAAACCACGTGTATTAAAATGGAATTATTATGCATTTAACTTTCTTTGTCACGCAACGTTAGTGTTTATAGCGATATTTCGATTTTAAGACGCGTGTGACCATTTTAAATTATATGTTTTATCTCACAACTTTGAGTTAAATTTCTTCTTGCGTGATGTTTATAATTAATTAAAACTGCTCGGTTAAATGTTTTCGAACCAAAATTCTAATTATTAGTTGTTTAGCCCATGGCGGGAATGCGATCCCGACTCTCGTTTTATTAAATAGTGTTTAGTGTTAGCTTCTTAATATTTCTTTTTTCACCATAACACCCTATCACCTTTTAACTTTTATTCTTGAAATAATAAATCGATTAAAATCTAAAATTCAATCACTCCCTGTGGATTTCTTACGATACCCAACTTACCGTTGTGCTTGCTTGTCAAGTGTAGTTTTAGTTTAGGTTTTTTGTAATGAGTCGCCAAACCGATAACAACGATTTGAGTATTACAAGACGTAATGTTTGCACTTGATCGGACGTGCCATCTCTTCTCCATCAAGGTCAGTGAGCATAGCGGCGCCACCGGATATCATTTTTCTTCACAATGTAGGGGCCACTCAGTTTGGCTTGAATTTCCCTCTGGGGTCCCAAACGGGTTCTATGATTTCTTTGAGGGATAATTCCCCTTCTTGGATACCAAGTTCCTTGACACTTCGGTTGAACGATCACGTTATCCGACGATGACACCCTTGTATATGCTATAGTTCTTTTAACCTTCTTTCATTTAAGAGCGACAATTCGTTAAAATGGCTCTGATGTTCGTCTTCCTCATTGATTTTTCTCTCAATGATAACGCTTAATTAAGGTATTTTTAGTTCAATGGGTAGGACTGCTTCCATGTCGTATACCAGAGAGTAAGGGGCAAACTCAATAGATTCTCGAACTGAAGTGTGGTAATCTCAGAGGGCGTAAGGAATCTGATCAGTCAACTTGTTGATGATTGCTTTGAGGTTATTATTGGAGGCTTCAACTACACTATTGGTTTGTGGTCGGTAGGGAGAAGATTTGTGTCTTTGAATCTCATACTTGTCGACCAATTCTATGATCTCTGCCTTAAAATGTAACGCGTTATCTGACAGTAACTCATGCGGAACCCCTTATCGGGAGATGATGTTCTTTCGGATGAATATAACAACCTTTTTGTCATTCAGCACTACATATGACTCGGCTTCGGCCCATTTAGTGATGCAATCAATGGCGACCAAGTTTAACTCATTCCCATTAGAGTCTTTGGGTGTGACTTTCCCTATGATATTAATGCCCCATGTAGAAAACGTCCAGGGAGAAATCATGTTGTATAATTATCACGGAGATAAGTGTTGGAGATCGGAAAACTATTGGTATTTGAATCATCTCTGGACATAATCAATACAATCCTGAATCATGGTGGTCCAATAGTACCCCTGTCGGGTAATCTTCTTAGAAATCATATGACCATTCATGTGAGGTCTGTATCCCCCGCTGTGGATTGTTTGCATCATTTTTTTAATGTCATCCCCTGCGATGCAGTGCAACTGGGTTCCATCAAAGTTTCTCTTGTTCAGTGCTTTATCGTAGATAATATATTGTACAACCAATTTGAGAAGCGTCACTCGATTTTTCTTGTTGGCACCTTGGGGATACCTACCGTGCTTGAGGAGGCGCCAAATGTCATAATACCAGCACTCAACCATATTGGAATCATCTTCTGCGATAATATTAAGTGGTAGTAGTGGGTTGGTTTAGCTTATTTTTAGACTATGAAATAGGCCATCGTTATTCCCTCGGTTATGTCTACTATGGAGGCTAAGGTAATAAGGGCATCTACCAAGCTGTTCCTTACTCGATCCAAGTAATGGAAGGTGATATTACAAAATTAGGAGGTCGGCTCTTCTAGGTTGGTATGGAAGGGTAAATAGCTTCTCATCCTTAACTTTCCATCTTCTTAGGACTTAACCAATGATGGGAGAAGAATTCCCATAGACATCTAGGCACTAGATACCTTTCTTGAGAGCCACTTTGAGGCCTATAGTGCACGCCTCATATTCGGTAATATTATTGGTGCAGGGAAAATCTTACTTGATGGCAATGGGAGTGTGAGAGTCATCATGGGTGATCAGGAGTATCCCAATGCCATATCCTTTCTTATTGGCAGCACCATCAAAGAACATTTTCCACCAGAGGTCTTCCTGAGAGGTACAAAGAATGTCTTCATTCAGGAACTCGGATATCAAAACATTAGCTTCTTCCATGGGGTAGTCAATAAGGTAGTCAGATATGGCTCTCCTTTTCATGGATTTCGGTGTGACATAAAAAATATCGAACTCGATTAGCACCATCAACCATTGGGCCATTTGGCTAGACAGGACAGGTTTTTTGAGCAGGTACTTGATAGGATCCATTTGGAACATAAGTATGATGAGAAAAGCGAGACATGTTTTCTTCAAGGTAGTGTAGTTAACTTCCTACCCGACCAATTTACAACTAGCGTAGTAGATGGCCCTTTCTTTGCTAGATTCTTCAAGGTATTGCGCTAGAAAAGCCCCGACAACAGTCTCTGTCACGACCAATTAAAAAAGTATAGGCAGACCAGGTAGCGGTGGCATGAGTGTCAGAGGTCAGGTAAGGTACAACTTAATTTTGTCTAAGGCTTCCTGCGGGTACCTCGTTTAACTATCCTGGCCCAGGTGAGTAGCCTGATTAAGCCCGATCCAAGATAAAGGAAAATCTTCCCCAAAATCTAAGGTCTTGTACATAACTGATTCAGTTATAAGCCATTCAACCCCTAAAATCTCTCAAGAGATATTCTAGGGATTGTGGGTTAACGTGGAAGTTCCCAACACCCCCACTCTCCAAAAATTACATGTATATATTAAACCCTCAGCCCAGGGCAAAAGGGACGCAATTTTAAGCACTCCCCTAGAGTAAAGAGAAACATAATATAAAGATCACCACCGTGGACGTAGGCCATTTTGTCGAATCACGTATATCTTGTGTTGTGTGTGATTGCAATTATTTTGTGTTATATCTTTATTCTGGTGATGGCATTTGCTTATTATTTGTGTTGAGATTAATTGTCACCACAATTGGCACCGTCTATGGGAAACGATTATTTTCCTTTAAAAAAGCCTCCACCACTAAGAACCTAAAATGTTTGGTCACAGCAACAATGCCCCTCAAGCAGGGGATATTCAAGAGTAACTTGCCCCTCGGAGAGTTAGATCTGAAGTTCGACGCTCAAATCCTAGGCCTCGCCCAAAACGGCAAGCTTCAGAAGAAAGTCAGGGACCAGTCAGGTCCATGAAAGTTTCTAGGCTAATCGACGCCTATGAGGCTAGGCTCCAAGAGAAGGAGGAAGCCACTTGCAAGCAGGAAGCCACTCGCAAGCAGGAAGCCAAAAATGCTCGCCTCAAAAGAAGATTGGAGAACATGGAGAAATAACTCCATCGCTGCACAAGGCAACATCATTGTCACACTCCTAGACCTCAAGCGAGTAGATCTCGCAGTCGAGGAAGGAGCCCAAGACGTGGGTCTCAAAGAATTGAGGCACACAGGTTAGATAATGACTGGTCCGAGCAACAACAATCAGCTCGCCGTTATAGGAGCCCTAGACGAGGAAACGATGACATACGAAATTTGGTTCGAAGAGAAATATACCAACACCCAGCACATTGAGGTGCCAGGTCGACTAGAGAGCTAGCTAGGCGAGCTCTCATAACCCAAATGAAATACCCTTTTTTTAGGGAAATAGAGGAGGAAGAAGCCCCCAAGAAGTTATCCATGCCCAAGTTCAAAATCTATGATGAAAAGACTGATCCTATCGACCATGTCAGGCAGTACATGAAGTCCATGACCCTCTAGAACCACAGGGATGCACTGATGTGCCAGATTTTTCGTCGAGCTTGCACAACGTGGACTAAAAGTGGTTCCAGAAACTCTTCACAGGTCCATTAAAAACTTTGAGTCCTTAGCAAATCTCTTAATAGCTCGCTTCATTACCAGAATTTCCCATCAGAAGAAGATGGATGCTTTGTTGACAAGGAAAAAATGTCCCAGGAGAGCCTCAAAGACTACGCGAAGAGATATTGGGAGGTATTCAACGAGGTCAAGGATTGCTCGGAGCAGGTCACCGTGGAATCTTTTAAGATTAGTTTACCCATCTCCTTCCTCTTGCACCAGTCCCTCACTAAGAAGGAGCCCACGACCATTGACGACTTAATGGCTCGTATTGAAAAATACGCCAAAGTTGAAGATGCGACCCATCTCAGTGCAGGGGAGAATGGTCATGCCAAGTTCGCCGGCAAGAGCAGTGACAAAACTGAGAATCAAAAGAAAGGAAGTAATAATGGGGGAAAGAGTGGCCCTAAGAATGGGAACAAGGGTGATGCCTCAAAAGCATTTCAAGAAGTAAGTATAATTTTTAAAGAACCGATATACAAGATTCTGGAAAAAATAAGAAAGAATCGTTCATCAAGTGGCCCAAAAAGATGGGTGGGGACCCCTCCAAGCAAAAATAACGCATTGAGATGTGCATTCTACAGGGAAGGCGGGCATAAAATCGAGCATTACAAGGCTCTTAAGTCTCACCTTAAGGAGCTAGCCCAGGTTGGGCACTTGAACGAATTCATAGAGAGAAAGGCAAAGAAGGTAGCTGCCAATAGAGATCGTAGACCCGATAACATGCCCAAAGAGGACATCGGCCATGAGTTCATTGTAATTAATGGGGCGTCCGACCTAAATAATATTCAGGGAAATACATATCAGATGAAAGTGAAAAATCTTACGGTAGTAATGCAAGCTTTTCAGATCGATCCAGCCAAAAAAACAAGCTGGGAAGCGTAGGTGAGCAGAAGATGTCGACTACAGCAAGCATATTATTTTCACAGATGAGGACCTGGTGGGAGTAAGAACCCCACATCATGATGCGTTGATCATTACACTCAGGATAGCTAACTATGACGTCGACAGGTTTCTCGTCGACCAAGGTAGCTCATCCGAAGTAATGTACCTCGACCTGTTCAGGAAATTGAAGTTAAGCATCGCCGACCTAAAGGAATCCACCGTTCCTCTAGTTGGTTTCGCTGGGAAAGTAACCATCCCTCTGGGAAAGATTGTCCTACCAGTAAGGGTAAGAAATATCTCCAAAATGATCAAGTTTCTCGTGGTTAATATTGATTCACCATACCAAGCCATCCTCGGCAGAGGATGGCTGCACGCGATGAAAGCCGTCCCGTTTACCTACCATCAAAAGCTCAAATGTATGACTGATCGAGGAGTATTGGAGATCCATGGGGATCAAGTGATGGCGAGGACGTGATTTATAGTAGCCATCCGCCCCAAACCAGAAAACAAAGTTGAGAAAGCCAAGGAGAAGGTTAAAGAACAGGAAGGTTTGATACCTTCCAAATAGAAGCTAAGATATGAAAGACCTGGAGTGGATGAGACCAGCCTCCTCCCTTCTGAGAGGGTCATTGAGAACCTGGAGGAAGTCGCATCCAGAGGCAACAAAAAAGATAGGATGTTTTTTATGGGAGCCTCTCTTACAGATCGAGAGAAAAAGGAACTGACAATACTTTTACGGAGTAAATGGACATTTTTGCATGGGAACCCTACGAGTTTCTTGGGATTGATCCCAGTGTGGTCTGTCATTGGATGCACATCGATCCAGATTTCAAGCCAATCACACAAAAGGCATGGAGAACTACCCCCGAGAAGGCCAAGGCTATGGATAAGGAAGTGGAAAAGCTGCTGGATGTAGGATCCATACGGGAAGTTTAATTCCCTAAGTGGCTATCTAACCCAGTAGTAGTCCCGAAAAGAAATGGAAAGTGGAGAGTCTGCATGGACTTCACCAACCTTAATAGGGCTTGCCCTAAAGACAGTTTACCTCTCCTAAAGATTAACCAGTTAGTCGATGCCACATCGGCTCATGAAAGGATGAGTTTCCTAGATGCATACTCCGGGTATCACCAGATCCCTCTGTAAGAGCCAGATCAAGACAAAACAGCATTCATCACCATAGTTGGGTTATATTTCTACAAGGTCATGCCCTTTGGGCTAAAAAATGTAAGAGCAACTTACCAGCAATTGGTCACCAAAATGTTCAAAGACCAAATGGGAAGCACTATAGAGGTCTACATCGATGATATGCTCATCAAGAGCAAGCTTAAAGAAGACCACCTCTCTGACCTATCAAAGACCTTCGAAATCCTTAAGAAATACCGAATGAAGCTCAACACAAGTAAGTGCTCCTTCGGTGTCCAGTCAGGAAAATTTCTTGGGTACTTGGTCAGTAAGAGAGGCATTGAAGCCAACCCAAACCAAATTGATGCCATCAATAGGGTGCAGCCCCCGCGTACAATAAGAGATATGCAGAAGCTCACGGGGATTCTCGCCGCCCTAAATCGGTTCATCTCAAAGTCATCCAAAAGGTTCCATTAATTCTTCCAATTATTGAAGAAAAGCAAAGATGTGGAGTGGAACGAAGATTGCTCGAAGGTTCTTGAGGGGCTCAAATCTTACCTCAGCACACTACCCTTGCTCGTAATCCCTCAAGAGAATGACTCTCGATACCTGTACCTCACAGTTTCCGGTCATGCTGTGAGCTCTGCACTGGTATGCGAAAGAATGGGGATCCAGCACCCATTCTATTACGAGAGTAAGACTCTCTTGGACGCCGAACTATGATACCTACCACTGGAAAAGTTCGCCTTTGCGCTAGTGGTAGCCTTAAGGAAATTGAAACATTACTTCGAAGCCCACTTCATCATCGTACTTACATCCCACCCTCTTAGAGAAGTATTGAGAAAAGCAGACTTGTCAGGCAGACTATCAAAATGGTCAGTCGAGCTCGAGCGATTCGACATTCAGTTCCAGCCAAGGAATGCCATCAAAGGACAGGCATTCGCCGACTTCATCACGGAGTTTATAGGAGATCATCCTAATGACTAACACCAAGATATTCATCAGAAAGAAGTTACCCCAGTGTCAGGCATCTGGAGACTATTCATTGATAGAGCCTCCAATTCCAAAGGGGCAGGGGTAGGCATCGTGCTGATTACCCCTGAAAATGCAATACTCGAGCAAGGAATCGAGATTGGATTTGAAGCCTCCAACAACAAAGTGGAATATGAAGCACTGATCACAGGCCTTCAGAAAGTGCGAGCACTTAGAGCAAAGCAACTCCAAGTGTTCGGCGACTCACAGTTGGTCTCTAACCAGATAAGTGGCGATTTCAATGCTAGAGATGAGAGGATGTCAACCTATCTCTCCACGATAAAAGAATTGATGGCCAACTTTGAACAAGTCAGCTTCCAATAATTTCCCAAAGGCCAGAATATCCATGTTGATGCCCTAGTAACCCTAAGCTTAGCAATCAATTTTGACTTGAAGAGAACAATTCCGATTGATTTCCTCGCCCAGCCAAGTATCAACCAGATAGATAAAGTGCCAAGTATGGAGCATGTTCTTCAGGTTGAAACAACCCCCAGTTGGATTGACCCCTTAAGGGATTATTTGAAGGATGGTACACTACCAGTGAATAAGAAGACCGCTCATCAGATAAGAGTCAAAGCTGCTCACTTTCACTTATCTCCTGAGGGCAAGCTATACAAGAGATCTTTCACTGGTCCTTACCTATAATGTGTCCATCCAAAGGACGTCGAGCAAGTTCTGCACGAACTCCATGAGGGAATTTGTGGAAGCCACATTGGGGGAAGTTCTCTAGCTTTTCGAGCAATGAAAGAAGGCTACTGGTGGCCATACATGCAAAGAGACACTGGAATATATGCTCGCAAGTGCAAAAAATGCCAACTTCACGCTCCTATGGTTCACTAGCCAGCCAGCGATTTAAAGTCACTTACCAGCCCATGGCCTTTCACCCAGTGGGGAATGGACATCGTAGGCCCTCTTCCTACCGCAGACGATAATCACACGTATCTATTGGTCATAACAGACTACTTCACTAAATGGATAGAGACAGAGTCGTTGGCAAACATAAGAGACATAGACATGGTAAAATTCATATGGAGGAATATTGTCACCCGTTTTGGGATCCCCAAGACCATCATCACTGACAACAGAACCCAGTTTAAAAGTGGCCTCTTCCAGGGTTTTTGCAATGACCACGGGATCAAGAACTACTTCAGCTCTGTGGCATATCCTCAGAGCAACGGATAGGGTGAAGCTTCTAATAAAATAGTGATCGGTGGATTGAAGAAGCGCTTGGAGCGAGCCAAGGGAGCATGGGTAATCGAACTACCTTACATCCTATGGGATTATTGCACTATCCCACAGCGAGCAACTGGAGAAAAACCATTCGCACTAACATATGGGATGGAGGCAATTATCCCTTTAGAAGCTGGCCTTCCTACCATAAGGACTATCCTGGCCGACCAAGGCCAGAACGATGTAGCTCTACTCGCTGAACTTGACCTAGCTGAAGAACGAAGAGAGATGGCTCTAGTGAAACTTGCAGCTTATCATCAATAGCTAATAAGGCACTAAAATAAGAAGGTCAATCCAAGAGCATTCTAGGTTGGGGACTATGTCCTTAGGAAAGTTCTTAAAAGCGTTGTAAAATCATCGGATGGAAAGCTAGGACCAAAATGGGAGGAGCCATTCAAGGTGATAAGAGCTGACCTACAAGGAGCCTATCACTTAGAAGCGCTGGAGGACAAGGAGATACCTTCAGCTTGGAATGCATCCAATTTGAAGAAATTCTACTTCTAGTTTTTCTTTTCTCTTTTTTAACTCAATGTTAAAATATTCAATTCATTTGTGATTAATAAAGAAATGTTTGACAGTGGCATTCTATGAAGGGTTTAAATACATTATAATTCATGCACCTTTTCAAAGTTACAGGCTCCCCTCTTAACGCACAAAACTAAGATCACGAGATATGTATTAAAGCAGGGTCAGTATGTAATGGCCCTCCTCAGGCCTTCGTCATCAAATATGAATGACCTCCTAGCATTGCCACTGGAAATATATGAAGCCCTACAGGGGACCCTTAGACAACATGACCAACCCATATTGGTCGTCAACATTGTTTGGCTCAAAAATCCTGCTCGGATAGAACATCCAACACCAGGTGTATCCTTACCATTGCCACACTTAGGCCTAAGGAAGTGTGACGACACAACCTAAAAGGTAAAGTAAGGCAGAATGGTATACTGAAAGCACACTGGATTGGGGGGATACTCATTCAACAAACCAACTCTGCCTACATCAAGTCTAGTCGGCTAGAAAAGCCCAAGATAGCTAAATAAGAAATCAATGAAGTAAAAAAAATACACAACACATGTTTAGTCGGTGAATTGCCCAAAGCATAAGTATTTTATTGCATCATTACATGTATAAGTAGTTACATATGCTGAGTAAATTAAATCATAATGGGAACTAGGTCGCTGAGCAAGATAGTCAGCCACTCGCGCCCTTCGTCCATCATCTGAGTGAGGAGCTAATTCCTCCTCGACTTCATTTGAGTTTGGCTCCACGAGCTGCCTTGGGATCGCATCTATGGGAACCCATCGATCATCCCTCCTGAATGGGTTCGGCATCAGAGTTGAGGGGGAGATCTCATGACGATACCAGAGGGCGGAGTTCCTAGGAACCTGTAACTCTCTAAGAGCACTCAACCATCCTCTAATGAAGGATAACTCTTTAGTGTACCTCAACTTCGTCGGAGCATCAGTCCAACCCTGGTCATAACCATCAGCCCACACTTGTCGAGGACCTTTCTTGAACATGTGCCTCAGAAGGGTAACATCTCTTTAGAGATCGACAGCTATCACGTATACCCTGTGAACATCACCTCGAAGCTCGGCAATCTCCCTAGTTGGGCCACTGTTATCAATATCAGCTAGTGGCCCAACCGATAAAGAGGAACCATAAAGAATTCGAGGGGTGATGCTTGGTGAATTCTCCCTAAGTCACGAGACTTCTCTCCTTAGAGCATAATTCTCTTGTTGAAGTACCTCTCCAACTTGATTAACCTCGAAGGCATCCAGAAGCTTGGCCTTCAGAGCATCCACTTCTTCTTGAACAGAAGCGCCGACCTCCTCCATCTCTTGGAGCTTATCTTTAAGCTTGGAAACAAGCTATGATTGATCTTTATAATCCTGATTCCTTGACCTAAGGGACTTGTAGATTCTTACAAAGGCACGGTGATCTCTATTTCCCGCATTAAGACCAAGAATTTTTCCTAGTTGAGAGGTAGCAGAAATATATTCCTCAACATCAATGAGCTACAAACCATATAAGCAATAAAGAAAAAATAAATCAGTACGCGAAAGGGAACATAATTTCATTTCATTAAAATAAGGTTCAAAGTACATCAGCAAAAAGAAAGAACAAAAAAAATACAAAAAGCTCCCTAAAGAAAACTAGCTGACAACCTCAGTCTTCTTTAAGGACGCTGGTTGCTTCCCCTTATCTGCTGCAGTCCTAGGTATGCCTACCTCAGATGGAGCAGTCATCATCCCCTGATCAAGGGGAGTATCAACAGAAGTGGTCTGAACAACTGGAGCACCTTCATTGGCAGCATGAGGGGGCACCTCATCCACAACAGGCTTTGGGCCAGGGTCATGCTCATCAAAGAGGGGGAATAAACATCCACCTCGGCAGTGAGCAAGGCCTTATCCCAACCCTTCTTGAAGTTAAGATAGTTAATATAGATAATTTGTCCCTCAACATCCTCGTACGTTGCAACCCATTCAGCATTGTACGAACTCTCCTTGAGAGTGGCAACCTCAGACTCCACCTTCTTTACCTTCCCAGCGAGCACCTTGTTCTCCTCGACCACCACCAGTTTGCTCGTGCAGACCAAGTCATAAGACTGCCTCAAATCCTTGGGCTCCTTGGTTATTACCTCTCTTGACTTGTTAGCCTTGGCCAAGGCAAGGTCGTCAAACTTCTGAGCAGTAGTGGCAGCCTTCAGATTCACCTTCAACTCAACATTCTTCCTCCCCAGCTCATCGCGGCTACAATAGAGGACGATAAAGTCAGAAATAAACTGCAGAAAGAAAAAGAACATTAGCGATAGAAATATTTAAAGGAGAACTGGGAAAATAAAAGAGTTAGAAGAAACTTACCAAGGCTAGCCCCTGACTTGCCTTCAAGGCTAACTGGTCGGTCCCTATACTAGACGACTTCTAGCGATCAGCGGGCAAAACTGCTCTCTCGAGAACCGTCGAAGCCAACTGAGGGGAAAGGGCAACGAAAGCCCCCTCATCTAGGGAAAACACGGGCACCAAAGACTTCCCTGCTTTGGCCCTCACTTCTTCTCTCCTTCTCTCTTCCTCTCTCTCATTCTTCTTCCTCTCTTCTTTTTTCTTTCTCTCTCTCTCCTTCACTAATGTCTCCTTTTTTTCTTCCTCTCTAGCTCATGAGCAACAGTCTGGGAGCCAGTGGCAGTATCCCACTCCTAGATTTCTGCTTCTTCAGCCTGCGAGCCAGCAACACATTATCTTCATCATCATCCTGGATTAGATTTTTCCTAGTTGGAGCCATAGTTTCCTCGCTGGAGCTATCCGAATCCTCTGAGTCCTTTGGACCTCTGAACCCTCCTCCGAACTAGAAGATTCTTCACCGCTTGAGCTCTCCTCACTATAATCACCTTCAACTCCATCCCTATCATATCCCTCACTCTCTTAACCAGAGATGCTTTCCTCCTCAGCTAATTGAATTGGGTCAGTAATAACTTCTTCTATGATATCTAGCTGAGGGATGCTATCCACGAGTCGGGCAATGAAGCTAGACCCAATGTTCATATACTCCAACATGAATGCGGCTGATCATGGAGCTCACCGTCAGCCAAGTATTCCCTGATCTTCTAAGCCTTGACAAGCTCAGCAGCTCGAATCTCGCGAAGAGCAGGTTCTGAGTTCTTTGTCTTCGCTGAAAAAAGAAAAGATGAAAATATAAGAGAGGCAGTACATTAATAGAAAATTAATCAGTAGAACACAAGTTGTGCCTAACTATATACTCCTCCCCATAAAATGGAATCATAGGTCCCCTATACCTCGCCCCTTCAGTTTGGGAAGGGAACTGCCAGTTCCTGGAAATAAACCCCTCTTGCTAATAGTCCTAGTGGGAATCAGGTAGATTAACTACCAATAACCTATCAGGACTCCTAGCTTTGAGATAAAGGAGACCAAAATTCGTTCGAGATAAAGAATAGCAATAATAAATTTTAGAAAGACCTAGATTGGTGCCTTCAAGCTGATTGATTCTATGTACACCATTGACAATCTTCTAAACATTTGGAGAGCGCTGTGCAGGAACTATATAGAAATAACTAAAGAAATGCAAAAACAAGTGATTTGGGGGAAAAGTAAGACCCCCCTAGGACAACAGAAGAACATGTATCCAATGACCGTTCTCAATGTCTCTAACATTTTGAGGAACAGGGGCACATTAAATGTCTACCCAGTTTGGAATATTATAAAACTTCCTAAACTCAGCTATCGACCTATTGCCTATTTTTGCCATCAGATAAGATAAACCCTAGTAGAAATAATAAAGAAATTCCAAGAGACAAAAGGAGAAGGAGTTTGAAGAACTTACGAAGTAAGAATCGGCTTGAGATGATGCAAAGCCACAAGCAAAGAAGATGGGAAGATAAAGAAGAAGCTCAAGATGAGAGACGAGACCAGGAAGTGAGAAAGTACAGTAAGAAGTTGGAGAAATCTTGAGAATGCAAAGAAGTTTGAAGCAACGTCAGAAAATGGCTTCTCCAAACTAGTTTAAACTCTCTCAATCATGATGCATAGAGAACGAAGCAAATCTGTCGCCTGAATCTACTCTAGAAAGGCGCTTCGATCCCCAAAGCGCTATTCAATTCACAAAAATGCCATTAAGGCTGTTATTTAAAATTATTGAGCCCAAATTGTGACCCAAAAATTTTAGGGGCAATTGTGGGTACCTTGTTTAACTATCCTGGCCCAAGTGAGGAGACCGATTAAGCCCGATCCAAGATAAGGGAAAATCTGGCCCAAAGTCTAAGGTCTCGTACATAACTGATTCAGTTATGACCCATTCAACCACTAAAATCTCTCAAGAGGTATTCTAGGGATTGTGGGTTAACGTGGAGGTGCCCAACACCCCCACTCTCCAAAAATTACATATATATATTAAACCCTCAGCCCGGGGAAAAAGGGACGCAATTGTAAATAATCCCCTGGAGTAAAGAGAAACATAATACAGAGAGCACCACCGTGGACGTAGGCCATTTTACCGAACCATATATATCTTGTGTTGTGTGTGATTGCACTTATTTTGTGTTCTTTCTTTATTCTGATGATCGCATTTGCTTATTATTTGCGTTGAGATTAATTGTCACCACACTTCGTAACAGGCCTTATTCTAAATTTTGTGGAATCGTTTCGGAGGAGTTTGAAGATGGGTTCACAAATAGAAGTCAATGAGCTGATGAACCGGCTGATATACTGTAATTTTCCTAAAACTCCCCGAATTTCCTTCTCCATTCAGGGTGGTGGCATTTCGAGTATGGATTTTAGTTTGGAAGGGTCTTATTCTATTCCTTTATTGCTAACCATGAATCCCAAAAGCTTTCCTTTTATGACGCTAAAAACGTATTTTTGTCCCATCTGGTATCACCGGATCCATTTGAAGAACTTTCGAAGGGACGGAACATGACCTTCTTGAGTCTTAGACTTAATGATCTTATCATCCACATAGAATTCATCCTTTTTTTGTATCAAATCATAAAAGATGGTTGTGGCAGCCCCTTGGTAGGTAGCCCCTGTATTTTTGAGCTCAAATGGCATAACTGTGTAATAGAAAGTTCCCTGGGGGGGTGATGAATGTTGTTTTTTCTTGATGATCAAGGTGCATCTTGATCTGATTAATCCGATAAACCCATCAAGGAATGACTTGAGACAGTAATTGTCCGTGTTGTCCATAATTATATCGATATTGGGCAGTGGGTAATCATCTTTTGGAGACGCTTTGTTCAAATCTTGGTAATCAACACACATGCAGACTTTCCCTCCTAATTTTGGCACGGGTACAATATTTGCTAGCCATGTGGGATACTCAATCACCCAGATGAATCCTACATTTAACTGTTTGATCACCTCTTTTTTAACATTGAGATACCATTTGGTGAGGAGCTTTCGCAGTTTCTATTTGACTGGTTTGTGTTTTGGGAGAGTTGGAATCGTGCTGAGCGATCACAAGATCGATGTTGGGTATGTCCTCATAGGAACATGTGAAGACATCCAGAAATTCATTCAACGGTTCTTTAAGTTGCTCGTGATCATGCTCATCAAGGATTAACCCTATCCTAATCTTGTGCGGTTGGATACTAGAACCGAGATTGATATCAATAATTTCATCCTCATTAATTTGAATGCGATTATGCTGTTTGTTATTAACCTTATTAAGATCAGTTGAGAATTTTTCATTTACAAAATCATCATCATCAAGAGTTTGATTAAAATCAAGACAATTAATGTAAGGCATAACAAGATACTCAAATTTTTCGTTTATTTCATTAAAGGGAAAAATAACATTGAGAACCTCGTCAAAGAAGGTCTCGATTACATTGTTATAAGAAAAAAAGGTGGAATAATAAAAAAGGAAGGGATAGGATAAACATCTGGGTTGGGTTACATTTTAGTAGGTGAAACTAGTATAACATTCCACTTGAGGAGGGGCTCATTAACGATCTTGATTATAGTGGATGGATTTGACGATGTAGTGATTGAGTGGATCATGCAGAGTCTCAGCCCTAGTGTCTGCAGGTTAAACGAGTCCTTGGAGTCACTTCCCTCGAAAACCTCAGCAACAACTATAGCTTTCTCAATGAGTGGTTGCACATGAGGATGGGAGTCTTCGGCCTAGGAGTAACTGTCTTAAAAGAAGATCTCCATCCATGGCTTCATCTTCTTGTCCACATGATCATACTATAGTTCAAAAAAGCCACAGAAGTAAAAATCTTCACCCTCTTTGATGAATCTCTCATTCAAGGAATCCCCCAATACAGTCTTGGCACTTTCTAAACTTTGCTTCAACCGGGGTCGGTGGAGCATTCTGAGTTCCTCTGATAATGGTTGATAACCCAGACCACATGGAAGAAAGGTATTCTCAGGACTATGGGTTCTAATATCCCCTTTTGTCATCGTCCCATCCCTAGTCTGAGCATGAAGTGCATATTTTTTAACATTTATATCATGATGACATTGTCGTGAAGCTTGTGCTCTAGATATACTCGATCTTTGAAATCATCCACTACTGGGAGTGAAAGTGGTTCGACTTAGAAGACAAAAATAAGCATGTCAATTGCCCCATGTTGTATTTCTAGTACTGGATTACTGGTGTTTGCATTCTCAATATTATCATCATTGCCCAAGATGGCGATGACCTACCCCTTGGCCAAGAACTTCAGTTTCTAATAGAGAGAGGAAAATACCACCTTGATGATATAAAGCTACAGTTGACCAAGAAATAGATTAAAATAAGAAAGTATGTCGATAACTTAGAACTCGGTAATGGGATTGATAAGGCCAGTCCCTATTGCGAGTGTTGTGGATCCCATCACCTCTCGACGAGTGTGGTCATAGGCATAAACTATGATAAGAAGTTAGAACAAGGTCACTTACTTTCAAACCCAGGTAGTTGAAGGTTACTAATGGGAGAAAATTGAGTGTTGATCCGTTGTCTATGAGTGAGAGAGGGATTGTCTTCACCATCGCCATAACGAAGATGTTAAGAGCATAGTTTTTATTAGGACCTAACTTTAGGATTTCTTATTTAGAGAAGGAAAGCAATCTATTAGAGGTTAAGGACCCCACCCGGTTCACGACTTCTTCTAAAGTGGTGGAAGGAGGGACTGTGGTCCCGATGTTCAATTTTATTAGAGCATTTTGGTGTAACTAGGAAGACATGAGTTGTCTCCACAAGATGATGTTGGCTTGAGTTTTCTGAAGATGATCGAGGACCTTGCTTTCCTTGATGGTCATTTCTGGCATGGGGAGTTCCTCGACAACTCCCTTTTCTTTATCTATCCTTGTTGACTGAGGATTTAGACTCTAGTAGTGTCTCCCAAATCTTATTATATGGTTCACAGAGGAGGGGAAGAACAGTATCTCCATTTTTTCATACACTTCGGGTTGTACGACCACTTTATTGATTTCTGCTAGCAAATTTTCAAAAATATCATCCCACACATACTGATTATCGGTCCAATATTTTCTTGCCTTGGTTCTTCATCTGAGATATCAAACTCGTCCACCCATCTAGTGGCAACGATGTCGTCTTTTCATGAGAAGTCAATTCATTCCACAACCTCAATGACTTCTTCATATAGATCCTCCCACTCAACGAGGAGGTGAAAAAGTGAAGGGGCCAACCACCCTCATAACTTTAAGGCATTGAGTAACTTAGATATACTCTAAATCTCATTGGTATATTAGAACAAGTTTGCCATAATCTGTACTTGATCATCTAAATGACTTTGTTAACGGGTACCACCCAATTATCTGACTCTCGATCTCCCTTCCCGGCTTCCAAGGATGCTGAACTTCTGGTAGTCAATGGTCATTACAGAGGGCAATTTTAGCCCAAACTCTAGAAGCTGGTTCAGTATTGCGGTAATTTCATATCTTCCCCTCCAGATTGGGTATGAATGGGAATACATGCTCTTGTGAGAAGCAACCGAGCTTGGTCGGCAAAACAGGTAGGGTGAAAGAGAAAATATGGGAAGACTTTAAGGAGTTTAGGTAAAAATATGGGTATGATGGGTGCTTTACCGGATACAATCTGGGTAGATGGATCTAATTTTGTGTCAATCTCTATGAAGATGGAATTTATATGGTTTGGAAGTGGATTGTGAGTGGTGTTGGGTTTAGGATTGGCTGGTGGGGTGATTACACCCCGGTCAATTCGACCTTGGATTACATTCCGGATATGGAATCATTAATTAGTGGTATGGCCAGTATTTTAGTGAAAATCACAATCGGGATCGGGATTAAAATGTTTGGGAAGTGGGTTTGATAGTGGACAAGGGTCCAATTGGCATTTAAGAGTACACTAATAAGAGAGAGAGAGAGAGAGAGAGAGAGAGAGAGACTTTTATCTTAAATGCCACTTAAACATCGAGTATTGAAAGATGTCCAAAGATAACGCTTTTTAATACATCCAAAATAATTCCCATAATGTCATTATCTGATCTCAATCTTTTAATTGTATGTGGGCTTTCATCTATACAACCATTATTACCAGCACCTTTTAAACAATTAGAACGAAAAATAAGGTGTAAAAAGTCCCAAGGGGTTCTCAAGGGAAAAAAAACCCTCAAAATGGAAAAGCTATAATGATGAACATCCACCACAGTACCCCAAATGTGAATACTATTATGATGGAAAATAGGTGCGTGAAATAGGAGCCAATGGCTATTTATTGTGGTTCTCTTTACTAGGATCTAGGCAGGTGTAAATTTACACTAAATTAACTTGTTTATGATTACTTATTACATTTTCACCCTCGTTCCTTGTTATATAACACTTGCTTTAGGGGATGCATGCATGCATGTATTCTTATCTGAATGCATGACATAACGTTACTATAACATGATGTACTTTTTACATTTTCACCCTCATAAAACAAAAATCAAGTATTCCTCATAAAATAAAAATCAATAACAATCAATCATCACATAAATCAGTACCCAGTTTTAATCGTATAAAAAATCAGGATTAACATGAATCTATCACAATTTATGATCACAAGCATATATATAGATACACCCATTTTTTGTGAGTGTGTATGTCAGGAAACATAGATATACAAAGATCCAGATGTTAAAACACAAAACCGGGTTGAGATTTGATATATATATATATATATATATATATATATATATATATATATATTGATTGGGCATAAATATTGTATTTTTATTCCCCTAATTTCGGTACATTTGTGAACCCGAGTGATGCGATCGATATGGATTTAATGCACATTTATGCTACTAACCTTCGTTGGCAAGTATTTCGTGTTTCTCCTATTTTTTTTACAGGTTAATTATGCAAGCGGTACAAAAGAGAAAGCGAAACGGTGAAAGAAAGGTTAGGAAGGCAATTTTAAGGGCATTTTGGTAATTCTGTAGCCATATCCCGGAGGATAAGTCAACTGGAAAGTTGAAAAGCTTGGAACAACGATAACACTAAAAGAAACGGCACCCAAATCCGAGCTACGGTTGATGAGTTATGACCAATTGAAGTTGAAGAAAAATCCAAGGAAGAAAGGAAGGAAACAAGAAAAAAATTCTAAGTGTTAAAATGAAAGAAAAGGGCACCCAAGCCAGCAAAATTTCCCAAACCCAATGCAAACCGGTTTGGGGGGCGAACCGGTTCGGGGGTCCTAAAGCACGATTTTTTTCCTTATTTCTGATTGGTCCAAAGAATCCCATGAGGTTAAAACTCCTTCTAAAACAGTTTTGGACGTACTTGGTGACGGAGGAACAGCAGTTCGGGAGAGTTTTTTTTTAGTTTTAGTAGAGAGAAAAGGAGAAGAACATCTAGGAACATAAGTTGAATTAATTGATGCAAGATTGATACAATTCCGGGTTTGTTTTCAAGTTGTAATCCAAGTTTCATTCTTATGATTATTGTTCTTGCGTGGTAATTTTTCTTGCGTGATTTGAAATAATTTCTGCGTTCATAATACTTAGTTACATATTTCAATCTATTTTTATCATGAGTTCTTTCGCATGCAACGCTATTATTCCATGCATCTTTCAGTTTAATATGTCCGGCTAGGTTTAAAAGTCCGGGATACATGAACTCAGCCTGATGTGTTAATTGCATGTGTATAAAATTAGTCCTCTGAATTTAGTGATTGATTACGACCGTATTGCGTAGGAACACAATAATTGTAGATCTTTATATCTCATTTGCCTCTGGGTAGCCGGGATGATTTAGAATGCAATTCGAGTGTAACTATCGCGAACGGCACCCAAATCCGAGCTACGGTTGATGAGTTATGACCAATTGAAGTTGACGAAAAATCCAAGGAAGAAAGGAAGGAAACAAGAAAAAAATTCTAAGTGTTAAAATGAAAGAAAAGGGCACCCAAGACAGCAAAATTTCCCAAACCCAATGTGAACCGGTTGGGGGAACATGCGAACCAGTTCGGGGGTCCTGAAGCGCGAATTTTTTCCTTATTTATGATTGGTCCAAAGAATCCCGTGAGGTTAAAACTCCTTGTAAAACAGTATTGGATGTACTTAGTGACGGAGGAACAGCAGTTCGGGAGAGTTGTTTTTTTAGTTTTGGTAGAGAGAAAACGAGAAGAACATCTAGGAACATAAGTTGAATTAATTGCTGCAAGATTGATACGATTTCGGGTTTGTTTTGAAGTTGTAATCCAAGTTTCATTCTTATGATTATTGTTCTTGCATGGTAATTTTTCTTGCGTGATTTGAATTAATTTCTGCGTTCATAATACTTTGTTACGTATTTCAATCTAGTTTTATCATGAGTTCTTTCGCATGCAACGTTACTATTCCATGCATCTTTCAGTTTAATATGTCCGGCTAGATTTAAAAGGCCGGGATACATGAACCCAGCCTGATGTGTTAATTGCATGTGTATAAAATTAGTCCTCTGAATTTAGTGATTGATTACGACCGTATTGCGTAGGAACACAACAATTGTAGATCTTTATATCTCGTTTGCCTCTGGGTAACCGGGATGATTTAGAATGCAATTCAAGTGTAACTATCGCGGTACCGATTTACTCGTCCTCAGATTAAGTATGACGCGGGCTTGAACCACGTATACGTAATGCTTGGGAGTACTAAATTCTGGGTCAAATTAATCAGTTATATTTACGATTAGTATTATAACTGCAATACACTAGGGTTGGGGTATTGTATTCCCGCCCTGTTTTTCTCATCAATTAGATTAAAAGTTTCAAATCATCTTTCAATCATATTTTAGGTAGTTTAGTGTAATTGCATCCTATCATAATTTCATAATTGCATTTAGTTTAATCATCCCCAAAACCAAATCATTTTCTCTTTTTCTTTTTAGAGTCAAAGTTAGGATTCCTTCGTCTTTCCCTGTCGTCACAACTTCGTTGTTCTTTTTCCCTGAGGATCGATACCTGACTTGTCGGATTATTACTTGAGCGACAGGCTTGCACTTGAGCCTAGAGAGTACGCATTTCTGAGACACATTTTTAGTCGCGTCAAGTTTTTGACGCCGTTTCCGAGGATCTAGGTAGACTTAGGATTAGATCGAGTCAATCCAAAGCTTTGACTAAAAATTTCCAAAAATCCAAAAACATATAAAAAAAATTCAAAAAGCATAAAAAGATTCACCATCATCTCTCATAAGACATTAATGCAAAATTCTGAACTCACTCCTACACCCCATAATACTCCAACCAGCATTCACGAAAATCCAATCATTGAGTATAACCCCGATAGCCCTCACACTCCAAATGCCCCACAGTTCTGGATCCCACCTCCCACACTGTCACACTCAATCTCAAACAACACTCCGTTTTCCTTCTTAGGACACACCCTCGAGTACACCTCGAGCACACCAAGTGAGAGAACCGAGTCATTAAGAGAGAGGGAGATATCGCAACACGGTAGTACAGCTGCCGGTGAGGAAGAGCCCCCATACCGCCTACTGAGAGAATTCTTATATCCCGAGCGCACTGTCACTCCGGGATGCATTATACTCCCGTATAATGCCGGGCAATTCCGTTTCAAAAATGGGATGATCAAGATGCTACCTCATTACCATGGTATGGATTCTGAAAAGCCATACCTCCATATTAGGGAATTTGAGGATGTGTGCGATACTCTCAATGATCAAACCTGCACACAAGAGGTGATCCGCCTCAAACTCTTCCCTTTCTCGCTCAAAGATAAAGCTAAGACCTGGCTATGGTCTTTACCTCCAAGCTCGATTCCATCTTGGAACGAGTTGCAATCAAGATTTCTCAAGAAATTCTTCCCAACACATCGAACAATCTCCATAAAGGCTCAAATTCAAGCGTTCAGACAATCTGAAAATGAGCCATTTCATCGATGTTATGAATGTTTCAACAAGTTAATTACTTCATGCCCCCATCATGGATTTGATTCAGTGAAAATCATCTCTTTTCTCTATAATGGGCTGAATATTAACTCCAAGAAACTTTTTGAAACCATGGGAAGTGGTCCGTTTGTCGATTTAGATGCCCACGATGCTGAGCTTCAACTGAGGTATGTCGCCGAGACTACCCAATCCTGGGATACTTCTGATCCTAACGCTCAAAATAGAAATCGTCAAGTGACCACCACTCCGTCGGCGTCCGGCCTATTTCACGTAGATAATAATTCTATGACGGACAGTCGATTAGATACACTTGAGAAAGGATTTCGAGACCTATGCGAGGTATATGGAAGAGGACCAACTGGATCCATACCAAAACCCATCGAGAAGGTGTGTGCGATGTGTGAGGCGGGTCATTCAACTGAGGAATGCCCGACTATACCCGCCTACAAAGTGATGCTTCAAGACCAAGTTAGTGGTATAGGAGAATTTAAGGGTAATTTCGGTGCACCGCACGAGAATTCTTACAACCCTTCATGGAAAAACCATCCTAGTCTTAGCTATGGGCAACAACATGCTGCGATGAACCCTACTTCACATGTTGCCCCTCCTCCGCCATAACATTTTCAACAATCTCCACACATGCAAGGACATGTGCAAGCACCACCACCTCAAGGAGCATATATCCCTCCACCACGGAGAACTCTCGAGGATACTATGATTCAATTTATCAATAGCCAGACTGCCACCAATGCTAGATATGATCGCCTGATCAGCAATATAATTGCGAACATTTCACAGTTGCAATCATCATTGAGTATCCAAGAGAAGGGAAAGTTTTCATGCCCAGGGCCAAAGACCTCCCCAAGGTCAAACTAGTGTTAGCTCCACATCCCATGACCATCCGGAGCAATGTAGTGCAATTACCAATCTACATAGTGGGAAAGTAGTTGACTTGTCACATCCCCCACACGATGCAACCAAAGACAAGGAGATTTTTCCCGGCATGAAAGAGGACGAAGATGTCCCCTTGAATGAGAGTGATAAAGAAGGAACTAGTGAGCTCGAGGTAGAAGTGAAACCCCCCATCGCTGCCCCTACCCTCAACGGTTGGTCCCGCACTCCAAAGGCACTTCTCGGGATGATGTTTTGGATGTACTTAAGCAAGTAAAGATCAATTTACCTTTTCTCGAGACCATACAGAAAATTCCCACGTACGCTAAGTTCATTAAGGACTTACTCATGGTGAAACGCAAGCTAAAGGTAAATAAGAATGCCTTTTTGGCCCAAAATGTCAGTTCAGTTTTATCGAGTGACCTTCTGTTAAAGTATAAAGATTTGGGTGCACCCACCATTTCGTGCATCATGGGGAAAAACCGAATCGAAAGGGCGCTAATAGATTTCGGACCGAGTGTTAACATTCTACCCTATTCAATCTATAAGAAACTCGATTTGGGAGCACTCAAGCCCCCAAATATGACTCTCCAACTCGCGGATCGTTCTGTGAAGATGACTCGGGGAATCATTGAGGATGTGATCATCCAAATAGACACTTTCTACTTCCCGGTGGACTTTGTCATTTGGGACGAGGAGCCCTCCATTCTCCCGAGTAATCATGTTCCCATCATCCTTGGTCGCCCATTCTTAGCTACGGCTAATGCACTCATCAATACTCGGAGTGGGCGAATGCAATTAACATTTGGGAACATGACCCTCAATACAAAATTTTTTAATAATATCAAGAACGAGGGTGACGAAGGAGAACCGCGAGAGACGGATCTTTTAGGAGCAGCACATGAGCATGGGAGGACCCACATGCGAGAGCCGATAGGGGTATGCCTTGTTACATCAAGTGAGAGCGATAATTTGGAGGGCATAGGGAGAAGTTCGTATGAGTGCTTAGAGGAGAGTGAATGGCAAGACACGATATATATTTTTCTCCTCGATTACTACCCACGCACACCACCTAATACTGTTGAGATGGAGCGAGGAAGGAAGAATGTGGAAACAAAGCAAGAGAGAGAGCTAGAGCAGTTGAGCCTAGCGGACTTTAAGAGTGAATTCGGGCAGGTAGATGAGAGCCTTAACGATGAAGTCTAACCTCTATTGGATTCACGTAGTCATTTAAGAGAGAGCGAGTGGAAAGATAAAACTGATAAGTTTCTTCGCAATGACCATCCACCCATACCATTTGATGGCCCGAAGGTGATAGAGGAGAAAAGTTGCGTCTCGTCCGACTTAGAGTCCGACCCATGCATTCCAAAAATTGAACGAGAATTAGGAGTTCCCTCCGAGTCAGAGCATGCAAGCTATGCTTTGAGTAAGCATCCCAGGGATCCCTTTTCGAGTAGTAACGATGAGTCTCCCGCTCTTTCCTTTATTTATGGGCAAGGGCCCAACTTATTCCGGTTGTTGGTATATGACAGAAAGACGGGAGTGACAAGGAGATCATCGAACCCCGTGAGTGGGGTCGGGTGAGTTTGTGTAGAGATGAGAGGTCGTCGCACCCCCGACGCGTATGGGGTGATTGTTGTTGTATTTTTGAGTCATGCATGAGTGTCATATAGTGTCTTGTTGCATTTCAATATTTGTTTGTTTTATTTTTCCGCACTTTCATTCTCTTTAAGTTAGATTTTAGTCCTTTTTGCTTGAGGACAATGCAAAAGTCTAAGTTGGGGGGGTCACAAGTGCGTATTTCTAAAACTTCACAAATTTTAAAAAATGCCCAAAAATCTCAAAAAAATCATAAAACTTTGAAAAATCCAAAAATATTTTTTTTCAAAATAAATAAAAATTGGAATTCAAAATTTTCAAAAATATCATTAAAAGTCGGTTTAAAGTCTCAAGTTGTAAAATTCAACATACACAAAGCCGAAATTGACTAAAGATGGAAATTGAGCGAAAAATTGACGACTTAACGAATAAGTGTGGAGATTAACAAACCCGGTGAGATTCGAGCCTATCATTTTTTTTAGTCTTTAAATCAATCTGAGTTAATTGTTAACTCAAAGTTCTTTTCAGCATATTAAAAAAAAAGTCACCAAGGATCTCAATCTTTTCATTTTGATCGGTTATGAAAAACGCGTGTGATATTGCTTAGAAAAATGTGCCAAAATTGATCTCTAAACTTAAATTCATCTCGAAACGCATATGGTAACGCAATTGGTATTTTGGACAATGAAGTAGGCCCTCGTTTGTCACCCAAAAATATTGGCCAATAAAGTAGTGAAAAATCACCCCCTTTTGTACCCCAATTTGAGCCAAACAAGCTGTCCCTTTCGTTTGATAACCCGAAAAACCCAAATAGCCCGGAATTGCAAAAACTGGAAAAATTCAGTCCGTTATATTAGCACTAATAATTAACATTCCTAGTATGTTATTATTATACCAGAATTAACATTCCACGTGTGTTATCATTAAACCATTATTAACACTTCATGTATGTTATCATTAATCCATTTCATTAAGTTGTTCTACTTAAATGATCTTTAGACATACGTTATCTAACTTTGCTACCATCACACACTAATTAGATCATCTCGTAATTTAAATCACTTTTAGATATACATTATCTAACTCTCGTACATTACACTCAAGTATGATAAATCACCCAAGAATATATATGTCACACTATATATATATATATATATATAAAAGACGATGTGGGTACCTCGATTTGCCATCACGGGACCAAACGAGTAGCCCGATAGAAACGGCCCAAAGTCTGGTCTCCTCGCATCTCAACTGAATTCGGTTATGACTTAGTCTACCCCTAAAATCTCGTAAGGAGATATTCTAGGAGTAGAAAGTGGACGTGGGGAAGTCCAACACCCCAACTCCCCGAGAACAAACATGTATATAACAAACCCTAAGCCTGGGGCAAAAGGCATGCATTGTATTCTCTAAAAAACACTCCCCGGAGTATATAGAAATAACACCAAGAGAACCACCGTGGACGTAGGCATTTCTTGTTGAACCACATATACGCTGTGTTGTGTGATTGGCATTTTTTACTCTTTATTCCCTTTGGTGATTGCGCTTTCTTATTAATTTGTGTTGAATATAATTGTCACCACAATTGGTGCCGTCTGTGGGAAGCGTTTATCTCCCCTGAGAAAGACCTTACCAACCAAGAAGCTATGATGTCCGATCACAGCAGCAACGCCCCTCAGGCAGGGGATATCCAAGAACAGCTTACCCCTCGCAGGATCATATTTGAAGTTCGGCATTCAGATCAGAGGGCTTGCCCGGAGAGGCCAGCCTCAGAGGAGAGACAGGGACCATCGAGGTCCACATAAATCTCCAGACTAATTGACGCCTATGAGGAAAGTCTCCAAGAGTAAAGGGAGTCCGCTCGCAAGGAAGAGGCTAAGAATGCTCACCTCAAAGAGAGGATAGAGAAAGAACTCCATCGCAGCACCAGGCGACGTCCATACCGCACTCCTAGCCCTCAGGCGAGCAAGTCTCGCAGCTGAGGAAGGAGCCCCAGACGCGGATCCCAAAGAAGAGAGAAGCTTGAGTCAGATGATGACTTGCTCGAGCAACAACGACCAACTCGTCGTTACAGGAGCCCAGCTCGAGGTGATGAGGATATACAAAATTTTATCCGAAGAGAAATGTACCAACACCCAGCACATCGGGGTGTCAGATCAACCAGGGATCTTGCTCGGCGAGCTCTCAAGACCCAGATGAAATCCCCATTTTTAAGGGAGATAGAAGAAGAGGAAGCCCCCAAGAAATTTGCTATTTCGAGATTCAAGATCTATGACGGAAAAACTGACCATATCGATCACGTTAGGCAGTACAGGCAGGCCATGACTCTCTGGAACCACCGAGATGAACTAATGTGTTGGATTTTCCCCTTGAGCCTGCATGACGTGGCCCAGAAGTAGTTCGAGAGGCTCCCTCACAGGTCTATTAGGATCTTTGAGTCCCTCATCGAGCTCTTCACGGCTCACTTCATTACCAGCAACTCCCATCCTAAGAGGATGGATGCTTTGCTAATAATGAAGAAGATGCCATAAGAGATCCTCCAGGACTACGCAAAGAGGTACTGGGAATCGTTCAACGAGGTTGAGGACTGCTCAAAATAGGTAGCAGTGGCCTCTTTCAAGATTGGCCTACCCAACTCTTTCCTTCTGCACCAATCCCTGACAAAGAAGGAGGCCACAACCAAAGATGACCTGATGGATCGCATCGAGAAATATGCTAAAGTGGAGGATGTGACCCGCCTCATTACAGGGGAAAATGGTTGAACTAAGCTCGCTGCCAAGGGTAATGACAAGATTGAAAACCAGAAGAAAGGAGGCAAGAATGGGGGTAAGAATGTCTCCAAGAACGGAGGCAAGATTGATGCTTCGAAAGCATTTCAGGCAGTGAACACGTCTTCAAAGAACCAATCTACAAGATCCTTGTGAAGATTAAAGATGAGCCATTTGTTAAGTGGACCAAAAAGATTGGAGGAGATCCCTCAACGAGAAATAACGCGCTGAGATGCGCTTTTCACAAGGAAGGAGGACATAAGACTGAGAATTGCAAGGCTCTTAAGTCTCACCTCGAAGAACTGCCCCAGACAGGGCACCTGAACGAGTTTGTGGAGAAGAAGGCATAGAAAGTCGCTGCCAATACAGACACGAGGCCCGATAATGTACTCTAGGATGATGCTGGACATAAATTTACAGTAATTCATAGGGAAACTGATATGAAGTAGATTCAAGGGAATTCCGATCGGATGAAAGTAAAAAAGCTTACAGCAGTAATGCAAGCTTTTCAGATCAATCCAGCGAAGACGCAGTCAGGAAAGCATCGGTGAGCAGATGAGGTCGACTATAGCAAACACATCGTGTTTACAGATGAAGATCTGGTGGGGGTAAGAACCCCACATCATGACACCTTGATAATTACGCTCAGGATAGCCAACTATGACGTCGACAAGTTGCTCGTCGACCTAGGAAGCTCATCCGAGGTAATGGATCTCGACCTCTTTAAAAATTTGAAGCTAAGCGTTATCGACCTGAAGGAAGCCACTGTCCCTCTAGTTGGCTTTGCCGAAAAAGTGACTATTCCACTAGGTAAGATCGTGTTGCCTGTAAGGGCGGGAAGTGTCTCCAAGATGATCGAGTTTCTGGTGGTCAGCATCGACTCTCCATATCAAGCTATTCTCAATTAGGGGTGGCTACATGCAATGAAGGCAGTCCCTTCGACCTACTATCAGAAACTCAAGTACGTGACTGAGCGAGGAGTAATGGAGATTCACGAGGATCGGGCGATGGCGAGAAGGAGCTGCATAGCAGCCATTCGCCCAAAACCAGAGAAGAAGGTTGAGAAGGCCAAAGAGAAAGTCGAGGAGCAAGAAGGTTTTATACCTTCAAAATAGCAGTTAAGATATGGGAGGCCCGTAGTGGAGGAGATCAGGCTTCTCCCCTATGAGCGGGTCATTGAAAACCTGGAGGAGATAATAGCTGGTGGAAGCAAGAAAGACAGGAGTTTCTTGATCGGGACTTCTCTTACAAATCAAGAGAAGAGATAATTGACAGTATTGCTGAGAAGTAATCTAGACATTTTCGCGTGGGAACCGTATGAGCTGCCTGGAATTGATCCCAGTGTGGTTGGTCATCGGTTGCATGTCGACCCCACTTTCAGGCCTATCGCGTAAAAGGCACGACGAACTGCGCATGAAAAGGCCAAAGCTATAGAAAAGGAAGTAGAGAAGATATTGGATGCAGGATCCATATGGGAAGTTCAATTCCCTAAATGGATATCCAACCCAGTAGTAGTTCCAAAGAGCAATGGGAAATGGAGAGTCTGTATAAACTTCACTAACCTTAACAGAGACTGCCCTAAGGATAGTTTCCCTCTCCCGAAGATGCGCCACAGCTGCTCACGAGAGAATGAGTTTTCTAGATGCATATTTGGGGTACCATCAGATCCCTCTGTATGCACCAGACCAAGATAAGACAGCGTTCATCACTACTGTCAGATTATACTGCTACAAAGTTATGCCCTTTAGGCTCAAGAATGCGGGAGCAACCTACCAGCGACTGGTCACTAAGATGTTCAAAGACCAAATGGGAGATACCATGGAAGTCTACATTGATGATATGCTCGTCAAGAGAAAGCGAAAAGAGGACCATCTCTCAGACCTATCAAATACCGTCGAGATCCTCAGGAAATACCGAATGAAACTCAACACAAGCAAGTGTTCTTTCGGTGTCCATTCAGGAAAATTCCTTGAATATTTTGTTAGAAAGAGAGGCATTGAGGCCAACCCGGACCAGATCGATGCGATCAACAAGGTACAGCCCCCTCGCACGATACGAGACGTGCAGAAGCTCACAGGCATGCTCGCCGCTTTGAACCGCTTCATATCAAAGTCCTCTGAGAAATGCAAGTCGTTCTTCTAGCTCTTGAAAGGAAATAAGACAGTAGAATGGAATCAAAATTGCTCACAAGCATTGGAAGAGCTCAAGGCTTACCTTAGCTCACCGCCTTACGACCAGCTTCAACCAATGAAGCAAATTGAAGATCACCCATTAGTAGGAGTCTGGCGACTGTTTGCTGATGGAGACTCCAACTCAAAGGGGGAAGGAGTAGGCATTGTGCTCATTACTCTAGTAGACACAATCCTCGAGCAAGGAATTATACTTGGATTTGAAGCCTCCAACAATGAGGCAGAATATGAGGATCTGATAGTCGGCCTGCAGAAGGCACTAGCGTTGGGGGCAAAGCAGTTACAGGTGTTAGGCGACTCACAATTAGTCTCAAATCAAATAAGTGGGGACTTTAACGCAAGAGACGAAAGAATGGCAGCCTACCTCGCCTTGGAAAGGGAGCTAATGTTTATCTTTGAGTAAGTCAGTGTCCAACAGTTTCCCAGAGGATAGAATAGCCATGTCTACGCCTTGGCAGCTATAAGTTTAGCGATCAATTTCGACTTAAAGAGGACGATCCCAATCGACTTCCTCGCCCATCCGAGAATCAACAAGAATGACGAGCTGCTAAACAGGGAACATATGCTCCAGATTGAGTCATCACCTAGTTGGATGGACCCTTTGAGGGACTATTTGAAAGATAGTGCACTTCCAAATCATAAGAAGGCTGCTCATTAGATAAAAGTCAAAGCTGCTCTCTTTCACTTATCTCCTGAGGGTAAACTATATAAGAGATCATTCACCGGCCCTTGCCTTCAATGTGATCACCCGAAGGACGTCGAGCAAGTTCTACATGAGCTTCACGAAGGAATTTATGGAAGCCATATTGGAGGGAGGTCACAAGCTTTTCAAGTAATGAAGGAAGGCTACTGGTGGCCATATATGCAAAAAGATTCGGTAGTGTATGCTCGTAAATGCGAGAAATGTCAACTACATGCTCCTATGGTCCACCAACCTGCCAATGACCTAAGATCACTTACCAACCCATGGCCTTTCACCCAGTGGGGGATGGACATCGTAGGCCCTCTTCATGCCGCCACCGACAACTGCAAGTATCTGTTCGTCTTAACAGATTACTTCACCAAATGGATCGAGGCAGAGCCACTGGAAAATATCCGAGATGCATATATAATGAGGTTCGTATGGAAGAATATAATCACCCGTTTTAGAATCCCCAGAACCATCATCACCGATAACGGAACACATTTCGAGAGTGGCCATTTCCAGAACTTCTGCAGAGAACACGGAATCAGGATTATTTGAGCTTGGTGGCCTACCCCCAGAGCAACAGTCAAGCGGAGGCTTCCAACAAAACAGCGATCGATGGGTTGAAGAAATGACTAGAGAGAGTCAAAGGCGCATGGGTGAGTGAGCTGCCACATATTTTGTGGGACTACCGCACTACCCCACGGCGAGCAACTGGGGAAACCCCATTCTCACTAACGTATGGAATAGAATCAATCATCCCCTTAGAAGTTGGCCTACCAACCATGAGAACCACCCTTGTCGACTAAGGCCAAAATGATGCAGCATGACTCGCTGAACTTGACCTAGATGACGAACGCAGAGAACTAACCCTAATAAGGCTGGCGAGCTATCAGCAACAGCTCGTGAAACACTATAACAAGAAGATCAATCCAAGGGCATTCCAAGTTGGGGACTACGTCCTACGAAAGGTCCTTGGAAACGCAGTAAAACCATCAGATGGCAAGTTGGGTCCAAATTGGGAGGGACCATTCAAGGTGACAAGGGACAACCTACAAGGAGCCTCTCACTTAGAAATGCTGAAGGGCAGAGAGATACCCCGAGCTTGGAACGCAACCAATTTGAAGAAATTTTACTTCTAGTTTTTTCATTCATGAAGAAATTCTACTTCTAGTTTTTTCTCATGAAGAAACTTTACTTCTAGTGTTTTTATTCATCTTTTATCAAATTTTTGGAATTGGCAACTCAATTTTTATGGCTTCTGATTAATAAAAGATTATTTGGCAGTGACGTTCTAAAGTATTAATTTTGTATCATTAACTATATAACTTGCACACATTTTCCAAGTGACATGCATATTACTAAGTATGCAGAAGCATGGAATCACCCTCCTTAGGTTTTCGTTATGAAACATGAACAACCTCTTAGCATTGCCCCTGGAAATATATGAAGACCTACAGGGAACCCTTAGGCAGTTTGACCAAATCGAATTGGTCGCCAAACAATGTTTTGCTCAAAAATCCTGATCTGATAGAACGTCCAACACCAGGTGTACTTAGGCCTAAGGGAGTGTGACAACACGACCTAAAAGGTAAAATAGGGCAGAATGGTATCACATAAAGCATACTGGACTGGGAGGATACTCACACAACAAAATAACTTTACCTACATCAAATCTAGTCGACTACGAAGAGCCCAAGATAATCAAATGGGAAATAAATGAAGTAAAAAATATACAACGCATGTTTAGTTGACAAAATCACTCACGACATAAATATTACATTACTTCATTACATGTACAATGATTTACACCCGATAAAATCTTAATAAGGCTGAGGCTTCTGAACAAGATAATAAGCTACTTGAGCTCTTCGGCCATCGTCCGGATGAGGAGACAATTCCTCCTCAACCTCATTCACATCTGACTTTAATAGCTGCCTAGGGATAGCATCTATGGGGATCCACTGATCGCCCCTCCTGAAAGGATTAGGCCTCAGAGTTGAAGGAGAAATATCATGACGATACCAGAGTACTGAGTTTCGGGGGACCTGCAGCTCTCTGAGGGCACTTAACCATCCCCTGGTAAAAGATAGTTCTTCAAACTCTGTTAGCCTCGTCGAAGAATCTATCCAACCTTACTCATAACCATCAGCCCACACTCGCCGAGGTCCTTTCTTGAACAGATGCCTTAACCATGTGACATCCCTTTAAAGCCCAGCATCAATCACTTATGCTCGATGGACATATTTTCGGAGCTCGTCCATATCCCTAGTTGTACCCCCTGCATCTGGGCCAGCTCGTGGAGCAGCTGATGAGGTAGAGCCTCGCAAGACTAGAGGATCACCACTCGATCCTGTGCCAGCTCGCGAAACAGCGAATGAAGAGGAACCTCATAAAACACGAGGTGCGATGCTCGATGCATGCACCCTGAGTCGTGACACCTCACTCCTCAGAGTCTCGTTCTCTTGCTGAAGAATTTCTCCGACTTGATTGATTTCAAAGGCATCTAGGAGCCTAGCTCTCAAAGTGTTCACTTATTCTTGGACAGAGGCACCAACTTCTTCCATTTCCTGAAGTTTATCCTTCAATTTGGAGACGAGCTCGGACTGGTCCTTAAAGCTCTTATTTCTCGACGTGAGAGACATGCAAATCCTAACGAAGGCCTGACGAACTTGGGTTCTCGCGTTAGGTCCAAGGATCCTTCCCAATTGAGAGGTGACAGGTATATACTCATCTACATCAATCAACTATAAGCCATACAAGCAGTAAAAAGTAGAAGAATCAATACCCAAAAAATAAAGTACTTTCATTTCATTGAAATAAAGCGGTCCAATTAAATTGAAAATTAAAGAATAGCAGTAAAAATAAAGCAAAAATACAGAGAAGTCCTAAGAGCAGACTAGCTAGCAACCTCGGTTTGTTCAGAGGAAGCTGGCTACTTTCCCTTGTCAGTAACAGTAGGAGCATCTCTCTCAGAAGGAATAACTGTTGTTCCTCGAGCAGGAGAAGCACTAATAGGAACAGTCAGGGAGGCGGGGGCAACACCTTCAATGGCTGGGGCAAGTGCTTCATCTATAACAGGCATTAGGCCTGGATCATGCTCGTCGAATAAGGGTGAGTCAATATCCACCCCAACTACCAGAAGAGCCTTGTTCTAGCCCTTCTTGAGGTTCAGACGACTGATGTAGCCTATCTGAGCATCAGCATCCTCATATGTGGCAGCCCACTCAGAATTATACGAACATTCCTTAATGGTGGATACCTCAGACTCAATCCTCTTCAGCTTCTCTGCTAGCACCTTATTCTCTATCAACTTGCTCGCACAGACTAGATCATAAGACTACCTCAGCTCATTCAGCTCCATTATCGTCGCTTCATTTACTCTATTAGCATCAATAAGGGCGAGATCGAAAGACTCCTAGGCCTCATTGGCAGCCTTCAAACTAGCCTCCAGCTCAGTGCCTTTCCCCTTCAGTTCAGTGTTCTGCTTCTCCAAATCTGCATTCCTACTCACCAGCTCGTCGCGAGTACAATAGAGAATAGCGAATTCGATCATGAACTGCAAATAAAAGGAGAGCATTAGAAGGAAGCATTGAATAAGATATTGTAAGTATTAAAGAATGAAAATAGACTTACCAAGGATAGCCTCTGGCTCGCTTGCAGAGCTAACAAGTCGGTCGCCATTGCCTTCTGGCGGATGGACACAGAGGCCCCTTGGGGCAATGCAGAGACAGGCACCAAAGCTTTCCCTACCTTCGTCCTCGCTTCTACTCTCCTCCTCCCTCTCCTTCTTCTCCCTTTCTTCTCTCTTCCCCTCTTCCGCCTTCCTTCTCTCTTCAGTTTTCTTCCTCTCCTCCTCTCTTTTTCTCTCTTTCTCTTTCAACAGCTCATCCTCCTTCCTCTTCTTCTCCTGTTCATGAGAAGAAGACTGAGAACCGGTGGCGACATCCCCACCGCCGAACTTTTGCTTCTTTGACCGCTAAGCAAGAAGCACGTCATCATTATCATCATCATCATCACGGATCAGATTCCTCCTGAGGGGAACCATATCTTCCTCACTGGAACTACTGGATGTACTTCAAGACTCCTGGGCCTCTGAAACCTCTTTCGAGATGGAAGATCCTTCACCACTAGAGCTCGTCGCACTATAACCACCTCCAACACCTCCCATATTACCACCTTCAGAGATGCTCTCCTCCTCGTCCAACTGAATGGGATCTGCAGCAGCTTCTTCAGTGATACCCAACTGAGGGATGCTGTCTATAGGCCGATCTATGAAACTAGACCCAATATTTTTATACTCGAGAAGAAAAGTAGCCGACCGGGGATATTCACCGTCAGCCAAGGGTTCTCTGATGTTCCAAGCTTTGATCAGCTCGGCAGTTCAGACCTCAGTAAGAGCAGGTTCCAAATTCTTTGTCCTCGCTAAAAAGAAGAGAGAAGAATATCAGAGAAATCATATATTGACAAGAAGATCAAAGAGCAAAACAAAAATTAAGCCTACCTATATACTCCTCCCCATAAAAGGGGAATGTGAACCTCTCAAACCTCGACCCCTCGGTATGAGGAGGAAATTGCCAATTTCTAGCAAGAAAACCCTCTTACCAGTAATCCTTGTGGGAATCAGGTATATTTACTACCAATACCCTGTCAGGACTCCTGGCCTTGAGGTAGAGCAGACCAGAACTTGTTCGCGAGAAAGAATAGCATAAGCATATTTCAGCGAGCCCTAGTTTAGTGCCAGAGAGTTAGTTTATTCTATGGACACCATTAACTATCTTCCAAACGTTTGGCGAGCACTGTGCAGGAACGATATTGAAATAACCAAAGAAGTACAAAAACAAATTACTTGGGGGGAAAGTGATCCCCCCTTGAGACAGCAAAAGAACGTGAATCCAGTGAGCACCTTCTATTTCTCTAACATTTTTAGAGGGAGAGTCACATTCAATGTCTACCCAATCCGAAATGTTGTAATATTTCCTAAATTCAGTTATCGACCTATTACCTATTTTTGCCATTTGCAAAACCCTAACTACAAATGCGAGGAGATTGCAAAAGAAAAAATGCACAAAAAGAGAACAAGAAGGACTTACGAAATAAAAACTTGGCTTGAAATTACGTAAAGTCACAAGTAAAGACGATGGAGGAGATTGATATTGGGAGACAATGACCTGGGAACGAGGGCTCAACGGTAGGAGCTTAGAGGAGATGCTTGGAAGAGAAGATGAGAAAATATGAAGAAGCTTGGAATTACGGTATGGAAATGTTGTTCCAAGTGACCTTTTAAACATTTCTAATCATATCGCATGAGACCCGAAGCAGGCTGTCGCCAAAATCAAGTAAATAACTCCAATCTTGGAAAGAGTTACACAATTTACAAGAGAGCCATTATGACAAATCATTTAAATTTATTGAGCTCAAATTATGGCCCAACAACTTTAGGGTCAATTATGGGTACCTCGATTTACCATCACGAGCCCAGATGAGTAGCCCAATAGAAACGGCCCAAAGTCTGGGCTCCTCGTATCTCAACTGAATTCGGTTATGACTTAGTCTACCCCTAAAATCTCGTAAGGAGATATTCTAGGAGTAGAAAGTGGACGTGGGGAAGTACAACACCCCCACTCCCCGTGAGCAAACATGTATATAACAAACCCTAAGCCTGGGGCAAAAGGCATGCATTGTATTTTCTAAAAAACACTCCCCGGAGTATATATAAATAACACCAAGAGAACCACCGTGGACGTAGGCATTTCTTGCTGAACCACGTATACGATGTGTTGTGTGATTGGAATTTTTTACTCTTTATTCCCTTTGGTGATTGCACTTTCTTATTAATTTGTGTTGAATATAATTGTCACCACAGACGGCATCTCCTGAATTGGCCACTTTGATGCACACTTGTATACTCTACTATCAAGTACATGTACCTCTCATACAAAATTAAGGATTAATGGTTCGGCATGTCTCCTCGAATCCAAAATCAAATCAACACATATTGGAGGTGAACATAGTTCCAAGCCTATGGGTCACGCACATACCTAATATACCCAATTTACTATCAATACTATTGTACACTCAGATAGTCATCATACCTAGGTTCTAGGTTTTGGGGCACATATCCAGACCTCACTAGAATCGTTAAGGTGGAATCGCCCTCTGCATGAAACCTTCGTAATAGCAGGCAGCGCAGGTATGTTCACACATAAGAAAGAACATAATAGGAATACACACAACCTATCCATATCTCGCATATAGTCATTCACACAACCTATAAATACAATCCATACGTAATATATCTCTCGAGTACTTAACGTACTATTAATATACGATTATAACTCTTTATCATATTTTCGTGAGTATTAATCTCTACCCAAAGGTCCTTAGTTACCCCTTAAGTTATTATGCACTAATACACTACTGGTGTACATCATAAGTTCACTTATACTCTCCGTGATCCATTATCATTCCCTCAAATTCATAATTTTACAATTCATGTCTGATAGGTATTCACCTTAATTATCTCGTTATGGCCAAGACTCAACCCCACATTAGGCACACTTTAATTCAATATACCCCTAATTATAGTTTAAAGATGTCCCAAAAGTTCCCTCGTTAATTATTCACAAATTCGGGATTTAAATAAGGAAAATTGGGCAATTACGGGTAACCGAATCGAGTTATAAATTTTCTGGCAGATTAAACACCCTGTTGTAAAATATCGATTTCTCCCTATATAGAACTGTAAATGACATCATTCAAAAGCCCATTGGAAATATAAGACATGGACCTTTTTAGACATCTATGTCTCGCACACTAATTCTAAGTATAATTAAAATGGCACACGTTTAAAGTGACGTCGAAAATTCTGGCAGATTGACATCTTATGTTCATCAACTAAACCCTACGTCATTCAAGATTCATGTTCTTGAACCAAGAACCCATAAAGATTCCATCTTAATCATTAAATATATTCTAATTTCATTTTGTGTTCACGTAGGTATTCATTCTACATGCAATCCTATACCGAATCATGAGTTATATTCATCTAATCCTATAACATAAATAAAATCATCAAATTGAAAATCCTACACTACATGGGTATTATAACTTCTTCAAAAACATGACATATAAACACTTGCGTTGTATTTGTAGGTCTGAATTCATCTTAGGATGATGAGGTTGCTCTCTCCTTATTCCGATTTTGATTTCGACACGTCGGTTGTGAGAATTTATATGGAAAACCTTGGTTTTCTTCTCTTCTTCCTCTCCTATGGCCTCTCTTCTCTCAAATTTATGTTAACCCTAGCCTTTAACTCAAAATGGCAGATATAACCTTTTAATTCTCGGAGTTCTGTCTACCCAAAACTCCGAAATGACCAAAACGTCCTTAAACAGTGTCGGATTGGTTTAAAATCTCCCCGGGACCCAAACTATACACCCCGAATATACTATTCCTACTATTTCGACCCTTTCAAAATAAATCGTGACCTCTAAATCATCATCTGAGTCACTCTACAATAATTTCTTATCTCGAGCTCATATGGTCTACACGTGACCCTCGGTTGAGATCCCACATAGTCCCGTCGATATCACTTACTAGGACGTATAATAAGTGTTGCATAAATTATTCCACCAATAATAAATCCTTATTTCTCAAAAATATTTAATTCCATCAAATTACGGCACACGTGTAATTTAAAACTAAACCAAAATAATTATCGAATTAATTAATTTTAAATTACTCAAAAATACGGGGTGTTACATAGTTGTATTGGAATGTGTGTAGAGAGAGAGAGAGATGGTCGTCGAAATATGTGAGGAAGAGGAAAGGGGGCCGTCGCTACTGTAATTAAAGAGAGGGTTGTAAGGGCAAACCGAAATAAGGGCTGACTATGCTGAAATTAACAAAGTTGTCACATTCCTGTCACGGACTTTGACCATTACAACTTATACAGTTATCACGGTCAAAGTCCATAATAGAACTGTGAAAAATTTGTTATCACGGTCATTAACCGTGACACGACCATGATAATTTATTATCACGGTCCTGTCATGGTTAATGACCGTGATAAAAAAATGTGTTTTTTGTTAGTGTTTTAGAACGTGACAATACTGGTCGGTATTAAAGTGACAATTATTCAATTTTGTATAGAATGTTCTACATTTTGGTATGCTTTTATAACTTAATCTATATCATTGATTACGCATATTTGTTCATATATCAAATTTATAGTAGGATTTATGTTCATGTTCATATAATGACATTGTTTGATCTTCTAAAACAACTAGTAGGTGTAAATAGTAAATAGACTATTTCTTGCATAATTCATTTCCAAAGCCCTAAATGTATGACATGAAATGCAAAGACCTAAGTTATCAAAGTCCAAAGTTTCGATTTTGTGAAATTGATGCTTAAAAATGAAAGGAAATGAAATAAAAAGTAAATAAGTGAAAAAATTCGTTGAAAAGACAAGCAATCATGCACTTTTATGTTTGGAATAGCAACAAATAAGTTGACAGTCTAAGTATATGAAATTGACCACAACCTTAAGTGTATGAAGCTCAGGTGGAGGAGGCAGCAGAGGGTTAGCCGGATATAGGTGGTGGAAGCAAGTAGAGCGGAGCGGTGGTAGAACTGAAATTGCATCAAGAGGGTACGATGAGAGGAGGGGGGAGGAGAGGATCGAAGGAGCAAGATATAAAGGAGAGGATATGTGACAAATCGCCTAAAAAGTGCGCAACAATAGAGAGGAAAGGTTTTTTGGTTTGGGGGTAACTGTGTTGCTGCCCGACCTAGGTTTTTTTTTTAAAGTTATCACGGTACTATTACTATTTTTTATCGTGATAACATTTAGATGTTGTCACGGTAAAAAATAGTGATAGGATCTTGGTAACACAATTGTCATAGTCATTAATCGTGACACGACCGTGATAAGATGTTGTCATGATCAATCACCGTGATGAAAAACACGTGTTTTTTATCACGTTTTTTTACCGTGACAACCCTTTGCGGGTGAAAAGTGATAAAAGCCCTTATTTGGTGTAGTGTAGAACTACGTTGGCTTTAATACCAAGTCTCCTTGGGTACATAGGCATTATGCTGAGATAAATTCGTCAAGTCCAACCCTAAAATACGTCTCTTGGTGTATTATCCACTATCAACCCCTGTATTGAACTATGCTGGATTTGATCCCAAGTCTTCTTGGGTATGTAGGCGCTATACCTAGTTAGACCCGTGAATCCTAAACTTTATAATACATTTCTCGTCGTATTATTTCCTAGGGATGTCTCTATATCTAATCCCATAACTATATATATCATCAAACCCCATAGTGAACTACATTGGATTTGATCCCAAGTCTCCTTGGGTACATAGGCGCTATACCGAGCTAAACTTGTGAAGCCCAAGCCTCATAATACAACTCTCGACGTATAATTTCCTAGGGGTGCCTCCATCTATTGTCCTACATCCTTATATATAATCCAACCCCATTACTTAAATATTTTGTCTTTAATCCTAAGTCTCTTTGAGTACATGGGCGCTATACCGAGATAATCTCGTGAAGCCCAAGCCTCATAATACATCTCCAAACGTATTACCCCTAGGGATGCCTCCATATCTATTCCTAAACTTACACAGACATAATGTTTGAACACATGTTAGAACCGAACTATGTAAGATTTTATTCCAAGTCCTATTTGGTACATAGGTGCAATACCAAGTTCTTCTCATGAGATTGAGTCTCGAAAATACGTCTCATGATATATAGTCCCCGTAGAGATGCATCCATCTCTAATCCCTCACATACTACAAATGAGATATCAAACTATCTAAAGATAGGGCCTTCTAAACACATTCCCAAATACAAACTTGCAAGAGACGTATACACCAATCACAATAGAGATGCATTCTCATCTTCCACACTTTTATCTCTCCTCAAACCTCGAAAGAGATATCAAACTATCTCAAAGCCGAGATTTCTCTCACACTTATGCACATAATAATGACTACTTGTTATACAATTATAAAGTACAGAGTCATACACCAGAAGTCTTGTGTACCTGTACCGATTGAAGTAACGTTTCTAGAACTCTCACTGATACAACTTTCTAACCTCAGCCCATATTTACATTTAAAGGGACCCTCACGCTAAGGTCTCTAAATAAATTCTAAAATAACTAAAAAGTAATAAATTAATGTCAAGAGCAATAATAATCATATAATTAAGAAAGCATACAAAATAAATAGGGTGTTTAACATCTTCTCCACTCATGACTCAGTTCTCAAACCCATACAATACGAATCTCTGGACCACTCGTGGAATTTAAAACCTGCCTTTGGATTACCTCGAAAGGGGTAACCTAGAACTTTTTATTTGTTTTATATAAAATAAACTGGCAACTCTGAACACCTACGAAGCCCCTTTTTTCATACTAAATCCACACTTACCAAAGGGATGTGAACCAAAACTAGACATGGTGTCAAACTACATCCAGGGAAAATCACCTATCCTAAACCTCAAACCAATAATCTGAATTGGGGGGATGCGGTGGAAGAGGGCTACATTTTCATGGAAAATCTCCACCCACGTGCAACACCACCATGCTCTCCCTTGGGGCCCCTAACACCAAAGTGGCGACTCCATTTAGGATAATGTTTCTATCATCGAAAATCAATATTGCACGCTCTAGCCTGATTCCAAGATCCTATGCAGTGGCGACTCTGTAGTGAAAAAATCAAGAGAATCGAACTATCTATATGCTTAATTTCTACTATGCTTAATATAGCTCTTCCGCGTGATTAGTTTATGAAAATATTATAATTTTTTAATGGCCTTAGTTTTAGGATGCCTCACAAGATAGATACGTGCTTAGGTCCCCATGTACAGGATTATACATTTTCCCAAACATATAAGTATATGCGAAGGACCTTGGGATAAAATAAACATCAAAGTATGAAAAAATTAAAGATTACCTGTTTGCATCGCGTACTGGATAGTCTTGATTTTCATATTATTTAAACCCTATATCCTCGAGGTTCCCAGAATCATCTAGTTAAAAGAAGCTCATAGTTTAAGATAGTCACTTTACTCAGAAGGAAATTTATAAATTTGCCTCACCCTAAATAGAGGTTCGTACTTTCGAGAAGTCACTTGCCCGAATAAAGCTCGTACTTTCAAAAAGTTGCTTCTCAAATGGTTAATCACGAATGAGTGTCCTAACTCTTTTCTCCCACCCATCTAGTATATTGAACAACTTCTTTCTTGATCCCAAGGTATCGATGATAGGGAAAATTTAATTTTGTTTAGTACTGGGGTATATCAAAAAGGCTTTTAATACTATTCCATACTATGGTAAAGTGGTGTCACATGTAACTTAAAGGTTTCTCTGTCCAAGCATCTCGGTATATCATGAATCGTCGATCCTCTAGTAGTCGGGTCACATCAACCCTTTATATATAGAAAAACCTTCAGGAACAAACCCTATTGCACAAAAAGAATAAGATGCTTATGGTTAAATTGCTCAAACGAAATTTTTCAAAAATTATCAAATGGCTGGAGGCTGGTCCCAAATCCCTCAAGTTCTAAGATCAATGGTTTCCCTTTCTATAAGGAAGATAAACAGTATGAATCCTCAAGTCAACACCAAAACAAAGGTCCCTTACATTGTATTACCCTAATCCCATTTTTATTTTGGCAAAGTAATAGACCTCAGTTTATTATTTCCTCACTCCTCTTTCTAAAAAAAATGGGAGCTCACCCCTATTTACCCGAATCCAACGGACCTTGTTAAAGTTCTCATATTTTGAAGATACTACCCCATGAAAGAACTCAAAAAAAAAATACTGCCTAAATACGATTAGAAATAAATAAATTAATTGCATCAGAAAAGTCGCGACATATGTGAGTCATTTTCCCCTGTGTATTGTCCTTATGTTAGTCCTTTTGTATGCAAATTTTAAACGAAAGTGCCCCGGATTTTATTGAGGTTAAAATTATCAGCTAGATAATTCCCATTAAGTTCTTACCCTAGGAACCAGAGTTCGCACTCTGTGAGGTCTTCTAATTTTCGTCAAGAAACTCACTACCCACGAATGTTAAGTCTGCATCGTCATACGTTCTATGTCTACCAAAAAAGACCACGGTCTAGAAGGATTCCTAGCTACATCACAGTGGTGACTCCACAATAAAAAAATCAAGAGAACTGAACTATCTATATGCTTCCTTTCTACTATGATTAATATATCTCTCCCGCATGACTACTTTGTGTAAATTTTAGAATTGTTTAATGAACTTAGTTTTAGGATCCCTCATAATATAGATACAAGCTTAGGTCCCCATGTACATGATTATACTTTTTCTAAACATATAGGTATGCATGAAGGACCTCGAGAATCAAAGTATATAAAAATTAAATATTACCTATTTGTATCACACATTGCATAGTCTTGATTTTCATATTGTTTAAACCCTATGCTCGAGGATCCCATAACCGTCTAATTAAAAGAAGTTCGTACTTTAGTAAAGTCACTTTACCCGAAAGGAAATACGCAGTTCAAAAAAGCCACCTCTCCCTAAACATAGGTTCATACTTTCGAGAAGTCATTTCCCTAAATAAAGCTTGTACTTTCGAAAATTTGCTTTCCCGAAAGGTTAATCGTCAATGAGTGTCCTCACTCTTTTTCCCCACTTGTATGGTATATCAAACAACTTCTCGCTTTATCCTAAGGTCTCGGTGATAGGGAACGTTTGAAGTTTATTTAGTACTCAGGTATATCGAATAGGCTTTTACATCTATTCAATTGTAGGGTAAATTGGTGTTATATATACCTTAAAGACTGCTCGATCCAAAAAACTCGGTGTATTATGGCCCGTGGTAATGAAAAGCGATCCTTCGATAATCGGGTCACATCTCTCCTTTGCATATAAAAATATTTAGGAACACACCCTATTGAAAACAAGAACAAGATACTTTCAAGTCAATTACTTTGACGGTATTTCTAAAAAATTGTCAGATAGATAGAGGCTGGTGCAAAACCCCTCCAGTTCCAATCTTAATGACTTTCCCTTCTACAAGGAAAGTAAACATTATGAATCTGCAAGTCATCGCCAAAATAGAATTCCCTCACGTTGAATTTTCCTAACCTCATTTTTATTTTGGGAAAGTAATGTAATAGACCTTAGTCTATTATTTCCTCGCTCCTCATTCTTACAAATTTGGAGCTCACCCCTATTCACCTGAATTCAATGTTGTCTATTAAAGTTATCATCTTTTGAAAACACTACCAAATAAAAGAATTCAAAAAAGAATATACCGTAAAATACAGGTAAAAAGAGATAGAAGAATTGCACCAAATAAAGTCATTGCATATGTGAGACTTCCACCTTGTATTTTCCTACTGCCAGTCTATCTGTTTGAAAAATCCTGTACGAAAGTGCCCCGAATGTTTTTGAGCTTTTCATTATCAGTAGAGAATACATACCAAGTTCTCACCCTAAAAACGTGAGTTCACACTCTGTATAATCATCTAGTCTTATTCAACAAACTCCTAACCCAAAACTATCAAGTCTGCACCACCTTCCGTTCTATGTCTACCTAAAAAGATCAGGTTTTATCTGTAATGGACCAGGTTTTTAGACAATTCGATAAAATCACTGCCTCTCACAATACCATGCAGTTGAAAATCAAGGCACTAGGGCCAAGCACAAGCTTGCCTACAAGAGACCACAACTATAATCAGAACTGTAGGGGGCATATTTCCTCATCCATCCCCAATACTGGTACACCGCCTATGGGGTCTATCGAAGTAGTACCAACTATCCCCCAGGACCTGCCTTCACTAATCCCAGCACCATCTCCACCTGCTAATGTCGGTGCACCCATATTCAAGTACCTTTTTGAAGCCCTTATACTCTTGACTCACTTGAGTCTATATTGTATAAGTGTTCATCTAGTTTGGAAATTGTGACAAAATTATGTCTAACCTAGAAACCAAAGAACCTCAGAGCTTGCATTACTATTTCATCTTTGATGGAAGAGACCTAGATTTAATTACCAACACTCACACACAGTAGAATGATTCATTTACATGTCATGTTGCATATTAGTGTGTGTGTATATATGTTGAGTGTTTTTAAATCCCTAAATTTGATTTTTAAATATTTTTTGGGATTTTTTAAAACATTTTAAAATAAGGTTTTATTAATAAAACTTGGCTTTAAAAGGTTATGGGGTAAATATGCTATTTTAGAAATATTGTTTTAACTCTCTAAAGTTGGTTTAGGTAGAAACCAAAAGCGGCAGAGACTTCAGGGTTTACTTTGTAATTATTTTGACGCGCATTTTATCTCGTGTTATTGACCAACATTTGTCACCCTCTGATTGGTGAGAAGTGTGTTTCTTTGAAGAGAGTAAAACTACGCCTGCTTTCAACCCTTGGATCATATGTAATCAACGATCTGCATGTCTTCTATCATAATCTCCGTGATTACCTTTTGAACCAATCAGAAGCGTTTTAACCACCGCTTATCGTATGCCCTTGGATCTTAGTCAATCCATCTTGACTCTATCTGGATCCTTGATTTTGGCCCTCGATCTCGAACCTTCTTAGCCTCCTATAAAAGGAGCCCTTTACTCAGCATTCTGAGACTTTTGTTATTTTGTCATTTGAGAGAAAATAAAGAGAGAGTAGAGAGAAGAGAGAGAGAGAGAGAAACTAGAAGAGAGAGGAAGAGTTAGAAACCCTAACCCTAACCCTAACCCTAAATCGTCTACGCAGTTCAAACCAAATACAAACCTTCAAACCTCTATACTTTACCAAACACAACCTTGAGTGTTTGAGTGTTTTTTAGAGATGGTTTGAGAGTTGGTTTGTTGCTGTAACCTCTTCTTCTTTGGATCTTGTTTCCAACTTAATCATTTTCTTAGATCTGTTGTTCTAGTATATTGAAACTTTCAGATCTAAGTTTTTCATGATATATACACTTAGTTTGCATGTTTGTTTCTCATCTTGAGAAATATTTTGTTGATTCGTTTTCTGTAAATGTTTTTAACTTTGAAATAAAAAAAATGTTTTCTGTTTCTAGTTCTCTTGAAACAAGACCTTAGACCTAGTTTGGAATCACACTTGGAGGTTTTCAATCTCGAAAAACTTTTCTAAACTCTGAGATTGATTAAGACCTTGACTGTCTTCTAAGCAAGGTATCCGTGGATTCTGGGATTGTTTTAAAGGTCAAAAAGGTTAAGTTTTGTGAGAAGAGAGAAAAAGAAAACTCACAGCATATAGACTTATTTGTAATTTTCTAGGACTGTTTGTACATGATAAGTGTGTGTGTGTGCATGCATGTTTTAGAAAGCACCTCCACAAACACTTTCACACTACAACACGCAAAGTGTTGGTAATAAGATCTTGAGATAAAGAGTCGACGTAAAGAGCTTGAACAAATTGGAGTTAACAAACTGAGAGGACAACATCAACAATCAGAACTACAGAGAAGTTATAAGGACACCAGAGGGTACATTCCTAAACTTATATAGGTCTGAGTTGTATGCATGTTTGTTATATAGTTTGTAACTGTTAAATTTGTTTATAGTGGATTTTTGTTTCACTCCGTAGAGGGAGTCGTGGATGTTTCCTCAATTGGTGAGGTTTTACCACGTAAAAATCTTGTACTTAATCTTCCTACATCTTCTCATCTCATTCTTGGTTGTGCTGGGTTTTAAGTTTGTTTAAAACTATTTTATAAACTTGTTAGTAAAATCTTGAATAGATCTCGTACATACTGTTTTGTTAAACACATCTTGTGTTCAAATAGTTTTGGTTTTTCAAGAAAAGAGTTTCTCAAAAAAACAGATCGGAGTTACTTAAATAGTTTATTTTTAATAAACGGCTTTAGTAACAGAATTTCAACTGGTATCAGAGCGGGATATACTTCTTTTAAAGAGATCCTGTGTTTCTAAAATTGTTTTCTGAAAATCAAATATGGACGAGAAAAATGAAAGATTTGGTAACTTGACCAGACCTCCAATCTTTGATGGAACCAATTTTGCTTACTGGAAAGTAAGAATGATTGCTTTCATTCAAGGAACTCTAGGAGATGATGTCTGGGATATTTTTGAAAATGGTTACATTTTTCCTACAAAACCAGCCACTGAAGGAATTAATGAGAGGGTTAAGAAAGTTTTAAGTGTGTTCACACAACAAGAGAAACAAGTTTCTCGAAATAATAACAAAGGAAAGAATGCTATATTTATGTCTATAAATGAACATGAGTTCAAAAAAATCTCATCCTGTACCACTTCTAAGGAAGCTTGGGACACTTTAGTTACTGCTCATGAAGGTGACACTAGAGTTAAAGCTGCTAAAACTCAAATGCTCATTCAACAGTATAATTCCCTAATTATGTCTGAGACTGAGTCATTTGATGACTTCTATATGAACCTGACTGATATTGTGACTAAACTGCATGCTAATGGGATAACTTATGACAGACAAGAAATTGTGTCTAAAATTTTGAGATCATTACCACAGAAATTTGATAACAAAAGATATGCTATTGAGGAAATGTGTGATATTAATCTCACTCCTGAACTACTCAGTAGTAAGTTAAGAACTGTGGAAATGGAACTGGAATTTAAGAAACAATTAACCCAGTCCCATAGGAAACAGACTAGTTCCAATCTAAGCTTCTTTACTAAATTGATTAAGCCTGAGCTTAATACTTCCAATGATGATTCTGATGAGGAATGCGATATAGAGAGTTTGGACAATCAGATTGCCTTAATGTCAAAACAGTTTAAGAAAATCATTAAATTTAGAAACAACATGGCAAATAAACAAGGCAAGTCTAATTATCCAACTCCTTCCAATCACAGACCTCATGAGAAAAGCCATGATAAAAATCACAAGGACTCTCACACTAGACCTAACAGAGACCTTAAGAAGACTGAATGCTATAGATGTGGTAAACTAGGACACATTGCACAAGACTGTAGAGTTAACTTGAACACTCAAAACAAAAACACTAGGGCCAACATTTGCAAGACATGGGATGATTCAAGTGAATCTGAAAATGAGGAACTTGAGTCATCTGATATTTTTGACCCTTGCATGTCTTTCTTTGCCAAGATTATCTATAATGATGATATGCCTGTGTTTGTTAATAAGGATGAATATAGTAATTCTACTTTTGATATTTCGAACACTGCTGTTACTGGTTTAGATGCTTTGATTACTGAGAATATTGCTACTTGGTCTTCGGGGTGTGTGAGCAAAGGGAAAGCGATAATGACGATGTCAATGGGTGTGTGAGTACAAAGAATGAAGCCCTAGGGGTCACTTCACACACTACACTTAGTGACTCGGACAATGAAGACCTCCCAGATATTCACACTCTCTATGCTAAAACTCTCAAGAAAAACACTCTCTAGACTACACTTAGTGACTCGGACAATGAAGACCTCCCAGATATTCACACTCTCTAGACTAGAAAAGATTGTGAAAGATCTCACTAAGAAGTTAGAAGATCTAAGCCTAATGGTTAAACTAAATGCTGAAGAGTATACTACCCAATGTTTGACTCATAAAAGCAAAATCAGAATGTTTGATGAAAAACTCAGAAATTTAAATGAAACAAATGAAACTCTGGAGAAAAAATACAAAGGGACATTGTTAGAATTGGAACAAACTAAAGAAAAGACAGCAACTGTTTTCAAAAAATTTACAAAATTTGAAAATAATTCAAAATGTTTTGATGAATTTGTTGCTGAATCAAAAACCAATTCTGATGATCGAACTGGAATAGGGGTTTACCCCAATTTGAAAACACAAACAAAATCTTTTGAACCTATCAAGTTTGTGTCAGGAGGCAAAAGACCTATTGAAACATGTCCAGACTTTCATTCTCTAAAACTGAGTTTGATTCAAAACATCAAAATTCTAACATTGGGGAATCAAGTTGCTCTAAACATGAAAGTTCACCTAAGGCTGAATACGTCTTCCCCTCTATTAGGAAGAGTGAGTCTGCATTCAAGACTGTCACACCTAGGAATAAAGCTCAACCTCAAAACTTCTCAAAACCTTTGTTTAGAGACTTTCCTAAGGAGACCCCAATCTTGAGCAATCTTTATTTCTCTTACTGTGATATATATGGTCACTCTTTTGATAGTTGCTATGCTATGAGACTAATTACACCTTTCTATAGTTCTCCTATTTATCAGAACTTTAACTATTCTAGAAGGAACCGAAACAATTATGTACTTCCTAGACAACCTGATAAAAACTCTAATTATAGGAAGAGAAAGACCAAACCTAAGAGAACATTTCCTAGAAGGAATCCTAAGCACTTTCCTAAACAAAATGCTCATTTTTTCCATAAAACTCAAAATCATGCGCAAAACATTTTTCAACAAAAATCTAATGCTCGCAAATTTTATCAATTGAGAGCTAATAAGCGCAAAATGAAAACTAGAGCAATATGGGTTAGAAAAGATGATCTATTACCTCAGATGAAGTGTATCATAGTTGTTACTGCTTTAAAAGCTGAACACACATCATCTGGTTGGTATTTAGACTCTGGATGTTCTAAGCACATGACTGGGGATGAAACTAAACTTTTAAACAAAACCAACTTTGCTGGTGGTAAAGTCATTTTTGGTGATGGAGTTTCATCTCAAATCATAGGAAAAGGAACTCTCCAAGAAAATGGACTTCCTGTTCTAGAAAATGTCCTTTTAGTTAAAGGTCTTAAGGCAAATCTACTTAGCATATCGCAATTTTGTGACTCAGATCATACTGTTACCTTTTCAAAGAACAATTGCAAAATTTTAAATGATAAAGGTGAATGCATAATTACAGGATTCAGAACTCCTGATAATTGCTATATTGTCATGAATAAATCTTAAATCTGTAATGTTGCCAGAATGGATGACAACGAGATATGGCATAACAGAATGGGTCATATAAATTACGATAACCTTAGTAGACTTACCTCTCAGGAAATAGTTAGAGGAGTTCCTAAAATCAAACCCATTCCTAACATAGTCTGTGGTTCCTGTTAGGAAGGTAAAATTGTTAAGGCACCTCATAAGAAAGTTAATGATATTATTACCTTAAATCCCTTGGAGCTCATCCATATGGACCTAATGGGCCCCTCCCAAACTGTTAGTCTTTGTGGACACAGTTATATTTTAGTTATGGTTGATGACTTCACCAGATTTACTTGGGTAGCCTTTTTAAAACAAAAGTCTGACACTTTTCAAACTTTCTTAAAAATTCTTCTCCGGATTGAAAATGAAAGGGACACTCAAGTAAATAGAATTCGTAGTGACAGAGGTGGTGAATTCAAAGACACTGGTATTATTGAATACGGTGACTATAATGGTTACAAACATGAATTCAGTGCTCTTAAGACTCCTCAACAAAATGGAATTGCCGAAAGAAAGAATTGTATCCTTCAAGAGATGGCACGTGTTATGTTACATGCTAAGAATTTACCTAAGTATTTTTGGGTAGAATCTATTCGTACTGCTTATCACATCATAAATAGGGTCTATCTTAGAAAGAATTACAAACAAACTCCTTACGAAGTTTGGTACAAGAAAAAGCCCAATCTTAAGTACCTTAGAACTTTTGGTAGTACTTGTTATGTATGAAAAGATAGGGAACACTTATCCAAATTTGAGAGCCGAGGTGATAAAGCTATATTTTTAGGATACTCACCTAACAGTAGAGCCTATCGAGTGTATAATCTTTGCACTAAAACCTTGATGGAATCCATAAATGTAATTGTCAGCGACACTACTATAGAGAGTAAGACTGGTGAATCAAATATTGAGGAAGAGCCTACAAACATTTTAGAAAATAACACTCCTGAAATAGGTGATTCATTACCAATTGAGACACCTGAAGTACCTAACTAGGTTTCTAAAGATCATCCCATAAATAACGTAGTTGGTAACTCTAGTGAGCCAGTACGTACAAGATCCCAACTAAGAAACTATGCACATTATGCATGTTTTGTTTCCCTAGTGGAACCAAAGAATGTAAATGAGGCATTGAATCACTCTCACTGGATTTCTGTTATGCAGGAAGAACTTCTTCAATTTGTCATTCATGATGTTTGGTATCTTGTTCCTCGTCCTGATCACAAAAAGGTTATTGGCACGCGTTGGATTTTTAAAAATAAGTCTGATGAAAATGGGATAATCATTAGAAATAAAGCTAGATTAGTTGCTCAAGGATACTCTCAAATTGAAGGAATAGATTTTAACAAGACCTTTGCACCTGTTACTCGTTTAGAATCTGTTCGTCTGCTCTTTGCTATAGCCCGCCACATGCATTTTACACTTTACCAAATGGATGTCAAATCTGCATTCCTTAATGGAATATTGCCTGAGGAGACCTATGTAGAACAACCTAAAGGGTTCATTGACCCTCAATATCCAAATCATGTATTTCGTCTCAAAAAGGCTCTGTATGGCCTTAAACAATCACCTAGAGCTTGGTATGAGCGTCTTTCCAGTTTCCTCTTAGATAAAGGTTTCAAAAGAGGTGGAAATGATCAAACTCTTTTTGTCAAACATTTTGACAAACACATTATTATTGCTCAAGTTTATGTTGACGATATTATCTTTGGATCAACTTCTCCCTCAGAAGTCAAATCCTTCTCTGAAACTATGCATAAGGAATTTCAAATGTCTCTTATGGGGGAGTTACAATTCTTCTTAGGCCTCCAAGTCAAACACAATTCATAAGGACTATTTGTATCACAATCCAAGTACCCTTTAGAGATAGTAAAGAAATTTGGCCTCGAGAGTGCTAAATATGCTAAAACGCCCATGAGTACTACGTTAAAACTTTCTAAAGATGAAAATGGAAAATCCGTAGATCCTACTCTATATCATAGTATGATAGGAACCTTACTATATCTTACTGCCTCGCGTCCTGATATTATGTATGTTGTGTGTGTATGTGCTCGTTATCAAAATAACCCTAAAAAGAGCCATTTGAATGCTATTAAACGTATCATTAAATATGTAAAAGGCACTCTAAATCTAGGACTTTGGTACACTAATGACACACCACGCACTATAATTGGGTACACTGATGCTGACTGGGCTGGGTGTACTGATGATAGTAAAAGCACTTCAGGAGCATGTTATTATATAGGTAATAACTTGGTAGGATGGAGTAGTAAGAAACAAAACTGCACATCACTCTCGACAGCCGAATCTGAATACATAGCCGCTGGCAGCTGTTGTGCTCAATTACTGTGGCTTAAACAAATGCTAAGTGATTATGGTATTCAAGAAAACCAATTGCATCTCTATTGTGATAATCAAAGTGCGATTAATATTTCTAAAAACCCTGTTCAACACTCGCGAACAAAGCACATAAAAATTATACATCACTTTATACGCGAAGTAGTTGAAACTAAGGAATTAGAAATCAATTATCTTCCTACTGATTTGCAACTCGCGGATATGTTCACGAAACCTCTTGATTATAATAGATTCATTTCCTTGCGTAAATCTATTGGTATGGTTTGTGCTGAGTAATACCTTTGCTGATTATCCAAGTTTTTTTCCCTTTGTCCATTTGAGACAAAATGGGGGAGAAATTTGAGTCTCTAATGATTGTTTATATATGCGAAAAAGCTTGATCTTAGTGTATTGCAGGTTTCTGTACAGTCATACTCAACTGATGTAATAGGGTATTCAATTGTTAATAGTTGAGTTATGTACTTTTGCTTTCTAGGATTTGGGTAGATAGAATCTTTTTAGGAATAGGTTTTTTTATTCTTTTTGTTGCCCTACGGGTCCTAGTTGACTCAAAGGAGATTTTGTCTCATATTTCCAAAGGGGGAGATTGAAGCCCTTATACTCTTGACTCACTTGAGTCTATATTGTATAAGTGTTCATCTAGTTTGGAAATTGTGACAAAATTATGTTTAACCTAGAAACCAAAGAACCTTTGAGCTTGCATTACTATTTCATCTTTGATTGAAGAGACCTAGATTTAATTACCAACACTCACACACAGTAGAATGATTCATTTACATGTCATGTTGCATATTAGTTTGTGTATATATGTTGAGTGTTTTTAAATCCCTAAATTTGATTTTTAAATATTTTTTGGGATTTTTTAAAACATTTTAAAATAAGGTTTTATTAATAAAACTTGGTTTTAAACGGTTATGGGGTAAATATGCTATTTTAGAAATATTGTTTTAACTCTCTAAAGTTGGTTTGGGTAGAAACCAAAAGCGGCAGAGACTTCAGGGTTTACTTTGTAATTATTTTGACGCGCGTTTTATCTCGTGTTATTGACCAACATTTGTCACCCTCTGATTGGTGAGAAGTGTGTTTCTTTGAAGAGAGTAAAACTACGCCTGCTTTCAACCCTTGGATCATATGTAATCAACGATCTGCATGTCTTCTATCATAATCCCTGTGATTACCTTTTGAACCAATCAGAAGCGTTTTAACCACCGCTTATCGTATGCCCTTGGATCTTAGTCAATCCATCTTAACTCTATCTGGACCCTTGATTTTGGCCCTCGATCTCGAACCTTCTCAGCCTCCTATAAAAGGAGCCCTTTACTCAGCTTTCTGAGACTTTTGTTATTTCGTCATTTGAGAGAAAATAAAGAGAGAGTAGAGAGAAGAGAGAGAGAGAGAGAGAAACCAAAAGAGAGAGGAAGAGTTAGAAACCCTAACCCTAAATTGTCTACGCAGTTCAAACCAAATACAAACCTTCAAACCTCTATACTTTACCAAACACAACCTTGAGTGTTTGAGTGTTTTTTAGAGATGATTTGAGAGTTGGTTTGTTGCTGTAACCTCTTCTTCTTTGGATCTTGTTTCCAACTTAATCATTTTCTTAGATTTGTTGTTCTAGTATATTGAAACTTTCAGATCTAAGTTTTTCATGATATATTACACTTAGTTTGCATGTTTGTTTCTCATCTTGAGAAATATTTTGTTGATTCGTTTTCTGTAAATGTTTTTAACTTTGAAATCAACAAAAATGTTTTTTGTCTCTAGTTCTCTTGAAACAAGACCTTAGACCTAGTTTGGAATCACACTTGGAGGTTTTCAATCTCGAAAAACTTTTCTAAACTCTGAGATTGATTAAGACCTTGACTGTCTTCTAAGCAAGGTATCCGTGGATTCTGGGATTGTTTTAAGGATCAAAAAGGTTGAGTTTTGTGAGAAGAGAGAAAAAGAAAACTCACAGCATATAGACTTATTTGTAATTTGCTAGGACTGTTTGTACATGATAAGTGTGTGTGTGTGCATGCATGTGTTAGAAAGCACCTCCACAAACACTTTCACACTACAACACGCAAAGTGTTGGTAATAAGATCTTGAGATAAAGAGTCGACGTAAAGAGCTTGAACAAATTGGAGTTAACAAACTGAGAGGACAACATCAACAATCAGAACTACAGAGAAGTTATAAGGACACCAGAGGGTACATTCCTAAACTTATATAGGTCTGAGTTGTATGCATATTTGTTATATAGTTTGTAACTGTTAAATTTGTTTATAGTGGATTTTTGTTTTACTCCGTAGAGGGAGTCGTGGATGTTTCCTCAATTGGTGAGGTTTTACCACATAAAAATATTGTACTTAATCTTCCTACATCTTCTCATCTCATTCTTGGTTGTGCTGGGTTTTAAAGTTTTTTTAAAACTGTTTTATAAACTTGTTTGTAAAATCTTGAATAGATCTCATACATACTGTTTTGTTAAACACATCTTGTGTTCAAATAGTTTTAGTCTTTCAAGAAAAGAGTTTCTCAAAAAAACAGATCGGAGTTACTTAAATAGTTTATTTTTAATAAACGGCTTTAGTAACAGAATTTCACTTTTTCCTCACTTGGATAATTTAAAACTGACCATTCGCACCCAGAGTACCCAAACAGCTCCTTCTAAGGCACCCCGTGAGCTGAGCATATAGATCCTCCACTAATTGATGAAAATTCCTTAAGTCTCCCATTGGTCAACGAAAATCTGATGTTTCTTCCATAAGAGACACTTGTAATTCATGCCAACATGTCTAGTAGATGTCACACTTAGATTTCGAATGAGATACCCACTCCACGACTGCATCTTTCAATTAAAAAAACTTTACTCGAACTAAGATTTTATGTCTCTCCTCAAACATCATTCACGTAGGGCCTACCTCTCCAAGGTTTGCATTCCCTCTCCAGTTTCTTTCTAGACACCCAAATTCACATAGGGCCTACTATTCTCAGTCCAAGAAAGGGAATACCAAACCTAACATCATTCTAGTAGATGACTTTAAACCCCCTTCACCTGCAGGACTTGTTATGCCTCACCTAACCAAAATCTTCCTAGCCCACCCCCTTTTCACGAGCCTTCTCTAATTACGAATCTAATACACGTGGCATTCTCAAAAGACCGTGCACATCAAAGAATTTCTCAGAACCATTATCCATATTAGACTTACCCTAAACCCACTAATTTTCTCAGTGGCTAATTGATCATTTTTTCTATAAAGAGAAAAAGAGAGAGACAAAGGGAAAATGAAAAATATAAAAAGGGATAAATGATCACTTACAACATTTTAGAGTTAGATAAAATTTCGTAATCATCAATTCAAACCCCATCAAAAATTCCCAAATTACACCTCGCATGCCAAATTCGGGAAGCCTTCACTCAATGAGTAAAGGCATATCTACCTAGACTATAAAAAAGGTATCCTTACATTACAGTCAAAATTTTGACAAAAAACTCATGCTCATCCAAAATGATTATGGATTTGATAAAATAACCTAATCCTACTTACCCCCTCCCTAATGGAGCCCGTCCACCTACAAATATCCTAACTCCTCACCATTGAGAACCAATAACTTCTTAAGTCTACTCGATTGAAAACCAAGTCTCCCCAAATCTCCCAAAGGGGAGGAATTCTCCGGGATCTCAAAAGTTTCATTTCCTCCCTTTGATGGCATGATAAGTAGTTGTTCTTAGTACTTAACATTGTGTACGGTGTGTGTTGAATTTAATATTCTAAATGAATCAAACGACACACCTAATAATGAGGTCTGCTGATCAAAGATACTTATAGTACCCCAAAAGGCATAACAAATGTCAAAATGATTTTATAGTTCCTATCGAGATAGATACAACAACGAGTAGCTTGGACAACATTAAGTACCCCAAATATATCTCTATGGGACCCTCCCTCAACTAGTGGTGCTTCTTCATAGCCTTCAATGGAAAATCAATTACACATCCAAGAGGCCAACCTAAATCTTTAAGGATAAACTAAAATCCCTCTCAGACTTTCTGAGGTGAGTTCATACCTAATAAGAGGGTCCCTACCTTCTTACCCAAACACCTACGGGGTAGCCACCTTGGCTTTACCTGATGGGGTCACATCCTTTTAAACCTTTAAACTCGATTGTTTAAAAAAATCATTGTCCCTAGATATGTCCTAAACAAGAGTAAAACTCAGCGTGGAAAAAAGAAAGGCAAAAGAGACACAAAAGAAAAGTGAACCATAAAGAAAAGAAAAAAAAAAGACGAACTTAGTTGAAGCTTCAAATTCCATAAAGATCACTAGTGGGGACAAAATTATAAAATACAGACGAATTGAGAAGAGAAATTTTGTAACCATACATATTCTTAGTCCTACATCAAAAAGCCCAATTGAACCATTAACCTTTCACTTGAAGTCAGCTAGATACTTTAATCCCCAAACTGTTTGAACGGGTAAAACTACATATACTTGATTCTTCACTACATTTTTATTACAGATATTCAAATAGAGACATGACATTGTCTTTAAAAGATATGTAGGCAACCCGAAATATTAAATCGATCTCGGTCAAACACCCAACACAAAACACAAAGCCCAAATTAGTTTTCCCAAAAAATATGGTCGTTGTGTCCTAATTGAGAGAGACTTTATGTGGTCTAATGAACGACAACAAGTAATAAAAGGCACTCTAAAGTGTTAAAACTCCGCAGGGTTATCATTATTTAAAAACATGACATAAAAGTCTACACACTCAGACCGCAACTTATGAGGCCTATTGGGAAATCATGTTTCACTCGCCTCAATTTTTCACTATAAAAAGCCTTGCCCCTAAGACAAGACCCAAAAACATCATACAATACCAAAATTCAATCAAGATGCACTACAAGCCACCACACCTTAGGAACTACATTTAACCTGATTCCCCTTAAGGGGTGTGTAGACAATCCACTCAAAGACTCGATCATACCATACAATATATCCCCCCAATTCTATTAAATCCCTTTGAACTAAAGGAAAATCCTATGATCAAATCCACAATCCTGTGAATCTTAAAATTCCATTGAATAATTTCACATTAGAGAATGAGCATAAAAAATCTTTCAAAAATCTAACTTTAATATAAAAATCTACAAATGCCTTAAAATTTACCCTGCATTTTCAGGTAACCATTCATCCTCTTCACTCATAATTTCAACCCAAAAATGAAAACTTCGTTTTAATTATACATCACATGGGAACTTTTGTGTTAAAAAGTGATCGATGACTCCCAATACAAGAATGAAAAAATGAAAAACCATTTTCCTTCAGAAGAGGTACCACCTTCTACATTCATGTTGTGATAAATACACCACATATCCCCATAAATATCAGAAAGGCATCAATCATTTATTACCTACATCCATACCATAACCATCCATTGCCTCCAACTAAAATAAATCCTAACATTGATCACCTCACCTAAGACTCGGACCCTACCCGAGCAAACAAAAGCCTCACCACCATGAGCACCCCACCTAAGCCTCAGACACCGCCTTAGAAAACCACTTTAAAAATTCGAACACTACATGAGCAAACCATAGCAAATCCTCAGGCTCGTTTGAGTAAGCCTCTCTAAAGCTTCGGAGTCCACCTGAGCAAACTTTAGCCTCAGACATCGCCTAAGAAAACCCCTTAAGCCTCACACACTAACTGAGTAAACCACTAGAAAACCTCATACTCCTCTAAAAAACCTATCCAAAACCTCAGACTCCACCGGAGAAGATCAAAAGCCTCAATCCCCTATAAGAAAACCTACCTAAAGGCTAGACGCCCACCAAAGAAACCCCTTAAAAAACATCAAACTCCTCTCTGAAAACCTTTCTAAAAATCAAACGCCACCCGAGCAAACAAAAGCCTCACTGCCCTGAGCACCCCACTTAAGCCTCAGACACCGCCTGAGTAAACCACTGCAAAGTCTCAGACACCACCTGAGAAAACTACTAAAAATCCTCAAACACTAGTTGAGCAAAAAAAATTCTCACCACTATGAGCACCTCACTTAAGCCTAAGACACAACCGAGACAACGACTGCAAAGCCTGAAACTCCTCTAATCAAACCTCTTTAAAGCATCAGAATACACTTGAGCAAACAACAACCTCACTATCCTAAGAAAACCACTTCAAAGCCTCAGACATCGCCTGAGCAAACCATTGCAAAGCCTCAAACTCCTCTGAGAAAACCTTTTTAAAGCCTCAAAATCCACCTGAGCAAAAAAAAATCCTCATTATCCTGAGCACCCCACTTAAGCCTTAGAATTGGCCTGAGTAAACCTCTCTAAAGCCTCAAACTCCACCCGAGCAAATAAAAGCCTCACCACCATGAGCACCCCACTTAAGCCTCAGGATCCTCTGAGTAAACCTATCAAAATTCTCAAATACTGCCTAACCAAACCATTCTAAAGCCTCGGACTCCACCTGATAAAACAAAAGCCTCAATACCCTAATCACCCCACTTAAACCTAAGATACCGCCTGATCAAACCACTATAAAGCCTTATACATTGCCTGAGTAAACCCTTGTAAATCTTAAGATACCACCTGAGCAAACCTGTGAAAAGCCTCACTACCCTGAGCACATCCCTTAAAGCCTTAAACATTGCCAAACCCCTGAAAATAATCACTCATCCCTGAGAAGTCCGCTTAAGACTTAGACACCACCTAAGAAAACCACTGTAAAGCCTCAGACACCCCCGAGCAAACCACTATAAAGCCTCGAAGATCGCCTAGGCAAAAGTTTTAACCAAAACCTCAAAATCCTCTAATAAAGACACAACAAATCTTTAAACTTCCCCAATCAATCTCACAAACCCTCAAAGCATCCCACAAACCCCCAGGCTCGACTCGAGAAAATAAAATTAAAACCTACTTTGAGTAAAACTAAAGCAGTCACCTCCTCCAATTCGGTCTACGTGACCTTAAATAAGGAGCCTTATGCTCCAAACCAACTCGGCCCCCTATACGACCTAAAATAGTGATCCCTACGCTCCAAACCAACTTGGTCCCCCATGTGACCTTAAATAAGAAGCCCTGTGCTTCAAACAAACTGGTACCCCATGTGACCTTAAATAGAAAGTCATGTGCTTTAAACCACTCGATCCCCTATGCTCCAAACCAACTCGATCTCCTATGCGACCTTAAATAGGTAACTCTACGCTACAAACCAACTCGATCTCCCATGCGACCTTAAATAGGAAGTCATGCGCTTCAAACCACCTGCTCCCCCACGTGACCTTAAATCGGAAGCCCTGCACTTAAAAAAACTTGGTCCACCCACGTAACCCTAAATAGGATGTCATTATACTCCAAACAAATTGGTCCCCCATACGACCTAATATAAAAATCCCTAAACTTTAAATTAATTTGGTCCCCCACGTGACTTTAAGTAGGAAGCCCCATGCTTTAAATAACTTAGTCCCCCATGTGACCTTAAATAGTACGCCCTGCTCTTCAAACCACTCAGTCCCATACGTGACCTAAAAAGGAAGCCTATGCTTTAAACTATCCCATCCCTTACGCGAGCTAAAATAGGAAGCCATGTGCTTTAAACAACTTGGTCCCCTACGCAACCTAAAATAGGAATCCCTGCTCTTCAAAATAATTCAATCCCCATTGTGACCTAAAATATGAAGCCATGCTCTTTAAACCACTCAGTACCCTATGCAATATAAAATAAGAAGCCCCGTGCTTCAAATAATTCGCCTCCCTATGCGACCTAAAATAAGAAGCCTTGTGCTTCAAAAAACTCGGTCCCTAATGTGACCTAAAATAGGGAACCTTTTGCTCCAAACTAAATTGGTCCCCTATGATACCTAAAATTGGAAGCCCTTCACTCCAAACACTCGATCCCCTCCGTGACACTAAATAGGAAGCCTCGTACTTCAAACCACTCAGTCCCTTACGTGACCTAAAATAAAAACCCCATGTTTCAGCATAAACTCCATTTAAACCCCATGTTTCTATGTATGGTCCCTATAGTAGCCTTAAATAGAAAGAGGTTGGAATGTATTGACTATTTTTCCAAAACCAAAGTCTAAAATCATGATACCCTACACCCATATGAATTTTTCTACCTCTCGGTGTTCAAATCACCATACATTCACACTTAGTCTCCTAAACCTTGGTTCCTGCTAACCATAAAGGATAACCGATTGTGAGGTTATACGTACCCCGATATATACCGTTGGAATCTCGTGTTTTTATATCTGGTCCCCATAGAGACCTAAAATATAAAGGAGTTAGAATATTGTGAATTTTTGTTAAAACCATAGTAAAAAATTAGGATACTCTTCACCCCTCTAGAGCTTACTCCTGGTGTTTAAATCACGATACATTCACACCTGATATCCTACCCCTTGGTTCTCATTAGACGAGAAGGATAACTAGTTGTGAGGTGATCCTGCACCCCTAAAGATGACATCCAAACCGCGATATTCGACATCTGGTCCCATAACGACCTAAAATATAAGGGAGATGGAATATTTTAAATCTTTACTTAAACAAAAGTTGAAAATTAGGATACCTTACACCCCTTAGGAGCTTCCTCCAAGTGATTTAATCACCATACGTTCACATTTCATCTCTAACCCCCCGACTCATGTTAGTCGGGAAGGATAACCAATTCTGAGGTAATCTCGTACCCCAACATCGATCACACATCGTCGGTCTTGCCCGACACCTCTAAGTAAAATCTTACCATGGATCCCCATGATATCTCAACAGAGACATTTTGGTTCTCAATAATACACTTATCCCCTTGGATGAATAACTAAAATCCTTGTGCCATTAAGGACAAATAAGACCATTGATTTCGACGAAGAGTGTCCGCACGCACACCCTCTTAGTCGATCGCCTCTATGGACCCCCGATTTGAAATCAAGATTTCATGCATGTGTTACCTCAATCCTTAATGGCATTGTTGTTATAAAATACTTACTTCTCAAAGTCACAGGCGATTTTCTAAAAAATCTTAACTTCGGTAATATGAAAATCCTAAACATCTGATGATCGTAGGGACACTCTTCTGAATTTGCAAAGATTGTCCCATCATGGACTTAACCAACTTTACAAAGTACCCAACATATCCAAAAATCCTTTATTAAATCCCCCTTATGCATATTCGTGCCTCACTTCAAAGGAGGAAACTAAGGGTAGTCCCGATTGAGACAATGTAACCTAAATATCACTTTATGAAAAATCTGGACCTATAAAACATCATAATTATAGAAAGTGATAAATATAAAAGGTGTACATATTTGAAATATCTTTCCAATGGTGAAGGACACAGGCCAATCGGAGCTTGCATCAAAACCCTAGGATCCCTCGACTAGGGAAATTCATATTACCTACGATTTTAAGGGTATTTTAGACCTATAAAATTTCATGTTTAGGTAAGTTGGGAACCACAAAAAGGTAGAACTTTTAATTATCATTCCAACGGTGAAAACCAAACGTCAATTGGAGTTATGAGTTAAAAGTTATTAAATACTACAAAACTGTGACAAAAATTGACTGAGTCAGTTAGCCGATTGGCTAAATAATTTTTATCACTTTTTTTTCATTTTGAAAGAGCTAAACATTCCCTCTAGGAACTTTAACCTATCGGCTAAATTCCCCCCAAAGGGATAGCCAATTGTTTATCCCTTCTGACACAAAAGATTTGGAAAATCTTTTCTCAACCGTTGATAAAAAAATAACAGCTCGAGACCTTAGGTCATTCGACCATCCGATCCATCAAAACCCTTATAAATAGAGGTTCCCACCAACTTTAAAAGGACACCAAAATCTAATGTTGATTTGATTTTCTAACTTTCTTAATTCCGAGAGCCCAAGATACTCGAGCTCCTTTCTAAAAAGTCCTAATGGGCTCGTACTTTAAAAAGTTACTTTTCTAAAAGGAAAAGCTCGTAATTTCGTGGAGTTATCCCCAAAGGAGGTTCATACTTCAAAAAAGTCACCTCAAAATAGAAAACAAGGTCAAAACCCTGCACAAATTCTGCAAAAGTCGACCTTCCTAGACAAAGTTTTTTCCGATGGAAAAGCACAAAAAGGTAAGGCTTTCCCCAAAGCAAAAAGTCAGCTTTTGCCGAGAGGGTAAAGAATCTTTGCCCAAATTTTAGGGAACACCCCCTATATCTATATAATAAGGGACAAAAAATGACACTATTCATATGATGTCATAAGATAAACTTATGAGGTAATTAGCCGAATTTTTCCTGCTTTACCTATTTTGCCCCTTCAAATTTTGAATTACCCCTTAATTTGTACTAATTTTTATTTCCCACACTTTATCAAAATTCAAAAAAGGGAATAAAATCATAAAAGACCAAATTTTCATATTTCACACATACCTAAGTTACTCATTCATTAAACACAAGTCAACCTCTTTTTCTTTCTTTGCGCTCTCTCTCTGCGGCTATGCGATTCTCGATCAAACCGATTCAAACCAGGTGTGCCCTCCATTTGTTTCAACCATTTTTTACTTTTTACTGAATTGCGATTTCTTATGGAAACGAGGTGTACTGTACAAACGTTTGACCCGATTTTCATTTGTTGGATTATTTCAAAAGTTTATACAAACGTTTGCTACTCTTTTAAATGATTTGTTTTCGAAGTTTGTACTGATTCACCTATGTAGGATTGTTCGATTTGTTTTAGAAGTTTGTATAAACGTTTCTCATCATTTGGCTATACGTATTCGCATTGTTTTTGTTGTATGTCTAAAAGCTTCTCATCGTTTTGGTTGTACGTATTCTCAACGTTTCTCTTTTCACTACAGCACTAAGGGAATACCCCTGATTCGTAACTAATCGATGCTTTTAACGTTACATATGCCTTTTCTCTTTCTCCGATTTAATTTTTTTGGTTCTTTTGGGTTGAGTTTACATTTTGTAAACCCTAATTTTTTAAGGGTTTTGTTCTTAACCTTTTGGAAATCACGTTTTGTTGATTGGTTCTTTTCCATTCACATTTTCTACTTCTTTTGCAGGTAATTTCACATATCGAACATATTTTTTACTTCAAGGTTCATTGTTTGTCATTTAAGATATTCTTTCTCCCTCACTCTCATAATATAGGGGGTTATGTGCATATGTATTTTTTTTTCTAGATCTGATAAGTTTTGGATTTGATTTTTCAGATTTGTTTTCTAGATCTGATAAGTTTTTTATTACATGAGATAAGCTGAGTTTTTTAGGTATATGTTTTCATCTTATGTTATGTTTGATGCAATTAAAATTTTAACAGTAAAGATATATGTTTGATTGGTAATTATTTAATGGTTGGTAATTATTTTTATCAAAGAAATTTAGCGTGGTAATTATTTGATGCCGATCAGAAATTAATGTAGTTTCAGTTTGCTTATGCTATGTATCTATTTATTTTGCTTGATATTTTTAGTTATCATACCAAAATGGATGGTTACTGGCTTTAAATTTATCTTTAATTATAATAGGTTTAGCAGTTGATTAACGTTTTAGTCTTTTGTTCATGAAGACGGACTATGTAAAAAGGGACTAGCTATTTGATAGTCATCCACGTGGTTTTAGTAGGTTTTGTTTGGTAATTATATTTGTTTTTATGGAAGATTTTGTTGATATTCTTATAGCTACTATACCAAAATGGAGAATTAAATCTAGGTCTTAAATTTATCTGTAATTATGTATTTGTTTTGTTAAATTCTTTGGTAGTGGATATATAATATGGGTTGATATATTATTCTTTCAATCTTATAACTCCTTAAACCCTTAAGGTGAACATAGTGTTTGTTCATTCATTTTGTTTTCCTCCGCCCAATTCCTACATTTTGAATCATGATGCATTCTGAATGGAGTGTCTGTTCCTTCACTTTTGTTTATATCGTGAAAATTTGACTGGAGTATTGTAATTTGGCACATGTTTAAAATTTTGTGATTTCGAGATCCAGTTACTCCTATTTTTTGTATGCTTGGTTTGTAACAATATTGGTTTGTAACAATATTGATTTAGACCTACTTCATTCATACACCTTCTAACAATATTGGTTTGTATGCTTGGTTCTATTTTTTGCCTTGGTTGATATGAATTATATGATTGCATTAGTTAAATTTACAATGTAAAAATTTAGTTACTAAACCATTAGCTCTCTCTCTATGCTTTAATTTTTATATACTTAAAAGTGTATTTATGTTTTTTATATGAGTAACTTTTGATAGGTATCACTAAACAAAAAATTACAGTGAGATCTCTGTTGAGATTTGTTTCTCTTACAATTTTGGTGATGAAAATTGTTTTCGTATTTGTGAAAACTACTAACTTTGTATTTTGGTTTATTTATCTCTACTACCTTAAGTATGTTTTGAAAAAATTTCATTCTTCCTGCCATGAAAGGTATATATAGCATGATAAAGTCCAAGTTCTTTGTTAGCAACAGTCAAATTGCTCGTCTTTACCTTGAGGATGACAACACTGTTAATGTAGAAGGTGCAACTAATTGGGATTGGCCCTTGAAGAAGGTGAAACTATTGGGGATTGGAATATTATCCCTATTACTTTAAGATTTTAATTTTTTAAATTAAGATTTTGATTCTTTATTCTAAAACCTTTGTTGATTGTAAGACCATGTTAAGTCTTCTACACACATCTTTCATTTAGTTTGGTTATGCGCAATTGTTGTAGGTATATTGAAATAACATTTATAATGGGTGACTTTTGTTTGTTGTGTGTAGTAGAAGTACTCTTGGAAATTAAGCAAAAATACTTTTGGAAATTAAAAGCATTACAGGTGAGAACTTACATGAATGTGCAGAGCTTCTTTTTATAAATATTACTAGTGCTTTTCTTTTCATTGTACATTTATCTTACGAGTTTTAGACACGTTTTTATAGAATGATGAGGGGGATGTCTTACAAATTCAAATAAATTATCATAACACACCCAAATTTGAGATGACACATAATCTTGATACTACTAGGTTTAGTCATAGTGGGCATTTCTCGACAGTTAAGGCCACCTTTAAGTAAATGCAAACAAATTGTATGCCATTCAGTCAAGTGATATCTTTTATCTTTTACATTTGGACCATTCCAGAAAAAAAATTGAAAAAATATTGTCATTGCTCTAGAGTTATATTCAGTGGCAGGACCATATGCAACCGAAGAAACCAAATCTTCAGTTGGAACTCACGAGCCATAGCCGAGGAGGCAAAGCTGCCTTTTCCCTTGCCCTTAATAAATTTCACACTTCTTCAAAATTCTCAGCCTTAATAGGCACAAATGCAGTTGATGGAACCCAAATCCAGTTGATTTCGTGGCAGGACCAGATGCAATAGAAGTATTTGTGTCAAATTTTGGTGGCTGACTCAGATATCTATGGGTCAAATCAGGTATACTTTATATTTTCTATATTTTAGGTTAGTTTTCTTGTCACAACTCTCTTTCTCTTTTTTATTATAAAGTTATGAATCCAATAATTCCTATTTTCTTGGGTCTAATGATCTGAGCTAGAGATTTTCAAGTCTTACATTGTAATTGAAATAAAAACCCATATTTTTAGCTGGAAAATTGTTATATTTTAGTTCCAAAACAGTAATTGGTAGACAACCAATACATAAAGGTAATTATTCCCACCCCCTTCATGATAATTTTTATCAGAACTCATATTTTTATTGTGATTGAGGTTGAATATCTCTACAGCACACTTTGCACTTTCATTTTTTCTTTTCTTTTTGTGCCTGCTTTTTAAGGATTATGACATTTCCACACGTGCTTTTGTTAGCGTTTCTATGAATATTTGATGTATAATTTTTTTCATCGTTAATTTAGGTGGATGGTGGTAAGATTGTTGATGTCGTTTTGTATACCTGTATTGATGGTCGTTAGCAATGATATATGTTGAGATTTTTCGTGCAATAGCAAGTATGACCTCTCCGTATTCTATGTGTCTTATAATAATTCAATTATTTTTTATTTGACATCCACAAAACTATTGTTGAGTAATTTTCATTATTTTTGAAAGTTAAATTTAATTGATTATGAAATTTATTGATTCTAAGATTTTTTTGGAATAATTTTTTTTATTTGAATATAAGGATGGAGTTACCTCAACCATGTAAATAATGTATGCTTTGTAACTGTCATTTTTTAATGATTATATATATATATATATATATAGTTTTATTGCTTTTATGATTTAATTACATATATGTATGTAGTCTTGGAACAATGAACCTAAAATTGTTTAGGACACTCATATACATGGCATTCAAGATAAATGGGTCAAGTGAAGTTGGTGCAACAATACATTAAGTATTTTCTCTGTGCTGATTGTTTTGTGCTTTATTATTTTTTCTCAATAGGTGGATGAGTTCAAAAAAAGGTCCAAAAGGGGTTGGAAAAATGCCCAACTCATGTTTAACTATTGTTTATTCTCATAAATCTTTCAATCATAGGAAAATTCGGATGACAACAGAGTGCAATAATTCGACACGCTAGTAATTTAACATATCCTCGCACTTCCTAATTTGGAATGGGTTTTAGGTTTAATTTTTTTATTTGGGTAAGATCTACGTTTACTTTTATTTTCAATGCAACATATCTTCAAGTATTGTTGAAGATACCCTTAATGGCGAGTTCATCATTTTTATTCACTCTAGTGGTATAGTCTGAACGTAATTTTTTTTATGATTTCAGGAATTTAAATTGACTTTCATCTCCCTTTATCTTGGAATCCCTGCTTAAAGACAGGCAGAGCCACCAGTAGAAGATAGCGATCGACTATTCATTTGCCTCTCGCAAATCGCCCCAAATATCCATAGTTGTAGTATCTGAACTACTTACTTCAAGAATATCTACTTCAAGTAATGGATGTGATTATGTGGTTTATGTTTGTAATTCAGTTATTTGACTAATACATTGATGAAATTTTGTAGACTAAATTTGTACCTTTAACTCAATTTGTGGATATAATACCAATATTTATATGAGGTTTTGGACGGTCTGTTAGTATTATTGTTACGAACTAATAGTTTTGTTGTTGGAGTATTTTTATTTCTTAAATAGGGTCGATAGTCCTACAAACAAAGGAAATTATGCCCAAACTTTCTAAATTGTTTACACATGTTTTAGAAAAAACTTTATAATTTAGATTTCCATGATTTAATGCTTTGACAATTTACACTTATAATATATATAAATTTATTATTTACAATATACGCGATTAAATAGTTTTGGAAAAAATATCCATCCTTTAGGAAGATTGACTACGATTAATACATTAGAAAATTGTACTGTAATACAAATTTTTTACGACTTGACCATACGATTCATACTTGGGAGAATTGTTGTGCCTTTTATATATATATATATATATATATACTGTGCATACTTGTGCATCCTCTTTAACCCGGCCACCGTTTAGTGGTTCGAGTATGCAATTTATAGCGTTTATATTTTTTAAGCCTCGTTTTTAATCCAAAACCTTCACTTGTGTCATGAATTGACACACTCATTTGCTAAAAAAATGAAAAATCAAATCCCATGATTCCAAAATATAAACATGAAAACCTACCTTTCAAAACACGGTCTCAGGAGACTGCTATTGAGCTATGTTCAGCGTTAAACTTTGGAGGTCAGAATCTAAAATTAAGCTACACTCACCACTTATCCGAGCGAAAAAAACCCGTCTTTGCATGGCATCCCGAATATGTTTTTTCATTTTTGTACTTTTCAAACATCTTCATTTAATCAACACATTATTTTAATATATATATATATATATCCAAAACAATGGAAATGTTATATGAATGACTAGGCTATATAAATATCGCACTATTGTACTTTGTATGCCCAGGATCATATTGCCTACACATGTATATATAACCCCGTAGTAAACTACATTGCCTTTGAACCCAAGTTGCCTGGGTACATAGGAGCTATACCGAGCTAAACCCATGAAGCCCATGCCTTATAATACGTCTCTCAACGTACTATCGATTATCAAACACCATAGTGAACTACGTTGGCTTTGATCCTAAGTCTCATTGGTTACGTAGGCACTATACCGAGCTAAGCTCATGAAGCCCAAGCCTTATAATATTTCTTTTAGCGTATTATCCCCTAAGTATGCCTTCATCTCCAATCCTATAACTATATATATAATCCAACCGCATTTATTAGAACTATTTTGGCTTTTATCCCAAGTCTCCTTGGGTATGTAGGCACTATAACGAGCTAAAATCATGAAGCCCAAGCCTCATAATATGTCTCTCGACTTATTATACATTATCAAACCCCATAATGAACTACGTTGGCTTTGATCCCAAGTCTCCCTGGGTATATAGGCGCTATATTGAGATAAACTTGTAAATCCAAAGCCTCATAATATGTCTCTCAGCATATTATTTACTAGGGACACCTCTATCTCTAATATAAAAAAATATATTATAAAAGCCCGTAGTAAACTATGTTGGCTTTGATCCCAAGTCTCCTTGGGTATGTAGGCATTATATCGAGACAAACTTGTGAAGCCCAAGCATCATAATATATCTCTCTCCATATTATTTCCTAGGGATTTCTCCAATTCTAGTCTTAAACCATTATATATAATCCAACCCCATTAGTGAACTACATTGGCATTGATCCAAAGTCTCCTTGGGTATGTAAGCATTGTACTAAGATAAACTCGTAAAGCCCAAGACTCATAATACTTCTCTCATCGTATTGTCCCCTTGGGATGCCTCCATCTCTAGTCCTACACTTACAAACACGTCATATTCGAACATGTGTTACAACCGAAATACGTAGGCTTTGATCCAAAATCCTCTTAGGTATGTAGGCATAATACCGAGTCCTTTTCGTTAGTTCGAGCCTTGATAATACGTCTCATGATATATTCTCCCTACAAAGATGCATCCATATTTAATCCCTTATAATACTTCAAACAACATATCAAACTATCTCAAGACAGGACCTCCCAAACATATTCCTACATGCAAACGTGCAGACATGTATGCACTAATCATAATAAAGATGCACCCATTTCTCACCCTTCTATCTCTCCACAAACTTTGAACGAGGTATAAAACTATCTCCAAGCCAAGCTTTATCTCACACCTAAGCACATAATAACGACCATCCTTTATAAAAATATAAGCTAAAGAGTCATACACAAGCAATCTTGTGTATATGCACCAGTTAAAGTGACGTTTATATACCTCTCACTGATACCACTTTCTAACCTAAGCACCTATCTACATTTTAAGGGACCCTCACGCTAAGGTTCTAAACAAATTCTATAATATCAAAAAAGTAATCAATTAATTTAAAGATCAATAATAAGCATAGAATTAAGAAAGTATACAAAATAAGTGGGGTTCCTAACACGTTCCCTACTTGCAACCCGATTTTCGAACCAACACAACAAGAATCTCTGGACCAATTCCGGACTTTAAAACTTGCCTTAGGATTAGCCCGTAAGGGATAACCCCGATCCTTTTGTTTATTTTTATATAAAACGAACTGGCAACTCTTAACACCTATAAAACCCTTTTTTCGCACGAAAGTTACACTTACCAAAGGGGAGTGCACCAAAATTGGACATGGTGTTAAACTAGATCAAGGGGTAAATCACCAAGCCCAAACCTTAGGCTGATAACCCAACCTCGAGGGGATGCATCGAAAGTGGTAGACAATCACTCCTTACATCCCTGTGATAAAGCTCCCCTTGGGAGCAACGCTAACATGCTTTACTCGAGGCCCATAACACCACAATATGTAAATAAAATTAACAATCAACCCTAAGTTTTATTTGTTTCATAAAACGTTTCGGTTAGAACAATTTTTTTTATAAAAAATAGTTTTTATATAAAAAATAGTTTGTTTATAAAACAATTAAACTTTTTTACATAAAAAACAGTTTTACACATTATTTATAATGGGGGTAATAAAAAACAATTAAAACATCATTTACATGGGGGTAATAAAATGCAAATAAGAATGACAATTTAAATCATTTAAATAATTCTAATGTGTATATAAATAATTCTATTTATGTTATAAGACGTGTCTCTAAATATTACCCTTAAATCCTAAATTTTAACAACACAAATCCAGTCGTAAACCCTAAATTTTTAGCAATAAAAACCTCTAATTGTAACACAAATTTTAGCAATACAAAACCAAAATAAGAATGACAATTTATATAAATTTAAAACCATAATTGCAACATAAATTCAAACCCATTTAATAATAAAAAACCTTTTCCCTAATATATATATAAATGTTTTTGAGATTTATCTTGTTATTTCTAAGAGAGTGTGAGAGAGCTCCGGGGGTGGGGGTGGTTTCTTAAAACGTGAGAGGTAGGGTCGGTCTACTTTCGAGAGAGAGAGAGAGAGAGAGAGAGAGAATACTTTTTAGTGAAATGAAAATAAAAACCAGTCGAAATTGGGTGACAATTTAGGCTCCTAACTGATTTGGTTTAATTTAGTGGGTCACAGTTAATTTCATCATTTGGTCACAGTTTAGAAGCATGATCCCCTAAAATATCCAAATATAATCATGGTTTTGGATCGTGATCCATTTTCTGCGACCATTTTAAAATTGAAAGTTGTCAAGGTACTGGGTCACGCTTCGCAATCACGGCCATATTTCATACCAGACTTATCATGGTTTCTTGCTATCGGTCACGATTCCTATCCGTGACCCACTGCGTGATAATATTAACACTAATTTTCCCGTCTTTACGGTCACAGTTTGGTCATGGGTTCCGATCGTGATCCCCATAGTTACGAATTTAGGTCGTGACTAACTCGTGACCGGCTAATGGTTTAAGTTACCCATAAGTGGGATCATAACACAATCACAATTTGTAGGTCATTGTCATGGTTTTGGATCGTAACCCCCAACATTTCATTATAAAAAGTAAAATGAGCCGGCACGAAGTGCCGCCCAACATTATTTTGGATCAAGATAAGATTTTTGTATCCCGCCTCTGGTGGAGTCATAAGGAGGTAATGGGGATGGAGTTATGTTTGAGCAAGTTGTATCACCGCCGCCCGATGAGCAGACGAGAAGGGTGAGTAAGATGTTAGAGGATATGTTAAGAATGTATATTTTGGACTTTAAGGGTAGTTAGGTATGGTATGTACCGTAAGTAGACTTGTGTGTAATAAAATGTACCAATTTACTTGGCATGGAGCCTTTCGAGGCTTTGTATGAGAGAACTTGTCGGCTTCCCTCTGGATGGTTAGACGTGGGGAACAACAAGCTTCTCGGGTAGGACGTGATTCAGGATACCTCGGTAATGATTGAGTTAATCAATAATCGGTTTTGGGTAGCTTAGGATCATCAAAATAGTTACGCCGTTATAAACCGAAGATTTTTTAATCTTGAAGTGAGTAGTCAGGTGTTACCTCAAGTATCTCCCATGAAGTGAGATATGTAGCTTGGAAGAACAGGAAGTTGGAATCGAGATATGTGGGGTCTTTTCTTATTATCAAGAGGGTAAGGTCGGTTGTGTATAGGCTCGACTTACTGGAACATATGTAGCAGGTTCATGATGTGTTTCGTGTGTCGTAATCAAAGAAATGTTGTATATAGGCGTATAGCGTTAGAGGAGATTTACTTATAGCAGGAAGTTTTTATGAGAACAAACTTGACTCTGTTTTAGGTTGTAGTGAGTAGGACTTCGGTCAAGACGGTACCGTTAATGCGTGTATAATGGGGACACCACAATGTTGTTGTGAGTTAATTTGGGAGAGTGAGGATGACTTATGAGAAAAGTATCCAGAGCTCTTTATGTTGGGTATGTCCAAATTTTGGGGACGAAATTTCATTGTTAGAGGGAGAGTATGTAACACCCCGTATTTTTAGGCAGTTTTAAATTACACGTGTGTGCGTAATATAATTAAATTGAGAAAGTTAATTGAATAAATATTAATTAGCGAATAAAAGGATCAATATATTATGTGTGAATTACATTTACTTGGGTGATAAGTAAATTTGATCATTTTAAATTGTATTACGTCGTAAATGAGAAAAAACGACGGGTTCAACGGTATTTAATTCGAGATGCGTGAATAGGGTCGTATTGGGAATTAGATGGAAAGTTAATGTTAGATAACTCGGATGGTGATTTTGAATGCGCCAATGATCCGGAATGGTTCAAAATAGTCATAAAATAGATACCCGGGGGTTATATTTGGGTATGACGGGCTATTTAGGCTAAACGAGTCCCATAAAAGGGTACTCGGGTCATTTTACACATAGGGGATGACTTAATTTCGGGACTAGGAGTCCCTAGGGTTATAATTAGGGAATGTCGATGGAGTTGGCAGCCATCCAACCATCCAAAAGACCAAAGCTTTAAGAGAGGAGAAAAAGAGAAGGAGATATTGAAGAATAGTGAAGACAAGTGATCAGGGAAGGAGATTGAATCATTCTGGGCACAAGAACACTATGAGAAGAGGAACTCAAAAGTAAGAAATTAGAATTTCTTCAATCATAAGGCAAGTATTTAACTTGCCATAATCGTAGTGTAGTTTTCATTTATTCATGTAGAAATTTGGTGTAGGGAGACACAAATTTTAGGTGGGAGAAATATGTAAAAATGGGTTTTATAACTAATAAAATCATTAAAGAGAACTTTTCTCATGATTATATATTAGATCTGATGTGAATGTAATGATAAAGATGTAATCTTGAAGGATCTAAACCATAAAAGATGAGATCTTGAATTAGGGTTGGAAATTATGCACAATTCTTAATGTAGATTGATAATCTCGTGTAATAGATGTTGTTGGGATGATTTATATGTAGAATTCTACAATTTATGTTTGGGGTTGGTTTTCAATCCATATTAGGGGTTTGGGTGAAGATTGGAACTACTAGGGTTAATGGTAAAGAGGAGAAACTCGTCAAACGTTCATCAAGGTAGCCCAGTAAATCGAACTTGTTCACTGGGGGGAGCGAATCAGTTTGCTCATCAAACCGACTCGGTCTAGCCAGCGAGTCGGTTTGGTCTCTTGTGCTGGCCTCCCTTGCCTTGTGTAGTTTTTATGGATCATTTGGGACTCAATTTGGTTTATGTGGTCTGGATAATGAAATTGAACTTCTGAAAATAATAAGGGACAGTTAGAAAGTACCTTAGGTTATTTAGGAGTAAGTTCCGGGTGTGAAATTACGGGTAAACTAGGGTAAAAAGTACTCGAATATCGATTGTGAAACTAGATTGGGATTTTGGTAGGTATTAGGCTAAGTGCTAGGGCATAATAACATAGTGCTTAGAAACGCGAAATTAAAGAATCGATAATAAGAAAGTGAATACTTGATAAATTGGGATTGGGGTAAACTCGGGATCTGTGGGCTAGTGTTACGAAGGATATATGCCTGATTAGCCAGTTATATATATATATATATATATACGTACTGAGTGAGATAGTATATATATGTGTGTGTGAACATACCTACTCTAGGGATGCTATCGTTGGAGGTTAGGCATAGTGGGCAGTCCATCCTGGCGTAATCAGCAGGTGTTGGTCATTTCCTCAGGTCATAGGACTGTTGCATGACCACTATATGTGAGTTTAGAGTTCGGTGGGGATAATGTGGCATGGTTATGACCCATGGATATATGTATGTAACCACTTCCATTTCATGTATTTATGATTTAGGATTGGTGGTAAGATTCCGACCCGATGGCCACTCAATGAATGTGTGAATATTAAATTAAATGCATCGGGGAGGACAACTCGAGGATTTTACGTATATACGTATAAAAGAGTGTTATATGTATATGTGAACTTAATGAATGTGTGAACTTTAAATAATAACTAATGTACAATTATATTGATGATATAATTCTGCAAGTCAAATTAAGGAGTACTATGACATAACTCACAAGGTATTTAAGTAACAAATGGGGCTAGTGATAACATATTGGACTATGTGAATATTAACTAGACTAGTTAGGCTAGGTAGCATAGCTAGGAAGTTAAAATATATGCGTTAGGTTTACACTATAGATGAGGGGTGAGGATAATCTCACGTGAGTGAAACACCAGATGAACATGAATAATTTTGGTGCATATTCATTATTTCATTTTGAATACTTGCAATTATTTTCAAAATGCTTTAGGCGCTGACCCGTATCAGAAATCTTTTTCAAAACCTTTTAGGTGCTCAGCCACAGGGACGCTAGGGTTAGCATGTTCTTCCAGTCAGACGATGTTGCAGCAGCTGTGGAGGCCTATAGGCTTTGCGTAGACGCTCCTATCATTTCTATCTAGCTAGGATATGGCTCTAGCATTTCATTTTGGTCATGTTTCCCACAGGCAGGCAATTATATTTTTGACTTTGTTATTTTATTTAATTTATCATTTGGATGATTATATGTGTATTTTACTGAGAGTTATTCGGTTTCGTGTTTATTTATGTCACCAACACTCGTTATTATATTATTGTGGTGAGTGTTTATATTAAATGAATGTTAAATTAAGCAGGATAATAAGTTTTAAAAATTGATATCGGTCTTAATAAGTTATTAGTAATTAATTCGATTTTCGACACTGATGCTAAGAATGAACCAGACTGAGATTCATGTTTTATTTTAATAGAGAATTAGCCAACCATTACTAGAATAAGCGGGGTGTGATAGATATCTCACAAACGGGAGGTGAATATATAACACATGAGAGCTTTATTGTTGTTCCAGATTGTCATCTTCGATCGATACTAGCGAACATGATGAGTGGGATCAATATTCCCTTCGTAGATCTTAAATATGGGTATGGTAAACTTTTTGGGAGGCTCCAGTTCCTTAATTTATCTTGGGAACAGAGAGCTCATCTAACTGATAAAGGGCATCTATCCAATTCTTTAGTGGACCCGACACCCCAATGAGCGGGGTGCTCGTCTATCTCCCGACATATAAGACCGCAAAGATCTTTATTGCGATGTACACATTCATAGTTGCTCCTTTTCAGTGGACTCCTACACCTAGAGTGCTCTTCATCGTGACATGAACTCCTTCCTCAGCTGCAAGTTTTGCTTGTCTGAGGGCTAGGTGTTCGAGCATGATGTTTTCACTTGTCCCCATGGAGATCTTAATCTATTATTTTCAAGTGACATTATAATCATACATTTCCCTACCATTGGAGGAGTGTGGCCTGCTCCTGTTGACAAGGTTAGCGTTCATAAGCATCCACGAGCCATGCAATCTAGGTGGACTTCGTCTCTGAATCGATTTCTATAGCTTATTCTTCCCGTGGAAGATAATGTGAGTTAGGAGTGTTGTAACTCCTATTGGGGCGAACTTCAGACCTAACGCTAGGCACTGAAGGCCCATTTCTTTCATTATGACGCTCACCATTAAATGACACCGGTGTGCTGTGTGGGGGAGACATAATTGCTCCCTGGCTCTAATTGGTTGAGAAAATGATTTTTTTCGATAGATGTAGCCAATTGTAGGTGGTAAAGCCTTACCTAGATTAATCCCAAAAAAATAAAGTTGAGCAATCAAGGAAAATCACACAACATAGAGTGGAATATAAGTGGTTTGGCAAAGTTCTCATGTTTACAGGGTGTTTCACTCTTTTTGTATTGATCGATTCTCAATAATATGAATTGCATGCCCCTTTTCCCATGGGTAAGGATTCATTTATAGGGAATAGAAATAGAATGAGTCGTCTATGAATCTGACCTTGGGGAGTAGTTATAATCTAATCGACTACATCCCAAGGCGCGATTTTTGCTAATCGAAACCCTTTTCATCCTTATATTCAGGCTGTAATCATCTATCAGGGCTGACAGACACATGTCAGCTTATTTGACTTGGTCAGATGAGTCGGATAACTTCCCTATATATATGGTGAAAATTTTAATTTAGTGGCTAAACTTATTTGGAGATGGAGATCAATAGACTGAAAATTGTTCGTTGGTGGCGTGATATTATTACTGTCGTGCAAGTATAAGAATTGTTGCACTTGAACCAGCAAAATGAGTAATGTTTTGATCATAAATTTTGGTTACATTTTGAATTTTCGTATGGGCGAATTAGTTTGCCCATCTGTTTGCCAAGTAGCACCACAAACATTGTCATTAATTTTAAGGGGACATCCTTGAAAACATAAGTAATATCTTAAACCATTCATTGGCTATGGTGAAAATTTTAATTTAGTGCCTAAATTTATTTGGAGATGGAGATCAATTGGCTGGAAATTGTCTGTTGGTGGTGCATTATTATTATTGTCGCGTGTGACCTCCTGACGCGAGTTAATGTGACGCGCGAGCAGTGGCGGATTCAGGATTATAGTCCAAGTGGGGCGAAATCAGTTCAAATTTTTTTTAACGACACTAATAAATGATCAACTCATAAAAACCAACAACCGATAAAACATAAATATTTAATATGTCAAAATTTCATAACAATTGATCCATACAACACTAGAAATTTCAAATACAAAGAGATTGTTTATAATATTCCCCTATGTGGCTTCATATTCTAAAAATATTGAATGATATCTTCTGTATCAACATTTTTGAAAATATCCTGTTCAATGTACCTCACTAAGCAATCATTTGTAATATCATCTCCCATTCGGTTACGTAATGTACTCTTAATGATTTTCATTGCGGAAAATGCTCTTTCCACGCTTTCAGTTGGAACCAGCAATGTCAAGGAAAGTTTTATAAGCAAGTACACTAATGGAAATAATCGATCCCTCTACATTTCAACCATTTTTTGAGCAAGAGCACCAATCCCTTTCAAATATTTGAATTCATCATTATCACTCACACTATATATATAATTTTCGAGTTGTTCCCCAATGACTGTGAGTTCAATCAGATCAAAATCATTCGAATAAAACCCCCCAAATCGAACTAATCTCGACCCATAAAATTTGGAGAAGTTAATACTTAGATCAAGACATGCCATACATAAAAGTAACTCTGTATTCACCTTATTAAATCGATGGTTCAACTCCTGAAGTTTCATATCTATCACCGATTAGAACAATTCAACACGATAGTGAGGAAGATTAGTCCTCTCTTCGACGTTTCGATATGATCTTCCACCAGTCACAAAATAATCTCCCATATTCAACACGATAATGTCATGTGTACTACAAAATGAAGAGACTACTTTCAACAATGTATCCCATCCATTCTCCCTCATTTTTTTATAAATGCATCTTAGCTATTCTAACAAGATCCATTGCTTTCACAATATCTTGATCCCTTCATTGTAGTGATTGCGATAAGTCATTAGTAATCCCAAAAATTGCTTTCATTGACCGTAATTTGAAAACAAAATCAAAGCACTGCAAATAGTTGATCATATCATATGCTTGTATTCTCTGATTACCTATATCACCATCATGTTGAACCACCTCATCAAGTACACCAATCACAGCAGAGAGCAAATGATCTAAACTCAAAAGTGTACCATAATGTGAACCCCACCTTGTGCCCCCTACCCGTGTGCATGATTCTTCTTAGTTTAAACCACGACCCGTCTCCTGATCACTATTGTATATTCCTTCAAGTATATCATTCTACTATTTTATCCAAAATATATCTCTACGCTTGCAAGATGCTCCAACAACATTCGACAAAATTGAAACTTTGAGGAAGAAAGAACCAATTGCGTTATGATTGTTTGCGACCGTTACCAATGCCAACTGTAGCTGATGAGCAAAACAATGAACGTAATAAGTTGAATTATTTTCCCTTAGAATCAAACTCTTCAGACCATTGAACTCCCCTTGCATGTTGCTAGCCCCATCGTAGCCTTGCCCACGAATACTTGACATACTCAACCCATGTTTCAAGAAAAGTGACTCAAGGCTTGCCTTAAGTGTTAAAGATATAGTGTCAAGAACATGCACTATTCCAAGAAAACGTTTAACCATATAGCCCTTTTTATTCACATAATGTAAAGTCACGACCATTTGCTCCTTCACAGAAATGTCACGGAACCCGTCAAATAGTATGGAGAATACCTCATCCCCATTATCTTGAATTATGACTTTGGTGGTCAAAATGGCGGCGATATTAATGAGCTTTTTCTGAATTGATGGAGCTATCATTTGGTGGTTTTCGGGGGCATTTTTCAAGATAACTTTGTTGATAACTTCATTTTACTCGGTAAGGAACTGTAAAAGTTGCAGAAAATTACCCCGGTTAGATGACCCCACAGATTCATCATGACCGCGCATCGCCAAACCTTGCGTAGTAAGTACTTGAGGCAGTCAGACGAATACGATAATCAACTCTTGTCTTATTAGAATGGTTCGACAAAGACACTTCGATGTGTTGATCTTGTTTCATCAAGTCATCACAAGCATTCATATAATTGTTATGAACACTTGAATGGGGACCAACATGATCTCTAAACGCTTGTTTCTTTTTCCAATTTGAAAAGCCTCCACTAACAAATACACCCTCCTTGCCTCCCTGAATTTGATCGGAACAAATAACAAAACAAACAAAATGCAGCCTCCTTTGTCACACTATACTCTAACCATGTCACAAACTCCTCAAACCATGACGGAATAAATCTACGTTTGTTTGTTCCAACTTGTATCCATGGAAAATTGTGATTTTTTGGTTGGCAAGGGCCCCTAGTAAGATGTGCTCGACGAACTAAATCCATTCGTTTAGAATCACCATATTTCGATATAGATTTCCTCAAACCGGGATCCGATGGTAGTTCATCCAAATTGACCCCAATATTAGGTGAGTGTTTGAATTGTGCAGTTTGTGCCACAATTTGGGGTTGAACTTCTTGATGGAGAAGATTACCGGACTCCTCATTGAGAGATGATTGAACCTCAACTTCGGATACGGTTCGTGTGTTGTCTCCTCTTTTTCGTTTAATTTTTTTTCAATGACTTCCTATTTAAAAATAACCCACATATTTTAGACTACATATTTCACCATGACTTCCTATTTAAAAATTTCTCCAGATATAAAACCATATATTTAAAAAATATTACAAATGAGATATAAAAAAATTACAGATGAGATATATACATATAAAATTACATATGTGAAATTTCAGACTACAAAACATATAGACATATAAAAAAAATATGCCTGATTAGGTTGATTTGTTAAAGATTGAAGTCTTTGAAGTGAGATGAGGAACATGTCCGTCAGGGTCCGACGGAACCAAAAGGTCTGAGAGGTGTCTGGCGCTTGCTTGCTGCAGTGGAGGTCCGACGTTTGCTGCTGGAGCCTGGAGGAAAGGGAGGGAGGCGTTTGCTGCTGGAGGCAGAGCAGGGGAGAGATGGAGGGGACTTAGGGGAGGGAGGCGGGTGAGAGAAAAGGGAAATAACAAATAGGTTTAGACGGATGAGAGAAAAGAGAAACAGGTTTAGACGTTTGGTGTTTTTTATTTTAAGTAATTACACACCTACACCCTCATCTTTGTAAATAATAAGAGGTAACCTTGTAGTTTGAATTTTTACCAACCCCACGGGACGGCCACCCCTCTTGGGCCCTATGTCCTCCCGCTCCTGCGCGTGAGGCTAAGAGTTGTTGCGCCTAAACCAACAAATTGGGGAACATTTTGATCATAAATTTTTGAGATTTTTAGAGAAATTACTATTTTGGTCTGTGTGAAAAACTGTCCACAAGTTCAATAAATCAAACAGAGTGGCAGTACAGTACTTAAGCTCCAATCCACTGTTATTTAACAAAGAAGAATTCTTTAGTATGGCTAATCCAGTATGAACACGTGAAAGAGAAACATTAGATGGCCCGTCTAGTTGAACCGCCCAGCGACAACCTTCACCTTTTTTTTTTCCTTTTAAGTTTTTTATTCTTTTGTTTTTAACAATTAATATAAAAATAGGTTTTTATATATAAAAAAAACAACCGTTTTCCTATTAGTATAATTTTTTTTAAAGTAAACAGTTTTTTATTACAATTAAAAAAATTATGTTTATTGACATGATATCGCGATTGATTTGTGCCACTGGTGTGGGCCCACGTTCAACAAATGATGTGGGTCCGAGAATGTGGATCTGCACCGGCGGTACTAATCAATCGCGATATCATGTCAATAAAATATCGCGAGTAATTAGTGTCGCTGACGCGGACCCACATTCAACAAATGATGTGGGTCAGGAAATGTAGGTCAATAAATTAAACAATTTTTTATTTACGAAAAAAATATTTTTTTAATTTTAATAAAAATTTATTTGATTTTAATTAAAAAATTGTTTAATTTGATTTCTTAGATTCGAGATTGATTAACTCCGATGGCGCGGACCCACATTTCGGGATTGTGGGTCCGCATCAGCAACACTAATCAATCGCGATATCATGTTAATAAAATATCGCGATTAATTAGGGTCGCTAGCGCGAACCTACCCACACCAGCGTCACTAATTAATCTCGATATTTTATTAACATGATATCGCGATTGATTAGTGCCGCTGACACGAATCCACATTCTCGGACCTACATCATTTGTTGAATGTGGACCCACACCTGCGTCACTAATCAATCGCGATATCATGTCAATAAACATAATTATTTTTTATTTATGAAAAAATATTTTTTTAATTTAAAAAAATATATTTAATTTAATATGTTGGATTCACGATTGATTAGTGTCGCTGGCGCGGACCACATTCAACAAATGATGTGCGTCCGAAAATGTAGGTCCGCGCCAGCGGCACGAATAAATCGCGATATCATGTCAATAAACATAAATATTTTTATTTATTAAAAAAATATTTTTTTAATTTTAATAAAAAAACTATTTTTTATATTAATAGGAAAATTACTTTTTTTAAAAATAAAAACTGCTATTTTTATATAAAAAATTGTTTTTATATCAATTGTTAAAAACAAAATAGGGGTATATACCAAATAGTCACTTGAACTTCTTTTAATACATATATAGTCCAAACGTTTTTATTTTGCACTAAAAAGTCATTCACCATGCTAAAAACCTCTGTTCTAAAAGCCCCCTAGCCCGCCTAGGCTTGAGGGTTGAGAGAAACGCATCGCCTACGCCTTATTACGCCTTATTCTTGGTAAAAGGCTTAAGACACACTTTTTAAAAAAAAAACAAAGGATTAGTTGACAAATATTGGTTATGGCGCATGAATATGAGAAAGATGGCTACCAAACATATGGATATATTTTCAAAATTCAAGGTATGTACTATTTTATTATATTACTAGCCTTGGAATAATTAAAATAATAAAAAAGGAAAAACGTCTTTTTACGCCTAGGCTTCGCCTAGGCCCGCCTAGGCTCTTAAAGCTTGAGGCTTGACCTCTACGCATCGACCACGCCTCGCGCCTTTTAGAACCTTGCTAAAAACGCTTTATCATACCGCTGGCGCGGACCTTTAAAGATAAGAGAATAAGGGATTTTTTGATACAAAATAAAAGGCTTGGACTAAATGAGTATTAAAAAATGTTTGAGGAACTTTTTGGTATTTGATAAAAAAAAATGCGGTCGCTGAGTGGTATACAGGCGGTTCATACTAGGCCTGTCAATGGGTCGGGTTGGGACCTGGCCCTGACCTGGACCCGATCCGTATAATACGGTCTGAGTATATTTTTTTGGACCCGAGACCCGAATACCCGAAGACCCGTTTATTAAACGGGTAGGGTTTGGATCTTATACATGACCCGAACTCGAAGACCCGACCCGAATTGTACAATATTATTTTTTAAATATATATACATATACTATAAATTTATATATATTTATAAATATATCTTATCAATATAACATGTAAGTAATGTATATAAAAATATATATTTATGTATATAATAAATATAAATAATATATGTTTTATTTATACTAATAATATTCTATAATACATTATAAGATATTTTAATTTAAGATTAAAAATAAAAGAAGGAGGATAATATAAAATTAATATAAAATAAATGTATATTTTTTGTCAGATCCGAACCCGAGATCCGAACGGATCCGGGTCTGAATCTAATATTATAGACCCGATAAAGACTCGGATTCGAACCCAAATTCGAATCCGAACCCAAACCTGATAAAAATCCAATTATACAAATCTGGATGTCCCTAAATCCAATCCGGCTCCGATCCGGCTAGATGATACCGCTCCTCGTGAACTCGTGTTAATTATCGTACTATTTCCTTTTCTATTGAGTCAAGCTCAAAAAGCCATTCTCGACCGTCCACCTAACCCCAACCAAAGGCCCGACTGCCCAATTACAACATTTGTAAGAAGAAAGTAAAGAAATTTGTAACGTTTTGTTAAAATACTTAAACGTGTAAGAAAAAGTTTCTGACGCAAAAATACATAATTGAAGCTCTTTATATTCCAATTCGTCAACAAATCAATTTAATCGGAGCTAACAAACACGCGCCACGTGATTCTCATGCGGGTTGCTGCTGTTACATTACCCATCTCCCAATCTATATAACACCTCCTATCTACCATTCTCTAATTACCGCGTTCCTTTATAACTCAGCTCATCTGAGTTCGCAAGGCCACTTGGTTTTCTCATATTCAGGTACCATACCACAACATATTTACATTCCAACTCTCAAATAACAAATGTTTAGATCTGTTTTTTCGTCTTTTGCTACCAACTAATGAAGATTACGGATCATGTCTGTAAAGGGTAATTTTGTAATGAGAATGTTGGATCTCTGTTGGGTTGTGAATTTTTTTCGATGTTTTCGAGGGGATATATTCTCTCATTGGTTTTAAATGAAGTAGCTGAAGCTTTTAAATTTCGGTTACATTTGGAATCAGACCAACTTTAACGGTAACACAAAGTGGCTTTCAATTGGGGGTTGGGCTTTAACTTCTTATACCCACATTGCTTTCTGTATTTCTTCACACATTAGAATCTGGTCGATTGTATTTTTCAGTTAGGTGCGTTTCATTTCTCTCTCTCTGAAAGTGATCACTTGCATGAATTATATTGGATTAGTTTCTGTTGTTTATTTTATTTAATTGATAGTGTTATGGAACTAAGAGTCAAAAATTATGTTTTTGTTGGGTTCTGAACGTTGCAGGATATTTCTAAAAAAATCAGGCCAAATAAAATGATTTGTTTTGGTATTTAAAAAAATGGGTTAATATTTTGACCATTTAATAAGTTTTTTTAGGGTATCCATAAATGTTTAGAACCCCCTAAAAACCAAAAAAAAAAAATTTTTTTTTAGGGTTCTAAATATTTCAGGATACCCTAAAAAAGATTAGATCAAAATAATTTATGTGATATTTTAAAAAAATGAGTCAATCTTTGACGGTTTAAGTAGTTTTATGTACGCTAATTTACCGATTTTATATAACAAAATTTTGAATCTGAGTAGGTTCACCTAAGTGAAATATATTTAACTTAATTTAAGTGAAAAATTTTGAATCTGAGTAGGCTCACCTTAGTAAAAATCTATCTTTTTGTTGTGTGGTCCCTAAGTTTTTTGGAGTTTATTGGGTGTTCCCCAAGTTTTTTGGAGTTTTATTGTGTAGTCCCTGTCAATTGCCTTGTCTGTAACATATTATCAGCATCAAAGAATGCACGGTAAAGTGCAAAAACTCGTGATTGAACTTAAATTCCGCAAAGATATTTTACACCGAAACAAATGGGCCAGAGTGGTGAAATTAATTTTAAAAAAGTAGTAAAGAGATTGTTGAATGATGCCATGCTATGCCCTGTCTTATGTGATGATGCATGGTCTATATGTCACTAGGACAAGTATAAGTTGTTCATTTGATGAATCTCATTTCCGCAATTTTCACTATTACTTGCAATGTTTATATGATAATATTCTTTCTCCACATAGGCCTCTTTGAGTCAACATCATGGCTACGGGACAACTTTTCTCTCGAACAACACAAGCATTGTTCTACAATTATAAGCAACTACCTATCCAACGGATGCTTGATTTTGACTTCCTTTGTGGTGTGTATAAATTCCCATACTTTTGTTTACTAATCTTGTCATTGCATACAGATATTGGCGTTTTGATTCTGTTTTGTTGATGTTGAATTCTTGATTAGCATCTTTGTACTCTTTGTGCTGTTGTATTTACAGGAAGGGAAACACCCTCAGTTGCTGGAATTATAAATCCTGGTGCTGAGGGATTTCAGAAGCTCTTTTTTGGCCAGGAGGAAATTGCCATACCAGTACATTCAACGTGCGTTTTGGTCTTTCTTCCGTTGTGCTTTTCTCTAAGTTTTCCATATGATTTTTAAAATATGATCTGAACTTGAAAATGGGTTAATGACGTGCATGGGTCGATGTGTGTTGGACTCGTGTACATCATGTATGGTGCTTCTTACATATTGATTTACTCTAGTTTATTGAGGTTGACTCATTCCAGTGAATCAATAAATTCACATAGAAAATAATAAAATAAAAACTACTTTCTTATAGCATCTTATTGTTACTTTGCCTTGATCAGAAACAATGTTATGTAATGTCTGGCAAAAAAAAAAATGTTATGTAATGTTGACTTCTAAAAATATACTCCGTACTATATATGTTTTATGCTACAACTTACAAACCTTTAGAATTGCATGTGCGAATGCTTCTTCTTTGACTGGGTTCATAGTAGGGGTGTAAACGGATCGGGTCTGGGTATATCCAGATCCGATCCGGGTATATTTTAGCGGATCGGGTCTTACCCGATTACCCGACGGGTCTCAAAAAATGAATCCAGACCCGGATCCGTTAAAGACCCGGAGACCCGACCCGACCCGAATATATATGCAGTCCTGCTCTTGTGCGGACTAGTCCGCATTTTAAGAATGCGGACTGGATATGTGTCACCTGGCGGTGAGCCCAGAAAAGGGAGAGAGTGTGCCTATAATTTAGGCGGTAATTTCTAGGCGAACCTTTAGGCGACACATGTCCGGTCCGCATTCTTAAAATGCGGACTAGTCCGCACAGGAGCATTATTATATATATATATATATATATATATATATATATATATATATATATATATATATACGGAGCCGTTCAGGAGCGGACCTAAACAACGGGTCTACTAACGGACCACCCCCAAACGACGTAGTTTTGGGGGTGAAATTACAAGAAAACCCTCACTTCACCCGGTTTTTATGTAATTTCACCTCCAAAACTACGTCGTTTGGGGGTGGTCCGTTAGTAGACCCGTTGTTTAGGTCCGCTCCTGATCCGCTTTGTATATATATATATATATAAATATATATTTATTATATTATATATATACACATTCGGGTCGGGTCCTTATCGGATCGGAGTCATGTATATCCAGATCCGGTCCATTAACTAATCGGGTAATCGGATAATCGGGTCTATAAAATTTGCTCAGATCCGTTAATTCAGGTCGGGTCCGGATCGGGTCCGGGTCCAGACCCGGTCCATTGACAGCCCTAGTTCATAGTATCCGTCTGAGTGCCCTCTCACCCCATTCTGTGGAGTATGTGTATTGGACTTGCAATTTTCTAACCTGAGTTTTCTCACCTTTATTTGGATTTACATTGTTTTGCAGCATAGAAGCTGCCTGTGCCGCACACCCTACAGCTGATGTTTTCATTAACTTTGCATCATTTAGAAGGTCGCTTCTCATTTTATTTAATAAGATCCTGGAGTAGAAAAATAAATTATTTTACGGTTTCTACTAGGTGTACTCATTGTACTTATTGATATTTTTGCAGTGCCGCTGCTTCATCCAAGGCTGCTCTCAAACAGCCAACCATTAGAGTTGTGGCTATAATAGCTGAAGGTGTACCTGAGTCAGACGCCAAGGAGTTGATTGCATATGCAAGGGCTAACAATAAGGTAGAAGAAACTATGCAAGATCTTAATGGACTTTTGTCCTTGCACTATAGCTGGAGTACATTTTCAAAGCATGATAAACTTGAGGGGTGGTGTGAATGACGATGGAATCAATTTGAATATGGAACCTGTTCTTTGTTATCCTCTCTCCTTTTTTTTTTCATGTACACAGAATTATTCTATCCAAAATACCTCATTAAACATACTTCTGTTTTTTGGGATGAAATGGTTGAATTTTTAGATGAAATTTGGTGGGGGTGCATCATCTTTACCAAATTTCATAAAAAGTTCATCTTTTTAATGGGTGAGATGATGATCACAAATTTCAACCCCCGAAAATACACATTTATCAATTTGCATTTCACCCACTAAATGGTTGAATTTTTCGATGAAATTTGATGGGGAGATTATCTCCACCAAATTCATCAAAAAATATGTTCATTAACCCACCAAAAGTGGAGGTATGTTATAGAGCCTGACTCTCTCTCTCTCTCTCTCTCTCTATATATATATATATATATATATATATATATATATATATATATATATATATATATATATTAACATCCCATCTAATTGTAATGTCAATGGTGTTTGCAGGTTGTAATTGGACCAGCTACTGTTGGGGGTATTCAAGCTGGAGCTTTTAAGATTGGTGACACTGCTGGAACAATTGATAATATTATTCACTGCAAGCTGTACAGGCCTGGATCTGTTGGCTTCGTGTCCAAATCTGTGCGTAATTATTATGGAGATTCCTTGTCTTGTTTAGATATTTGTGTGTGTGTATATATATAATATGTAGTATACTCAATTTCCCACCAATACTGTTTAGTCAAATGACTTCCTATAAAATATTTTGATCATGTTGTAGTTTTTTTTTTCCGCGGTGCACAACTTATCATTATGTTGCATTATGAATGCCCTACTGGTCGCTTTTACCTTCATCATCCATATTTCTTAAATGATGTAAAGCTGTGCCCTTTGATCTATATTGGCTTAGATTGGATGTGTATATTCTTGAAAATAATTCTCCTTAATTGGAATGTCACGTAAAAGTAGCAGTTTAAGTAGTCTTATTTACAGTTGCAAGAATTAATAATGTTTCCCTTAAATACAGGGTGGCATGTCTAATGAATTATACAATACAATTGCCCGTGTGACAGATGGTATCTATGAAGGTATACACATACATACTGGATATTTGACTCAGTTTTCATTCCATAGACGCCTTAGTGCCATGCACATTTCGGTATATATATGTGTGTGTGTGTGCATGCGTGCGCTAATTTTGTGACACCTGTAGGTATTGCTATTGGAGGGGATGTGTTCCCAGGTTCTACTCTTTCTGATCACGTTCTGCGGTTCAACAACATCCCACAGGTAACAGAATTGCTATATTCGATTAGTCTAATTCCATAACTATAGTCTATTCTATGCCGTTAACCTTCCATAATAAGCTAGAATGCATTTTTACCAAATATATATGTACCTGTTTTCATTTTATATCAATAATATTTATAATTTACAATCAGTCAAACTTTAATAAAACTTTGAAATTTCATGAAAAGGTTAAACCTCAAAATATTCCCGACTGTTAATCACATATTTGTTCAACTTCTTGTTCTGTTCTACCTTAGATTAAAATGATGGTAGTACTTGGGGAACTTGGTGGACGAGACGAGTATTCCCTAGTTGAAGCCCTCAAACAAGGAAAAATTAATAAACCAGTGGTTGCTTGGGTCAGTGGAACTTGTGCACGGCTGTTCAAGTCAGAAGTACAATTTGGCCATGCGGTAAGCTATTACCTAAATTTCTTTAGCTTATAGTACAGAATAAAAAGGCTGAACTATGAAGATTTTGCAAGAAACCCCTGCATTACACATTTCTTTACAAATGCCCCCTATGCGTTAATATAACACGCTGCGAAAAAGTCTCAGAAGGGCTTGCCCCAAAACGTATAGTTCAGGGGGGACTTCTTGCAAAATTAAGTAGTACCTTTTTTTCGTTTGTGAGGGGATTAATGTCCACTTGGCATAAAATTAGCAATATCTCTGATTTCATTTGATGCTTTTTAAATCAGGGAGCCAAGAGTGGTGGTGAGATGGAGTCTGCACAAGCGAAGAATGAAGCACTTAAGGAGGCTGGAGCTGTTGTCCCAACTTCGTATGAAGGGTTTGAAGTTGTGATTAAGGAAACATTTGAGAAATTGGCTGAGGAAGGCAAGATTCCTCCTGTAAAGGAAATGAAGCCTCCACAAATTCCCGAGGATCTTAGCACTGCAATTAAGAGTGGAAAAGTACGAGCTCCAACTCATATTATTTCCACCATCTCTGATGATAGAGGTAGATGAACTTACTTGTTTATACTTTAATTAGCACTTTGGTGTTTGATGGCTCATATATGACGATGCTGAATTTGTTTCATTAATCAATTTGCAGGTGAAGAGCCATGTTATGCTGGGGTCCCCATGTCTTCCATCGTTGAACAGGGATATGGGGTGGGGGATGTCATTTCTTTGTTGTGGTTCAAACGCAGCCTTCCCCGTTACTGTACGCATTTTATTGAGGTCAGTGCCTCATAACTGAGTATTATATATTAAGTTATCAATTCTTCTTCCAATCATAAAATTCTACTTATTTAATATTCTTGTTCATTTCAAGTTTCCTCTCCTATTTATCACTCCAATTTGAATACAATAAAGGGGATTTCATCATTTAGTCTATTGAACATGTTTTTTTTACACGTGTATATCTAAATACAATATATTTGGACGACGTGGTCCGTCCGCATTAAACAACATGGCACATAAAATAAGTCAGTTCCGACAATACGTGTGCTATATTTATTTGTTTGTGTACTTTCAGAAATTCACGTATACTTCACACAAAATTACATTTACTTTATTTCCATGCATACCTGTTCAAAAATACAATTGTTTTCATAAAACTGTTATATTGCGTTGCATATGTTTTCACTATTTTCTGTATATATTTTCATGTTTTATACCACATATACACACATTCTTCAAATTTCTTATTCACATTCCGGGCTTGTTTTCTATATATAAAAAATTAACTGATTTCAAAAATACATATATTATGTGAAAAAATATTTTTACACTTGACTAGAGACCCCTCTGTTTAATCAGGATTCAGGAACCATATTGTTAGAAGTTAAAAACTCTCGTTCTACAGCGTCTAGATATAGTGGATCTGTATAAAATAAATGTAATATAGTGGTCCATTCCAGAGCAAAATTATCTCATCTTACCTGGTTTCTCATAAATACACAAACTCGATCAGATTTGCGTCATGTTATGTGCTGACCATGGCCCATGTGTCTCTGGTGCTCACAACACAATAGTAACTGCAAGGGCCGGGAAAGACCTCGTGTCCAGCCTTGTTTCAGGTAAGTCCTAGTCATCATAAAGCCTCTTCATTTGAATGATTTAAGACTATCTATTCACTTGAATTGCCAATTTGTTAATGTCTTTTGTGGGTGCCACCCTCTAATGCACGAGTGAAGTAACCAAATTTTGAAACAGGTTTGCTAACAATTGGTCCCCGATTTGGTGGGGCCATTGATGATGCTGCTCGATACTTCAAGGATGCTTATGACAGGGTGAGTTCTTGTCAGAATTACACTTGGTGTTTGTTTTTTCGCCAGTTACTGATTCTAAATTGTTACCTCAATTCTGTGTCTTGGCAGAACCTTACGCCCTATGAATTTGTGGAATCTATGAAAAAGAAGGGCATTCGTGTTCCAGGAATTGGGCACAGGTATAAAAGCTTCCTCGCTTGTATGTATTGCAGATGACTACAAGACCTAAGTGAATATTTTACAGATCTTGCGACTACAAAAACAGAATTTGAGCTAAATACAACTTATATTAGGCTCCGTTTGGTTTCCTTTAGAATATTTACACCTAGGTGAAAAGTAAATTAACCTATTCGGTCTTAAAGAATATTCACTAGTGTGGTCAAAATCACAGAATTATTGTGTGAAACTTATTCACAATTTTATACTAACAAAAAATTCAACTCTCAAATATGTGAATATTTTTTACCATTTTACTCATCACCCAAGGGAAATATTTCACCTTGAGCCAAATGAGGCCACTCTGTGCGTGTGTGTGTGTGTGTGTGTGTGTATATATATATATCGTTCAAACTTCCAGTTTCTGACTCTCAAAATGCCAACTCTGAAAACCTTGTTTGCTTCTCGTGGAAAAGGATTAAGAGAGGTGACAACAGAGATAAGCGAGTAGAGCTGCTACAACTATTCGCACGCACACATTTTCCTTCAGTGAAATACATGGAATATGCAGTTCAAGTCGAAACCTACACTCTCTCAAAGGCAAATAACCTAGTCCTCAACGTTGACGGTGCCATTGGATCCCTATTCCTGGATCTTCTAGCCGGTAGCGGAATGTTCACCAAGCCAGAAATTGACGAGATTGTTGAGATTGGTTACCTTAATGGGCTCTTCGTGCTGGCCCGTTCCATTGGGCTCATTGGGTGAGTATGGCTATGCTAAGAGAGCCTTCTTCGTGTTAAGGAATTTTCATTTTTGTCAATAATTAAGTGATATTCCCTTTGTCTTGAATTAAAAGTTTGCTTCTGAAAGTGAAACTGTTTAAGAAAAATTATTTGAACATAATTAATGGCCAAAATAAATTTAGCCGAATCTTTGAATTTGGTACATTGATTTATAAAATAGACTGTTAATTTGGGGCGTTTATAAAATGAAAATATGTTGGGACAGTGGGAGTGCAATTAAATAATTCTGATCAATTTAACTCATTCAAATTCTCAGGCACACATTTGACCAGAAACGATTGAAGCAGCCCCTATACCGCCATCCATGGGAAGATGTTCTCTACACGAAGTGATGAGAGTTCTCGGTATGCAGCTTTCAGATTATGTTGTGTCATTAACTGCAAGTTGAGCGTTTCATTTGTAAGGTTTTAGCAGAAGCTCATTAAGAGGACTCTCTGGGGTCATTTGTTAGCAAGGCTTCGTTTTTACTATGAAGAGATCAATGTTTCTTGTTCTAGGAAGAAATAACAAACACGTCTTGTATTGATTATGATTTGTGATTAAAGAGTCACGTGTGCTGCTATAAAAAAGTTGTTTTTAGAGGTCTAAAGTATTGGGCAGTTTTTAATTTGGCAAGTTACTTTTAATTGATCAAACTCTACGTAAGATTGTGTCAAGGTTCTTTGCCTTTAAAAGGATTTAACAACTTCAATTTTACAAAATTAATAACACTAAAGAATGTGACATGCATAAAGTACTGAAAAATTCAATTTCAAAATACTGGGGGCTTATCTTGTACATTGATCTTGAATTACAGATGTTTTAATGTGGTAAGATATAAGACTACTCCTACTTGTATGAATCGATCAAAGAGATGTGTGCATCACGTTCAACACGATTGAATTTTCATTGGAAGTAAATTCTGTTGGAAGGATTGCTTTTGTATTAGAATTTAAATAAAAAACTTGGACGGATTTTGGTTGCCCATGAAAGACTAATGCGTAGAGGCCCTTGTTTATATGATAAATACGTATTAACTTGACAAATTGAAACAATAACCACAATTTATATCAAGGAAAGGTCGTTTACCCTGAAAGAGTAGGCGAGTGTAAAGAGCACTGTTCTAAAAAATTCGCATAGGCTCCGCCTAGGTACACCTAGGCGTGAGGCTTGGGAGAAATGTCCTGCCTTACGCTTTCACGCCTTATTCTTGATAAAACTCTTAAGACACGCTTTTTCTAAAAACAATGCTTTAGTAAAACGATATTGCCTTAAATTTTTTTTTTTTACAAACCGTACCATTATCTCATCTAAAATAATCAAGTAGTATGTTAATTTGCATATATTCAGACATATTTGTATGATATGTACAATTTTAGTATTTTAATAGAGTTGTTATGGTTAAAAAATATTAAAATATATTAAGAAGGCCTAAACGCCTTTTTACGCTTAAGGTCCGCCTAGGTTTCTAAGGCTTAAGGCTTGGCCTCCACTCCTCAATCACGCTCCGCGTTTTTTGGAACCTTGGTTAAGAGCATCCGTAGTGGTGGAGACTCACGAAAGACAAAGTTGCCTCTTCATTTAAGCAGTTACCTTTCGCCAACTAGGGTGGTTTGCAGTGGTGGAATCCCTACGAACTTCATTTGCTCGTAGAAAGTTCCAACGAACAAAAGAAGTTCGTTGGAACTTCCTACGAACAAATGAAGTTCGTAGGAAGGTAACGACACTATAACAACTAGTTCCTCGTCTGTTATATATATATTCTATCTTCCTCAGTTCAGACATCCTCAACAAATATAACCATCTTCATCTTCTTCTCTTTATAAATACCATAGCTCACTGCAAAATATAATTTTCTTCTCCTCCTCTCTATTTCATCATCTTCCCAATTCATCATACAGTTTATCCCAAATTTCATAATAAACAGTCCAATTATTTTATTTTAAGTTTTCCATTTTATTCATTATGGAAGGTAGAAAATACAAAAAATATTTCAATATCGGAAAATCCAAAAAATCCGGGTCCACTTCAGCATTAATTCCCGCTCCTTCTGCGTCGATTGAACCGTCGAACCCCGTTTACGGTAACTATTCCCGTATTTACGACGTAGCAACACACGCGTCGGACGGGCAAGCTCCGATTACAAATGGAAATAAATTTGAATTCCGTGGGAATTGGGCGGGCCCAATGAAATTGTACAAATTGATCGGAGAGAAAAATCCGATGATCAAATCAATTATCGACACTGCCGGTTATATGTCGAACATATTTTCTATGGTGATGCCCAATTCCGATCAATGTATTGTGACGACAATGATCGAACCTTGGTGGGATACGATGTACACCTTCCAACTACCATACGTCGAGCTTGCCTTCACTCCGGTCGACTTCACAATGTTTTTCGGTAATTATATATATTTTAGTGCATTGTACACATATTCATAATTGTTTGAATATATTTTTTGTATTTTATTGTATTTATATTCATAATTATTTAAATGTATGACAATAATTTTAAATTTCGTACATGCATTCCGATTGGATAAGGGAGACCCATTATAAATCTACCCATTGAAAAATATACCAATTTTGTAAATACCATAAATCAAAATTTCCCCGATATTCATATCCAGAGATTTACCGGTGCGGGGATTGCAGTTTCTGACCTTAAAAAATATATAGAAAATTTTGTCAAGGGTGGAGATATACCTGATTATATGTGCATAATCATAGCCCGGACATTTTGGTTATATGTTATCGGGAGTGTATTTTTTCCAAATGCCAACTCCACTTTCGACATCGACTTTTTACATTATTTGGAGGATATTACTGTCGTCTCCACATACGATTGGGGTTCAACTATTTATGTCCGGATTATATGGTCTTTGGACAAAACCAGTCGTCGATCGTTGACTAGCGTTGAATGCATGTGGCAATTACTCTAGGTATATTTTTGTTTAATCTTATTTAACCGTATATCTGAATTTATTTTTCATTAAAATAAATGTCAACTTATTCTAATGAATAAAATGTATTGACATTTTTTTGCAGTATTTACATCACGAGTACATGGCCACGACATGTCTAATACTAGTCGATCCGTCCATCGATATGTGGCCCCACATATTCCGTTGGTCGAGGGGGAATCGAAAGAATGTCAAGGGAGCACAGCAGTTTAATATCTCAAGCAGTCAACATCAGCTTGAGATGCGATCACTCGAGTCCATTATATGGTAGCCATATGAGACTTCTGCCTACCGTGCCACCAATGTCATCCTTTATGTTTATCATCTATCGGGTTTACGGATGGTTTTTTGGGATCCCTTATTTAAGGGTTTTTGGTACTTGGGTGACCGGGCCATTCGACAATTGACTGGGCAAATATGTATAGCAGATAACCAACCCAAGAGTTTGTGTTGTGTCTCCGTACATGAATTTCAAGTAACAGCTGACCAAAATTGGCCTGTCGCAAATCAATTCATTAGAGATATATCCCAAGAAGAGTACAATGCCTACTGGAAGGCAGTAGCACTCGGGTCTATACTACCGCCGATTGCGAGATATGTAAATATTGATTTGATTGGAGTTGGTTTAGTGGCACCTTCAACGTTGCGAATTCCACGAGCACCAGCACCGACAAATGAACCGCATGTATATGAGACACAATTTTCGGCGGCTGGTTCTACGCATGTCCAACCACCGAGACAAAATGGACAGTGGACGTCGACCTACCGGAGGGGGCTTCATATACGATTGATGTCCTGCGACCCGAGTTTCCTACCAACGCACCTCTAGCTCAATCTTTGACGTAGTTAGAATGGCGAGAGTCCTACATCGATGTAGTAGATAACAATCGAGGTCTCCGTTATTTATTATTATTCGAGACACGACAGTGAGAGGATCTACTTAAAGCATATGATGATCGCATTGAGGAGTTGGAGTGTAGACTAGCACGCTTTACTATGCTTAGTCGTGGGTTTGAGCAGGGTGGTACGAGTTCTAGCCATCCGAGTGTTTGCATACCACGGACCTCTAACCCGATCACCGCATATCAGTCACAACAAAGTTAGGGAAATTTATTTAGGTCTGACCCAACTACGGGTTCACATGTGAACTTAGGTGCGGATTATGAGTTCGGTCTTGAGCGCCCTTGATGTATAATGTTGTATTTTACAAATTTCATGAATTTATTAATAATAGTCGTCGGAATGTAATTGCATTTTCTTTTAAGTTTTGTTGCTTTATATTATTGTTTTACCACATTGGAATGAAGGCAACCCATTTATTAGCCTGCTCTCATACTTCATAAATATTTTAAAATAAAAGCGACTCTATAAAATCAAAGTTAATAAATTTATGCATTTCGGCACTTAAAATATGAAATTCAAATTTAAATCACAATAGTTATATTATGAATAAAATTTGATCATTTATTACATGAAATAAATGATTATTACGACATAAATAAATCACTAGTACAAACATTCATACATGAAATAAATGATTATTAGGACGCATAGTTAACTAGTTCAAACACTAAGGTCGAACCTTATGGAAGTACAACAAAATGGTTTTCTATTGCGCACTAAAAATTTTGGTAAGTAAGACCTTTGCGTATCGGAATCAACGTATTCTTTGTTGTAGTTCGATATATTTGGTTCGTAGTCTTTCCCATCATATTCATTTATGCATTCTGAAAAGTAATCATACCCATAATTAGTGTAGTAAAAAATATCGTTATCTGATGCCATCATTGGGTCGTTATATATATTAAATAATTGTTCATGTATCTAATGACCTGATAACATCGCGCGTTGTGCGCTGTGATAACGTTGTAAGTGCCTATCCATTTGCCATATCTCTTCCTCCAATAAATCAAGACAAAACATATCCGCTTCTTCGGGATACATTATGGGCCAAAGTGCGGCAGCACGATTTTTCGGCACGGCCAAGTGATGATAATGGAGAAGCACCTCGAGGTCACACCTTTCATCATATTTATCTGGCCATGTGAGTTGTTCCCAATGGTACTCAAATCCGTATTCAGGTACTGAAGTGGGAGATATTAGGAATATATGACCAAAGTAATTAAGAAAACGTCGAGATGTATTAATTGGATGAGTTTGGAAAATTAGTTTCTTCCCATACCAATCATTACCAGCAATATCTGTGTATGATCCATTGTAAATGGATGAGTTATAGGGAGAAGATGCTATCTTATAATTGTAAGAATATGGTAGAAGATAACACTATGGGAAGAATCGTTATAAACCTTTATATAGACAACTTTTAACTAAACAAGTTAATTTTTATTTACTGTGCAACTTTATGTAACTCTGTCATTACTATATAAGTGTACTAGTAAATATATATTGACGTATTAATTAGTACTAGTTAATACACAGTGGTAGTAGTAAATACATACAGTTATACTATATAAGTGTACTAGTAAATATATATTGACATATTAATTTGGTACTAGTTAATATATAGTCGTAGTAGTAAATACATACAGTTATACTATATAAGTGTACTAGTAAATATATATTGACGTATTAATTTGGTACTAGTTAATATACTGTGGTAATTGTAAATCCTTGTAGTAATTATATATAACTGATATTCCCAAAGTGCACCCTTTTACTCAAAGTCATTAACCTCGGCCAATCTCGCAGCCGAAGTTACCAGAAGCCTATGACAACCATCAGTAACATCATCTTTCATATGGTCGACCACATCCGACATTGCTTCTACCTCATACATCAACCTCGACTGGGCATCAGCCAATGTCAGCAAGTACACATGGGTTCAATCACCCTTCAACACCATCATCGGCGCTAGCCGATGTTGCAGTCATCAGCCGAGATCAGTAATGTTACATGGGATCAATTATCTGGCAACGTCATCATCGACCCAAGATGACGTTACAACTACTCATACCTAACCTCGGCTAGCCTACCTGGCCAAGGTTATCATGAATGACCTCGGACAAAGAAACAGTCGGACTTCACCAACCTCGTACTCTTCCAGGCCGAGGTTGCACCAATCAAAGAGGGCCGATAATTTACAAGCACATGTATGGCTTGGAACACGTGGATAAATATGTTATAACTGAATTATTCCCTCCACGTGAGGGAATATTGAGGCCATCATTGTTTACTTAAGATTATCCAGGTGTCATCCTTATACTGGTTGGATCTTCATGCACATGCTCATTGCATGCTTGGGGGGTACATTACACCCCCCAATCACTATATAGAGAGGTCATCCTCTACCTAGTAAGGGGATCCAAAAATATAAACCCTAGCCAAACTCTGTTGCATTTACAGTAGAGAGAGAAAGTGGAGTGATTGCATTATTAAGGCCATTAGAGCCTCTTTTGATTGTGATATTTACACTCACCTTCACAATGGACGTAGGCATTAGCCGGATCAATTATATTCCTATGTTCATCCCCTTCTCCTTATCTCCTACTATATATACTCTTGTGCTGCCATTGTTATCACTTGTTTGAGCTTGTTAACACCTTATCTGGTGGTGCTGTTTCCAGCATCATCATTTTGGCTCCGTCTGTGGGAACGAGAAGATTCATCTCTTCCTTTCGTAGCTTAACCTTACCGGAGACTCTAGTGGTGAATTAGGCTTCACCCTTCATGTGAAGCTGTTTCACCGTTGAAAGAGGTCCTTTAAGGTATTTAAGCTCTCTAATATTTTCATCGCAAGCTCTTTAACCCTAACATATGGAACCAGAGTTACCACCAACTCCTCCACCATCTGGTGTTGGAGGACCCAGTTCCAGCCAAGCACTACCACAGTCCGAGATGGATGAGGTAGCAGCAGCCTTGAGGTCATTGACTGCAACGCAGCAAGCAATGAAGGAGCAGTTTGTCCAGCTACGCCAAAATATGATGAGGCCACTTGGGGTCTCACCGAAAATGATTACTCCGGCGGTTGCTCAACCACATCCAGAGGCCAGGGGGCCACCCCAGGCACCGTAAAAGGAATAACCTATGCCTCAGTAAAGGAGGTACGTTGCTGACCCTAGGCGATTACGTCTGGGGAGGCAAGGAAACCTTTGCCCTGAGGATAGGTATGGTGACATTGATGCAGAAGATGCTTCAGCAGACTGTTGGGAGCCATATGAGTTTTCAGACAACATAGTACGTCCTATACAGCAGAGCCGAGGTTGGTGATGCCCAGCGAAGAGGATCAGCTTTTGATCGCTAAGTAGAGGGTCGACCTTTGAAAGGCTTGACCCAATTAATGATCTAAGGCAGAGGTTATCCAGGTCGAGAAGTGCAACAGGCTCACAAAGGGAAGATGGTGAACATCGGCCTCACCATGGCTGACCCCTACATGGCCGAGATTGTGGCCAAGAGGTCAACAACCGATGTTGTGCAGCAGTTGGGAAACCCTCAGTTCACCCCTTGGAGGTGGTTGGGGACAACCTCGGTCAGGCTAACGTTGCTAAACCATGGAATGACTCCATTCAACGGCTAGAAGAGAAGATAAAGAACCTCCTAAATTGCCGAGACCCACTGCAAAGGGGGTTCTCAGAGGGCTCCCCATTTGTGGGAAGAATTTGTGAACTTCCCAACCCTGCCAAATTCAAACCACCAATGGTGTCTCCCAAGTATAATGGAAGTAACAAACCTGTACATCATATTGAGATGTATCAGTCTGAAGCAGACATTTATTCAATCCCTGATGAGATGAGGTGCCGAGCTTTTTCAAGCACTTTGACGGGGGCTGCGCATATTTGGTTCACTTCACTTCCTAAAAATTTTGTGGAGAACTTTAAAGGTTTGGCTGAGAGGTTCATACACAACTTCTGTTTTGGGGTAAGACCTCAGAAGAAGACAACCCATATACTCTACGTAAAACAAGGCAAGAATGAGAGCCTCAGAGACTACATTGCAAGATTCAACAAGGAAAAGTTGGAGGTTGAAGATTATGAAGAGAATATAGCCATGACAACCCTTATAGGAGGATTACAGAAGGGAAAGTTGCTTTGGAAGCTTGCTGAAGACCCTCCAAAATCCATGGCAGAGATGTTAGCAACAATTGGTAGGGTAATGAACGCTGAAGAAGCGATGGCCGCAAAGTATGAGGATGAGAACGGGAGTAGTAGTGGAAAATTCCAAAGGAAGAATGATGGAAAGAAGAGGGCTTCAGGCGATAAGTTTTCACACTACACTCCTCTAACTGTGAGCTGCGAACACATCCTCAATGAAATAAAAAATGACAGGTCCCTAAGATGGCCAAAGAAGCTTAAGTCTCCTCCTTATAAGAGGAACAAGAACCTATGGTGCAAGTTCCACCAAGATCACGGTCATCTGACCGATAAGTGCTTCACCTTGAAGGATGAGATTGAGAAGATGTTAAAGTCTGGAAAGCTCAGGAAGTATGTGGATGGTAGAGCTTCTAAGGGAGGAAGAGACGACCCTAAAAAGAAGAGAAATGACAGGTGTCGGGAAGATTCCCCAACCAGAAGAGTTGAGGACTCAGATGATGATAACGATGACCCTGACCTCCCACCAAAAGAAGATAATGTCCTAGTAAAGAGGGTCGGCATGATCTCTTTTGGTATAAACATCATCTGTGGAGGACTAGCGAGATGGGGGGGGGGGGGCTTAGAGGTAGCAGACCGCAAAGGTCACGTAGTAGAGGCCAAGTCAGTGACCAAAGTAGAGGTTGTGAATTTGGCATCTTCAGAGATTAAACACGAGAAGATAAAGAAGGTAGATATGGATACTCTCATAGTTAAATTCTCCCAACTTGATTTCAAAGGTATCTTAGCTCCACATGATGACCCTCTGGTAATCACTATAAGGGTGCATGGATGTGAGGTGCAGAGAATCCTCGTAGAAGGGGGAAGTTCAGCAGATGTAATGTTCTGGCCCTGTTTTAAGAGCCTAGACCTCAGCAGAGCTAAGCTTGTCCCTTACCATCACCCCTTGATCGGTTTCAGTGGAGAAAAGGTTCATACATTGGTAATATATGAGATGGATGTAAGAATGGGAGATGAGTGGCCTAAGAGGTTGACAAGAAAAATCAACTTCTTCATCATGGATGAGAATCTTTTCTCAGCTTACAACCTCATCATAGGAAGAGTAGCCCTCAAGAAATTTGAGGTTGTGCCTTCAACGGTCCACCAAATGCTAAAATTCCCAACTCCCTATGGAGTAAGGGAAGTGCAATGTGACCAAACATCGGCACGAGAATGCTACTTCAACTCTGCAGAAGAAAGAGAGGCTCATAAGAAGGCAACAACCACATACAACATTGATACACTTGGTCCAAGAGATGAAACAAAGCTCAAGAAGTGAGAGGCCGTGAAAGAGGTAGAATCCATCGTCCTCAATGAGGACGAGCCGAAAAAAACTGTCCAAATCGGCAAGGCCCTAAGACCTGAGATCAAGGAAGAGCTAGTGTTTTTTGAGGAAGAGGCAAAATGTATTTGCCTGGAGCCACGCAGACATGCCAAGTATTGATACTAAGGTCATGTGCCACAAACTCAATGTTATGGAAGATGCTAAGCCCATCAAGCAAAGGAGGAGAGTATATTCAAGAGAGAAATATGACATCATCAGAGAAGAGGTCAGAAAGCTTGAAGAAGCTAAGTTCATCAGGGAGGTCATATACCCCGAGTGGTTGTCCAACGCAGTCATAGTGACAAAGGCAAATGGGAAATGCAGGATGTGCGTAGACTTCACTGATTTGAATAAGTCTTGCCCAAAAGACAGTTTCCCCCTGCCTCGTATTGATCAGATGGTGGATGCCACAGCTGGACATGAGCTCATGAGATTCATGGATGCCTATTCCGGGTATAACCAGATCTTCATGAACCCGGAAGACTCTGAGAAAATAGCCTTCATCACAGACAAGGCGACCTATTGCTACAAGGTCATGCCCTTCGGGCTGAAGAATGCAGGGGCCACTTACCAACGTCTTATAAATAAGATGTTGGAGAATCAAATAGGCAAGTCCATGGAAGTGTATGTGGACGATATGATGACGAAGATCCTGAAGGTCGACACTCACGTGGCCGACCTTGAAAAAACTTTCGACACCATGAACAGATACATGATGAAGCTCAACCTAGCCAAGTGTGTCTTCGTGGTAGGGGCAGGAAAGTTTTTGGGACTCATCGTCAATCAGAGGGGGATAGAGGCTAACCCTGAGAAGATCAAGGCCCTATTGGAAATGAAGACACCCAGAACCATCAAAGACGTTTAGAGGTTAACCGAAAGAGTTGCTACGCTGAACATGTTCATCTCAAGAGATACAGAAAAATGTCTTCCTTTTTTTAAAGTGCTTAGAAAGGCCTTTGAATGGGATGAGGAATGTGATAAGGCTTTTAAGGAGCTTAAGTCCTACCTTGAATCCCCTTTACTTCTATCTCGGCCCATGCTGGGGTAAAGGTTGTATGAATATCTAGCTGTTTCAGAATCATCCATTAGTGCATCTATAGTAAGAGAAGATGATAGAGTGTAGAGGCCAGTATACTTCAACAGTAAAGCTCTTCAAGGGCCTGAACAGAAGTAACCTCAAATAAAAAAATTCACTTATGCTCTGATACACGCTTCTAGGAACATGAAGCCATACTTCCAAGCCCACTTTATAATTATCCTCATTGATTCCCCACTCAGACAGGTCCTCTATAAGACTGAGAAGTCAGGCAGGTTGATGACCTGGGCCATCGAGTTGGGGGAGTATGGCATTGTTTATCAACCCAGGGTTGCCATCAAGGGGCAGGCACTTGCAGACTTTGTAACAGAGTTTACCTGGGAAGAGGTTGAGATTGAAATTAGCCAGAGGACTGCTGATGAGCCAAATAGAAATGTCTTCCAAGATTCGGAAGAGGTGGGTCAAGCAGGTCCATAAAAAGTGTAGTTAAGAATGATGAAGACGGGTACCTCTTCAAGCAAGGGACCCTACCAGAGGGGAACTTCTCTTCAAATGAATATGTTTGGAACCTCTTCGTTGATAGGTCATCTTGTAAAAGAGAAAGCAGAGCGAGGCTGATAGTGTCAGCACCAGATGGTACCGACGTTGAATATGCGTTGAGGTTTAATATCAAGGCTTCGAACAATAAGTCAGAGTGTGAGGCATTGATAGCAGGTCTCCCCTTGGCAAAAGCCCTTAGTGTTGGCCGACTCCTAGTCCACAGTGACTCAAGGTTAGTTGTCAACCAAATACTGGGGATATATTAGGCCAAAGATGAAAGGATGGCCAAATACCTGAAGAGGGTGAGAACGATGCTTGAAAGCTTCAAGGAAGTGAAGATGAAGAGGATACCTCGGTAAGACAACAATCGAGCCAATGCACTCGCGAGGTTGGCCTAAGCAATAAAGACAAATATAAAAAGAACAATACCGGTGGAAATGTTGCTCAGGATAACCATTAAAGAAGAAGAGGTTGCCAGAATTTACCTCAATTTGAATATGGAAGCCTTATTGATGGACCCTCTTATCAGATACATCAAATAGGGAGAGTTGCCAGAATCAAAGTTAGAAAGGAAAAAGCTGAGATTCAGGATGCCAAGTTCTCAAATGTAGGAGATATTTTGTATAAGAAGGGGTTTATCGTCCCTCTCCTCAAATGTGTCCACCCTTCAGAGGTTCCACACATCTTACAAGATGTACATGAGGGATCTTGATCCAGTCACATATGAGGAAGACCTTTAGCTAAGAGGATAATCACTCAGGGTTACTGGTGGCCGACCTTGGCCAAAGATGGAGTGGCATACGTGAAGAAATGAGATAAGTGCCAGAGATTCTCCACTATCCCCCATCAACCTCATCAACCTATGAGGTAAATCAGCTCACCTTGGCCATTTGCAGTATGGGGTATCGACTTGGTAGGACCCTTGCCAAGGGCTGCGAACAACTATTGATTCTTAGTGGTGGCCATTGATTACTTCTCCAAGTGGGTAGAAGCTAAGACGATGATCACGATTACAGAACAGAAGACCTTCTAGTTCATCAGGAAGAACATCATATGCAGGTATGGTCTACCAAATATCCTCATCTCAGACAACAGAACCCAGTTCAAGAATTCTGCCTTAGAAAAATATTGTGAAAGAGTGGGGATCAAGCAGTTCTTCTCCTCTCCTGGCCGACCCCAGGCAAATGGGCAGACTGAGGTCACGAGCCGAAAAATCCATGACAGGATAAATAAGAGGTTAGAAGAGGCCAAAGGGAGATGGACAGAGGAGGTATACGCTGTGTTATGGGCCTACAGGACGATAACAAGGGCACTAATGAGAGAGACTCCTTTTATGCTAGCACACGGTTCAGAAGCTGTCATCCCTACAGAAGTAGGACTTCCCATTCATAGAGTCCAGGCCTATGACCCTCAGAGGAATGGAAAGGAGAGAAGACTTGATCTGGATTTAATTAAAGAAAGAAGAGAAGATACGGAGATTAGACAGGCAACCTACTAGTAGAGAACTGCGAGGTTCTACAACCAAAGGATGAAATCAAGGCCTATAGCTGTGGGAGACCTAGTCCTAAAGAAGACGTTGTAGAAGGCAAATAAACTCCACCCAAACTGGTATGGTCCTTACAGAGTAGTTGATGAGGTTGTGCCTGGTACCTACCATCTAGAAAATCTCGAAGGGGAAGCTTTCTCCAATCCTTGGAATGCGAACCACTTGAAGAAATATTACACATGATGTTTCAGTTATTTCTTTATAATACATGTATCATTTTATGAAGAGGATGTTAATGAAAAGAGAATTGTTGTGCTGATACTTTTGTTATATGTTTAAACATCATTAATTTTGTGAAATTATGAGGTGAAACATCATTATATGGTGACCTCAGACCTTAAACATCATTAATTTGATGAAAATTATGAGGTGAAACATCATATTATGGTGACCTCAGACCTCAGACATCATAATTTGGTGAAATTTATGAGGTAAAACATCATATTATGGTGACCTTAGACCTTAAACATCATCAATTTGGTTAAAATTATGAGGCGAAACACCATATTATGGTGACCTCGGACCTTAAACATCATTAATTTGGTATAAATTATGAGGTGAAACATCATATTATGGTGACCTCAGACCTTAAATATCATAATATGGTGAAGTCTATGAGGTAAAACATCATATTATGGTGAGCTCAGACCTTAAACATAATTAATTTGGTGAAAATTATGAGGTGAAACACCATATTATGGTGACCTCAGACCTTAAACATCATTAATTTAGTGAAAATTATGAGGTGAAACATCATATTATGGTGACCTCAGACCTCAGACATCATAATTTGGTGAAATCTATGAGGTAAATCATCATATTATGGTGACGTCGAACCTTAAACATCATTAATTTGGTGAAAATTATGAGGTGAAACACCATATTATGGTCACCTCAGACCTTAAACATCATTAATTTTGTGATAATTATGAGGCAAAACATCATATTATGGTGACCTCATACCTTAAACATCATAATTTGGTAAAATCTATGAGGTAAAACATCATATTATGGTGACCTCAGACCTTAAACATCATTAATTTGGTGAAAATTATGAGGTGAAACACCATATTATGGTGACCTCAGACCTTAAACATCATCAATTTGGTGAAAATTATGAGGTGAAACATCATATTATGGTGACCTCAGACCTTAAACCATTAATTTGGTGAAAATTATGAGGTAAACATCATATTATGGTGACCTCAGACCTTAAACATTATTAATTTGGCAAAAATTATGAGGTGAAACATCATATTATGGTGACCTCAGACCTTAAACATCATTAATTTGGTGAAAATTATGAGGTGAAACATCATATTATGGTGATCTCAAACCTTAAAAATCAGTAATTTGGTGAAAATTATGAGGTGAAACATCATATTATGGTGACCTCAGACCTTAAACCATTAATTTGATGAACATTATGAGGTAAACATCTTAAGAGGGTAGTTTCAGACCTTAAACAACATTTAAAAGGCAAGGCATTCAAGCATAACATTGAAAGAAACAATATAATCTGAAGAATATGAGATTAATTATTATCATTGAACATTCAAAAGTTACATATTAGAAGTACCAAGATGCCATCAGAATGCAAAAAACCTAAGGGGTAAAAAAAATTATAACAAAAGCTTCACAAGGCCAGACCTAAGTCTCTACAGCTGCAATTGTGTCTTTGTGGCCGACGTTGCTCACCTCAGCCCCATCATCCTATGGATTAGCATCTTCAGTCTCAGTGACTTCCAAAGGAGGAATCTCAGTAGGTGTAGCATCGGACTCTTCAACCTCTTGCAAGGCTTGAGTAAACCGGGGGTTACCAAAGCCTAGGCCTTCAAAGTCTGAGGTAGTCAGACTCCCTGACTCTTTTTCCTTAGAAGCTTCCCATTTGCTAGTTGCTTTGATACCTCTTTCAAGGTATTCAAAGCCAAAGCTAACAAATTCATCAGAGACTTTATAGTCTTTGATGATCTTCTCTGAAGCATCCTCTAAAGCAACCTTAACTGCAGTAACCACCTTAGCCTGTAGAGCATCATCTTTAGCCTTCAGAGCTAAATTATGGTCCTTCCTGAGATTGGCCATGTCCCTATCTCTCTGATGAAAAACTTCCTTCAGCTTGTCAACCTCCTTCATCTCTTCCTCTAAATTTTCAACCTCTGCATTCAAAGAGGCTTGGACCCTCTCAGCCTCTTGACCCTTCTCTATGAGGGGCATCTTCTTCAGGGTCCAATCAACAAAACGATGCATGGATAAGATACCTTACAGAAAAAGATCATATGTATAAGCACATGAGCTGTAATACGCAAAATGGATGAGGTTACACTTGAGGAGAGAAAATGAATAAAAATTAGTACCTGAATTGATTTGTGGAGGGTAAACTCGGCTAGCAACGGGACGTCCAAAGAGCGTAGGAAACGTTTATCCTCTTCAGTCATCACAAAGCCGATAGCCTCAGCGGCCTTTAGACTATGACCAATGAGACTGTCACTGATCTTCAAATGAGAAAGACGAGCAGTCAGGGCCTTATCTGTAGAGATAGGAAGGGAACGATCCCCTCTTTGAGTCTTTGCAGACCTCTGATGCTCCGGGTCTGTTGTAGTCTTCCTCTTTTTGGTAACATTAGCCTTGGATGTGCCGACATTCTTCTGGGTGGTATCTGGTGGCACATTTTTTCCATCCTTCTTATTCTTCAACCTTATAAGACTAGGAGCAGACATTTCCCAAAGGTTGTCCGATACACCTTTAGGGAGCTCTACAAAAGACATATCTGAGTTAGTAAGTCAGAAATATAAAAATTAAGAGGTACAACTTATGAAAAATAAGACTTACGAAGCTCTATCAAAGAACCAACCCCAGGCCTGTCTGAGAGGGGTAGTAGGGGGTCATCAGATGTTCATATTTTACTATAAGACCCTGCTCCCCTTTATCGCGAAGATCCTCAACTTTTTAAAGATTATCCTGGCTAAGCCCAAGGTTGACTTTAGCAGCAAGTGAGACCTTCCCCTATCTCAGAGGGGTCCTTGGAACCGACGTTCCAAGAGTCTCTTTGGGACCAAATTCCCATGCCTCGGAGATAAATAAATACTGAGGTTTCCAATTATGGTTTGAAGTCTGGGTAACGAACAACATTTTATTCTCTGACTTCCTAGCTAAGAAGTGGTTATAGCTAGGGTGGTTTTTGGCAGAGGAAGGGACGTAACAACCTGTGAAGACCCTAACTGGAAGGTTTGAGTGGTGGACAACCCTTGAAAGGATGTTGGCCCCAATCATAACCCTCCAGGCATTAGGGGATGATTGTGAAGGGGCTAGATTTATATGGGATAATATGGCTCTAATGGAAGGGTGGATAGGAAGATAGAAGCCCAACTTGAACATCTGCTCGTAGACGCGGATCTCTCCATCTCGGCCATCAAAGGCCCTCTATCCCCTCAGAGGTCTCCTAAGGTTAATGGAAGAGTTTATCGAATAGAGGTGCCTAAAATCTAGAAGGTCATACTCGCTGATGGAGCTCTCAATCTCGGCCGCCTCAGATGTATCAATATCATTCTCCTGACCATCCTCATCATCCCCGCCAATGTCGTCCTGAGCAGGTGCATGGACATTGCCAGTAAACCTCTGAGCAAACTCAGTAGAGGTAGCGACCGTCAGAGGAATTACATCAATGGGTGGGGGAATGGCCACACTTGGCCCTATAACTTCAACATCAGAAGAATGTTGTGAGGTTCTAGCACCATGGTGAGACGAGGCACGGTTCGAAACCTCGGCCTCCTCAGGGACCTTATCCTTCCTGATAGAGTAATCCATGGCCTCTTAAAAAGAGTCCACATAAATGGGGTCTGAGGAGGACGACTCAGAATCAGACATCGGTGTTGGTTCTACAGGAACCTCTATAGGCTCAGCAGGCTCGGCTAACTCATGGTAGATAACCTTCAGAGGTGGAGGAAAGATGGGTCTAAGAGGAAAGGCCTCAGCCCTACGAGCTTCCTCTTGGTCTAGCTCTATTTGCCTAATTTTTTCAAAGGTCTTCTCGCGAAGGGAAGGGAACTCTTCTATAAGTTGGTACAGAGGTCTAAGCATAAGGCATACAATACTGCACTTGGACTCAAAATCACAAACAGGCAAACAACTTAGATAATCTAAACTAAGGATCAAACTTGGAATTTGGAAGGTTTTCAAAGAAAGAACATCAAGAATATTTAAGAATAAGGTCGTTGGAGAAGGTGACCGGAGGTTCACCGGAAACCTAAAGAAAGGATTTTTCAGTCGAGGTAACCTCGGAGCTACTTACAACTTCCTATATAATCACTTAAACACCACTATTCTATCCCTACAACCACCAATATTGTCAGAAACCACTGCCGAAAAACACAAAGCCTTGACGGAAAATTCAGAAATGAAAAATAAGGGTTGAAAATGGAAAAGAAGGGTGAAAATGATACCTTACTAATTGCGAAACAAAGAAGGAGAGGTTTATACGCAAAGAAGACCTTCAAATGCAGCCAACAATGGAGGTCTCGAGGAAAAAGTTGCAGTTGCAGAGATAGGCTTAAGAGGGAAAAATAAAATGGAGAAGAAAGAGAAGGAAGAAAGAGAAACCCACTAAATGATTAGGCGCAAGTTTCGAGGGCCCATCATTGCCCTAGGGAACCCAAAATGCAAGCCATGATCACATCATTGTGGGACACACTCTACACTTCAGCAGGTGACATATGTCAAGAAAGTATTGGAACACAGAGAAATATGGCCTCGGCCTAAGCCACATACCCCTCAGTCGTCTAATCACATAGAAGAATAAGGGCTAGGGGGTGATTAATATGCCCAAAGTGCTCCCTCTTACTCAGAGCCATTAACCTCAGCCAATATCACAGCCGAGGTGACCAGAAGCCTATCATAACCACTAGTAACATCGTCTCTCTTAAGGTCGGCCACATCTGATATTGCTTCTACCTCATACATAAACCTCGGCTGGGCATCAACCGATGTCAACAAGGACACATGGGTTCAATCACCCTTCAACACTATCATCGGCCCCAGTCGATGTTGCAGCCATCAGTCGAGATCAATAATGTTACACGGGATCAATCATCTGGCAACGTCATCATCGGCCCAAGCCAACGTTACAACTACTCATACCTAACCTCGACTAGCCTACCTGGCCTAGGTCATCATGAATAACCTTGGACAAAGCAACAGTAGGACTTCACCAACCTCGTACTCTTCCAGGCCGAGGTTTCACCAATCAAAGAGGGCCGATCATTTACAAGCACATATATGGCTTGGAACACGTGGATAAATCTGTTTTAACTGAATTATTCCCTCCACGTGAGGGAATATTGAGGTCAACATTGTTTACTTAAGATCAGCCAGGTGTCATCCTTATACTGGTTGGATCTTTACGCATATGTTCATTGCATGCTTGGGGGGGTACATTACACCCCCCAAGCACTATATATAGAGGTCATCCTCTACCTGGTAAGGGTATCCAAAAATATAAACCCTAGCCAAACTCTGTTGCATTTACAGTAGAGAGAGAAAATGGAGTAATTGTATTACTAAGGCCATTAGAGCCTCTTTTGATAGTGATATTTACACTCACCTGCACAGTGGACGTAGGCATTGGTCGAACCACTTATATTCTCGTGTTCATCCCCTTCTCCTCATCTCCTACTATATATATACTCTTTTGCTGCCATTATTATCACTTACTTGAGCTTGCTAACACCTTATCTGGTTGTGCTGTTTTTAGCATCATCAATAACTATACTAGTAAATATATATTAACGTATTAGTTTGGTACTTGTTAATATACAGTGGTAATTGTAAATAGTGAATACATATACAGTAGGTACACATCCCAATTTTCACCCAGGAACAAATTCAAATGTCTGCATCCCAATTATTACGTAGGCATATAATTATTAACCTGGTACACATCCCAAGTTGGACACATACCCTTGTAATAATAACTCCAAAAATATAACATGACACTGGGTACACATCCCAATTTTCACCCAGGCAGAAATTCAAATGTCTGCATCCCAACTTCCACAGATACCTCTATAATTATGATGACACAAATTGAACATGACACTAGGTACACATCCCAATTTACACCCAGTCACAAATTCAAATGCCTGCATCCCAATTCTTATGCTGGCATTTATTTATTTACCTAGTACACATCCCAATTTCCACAGATACCTCTGTAATTATGATGACACAAATTTTACATGACACAAGGTACACATCCCAATTTTCACATAGTCACAAATTCGAATGTCTGCATCCCAATTCTTACGCTGGTATTTATTTATTTACCTGGTACACGTCCCAACTTCCACACATACCTCTGTAATTATGATGACACAAATTGAACATGACACCAGGTACACATCCTAATACTGACCATCATACCATATTTATAAATTGATCGGTAAATTTTGATAAATTATAATACAACTTATTAAACTTCTAAGCAAATGAGGGCCGAAATCTTATGCTACAATATGCTCAATTTAATGAAGGTGGATCATCTGATGATTCAGACGAGGAGATGATAATTATGATGGAGATTACGCGGTGGTGTGCTGAAAAAAATATAATGTGTGATGGGAAAGAGCTCGAAACCAGACATCGAGTTAATCGTAGGAGAGAAAGTGGTCATGCAACACTATAGGAAGATTACTTTGGTGAAGATAAGGTATATACTAAGTATTTTTTTAAGGAGATTTAAAATGCGGTATAGTGTTTTCAGTTGCATCCTTGAATCTGTTTGTCATTATGATAACTACTTTGTTTAGAAGAATGACGCTTGTGGCCGTACAGGTTTAAGCTCCCACCAGAAAGTGTTGGGGGAAATTCGACTATTAGCTAACGGGGGTTCCCATGACGTGTGGTCTGAGTAGTACGCCATGAGTGAAACCACTATATTATAAACAGTAAATAGATTCACAGAGGCAATTGTGAGGATTTTTGGTCCCCAGTACGGCAGAAATCCGATCGAAGGCGACGTCACAAGGTTACCAGAATAAAATGCTAGTAGAGGTTTTTCAGGAATGCTAGGCAACATAGATTGCATGCACTGGTGTTCGAAAAATTTCCCAACAGTATGACACGCTCAATATAGTGATCATAAATAGTCACCTACTATAATCCTTAAAGCGGTTTCCTCATACGATCTTTGGATTTGGAAATCATTCTTTGGGGTGCCCGGTTCTTGCAATGATTTAAATGTCTTGCACTGATCTAATGTCTTTCAAGAATTGTGCAATGGGACGACAGCTCCCGTTAATTACAATGTTAACGAAAATTCTTATGATATGGGCTACTACCTTGGAGATGGTATTTACCCTCCGTACGCTTCAATAGTAAAAACATTTAGGAACCAAAATGGTATTACACAACAACATAAATTATTTTGCAAGTATCAAGAAGCGTGCAAAAACGATGTTGAACGCGTGTTTGGTGTATTACAAGCTCGATTCGCTTTTGTTCGGGAACCTTGTAAATTAGGAATAGGGAGTCACTATCAACCATTATGAAATCTTGCATTATAATGTACAATATGATTATTGACGATGAACGTAGAGATTGTCCATGGAAAAATGAGTACGAACATAATGATGAAACACTTGTAATTATAAGGGGCCAAACTAATTTTTACGACTACCTCATACGGGATGCTAAGATACGAGACGTAACTAAACATTAATAGTTACGGAATGATTTGGTAGAGCACATTTGGAACACCCACGGTGATGAAATGGTCGGTTGATGAATTTATTATATTTTTTATTTTAACCATGGTTAAATATTTTGTTTGTTCCATTTTCAATTTGTATTTGTAAGATTGTCATAGTGATCATATAAATGTTATTCTCTATAAAATAATGGTTTAACCGACAATATTGTATAAGTGGAAAATTATTAAAGAATCCTCACATTTCATCTATTTAAGGGTGGCATTTCATTTATTAAGATGGATAGTGTTTCACTCTCCATATACCAAAATAAAAAAATGAAATACAATTATGAGGGTTCAATACATTTTATTAAAAACACTACTGGTCATTAATTGAACCGCGTGGACCAGACGACACGATAGAGTTCGACTGTAACTGAGATATCGCAGCTTCGGTCTCAACAACCATCGTTGTTAGTTCGTTGAACCTTTTAAAATGAAACTGCTTTTGCATTTCATTCATATGGTTCATATCCAGCTCTATGATGTACGATTGCTCTCGTCCTAGGCGCACGAGCTGATCTTGCTTTTTGGTGAGTTGATAAGCTCACTTCATCTAAATGAACGCATCCATTTGTGAGTCAAATTTATGGGAACGATTATTCTTCCACTTCTGCATTCTTTTAAACATTGTATTGAATTCTTTGCAATGTTTAAGTACCACATTGTTACAATCCAAGCTCTCAGAACGTGCTTGTTGACGTGCACGTTGTTTCTCACCCTTCCTACCCAGGGGTCTATCCGGTACGTCTCGTTTCCCCAGAATGTCATCTTCGTCAACGGGTCTAGGGCTGTCATCATTCCCCGCTGTATTTTGTAAGTCAAATTTTAGTAAATCTTTTAAAATTTGATAGCAGTTATCGTACGTAAAATGTTTTTTCGTTTCAATGTGGTACGCTTATCGTGCATTTGTAACCGCTTGGAACTCATTGGTCCCGCTTTCGATATTATTTATTTGGTGATAAATCTTCGCAACATATATCATTATGAGATGTGATATATGATTGTAACGTGTCGACAATATGGATCTCGTATGAGAAATTTTAATTCCATTTGCGACGTTATACTCATTCATTACGATATCCCAAAATGTGTCAGACGGCATCGAGTTTCCTTCAATACTTTGGGCGGTATATTTATCACAAATAGTACATAAGAATTCATCTTCAAATGGAGTCATATTAGATTGTCGAACAGTACTCGAATCAATTTCTTGAGAAGACGACATATTTTCGGTATAAATATAATTTTTTTCGAACGGGATTAAGAAAATAAAAAGGGAGATAATTCCAGCTAAAAAATAGGGGTGAGAATGATATATTGATAACCTGTTTGGGCTCTATTTATAATGAAACAACCGTTAAGTTACATGCAGTAAAAATATTCCAACGAACTTGTATTGTTCGTAGAAACTTGCTATGAACTTCTTTTCTTCGTAGGAAGTTCCTACGAACTTCTGATCATCGTAGGAACTTCCTAGGAAGAAAGAAGTTCGTAGCAACTTCCTACGAACAATACAAGTTCGTTGAAATATTTACTGATTCATTAACCATTCAGTAAATTTGCCAAACCCTTACCATTTCTTCTACCTTATTTGGCATTTGCCTCTCACCATTGCAGCCCTACCGATTGCCAACTTTACAAAATTTGTTGGATTTACTCCGCACCACTGCGGATGCTATAAAGAAATACATCCACTCCCCAAAATGTTTGAAGAACAAGAGGAGAGATCTTTGAGATCCCAAAAGGCTATTGGCTCATGAAAAAGGTTACAAAAGGAGTAGCTGAGCTAAAAAAAGGTGCTTCCAACACCACATAAAAATTAAATACAAATTTTACTAAGGGCCTTGATATTTACACTTAAAAAATATCTCCAAAATATCACATAAAAATTAAATCCAAACTTTACTCCAAAACACCCAAAAGTGTTGTACCTTTTTTTTCCTTGTAAAATGTCTAATATACACTTAGTCAAATAAAAAATTATACAGATACTATCACCACAAACTCAACACCACATAATACAAAATCTCAAAACTCTTCCAAAATAACCTAACTATTTCACCTTGTTCATTTGTCCCCCAAACCCCAAAAATACATTACAATAATCCTCAAAATACCTCTACAAGTATATAATGTCTAAAACTATTTATAAAACAAATATCAGATTAAAAAAAATTGGTTTTACTATACTTATGGCCCCTGTCGCCGTAAGTGATGAATAATCTTGGTGAAATGTAACCGTGGACTATTTTTCTACGATTGGAAGTGGCCGTGGTAACTTGATTACGGTGGAAAGCAACCGAAACAAATAAACCACGGTGGGATGCAACCGTAATGAACCCACATACGGTGAACTTGGACCAAGTTACACCAACACTTACGACGACGTTTAACCGTAGGTACAGGGTTCGCATATTTTTTTTTTGGTTTTAAAACCCTAGTTTATCCATTTCTTTTTTATTCAATATATTACCATGGTAGGATTTGTTAAATGGGTATATATTTGGGCTTGTAAGGTTGAGAGAGGGATTTGGGAGAGAAGTTAGAGAGAGAGAGAGAAAACAGAAAAAATGAGGTAAAAAAATTGGGATTTTATAGGGGTCAAGATTCATGTGGTATTGGGTTTGTTTTGTGTTTTGTATAAATATTGAGTACTTATGTGGTGTTGTAAACAAAATGGTGTTTTGGAGTAAAATTTTTGGTGTATTTATCAGGACCTGTTATTAACACCATCCAAAAGTTTTGTACCTTGTTTTCCTTTCAAAATGTCTAATACACCCCTAAATAAACAAAAAAATTACACACATACTAATACCAAAAACTCAACCCCACATAATACAAAATCTCAAAATTATTCAACTCTAAAATAATCTAACTATTTCACCTCGTTCATTTGTTTCCCAAACCTCCAAAATACATTACAATAGTCCTCAAAACACCTCTACAAAGTATATAGTTTGTAGATAGTGTATAAAACTATTTATAAAACAAAGATCAGATTAAAAAAATTGGGTTTGTTGTACTTATGTTTGAAAGTGGTCGTGAAAACAGTTGTTACGGTGACAAGTGGTCGTGGTAAGTGGATCACGGTGGAAAGCAGCTGAAACAAATAATCCACGGTGGGATGCAACCGATACATACGGTGAACTTGGACCTAGTTTTTAAACCCTAATTTGACCATTTTCTTTTTTATTCAATGTATTACAATAGTAGAATTTGTTAAATGGATCTATATTTGGGTTTGTAAGGTTGAAAGAGGGATTTGGAAGGGAAGTTAGAGAGAGAGAGAGGAAATTGAAAAGGTGAGGTTTAATTTTTTTTTATATTTATATGGGATAAGGTTAATATGGTGTTGTGTGTGTTTGGTGTTTTGTATAAATATCGGGTACTTATGTGATGTTTTGTACAAAAAGATATTTTGAAGAGATTTTTTGGGTGTAAATATCATTACCTTTCCAATTACATCACAGACAATCCTTTAACAAGGCAAGTCCTACCAAAAGAGGTACTTATAAAGGAAACCAATATTATACAAAGAAATGAAAAACTAACCTGAGAGAGGATCATAGAGATCGAGTAGAACCTGTTAGGTCTAACCTATCACTTAAAAGATCACATATATAGTTAAATATTACAAAATTACTAATTAAAATTCTTACGATCAAGCTCGTCCAATTCCAACACATGTTTATCAATGGATATCATAGCTAATGCACTCAATCTCATGCCGACTGAAGGTAATACTTGATCAACTAGAACTAACAAAGGCTTATATCCGATGAGAAAATGTAACTGGAAAATTCTATATAACTTTAAGAAATCCAAACATTTGCAAAACAATAATCAATCCTTTTAATGAAATCCCACACTTCAATTGTGTTTTTATTTTCTATTGATGAAGTTTTACATTTTTAATTCTAAAAAAACTTTGCCCATTCAATATTAGAAATCATGTCATTTTTCAAAAATAAAAATAAAATAGAGTGTTATCACACGAAAACTTAAAACTTTTGTCCCCGGTAACTTAAAGTTATCTAAATAAAAAAAATGGTTAATTAAACTTTGACCCCTCGAACTTTGTCACTATTTTCACTTCATCATCCATACTTTTATTTTCTACGCTAACCTCCTGAACTTTTTAAAAATGATCAAATTACCCCAAACCTTATAGGTGTTGTGTTAAGGATGAAAAATCGGTTATGTGCATGGCACGTTTGGGTATTTTCGTACAAAAATATCCTCATGTGCCACAAAGATTACCAACTTTTTATCTAGAACCATTAAGGTTTGGGGGTAATTTTCTCATTTTAAAAGGTTCGTGTAGAAAATGAAAGTAGGGGTGGTTAAGTGAAAATGAGAGTAAAGATTGAGAGGTCAAAGTGTAGTTAACCCTAAAAAATCCTATAGTATCTACATATTTTTAGAATTATTAAAATCTAGTCTTACGTGGTCAATAATTTTTATCTGCAGAACCTGAACCAGCATATGCAGTCTCGGCAGCCTGTGAGGGAGATGTTGAAAACTAGAGGAATATTGACCGTCAAGGTACATATTAAAAAAATCTTAGAAGGTAAAAAAAATTAGTCAGACCTTCTTTCAGTGAAATTGAAAATAACTAAATGTTGAATAAACTTAAGAGTTAATTAATGTTTAGTCCCTAAAAAATTGTTTCAATTAATGTTAAAGAAACATTTTCTCAAATATAATGCTTTGTCCCTTTAGTGACATTATTAAATGAATAGTGACATTAAATAGACACATAATTTATTTCTATGATTTTGTCACAAGTAAACAATATTTTCTAAATATATTAGACTGGAAATTAAATGAAAAATATATTTTTGGCTTTTTGTTAAATGCCACATAAACCTAATGACATAAGAAAAAAAAAGGTCAAGGCAAATGCTTGATACTTTGTTCTTGAGAAAGAATTATCCCCTATTCCAAATGCCTGCTTTTTAGAATACAATGAAATTAACACACTCAATATAACCATTTCAAATTTTCAAACTCACTTCAATGTAATAATAAATGAACGAACTGAACGTATATATGGATGAAACAAGTTGCGAAATAGTTTGCGGTCATAATTTGCACAAGTGTCATGTTTTAGTACTGAACAATTGTGACAGTGAGTTAACAACACCATACCTGTTGGAACCCACCTTATAACCCCAAATCAAATCAATAAATACTAAAGGAAAGCACACCGTTTAAGTAAAATATAAAATAATATAGTCCAAAAGGGCCCAATATAGAGTTTTTTTTCCCAGAAAGATATTAGAGGCCCAAGCCCAACCAAGTCGAACCATAATCCTCTTACAAATGCTCAATTTTAATTTTCAACAATAATATTTTATTTAAGCTATTTGAACTCTTTGTCTGCCAAGTGTACAAATGTTTGGCACATGTTTTTATACTAAGAAATAGTCAATATCTACTTTATTGAGGTTACGTTAGATCCTCTAAATCCTACCACTTGCAAACCAACTGCTATGTTATTATGTGCTACGGACAAACAGGGTCACTCTAGAATATTGGAATTTTCAAATGTCATGCATAATTCCCATGGGCTATGAACTATTACGTAACTCAATTACAAAATAAGTTGTGTAAAGACAAATATAATATTTACGTAAGGGGTTTTAAGCCCGTTTTTCAACTTTTTATATTACTAGACTCAACGTCACAATTTTTGTGAGGTTCGGGTTGTCCTACCCAAAAATGGTAATATGACACCTCAATAGTTAATTAAAATAATCAATAATTAATTTATACACTGATCTAAAAGAGTAAGTAAAGAAATATTGAAAGAAAGCAAGACTAATGGATTTATGACCTAGTCATGGAATAGGAAATACGTTCACGGCGGAGTTCTTATTCATCCTTAAAATGTCGATCTATCATTAAAAGATTTCGGTTCTATTTCTAGTTCTTAAACTACATAATTTCAACTCTCAATACATAATGCTCCTATAAGATTGAAGGACATGAACGAATTGGTTTATGACTCTTGAAGAATATTTTATACTTACTATGATGACTTTTTAAGAATATAGCATACTTATTGTGACTCCATAATTAGGATTGTCTTAAACTCATTGACCAAAACATTTCGTGAATCCTATCTCCGAAAATTTTCATTGATCACAATTAACATGTCATAATGTATACCGGACTTTCGAATATAGATTCACACCATGGTTAATGTTTTTAGGAGGTAGTTTGGAATGTAATTAAATGTTTAGTTTAGGAAATTGGAATTGCTAGATATGGGCAACCAAGAATTTAGAAGGAGAGAATTTGTTGGTATATTATTTGAGGAGAATTTGGGAATATAGAAAAAAAAGGAAAGTTTTTGTATTAGACTTGATGATAGATTACAATGCTTGGCTTGGCTTGGGATGGGATGGCCAAATGACCTCCCCACCTATTTATAGGCATCTCACCTCCTTAATGGATGGTAGAGATTAAAATACATCAATGGTCTAGATTAATTTTCCAGAAGGTTTCCACCTCCTTATGGGAATATTCTAGAAGTCTACATACTTCCTTACTATTCTAGATTATTCTGTACATTACAAGTATGCTATATCTTATATAATATTTAATAGTTGACATTATCTAGAATATTCTAGGAATTAGTATCACATTTCAACATTCCTCATTGATGCTAATTCCTGAAATCCCAAGCATGGCTCGTAGTTATTTGGATTTGGCCGTTGGTAGTGCTTTTATGAAAATATCTGCAACTTGTTCTTCAGTATTGCAATAATTCAACTTGATATCTTTGTTAGATGTTACCTCTCGCAGGAAATGGTACTTGATTACAATATGCTTTGTTCAGCTATGATAAACTGCATCCTTCGCCATCACAATTGTGGATATGCTATCGCGATAGATTTATGTAGGTTTATTTTGCATTAATCCCATAACCTCAAGTATTCACCTTAACCAAAGTACTTGAACACTGAGCTTGAGGCTGTTATATACTCGACTTCTGTTAAGGATTGAGAAACTGTCTCTTTGCTTCTTTGATGCCCATGAGAAAAATCCATAACCAAGTGTGAATGCATAACCTGAAGTGCTTCTCATGTCGTCCACTGATCTGGACCAATCACTGTCCGTGTACCCGATCAGTCTTGAGTAAGTAATAGACTTGTACCATATATCTCATTCTTTTGTGCCTTGTAAGTACCTAAGTATTCTCTTAGCCTCTCCATAGCGAATCTGAGTTGGAATCTGCATAAACTTAGATAGCAAACTTATAGCGTACAATATGTCCGGCCGAGTCGCTGTGAGATATAGTAAGTTCCCAGTAAGGTTACTATAAAGAAAGATGTCTGCTTTAGGCAAACCATCGTCCTTCCTAAGTTTTTCATTGGTCACGATTGATAGCAACGAATTTGCAGTCGTACATCCAAAACTTCTTTAGGAGGTTCTTGGTGTATTTCTTTTGTGACAAGAAGATTCCACCATTTTCTTGGCTTATTTCAATGCCAATAAAGTAGTGCATTAAGTCCAAGTCGCTCATCTCGAAAGTCTTCATCATGTCTTATTTAAACTCTTGGATTATCTTCTCATCATTGCGTGTATAGATTAAATAATCCATATAAAGGGAAATGATTAGAGTATGGTTCTGACCCTGGGTCTTGATGTAGAGAGTTGGCTCGCTTTGGCTCCTCCTAAATCCTTGATTGGTGAAGTACCCGTCAATTTTGCTGTACCAGGCTCTCGGAGCTTGCTTTAGACCATACAAGGCTTTCTTCAGTCGAAGGACTTTATCTTCTTTTCCTTTCACCTCAGAACATTATGGTTGTTCAACATAAATTTTTTCCTTGAGATATCCATTAAGGAATGCTAATTTGACATCTAATTGATGAATCTTCCAGCAATTTTGAGCTGGTAGCTCTACTAGTGCTCTAATGGTGTCTAATCACGCCACTGGTGTGAAGGTTTCATTGTAGTCAACTCCAAATTGTTGTGAGTATCCTTTCACCACTAACCTTGCTTTGTGTTTTTGGATTGATCCATCAGGTTGTAATTTGGTTTTGTAGACCCACTTTACTCTGATAACGTCTTTGTCCTTTGGTCGATCCATTAACTCCCAAGTCTTATTCTTCTCGATCATCTTTGTCTCTTCTTCCATAACTTTAACCCAGACTTCTTTCATAACTCTCTGGTTCTAGAATCGTAAAGTTATAGGTTTCGTAGATCTCTGCTAATGGTCTGGTCTTCCTAGGAGTTGATTCTAGAGACGAGTATTCTTGCCTTAGTGATGCTGGAGGTGTTGCTTATGGTGTCGGGGCAACTATAGTCTCTATAACTTCATTCTGTTATGGCAGTGTAGAAGCGATGATGCTTCTTCTTTTAATCTTCTCTTCTTCCCAGTTCCAGGTAGCACTCTCATCAAACTCTACATTACGATTGATCATTAATTTCTTGGTTCTCAGGTTATTGAATCGATAGCCTTTTGATTGAGTACTATAGACTAAGAAGACTCATTCCTCTGACTTGTTGTCAAGCTTGCTTCTCTTTTAGCATGGAACATGAGCATAACATATGCACCCGAACACTCTAAGATGTTTTGCTGACGGCTTTTGACTGCTCCAAGCTTCGATCGGCGTCTTATTTTGAATAGACTTAGTGGGAAGCTTGTTTAGGAGGTACACTGTAGTGTAGACTGCTGCTGCCCAGAAAGTCTTGGGAAGGCCTTTCTCCTTGAGCACCATCCAGGACATCTCCATGACTGTCCTAATTTTTCTTTTAGAAACTCCATTCTGCTCCGAAGCATACCCAACAGTTTGTTGCTGTTCTACTCCTTTATCTTCGTAGAAATTATCAAATTTATTAGAGTTATACTCCTTTCCTCTATTACTTCTCAAAACTTTAATTAAGTGACCACTTTGTTTCTCAACCAAGTTTTTAAATTTTTTGAAAACTCAAAAAACTTGTGTTTTTCATAGAGAAAATAGACCCGCATCATTCTTGTATAATCATCAATGAATAAGATGAAGTACCTGTTATTATCGTGAGAGTTTTCCTCATAGGACCACACACGTTTGTGTGTACCAAATATAGTAATGACTTGGATCTCCATGATTTTGCCTGATGGGAAAGGTTGTCTTTATTGCTTCCCAAGCATATAGCCTTCGCAGACATGATCTATCTCTTTTATCAGTGTCATTTCTCTCATCGTGTTCTTCTGATGGAGTAAATTTAACGTGTAGAAGTTATAGTGATCGAATTTTTGGTGCCATAGATACGAGTCATCTACTTTTGCATTCATAACCGTGTCTTTTTCATATCTGCACTCGATAAGGAAATTTTTGTTGTTCATCATTTTTACAACAACTATTTCTAGATTTTTATTCTTTTTTTCATAGATGGTACATGAGTCTCTAACCCATTTTCCATCATTTGACCAACACTAAGTAGATTTTGGTATAAACTAGGCACAAGTAAGACATTTTTTATCAGACGCATACCTTTCTTTGTCTGCACGGGTATTGTGCCTTTTCCTTTTGCCTCTATAACTGCAGCATTTCCCAATCGAACTTGTGACTTAACTAACGTGTTAATATCTTGGAAAATGTCTTCTTTTGCAGTTATGTGATTGCTGCAGCCGTTTTTGATGTACCAAGTATCCTCCTTCTCCTTTGTTGCTGCTTGGCAAGTGTAGAAAGGAACTCTTTCTTCGTCCTTTTCTTCAGAGAAGTTAGCTTGGTGTTTTTCCTTTAGACGATAGTCTTTTTCTTTATGCTCGAACTTCTTACAGTTTCGTTATTTTGATTTGTCTCGAAACCAATAATCTTTTTCGAAATGGTCTGTCTTTCTACAAATACCATAAGGTGGAAATTTTCCTTTTTCTCACCTTGATTTTTCAAATTTCCATTATTTCTAGATGTTTCCTCCCTTCTAGAATTTTCTTTAAAATTTCTCCGATCACCTTGTCTGGAATTCAGAGACCTTGAATTGAACTTAGACTAGAAGGCAGTTTCTGTCGAATCTTCACTATGCCTACTCAGTCTTTGCTCATATGCTTCTAGAGAGCCCATTATTTTTGGTCACTAAAAGTGTTTTTAGATCCTTTGTACTTTCAATTGTGGTTACAATAGGATCAAACTTTGCAGTGACACTGATAAGTATTTTTTCAACAATCCTTTTTTTCGGGTATATTTCCCCCGTAGGATCTCATTTGATTTACTAATTCTTTTATTTTAGAATAGTATGTTTTGGAGGTCTTGGATTCCTTCATTTTTAAATTTTCATATTCCCTTTCTCAAAGCTTGTAATTTAATTGTTCGTACCTTTTCGTTGCCCTTGAACTCTTCTTGTAAGATCTCCCATGCTTATTTGGAATTTGTGGCTCCGATTAGTCTTGGAAATATTGAGTCGCCGAGTGCTTGTTGAAGAAAACTAAAGGCGTTTTCATCCTTCACTATAATCTCCTTTAGTTCCTTCTTTTGCCCGTTTGTGAGCGTAGATGTGTCTTCGACAAAACCTTCACTAACGACATCATATGTATCATGGGCTTGGATAAATGTCTTCATTTTGAAACTCCAAAAGTCATAGTTGTACCCATCAAATGTAAGGATTGGAATCAACAAATTGGACATGTTAGACAAAAAATTAGAGTGAGTTTATAGTGAAGGAATGTAGGTAGGAAATATTGGTTACGCCCATTTGGTGATGGAACCGTGCTCTGATACCACTGTTAGTTTTAGGAGGTAGTTTGGAATGTATTAAATGTTTAGTTTAGGAAATTGAAATTGATAGATATGGACAACCAAAAATTTAGAGGGAGAGAATTAGTTGGTATCTTATTTTAGGAGAATTTGAGAATATAGAAAAGGAAGGAAAGTTTTTGTATTAGACTTGATGATAGATTACAATTCTAGGATTGTATTGGGATGGAATTGTCAAATGACCTCCCCACCTATTTATAGTCATCTCACCTTCTTAATGGATGGTAGAGATTAAAATACATCAATGGTTAAGATTAATTTTCCATAAGGTTCCCACCTCCTTATGGGAATATTCTAGAAGTCTACATACTTCCTTACTATTTTAGATTATTCTATACAATACAAGTATGCTCTATCTTATCTAATATGGATTATCCAAAATTTAATAGTTGACATTATCTAGAATATTCTAGACTATTCTGGGAATTAGTATCACATTTCAACAGTTAAACATTTTCTTTAGTTGAAAAATACTCTTATAAATTTAACCTTACATTTTTTTTAAAATTTTAAAACACAGTATGCAATATACACTTCATATAAAAAATTTGTCTAAAACTGCATTTGGGTATATAGAATACTTGTTCATAGGTTGAACAATCAGTTTTTCTTTGACACGTCTTCCCTTGCTGCAGTAAAACCTTGCTTCTCTTCCCGTTAACTCAAAAGGCACTCCATGAAAATTTGTATATCTTTTTTCGTTGGTTGTAAGGACAAAATTTTACACCCTTTTGATTCTTCATTTTTGCTTTATTTCAAAACAAAAATTTAAGGTTGTAATTGTGCATCGTATTTTAAGCTGTATTGAAGATCATTGAAAAAGAAGACAAAGCACCATGACAAAAACTACCGAATCGGATAATTTCAAAGTATCGGAGGTTCGTTAGGGCTTTACGATTTTGTATTTTCTTAAGTTTATATTTGAAGTAAGGAATGTTAGGAACAAAACTAATTTTTAAAAATCAAAATATTATCTTTTTAAAACTAAAATTTTACAAGTGTTTTGGAGAAAGGGTTGTTGTTCGAACGACAAATCCGTCGTGCGAAATCAACATTGTATAAGAGCATTAAAATTCTTCCAGAACACCTCGTAGGAATACTAACTTCGCAAGAGGTCCTTAAGTGAGAATAAGTTTCGCACGAGGTCTTCTAGAACCCCTCGTAAGATAACAGCTTCATACGAGGTTCCCTCGTGTGAAGAACTTGTTCGAACTAGCGCATCCTTAGTTTGAGGGCAACTTTTCTTAGAACACATGTTTTTATTGATTCTCAAACACCTGATTTGTATAAAGAGTTACGAAATATTAGTTTTGAGAGAGTTTTTTCTATGAGAGTGTGTTCCTGTTTTTCATGATTTCAAAGTAGGCTTTCAGTTTATAAATCCCCAAAGGTCTTCTACTCCAAGACGATTTTAGCACGAGCAAGTGGTTCGAATAACACATGTTCTATGTGTAGGCTGATCACATAAGTCAAATATCGATGAATATCAAGGAATAAGGATTGTGCAAGATGGGTCTGACGTAGAGCAGGTTATTGCTAGTACAGGCGGAGGAATCAAAGCAAAGCGTAATGGTTGAGATTTCGTGGGGGTTATCATTGCCTTGTATATAAGCCATGTATGTCTCTCTATAAGACCCGCACATTATTAGTAATAACGAATTTGTTGGGCTAGTTCAATAAAGGTTTTTTATGTGAGTGCTTCTATCACACCCTGCTTTTTGGTATGAATCTATAAGAGAGTATATATAAAGCAATGAATTAAAGTTAAGGCGAAAAACAAAACTTTATTCATTATTAAATCGTTACACATAGTGTATTACTACCGCAGGGGTGAATTATATTTTATTGTCAACACAAACTATAAAGTAGATAATAGAAACATGTCACTCCTTGATCCCATTTGTCTTAGTCTTCTTCCAAACAATCACATACACAAACAGGTGACTGGTGTTGCATCTCAAAAGGGGAAGAGAGACTATCCTCTTTTTCCTGGGCCATCTGGAGGAAAAATAAATTAGCACAAACATGTTAGGCAGGCTTTACCAATTTTATAACAAATATTTATATAAATGGAAGATGGAGTGTGTATAGAATTCAACCGTCTCTATACTTTACATAAAAAAGTCAAAGAATTAAAACTGATAATCCCATACTTATCAGATTTCCAATGGGGTATAGAAATAAATAATCCATCAGTACAACCAAACAATAATGTCAACCCAAAACTTTTGGGGAATAAATAACTGGCTAGGTACACAATTAAAGTGGCACTCATACGTATGTAGATAATTTTGTCTCTCAATCATCTGAGACCATATGATAAGTAGGAAATTTCACGGGATAACGCAACTGTCTGCTCCCTAGTTAATACCAATGCTTTTAAAATAAATCATAATAATGCACAAAAGTTCAAGGTGAACTGAATCGTTACAACGAATTGTTTTGATATCAGTTATTAGATGATAAGGGCTCAAACTGATCCAATGATCATAATTAGAACAATCAATGATGTAATAACATATAAGTATAATAGGGCTATCATTGAATGATATCAATCGCAATTATCAAATATGCAAAATTTACTATTAAAGAGATAAAAAGACCTACTTGATCGGAGTTTTAAACAGGTTGAGGATCAAAATTGGATATCTGGAGGAGCTGGTACTTGATTATCTGTACACAACTATGTGAGTGAATAAGTATTGTGGGAATTAAGGTTCGTTTTGATCAATTTATGCTCAGAACTGTGTACTTTAAAGTTTAAGGGGTTAAATTGTAATTAATTTAGTACTTTAAAATATTGGGCTTAGGATTAAATTTCAAATTTGGTGTAGAAGACTTTTTCACTCAAAATACTTTAAAGTACTTATAGAAAAGGTTTGGGGTTAAAAATCATAAGTTGGAAAAGACGGGAGGGGTCAATTTGTAATTTAGGGAAAATATTTCAAACCTTAAACCATAAATTTTCATATATTTGGCTAGGATTGACCAAACACAGCCTTATCTTATACCATTTTGACCATAAAAATAAAAAAAAATATTGAAAAAATTTCAAAGATTTTTGTTTAGTCACGTGCGTGGTAAATGTATCTGGTTAAATAGTTCATCTTCAACCTCTCAATTTTTGACTTTAGGTTTGAAATCTTTGATCTAAGATATCTTCTTCATTTCTACACCATTTAAGATGATTTCTAAACAAACTCAGCCTATTTTTTCACTACGAATCCAAATATATTTGTTTTATGTATCGAGGTGCAGTATACATTGAGTTCCATAACTGTATGTTTTTCAGAAATTTTGTCCTGACATTCGAAGCTTTTCTGAGTATAGCAGGGATTCTTATGATCATAGTTGTGTTTTTTCTATGTTAAGAAAGAGTTTGGTTTTGATTTCAAGTCTTAAGGTGGTATGTGTGAAGAGAATTCGAAGTTTTGAGTTTGTTGAATCAGAAAACACCTTTGAGCAATTGAATCTTGTCGTCTAATTCGTGGGATGATCACTGCACTAGTGTTCCTAAGATCCTACTGCATCATTTCCTAGATTCAAGTATGAGTTATAATCAATATATCGAAGTTCACCATTAAATCTGAAGCTTTAATGGCGGATTTTTCATGTTTCTTTACCTAGGGATTGTTTTACACGTAATATTTCTACCGTTTTGATTGATATAAGCATAACATCAACACAGAAATCAGTTGGTAATGAAATAATGTATTATAACACTTTAAATGACAGGTTACCTAATTTCAGAGAAACTTTTGAGTTTTTAATAGACTAAAGCAGTGAGTTTTGAATGGTTAGTTCGTGAGCTTTTATTAGTGTAGGAGCTGGAGGTTTTATTGGTTCAATTGAGAGGTGGAATTTTGCAGGTTTTGAAAGGATAAATGCATGGTTACCTGCATCTCACATATTTTCATGGTTCAAACATGTGACTTTTTACATTATTAGCTTAGGTGGAGGCTGATGTAGGTAGGGGGTTTTGTGTAAATATCAAATATTTAGATTTTAGTCCTTGGTTGATAAGATATGTACTTATATATCTCTAAAATAATAATTTAGGTAAAGTTTAGGGGAAAATTTGTAATTTAAAAAAGTTATAGGGACTAAAAATGTAATTTTTAGCTGGTTTAAGTCTATATGGTCAATTTGATATAAAATTTGGGTCTTGGGGTTAAGTATATGTTAAGTTATGGTAGTTTGAAATATTCAGGGTCCAATTTATAATTATTGAAACTTGAAGGATACTTGGTTTATTTAGCCAATTTGTAGATTTTGTAGAGTAGTTTTGTAGGAGGGTAGTGTGACTGGGGTCTTTGAAGAACTAGAATGGGTAAGGCGTGACCCACTTCAATGGAGTCTGTCTTCAAGGTCCTGAAAGTCTCAAGAGCAGCTCTGGTAAAAAATCTTCTTCTTCTCGTAAATATGGGATAAATGTTATGACCTCTTCTTGCAAGAAAACTAGCGACACCTGGGTGTAAAATTTCCCTGAAGCTACGTCAGTTATCCCTCTACTTCCTCTGAGTCTGGAATCCATTTTCACCCGCTTTCCACGAAGAACACAGACCAAGTACCGAATGTGCACCCGAATTTGATGATATTCCTGGTCCAACTTACCGCTAAGAATTATAACCTTCAAATTGAGGTTCATGAAATGCATTAAAATTGGGTCCTTATTCCCGAAGAGCTCGAGGTCCTCTTCCCTCGTACTATGGGTCCACTCGCGCTTAAACCTATTTGGGTTCGGAAGAGTACCAGCACACTCCACGTGCCCCTCCTACTAATGGGCCATCGCTAGCTCAACTCCCAATGTCGAATCTTTCCCAGCCAGGGGCTAACCTGCTATCACCTTCTGATTCGAAGGAAGAAGAGTTGAACAAGGTCAAGGAGGACCTCAAGAAGTTGACCAAGAAATTTGACGAAGTCCGAATCTTCAGAAAGTACATGGATTACCCCTATATGTCTCCCTACCCTAAAGCAAGGCTGCGGGAAAAGTTTAAGATGCCCAACATTGAGAAGTTTAGGGGTAACGAGCCCCCAACTGGTCATCTACAAAGTTACCACAGATCCATAACTCTCATAGTTGCCTCTGAGATAATAGTCCAAATGTTCCAACAGATTTTGAAGGACAATGCTCTTTGTTAGTTCCTATCCCTCGAAGAATCTAGAATTCACAATTAGGAGGATGTTGCCCGTGAATTCATGTCACAATATAGGTACATCAAGGAATTAGTGGTTACATTCCGTGATTTAGAACTTCTTAAATAGAATCCCGGGGAAATTATCAATAATTTCATAGCAAGGTGGACATAGAAAGCAACCACCATGACCAATCGACCCTTCGAAGAGGAACAATTAGTATTATAAAGAAAAATTTCTTACCCCATGTGCAAGCGACGATGGAGGACAATATTACCCCCATTTTTTATCCCTCTAGGAAGCAGAAGTGGAGATTGAAGAAAGTCTTTCCAAGACAGAAGATGAACCAAAGAAAGTATCCAGAAAGTTCACTCCCAAAAAGTATGAGAAGCCTGCCAATACCACAGTTTTAACCATCAATAACATCTCTCAGCCTTCCACTTCATGGGCACCAGAAAACCGCCCTAACCTAGTTAGAAAGGAATACATCTAGCTCCACGCTCCCCTCTCTAAAGTCTACCAAGCCCTTTTGAGCCGAAATATTATAAAGCCATTGGACCCTTGTCCATTACCAAACCCACTTTCCAAAAATTTCAAACATGACGCCCATCGCGATTTTCACCAAACTACTAGTCATACCACTGATCAGTGCTCCCACCTATGGAATATAATCCAAGGTATGATTGACCAGGGTAACATCGCCTTACATCCAATCCTAATACAAACACTACTCACAATCCCTTCCAAACCACACAAATTCTATCTTCTTAGAAGAAGACCCAGAATTTGACCCATCTACCCACATTATACCCAGTAAATCACCCATCACACCCGTATATTCACTTAATACCCTCAAAGTTTGTCCCTATTTTCTCATGTACCCTACCTGTTTTTCCAATCAAGCCCTATAACTCCTTACAAGAGCATGTATTGTCATTCATACTCGTTCCCGGGTAAAGGACATGGAATTGCCAGTGATACTGAACCAACTCCTAGAGTTTAGGCTAAAAATTGCCCTCAGAGATAACCGTTAACTGTCAAAAGTTTAGTGCACTATTCATCAAAGCTCAAAAGTGGGCTCGAGAGTCAGATAGTTGGGTGGTACCCAATAATGAAGTGAGCTTAGATAATGCTATCCAAATCATGGCAGACTTATTTCGATAGATCGGTGAAATTTATTGTATGTTTGAGCTATTTGATGCTTTAAAAATACAAGGGCGCTTGGTCCTTTCGCTTCTATATCTTCTCTTTGAGTGGGATGATTTATACGAAGAGGCCGTTGAGGTTGTAGAATTCATTAACTTATCGTGGAAGGATGACATCATTGCCATCGGATGGGGGGACCAATTCGATAATTTAGATGAGGAGTGAAGCCCAGAAAATACTAGCCCAATAGTCAGTGTATGTGGAATGATATCTTTTGAATATCTGCTAGAAAAAATTAACAAAGTGGACGAACAGCCAGAGATAGACAAAGAACATGATTTCTATTTTCCCCCTCTTCTGTGAACCATATGACTAGATCTAGGAGGCATTAATAGATTCTAAACCCTTGGTCAATAACGACAAATAAGGGAAAAGACGTTGAGAAAATCCCTATGCCTGAAATAACCCTCGAGGAAATCAAGATCCTCGATCAGTTGAAGAAAACTTGAGCTAACATCACACTATGGGGACTCTTTATGTCTTCCCAACTTCACCAAACTGTCTTGATTAAACATATTACCGTTCCCACAGTCCCTCCTTTCACCACACCAGAAGAAGTAGTGAATTTGGTTAAATCTCTAACCTCTACTAGACTGGTATCATTCCGCACAAAAGAAATTCCTAAGTTTGGTCCAAATCATAACTATGCTCTCAATATCTCTATCGAAGTCATGGGAAAGACCGTCCCATTTTTGCTTGTCGATAACAGGTCAACACTTAATGTATGTCCGTTAAGAACCCTCAACTACTTAGGACTGAAAGTATGCGACCTTGATCCGACTTCCATTGTGGTTTATGCTTATGATAATACTCATCGGGAAGTGATGGGATCCATAAAGCTTACAATAAGGGTTGGCCCTATAAATCCCGCTACTGACTTCCAAGTCATCGATATACCAGCTTGTTTTAACCTGTGGCTCGGATGAATATGGCTCCATAATATCAAGGGTGTGTCTTCCCTTCGTCAGAAACTGAAGTTCTTCGCCAATGGGTAGGTTATCACCATTTTGGACGATGATGATAATACTAAGAATGCAATCACCAATAACCCAGTATTAGAGATACAACATGGGACGAATAGTATGCTTCTATTAGGTTTTTGAGTCGAACTACTTCCACTCCCAGCAAGGGATGAGTTCAGAGATAGAGTTTGTCCTGAACACAACCCTCACTGCAATGTCAATGTGATACATATGTTTAAAAACATTCACTTCATGCCCTGACTGGGGCTAGGATAACGACAACAAGGAATACTATAACCCACAGTGTTGAAGAAGGCCTTTCCGCCGTGTGGTTTGTGTTATTAACCCTCATCAGAGGAACTTATAATGATCCACCAACCTCGATTGAACAGAAGGATAAAAAGTACCAAGACTGTATTAGGATACTCTATGAACGAAAGATTTGTTAAAGAGGGTGAATATTTTCCCTTTTATGGATATCCCGTACCGTGGTATGATCATGTGGATAAGAAGATGAAACCAGATCTTTTTCCAAGATAGTTACTCAAGGGATAAAAGTTCCTAGCATCATGTGCAACTTCTCGTGGAGAAGACTACAACTATTATCGAGGATTCCGAGGGAAGTGACTCTGAGGATTCATTAAATTTGCAGATACTGGGGATGACACTTTGCATGATCCACTCAAGAACTACATCACTCTATCCATTCATCCTGACTAAAGCTATTGATGTACTCCTCCTCAACTACAATACTATACCAGTTCCACTCGCTGAAATGCAACCCAACCTAGATGTTTATCCCATTTCTTCTTCTATTTTTCCTCCTTGTTCTGATCACAATGTAATCGAGACCTCCTTTGATGAGGTTCTTAATGATGTATTTCCCAAGAATGAAATAAACGAAGATTTTAAGTATGTTGTTGTGCCTTACATTAATTATCTTGATTCTAATCAAACACTTGATGATGATTTTGCAAATGAAAAACTCTTAATTGATCTAAATAATATTAATAATTTTTTTAAACAAAGAATTAATTTATTAATGGGGGAGTGAATAAAAACCCTTCACTAATGGCTTACAAAGAAAGATAGCAAAAAATTTGAGATGAAGCCTAACAAATATCTAGATTTAGAACCTTTGTAAGGTCTAGATTTAAAATAAATTCTCACGTCTTCATGGACAATATCGATAATCTTGGATGATTTCATAATCTCCCCATCATATTCCCTTTTATTTCGAGCGCACCAAATCCTCCAATAAATGTAACATGAAAGGATAATAGAGAGCAAAGATTTTATATTTTTCCCTCGTGAGTTTAACGACCAAGACATGAGGAGTCTTTTAAGAGAGGAAAAATTAAATCTATACCCCATAATACCCGAAAAATGATTCCAAACTTATTTAGCAATGATAGTTGTTCAATCAGGTGATCAAAGTCTTCTTCAACAGGATTGGTGCAATATCTACACCTTGAAGCTAACAAAATATGAAGATTTTTTAAACGCATATCCAATGGAAGAGCATGGTGAAAAAGATGACACATAAGGAAAGAAACCTTTGGGAGAATTCTAGGATTCCAAATAACTGAGAAAGAGAAAATAGTGCAGTCTCTATACCGAACCAAGTCCCAAGTAGATTTTAAAGTGAAAGTTCCATTCTCATTTGAGCTCCAAACTATTGGATTATCCACGTCAACATTATCATAATAAATATCCCAAACTTTTTGCATTCTGCACCAGATTGTACTTGAATAAGAAGGAGTTCCATAAAAGTTAAACCTGGCTAGAGATCTATATCTCTTTTGCATATACACTTCCCAGATACTGTCTCCTTTTTGAAATGAATAATAAATAACATAACCGCGTTCAAATTAATGAAGATGAAACTGTTGTTATTTATCTTGGTTCTTATAGCCAACTGCGAGAGATTATGATAAGGTCCACCCTTGGCGAGCATGAGCACTCATAACCCGAAGAACTACTGAAGGAATTTATGGACGTCTTCGCATGGTCCTACGATGACATACCCGACATCGATCTTGAAATAGCTCAGCACGATATTCTAACTCTCCCGAAATGCAAACCAGTCAAACAGAAAATGCGAAAGCTTCACACCGAATGGTCTCTTAAGGTTAAAGAAGTGGTAGTCAAACAGTTGAACGTAGGCTTCATCCAGGTGATCGAATATACACATGGTTAGCTAACATTCTACCCGTGCCAAACTAGGAGGAAAGGTTCCTATGTGCATTAATTATTGAGATTTGAACAAGTCCTCTCTAAAGGCCGATTACTCTCTACCCAATATCGACGTGCTTGTGGATAATATAGCGAGTCAATCTCTCAACTCATTCGTTGATGGGTTTGTCGGATAAAATAAGATCAAGATGCACCCGAATCATCAAGAGAAAACCACATTCATCACTCCTTGGGGAACCTTATGTTACACAGTTATGCCATCAGGTTTAAAAAACGAAGGGGCTACCTACCAAAGGGATGATATGACCATCTTGCATGGTCTAATACACAAATAAGTTGAGGTCTACATGGGTGATATGATTATCAAGTCTAAGACCCAAGAAAGTTATGTTGCCGCTCTTCGAAAGTTCTTCGAATAGCTACAGTGATACCAGATGCGACTTCACCCATAATAATGTGTCTTTGGTGTCAATAAAGGAAAACTTTTGGGATTCATGGTTCGCAAGAAGGGTATTGAAGCATATCCTTCCAAATTGAAAGCCATAATCGAGATGCAACCACCCTTAATAGAGAAGGAAGTTCGGGTATTCCTTGGAAAATTGCGGTATATCAGTCTTTTCATCAACCAATTAACTCTCATTTATGAACCCATCTTTAAACTCCTTTGAAAATATTCCACCAAAGTCTGGAATGAAGCCTGCCAGGAAGCCTTTGATCGAATCAAGCAATATCTAATCCAACCTCTGGTACTCATTCCACTGCAGCCTGGTCTCCCCTTACTCATATAATTAACCGTAACAGACATCGTAGTTGGGGATTTTTTAGCCCAATACATTGAAGAATACTACAAAGAGAGGGCCATCTACTATACTAGCCGTAAATTGACTCGCTACGAAGTCAACTACACTTCCTTGGAGAAATCATGTGTCGTCCTTGTCTAGGTCACTCAAAAATTATGGCACTACATGCTCGCCTTTCCTATCAAACTTGTGTCCGAATGGATCCTATCAAATATCTGCTCGAGAAACATGATCCGTCTAGTCGAATGGCCCGATGGTTAATGTTGTAAGATAAATTTGATATTGTGTATGTCACACAGAAAGCTATGAAAGGAAGATCCATCTCTGATTACCTTATTGACTATCCTATGAAAGAAGTGAACGTTTGGATCTTCGAATTACCAGATGAAGACATCCTTTGTACCTCCCAAGAAGATCTCTGGTGGTAAATGTTCTTTGACGGTGATGCCAACAAGAAATGATATGGTATTGGGATACTTTTAATCTCCCCTGATGATTCTCACACTCTCATTGCCATCAAACTAGATTTTCCCTGCACTAATAACATGACCAAATATGAGGCATACACGATAGGCCTCAAAGTCTCTCTCAAGAAAGCTATCCAATGCCTAGATGTCTATGGAGATATTTTCCTCATCATTGGCCAGGTCCTTAGAAGATGGAATGTTAAGGACGAGAAGCTCCTATTCTTCCATGCCCACCTAGAAGAGATGGCCTCCCAGTTTCGAGATATAACCTTCAATTACATGCCCCGAGCAAAGAACAACTTAGTCGATGTACTTTCTACCTTGGCCTCCATAGTTGACATGCCCGAGGGAATAACGATGGTCCCTTTCCAAGTCCAAAAGAAAGCTAAACCAACCCACTGCTACCATGTCGAACTAGTCATCGAAGAAGATCTTGATATGTTCGAATGCTGGTACTACGATACTTAACGCATCCTCAAGCACAATAGGTATCCCCAAGATTCTAAGAAGAAAGACCTAGTAACCCTCCACAAGCTGGCTGCCCAGTACATTGTCTGTAATAAAACACTATTAAAGAAAAACTTCGATGGGACACATTTACACTACATCGTAGGGGATGACATCAAAAAGATGATGTAGAAAACCCATAACGGGGAATGTGAATCCCACATGAATGGCCATATGCTTGCCAAGAAGATTATCCTATAGGGTTACTATTGGACTACCATGGTTCAGGATTGCACCGCCTATGTTAAGAGATGCCTTAAATGCCAATAGTTTTCCAATCTCTACCAGGTACCTCCACGAGAATCATACAACATGACCTCTCCCTAGTCGTTCTCCATATGGGGCATCGCTATATCATAGGGAAAGTTACACCCAAAGCCTCCAATGGGCATGAGTTAAGCCAGGTTGCCATTGATGACTTCACCAAATGGTTCGAAGTCGGGTCATACTCAGTGATGAGTTCCAAAAAGGTATCCAAGTTCATTCGAAAGACCATTATCTGTAGATACGGGGTTTCGTATAAGCTAGTGTCAGATAACGGGTTAAATTTTGAGGCAGAAGTCATAGAAATTGGTCGACGAGTATGGGATTCAGTGACACAAATATTCTCCCTATGAACCATAAACCAATGGTGCGGTTGAAGAGCCTAATAAGAACCTTAATACAATCATTCGAAATATGATCGAGAGTTGTCGAGATTGGGCCTATCGAATCCCTTACGCCCTCTGGGCTACCACACTTCAGTACGAGCAATTACTAGGGTTAATCCTTGCTCTTTGGTATACGATATGGAAGTAGTCCTACCCGTTGAGATAAAAATACCTTCACTACGCATCATGCTTGAAAGCAAAGTCAATGAAGAAGACTGGCATCAGAGCCGTCTTGACGAGTTATCACTCTTGGACGAAAGGAGGCTAAAGTCTTTATATATAATTTTCAGATAGTGCGATTATTTAATAAGAGAGTCAAGGACCGTGGTGAACGAGAAGGTGATTTAGCCCTTAAAGAAATCATATAGCCCGTCTGGGACCCAAGGGGGAAATTCAAGCCAAATTGGAGTGGCCCCTATATTGTGAAGAGGATCTTATCCGGTGGCACCGCTATGCTCACCAACCTTGATGGAAAAGAGATGGCCCGTCTAGGGAACTTGGACCGTCTTAAAAAATTCTACCATTAGTCCAAAATTTTAGCACGCTACGACTCCTCTCATCTCCCTTCTATTCTAAAAAAAATCTCCATTTCCCTCTACTCATAACTACGTGAAACTAATCCTCTAAAAACCCTTTTTTGTTTTCAAAATGAAAATCAAAAAATAATCAAAACCCCTAGAGGTACGTAGGCAACTTATACACTTTACACGGACATAGTCCCCTTTTTTTCACAAAATGCTATTCTCTTATTACCTCTGAGAACGACAATTCATTTGTCTTATGACGCACGACACGACGAAAGTCTAGTTTTGCGCGTATTGTTTAGGACGCCTCGGAAGGTCAAAAAATATTTCGACCATATATTTAGACTCATAAAAATATAAGGAATATTACCATGTGAAGAAAAATCGAAAAAAATATGTTTTTCACGAAGGTCCCGTTTCTTACGCGCATTGTTTAGGACGCCTCGAAAGGTCAAAAAAATATTCTGACCATATATTTGGACTCATAAAAATATAAGGAATATTACCATGTGAAGAAAAATAAAAAAAATAAGTTTTGCATGGAGGTCCTGTTTCTTGCGCGTATTGTGTAGGAAGCCTCAAAAGGTCAAAAATATATTGTGAATATGTTTTTTGACTCCCAAAAACATACGGAATATTATTACGAAAAGAAAAATAAAAAAAATACTTTTGCGCGGAGGTCCCGTTTTTGCGCGCCATGTATAGGATATTTCGGGAGGCCAAAAAATTAGTTTGAATATCATTTTTCACTCAAAAAAATACAAGGAATAAGACCCTTAGGTTTATAGTTTAAAAAAAGAATACTCCACGCATGCCTGGGACAGCTCTTGGTCGGGTAAAAGGTTTTTAAAGCTTTGGTTGGAAAAACAAGAATGAAAGTTACGTGAGGTTTTCTCCAACTCAGAATATCGGACCTTGGGACAAGTTTTACACATTTTAGGACATACAATCTTCTGAATTGTGGGTCAAGAGTTGAAGGCTTCCTAGAATGGTTTATAAGAGATAGAGATAGAGAGAGAGAGAGAGAGAGGAAGCCTTAGGTTTTAAGAAGGCAGCTGCTAAAATTTTTCCCACACAAATCTCTCAAGTTCTACCAAGTGTAAACACCCTCGAAATTCTTAGCTTCATTTCCCTTCATTTTTCCACCATCCAAAGACCACTCTAAGGGTCTACAAACACCAGTATAGCCAATGTCAAAGCTTGGACAACAAGTGGGTATCTGAAGTGGGTTTTTGGAGCTCAAAGGAAGCTTGGTTGGATACTTTTTGGTGAAACTTTGGGAGCATCTTCACCATCTTCTTCACATCTACACTCACTCTCCTTCATTCAAGTAGGGTTTACTCCACTCTAAACTCTTTTTAAATGCAAACCCATCCATACTAGATAAGTGATTCTCCATATTTCCTTATATATGTGAAAAGCCATTTTGTTAGTGTTGAAAAATGGAGAAGATGATCTTTTGAAGAAAATTCAGAATATTGTTATTTCTAAAATCATGTTTGGAATATGTAAATCTCATGAAATAAATAATGAAATTGAAAGACCACATGAAAATACACATATTAGTTGCATTTAAGGGCATTCTTAGGTAGAATACCCATTTGTATGTGTAGAACGTGTAATACGTTTAAATCTTGAGATTTAAGATGATTAATGATGAAAAATATTAGTTTAAACATGTGATTAAGAGTTTGATAAAAACAGCCCGAAAATCATTTAAGTCATGATGTTAATTTAAGCTTCTTAAAAATGTTATATATGACTTAATATTAGTATAGTTGGACTATTATGCAAAGTTATGTAAAAATAGATTAATCATCATTAAAATGGGTTAAAAGGTTGTATGAAATTTGTAGTATAATAAAGATGGAATGTTATGCTAAAAACCCACTTAAAATGGTGAGTATTTGGTTAAAATGCCTTGATGGCAGATTTGGTAAATAAGTGAAAATTTAACTTAAATGGTGTTTTTTCATAAAAAATACTTGAAAAATGCTAAAGAAATGATTTTTAGAAAAAAAGAAGAAGTGTAAGATGGCATTTGGGTAAATTAAAGTGTAAAATGGTGATTTAATATAATTTAGTGTTCGACATTGACATTAGATTGTCTCCTCGACTCGTAGGAAGTAAAGGCTAAAAACGGGTTTTAATGCTAAGACCGGATATGTAAGTGTGAACATTGAGAATAATGTTAAACACGCGAAAGATAATGATATTTGGATGTTGTCGGGTTAAATAATTAAGCAGGACTATGATGTCCCTAGTGGTGAAAGACTCCAAACCAATTGCAGTTAGCATAAGGCGCTCGGTGCCGGGAGTTAAAATTTCGTGAAACCCTAGGTCTGCGTGTGTTGTGATGGGTGAGTGTGTCGGCAGAATCCCAAAGATAATGCTAAGTAATGAATCGAATATTCATGAAAGATGCATAAATAAACAGTATATATATTCATTGGATTATTACGTGGTAACATAAGGGAATATGATTAAGTTCCTAGCATAGAACATTAAAATGCTAAGTGTGAGTGGGCACGTAGCCCAGGGCATTGCATATAGGTGCATTTATGACTCAGTTAAAGAATCTTGTTAGTATAGATACATGATAGCTTAGTTTAATCTAATGATAACTTAGTTGAATATAATGAATACTTCTTGAATATTGTTAGCATAGTTAAATGTTAACTAAGATAATCATTAATGATAATTAATGAATATGGGACAACGATGATTTTAGGAATTACTAAAATGCATTATATATGTATAGTATTTTTCTATGAAAATTATTGTTTAGTATTTCCCACCCTACTCGGCATTTCTCTCACCCCCTATTTTCCAAAACCCCAAGTACAATAGGTGGTATGTCGAGTAAGGACGTTAGAAAGGCCGCGAAAAGTGCTAGTCGTCATTAGAGGCTCTGTAACCAATTTTAATACATGGACTTATGTTGAACCGTAATCCCTCATGTTTTGTTAAGACAATTTGGTTTGAACTTGAACTATTTGGAAATTGTAATAATACAGGTATTTATGCTTTATTTATGGATTAAATCTCATCAAAGTTTTAATTGTTAAATTGTTAATTAAATATTAACTTTCATAATATGGGCCTCACCATTTCATAATAAAAGAAATCAAAGGTTTTCTTGAAGTATAATGTGGAAACTATTTTCCAATTTAAAAAATGTTTTATCCCCCTCCACCTTAACACCTTGGTTCGGATACGGGTTATTCCAGCGGTAACTCTAATTCGAATCGGGGCGTAACAATAATTACATGAAATCTCAGCGCAGAGAGTCAAATAATTACACCCACCAACCTAGCTATCTTAAAAACCAAACCAAACCAAACCAAACCAAACCAAACCAAACCAAACTACTCCTATACAAACTGGCCAAAACTCATAAATACCCAACCTCAAACACACAAAAGCTTCACATCAGCACTAAAAACACCAGCTTCACAAAAGGCCCTACCCACAGCTACCAGAAGATCAAGCTCCATCATCATATACTTATTGAGGCCCCTAAACTTGTCCTGCCTTGATGGAATTCCGAAGGTGCTCTAAGGAACAGGAAGCTCGGACCAACCTAGGGAAAACCACTACGCCTCCCTCCACGATGTTAAATATCACAAGCCATCTGTGCCTAATTTCTTGGGTTAACATCTTAGCCACTAGCCTCCTCCACAGACACTTCATATAATCCCCAAAACATGCCAAACTCTGTCGACAAATTAAGAAGGACGGGTCAAAGACTGATGACTCTCCCACAAGGAACCTAACTGCATGCGCATGCCTCCCGTCAAATCCTCCATAGGAAAGAAGTCCAGAATACGAAAAGGCACAGTCTTCTCCTATCCGACTTGATGCAGGATCTGCCAAGGAAAATAAAAAGAATTCTGACGGAGGCCAACTAACCAAACATACTGGTAATCTCCCAGTTCCATAATAGGCCATAACTCCCCACACCAAGGTACTGATTATTGCAGACATCGAGACCTGTGCTTCACAAACCATTTTATCTAGTCCTCAATGTTTGGTCCAAAACTGATCAAATAGTGTGTAAAGAAATTCAGCACAGCTGTCAAGGGATATTCAGGGTCTACCGCCAATTAAAATCTTTCAGACAATCACATGAATATCATGATTGGGCTACCTCTCAGAAAATCAGAATGACCTTGACATCAAGCATCTAGACTGTTTAGGGTCTATGCCAGTATCACTACCACATGATTACGATGATATGACATCCATGTAGTAATATCAACAATTTGAGGGTCCACCAGTAGGTCCTCGATCACCAAAAATAACTTTGAAGTTAAGACAAGGGCGACGGCTCTAACATAGCCCGCATCATTGACATCCCATAGATACACGAAATGCAGCACAACGGGAATGGAGATAAGTCCTCAAGTAACCAATGAACGAGCCGCCGAGGGTGAGATATGGAGAGATTATGCCAAAAGTGCCTGAGGAGACCGAGAGAATTCAGGTATGGCCACCGCCACACTGGGGTTTACCCCCAATATAGTAGAAAAATTCCTCTTAAATTGGGAAGACTTCGTCCAAGCCAAAACAAAAAGCATGATCCTAGGGGCACCAAAATTATACCGTCGCTGTCAGTATATTCCAGTCAATGGGTTAGTTACGCCACAAGGAAACCCGATGTAGGTTAAAGGTGTCATAGTCTATGTTGCACGAGCACATAGCCTCTAAATTCTCGAGGTAAGAGGCAAATTCAACACTTTTGGGAAGAGCTATTTTGGAAGAAATAAGACTCAAAGAAAGAAATAAGTAAGAGGAAGAAGATGTGGATGGATGAAGAAAAACTCTCCACCATTATACCTTTTTATACTTAAAAAACTTGGCTAAAAACAAAAGGTTCTGTAAAATCCGGATGAAATCCTACCCTATCAAGGACAAAGTAACTGAAGAAAGTGTAATAAAAAACTTGGGGTGATTGGACTGGACTGACCTGCCGATAGGCAGGACAAGGGGTATGCCAATCGACATCCTCCCATTTTCAGAAAATTCCCTTTTTCCTTTTTTGTCAAAATCAAAAACTCAATAAAAATAATTTTTATTTCAAAAGAATTCAGAATTTTCCTCTCTATATATTTTTAACATATTTTGTTCTAAAATAAATTCTCTTTAAAATAACTCTAATCCTTTTTACGGTCTCAACAACTAAAGTATAAAAGTACATGTAGATTAAGTTATATAAAGCAAGATAAATAAATAAAACCCCATTCATATATATTGCTATCATTACACCTTTTTTAAGAATAGAAGAAAAACAACGGGACTCAGCTCGACCCCCCTAAAAAAAATCTCTCTCTCTTTCAACTTTCTTTTTCTTTCTCTCTCCCTCTCCCAATGATCCTCTATCCCTGTGATGCATGCACTTCCCTCGGCGACGAGCTGAGGATCCTCCGCTACCCTATCTAGATCCCCCATTAGGCCAATTGCACAAAACAGGAAGGAACTGGGATCGACTCTCGAATATGAGTAGTCGCAGAAGCTACCCAATCCCGAATGTCCCTCAGCCAGGTAGTTGACACCCAAACATGCTGCAAGAAAAAAGAAAAAGGGAAAATTAATCAGTCTGAGACAAAGAAGAAATCAGAAAAATAAAAGATAAAGGATAAAGTTATACCTATGCTTGGACAATATCCTCAGTCAACCCCAACACCTACGAGTCCATCACATTGGGGAGATGTAGCTTACTCACTGATCCTCCCCCAGGCAGTATGATATTGTAGTAAGGAGGAGAAAGACACAAAAACGGAACGTCTAACGTCATCGTCGCTCCTGATGTCGATGCACTACCTGTGCTGTGGGCAGATGCCACTGGCCGACTCGTACCCCTACCTGAAGTTGTAGGAGTAAGCATATTCACCACATCATATATGCATGACAGCATCAACCAGCTCATCACGAAATCGAGATAATCACATGTTGCCACCATTTCGTGTACTCAAAATAGGGATCGCTGATCATCGCTACCACCCGAGCATCCTTCGATAGGTCCCGCACCTGCCTCATAAATCCCAGGGCATAGACCGTGGGATTTCCACCTCATCCTACATAATTTTCTAGACTACTCTCTCTCCTCGATACCTGGAGCAGACAAAATCATACGCTAGAAGTTGACACATTGTTGCATTCCCAACAGTCACCCCTATATATTGTATGTCCGTCCCCCATGGATCAAAGGTTACCTACATTTTCACCAAGATGAGATGAAGTAAACAGTTGCAAAAAGTAAAATACCGAAAAGGGAAATTAAAAAGAGAAAAGAAGAGATAACCTGATCGCTCATTAGGTTGTTCAAGACTTGACGCACCGCCGCTAAGGAGAGAGACCTCCTCGACAATCGGTTGGAGTTCCACCACCGGTACATCCAACAGAAGCCCCCCACTGACTCATCCTGGAAACCAATTAAATGGGCATTAAGCCCAATCACCTCATAAAACCACATCTGCAAAAGGACAAGGGTCAACAATCAGAAGAAATAAAAAAGGAAATAAAGGAAAATGCAAAAAGAAGAATACGTCCAAAAGATATGTGGCTCTAGTAAAAGTCTGTTGGTAGCACTAATGGAATGCGTCCAAAGAAGAATAAAGTGTCGCCAAAGTTAGGCTCCCCCAGTCAAAGAGAGGGATATTCGCAAATGCCCTCAACTATGGTAAAAACCATAAATGGATGACGTCGCCGCTTGACGCCACTAAAAATCCCCCCGGCTGTAAAAGAATAAATAAACGAGCCTTCTGATGAACTTGTAGCCCGTCAGTCTTGTCGATCTGTTGACTCGGCTAAACCTCCTAAAGAAGAGATATACGAATCAATTCCCTCGAGACTATCCGACCAATATCACCCAGTGCTTCCTCCATCACGGGCGGTGTCATCCTTAGTGTACGATCCAGCTCTATTTGGGTCCCCTCATAATCTATCCCCAGAAGCTGTTGAAAAATGACAGGGGTCACTTTAATCTCCTTAAAATACAAATATATGGTGTGGGTAGTATCCCATCACCTCTCCCCCAGAGCATATAGAATCGTCATAGAACGTGGCGTCTCATCCAATACAAACGCCAAACTACCAAAACTCGCCGATGAAACCACCCAATGCACCACCGGAGGAAGGTACTTCCATACGTCTCAACCCCATTGTTCCCCAGGAGCGAAGACTAGTCACAACAATATTAGTCTGTCAAAGGAAAAAAGAAAACCTTTGTCAAAATTCAAAGAAATAAGAGAATGCAAAAGAAAAATGCAAAAAGGAATGCCAAAAGTCTTGCAGTACTTACATAACCATTATGGTTCTTCACCCTAGATGATCGACGGTGCACAGGCTCACGTAAAAGAGTCTTTCTTATTGGCGACAAGCATGAACAAATCAAAGACATTCTCGTTGCCCAACACTAAAGGCACCCTGGCCCGCTACTCCAAGTGCGCCCAGTCATCAACACATAGCCATGTCAAGTGGATCTCATTGCTAGAAAAGTCCAATATTTTCTAAACTAAAATGAAGAAGAAACGTAGGAACGAATCGCAGAAGAAAGAGGTAGAAGATAAGACAGCTAGAAGCTGTGAAAAATGAGGAGAACTCGCCTTTTTTTATAAAAGGCTAAGGGGTATGCTGATTGACAGTCCACTGACACCAGTCAATCAACAATATCCCTTCCCTTTCCTAAGGTTGTCCAAAAGATCGTGCCACTTCCGTTTGACAACCTTTACAACCTGCCGGTCAGCAACCCTTTGAAATTTCGTACAAAAAATCCCCCCAAAGCTAGAAAATTTCAAACATTCCTCCAAAAATTCCTAAAATTACCAAATAACTTTTGGAACATTTCTTCACCAAGAAAATATTTTTTCAAGTTCCCCAAGTCCCCATCCGAATTAATACCACATTTTACCCCCATCTTAAAACCCTAAAAATCATCACACCCGCATCTTAAAAACTCGCTACACTCCCTAGAGGAATCCCGAAACTTCATCAACAAAATTCAAATGCTTCCTCAGCAGAGTTAGAAGCCCTAACCGGACATGTTCTCTCATACAACACAGTTCTCAGTGGAATCTCAAAGACTTAAGTCATCAACTGTTTCCCCAAGAAGGATTATAAAGCTGAGATTTTTTAGCTCTTCTCAAAAGGACATAATCCCTAGACAAAATGTCTCCTCACTAGTGGAGTCTTAAATAAAAATTCCCCAAGAGAGCTACTCCCTACTACTGAAAGTCCCCGATATTGACCTCGACCCTCAGAATTGGTCACCACTACTTAAGGTCCTCAAAATTGACATCGACCCTTAGAATTGGTCACTTCCACTTAAGGTCCATGTAATTGATCTCGACCCTCATAATTGGTCGCTCCACTTAAGGTCCTCAGAATTGAACTTGACCCGCAGATTTGGTCACTCCCACTTAAGGTCCGCAAAATTGACCTCGACCCTCAGAATTGGTCGCTCCCACTTAAGGTCCTCATAATTGACCTTGACCCGCAGAATTGGTCATTCTACTTAAGGTCCACAAAATTGACCTCGACCCTCAGAATTGGTCGCTCCACTTAAAGTCCTAATAATTGACCTCGACCCTCAAAATTGGTCGCCTCAACTTAAGGTCCTCAGAATTGACGTCGACCTTCAGAATTGGTCGCCTCTACTTAAAGTCCTCATAATTGACCTCGACCCTCAGAATTGGTCGCCTCTACTTAAGGTCCTAAAAATTTACCTCGACCCTCTGAATTGGTCGCGTTTACTTAAGGTCCTCAGAGTTAACCTCGACCTTCAGAGTTGGTTGCCCCTACTTATGATTATGAGAATTGACCTTGACCCTCAGAATTGGTCGCCTCTACTTAAGGTCCTCAGAATTGACCTGGACCCTCAGAATTGGTCGCTCCTACTTAAGGTCCTCAGAATTGACCTCGACCCTCATAATTGGTCACTCCAACTTAAGGTCCTCAGAATTGACCTCGGCCCTCAAAATTGGTCTCCCGTACTTAAGGTCCTTAGAATTGACCTCGACCCTCAGAATTGGTCGCTCGCTAATTAAGGTCCTCAGAATTAACGATGACCCCAAAATTGGTCACCCTCTACTTAAGGTCCTCAGAATTGACGTAGACTCTCAGAATTGGATGCTGCCTACTTAGGGTCCTCAGAATTGACCTCGACCCACAGAATTGGTCACCCTTTACTTAAGGTCCTCAGAATAGATCTCAACCCTTAGAATTGTTCACTCCTACTTAAGTTCCACAAAATCGACCTCGGCCTGTAGAATCAGCTATCTCCAGCTAGGGTTGGTAAACGGATGGTTACAAATAGGATACCATGTTTTTTTATATTCGTATCCTCTATCTGGATGCACTATCTGTTTCTGTATCCGTATATGCCGGATAATTAAAAAAATTATCCATATCCGTATCCACTCGAATACCTCCGATTCGAATAATATCCGCATCCATTTACATTGTTTATCCATCATAAAAAAAACTATTAAAATATCTAATCCAATGAAATCCAATCCAATCCAAATAAATATATAACAAAAATACTACCTCCTAACATCAACAATTATGGCTTCCATAATAATAGTAGCATTCTATAATGAGAATATGGCTTAAATCCATCCATAATTTACAATTATATAAGCTTAAATCCATCCAAAAAAAATTAACAGTAGCATTCCATAATAGTAGATATGAATATGCACCGTTTCGATTAAATCAAATTTATTGAGAATGATAACCTCATGGACCTTTCAGTCTTCAAAACATACTGATATTTTTATTTTAATAACAATACATTTTTATTTTGTGTATAATATACCTGATGTTAACTGTGATATCCCGCCTGATTAAATACCAGGTGATCAATCCTTTATTAATTTAAAATCAAGCTGAACGGTTGGTTCGGTCTTAGAATCACTATCGCAAAATAACATTTCCAATTTAAACACCCTAAATAATTAAGCTAAGTGTCAAAACAATTTAAAGTCTTATTTTTTATTTTATTAATTTCCAATACGAAAACCTTTTTAATAACCAACAGTTTAAGAATCACATAAATGCTAAGGATGACAATTAACACACAAGACTTTAAACCATCTAGATAAACCCAAACCAAGTTTAAGAACATAAATGAAATCATCCTAACAATAGTTAACTCTCAAAGAGTACTGAATACTGGGAATATAAATAAACATAAATCTCTGACAAATCCAAACGGAATAGGAAATCGAGCGACACATGCCCTAATTATAAAGAACTAAAATAGGAACTGAGTCAACGAAGAGGTCATCTAAAGCAAAGGCCTGCAACTCCCACATAAGCTGCAGTACGTCCAATCCCAAAGAACCTATGTGAGACGCCCTTGTGGCTGGGCACCTATAATACATATATATATATATACAAGAGAAAGAGAAATAACAGGAAACAGGTCAGATCCCGAGTGTAAAACAGTTTAAAATAGTTTAGCAAGTATTTACAATGCTTACTGGCTAATGTGACAACCATGTTAGTATGCGACACTCTCTTGAGAATTCTCACATCTCTTCTAGTGTGCACGCCTACCGTACTACTGATCTCATAAGTCTATCTAACTTATTCCCATGAAGTTTTATCTCGAGAAATACTAAGTCCATGATATTTTGTATTAGGAAATTAATCTCTTCCATTTTCTTACGTTACTTAGAACAACTTGGTACCGTTACAAAATTCACGAACACTTGTTATAAAGTTGGAGCATTTATTCATTACTTAACTACTTATGCACACAGTAGAAAGTTTCCATATACATAAGTATATATATATACTATCAGCACCCCACATAAAATCTATGGTGCTGGCATACTTTGCTATCAAGTTCCCGTATCACTCGTACTAAGGGAAATACTAGTTAAAAATCACTCTCAAACTGTATTAACAAAATACACATACAAATGGAGGTGAAGCATAGTTCCAAGTCACTAAAAGGTCAGCACATATCCTATGGTCTCTTAGGACCATCTGACTATCATTTTTAGATAGCCTGTATCTAGGATACTATCTTCTAGGGTACGAGTCAATATCCCCCATAAAGGTACAATCGAGATAAGACTGGCCCGGTACGAAAACCTCCGTGATAGCAAGTAGCTCGGGTAAGATTATACACAGATAAATAATACTTAATATATGAACAATCACACTGTCATATATATAGATATTCATATTTTCTAAATTAGGTTCCCCCACGACCCATAATTATTATTATCCGTTCTTAGCACAAATTTTACTCAATTTTCTCGCAAAACGGATTCATCTCTTTAATTGTCATTTATAATTTATTTTATACTTACTTCTCATCTCTCGAAGTATTCTCTCTCACTAAGTATAATTTCAGTATCTATACCCTCACTTACCTTCTGGTCTAAATCTTTCACGAGACTTAATTCTTTAGTGAACGTATGCACACTTTCCAATGTATGAATAACTCCCCGTTAACCCATAATTTCATCCCATATTAAATTTCGCTCAACGGAGTCTACTTAGACCCTATTGGTTCTCTTCATAACCCATTATACTCTATAAATAATAATCAGGGGTTCCTACGTATTTCAATCGGATTAAACAAAAAGGGGAAAAATGTAATTTTCCAGGATCGATCAAGCAGTTCTTCCCCAGAATCTGCAAAGTCGATCTACGGGTTTCATCCAACAATTTTCTCCAAAATGCCATTTATGATTCCCCAATCTCCCAAATAAGATTACTACTGGTTATATATACCTATATACATGATTTCCTACGTGAAACATGTCCAAATTCTTCAAACGTATTGAATTAATGGGGTAAATTAACATAATTATCTAGAACCCTAATTTTTCATGAAACTTCCATTCTTCAAATTCTTTTCCAAATTTCTTGCTTCTAAATACATACAAATTCGTGGGTAATCCTCTACATATGATTGAGATGTCCAGAATATATCTATTTCCTCTAAAACATATGATTTAACTAAGTTATCAAATTCTTCCATGAAACATGCTTTTATTAATCTTAATCTAACATGGGTGAAACATTAACTAAAAACAAAGCAAAATAGATACTTGCCTGAAATTTAAGGGTCTGATTTGTTGATGAAAAAGATATGGTTCCATTCCTCGTCGTGCGATCTACATTTTGGTGGTGGCGGCAGTGTGATTGAGTGAGTTCTAGGCCTTAGATTGCTTGGAAAGCTCTCCACCTTCTCCTCTAATGGCTTTTCTTAGGTTCTGTGTTTGTTAACCCTAAAAGACAACTCCTTATGGCTGATATATCTTAAGGAAATTCGTGGGTTTAATTACCCAACAATAAAAAATGTCTATAATACCCTCCCGAGATGTCAATTAGGCCTAATAACGCCCCGAGACCCAAACTAAAACCCCAGGTACACTTTTCTGATTATCTCGAGGACACGTTGGCGCACTCAAAATGACCATACGGTCGACTTATAATTTATTCACTTTTATAATAATAATTTAGTTCCGACACGACACAGGCGCGTCCCGACTTAAATTTCTATAATTTTCATTTTATTAACTCGTGACAATTTTAATTAAATCAATCTTAAATATTACTTTACTCATCTAGTAATATTCAATAATTTCCCAATGATTACTAACTCTCGTCATGCTAGTAAATATAAAAAATAAATTTTCGGATTAATATTAAATTAATATCTCAAATAAAATTTAATAAATCCTTAAATTTAAAGCCATAAAAATACAGAGTATTACATACTACCCCCCTAATAATGGAATTTCATCCCAAAATTTGGAAAATAACGCATACCTGGTAAAAATAGATCTGGATATTTTTCGCGCATATCTGCCTCGTGCTCCTAAGTGGATTCCTCCACATTATGATGCTCCCACTGGACCCGTACAAGTGGGACTACCTTCTACCTCAATCTCCTCTTGCTATGGTCTATAATAGCCACTGGTCTCTCCTCATAAGAACTGTCGGGCTGTAAGTCAACCTCCTCTATCGCGATGTGAGTGTGGGCCATATCATCCCGAAGATATCGTCTCAACGATGAAATGTGGAATACATCGTGAATACGGTGCAAGTGCTTTGGCAACCCCAATCTGTATGCCTTCGGCCCAATCCTCTAGATAATGAGGAATGGGCCGACGTACCTCGGAGCCAACTTCCCCTTCTTCCCGAACCTCATTACTCCTGTTATAGGAGATACAAGCAGTAATACTTGGTCCCCCACGCTAAACTCTCGAAAGGACCGCTTTGCATCAGTGTAACTCTTCCGTCGGTCCTGGGCTACCCAAATGTGACTCCTGATAAGCTCAATCCTAGATGAAGTCTTCTGAATCACCTATGGTCCGAGCAACTTGTTATCCCCCACCTCTAGCCAACAAGCCTGAGAACAACAAGGCCTGCCATACAATGCCTCAAATGGGGCCATGCCGATCGTGAACTGACAGGAGTTATTATAAGCGAACTCCACCAGTGGAAGATAAAGCTCCCAACTTCCTCCAAAATCAAGGACACACATGCGTAGCATATCTTCCAACATCTGATTGGTACGATCTATTTTTCCATCTGTTTGTGGGTGGTAAGCTGAACTCAATCTAAATTCTGTACCCATGACCTCCTGAAAGCACTCCCAAAAGCGCGACACGAAAATCTTGTCTTTATCAGATACAATATACAGGGGCACCCCATGTAGTCTAACGATCTCGGCAATGAATAACTGTGTATACTGGCCCATGGTGTAGTTTGTCTGTACATGTAGAAAATGAGCTACCTTGGTCAACCGATCCACTATAACCCATATAGAATCGTGACCCCCACTACACCAAAATGGGCAAATTGTCACCTTTCAGTCGGCCAGCCTTGTCACCGTGACAAAAAACACGCGTTTTATGTCACGGTCATTGACCTTGACACGACCGTGACAACTAATTGTCACGGTCAATGACCGTGACAAGACCGTGACAAATTTACTTGTCACGGTCAATGACCGTGACAATTCTTTGAATACTTGTCACGGTCAATGACCTTGACACGACCGTGACAATGTTTACAGCAAAAACCCTTTCCCCCTTCTTTTTTCCCTCCCGCGTCGTTCCCTCCCTCTCTCTCTCTCTCTCTCTCTCTCTCTCTCTCGACGTTTCTCTCTTTCTCTCTCTCTCTCTCTCTCTACTTTCAGGTCGATTTTCTCTCTCTCTCTCTCTCTTCCATTTATATATATGTTTGTGTGTATATTTATGTGTGTATGTGTATATATATATGTGTGTATGTGTGTGCATGTGTGGGGGGTGGGGCAGGGTGGGGGTAGGGGGCAGGGTGGGGTGGGGCAGGGTGGGGCAGGGTGGAGGAGGGGGTGGTGGAGGGGGTGGGGTGGGGTGGTGTGTGTGTGTGTGTGTGCGCGCGCGTAGGTGTGCGTGTGTGTGTGGCGGGGGGAGGGGGGCAGGGGGTGGGGGTGGGGTGGGGTGGGGCACCCATTTAATAAGTTTTAAAATATTTGGAAAAAACATAATATTACAAAATTGAAACAAAATGGTATTGACGGAACTTACACATACGTTATGTACTGTGCTCTTACGTTGAAAATTATTAGATAGAAAAAGAAAAATATAAATTGAGATAACCTTAGAATCTAATTAGGCTAAAAATATAATGGCATCAACTAACATATATACACAACACTAAAAGTAGACATCAATTTTATAAATAATTGATAATAGTTGGATAATAATTGGATAATAAACATCGGGAGGGGGTGGGGGTGGGGGTGGGTGGGGTTTTGAATATTATTTACATTTATATTTTTGGATAATAATTGGATAATAGTTGATATTTTCATTCAAAATAAATATTTCATTCAAATATATTGGATAATAATTGATATTTTCATTGAAATTGATAATAATTTCATTCATGAAATTAATTCAATTGATAATAATTTATATATATGTTTGTGTGTATATATATGTGTGTATGTGTGTATATATGTGCGTGTGTGTGCATGTGTGGTGAGCCCTTCATATTTTAAAAATGTTGTTTTTATTCCTATAGAACAACTTAGATAGTGTGTGTGTGTGTGTGTGTGTGTGGTCAATACATGGATTTATTTTTGTATTTGAATTAACCCATGAATTTATTTTTGTATTTGAATTAACCCATTATATTAAACATACTTGAAATTAAATATAGTGCGCATAGATACTAGCATTCTAGTTCTTATGCGTACGCATTCAATAGCCCTTAGACCCGTTCGAGAGTCATTACCCCTGTAATGAGATCTCTCGAATTGTACCGTTTGGACAGTTTGAGACTGTATAATTTCTGTATAATATTCTTATTGGCTTAAAGTTGTTACTTTTGGAGGAAGTTCTGCAGTCGTATCTTAATGTTCTCTGGGTACATACTAGATTGACAAGTGTGACTGTTATTTTAATTGACCAATTGAAATAACACTCACACCTGCCAATCTACGTCGTGTACTTGGAGAACTAAGGGGATATGCTGTCGAATTTTTTTCAAATCGTAACAATGTGCATGAGCTGTTAAGTATATTACAGAAAAATGCATTCTTGAATGGGATAGGACCACTTACCCTTTAATAGGATAATTAAATGATGGGATAATTAAATAAAACATACTATAAATCTAAGTTTTGTTTACCTTTAATAGGTGTTTAGTTGTGGTAGCTGTGATGGGATATTCGAAATACAAAGAGTGGATGGGTGAGACTAATAGAATGGGGGATGTGTTTCGCAGAGGTGCTAACGAATTTGTGAAATATGCAAAGAGATGTCGTAATGATGAAGAGTTTTCGTGTCCGTGTACTAGGTGTAAGAATGGTAAGGTGTTTGAGTGGAATACAGTTGAATTACATTTGTTAATATCGGGTATGCAAGATAGTTATCGATTTTGGAGTTTTCACGGTGAATTGAAAGTTCCTTTTGTCCCCGACCAACCTTCACAACAACCTTCAACAAGTAGAATAAATGAACAAGGGGATGACATAGATCATAATATGTTAGAGGATTTAGTTGATGATGCGTACGGAGTTTATGAAGCTGAGGAGAATGAGGTTACTGATGATGTAGAAGATTCAAGTGCTCGTGAAGATAACACGATAAAACTTGACGATGACTACCAAAGTTTAAAATTTAAAGTGACCCAACCGTTATGCTCTGGCTGTGAGAAAGATCAAACAACTTTATATGCCATGCTTGGTTTGCACAGTTTGAAAACGCAGTACGATTTGTCTGGAAATAGCGTGACGGGAATTCTGAAATGGGTGAAGGGCTTATTACCCAAGGTGAATACACTTCCAAATAGCAATCCTGTTATGAAGAACAGTTTGAAAGGTTTGGGAATGAAGTATAAATCGATTCATGCTTGTGTGTATGACTGCATACTATACCGAAAGGAGTATGAAAATCTCGATCGTTGTCCGGTATGCGATGAACCTAGATATGTCCAATCTACTAGTAAGGAAGGCACAAGCTCAAAAGTGCCTCAAAAAGTATTGAAATATTTTCCCGTCGGGCCTAGATTAAAGCGATTTTTCACAGTACCATGGATTGCAGAGGTAATGACTTGGCATGCTAGGGCAGAAGTAGGGGGTAATATCATGCGTCATCCTATTGATTCTACTGCCTGGCGGATGATGAATTATGAGTATCCCAATTTTGCTCGAGAACAATGCAACATTCGTTTGGCTATATCAACAGATGGTTTCAATCCATTTGGAAATCTAAGCACCAATCAGAGTGTATGGCCAGTGATCCTAGACCCACTCAACCTCCCTCCTTCACAGTGTATGAGACCTGAATTTTCGATGATGGCTTTATTGATACCTGGGCCAAAGGCACCAAGTGAAGACATTGATATCTACCTGGCTCCTTTGGTAGAAGAATTAAATGAGTTGTGGGAAGAGGGTGTATAATCATTTGACTCTTTTAGAAAATAAGAGTTTACGCTGAAAGCTATGTTGATGTGGGCAATTCATGATTTTCCAGCTTATGGGACATTATCCGGATGTGTAGTACATGGTTATTTGGGGTGTCCTATTTGTGGAGAGGAGACTGAATCTCTTCGTCTATCCTCTAGCTTAAAAAATGTATACCATTGCCACAGGAGGTTTTTACCCCCAGCTCATAGTTTCAGATTTGAGAAAGGTTCCAATTTTTTATTGGGCGGAGTTGAACATAGGCTACCGCCGAGACAACTTTCGAGTTCAGAAATTGAAAGTAAATCTTTTGAATGTGGCCCAAATATGCCAGGTAAGAATCCCAAATTTAAGAATGTCAAGCATAAGAAGACCCCAACTGGGAATGAAACTGAGATAAGAAAGGCATGGTCTCGGAGGTCAATTTTATTTGACTTGCCTTATTGGAAGAAAAACTCGGTGCACCATGTATTGGATGTGATGCATGCAGAGAAGAACTTCGCTGAACATATTGTGGGTACTTGCCTTGGGGGGAGTCATTCAAAGGATGGAGAAAATGCACGAAAAGACCTTAAAACGTTAAAACTTAAACCACAACTATGGTTGAAAGAAGATAGTAGGGGAAGGACAATAATTCCCCCTGGTACGTTTACTTTGACGAGTGAGGAAAGGAAGGTGCTTCTAGACACAATATATAATTTGAAGGGCCCATCTACTTTTTCGTCCAACTTGCAAAGGATTGTGAATTATGTTACTCATGATTTACATAAGTGTAAGTCCCACGATTGGCATGTGATCATGCAATTGGTTCCTCTATTGTTTAAGCACTGTTTCTCCAAGCACAAGGATTTGCGTAGGGCTATTATGCAAATTAGTATTACCTTCTCCCTCTTGTGTGAGAAGGTAGTGAATCGAGAACACATAGTGGCCGCAAAATTAGCTGTGAACGAAGCGATTTGTGTATTGGAGAAGTACTTTCCCCCAACATTCTTTGGCATAAGTGTTCACTTGTTGGTACACCTATGCGACGAGGCACTTCTTTGTGGTCCAGTTAGATATCGGTGGATGTATCCGTTTGAAAGATTGATGAAAGTTTTTAAAGATTACGTCAAGAATACGTGATATATTGCAGGATCAATTATAGAGGAATACATCACCATGGAGTCATCAATATATACTCGGGAATATATGCCTGACTTGATCAGCGTTGATGACACTGATGAATTCCTCGATGATGGTGGTAATGTGATGGGAAAATGAGTGGAATTAACGAGTTTGCAACATGAACAAGTAGCTCGTTATCTATTTGACTCACATAAAGATGTCGAAGAATGAAAAAAGTAAGTTTTGAATATTATAATGTTTAACATTATTTTAGATTATTTTATAAATGATTAATTTTGTAATATGCAGTAAATATGAAGCCTGTGAGAACAATAAAAGACGAAAAACAATGGTACAACCAGACAACGAATTTAGGCTATGGTTGACACAAGAGGTAATTATAATGAAAACAGTCATTATATAACGTTACATTACACTCAAATTTTACCACTAATATAATTAATTTATCTATATTCTCAGCTCCTAAAGATGGGTGATGCGACATCAAGGCTTGCTCGTCTAGCCACTGGATCCTTGTTCGTGGCACAAGAGTACAAAAAGTATCGATTGAACGGTTACATTTTCGGCGATAAAGTGTACGAGGAAAGTACAAATGTACAGAACTCGGGAATTTCATACAAGGCTCTTACTTTCTTTCGAGCGAGCGCAAAAGATAAAAACCTCGTTGAAGATGAAATGACTTACTATGGTGTGATCCAAAATATATTTGAATTGGAATATATAAGCTTCAAAGAGGTTTTATTTTACTGTGAATGGGTAAGAGTTGAGGATAAAAATGCTTGTAAAGTTGATCCTGTCACCAATTTGATCATGGTTGACTTGTCCAAGTTGAAGAGCAACGACCACGTGAGCGATGAGCCATTTGTTTGTGCATTTCAAAAGGTTAAGCAAGTGTTTTACTCGGAGTATATAAACAACGAGCCGTGGTCAATTGTCCAACACGCGCCAAGGCGTCTAAATAGTAGTGTGGATGACTTGGCTGCTCCTACCGAATATCAATCCATTTTTTATGATAACCCGAATTTGAAACAATTTTTCAATTTGTAATAAATATTTCAATTTGTACCGAAACATCCATTTTTAATGCTTTTACTTGATCTGCACTTTATCATTTTCACTCTTATGTAGTGTGCGTGTGTGGAGAGGAGATTAATACATAAATATTCCAACCACATCTAAGTTTTGTTTATACTAATCCATGAATATACGCTTCTTACCTTTAATAGGTGATTAGTACATAGTTATTTGGGGTGTCCTTTTGTGGAGAGGAGACTGAATCTCTTCGTCTATCCGAACACTAAGAAATGCCATAATCCTATGGAGCGATGCTCTGCAAATTCCTCTCAACCGTTATGTAGCCAAACATCACCAGTTGAAGTTGTCAATTCCACTTTCCATACCCCACCACTTGGAACTTCTAGCAAAACATGGGAGACCATTGAAAGGTGGAATTGAGAACTTCAACTGCTGATTTTTGGCTACACAACGGTTGGAAGGAATTTGCAACGCATAACTCCATAGGACTATGATATTTCTTAGTGTTTAGATATGAAGAGAATTATAATTAACACGATTGCCCGGGGTACATTAGTTGGAAGGAGGTGCCATATGAGCTCAAGTTAGCTGTTTGAGTGACACTACAGGTAATGTATTTATAATTATATGTCAATTTCGGTTTCGATTTCAATTACGATTTATATTTATCTATATTTGAGGGGCGGATACTAATTTTACTTTATTTCAATTCAGGGGACAGGGAGTGGACCTAAGGGTAGGCCACATATGCTCTATACTTATGTGGCTATTCGGACGAGAAGGGAAGGATAAGGAGGTGTTCCCGAGCGTCGCGGTACAAAATCTCTTTTCCATGCAAATAGTTTGTAGATTTGAGATAAAATGATGGTGATGTTGTTTCTTTTAAAATAGATTCTTATTTGAATATATATTTGCATTATCTTTAGTTTTTTCGGATATATGATGTTTGGAACAGGTACAACGTTGCTATAACAGGTACAAATATACTGTTGGGCAGTGGCAGTGGCCATACTGCCCAACAGTTTTTTTTAAATTCTGCCCAGAATTGTCACGGTCATTGACCGTGACAAGACCGTGATAATTTTGTCACGGACGTGTCACGGTCATTGACCTTGACAATTTTTTTAAAAAGGTCACGGCTTTGTCACGGTTATAGACCGTGACAAACGTGTCACGGTCATTGACCTTGACACGACCGTGACATAAAATGCGAGTTTTGTGTCAAGGTCAATGACCGTGACACGACCGTGATAAAAAAAGTTGTCTCGCCTCAAAATGTCACAGTCATTGACCTTGACAAGGTGGATTTGGTGTAGTGCCCGCTGTGATGTAGGCAACCCAGTAATGAAGTCCATGGAAATACTTTACCATTTCCACATAGGCATCTCCAACGGCTGAAGTAACCCTGGTGATCTCTGGTGGTCCACCTTTACCATCTGACAGGTAGAACATTTGGACACGACTCAGTAATATCATTCTTCATCCCACTCTACCAGTACTTTCACCTCATATCCTGGTATATCTTATCCCCTCTGGGATGTACTGTAAATCTAGATTCGTGCGACTGTGTCATAACTGCATGACGTAAGTCTTCTCCCTCCGGGACCACTAATCTCCCATTAAATGTCAAACCCCCATCAAATCTCACTGAATAGGATTCAGTACCCTCAGCTAAGAGTCGTACAATTTTCTCCTGGCAAAATGTATCTGATGCATGTGCTTGTATCACCCTCGTGACAATCTTGGGTGTGACTGACATAACCAATATAAAGGAATGGGATACCGCATCCTGGTGACCCAATTCTTTCCACTTTTCTCTCCATACTTCCGCTATGTCACCTTCTGATCTATGGCTTAATGAATCAGCAACTACTTTAGCCTTCCCTGAATGGTACTGTATCTCGAACTGGTAGTCTTTCACAAACTCCAACCATCTGCGCTGACGCATGTTCAGCTCTTGCTAAGTGAACAAGTATTACAGTGACTTGTGGTCTGTGAACAAGCGGAACTTTTACCTAATAAGTAATGTCTCCAAATCCGCAATGCAAATACGATCGCTGCGAGCTCCAGGTCGTGGGTGAGGTAATTCCTTTCCAGAGGCTTAAGATTACGGGAGGCAAAAGCTATTGCCTGCTCCTCATGCTGAAGTACTCCTCTGAGTCCCCGTAAAGAGGCGTCAGTATACACCAAGTACTCCACTCCCAGCTTGGGCAAAGAAAGAACTGGCGCCGAAGTTAACTTATCTTTCAGCTCATCAAAAGCCAATTGACAAGCATCTTCCCAAACATACGGTACTCCCTTGCGAGTCAGATTTGTCAATGGACTCGCTATCTTCGAAAAGCCTTGGATGATCCTCCTGTAGTACTTGGCTAACCCCAAGAAGCTATACACCTCTATCGGTGTCGTGGGCTGTCCCCACTCCCTCACTATCGATACTTTGCTTGGGTCAACCGATATCCCCAATTCTGACACAACATGCCCTAGAAAATGTACTTCTCGTAGCCACAATCCGTACTTCTCATACCTAGCATACAATTGATGCTCTCGTAGAGTCTGAAGAACCTATCTCAAGTGCTCAGCATGCTCCTCCTCAGTCTGTGAGTAAATCAGGATGCCATCTATGAAGACGATGACAAATCGATCCAAGAACTCTTTGAACACTCGGTTCATCAAATCCATGAAAACGGATGGAGCATTTGTCAGCCCAAATGGCATGACTCTGAACTCATAGGATCTATATCTCTTCAAGAAAGCAGTCTTCGACACATCCTGCTCCCTAATCCGTAGCTGATGGTATCCCGATCTCAAATCTATCTTCGAAAAGAAGGTTGTTCCTCTCAACTGGTCGAATAGGTCATTGATTCGGGGCAACGGATATTTATTCCATGTCGTGACCTTGTTGAACTCCCAATAATCCATGCATAACCTTAATGAATCGTCTCCCTTCTTTACAAATAACACCGGAGCGCCCCAAGGCGAGGTCCTCCTATGAATGAAGCCCTAGCCTAATAACTGCTCTATCTGATCCTGTAACTCCCTCATCTCTGCTGGAGCCATTTGGTACGTTCCACGTGCTATTGGCCGAGTGCCCAGCATCAAGTCTATGACAAAATCTATCTCTCGATTGGGAGTAGGATCGGTATCTCCTGAAATACATTCGAAAACTCACGAACGACTGGAATCGAATCCAGGGGGATCACAATCTCCTTAGAGGAATCCTTCTCTATGTAGTATAAATGGGTGGAAGATCCTCCCTCTGGGTGAGGCATCGCCATAAAAAATATCTCCTACCCTGAAATGGCAAAGACAATACTCCTACCAAAATAATCTATCATGGCTCTGTACGAGGTGAGCCAATCCATGCTAATAATGACATCGTGCTCATGCATATCTAAAACTAGCACGACGTGAAATCAAGCTACCAATCTCTATATCTACACCCCGACATATAAAAAAAATCAAAGACCTATTCCCCAGTGGTGAGTCTACGCATGTCACTATACTCTCTGTCGTGTTTAATAACCCTAAAGCCCGTGGAAAATAAGTAGCTATAAAATAGTGTGACACCCTAGTATCAAATAAAACTTGACCCATAATGCCATGTATAGGAAACGTACCCTCAATTGCGGGTGGTGCCTGAGGTGCTATTGCTTGGTGGACGTTATAGACACGTCCATACTATAATTGCCCTTACTGAACTGGGGCTGCTGTGATAGCTGGTAGAGCCGGCGCCTGAGCTGGCGCTGGGAGGGCGATTGGAAAGAGTGGCCTCTCCAGCTTATTATGGGCACCCTACTACTGTGGGGACCTATCCCCCTCTGGGCAATCCTGATGTTTATGGACATTCTTTCCACATATAAAACATATTCCCCTGAAGTTACCTCCCCTTTGTACCTGCTGACCACAGCCCTGTTGGCCATTACCACCCCTCCACTGGCCCTGCTGAAAATGCTATTGGCCCTAATCTCCCTGCAGCTGACCCTGCTACTGACGATGTTGGCCCGGCTGTCCATGCTGACTGGACTGACCTTGTCTAAATCCCCCAAATCCCTGCCTAAAATCACCTGATCAAAATCTCTTGGTAGGGTCCCCCTGATGGGAACTCTGCTCACTGTGACGAGTCTGTCCTTGGGTTGCTGGTGCTCCACCAGTACTAGAGTTGCCCCTGTCATGCCCTGCTGGTTGGACTCCCCTGCTCGTTTGCTTCCCTGCTGATGGAAGCGATGATCCTAACAGTGTAACAAGGAAACGTTAAGTACGTCTGTGTAAGTACTCAATAATAGATTGCCTATGAGGTGCTGCTGAATCCTCTAGGCCAATCCATTTGAAAACAACAATATCTTCTTCTCCTTAGTGGGTGCCTCATACGACACTATAGTGAGAAGTCTAGTGAAATCCTCCTCATACTCAGAAATGGTCATACTCTCCTACTTGATATTCAGTAAACTCCGTCTCATCTCAGTCTGTACGGTGGATGGGAAATACTTGCAGTCAAACCGGGCCCAAAATGACTGGATCGGTATGTTGTCCCTCTCCTCTAAGGTGGTGGTGGACTCCCACCACAGCAAAGCGGCCCCCACTAGGTTGAAGGAAGCCAATAACTGTCTCTACACGTCAGTGCACTCATACATGCGCAGATGCCTCCGGATGTCCTTCTTCCATTAGCTGGAAAATACGATGTTCGAACTACCCGAGAACTTCGGGGGATGCGCCTTCTGAAAGGCATCCCTGACCCGCTCCCATGTAGTGTGAAGTTGTACTGCTATTGACGCCACTGCCTGAACCTGGGGTGGATCCTGTTGCACCACCGCTAATGATGCATTCATCGCCTGAGCAACAATAGCGGCTACTTCAGTTGCATTCATCATTCCCTGAGCCGGAGCTGCTGGCCGCTCGAACTGGGCATTCTTGTGTTGGGGTGTGGGTCTCGGAGGCATCTGAAATGAGAAGCGAGTTTATTAGTCTACAGTTATTATAAAATCTCAAATAGTTGAAGACGTAAGCGTAAACACAAGATTACAATAGTCCTAAAAATAGGGCTCTAAATCAAAGACGCTAAGCGGGAAACGAAATAAGCTGTACAGATCCTAAAGGACACTAGAACCTGATGCTCTGATACCACCTGTGACACCCCGCCTAATTAAATACCGGGTGATCAATCCTTTATTAAATTAATATCAAAGTGAACGGTTGGTTCAGTCTTAGAATCACTGTCACAAAATAACATTTCCAATTTAAACACCCTAAATAATTAAGCTAAGTGTCAAAATAATTTAAAGTTTTATTTTTTTATTTTATTAATTTCCAATACGAAAACCTTTTAAATAACCAACAATTTAAGAATCACATAAATGCTAAGGATGGCAATTAACACACAAGAATTTAAACCATCTAGATGAACCCAAACCAAGTTTAAGAACCATAAATGAAATCATCCTAACAATAGTTAACTCTCAAAGAGTACTGAATACTGGGAATATAAAAAAACATAAATCTCTGACAAATCCAAACGGAATAGGAAATCGGGCGACACATGCCCTAACTATAAAGAACTAAAATAGGAACTGAGTCAACGAAGAGGTCGTCTAAAGCAAAGGCCTGCAACTCCCACATAAGATGCAGCACGTCCAATCTCAAAGAACCTATGCAAGACGCACCTGTGGCTGGTCACCTGTAATACATATATATATATATATATATATATATATATATATATATATATATATATATATATATACACATACAAGAGAAAGAGAAATAATAGGAAACGGGTCAGAACCCGAGTGTAAAACAATTAAAAATAGTTGAGAAATTATTTAAAATGCTTACTGGCTAATGTGACAACCATGTTAGTATGAGACACTCTCTTGAGAATTCTCATCTCTCTTCTAGTGTGCACGCCTACCGTACTACTGATATCATCAGGCTATCTAACTTATTCCCATGAAGTTTTATCTCGAGAAATACCAAGGCCATAATATTTAGTTTTAGGAAATTAATCTCTTCAATTTTCTTACGTTACTTAGAACAAATCGCTACCATTACAAAATTCACGATCACTTACACACAGTAGAAAGTTTCCATATACATAAGTATATATATATTAGAGACTCATATAATATATATATACTATCAGCACCCCACATATAATCTATCGTGCTGGCATACTCTTCTATCAAGTCTCCGTATCACTTGTACTAAGGGAAATACTAGTTCGGAATCACTCTCGAACTGTATTAACACAATACACATACAAATGGAGGCAAAGCATAGTTCTAAGTCACTAAGAGGTCAACACATACCTTCACGTCTCTTAGGACCATCTCACTATCATTTTCAGATAGCCTGTATCTAGGGTATTATCTTTTAGGGTACGAGTCAATATCCCCCATAAAGGTCCAATTGAGATAAGACTCTCCCGACGCGGAAACCTCCGTGATAGCATGTAGCTCGGGTATGATTATACACATATACGTTATACTTAATATATGTACACTCAAGTCATATATATAGATATTCTCATTTTTCAAATTAAGTTCGCCCACGACCCATAATTATTATTATTATGCGTTCTTAGCACAAATTTTACTCAATTTTTTTGCATAACGGATTCATCTATTTTATTCTCATTTATAATTTATTTTATACTTACTTCTCATCTCTCTAAGTATTCTTTTTCACTAAGTATAATTTCAGTAGGTATACCCTCACTTACCTTCTGTTCTAAATCTTTCACGAGTCTCAATTCTTTAGTGAACGTACGCACACTTTCCAATATATGAATAACTCCCCGTTAATCTGTAGTTTCATCCCATTTTAAATTTCACTCAACGGAGTCTACTTAGACCCTACTGGTCCTCTTCATAACCCATTATACTCTATAAATAATAATCAAGGGTCCTTACGTATTTCAATCGGATTAAATAAAAAGGGGAAAAATATGCAGTTTTTAGCAGGGATCGATCGATTGAGGAAAGGGGTCGATCGATCGATCATCGATCGATCGATACTCTTTGTTGATCGATCGATCAAGCAATTCTTGCCCAGAATCTTCAAAGTCGACCTACGGGTTTCATCCAACAATTTTCTCCAAAATGCCATTTATGATCCCCAAACTCCCAAACAAGATTACTACTGGTTATATATACCTATATACATGATTTCCTACGTGAAACATGTCCAAATTCTTCAAAGGTATTGAATTAATGGGGTAAATTAAGATAATTATCTAGAACCCTAATTTTTCATGAAACTTTCATTCTTCAAATTCTTTTCCAAATTTCTTGCTTCTAAATCATAACAAATTCGTGGGTAATCCTCCACATATGAATGAGATGTCCAGAATATATCTATTTCCTCTAAAACATATGATTTAAATTCTCTAAGTTATCAAATTCTTCCATGAAACATGCTTTTATTAATCTTAATCTAACATGGGTGAAACATTAACTAAAAACAAAGCAAGATAGATACTTGCCTGGAATTTATGGGTCTGATTTATTGATGAAAAAGATATGGTTCCGTTCCTCGTCGTGCGATCTACATTTTGGTGGTGGTGGCAGTGTGATTGAGTGAGTTCTAGGCCTTAGATTGCTTGGAAAGCTCTCCCCTTTCTCCTCTAATGGCTTTTCTTAGGTTCTGTGTTTGTTAACCCTAAAAGACAACTCCTTATGGCTGATATATCTTAGGGAAATTCGTGGGTTTAATTACCCAAAAATACAAAATGTCTATAATACCATCCCGGGATGTCAATTAGGCCTAATAACGTCCCGAGACCCAAACTAAACCCCCGGGTACACTTTTCTGATTATCTCGAAGACAAGTTGGCGCACTCGAAACGACCATACGGGTGACTTATAATTTATTCACTTTTATAATAATAATTTAGTTCTGACACGACACAGGCGCGTCCCGACTTAAATTTCCATAATTGCCATTATATTCACTCGTGACAATTTTAATAAAATCAAGCTTAAATATTACTTTACTCATCTAGTAATATTCAACAATTTCCCAATGATTACTAACTCTCGTCACGCTAGTAAATATAAAAAACAAATTTCTGAATTAATATTAAATTAATATCTCAAATAAAATTTAATAAATTCTCAAATTTAAAAGCCATAAAAATATGGGGTATTACATTAACTTCAGTTCTCATCATAATCAAATCCATCTCATTACTTTTTTGTTTCTCTCCTACATTTATTTATAATTAAGGAATGTACATTATATAATCCGAATAGACGTATTTTAGTTGCTAATTCTCGACAATAATGGTCTTATGTGCGTAAATGTTCAATGTGTAAGCTCGATTGCAGTTATGGTGTCAAAAGCATTATTTCGAGGCAAATTGTAATCACATGGAGCTAATTTCCCAATCCCGTAACCTTAGCCTAGCCAAAACCAAACCCACACCCCATGTGTGTTTACTTTGTGCCTTTTTATATTTTTTTAGATTTTTTAGTTAGAGTCGTTTTATTTTTAGAGCTTATTTTTTATTTATTTAGTATTTTCTATGTTTTGTTTTCTATTTTCTATTTTATTTCTATTAGTATAATTTCATTTTATTTTGATTTTGATTAGTTTTTAGTTGTTATTAGGATTAGATTTTTTTAGGATTTCATTTATTTTTTAGATTTTACATTTTTTTTAAGATTTTAGTTTTTAGCTTAATAGATTTTTATTTTTTTAATTTCTTTTTAGTTTAATTTTTTATTGAGTCTTTGTTTTATTTTTATAGTAGGAATTTAATTTTTAAATTTTTAGTTTTATTAGTTTTATTTTTAAGGATCCAAATTAAACACACACATAAACCCACTTATCCTACACTCACCCTCACTCACACCCAATTACCACAAACCTAACATATACACAAACACCTCCCTAACACACCCTATTATCATACACCTCCATCACACCTCTACATACCCACATCATCTTCAACCTTTAACATACCAACCATTTTCTCTCTCCTCATTCACCGACATTAATCTAACCCCTCATCTTCTTCCCCACCTTCTTCTTCTCTCTCTCTCCAAACTCCATAACCCACCAATATTAACAAAACTTAAACCACCTTATATCATACCCCGGCCTGACCATACCCTCCGGCGAAACCCGTCGAACCAACACAACTTCCGGTGATCCATTACCTGCACCCATTTTCGACCCATATCCCTGAACCCGCGCTAACGAGCAGCCCCTGCCATGTCAAAACCCAACCACCTGACCGCATCCAGCAACCCACAAAACCGATCTCCATAGCCAGTCCCAATATGACCACTTTCAACCCGAACAGTAACCCATCGACCTCCGGCCATTCTCCTACCCGAGACCTACCAAGACCCACCGGCGAGTCCGAACCAGCCATCTCCGCCCCCGGCGCTGGTAAGACCCACACCAGACCCGGTCGGAATACCTTGCGAATTCGGAATTGACCCAAACCCGAACCCGCCTGTCCTCGATCTGAAACCCATCCTTAACCCGCTGCAAATCCAAACTCCAATAACTCGAATACCCACATCATCAAAGCCTTACCCATTTCTAAGCCAAAATCGTGAACCTCCTTCCATTCAACAAAAACCAAACTAAACCAAAGCCAAATGAACAAACAAAACCCACATGTGTCTTAACCCCTTTAGCCCCAATACCCAAAATACCCCTAACTAACCACTTATTCATTTTTACCCAAAATACCCCCAATCCCTTTTAACAAATCACTTTTTTATTCCCTCACCCAAAACACCCTCAAACCTCACAACACACATGCACTTGTGTGTGTCACTTAAAATACCCTCCTACACCATAACCACATGCACACTCTTATCCTATTTATCCAATTTACCCCCATGCTCCATGCCTATTATTTAAAGAAAAAGTGACTTGGAGAAGAAGAGAGATAGTTTAGTGTAGAAAATAAATTAGGATAAACATCATTTTATAAATAGTTTTATTTTATTATTTTTATTTCTCTTAGAGATTTGTGAGGATAATTTTTGTGAGAGATTTAATTGAGTGGGTACTTTATTGCAAATCAATTGTATGCTCAACTAGAGTGGTGTATGCTTCAAATTGGAAGATTGGAGTTCAATTATTCTGAAAGAAATTTGGTTTGATTATTCTTTTCTCTACTTTTATTTCATTGCCTTGTTAATTTGATTATCATGCTTTATATTATGTTAGGCTAGAAAACCCCTTTCAAGGGGTGGGATTACCTATTAATTTGATGTTAATTGAATTTAGTTAGTTTAATTAAATTAAATTTTCCTTTGATAATTAACTTTGCACTCTTACTTTTGATTTACGCCTCGAGAGAGGGTAAATGATTTTCGAGAGAAAATCGAATTTCTAGCCTTAATTTTCATTTTAGAATCGAGCTGGAGATAGATTTTTCTAAAATGCAGAATTATTTCTATGAAATTCAACTCTAAGTTTCCTTTTATGATTTAAACTAATTTAGCAAATCGATCCTAGCGGGTGATTTGTTAGATGATGTTTGGATCTATATTTTCAAGAGTTTTAGGAGTGTAAATTTAATTTTCTAAAATGTTATTATTAAAATTACATTTGCAACGAGAATTGATTTGTAATTTTGAGAGTAGCTTGGAATATTTAATTTAAATGAACTAATTAATTAAAATAACGAGAATGTATGGTGTAATCCCATCTTCTGTTAGCTCTCACTTTGATTTTCTCACTTATCTAATATTTTACATGTTCCTTTAGTTAGTTTTCATTTCATTTTCATTATTGTTTTGTTTAGTTTATCATTTGATCTTTGATTTTAGTTGAGTTTACTTTCACCTCACCTCACCTCACCCAATTGTTTTAATATTGAAAAAGCAAAAATCCCAAAAAGAAAATAAAAAGTGAATTACAATTGAATTTGTCTCTAGCTTTACCCCCTTGATGTGGATTGACATCCTTACTTACCTATATTCTAGTTTATAATATTTTTGTGTAGGTGATAAAGGTTTTAATTAACTTGGCTTTCAACAACGACATACACACACAAAAATCAAAGTTATCAAATGGCGTTGTTGCCATTCTTGGGAGCGTAAAGCACTCGGAGCAGATTCAATTTTGTAGTTCATTTATTTCCTATATTTTGTAGCATTTTAGTACCATTTTTCTTTTTTTAGAAGGCTTGTATTAGGTTTATTTTATCATTGCTTGTATTGCGGTGCATATAGACACCTTTATTTTATTTTTCATTTTAAAAATTGTAATAATAAAATAAAGCGTGATAAGGAAACCGGACAAGGTAGGGAGAGGGTGTCAAAAGGTGAGGAAAGAAGCCTCTCTACCTTGGGTAGGTAGGACTCCAGGGGCCGACTGAGATAGGCGTGATCTCCCCCCGATCGACCCAAATTTTTTGGCACCCCACGGCGTAAAAATCGTGGGAGGTACATCTCTTGAACCCTCGCGCCTCTCCTGTTAGCGAGTCAATTCTTTTGTGTGCTTTGTGGGATCTTACTTGATTTTATTATCGCATTTATTTTCGAATGGTGTGATGAATTAATTGACTAAGACCTACACTCGGTCACTCACGAGAAGGGATTTCATCACCCTACTCACTCGCTTACCAATAGTGTGCTACCCTAGCCATCTTTAAATTTAAAATCAATCAACTAGGTATCCCACTAGGAGAATATTTTTGCAATGGCGATCACTAAGATAAATTCTGTCATTTTTTTTATCGTCGTGGATTAATTAAAAATTGACTACCCCTTTAACTAAATTTTGAAGATAAAAATTGGCTATGTGTTAGTTAGGAATTCTCCTTGACTTTTGTGTGTCCAATTTATTTTTCGATAGTCAGTTTTAGTGAGTTCGTCAAATTCAGTGAGTCCATATTTTTCCCCACCTTTTCTTCCAAAAAATCCAAAAATATTTTCTTCCTTTATTTTTACAAAGATACAAAAATATTTTCTTTCTCTCATTTTTAGAAAAATCCTAAAATATTTTCTTTCTTTTTGAGAACATTCAAAAAAATCCAAAAAAATCCAATTTTTTTTCTCTCCACATGGCCGAAGAACGTCCCTTACGGGACTACTTTGGTCATTTTCTATTGACACGCGGCACGTGTGAGAGTGATCCCGAGCCGTCTCTTTATGATATTTTTAGTGATTTCACCTCTCTCACGAGTACCTTAGATACTCTTGACCCGTCCATGCTACACCTCATATTCCATCCCCCTCGGTGTCAAGTGTCGATGTGTCACATACCTTGTCGTTCACCCATTGTTCCTATGCCGATCACTTGTCCCATGAGTGTCCGTACTTGTCATATCCCTACGAACCCACCACGGATCAAATTTATCCCTATGACACTATTTCGGAACCCACTCCGACTTATTATCCTGATGTATATAATCCCGAGTTGTGTGAGTACCCTAGTTATTCGTGGAGGCCTGATCAGCCTTTCATGCAATACGAATCCCAACCCAATGTTGTGGATCCTCACACGTTCCAACAGTCGTCATGACAACCTTGTGCACCCGTTCACGATCAATTCCCTCACTATGCACCCACTAAATATCAACCATTTATCCATTACGAAGGCGATCCTTTCGTGTATGATGAACTTGGACCCACTTCACACACTTCATTTGAGTATTCTCCGTACCTTCATGAGTTTGAATTTAAGTGGCTTTCTCTTACTAGATGATAAATTTTTGCAAGAGGGTTTATGCTCTCCAAAGGTTTGAACAACACTCTAATGAATTTGAGTGTGTGAGAGAGTCAGAAATTCCCATGCATCCACACATTATTGCACCCGAGTGTGATGATGATGTTTCCTCTTGTAACACGGATTTTGAGTGTGACCAACCCTACCACCCCGAGAATCTAGCAGTTGAGACCATTCCATGGTTCGGGTCCCAAGTCGACAATTGTGTTGCCTTGCCTTTAATTAGTGAGACTGATTTGCTCCCGCAAACTCCAAAGGAACCCACACTTCAGATTCCCACTCCCGCTGAATCCAAAATAACGCCCGAGCTTTTACCTTATACCCCAATTACATATGTCTCTGACATGCCCATATCTTTTAGGTTAGCTCCGGCTACGAGTGCTCACCATTTTTTCGAGATCGAATCCGAGATAGTTCTTACCTATCCGGATATGGATGATGTCCCACCATGAATGTCTCCCTTTGAGCCCGATATTTCTAATGATTCCTCTATCTCTGATCTTGGTGCCTCGTCTTACCCACCCACCACATTCACCGATACTACTCTTATGGAGAAGTTTACCACTACATCTCTAGAAACCACACTCCCTTGTAAGTATTCCTTTACTACTCCCAATGAGTGTATATCTCCCACGCTTGAATTGGAACATTTTCCTACACCATTTATCCCACCCGACCCACCCATTGTCCCACCACCTGATTTGGATCTTGATTTTACACCTTGCATGTTCCCAACCATATCTTTAGATCCTCACCTGAAACCACCATCCACCACCAATGAGAGTATTTGTGGTGCTACTCTCCACTTCCGTGAAATCGAGCTTGTTACACCATGCCCGCCACTCTCTTGGGGTGTTGATTTTTTCCCTCCACAGCTTCCTGGCGTGTCACGGCACGATCATTATCATCATCCATTCATAGAACGTTAGTGTGATTTCTATGAGCTCCACCCCATTCTACTTTCCAAACCATTCTGCCTCCCCATACAACTAGAGAACCATGCTTATAGGGCCCTTGTTGCCCTCACCTTCCGGCTCAATATGGCCCGTGATCGGTACCTCTTCACCCTTGCCCTAATCCCCACCCGCCCATGGTCCACCGATGCTTTGCATCATGTGATGCACTTTTCCATACAAGTGCATTGACCATTCTTAGCCCTGATCCAACATGAATGACGCTTCAGTCTTATTTCGGGGTGATTATCATCACCCAATTTTTTTGTCGCCCCGCACTTTCATAGATCTTATATTTAGGGTGAGAATGATTCGGTCTGGCTGAAGACATTAAACTTAGCGCTACCAGGAGGCAGCCCGAATTTCTTGTATGAGTCTCATCCTGTTTGGTGGTGGTGTTTCACATCACCCAATGCTTTATCATGTTTATAGACTTGTACACATTTTTCTCTTATCATTTATTCAGGTTCATTTTGGCTTCATCTTTCCACTTCATTAGCGGTTGATTTTGGTAATCTCTTGCCTCACTTCTGGTCTCACTTTTAAAAATCATTTTACTTAACATCGAGGACGATGTTCCTTTTTGTTTGGGGGTGGGTAATTTTATCAAAATCGTACCTCTTTTGAATTTTTTTGATTTTTAGACCTGATTTTTAAAATTTTCATGCAGTTTCTTTCATCTCAATCATTGACGTGAATTTTCTATCATCCATTTTTTTAAGTCTAGAAATCAAGCTAGAGAATATTTTTTCTAAATAGCTTATGTAATACATAACAAGGCATGTTGCACTATGAATTTTTAGACTCAACAAAATTTGCACACGTATCACGTACCTACGGTTTAGAGTTGAAGAGTACTATAATTCCCAAGAGAACCTTAAGGATCACTAGTAGAGACTTTTAGCCTATGAGATTTGTGCCTTTCACCCTTTCAGAGTGTTTTACGCGATCTCCGAGTCACAAGTTGATTCAACTTCTTTTGGGTCCGCACTTTAATTCGTTGTATGATCTCATTATTTTTTTCATAAAATTTTGGCTTGATCACTGGGAATGACATCACTTTTGATTTGTAAGAAACGCGTGTCTTGAAATTTGTCCCCATCACTAGGTTTTCAACCATTCACTTCACCCATTACATTCTCATATTATCCCATATTCACATCTATTCCACTCATCATCCATACACATTTCCATTTCATTTATATATCATCCATCTTTTTTTTTAGTAAAAGAGTGTTTTCCCAAATGTTAAATGTCTTAAGTATTGAGAGTATAAAGAAAGAGAGAAAAAGAGAAAAAAAAGTATAGAAAAAAAGAAAAAAGAAAAAAAAAGAAGAAAAAGAAAAAGAAAAGAGATAAAAGAAAACAAAAGGAGTAGTAGTTAGTAGTTAGTTTTTATGTAATAAAGACATTTGTGCCTAAAGTGTAGTACACTATTCTCGCTCATCCATCATACATCCATCATTTCAAACATTCATCCAATCTTACCTCACATCACCTCATCCCACACATTATATTTCATTTCCCCTCGCCCATATGCATACATATTTTCCCCTAGGTGTTTGGACAAATTAAAGTCAACGTGGTGAATAACTCAACGTTCTCACTAAAGTGATTTACATTCTTTCATGAGATCTTTTTTCTTTCAAATTTTTCGTTCTTTCTTATATGTGTGAGACGTTTGAAATTGATTACATTTACTCACCTCCTCACACACAAGAGCGATACGCTAACCCATATCTCAAGAGTTCGTTTGAGAGATATATATCCGTGAGATTTGAAGTTGAAGCATTTATTCTGAAGAGGCAATCTAGGAATTACTCTTGTGATACTCGACCCATTTTGACTGATTCACACATACATGTTAAGTTCTATGAAGGATGTGCCTTGAGTATTTACTTAGCTAAATCTTTTTATACATGCTAGCTTGTATTTCTGAAATTATTTCTCTCATGATGGATTGTGCGATCATTCTATGTCTAATAAGAGATTGATTGCCTTTCAATAAATCTTTGAAAAAAAAGAATTTTGTGGGTATATTCCCTAAAAACCCTCACGAGACACAACTCGTCCTATAGGAAAACCTATAGGTTTAAAGGCTTGTTGCACATGCTAAGTGCAATCGCAAGTGCCTGGGAAAGTGGTACAATTTTGGTTTCTCATCTTTCTCTTTCTCTCTGATATGCCCCAAGTGTGACCTCGGCTCAGAGACACCAACCTCAATCGAGGATGTAGCCGACGCTGGAAAAGCCTTGGGTTCGTGAAATCAACCCTCGGTATAGCAAGGTCGGCCCAGGCCGACACTACCACCAATCTCATCAAAGGGACACTGCATGTATCATACGGGTCAGTGGCACTTCAGTTCAACTGGGTATGACAACCTCGGCCGGGGGTGGCCGAGGTCGCAGGAAGCCATACTTCTACCAGGGTCAGCCTCATCAAGATATCAGTCGATGTTCCAGGCAGGATCCAACTCAACCTCATCTTTAGCCGACCTCAATCTTGTCTCGGTTTAACTTAAACCGAGACCTTCATGGCCCATCTCAGTGTGCCCGAGAAACTAGTCTTTATCAATCTCGGCTTATCCCAGGCCGAGGTTATGACCAAGCACGACGGCCGAGCACCTATTAACATTTGGATAAGGACACGTGAACACAAGTCAGTTATAACAAATCATTCCCCACACGTGGGGAGAATATTTCATCATCATTCTCTACATGTGATAGTGACAGATGTCTTCTTCATATTATCTAGATCACATACACACATGCTCATTGCATGCATGGGGGATACATTACACCCCCCAGGTACTATATATAGAGGTCATCCTCTACCTTGCAAAGGATCCCCCCGAAACTAGCAACCCTAGCTGAAAATCTATTCAAATACATAGTAGAGAGAGAAAGATTGAGAGATTGTATCCATGGCCATTAGTGCCCTCACATATTGATACACATCATACACTTGCACAGTGGACGTAGGCCTAACTGGCTGAACCACTTATATTCCGGTGTAACTTATCTTCTCCTCATCTCCTTCTACTATGTGTGTATATACCTTATGCTGCCATTGTTAACATTGAATTGAGCTCACAAACACCTTGAAGGGTGGTGCTGTTTCCAGCATCATCATTTTGGCGCCGTCTGTGGGAATGAGAAGCTGTCTCTTCCTCTTCTTCAGCTTAACCTCACCGGAGACTCTAGTGGTGAACCAGGCATCACCCCTTGCGTGGAGTTGTTTCACCATTGAAAGAGGTCCTTTAAGGTATTAAGCTCACCTGATACTTAAGATCTTTACTAAGCAACACATGGCACCAGAATTGACACCGCCTCTTCCGCCGCCTGGTGGTGGAGGGCCTAGTTCCAGTCAGGCACCACCTCAGTCCGAAATGGCAGAGGTAGCTGCAGCCTTGAGGTCTTTGCCTGCAACACAACAAGCTATGCAGGAACAATTTGCACAGCTCAGCCAAACTATGATGAGGCCACCTTGAGTCTCATCGGATATGATCACTCCGACGGCTATCCAGCCTCATCCTGACGTCAGGGGACCACCCCAGGCACCAATGAAGGACCAGCCTACACCCCAGTAGAGAAGAGACGTTGCTGACCCTAGGCGCTTACGCCTGGGGAGGAAAGGAAACCCTTGCCCGGAGGACAGGTATGACGATCTAGAGGCAGAAGAAGCCCCAGAAGATTATTGGGATCCATATGAGGTTTCGAACAATATGGTTCATCCTCTTCAGCAGAGCCGATGATGTGCTGGCCGAAGAGCTGAAAAGGCCCAATAGCGAGAATCAACTTTTGATCGATTGAGCAGAGGGTCAGCCTTTGAGAGGTTGGGCCCAGTGAATGACCTAAGACAGAGGTTATCCAGGTCAATAAGTGTTGCCGATTCGCAAAGAGGGGACAGACAAGGTCGGCCTGACTAAGGCCGACCCCGTGAAAGAAGGGGCACAGACCAGGAAGAGGTCAATAGCCGACACTGTGCAGCGGCAGGGGAACCCTCAATCCATCCCTTAGAGGTGGCTGGGAACAACCTCGGCTAGGTCGATGGTAGAAGACCGTGGAATGACTCTATCCAGCGCCTTGAAGAGAAGATAGGAGACCTCATCAAAAGTAAGGACCCATTACAAAGGGGTTACTCAGAGGGCTCTCCATTTGTGGCTAGGATAGTGAGCTTCCCAACTCCCGTTAAATTCAAACCTCCCGTGGTGTCTCCCAAGTATGATGGTAGCACCAACCCTGTACATCACATCGAGATATATCAGTCGGTAGCAGACATCTACTCATACCTAATGAGATTAAGTGTAGGGCCTTCTCTGGGACCTTGACAGGAGCAGCACACGGCTAGTTTACTTCTCTTCCGAAGAACTCAATTGAGAACTTTAAAGGCTTGGCTGAATGATTTATCCACAACTTCTTCTTTGGGGTGAGACCTCAAAAGAAGAATACTCACCTGCTGTATGTCAAGCAGGGCAAGGACGAGAGCCTAAGAGACTACATCGCTAGGTTCAACAAAGAGAAGCTGGAGGTCGAAGATTATGAATAGAATATAGCCATGACCACCCTCATAGGAGGTCTTCAGAAAGGGAAGCTGTTGTGGAAACTCACGGAAGACCCTCCTAGGTCTATGGCAGAGCTATTGGCAGCTGCGGGAAAGGTCATGAATGCCGAAGATGCAATGGTCTCCAAGTATGAGGATGAGAACCACGGTAGTGGCGGGAAGCCCCAAAGAAAGAAAGATGGAAAGAAGAGGTCAGCCGATGACAAGTTCGCTCACTATACTCCTCTCAATGTGAGATATGAGCATATCCTTAACGAGATCAAGAATGACAGGACTCTGAGATGGCCAGAAAAATTGAAGGCTCCGCCACATAAGAGGAACAAAAACTTATGGTGTGAGTTCCACCAGGACCATGGCCATGTCACGGACAGATGCTTCGCCTTGAAGGATGAGATTGAAAAAATGTTAAAATCCGGAAAATTGAGGAAGTATGTTGATGGTAAGACACCTAAAGGGTGAAGAGATGACCCTAGAAAGAGGCGAAATGACAGATACCGTGACAATACCCCAGCTAGAAGAGACAATGATTCAGAAGGTAAAGATGAAGACGATCCAGACCTCCCGCCGAAAGATGACATCACCCCAGTGAAAAGGGTTGGCATGATCTCCTTTGTTGTTGACACCATATGCGGAGGACTTGCGGGAGGTGGTTCTGAAGTAGCTGACAGGAAGGCTCACGTAGCGAAGGCCAAGTCAGTGCAAAGGCTTGAAGTTATAAACCTAACGTCTTTCGATGAACTGGAGAAGAGAAAAAAGGTAGACATGGACACCCTTATAGTTGGGTTCTCCAGACTCGACTTTAAAGGTATCTTAGCCCCCCATGATGACCCTTTGGTAATAACAACAAGGGTGCATGGGTCCGAGGTGCAGAGGATCCTCGTGGACGGGGGAAGCTCGACAGACGTGATGTTTTGGCCTTGCTTCAAGAACCTAGGTCTTAACAGAGCTAGGCTGGTACCCTATCATCATCCTTTGATGGGCTTCAGCGGTGAAAAGGTCCACCCATTGGGCATGTATGAGATGGACGTTAGGATGGGTGATGAGTGGCCTAAGAGGTTAACCCGGAAGATAAATTTCTTCGTGATGGACGAGAACGTCTTCTCGGCCTACAACCTCATCATAGGAAGAGTGGCCCTTAAGGAGTTTAAAGTTGTACCGTCGACGGTCCATCAGATGCTAAAATTCTTGACCCCCTATGGGGTAGGGGAAGTGCAAGGTGACAAAACCATAGCGCGAGAATGTTACTTTAACTCGGCCGAAGAGAGAGAAGCCTATAAGAGGGCAACCACTACCTGCAGCATTGATATATTGGACCCGAGGGATGAGACAAAGTTAAAGAAGGGAGAGGCCATAGAAGAGGTAGAATCCATCGTCCTCAATGAGGACGAGTCGGAAAAAACCATCCAGGTAGACAAGGCCCTAAAGATAAAAATCAAGGAAGAGCTGATAAACTTCCTCAGGAGGAGGTAGAGTGTCTTCGCTTGGAGTCACACAGACATGCCCGACATCAATCCCGAGGTAATGAGTCACAAGCTCAACGTGACCAAAGATGCCCGACCTATCAAATAGAGATGAAGAGTCTACTCCAGGGAGAAGTATGACGTCATCCGGGAAGAGGTCAAAAAATTAGAAGAGGCTGAGTTTATAAGAGAAGTCATATATCCGGAGTGGTTATCGAATGCAGTCATCGTGCCCAAGGCCAATGGGAAGTGGAGAATGTGTGTTGATTTCACTGACCTGAACAGGTCTTGTCCAAAAGACAGTTATCCCTTACCTCGGATAGATCAGATGGTGGATGCTACAGCAGGATATGAGCTCATGAGCTTGATGGACGCGTATTCAGGCTATAACCAGATCTTCATGGATGCAGAAGACTCAGAGAAGACAGCCTTCATTACCGACAAAGGGACATACTGCTACAAAGTGATGCCCTTCAGTCTGAAAAATACAGGGGAAACATACCAACGTCTCGTGAATAAGATTTTCGAAGAGCAAATAGGTAAGACTATGGAGGTGTATGTAGACGATATGCTAACGAAGAGCTTGAAAGCTTGCACTCATGTGTCAGATCTCGAGAAGGCCTTCGATATTATTGACTCATACAGAATGAAACTCAACCCCGCGAAGTGTGTCTTTGGAGTAGGAGCTAGGAAGTTCCTGGGATTTATCGTCAACCAGAGAGGGATCGAAGCAAATCCAGAGAAAATCAAGGCTTTGCTTGATATGAAGACACCAAAAAGTATCAAGGATGTTCAAAGGCTCACCGGAAGAGTGGCTGCACTTAACAGATTTGTTTCCAGGGCAATGGACAAGTGTCTTCCATTATTTAAAGTGCTTAGAAAGGCCTTCCAGTGGGACGAAGAGTGCAAAAAAGCTTTCAACCAACTCAAGTCTTACGGCCTGTAGTAGGAGAGAAATTATATGTGTATCTGGAAGTCTCCGAATCATCCATCAGCGCAGCCATAATACGGGAAGATGCTGGGATCCAAAGGCCTGTGTATTTCAACAGTAAGGCCCTTCAAGGGTCTGAACAAAATTACCCTCGCATGGAAAAGTTAGCTTACGCCCTGATATATGGTTCAAGGAAGATGAAGCCTTACTTCCAAGCCCACTCCATGGTTTTCTTCACCAACTCCACACTAAGACAGGTCGTACATAAACCTGAGAAGTCTGGAAGGTTGATGACTTGGGCCATTGAGTTGGGGGAGTATGACCTTACCTACCAACCTAGGACAGCCATCAAGGGGCAGGCCCTCGCGGACTTTGTTACTGAATTCACTTGGGAAGAGGCCGAGGCCAAGAGTGACCTAGAGGGTACTGAAGGGTCAAATAGCAGTGTCTTCCTGGGCCAGGAAGAGACAACACCCAACGTCTCCCTAGATCAGGAAGAGGTCGCGACCAAAAAGATCAGGAACAGAGTAACGAAGAACGAGGAGGATCGGTACCTCTTCAAGCCGGGAGTCATTTCAGAGGGGGCTTTCTCATCGGATACAGACATTTGGAACCTCTTCGTTGATGGTTCCTCATGCGACAGTGGAAGCGGTGCAGGGTTGATACTTTCAGCCCCAGATGGTGCTAACATCGAGTACGCTTTGAGATTAAACTTTAAGCATCTAACAACGAGTCAGAATATGAAGCCATGATAGCCGGCCTCTCATTGGCAAAGACTCTGGGTATGAGGCGACTCCTACTCCACAACGACTCAAGGTTAGTTGTCAATCAAGTATTGGGAGTTTATGAGGCAAAAGACGAAAGAATGTCCAAGTATCTGAAGAGGGTGAGAACGATGCTAGAATGTTTCGAAGAGACAAAATTGAAGAGAGTCCCTCGACAAAGTAACAGCCACGCAGACGTGTTGGCAAGGTTGGCCTCAGCGACGAAGACAGACGTCAGAAGGACAGTTCCGATCGAGGTCTTAAGGAAGGTGACCATCGAGGAAGAAGAGGTATGTAACCCTTGTCACAATTTGAACCTAGGAGACTCGTGGATGGACCCCCTCGTCAGATATATCAGAGATGGAGAGCTACCTGAGTCCAGGCTAGAGAGGAGGAAATTGAGATATAGGGCTGCCAAGTTCTCGATGATAGGAGACGTCCTGTATAAGAAGGGATTTCTATTACCCCTCCTCAGATGTGTGCATCCCATGGAAGTTCCCCGGGTCTTACAGGAAGTTCATGAGGGTTCTTGCTCAAGCCACATAGGGGGAAGAACCTTGGCCAAGAGGATCATCACACAGGGGTACTGGTGGCCAACCTTGTCCAAAGACGCTGCAGCCTACGTGAAGAGGTGTGATAAATATCAAAGATTCGCCACTATTCCCCATCAACCACCTCAGCTTATGATGTCAATCATCTTTCCATGGCCATTTGCAGTATGGGGGATTGACTTAGTAGGACCTCTACCAAGAGCTGCCAACAGTTATCAATTCTTGATAGTTGCCATTGACTACTTCTCAAAGTGGGTGGAGGCAGAGCCGATGATAATGATCACAGAGCAGAAGACCTTCCAATTTATTTGGAGGAACATCATATGAAGACATGGCCTCCCAAACACTCTCATCTCGGACAATGGGACCCAGTTCAAGAACTCCTCTTTAGAAAAGTACTGCCCAAGAGTTGGGATAAAGCAGTTCTTCTCATCTCTTGGCCGACCTCAGGCAAACGGTCAGACCGAGGTCACGAACAGAAGAATTCTCGATGGAATCAAGAAGAGGTTAGAAGATGAGAAAGTAAGATGGACTGAAGAGGTCTACGTTGTGTTATGGGCCTACAGAACCACGACAAGGACACCTATAGGAGAAACCCCGTTCATGCTTGCACATGGCTCAGAGGCCGTCATACCAACAGAGGTGGGACTCCCTACTCACAGGGTTCAGACCTATGACCCTGATAAAAATGGGTAAGAGAGGAGGCTAGATCTAGATCTAATTGAAGAAAGAAGAGAAGACGCAGAGATCAGACAAGCAGCTTACCAGCAGTGATCAGTAAAATTCTACAACCAGAGGGTGAAGTCAAGACCATCGCAGTGGGAGACTTAGTGCTAAAGAAGACCTTACAGAAAAAAACAAGCTCCACCCAAACTGGCACGGTCCCTACAAAGTGACAGAAGAGGTTGTGCCCAGCACCTGCAGGCTAAAAAATCTAGAAGGGGAACCTTTCGCTAACCCATGGAATGCTGATCACCTAAAGAAGTATTAAATATGATGTCGCAAAGAGTTTTATGTAAATTTACCATATTATAATGAAGAGGTCATTAATAAAAGATCAGTTCCCATGACGATTCTTGCTACATTGTGCACTTATGTCAAAGATTAATGAGGATAACTTCTTAGGTGATGACCTCAGACCCTTATAACATTACTCAGTGGTGACAAGGCCTGAGGTCAGACACCATAATGAGATGACCTCAGACCCTTAACATCATTAGTTTGGTGAGATTAATTATGAGGATAACATCTTAGGTGATTACCTCAGACCCTTATAACACCATTCAGTGGTGACGAGGTCTGAGGTCAGACACCATAATGAGATGACCTCAGACCCTTAACATCTTTAGTTTGGTGAGATTAATTATGAGGATAACATCTTAGGTGATAACCTCAGACCCTTATAACATCACTCAGTGGTGACAATGTCTGAGGTCAGACACCATAATGAGATGACCTCAGGCCCTTAACATCATTAGTTTGGTGAGATTAATTATAAGGATAACATCTTAGGTGATGACCTCAGACCCTTATAACATCACTCAGTGGTGACAAGGTCTGAGGTCAGACACCATAATGAGATGAACTCATGCCCTTAACATCATTAGTTTGGTGAGATTAATTATGAGGATAACATCTTAGGTGATAACCTCAGACCCTTATAACATCACTCAGTGGTGATAAAGTCTGAGGTCAGACGCCATAATGAGATGACCTCAGACCCTTAACATCATTAGTTTGGTGAGATTAATTATGAGGATAACATCTTAGGTGATGACCTCAGACCCTTAGAACATCACTCAGTGGTGACAAGGCCTGAGGTCAGACACCATAATGAGATGACCTCAGACCCTTAACATCATTAGTTTGGTGAGATTAATTATGAGGATAACATCTTAGGTGATGACCTCAGACCCTTATAACATCACTCAGTGGTGACAAGGTCTGAGGTCAGACATCATAATGAGATGACCTCAGACCCTTAACATCATTAGTTTGGTGAGATTAATTATGAGGATAACATCTTAGGTGATGACCTCAGACCCTTATAACATCACTCAGTGGTGACAAGGTCTGAGGTCAGACACCATAATGAGATGACCTCAGACCCTTAACATCATTAGTTTGGTGAGATTGATTATGAGGATAACATCTTAGGTGATAACCTCAGACCCTTATAACGCCATTTTGGTGACAAGGTCTAAGGTAAGACTACTAAATTAGTGCATGCAGACACCATTACACAAGATTCAGATTTAAAACATCCCAAACATTCAAAAAAATGAAGTAAATGATCCCCCTCAGAGATTGCCATACAGTCAAGATTCAAAAAATGAGTCAACCATGTTCATTCAGAGATTACAAACATTCAGGGGTTGCAAAAAAGTTTCACACTTAAATTTAAGGGTTTGAGGGGGGAATGCTGGTGTCTTCGGCCTGGTCCTGCTGGATGACATTGGTCACCTCGACAATGTCATCCCTGTGGTCAGCCCCTCCAACCTCTGTGTCGTCCAGCGTTGCAGTCTCTACAGGTGCGGCAACCTCCTCCTCAACCTCCTGAAGGTCCTGGGCAAGCTGAGGATTAACAAAGCCGAGACTTATAAAATCAGAGGCTTTCAAACTACCAGCTTCCTTCTCCTTGAAAGCTGCCCACTTGGTAGTAGCTTTGATACCTCTCTCAAGGTACTCAAAGCCAAAGCTCATAAATTCATCAGAGGCTTTGTATTCAGCTAATATCCCCTCAGAGGCGTCATCAAGGGCTGCCTTCACTGCCGAGTTGACCTTCTACTACAGAACATCATCCTTGGCCTTCAGAGCCACAGCATGGTCCTTCTTGAGCTGGGAGATCTCCCTCTCCAACCCCTTCACCTTCTTATCAGACTCACCCAGCTCAGACTTCAGGCGGTCAATTTCTCCGTTCAGAGTGCTTTGCACCTTCTTGGCCTCTTGACCCTTCTGGATGAGGGGCAACTTCCTCAGAGTCCAGTTGGAGAGGTGGTGCATATCTGCCAATCCCTGCAGATTATGTGATCATGTATAAGTTGGAGATAAATAAGAGGTTACACTTGGAAATTACAAAGAAATATGAGGTCATACCTGAATAGACCTGTGGATGTCGAACTCAACCAGTAAGGGTGTGTCCAGCGACAGGAAGAAACGCTTATCGACCTCGGTCATGGTAGAGCCGAAGGCATCCAGAGCCTGCAGACTGTGGCCTATGATGCTGTTGTTAATCTTCAATTGCTCTAAATGAGCCACCAATGCGTCTGACGGAGAGATAGGGATGGCAGAATCACCACCCTTTTTTTGGCGCCTCTGATCCTCAGGGGCATATTCGGTAGGAGCCCTCTTCTTGGTGGCTTGAGGCTTCGAGGTTGAGGGTGCCGGAGAAGGAGCATTAAGACCTGCCTTCTTCGCAATATTTGTTAAACTCGGAGCTGCCATTTCCTAAAGATCGTCTAAGATATCCTTCGGGCGCTCTGTAAAATTGAAAGGTCTGAGTTAGAAGATCAGACATGAATAAACTCAGAGGTTCAACTTGGAATAAAAACGCTTACCAAGCTCAGCAAGGGGACTTCCACCTAGACCTGTCTCAGAGAGGTAGTGGGGGGTCATCAAGTGTTCGAACTTAACGAGCAGACTATGTACCCCCTGATCTTGAAGGGGTTTCACCTTCTGAAGGTTTTGCAGGCTTAGGTTAGGGTCGACCTTCGCAGACATTGTTACCTTACCCCATCTTAGGGGCATCCTCATCTTTAGCAAGGACGGGGGAACACATGGACCAAATTCCCATGGTCCTCAAGAAAAAAGTATCGAGGCTTACAGTTGTGGTTTGAAGTTTGAGTTACCTGCATCATCTTTTTCTCAGGCTTCCGAGCTACACAATGATAGTAGCTCGGATGATTTTTGGCTGAGGAAGGGACATAGCAACCAACGAAGACCTGAACTGGAGGTCTGAGTGGGGGACAGCCCTCCATAAGACTATGCCCCCTATTATGACCCTCCAGGCATTAGGGGACAATTGGGAGGGGGCCAAATTGATGTAGGCAAAGATGGACCTGATAAATGGGATGAAGGGGCAAACAAAACCCTAACTTGAACATCTGCTCATATAGGCATATCTCACCATCTCGGCCATGGTAAGCCCTCTCTTCCCTCAGGGGTCTTCTAAGATTTATGGAGGGGCTGATGGAGTACAAATATCTGAAGCAAAGAAGGTCTACCTCAGTAACAGTACTCTCGATCTCGACCGCCTCAGAGACATCGACATCACTTTCAGCATCATCATCGTCGTCATTATCTGTCTCAACGTTGGCCGGAGCAGACATTGATGGATTACTCGGGAACCTCTGAGCGAACTCAACCCCGGTGACGGGCGACAGAGGGATGGCGTCAAGAATGGGGGGAATAGCCACACTCGGCTCAACAATCTCAACCTCTGAGGAAGAGGACGAGGTGCTTGAATTATGGGACGAGGCACGGCTAGAGACCTCAACTTGATCAGGGGCCTGATCTTGCCGAGTTCTGAAGTCCATGGACTCCTGGAAGGAATCTACAGACATAGGGTCTGAGGTGGAAGACTCAGACTCGGACATCGGTACTGATTTGGCAGGGACCTTTATTTGGTTAAATGGTTCCAATAGATCATGGTATATCACCCTCAGGGGTGGTGGAAAGATGGGTCTAAGAGGGAACTCTTGTGACCTACGAGCCTCCTCATGTGCTCTCTCTATTTGCCTAATTTTTTCTAAAGTCTTCTCTCTGAGAGAGGGGAACTCCTTAAGAAGTTGGTATAGGGGTCTGAGCATCAGAGGCAGACACTACACTTAAGGATCTTCTAAACGACAAACAAGATTGGCTAATAAAGTAAAGCAATTTAAGGATCAAACCATAAAACCTAAGGCAAATACAGTTCGCCTGAAAGTATGGAGTTCTCGCCAGAAAACTCCCAAACTCGTCGAAAAATGCAAAAGTAAGAAATGCTTGCAGGAAAAATGAAGGAAAAAGGATGGCAGAGGATACCTGACGAAGAAGTAGTAGCAAGAAATGAAGAAACTACAAGGAATCACCAACCAAAACGCCTCAAACCAAAGGTTTCGAGAGAGAGAGCTGCAGAAATGAATCGTTCCAAGAAATGAGAGAAGTGGAGAAGAAAGAGAAAAGGAGGGGGGTTTAAACCCTTAAATATGGGGGCACATCTCCCAAGGCCCATCATTGCCTTGGGAGCCCCAAAGGACGGCTAAAAATACGTGCTTGCCAAGCAAGCCACATTTTAGCAATGGACAAGTGTCAAGCGAGCATTGGCACATGGGAGAAAGACCTCGGAGGCGTAGAGATCCCCCAGTCATCTGCTCTCGCATGTAACTAGGGGCTGGGGGGTGATTGATATGCCCCAAGTGTGACATCGGCTCAGAGACACCAACCTCGTTCGAGGATGTAGCCGGCGCTGGAAAAGCCTTGGGTCCGTGAAATCAACCCTCGGCATAGCAAGGTCGGCCCAGGCCGACACCACCACCAATATCATCAAAGAGACACTGCATGTATCATATGGGTTAGCGGCACTTCAGTTCAACTGGGTATGACAACCTTGGCCAGGGGGTGGCCAAGGTCGCAGGAAGCCATACTTTAACTAGGGTCAGCCTCATTAAGGTATTAGTCGATGTTCCAGGCAGGATCTAACTCAACCTCGGCTTTAGCCGACCTCAATCTTGTCTCGGCTTAACTTAAGCCGAGACCTTCATGGCCCATCTCGGTGTGTCCGAGCAACTAGTCTTTATCAACCTCGGCTTATCCTAGGCCGAGGTCATGACCAAGCACGACGGCCGAGCACCTATTGACATTTGGATAAGGACACGTGGACACAAGTCAGTTATAACAAATCATTCCCCACATGTGGGGAGAATATTTTATCATCACTCTCTACATGTGACAGTGACAGATGTCTTCTTCATATTGGCTAGATCACATACACACATGCTCATTGCATGCATGGGGGGTACATTACACCCCCCAGGTACTATATATAGAGGTCATCCTCTACCTTGCAAAGGATCCCCCCGAAACTAGCAACCCTAGCTGAAACTCTATTTAAATACACAGTAGAGAGAGAAAGCTTGAAAGATTGTATCCATGGCCATTAGTGCCCTCACATATTGATACACATCATACCCTTGCACAGTGGACGTAGGCCTAACTGGCTGAACCACTTATATTCCGGTGTAACTTCTCTTCTCCTCATCTCATTCTATTATGTGTGTATATACCTTATGCTGCCATTGTTAACATTGAATTGAGCTCACAAACACCTTGAAGGGTGGTGCTGTTTCCAGCATCATCATTCTCTATCTTAGTGCTTGATGACTAGCAACGTTATGTTTGAGGGTGGTGTGATAATCACCCAAAAGTGTACATTTTATACCCCGAATAGACGTATTTTAGTTGCTAATTCTCGACAATAATAGTCTTATGCGCGTAAATGTTCAATGTGCAGGCTTGATTGCAGTTGCGGTGTCAAAAGCATTATTTCGAGGCAATTTGTAGTCAAATGGATCTAATTCGCATTCCCGTAACCTTACCCTAGCCTAAACCTACCCCACACCCCATGTGTGTTTAGTTTGTGCCTTTTTATATGTTTTTAGATTTTTTGTTAGAGTTGTTTAATTTTTAGAGTTTATTTTTGATTTATTTAGGCCTAGTTTGGTTGCGCAAATTGTTTGATTATGTAAATTGTTTCATTGTGAATTAGTGAATTATAAATGAGTGAATTTGAAATGAGTTAAATCCAATTTTACACAATGTTTGGTAATTTGAAATTGATGTTAAGGTTCTATGAAAAAAATATAAAAACAAATCAAGAGAGAGAGGGGGAGGGAAAGAGAGAGGGAGAGGGAGAGGGGGAGGGGAAGATGATGGGGGAGAGGGGATATGCACCTAATATGACTCCTATTTCAAATGAATTTATTTCACATTTTTTGTGAAATGATCCAATTTCAGATTTTGCACATGAGTTAAAATGGGACAATTAATGAATCATTTTATTAATGAAACCAAACACAATTAATGAGTCAATTTGTAAATGGGAAAATTTATTAATGATCCAATTTACAATTTTGGAACAACCAAACACGGCCTTAGTATTTTGTAGGTTTTGTTTTCTATTTTTCTATTTTAGTTTTATAAGTATAATTTTATTTTATTTCGATTTTTATTAGTTTTTAGTTTTTATTAGGATTAGATTTTTTTTAGGATTTCATTTATTTTTTAGATTTATTAGACTTTATATTTTTTTTAGGATTTTAGTTTTTAACTTAATAGATTTTTATTTTATTTTTCTTTTTACTTTCCATTTTTTATTGAGTCTTTATTTTATTTTTAGAGTAGGAATTCAATTTTTAGATTTTTAGTTTTATTAATTTTATTTTAAAGGGTCCAAATTAAACACAGACATAAACCCTCTTATCCTACAGTCACCCTCACTCACACCCAATTACCACAAACCTAACATACACCTCCCTAACACACACCCTATTATCATACACCTCCACTACACCTCAACATACCCGCATCATCTTCAACCTTTAACTCACCAACCACTTTCTCTCTCATCACTCACCTCCATTAATCAAACCCCTCATTTCTTCCCATCTTCTTCTCTCTCTCCAAACTCCATAACCCACCAACATTAACAAAACTTAAACCCACCTTATATCATACCCCGACCTGACCATACCCTCCGGCGAAACCCGCCAGTACCGAACCCACGCAACCGTCGGCGATCCATTACCTGCACCGATTTTCGACTCATATCCCTGAACCCACGCCAACGAGCAGCCCCTGCCATGTCAAAACCCGACCACCTGAAAATCGCATCCAGGAACCCACAAAACTGAGCTCCATAGCCAGTCCTAATACAACCGCCTTCAACCCGAATAACAACCCATCGACGTCCAGCCATTCCCCTACCCGAGATCTGCCAAGACCCGCCGACGAGTCCAAACCAGCCATCTCTGCCCGCGGCGCCGGTGAGACCCACGCTAGACCCGATCGGAATACCCTGTGAACCCAGAATCGACCCAAACCCAAACCCTCCTGTTTCGGCCCGATCCGAAGCCCATCCTTAACCCGCTGTAAATCCAAACTCCAACAACTCGAATACCCACATCACCAAAGCCTTACCAATTTCTAAGCCAAAATCGTGAACCTCCTGCCAAGCAACAAAAACCATACCAAACCAAAGCCAAATCAACAAACAAAACCCACATGTTTCTTAACCCATTTCGCCCCAATACCGAAAATACCCCCAACTAACCACTTGTTTCTTTTTACCCAAAATACCCCCAATCCCTTTTAACAAATCAGATTTTTATTCCCTCACCCAAAAGACCCTCACACATCACAACACACATGCACTTGTGTGTCACCTAAAATACCCTCCTACACCATAATCACTTGCACACCTTTATGCTATTTACCCGATTTACCCCCATGCTCCATGCCTACTATTTAAACAAGAAGAGAATTGGAGAAGAAGGGAGATAGTTTAGTGTAGAAAATAAATTAGGATAAACATTATTTTGTAAATAGTTTTATTTTATTATTTTTATTTTTGTTAGAGATTTGTGAGGATAATTTTTGTGAGAGATTTAATTGAGTGGGTACTTTATTGCAAATCAATTGCATGCTCAACTAGAGTGATGTATGCTTCAAATTGGAAGATTGAAGTTCAATTATTCTGAAAGAAATTTGGTTTGATTGTTCTTTTCTCCACTTTTATTTCATTGCCTTGTTAATTTGATTATCATGCTTTATATTATGTTACGCTAGAAAACCCCTTTCAATGGGTGGGATTACTTATTAATTTGATTTTAATTGAATTTAGTTAGTTTAATTAAATTAAATTATCCTTTGATAATTAACTTTGCACTCTTACTTTTGATTTACCTCTCGAGAGAGGGTAAATGATTATCGAGAGAAAATTTCTAGTCTTAATTTTCATTTTAGAATCGAGCTGGAGATAGATTTTTCTAAAATTCAGAATTATTTCTATGAAATTCAACTCTAGGCTTCCTTTTATGATTTAAACTAATTTAGCAAATCGATCCTAACGGGTGATTTGTTAGATGATGTTTGGATCTATATTTTCAAGAGTTGTAGGAGTGTAAATTTAATTTTCTAAAATGTTATTATTAAAATTACATTTGCAACGAGAATTGATTGGTAATTTTGAGACTAACTTGGGATATTTAATTTAAATGAACTAATTAATTAAATTAACTAGAATGTATGGTGTAATCCCATCTCTTGTTAGCTCTCACTTTGATTTTCTCACTTATCTAATATTTTACATGTTCCTTTAGTTAGTTTTCATTTCATTTTCATTATTGTTTTGTTTAGTTTGTCATTTGATCTTTGATTTTAGTTGAGTTTACTTTCACCTCACCTCACCTCACCTCACCCAATTGTTTTAATATTGAAAAAGCAAAAAAAAAAGTAGAAAAAACAAAAATCCCAAAAAGAAAATAAAAAGTGAATTACAGTTGAATTTGTCTCTAGATTTACCCCCTTGATGTGGATTTACATCCTTACTTACCTCTATTCTAGTTTATTATATTTTTGTGTAGGTGATAAAAGTTTTGATTAACTTGGCTTTCAACAACGACATACACACAGAAAAAGAAAAATTATCAATATACCTGTTGTTAACTTTAGTTCCCATCACAATCAAAGCCATCTCTTTACTTTTTTGTTTCTCTCCTACATTTATTTATAATTGAGGAAACTAATGAACAACCACATGAACAATATATAAATACTGTTTTATATTTGTATTTTTATTTTGTATGTACATGTTGTTGCTAACTTTCTGTTGCATGAGGAGGGGATGCGCAGTGGCGGAGCAACAATGTTAATGCACAGCGGAGGAGTTGATGAGAAGTGGTGGCGGGGTTAATGAGTAGATGTGGGTTTCTGTGGTGGAGGGGGAGGTGGAGGAACGAGGGTATTTTGTGGAGTGAAATGAGGGTTTCTTTTCTTTTATTTTGTATGAAAGAGAAATGAAATGAAATTAGGATGTTTTTGTTTTGAGTGGAGTATATGTTCTTTAGTGGGTGCATGTTGTGTGTGATAGGGTGTATTGTATCTTTAGTGTAACTCCATGATAATATACCCAATAAAATAATAATACATGGCATTTTATAATATACCAAATAAAATAATAACTTTAGGGTGTTTTTGTCTTGAGTGGAGTATGTTATTTATTTATTTTAGGGAATAAACGATTACGATTTTTTTTAAATATTATTTTATTAGTAATACTTATACTAATATTATTAGTAATATTTTAAACATATGTTTAACGGATACGGATATTCGGTAAAATGGATATCCGGTAAAATGTATACTCCTCATTGGATACGGATTATCCGTGTCGGATACTAGTACTATCAGTATCCGTTTTCTCGTATATTTTTATAGAGTATCCATATTCATATCCGTTTTTGATTTTTCAAATAAATATTTGCAAATTTGGATTCGGATATCGAACATATGAAATTTTTTGAATATCCGTTTACAATCCTATCTCCAGGATTAGCTTAGGTCCTTAGAATCAACTTTGACCCACTGATTCGATCATCCTCATCCCTCAAGTCCGCAGAGTCGACCTCCTTCCCAAAATACCATATGTGTCTATTTGACGGCTTTCACTTGTTCCAAGCTCATCCGTCGAGGGGATTTGTAGACACCACATTTTAGGACCCCCTAAGTCTCTCCTTAGGTCCCTAACATCTCCCCCTTTCACTACAAACCCTAGGTCATACTTCGAGTACTGATTTAAAATCCATCGGTTACTCTTAGGTCCCGTTTGACTCTGATAAACTCCATCATCAGAGAGAAATCTCATGAATCTTCAAAGGACTATTAATACCCTTTCCAATGGTCCACCCTAGGTGTGAATTGGCATAACGGTTTGAACGAACGGACCATTTTACTACCAAAAACCAATCTAGAGGCCATTGGGTGCTCTCGGGCCCCGATTTTACCCCAATCAACTCCATCGTCAGAGAAAAAATTTAATGAATCCTCTAAGGGCACTAAACCCCCCCCCCCCCCAATGTTCTGCTCTATGCACCGAAAATCATAACTGTTCAGATGAATGATCCGTTTCCCCCAAAAACTAATACGGAGGCCACTGGGTACTCCCGGTCTCTGTTTGACTAATGTCAACTCTTTAGATAGAATGATACTGAATAAATATTTGAAGGTTACTGAATACCCTTTCCAACAATCCACTCCCTAAGTCAATCAGCCTTATGGTATGGACTAACGACTCGTTTTACTCTGAAGGGTAATTGAGCGCTTTCGGGACCTATTTGACAGAATTAAACTCTCCACACCGAGAAAAACTCTTTGGAATATTGAATATATCCTTTTCAACGGTCTTCCCCATGCACGCTTCTGACTTACGGTTTGGACGAACGATCCATTACAGTCCGATGATCTCCCATCCAAAGGACTGACAAGCGCTTTCGGTCCCTGTTTGACCTAAAGTCAACTCTCGAACCCAGGAGCGGCCTAAAGGACTCTTGAAGGTTTCTGAATTACCTTTCTAAATCTATTCCTCGTGCACAATTTGGATTAATGGATTTCTTTCTATGATCATTTTTCCAGAAAAAGCTGCGCGAGACTACCGATTGACACTACACTAAAACTGTCGACTTATCATGGTCATTGACCGTGACATGTCCAACTTGTCAAGGTTAATGACCGTGACAAGCATAAGGGTGACAACTTCTATTGTAACGGACTTGTCATGATCAATGACCGTCACAAGTTCATTAGACTTGCCACAAACCTGTTACGGTCTTTGACCATGACAAGTTTGGCAGAATTTAAAAAAAAACTGTTGGGCAGTATAGTCACTGCCACTGCCTAGCATTATATTTGCACCTGTTATAATAAAATTGTACCCGTTTAAATAACATATATATCCAAATAAAATACAAATCATATACCAAATCAAGGCATTTGTAATCCATATCCAAATAAAATAGAAATGCAAATATCCATCATATCTAAACCAAATTGTACCAAAATCAAAAGAATATAAATATAATCCAGTTTTAAAAAATTAAAAGAGATAGAAATAATGTCAATCTTCAGCAGGTCAGAGGAGGAAGGAAGGCCCACAACATATGAATTCACCCCCCAATATGTTGAACGCCGCATTGTTTGCACAACCACACAGGTTAGTTGTCCTTTCCCCCCACCATATACGTGACGCACACTCTTGACTCAATGTCTTGGAGGGGACGTCCATGAATCGGCATACCCGGGACGAAGATCAGATTCTTCAACCCCCTCGCTATCGGCAGGCCATAATATATGTCGAGTAGATACACGCTCGACCAACCGAGTGTTGACATAAGCCGCTTAACGGGGGTCACGATGGGAAATGGATCATCATATGGCACCGAGTCCGTGCGTATTGACGACGAAGCAATGTTGTCAATATTAACGCCCTCGTCCTCATCCCCCTCCTCCTCTACTAGCTTATCCTTCCCCTTGCCCTTGCCTAACCGACTCTTCATGAAGGTGTACATATCTAGGACTATTACCTCTAACCTTGATAGCTTATCGTCATGGTAGTCCACCTTAAAGTCCAACCCGCTGTAGCTTGTTTCCATGATGATGATCCTGGACTTCCCTACCCGCGAGCTCACCACTAGTCCTCCCCTTGCGATCCAGGCCGAGAACTTGACTGAATGCGTCTGTAGCCAAATGTGCTTTGTCGGCATCAGACTGCGACCCATGCACTTCCTTAAGCTTTGCTTGAAAAACTAAAAAGTACACTATTAGTCAATTAATAAAATGAAAAAATTATAACATAATTGCAAAAATTAAACATTTATAACTTACAATGGTGGCTGTGAGGTTCAGGGCCACCTCCTTGTCCTTGATCCTATGTGGCGTACCCCTAGGGCTACTCCCTATCTCCTGAAATAAAATAATATAAAATTAGTAAGTAATGCAAATTGATGCTAAATTGTTATAAATAAAATTAAAGAAAATTAAAAACTTACCATCCTGTGCTCCACGTCGGCATAAGACATCCGCCCGAAGTAGTGCACATCTAACTTTTTTTCTCGGTTCTCCCTACCCGATTAGCAATATGCCAATTGCCTCTCATTAGTCTCATTCTCGATAAATTTTTGCCAATGAGATTAGCATCTTGGGGGGACGGTATCACAGAGTCTCAGAATGGACTCCCGGGTCTTCTTAAAGTACCATACCCATAAATTCTTCTTCCATGTCTTATATTGATCCCTCAATTGCTCCAACGTGAGGTCGCAGAGATATGAGGGCAGGCCGAATTTTTCCTGTCAAATAAATACAAATCATCCTATAAGTAATTATTACAGTTATAAATATAAATATAAATATAAATAAAATTAAAAATATTAAATATTCAACCTGTAGCGCCCTCTAGATGTTCATCTTGAGGTCAATAGGGATGACCCTCAAATCAGTGTAGCCCAGGCCAACAACCGCCTTCAACAACTCTAGCACTCTAGCTAATAATGTCGTTTAATTCTCGACGACGACCCCTAATTTACCCCCATTTTGGGGGTCTACTATTCGAGGAGTCCTCATCGCCTCCGCTACCGCATCTTGATGAAGTCATTTTCTGCAAAGAAATATTATTATTAGTACAAATATGTACATGAAATTTTAATTAATGCTGAAATTCGATAATAGCAATACATACCAATACCAATACCTACCAATTTCAACTTATACCAATTTCAATTAATACCAATATCAATTTATAACAATACAAATATCAATTTATACCAATACCAATACCAATTTGTACCAATTTCAATTTATACCAATACCTGCTTAGCATTAAAATGATATTTGTGCTTAAATTGATGAAAATTATAATTAACATTAAATTGTCATTCAATAATAATAGATAAATAGAACAATACAACCATTGGTCATTACGAATAATTTGAATACTTATTACAAATCAAAGAATTGTTTCAGATTTGGGTTATCATAAAAAATGGATTGATATTTGGTAGGTGCAACCAAGTCATCGACACTACTGTTTAGACGCTTTGGTGCATGGAGGACGATTGACCACGACTCAATGTTGATATACTCTGAGTAAAACATTTGCTTGACCTTCTGAAAAGAACAAACAAATGGCTCATCGGTCACGTATTCATTGCTCTTCAACTTGGACAAGTCTGCTTGGATCAACTTTATAAGAATTTTTATCCTCAACTCTTACCGAATCATAGTTAAATACAACCTCTTTGGAGTTTATGTATTTCAGTTCAAATATATTTCAAATTACACCATAGTAAGTCATTTCATCTTCAAAGAGATTTTTATCTTTCACGCTCGCTCGAAAAAAAGTAAGAGCCTTGTATGAAATACTCGAGTTCTGTACATTTGTATTTTCCTCCTACACCATTGCACCGAATACGTAACCATTCAATCGATACTTTTTGTATCTTGTGCCATGAACAAGGGTCCAGTGACTAGACGATAAAGCCTTGATGTCGCATCACCCGTCTTTAATAGCTGAGAGTATAGATAAATTAATTAGGTCAGTTGTAAAGCTCTATTGTAATGCGACATTTAATAACAGTCTATATTAATTATGATTACCTCGTGTGACAACCACAACCTAAACTCACTGTCTGATTGTGCCATTGTTTTTCGCCTTTTATTTTTCTCACAGGATTCATATTTTCTGTATCAATCGTGATGAAAGTATTACAAAATTAATCATATAAAAATTAAAATAATTTAAACTTACTCTTTCCATTCTTCGACATCTTCATGTGTGTCAAGAAGATAATGAGCTACTTGTTCATGTTGCAAACTCGTTAATTTCACTCGTTTACCCATCACATGGCCACCCTCATCGATGAACTCATCATTGTGATCCACACCGATCGAGTCTAGCATATATTCCCGAGTGTAGATTGATGACTCTATGGTGATGTATTCCTCTGCAATTGATCCTTCAATGTATTGTGTATTCTTGACGTAATCTTGGAAAACTTTTATCAATCTTTCAAACAGATTGGCGCTTAGATTTCCAAATGGATTGAAACCATCTGCTGATATTGCCAAACGAATGTTACGCTGTTCTCGGGAAAAATTGAGATACTAAAAATTCATCCTCTTCCAAACTGGAGAATTAATAGGGTGGCGTATGATATTTTCTCCTGCTTCTTCCCTAGCATGCCAAGTCATTGCCTCCGCTATCCATGGTATTGTGAAAAACATCTTTAATCTAGGCCCAATGGGAAAATATTTCAACACTTTTTTAGGCACTTTTGAGTTTGCGCTTTCTTTTCCAGTAGATTGGACATATATAGGTTCATCACATATCGAACACCGATACTCCTTTCGGTATAGTATGAAGTTATACACACAAGAATTAATTGATTTATACTTCATTCCCAATCCTTTCAAACTATTTTTATAGTAGGATAGTTGTTTGGAAGCGTATTCTGCTTAGGTAGCAAGCCCTTCACCCAATTCAAAATTCCTATCACGCTGGTGCCAGACAAACCATATTGAGTCTTCAAATTATGCAAAACAACCATGGCATGTAACGTTATTTGATCTTTCTCACAACTAGAGTATAACAAATTGTTCGCCTTAAATTTTAAACTTTGGTAGTCATCGTCAAGGTTTATCCCGATATCTTCATGAGCACTTGAACCTTGTACATCGTCAGTGACCTCATTCTCTTCCACTTCATGAATTCCATACGCATCATCAACTAAATCCTCTAGCATATTATGATCTACATTGTGATCCTCCCCTTGTACATCTGTCCTACTTATTTAAGGTTGTTGTGAAGTTTGCTCGGGGACAAAAGGAACTTTCAGTTCCCTTGAAAAACCCAACTTCGATAACTATCTTAAATAACCGATCATAACAAATGTAGTTCAACTGCTTTCCACTCAAACACCTTACCATTCTTACACCTAGCACATGAAAACTTTTTATTATCTTGGCATCTCTTTGCATATTTCAAAAATTTATTAGCACCTCTGGGAAACACATCTCCTAATCTATTTGTCTCACCCATCCACTATTTGTATTTAGGATATCCCATCACAGCTACTACAAACAATCACCTATTATGGGTAAAATAGCATAAACACAAGTGTGAATATTTAGTTCTCATTAGTATAAACACCTGTTGAATGCGTACGCTTAACAACTAGAAGGCTAGGTTCGATGGGTAAATTTGTTCGTGCATACAAATTCAAATTCAAATTCAATTTTAATTTGAAATTGAAATTAAAATTCAATTTCTAATATTAATTCCTATTTCCTCCATCTCCTCTAAAGGGTGAGTGGTCATGTCCCATTCAAGACCTCATATTTATGTAATATACTTAACAACTCATGCACATTGTTTCAATTTGAGGAAAATTCGACAGTATATCCCCATAGTTCTCCAAGTACACGACGTAGATTCACAAGTGTGAGTGTTATTTAAATTTATCAATTGAAATAACATTTAACATCACATAATCTACTATGTACCTAAAAACATTAAGATATGACTGCAGAACTTCCTCCAAAAGCAACAAGTTTAACTAAGAATATTTTTATACAGAAACTATGCAGTCCTAGACTGTCCAAACGGGACAATTCGAGAGATCTCATTATAGGGGTAATGACTCTCGAACGGTTGAAGGCGTACGCATAAGAAATAGAAGGTTGGTATTTATGCACACTATATCTAATTTCAAGTATGTCTTATTTAATTATCTTAAGTCCGTGGTCGTGCAACTCACGAACGGGTCATGACACAATAATTTTAGAAAAAAGTTAACCCCCTCCCCCTCCCCCCAAAATTTGGTCAATAATCCAGTGGTCGTGCCACTTCCAAAATTAACCAAGATAATTATTTAAGGATTTATTAGTGTGAATTAATAAATAAAGTATTTAAAAAAAAATAAACAACCAACTTCCATATCCAACCACATCTGTCCAATATAATCCAACAACAACAACAACAAACCAATAAATCTGTATCCCGTACTCCTTCTAATTCATCTACTCAATTAATTCATTTTCAACAACATAAGAAATTAAATACATATAACTAATTAGTTTCAAGCCCTAAATAATAACACCAAATCATCATTAACAATTTCTAACCAATTTCAAACCTAAATAAGAATATAGAAACTATATTTGAAAATTAAGACAATATAATTATTTAAGGATTTATTAGTGTGGATTAATAAATTAAGGCCACCCCGACCCCCACCCCCTACCAACTGTCGCCCCCTACCCCCTCCCACACAAATGCGCACACACTTCCCCCCCTCCCCCTGCCGCCCCTTCCCCCCCCCCCCCCCCCACCCCCCCACCCCCACACACCTTCACACACAAAAATAATGGAAAGAGAGAGGGAGAGAAAAACGTACATCTATATACACATATACACACACATATGCACATATACACATATATAATGGAAAGAGAGAGGGAGAGAAAAACATACCTTAGAGAGAGAGAAAGAGGGAAAAAAAAGGAGGAAATGGAAACGGTGGGAGAAAAAAAAGAAAGGGTTGGGGTTTTTTACGGGGAAAATTGTCACGGACTTATCACGGTCAATGACCGTGAAAAAAAATGCATATATTTTTGTCACGGTCAATGATCGTGACAAGGCTGGCTGGCTCAAAGGTGACAATTTGGCCTTTTTGGTGTAATGTGGAAGGTCCATTTCCCTGCCTATCAGTAGTGTGTCTAAGATCACTTGCCGATTGGCAGGTCTAGGGGTATGCCGATCGACAATTGCCATACCCTATAAAAGGAGCGCACGAGCTCACTCCTAGGGCACACCTCAGATCCATCAATATAAGTGATTTCAGCAACATTCTCTTACAATCAACGAAGTCTCCTTGTGTGAAATTCCTTTCCACCTTTCATTCCCATCATTTTCATACCCAATTTAGAAAAATCTCCTTCTTTCTCATCCAACGTCCATCTCAATTTGTAAGGGAACTCGTCAAGGATCAAGATCAGGCTCAATTCTCCAAAGAAGGTCGAAATCCCCTTTCTCTCTCTCTCTAAATCTCTTTATTTTCTTATTAGTTATATATATATATATTCTCAATTTAGCTATTACTTTAAATCATACACATTAACATCTCATCTTTTATTAGTTATATTTCACATACTTTATTTTCTGTAAAAAAAACCCAAAATAAGAGGGTTACACCTATAGATTCTAAAAGGATTATTAACCACATCTTCTCAAAAATAAAATATCTTTTCTACACACACACACACACACACACACACACACACACACACACACACATAGTAAACTGCCATTTAAATCTATGGGATAAACCCTACCCTTGTATCGCTTGCGAACTACAAGGACTTTTATGCCTTTATAGGCTACGTAGTCATTTCGGGCTAAAACTCGAGACTCGAGTCCAATTTTCCAATTTTCCTAATTTCATATTTTCATCCTATTTATTTTATCTTTATATTACTCATATATATCATGCACATGATTTATATTTTCTTTTTATCTAACAAATATTGTTGTTCCATTATAACGATTAATATCTCGACAAGCGCGCACATCATATTTTCTAGTTATTTTGGGAAAATTCCTTTGAATGACCTCACTTTATCTTTTCCATGATTTGAGTTGATGTATTCCGATCTCCATTTAGACACACACACACATAACCTTCACGGAGAAATTAAGGAAAATAGAAACACAAACCCACGAGAAACCGAAAGGGTGGGATGGGTGCTTAATACCTTCCCATTCTTTAACTTAGCCCACGAACCTATGAACTATTGGTTTTGTAAGTATCAGTTTGTCTTTGATGCCGTTCTCTCGAGGCGACGACATGTTATTTTGCTTGTTTTGTGCAAAATAGATTGGTGACTCCATCTCTTTACATCACCCCACATCGACGATGGCTGAAATGTTCATTGAAAAGGGCGTGAGACCTTCTCTCCCTGTTTGATTGCGCGTGCATGAGCACTGATGCCCCGATACGGGAGGAAAAAGTCAAAAGGAGGAATGGCCACAACCGTTAAGAATTGTAACAGAGGTGCTGACTCAACAGTCGACCTAGATTTTTTATTTATTAGAATGACCAATGAAATACTGACACGTGGATTATAAAAAAAATAATTAAAAAACTTTCACATCTACAAAAAATAAAATAAAATTTATTAATAATTATTTGAAAAAATTATTTCAACATACCAATTAAAACCGAAATAAAAAATAAGAATAAATAAAAAATATACACCCTTCCACCTGTCGCCCACTACCCACCGCCTGCCACCCACCACCTATCGCCGACCTCCTTCCACCTCTGTGTCCCTCATACACACCCCTACCCATACATACATACCCACATACAAATATACATACCTACCCGTATACAAATATACACAGATACCATACATGCAATCCCCCTATATATATATATATATATATATATACACTAGTATATGCCCCTGCCTGAAGGCACATCGAAAACTTGCCAAGGTACGTAATCGCAAAACAGCATTCCCTGACCAATAAAAAAGTAAAATCTAAAAAAATGGCTATAATTTCCTCTGTTTATAGGACTATCCACCCTGTTTAACAAGTAAAAAATAGTCCAACAACATTCAAATAGTATAAATTCGTCGAAAAACTTCACATATAATATGAAATATACAATATTCATCAACTTAATTCACATTGTGCCTCAAGTAAACAATGTTAATTTAAAAAAAATGGACAAAATCTCCTTTGTTTATTGGACTATCCACCCTGCTTAAGGGATAATAATAATTCCAATAACATTCAAAGAATCCAAATTCATCCAATAACTACTACAACAAAACAAATTTGTTATATATATATATATATATATATCAAATTGAGGCTGTCCCACATGTTCCACCATATAGATTGTCCATAGTTTTCAAAATTCGACCTGATACACTAAAAATATATTTAGAACTAAATGAACCAATAGTCATATCAGTACAAAGTATCTCACCCTTGCTGAAAAAGATAATAAAATGGATGGATATTAAATTAAATGAATCAATAATCATATTATATAAGATGTACATATCAAAATATCCCAAGGAATTGCACCACCCACAGTAAGGAATGTCCTGCTAAATAATAGGCCAAATACAGTAAGGATAACCGATTCAAATTCAAAAGATTAAAGGAGAGACAAACTATTTCCTGATGTCAATATTTATAATAGTCAAAGATTCATAGGTCAAAATACACGATTATATGCGAAATTCACGAACTAAGCAAAACACATTAATGGGACGAAATTTACAGAGCAAATATTTAAAATTCCAATTTATCGAACTTACCATTTAAGAAACAGGTTGTGTTGATTTAATTCACTCAGTTTTTCCATCATCCATATCTCAATACCCTTACCACTTCATAGGATGTCACTGCATCAAATTAATAACAAATAAAATTACATCATAACAACGTTATATTATACATGCTTTTTCTTTTAATGAATACCATCAGGGTGATTTAAAGACAAAAGAGATTAATCAAATTCACGTGGAAACTTTTCATGTAAATTTATGCAGTAGTACCCCGGGAAAGTAGTAGAACACTTAACCAAATAATCGCATACTATGGAACCTAATTGAACTTGAGTTTAAACATTATAAAACTATGAATGTACTTGTCATTGAGGAAAAAAAGCATGTTGCTAGTTTGCACCTTTTAAATAACAGAGCTGCATTTGACTAACTGCTATCGAGAGAAGGGAGGAGAGCCGATGCTCTGCTCCTTCTTTCTACTGCCTGGCAGGGGCTGGACAGGGCTGGGCCCAAAACAATGGCATGTGTCTTGATGTTTAGTACTTAAATAGATGATATTCCACTGGACACACATGTTTTTCAGCTTGCAATGGCCATTGGTTGGGTTTCAGCAGTGCCTGAGAGGAAAATAACATGTCTAGAGTAGTCTATGTATTGAGTACATGATTTCAAATAAAGAATCTGAAAAATGCAAACTTTTGAAACCTATCTAGAAATTACGGAGATAGTTATGTATCCAGTTGACAAACTAATGGATCTGCTGCAGCAGTAAGAGCACTTGGACTAATGTATTCTCTGTATAACAAAAAAATTACAATAAGTTTCAATCAAATGTGAACTTATTAAATTCAACACACAAATAAAAAACCGATGTAGTTGGCCCTGATGTGCATAGCTGCCACAACTTTGCATGACTGCCATTGCTTTTTCACATTTGATGCAACTGCCACTACTTTTTCACATTTGATGCAGCTGCCACTACTTTTTCACATTTGATACAACACAAACATTTATAGGCAACATCTCTTTAATGATCTTAGTCAAGTCGCTGAAATAAACCACACGTTGCATTAATATATAGCATATAAACAAATAAATTAAGGAGTATAAATAATATAATGTCAATCACAATTCACTTGCACATTTTTTCAAACATGTATATTTTTTCAACATTCAGTGAAAATGAAAAGTGCATGACTGCACTTTACACGCGTATTTAAGTTATAAAGCGAGCTTAAGGACTCATGCAACTAATTAAAACAGTTAAAATGCAGTCTCAAGTTCGACTCATGCAACTGAATTTTAACTAAGATGGGTTGTGATGAAATTATACGCCTCAAGCGTTGGCAGAAAGAAGAAAAAAGAAGTCTTAAGTCGAGGTTTCTTCACCCAACATTAAACATGTATATCCTTAAATAGGTATACATGGTTTTAAACATGTATACGCCACCCAACGTTTTTTACCCAGCTTAAAGCCCAGTAGAATAAGGCATGAAATACATTATAAGGCATGAAACTGTAAGCAAAAACTATCAGCAAGGCCCAGTTCAGTTACCATGAAACAACTTAACAAAACTCTGAGCAAAAATTAATTAAAACACGTATGAACAAAGGCTGCTAAAACACGCATGAAAACAGACCATTAAAACAGTCCATGGAGTTTTGATGGCAGTGGACCAATGGAGTTTTAATGGCACTGGCAGTTTAATACATATACAGAAGTTCAAAAATACATACATACATGCTTAATGGCTTACTAAACTGGGTTTGGAGCAGAAGTTCCAGCGTGAAGAAGGAAGAAGAAACATAGAGAGTTTTTTGTGGAAATACAAACTAAGAATGTAAAAAATTATGTGAATAAAAAAACAAAAATCTATTTGGATAAGTTCTAAAAAACAAAAATCCATTTGGATAAATTCTAAAAAACACAAATTCTGTGAATAAAAAACATATAAAACTAAATAGCATACTCTAAAATATCAATATGAACACTAAGCCGTGGAAGTGGTCTTGAATTGCATAATGAAAAGTAAACACCAAAGCATATGGTAATCCTTTCATCCACTAAAAATTATCCAATGAAGTCATTAATTAACTTTCAAAACTAAAATTCAAAACAAAGTAATAGGGTAATCCTTTCACCTACTAAAAATTATCACACTACATCCATATGCTACCTAACTCCTTCTGATGCACATTATCAAAACAATACCAAGTAGAAGCAGAAACATGAAACCTCGAAGCATAAATAAAAGGAAACCTCAACTCTGAACAACATTTTAGATAATTCTTATAAATAGTAATTCTTATAAATAGAACACACCTAATACTATTGATGCTATTATCAAGAAAATAGTTCAAAAAACACAAAATCTGAATTTCAAAACCTAGAGTAAGCTTCATACCTACCAAATTTGTCATGCCCAGTTTTCGCATCCAGATGCACCTATATATTGCATATTTCTGGAGAAAAAGAATTATAGATCAATAAACAAATAAAGATTGTGAATATTCGAAAAATAAGTTCATATGCACATTCATATGCACATCAACCTACTCGATCTCAACTTGAACCACAATATAAGACTGTGAACATTGTAGTTCATTGCGAACATAGGAACTTAAAATGAACAAATCCCAAAAACTTAAATACATGTGCGTAATAATACTATCTATAACCTAAAACATCCAACCATTTGAAGCAAGTCTTAACAACCAAAAAGGAAAAAACACGAATACACAAATTGAGAAAGAGAGTTCATAACTATATTGGACTTAAATATTATTCAGGTAACTGATTAGTTAAGAAGAAATCATATTACCCTGATAAGGGCACCACGATAGTGCTTTTACAGCGACAGTGTGGTCATTGAGGCGGTGGAGCCATTAAATAGTTAAACAGTTAATTGTCATTACCTAAAATGATTACAATGCCGCAACTTGTAGTCATTATGCACAGCCATTCCTGATGTTGTATTTTTCCTGATTTTAGGAGGAAATTGGTATAGTGACTACGAGAAAGAGGGAGAAAATTATTGTTAATGAAAAAATTCATCTTAGAAAATTGAACTTAAAAAAATCAGAAACCTCAGGAATAAAGGTTCGGGTTGTGGGGATGTAAGCTCAAGAATAGCCTATAATGTCATTATATAGTCTTAAACAGAGGATACAATTTCATATTATAATGAACCGTGTCAATGTGAAAATTTTAACCTATACCCTTCAATATTCAAACCACAATTAAATGTAATATCATTATATCAAGTTGTGTCCTATTTAGGCTTGGCTATGATTATCTCTTCTCACTGCTGTGACAACTATAAAAGGAGTAGAACTTGACAGTTTACGTCATAAGAACCAGTGCTTATATATTCATTATGGTGTCGTGAAAAGATAACGGAGCAATGGACCCACCACTGATGAATTTAGGTTGTTTCCCAACAATGAATAATAGGCAAACGTAAGGTGGCCTAGAATACGACACGCCAAACTGATAAGGGCCCAATATAAATTAATGTGTAATAAAATGATTATTTTCCAGTATCTCAACCATTGCCTATGTGTATCAGATGTCTCAAGTCAAAAAACATTCTCCACAAATAGCATTAGTGGAGGTTGTAAAGTCTGCATAATAAGTTCAAGAATTTTAATAAAAGAATATTCTCGAGCATCATTGGAGTCTATCTGGATATTGTAATCAGCTAGGGCTCTGTCGTCTTCTAGTTATTTTCTAGCGAAAAATAAACGATGTTGATCAGGTGGAATTCCTTCCTTGTTTTGGATTTTGTCGTTCAAGTTGTTAATCGTGTCAGAACTCTCCACCTGGAGCGTGATGGTCTTGCCGGTAAAGATTTTGACGAATATCTGCAAATGATAAAGACCTTCATTTTGCTGTCACAAATCAACGTCTTCAATTGCAAATGACAAAGATCTTTATTTTGCTGTCACAAATCAACATCAAAACTGAACCATTACTCTTATGAGTCAAATAAAAAAATTTACACACCTATATGGATAAAAATTTATTCGCCGAGTCAAATATAAAATTTGGTGTTATTTTTTTAGTTAAAAAACTACACAACAGTGACTTCTTAACATTGAACATTTGTTCAATTAACATTGAACAGTTGTCCAATTAACATTGAACGGTTGTCCAAAAAGCTTCCATTCCACCTAGAGAAATGATATGTGACAATGACTTATCCAATTAGACAACACATAAGCTCAATAATACATGAGCATAATATAACCCCATTCAAACAACACTGTGAACGTATTGAATGCTTGCATTAATGAGGAAATCCTGCACAGTTACAATAACAAATGTAGAAAGAATGTGGATACCTGTATGTCGCTTGTGTCTCTAAACATCTCTTGCTTGGCCTCTGAGGTGAGTTTCTTGGTCCTTAAGAGCTTAGTTGCTCGATGTCCCAACCTATAACTCGCCGTCCTAACCATGTTGTACCCCTCGAGAAGCTTCCCAACCTAATTGTTCGGGTGCCACGTTTTGGAAGCCTATCAATACAAAGCACAAAAAGGGTTACCTCGCCATTATGGACCATAAACAGTGAAAAAGTCGAAATGGATTGAAAAAAAGGAATGAGCAAACTGAGTCTGGGGGTGGTTGTCCTTCTGTTTACCCTTTACATTATCCAAACATTACTCCACATGTTTTATCTTCTGCAATGAAAAAATTATGAAAATGGTTATGTAAGACAATAAAAATAATAGTTTAACTCATATCACGATGTTTAAATGCTGATATGAAACTAAATCCCAAAGATACCTATCAATAAATACAGGAAACCAACTGTACCACATTTATGACCTTAGTTTCAATCCCCACCAGTAGCATATGTTATGAAATACTCCTTAACTTCACTTTCTACATAAATTGGATATTTACCTCACTTTATAGTTATGAAATGCATACCCAATTTACAACTTATAAACTTACTTTAATTGATTTATGTTTATCTATTTGGACTTCAATATGAAGAAAAGTATAGAAAATTTGTCAATTAATATTGATATACTGGACTATAATATCCATAGACTTAGTCAGCTTAAATGTCATATTAAGAACTGTGCACATTAAAAACTGAAACCATTGGAAAACATCAATAACCTATACAACATCCTCACCTTCTCGGTAATTTCATGTCCATATTATGTATTCACAACTGTGAGGATCGAGACTTGTGAAGATTGATATTCTTCAAGTACATTCCACGACCCTTTACTCCATTCGAGGTGAGTTTCACCTATTGGCCCTCCTTTAAGAGGGGTGAGTAAATTATTCTTCACTAAATGTACACAGTGAGTAAATTATTAAAATTAAGCATATGAAAGTCTTGTCCAAACCAGCTTAAATCAATGGTATTCAATTCTCAAAATAGCAGTTGCAATGTGATTCTTTTAGTACTGGTGGTGACAGGCGATGATATTTACAAAAATAGATAACTCTAGATACAAATCAGATGCGAATCAGAAATTAATTCGTAAATTAGAAGTTATCAAAACTATATCCATAGACGCGAATAAAAATTTACACCATAAATGAAAACCTATTACCACCTTAACTTCAAAACAAACTTAGGTGTTGAACAAAGTCAGAGGGATAGTAGTAACTCATAGTGACTTTAGTTATTTTAGGTATAATAGAGATTTGTATAATTTACTATGTATGACCTCATTTAAAAAAATTGCGTATAAAATTATAAAATTTCTATTGACAAAAACATAGTTTATTAATATAACATTTTTATAAAAATAGGCGAGAGATGGAGAGCTTCTGATAGTTGTTGTGTGTGAGGAAGATAATGAGGGCGGCGGGTGAGATAGAATGTATGAGGGCGAAGAGTGCGTGGGTAAAGTGAGGGAGTCTTTCCAAAATGCCCAAAGTTTGAATTAAAGGGTAAGTCAACTGACATGATAGGGCTTTAATAAACTAATTTCTCAAAACCAAAGCACAACTGTCATTGTTTTTGCATAATGACATTGCATCATTGCGCTATCAAAGTATGAAACAAATAGTGTTTTAAATATAGTACACGCATATAAGTATTGTGGAATTAGGTAACCACCAAATCTCCCCCTCGCCAAAAAATTCACATAGGTATAAGACGAAGGTTTCCCATGAATAGCTCCAGTGAATATGTGCACGAATAAACAGTGAGAAAACCAAGAATAGTTTTGTAGGACAATTAAAAGAACTGGAGTTACCTCACTACAAATGATGTCAAGACCAATTTTTCTTCTATGTAGGGGTCAAATCTGTGCAACCATATAGTCTGCATGAATATAGTCCAAATAAGACTACTACAAAAATGGGAAAAATATAAATCTATTTTAAAAACAATATGCCTACAAAACCCATTGATTTGTGCAAGTGGAAATAGGTTAAAAGTTTTGACAGATTCATTTAAGGAATTCACAATCCATTTTAAGGAATTTTGTTAAACATGTAAGAGGCATACCATATGTTTACTATCAGTTGCAACACATTGTGTTCTCTACAAATCTAACCAATAACACTATAAAGTTTCAAGCTCAGTTGAAACACCCATAAAAAATTGACTCCCCCCCCAAAAAAATATGATCAGATCTGAAGGACCAATGCACTTAAAATCCCCCCAAAAAAGCATCAGATCTGAAGAAAAAAAAAGCAAACCTTTATAGACCCGAATATAACCATTGTGTGTGTGTGTAAGAGACCCGAATATACACCAATACAACCACTTGACAATAGATCTAACAATCAGTTTTCTTAAACCCTAAGGAAATAAACAAATCGTGTGTGTGTAAGAGAAACCTTGTGAGCGTGTGCGCGTGTGTGTGTAAGAGACTACGGGGAAAAGGTTACCTAGGGGCGGCGACAAGGGGGAAGGCGGCGGCAGAGGGGGAGGGGCATGGATGGGGGCAGTTTCTCAGCACAAACGAGAGAGAGAGAGACGACAAAAGTGAGTGAGGGAATGAAAAGTCGGCTAGGGTTTGGGGAAATGAGAGTAAGGGATAGAATGGAAGAGTAACGTGGGTCCTTCATTTTGAGTGATGTGGAAGATTAAGAGTCCTTTGATTACTTTGATAAGATAAGATAAGATGTGAATAGTAAAACACCATTGTCCCATATGATATATATATATATATATATATATATATATATATATATATATATATAGATAGATAGATAGATAGATAGAGAGAGAGAGAGAGAGAGAGAGAGATTCATTATTTAGATCCGTGGGGGAGGACAGGCAACTAATGGGTGTGGCAGGGCCGGGAGAAGGTGCGGGGGTGGGGCTACGAGAGACCTAATGTTTTTTTTCATTTTTAATTATTTTCATTTTATATTCTTAAAAGGGATTATTTACTATTAAAACGAGTTATTACATGTAAACCTCTAATTGGACCACATAATTTTTTGATACATAAGACATTGAGTCAGCACCTCCACTACAATTCTTAACTGGAAATGTAACAATGGGTCTAATTGAATTAATTTTCAAAATTCAAGGTTAACATTGTAACTTTTGAAACATCGGGTCCAAAATTAAAATATCTAAAACTTCAGGATTAAATTTTCAATTTACCTTATTTTCTTTATAAAATCATAAAAATCCAAAACTATTTGTTGTTTTGTGATTTTTTTATATTTTTTTGTGCTCGTGATATAAGATGTGGGAACAACATAGTGTGGCCTATTCCCTTTTTTATAGGTTTTAAAATTTTAGAGGATAGCGTGAGCTTATAGTTTAATTCACTTAATAATTACCTTTGAAGTTCTAATATGGACAACTTATACCAATAGTGTTATATTCTTTACTATATCTCACACACATATACACGAGTTGTAATAGGTTTTTATAATCGATTATGATCCGACAAGATTTCCATACTAAGAGTATTCACAGAGCTGAGTCATATATTCTTTGCTAGATTTTTGTGGTGTGCTTGTTAGAACCATAAATAATAACAAAATTAATGTGGGAAGTAATGGTTAGAGCTACTGAAATATGTGATACCACTGTTGGCAAATGATTTAACCTATTATGTGTAAATGAGAGAAAAAATATAATTTTTCTGAAAGACCTTAATCTGAAGTGAATAAAAAATGAAAAATATAAAATACACCCATTTGATGGAGATATAAGTTGAAGATCAATGGGTTTGCACATTGCCATCTATTATGTGATTTTATTTTGGACTTATTGGGATGCTTAATGCACTTAGTTAGTTTTAGGTCATCATCGACATTAACTGTAAATAAATCACCTTTATTTAGTATGATTGACTTATGTCATCGATTGATATGTAGATTGTTATTGGGGTTTACAACAAGTTTTTATGGGACTAACAATTTTTTGGGGTTCCTAAAACCATTCTCATTCCCCTTGGGTTACACGTGTGGGTTTTTTTGTATTTTTTTTTCAGGGCATTAAATCACATGTATTTCTTTTTAATATGTTTTAGTGTTCCATTGTTATGTTTACTAGTTCTTAGTTCGTGTTTCTAAATGGAGAGAAAGTTGGCTTATTGTTCGATTGAGGGAACTTTGGTCCAAAAATTGATCTTGATAGCTCTAGAACCCTTATAATTCGGATAAAAGCCTATTTTAAAAGATCTTATCATCTTCACAACATGTTGTAACACCCCATATTTTCCACATATTGGGTGGCCAAACCTCAACACTGAAGATAGGGGACGTCGATCAATTATATCATTGTAAGAATTAAATAACAACTAAAGGAGATAAAACCATCCATAATAGTAGAAAAAGAGGTAAATAAAGCGAGATAATAAATGTGTGTCTCAAATAACTTAATCAATTCAACTAAATATGTTCCCTAATACAAATTGTCTCACCTACTATAAAACTAAAATGGAATGTAATCAACTATGGAACCTATCATATCCCACAGTCGAAACCTCTGAACAATAAATTAAAATTTACAAGGTTCAAATACAAAGTAAATAAAGTGAGGATAAAATCCATTGATCCCACTTAAATAACTAGATAAGGAGGACCCTATAACTGGTATACTCATCCATTCTCTTTCAGCTGTTGACTACCTAGAAATTTTTTAGGAAATAACGAGAGTTAGACCTCGTAAATACACAATAAATAACTTACCTCGTGTGACAATATTATATACAACTCACTTACGTCTCATTATGTTCTACTATCAGTCACATCCAAATACCTAACATTGTTTATCCTAAGGTATTCTTAGCCGTACTTGCATATCCTACTCAAGGTGTGACTAACAATGTAAGCATTTAAGTGCAAGGACTGATCGTGTAACCTTCGTACCACATAACTCGTAATACATTATAATATCGTCTCTTATACTGATACAATAATAGTATTAACCACTCATAGTATTCACCCCATGTAACTTCCAATTAGATTAATTCCTACAATACGACTAATTACTATCATACACATCACCTATGTAAGCTCTACTCATAGCTAGGCAAACTACAATACTACTCAATATCCTAATACATCGTACCTAGCATAAGTCCAACCACCATGCGATACAATACCAACATAACCTATCCCATATTTAGACTAGCTACCCAACACTCCACTATATAAGTAACTACTTAGCTCCATAAGGCTATCTAGATGATATCACTCTATGAAACATTGTAACGCAACTTTAACTATGCAATAAGATTAATATAACGTGAGTTGTAACCATATTCCACCTCTTAATTAATAAGTAACAACATCACAATTAGAATATTAGAACAAACTAATCCACATATGAATATATCATCTCCATATCAGTAATATAAATATATATCTACATATTAAAGGAGGTGGTACTTTTGGTCTCATTTATTTGAGGGTTCATATTGAAAGTTGGAGATGTTTATCTGATGGCTAAATATGGTTTAAAACTACCAGAAGATAATTTTATGAACCCATGAGTATCGAATAACACTCATCTTTTATCATACCAACCATGCAAACCTCTGACTTCCTTCCACCTACTCCCCTTATCACTCAGATTTTTTGAACGTCTACTCATTCTCTCCCATTTTACCTCACCCTAATTTTTTTACCCACCCTCCACAACTCTCTGCAAGTGTACCACACTATTTCATCTGTTGAGGTAATTAATCAGAACTTTTGTAGCTTTTTTCCCTCTATCTGGGTATGTATTATATGTCCAACTTCTTTATTTCTTTGATCTGGGTATATATTTTTTGTTACGGTTCTTAGTTTTGATTGTTGTGTAGTTTTGTGTGTACTGAGGTTTGTTAAGGTTCTTGAATTAAAGGTGTTTGGTCAAATAATCAAGTGAATGTTTTAAGGCACATTTCTTCACTTATGTCATGTATTTTACATGCAAGATAATAGTTATTGTTCAATGTGTACAAAGATTATCTATTTTCACTAACCCATATTTCTCCATTTTCACTTAATCGAAACAACATGCTCCACTACATTCCACACTAACATTTGGTTATGTAAAGAATTTGTGACTTTGAATAACTGTGGAAAGGAAGATGTGATGAAATGAGAAAGCCATCAAGATCCATGACATGTTTAACAAAATGGATTTATGTGGTGATGATATATCTCTTCTTATCTTGAGTTTTTTAGGCCTAATATTATTTTAAAGATGTAGAGATGCCTTAATTGCTTAGTTTAGTGGTATGGTAAACTTTCATCCGAAATTTTGATTTCCTATATAATATATATGGTTGAAAATATTTTATTTTATCCTGAAATTGCTTAGTTTTATTGTTAGAGTCATAAATAGTCTGTGATCTTAAAAAATAATACCATGGTTAGGTGTTACTTATGCTTTATGATTCGTCTCCTGCATTGTTTACATTGATGAAGAGTACTAATTTTTTATATGGGAGAGAATGCGGGGATTGAATTTTGAGGAGGTTGATGGAAATATCTAGAATTATAAAAGTTGGTCTCCAAGTTTGAACTATCAGGTATATTAGAGTTTTATTTAGCATTAAGGGTACTTTAGGATTTTTCCTTTTTATTTTATTGTGAGGTGATTGTACTAGGACATATATTCGCTTTCCTTCTTTTAATTGTATGGAATTCTAGTTTATGTCAATATAAAACCCTATCCCCTCTTTTCTCTTTTCCATTTAATTGTAGATCTTCCATATGTTATCATGATATCAGAGCGGGATCAAAGCTTAATCTCATCAACACATTCCACGGAAGTACTTTTTCTGTTCCCTTGACTATTTTGAAGGTATTGATGATCATTTTCCTCCTATTTGTTCGATTAATTATTTAGTTCGTTTGATTTGGTTCCGTTTGAGTACTATTTGAATGTTTATTTTCACAATGGCTGGTGGAAGAGATGATTCGCTGCAATTAAATAGTGTCAGATTAGATGGGAAAAATTATACGTATTGGAGTTATGCTATGAAGAATTTTTTAAAAGGGAAGACGCTTTGGGGTTACATTAATGGCGATTTGAGTAAGCCTAACGATAATACAAACGTTGAAAAATATGCAGAGTTGTTAGATGTTTGGGAAGGAGAAACTCAAAAATCATCACTTGGATCAACAACTCTGTTGCACCTTCTATAGGTATGCAGTTGGCTAAGTATGATTATGCAAAGGATGTTTGGGATCATTTGGGCAGATTTTATACACAATATAATTTTGCAAAAAAGTACCTATTGGAGTGCGATATTCGGGATCCTGAGAAAATAATTTGAGTATTCAGGAGTTCTATTCTACTATGATGGATCTTTAGGATCAGTTGGCTCTCACAGAGTCAGCTGAATTACGGGCCTTTGCACGATATATTGCTAATAGGGAGGAACAATGCCTGGTTTAGTTTCTGATGGCATTGCGTGATGATTTTGAGGGTCTCTGTGGGTCAATTCTTCATCGTAGCCCACTTCCAAATATTGATTATGTTGTTCACGAGTTGTTAGCCGAGGAGATTCGTCTCAAGACTCAATCAGGGAAGGTAATTTCTTTAGACCCTAATGCATCTGTCTTCACGAACTCCTCTTGGCCAATTTCTAGTAATCAGAATAAGCCTTATTCAAAAGTTGCTAGTGAGGAATGTAGTTACTTTAAGGAGAAAGGCCATTTGAAGTCTCAGTGCCCTAAATTGTGAGCACTGTAAGAACAACAACGATCAAATAATCGACCACCTCAGTAATAATTTTCTACTTGGAAATATAATAACCAATCTCAACAGCGTTCGTATAGGCCTTCACATCCTAATACTGTAGCAGTTGTACCACCAACCGACTCATTTGCATCAGGTTCTTCATCATCAACTCCATCTATGTCTTCTCTTACTGAGCAGTTTCAAAAGTTTCTTACCACACAACCGCATGTTATGTCCATCTCTTCACCAGGTAAGTCCTCAAGTATTTGGATTCTAAACTCCAGCTCTTCTAATCACCTGTCACCAAATTTGTCCTCTTTTGGTTCTTTTTGTCCCACTTCTTCGTTGCCCATTATGACCGTTGATGGTACTCCCATGCCCTCAACGGATGTTGGGACTATTGACTCACCCGACTTATATCTCTCTAATGTTTATTACATCCCTAAGCTTACAATGAATTTTGTTTCTATTGGTCAACTCTGTGATGCCGATTACTCCGTTTCCTTTTCTTTTACCTTTTGTCATGTGTAGGATCCACGGTCTCAGAATGTAATTGGGTTATACCGTAGGCAGGGGGGATTATACATCGTGGAGAAACTCAAAGTACCAATGGTTGCATCTTCAAGTGTTGACTTGTCATCCTTTCGTTTAGTTCAGATTCGTCTAGCTTTTATTTATGATACTCTCGTCTTGGTCATGTATCAGGGCCACGATTAAAATATTTATCTTCTATAGGTATATTAGGAGATTTGCACTATCATGATATCTCTGATTTTAGCGGTTGTAGACTTGCAAAATTTTCAGCTTTACCGTTTAATAGAAGTATTTCCTCTACTTTTTCACCCTTTGGTCTCATTCATTCTGATGTGTGGGAACCCTCTCCTATTATTACAAAAGGAGGGTCTCGATATTATGTCTCCTTTATTGATGATTATACGCGTTACTGTTGGGTTTTTCTCATGAAAGGACGTTCATATTTTTTTGATATTTATAATAAATTTCGTGCCTTTGTCAAAACTCAACATTCTACTATTATCAACTGTTTTAGATGCGATTTGGGTGGGGAATATACTTCTCAAAAATTCGATGAGTTGCTTGATTTGGATGGAACTATTCACGAATCATCTCGTACTGACACCCCTGAGCAAAATGGTGTTGCTGAAAGAAAACATAAGCACATTATTGAAACTGCTCTCTCTCTCTTTTATTATCCGTATATGTCCCTAGTGAGTTTTGGGGAGAGATTATCCTTACTGCTATCAATTTGATTAATAAGATTCCGACCTCTCATTTCGTAGGTTTTTTACCTTTTAAAAAGTTGTATGGGTCTGCCCCTGATTATTCTTCCTTAAAGGTGTTTGGTTGTACTTGTTTTGTTCTTCGACCTCATGCTGAACGTATCAAATTATCTCCAAAGTCAGCAATTGCGTCTTTCTTAGTTATGGTGAGGGTCAAAAGGGCTATCGCTATTATGATCTAGTTACTAAAAAATTATATGTCTCTCTCCATGTTGTGTTTCTTGAGCATAACCCTTTCTTTTCTATCCCTGATAATCCTCATGAACTTACTAAAGCTGATATCTACAATATTGATCAGTTCTCAAATAATGATGAGAGTGTGCCATCTCAAGCACCTTGCACCACCGACAGTGTGCCACCCCATGTTCCTTCTGCTCCTATTATTTCTACTGATATAGTTACTTTGCCATCTGATGTTCCTGATGCTCCCCCTTTTCGTGTGGCCACCCAAGCACTTACTGAAATGGTGGAACCTCCTTCTCGCTATCCAAAATGTCCACGTAAGTCGACTCAGTCACCAGATTTTGTTTATTCTTATTATTCAGATTCGTTGGATTCATTTTTATGCTATGTTCACTGCCTCTTTAAGACTTTGTCTTATAAAGAGGAATCTCTTGATCCTCTTTGGTAGTAGGCTATGGCTGAGGAACTCTCTGCTTTGCATTAGACAGATACTTGGAGTTTGGTTCCCTTACTGCTGGTAAGCGGGCAATTGGATCTCGTTGGGTATATAAAATCAAAACTAAGTTAGAGGGGTCAGTTGAGTGGTTTAAAGAAAGATTGGTTGCTCGGGGTTTTTCTCAACAATATGGTATGGATTATGACAAGACCTTTGCTCCTGTTCCCAAATTTACTACTATTCGTACTCTTATTGCTGTTGCATCTGTCCGTCAGTGGCATATATTGAAAATTAATGTTAAAAATGCATTCTTGAACGATGATCTTCATGAGGAGGTTCATATGACTCCTCCGGGTGTTCCATATGGTCCTAGTGAAGTTTATAGGCTTAAGAATGCCTTATATGGTTTCAAATAGGCACCACAGGCTTGGTTTGAGAAGTTTTCTACCGTGATTACCTCTCTTGGGTTCCTTCCATGTGAGCATGATTCAACTCTTTTTATTAGGTGCACCTTTGGTGGTCGTATTGTGGTCTCTTTGTATGTTGATGATATGATTATTACTGTGGATGATGTTGGTGGAATTTCAGCGTTGAAGTCTAAATTATCTTATTGTTTTGAGATGAATGATTTGAGTCCCCTACGTTACTTTTTGGGTATTGAGGTAGCTCATTCTCTAAAGGGATTCTCTCACAGTCTAAGTACATCGGGGACATTCTTGAGCATGCTCGCCTCACTGATACTAAGATTGTTGATACCCCTATGGAGCTTAATGTTCATTTTTCCCCGTATGAGGATACTTCCTTATATCGCACTATTGTGGGAAACTTGGTTTATCTTACTATTACTCATCCAGATAGAGCTCATGCGATCCATGTTGTTACTCAGTTTGTTACTGCGTGCATACTCTGATACTAATTGGGCCGGTAATCCTACAGATTGCAAGTCAGTTACTGGATTTTGTATATTTCTGGGCGATTATCTTGTTTCTTGGAAGAGTAAAAAGAAAGCTGTTATTTATGTGTCTTCCACGGAAGTCGAGTATCGTGCTATGGCTTCTACTACTCATGAGGTTGTTTGTCTACATCGGTTACTTGCAGATATGGGTATCTCTCTCTCAGCCCACTCTTATGTACTATGATAATGAGAGTACTTTTCAGATTGCTCACAATTCAATTTTTCATGAGAGGACTAAGCACATTGAGATTGATTGTCATATCACTCGTCATCATCTTACGTATGGTGTCATCACTTTGCCTTTTGTTTCTTCTTCTACACAGATAGTTAATTTGCTTACGAATCTCATCCAGTTCAGCATTTTCATTTTTTTACAAACTCTCAATGCTTCTCGCTGCAGAATCGTGAGTTTGAGGGGGAATATAAGAGTTTTATTTAGTATTAAGGGTACTTTAGTATTTCCCCTTTATTTTATTGTTAGGTGATTATAGTAGGACATATATCATCTTTCCTTCTTTTCATTGTATGGCATTCCAGTTTATGTCAATATGAAACCCTAGCCCCGCTTTTCTTTTTTCCACTTGATTGTAGATCTTCCATATGTTATCAAGGTACACATGTATTAATTACTTATCCCTATTTCTTTCTCTTAAGTTGCACCCAAAAAACTCTCAATAACTTTCCATTTCGCATGATTTAATATGATTTGTAGATTTCTGAATAATTTTTACTAGGTCCACTATTATTCATTCCTGTTAATTTTTTTCCTCTTTCGCATATTTACCATTGTTTATACATTCATATTTGGTGACTCGAAATGAGTTTATGATTAAAAGAAAACAAAAAAGGACTTTTTTTAAAGTAAAATTACACTCTCACAAAACAATACTCCGTGCTTACCCCACTAGATCTCTATATCTTTGCTGGTAGCTGAATATCTCCAAACTGAGATATTTTATGTGCAATATTGATTTAAGTTGATTATGTAAATTGCAGGGGATAGTCGAATGTGTTATTAATGTTTAATTTTGATGTACCAAATAGTCAAATTTGGCTATTTATTGCTTTGGAATTTCGTTTTGATGAATTCAATAATAGTAGTATTTTATTATTTATGTTTTCTTTGTCCATTTGGATGGTGAAGTGTCTTATTTTTCATTGTTTCCCTTCCTTCTGGTGACGTCTTTTGATTTGTTTTGTTTCCACAAGTTGTGTATGGACATGTGTGATCATTGTGACCAAATGGGTGCTAAGTTGTTGGGTAAAAACATTCTTACCATTTGTAATCGACATTTTTTAACCAAAAAAAACATTTAAGTTTAGTGATTGATTTCCAAAATGATGAATTCTATAAACTAGCTTATTAAATGTGGAATTGACCATTATTTATGAAATCGATGCCCTTTTATTTTTATTTTTATTTTTAATGGACCATGTGCTTGTTATGTTTTTTTCTTAATTTAGTGGTGAACCTCATGAAATTAGGTAAATGATTTAGTCTCTATGTGAGCTATTAGTATATTTGGCATGTAAATTCTCTTTTACCTTCTACGTCATCTTCAATTTGTTTATATACTTATGCGTGTGTATTATTTTACCATACTATGAACTCTAACAAATCTTTGTCTCGTCCTATTTACATTTCAAAATGTTTATTGCCATAAAAAATTTTAAGAATTGAAGAAAACCCACTATTGATGTCTTTCAAGTTGAGTATAATATTTATTTTATTGAGTGAAGGTTCATGATTAACATAATGAATATCTAAACATCAATTATATTTTCATAAATTTAAATTCGATAATTTAAAAAATCATTATATCCCCCTGTTCATCGCACTTGTTATATATATATATATATATAACACGAAGGCTCTATCATTCGGAGACCTCTCTCGTGCCTTTACCATGTCAATCTATAGGACCTCGTCCTAACTAATTGTAGAACAATCAGATATAAACAAAATGAAAAATCACTATGCAATCACACCATCGGGTAATTACGTACCAAGATTCGCACAATGGGCCAGTCATCCTCGATCTCTAACTCGTAAGATAGTTGACCAACTGAATGTAGGATGATGATTTCGATTTATACACAACCTACGTCATCAGCAAGGGTAGTAGCCGATGGTCTTACACCACAGCACATTAAATTCCCTTCCATATATTTTTCACGTATACACACCCATTTGGTATTTACACAAATAGTACACAAATCATATATATATATTTATGTATATATGCGCGCACACACACAGACACACATAAAAATACGATATTTCACTCTAACCTTGTAAAGAGATATGCTATACCATCGTAAATGTACATATCGGATTATACATCCCCCGGACTAAACCAAAATCCAATAAATGTAACGTCCATGAGAAAAAGTAAGCTTAGAAAACCCAATATCATAATCAGAACCTTATAGGGAAGTCCTAAAGGAAAGATGTTTTTAAAAAATAATAATGGAATGACATTCTGTTTTGTTCCATGCACATGACCCTATTTTGTGGTCATGCATATGGGGTTTTGTTCAGAAACTTTTACCCTGGATTCGTGCACAGAGAGCTATTTTGCAGTTATGCACACGGGACCTTATATGGGGCCACCTTTGCCTACCGAACCTAAAATGACGTCGTATAATTAAAACTCATCCAAAACTTAGAAAACTTTATTTTCTTCACACCAGATCATCATTAAACACTATCCTAACCCAAAATCGGTCCCAAGATACCTTTAATCTAATCATAAATTGTCTATAAACACGTTCTCAACAATATATGATAGATTTATAATAAATTGATCTTAGTAATTCAATCCCAATCAGATTTATAATAGATTTATACAAGTTTTAATCATAATCATCATAATAACCAAGGTAAGACCCATTAATGCATCGACTTCAAGTTCCAATCATATAATCATCATAATAACCAAGGTATACCCCATTAGTGCATCATATTCAAGCTTACCATATGTCTAATCTTAAAATAGATGATAAAGGCAATTACTAATAAATTAATTACATGAAATACGTAGTAAAAGAACTTATTTCTTTCTTTAATATAAAAGATAAGTCTCTTCGATTGAATCCTCTAGGTGCTTCCTCACGTTTTCCCAAAAAATCCTTCTTTTCATTTATCCCAAACTCCTCTTCTACTTAGGTTTTGTGTTATGTGTAATGCGAGAGTTTAAATCTCTTTTCAAACCATATATGCCGCAGGTCTCATATAGATCTAAATTAAGACCTCTAAATAAGCCCAAAATTATATCCAAACACTCCCAAAACTTAGACCAAAAAGGTACCGACCCATGGGATCCAACCCGATATACTAAAGACATTAACATGATGCTTTGTATCCCCAAGAGCCCAGTCCAACGATAATATTTACAACCAAAAAAGTCAACATGTCATCCACATATAATTTAATTTCTTAATTTAAATTAATTATAACACAAAATTAATAATTCTCATAAATTACACTGTGAGAAAATTTTAAATAATTATTAAATTAGCATTTATTTAATTACTTAAAAATAAAGGGCACTACATTCTTTTCGTAACATTTGAATTTTGTCCTCAAATTTTTCCACATTCCAAATTCATAAATGTTCTAAATGCATCTCCCATATGTATTTGTGTTTCACATATCTCACACCATATTAAATATCTATGTCACGCAACTTGATATATTGTTAAGTATTGTCCCTAATAAGGGTGACCTTCTCTGAGGTGTGTCCTTAACTCTGGAACAAGTAACTTTTCTTCCTTACCCCGCATCTAATAAATGAGGAAACAATATGGCCAATCATCCAATACCTCAAAGGGTTCCATTCCAAAAAGTACTATATAAATTCTCATCCACGTCGGATATATTTAACTCTATGTCCCTCTCATGTCTACCCACTTATACTGGCGCCTCATATCTTATTATGTCCTATCACCCTTCGAGATAAATTTTGAATCTTGACCCACACCCCACCATTAGAATGGCTCACAGAATCCATTGCTAATTTCCAAGTTGTCTTTATCCAACCATTTCTAATAAGATATTAACAATGCTCATCATACGTCAACACATCACAACACCACATCATCCCTCGACTTCCCAACAAAATTAGACTCCACGTGTGCGATGCAAAATCCAAACAAGGAACCCCGCGATACGCTTTTGTCTAGTCTAGATGGTTGTAGAGGTCTAATAGGTGCTGAACTTACAACCTCAAGTACACTAGTCCTTTATACCAAAATACTACCTTACCATAACTATCCCAACAGAGGGTTCAACCATTCTAAAAGTGACACCTCAACTCCATGGGCATAATTGATCCAACAACTTTTGAAAAAACTATGCATTCAAAACATCTAATAAAGCGAAACTCTGCCCATCCTGAATCGAATATAGAATTTTAACCATTTATTTACATCCAAATAACCAACCAATCCAATAAGTTCCTATTAATACTGCTTACGCTGTATACCTAATAGTTACTTATTGAAATGTTAGCATGTGTTACCATACACAATCTTATAAAACTACGAGTGAGGCTTATTGTGACCTATATCGGCCTCATATTTTCCCTAGGAAGTGAGAGCAAGAGACCCGTAGAATTATATGAGATTGGCCTCATAGACTGGATTTGAGTCCTTGGAAAACCACTCTTTCCACTCAAACCGAGATAAAAGAGAAGTGACATCAGCAAGTTTATTATGCCACACGATTTTTTTCTCGATAAATAATATGCGTTGGGTGCCGAAATATTCACGGCACTAATTTTGTTCTTGTGTGGAACATAACGTTTGTCGATCGTCACCCTCCTCAATGTCGGTGGAATTGTATTTCTTTAGATAGTGACTTGGGGCCATTTGGAGATATGGGAATTTTAGGAAGAACTTAGAGAGAATTATAGGAGAACAGAGAAGGTTGAAGGTTCGAGGAATAATGGTGGAGGGGTGGGGTATTTATAAATTGGAGGTGGTGTGAAAGGGTGGGAAATGGAAAGATCTTGGAAAATGAAAGGTTGTCTAGGCGGGGGAAAATATTTTTGGATGAATTTTCATCGTTGGAGGGAAGGGGGATGAATTAGGTGGAGGAAAGGTGAAAGGATTGGAGGGAAATGAGGAAAAATGGGGGAAAACTTGAGTTAGAAGCACAAAAATTCGGTTAGAAAACCGTTTTGTCCCTAGGATCGAACCGATTCGGTTTGTATCTCTAGCAAGACCAAACCCTAAGCTCCGAGGGTTCAGTTTTGGGACCAAACCCTTTGATTAGAATTCAAGTTTTTGAACACAATTTTTTTACGTTTTTAACTCTCTCCTCGCAAAGTTAACCCCCCCACAGGTATGGGGATTGGGTTTCGCACCGAAATTCATCATTTTTTGTCAAAAATCTTCAATCTCACTGCGCATTTATTTTTTCACTCTCGAGACGGGGCTTGAAAAATTGAAATAATTCCACTCTTGCTAAAATGAACACGACTCACTCCTAAACACACTACACACTCACATGACTCAAATTTACATAAAAAACTCACCCCATACGGGTCTGGGGTGGGTGCGTCGACCTCCATAAACAAACTCATCCCCGTATACGAGGTTTAATAATGAAAATGTCTCCATTTCCCCAATGCACGCCTTAATATACAACTTTAGGCCTTGTCCATTAACTTTAAATGTTCTCCCATCCTTAGGATTCTCCACTTCTATAGCACCGTGTGGGAACACGTCCTTCACAACGAACCATTCAGACCATTTCTACCATAAAGTTTCGTGAAACAAATATAAACAAGAGTTGTAAAGGAGAACTTTTTGACCCGAATGAAACTCTTTGTTTTTTATATTTTGATCATGGGCAAGTTTCATCCATTCTTTCTTGATATGGGCGCTCTTATACGCATCGTTTCTTATTTCTTCCAACTCATTCAGTTGTAGTTTTCCTGTCTCACTAGCTTTATCTAAGTGGAAGTTCAACCTCTTAATCGCCCAATATGCCTTGTGTTCCAACTCAACGGGGAGATAGCAAGGCTTTCCATACACAAAAGTGGAATGGGGACATCCATAGGGGGTTCTTGTACGTTGTACAATAATCCCATAGTGCACAAGTAATCGATTAGATCAATCCCGATTGGGATCAACCATATTTTTCAAGAATGTTTTTGATCTCTCAATTTCTCTAGCTCGACTTGCCCATTTGTTTACGATAGGTAAGTTATTTCTCAATTACTTTTTAAACAACCTGTTTCAAAAATATGTGTTGTTGTCACTAATGACAGTTTTTAGGGAACTGAAGCATGAAAGAATGTGTCCATGTATGAACTTTACCACTTTGCCATCAATTATACGTGTAGCTATTGCCTCTACCTATATTGACACATAGTCTACTGCGATAAGGATGTATTAGAAAACCAAAAGAAGGAGGGAAGGGTACCATGAAGTCGATGCCCCAACAACCGAACATCTCAATGGTGAGAATAGGGGTCAACGAAATCATATCACCTCAAGTCTCTAGTAATCTCACCTATGTTTTGGCAGTTATCGTAAGATTGACAATAAATGTTGACATCCCAAAAGATAGTGGGCCAATAGAGATCGCATTGAAGGATATTTGTGGCTGTATTTTTCATGGAAAAGTGATATCCACAAGCTTCTGAATGATAAAACCGGATGATATTTTGAATCTCATCGTCTGGTACACATTTTTAGATTATTTGGTCTGCGTAATACTTAAATAGATAAGGATTATCGTAAAAGAACATGCTTAACCAAGTGAAAAACTTCCTCTTCTCTTACGGAGTCCAATCGGAGGGAACGACCCCCGTTACTAGATAGTTCACGATGTCCGTAAACTAAGGTAGAGAGGAAGTGGAAAATAGTTTCTCATTCAAAAAATACGCATCTATGGGTATGGGATCGCGAGGCATGATGGATATAAGCCTAGACAAATGATCGGTTATGATGTTCTCTATTCCTTTCTTGTATTCGATGAAAAGATTAAATTCTTAGAGTAGCAATATCCACCTAATGAGCGCGGCTTGGCATCCGTCTTGGAATGGAGATATTTAAGTTCCACGTGGTCGGTAAATCATATGATAGTTGACCCAATAAGATATAAATGGAACTTATCAAGAGCGAACACTACTGCTAGAACCTCTTTCTCTGTGGTGGTGTATTTTAATTGGGGTCCAATTAATGTTCGGATAACATAGTACATGACACGTGCTTTCTTATCTCTCCTTTTCCATAGAATAACCCCTACCATATAGTCACTCACATCACACATTAGCTTAAAAGGAAGGGTCAAATCCGAAGCTTACATCACGAGAGCCGAGACGAGCATGCTCTTCAATTTCTTAAAAGCCACTTGGCACACTTCGCTCCACTCAAATGGGGAATCCTTAATAAGAAATTTATGCAAGGGACTAGATATGTAGCTAAAGTCCTTAATAAAACTATGATGGAACCCCATGTGTCCCAAAAATGAGTGCACCTTTTTTAGTGACTTGGGTGGGGGAAGTTCGACAATTATGTCAATTTTCGCCCTATTAACTTATTTGCCCTTGGATGAAACTATGTGGACTATAACTACTCCTTCGGTAACCATGAAATGGTATTTTTCCTAATATAATACTAGGTTATTTTCCACAGAACCGACAAGTGCCTTCTCGAGATTATCAAGATATTGGTCAAAAGTGGGGTCGAAGAAGCAAAATCATTTTTTGAACACTCATGGCCTCTCTCAACCATGTTGCTAAAAAGATTTATCATTCACCTTTGAAAGGTCACAGGCTCATTACACAATCCATATGGAATCCTTTTATAAGCAAAATTGCCAAAGGGACATGTGAAGGTAGTCTTCTCTTGGTGTAGCACGTCCTCCTCTATTTGGTTATAACCATAATAGCCATCTAAAAATAATAAAATGGGTGGTCTAAAAATCTCTTGAGAATTCGGTCCATCAATAACAAAGGGTGGTCTTTCTTAGTGCCCACATTGATTTTTCGGTAATCAATGTAAAGGTGCCACCCGATGGTGGTACATTTTGGGATAAGTTCCCACTTTACGTTATCAACCATAGTCATTCTCGAATTATTTTGAATTACTTGGATCTACTAACCCATTTATTATTAGATATGGGATAGGTGATGTAACTTAATAATCTCCGTTCTCACAACGTCCTTGATAATCGGGTTTAATCGTCTTTGCATCTGCCTCGAGGGCTTTACATCCTCCTCTAGGTGGATTTTGTGGGTACAAATTAAGGGACTTATACCTTTAAAATCCACAATAGACCAACCAAAATCACCTTTATGCTTACTCAAAATAGACATAATCTTCCCTTCTTGCTCTTTATCTAGGCTAGAGGAGACAACGGGGTATGTCTCATCCTCCCCCAAATAAGAATATTTAACATTAGAACGTAGCTTCTTCAATTCGAATTTCAAAAATTTAACATCGAAGGGAACCTCATAGGATTCCCTTACCGGTAATTACTTAAATCGTGAGACTTAACTTACGTCTCTCACGCCATCCTCACTCTCTCCCTCATCTAATAACTCCCACATCCTACTCACTTGTTGGTCGAACTTGAAGTACTCTCTATAGATCTCGATAGCCTTCACTAAACATGCTTGAAGTGGATCCCTAACATGATTACCCTTAAAGTGTTCGTGTACTACCTCCTCGATAAGACTCGTTTCATGTAAATTGTGCTCATCACCCATTTTCTTGGTGATGCTAAAGATATTTGCTTCAAGTGTCATATTCCAGAATGTGAGTTGCATTTTGCCATTATGTGCATTAATCAATGCATTAGACGTATCTAGGAAATGGCAACCAATAATAAAAGGAACATGATGGCTCGATAAGGATGATGGCTCCAGGTCCCAAATGATAAAATCTACAGAGAAGTAGAAAGTGTTGACTTGGACGATCACGTCCTCAACTACCCCATATGATACCTTCACGAAATGATTTCGCAAGTTGGAGAGTAATTTTGGTGGGATTAAGGTCTTCCAAATCAAGCTTCCTATAGATGGAATATCATATATGTTGAGAGTCGCCCCTAAATCCACCCAAAATTTTGTACTTCGGCAAGAGGTCACTCAAAAGTACCGAAATTAATTTTTGGCTAAGAAAACCTTCTTCTTTACCTTCAATTTAAGTTTCATCATGGACAATTCCTTTAAGAACTTAACATACGTGGGAATTTGTTTTATCACCTCAAGAAAAGGTAAGTTTAACTTCACTTGCTTTAGCACCTCTAAAATGTCATCACGGGAGGCCCCTTTAGGAGGAGGGACCAACCGTTGAGGGTATAGTGCGACTATCGAGGGTTTTACTACTTTGGGCCTAACTGTCTCTTTTTTCACTCTTCTCCAAGGGGATATCTTCAACCTCTTGCATGCCAGGAAAAACCTCTTTGTCTTTTTGTATGTCTTATGGAGGAGGTGACAAGTCAATAACTCTTCCACTACATAGAGTGGTTACCGCTTTATATATCTCTTGATTTTCATCAGGAGTAGAGCTCACGCAGTTTTAACCTCGGGGAGGTCATTGGCCTTAGGCAGGAAACTTTCTTTTCTCTTGGACACTTAATGATGATTGCAACTTAGATAACGATGCCTTTAAGTCATCAAAAGTTTGAGCATTTTGGGCATTGATTGCTAACTGAGTTTGCATAAACTGGGCAAGAGTTTCCTCGAGACTCTTCCATTTTGGGATCACATGGCATGGGAGGAGGTGCTTGCATTGGTGGAACTTGTTGGAAAGGTGGTAATGGTGACATTTATTGGGCAACATGTTGGTTGGTATTCAACGAGGCATTCGATTTGCATTAATTAAAATCGGGATGGTTTCTTCATGAGGGATTAAAAGAGTTGCCATAAAGAGCCTTAAAATTCCCTTTATAATCTCCCACTGATTCAACTTTCTCTTTAAGCATAACTTTGTAGGCGGGTATAGTTGGAAATCCCTGCATTAAATGTTCCACCTCATAAATCGTGCAAATCTCCTCTTTTAAAGCTCGAGATGGGCTGGAGGTATCTCTCCCCATAGTTTCTGCCACATATTTTAGCCTTTTGGCTAATTGATTAATTTGAATAATCAACTTGGTTTTCTTATCCAATTGGTAGCTGTGAACGTGATTCTAGCTTTGGTTTGGGTGTTCAGATTCGATGTGTCCCAATATTGAGTAGTCTCAGCGATATACTTAAAATGGGCATCTGTATCTTTCGCATCTAAATCGAAGAACTTAAAACCGTGATGTGGTAACATGTTAACCAACTCGTTGAACCTCTCCCAACACTTATCAAAGGGCTCATTATATTTTTCTTAAATGTTTGAATTTGAGCTCTAATAGAGTTACACTTGTGAGAGGGAAAGAAATTTTAGAGAAATTTAACTTGCATGTCTCTCCACATACTGATAAAGTTTGGTGCCAAAGTCCAACGCAAAGTCTGGTCCTTGTCCTTAAGTGAGAATGGGAAAAGCTTGAGACATATGACATCTTGGGTGTAAGCTTGATCGTTAAACGTTTCGCATGCCTCCTCAAACTCTCGAATGTGAAGATAATGTTTCTCTGACTCCATTCCATGTAAAGTAAGAAGAATTTGGATCATCCCGTTCCTAAAGTGGAATTACCCTGCATTATACGGGAATATAATTCACCCTAGAGTGATGGTCGCTCTGGGTATAAGAAGTCTCTTATAGGGTAGTAGTACATCACACCTTCTCCCATTTCAAAACTAACGTTATCTAATATCTCACTCACACTTAAAGAATCACTATCCTCATCAAAGTTCCTAGAATTTTTACTCGTGATGTAAGTACTCGGTGCAGTCCCCGACAATGGCGCTAAAAGCTTGACGCGACGTAGAATGTGTTTACTACATGTGTACCTATGGCTCAAGTGCAAGACGATCGCTCAAGTAATAACCCGGTAAGTCGAGGTTAAATTGTTAGGGAAATGGTCATAAGATGATGACAAATACAGGGTTGGCTTCCTAGATCTAAGCTTCGACTCGAAAAAGAAAGAAAATATGTGTTTTGTATTTTGGGAAAATTTTATTTACCTAAACAAATTAAGCTAAGCAAGAGTAATTTAAAATAATAAAAGTAAGAACTTGAACTTTGGATTTTGAAAACACTTTTGGAAAAAATAGTTGGGATCTAATCCCCGAACCTTGAAATGTCTCCGCTAAATATAAAATTCTAAAAAACTATTTAATTAATTGAAGGAAGAGCATAAACTAATCCAAAACACTAAACATGTGCGGGTATCAATCCTCTCAATACTTGGTCAACAAATTATTTGATGCGAATGATAAAATTACCAATACATCCATTTCTTCCTCAAATGCTCTGATTGTCTTCGACAAACGAAGTTAAGATCCCTACAATATTAGTCTTGATTAAGTTATCAAATTCTAAGAATTAATTATCTAATGAGTTTGAATTTTATTTTTAACATCGAAAACCCTAGGATGGGTTCATGTTTTCCTACCCCACTAATGATTTATCTAGACATGTATTTAATCTCTACACTGATAATCATAATTATATAATGGGTCATAATTTGATAACAAGAGAAAAGAGATGAAATTTTGTTACTAAGCTTGAAGAAATCAAATTGCATGCGAAGAATCCAAACCAAATGAAGAAATTCGGAAAAAGAACAATTCTTGAATTAATATGATGATGAAAAGTGTAATCTTTTTTCTCCAATTAATTATGATTCATAGGATAAAGTGTAGAATTATGTTAATTAGACTCCTAAAAGGCTTAAACATCTTCCAAAATTCGGCCAAAGATGTTAACTTGGATCGAGACTACATTAGCTAGAATCTAGGAAAAGATAATAAATCGCATTAGAGACTAAACCCTCAGACCAAACCGAACCCTTAGGGACCGAACACTCAGCAAAAGAAAATTGGTTCGCTTACAGAACTGGTTGGGTCTATGGGTTTGGTCTTCAGTTTGCCCCTCGATTTATTCTTAACTTTAAGTGGTGATAACTTCCTCACCGTAGCTCAAATTGAGGTGTCGTTTGTTTTAGTGTTCTCTTGGCTTCGAGATCTACAACTTTTCTGTTGGCTCCTTCTCCGAGTTTTGGCTAAAAATTTACCGTTTTTCCTTTGACTTTCCTTTCTAATAAAACTTTCACTGTTTTGACTTTTCTCTTCCATCCAATTGCACGATTTACTTGTAAAACAGATGAGAAATACACAAAACATATAATACTTTCCAAAAAGGTTGGTAACGACAAATATGAGATATATTCGGGATAAATGTATTATTCAAAATCGTAAGAATACTAAATTAAGGGGATAAATATAGAATATTTGTACCTAATTAGGAGCCAACCGTACCCACTAAGTTCTTAAAATTACTCAATTTCTCATACTATAATACTTTCTACTATGAACATCCTCATGCATTAAATTAAACCAATCCCCAACTAATAAATTCATATAGTTATCCTACCAAGTATGCAATAACTAGCATATTTATAATCTCAATACTCTCAACTCTTAGCTATAACTTATAGGCACACTAATGTCATTAAGTGAAAAAATATCTTTACCGCATTCACCACGTGAATCGAGGATAAAGAACGACCGATGCACAAATAAAACCTAAAGGGAACACGCATGGACCATGAATCATCATTTCTAGAGAAACCTTACGACTCATAAATAAATAACATAACATATAGGACACTCACATGGTCCACTAATAATATAATGTATATAGGAAACGTACAAGAAATACAGCAAGTGAGAAATGGTAGGTTGTTGGATCTAGATCTCAACTCCAAATAAGTACTCATACGTCAAATGAATAATCCAAATAAGGAAAACCCCATATATACTCGTAACTTACCGATTTGAACTTTTGTCCCAATAGCTTCAAAATCTCCAATCATACATACCAAGTCTTTTATTCACTTCCATATGGATTGACGTCACTCATCACCAAAGACATATCCTAGTGAATAATATAAGTCGAAACTATGTGATTGAATCAACATCCAATCCACACATAAAAATAATAGTGGGAAAATCAACCATGCCCCCATCGTGTATAAAACTGCATTATCATCCAGTATACATGCAATATCTAGATAAATTGAATCACTCACTTAATTATATCCTTGATGAAATAATTGTGTCATTACCTAGTCTGTTATCTCAACATGCCATAGGTGCTCACTTGACCCATGCATCGACATATAATAACACAAAATAGGCACATTTTAGGCCTATATATAAAGGAGGAGGGTTGCGTTAGGTAGTTGACAACCAACACAAAACTTTGTTAGGTTCTTATGAACATGAATCCTATGAGTATACATGCTAATACTAGGGCATTACCCTCAAGATATGTGTTGCGCCTACCACAGGGTGTCTCAAAATACGAACGAGAGGCATCGCATTAGCACCCAAGTATGATGAGAAATAGGCAAGGGTTCCTACAACAATCTGGACGTGTGCTGATAAAGAAGCTAGTCTAGGATAGTAGACTTAGGTTAGCAGCTTGGAACATATGGATATGGGAAGGAAAGGGATGGATTTAGTGGATACGATGATAAGAAGAAAATTTAACATTGTTTGTTTACAAAAAGCTAAATGACTTAGTGAGAAAGCTAGAGAAATTAAAAATAAATAGTTTAAATTATATTATAAAGAAAAATATAGAAATATGAAAGGACTGGGAATAATAGTAGTTAAGGATCTTAAAGATGATATTGTAACTGTATAGGAAAGGTGATAGACATATACGTGTAAAAATGGTATGATTAATATTGTTAGTTCTTGTGCATCCCAAGCAGGATCAGATAAGAACATTAAAATACAATTTTAGGGACAAATGGACGAATTAATTCAAGAAATACCCATAAGTGAGAAAATATATATTGGGGAGATTTTAATGGTCATGTAGGAGAAGATCGTGTAGGGTATGAGAGAGTGCATGGAGAATATGATTTTGGAGATAGGAATGATGGTGGAGAGTCTATCTTAGATTTTTTGATGGCTTATTATTTTGTACTAGTAAATACATGTTTTAAAAAGAGTCTTAAACTTAAAAACTTATAAAAGTAGAATGCATAAGAGCCAAATAAACTTTTTAATCACTAGGAAACAAGATCGGTTAACATGTAAAGACTGTAAGGTTATCCCAAGAGAGAGCTTAACCTCACAACATAGGATAATGGTGTTGGATATCAATTAAAAATCAATTACGAGTGCGAAAATAAAAGAAAAGATTAACCCATGAACTAGTTGGTCGAACTTAAAAGGAGATAAATTAAAACTATTTCAAGATAAAATATTAAATGAAGCATCATGGAATATCGAAGATGAGACTGACATAATGTGGGATAAGATGGTCACATGCATTAGGAGAATACCGAAAGAAATTCTTGGAGAATCAAAAAGCAGGGGGGGCACAATCTAAAATCTCTTGGTAGTGGAATTAAGAAGTACAAATATAGAAAAAATCGAAAGGGAGTGCTTTAAAACAATGCAAGCAACTAGAAACGAAGAAAATTTTGAGAAATATAAATGGGCTAAAATGAAAGTTAAGAAAATGGTAATAGATTCTAAGTTAAGGCATATGATGATCTTTATACAAAATTAAGAACATAAGAAGCGAAAAAAATATTTATAAGCTTTCTAAATTTAGGGATAGATTTTTTTAAAATAACGTTAAGTGTATTAAAAGTGATAATTCGAGAGTCCTAGTCAAGGATGATGAGATTATGGAAACATGGAAAAACTATTTCGAAAGGATATTGAATGGAGTTAATGTGAGTATATTAGATATAAAGGAACTTAGGGAGATTCGAGAAAATATATTTTTCCTCAAAATTAGGACAACAGAGGATAGGATTGCTCAAAAAAGATGAAAATAGGGAGGGCTTCAGGAGCAGATGATATTTCTATTGAGGTTTGAAAGTGTTTAGGAGAGGAAGGATTGTCTTCGCTTAATAAATTATTTAATAGAGTTATAATGACTAATATGATACCCGGTGAATTGATAAAGAGTGTTTTAGTACCTATTTATAAAATTAAAGGGGACATAGTTGTTCAAATTATCGTAGTATTAAGTCAATGAGTCATATAATGAAACTATGGGAGAGAGTGATTGAATATATAATTATATTGAAAACAACTGTATCTGAGAATAAATTTAGGTTTATGCTTGGAAGTTCAACAATGGAATCTATTTATTGATTAAGGAGACTAATGGAGAATTATAGGGAGAAAAAGAAGGACCTTCATATGGTTTTTATAAAATTTGGAGAAGCCTTATGCTAGTATATCAAGAGACATAATATGGTGGGTTCTACATAAAAAAGGAGTGACTCATAGATATATTGATGTGATCAAGGATATGTATGATGGGGCCATAGTTATAGTAAGAACATCAACTGCGAAAAATAATGAATTTTCAATTACTGTAGGTCTACACTGAGGTTCAACACTAAGTCATTATCTCTTTGCTCTTATTATATATGAGCTGGCTGGGAAAATAAAGTATGAGGTATCGTGGTGTATGCTGTTTACATACCATATTATTTTCGTAGATGATACTAAGACGAGAATTAATGCTAGATTAGAATTGTGGGGAGAAACTCCAGAAATAAGAGAATTTAAAATAAGCAGGACTAAAATAGAATATATGGAGTGCAATGTTAGTAGTAATAGTATGACAAATGGGGATGTGGTGAAATTGGAGGGTCAAAAGATACCTAGACAGGATCATTTTCATTATTTGGGCTCCATTATTCAAAAAGATAGAGATGTTATTGATGTTATTACTCATAGGACTAAAGTAGGGCGGGTTAAGTAGATAAAAACTGTCATCATAATGTGTGATAGACATATACCTTTAAAGTTAGAAGGAAAATTTTATAAGATTACCATTAAACCTTCCATGTTATATAGGGCAGAGTGTTGGGCAATCAAAAAACAAAATGTACAGAAAATGAGAGTGGCAGAAATATGAATACTAAGATGGATTTATGGTAAAACTAGATAGGATAAATTTAGTAATGAATGACTTTGTGAAATGGTAAAAGTAGCTCCTATAGAATATAAATTGAGAGAAAATGGACCTACATGGTTTGGATACATCAAGTGTAGACCAATGGATGCCCCCGTAAGGAAGAGTGATTTAGTTATTATTAATGGTAACATAAGGGGTGGAGGTAGACCTAAATTAACTTGGTGGTATACTCTAAAAAAAGACATGATATCATGTGGTTTAATCGAAGATATTGCACTAAACAGAATGGAATATAAAAATAGGATTCATGTAGCCAACCTTAAATTATTTGGAAAAATCTTTTTCGATTTGAATTGAGTGTAGGATCGTCTCTCGACCTATGTAATAATAGGTACATGTACCCACTTATTGGCATTAATTTGTGGACTTGAAAACTCTACTGCACCTTAGCCCAAAATGAACTGTAATAGTTCATCCTAGGTTAAGACATAACCTAAACGAAAATATAATCCCACTATAGCACAAGTGATCAAAATCAAAAGAAGATGACAACTTCAACAAAATATATCGAGTTTAGATACACTTTAGTTCACACATGATTGCATATGCTCTCAAAAAGGTGATATGTGACCACAAAACCATTCGATACATATAAATAACCCTCGATTAACAGTGGCATCAAAATTTATGAGTAACCACTAATGATTCCTACACATACTATCCTAAATCCACATTAAGACACTTGTTGACTACATGTATATTATCTAATCTCTTAAAATGATTTTTTTGAAATACTATTGGATCTCTTCCTTGTAGATCCTTTACTCACTTCCACTTCTGCCATTATTTCTAATAGGGATACTTTTGGTCCTACTCTCATAGATATAGCCCTTAATCGAATTGTGTTCCTCCCTTAATCTTTGTAACTTTCTCTCTCCTTAAAACTTTGCATATCTAATGCGTTTCGATTCATGCTCACGACATGCAGGAAAATTTATTCTCAATAAACCTTCTTATCGAGCCAACTCGATCTAAACAATGAAAAATCTATCGTCTTATATTCAGTTTCTACCTCAGGTGTACTTACAAACAAAATTAGCAATATCCATCTCATACTCCGCAATCACTTGGTGACCTTGTGCCAAGGTTAGAAGTTCCCTCATTTTTGTTATTTGAATCACTTAAGAGTGCTACCCAATATCAAAACTTTTCTCATATATGAGCATAAAGCAATTCCACAATCTCATAAGAACTAACTACCTTTATTCTCATAATCATAGAACCCTCAACCCACTATGACATAACAATTACTTGCTTCCCTTCTTTAGTACATTAAGTCATATGAAGGCATCCTACTGACATTAACTTTCATTACAACATAAAAAAAACATATGTAAAACCCAAAAATTAAATAAGTTATTTAAAAATTTGAAATTGCTTATGTCTCACAATCAACTGAACGTGAGGCACATAGTCTACTTGTGCCTGCCAAAATCTCTGAATTATGGATATTGCTCAAATAATGACATCTCATGTAATTATTATTACAGTTGTGGAAAACATATTTATCCAACTACTCATTATATCATCGATCAGTTACTCATGACGATCTGAATTACATTGACCCCTTTATGCTCTATTTATCCTCGAGTACCACCAACTCCTAGGTGGAGAGGAATGATGTCTACAAATGCATCATCACGGCACAAGAATATAAAACCACATTACAAGCTCTAAACATATCAAGGAAAGATCAAGAAAAAATGAAATGGGCTCACATAAATCTTAAAGCTTTAGATCTTGCTCTAATTTCAACTGTATATTGGGATTTTATTTTTAAAACTTGTATGACATTTATTTATTAATAAAGGTGTGCTAGGTTCACTTTGAAATGAGAAACATGTTTATGATAATTCCTTACATTTGTTTCAAATATATTATATTATTGTTGATAAATTGAACTTAAAGGAATTATTGTAAGTTGGATTCTTCCTGATCACAGAATATCCCAATTCCAGTTCTAGTTCAATTGAACACTTCACAACCCTAGATAGGGAGTTGACATCCTATTGATAAGTATGTGAGTGTAATCTTAGTATTTTATCTTGACTAAAGGGACTTATGTAATGGATTGGGAACTCGTCTAATATTTCAAATAGGATTGTACCCATACATAAGGAATGTATTCAATCGGATAAAGGTTAGATTCAAGTCTATGTGCTAACTCTATTATACTAGCACAGTCTCACAATGTTTGCAAAGGGTGCATAAATTCATAATCTCGAGGATTGGAATGTGTTCACAATTATTTCTTTGATTGTTATGAGTGCGATCCAATTTATTAAGTCTAAATATCTACAAGTTGGAAAATCCATACGTGGGCATGTTTGAGATAATGTTTTTCTTGAGGAATCCGTGTCTAGGAGATATCTTAGAATATAATGCCCCCTTTATAAACTTATAAGTTTTAATTCTACTAGTATACCTGATCAATGGATTATTTAAAATTTAGTATGGTATCAAATAAGTTAAGTTTGAGATCTAGTAATAATAAGATAATGATGAAAAATAATTAGCGATAAATTGAATTTCACCAAGCGCGCATTGTATGCTTTACTCAAGGAATCACATTATGCATTATATAAGTTTGCAAATAAGACATCATTATTGGAGTAATTCTGAGATAATTAAACATGAGTGCATTTAAAATTATTTAGTGGAATTAATTATAATTAAATGGGAAAGTAAATAGATTACAGGACATAATATGTGATTTATATATTTTCGTCTGGAAGCCAATATAATTATTAGTCATGGGTCCTTATTATAGTTCATTACCCAAGCAGTAGGCCCAAACTCTCTGAAAACCCTAATTATCCCAAGACCACTTTGTGTACCTATATATGTGGGTATAAGGTTATTTTTAAAGTAGCATAACACAACCTAAGTGTTTGAGAGAGAGAGAGAGAGAGAGAGAGAGAGAGAGAGAGAGAGAGAGAGAGGAAAATATTATTCATGTTTATGTGAAGGTGTTAGGAAAGAGAAAGTGATCTCTTTCAGAAATTATAAAGTTTTCATCTCTAGGAGTTCCACACACTGCGGTTACTTTGGGGGATCATATGCTAGAAGATTTAAGGCCTTATAGAAATGTTTTGGAGGAGGAATAAAATAAGCCTCATTATCTTTTACATCACATATTTCACCTCATTCAGATCACATACGATATCCACAAAGGTATCGTGATTCAAACCATAGGTTTAAGCTTTGAACCTAGTTTATATTTTCTTTATAATGCATGATCGGTAAAATATCTTAGGGCAACAACGGTTTGTTATATCAATATCCATCAATTGGTATCAAAGGCCCATTTATAGATTGATCATGTTTTAGAAAGGTCTATGTTGTCCACCATTGAAACCCTGGGTTGCATGTTGGAAAAATATGTGGATGGATGTATTTTTTTATACTAACGTGGTTTTATTGGATATTATTACTTCCTCCATCGTGGACACATGACTTTTATGTTTTGGGTATGGATGATGTAGTGGTTTATTTATAATTAATATTTATAATAATTATTTTATTTTAATTATTTCATTAATCAATGTATATGGAGGGTTTGGTGAGGGGATGTAATATTTTTATCCTATTATGTATTGAGTATAATAATGAAAGAAATTCATGGAGTTTTTTGGAGTTTATCTCAAGTCCGAGGTCTTTGTACGAAGTTTATAATTTGTAAACAAACAAAAAGACAATAAAAGCGGCTCAAAAAAGGAGACCAGCCACTATAATAGCCTGGCCAGGGGTGCTACAGTGACCCAAGCCAATTAAGCGAGGTTTCTTCAACATATTTTTGGTTGTTTTTGACTCATTTCTCCGCAGAAGTCTATTTCAAGATGGTCCCTTCTTTAAATCATTCTTTTCCACAAGAAGTCTACTCTTAGAGGAATTCTTGCCTATGATGAGTGGGGACTTTGTGACCTGTTTGATATATAATTGCTTGTATTCATATTGATTTTATAGTTGTCAACTCATATTTGATATTTCATAATTTTTTGAGTTGATTATGAATTTAATTAGAAACCATTTTAATGGACAATTGAGAATGCGCACAAACTATTGGATTAATTTATTTAATTAAATACCCAACACACAAATCCAAAATTTATTAAAATTTAATTTTTATTTAATTATGGTGTGCAGGTGAATTGTGTTCAAATATATATTTTAACTTTCAGACCAAACATGCAAAAACATACGAGATGAGAAAGAGTCCCTTTGCAGGATAAAACCATTTATTCAATAGTATTTGAAGTTTATGAGTACAAACGACTTACAAAACACTTAGCTAAATTATGCTAGATCCGTAGAACTCCTAGAACTTCAACATATATGACCCAGCTCTAGAGTCATCCACAGGTAGCGGTCTACCCTTGGTATCCACTGATTCAGCCTTGTTTCTTCTTCAGTAGTGGAATATCGTTCCACAATCTCAGTGGTAGATAAAATTCTCTACAAAGTGTGAATTATAAGAAACCATCTTGATGTGGGTAAAAGTGATCTTGAATATATCCCCGGGGTAAGAAATATGATATGAGGTGTTTGATCACAAAAAGAGAACTCAAAAGTTATTTTTCTTAGTTGAAAAGAGTTCCTGGAATATCTAATCAAGTTTATCCCTTTTATAAGAAGGGAAGATAATAACAATAAACACAAAAGATAATGGGAAGATATTCATTAAAAAATAGAATTTGCGCAGGTCGTTCGAACGACAACCTTATTTTGTTCGAATGACTTTGAACAAAATCATCTAATGAGATTACATTATGAAACACTTTGGTACATCGTGATATCTCATTTGAACAATGCTTCGAACATGGACTTCTAACGAGATGTTAGCGTACCCAAAAAAAGGTCTCATTTCAAACTTCGTTCGAAGGCAATCAAATGAAAGAAGAAATTCCTTCGAACGATATACCTCCTCATTTAAACGAAGTGTCGACTTTTGGAAAAAAATTCTTTAGAAAAATTCGAGTTCCTTTAAGAAAAGTATGGCCTTATAAAAAAATGTAAACCCCGGAAAATACTCAGAACTTTTTATCACTCCAAATGCATACTTCTTCCATGATTATTGATATGACCAAATCTTTAATTCTTTGATGGTCTTCAACATATCTTAAGTATGGAAGAGTTGTAATGATGATTTATTTAGGTATCGTGTTTGTGTAACGGGATATGCTAAACCAAAATAAATAAAATGAGAGCTATCATAAATTTTTCTCTCACAAATCTCCCTCTTTGGCTATTCTAGTACAAAACACCATCCTAAGCCAAATTCAATCCTATGACTTAATACAATAATATACCCTCCCAAAATATAAATGAAAATGGAAGATAGAATATGTGCAAGTCTTTGATCATGAAACTGGATTTTTCCTTTGGCAAACATGGTCTTCATCTTGTGTGGGTCCAAATGATCATCATCCAAGTGACATTTCCTACAAACACGAGACAAAGAAAGATGCCATGACACATAGAGTTTTAAATAGAAAATAAATACTCCCCCTCAATTTTTTCTCCACCTTTTGGTCCGTAATAGACAAAGGGGTCGAAACTAAGCATGAGATATCAACATCACTCGAAGAAGTAAGATATCAACACAAGTATAATCAAGTAAGCATAAGTGATGATAATCTCAAAGGCATGTATCAACCAACAATTTTTGATTTTTTTTTTCAATTTATTCTTTTAAAGATAAAGTATAAAATGAACAAATACAACACACCATGGAATAACACTAAAATATCCGAACTATGAATACGGAATGTAGGGGTGTGAACATTTTTCCTAGGTTAATGAGCATATATAGTCATAACATGTGTTCACAAAGTTTTAATACACCTCTAATGAAAGAGCTCAAAGTCTACCTTAGGTGTGAAATTGGTGAACTCAAGTGAAATTGACTCAACTTAATCAACAAGTCATGAACATAAATGATTCTCACACCAATGATGCCAAACTATGTAATATTTTTTCGAGACGTTTTAGGTGTGCAAACCTATTGACCTTCAAATTTTTCTTCCTCAAAATCTCACACATATGATGATAAACTCTCAATGACTTTGTAACACCCCGTATTTTTATGCATTTAATATTTAATTAATTCGGGATTTTAAAGTACTGGTGTGTTGTAATTTTAATTGAATAAATTATGACAATATATTTATTTAAATATTAATCGAGGAGTAAATGGTTAATGTTTAGGGAAATTTATTTACTAAGTGTATAGTAATAATTTAATTACGTCATTTCAGGTATTAATGGCGGGGTATGCACTTATCCCACCCGGGAGTCGGTATAGACTAAATTGGGTGTGAGATAAGGATTTTTATAAATTAATTCGGATGTCAATTCTGAATGCGCGGTTGAGTCCGAATGGGTCGAGATAGTCAGAAAAGAGTACCCGGGGGTAGTAATTGGGTCTCGGGGTATTTTTGGGCATAGCCGGGCCCACACGGGGTGAGTTGGGCCATTTTAATTTAGCCCATTAGGCAAAAAACGGGATTTGTGTTTTTAAACCTAAACCTAAGAAAAGGAAAAGGAGCAACTAACATTATTCTAACCTAGGGTTTGAGAGGGAGATTGGGGGAAACCAATCAAAAGGCAAATTGGAGGTTATTAGAGCCAAATTAAGGGATGTCGACGACGGATCAGACCCTACGAACAATTCCAGGCAAGTGGTTAACTGTTTTTACTTCTAAATTGTGATATCCAATTCATATTTTAGTGATGTGTCTACTAAAATTCTTTTTGGGTGTAAATGGGTACAAAATGGGATTTTTGTTTATGGGACACTTGAATGAGATTCAAAGTAAGATTTAGATAGGTGATTGATATCTGAATATGTACATAAGATTTGAATGAGAAATCCAGAACATAAAAGAGTAGAAATTAAATCTGGAAATTGGATTTTAAAACAGATAATTGAATTTTTGTGAAGAAAGACCCATTTCGAAAATCATGAGATAAGTAGATAAATTGATTATCCTAAGGTCCCTTGATGTGTAGGATGTGGAATAACTATGTTTATGTGGTGGGATAATGTGATTTGAGGTTTAGACTTTGGATTAAAAACCTTAATTTTCATTAATGGTGAAATTCAGCAAGGAAGGAGAACTGGAACGAAGGGATCGATCGATCGATCGGGGGGCATCGATCGATCGACGATGGTTAATTCTGGGCAGTTCGGCCTGTGTGTGAGATAAGGGGGAGATTAATTATATATTAATTTTCATACATTAATTAGTGTTATAATTATGAAATACATATTCCTAGTAATTATGGGGAATAGTAATTGGGACTAGGAGCAATTTATGTGGGGAAACTCTATGGAGGAAATTGAGGGATGTTATTCCAAAATAGGGAGATACGGATCAAGTGAGTGAGTCCGGGTATATTGGCTAAGCGACGCTAAGGTAGTGAATTAAGGTTGGAGATAAACAAATTAATTTAGAGTCAGAATATAGACTCGGGAACATATTAAGATACGGGCCAAGTGAGCGAGTTCGGGAAAAATGGTTGTGCGACACCAAGTATTAAATTAATTAAAGAGCAATTAATCAAGGTAGAGTCAGACTATAGACTCGGGAAAGAGATAAATTAATTAATGTGCAATTAATTAGCTAGAGCTGGGCTGTAGGCTCGGGAAGGAAATAAATTAATTAGTGTGTAAATTAATTTAAATAGAGTCGGACCGCAGACTCGAATTGGTATTAAATTGATAATTGTGCTAATTATATAATTAGAGTCGGATTGTAGACTCGGGAAGGTATTAAGTTAATTTAGGTGATATTAAATTAAATAAGGGTCGAGGTATAGACTCGGGCTATCATTATAGAAATTAATTGGGTGAAATTAATTAAAAGAAAGTCGGACCATAGACTTGGATTGGTATTAATTAATTAAGTGTGTAAATTAATTAACACAGAGTCGGACCATAGACTCGGGGAAAGTATTACATTAATTAATATGAGAATTAATTAAATTAGAGTCAGACCATAGACTCGGGATAATAATAATATAATAAGTGAGAAAACTTATTTGGTCGAGTCAGGCGAGAGACTCGGGATTTCAGGCTAGTGTTACGGGTTGTGAGTACACGGTAAAGCCGGGGTTTATTTTATATATATATACGGTGTAGTGATAGTATATATATATGTGTATATATTGTGTGTGCTACTAAATATCAGTGATTAGATATTTATTAAATTATATTCTCTAGTGCTATCAAGGGAGGTTGCGCGATGTGGGTGAATCCCCTGGCTTGAGGAGTAGGGTGAGTATATCCCCAGGTCATAGCGTCCGTTATATGGGTGAGGGGATCATCTCACTTTCAGGGAAGGAATATGACCGCCTCCACTTCGTTTTGTTTTGAACCAGGTTGGTGAGCGAATCCAACTTGGGTAACTAGGTTATTTGAGCACACCTAGTGAGATGGCACTTGAGAGGGAATCATCCAGTGTGGGTATACTCGGAAGGATGGGTACACGTATTATATATGTATGGATGTTTTAGTAAGATACATATAATATGGTAGTGAATATTATATGTAGGTGATAATACAGTGTGTGATGTATTTATTTTATATAACTCGGGTTACAGTTATATGCTGTTAATTAATGAAAAATTAATTAAGTTAAACATTTTCGAAAATAATACAGTGTGTGATGTATTTATTTTATATAACTTGTGTTACGGTTATAGGCTATTAATTAAGTAGGAATTAAATAAGTTGATTAGTGAGATAACTTATAATTCGAAAATAATAATACTCGGGTTAGAGTAGTATGGCAAGGGGAGGTTACACCAGGACAAGTTGGACGGGGTAGTACAACTAGGTGGGGTTAAGGTAACCGTTAGGGTGCACATTAGTGGAGGGGTGAGAATGTCCACAAGAGAGTGCGACACTAACTTTAATATGAAAAGCATTCATGCATTTTAAATTACTGCAGTTAATTCACTTGCTAAATATTTTCAAAATGTTTTGGGTTCTAACCCCTTACTATAAAACTATTTTCCAAAACCTTTTAGGTGTCCAGCCACATGGACGCCAGGATTGATACTCTATTCCAGGGACACGGAGCTGCGACATATGTGGATGTTAGCAAGAGTTTGGATTAGACGCATCGTTCATTCATTCCTAGAGTAGGAATCTTTTCTCAGTTCAGTTTTACTTAGGGCTTGTTGCCCAGCCCTCTCAGTACAGTTTTAAGTTATGTTTTATTCAAATGTTGGATGTTTTATTGTATTATTTTTACTTTGGTGGCTGATGGTTTATTCGGCAAGTTGTTTAATTGATTATGATTCAGTTTATTTTCATTCAGTTGTGTGAATGGTTTATATTTTAATTCCGCATGTACAATTTTGGTTTAAGTAAAAGTTAAAAATTGGCACCAGCGTTTGGAATACTAGGTGGTTAGTAAGTCTTAAAAAGTTTTCGACAGTGATGCTAAGGATGATCCAACTGAGATTCCTGTTTTAATTTGGTATAGGACTGATCACCCGGTATTTTATTAGGCGGGGTGTCACAGATGGTATCAGAACATCAGGTTCTAGTGTCCTTAGGATCTGTGCGGCTTTTCACGTTTCAGCATAGCAATCTTTGATATAGAGCCCTATCATAGGATTGTTGTATTCTCATACGTATGCGCATATACGTTCCTCTGCGAAATTTATATTTGAGAGTGAACTCAACAATTCGATTCTCAGTCCAGATGACGCCCAGGAGGGAGAGAACAGTTAGGGCAGCAGGGGGAGAGGAGACGGGGGAGGTTCGTTAGGAGCAAGAGCTACCACAGCAACGGCCATAGATGATTGGGGCAGCATAGGCCACTGAAATAGTGGCACAGGCAGTTGGAGCAACGGTGGTCACAACGGCAAGGTACTTGACACGGGATCAGCCACAAGTGTTAGTGGCGTCGGACGTTTAGACTCACGCTGGGTCGTCGGGGTGGAAATGATAAAGAGAGGTTATTTTAGCGGGAACCCACCAGAGTTGCGAGGGGGTTCAGATGTAGTTCTAGCGTGTCAAGGAAGAGAGATATCCAGCGTTACCTACGCATAGGAGATTGCGATGAGGTACGGAAGCAAATGCTAACCACTTTTAGTTTAGTTGGAGAAGCACTACAGTGGTGGGAGTCGATCACCACAGTTGAGGAAAGGGACACAGTAGCTACTGCAGAATTTTGGGTGCGGTTTGACCGCAAGTATTTTCCCTCAGCGGTCGAGACCGAAATGAGGAGAAAATTTTGTGAGGTGACTCAAAGGGAGACCGTTTAGTGGCCAATTACAAGGAATATTTCACTAGTTGGCAAATTTTGTACCGGATGAGGTAAGAGAGGAAAGGGAAAGAAAGCAAAGTTTATGGATGGGTTAGTCTGGAGAATCAGACAACATTTAATTGATAATTCCGCATTAGTAGGTTATACTGATGTCATTAACGCAACACTCCGGCACTGTTGGGAATATCGCTTCCACGCGAAAGGAAACGGGAAGGGAGTGAGGATTTGCCATTCGGATGAGGCAGAAGGGAACAATACCAGTGGGGTATCCCAGCAGCAGACTGGGGGAGATCAGGGACAGGATTTTCGGCAAGGAAATCATGCCAAACGATCTAGAACTGGAGGCTATCGGCGGGATGGCCAGGAATTCCAACAAGGTTGGCATGGAAGGGATCAGTGGCAGGGTGAACATGTTAGAAAGTGTTTCGTTTGTGGGAAAAGCGAGACACATGAAGAGATATTACCTTAAGTAAGGCAGGGGTCAACTACAGGACGAGGTCTTGGATGTACAGCCACTAAAGCAAGACGCGGGTGCATTCGGGCAGGGAGAAACTCCCCTGGAACCCGAGAACCAGCCGTTGCAGCTGGGGTATTGAGGTAAGTACTTTTACCCTAGAGGCATGGGGTATATTTTTGAGTGACAAAGAGAATGTCATAATAAGACTTATTTTTCACTAGAGTTCGCAGGCGAGTCGAACTTAGTGGGTGCGTTGGCGGTAGCAGCCATAACATGTGGGTAAACTTTCCGTAGGGTAGCGGAGTTCCTTAGTGTTCTTCACGGGAGAGTGGAGGTTCACACTGAGTGATTGGTTGAATTATGCGAGGAATGACTACTTTAGTGAATAATGGGAGTAGGGTTGATAATACTTTTTAAACATCGGCTGGATAACGATGAAATTTAACTATTGTGGATAGTGTAGTTAAATTTTGGTGTTCGCGACACCAAGGTATAGTTGGTACTAGGTATCACCTGAGAGGTCATATAGCCTATATATATGTGGGTATATATGTTGTATTTCGTGGTGCAATAGCACATAGTGAGGTTTTGTGTTCTCACATTTTATCTCGGTAAATGGGGATGTTTACCGAAGTGAATCAGGGTGGTTAAATTATTTTCGAGCAAAGAGAGATAGCTCGGGGTTTATTTTGCGCAAGGACTAAGGGTAGTAAGGGCGCGGTATTATGTTGTCTTTGGTAGCATAAGGGTAAGCGTATATTCTTTTGTGTTGAGAGATAAGTATTTATGGGGAGATAGTTGGACGTAGCATGGGTTGAGTACCCGGGCAGTAATTATATATGTATATATATATATATATATATATATATATATATATAATACGACTACGGGTTCGAAGTTATATTACGGGTTAAGACTAGCACAGTCGGGTAAATTTCGTGCGGTAGAGAGCGGGGATAGGGTGTATGGGCACCCGGGTTAATTAGGACAAATTTTGTGCGGTTAAGCACGGGTATAGGGTGTATGGGTACCCTGATAAGGTTTAATTGCATGCTTGTGTAACGTATGTTTAGAGGCGGATGTGATAGATATAGCGGGCTTGGAGGCACTTGACTAGTGAGTAATATGTGAATACTGGAACACTAGGTTTATCTTAATTTCGAGGATAAAATTCTTTTGTAAGGGGGGAAGTATGTAACACCCCGTATTTTTATGCATTTAATATTTAATTAATTCGGGATTTTAAAGTACTGGTGTGTTGTAATTTTAATTGAATTAATTATGACAATATATTTATTTAAATATTAATCGAGGAGTAAATGGTTAATGTTTCGGGAAATTTATTTATTAAGTGTATAGTAATAATTTATATATGTCGTTTCAGGTATTAATGGCGGGGTATGCACTTATCCCACCCGGGAGTCGGTATAGACTAAATTGGGTGTGAGATAAGGATTTTTATAAATTAATTTGGATGTCAATTCTGAGTGCGCGGTTGAGTCCGGATGGGTCGAGATAGTCAGAAAAGAGTACCCGGGGGTAGTAATTGGGTCTTGGGGTATTTTTGGGCATAACCGGGCCCACACGGGGTGAGTTGGGCCACTTTAATTTAGCCCATTAGGCAAAAAATGGGATTTGTGTTTTTAAACCTAAACCTAAGAAAAGGAAAAGGAGCAGCCAACATTATTCTAACCTAGGGTTTGAGAGGGAGATTGGGGGAAAACAATCAAAAGGCAAATTGGAGGTTATTGGAGCCAAATTAAGGGATGTCGACGACGGATCAGACCCTACGAACAATTCCAGGCAAGTGGTTAACTGTTTTTACTTCTAAATTGTGATATCCAATTCATATTTTAGTGATGTGTATACTAAAATTCGTTTTGGGTGTAAATGGGTACAAAATGGGATTTTTGTTTATGGGACACTTGAATGAGATTCAAAGTAAGATTTAGATAGGTGATTGATATATGAATATGTACATATGATTTGAATGAGAAATCCAGAACATAAAAGAGTAGAAATTAAATCTGGAAATTGGATTTTAAAACAGATAATTGAATTTTTGTGAAGAAAGACCTATTTCGAAAATCATGAGATAAGTAGATAAATTGATTATCCTAAGGTCCGTTGATGTGTAGGATGTGGAATAACTATGTTTATGTGGTGGGATAATGTGATTTGAGGTTTAGACTTTAGATTAAAAACGTTTATTTTCGTTAATGGTGAAATTCAGCAAGGAAGGAGAACTGGAACGAAGGGATCGATCGATCGATCGATGATGGTTAATTCTGGGCAGTTCGGCCTGTGTGTGAGATAAGGGGGAGATTAATTATATATTAATTTTCATACATTAATTAGTGTTATAATTATGAAATACATATTCCTAGTAATTATGGGGAATAGTAATTGGGACTAGGAGCAATTTATGTGGGGAAACTCTATGGAGGAAATTGAGGGATGTTATTCCAAAATAGGAAGATACGGATCAAGTGAGTGAGTCCGGGTATATTGGCTAAGCGACGCTAAGGTAGTGAATTAAGGTTGGAGATCAACTAATTAATTTAGAGTCGGAATATAGACTCGGGAACATATTAAGATACGGGCCAAGTGAGCGAGTTCGGGAAAAATGGTTGTGCGACACCAAGTATTAAATTAATTAAAGAGCAATTAATTAAGGTAGAGTCGGACTATAGACTCGGGAAAGAGGTAAATTAATTAATGTGCAATTAATTAGCTAGAGTTGGGCTGTAGGCTCAGGAAGGAAATAAATTAATTAGTGTGTAAATTAATTTAAATAGAGTCGGACCGCAGACTCGGATTGGTATTAAATTGATAATTGTGCTAATTATATAATTAGAGTCGGATTGTAGACTCGGGAAGGTATTAAGTTAATTTAGGTGATATTAAATTAAATAAGGGTCGAGGTATAGACTCGGGCTATCATTATAGAAATTAATTGGGTGAAATTAATTAAAAGAAAGTCGGACCATAGACTTGGATTGGTATTAATTAATTAAGTGTGTAAATTAATTAACACAGAGTCGGACCATAGACTCGGGGAAAGTATTACATTAATTAATATGGGAATTAATTAAATTAGAGTCAGACCATAGACTCGGGATAATAATAATATAATAAGTGAGAAAACTTATTTGGTCGAGCCAGGCGAGAGACTCGGGATTTCAGGCTAGTGTTACGGGTTGTGAGTACACGGTAAAGACGGGGTTTATTTTATATATATATACGGTGTAGTGATAGTATATATATATGTGTATATATTGTCTGTGCTACTAAATATTAGTGATTAGATATTTATTAAATTATATTCTCTAGTGCTATCAAGGGAGGTTGCGCGATGTGGGTGAATCCCCTAGCTTGAGGAGTAGGGTGAGTATATATCCCCAGGTCATAGCGTCCGTTATATGGGTGAGGGGATCATCTCACTTTCAGGGAAGGAATATGACCGCCTCCACTTCGTTTTGTTTTGAACCAGGTTGGTGAGCGAATCCAACTTGGGTAACTAGGTTATTTGAGCACACCTAGTGAGATGGAACTTGAGAGGGAATCATCCAGCGAGGGTATACTCGGAAGGATGGGTACACGTATTATATATGTATGGATGTTTTAGTAAGATACATATAATATGGTAGTGAATATTATATGTAGGTAATAATACAGTGTGTGATGTATTTATTTTATATAACTCGGGTTACAGTTATATGATGTTAATTAATGAAAAATTAATTAAGTTAAACATTTTCGAAAACAATACAGTGTGTGATGTATTTATTTTATATAACTTGTGTTACGGTTATAGGCTATTAATTAAGAAGGAATTAAATAAGTTGATTAGTGAGATAACTTATAATTCAGAAATAATAATACTCGGGTTAGAGTAGTATGGCAAGGGGAGGTTACACTAGGACTAGTTGGACGGGGTAGTACAACTAGGTGGGGTTAAGGTAACCGTTAGGGTGCACATTAGTGGAGGGGTGAGAATGTCCACAAGAGAGTGCGACACTAACTTTAATATGAAGAGCATTCATGCATTTTAAATTACTGCAGTTAATTCACTTGCTAAATATTTTCAAAATGTTTTGGGTTCTAACCCCTTGCTATAAAACTATTTTCCAAAAGCTTTTAGGTGTCCAGCCACAGGGACGCCAGGATTGATACTCTATTCCAGGGACACAGAGCTGCGACATATGTGGATGTTAGCAGGAGTTTGGATTAGACGCATTGTTCATTCATTCCTAGAGTAGGAATCTTTTCTCAGTTCAGTTTTACTTAGGGCTTGTTGCCCAGACCTCTCAGTACAGTTTTCAGTTATATTTTATTCAGATGTTGGATGTTGTATTGTATTATTTTTACTTTGGTGGTTGATGGTTTATTCGGCAAGTTGTTTAATTGATTATGATTCAGTTTATTTTCATTCAGTTGTGTGAATGGTTTATATTTTAATTCCGCATGTACAGTTTTGGTTTAAGTAAAAGTTAAAAATTGGCACTAGCGTTTGGAATACTAGGTGGTTAGTAAGTCTTAAAAAGTTTTCGACAGTGATGCTAAGGATGATCCAACTGAGATTCCTGTTTTAATTTGGTATAAGATTGATCACCCAGTATTTTATTAGGTGGGGTGTCACAGATGGTATCAGAGCATCAGGTTCTAGTGTCCTTAGGATCTGTGCGGCTTTTCACGTTTCAGCTTAGCAATCTTTGATATAGAGCCCTATCATAGGATTGTTGTATTCTCATACGTATGCGCATATACGTTCCTCTGCGAAATTTATATTTGAGAGTGAACTCATACAATTCGATTCTCAGTCCAGATGACGCCCAGGAGGGAGAGAACAGTTAGGGCAGCAGGGGGAGAGGAGACGGGGGAGGCTCGTTAGGAGCAAGAGCTACCACAGCAACGGCCAAAGATGATTGGGGCAACATAGGTCCCTGAAATAGTGGCAGAGGCAGTTGGAGCAACGGTCGTCACAACGGCAAGGTACTTGACATGGGATCAGCCACAAGTGTTAGTGGCGTCGGACGTTTAGACTCACGCAGGGTCGTCGGGGTGGAAATGATAAAGATAGGTTATTTTAGCGGGAACCCACCAGAGTTGCGAGGGGGTTCAGATGTAGTTCTAGCGTGTCAAGGAAGAGAGATATCCAGCGTTACCTACGCATAGGAGATTGCGATGAGGTATGGAAGCAAATGCTAACCACTTTTAGTTTAGTGGGAGAAGCACTACAGTGGTGGGAGTCGATCACCACAGTTGAGGAAAGGGACACACTAGCTACTGCAGAGTTTTGGGTGCGGTTCGACCGCAAGTATTTTCCCTCAGCGGTCGAGACCGAAATGAGGAGAAATTTTGTGAGGTGACTCAGAGGGAGACCGTTTAGTGGCCAATTACAAGGAAGATTTCACAAGTTGGCAAATTTTATACCGGATGAGGTAAGCGAGGAAAGGGAAAGAATGCAAAGTTTATGGATGGGTTAGTCTGGAGAATCAGACAACATTTAATTGATAATTCCGCATTAGTAGGTTATACTGATGTCATTAACGCAACACTCCGGCACTGTTGGGAATATCGCTTCCACGCGAAAGGAAACGGGAAGGGAGTGAGGATTTGCCAGTCGGATGAGGCAGAAGGGAACAATACCAGTGGGGTATCCCAGCAGCAGACTGGGAGAGATCAGGGACAGGATTTTCGGCAAGGAAATCATGCCAAATGATCTAGAACTGGAGGCTATCGGTGGGATGGCCAGGAATTCCAACAAGGTTGGCATGGAAGGGATCAGTGGCAGGGTGAACATGTTAGAAAGTGTTTCGTTTGTGGGAAAAGCGAGACCCATGAAGAGATATTACCTTAAGTAAGGCAGGGGTCAACTACAGGACGAGGTCCTGGATGTACAGCCACTAAAGCAAGACGTGGGTGCATTCGGGCAGGGAGAAACTCCTCCGGAACCCGAGAACCAGCCGTTGCAGCTGGGGTATTGAGGTAAGTACTTTTACCCTAGAGGCATGGGGTATATTTTTGAGTGACAAAGAGAATGTCATAATAAGACTTATTTTTCACTAGAGTTCGCAGGCGAGTCGAACTTAGTGGGTGCGTTGGCGGTAGCAGCCATAACATGTGGGTAAACTTTCCGTAGGGTAGCGGAGTTCCTTAGTGTTCTTCACGGGAGAGTGGAGGTTCACACTGAGTGATTGGTTGAATTATGCGAGGAATGACTACTTTCGTGAATAAAGGGAGTAAGGTTGATAATACTTTTTAAACATCGGCTGGATAACCATGAAATTTAACTATTGTGGATAGTGTAGTTAAATTTTGGTGTTCGCGACACTAGGGTATAGTTGGTACTAGGTATCACCTGAGAGGTCGTATAGCCTATATATATGTGGGTATATATGTTGTATTTCGTGGTGCAATAGCACATAGTGAGGTTTTGTGTTCTCACATTTTATCTCGGTAAATGGGGATGTTTACCGAAGTGAATCAGGGTGGTTAAATTATTTTCGAGCAAAGAGAGATAGCTCGGGGTTTATTTTGCGCAAGGACTAAGGGTAGTAAGGGCGCGGTATTATGTTGTCTTTGGTAGCATAAGGGTAAGCGTATATTCTTTTGTGTTCAGAGATAAGTATTTATGGGGAGATAGTTGGACGTAGCATGGGTTGAGTACCCGGGCAGTAATTATATATGTCTATATATATATATATATATATATATATATAATACGACTACGGGTTCGAAGTTATATTACGGGTTAAGACTAGCACAGTCGGGTAAATTTCGTGCGGTAGAGAGCGGGGATAGGGTGTACGGGCACCCGGGTTAATTAGGACAAATTTTGTGCGGTTAAGCACGGGTATAGGGTGTATGGGTACCCTGACAAGGTTTAATTGCATGCTTGTGTAACGTATGTTTAGAGGCGGATGTGATAGATATAGCGGGCTTGGAGGCACTTGACTAGTGAGTAATATGTGAATACTGGAACACTAGGTTTATCTTAATTTCGAGGATGAAATTCCTTTGTAAGGGGGGAAGTATGTAACACCCCGTATTTTTATGCATTTAATATTTAATTAATTCGGGATTTTAAAGTACTGGTGTGTTGTAATTTTAATTGAATTAATTATGACAATATATTTATTTAAATATTAATCGAGGAGTAAATGGTTAAAGTTTAGGGAAATTTATTTATTAAGTGTATAGTAATAATTTAATTCCGTCGTTTCAGGTATTAATGGCGGGGTATGCACTTATCCCACCCGGGAGTCGGTATAGACTAAATTGGGTGTGAGATAAGGATTTTTATAAATTAAGTTGGATGTCAATTCTGAGTGCGCGGTTGAGTCCGGATGGGTCGAGATAGTCAGAAAAGAGTACCCGGGGGTAGTAATTGGGTCTTGGGGTATTTTTGGGCATAGCCGGGCCCACAAGGGGTGAGTTGGGCCACTTTAATTTAGCCCATTAGGCAAAAAACGGGATTTGTGTTTTTAAACCTAAACCTAAGAAAAGGAAAAGGAGCAGCCAACATTATTCTAACCTAGGGTTTGAGAGGGAGATTGGGGGAAAACAATCAAAAGGAAAATTGGAGGTTATTGGAGCCAAATTAAGGGATGTCGACGACGGATCAGACCCTACGAACAATTCCAGGCAAGTGGTTAACTGTTTTTACTTCTAAATTGTGATATCCAATTCATATTTTAGTGATGTGTATACTAAAATTCGTTTTGGGTGTAAATGGGTACAAAATGGGATTTTTGTTTATGGGACACTTGAATGAGATTCAAAGTAAGATTTAGATAGGTGATTGATATATGAATATGTACATATGATTTGAATGAGAAATCTAGAACATAAAAGAGTAGAAATTAAATCTGGAAATTGGATTGTAAAACAGATAATTGAATTTTTGTGAAGAAAGACCCATTTCGAAAATCATGAGATAAGTAGATAAATTGATTAGCCTAAGGTCCCTTGATGTGTAGGATGTGGAATAACTATGTTTATGTGGTGGGATAATGTGATTTGAGGTTTAGACTTTGGATTAAAAACCTTAATTTTCGTTAATGGTGAAATTCAGCAAGGAAGGAGAACTGGAACGAAGGGATCGATCGATCGATCGACGATGGTTAATTCTGGGCAGTTCGGCCTGTGTGTGAGATAAGGGGGAGATTAATTATATATTAATTTTCATACATTAATTAGTGTTATAATTATGAAATACATATTCCTAGTAATTATGGGGAATAGTAATTGGGACTAGGAGCAATTTATGTGGGGAAACTCTATGGAGGAAATTGAGGGATGTTATTCCAAAATAGGGAGATACGGATCAAGTGAGTGAGTCCGGGTATATTGGCTAAGCGACGCTAAGGTAGTGAATTAAGGTTGGAGATAAACTAATTAATTTAGAGTCGGAATATAGACTCGGTAACATATTAAGATACGGGCCAAGTGGGCGAGTTCGGGAAAAATGGTTGTGCGACACCAAGTATTAAATTAATTAAAGAGCAATTAATTAAGGTAGAGTCGGACTATAGACTCGGGAAAGAGGTAAATTAATTAATGTGCAATTAATTAGCTAGAGTTGGGCTGTAGGCTCGGGAAGGAAATAAATTAATTAGTGTGTAAATTAATTTAAATAGAGTCGGACCGCAGACTCGGATTGGTATTAAATTGATAATTGTGCTAATTATATAATTAGAGTCGGATTGTAGACTCGGGAAGGTATTAAGTTAATTTAGGTGATATTAAATTAAATAAGGGTCGAGGTATAGACTCGGGCTATCATTATAGAAATTAATTGGGTGAAATTAATTAAAAGAAAGTCGGACCATAGACTTGGATTGGTATTAATTAATTAAGTGTGTAAAGTAATTAACACAGAGTCGGACCATAGACTCGGGGAAAGTATTACATTAATTAATATGGGAATTAATTAAATTAGAGTCAGACCATAGACTCGGGATAATAATAATATAATAAGTGAGAAAACTTATTTGGTCGAGTCAGGCGAGAGACTCGGGATTTCAGGCTAGTGTTACGGGTTGTGAGTACACGGTAAAGACGGGGTTTATTTTATATATATATACGGTGTAGTGATAGTATATATATATGTGTATATATTGTGTGTGCTACTAAATATCAGTGATTAGATATTTATTAAATTATATTCTCTAGTGCTATCAAGGGAGGTTGCGCGATGTGGGTGAATCCCCTAGCTTGAGGAGTAGGGTGAGTATATCCCCAGGTCATAGCGTCCGTTATATGGGTGAGGGGATCATCTCACTTTCAGGGAAGGAATATGACCGCCTCCACTTCGTTTTGTTTTGAACCAGGTTGGTGAGCGAATCCAACTTGGGTAACTAGGTTATTTGAGCACACCTAGTGAGATGGCACTTGAGAGGGAATCATCCAGTGAGGGTATACTCGGAAGGATGGGTACACGTATTATATATGTATGGATGTTTTAGTAAGATACATATAATATGGTAGTGAATATTATATGTAGGTAATAATACAGTGTGTGATGTATTTATTTTATATAATTCGGGTTACAGTTATATGCTGTTAATTAATGAAAAATTAATTAAGTTAAACATTTTCGGAAATAATACAGTGTGTGTTGTATTTATTTTATATAACTTGTGTTACGGTTATAGGCTATTAATTAAGAAGGAATTAAATAAGTTGATTAGTGAGATAACTTATAATTCGGAAATAATAATACTCGGGTTAGAGTAGTATGGCAAGGGGAGGTTACACTAGGACTAGTTGGACGGGGTAGTACAACTAGGTGGGGTTAAGGTAACCGTTAGGGTGCACATTAGTGGAGGGGTGTGAATGTCCACAAGAGAGTGCGACACTAACTTTAATATGAAGAACATTCATGCATTTTAAATTACTGCAGTTAATTCACTTGCTAAATATTTTCAAAATGTTTTGGGTTCTAACCCCTTGCTATAAAACTATTTTCCAAAAGCTTTTAGGTGTCCAGCCACAGGGATGCCAGGATTGATACTCTATTCCAGGGACACGGAGCTGCGACATATGTGGATGTTAGCAGGAGTTTGGATTAGTCGCATCGTTCATTCATTCCTAGAGTAGAAATCTTTTCTCAGTTCAGTTTTACTTAGGGCTTTTTGCCCAGACCTCTCTATACAGTTTTCAGTTATATTTTATTCAGATGTTGGATGTTGTATTGTATTATTTTTACTTTGGTGGGTGATGGTTTATTCGGCAAGTTGTTTAATTGATTATGATTCAGTTTATTTTCATTCAGTTGTGTGAATGGTTTATATTTTAATTCCGCATGTACAGTTTTGGTTTAAGTAAAAGTTAAAAATTGGCACCAGCGTTTGGAATACTAGGTGGTTAGTAAGTCTTAAAAAGTTTTCGACAGTGATGCTAAGGATGATCCAACTGAGATTCCTGTTTTAATTTGGTAAAGGACTGATCACCCGGTATTTTATTAGGCGGGGTGTCACAGACTTTTGAAGAAATTAATTCTCATGTGTAGCGAAGCATCAATGTATCAAACATTGGCCCGACAATTCTTTTTTTATATACCTATAATCTTTTTAGGCTCTTTAATGCAAATGGTGGCTTTTCACGCCAAGAATATTTTTTTTATCCATCATAGCCCATTTCCAGTGCTTAGCTTATAACAATATTTTTTGAAAAAATGATTTAAATATGGGCAATGGTTCTTACATGCACAATTTTATATATGTTTTTACATTTGGTTCGTTATAAAGTAAAATTGAGATAAGAACATCGTATTCGACAAGTGACAAGTAAGTGCAATGTTAAAAGAAGTTCGCACACGTGTGTATTAAAGGTGACTAGGAGTCCAACATGTAAAAAGTAATCATCAAATATCAACGTAATGACACCACGGATTATCACGCACACTATAGAAACGACGCCATGTGTCAAAACACTATGAAAAAGTTACGTGGGAATATGGAATGAATGGATGATCCAGACATCTTAAATCTTCATCCATATAAGGTGGCAAAGAAATAAAAAAGTCTTTATCTTTTTCTAAAAAAAATTATCAAAAAAAAATCTTCTTGCCTTTTTCACCTTTTTCATAAAAATCAAAAATCTTTTTGTATTTTTCAGAAATTTTCAGAAAAAACAAAACTCTTTTTTGGATTTTTTCTAAAAAAAATTCAAAATTCAAAATATTGATACAATGATAATTCAATCTAGAAATAGGAATAAGATATGTAATTATGAAAGACATCCTACACTAGATAATATATCTGAACTCAGTCAATAATGCAAAATACCTAAAGATTTCCTAAGATCATCAAATCGACGATTGGTACTCAAAAAGCTCAAGGAAACAACCTTTTCCTCAATTAGGTCACGTATAATATTCTTGCGTATCCTAATGTGCTTTGTGCACAAACGTTGGACAAGATTACGGGAGCCATGTGAAATACCATAATCCTCCAACATTTGCTTCATCTATAAGAGTTATGTACAACAAATCCCGATGGCAATATACACAGCCCCCGTCGTGGACAAAGATATGGAGTTTTGCTTCTTTTTTAACCAAGAAACGAGCACTTCCAAAATGGAAACACCCACCCAAAGTTGTCACATCCCGATTTTTTGAGTGTGAGGACTATCCTCATAAATACTAAACCATAAGTGAAAGCAATATATCGTTAAAAAGCTAAAACTGTCTCCCTAAATCATGGTGTTACAACCCATAATTTCAACTGAACAATAATATATACATACCTCATTTCCTACCTAGTAACTGTTCACGTATAACTATTCTCTAATTAACACTATTCCTGAGCTTCAAGTAGTTCTACCTGGAATCGCTCATCATCGCCTATATGTACCTGTTTAAAATACCTGGAAGCCAAAGAATAAGCAAAACTTCGCCAAATAGATAATTTTATTTCTATAACAAGGTATATATATGAATCTATTTAAATAGCATAATGGGGATCGAAATGGTGGTAATATAGCACAGTTTACTTTAATCTGAAATAAAATGAATTATCAACAGTACTATACAGGTGTATACTGAAGTCTGCGCTGTATAAAGAACAGTAGGGTGGTTATAAGGGTTCAGACTATAAAAAGATAACCCATAAATGATCAGTTATAGGATCTTCAAATGCGTAGTCATACCGTTATAATATAGTCTAAAGCATATAATACATTTGGACAGGCAATACCAAATAATTGAGGAATAATAAATATCTTGGCACACTTAGCTAGAGTGGCACTCATATATATAGAAAACAAATACTAGGAACTCAACATCTGAGTCCTATAGGCCAATTAGAACTAGCGTGGTATACCGGGGTCTAATCCCTGAATCGTAAGGTTTGATAATAGGGGTTTCACTAATAATAGTTATAAAGTGCTAGGCTGTGCAACAATCAGGTAATATAACTGAAATCAGGGTCTAATAAGATGAAGGGTAGTACTGCAATCAAGATAAAATAATTTACAACCAGAGTTTTAATTGGATTCATGGATGTGCTGTAATTCAAATTATTTTCTTAAATCAGTGGGTTCACTGAAATTGGAGGCTGTTAGGCTGGTTCGAGTTTAATCGGATAAAAGATTGAATCAATATTCATGGTAAAGGGTGAACTACACAAAAAGTTCATAAATGAGAACAAGAGTTCAGAGGATATCACATAGTGACATAAACAATGCAGTAATTTCAAAGGTATAAGCTCACATTTAATAGTGAAATAGAATCACCTACCATAATTTCGGTGATTTTTGACTGGTTTGGTTTAAGTTGTATTTGATGTCTCTGGCTGTGATTTTAATATAGGGTTATTATAGATAATCAAAGAAAAACACTTCACCTATTTACATGTACGTACACTCTTTGTTATTTATACGGTGATAAGAGTTTTACGTTATACGTAACTTGGCTCAATGTTTAATTCAAATGACTTAGTTAATGTGGTTAATGAGTTAATATTAATACACAGTTTCCTGTATGATCTGACTTTCAATTAAAAATGATATTATATATTGAAATAGATTTTGAGAAACATAAAATAATGGCCTTTTAAGTTTGGTAATTGAGTAATTTGGTTGAGTATAAAACATGGTAAGTAATATAGGAAATATTTATGGTACAAGCTTTACAGGATAAGAATGGTAAATTTATACTAGTGTTTCGGGACGCAATTGACACAACGGCCTAATTTTAGCATCGACAAAAATAGTGTCATTTATAAAATGTTTATACATAAAAAATATTATTTTCAATGCTGCGAATCCAATGGTATGTTCTGCATATTTTTATAACGATTTGAAAGATCTGAATTTTTAATATTTAAAAGGTGGCATTTCAACGTGTATATTTGTAGTCACCATTTGGTTTTAAAAGAACACTATTGTTCTTTTTCGAGAAAATATATACATAACTAATAGATACACATGCATACCTATATATAAACACACACACACACACACACACACACTTATATATATATATATATATATATATATATATATATATATATATATATATATATATATATATATATATATATATATATATATATATATATATATATATATAATTTCCACGGTTTTATACACACACGCACACCATCACACATACACACACACACACACTCAGCACACACACACACGCGCACGTATACCTTCATATAAATAAATAAATAAATAAATAAATATATATATATATATATATATATATATATATATATATATATATATATATATATATATATATGTACACACACACACACACACACACATACAACTCCCTTATATATCCTTACTTATATACACATGACCATATGTACATTTATATACACATATATATGATTGAAGAAGTGGAACATAACTAACCTTATTTCTCTTTTTTTCCCTTCCCGTGGGTTAATATTTGTAGGAATAAATGTGGGTTTTATTTTTTCTCTTTTGTTGCCTGTTCATGGAGTGAGAGAAGATGGGTTATTTTTTTTCCTTCTTCATGTTCATGGGTTTTTATCGGGAGAAAGTTTGGTGTGGATTTTTGTCTTCATACATGATAATGGGTGTTGGGTAGGATAGGGTTGATGTGAATTTTTGGCAGAGGTTATCTTGGCATGTTTAAAGAAAATGGGCTTCAAAATAAGCTCACTTTGGCTTGTATCATAGAGAAAGAGAGGAAGAGGTCGATTTAGTCGGGTGGTTGGTTCAATTTCTTTTTTTTTCAAATTGTAATATGACAAAATAGGAAAGACATTTTAGATTATTTCATTTTCTTCAACTTTTATCCCCAAATGTTTAAAACTTAGAAATTAAACTTTTATACCTTTAAAATTTTAACACCTAACCTTTATTTTGATTTCACAAAAAATTACGATTTTATTTTAATGAACATTTGATATGAGAAATTATTTTAAATCTATAGGATATTTTACACGTGTATATAATTATAAAAAAATGTATACTTGATAATTTATTTGTTTAAAATGAATATTTTATTTATCCACTTGATTTTAATAAAACAAAAATTGTCATTTTGACAATTAAATAATTCGACATTAAATTTTTACTAAAATAAAAATGTAGGTTGTTATAATATACCTACCTTAAAAAAATTGTCCTCGAAATTTATATATTCTTAGAGTTTTAAATTCTCTTGATACTTACATCGTTGAAGATACACCGTAAAAATGATAACATATCAGTTTTGAGGTTCGTGGGTTTATCATGTAACTATGATGGATTTATTCACATCGTTTCTTTCACGATTTAAACATTATGAGACACTATTGTATAATGAATACTGATGTAACCATGGTTAATTAAACAAGTTTTTAGATAGTTAATAAACATTTTTATAAGCTTTGTGTGTATCACGTATTGTCATAGAGGTTTGCGTAACGAAAGTTTACGTATAATCTAGTTGTTTAAAGTTTGTTTTACATGCGAATCTCATATTATGAAAATGGTTGTATCGATAAGAGCATATTACAGGTTGAGCAATGATCTCGCAACAAAGGTACTTTTCATTTGTTAGATAATGGGTAATTGAAAAGTATAAGTTCCTTTGATAATGTAAGTAAAAAACTTATACTCAAATCATTAAATCATGGTCAGCTAAATTTAACTAACATTAAGGTGATGACATTCGAATTGTAAGTCATGATATTGAAAATACCAAAATTCTTACAATGGCTCGATAGAAATTTTCTTCTTTATATAACACTAGCAAGTCTACTATAATAATTTCAGTCTCTGTTGTGGTAGTACAATATCTTACACTTGTTTCTTATGTTGGAATTTCTATTGATAGTGTATAATCTAAGGAGCTACTAGATGGTCTCACCATAATTTTGGAGTCACGTGTTAGTTAATTATAAAAATAAATTCGTGGTTCATTACACTTGATAACTTGTTTCTTTAAAAATTCCATATACTAGGGGAAAATGTAATTGGAGTCTTTATTTGGGGTTTACTTAACTTCCTAAATACCAACATAACGCATCTATAAGATTTGATTTCTATGAATGCAATAATTGGGATAGAAGGTAACGTATGATAGTTTTTGGGTATTTCCAATAGGTATGTTGATCAGATTGGTTCTAAGGTTTACATGATTTTTCTAAGGATTACTATGGTTATGATGTTTAATATCGTAGAAATTATCTCAGGGAGTCTATTATGGTCATGCAAGGCAAAATGATTCTTTAAGTTACATCGGGCTATTATATATATACTATATACACCTAAATAATTTTTGGACCTGGTAGATGGATGGGTTTTACGTAGTCTGTGGTGTACTAATGAGAATAAAAAAGGTTTTCTTAAATGTATACTAGCATCTATATCATTATATGTGAAGATATTATTGTATAAAGTATGTTTATAAGAGTATACAAAGCTCAATGGATGTATATGCTGATGTGTATGAATTCGTAGTCACTAATGTTTGAAATCTTACTAGAACTGAGTTGTGTAATCAAGATAGGATATCATTAAGTCATAAATGGTTCAGTCCAAATCAATTCTCATGGGTAATCCGAGATTCTAGGTACGTCTATTTTTTCTACTCAATGAGCTACTAGATTGTTCATGTTAACCGTTTTACTATGAGTCCTAGTACCGGGCCTTTTGTACATAATAAAATGGTTTTCATTAGAAGGAAACGGAAAATTTTGGCGAGTCAATATATTATCATTCATACTGAATTGTATTCTTGGGACGTGAAAGACAAGCCACTTACAAAATTCATTGTGATAGGATCCCATTTTCGTAATGGGATATGAAGAAGTTGGAGAATTTCACTAGATTCTATTTTGACTAGGTGACAAGTATGACATCTTCTTAAAAGCTCTTTAGTATCATTTTCATATTGGGATATTCTATGCTATTTGTTCAGTACGTGATACATTTTGGGAGCTTCTTGGGTGTATCATGAATCTATCGACGAACTTCTTATGATATCTCTTAATGTAGTGATGATTCATTCGGTACATGTAATCTATCTCTAAATCGTAAGTTTGTTTCCTTATCGTATGATAAATCTTAGTTTCATTTTTTATTTGTTATTTCATCACAATGGGAAATTGGAGTTTGTTATTCTAAGGTTTTCTTTCTCAGGTTCGAATATGCAACGACATTAGTGAAATTTAGAAAAGTGCAGGGTTAGCTAAAGTTCAAGTGGTTCTTAATATCCTAGGAAATTAGGTTGCTAAGTTTTCCACTAAGGTAAGTCTTAAGGTGTTGACTATAAGGTTTACCTTTTTGGATGGTTGTCTAACTTGCATCGATAATCCTCTAAAATTCCAATTAACGTTTATGTATCCCACTCGAGTCCTATCGAGTGAAGATGTATTTCAAACTTGGGTGACCTGAAATTTCTTACCGTCCACTAGAAGATTATTTTTTTCTATCTTTATTCAAGAGGTAGAACAAATATGATAAATAGGAAGCACTCTTAGATGGGTGCTAACTAGATATCGGATACACTGGTAATAAAGTGGATGTAAGTAATTAGGATGGGGTTTGAATCAATGGTTATCTTAATTTGGATTACGGTATCCAACTAATAAAGAGACTTGTAACTAATTAAAATTTACTGATATAAGGGTTTAGTGGATGGTTATTCCTAATTTTTCGGTGCTTTAGAATACTAAAAGGGTTGTAGGTGTAATATGTTTGAATAATTCTTCTGGGATACCTTGTAGATGTACTTAGAATGGAGTTTTGGAATTAATAAGCCACTTATTCAAATATTTATCGAAGGATCTTACATGTGTTGAAAGTAATTGAACTACACAGAATAAGGAGCTGGCTAATGTAATATTTATTATAACATAACATAAATCCAGGTTTTTGAAAGTAAGTTGACGGATGTGGTCATGGGGTTCTTTGTACTTAAAGCATGAGATTCTATTAAATATTTGTAAGTCGGATTATTGTTAAAGAGTAATTTTATGAGTATTCATAGTAGCATAACATGGAAAGGAACAAGTAATCTAGGTCTAAGGGGTTTTAGATACTACAAAGTATGTTATAAAGCTCTTGTTGATTAAAGTAAACAAACTACTATTTTGAATAAAGAATTAGAGAGTCTTGGTATTTTATGAAAAAATCACTAACACGGGTTGCTTGTATTCACATGGGTTATTCATATCTTTCCCAAGCTTAGAGAATAAGGGAAGCTATTAGTTTTATCATTCACCCTTCAGGGGTGATAAGCCATATTGCTTATTAACAAGGTTATCTAGCTTTCAGGATAGAGTTTCTTCGAAAAAGTGGTTTATAAGGATATACATTTAGGGTATCAAGGTCATGTAAAGGGATTAGGTAAGGTTTCATCTAATCAAAACTATCCTAATTGTTTGGGGTAAGAATTATGTTTTACTATGGAGCTCGTAGTGCTTCTGGTGATATTAATTTTCAGTAATATCTTGAATCGCTGTAAACTAGGGAAATAATTAACAATGGTTATAAGGAATATAATATTTATTTAAATAATTAGTATTCATAACCCGGATAGTGTAGGATTTTGGGAAAATTAAAATCATCGAATAAAATCTAGTAAGAAATGCCATTATGTTCTCAAGAGTAGAACAATTAATTATAACATTTCTAATGCCTTCAACTTTCTTCTAGAGAAACCCCCAATGTTCACTAAGGAACTCAATTCATATCTTCCTATGTAATCCTGAACATGTATCAATCTAACATAAGTAATTTCTTCTCGTAATCTAATAGGAATAGTATACAGCAACAAAATTACAATGCAGAAGACGATAATAGAAGGTCAAATAGAGAAGTTTGATAATTTTCAAAGATGGAAGTTTTGGAATTCGAAATAAAGTAATTCATTTTCAAGGGGAATATCAAATGAATAGTTTGGATAAAGAACAGTGTTGTACATACAGATTTATGAAGTATATTGTAAATAATCCCATTCGAAGATAACTTTTCGAGTATGCCTTTAATCCTCCATCACATGATTGACAATCCTAAATTTCTTAATGATTATTTCGGCCACATAAAATCTGAGTATTTTAATTAATCACATATCTCAAAATTCTAGCTCAAGGACGTATTCTTGTAATCCCTGCATATATATCTCCACCTTAACCATTAGCACTTATACCCTTTTACTAAATAGAGTCCTTATATCCCATATGTAATTATGAGATCGATTTCCTTACTCAAGTCTAAACATCTTATCCTCAGGATCCTTATAATCTGAACCACTCTTTTAAAACTAATGCACAACTTATGTCTCCCATAGTCTACTTAACCTAGTTTACCTCTGATACCATGTTGTCACATCTTGATTTCTCAAGTGTGAGGTCTATCATGATGAATATTGAACCATAGGTGAAACCAATATTTCTATCAAAAGCTAAAACCGTTTCTCTAAATCATGTTGTTACAAACCATAATTTCAAATGAACAATACTATATACATACCTCATTTCCTGCCTAGAAACTGTTCACGTATAACTATTCTCTAATCAACACTATTCCCGAGCTTCAGATAATTCTAGCTGGAACTGCTCATCATCGCCTATAGGTACCTGTTTAAAATAACTGGAGGCCAAAGAATGAAAACAAATTTGCCAATTAGATAATCCTATTTCTATAACAAGTATATGAATCTGTTTAAATATCATAACTGAGATTGAAATGCTGGTAATATAGCATAGTTTATTTTAATCTGAAGCAAAATGAAATATCAACAGTACTATACAATGGTATTCTAAAGTCGGCGATATATAAAATAATAGTATGGTGGTAATAAAGGTTCAAACTATAACAAGATAATCCATAAATTATTGATTGCAGGGGCTTCAAATGCGTAGTCATACCGTTGCAATATTGTCCAAAGCATATAATACATATGGATAGACAATCACAAATAATTGTGGAATAATAAAAAGCTTGGCACAGTTAGCTAGAGTGGCACTCATACGTATGTAGCAAATAAAAACTAGGCACTCAACATCTGAGTCCTACATTCCAATTAGAACTATCGTGGTATACCGTGGTCTAATCCTTGAATTGTAAGGTATTCTAATAGGGGTTTCACTAGTAATAGTTATAAAATGGTAGGCTATGAAACAATTAGGTATAATAACTAAAATCTGGGTTTAATAAGATGCATGGGTGTATTGCAGTCAAGATAAAATAATTTGCAACCAGAGTCTTAATTGGATGCATGGATGTACTGTAACTCGAATAATTTGCTAAAATCAATGGGTTTGCTAAAACTGCAGGCTGTTAGGCTGGTTCAAGTTTAATCAGATAAAAGAGTGAATCAATATTCACGGTAGAGGGTGAACTGCACAAAAGGGTTCATAAATGAGAATATGAGTTCAGAGGCTATCACATATTGATATAAACAATGCAGTAATTTCAAATGTATAAGCTCAAATTTAATAGTGAAATAGAACCACCTACCATAATTTTGGTGATTTTTAACTGCCTTAGTATAAGTTGTATTTGATGTCTTTGGATGTGAATTTAATACAGGGTTATTACAGATAATCAAAGTAGAACACTTCACTAATTTTTATGTATTCACACTATTTGTTATTTATACGGTGATAAGAGTTTTACTTATACATAACTCGGCTCAATGTTGAATTTCACTGACTTAGTTAATGTGGTTAGTGAGTTAATATTAATAAATATTTTCCGGTAGGATTCGACTTTCAATTAAAAATGATAATATAAATCATAATATCTTTCGAGAAAAATAAAATATTTGGTTTTTAAATTTGATAATAGAGTAATTTGGTTAAGTGTAAAACATGGTAAGTAATATAGGAAAAATTTATAGTACAAGCTTTACAAGATAAAAATGGTAAATTTATTCTAGTGTTTCGGGCCGCAAATGAAAAATGGCTAATTTTAGCATTGACAAAAATAGGTTCGTTTATAAAATGTTTATACATGAAAAGGTTCCTTTTGGCGCTGCAAATTCAACGGTATATTCTACGTAATTTTCTGAGTAATGGTTTGAAAGATCTGATTTTTTTAAGTTTAAAAATGTGTCATTTCAACGTGTATAGTTATAGTCGCCATTTGGTTTTAAAAGAACACTTTTTTTTTCTATTTCGACAAAATATATACGTAACTAATTTTATTTTGAGTAATAATATGTTACTTCAGTGTCATTTCATTAATTTTGTCGTAATACGCATGTACATAAATATATATACATGCATATATACCTATATATATTTGTGGGGACTAATTTATTCTTTAATCCAACTCGTGTAGCCAACCATACCAACACGGAATGGGGACTGTGTGGCCTAATCCAAATAACAAATTTCTTGATGTGTATTTAACATGTTGGATGAATTACCAACAATCTTGGAGAGATATTCAGGGGCACCTTACGAGCTATCTACATGATGGATGAATTACTTGCATAATTCAACCACTTATATATGATCATTATAAATGTAAATCCCCACCCTGGAGCAAGGGGTATGTAACTTCGATTACTTGAGAGAAACTAATAAAGAACAATAACCACTATGTGTATCTAGGCACGTTGTCGAGTCACATATATCTCGTGTTATGTGTGACCATTTTTACTTTATGCGTTTGCAATTTTTCTCTGATTATTTATTGCGATAGTGATGTACTCATAATTGGCGCCGTCTGTGAAAATTGATTTTTTTCTACGAAATCAATCATAGAAGAGAGAACACAATATCTCTCCACAGAGTAACTTACCCCAAGTCAGCGACATATAGGTTGAACCAGTTCTACCCTGGGTCAGGTCTGAGATCCGCTAATAAAACCCCAGGTTTCTTCAAGAAAGGAAACCTTTTGAAGAAATTCATGGACCTCGTAAGTCTACTCAGATTTCCAGGCTGGTCGACGGACATGAAGCCAGGATTTAAGAGAAAGAGGAGGCCACATGCCTCCAAATGGAAGAAAATGCTTGCCTCCATAGGTGACTTGAATAAATGGAGAGATATATCTTTGGAGACAATTAAAAACATCGCGAACGGACTCCTAGGCCTCAGGCAAGCAACACTTACAGCCAAAGGAGGATTTTTAGGTGAGATCGGGATCGCTCAGAGCATATCCGATCAGAAAGGTGCCACAGAGATAGCGATCATCAGAGAAATGATATTAGGATCTTGGTCCAGAGAGAGATGGATCAACACCCACCCAACTGAGGTGGTATGTGTACTAGAGAGGTGGCCAAGAGCGCTCTCGACACACAATGAAATCCATTTTTTCAAGGGAAATTGAAGAGGAAGATCCTTTCAAATAAGTTTTCAGTTACCATGTTAAAAATCTACAATGGAAAAACTTATCCTAAAGACTATATTAGGAAGTACAGATAGCGATGACCCTGTGGAGCCATATTGATTCCCTCATGCGTCATATCTTTCCTTCTAACCTACATGATGTATCTCAGAAGTGGTTTGGAAGACTACCACACAAGTCTATTAGGAGCTTCAAGGCCCTAATTGAGGCTTTCATTCCTCGCTTTATAACCAGCAGTTTCCATTCGACGAGGATTGTCTCACTACTTATGTGGAATAAAAAGTGATAAGAAACTCTTCTCGAGTATTCCAAGTCATATCGGGAGGTTTCTAACAAAGAAGAAGATTACACGGATTAGGTGGATGTGGCATCCTTGAAGATTAGTCTATCGACCATATTTATGTTTCATTAGTCCCTCACCCAGAAGGAAGCTAACACCATCGATGACCTCATTTCACTAATAAAAAAGTATGCCAATGTTTAGGATGTGGTTCAAGCTAATTCTGGGGATGATGGTCGCGCCAAATCAAGTAAGGGAGGAGGTAAGACTATTAATCCCATGAAAGGGAAAAAGAACGGGGGAAAAATTGATCAAAGAATGGGAGAAAGGAAGATCCCTTAAAAGCTTTCCAAGCTGTCAATACAGTCTTCAAAGAGCTAATCTATAAGTCCCTTAGAAAATTAAAGGACCAACCGTTTGTGAAGTGTCCTAAGAAGATGTGTGGTGAACCCACAAAGAGGAACAACACATTGTGGTGCAATTTCCATAAAGATGGATGCCACATATCATAAATTTACAAACACTGAAGCCGCACTTGGAGGAGTTGGCCTAAGCTAGGCACCTGAATGAGTATATAGACAGGAAGGCTGACAAAGGTCACAGTCAATGGAGACCGGAGGATATATAATTTACTTAATGATGACATAGAATAGGAGTTCACAGTGATTCATGAAGCATCCGACCTGAAACAGATCTAAGGGAAGTCTATTCGAATGGAACTAAAGAAGGTCACAACAATTATGGAGGCATTCCAGATTATCCACGCAAAAAGCTAGGATCGTAAGAATCGACGACCAGAGGATGTTAACTACACTAAACACATTTTCTTCATAGAGGAATATTTGGTTGAGATAATGACCGCACACCATGATGCACTCATGATCAACCTCAAGATCACAAACTAGGACATCGATAAGCTTCTAGAGGATCAGGGGGGATCATTCGAGGTGATGTACCTAGAGATCTTCCATGAGTTGAAACTAAACCTAGATAACTCAATGAGGTGAGGTAAATATTTCGTTTGTCAGATTCGTGGGGAAGACCGCAATACCGCTGGGAAAAATAGTCCTGCTAGTAAGGGAAGGAAATATTTCAAAGATGATTGAGTTCGTAGTGGTGAATATTAATTCTATCTACCATGCTAGTCTAAGCAGAGGGTGGATTTATGCTATGAAGGCCGTGCCATCGACCTACTCCCAAAAGCTCTATCTAATACACTGGATAAAGGAATTCAATGTAATCGAATAATTTCTCGAACATATAGCTTGCTAAGTTTTTGGAATGAATCGGTGGTCTTTAAAGGCAGAAAATGGGCAGATTTGGTAAGTCGATCTACTATTACCCAAATTAAACTATATCATTGTGACGTACGAGGTAGTCCACTGAAGAAATCCATGATAATGTAATCCCATTTCCATTCGGGAATATGTAAGGGTTAAAGAAGTCCACCAGGGTGTTGGAGTTCTATTTTTACTTGTTAAGAAATAAGACATCTCCTTAAAAAATTCTCGATATCAATTCTCATGTTTGACCACCAATATTGTTTCTTCAAAGTATGGAACATTTTCAATCTTTCGGGGTGTATCATAAATGTCGAACGATGAGATGCGTGCATCACTTCTTCTCATATAGATACATCATCAGGTCTATATAATCTATTTCTAAATCAATGTCTTGTTTCTTTATCATAGGAAAAATCTAATTTTTTTCTCAAAAAGTTTTGTATAAAAGAATCTTGGGCTTGCTAAATTAAAATTTTCTTTCTTAATTCGGGATAAGCAATGATATTAAAAGGTTCTGTAGAATGGGTAAGTAACTGTAAATAATATTATTCTTTGGTAGCATTAAGATCATAGAAATTTAGAGTATGAAGTCTTACTACTGGATTTCGACTCAAAACGTCGGCTACTATATTACCTTTGCCTAGGTGATAATTAAGGTTTAATCGGTAATATTCCAAAAATTCTATCCAACGTCGTTGTCTTAAGTTCAATTACTTCTTAATAAAGATATATTTTAAATTTTTGTGATTCTAAAAGACTTGAAAACTTACACCGTAAAGGTAATAATTCCAAATCTTTAATGCAAAAACTATATCTGCTAGTTCTAGATCATGGACATGATAGTTACGCTCATGAGTCTTGAGTTGTCATGACCCGTATGCTACCACTTTTTCATTTTACATTAAAACACATCCTAGCCGTTGTAATGAAGCATCGGTATACACATCATAACTTATGTCATTATAAGGAATAGTGAGGATAAGAGCAATAGTTAACTTGTCCTTCAACATTTGGAATGATTGGCTACATTCTTCAATCCATACAAATGGAACTTTATTCCAAGATAGTTTTGAAAAGGGAAGAGCATTGTTTGAAAATTCATTGAATAAGCGATGATTGTATCCAATTAATCCTAGAAACCTCTTTATTTCAGTAATATTGGTAGGACTTTTCCACTCCAAGATGGATGAAATTTTGGCTGGATCAACTTGGATTCCATTTTTAGAAATCACATGTCCTAAGATTTTGATCTCCTTCATTGAGAAGTCACATTTGATCATTTTTCATATAACCGATGGTTTTTAAGAGTACTCAAGACTGCCTTAAAATGCTAGGAATGTTCTATCAGATTTTGAGAGTATACGAGAATATTGTCAATAAAAATGATAACGAACTGGTCTAAAAAAGGTCTAAAAGTTCTATGCATTATATCCATAAAATTTTCTAGGGCATTGGTTAAACCAAATGACATTACAGTAAATTTTAAATGTTCGTAACGAGTTTGAAAAGTAGTTTTCGAAATGTCTTCCTCTCTAATGCGTAACTGATGATAATCACATCGTAAGTCTATTTTAAAAAAAACTCTGGCCCCTCTAAGCTGATCAAATAGATGTCCTATTTAGGGTAATGTATACTTATTCTTAGTTTGGAAATTTATATAAGAGTGATGTTTGTATAACACATCCATTCTGATAATAATATCGAAACCACGAATATCTAGGATTATCAAGTTAACAAAGAGGGTTCCTAAACCTAGCTGAATTTTACACTTTCTATAACCTTGCATTGGTGTATTGATTTAACCTATTGGTAATTCAATATCCAATGGTATAGTTAAAGATGTTAGAGATAATTTTAATAATTTATCTAGTATAAGACTAATACAGGAATGCGTAGATCATGTATCAAAATAAATATGTGTAGGAACATGTTGAAAGATGATCATACCTTTAATCACATCATGTGCATTTCACATAGGCTATATATCATACTTCCTCCAATGACTCAGGATTGGCTTAACTCTCTGGGATAGTTTAGAGTGATTTGGAACATAATGTAATTTTGGATATTATGAGGGTTTATTTGGCTGGTAGCGGATTGGAGCTGACTTTGTCTTAGGACATTGGGGCCGAATATGTCCTAATTCATGACATTCGTGACAATAAATTTCTGAACGGGTTATGTTATGACGAATATGGGAATACATTTTTCCACTAAAGTTCACATATAGATGAGGTCTAGAATGAGATGGAGTTCTGATGACATGGTTGTTTTTTATGGTTGGGGGTGAAGATAAAATCATGGTAGAAGAATTGCGATACATAATGGCCTCACGGATTTGTAACAGAGAGATTGAATGCTTAACTCTCGGATGTAATCCTCTTTCAAACTTCTTGCATTTCTTTATCTCAGTATCCACATATTCCATGGCATGGTGAGATAGTTCGGTAAATCTAGCCTCATATCGGGCTATTGACAAGTTAGCTTGTTGAAATTTTAAGATTAACAGTTCGTTGATCTCGCTCACTCTCGATAAAGTACTTTTTGAAAAAAGTCTCCTCAAATTGCTCCCAAGTAAAATTAACAACATTATGATTGCGCGACACTTCTTGCCACCAAAAATCGGCTTCACCTTCAAACATATAAGCGGCTTGAGTTATTCGGAGATTAGTAGCTATACCTACTCTGTTCAGAATTTTCACAATCTTGTGCATCCATTTCTCAACTTCATTAGCACATAGCTTTCCAAGAAAAGACTGGGGTTGTTATCTTAGAAATTACTTAAGATCATTCATTATACTAATTTCTTCAAAAACATCCTCAGGAGTAAAATGACTAAGTTTGTTGTTGTCGGGCTAACACAATAAGTTCTTGGAGACATTGCATGATTCCTTCAGTTTGAGTCTGTTCAGGTGAGTTTAAATAACAAAAGTTATAAATAAAATAAAGTAACAAGTATACTATATTTCACATAAATTTATATGGAATAATACTATTATACATCATGACCAGTATCAATTCAGCTAAAGTTACATTCAAAAACATTTAAAATAGTTTTTAACGTTGGGTTCTTTTAAGTAGGAATGACCGCTTCGTCACTGGATGTGGACGCCGAGATTACTAGAGAATCTCCTTGGTCTGCGTCGTTAGTTGATTCACCTGTGGTACTGGAAGAATAACCTCCTTAAATTTCTCCATTAGATGTCCCTTCAGGGGACATTGGTGGAGCTGACAGTTTGTCTCCAAGTGCTAAATTTATAGCTTCTTGAAGTATGACCTGATCAATGGAAAAATTAGATACCTTTCTCATCACTTGCATCTCGCCCAACACGCTATTGGTCAACACCAGTCTTTTAATGTCATTACTTGACCCTAACCAATCTTATTGGACTCTATGAATCATTTCCCTTAATCTGGCTAGAGAATCCACTCTAACATGTGTTTCCCATCTATCTTCTGGTTCAAGATCTATGTTAAACAGGAATGTATCCCATGCGTTCATATTGCAAAATGGGTTTACCGTATAATAATAGTAATAATAGAAGTTACAAAAATCTCAAATAAGTAATATCTTATTTCTTTCTTTCATAGAATGCTAACCCGACGATATGTTTATATTTAAAACATGCTCTGATGCCAACTTGTCACACCCTACTTTTTGGGTATGAATGAACAAGAAGTACAGATAAAGCAATGAATCGAAGCTAAGGCAGAATAACATAACTTCATTCATTATTAATAGGTTTACATAAGGTTGAACCACCACAGGGGTGAGTTACATGTTTTTAGTACACACGATAATATAAAAAATTCAAAAGTTGCGCTCTTTTCTCCCATTTGGCTTAATCTTAGCCCACGCAGTCACATACACAAATAAGTGATCGATTTCTATCTCTAGTAGGGAATAGATACTATCCTCTTTCTCCTGGTGCCTCTGGAGAAGGAAGGAATTAACACAAATATGCTAAGCAGGTTCTACCAGTTCTATAACAATGATATAGATATAAATGCGAGTTAGAGTGTGTATAGATTTAGTGTTTATAAGGTTTGATAATAATAAGCTGATAATTCCATACTTATCAAGTTATAAAAAGATTATAATGTTCCGTTTAAGAAATACGGTTCATTACCAGTTTATTTAAGATCATGTAAAGAAAGTCAAGGATTTTTGAACTAATAATCCCATTCTTAATAGGGTATAGAAGTAGTTAACCCATCAGTTAACCCATAATAATAATGAACCAAAAACCTTTGGCGAAAAGTAACTTGATATGCGCTCAATTAAAGTGGCACTCATACACATGTAGTAAAAATCATAGTTCTCAATCATTTGAGACCAGTAGGCTAAGTAGAAAGTTTCTTCGGATAACACGTTAGTTTACTTGCAAGTTGATACTAATGCTTATAGTAAAGAATAGCACAAAGTGATAGGGTGAACTGATTCAATAAGGTGTATGGTATCAGTTATTAGATGAAAAGGGTTAAAATTGATCCACTAGTTTAAGTTAAAATACTGTAATAAATTCAAATACTGATGATTGTTAATAAAATATTTAGTTTGGCAGTATAATAACATAAACACACTAAGAGTAAATAGGGGCTATCACGTAGTGATATCAATTACAGTATTGCAAATACGCAGTCTACCATTGAAAAGGTTGGAAAAACTTACTTGTATGGTATTCGATTGACTCGTTATCACACTAGAATATTTGGAAGAACTGGGGCTTGATCGTTTTTATACAATGTGTGGGTATATAAGTATTTTTAATTATCTTGGGAGTTTAAAATATTGAAATCAAGATCATCATTGAACTTTGGTGTAAGAGATTTTTTATCTTAAAATATTTTGAAGTATGTATGGACAATGTTTGGGGATAAATTCATAAGTTGGAAAAGATGATAGGGGTTAATTTGTAATTTTGAAAAGGTTTTCTTAAGTAAAAACCTAGTTTTTGCATAACTTGAGTGAGGAGTATCCAAACATGACCTTAACTTATACCATTTTGACCAGAAAAAATTAATAAAAATTTTGAGGAAAAAATCACAAATTCCTGATTGGCCATGCGCCTTCACGTGCATGGTCAAGGTTTCTAAAAAAACTCTTCATCTTTAACCTCCCAATTTTGAATTTTTAGAGTTTCAGTTTTTACCAAGGTTTTCTCCTTCATTGCTATAGCATTTGATGATTCCTTAACAAACTTACCTAATTTTTCTTAGGGAATCAAAATATATAAGTTTTATGGATTGATATTGAGTATAACTCAAGTCCTAAAACTTTGTTTTCCCCTAAAAATTTGACCTGATCTTCATGGATTTCTAGAGTATGGCAAGGTCTCTTATGAATTGGGTTTGGTTTCTACTATATATGTGAGTAGTTTGGTTTTGGCGTCAAGAATTAAGATGGATTGTACATGGAGAATTTTGAATTTTCAGTTTTTGAGTTCAAAATATACTTTTGATCGTTTTGAGCTCTACATGAACGTTCATGGCTTTTAACTACACTCTCGAGATCCTTAGGTTATGATGAAGTTATATATAGCTTAAAATCAAAGGTTAAGATATTATATCAAGTTTCACCACTAAAACTCAAGATTTATTGGTGTTTCTACCTATTTTTTCTATCCTAGGCCATTTTGCATGTAAAAGCTTGCATATTATGATTGTTTAAACTATAATAACTATGCAAAAAACTAATAGAATTGAACGAATTGAAAATCAAGCATAAAATGATAAGATACCTAATTTGGGAGAATTTTTTAGATTTAGAACTGAACTGTACGGTGAGTTTTTATTTCTAGGACCATGGTGTATTTATACTACTTTATGAGCGGAATTGATTGGAGCTCATGGGAGGTGGATTTGAATCAATTTAGGTGAAGTTTTATTTATGGGTAAATGCAGTGAACATGGGTTCATGGTGGTTTCATGTGGTTTTTAACCTCTTATGCTAAGGTGTGGCAGCATGTGAACAGGGGTTGAAGTGTAAATCAAGAAGGTTTTAAGTTTAGTCCTTAGTTGTTTGCATATTTACTTTTGTAGCCTAAAAAGTATATTTTTTTTATAAAGTATAGGGGTATTTTGGTAATTTTAGAAAGTTTCTAGGGTTAAAATTGTAATTTTATGTTAATTAAGGTCTAACAGATTAATTTGATATAAATTTGGGATTTAGGGGTTAAATGTACCTCAAGTTATCTTACTTTGAAACTTTTAGGGGCTCTTTTGTAATTTTCTTAAACTTTAAGGGGTCTAAGTGAATAACAAGAATGTAGGTTTTATAAATATAGCTTATTTCCTTTAGGAGACTTTTGATTTTACACACCTTTTGAGGGTTTAAATCATGGTCATTGGTAAATTAGAGTTAAGAAATTCCCGGTTCTTACAAGAGGCTTCTAACAAAACGATGCTCGGTGGCCTAAAGAAGAGGCTGAAAAGAGCAAATGGCACTTGGGTAGACGATCTTACCCACATCCTTTGGGCCCATCATACTATGTCGAGAAGGACAACTGGGGAAACACCCTTTGAACTCACATATGGGATGGGAGTAATCACCCCACTTGAAGTTGGTCTCCATATCATGAGAACCGACTTGGTCGACTAAGGACTAAACAACGATGCCTTGTGCACTGAACTTGACCTAAAAGATGAGCAAAGAGAGCAAGCCATGATTAAACTAGCCTCATACTATCACTAACTGGAAAAGATGTATAACAAAAGGGTCAATCTGATGAAGTTCCAGATAGGAGACTATGTCCTAAGGAAAGTCCTTGGCAGTGCTGTAAGACCATTAAATGGCAAACTGGGACCAAACTGGTAGGGGCCTTTAAAGGTGATCATAGACAACTTCAAGGATCTTATGAGTTGGAAACGCTGGAGGGCATAGAGATACCAAGAGCCTAAATTGAGACCAATCTTAAGAAGTTATATTTTTAGCTTCTTCCTCTATTGTAGCACAATAGTTTATGCAAATTTTCATTTCAAACTCATGTTGCTCGCAAGTTAGTATTTTATGAATAAAGGAACATTTTCTCTTACATCTTGATTATCTCAGTTTTATGTGATGTCTTGAATATCTTGGTATCATTCACCATTTCAAATCAACAACTTTACCCCCGAATACTAAGCAGAATTTCACTTGATTACAATAAGTTATTCAACTTATTTGAGTCGACGAATATCCTCGCACCGTACAGAATTTGACCTGATAATAATAAGTTATTCAACCTATTCTATTCAAGGAATTTCCTTGCGTTGAGAAGGATTTAAGTTAATCACAATAAGCTGTTAAAATTATTTCGTTAGAGAGAATCCTCAGGTCCTTTCCATTTCAAACAGAAAGGACCTCATGGGTTGCCCAGGAAACACTGAAATCCCTGTAGGGGATCCTTAGGAGAAAAGCCAACTTAGGTTGGTCGCCAACTATGTTGGTTGATAAAATTGCTGAATGGGTGGATGGATCATTAAAAAGGTGCATTTTTTCCATCTCCTCTCCTAGAAAGGGAGTGTGATGGCATAACCCAAAAGGTATGGGGGATCGAATAATACATGTTGAGGCATATTGGACTGGAAAAATGCATAACAGTTATTATTAACTCCAGTTAGTCGACAAACACCCAAAATGCATAACAATCATTAATAACTCCATTTAGTTGGAAAATGACAAAAATGCACAACAATTAATAATAAACTTCATTTATTTGGCAGAAGCACAAAAGTACAAAATACACATGGTGTTAATTACATAGCAGAATTACATAAAGTATATTAGAAAGGCACATACTATTTATGGTCAATAAGCAAAAAATTCTACTATTTTCCTTTGCCTACCATCGTTCTGGTTGGGAGAAAACTCATTTTCGATACCAGGATCCATATCAAAGTCATTGAGAAGCTGGTGAGGGATAGCATCAAGGGGAACCCTCTTCTCAATCTTTTTAAATGGGGGTTGGTGATATGTCGGGAAATCCACATGGTGCATGTACCATAACTGGGATTCCTTGTTTTCTTTAAGCATGCTAATGGCATTTAACCACCTGTTTTTGTAAGAAATATCCCGAGCCTCCTGCAATCTGACAGGGGCATCCTACCAACCTTCGTCATAACTAGTAGACTATGCAGCCCGAGGACCCATTCTGAATAAACACTTTAACTTCTTTATGTTGATCTTCTGCCTGCCCATAATGGCATTCTTCCTTTGGGGATCTTCCTCCAACTTAGAGACCTTCTCCTTCAAGGCATTGTACTCTGCCGGAACCAATTCACCAACCTGGCCTACATCCTTTCTTACAGCAAGCTAGTCCCTCAGGTTGGTTGTCTCCTTCTGCATAAAGTAACCAATGTCCTTCATGTCTTGGAGGTCGTCTTTTAACTTGGGGACCAATTCTAACTAATCCTTATAAGCCTTTGTTCTTTCCTTTAAGTCTTTGCAAACCTTTATAAATGCCCGACGAGCTTTCTCACTCATTCCTAGGCCAAGTAATTTTTTTAGGTTCTTATAGGATGATATTTCCTTAGCAACAAGCTACAGGTAACAAAAGAAAACAAAAAGTATATAGAGAATCAGTAAAGAGGAAAATGTTTCTTTTATTAATATTTAAAGAGGTAGGCCGAAGCCACTACAATAAAGGAAAAGGAGAGTACAACAATTGAAAAAAAATAAAAGAGGAAAGACAAAATCAATAGAGCTTCACTCATTCACCTGCTCGAATGACTTTAGAGGCTTTCCCTTTGTAGCAGCCTTCTCTATCTGGTCGCTAGCCATCTCGACTAGGTCTGATTCTTTCCCAGCTTGGTCATAAGGTTGTACAATAGAAGGATCATCTTTAATAATTAGAGAAGGACCTCACAAGTTTGAGTCCACAGGGACCCCTGTTGCCTTTGATGCCTGGTCTCATCCCTTCTCAAAGAATAACTTTCGAGCATAAGCATTTGAATTTTAGCATCATCGTAGGCTGTAGTCCAAACCTTCAAATAACTATCCTCCTTAATGTTAGGGAACTTTCCTTTTAGCTTTGTCACTTTCTTAAACAACTTGTTCTTCTCCACTGTTATGAGATTGTTGAATGTCTTCAGCTCGGCCATCGCCTTCACATCGATCTTTTTCTCCAACTCAAGGGCCTTATGAGCATTGGCCAAGTCCTATTAGGAATTTTTTAGAGCCTCATAAGGCTCTTAATTCTTCCTGAACTGGTCGAAATGACCATCTATAAGAGTGGTGAAATCTATAACAAACTTTAAGAGAGAAAGAGTTAGTATAAAAGAAAAATAGTTTAAACTGATATAATGAATGGAGAAAATAACACTTACCAGAGCAAGGGCTTAAGAAGATTTTAAAGACAGCTGGTTGAGACCCATATTTGATGAGAGCTCACGGTCAGCGGCGAGCACCGCCCCCTTCAATAGACCAGTGGTAAGGGTAGGTTTGAGATACATACTATCACTCTGGGGAGTAATGGAGAGGGAAGAGAAGGGTTTCACAGCGGCCTCTATGGCCTTTTTCTTCTTCTTATCTTCCTCTCTCCCCTTCTGATCCTCCCTCTTGCTCTTCTCCCATTCTTTTTCCTTGGCTCTCGAGATGGGGCAACAAATTTTGGTGGAATCCTGCTCTTACTTTTTCAAGGCTAGGATCTTGGAAGAGAGTAAGATTTGATCGTCATCATCTCATTACCCAATAGTAATTTCCTCACTGGGAGACATTTGGTCTTCTTCTTCTTCTTCTTCTTCTTCTTCTTCTTCTTCTTCTTCTTCTTCTTCTTCTTCTTCTCCTTGGGAGTGAGAATCTACGTCCATTGGCCTAAGAAAACCAGAAGTCTCCTCATCCGGAAGAGTAATCTTAGGAATCTCATCTATCAATCGAGCAATAAAATTGGAAGTAGTGTTGGTGTATTCAAGGAGGTAGGCTACCGACTGGGGATAATCAGGAAGTCTGTCCTTGATGTTCCAGACCTTCAGAAGGTCAGCAACCTTTATGTCTTGGAGAGATGGATCCTTGTTCTTATCACGACCTGCACAAGAATAAAGCATAAATACATCAACAATTAGAAATAAAAATTGAGAAATTGCTAAATAAGAGAATAAATAACAACCTATGTGATCCTCCCCCCAGTAAGGGCACAAGGGACCTTTGTGTCTCTTTCCCCCAGGAGGGGGAGGATGTTCTCAGTTCTTGGCAATGAAACCCTGATCCAAATATCCTTTATTGGAATCAAATAGGTTCACTACTAGAATTATGTTAGACCTCCTCGCTCTTAAGTATAGAAGACCATCAGAAGTATGAGACGAAGAATTGGATTTCATAGATCCCCAACTTGGTCCTGTAGAGATCATTAATTCCGTTACACATTTAATATCCTCTAAGTATTGTGGGCACACTGGGCAGGGATGACCTTAAAATAATTGAAATTTTTCATAAATTAGCGATTTGGGGGAAAGGTTAAACCCCCTTGAACTACAACTAGGGTGTGTATCGAGTGTCCTTATTCCATAGCCCTAACATTTCTGGGCATAGGGGAATAATAGATCTCCACCCAATCTAGAATAAGAGTGTCCATTGAAAAAACAATTTCAAACAGTAAAGACTACAAAAGGAAATGATGAATAAAGGAAGCAAGAGAGAAGGACTTATGAGAAGAAATAATCCAAAGAAGATCTAAAGATATGAAGATCAGGAAGGGAAACTCTCACTGAGTTCATAAAGACAAAAGTTTGGATTGCAAAGTGACAGTTTGGAAGCAGCAGAACTATGTTTGAACCTTGTGAGAAATGATGAGGAATAGTTCCAAAGGAGGATTTTGGTACTTTAAATTGCTTCTCGGACCAGCACCCCCATCATTTCAAGGTTATTACAAGTTTGTCATCCCAGTTACCTCCAACTCTACTCGGAAGAAAGTACCCTCAACACTTCACCATTTTCACAAATGTGCCATGCCAGTTTTTAACAGTTCAGGTCATAGACTTAGAATCTATTGGCCCAACACCGTGTGCCAAAGATTTTAGAGGCAATTGTGGGGACTAATTTATTAATTAGGCCCACTCGTGTAGCCAACCATCCTAACATGGAACGAATATTGTCCGGCCCATCAAAAAATACATTTCTAGACGTGTATTTAACATGTGCTTAAATATACGTTTATAGACTCAAATTGATTACAAACATTCTTATGGACATATTTAGGGACACTTTACGAGCTATCTACAAGATGGATGAATTACTTGCATAACTCAACCTTTTATATGTGTTCACTATAAATATAAACCACCACCCCGGGGTAAGGGTGGTGTAACTTCTTTTACTTAAGAGAAACTAATAAACAATAGTAACCTATATGTGGACGCATGCGCACTTCCAAACCACATACATCTTGTGCTGTGTGTGATCATCTTTACTTTATGCGCTTGCATACTTTATGTGATTGTTTATTGTGATAATTTTGTAGTCACAATATATAAACACACACACTATGTAACTATATAACTACCATAACCATAACTAACAAGATATATACACACACACAACGTGTATATATATATATATATAAACCGAACCTTTCATAAACATTCAAATCCAAAGATCAATAGCTATACACCCAACCTGTGAAAACAGCTGGAAAAAAAGTATCAATATTGCGATCACACACACACACACACACATATACGACTCCCTCAAATATCCTTACTTATATACACATACAACTCCATTACATAACCTTATTTCTATACACACGACCACAAATACATCTATATACATACATATATTAATGAAGAAATGGAACATAACTAACCTTGTTTCTCTTTATGTACCTTGCTTGTGGGTTAATATATGTAAGAACAGATGTGGGTTTTATTTGTGTTTTTGTTTTTCTCCTTTGTTACCCTATTTGGGGGGTGAGATAAAATGTTTTTTTCTTCATGTCATGGGTGTTTACCGATGCAAATTTTGGTTTGGGTTTTTCTCTTCATACCTGATCATGGATATTAGGTAGGAGAAGGTTGGTGTGAATTTTTGGTAGAGGTTATCTTGGTGTGTTCAAAGGAAATGGGTTTCAAAATAAGTTGGGTTTGGCTTATATCGTAGAAAAAGAAAGGAAGACGTTGGTTTAGTAGGGCAGTTGGTTCAATTTCTTCTTTTTTTAACTGTAATAAGACAAAACAGGAAATATATTATAGGCTATTTCTTATTTTCAATTTTTATCTCCAAAAGTTTAAAACTTAGAAATTAAACTTTCATACCTTTAAAATTTTAACACCTAACCTTTATTTTGATTTCATGGAAATTTAGGATTTTACTTGAATGAAAATTTGACATGAGAAATTATTTTAAATATATAGGAAATTTTACACGTGTATATATTTAGAAAAAATGTATACTTGATAATTAATTTGTTTAAAATGAATAATTTATTTGTCGACTTGATTTTAATAAAACAAAAATTGCCATTTCGGTAATTAAATATTTCAACTTTACATTTGTATTAAAATAAAATGTAGTTTGTTACAGAAGTGCTCCTATAACCATCTATATCCCCGGCCCAATCGGCATCCATATAGGCGGACAAACAGTCATCAGTATAAAAGGAACACCAAATGTCATATGAAAGAGCTCCACTCACATATTTGACATGTAAGTGTGACTCTTTCGGGGATGATTGGTATTACACACACACTGAAACACTAAAGGAAATATCGGGACAACTAGCAGTGAAGGAGAAGAGACTACCCATACTACGGTAAAGGGTATGCGCTGCATCCTTGCCTAAAGCATCTTTACTAAGCTCTGTCGAGGTACTCATAGGGGTGCGTGAGTGCTTAGTGAAGTCTAGACCAAAATTCTTCACAAGGTCTCTTATATATTTGGATTGAGATATGAATATCCCATCCTCGCATTGATGAACTTTGAGACCTAGGAAAAACATAAGCTCACCTATTATGCTCATCTTAAACTCACTCTTCATCTCTTCCTCAAAGGTGTGAGCATGATGGGAGCATATGGACCCAAAGACTATGTCTTCCACATAGACTTAGGCAACCAAAATAACACCACTCTCTCCACACAAAAAAGGTCTTATCCACTCCACCTATCTTGAAACCACAAGCTAAGAGATAGGAAATGATCCTCTCATACCAAGAATGGGGTGTTTGATTCAAACCATACAAGGCCTTATTAAGATGTAGACATGTCCTGGGTGCTTAAGGTCTTCAAACCATTTTAGTTGTTCCACGTAAACCTCCTCTTGTATAATTCCATTCAGAAAGGCACCCTTGACATCCATCTTCTATAACTTTAAGTGAAGATGACATGCTATGGTGAGTAGTAAACAAACGAACTCAATCCTAAAAATAGGAGTGAATGTCTCTTTAAAGTCTACACCTTTGGTCTGTGTGTATCCTTGGGCGACCAACCTAGCCTTATTATGAACAATGGTACCATTATCATCCATATTATTCTTGTAAACCCACCTCGTACCTATCACATTAGACTCACTAGGTCGGGGGACTAACTCCCAGACATCGTTCTTATGAAATTAAAGTAGCTCATCTTGCATGGAGGATATCCAATGCTCGTCCTTGAGTATTTCTTTCACATTCTTGGGCTCGACTAAAGACGTGTAACACATATATCTAACCACATTTTCGAGTTGAGCACGAGTCTTGTCACCTAGAGTAGGATCACCAAGTATAGTGAAATGGTCATGGCTCTTTTGAACCCAAGATAGTGTCTCCAATAAATTAGGAATGAGGTCCACCATGGTAGCATGAGGAAGGATTGGATCATCACTAGGGGTGAATCATCCTCACACTGTTGGCTAGGAGTAACAAACGCCGATGGCTCGTTATCTCTAATCGTGACATTTACTAACTCCATATCCTTATATTTAGCAAGGTTAAAAACCCTATAAGCCCTAATCGTCGATGAGTATCCTATAAATATCCCCTTATGAACTTTCCTAAGTGATCTCTATACACTGAGATGTAGCAAGTACTCCAAAAGAAATGAAAATATGATAGGTTAGGCTTTTTCCCCGTCCACAACTCTTAAGGCGTGTGAAGTGTGTGCAGACGAAGATATACTCTATTCACCATATGGCATGCGTTCCTTACCGCCTCTGCCTAAAAACATCTAGGCACATTTCTCCTAAGAATCATGGATCAATCCATTTCTTGTATGGTTCCATTCTTCCTCTCAATAATCAGATTTTTTAGGAGTACGAATGATTGAAAATTCATGTTTAATTCCCACTCCATCAAAATAGCTATCCATTTTAGCTTCTTTAAATCCAATGTCATTATCAATACACATATGATTAATAGTGACTCCATGTTGGTTTTGTAGGACACGACACTTAGTTGTAAGGAACTCAATCGCATTGGCCTTTTTTCTCAGGAATCCTATAATAGAATGTCTAAAAAAGTCATTGACCATCACGAGAATATATATTGTACCACCTAAGCTCTCCGAGAGAGTAAGACCCATAAGATCCATGTTAATCAACTCCAAAAAATGGGAGGTAGTAATGGTATTCAATTTTTGATGGTGACTTCAATTTTTTTCCCTTGTTAGCAAGGTCTAAATATCGAGGAAGTTGGTTTCCCAAGTGATGCTAAGCCATGAACTAGGTACTTTTTCACTAATTTCTCAATATCTCTAAAGTTCATGTGACCTATTCGTTGTTTCCAAAGGTCCAATGTAGAAACTGTGGCATTGTTGCACACAAAGGAGGATTTGGGCACAATCCCATAACAATTATCTTTGATCCTCACACCTAGTAGTAAATGTTCATTTGATTGGTCATAAACATTTAATTCAGACTGATCAAACTTTATCGCAAAGTTTGCATTGCACAATTGGCTCATGTTAATTAATTTCTCTTTTAACCCTTTCACCGTACAACACATTGTCTAGTTTAAGGAATTCAAGTATCCCAACACATCCACGCCCTAAAATACTAGTCCTACTTTGATCTTCAAAAGTGACTTTACCTTTTTGCGATCCTCAATATGGGGGTAAGAAATTTAATTTCACCAGTCATGTGCCTAGAGAACCCACTATCAAAATACCATTGGGATGTATTTTTAACCTTAAGGGGAATTTGCACGACAAGGGATTTTACATCTTGCTTAGGTACCCAAGTGGAGGTAACCTTTTATTTTCCCTTGTCGTTGTTGGCACTAGTCGGAGCATTTCAAGAGTTCTCTAACGGCATAGACATCCGTTGAAATTCTTCCATTAAGATTTGAAAAGTTGTGACTAGGAACTCAAATTTCTCTCTAAGACTAGCAAAGTCGCTAGAGAGGTGCGTGGGAGCATGTGTATGCCTAGTTGTACTTATTTATAGCAAAACTCTCTAAGGTGACCTCTCATTTTGCAAAAAGTGCAAACATAGACAGGTTTGGGTCCACCTTGGTTCTCTTATTTAGGTTTAACTCTCTTTTGTGATTTAGGTTGAGGTTCATAAGGATTAACCAAAAATTTAGGAACCGATTTCAGTGCGGTATGGAAAGTGGATGCACCATCATAACCTATTCCACACCTCTCACTAAAACTTAAATCTGGGCCAAGGAGCATCTTACTTACCTTCTTTAATGTATCCTTGATAGTTACCTTGACCTCCCATGCACAATCGATATCTTTCTTGAGTTAGGATACAAGGGCTTCAAGTTTCTCACAAGTCTCCATGGATTCATGGAGATCTCTCCTAAGACTAGCCACCTTGTTAGTCAAGTCCCCATTCTTTCTCTCAACTAAACAAAGTTTCCCTCCCAAAGCTTCTATCATCGAGGACTGAGTCCATATCGCTCATGTCTTTCAACTCCTTTTATAAGGATAAAAATCTCATGGCAAAACATTTGTTTTGTTTCTTAGTTTTAAAGGACTCGGCGTAATGATCGTCATAGGTGCTCTGTAGGTCAGTCTCGCTCTCACTTAAAACATTTTCCCTCTCACACTCATCGAAATGACTAGACTCATTATTGAGGTGTCCATGTTTAGTAGTTTCCTCATTGGCGTAAGGTGCACTTGGTGTACTAACATGACTAGCCATGAATGCAGTGAAGTTACATCCATGTAGTGATTCATCCCCCCGAACTCACTGACTCGACTTCTCCATCACTAAGCGTGACATTTTAGGCAACTTTGCCTTTCCCTTATGTTTTTAACCTAGTCAAATACGTATGAGATTTATGACCCTCGCCCTCACACTCATAATATCTCTCCTCATCTTTCTTTGGGAAATCATTTTTTTCTTTTTCAAAATTTTTCTTTCCCGATTTATATTTTTATCTTTCTCAAATCTTTTCTTTTCTTTGGAAGTATTTTGTTTTCTAAGTTTGAGAATTTTTTTAAAATTTTCAGCAAAAAGGGATATATTTTCTAAATCAAAATCATACTCAGAATTTGACGGTACTCCCTCTTTCTTTTGAGATTGGTATTTTAGTGCAATTCCCTTTTCCTTAGGCTAGGAAATATATCTATCTTATATGTTTGAAGATCTCGTTCAAGTTCTTATAACCTAAGAGTATCTACGATTCCTACCAAACTTAGCATGGTAACGTAGGAATGAAATGGGAAGGGAGGGATCTCAAAGTTTTCTTAACGACACACATCTCAAATATTCTCTTACCTAAATTCAACTCGAGTTGACTATATCAGACAGTCATGCGTAAAACTCGTCAAATAATTCAAATTCAAGCATAGTGATAGTTTCAAATTCTGTGATGAGATTCTCTAGCTTATAAGCTTTGACAATGTTGGTTCCCTCATGAGTGAGCTGGCGGGTATCCCAAAATTCTTTAAACATGGTTCACGTCATAAGGCAGTGGAATTCATTAGAGGTAATGGTTCTCGAGATGGCACTCAAACCTCAAGTTAAAATTTCTCCATTTAAAGTCATTATCTGTCCATCTCGATATATATTTAGGGCCAATGACATTATCACCCGTTACAATGGGTGGTGTCCACTTTCTTTCACAAACCAACCAGACACTTTCATCAATTGATTTTAATGCAAACCTCCTCCTTGCTTTTCAGTAAGCATAACAGGAACCATAAAAAATGGGCATTCGATTATACAGATTATCTATTAAATTCCAATTTTTTAAATATCAACAAATTTTCAAAAAAAAATTGATATAAAAAATTTTTGTGGAAAATAATTACACAATAAATTAGTGAAATCGGCTCTGATACTAATTTAAGAGTGCGCACGAACTAATCAATCAATTTATTTAATTAAATTCCCCAACACACAAATCCAAAATTTAATTAAAATTTAATTTTCAATTAATTATGGTGTGCATGCGAATTTTGTTCAAATATAGTTTTGCAATTTTCAAACCATACATGCAAAAACACACGAGATGAGGAAAAATACCTTATAAAAATTTCATGAATATATACAACTTATAAAACACTTAGCTGAACTAAGTTAAATGCGTAGAACTTCAAAAAATCCAACAAATACAACCAAGCTCCAGAGTCGTCCACATGAAGTGGTATACTGTCAGTATCCACCGATTCAGCCTTGTTCCTTCTTCAGCAGTGGAATATCATTACATAATCTCGTAGTAGAGAAAAGTCTCTACATAGTTTGTATCACAAGAAACCTTCTTGATGTTGGTGAAAGTGATATTGAATATATCCCAGGGGTGAGGAATATGATATAAGGTGTTTGATCACAAAAAGATAACTCAAAAGGTGTTTTTTTTATTGAAAAGAGTTTTTGGTATCTGATCCCGTTTAGCCTTTTTAAAAAAAGGGAAGATAAAAAGAATAAACACAAAATATAATGGGAAGATATTCATTAAAAAATAAAGCATGCACCGATCGTTCGAACGAAAGGGTAGGTCTTTCGAACGACAACCTTATTTCATTTGAAGTACTTTGAATAAAATCATCTAAAGAGATTGTGTTATGAAACACTTTGGTACGTTGTTATATCTCCTCCAAACGATGCTTCGAACATGGACTTTTAACGAGATGTCAGTGTTCGAATGAGGAGAAACTCATTTGAACGTCAGACCTCCTCATTCGGACGAGGAGTAGACTTTTGGAAAAAAATTCTTTAAAATTTTTTGTGTTCCTACAAGAAAAATATTGCTTCATAAAAAAGTAAACCTTATAAAATACTCAGAACCTTTTTACCACTCCAAATGCATACTTCTTCCATGATTATTAAGATGACTAAATCTTGCATTCTTTGATGGTCTTCAGCATAGTCTTCAAGTACAGAGAAGTAGTGATGATGACATGTTTAGGTGTCGTGTTTGTGTAAGGGGATATGCCAAACTAAAATAAATAAAATGTGAGCATCATAAATTTTGCTCTTAAAATAACATAATGAGATTGGCGTAGATCATGATTTTTCAGGAAAATCAAATATTATTCATTCTTTTCTCTAATTGAATTGAATCAGGTAATTTAATGAAGGTATAATTAAATAATGGTCTTGGAATTTATTTTGATTAAAAATGATTTAATTTTTGAAAATTTAAAATAGACTGTTTAGATAATTTAATTTTTACAAGTAATCAAAAAATTACCGATGATTTAATTCGTGTGTTTTGAATCGAATAAATATTTTAATAAAAATGCCCTCAAGTTCAAAATATTAAGTGGTATTAGGGTTTCAACATAAACCTCACTGTCTCCATCGGTGTTTTCGTAATGGCATGTGATTCGTTTCTTATGTTTTTTAGTATTTCCGCCCCACTAGAGGGAATTAGTCATGTCATTCGGTATTCTTAAAACTCTTAAGTGATAATTCTTTGAATTTGAATGTGAGTGAGTTCAATCCCCCAATAGAAAAGTTCTACAAAAGAGGATTGAAATTTGAAGAATGAACTGGTGGTATACATTTAAATACAATTAATGATATCCTCCCCAATGCAGTCACTATTATTAATTATAAGACTAAAAAATGCCATCCTATTTGATGATGTTAGACAAAAGTTTTTTGGACTGTCCAGATAAGATAACTGAAAGATGACAAATCTATCTAGTTCAAGGTGGGTTTCTTTAATATCTCAAAGATAAATCTCACTTCACAAGGGAACTAAGATGTTCGACGAGATTGATTATGATTGCTGATAGAGTGAAGAAAAATGAAAATATAATTAAAGTTTCTCACTTGCTTCTATGTTAAAGTTTCTCAACATTAAACCCACTTGCTTCTATGATAAAGTAGAACAATGTAACTAGAATGGATTTCATTGACTAGAAAAGGAATATGGACATTGTCCTCACTATTGAGGATTACAAATTTGTTTTAGCTGAATCATGCCACAACATGTCTGTTGAGGAGGCATCTGAGTCGGATGTACCGGCTTACTAGAAGTGGAAAAAGGTTATCAAATGGGTTGTTCTTATATATTTTCCTTTATGAAAAATTTATCAAAACACTATCATCATAATATGTTAAGTGCTTATGACATGATTATGAACCTCAGGGACATGTTTGAGGACTATAATCGTGCCTCAAGACTAGATGTTATGGCAAGGATGGTAAATACAAAGATGCTAGATGGTGCTCCCGTGTTTACCATGCTCTAAATATGATATCCATATTAGGGGAATTGGAAGTGCTTGGGTCATAAATCGATAGGGAAACCCAAATCGATTTTGTGTTATAATCACTCTCGGAGTCCTTTAAGTAGTTTTGCCTAAATTATTCTACGAATATATTTGATTAATTCTTGGTGCAACAAAGAATATCGAAAAGTAAAAGGGTACTGGTCAGGTTGCTACAAGAGGCCCATCTTCTTTTATCCCGAAGAATAGGAATAAGAGAAATTCTCAAGCACAACCCATGTTGGTTAAAATAGTGGTTAAGCCTTAAGGAGAAGGAAAAGAACCGGAAGGCAAGTATTACATCTACAAAAGGTCTAGATATTACAGGAAGCAGTTTCTGAAATACTTTGCCATATAGATGAATGAAAATGGTAATTTATCCCTGGTCATTGAAGCATGTTTTGTGGTCCAATCTACAGGGACTTGGTGTGTAGATTTGGTAACCACTAATCGTGTTTCTAATTTTCGTAGGGGTTCCAGTTAATGAGGAAGCTCAGTGAAGGGAAAATGTTTATGCTCATAGGTGACAGTAATAAGGCAACAATATTAGTAATAGTACATATATCTTTAGATTTTTACTTCGATGGAGACAAAGGGATAATTTTAGAAAATTATTTTTATGTACCCCCCATTAAAAGGAATTTACTTTATGTTTCTAAGTTAGTTTCGAATGGATATTTTGTATATTTTAATAAAGATGTTTTTTTATTAAAAATGAAAAATATTTTATGTATTTTGGAACATTGGAAAATCATTTGTATGTTATAAATCCCATCTCACCATTTCTACTGAATACTGAAATAAATAAATCAAATGGAAATAACTTAAAGAGAAAGAAATCTTCTAAGATTAACCAAACATATGTTTGGAACTTAGGCTTAGGTTATATTAATATAAAAAGAATTCAAAGACTTGTTTCAAGTGAAAAATTAAGCTCATTATTTATGGAGGCAGTTCTAGTGTGCAAATCATATTTAGAAGGTAAAATAACCAAGATGCCCTTCACGACCAAAGTCTATAGAGCCAAAGATGTGTTGCAATCAATTCACTCTTATTTATGTGATCCTATGGCAATTGAGTTAAGAGGTGGTTATGAGTGTTTAGGCTTTTTCATTTATGATTCCTCAAGGTATGGATATTCCTTAAGGTATGTACAAACCAATTTGTAGAAAATTTAAGGCGACAGCTCGCTCGAATGAAAACTCAATCTCGCTCGAACGAAACGAGATATTGCTCAAACGAGTAGGTATGTCGTTCAAATGAAAAATAAAAAATTAATATTTTTATTTCGGTAGAAAATAATCCTCCTCAACACTTAAAAAAAATATTTTGATGAAAAACTCCCCTCCAACACTTAAAATGTTTTTTTGAAAAGTTATCCCAATATTCTAAGTGAAATGCTGAGGTACTTAAAACACAACCTTACAAAAGTTAAACTTGCAGAGGCTTGAATGTTGAAGAAAACTTAAAATTCGAATCCGTCTTGTTTCGTATGAGATCTTGAACATTCTTAGATGGTTGTAGTGGTATACTACATACTCAATTGATAACGGACAATATAAATAATGTCCTTACACAAAAACTGGTCAATTTTATAATCTGAAGGACTAGAAGGTGTTTGTCATCACAAATGCTCGATATATAAAGGAAAAATATATGATATACCCTAAACCCAGTAGTAAATTGATCTTACAAGAGATAATTGGGAAATACCAAGTAATTGCCTATAAATGACACATGTGAGATGAAATGCAACATAATATCGATAATACACTGCCTAACGTTATTAGAAGTATTGCCAATTATCAGGCAATACATATCATTTATATTAGACCACATGTGGAGTCACTTATTAGGGGAAGGGTTAAATGTCAGCCTGATAAGTTGGTGTATTTGAGTGAACACTTCGCTAAGATCCCAAAGGAAAACTAACTAGATCGTAATAACTACATTGAGCCATTCCAAGACAAGGTCTCTAAGCTTTGGATTTAGGCTATGAATATCGAGATGGATTCAGTGTATTTGAATCAGGTTTGGGTACTTGTATATTTTTTGGATGGGAAAAACCCATCGAATGCACGTGGATATATAAGAATAAAAAAGGGGTAGATTGGAAGGTAGAAACCTTTAAAAAAGTCTTATTGTGAAAGGGTTTAATTAAAATTAGGGGATTGTCTATGACTAAAACTTCTCACCAATATCCATACTAAAGTTTGTCCATATTCCTTTACCGATTGCGGCTCATCTCGAATATGAGATTTATAAAATTGAAGTCAAGAATGTAATCTTGGGCGATATCCTTGACGAATGCATCTATATAATGCAACCTTAGGAATTCATAGCAAGTAACCATAAAATCAAGGAGTGTAAGCTTAAGAGATCCATTTATTGACTTAAGAAAGCGTCAAGGTTTTGAAACATCTAGTTTGATCAGGAAATTAAATCTTTTGATTTTAATCAATTCCTGATTGAAACTTGTGTGATTAAGAAGCATGATGTAAATGTGGTGCTATTTTTGGTACACTACATGGATGATATTCTCCTAATCATGAACCTTGTGGATGTGTTATCCAGCATAAGATTTTTATCTAGTAAGCTCGATATGAAGGACTTCGGAAAAGTTAGTCACATCCTTAGGAACAAGATGTTGCATGATAAAAAATATAGTATGTTGGGATTATCAAAAGCCACTGATATTGAGGATGTTCTCATAAAATTTATCTTCCAAGAATGGATTTCTTCCTGTCAGACATGGAATGGCTATGTCTAAGTATCTGTGTCCTAAGACAACTGATCACATAGAGAGGATTACCAATATACCCTATGATTTGGCAATGTGAATTCTCATATATGTTATGCTATGTACAAGACCAAACATCTACTTTGTTGTTGACCTGGTCAGTATATTTCAATCTAACCCGAATGAGGAGCACTAGACTATACTAAATCATATTCGAAAGTATTTGAATATGACTAGTGTTATATATTATTTTACTCAGCAGATAGTCTTGTGCCTTTAGCATACATAGATTCAGACTTTCAGTTGGATAACGATTCCAGGAAATCGATTTCGGGATATGTGTTCACCCCAGTAAATGGAGCCATAAGATGGAGGATTATCAATTAATCATGTATTACTGATTCAACCATGGAAGCCAAATATTTTATCGCTTTGGATGCAGCAAAGGAGGTTACTTGGCTCTAAAACTTCCTAAGTGACTTGGGTGTGGTTCCTTCATTAAAGTCTACTATTATAATTTATTGTGATAATAGCAGAGAGGTTGCTAACTCAAAATAATAAAGGACTCAAACCACGGTTAAGGACATTGAGCGCGAGAATCATTTGATAGGGGAGATTGTGTGAAGGGGTGACGTTATTGTGACAAAGATTGCATCTCACTACAACCTAGAACATAATTTTACAAAGAAATTACCAGCTAAGGACTATCATAGTCATGTAAAGGGAATGGGTGTTAGATACATAGGCACATGGGTTTAAGACTAAATGGAAAATTATTGGGGGTTTATTCTTAAAATCATATATGAAGTTTATTTATTAATAAAGGTTTGTCAAGTTCATTTTGAGATGAGAATAAAGTTTTTTAGAATGCCTTATATATATATTTTTAAATATTCTATTAATGTTGGTAATTTAAACTTAATAGGAATTGTAGTTAGTTGGGTTGGGTTTGATCACAGATGATGGGAATTCCAGTTCTAGTTCAATTGAACAGTTCACATCCTAGACCGGGAGTTAACATCCTATTGGTAAAGCTAAGAGTACAATCTTAGTAGTTGATCTTAACCATGGGAACTTATATGACCATTTAGAAACTTGCCTTATAGTTCAAATAGGATTGTGTTGGTACATTAGGAATGTCTTGAATGGAACAAGGGTGAGATTAAAGTCTAGGTGCTGATTGGATTAGTCTTGCATAGCCTCACAATGTTTCCAAAAGGTGAATAAATTTATAATCCCAAAGATTATGAGGATTGGAATGTGTACATAATTATTTTATTGTTATGAGTGCAATCCAAATTATTGGGTCTAATTATTTAAAAGTTGGGAAATCATTGTATGGACAAATCTGAGATCATAATTAAGATGAAGTCCGCATCTATAAGATATCTTAGAATGTGTCCCCTTTATAAGCTTTTAAGTTTTGATTCTACAAGTATTGTATCCATTAAGTTAAGTTTGAGATCTAGGAATAATAAGATGTTGGTGACAATCAATTAACGGCGAATTGAATTCCACTAAGTGGGTATTATATGCTTTATGCGAGCAATTACATCGTAAACTATATATGTTTGCAATTATGACATCATTATTTGAGTAATATTAAGATAATTAAATATGCGTGCAATTATAATTATTTAGTTTATTAAATATAAATAAACTTGATAAGAGATAGGGCTTTTCTCAATTAATGCTCTGATACCACTTGTTTGAACACGAGGCCCCCAATTTTGAGATTTTATTACAAAAAGATAGTTTTCAATTTCCTTTTAAAGAGATGCGGAAGCGAGATGGTTCAATTAAACAAATTAACTAATTTTAATTTCTTTTACAAATTAAAATTAAACAAAGTTCAAAGTGAAATTAAATTAATCAACAAATGAATTTTTTACTTTAACATAGTACCACAACTCAAGTCCTAGAAATTTTCCTAAAACATATTTTCAATATAACTAAATTAGACCAAACCAATTTTAACAAATTAAGTGATGACTTGAATTACATTAACATTTACGCAAATTAAATTTGCACCAAATTAAACAAGTAGTGATTTAAACCAATTTTATCTTTTTACCTAAGCATGCGTTCTAGGTGAATTATGCGAAAGATAAAATAAATAAATAAACCACTACGTTGCAATATACGAGGAAAAACCCGCAACGGGAAAAAACCTCGAACGTCCCTAGCCTTAAGTCCATTAAGTATGTGAAGCACCTTGTACTCTTGACTCACTTGAGTCTACATTGTATAAGTGCTCATCTAGTTTGGAAATACTGACAAAATTGTGTCCATTCCCTAGAATCCAAAAAGCCTCATACAATACTATACTCTTCATTCCTCTTGTTTGATTCATTAAAGGTATATTCACAATCATTCACACACATTAGGATTGCATTCATTACATATATATTGCATAATTTGAATATGTGAGAGTTGTGTGTGTTTAATCCAATTTAAAATTGGTTTTAATAATTTTTGGGAATTTTTAATGATTTTTAAATGTTTTTTAAATTACAATATGGATTAAAAAGCTTTTGGGGTCTTTCTATAATTTTTGGCTTTATGGTTTTAAACCTGAAAGTTGATTTGGGTAGGATCCGAAAGCGCTAAAGACTATCGGGTGCCTGAGTAATTATTTTGTAACACGCGTGTAAGGCTTAATCGCAACCCTACACCTGTCACCCTTATACCGATTGGATTTGTGTTTCTTTAAAGACTCAAAACCGGTGTCCATTGCCAGCCTTTGGATCGTTGTTATCAACGCTCTGCATGCGCTTGAGGTCAATCCATCCCTTAGATCTGTATTTCTCTTTAATAGAAACTATAGATCTAACTATTGCATGTCATATTACACCTAGATCTGCATATTTAGTTTCTCATCTTGAGAAATCTATTTGTTGATTTATTTTCTGTAAATGGTTTTTAATTATATAATCAACAAATCATTTTTTGTTTCTAGTTCTTTTAAAACAAGATTTTTGACCTAGTTGGAATCGCAATCGGTGGTTTTCAATTTCAAAAATATTTTTAAAACCCTCTGAAATTGATTAAGACCTTGAACCGTCTTCCGAGCAAGGTAACCTTGGATTTCGGGATTGATTAAAAGGTCAAACAAAGTTTTTGTTTCCTAAGAAGAGAGAAACTTAAAATCACAGCATATAGATCTGATTTGTAATTTGATTGGACTTTTTGTATAAAATAAGTGTGTGTGTGTGTGTGTCTGTGTATGTGTGCATGCATGTGATTAGTAGCACGTTCACAAACACTTGACACACTACAACATAGAAGTGTTGGTTATAAGATCTTGAATCAAAAAGAGTCGATGTAAAGACTGGAACAAAGTGGAAGTTAGCAAACTGGGAAAGCTACATCAACAATCAGAACTGCAGAGAAGTTAGAAGTAAAACCAGTGGGTAAATTTCTAAACTTGTATAGGACTGATTTGTGTGCATGTGTGTTATACAGTTTGTAACTTGATTATTTTAAACTATTTTGCTAAACCTGTTAACAAATCTCAAACTGGTCTCGTACATATTTTATTAAACACATCTTGCGATTGAACCGATTTGTTTTAAAGAAAATAGTTTCCTCAAAAAATAGTTCGGAGTTACTTCAATAGTTTAATCTTTTATTAAACGGCCTAAGTAACAACTTTTTCAATTGGTTTCATAGCTTTGGAAATCGTTTTAAAAGATCTTGTGTTTCTGAAATTGTTTTCTTGAAATCAAACAATGGACGGGAAAAATGAAAGATTTGGTAACTTGACAAACCTCCTCTCTTTGATGGGAACAACTTTGCTTACTGGAAAGTAAGGATGGTTGCTTTCATACAAGGAACCCTGGGAGATGATGTCTAGGATATTATTGAAAATGGATATACTTATCCTTCAAAACCAGCCACTGAAGGAAGTAATGAGAGGATTAAGAAAGTATTAAGTGAATTCACACAAGAAGAGAAGCAAGATTCTCGAAACAATAATAAAGGAAAGAATTCCATATTTATGTCCATAAATGAACATTAGTTCAAAAGGATCTCATCTTGTGCTACTTATAAGGAAGCTTGGTATACACTGATTACTGCACATGAAGGTGACACTAGAGTTAAGGTTGTTAAAACACAGATGCTAGTCCAGCAGTATAACTCTCTAATTATGTTAGACTCTTAATCATTTGATGACTTTTACATGAACTTGACTGACATTGTGACCAAATTGCATGCTAATGGTATCACTTATGATAGACATGAAATTGTCTCTAAAATTCTAAGTTCATTACCACAGAAATTTGATAACAAAAGATATGCTATTGAGGAAATGAATGACCAAAATCTCACTCCTGAATTACTCAGTAGTAACTAAGAACTGTGGAAATGGAATTATTTAAGAAGAAATTGACCCAGTCCCATAGGAAACATAATAGTTCTAATTTCAATTTTTCCTCTAAGCTAATGAAACCTGAGCTTACTATTCCTAATGATGACTCTGATGAGGAATGTGATATAGATAGTTTGGATAATCAAATTTCCTTGATGTCAAAACAATTTAAGAAAATTATCAAATTTAGAAATAAAATGGCAAACAGACAAGCCAAATTATCCACCTCAATCTAATTACAAACCTCATGAGAAAGGTCAATACAAACATCACAAGGACATTCATACTAGACCTAACAAAGACTTCAAGAACATTAAATGTTTTAGATGTGGAAAATTAGGACATATAGCACAAGACTGCAGAGTGAAATTGAACACATCCAATAAACATATTAGGTCCAACATTTGCAAAACATGGTATGATTCATGTGATTCTAAAATGAGGAACATAATCATCTGATGCTTTTGATCCTTGTATGTCTTTCTTTGCTAAGATACTATAATGATGATATGCCTATCTATGAGAATTATGATAATAGCTCTACTTCTGTTGTTATGAATCATTCTACTACTGGTTTAGATGCTTTAATTTCTGAGAACAATGCTAGTTCTACTACGGGGTGTTTGAGTCAAAGGGAAAGCGATAATGACGATGTCAATGGTTGTGTGAGTTTAAGAAATGAATCTTTAGTGGTCACTTCACACACTACACTTAGTGATTCGGACACTAAAGACCTCTCTGATATTCACACACTTTATGCAAAAACTCTCAAGAAAAACACTAGACTAGAAAAGATAGTGAAAGACCTCACTAAGAAACTAGAAGACCTAAGCCTGATGGTTAAACTCAATGTTGAAGAGTATGCTACCCAATGTCTAACTCATGAAAATGAAGTCTAAATTTTTTATCAAAAATTGAAGAATTTGATTGAAGAAAATGAAACTCCATAGAAAAAATATAAAGGGACATTATTAGAATTGGAACAATCTACAGAAAAGACAACAACTGTTTTCAAAAAAATTACAAAATTTGAAAATAATTCCATCTGATTTGATGGTTTTGTTGCTGAATCAAAAACCAATTCTGATGATCAAACTGGAATAGGGTTTTGCCCAAATTTGAAGACACAAACTAAAAACTTTGAACCAATCAAGTTTGTGTTAGGAGGCAAAAGACCTATAAAAACTTATCCAAATTTTCATTCTCTGAAAAATGAGTTTGATGACAAACAACAAAAGTTTGATATTGGGGAATCCATTAGCTCTAAGTGTGAAATTTTACCAAATACTAAATATGTCTGTCCCCCAATTAGGAAAAGTGATTATGCTTTTCAAATTGTACTTCCTAGGAATAAGGTTCAACCCCAAAACTCCATGAAGCCTATGTTTAGTGACTTTCCTAAGGAGATTCCCTCTTCAAGCAATTTATATTGCTCATACTGTGACTTATATGGTCATTCATTCAAAGGATGCTATTCTAGACGCTTAATTAACCCTGTCTGTAACACTCCTATAGATAAGAACTTTAAATATTCTAGGAGAAGTCGTAACAATTATGTTCTGCCTAGACAATCAGACAAAAACTCTAATTATAGAAAAAGAAAGACCAAACCTAAAAGATAATTTCCAAGAAGGATTCCTAGGCACTTTCCTAAACCAAATTCTCCTACTTTCCATAAAATTCAAACTCATGCATAAAACATTTTTCAACAAAAATCTAATGCTCACAAATTTTATCAAATGAGAGCAAATAAGCGTAAAATGAAAACAAGAGCTATTTGGGTTAGAAAAGATGAGTTGTTTCCCCAGATGAAGTGTAATATTGTGATTACTGCTTTAAAAGCTGAACACACTCCCTCTGGTTGGTATTTATACTCTGGATGTTCAAAGCACATGACTGGGGATGATACCAAACTTTTGAACAAAACCATCTTTGCTGGAGGAAAAGTTATTTTTTATGATGGTGTATCATCCCAAATCATTGGTAAAGGAACACTCCAAGAAGAAGGATTACCTTTACTAGGCTAATCTACTTAGTATCTCGTAATTTTGTGACTCAAATCATACTATCACCTTTTCAAAGAATAATTGCAAAAATTTAAATAAAAAAGGTGAGTGCATAATTACAGGACTCGGGATTCCTGAAAATTGTTATACTGTCCAAAACAGTACTGAGGTGTGTAACATAGCCAGAGTGGATGATAATGAGATATGGAATAATTGAATAGGTCACATAAATTACGAAAATCTTAGTAGATTATCTTCACAAGAAATAGTTAGAGGTATTCCTAAGATCAAACCTATTTCTAATATTGTCTGTGGGTCATGTCAGGAAGGAAAAATTGTTAAGGCCCCTCATAAGAAAGTTAAAGATATCCTTACCTCTAAACCCTTGGAACTCATCCATATGGACTTAATGGGTCCTTCTCGAACTGTTAGTCTCTGTGGACACAGTTATATTCTTGTTATGGTTGATGACTTCACCATATTTACTTGGGTAGCCTTCTTAAAACAAAAATTTGATACTTTTCAAACTTTTTTGAAAATTTTACTTCGAATTGAAAATGAGAAGGACACTCAAGTAAATAGAATTCATAGTGATAGAGGTGGAGAATTCATAAACACCGGTATTATAGAATATTGTGACTATAATGGTTACAAACATGAATTTAGTGCTCCTAAGATTCCTCAACAAAATGGTATTGCTGAAATAAAGAATCGTACTCTTCAAGAGATGACACGCGTTATGATTCATGCCAAGACTTTACCTAAATATTTCTGGGTAGAATCTATTCGTACTGCTTGTCACATTATCAATAGGTTCTATCTTAGGAAGAATTCTAAACAAACTCCTTACGAACTATGGTATGGGAAAAATACCAATCTTAAGTACCTTAGAACCTTTGGTAGTACATGTTATGTCTGTAAAGACAGAGAACACTTATCCAAATTTGAGACTCGTGGAGATAAAGCTATCTTTCTCGGTTATTCTCCTGATAGTAGAGCATATCGTGTCTATAATCTTCACACTAAGACCTTAATGGAATCCATAAACGTTATTATAAGCGACACTATTGTTGAGAGCAATACTGGAGAACCAACTATTGTGGAAGAGTCTGAAAATGTCTTAGAAAATGACTCTCCAGAAATAGATGATTCTTTACCAATTGAGACACCTGAAGTACCTAACTGGGTTTCTAAATACCATCCCATAGATAACGTTGTTGGTAACCCTAGTGAGCCTGTACGTACAAGATTTCAAATAAGAAACTATGCTCATTATGCATTTTTTGTTTCCCTTGTGGAACCACATAATTTAAATAATGCATTGAAGGATCCTCATTAGATTTCTGCCATGCAGGAAGAATTTCTTTAATTTGTCATTCATGATGTTTGGTATCTTCTACCTAGACCCGATCACAAAAAGGCTATTGGCACACGTTGGATTTTTAAAAATAAATCTGATGAAAGTGGGATAATCATTAGAAACAAAGCTAGATTAGTTGCTCAAGGATACTCTCAAATTGAAGGAATATATTTTAATGAGACTTTTGCTCCCATTACTCGTTTAGAATCTATTCGTCTTCTCTTTGCCATAGCTTGTTACTTACATTTTATGCTTTACCAAATGGATGTCAAATCTGCTTTCCTTAATGGAATATTGACTGAGGAGACCTATGTAGAAAAACCAAAAGGGTTCATTGACCCTCAATATCCAAATCATGTCTTTTGTCTTAAAAGGGCTTTGTATGGTCTAAAACAAGTACCAAGAGCCTGGTATGAGCGCATTTTCAATTTTCTCTTAGACAAAGGTTTTAAGAGAGGTGGAAATGATCAAACTATTTTTGTCAAATATTTTGACAAACATACTATTATATCTCAAGTTTATATTGACGATATCATCTTTGGATCAACATCTCCCTCAGAAGTTAAATCATTTTCTAAAATTATGCATAAATAATTTCAAATGTCTCTTATGGGGGAGTTGTAATTTTTCTAGGGTCTTCAAGTCAAACAGAATTCAGAAGGATTATTTGTTTCGCAATCTAAGTATTCTATAGAGACTGTCAAAAAATTCGGCCTTGAAAGTGCCAAAGAAGCTAAAACTCCCATGACTACTACGGTAAAATTATCTAAGGATGAGAGTGGTAAATCTGTAGATCCTACTCTATATCGTAGTATGATAGGAACCTTACTATACCTTACTGTCTCACGTCCTGATATTATGTACGCTTTTTGCGTGTGTGCCCGATATCAAAACAATCCTAAAGAGAGCCGTTTAGTGTGTGCTAAAAGAATCATAAAGTACATAAAAGGCACTCTAAATTTAGGACTTTGTTACACAAAGATACTCCTAGTACTATAATAGGATACACTGATGCCGATTGGGATGGGTGTACTGATGATAGTAAGAGCACATCAGGAGCATGGTACTATATCGGTAATAATTTGGTAGGATGGAGTAGTAAGAAACAAAACTGCACTTCCATATTAACAACTGAATCTGAATACGTAGCCGCTGGAAGTTGTTGTGCTCAATTACTTTGGTTTAAGCAAATGATAAGTGATTATGGTATTCAAGAAGATCAATTACATCTATATTGTGATAATCAAAGCGCGATCAATATCTCTGAAAATACTGTTCAAAACTCGCGAACTAAACATATAAAAATTTGACATCACTTTATACGCGAATTAGTTGAAACTAAGGAATTAGAAATTAATTATCTTCCTATTGATTTGCAAATCGCAGATATGTTTACCAAACCTTTGGATTACAATAGGTTTATTACTTTACGTAAATCGATAGGAATGGTTTGAGTTGAATAAGCTCCTATGTCTTAAGTAATATTCCCTTTGTCCATTTGAGACAAAATGGGGGAGAAATTTGAGTCTTTTTAGTTCATTTTTTTGTATTTATTTCTAAAATGCTTGATCTTAGTATTCTTCGCATGAATTTGTACCATTGATGCTTTTAGGGTATTGGCTTGTAAATAGTTGAGTTATGTAATTTTCTTTTCTAGGAAATAAGTAGATAGAGTTTTTTAGGAATAGGTTTTTCCTTATTTCTTTGTTGCCCTACGAGTCCTAGATGACTCAAAGGAGATTTTGTCTCATATTTACGAAGGGTGAGATTGAAGTACCTTGTACTCTTGACTCACTTGAGTCTACGTTGTATAAGTGCGCATCTAGTTTGGAAATAGTGACAAAATTGTGTCCATTCCCTAGAATCCAAAAAGTCTCAGACAGTACTCTATTCTTCATTCCTCTTGTTTGATTGATTAAAGGTATATTCATAATCATTCACACATATTAGGATTGCATTCATTACATATATAATGCATAATTTTTGTGAGAGTTGTGTGTGTTTAATCCCATTTAAAATTGGTTTTAATAATTTTTGGGAATTTTTAATGATTTTTAAATGTTTTTTAAATTAAAATATGATTAAAAAGCTTTTGGGGTCATTCTCTAATTTCTGATATTGTGATTTTAAACCTGAAAGTTGATTTGGGTAGGATCCGAAAGCGCTAAAGATTATAGGGTGCCTGTGTAATTATTTTGTAACACACGTGTAAGGCTTAATCGCAACCCTACACCTGTCACCCTTACACCGATTAGATTTGTGTTTGTTGAAAGATTCAAAATAGGTGTCCATTGCTAGACCTTGGATCGTTGTTATCAACGCTCTGCATGCGCTTGAGGTCAATCCATGTGGAACCCTTCTCAACCATTCAGAAGCCTTTTAACTCACCGCTATTATCTCACCGTTGGATCAAAGTCAATGTGGCTAGACCAAATCTCAGCCATTGATTTTGAACTGCATTCTCGAATCTTCTCCCCTCAGTATAAAAGGAGGCTTTGCCTTATCATCTGGGAACTTTTGCCACTTCGTCTAACCATAGAGAGAAGAGACAAGAGAGAGAAAAACAGAGAGAGAGTGAAACCCTAATCATCCTAACCCTGACTTCAAAACCCTAACCTGTTTCAAACCCTAACTCATATCTCAAAAACAATTTTACCAAACACTATTCCTATGTGTTTGAGTGTGTTGTTGGAGGTGGTTTTGAAGGGTATTTGAAGTTTTAGTCCTCTAAGTTTAAGATCTTGTTTCCAACTTAGACTTTGCATGTTTGATATGTATTTCTCTTTAATAGAAACTAAAGATCTGACTATTGCATGTAATATTACACCTAGATCTGCATATTTAGTTTCTCATCTTGAAAAATCTGTTTGTTGATTTATTTTCTGTAAATGTTTTTGAATTCTAGAATCAACAAATCATTTTCTGTTTCTAGTTCTTTGGAAACAAGATTTTTGACCTAGTTGGAATCGGAATCGGTGGTTTTCAATTTGAAAAATATTTTTAAAACCCTTTGAAATTGTTTAAGACCTTAAACCGTCTTCCGATCAAGGTAACCTTGGATTTCGGGATTGATTAAAAGGTCAAACAAAGTTTTTGTTTCCTAAGAAGAGAGAAACTTAAAATCACAGCATATAGATCTGATTTGTAATTTGATAGGACTTTTGGTATAAAATAAGTGTGTGTGTGTGTGCATGCATGTGATTAGTAGCACACGTTCACAAACACTTGACACACCACAGAAGTGTTGGTTATAAGATCTTGAATCAACAAGAGTCAACGTAAAGACTGGAACAAAGTGGAAGTTAGCCAACTGAGAAAGCAACATCAACAATCAGAACTGCAGAGAAGTTAGAAGTAAAACCAGTGTGTACATTTCTAAACTTGTATAGGACTGATGTTTGTGCATGTGTGTTATATAGTTTGTAACTTGAATATTTTTTTAAGTATATTTTTGGTTTGTGACTTAGAAGTCACTGTGGATGTTTCCTCAGTTGGGTGAGGATTTACCCCGTTAAAAATCTCTTTTACTTAATATTTCTACATCTCGTCATCTCATTCTTGTGGTTGTGCTGAGTTTAATTGTTTTAAACTATTTTTCTAAACCTGTTAACAAATCTTGAACTGATCCCGTACATATTTTATTAAACACATCTTGTGATTAAACTGATTTTTTTTTAAAGAAAAGAGTTTCCTCAAAAAACAGTTTGGAGTTACTTCAATAGTTTAATCTTGTATTAAACGGCCTAAGTAACAACTTTTTTAGTATGGTTTTATAATTACAAGACATATGACTTACTTCCTCGACTCGACCCCTTTCAATCCTCGACGCATCTTCTTGTAAACACCTCCGCCTAGTCAACAACCCCGGAGCTCCATCGAAATCTTAGAATTCACCAATGAGACTTTAGGTACACCGTCAACCACACATGGTGCCTTTCACCAAGTGAGAATGCCGTAGAAAAATAACGAACTTCTTCTTTGAGGGATGTAGAAGTAAACCCAAACTTCTCTTCTTCAAGGTGTAGAGATAAACCGGTGCCAAACACTCCAAGCAAAATATTTATATGGAAGCTTAGATTAAACAAACTATGGGTGTAAAACAAAAGTGTTTTAAAGATTTAGCTTTGGAAAATAAACACTCAAACATGAACTTTTTCTTCTTTTAATTTTTTACTCTCAAACTCTCTCTTAGAGATGGAAGGATATGAAAAAGTTGGTTCAAAATAGTTAGTTCCCGCTCTACATAAGTCAGTCAAAAGTTAGTGGGGAAACAACCCAAAACTTCTATTTTAATTTCTCGCCAAAAATATCGTTCGAACGAGATTTTTGTTCCAACGAAGTGTCGTTTGAACGACCCTTCTAACGAAGTTCCAGTGGCCTGATGGGAAATCCTTTTGCCAAACTCGTTCGAATGACATTCTCGTTTGAATAAACCAACTCGTTTGAACGACAATATCGAACGAAGTTCCATAGGCAAGATCGTTGGCAAACCTTGTTCAAAAGATATTCTCGTTCGAACGAAAAACTCTTTCGAGCGAAATTATCGAATGAAAATCCAGAAAGCTTAAAAATTCGATTTTAGCCCTAAAACTTTATTTTAAAGTTTTAAAGATACTTTCTGAAAATAAACAACAGTTTAAACAAAAACTTACACCCAATACAATTTGTTCCAAGCTCCTATATATATATATATATATATATATATATATATATATATATATGTAATGCATTCATAACTTAGGAGGAAACGAAACAAATATTATTGACGTAGAAACGAGGCGCAATAAACTCGGCATTTGATGAAGCTTTATACTCTTGGCCGCTCTGTCTTCAACTTTAGTATGTCATAGGCTTGAAGGATGGTCAATAACTCTATCCTATGACTCAAACGTTTTTGTCCGGAATTGAGCCAAAACTACAAAGGAGTCAATTGGAAATTTGTGTCCTTACAAATCTCCCCCTTTGGCTATTCCGGGACAAAAACCATCAAAAATCCTAAAGGGCCGTCAAGCTCTACTAGACTAAAAAAATGTCCCACCCAAAATAAAAATACAATAGCTTGAGTCAAACAACCCAAGGATCAATATCTTTGCCGACGATGAAAGTTGCCACTTAGATGAATTCTTGCACACTTAAGCAAACTATCAAACGCATCGGTAATATTAAGAATAGTAAATGCATAAAATAAATACTCCCTCTAAATTAATTCTCCCATTTATCAAACAAATGACCTGCTTAGAAAGACGTCACCTCTTAAGATAAATCTCCCTCAAACTAAGATACGAATTATAATAGGAATAGATACCATTTCTCCCCCTATCATTCTCCCCTTTTTTGTTAAGGAATAGACAAAGATGATAGAATTAACAAATGTGCATACAACAACATAAGACATGAAATCATATAGGCTACAAAACCATAACTAATCCAACAAATAATGATGGATACCAACTAAGATGCAAGAAACTGATACCAATATGATACATAAGTATTAAGCATGTGATATCAACAAAGAATTCAACAAGATAGATACCAATTATGAAGTAGAAGCATAGATGGACTAGAAAGCAAGGCAAAGACCAAAAAAAATATCATATATATACATACTCTAGATATACCAAAGATGCACACGCGCGCGCGCGCACACACACACACACACACACACGTATATATATATATAAACACACAAATTACACCAAATAAGATAAACTTTTCACACTCGTATGGCAAAAATGTGTCATATGGAAACGAAAGTATTGGGGTGTGAGCTAGCAACAATTAAACTTAGACCCAATCACTTAAAACATGTTCACAGAGTTCTCAGTTGATTGAAAACTTCATCACATTTGAATATAACCTCATGTGACAATATAGATTGAACTCAATGAACAAACATACACAATGCATACAAGCCTAAACTTTTAATGATTCTACAAACCAATAGAGTCATGACATTGAAAGTACAACTAGGATAAACGGACATTGTGCAAACCATTGATATACCATCCAATCTCCCTCAATAAGCATATATATTTGAATTAATATACCAAACAAAAATAGGCATTGGCTATTATTTTTCTTTTTAATGCCATAATTATATTTTTAGGCCTTTGGATCACGTATTTCTTTTAGGTCCAAACAAACGGTGGTTTACTATTCACAAAGGATAATAATTCCTGTTGGAGCCCTTCCCCATGCACATTTATATATAATATTTTTTTATTTCTCAAAAATCTCACGTGCAACGGATTTTGACATGCACTAGTCCTCCTAGGCGACAAGTATGTAGATGACAAGATTGGTAGGAGAACACCTCACAAATCTCAAATATAGCATGTGACGATTAAATTTCAAAAGAGCTCGTGCATGTGTGACTAGAGGCATATAAAAATAGAATCCATTTAAATAACACAAAATCCAACTACTCCATGTAAGCATGTTAAAGAATAAAATAAGGATTAACAATTTAAACTAAAAGTTCTAGCCACATGGAAGTGAAAAAGAAGGTATTCTAACACAAGTATATGCCACATAAATTATGTCAAACTAAAATATACACACACAAAAAATCTTTTTGAGTTTTTGACAATTTTTAACCAAAAATAAAAGTATTTACTCAAAAGACACACAAAAATCAATTGTATTTTTCATTAAGCATAAATTACGAAAAGGGTAAAACACAAATGATAAACAAAAATCTTTTTGTATTTTTCATTTAATGCAAGCTAAAATGAAAGAAGTATAATACAAAAGATAAACAAAAATCATTATTCTAGCATGTGATTAAGCATGGAGCATAGACTAGAAAATGATTAAACATGCATACATTTAGCATGATAATATAGCATGAAGTACAAAAGCTAAATTATGCGAACAAAACTAACACATTCAACCTTTAGATTTTGCAAGGGAGGAAACATGTGAAAGTAAATGAGAATCAACAAATCTAATATCTAGAGCATCTAAAAATTATTTTCTAACCCATATAGATGTATATTTAAAATGAAGGGGTTTGGGAACTAATGAAATGCTAGACATAGACTTCCTAGGACTTCCTTTTAGATCAAAACAAAATGACCTAAGGTGACCTTACCTACCACAATGCAAGCATGTGAAAACACGAGGAATGATACCTAAGGTATGACCTTTTCTAAAGTCTTTGGATAAAGTTGTCCCTCTAAAACAAACAATGGTTTTAGTTTTAGAAACGAAAATATTTGAACTAGATGAGCTAGAACCATTACATCTACTACTCGAGTCTTGTAAATCATTTTCATTTTTAAAATTTTGGACTCAAGTAATAAATTAGACTCCTCAATTTTACGGGACTCCTTCTTTAAATTTTCTATAACTACTAGAAGGTTATCACGCTCCCCTTTAATGTGAGCAAACTAGTCCCTAAGAGTCTTTTCTCGATTATCACTCTCTTTCTTGGACATATTTAACATATTATAATTGTAATTTATGTCCATGAGCTTTTCACGGAAATTGTCTTTTTGTGCTAGAGATGTTTGCAAAAGTTCAATTCTAGATTTAAAACATAAATTTTCATTTTCAAGAAACTTAATTCTTTTTGCAAATCTCATATTTAATTATCTTAATTTTTCATTTCACTTATTAAGCCCATTAAATTCCTCTCGAATAGAAAAAAACTTCATTATCATTAGCAATGGAAAAAATATCATTAAGACGTCCCATCGAGAGATACAAAACAAAATGAGAGTGAATAAAAAAATAAACCACCTAAAATTACAAGGAGCACAAAAATTATATAAACCGAAAAACGGATCTTTGGTGCGATAAATTAGCGCTCTAGATATGATACCAATTTGAAAGCGAGAGGTTTTCTACAATCAGTGCTCTGATACCACTTATTTGAACAAGAGGCCCCCAATTTTGAGATTTTATTACAAAAATATAGCTTTCAATTTCCTTTTAAGGAGATGCGAAAGAGAGATGGTTCAATTAAACAAATTAACTAATTTTAATTTCTTTTACAAATTAAAATTAAACAAAGTTCAAAGTGAAATTAAATTAATCAACAAATGAATTTTTCACTTTAACATAGTACCACAACTCAAGTCCTAGAAATTTTCCTAAAACATATTTTCAATATAACCAAATTAGGCCAAACCAATCTTAACAAATTAAGTGATGACTTGAATTACATTAACATTTACCCAAATTCAATTTGCACCAAATTAAACAAGTAGTGATTTAAACTAATTTTATCTTTTTACCTAAGCATGCGTTCTAAGTGAATTGTGCGAAAGATAAAATAAACAAATAAACCACTACGCTGCGATGTACGAGGAAAAACCCACAATGGGAAAAAACCTCGGACGACCCTAGCCTTAAGTCCACTAAGTATGGTTTTACAATTACAAAATAGATGACTTACTTCCGCGACTCGACCCGTTTTAAGCCTTGATGCGCCTTCTTATAAACACCTCCGCCTAGTCGATAACCCCGGAGCTTCACCGGAATCTTGGAATTCACCAATGAGACTTTGGGTACACTGTCAACCACACATGGTGCCTTTCACCATGTGAGAATGCCGCAGCAAAACAACGAACTTCTTCTTTGAGGGATGTAGAAGTAAACCCAAACTTTTCTTCTTCAAGGTATAGATATAAACCATTGCCAAACATTCCAAGCAACATATTTATATGGAAGCTGGGATTAAACAAACTATGGGTGTAAAACAAAAGTGTTTTAAAGATTTTTCTTTGGGAAATAAACACTCAAACATGAACTTTTTCTTCTTTCTCTCAAACTCTCTCTTGGAGATGGAAGGATATGAAAAAGTTGGTTTAAAATAGTTGGTTCCCACAATACATAAGTCAGTCAAAAGTTAGTGGGGAAAAGTAGTGGGAAAACTGTCAAAAACTGACATTTTAATTTCTCGTCGAAAATCTCGTTCGAACGAGATTTTCGTTCGAACGACCCTTCTAACGAAGTTCTAGTGGCCTGATGGGAAATCTCATTGCCAAACTCATTCGAACGACATTCTCGTTTGAACAAACCAACTCGTTCGAACGATATTCTTATTTAAACAAACTAACTCGTTCGGACGACAATATTGAACGAAGTTCCAGAGGCAAGATCGTTGGCAAACCTCGTTCGAACGATATTCTCATTCTAACGAAAAACTTGTTCGAATGACATTACTCAACTCAACTCAAATCAACAAAGCCTTTTCCCAATTATTTGGAGTCGGCTACATGAATCCTATTTTTCCATTCCATTCTGTCCAGTGCAATATCTTCGGTTAAACCACATGACATCACGTCCTTTTTTACAATATCCCACCAAGTCAATTTAGGCCTACCTCTACCCCTTGTTTTACCATCAATACTAACTAAATCACTCTTCCTTACAGGAGCATCCATTGGTCTACGCTTGACGTGTCCAAACCATCTAAATCAATTTTCTCTCCATTTATCTTCTATAGGAGCTACTTTTACTGTTTCACGAATCTGTTCATTTTTAATTTTATCCTTTCGAGTTTTACAACAAATCCATCTTAGCATTCGCATCTCCTCCACACCCATTTTCTGCACATTTTGTTTCTTGGTTGCCCAATACTCTGTCCCATATAACATGGCGGGTCTAATGTCCGTCCTATAATATTTACCTTTTAACTTCAAAGGTATACGCCTATCACACAAAATGCCGACAGCACTTCTCCACTTAACCAAGCCTGTTCTAATCCTATGGGTAACATCATCACTAATATCTCCATCTTTTTAGATAATCGATCCTAAATAATGAAAATGATCGTTTCTAGGTATCTCTTGACCCTCCAATTTCACCATATATCCATTTGTCCTCCTATTACTACTAAAATTGCACTCCACATATTCTGTTTTAGTTCTGCTTATTTTAAATCCTCTTGTTTCTAAAGTTTTTCTCCATAATTCCAACCTAGCATTAATCCCTGTCTTATTCTCATCCACTAAAACTATATCATCTGCAAATAGCATACACCATGGCACTTCATCTTGTATTTGTTCAGTCAACTCATCCATAACAAGCGCAAAGAGATAAGGACTTAATGCTGAACCTTTGTTTAGACCAACGGTAATTGAAAATTCACTACTTTCTTCGGCTGATGTTCTTACTGTAGTCATCGCACCATCATACATATCCTTGATCACATCAATATATCTTCGAGCCACTCCTCTTTTATGTAGAACTCACCATATTATATCTCTGGGTATCCTATCATATGCCTTCTCCAAATTATAAAAATCATATGAAGATCCTTCTTTTTCTCCCTATACCTCTACATTAATCTCCTCAATAAATAGATTGCTTCCATTGTTGACCTCCCAGGCATGAACCCAAATTGATTCTCAGATACTGTTGTCTTTAATCTCAATTTATATTCAATCACTCTCTCCCAAAGTTTCATTGTATGACTCATTAACTTAATACCACGGTAATTTGAACAACTTTGTATGTCCCCTTTATTTTTATAAATAGGTACTAAAACACTTTTTCTCCATTCATCGGGCATCCTATTAGTAATTAAAATTCTATTGAATAATTTTGTAAGACATGATACTCCATCCTCCCCTAAGCACTTCCAAACCTCAATAAGGATAACATCTGGTCCTAAAGCCTTCCCTATTTTCATCTTTTTTAGAGCAATCCTGACCTCTGTTGTCCTAATTCTGCGAAAAAATATATTTTCTCGAGTCTCCCCACTACACCAAATCCTGCGAATGGTCACGCCCAGATGGTCACGGCCCAAGTCCGCGACCAGCTGGTCGCGGACTTGGGCCGTGACCATATCATTTTTTGGCGTGACCATATTCATTACCACACAGAGTTATGGATGTTCTGGAAGTGGTCACGGCCCAAGTCCCTAACCACTGTGGGTCACGGCCCAAGTCCCTGACCAGGGCGTGACCAAATTCACGCCAAATTCACGCCAAAATTCCCTCCAAGCTTGGTCGCGGATGGGTCACGGACTTGGACCGTGACCACTTCCAGAAAAAAAAAAATGGCCGCGCAAATGGGGTCACGGCTGGGGGCCGAAACCAAATTTTGAAGTGGGTCACGGCTTGGGGCCGTGACCATACCTCATTCGAAGGGCTGTTGGTCGCGCATGGTGGGACTGCTGTTGGTCGCGCATGGTGGGTCACGGCCTATATCCGTGACCAGTGGTCATGGGGGATAACTTATTGGTCGCGGAGGTTGGGTCACGGCTCTAGGCCGTGACCAGGTCAACATATTAAATAACGATTTGGGAACCATTCGCGATTTAGCTTACTTTTGTTTCTGCCATTCGCGATTTAGCTTTGGACGATTTGGGCGATTTGGGATTTCGGCTATTGGGGTTTTTTGTTGATTTCATCTAAGATTCGTGAAAGGTATGTGTATATGTGTGTGCATTTCGATTTGTTTTGATTTGTGGCAGCTATGTGCGTGTGTGTGTGTGTGTGTATGTATATTTGTGTGTTTGTGTGGCAGCTATTTGTGTGTATATTTGTGTGTATATGTGTGTGTATGTGTGTGTGTGTGTGTGTATGTATAGATTACGACAATAAACCCTAGATTGTATGTGTGTGTATTTTTTTTTTACAAAATAGTATTCAAAACGCTAGACATTATGTGTGTGTGTATGTGTGTGTATGTATAGATTATGTCAATAAATCCTAGATTGTATGTGTGTATTTTTTTGACAAAATATAATTAAAGGGATTTATAATAAGTAAAAAAAATTATAACCGCCTTGTTGTGGGTTATATGTATGCATAGATTTATGTCAAAAAAATATTAGGGTTTAAGTAAACCCTAGATTGTATGTGTGTGTATGTATAGATTATGTCAATAAACCCTAGATTGTATATGTGTGTATTTTTTTTGACAAAATATGCTTGTCTTGTTTTTTTTTTTGACAAAATATAATTAAATGATTTTTTATAACATACGAGTCGCAAACACGTGTGCACATTACTATAGTGAGATATTGTTGGCTTGGTTGTTGGATACTATGTTGAATTTATTGAATTGATACTAGTGTCGATAAATGTACATGTTATTAAATTTGTTGGGTGTGCTCTTGATTTGCCTATGAAAAAGTATATCACATATCTTTCGATTAATGTGCATTTTTGGACGTTTACGTCAAGATATTAGGAGGCTACAACTTGACATGGAACAAATATAACTTGATTCCGTTCATTCATATTTTAACTTGACATGTATGCCATAATTCTGTTGATTTCATACAGTTCTGTTTTAGTTTGAGATTTGTTGTGATCAACTTGATTGAATATGTATTTTAAAACCTTAAAATGGCGGCGTAATAATCACAACTACATTGATATTATAGGCACCGGGTTGATATTATAGATTTTTGTTCTCCTTTGCCTTTGTGCACTTTTTCTTTACATATTATAGGCAGCAGGTTGCTCACGTTCGTTCGAATTACGGTGTTAAAATGGGGGAATAAATCTACGTCATATGTAAATCTACGACATATTATAGGCAACAGATCTAATTCTTCAGTGGTTTTGTGAGGTACTTTCTTTAATTTTACATACCCGTTCTTCATAACACATTGTTTACGTATTGCAGATCTAACCAATTAGATACCAGTTCTTCATTACATACCAGTTCTTCATTACACACCAGGTACTCTTTACTTTAACTAAAGTAGTTATATAATTGATATACATTATCTATTAAATCTTTTAGATGATAGAAGGAGTACGGGATAATTATTGGTTTTGTTTGGTTTGGTTGTTGGATAATTATTGGTTGTTGGCTTGTTGTTGGATAGTATGTTAGAATGAGTACGGGATAATTAAAAGGAATACGGCATAATTATTGGTTTGATTGTTGGATAATATGTTGAAAATATTTTAGACTCCCGGTTTCAGAATACGACGATAACTTGCTAATGTCTAGACGTAGGAACTGATGTAACACGTAGGGACCAATGTAACACTTAGGAACTGATCAAGCGATCACGGGACTCCCAGTTTGAGAATACGACGATAATTTGAAAATATGAGAACTTAAGCTTGAAAACAATGCGTTAGAGGGTGAAAACTCGAAACAGCCCCCGTACGGTCCCATGAGAGGCACTAACACTTCTCACGGGACCAATGTAACTCGTAGAAACTGACCGCACGATCACGGGACTCCCGGTTTGAGAATACGACGATAATTTGAAAAGATGAAGACTTAAGCTTAAAAATAAGGCGTTAGAGGGGGAAAACACGAAACAACCCCCGTACGGTCCCGTGAGAGGAACCAACACCTCTCACGGGATCAATATAACACGTAGGAACTGACCGCGCGATAACGGGACTCCCGGTTTGAGAATACGATGATAATTTGAAAATACGAGGACTTAAGCTTGAAAACAAGGCGTTAGAGGGTGAAAACTCGAAACAGCCCCCGTACGGTCCCATGAGAGGCACTCACACCTCTCGTGGGACCAATGTAACACGTAGGAACTGACCGCGCAGTCACGGGACTCCCGGTTTGAGAATACGGCGATAATTTGAAAATATGAGAACTTAAGCTTGAAAACAAGGCGTTAGAGGGTGAAAACTCGAAACAGCCCCCGTACGGTCCCATGAGAGGCACTAACACTTCTCACGGGACCAATGTAACTCGTTGAAACTGACCGCACGATCACGGGACTCCCGGTTTGAGAATACGACGATAATTTGAAAAGATGAAGACTTAAGCTTAAAAATAAGGTGTTAGAGGGGGAAAACACGAAACAGCCCCCGTACGGTCCCGTGAGAGGAACCAACACCTCTCACGGGATCAATATAACACGTAGGAACTGACCGCGCGATAACGGGACTCCCGGTTTGAGAATACGATGATAATTTGAAAATACGAGGACTTAAGCTTGAAAACAAGGCGTTAGAGGGTGAAAACTCGAAACAGCCCCCGTACGGTCCCATGAGAGGCACTCACACCTCTCGTGGGACCAATGTAACACGTAGGAACTGACCGCGCAGTCACGGGACTCCCGGTTTGAGAATACAGTGATAATTTGAAAATATGAGAACTTAAGTTTGAAAACAAGGCGTTAGAGGGTGAAAACTCAAAACAGCCCCCGTACGGTCCCATGAGAGGCACTAACACTTCTCACGGGACCAATGTAACTCGTAGAAACTGACCGCACGATCACGGGACTCCCGGTTTGAGAATACGACGATAATTTGAAAAGATGAAGACTTAAGCTTAAAAATAAGGCGTTAGAGGGGGAAAACACGAAACAGCCCCCGTACGGTCCCGTGAGAGGAACCAACACCTCTCACGGGATCAATATAACACGTAGGAACTGACCGCGCGATAACGGGAATCCCGGTTTGAGAATACGATGATAATTTGAAAATACGAGGACTTAAGCTTGAAAACAAGGCGTTAGAGGGTGAAAACTCGAAACAACCCCCGTACGGTCCCATGAGAGGCACTCACACCTCTCGTGGGACCAATGTAACACGTAGGAACTGACCGCGCAGTCACGGGACTCCCGGTTTGAGAATACGGCGATAATTTGAAAATATGAGAACTTAAGTTTGAAAACAAGGCGTTAGAGGGTGAAAACTCAAAACAGCCCCCGTACGGTCCCATGAGAGGCACTAACACTTCTCACGGGACCAATGTAACTCGTAGAAACTGACCGCACGATCACGGGACTCCCGGTTTGAGAATACGATGATAATTTGAAAATATGAGGATTTAAGCTTAAAAATAAGGCGTTAGAGGGGGAAAACACGAAACAGCCCCCGTACGGTCCCGTGAGAGGAACCAACACCTCTCACGGGACCAATATAACACGTAGGAACTGACCGCGTGATAACGGGACTCCCGATTTGAGAATACGACAATAATTTGAAAATATGAGGACTTAAGCTAGAAAATAAGGTGTTAGAGGGTAAAACTCGAAACAGCCCCCGTACGGTCCCGTGAGAGGCACCAACACCTCTCGTGGGACCAATGTAACAAGTAGGAACTGACCGCTCAATCACGGGACTCCCGGTTTGAGAATATGGCGATAATTTGAAAATATGAGAACTTAAGCTTGAAAACAAGGCGTTAGAGGGTGAAAACTCGAAACAGCCCCCGTACGGTCCCATGAGAGGCACTAACACTTCTCATAGGACCAATGTAACTCGTAGAAACTGACCGCACGATCACGGGACTCCCGGTTTGAGAATACGATGATAATTTGAAAAGATGAGGACTTAAGCTTAAAAATTAGGCGTTAAAGGGGGAAAACACGAAACAGCCCCCGTACGGTCCCGTGAGAGGATTCATCCATTTAATTTGCAGCCTATTGATTTGGGGGTGATTGCATTGATTGAAAGTCTGAATTTTCTTCAATTGGTGAACCTGATACAAAACTGAACAAACGTTAGCTGAATAATCCTCATACTTGCTTTTATTTCTGTGCATCCACAAACTCCAACACACTATAGATGGGATAAGCTTGTTTGTAACTGGATCTGTCTTGGGCCATGTATCCACCATTGGAAAAGTTGACTTCTAATACCTCCAGTAGCCCTCTTGATTCCATACTCTTGATTCATTTTATCCCACACTTTAGAAGCAACGTCCCCATTCTCAAATATATGATCAAGAGTTTCCTCAGATTGGTTGTCCCATATTTCCTCAAACTGTAAAATCTTTTCTGATATCTGAACAGAAAATTTGCTCTCACTAGGCCATCTAGAAGAAACACTAGAGCCACTGCCCAAGCTTCCTCTATAGTCCCTTACCAAGTTTCTAATGATTAATTCCCTCATATAGAATGCTAGGGGTGGGTAAAAGCCCACTAGAAGGAGAACCAAAAAGCTTTGTAAGTCGCACAATTTATCCTTTTTAGCTATCTTAGAACCTTTGATAGGTGAGAACAAGATAAAAAACTTTAAATCTTTTATTCAGTTTAATGGATTTTTTCATAACTCTTCAAATAAAATTTGGTGCTTTTGGAGACATGGCATAGATGCCAAGGTTTTAAATGATTCCTCTCAAAGTATTCTTTTTTAAGTGTATCATCCAATGAGTCCTAAAAGAATTAGGCTTAACATTGTCTATTCTAAGTGCACTAGAATGGAAAGACTGCCTTTGTGGGATCTTATATTGGACATTTCAATGATTTGTGCTAATATTCCTCTTTTGGTTGTGGGGGATTTCAGTATTGTGTCTTCTTCAAAAGAAAAGGCAAGTGGATTGCCTATTTGCTTAGATGCATCTTCAGATTTTAATAATTGCATCTAAGCCAGTAATCTTATGGATTTTGGATTTTCAAGCTCTAAATTCACTTGGTAAAGACTTTCAAATGGTTCTTTGGTTATTCAGAGACTAGACAGAGGTCTAATTAATGAGTCTTGGTCTTATTCTTTCCCTCAATTCTAATCTTAAACACCTTCATAGATCCTGCTCTGACCATAGTTCTCTTCTTATTTCTATTCCTAGTTCTATAGACTTTATCAAGAAACCTTTTAAATTCCTAAACTTTTGGACCTCAGCTGATTCTTTCTACCAATTGGTTTGTAACATTTGGAAATCATTCTCTACAGGATGACCTTTAAATGTCTTTGCTTTCAAACTTAGAAAACTTAAAGGGATTTTGAGGAATTGGAGCAAAGAAAATTTCAAAAACATTTTTTAAAACTGTATTAACCTGGAGGATAAGGTTCTCAAAGCATAGATCCATTATGAAGAGAATAAAACTCAGGGCCTTTTGGTGGAGCTAAACAAAGTTAAGGCTAAATTAAATGTCGCCTTGTCATTTGAGGAGCAATTCTGGTTTCAAAAGTTCAAAAGGCAGTGGATCAAAGATGGAGATAGGAACTCTAAATACTATCACTCATTGGTGAATCAACATAGAAGGAAATGATTGATTCATAGCATCAAAAATGAGGATGGCAGCTTAGAGGAGTCAACTGAAGGAATTTCTAACACTTTTATTTCTTATTTTTAAAATTTTGTCACTACAGGTTCTACTGAGTCATTTGAAGTGTTGAACTATATCCTTGCCTGGTTGACTAACCAGATGAATGAAGATATGGAAAGGATTCCTGATGACATAGAAATTTTGGAAGCTCTTAAAAGTATTAATCCAAATTTTGGAAGATAGGTCTTTTAATTAATTGCAAAAAGAGTAGCTTCATTATGGGGAATAAAGCAAACAGGAGCCATATTAAAACTGTTGCGGATCTCACAGGCATTAAACAAGAAAAAGGCAGTATTAAATACTTGGGATGTTCTCTTTTCAAAGGTAGGAAGAAGGCAGTGTTATTTTATGGTTTGGTGCAAGCTATAAACTTCAAAATTCACATTTGTGCTCCAAAGAATGAAGGTGGTTTGGGTATTAGGAATTTAAGCAGCCTTATCAAGGCCTCTAATCTTAAGTTGGCATGGTCTTTCAAATCAGGTAGTTCCTTGTGGTCTACTTTCATGAATCACAAGTACACCTCCATGCCTATTTTTCCAGGTTCAATGGCTGCTAGAAGAACTTCTTAAGCTTGGTCTTTTTGTGAGGAAAATACTACGATTCTTAATGGCATCCATATATGGAAGCCAACTGCTTTAGGGAATTTCTCTTTCAAGTCTGCATATGAAATAGTCAGATCTCCAAAGCTTATCTCTATCTCTCAATCTTTTATGAGGGGTCCTAATATCCCTCCAAACTTATCCACCTTCTCATGGAGAATTTTGAACAATGCTCTCCCCATTGATCTAAATGTGAAAAAGTTAGGTATTCCTATTACCTCCAGATGTTTATGCCGCTATAGATCAGAAGAGCATATTGAACACTTGTTCGTAACAGGTCCTATTGCTAGCTATATTTGTGCCTTATTTGGGAACATGCTAGCTATATCAAGGCCTCTAATGTTATTATAACAGTTATACTGTTATAATAACAGTTATATAACTGTTGTTATAACAGTTATATAACTGTTGTTATAACAGTTATATAACTGTTATAACACCAGTTATATAACTGTCGTATAACAACAGTTATATAACTGTTGTTATAACAGTTACATAACTGTTGTTATACCAGTTATATAACTGTTATAACAACAGTTATATAACTGTCGTAACTGTCGTTACATAACAGTTATATAACTGTTGTTATATAAGGTTGCGGCTTTCTTCTAGTTTCATATTTGGCAATACATTCTCTCTCTACACCTCATTTTACATTTCGCATTTCACTCTTTGTATTAGTTTACAATGGCCACTTTGAGCTCTGTTGATACCGACAAACTTAATAAACAACGCTCTGCTGTTGCTGGCCTCAATCAGATCAGGTCTCCATTCTCATTTTCATTTCATTTCATTTCACTTGTGATATATTTGCCACTTTGTTTGTTATTTTATTTTGTTTAGCATTGAATCATGGATCTAGCTACTGAATGTGAACGTTTGGCTAATTCTTTATTTTGCAGTGAAAATGGGAAATCTGGATTCATCAACCTCGTTTCTCGCTATCTCAGGTATTGTATTCAATATCAACATTATTATCGTTGTGTGGACTTAAACGAGCTCCATTGCAAATCTGTATCTTTTACTTGTGTGGATCATATAAAAACTATTATCGTACGAGGATAATTTGCATATATAAGGACTTAGGCTTAAAAATTGGGTTTAGAGTGCAAAAACTAGAAACAGCCCCCGTACGGTCCCGTGAGAGGCACCAATACCTCGCACGGGATCAATGTAACTCGTAGGAACCGATCGCGCGATCACGGGACTCCCGGTTTGAGAATACGACGATAATTTGAAAATATGAGGACTTAAGCTTAAAAACAAGGCATTAGAGGGTAAAAACATGAAACAACCCCCGTACGGTCCCGTGAGAGGCACCAACACCTCACAAGGGACCAATGTAACTCGTAGGAACTGATCGCGCGATCACAGGACTCCCGATTATAGAATACGACGATAATTTGAATATTTCTAGACTTAGGCTTAAAAAAGGCGTTAGGGGGTAAAAACCCGAAACACCCCCCACCCGCCAAACGACCCCTTGAGAGGCACCAACACCTCGCACGGGACCAATGTAACTCGTAGGAGGCGCAGCCACGGGACTCCCGGTTTGAGAATACGATGATAATTTGAAAATTTGAGGACTCAGGCTTAAAAACAAGGCGTTAGAAGGTAAAAACATGAAACAACCCCCGTACGGTCCCGTGAGAGGCACCAATACCTCACACGGGATCAATGTAACTCGTAGGAACTGACCGCGAGATCACGGCACTCCCGGTTTGAGAATACGACGATAATTTGAAAATATGAGGACTTAAGCTTAAAAACAAGGCATTAGAGGGTATAAATATGAAACAACCCCCGTACGGTCCCGTGAGAGGCATCAACACCTCACACGGGACCAATGTAACTCGTAGGAACCGATCGCGCGATCACGGAACTCCCGATTTAAGAATGCGAGGATAATTTGCATATATAAGGACTTAGGCTTAAAAATTGGGTTTAGAGTGCAAAAACTAGAAACAGCCCCCGTACGGTCCCGTGAGAGGCACCAACACCTCACACGGGATCAATGTAACTCGTAGGAACTGACCGCGCGATCACGGGACCCTCCGGTTTGAGAATACGATGATAATTTGAAAATATGAGGGCTTAAGCTTAAAAATGAGGCATTAGAGGGTAAAAGCATGAAACATCCCCCGAACGGCCCCGTGAGTGGCACCAACACCTCGCACGGGACCAACGTAACTCGTAGGAACTGACCCCGCAGCCGCGGGTCTCCCGGTTTGAGAGTACGGCGGTAATTTGCTTATTTCCAGACTTAGGCTTAAAAACATGGCGTTAGAGGGTGAGAACTCGAAACAGCCCCCGAACGGCCCCGTGGGTGGCACCAACACCTCCCACGGGACCAACGTAACTCGTAGGAACTGACCCCGCAGCCGCGGGTCTCCTGGTTTGAGAGTACGGCGATAATTTGCTTATTTCCACACTTAGGCTTAAAAACATGGCGTTAGAGGGTGAGAACTCGAAACAGCCCCCGAACGGCCCCGTGGGTGGCACCAACACCTCCCACGGGACCGACGTAACTCGTAGGAACTGACCCCGCAGCCGCGGGTCTCCCGGTTTGAGAGTACGGCGGTAATGTGCTTATTTCCACACTTAGGCTTAAAAACATGGCGTTAGAGGGTGAGAGCTCGAAACAGCCCCCGAACGGCCCCGTGGGTGGCACCAACACCTCCCACGGGACCAACGTAACTCGTAGGAACTGACCCCGCAGCCGCGGGTCTCCCGGTTTGAGAGTACGGCGGTAATTAGCTTATTTCCACACTTAGGCTTAAAAACATGGCGTTAGAGGGTGAGAGCTCGAAACAGCCCCCGAACGGCCCCGTGGGTGGCACCAACACCTCCCACGGGACCAACGTAACTCGTAGGAACTGACCTCGCAGCCGCGGGTCTCCCGGTTTGAGAGTACGGCGGTAATTTGCTTATTTCCACACTTAGGCTTAAAAACATGGCGTTAGAGGGTGAGAACTCGAAACAGCCCCCGAACGGCCCCGTGGGTGGCACCAACACCTCCCACGGGACCAACGTAACTCGTAGGAACTGACCCCGCATCCGCGGGTCTCCCGGTTTGAGAGTACGGCGGTAATTTGCTTATTTCCACACTTAGGCTTAAAAACATGGCGTTAGAGGGTGAGAACTCGAAACAGCCCCCGAACGGCCCCGTGGGTTGCACCAACACCTCCCACGGGACCAACGTAACTCGTAGGAACTGACCCCGCAGCCGCGGGTCTCCCGGTTTGAGAGTACGGCGGTAATTTGCTTATTTCCAGACTTAGGCTTAAAAACATGGCGTTAGAGGGTGAGAACTCGAAACAGCCCCTGAACGGCCCCGTGGGTGGCACCAACACCTCCCACGGGACCAACGTAACTCGTAGGAACTGACCTCGCAGCCGCGGGTCTCCCGGTTTGAGAGTACGGCGGTAATTTGCTTATTTCCACACTTAGGCTTAAAAACATGGCGTTAGAGGGTGAGAACTCGAAACAGCCCCCGAACGGCCCCGTGGGTGGCACCAACACCTCCCACGGGACCAACGTAACTCGTAGGAACTGACCCCGCATCCGCGGGTCTCCCGGTTTGAGAGTACGGCGGTAATTTTCTTATTTCCACACTTAGGCTTAAAAACATGGCGTTAGAGGGTGAGAACTCGAAACAGCCCCCGAACGGCCCCGTGGGTGGCACCAACACCTCCCACGGGACCAACGTAACTCGTAGGAACTGACCCCGCAGCCGCGGGTCTCCCGGTTTGAGAGTACGGCGGTAATTTGCTTATTTCCACACTTAGGCTTAAAAATATAGCGTTAGAGGGTGAGAACTCGAAACAGCCCCCGAACGGCCCCGTGCGTGGCACCAACACCTCCCACGGGACCAACGTAACTCGTAGGGACTGACCCCGCAGCGGCGGGTCTCCCGGTTTGAGAGTACGGCGGTAATTTGCTTATTTCCACATTTAGGCTTAAAAACATGGCGTTAGAGGGTGAGAACTCGAAACAGCCCCCGAACGGCACCATGGGTGGCACCAACACCTCCCACTGGAGCAACGTAACTCGTACGAACTGACCCCGTAGCCGCGGGTCTCCCGGTTTGAGAGTACGACGGTAATTTGCTTATTTCCACACTTAGGCTTAAAAACATGGCGTTAGAGGGTGAGAACTCGAAACAGCCCCCGAACGGCCCCGTGCGTGGCACCAACACCTCCCACGGGACCAACGTAACTTGTAGGAACTGACCCTGCAGCGGCGGGTCTCCCGGTTTGAGAGTACGGCGGTAATTTGCTTATTTCCACACTTAGGCTTAAAAACATGGCGTTAGAGGGTGAGAACTCGAAACAGCCGCCGAACGGCCCCGTGCGTGGCACCAACACCTCCCACGGGACCAACGTAACTCGTAGGAACTGACCCCGCAGCCGCGGGTCTCCCGGTTTGAGAGTACGGCGGTAATTTGCTTATTTCCACACTTAGGCTTAAAAACATGGCGTTAGAGGGTGAGAACTCGAAACATCCCCGGAACGGCCCCGTGGGTGGCACCAACACCTCCCACGGGACCAACGTAACTCGTAGGAACTGACCCTGCAGCCGCGGGTCTCCCGGTTTGAGAGTACGACGATAATTTGCTTATTTCCACACTTAGGCTTAAAAACATGGCGTTAGAGGGTGAGAGCTCGAAACAGCCCCCGAACGGCCCCGTGGGTGGCACCAACACCTCGCACGGGACCAACGTAACTCGTAGGAACTGACCCCGCAGCCGCGGGTCTCCCGGTTTGAGAGTACGGCGGTAATTTGCTTATTTCCAGACTTAGGCTTAAAAACATGGCGTTAGAGGGTGAGAGCCCGAAACAGCCCCCGAACGGCCCCGTGACTGGCACCAACACCTCGCACGGGACCAACGTAACTCGTAGGAACTGACCCCGCAGCCGCGGGTCTCCCGGTTTGAGTGTACGGCGGTAATTTGCTTATTTCCACACTTAAGCTTAAAAACATGGCGTTAGAGGGTGAGAACTCGAAACAGCCCCCGAACGGCCCCGTGGGTGGCACCAACACCTCCCACGGGACCAACGTAACTCGTAGGAACTGACCCCGCAGCCGCGGGTCTCCCGGTTTGAGAGTACGGCGGTAATTTGCTTATTTCCACACTTAGGCTTAAAAACATAGCGTTAGAGGGTGAGAACTCGAAACAGCCCCCGAACGGCCCCGTGGGTGGCACCAACACCTCCCACGGGACCAACGTAACTCGTAGGAACTGACCCCGCAGCCGCGGGTCTCCCGGTTTGAGAGTACGACGGTAATTTGCTTATTTCCACACTTTGGCTTAAAAACATGGCGTTAGAGGGTGAGAACTCGAAACAGCCCCCGAACGGCCCCGTGGGTGGCACCAACACCTCCCACGGGAGGGTTAAAAACATGGCGTTAGAGGGTGAAAACTCGAAACAGCCCCCGAACGGCCCCGTGGATGGCACCAACACCTCCCACGGGACCAACGTAACTCGTAGGAACTGACCCCGCAGCCGCGGGTCTCCCGGTTGGAGAGTACGGCGGTAATTTGCTTATTTTCACACTTAGGCTTAAAAACATGGCGTTAGGGGGTGAGAACTCGAAACATCCTCCGAACGGCTCCGTGGGTGGCACCAACACCTCCCACGGGACCAACGTAACTCGTAGGAACTGACCCCGCAGCCGCGGGTCTCCCGGTTTGAGAGTACGGCGGTAATTTGCTTATTTCCACACTTAGGCTTAAAAACATGGCGTTAGAGGGTGAAAACTCGAAACAGCCCCCGAACGGCCCCGTGGGTGGCACCAACTCCTCCCACGGGACCAACGTAACTCGTAGGAACTGACCCCGCAGCCGCGGGCCTCCCGGTTGGAGATTACGACGGTAATTTGCTTATTTCCACACTTAGGCTTAAAAACATGGCGTTAGAGGGTGAGAACTCGAAACAGCCCCCGAACGGCCCCGTGGGTGGCACCAACACCTCCCACGGGACCAACGTAACTCGTAGGAACTGACCCCGCAGCCGCGGGTCTCCCGGTTTGAGAGTACGGCGGTAATTTGCTTATTTCCACACTTAGGCTTAAAAACATGGCGTTAGAGGGTGAGAACTCGAAACAGCCCCCGAACGGCCCTGTGGGTGGCACCAACACCTCCCACGGGACCAACGTAACTCGTAGGAACTGACCCCGCAGCCGGGGGTCTCCCGGTTTGAGAGTACGGCGGTAATTTGTTTATTTCCACACTTAGGCTTAAAAACATGGCGTTAGAGGGTGAGAACTCGAAACAGCCCCCGAACGACCCTGTGGGTGGCACCAACACCTCCCACGGGACCAACGTAACTCGTAGGAACTGACCCCGCAGCCGCGGGTCTCCCGGTTTGAGAGTACGACAGTAATTTGCTTATTTCCACACTTAATTTTTATATTTCTACTTGGTTACTGATAATTTTAACTCATATATGCAATTTTTCAGCTTGATTAATTTTTTTGTAAAACTACTTGGTTACTGATACTTTTGTTTTTTGTATCCTATCATTTGTAGGATTTTTGCACGTGGATCAAATGAAGGAGGCAATGGTTTACAATATGATGATTATTTATATGTTGTGGACATTCAGGATAATGTTTTTTATGTGTTATAGCCGTGCAGGCTTTTATTGTTTAGTTTTATGGCCGTGCGGGCTTTTATAATTTGATTGTTGAATTTTATAGCCGTGCGGGCTTTATAATAAGCAGGTTTTTCATTTACAGGTTTTGGAATGTCAAGAAAATAGAGGAAACTCTGCCCAATTTTTTTTTGGTCTGTGAATTATTAAGACGTGTAATATTTTTAAGTTTGTATATATATTTGTTTATTAACAACATTCTCAATTCGCAATTTGTGATTTTTTTTATTGTTTTGCCTATAATAAATATTTGTAACACCTCGTAGCAACCGATGATGCACTCACAGGAATCCCAATTTTAGGATTGGACAAAAAAAAATACATTTTTTTTTAAATTACAGATAAATATGGTCATGGACTTTGTCCATGACCATTTTTATTTTTTTTTGTCGCGCTTAAAAATGGTCGCGGTCAAAGTCCGCGACCATTTTTTTTAATTTTTTGTCACGGTAATGGGTCGCGGACTAGGGCCGCGACCAATTTTTTTTATTTTTTTTTGTCACGCACATGGGTCGCGGCCAAAGTCCGCGACCAATTTGTCACGGTTGTGGGTCATGGACAAGGGCCGCGACCAATTTTTTTAATTTTTTTTTGTCACGCACATGAGTCGCGGACTTTGGCCGCGACCAATTTGTCACGGTTGTGGGTCATGGACAAGGGCCGCGACCGATTTTTTTAATTTTTTTTTGTCACGCACATGGGTGGCGGACTTTGGCCGCGACCAATTTGTCACGGTTATGGGTCACGGATTAGAGCCGCGACCCGTCACGGCATGGGTCACGGCCAAAGTCCGCGACCATTTGCCGTGACCTCTCTTGGCCGTGACCATTTTTTGGTCACGGACTTGGGCCGCGACCCACGAAAATGGTCACGCCAGAAATGGTCACGGCCAAAGTCCGCGACCCACAGTTTTGGTCAGGGATTTTGGCCGTGACCAATCGCCAGTTTTGGTGTAGTGCCCTAAGTTCCTCTATATCTAATCTACTCCCATTATCTCCATTTAATAACCTCTCAAAGTAGTTTTTCCATATTTTTATAATTTCATCATCTTTGACTAGGACTCTCGAATCATCACTTTTGATACACTTAACATTATTAAAATATTTTGTTTTCCTGTCCCTAAGTTTAGCAAGCTTATAAATACTTTTTTCTCCTTCTTATGTACCTAATTTTGTATAAAGATCATCATACGCTTTTAACTTAGCATCTCTTTTAGCACTTTCTTAACTTCCTTTTTAGCCCATTTATATTTCTCAAAATTTTCTTCATTTCTATTTATTTGCCATGTTTTAAAGCACTCCCTTTTAATTTTTACTATATTTTATACTTCTTCATTCCACCACCAAGTTTCTTTAGACTGTGGCCCCTTGCCTTTTGATTCCCCAAGAATTTCTTTTGATATTCTCCTAATGCATGTGGCCATCTTATTCCACATTATGTTAGTCTCTTCTTCAGTATTCCATGTTGCTTCATTTAATAATTTATCTTTAAATAGTTGTAATTTCTCTCCTTTTAAGTTCCACCACCTAGTTCGTGGGTTAATCTTCACTTTTCGCACTCGTGATTGATTTTTAATATTTATATCCAACACCAATTTCCTATGTTGTGAGGTTAAGCTCTCTCCCGGGATAACCTTACAATATTTACACGTTAATCAGTCTCCTTTTCTAGTAATGAAAAAAATCTATTTGGATCTTGTGCGTTCCACTTTTATAAGTTATTAAGTGTTCAAGCCTCTTTTTAAAACATGTATTTACTAGTACAAAATCATAAGCCATCGCAAAATCTAAGATAGACTCTCCCCCATCGGTCCTATCTCCAAAATCATATCCTCCATGCTTTTAAAGATACTTTCTGAAAATAAACAATAGTTTAAATAAAAACTTACACCCAATACAAATTGTTCCAAGCTCCTATATAAATATGTAATGCATTCATATCTTAGGAGTAAACGGAACAAATGTTGTATACATAGAAACGAGGCACAATAAACTCGGCATTTGATGAAGCTTTATACTCTTGGCCGCTACGTCTTCAACTTTAGTATGTTATAGGCTTGAAGGATGGTCAATAACTCTATCCTATGACTCAAACGTTTTTGTCCGAAATTGAGCCAAAACTACAAAGGACTCAATTGGAAATTTGTGTCCTTATAAAATTGTAAAGAAAATATCTTACAAGACATAATATCAAAATTTCATGTTTCTGCTTGGAAGCCATTTTAATTATTAGTCTTGGGTCCCTAGTATAGTCCATTACCCAAATAGTAGGACCAAACTCTCTGAAAACCCTAATTATCTCAAGTCCACTTAGTGTAACTATATATATGGGTCTAAGATATGATTTTAAGTAGTATAACACAACCTGAGGGTTAGAGAGAGAGAGAGAGAGAGAGAGAGAGAGAGAGTAATATACTACTCACATTTATGTGAAGGTCATATAAGAGAGAAAGTTATTTCTCACACAAATCATCAAGTTTTCATCTCCGGGAGTGCCACAAACATAGCTTTCTTTGTGGTGGTTAGGGGGGGGGGGGGGTAGGTCATAAAGTAGAGGACTCACCGAATTCAAGGCCTTCTAAAAAGTTTTGGGACGAGGATGAAAAGAAACCTCTTTATTTTAAAACCTATTTCTCCTCATTCAAATCAACTATGAGATCCGCAAAGGTATCATGATTTGAACCCTAGGTTTAAGCTTTGAACCTATATTTTTATTTTCTTTCTAATGAAATCAAAGATGTTAGGACAACAAAGTTTTTTTTATTATATCAATCCCCGTTTATGTGACAACCCTTACTTTCAACGTGTCTGGTGGCCAAACCTTAACACCAAAGATAGGGAATGTCTATTAATTAACAACATTATAAGCATTAAAGAATAACTGAAGGACATAAAATTATGCACAATGGTATAAAAAGATGAGAATAAAAATAGATAATAGATACGAGTGTCAAATAACTGAATCAATAAACTGAAAAAGTCCCAAAATACAAAATGTCTCAACTGCTCCAAAATAAAAGAAGAATGTAATCAAGGGTTGAACTTGCCATGACACATATTAAAAATCTCTAAAAAAATAAATGTAAAAGATCCAACTATAATGTAAATATGATGAGGAGTAACTCAACAACTCTTGCTTAAATAGCTGGATAAAGATGACCCTAAAATTGATCCTCTTCCATGCTTCTGTAGCTACTCACTACTTGGAAAAGCTGTCATAAAATAATTCAGGGTAGACCCTATAGATAAGAAATAAATTCCTTACCTTATGTAACAATATCAAATGGGACTCCTTTATGTATCGTGATGTCCTACCGACACTCACATCCAAAATACCTCACTCCACCTGTCCTAAGGTAATCTAAGTCATACTTCACTACAACATGAGCCTCTAAGTTCCAAGATTAACCATGTAACCTTCATACCGCATAAACCATATTACAATATAATATCACTATTGATACTGATAGACTAATACTATTAACCGTTCATAGTATCCTCACCCCATGTAATGTCCAACTAGATTAAGTCCTATAATACGACCAACTACTATCATACACAACACCTACATAAGCTCTACTAATCATCAAGATAACTACAATACTACCCAATAACCTGATAGATCATACCTAACACTAGTCTAACTATTATTCTATACGAAACACACTCAGCCAAGCCCATCCTTAGCATAACTACCCAACACTACACTATAAAAGTAATTACTAAGCTCCACTAATCTATATACATGATATCAATCTAAGAATCCAACATAATAATGCAGATCTAACTATGAAATACGAGTAATAAACTATACTTAGTACCCAAATGCTACCTCATAACCAATAAGTAACAACATCACAATAGGAATAATATCACAAACCAATCCTATATATAAATACGTCCATCTCAAGATCATATATATATAAGGAGTAGAATAGTTTTACTATTCCATAAACATATAAGTCAATTAGAGGTTAGGATTGAGCCACCAAGGCACTAAATTTAGGGTGAGATCACAATTCATACCATAATCACTATATCTCACCACACTTGATTTTATAATGTATATCGCATTTGTAATTTTAACCTACTAAATTTTATTCTATCATTTTTCATCTAAAATTTCACTATAATTCAAATAAAAAGGGTATATAAGTAATACACTTAAAAAAGAATATTTTGGTATGTATTCAAGACACTTTCACTGCACACATTTTCTGATCCACACCTCTGCTTCACGCATCCACCAACGAAACCATCTCGGTACCCTTACACACCTCTCTCTCTCTCTTTCTCTCTCTCTCTCAAACCTAAACAACATTCAGCATCATGCCCTAATCCTCCCTCCTACATTTCCAAACCCCCACAACCCTAAAACCTCATGGCTCTCATGGATCCCATGACTAGCGCATCTCTCTCTCTCTCTCGACTTCACCTTATTCACGGTGAGATTATTTCTTTCATGGTTGTTTACCAAGGTATACTCTCATACTCTCTATTTTTAGGGTTTTTAGTATTATTTTGATTGTTTCTATGTTTTTCTCTTTCTCCCCCTCTAATTTGTAATTTGGTTCTTATTTGTCTATTTTAGGTTTGAATGCTAAGGAATTTTGGGTTTGAACTACAGGTATACTCCTCTCTCTCTGTATAACTATAATTTGTGTATTAATATTATGGGTTTTTATTTTTCTGATTCATATTTAAGGCTTGTTTTGTGTTTATTGTGGTTTAATAGGTACTATTTTGGGAGTTTAATATTTTCCTTTGGCATGTTTGTTAGGTAAGCCTACTTACATTAATGTGTATTACTGTTTTATTGAATTTTTATTTTTCAAAATATTATGATTGTGGTTTGTACAGTGGTAGAAAGATGATCAATCCCCACCCTTTTTTTATATAGATGTTTAATTACCTTTTTGTAGGGAGGGGTAGAATATTTGTTCTTGGTGTATAAATTGTAGTCTAAATTCACTAATTTTATGTATTATTTATTTGTATTGTGGGTTTTTTCTTTCATATATCTCACACGCTCAGGTATACCCACGTTTTGTTGTTAACTCTTCCTTTGAACTGCTCGAGTATATGAAGAGGTATCAATAATTGTATCTGATTATGTCTACGTTTGTTTTTCATAATTATATCTTATTGCTATGATTTTGATTTGCTGGGGAGTACCTTTTTTGTGCTTTTGTTTACCTTTCATAAGATAAACAAAAACAAATCTTCATGATAAAAAAAATAAGGAAATAGGGAGGTCCATAATGATCTTGTAAAGGCTTATTCATGATGTTTGGTGTCTTAAGTACGTGGAAAAATACTAAGGCGGAGTGTATGTGGCAAAGGCAAGACTTGCTAAATTGTTGTGAGTCACACTGTCACTCTTGACAACTGACATACCTATTATTTAGTGGGGCTTAGTTGTGTTAAAATAAAGAAGGCATAATATAATTGTCGAGATATTTGTGGATATGGACAAACACGGACTAAGTGCCTCAGCAACAACATTGCTCGTGCGTCTTGCATTAGGACACAAAAGCGCAGACAACGTTAAATATGGGTGACCTTAAGTTTGTACATGTTTCGTGGTTGAAAGTAAACATGGTATAGATAGGTATACTGGGGTTTTATGGGGGGTTAAGTATCTTAAATATAGAACGTATAGTACATTAGTACTCAATTATTCTATTTTTATTTATGTGGAATAATAAATCGAACCTGTTTTAGTAGCAAATGTGATCTTCTGCCTGTTATATTGAAAAAAAGAAGTTCAGTGATTGTTTAGTTCGAATTTGTTATAGGTGGTTTTGCCCTTTATTTTACTTTATAATTATCAATTTGGTTGTAATAAAATAGCAGTACAAAATTTGTATTGCTAAATATATTTATCCCATAATGGTTATTTGTATAGAATGAACTCATATTTTTGTGTTTTGTGGGTGCAGGAGTAGGACTGAGGCCACCAACAACAGCAAGGCAGGTAGTAATATTTTAAATGTATCTACAGAAACAAAAATTTGATATTTTTGTTTTGGGTTATTTAGAAAAATTTATTTTTATCCTATTGATTATACTTCTATTTATATTAGTAAAACTTTTTGTACTGAAGAAAGGGAAGAGTAAAGGACAATGCATACAAGTTTTGAAACTCTTCACTTGATCAGTTTTCTAAGTAAATGACCAGTTGCCAATTCCTCAGTAAATGATCAGTTTGCTCAGTAACTTATCAGTTGGCACATGTGATGTTTGTTCAAATGGTTCTAAGAGTTAATTTTTTAGAACAAGAATTGAAAATTGATTGTTTTGATCACTAGCCTCTTAATAGGGGTTTACAAAGTAGTGGGCGGTTGGTAAATGACTTAGGCCTCGATGGATCGGAATATATAAGGCTCATTATAAAGGTGGAGTTAATTGATGAACAATGGTGGAAGCAGGGGCTTATTACAAACGAGGAGGTATGGGAAAATTGGGATTTGTGGTATCCCCCTGGCTGTCAATGGGGCAATCCTGATGCAGATGAAGAAAAGCCATGGGTACCTATTTCTTCAAAAGGTACAAATAAGTAGGTTTTTTATTCTTACCATCATCATTTATGCTGTGTGTGTTTGATTTTGTTGGTTATATGAAGTTGGGTACAAAGACATTAGTGTCTTGGGTACAAATAAAGTAATGTCTACCGTGTCATCAAAAAGAAGTTTTGGTAGCTTTTATAACCAGTTAGAAAATTTAAAATTGGAAGGGACTTCTAATCTGGTGATAGGTTCTGTGTATTAAGTATGGTGAAGTTCTTTTTAATTCTAATGCTTTGTTTTATGTGTTTTCAGATTCTACCTCCTATATTTCAAAGATGCATTTGAGTTGAAGACTACAAGTCACTGACACATAAGCAATCGAAAACATCTGTTGAAGATGAGGGAACAATAATACTTTAAGTTGAAATATAATTCATCTTAAAAGGAGGAGCCTGAGCTGATTCAGAAGAAGCTTATAGTAAAAAACTCCAAGCCAAAATTAGTGACATGATTTTTCAACTTGAGAATAAAGAAGACACTGTGATAAAATATGGCACACAATTTCAATAAAGTTTAAGAAGATTATTGGGACAAAGTGATCATTCACACCTCATCAGAGCACATAACTCGAGGTCATTTTACATGTTAACAGAGAATAAGGCTCGAGAGATAGAGTTATGGAATATCTTTTTCCTCATCACTCATTTTATCTCCCCTATCTCCTCTCTCCACATCCCTTTGAAACAAAAACCAAGAAATCTGTTCACGAACATGTATTTTGTTATGAAGAATGCATCCAGATCTGAAATATACCCAGTTATTTTTTACCAAGAATCTCACGTACAGGTATTTTCGCTCCTAGATCTGAAATATCATGAATAAGTATTTTTTTCCCAAGAAATCTGTTCACAAATAGAAATCAGAGTTATGGAATCTCATTTTGATTCCACTTTTCATCTCTCAAATGCATTTTAGTTAAATTTATTTTTTGTAGTAGCTTTGAAAGAATCGGAAGAAAGCACGCGGTAACTAATATTAGTTGGTTTCAGTTTTTTGATCAGGTAAACAATGGTGATTTTTGTGGAGGGGTGTTATGGATGAATGCGTCATTAGCATACACCTGTCGATGAAATTTAATCACCCATAAATTATGAGTGGTCAATGGAACTATCCCTGATGTAGATTGGGCGATGAAAATCTTCCCAGTTCTTAATTAAAGCCGCCCCTTCCATTTTGTGCTCTTCGAGTTGGTCAAGAGATGGATTTTTTCATATATATGTCGGTGTGGTTCCCAATTTGGTGTATCTTTATTATAGATTTATGATCAGCATAAGGTGTAATTTCAAGGTTATGGTCGGTGGATGAATGATGAAGTAGAAAATCATCGACGTCCATTAAAAGACCACCTTAATGATATTCCCATTGAATTCTAACGGGGGACTGAATTTCACTGTAGCCTTTAGATTTTGATTTTGGATTCATTACTTTGAGGTGCCACAATTGAGAACCGATATGCGTTCATTTGGGAGAGTAAACCCAATAAGATCTGATATAGAAGAGGACCCATATTCGGGCTGCAAAACCCATCATGGTAAACTCAGCATTATCGGCTTTGAACTACTATTTACTGAGCAGGTCTATATATTTCTCCTCTATGTTCTAGTTGAATGATCATTATATATATACTAAAGGTTCATTATAGGTTCCAATTATGTAAGATTAATGTTCTTCTTTTGGTAATAATTCTTCTTTTGAGTTCATCACAAGATTAATTCTCTATTGCTGACTACCATTTTTATTACCTACTACTTTGTGGTTGACTACCATTTATCACCCATTGCTGACTTCCATTTATCACCTGCATAATTAGCTGACTACCTTTATAAAAATTTATTCATTTTCAAATTAAAGCGTGCTTATTGTCTTAATTTTTGTTATAAAGGTAGGTTAAGTTGGCATCGAGTTTCGTGAGGCGGTCCTTACTCTCTATAGGGTGCTTAAACCAAAATTTCAGAAGTCAATGCCCATAATTCTATCTCACCTCGAGCTAAGGAACTTAGGAATCCTGATCGTAGTAGGGTAATTTTTTCTACCTGGTATGCTGTTACCTCTTTTTTTCCATATCATTTTTAATGTTTTATCAATTTCAATCATGGTAGTCAGCTAATTGAATTGAAAATATGTGAGATCCATTCTTTTATTTGGAACATGTCAAGTTGAAAATGAACTCAACTTGATATTGAGATAGTTACTAATTATATAACTTCATTTTGGTATTTAACATTTGTATTAAGTTGGTTTACTTTGAATAAATATTTTTTCCTAGAAAATGAGAAAACTCAATTCAAAGTAGAAATTTACCATTTTCAATGTCATTAAAAAGGTTATAAAATTAACAACTTAATGTGATGAAATCCTTTATTTTTAATGTGAACATGTTCATTTGATAGTGTGGCAGTTTTGGGGCAAGTTAAACTAATATGGTTTGTTAGTATACTCACTTATTATGGAGCACACATTGTGAAATCCAATTATTACTAATTATGAGAAAATGTTAACAAAAAAATGTTTCGGCAAATATTTTGCTATTAAATTATGGAAAATGATAACTTGTACCCTTAGGGAACATGTTATGAGATTCAAAATAATAAGTATTAGAGTTTCACATGAGTATATATACCCTACTAAATGTATGTCGGAACTCTGTCCCTACTATTTTTGAGTTCTTAATATGTGCCCTTAAGGAACATGTTATCATGACCCTTAACTTATTAGTGATTATTTTTTATTCTCCTTATTGCTATTTATTATCGCTTACAATGTTACGATTTACTGAAGTTTCTAAACAATGACATGGTTGACAGTTTCTTCTCTCCCATAAGGAAGCTATCTGAATGTGCAATTTCAAGCTCTCCAGAGACAATAGAGTTCTATCTAAAGCATGGAACAATGGCACTGACCCAAACAATAACATTGTATTCAAATGGATAACACGGTGGCACAAAACATGCATCATTTGGGGACATGCACCATTGATATATTGGAACACGTGGGACGACCTTAGTTGATATATATGTGATTTTTTTACGAAGTTTCTTTCGTTGAAGTATTTGTTAAATTAATTTGAGATCTTTTAATATTGTAGGATTGGTTGTTATCCATTAAAAGGGTGGATAGTCCAATAAACAAAGGAGACTATCTCTATATTTTTTAAATTGACACTTTGTTTATTTGAGGCACAACGTGAATTCAGTTGATGAATATTGCAGATTTCATGTTATATGTGAATTTTTTTAATGAATTTAGACTATTTGAATGTTGTTGGACAATTTGTTATTTGTTAAGCTGGGTGAATAGTCCTACAAACAAAGGATATTATAGCCATTTTTTTAAATTACACATTGTTTTGTTGGGGAATGATATTTTTACCGTTTTGCAATTACGTACTTTGAAATTTTTTATCATTTAGCAAATACGTACTTTCAAAATTTTTGTCGTGCCTTAAGTCACGGGCATTCCTCTAGTATATATATACCACACGAAAGCTCTAACCTTCCAGGACATCATTCGAGTCAGTTTCTAGGAAGCCCCGACCTAATGAATTGTATAACATTAACACATAAAGAAAATGGGAAATCACCATGCAATTACACCACTGTGTGTATGCCTCCTTCTCGCGAGACGATTGAACAACAAAATGTATGATAGAAATATAGACCAATACACTTGTTGTGTTATCAACCAAGGTGATAGTCCATGATCCCATAACATAAGCCTATGAAATTCCCTCTAATCGATTCTTCACAAATACATACACCTCTGGTGTGTCCATCACTAGCACACAAAGCATATATATATATTTATAGTATTTCACCCTAACCATGTAAATTGAGTTGTTGTACCCTCCTAAAGGTACACATTGAATTATACATTCCTTAGACTTAATGTCAATCCCATAACTATAATCTCCATGCGAACAAGTAGGACTAGAATCCCTAAGTAGATATCATTTTCGTATAATTTCTTGAGGACCTTAAGTATAGGGCTGAGTATTGAGATATTTTATGATATCAAAACATGTGTAGCGATTGTGTAGATCACACATTAGTTTGGAATGTTTTTATAACCCATCGAGTAGGGTAGTTATCATCTTAGAATATTTCTTAAAAAGGTTAAGTGTGAGGTGATACCTAGACCTTGAGAAACTTAGTTGTTCAAATTAATGTTATGTATAACAAATTATAGGTAACGAGATTGTTAACTAATAATAATAATAAGAGGTTGTATGTGTAACCCAATTAATTAGGGTTATTACTTGTTTATTTGACCTGGTTTGCGTAGGATAGTACTTGTTTACTTGCTTTATGTGAAAATCATACCATGGTGTGTAAGTACTCATGTGGTCCATATTAAGAGGGATTTTAATGGGGCACACACGACCTTGACAGTGTGTGGTATTCCCGGTGATGAGATGGTCTCTACTGAGGTCCTATTTAACCCAATCATATGGCTGTCATACCCGTATTTCCTTAGGGGGATTAAACGAGAGAGTTGTATCGCAAAGCCTTGGTTATGAAGGTCAAGTGATAAATAGGAACGTGTAATGATTATCCTTTACTGATGCTTTGATGTTATAGGGTTGGGATGCCCTATAACTATACCTATTTCGCACGAGGGATCTCTAAGGCAATTGAGATAGGCCTTCACATGATTATTTATGGGCTCGAGCACAACCCATGAGATTTAATGCGGGTTGTGTACACTCATGGATATTCTGGATTATGTGATTCTGTATTGTGGTACTTTGAGATAGTAGTATTATATTATGACTTATACTATGAATATGTATTGCGATATTGTGAGATAGTAGTACCGGATTATGATTTACACAAGAAATGTATAACCATAAACTTATGACTCAGGAATACGTAATGAATATACTGAAGATGTATATATTAAATAGTAGTTTGTGATTATTTTAGACTATTAGACTTGAGACACTCTTTTGAAATCATAAATAGGGACTTTTATTGATTATTAAGATTGATAAGCAAGTTTCTTTAGATATACGATATTTTTGTATAATAAATTATTCTTAAAATCAACTGATGAACCTAATAATATAACAGTAAAGATAATTTAATTAAGAGGTGAACATATATCACATGGGACTCATGGGGTTTGGGAGTATAACCGCATGCTTATTTTAAGTTGTTTTAGTTGGGTAACATAAATAACTTAAATCCACTTAAAATGGGAGGAAGATGCATTATTATTATTATGGCCCAACTTCAGTTAAATTCTTACTCTTTGTAGACTTCATGGGTTTAATCCTGGTTTTTGAACTATTTTTCACAAGTCTTAAGTCGTTGTTGTTGTCGCAGACTTGGGTTGATCATTGGAAGAAAAACTATAGTAATATTATATTCATCATTCCTAGGTTGTAGTCATCGTACAATGTTAATCCTTTAAAGCTTTTTATGTATTTACATTTCAATTCATGCAGTCGTATTTGTTTCATATTTTTCCCGAGTCAGAGATCGTGTCCTATATACTTGTATTTCAAAATGGTTATTGTATCGATGAGACTTTATATTCTAGAGTTGGATTTGATTCTCACAGATGTGATTGGTATCAGAGATGTTGTAGTTGATTTAATAGTTTATTATCTTGTGTTGTATTCAATTATTTCATTTTATTTTATTTCATTATGCTAAGAATGTTACCAAATGTTTTTTTATTCCCGTGATTTTTGTGTTAGACCTAATCAATCTATTTATGTATTTTACAGGGTGTCACAGTTAGTATCAGAGCATTCTAGGTCTTATCCTAGGGTCTTGAGTGAGTCCAACGTATTTTTCTTGTGTTCTTTAATTACTTTAGAGATTTACCATTTAGGGTTGTGCTGTTTATGGCGATGATCTCTTAATGGGTTTCGTGTCATTATTCCAGACGAACGATTTGAATAGACCAAAGTGTATCGAAAGAGTTCCTTGTTTGGATTTTCTTAGTGATACACTCCATGCATGAGGCTGATTTCGGCCGGGAGTTAGGGACTATTGGTCGTGAGACATTCAATATGTGTTTAGAATATTGTTTGAAGGGAAGTGTTTATACACACCGCCCGAAATAACACGGGTATTAAGTTTTTGAGACCTCATCAGGACAAATGCATGGTAGCCAGTTTAAGGGGGGTTAAACTATATTTATCTTTTTTCTCCAAGAGAGATTGATACCAAAGCGAGGAAAGATTTTTGTGTATTCAACAACCATTTTCTAAGACATATTATCTAAGAACAATTTTTGCACGAAGGATTACGTTGGTGTTATTGGATGACCATCCTTCACCACATACACCTAGGGGATGGAAGTTTTCCTTCGATGTCGTAATAATCATTACAGCTATTTAAAGTATAAACATGCTAAGATATATAAGATTGGGGCACGATTAGGTCTGAAGAAACTAAAGATAGTGTAGCTCTATCTCGAGTTGGGGAAGACCTCACATGCAAAAGGAACCATAACATTGGAGAAAACACTCATAGGTTCGAGGAGCATATAATCAGGATCAATGTGATAATTAGAACCAAGGGTATTATGGCGAGTAAGGCCATGACCAATGAGAACATGGCCCGAGATGGCCAAGTGTGACCTCGTCCTATGACGAGGTACATTAGCATCCACTGTCAAGTTTCATAAGGACCCTAATGAGGTCATACCCAAGACTCGTCCAGATTAGGGTCGGCCTCGTCATCCATGACCTCGACCATCTTATGAGACGAGACCCCAGAAGAGAATTTCATCAGTGAAGACATGTCTTGTCCTCTCTCTCAGTAGATACATGGTAATGACTTGCATAACGCGTCTCAGCCTAACACTTTCAGCCGAGACCACACTTGACACTTGTAAGCATGTAATTCTGCACTACATCACCAGTCTCGTACTCGACCATGTCGATACCCCTCCAGATGACATCTACATTATGAGCAGTACAAAGTTCCAAAATGGCAAATCCCACGTGGACAAGTTTGTTACAATATGATTATCCCCTCACGTAAGGGAATATTACATCATGGTTAGCTACATGTGCAGGGGACATGTGTCAATTCATTATTAGGAGCCTTCCATGCACATGATGGTTACATGCTTGGGGGTACATTACACCCCAAGGAACTATAAATACATTTAATCTTCTATGTTGTAAAGGATCGAGAATTCACAACCCTAGAGGTACTGTGTCAAATTGTCTAGTGAGAGATAAAAGCTTAAGTGTCGTATTTCTAGGCCTATAGTCCCATTGCTATAGTGGAAAATCACCATTCACATCACACAGTGGACGTAGGCTCCTGCCAAACCACTTTAACTTCGACGTTCTTATTCCTTGCCTCATCTCTTTCTGTTATTATATTGCTTTATTTCTACCATTGTTGTACTGGTATAAGCTCATTCATCACTTTGATCTAGTGATACCAATTCTGGTATCATCATTTTGGTGCCATCTGTGGGAACAGGATAGCCATTCTTTTCCCTTTTTCCATAGCTACTCTATCAGATTCTATGGTGGTGGTCCTATTTTATCCACTGGTGTGCTTGAACCACCATTAAAAGAGCCCTAAGTGAGTTTTAGCTCATTTTTTGCTCTTTCAGCTTATTACCTGTACCTCAATTTGTTTTTTTATCACTGAAATTCTCCAAATGGAAACAAATGTACCAATTATAGGTGGTCCCAGTACCATTCAGACTCCCTATCAGATTTGGTTGAGGTAGCGATGACCCTATGCTCCTTGGTAGACTGTCAACGATAGATAGAAGCAACCCTTACCGCTTTCAACCAAAATATGGAAGTTATGCCTGCCGGCATCATAGATCACCTGGTAACTCTGGTCTCCATAGATGGTGTTGCAAATCAAATAACCAGGGGACCATCTCAAGCTCCACAAAAGGATATACCTCCTCAACATATGTGTAGGGACGTGGCTGACCCTAGGAGATTATGCCTGGGGAGGTTGGGTAAAGAATGCCCTGATGACGATGATCAATATGATGATGAAGATGAAAGGGAATGTTGGGACCCTTATGAAATTTCTAGAGGCACTGTATGACCAATTCAGCCCATTCGGGCCGAGTGTAGTAGGTCGAGCTGAAAGTGTAGGCCCAGAGCATCATCTTTGGACAAGTGGAGCAGGGAGTCAACCTTTGATCGGCTCGGCCCAGTAACTGATGATTTGAGGAACCACCTTTCTAGGTTCAGAGATATTGCAGTCTCTAGAAGATATATGAGAGTTAATGTCCATAGAACTTCAAGAGGCCTGGATGAGGAGCATGGATAAGTTAGTATCCGACAAAGGACATCTCCTAGGGAGCACTCAGTGTGTTCGAATGTCTAAGAGGGTGATGGAGATAACGTGGCCTAAGTCGATGTTGTAGCTGCGACCAAAAGACCTTGGAATGCTTCTATTCAGAGGTTAGAACACAAAATAGGGGATATCTTGAAAAGTTGAGATCCCTTATAGATGGGATAATATGAAGGCTCCCCCTTTATAGCTAGGATTATCAGTTATCAAACCCCATCCAAATTCAGGCCATCGGTGGTCACTCCCATGTATGATGGGAGCATTAACCTAGTCCACCACGTGGAGATGTACCAATCGGATGCCGACATTTACTGAGTCTCAAATGAGATAAAATGCCATGCCTTCCAAGAACATTGACCAGAGAAGATCATGTATGGTTTACCTAACTCCCTAAGAACTAAATTGAGAATTTCAAACAACTCGTAGAGAGATTCATACACAACTTCTACTTTGGGGTGAGACCCCAAAAGAAGACAACACACCTACTGTATGTCAAGCAGGGGAAGAATAATAGTCTCAAGGATTATATTACGAGGTTCAACAAAAAAAAGATAGATGTCAAAGATTATAAGGAAAGCATTGCAATGACAACTCTAATTGTAGGTCTACATAAAGGAAAGCTACTTTGAAAAGTTACTGAAGACCCACCAAAGACCATGCTCGAGATCCTGGCAATGGCCGATAAGGTCATGAATGCTGAAGAGGCTATGGAAGCAAAGAATAAGGATGAGAAGGGAATAAGTATTGGAGGCAAGTTAAAAAAACACATACGGCAAGAAAAGGTCAATGGATGAAAAATTTATCCACTACACTCATCTGACAGTCAGCTGTGAGCACATCCTGAACGAGATAAAAAATGATCGATTTCTGAGGTGGCCAGAAAAGTTGAAAGCCCCTCCATATGAGAGGAATAAGAATTTATGGTATGAGTTCCACCAAGACCATGGCCACTTGACTGGTAAGTGCTTCGCTCTCTAGGATGAAATTGAGAATATGCTAAAAGAAGGAAAGTTGAGGAAGTATGCAAAAAATCGAAGTTCGTAAGGTGGAAGATATGACACCCAAAAGAATAAGAGAAGAGACATTTATAAGCCAAATGCTCCTGCCAGTGAGACGAGGATGACTCCAATGACTGTGATGAAGACGACCCAAACCTCCCTCCAAAGTTTGAAAATTCAAAAGGTCAGATCAATATGATCTCACATGAGGTCAAGATGATCTGTGGGGACTTAATGGATGATGAAAGTAGATTGTAGAAAGGAAAGTGCACGTGGCCGAGGCAAAAGTTCTTCCACCAAAACCGAAGGCTGTAAACTCAGCAACAATAGAGCTTGTGAAAGGTAAGAGAGATAAAGTTGATATGAATACCTTAGTTGTTGGCTTTCCAAGGTTGTATTTCAAATGGATTTTATCTCCACACGATGACCTTCTAGTCACCACCACACTAGTACATGGTTATGAGGTACCGAGGGCTTTAGTGGACGGTGGCAGTTCGACCGACGTTATATTTTGGGACTATTACAAAGGTTTGGGTCTGAGCAAAAAGAGGTTGATTCCCTAAAAATAACCATTCATCAGCTTTAGCGGTGAGAGGGTGCATACCCTGGGTATATATGAAATGGAAGTAAAAGTGGTAAGTAGTTGTCTAAAATTCCTTACAAAGAAGATCAACTTTTTCATCATGGATGAAAACGTCTACTCGACCTACAGTATAATTCTCGAAAGGGTGGCCCTTAAGGAATTTAAGGCTATGCCCTCAACAGTCCACTAGATGATGAAATTCCCGACTCCAAATATGGTAGGGGAAGTTCAGGGAGACCAAGTTGAGGCACGTGAATGCTACTTTAACTCGACCGAGGATAGGGAAATATAAAAAAGGGCCACTATGACCTACAACATCGATACCTTGGACCCTAGAGATGAAAAGAAGATGAAGAAGGGAGAGGTCGCTGAGGAGGTAAAATCCATCATCCTCAATGAGGATGAGCCGAACAAAACCATCCTAACTGGCAAAGCCCTGTAGCAGGAAATCAAAGAAAAGTTGATTAAGTTGTTGAGGAAGAGGCAGAGTATTTTTTCTTGAAGCCACGAGGACATGCCTGGAATTGATCCAAAGGTTCTCGATCATAAGTTAAATGTGGTCGACATACAAAGTTGATCCGACAGAGAAGGTGAGTTTACTCTTGTAAAAAGTATGATGTCATTCGTGAAGAGGTGGAGAAGTTAAAGAAGGTGGATTTTATCAGAGAGGTCATTTACCCTAAGTGGTTGGCCAATGTTGTCATAGTCCCCGAAGTTAATGGCAAATATATGGCGTGTGTTGATTTTATACATCTAAACAAAGCCTTACCCAAAGACAGCTTCCCATTTCCAAGGATATATTAGATGGTTGACATTACTCTCGACCATGAATTATTGAGCTTTATGGATGCTTACTGAGGCTATAATCAGATATTCATGGACTAGACCGATGCAGAGAAGACAACTTTCATAAAAAATAAGGGGACCTATTGTAACCAGTTCATGCCCTTTGGATTAAAAAGTTTTGGGGCTACGTACCAACGATTGGTCAACAAGATATTGGAAGAAAATATTGAGAAGATTATGGAAGTATATGCCTATGACATGTTGACGAAGAGACTCATGTTCGACACTCACGTGACCAACCATGAGCACACTTTTAACACAATGGATGAGTATAAGATGAAGTTAGACCCATTCAAGTATGTCTTCAACGTTGGAGAAGGCAAGTTCTTAGGCTTCATTGTGAATTAGAGGGGGATTAAAGCCAACCCCGAAAAGATCCAAGCTTTGCTGGAGATGAAAACTCCCACAATAATAAAGGGCAGAGACTAATTGGAAGGGTGGCCGCATTAAACAGGTTCGTGTCAAGAGCTACCGATAAATGCCTTCCTTTCTTTAAAGTGTTGAGAAAATATTTTAAATGGAACGGAGAGTGTGATAGATCCTCTAAAGAATTGAAGTCTTATCCGGGCTCTCCACTATTGTTGTCAAGACCAATTTAAGGAGAGAGATCGTACCACTATTTAGCGATTTCAGAGTCGTCCATTAGCGCCGCTATTGTCAGAGAAGAGGATGGAATGTAGAGGCCAGGGTACTTCAATGGTAAGGCCCTCCAGGGGGCCGAACAAAGATACCCCAAAATAGAGAAACTGGCCTATGCTCTGATCCATGCCTCAAGGAAGATGAAGTCATATTTCCAGGAACATACCATGGTGGTCGTCATAGACTCGCCTCTTAGACAGGTCATTCACAAGCCTGAGAAGTCAGGAAGACTGATGGCTTGGGAAATTGAATAGGGTGAGTTTGATATCATTTACCAGCTAAGAACAACCATTAAGGGGAAGTACGTGGCTAACTTCGTATCCGAGTTCACATGGGATGAGGTCGATACTGAAGAGATTAAAGCTATAGCGTATGAGCAAGAAAATAGAGCATGTCTTCCCCCGACTGAGGTTGAGACGAGTTAAGCAAGAAGCAAGGTGTCTGAGAACAAAGAAGAGCAATATCATTTTAATAATGGAACCCTAAAAGAGGGTAATTTTTCTTAAAATGGTGTTGTGTGGAGCTTGTTCATGGATTGATCTTCATGTGAAAGCGAAAGTGGGGCATGATTAATTGTGTCGGCTCCATATAAGACCGATATTGAATATGCATTGAGTTTCAAATTTAAAGCCTCCAATAATGAGTCAGAGTATGAAGCCCTCTTAGTAGGTCTCTCCCTAGCACGAGCACTGAACGTCAGCCAACTCCTTGTTTATAGCGATTCTAGGTTAGTAGTCAACCAATTTTAGAGTATATGAGGGCAGGGACGACATAATGGATAAAATACTTCGGAAGGGTGAAGACAGCACAAAAGCAATTTAGAGAAGTAAAACTGAAAAGGATACCTCGGCTAGACAATTGTCGAGTTGATGCCCTAGCAAAGTTAGCTTCAGCCACTAGAACTAAAATTAGAAGAATGGTCACGGTTGATATCCTTCATCAGTCGATGATCGAAGGAGAAGAAAATACCGTGGAATTTTTATATAACATGAATATGGGAGCTTCTTGTATGGATCCAATCATCCAATATATAAAATATGGGGAGCAACCAGAGTCCAGATCCGAGAGAAAGAAGCTGAGGTATAAGGATGTAAAGTTTTCCCTCATAGGAGATGTTTTATACAAAAAGGGGTTCCTACTTCCTCTACTCTTATGTTTCCATCCATCCGAGGAAGAAAATATTTTAAAGGAAGTTCACGAGGGGTCATGTTCCAGTCATATTGGAGGAAGGTCATTGGACAAGAGTATTATCACTCGGGGTTACTGAGAGCTATGAACAATTATCGTTATTTGATTATGGTGATTGATTATTTTTCAAAGTGGGTAGAGGTCGAGCCAATGATTACAATCACAGATATGAAAGCCTTCCAGTTTATCTGGAAAAACATCATTTGTAAGTACGACCTACCTAATACCCTGATTTCTGATAATGGGACATAATTCAAGAACATATCCCTAGAGCTATATTGTGAACGAGTCGGTATCAAGTAGTTCTTCTCCACTCCTGGACGACCCTAGGCCAATGGGCAAACAAAACTAACGAATAGAACAATACTTAATGGAATCAAGAAAACATTGGAGTATGACAAATGGAAGTGGACTGAGGTAGTGTATGTTATTCTATGGGCTTATATAATGATGAATAGGACTCCAATTGGAAAACTCCATTTATGTTGGCTTATGGCTCAGAGGTAGTGGTGCCGACAGAGGTAGGTCTCCCAACACACAGGGTTCATACTTATGAGCCGGAAGATAATGTTATGGAACGAATAATTAATTTCGACCTTATGGAAGAAATAAAAGAAGATGACGAGGTTAAACAAGCTGCCTATCAGCAAAGGATAACAAAGTTCTACAATAAAAGGGTGAAGGCTCGGTTGTTGAGGGTGGAAGACCTTGTCCTGAAGAAGACATGGAAGAAACCCAACAAGCTTCACCCGAACTGGTATGGTCTGTATAGAGTGGTTGAAGAGGTGGTCCAAGGGATGTATCGGTTGGAAAACTTGGAAAGAGAGACATTCTCCAACCCGCGGAATGCTCACTACCACAAAAAATACTACCTGTAAGATTTCAGTGTTTATTATTTCTTTTTAATTATATTATAAGGCGTGTATATGAGATTCAGATGGTGAATGAAATATGAATATTTAATAAAAAAATCCAAGTGTTCCCTCATACCTTGCCCATTTGTTTGTATATTTGTTGCTTGTATATATCAACTCATCTTAACCTATAACACATCATTCGTGGTGAAATACCCTTAAGTTGGTTTTAGTGACACGACAGCCTAGATGGGGTTGACCCCATCCTTTTAGTCTCAATAACATCGAGAAGGGTAAAAATCACTTAGTTGTGGTTCATTTATTAAACATCATTAACTTGGTGGAAATTCTCTCTCGATCGAGACGATAATGCATGAACGAGACTACTCTTATCCATACACTCTAAAAACGACGAAAGGGGACTTGTCATATAACACCATAATTTGGTGATTTCAAATTTAAAAATCACTTAGTTGTGGTTCATTTATTAAACATCATTAACTTGGTGGAAATTCTCTCTCGGTCGAGACGACAATGCATGGATATGACGACTCTCATCCATACACTCTCAAAACAACAAGAGGGGACTTGTGATATAACACTATAATTTTTTGAATTCAAATTTAAAAATAACTTAGTTGTGATTCATTTGTTAAACATCATTATATTTGTGGAAATTATCTCTCGACCGAGAGGACAGTGCATGGACGAGATGACACTTATCCATACACTTTCAAAACGATAAGAGGGGGCTTATGAATTATGGTGGATTCAAATTACGCTGCTAATGAAAAATTAGGGTAGCCATATTTGTATAACACGAGGAAGACAGGAAAATAAAGAGCTTCATTTAATTATAATGAGGTTATAATTCAGTATAATATAAAGAGATACACAAAAATGGAGTACAAGGACACAAATTTTCGTCCCAACATAAATAAAAAAATTACAAAAGCTAAAAGTTGTAAGCTTCCATCAGCACCAGCCTGAGCAATCCCATCAGTCCTAATAATGCTAGTCTCAGGCCCATCTTCATTGATGTTTGTCTCGGACACAGTTTCATTGTTCTCAATGACTTCGATGGGGACCTCCAAAGGGTCGACCGGATTTTCAAAATCGGCCAAGGTGGTCTAAAAAAGGGGGTCACTAAAGTCGATACCCACAAAATCATCGAGGGACAGGTTTCCAACCTCGATGTACTTGAGGTCAGCCCATAGGCTGACCATATTTATCCCCCTTTTAAGATATTCGAAGGTATTTCCCCCAAACTCATCAGACTCCTTGAACTCGGCTATGGCTTGCGCCTTAACCTCATCCAATGCACCCTTCGGAGAAGCATCAATCTCGACCTGTTTATTCACCTATATTGTCTTCTAGGCATTGGAATGATCGGTCTTAATATTGGTAACCTCGTCCACCGATTTTCACAGGGTTGACGTGGACTTTTGAAGTTCGCCCTTTAAGTTATTCTTAGTCGTCACTGCATCGCTTACCTTTTGAATCAAGGGAAGTTTCTTGTGGATCCAGTCCCCCATCTGATAGAGGGAAACCTTGATCTAAAACCAAAAATATAGAAATATAAATCAGTAGTAGATGGGAGTGAAGGCACTACACTAGAAAGTTCTATGAATATACCTAAACAGGCCTATGAATGAAAAAATTGATGAGCAAAGAGATTTCTAGGGACTGGAGGAAATGCTTGTCACCTTCGGAGATGAGGCAGCTGACACCATCCATGGCCTTTTTAGCATGGATGGGGATGATCACATATTCTAGTTTCAATTTGGAGAGACGAGGTTCCAAAGCCTCATATGTATAAATGGTAATTGCTCTCTCAGGACGAACCTGCTTAGCTGGACAGTGAGTGGTAATATCCTCGAATCGTCCTTTATTTTTCTTCCCACCATCGTCAGCTCGATGGGGGCTACCTACAATTATTTTGCTAATAGGGGCATCAGATTTCTTGCCTTGTTTGTCAATAAGATTGCTCAGGTTTGGGGCCACCATTTCCTAAAGGTTATATGGTGTGTTTTCTGGATGTTCTGCAAAAAAAAAAAAGAACAAAGTCAACTATAAACAATACAAAGATACGAGATAATAGTTGCGTCAAAAATCACTTCCGCAACTCGGTTAGGGGGTCAACCCACAGATTTGTCTTAGCCAAGTAGTATGGGGACATTAGATGCTCAAATTTAACAAGACGACCACCATCACCTTGTGTTCGAAATTTCTTAACCTTTTCAGTGGCTTCAGGGTTCATACAAGGATCAAGCTTGGTTGACACAGAGACTTTATCCCATCTCATAGGAGTTCTGGGCTGAGAGGTTCCACAAGAATGATTGGAACCAAATTCCCAAGCCCCTGAGACGAAATAAATATTGAGGTTTCTAGTTGTGATTTAAGGTTTGAGTGACCAACAAAACTTTCTTTTTAGATTTCCTGGCTATGAGATGCTAGTATCCAGGTTGAGTCTTCTAAGACGAAGTAGTATAGTAGGCCATGAAAATGTTAACTGGAAGGTCAGTTTGGTGAATAATCTTTTAGATAGAAATAAATACGAGAATAACTCTCCAAGTATTCAGAGAAAGCTGAGATGGGGAAAGTCCTAAGAGAGCTAGGATGACTCGATTGGTTGGGTGAATAGGTAGACAAAAGTCAACCTTGAACCTCTGCTCATAGACGCAGACCTCACCCTCTCGGCCATGAAAGGCTCTTTCATCCTTAGAGGGTTTTATCATAGAAATGGAAGGTCTTATGCCATAGAGGAGTCTCCAAACTAGAAGGTTGTCCTTAGAGAAAATGCTCTCATAGGATTCAGCAACAGAGGTGTCAAGTTCACTCTCCTTGACACTATCTTCTGATGACTCAACCTGAGGATTGTTTGGGTCACCACTTGAGAATTTTTTGCCAAATTCGTCTCTCATTGCAGCCGAGAAGGAATCACTTCTAAAGACGGTGGAATGGAAACATTAGTCTCAAGTATTTGGATGGAAGAGTCAGATTGGTATGACGTCTCAGTCCTTTTAGAGGATGAGGCACGAGAAAAAGATTCATCTACTGTAGACCCTTCAGCATAGGGTGCAGGATGAGCCACGACTTCCTCGTATGAGTTAGCACTCTCTACCTATTGAGAGATACACATATTGTCACTATAGAATAAGAAGACTCATCCATAAGTTAACTCATCTCAACAACTGGGGGACGAATAACAGACAATGGGGGAGGATAAATAGGATAAATATGAAATGCCTCGGATTTATACCACTCGACTTCCTTAACATCTACTATCCTAATTTATTGTAAATACCTCTCTCTGAGGCCGGGAAATTCCTCTACTAATTTATATATATTCCTTAACATTAACAGGACGAGACTCGACTTGGGTGAAAAATAGAAAACAAGGACAAACAAGATGTAAGTTGACTTTTATTGACTAAAGGATCAAAAGCTAGAAGATTAATCATTCTGCTCAAGAACAACCAACAAATAGGAAGCGATGTTGCTTGAGAAGATGATCGGAGCTCTGTTAGAAAAATAACTAAGGGGAAAAAATTACCAGGAAAAGGGGAGGGAAACCCTAAGACCACTACCATGCCTAGAAGGAGCTATGTTCACTAGTGGGGATCGTCGGAGAACTAAGAACTCACCGAAAAAAATAAACCAACACATAATCTACTTAAAATAATGAAAAGAAACACAAAGGAAGATAAAGGAGATTACCTGGAGGTGAAACTTATAAAAAAAACCAAGGATGGTCGAAGAACACTTGAGAATAGAAGAGAGATATGGTGCTGGGAAACTAGAAATTTTATAGAGAGGAGGTGATTGTGCGTTTAATGAAGGAAGTTACTAGAATGAGGTTTTGAATGGATTTGTAAACCTAGTAATGACAAAGTGCAAGTTCCAAGTCCCATCATTGAGGGAACAAAGTCCTAAGTGCCCAAACATCGAATCAACTTGGGGAAGATGCTACCTAATTAGAACTCAGACACGTGTCACTCTCATATCCCATAAGCAATGAGCCTTTGACACTTTAGAAAAGTCTCATCAAGACTACTCCTACTAATATCCCTCAGCCACCTCTTCTCATATATGTCTAAGGGCTACGGGTGATTGATATGACCATGTGTGACCTTGTCCTAGGACAAGGGGCATTAGAATCCACAATCAAGTTTCAGAAGGACCCCACTCAGGTCATACACAAGACTCATCCAGATTAGGATAGACCTCATCATCCATGACGTCGACCGTCTTATGAGCTGAGACCCCGGGAGAGCATTTTATCAGCGAAGACATGTCTCATCCCCTCTCTCAGTCGACACCTGGTAATGACTTGCATAATACATCTCGTCCTGACACCTTCAATCGAGATCACACTTGACACTTGCCAACATGTAATCCTACATTACATCAGTAGTCTCGTACTCAACCAAGATTAGACCCGACCAAATGATGTTTAAAATACAATCAGTACAAAGTTCCAAGATATTAAATCCCGTGTGGACAAGTCTATTATAATAATATTATCCCCTCATATGAGGGAATGTTACATCATGATTAGCTACATGTGTAGTGGACATGTGTCAATTCATTATTAGGAGCCTTCCATGCACATGATGGTTACATGCTTGGGGTACATTACACCCCTAAGGCACTATAAATACACTTCATATTCTATATTATAAAGGATTGAGAATTCACAACCTAGCAGAAATCTGTCAAATTATTTAGTGAGAGAAAAAAGCTTGAGTGTTGCATTTGCAGGCCATTGGTGCCATTATTATAGTGGAACCGTAACATTGGAGTAAACCTTAATAGGTTCTAAGAGCATATAATCAGGGCTAATATGACAATTAGAGACAAGGGTATTATGGCAGTAGGGCCATGACCAATAAGAACATGGCCGACAAGGCTAGTTTTAGCACAACTGACCGTAGAGATAAAGTCAGCAGGGCTACCAGTAGGACCTCCATATATATGTTTCCTTTAGAGGGAATAGTTAAAATTATGTCAAGCAAGGCCACTTATATATTATATTCCTTATAGGCAACCAGTTTATAGAAGTATCACCGGGAGATTGTTACAATTATGTTAATGGCTCATGTGAACGAGTCTTATTTTTGTAATGAGGAGTTCTCGTTCTTTTAGTAATAGTACACTCACTGTGATTTTATGATATAAACATTCTTATCATTGCGTTTAATTTATATGGATATCCCAGGGGCAAGGTTCTAAAAAACGCGGGGCGTGATCGAGGTGTGGAGGCCAAGCCTTAAGCCTTAGAAGCCTAGGCGTAAAAAGGCGTGAAAAGGCGTTTAGGCCTTTTTAATATATTTTAACCATAATATGGCTATTAAAATACTAAAATTGTACATATCATAAAAATATGTTTGAATATTTGCAAATAAAAATACTATTTGATTATTTGAATGAGATGATGGTCCGGTTTGTAAAAAAATCTTTAAAAGGCAATATCGTTTCACTAAAGCATTGTTGTTTTTAGAAAAAAAATACACCTTAAGAGTTTTAACAAGCATAAGGCGTCAAAATCTTAAGACGGGGCGTTTCTCCCAAGCCTCAAGCCTAGGCGGGTTTTTTAGAACAGTGCCCAGGGGGTAGGGTTTCCCCCTTACGTCGTGATTCTAGATACATAGCATCATGGTTGATCGACTTGCTATTCTGTCGCTTTGTTAATTTAGACATATGGTCTCACGATTTTTACTATTGAATAATGTTTAGTAGTTATGTTTTACACTTATATCATGTTATACCCCATATTTTAATGGTAATTAATTAATTGTTAAATTGATTCTTATATGGGATGAGTTATTATTTGCATTGGCAAGTGTTATGTCACTTAGTATGTTTAATGTATATTGTTATGTGATTATATATGTGGTCATATTTGTTACATGAATTAACACTTTGTGAAATTTGTCTTAATACATAGTAATTCATTATTTTAATATTGAAAGTGGCTTGGTATTAAGGGTGACAATGTAATAGTCAGAGATTAAGCGTCGAGGGTTTCCTTATTTGGATTATCCCCTCAGTATCGAGTTCCACCAATTGTGAACTAGTTTTTTATAATACCCAATCTCATGGAATTACATAATAATTAGATTTGAACTAATTTGACTTGTACCGACTTATAACTGAAAATAATAAGATGATTAATTTAATAAAAAAATTGATATTTCATGTTGACCTCTGGGATGCTTAGAATGCTCATTTTTTACTTAAAATAATGGAATTTAAGTCTATTGGTTTAGAATATGGCTTATGTATAGTTTTGTGCCATTTGGAGTGTTATTTGGGCTCAATGGGTTAAGGCCCATATTGGGCCTATGCATATTTTATGGTAAACTTACTTAGTAGGTTAATTATACAAACATAAAACATATTTGAGGCATTAGATAAACCTTAAAAGTCTAAGGAGAGAAGAGGTACTCAACGTTGAAGAGGATTTTGGAGTTTTAGGACTTTAACTTGTTAATCAGTCCGAGGCGAGTTTATATCGATTAATAATTTTTGTGGGATTGTGTTATGACAGTAGTAGTCATTGGAATCTAAATTAAAAACTTGTACAATCTGATTTTTATCATCTAAAATTAATTTTCAAAATAAAATTAACGGTGAAATTAAGTTTAAACCTGTAAGGACATTGACCGTCACAATTTAATATGTCGTATACCGCTACAAGTTTCTACAAGTCGTTGAAGGATTGAGAAGCTTACATATACAAAGACGAACCCGATTTTCAAGAAGTCTTCAACAATAAAGCCCAATAAGGATGGATGTGGTAAAAAAAATTTAAGTTTCATTTACATTTTACATTAAAAGTGTTGGGATATTTTTATAAAAGTTTAATTGATTTTCGTAATGATTTTAAGCATAAAAGTTTTGGATAAATGCTCCTAATCCCCTAAACAATTTTGGTTTTAAAGGATTCCAAGTTTATTTAATATTTAAAAGTTTTTTTAATGGATTAATGTATGTCATTCAAACGACGTCACATCTCGTTCGAACAAGATGGAGCATCGCTTGAACGACGTTGTAGTTCGTTCGAACGAGAGAGTGTTTTTACCTAACACATCATCGCCTTGATGTTTAGTATAAATAAAGGTGTCTGTCCTCTGTTTTTCGTGTGGAGAAAACAATGGTTTTAATAGAATACGTTTTCAGTGTTTTTGTTTATTCTCCAACACATTTTTAAGGGTTCAAGCTGTGTTTTACAATTCACGAATCCTAGAACTTTTTTGTGAGTTATTTTTTGGAACTTGAAGCATATTTTTGCTGGGAGTTTTGCTGCTGAATCATATGTACTTTGGAAAGGTACTAGGCTGACCATAGGTGCCACTTAAGGGAGGTACTGGGTTGATTGACTGCATGCCATAGGGAGTGCTACGGTGTTCCTGGGCTGACGACTACGAACCGACACCTGCGGGTATTTCATAAGTCAATTGTATTTTCATTGTAATCCAACTGTAAACTGTTCTTTTACCAATTATCGTGGAAATAAAAGGTTTTTGCCCTGCGGGGATTTTTTTCCTGAGATCTTCTTTTGTTAGCATTTGTCATCGCATGATTTAATTTGATATTTGAATTGTCACGTAGTTACATGTTTTGGGGATAATTTAATTGGTATTTAGTTTGAGCAAATTTAGACATCCAATTAAATAAGTCTGAATTGGAATTTGCGAATCTATTTGAATCGATATCGCACAAGCATTTTCAAATTGGTATCAGAACAGGTTGATATAAGTTATCGAGTGATCCTAATTTTTTAAAGTTTTTCGTTGATACAATTTAACTACTTAAGTTTTCAAATTCGTATCAGAGCAGGTTACGTTAATTTATCGCGTATTCCTATTTTCCACAAACTTGTGAGATATTGATTTTTTTGAAAAATTTGATTTTTAAAGTTTGTCGCCATGTTTCCAAATGAGCACTTATGTAATCGTGTGCCGATTTTTTATGTGTCCAATTATACCTATTGAAAAGATCATATGAAATCCTAGTTGAAAGCCATTAATGAACGTGTTTGGCTTCTTTTTGAAAGAGGGTGAACTCCTCCCACTGTAACTGTTAATAACATCACCTCTTTGAAATCTATGTCAGATTGGACTGAAGATGATTTTAAAATGTCAAACTTTGATTCCTGTGGTTTGAGTGCTATTTCTGAATCCATCACCCCCGAAGAGTTTCGCCGAATTATGACGTGCACCATGTCTAAAGAGGCATGGGATGTCCTCCAATTGGCACATGAAGGTACGACCGCGGTTAAAGAATCAAAGTTACAAAATTTGGCCACCCAGTTTGAGACCATTACTATGTCTGAGTCTGAATGTTTTGATGAGTTTAATGAACATTTGTCGGACATGGTTAACTCAAGTTTAAATTTAGGTGAGCCGATTGATAACACGCATGTCGTTAAAAAGATTTTGAGATCTCTTCTAAAGTGTTTCATTCCTAAAGTCACTGTTTTGAATTCATTGGGAAAATTAAATTCACTTAAGTTAAAAGAGTCGTAAAAGACCTACAAACTTACAAACCATTAAGGCTAAGGATAGAGGCATTGATTTAAAAACTTAAGTTAGAAAGAAAAATAAAGGGAGAGTGTATGAGTCTTATTCTGAGGAAGAGTTTAGCATTGATGATGTGGCCTTATTTGCAAAAAAAATAGAAAGTTTCTCAAAATGAACAAAAATAATTCTTTCAATAAAAAGTCTTTTGAGAAAACTAAAAACAAAGAAAAGGCCACAGAGGGTAATGAAAAGAGTGTGAGAGAAAAAAAGAGGAAGAGAGTGGGGAAGATGAGATGATTTGTTTCGAATGCCAAGACAAAGGTCAGAGGGCTTTTGAATTTGCTACTAGGCTAAGGAGAAAAAGGAAGAAAGTTCCCATGCCCACCACTCTTAGTGATAGTGAGGGAGATGATGAGCAAGATGAGTCCGAAAAAGGTTTAACTCATGGGATGTGTATAGATTTTTCGATTCCTTTGAGCGCACCCACGATGATAGTGTCCACGAGAGCAACAACGGTTAGTCAAGTGTTTCTAGTGGAAATGAGAGCGAGTTTGAGAGTGGAGATGAAAGTGAGCTTCAAAAAGCTTTTAGGGATTTATACACTGAAACCTTGAAAACTAAGAAATATAATATGGATTTAGGTCGTCGGGTTTTGGATTTGGGGAGAGAGAAGGAAGTTTTAAGGAGGGAAAAGTATGACTTAACCGACACGGTGTTTAGTTTGATGACACTTGTATCCCAGCTCGAGAGTGATCTCGACCGTGCCCGGGAGGTCAAAATCCCTATAGAGAACGCATCTAAGAAACTTGAAAAGATGGTTCTCAATCCAATTTTGGGTGGTGGTGAGAATGTAGGAAAAGGTCATGACGGTGCATCCACTTCTTTTGTTGCACCCAAGCTCGTTCCCACTTTGGTGATTGATTCACGCGGTTCTCCTCCCAACCCACCTCGATGTCCCATTCTCATTAGGAGAGCATGTCCTAGAGTTTATGAAAAAGGTGTTCCTAGGCCGATTTATGTTTGTTTCCATTGCAAAAAGAAATGACACCTTAGAGAGTTTTGTTTCAAGTTGTGTTTCCTGTCACGTTATACCTCTCCACATGCTCATTCGTACGCACCCACTCATGATACTTTGCTTGCAAAAAATGATAGAGAATTTGCACATATTCGCGTGAAAGTAAAGTTTTTAGTCAAGACTTCACATGATTTGATATAGTTATTTCAAAAGATGTCACCATCTTTGGAGAACTCCACCTCACCTACCGGTTGAGGTCTAGATATGTTTGCTAGCATAAGTTGATCTGCATGTTATTATCTTATGCCTATTGCTAATATGTACCATTTGTTTTGTATTTTATTAACATTTTTTTTGCATTTCTTATTTTTTAGCACTGTTTTGGATCTGTTTACCCTTTTCAGGAACTGTTTTTATGATTTTTTTTCCACTGGACACAACGGCATGACATTCTGAATAATCTAGGAAATTTGTGTTTTCTCGTTCTAACGATATTGCATCTCTCGTGAAATCTTCTCGCGAGATCGTCTTTCATTCGAACGACATGGCAAATCGTTCGAACAACTCCTGGAATTCTGTTTGTAGTCCCTTGTTTCTTCCTGTTATATGTTAAATAGTGTTTAAAAATACAAAAAGATTTTCGATTTAGAAAATTTTTGAAAAATTCAAAAAGAGTTTTGTATTTTGTTTACACCTTTTATGAATGCACAATTAGGATGACCAACTCACAACTTCATTCCATATCCATGTGACTTTTTGATAGTGTTTTGAGACAATATATTGTGTCATTCATGTACTTTACAAAGTTTGGAGTCTTTGAGATGATATAGTGTTACTACATATATGATTGACTCTTTTTTTCCTTTATTGCACATATGCATGGATTTGATTGACTTTTGTGCTTGTCTATCACATGCTGGTTGGGTGTTTCCATCTCAATTTTGTGTATACAACGAACCAAATGCGATAAAACTTGATAAAAAGTAGTGCATGGTATAAACCATTTGTGAGATTGTGTGTTTTGAAAAACGGTGAAGGGCTACAAAAGGTACTCATTTAACCTTTGCGATTAAGCCATCGTTAAATGGACGTAAAAAGTGATAAATTGAAAATTATCCGGGTCCAATGAGGTTTAAAATAGCCAGAAAAAATTAAAAGGAAATAAAAATAAAATTATGCCAAAAATGGGCCAATTTTTTGTTTCATCACCTCATAAATAAAAAAAATATATCTTTTAACGAGGGAGTTTGGATGGAATTTTTAACAGTTTGCACGTCCTTAGAAGTCATGAAAAAGCTTTACATAGTTTTGGACGTTATTGGTGTGGTAATCAATTATATTTCGATTTGTTGATATGATTAAGATGATGTCATCTAAATTCAACAATTCTACATCTAAGGACTATTTTTTATGTTCATTCGTTTGGATTACCCTTATGCATTGTTCACGTATGATATGATTGAGTTGATTTTGCTACCGAATACGTTCACACCCATTCATTCTGTTCCCACGATTTGGTTGGCTTAGTGTAAATTCATGGTGTGTGATTTTTATAACATCATTTTTGCATTTTTATATAAAAAATTAAAAAAATTAAAAAATAGTTTATTTGCTTGTTTTACCATGACACCCCGATTTTATTTATTTGGTTTATTCTTTTCCTTGTCTATTTCGGCAAATAAAAAGGGGGAGAACGAATTATATTTTTATGGGGAGGTTTATGTATGGGGGAGATTTGAATATGCTTACATGTTTTATATTTATATCATTTCAAACTCGATACGTCATGAGGTTTTTTCTTTGTCTCATGTGTGTAGGTACGATTGAAGACCTTTATGTTGCACATCCTAACGAGAAAAGGTTGGAGTTTTGAAAAGTTGATTGTTGAAGCATCGTTTGAAAAATTTGAAGTCTTGTTCGGTTTATCTTTTCACATTTTGTTTCTAGGAGGGTAGATTTGTATAGGTGATATTTAAGATTGATAATTCGGATATTTTTATTTTGTACCGGCATAGACATAGAGGGAGATTTGTAAGGACATTTTTCGTCACAATTTAATATTTCGTATACCGCTACAAGTTTCTGCAAGTCGCAAAGTATTGAGAAGCTTACATCTACAAAGACGAATCCGAATTTCAAGAAGTCTTCAACATTCAAGCCCAACAAGGATGAATTTGGCAAAATGTGTTTAAGTTCCATTTACATTTTACATTAAAAGTGTTGGGATATTTTTATTAATGTTTAATTAATTTTTGTAATGATTTTAAATGATTTTAATCATAAAAGTTTTGTATAAATGCTCCTGATCCCGAAAACAGTTTTTGTTTTTAAGGATTCCAAGTTTATTTAATATTTAAAAGTTTTTTTTAATGGATCAGTGTCTGCCATTCAAACGATGTCACATCTCGTTCGAACAAGGTGGAGCAACGCTCAAACTTCATAGTAGTTCGTTCAAACGACAAAGTGTTTTTAGCTAACACGTCACTGCCTTGATGTTTAGTATATATAAAGGTGCCAGGCTTCTGTTTTTCATGTGGAGAAAACACTAGTTTTAACAAAATATGTTTTGAGTGTTTTGTTTATTCTCTAGCACATTTTTAAGGGTTCGAACTATATTTTAGAATTCACAAATCCCAGAATTTTTGTGTGAGTTATTTTGTGGAACCTGAAGCATATTTTTGTTGGGAGTTTTGCTATTGAATTATAGGTGCCTTAGAAAGGTACTGGGATGACCATAGGTGCCACTTGCGAGAGGTGCTGGGATGATCGACTGAGCCTGCGGGTATTTCGTACTTCTATTGTATTTTCACTATAATCCAATTGTAAACCGTTCTTTTATAAATTACAGTGGAAATAAAAGGTTTTTGCCCTACGGGTATTTTTTCTCGATATCTTCTTTTATCAGCATTTGTCATCGCATGATTTAATTTGAGAATTGAATTGTCACGTAGTTGCATGTTTAGAGGTTGATTTAATTGGTATTTGGTTTGAGAAAATTTAGACATCCAATTAAATAAGTCTGAATTGGAATTTGTGAATCTATTTGAATCAATATCGCACATGCACTTTCAAAACCTCATGTTAATGATTCAGGATGGTTAGATGTTAAATCCTTTGAATTTGATAACAAATCTAATTATAATTGTTACATTCTTAAACATTGTAATAATTTATATAAAATCCCACTTGTTTAATCCGAAATTGAACCAACTCTGAGTTATACTAGGTAGATTTATGAACCTAGGGATTTTATATTCATAATATGAAATTAACATATAAATACCTAGAATTTGTAGTTATATGTTGGATTTTGATATAATAGTGTTTAAATATCATTATAAGGTATTCTTGGGGTGTTAGGAGCTTGGGTTGGTTAGTTAATGGAACATTAGGGTTGTTGAGTTTGTAACAGTGGGATTAGGGAGAAGAAATCTGCTTTTTGAAAATTCTGGCCACAAGAATCATGTGCAGGGATGAATAGTCCCATGCGAATGACAAGCATGCACACAGTTTAATATTTTTGTTCAAATAGCGGGCATACGCACGTCTCGAATTAACCTAGTGTGCATGATTTTGGTTGATGTTTGGTTTGTGGGATTTTTCATGTGTCAATGGTTGTAATGGGTTTATAGGAGATCCTAGGTGGGATATTATGAGTCGGTATCGATCCATACTGTTGGTTTTTAGTACGATTGATTTTATATATTTTGGGAGGTTAGTTATTTATTAATCAAAGATAATTAATCTTGAATTTATCACACTTTTAGGAATCCTTAAGTTGATAGGATTTTCGTATAAGTTTTTGAGGACTTTGAGTTTAAGAACGAGTATTGGAATACTATAAGAGAACGATAGTAGCTTTGTGATTTTATAGATCATATGTTAGTCTAGAATGTTTGATGACCCACTGAGCAGGGTAGTTATTATTTTAAAATAGTCCTTATAAAAGTTAGTTGTGAGACAAAACTTAGACATTAGAGACTTGGGAATTCTGGCTAATATGGTATATAACTGATTATAGTCAACATGCATATTAACTAATAATATCTAAAACATTGTGGGTTACCCAACTGATTAGGGTTTGTATTTCTTTGTTTAACCCAATTTTGTAGGGTTTGTAGTTGTTTGTTTAACTCGATTGCATAGGGTTATGCTCACTTTCTTGATTTATGTGCAATCATACCTATAGCATATATTTATGCTCGTGGAGTTGTACTAAGAGGGATTTGATGGGGTGTGTACAATATTGACCGCGTATGATATTCCTAATGATTCAATGAGCAATACCTAGGTACATTTTACCCCAATCCTACGACTGATGTACCCGTATCCTGAGGACGAATAAATGGGTGATTGCCTTCGTATAGTCTGAGGTATGTGACCATATGACTGGCAGGGAAAGCTTAGTGATTTCACTTGGTGTGATGTCATGAGGCTATAAGATTTGGATGCCTTATAACTACGCCTAGTATGCACGAGTGATCTCTAAAGGTAATAGGGATAGGACTTCTTGCTTTATTGGCAGGCTTGGTCATAGCCCATGTGATTTAATGTGAGTTGTGTACACTCACAAATATTTTGGATTTTGTGTTACTATTTTTATGGTATATTAGGATGGTTGTACCAGATTATAACTTATAATATCGATGTATAATCGTAGACTTATGACTCCAGAATATAATAAATACACTAGAAATGTATATACTAAATCATTGGAATGATATTATTAGAGACTAATAAACTTGATATACACTTTTAGAATCACCACTAAACACTATTATGGATACCTTGATTATTAAGTGAGTTACTATTACTGGAAGAGCTTACCACAGACTGAAAGACTATTATGAAAGAGATGAATTTAAAAATGATAAAATAATGAATTCAAAATTAAGAGAAGAAACTTATTCACATGGGACACAAATGGGTGTGGTAGAAAAACCACATGCTTATTTTAGATTGTTTGGGTTGGGTAGTATAGATTACTTAAAATCCACTTAATACATGAGGAAGATGAATTATTATTATTGTTGACAACTTCAGTTAAATTCTTATTCCTTATGAACTTGCTAGGTTTAATCCTCGTTGTTGAATTTGTTTTCCTTGGGCCTTAGGTCATTGTTGCTGTTGTATACTTGGATTATTCAATGGACGAGTATTTCTAGCGACATTCTACTCACCATTCCAAGGATGTAGAAGTCAATAAGTGCACCTCATTTACTTCTTTGTATTTATTTATATTTCAGCAAGAAGTTGTATTTATTTCAGTTGATTTCGAGTTAAACATTATACGTGGTATACTTGTATTTAGATATTTATATTATATAGTTGGGATTTTGTATTCCAGAGTTGGATATGTTTTTCATGGCTGTGATTAGTATAAGAGATGTCGTCTTTGATTCGATATTTGTTATCTTATTGTACATTTAAATAAGTCCTTTTATCTAATTCGTTATGTTGAGTATGTTACCCAAAGTTTTTTATTCTCGTGTTATATGTATTAGACCTGATCAATCTATTTAAAAAAATATATGGGGTGTCGCGGTTGGTATAAGATTATTCTATGTTTTAGTGTCTTAGGGATCCTGAGTCAGTCCTTCAATTTTTCATGTTATGATATTTAAATACTTTTGAGCTTTTTTGTTTAGTGTTTGTATTCATCTTAGATAATTTTCACGCCATTATTCCACATGAACAATTCGAATATACCGAAGTGTATCGAGTGGTATCCTTGTATGGATTTCCCTTATGAGACATTCCATATATGAGGTCAACTTTGATTAGGAATTAGGGACTATTAGACGTGAGACCTATAATAGGTGTTCATGAATGGTTTGAGGGGAAGCATTTTCATTCACCATCCATAATAGAATTGAAGAGTAAGTTCAAAAGATCTTGTCAAGGTAATCACATGGTAGCCAGTATGAAGGGGCACTACTCCACAAATCGAGAATGGTCACGATATGTGTCTTAAGGTCCTAGGTTGTGACCAGAGTCAAAACCGAATGAATAGGATTGTGACATGTAAAAGGGTGACAACCAATGGCTTTGGTCACGACTATAGACTGTGACCATGGGGTTACGGTTCAGGTCTATGACCAGCCTATGACCAAATGGCAAAAAATATCCCTCTATATCTCCCGTCAAAGTGGTCACGGCCACGGATCATGACCACATTCGTGAAAAATGTAATGGGTTTAGTGAAGAATATACATGGCTTAGGATCGTGAACATTTTAAAATAGTCATGGCATCTGCCTGCGGTCTAGGATCATGACCTAAGGACGTGAACATTTTTTTTCTCATCACCAAAGTAGTCCAGGACCATGACCAGACACTAGTACATATAAACACCCCCATCTTCGATAACATTTCATTATCTCTTTCTCTCTATAAATCCTAACATCTCTCTACTCCTCTTTGCTCAGGCCACCACCACTGCCTCAACTTCGGCCACTACTTTAACTCTCTTGGGAACCTTCTCTATCTCTATATCCACCACCACAACTTATCTTATAATCTCTGTACATAGGGTTCACGAATCTAAGTCGTGACCCAATTTGAGCATTATCCCACCCGTGATCACAACCCAGGTTTGTGACCATGGGGTCACGGATTATGGTCATGACCATGGAGACAATATTGTCCCACTTTAGTCACGAATTTATGTAGTTACCACGGAGTCACAAACTAAGTCCCTGACCATGGACCAATATTATGTTAGGGGAAAGCCCATAACCCCCATTTAGGATCACGAATTATGTTTGTGATAACTAGTTTTGATCTCGGTGAAAATGGTAACAACCGAGTTCTATGACTCGAGGACCTGGTCATAACTGAGGTCTGTGACCAGATTTGGTATATAATGTAGTGGGGAGTTAAAATTATCTTTTTCTTTCTACATCAGGAGATATTGATACATAAGGGAAAAAAGATTTTTGTGTTATCATCAACCATAAAAGAAGACATATTGCGTTGGAAGAAATCTTATATGAGGATTGAGTTGGTGTTAATTGAGTGACTGTCCTTCACCACTTGCGCCTAGGTGGTGGAAGTTTCCCTCCTACATCTCTAGAATCATGAAAAATATTAGAGGGGTAGAGACGCTAAGATTTAAAAGACCGCATTCAAGTTTGGTCTGAAAGACTAGAGATGGTGCAGCACAATCACGAGTCAGGGAAGACCTCACCTATAGAAGGAACCGCTTGAGGGGAGCAGACCCTAAAGGGTTTTTGGAATAAGATAATCAGAGTTATTATAGATATTAGAGACAAAGGAATTATTTCCATTGGGGTCCGCTACCAATGAGGCCGTATAAATATGGTCATTAGGGCCACTAGGAGGGCCGCCGTTTTGATGGTTCCTTTAGAAGAATTTTTTACACTTATGGGGAGTGAGACCATTTAGTTAGTAGATTCACTACTCCATATATCAACAATGGTCATGGTTTTGACCCGTAACCACCACTATGGGTCACAGTCTATATCTGTGACAATATTAAGCGTGGCAAAATTATGGGTCACGATCGGTACCCGTGACCCATAGGGGAGAACCTGGGTTATGGTTCCAACCTATGAACATGATGCCACGGTGGATCATGATCCAAGAGAGTGAAGTAGAGGGGAAGAATGTGGGTCTCGGTCCAAAGTCGTGACCACTATACCATGGGGGTCGCGGTCCAAAATCATGACCCCGTATTTTCTTTCATTTTAAGAAAAATAATTGGTCAAGGTTCAAAACCCTGGCCATATATATTTTTTAATTAAAATAAATGCGTGGTCACAATTCTGGACTATGATAAAAAAGTTATTTTAATTTTAAACAAATGTATATTGTCACCGTTTTGGACCGTGACTAAGTAAAAAAATTAAAATATATAAATTTATTTTTCTGCATACCAAAAAATATGTACATTTTTTAAACTTGTTTACATTTCCAGAAATAAATATTTCACCAATATGTTATGAAAATTAACAAACACATATTTGCGTGAATATGTAATAATACAACATAAGTTAACTAACTCATGTTTGCGTGAATATGTAATAGAATACAGTGCATGCTTTCGTGAATATGTACAACACAAAATAAAGTAAAATGCATGTTTGTGTGATTATGTACAACAAAATTAAAAATTCAATGAATGCTTGTGTGAATATGTTCCAAATGTTCCTTCTCCATTTAGGCATGAAAACAAAACTTCAAAAATGTCCCAAGTGATAAGTAATAAGGACTTGAATCCCAAAAATAACTTTGGAACACCTATGTAATAAAAAATGGCATCAAAGTCCACGTAGTTCGTAAGATGAACAAGGTTGGGGACTAAACCATTATTCAAATCTAGGGTGTCTCTTTAATTTTTGAAAATTTATCTCAAATGTGTTGAAACTATAGAAGATTATGAGAACACTCTAAATTAAAAATTGTGGTATAGGCCCCTTTTTCTAGTTTTTTATTTATGAATATATATGTGACTGTGAGAACACTCTAAATTGGGCTATTTTGAATTTTCTCCCATCAACGACATGTTTTCAAGCCTAAGTCTAAATATTTTCAAGTTTTGGTCATGTTCTCAAAACAAGCATCCCGTGAATACACGGTCAGTTGCTACATTTTACGTTGGTCCCGCGCGAAGTGTGCATGCCTCTTGCGGGGACATTTGGGCGATGTTTTGCATTTTTCCCATCAACGACATGTTTTTAAGCTCAAGTCTAACTAGTTGCACATTTTGTTTATGTTCTCAAACTGGCCATCCCGTGATTATGCTATTAGTTACTACCTGTTACGTTGGTCATGTGCGAGATGTTCATGCCTATAATGCCCCGACCCGGGTTTAAGGGTTGAGAAAGGATCAACCCGATCTGAACCATGCGTTTACTGTGAAGTGCAATGAAACACCCTAAATAATGTTCTAATCCAGTTTTATTGATATTTAACGTTACACATATTAGCATGTGAGTCCGATTTATAGTCACTACGTGATATGACCCATGGAAAGTGCTCCCAATGCCAAGTAAACAAAGCTATAAATCGTAATTGTAAGAAAATACTTACCTGTATAACGCTCTCAAGGTACGAAACATCATACAACCTGCCATGACAAAAGGAGGGATGTGAGTCGAATGCTCAGTGGGATCATATACAAATGCAATAAAGAAACGAACGACAGAAAAGAAGTACTTTACACACTACACTACATGCATGTAAAATATGTATATATCGACATATATACCTTTGAAAAATATATGTACCAATATATTCAGCCATTTTATTCCAGAAATTTATTTAATACCATTTAACTTCCTTGGCTTTACAAAATCGTCATTTTGTATTATCATGCCTTATAAACTAGCATTCATTCCCATTAAGTCACGCGATTAAACAAATGGCATTTGTTAGTAAAATCTTTCATCTACTTTCAAATGTTTATTACTCAACGTTCATTAACTCACGCCAGAGTCACCTAACCATTTTATAGGACTTCCATTCAACGCACGCACATACCGTGTTTAGAAAAATACGCGTTTTCCTTTGAAAGCCTCATGTAACACATGCTTGTGTTATTTATGATTCAAACCTCATTAGGTAGCTTGAGCATCATTAAATCACCTTATTTAACCATCCCATGTTACCACATGCACATTAAACATTTAATGTGTTATTCTTGCATTAATAAATTATTGGATCAATACCATCCATTTATGCCTCTTTCATGAATATTCGATTCATTACTTAGCATTATCTTTTGGGAATCGGCCAATACACACACACATCACAACGTACGCACACCCACGGTTTCACGGAATTTCCCCGTCAAGCCCCGAGTGCCAAGTAAAATGTAGTTGGTTTGGAGTCTTTGACCACTAGGGACAACATAGCCCTGCTTAATTATTTATCCCCACTACACCAAAATGGCCAAATTGTCACCTTTCAGTCGGTCACCCTTGTCAAGGTCATTGACCGTGACAAAAAATACGCGTTTTGTGTCAAGGTCATTGACCTTGACATGACCGTGACAAGAACTTGTCACGGTCATTGACCGTGACAAGTCCGTGACAAATTTACTTGCCACGGACTTGTCACGGTCAATGACGGTGACAATTCTTTAAATAATTGTCACGGTCAATGACCTTGACACGACCGTGACAATGTTAGCAGCAAAAACCCTTTCCCCCTTCTTTTTTCCCTCCCGCCGTTCCCTCCCTCCCTCTCTCGCGACGCTGCTCTCTCTCTCTCTCTCTCTCTCTCTCTCTCTCTTCCATTTATATATATGTTTGTGTGTATATATATGTGTATGTATATATATATGTGCGTGTGTGTGTGCGGGGGTAGGGGGTGGGGCGGGTGGGGCAGGGTGGGGGCAGAGTGGGGGTAGGGGGTGGGGTAGGAGGGGGAGGGATGGGGTATGTGTATATGTGTGTGTATATATGTGTGTGGTGTTGTGTGGTGGGGGAGGGGGGAAGGGGGTAGTGGGGGTGGGGTGTGGTGGGGGGAGGGGGTGGTGGTGGAATTTTCTAACTAAAAATATGATAATATTTTGTTATAATTTGTTAAAACTAAGTAAACCTTAGTATGAAATTAATATTTTGTTATAATTTGTTAATTTTATTCATGAAATTAATTTAATTAGGTAAAACCCTAGATAATTTTTTAACAGAATTTGATAATAATATATAAAGTTTAGTAAATTCACAAAATGTTGCCAATTGTATGTTTTTAGGAATATCATTCGTTACTTTCGTGCCCAACTATGTGGAATCCATACACATGCATGTTGTTAGAAAGTCTTAAATTTAATTCTCACTTTAATTTGTAGAATCTTTGTACTTGGTTGGATTTATCCCTTTATGATAATAAAATTTATGCTCCAATTATAATCATCTCATGTCATAAATTAATAAAGTAATAAAAATATGAAAATACCCCAATTGATTTAGTAAGATTCGTTCTAGACTTCATTACAAATTATTCATGCCAAACCCGCCTCTCTTATAAGATATGAATATTGTGATAAAATATAATGACTATAAGAGAATTTTGAAATATAAAAGAATCTCAAAGAATAAATATAAAGATAAAGGATTAAAGAAGTAGATAATTGCAATGAATATACAGATAAGATGAGGGTAGGGGTGGGGTGGGGTGTGTGTGTGTGTGCGTCTGTGCGTGGCGGGGGGGGGGGGGGGGCAAGGGGTGTGGTGGGAGTGGGGGTGGGGGGGTGTGGTGGGGCAATTTTAACAATTGTATAGCTTTAATTAAGCATGAAAAATAAAATATCATTTAGTCTATGTTGTTGAAAATTTTGATCAAATTGGTGAGCCCTTCATATTTTAAAAATGTTGCTTTTATTCCTATTTAACTTTTCTTTCTATACACCCTTAATTATATTTTAAGTTTAATAAAATAGGAGTTATAGAAAGAAAAGTGGGGTTTAAATAAAAACACTTTTTTTAAATTTTAGGTTCTGGTGCATAATCTTACTTTGTCACAATTAATTTATATGCCTCAAAGTTATTTTATCACTCTTAGTTTATATTTGTGATAATACTTTATGAACCACAACTTTAGGTTGATTATTTTAGAACTTAAACTTCAAGATACAAAAAATAATTCTATAGAACAGCTTAGATATCTTAACAAAACACATATCTAACATTGAATATGATTTATAAAAAGCACAAAACAATAGTAGAAATTCAATACATGAAATTAACATTGAGATTATTTTAAATAGACAGTCACTACTGTGTGTGTGTGTGTGTGTGTGTGTGGTGGGTGGGGGGCTATTGTGTGTGTGTGAGTGTGTGTGTGTGTGTGTATGTGGTGAGTGGGGGTGTGGAGGGAGGTGTGTGTGTGTGTGTGTGTATTTGAATTAACCCATGAATTTTTATTTTTGTATTTGAATTAACCCATGAATTTATTTTTGTATTGGAATTAATCCATGAGCTGTTATTTTTGTATTTGAATTAACCCATTATATGAAACATACTTGAAATTAAATATAGTGCGCATAGATACTAGCCGTCTAGTTCTTATGCGTACGCATTCAATAGCCCTTAGACCCGTTCGAGAGTCATTACCCCTGTAATGAGATCTCTCGAATTGTCCCGTTTGGACAGTTTGAGACTGTATAATTTCTGTATAATATTCTTATTGGCTTAAAGTTGTTACTTTTGGAGGAAGTTCTGCAGTTGTATCTTAATGTTCTCTGGGTACATACTAGATTGACAAGTGTGACTGTTATTTCAATTGACCAATTGAAATAACACTCACACCTGCCAATCTACGTCGTGTACTTGGAGAACTAAGGGGATATGCTGTCGAATTTTTTTCAAATCGTAACAATGTGCATGAGCTGTTAAGTATATTACAGAAAAATGCAGTCTTGAATGGGATAGGACCACTTACCCTTTAATAGGATAATTAAATAAAACATACTATAAATCTAAGTTTTGTTTACCTTTAAGAGGTGTTTAGTTGTGGTAGCTGTGATGGGATATCCGAAATACAAAGAGTGGATGGGTGAGACTAATAGAATGGGGGATATGTTTCGCAGAGGTGCTAACGAATTTGTGAAATATGCAAAGAGATGTCGTAATGATGAAGAGTTTCCGTGTCCGTGTGCTAGGTGTAAGAATGGTAACGTGTTTGAGTGGAAAATAGTTGAACTACATTTGGTAAGATCGGGTATGCAAGATAGTTATCGATTTTGGAGTTTTCACGGTGAATTGAAAGTTCCTTTTGTCCCCGACCAATCTTCACAACAACCTTCAACAAGTAGAATAGATGTAGAAGGGGACGACGTGGATCATAATATGTTAGAGGATTTAGTTGATGATGCGTACGGAGTTTATGAAGCTGAGGAGAATGAGGTTACTGATGATGTAGAAGATTCAAGTGCTCGTGAAGATAACACGATAAAACTTGACGATGACTACCAAAGTTTAAAATTTAAGGCGACCCAACCGTTATACTCTGGCTGTGAGAAAGATCAAATAACTTTACATGCCATGGTTGGTTTGCATAGTTTGAAGACGCAGTACGATTTGTCTGGCAATAGCGTGACAGGAATTCTGAAATGGGTGAAGGGCTTATTATCCAAGGTGAATACACTTCCAAATAGATATCCTGTTATGAAGAACGGTTTGAAAGGGTTGGGAATGAAGTATAAATCGATTCATGCTTGTGTGTATGACTGCATACTATACCGAAAGGAGTATGAAAATCTCGATCGTTGTCCGGTATGCGATGAACCTAGATATGTCCAATCGACTAGTAAGGAAGGCACAAGCTCAAAAGTGCCTCAAAAATTATTGAAATATTTTCCCGTTGGGCCTAGATTAAATCGATTTTTCACAGTACCATGGATTGCAGAGGCAATGACTTGGCATGCTAGGGCAGAAGTAGGGGGTAATATCATGCGTCATCCTATTGATTCTACTGCCTGGCGGAGGATGAATTTTGAGTATCCCAATTTTGCTCGAGAACAATGCAAAATTCGTTTGGCTATATCAACAGATGGTTTCAATCCATTTGGAAATCTAAGCACCAATAAGAGTGTATGGCCAGTGATCCTAGCCCCACTCAACCTCCCTCCTTCACAGTGTATGAGACCTGAATTTTCGATGATGGTTTTATTGATACCTGGGCCAAAGGCACCAAGTGATTACATTGATATCTACCTGGATCCTTTGGTAGAAGAATTAAATGAGTTGTGGGAAGAGGGTGGCAATCATTTGACTCTTTTAGAAAAGAAGAGTTTACACTGAAAGATATGTTGATGTGGGCAATTCATGATTTTCCAGCTTATGGGATATTATCCGGATGTGTAGTACATGGTTATTTGGGGTGTCCTATTTGTGGAGAGGAGACTGAATCTCTTCGTCTATCCTCTAGCTTAAAAAATGTATACCATTGCCAAAGGAGGTTTTTACCCCCATCTCATAGTTTCAGATTTGAGAAAGGTTCCAATTTTTTATTGGGCGGAGTTGAACATAGGCTACCGCCGAGACAACTTTCGGGTTCAGAAATTGAAAGTAAATCTTCTGAATCTGACCCAAATATGCCAGGTAAGAATACCAAATTTAAGAATGTCAGGCATAAGAAGACCCCAACTGGGAATGAAATTGAGATGAGAAAGGCATGGTCTCGGAGGTCAATTTTATTTGACTTGCCTTATTGGAAGAAAAACCCGGTGCGCCATGTATTGGATGTGATGCATGCAGAGAAGAACTTCGCTGAACATATTGTGGGTACTTGCCATGGGGGGAGTCATTCGAAGGATGGAGAAAATGCACGAAAAGACCTTAAAACGTTAAAACTTAAGCCACAACTATGGTTGAAAGAAGATAGTAGGGGAAGGACAATAATTCCCCCTGGTGCGTTTACTTTGACGAGTGGGGAAAGGAAGGTGCTTCTAGACACAATATATAATTTGAAGGGACCATCTACTTTTTCGTCCAACTTGCAAAGGATTGTGAATTATGCTACTCATGATTTACATAAGTGTAAGTCCCACGATTGGCATGTGATCATGCAATTGGTTCCTCTATTGTTTAAGCACTGTTTCTCCAAGCACAAGGATTTGCGTAGGGCTATTATGCAAATTAGTATTACCTTCTGCCTCTTGTGTGAGAAGGTAGTGAATCGAGAACACATAGTGGCCGCAAAATTGGCTGTGAACGAAGCGATTTGTGTATTGGAGAATTACTTTCCCCCAGCATTCTTTGACATAAGTGTTCACTTGTTGGTACACCTATGCGATGAGGCACTTCTTTGTGGTCCAGTTAGATATCAGTGGACGTATCCGTTTGAAAGATTGATGAAAGTTTTAAAATATTACGTCAAGAATACGCGATATATTGCAGGATCAATTGCAGAGGAATACATCACCGTGGAGTCATCAATATATACTCGGGAATATATGCCTGACTCGACCAGCGTTGATGACACTGATGAATTCCTCGATGATGGTGGTAATGTGCTGGGAAAACGAGTGAAATTAACGAGTTTGCAACATGAACAAGTAGCTCGTTATCTATTTGACACACATGAAGATGTCGAAGAATGGAAAAAGTAAGTTTATAAAATTATAATGTTTAACATTATTTTAGATTATTTTATACATGATTAATTTTGTAATATGCAGTAAATATGAAGCCTGTGAGAACAATAAAAGACGAAAAATAATGGTACAATCAGACAGCGAATTTAGGCTATGGTTGACACAACAGGTAATTATAATGAAAACAGTCATTATATAACGTTACATTACACTCAAATTTTACCACTAATATAATTAATTTATCAATATTCTCATCTCCTAAAGATGGGTGATGCGACATCAAGGCTTGCTCGTCTAGCCACTGGACCCTTGTTCGTGGCACAAGAGTACAAAAAGTATCGATTAAACGGTTACATTTTCGGCGCTAAAGTGTACGAGGGAAGTAAAAATGTACAGAACTCGGTAATTTCATACAAGGCTCTTACTTTCTTTCGAGCGAGCGCAAAAGATAAAAACCTCGTTGAAGCTGAAATGACTTACTATGGTGTAATCCAAAATATATTTGAATTGGATTATATAAGCTTCAAAGAGGTTGTATTTTACTGTGAATGGGTAAGAGTTGAGGATAAAAATGCTTGTAAAGTTGATCCTGTCACCAATTTGATCATGGTTGACTTGTCCAAGTTGAAGAGCAACGACCACGTGAGTGATGAGCCATTTGTTTGTGCATTTAAAAAGGTTAAGCAAGTGTTTTACTCGGAGTATATCAACAACGAGCCGTGGTCAATTGTCCACCACGCGCCAAGGCGTCTAAATAGTAGTGTGGATGACTTGGCTGCTCCTACTGAATATTAATCCCTTTTTTATGATAACCCGAATTTGAAATAATTTTTCAATTTGTAATAAATATTTCAATTTGTACCGAAACATCCATTTTTAATGCTTTTAATTGATCTTCACTTTATCATTTTCACTCTTGTGTAGTGTGCGTGTGTGGAGAGGAGATTAATACATAAATATTCCAACTACATCTAAGTTTTGTTTATACTTATCCATGAATATATGCTTCTTACCTTTAATTGGTGATTAGTACATAGTTATTTGGGGTATCCTATTTGTGGAGAGGAGACTGAATCTCTTCGTCTATCCGAACACTAAGAAATGCCATAATCCTATGGAGCGATGCTCTGCAAATTCCTCCCAACTGTTATGTAGCCAAACATCCCCAGTTGAAGTTGTCAATTCCACTTTCCATACCCCACCACTTGGAACTTCTAGCAAAACATGGGAGACCATTGAAAGGTGGAATTGACAACTTCAACTGCTGATTTTTGGCTACACAACGGTTGGAAGGAATTTGCAACGCATAACTCCATAGGATTATGGTATTTCTTAGTGTTTAGATATGAAGAGAATTATATTTGACACGATTGCCCGGGGTACATTAGTTGGAAGGAGGTGCCATATGAGCTCAAGTTAGCTGTTTGAGTGACACTACAGGTAATGTATTTATATTTATATGTCAATTTCAATTTCAATTTCAATTACGATTTATATTTATCTATATTTGAGGGGCGGATACTAATTTTACTTTATTTCAATTCAGGGGACAGGGAGTGGCCCTAAGGGTAGGCCACATATGATCTATACTTATGTGTCTATTCGGACAAGAAGGGAAGGATAAGGAGGTGTCCCTGAGCATCGCGATACAAAATCTCTTTTCCATGCAAATAGTTTGTAGATTTGAGATAATTGATGGTGATGTTGTTTCTTCTTAAATAGTTTCTATTTTGAATATATATTTGCATTATATTTAGTTCGTTTGGATATATGATGTTTGGAACAGGTACAACGTTGCTATAACAGGTACAAATATACTTCTGGGCAGTGGCAGTGGCCATACTGCCCAGCAGATATTTTTTAAATTCTGCCCAGAATTATCATGGTCATTGACCGTGATAACTTTTTTAAAAAGGGTCACAGCTTTGTCACGGTTATAAGCCGTGACAAATGTGTCACGGTCATTGACCGCGACACGACCGTGACACAAAACGCGAGTTTTGTGTCAAGGTCAATGACCATGACAAAAAAAGTTGTCTCGCCTCGAAATGTCACGGTCATTGACCTTGACAAGTTGGATTTGTCAAGGTCAATGACCTTGACAATTAGGCAGATTTGGTGTAGTGCCCGACATCATCCAATATCATTATCTTACCTATGTGTTCAATATTTTCATAATGTTCACATTAATTTTCCTTTTTGGGGCCGAAGTCAAAACCTTGGGACTAACCGTCCATTTTTCATTATTCATTTAGAAAAAATCAGTATGATCCATTAAAGCCCCTTTTCTACGAACACGCTAATTTTTATACCCAAAATCATTTTCGCTTTAAGGACTTAAATAATTCTTTTCATATTAGTGCCAAAACACTCTTTAACATTTTTATTAGATAAAAATGTCACACTTTAAGTAAATTATCAATTTACCCTTCTTTTTTTTTTACCAAAACTGACAACCTTATCCTTTTTCACGTGTTATTCACCAAAAATACCCCTTTCAAGTTCCAAACTCAACACTTATGCATTTTAGTCATTAAAAACACTTGTTCAACTTCTCAATTTACCAAAATTACACATTTTCATTTTAACCCTTTTAATATATGAAATCACGCTTTTTACATATTAAAGTCTTATTTCTCATATTTAGGCCTACACACTTTATATATGAGTTTTAAGGCTAAAAACCCATTTTAGTCTACATTTACATACTTGACACTCTACACTTCAAACTTAGTGTTACACACTTTAATTATGACATTTTGTATAAGGACCCATACTTAGTCATTTATCTCACACTTAGTCTTCTTCACTTTCATTGTTTACATTTTCACCCAAAATTTGTAAGAAGACTACACTTTCACATATTTACACTTTTAACCCCAAAACTTAGTTTAACAAACTAAACTGTACACTTTGTAAATAAAAATCCACTTGCTCATTTCATAATGATTCATCAACGTTGAAATCACAATAGTAATCTCATAAAAAATAGCATATACATACCAAATGTTCTTCACATCAAAGAAATCATTGATTTGCCTTAAAACATTTTATTTCATAAAATATCTATGAATAGTGGGCTGAAAATTATCCATTTTTTAAAAACTCATTCAATCATTCATTTAAGTGCCCATTTTCATAGAAAATAGTAAGAATGATACTAATAAGTCTATTAGTACATTTAAAACCTTAATCAACATATTTTAAGTTCTAAATATGTAGAAAAATCAAGCTAAACATAGGTTTACTACAAGACCCATTTCAAACATAGAAAAACCCATTTTCTTCTAAACTATATCATGAAATCATGTAATATTCAATCTTTAATCCTGGATGTCTATTTCAACATTCCTAATATCAACAAGATGCAAAGAACTCATACTAATATTATCATCAACTTAACTTAGTAAGAGATAAGTATTTCCCACCTCAAAATGTACTCAAATAATGGTAGATAAGGTGGGTGACTCCTCCACCTCCATAGGTGGCCCTAAAGGGAGTCATAATAGCCTATTCTTCAAGCTCTCAATTAATCTTCAAGCTCTATGAACTACTCTTTATTCTACTATGAGAAACTCCTTTTAAAATCACCTAATAAGACTTCTTTTGATCTCCAAAAACTTATCCCAAAACCTCTTATGAGTTGTACCAACTTTGAGAGGTGTTTTAATGGAGTTTGGGGACCTCCAATGTGGTGTTTTGATGGTGGAAAAGTGGTATCAAAGGAGGAACACTAATTTGGAAGGAAGAACAAATCTTGCAAGAGCTAGAAGATGGAGATATAATCTGAAAATATTTGAGAGTTTTGCTCCAAGTATTTCCCTCCCATTTCTTTTATAATGTAATTATGGAAGCTTTTCACCCTTGACCAATAAAATCAAGGTTTTGAATTCCCAAATGGGTGTAATTTGGTTCCCTAAGATCTATATAATAAGTCTTGAAAGAGACTACACATACACAAAACATGTTACCCAAAAATTCATTTGAAAAATGCCCAAAAACACCCAAAAAAGTTTATTTGCGTCACTTTTGGTAACAGAAAAAAAAATAATTCTTTTTTTTTAAAATTTTAACTTAAGAATCATATTCCTTGCGTTTTTTGGCAAAAAACTCATATTTACAATAGTCGTTTGGCCTCCCGGATTGTCCTATAAAAGGCGCGTAAGAATCGGGACCTCCATACAAAAGTATTTTTTTATTTTTCTCTTCATAATAATATTCCTTATATTTTTTTTAGTCAAAAAATGTATTCACAAGATTTTTTTTACCTTCCGATACGTCCTAAACAATTCACGCAAAACTGGACTTTACTAGTGTCACGCACCGTCAGACAATTTGTACCCAAGCTCGCGTAGCGCTCGTTGCTTCTCCGAATTGTGTGAAACTTAGCCGGAGTACTTGAAGTAATTATATAAGCTCAAAATAATACTCATGTGAATCATGAAACGTAAAGCTTTCTCGTTCAATCCATATTGTGATACTTTATTTTTCGTACCATTTAAATGTCGCCTCATATTAACCTTGTCCATGTCATATTCGTTCCTTGATATTTTTCCCTCAAACTTAACGAACATCCTAGCTAATATTATTAGAGATTAAATATACATTCACACGACACAAAGCATCATGGGATTTTTCTCGTTTAAACCATTTACGTAATACGCCACCTTACATATTAGTCGACGTGTTACACTTGAATTATTTATTCCTCCAATTTTTCTTTGGAGAAAAAACTTCAAATATTGTTAAATACATATTTTCTAGGGCGGGGTATTACAATGCCACTTGAGGGGCCATTTGAAGGTTGTTTTTCATTTTTGCCCTTTATCGGCATGTTTTCAAGACTAAGTCTAACTATTTGCAAGTATTAGTCATGTTCATGAATTGTGCATCCCGTGACTACGCGATCGGTTGCTACATTTTACGTTAGTCCAATGCGAGGTTTTTGTGCCTCTTGTGGGGCCATTTCGGGGCTATTTTATATTTTTGCCCTTTAACTACATATTTTCAAGCCTGGGTCTAAATATTTGCAAGTTTTGGTCATGTTCTTGAATTGGTCATCCCATGACTATGCGGTTTGTTCCTATATGTTACTTTGGTCCCCTACGAGGTGTTTGTGCCTCTTGTAGGGTCATTTGGGGGATATTTTTCATTTTCGCCCTTCAACGTCATGTTTTTAAGCCTAAATATAACTATTTGCAAGTTTTGTACATGCTCTCTAACCGAGAATCCCGTGACTAGAAATCAGTTACTACATGTTATGTTGGACCCTTGCGAGGTGTTCGTGTCATTTGTGGGGCCATTTGGGGGATATTTTTTGTTTTCATCCTTTAGCGGCATATTTTCAAATCTCCTCTCAAATCGGGTGTCCTGTGATTATGCAGTTAGTTTCTACATGTTACATAGTCCTATTCAAGGTGTTCATGCCTCTTGTGGGACCATTTAGGGAGTGTTTTTCATTTTTACCGTTCAATTGCATGTTTTCAAGTCTAAGTCTAACTATTTACAAATTTTCATCATGTTCTCAAATCGAGCATCCCGTGTCTACATAATCAGTTGCTACGTGTTACGTTGATCCTATGTGAGGTGTTCGTGCCTCTAGTGAAGCTATTTGGGCATTTATGTCCATCAATGTTGGGTTTTCAAGCCTAAGTAAAACTATTTTTAAGTTTTGGTCACGTTCTCTAAACGGGCATCCCGTGACTATACGATTAGTTGCTACGTGTTACATTTGTCCGATGAGAGGTGATCGTGCCTCTACGGGGCCTTTTTAGGGCTATTATGTATTTCTTCAATGACATGTTTTTAACCCTAAGTCTAACTATTTGGTAGTTTTGTTCATATTCTCGAATCGGGCATCCCGTGACTACACGGTCAGTTGCTACGTGTTACCTTGGTCCATGTGAGGTGGTCGTGTATCTTGCAGGGTCATTTGGGGACTATTTTGTGTTTTCACCCTTCAACGACATGTTTTCAAGCCTAAGTCTAATGATTTATAAGTTTTGTTCATGTTCTCAAATCGAGCATCTCGTGACTACACGATCAGTTAATACGTGTTACATTAGTCCCGTGCGAGGTGTTCTTATCTCTTACAGGGCCGTTTGGGGATGTTTTTCATCTTTACCTTTCCACGGCATGTTTTCAAGCCTAAGTCTAAGTATTTATAAGTTTTGTTCATGTTCTTGAATCGGCCATCCTATGACTACGTGGTCATTTGTTGTGTGTTACATTGGTCCCATAAGGTTTTTATGCCTCTTGCGGGGCAGTTGGGGGCTATTTGTATTTTCTCCCTTATAATGCACGTTTTCAAGCCTAAATCTAACAATTTTCATGTTTTTCTCATGTTCTTGAACCGGGCATCCCATTACTATGCAATTAGTTTCTACATGTTATATTGGCCCCATGCGAGGTGGTTGTGCCTCTTGCAGGGCTATTTTGAATTTTCACCTTTCAATAGTATGTTTTCAAGCCTAAGTCTATCTATTTGTAAGTTTTGGTCATGTTTTCTAACCGAGCATCCCATGACTACGTGATTTATTGCTACATATTACATGGGTCCCATGCGAGGTATTTGTGCCTCTTACATTTTTGGAGATATTTTACGTTTTTGCCCTTCTATGGCGTGTCTTCGAGACTATGTATAACTACTTACAAGTTTTAGATATGTTCTCGAATCGAGTATCTAGTGACTATGTGATCAGTTGCAATGTGTAACATTTGTCCAGTGCGAGGTGTTCGTGCCTCTTGTGAGAACGTTTAGGGGCATTTTTGCACTTTCACCCTTCAATAGTTTGTCTTAAAGCCTAAGTCTACCTATTTTTCATGTTCTGGCCATTTTCTTGAAATAGTCATCCAGTTGCTACATGTTAGGTTGATCCCGTGGGAGATAGTCATGCCTCTTGCGCGGCCATTTAGGGATTGTTTTACAATTTTACCCTTCAAAGGAATGTTTTCAGTCCTAACTCTAACTATTTGTGAGTTTTAGTCACGTTCTCGAACCAAGTATCTCATGACTATAAGGTCAGTTGCTACATGTTATATTGTTCTGTTCGAGTTGTTCGTGCCTCTTGCGGGCCGTTTGGGGGCTATTTTGAATTTTTCCCTTCAACGACATATTTTAAATTCTAAGTCATAATATTTTCAAGTTTTGGTCATTTTCTTGAACCGAGCATCCCATGATATGTGGTTAGTTGCTACATGTTACGTTGGTCCCGTACGAGTTTTTCGTGTCTGTTATGGGGCCATTTGGGGTTTATTTCACATTTTTTCCCTTAAATGGCAAGTTTTCAACCCTAAGTCTAATTATTTTTTAGTTTTGGTCATGTTCTTTAAGCAAGCGTGCTATGACTACGCGATTAATTGCTACGTGTTACATTGGTCCTGTATAAGGTGTTCGTCCCTCTTGTAGGTCCATCTGGGGTTGTTTTACATTTTTGCCCTTAAACGGCATATTTTCAAGCCTAAGTCAAACTATTTTCATATTTTCAAACCATGCATCTCGTGGCTATACGATTAGTTGCTACATGTTATATTGGTCCCATGCGAGGTGTTAGAGCCTCTTGTAGGACCTTTTTGGTATTGTTTTACATTTTCGCACTTCAACGACATGTTTTTAACCCTAAGTCTAACTATGTACATGTTTTGGTCATCTTCTCGAACTGGGCATCCTCTCGCTTCGTAGTAATTTGCTACATGTGTTTGTTGGTTCATGTTTCACGTTTTCGTATCACATTGTATTCTGGGATACTCTTAGGTATGAATGTATAATGTTTATGGGACTCGAAATTTTTTTTAAGCATGTTATTTTGTTTAAAACATAATTTAAAAATGTTAAAAAGGTTTAACTTGGTTTATTCTGAGCTAAACTTTGTTTAGAGTCGTATGAATTCTCTCTTTGTGTTTAGAGAGTTTAAATGACATGAATAGTAGTTCAAATGACATCTCACAATCATTAGAATGACATGGACAAGTCGTTCAAATGACATGTGTATATCGTTTGAACGACTTTGAGATATCACTTGAACGACCTGCCGACTTAAGTTTTTATGTAAGGCATTTTTCTCTCAGAAATTCGAGCTGCACAGAGCCAAAATATATAATAGAATAGTTACGTTTTTCTGCACTAGTTTTCTAAGGATTTCAAAGCTAAAAAACCTTCCTTAGTGTTTAAAATATTCGAGCATTCATAAATATGCTATATAGATCTTGTTTGCACCATTGGTTTGTTCATCCATATTAAATAAGTTATTTCATTGAGTTTTGCCTTGAAGAAATAGTGAATGTCGTGTTCTAAATCATAGACGGTTGCCAAAGTTGCATTATTGGACCCTAAGGCCCTCGTGGATGCATGTGTTGTGGACGAGTATCATTAAAGGACTTCTACATGGGCACTGTGGAGGGAAATTAAAGAGAATAAGATCATCAAGACCTGTGGATATCGAGTCGTTGTTTAAGTCTGTCTGTCTTCCTTTGTAATTACCATATCATTGTTTGGCTTGGGTCGTCCGAGGGATTTTCTCATCGTGGTTTCCTCGTATATCTGGCGTTTCTTTTGTCGATCGATTTATTTTACTTGATTTAATCACCTAGATACATCTTTAAGATTAAACAGGATATAATTGGGATTAAGTAAAATTGATTCACAAACTTGGTGCGTGTTAAAATTGGAAAAAGGGTTTTTGAAAGACAAGTTGTTTTTCACCTAAATCACACTTTGAAAAAATGGGCCTACAAGACGTCTCAAAGGGGACATGGGGACATTTGGGTCATTGAGATATATTGACCAAGTTGATTAGAGATAATATTTAGCAAGTTATTATAATTGAAGTGTGTTTGGGACACCTAGGAGGAGGTGGTATTCATTTTATAGCGCATGAATATTGTCGAAGCAAGCAAAGGAGATTTTGTAGATGAACGGAAGCATGGTTTGGGGTTATAAAAGGGAGATGAGGTGTTTTTGATGATCTCTCTGATGAAGAAAATTGTCAAGTTTAGGTTCCAAAGGGAAGTTATCATCCCGATATATATGTCTTTTTTCATGATCTTTGATAGGGCGAGGCCGGTGTTACTTGACCCTATCCGATCACAATCTTCATGTGCACTATGTCTTCCATGAGTACATGACGGAGGGAGTTCCCGAGGGGCAAGTTGACATTTCAATGGTTAGAATAATTTGGTTTGGGTATTAGCCGAACGTGATTTATTACAAAGGACCTTAGAGTGTATTAGGTCAACGGATGAGTAGATTTTGTATATAGTATGAGTACACTAAAGGCAAAATATTCCTAGAATTTTGAGTAGGAGTGTAAAGATTTGAATTTTGAGGACGAAATTCCTTATTTAAAGGGGAAAGAATGTAATACCCCGTATTTTTATGGTAATTAATTAATTATTAAAATGATTATTGGGGGGGGGGGGTGAGTTATTATTTTCATGTGACATGTGATATGTCACTTAGTACATCTGATGTATTTTGTGTGATTACATACGTGGTCGCATTTGTGTTACGTGAATTGACACCTAGTGGAAATTAGCTTAATACATGACAATTCATTGTTTTAATATTATAAGTGACTTAGTATTATGGGGGACCATGGAATATTCATAGACTAGGTGTCGAGGGTTTTCTTATTTGGATTATACCCTTGTTATCGGGTTCCACCAAGTTTGAATTAGTTTCTTATAATACAGTGTCTCGTGTAATTATATAATAGTTAAAATTGAATTAATTTGACTCATACCATCTTATAACTTAACTTAATGAGATAATTAATTTAGTAGAATTTTTCATACTTCATGTTGACCTATGGGACACTTAGAATGCTCATTTTTTACATAAAATAATTCGATTTAAGTCTACTGGGTTAATATATGGCTTTAGTAGAGTTTTAAGCCATTTGGAGTGCTATTTGGTCTTATCGGGTTGAGACCAATATTAGGGCTAAGGCTAATTTCATGGTAAGCTTATTTATTAGGTTAATTAGACAAACCTAAAATACATTTTAGGCATTAAATAATCTCTAGAAGTCTAAGGAGAGAAGAGGCACTCAAGGTTGAAGATATGGTAATTTTTAGGACTTTGATTTGTCAATCAGTCCAAGATAAGTTTATATCAATTAAGAATTTAAGTGGAATTGTGTTATGATAGTTGTATTCATTGTAATCTAAATTAAAAACTTCTATAATCCAATATTTATCATCTAAACTTAATTTTTAAAACCAAAATAACGGTAAAAAAAGTTTAAACCTCATGTTAATGATTTAGGATGGTTAGATGTTAAATCCTATGATTTTGATAACGAAATATGATTATAATCATTATATTCTTAATCATTGTAATGATTTATATAAAAACCTCTTGTTTAATCCTAAATTGAATCAGATATGAGTTTTTATTGGGTAGATTTATGAACCTAGGGTTCTAAGATTAATAATCTGAATTTAACACATAAATACCTGTTTTAATCACCAAGAACATGTAGTTATAGGTTGAATTTTGATCTAATAGAGTTTAGAGATCATTTTAGGGTGTTCTTGAGGTGTTAGGACCTTAGGCTAGTTTGTTAATGGAGGAATATGGTTGTTTAGTTTGTAAAAGGGGGTTTGGGAAAAAGAAACTAGTTTTTCAAAAATTCTGGAGGTATGCACACGACTGGGATTAGCCCTATGCGCATGGCTTTGGTCGAAGTTTGGTTCATAGCAGATCCTAGGTGGGATATTATGAGTCGTTATCGATCCAAACTATTAGGTTTTAGTAGATTGACTTTTATATACCTTGGGAGGTTAGTTATTTATTAGTGGGAGATAATTGATCTAAAACTTTTGACGCTTTTAGGAATCTGTAAGTTGATAGGAGTTCCATAAAAGCTTTTGAGGACTTTGAGTATAAGAATAAGTATTAAAATATTCTATGAGAATGATAGAAGCTTAGATATTGTGTAGATCACATGTTAATCTAGAATGTTTTATGACTCAGTCTTATACTCAATCACTAAGCTTCTATCATTCTCATAGACTTCTGAGCCTTAGGAATTTGGGCTAATATTGTATATAATTGACTACAGTTAACATACATATTGTCTAATAACAAAGACATTATGGGTAACCCAACTGATTGTGGTTTATATTTGTTTATTTAACCCGATTGTATAATGGTTTGTACTTATTTGTTTAACCCAACTGAGTAGGGTTATGCTTACTTGATTGATTTATGTGTAATCATACCTATAGCTTGTATTTGTACATGTGGGGGACGTACTAGGAGGGATTTGATGGTGCGCGTAGGATGTTGACCGTGCATGGAATTCTCGGTGATGCGACAAGATCTACCTAGGTCCTTTTTACCATAATCTTAATGTTGGCATACACATATCCCGAGGGGAATGAATGGGGATGCATTTTTATAGTATTATGTATGGAACCTTACTAATGGAGTGAAAGGCATGTAATTTCCCTTAGTGTAATGTTGCGAGGTTATAAGGCTGGGACGTCTTATATCTATACTTAGTACGAATGGGTGATCCCGAAGGCAATGGGAATATGCCTTTGTACTTTATTAGAGGTATCGTGTGTAGACCATGTGATTTGATGTTAAATAGGTTCACTAATTGATATTTTGGATTATGTAATACTATTTTTTTAGTTCCTTACAATGGTTGTACTAGATTATGACTTATACTAGTGATGTATAATCCTAGACTTATGGCTCATAAATAATGTAATGAATATACTGGAGACGTATATACTGAATCAATGGTAGGATATTATTTGAGACTGATAACCTTGAGATACACTTTTAGAATTATAACTAAAGACTGTTATGTTTACCTTCATTAGTAAGAGAGTTACTATTACTGGAAGCGTTTACCATAGACTGAAAGACTCTTATGCAAAAGATGAATATAAGAATGAGAAAATAAAGAATACATAATTAAGAGATGAAAAATATTCAAATGGGACATATGGGTTAGGATTAGAATATGTGCTTATTTTAGGTTTGTTGGGGTTAGGTAACTTAAATAACTTAAAATCGACTTAATACAAGAGGAAGATGCATTACTATTACTATGGCCAACTTTAACTAAATTCCTATTATTTATGAAATTGTTGGTTTTAATCCTTGTTGTTGAATCTATTTTCGTTAGATCTTAGGACATTATTGTTTTAATAGACTTGGGTTATTCGTTGGAATTTTATTTCTAACGGCAATCTATTCATCATTCCTAGGATGTATAAGTCAAAAGTATATCTCATTTACTTCTTTATATTTATTTATATTTCAACAGGCAGTTGTATTTGTTTTAGTTTTTCCCGAGACAGATATTTTACATGTTGTACTTCTGTTGAGAGATGTATATTTTATAGTTGAGATTTTTTATTACACAATTGGATTTGTTTCTCATGGCAGTGATTGATACTAAAGATGTGGTATTTGATTCAATAGTTATTATCTTGTTTTATATTTAATTAGTTCGTGTTATTTATTTATTTTTTATAATGAGAATGTTATCAAAAGTTTTTTTTATTCCTTTGATTTTTTTATTAGACCTAATCAATCTATTTATGGATTTTATGGGGTATCACATATCAACTACTATGGGTAGGTTTTTTGTCTACTATTTTGGGAAGGATTTATTTCTTTTGGTTACATCTAGGCTCGGGGGAAGTCCTAGCGTGCACGGGCATTTTATAGATACGAATACATCAAAGAGAGTTATGGTTTCTCAGAGATGTTACTGATAGTCCTAAAAATTCAGTTGTATCCGAGTTACCACCTACACCAAAGATTAGTTTTGGCTTTAGTTTTAGCAGTAGCATTAGGCCTGTCATAGGGGAATTTTAGTTGGTTTAGATCTATTGGAGAGGTTAAAGTGACATGAGAGCAAGCATCGAGGCTTTAATAAAATTTGTTATTAGATTAGTATGTTACTTTGAAGAACCTTCGTCGTTAAAAAATGGACAATTCACTTAGTTTGCGTGGATCACCAGGCGCTGATAAGGTCACGATTAAAAACAAGTGTTCATTGTCGCGTGTTGATGACCTTTTTGGATCGTTTGAGGGATGTTTATTTATTGTGACAATTGTATGTTGATTGAGTTATCATCATTTATAAAAATTGGGGGATGGATATCTCGAAGGCACTTTTTAGACACTATATGGAGCTTGCCCTCCCATGTCGTACCAATGGTTTGACCAATGCTCCACACGTGTTCATGAAGATGATGTGTAGCGCATGTCAGCAGTATTTGGATTATTTCATCATTATGTTTAGTGACGACATCTTGTAGTAATGGAAGCACTTGTAGTAGTGGAGGCCATTACACCTAATTTTGTGTTAATAGTGGTTTAGGCCCAAGCGTTGAACTTTTTACGAAGAGATGGTATGTAAGATGTAATTAGGAGGAGTTTTCCTTCTTATTTTTCCTCGAAATGAGGTTGTGTTTCAAAGAGAGATTGATTGTGCCTAAGGGTCCTAAGTTATAAAAGGTAATTTTAAATAAGGCATGTGATGTGTGGTTTGTTGTGAACCTCATAGGTGACCAAATCTACCGTAAGTTGAGGAGTCAGTATCGATGGTCAAGTGGAATTTTTATTAGCGTAATTGGTGTTTATGTGTGCCTTTGCCAATAGTGAAGGTAGAGCATCAAATACACTTTTGATTAATTATAGTTGTTAGTGATTCCAACATAGGATTGGGATTATGGATCCCTTTGATTTTTTTTGTGGGGTCCAGAGGTCCCAAAGGGGACATAGGGACATCTGGGTCATTTGAGATAAAGTGACCAAGTTATTTAAGAGCTAAGAATTATCAAGTTATTAATATTGGTGTTTATTAAGGACACCTTAAAGGAGGTGGACTTCATAATAGAGCATATGAATATTACCAGAGAAGACAAATGAACTTTTGGAGATGAGGGGACACGTGGTTTAGGGTCCTAAGAGGGAGATGAGGTGCTTTTGATGATCTCTCGAATGAAGGTAATTGTGAAGTTAGGGTTCCAAAGGGAAGTTTGTAACCCAATACATAAGTCTTTTTCATGATCTTGGATAAGGTCAGACCGGTGTCACTTTACTTAATCACCATTACATGTGAACGTTGTCTTTCATGAGTACATGAAGGGAGGGGTTCCTAAGGGACAATTTGATTCTCAACGATTAGGATAGCTTGGTTTGAGTATTAGCCAATCGCAATATATGATGGGAGACCTTAGTATGTATTAGGTCAAATAAAGGGTGGAGCTCTATATATTGTGTGAAGATGCTATGCGGGTGATATATTCTTAAACTTACGAGTTAGGTGTATAAATAAATCGAATTTCGAAGAAGAAATTCCTTATTAAAGGGGGATGAATGTAATATGCCGTATTTTCTTAGTAATTAATTAATTGTTAAATTGATTATTTATTTGTGATGAGTCGTTATTTGTATGTGACATGTGGTATGTCACTCATCATAATTGTTATATATTCATATAAGATCTATATATATGATTGTATATGTGTTACGTAAATTAACACTCTTTGTAAATTGTCTTAATACAAGGTAATTAATTAATTAAGGGTGAGTTTGATTTCAAACATGGAAAATTCGTAGAAAACAATTTATTTGGATGAGAAGTTGGAAATTAGTGGAAAAATATGTGAGTTTTTTATCTTACTTTTTTTTTCACGGAATTCAATTCTTTGGCGGGTGGATAAGAAATATTTTACACTAAAAATGAGGTTTGAGATGGATCACTTGTTATGTGAATGAGTGTTGTTCTTATATAAAGTATTCACAATCAAGGTACTATAAAGGAAAAACATGAATCAAAATAACTATCTTCCATGGAAAAAATCTCCATCTCAATAAAACACACCCTAAATATTTGAAGTGATTAGTATTATGGGCGACTATGAAATTTTCAATGACTAGGCGTTAGGGTTTTCCTTATTTGTGTCATTCTCTCAGTATTGGGTTCCACCAATTGTGAAGTAGTTTCTTATAATGTCAATTTACACGTAACAAATTAATGATTAAGTTTTAACCTAATTGACTTGTAACGACATAATAAATAAACTTATGGAGGAAATTAATTTATTAAAATATGTTCAGTTTTGGGTTGATCTTTGGGACGTTTAACACGTCATTGCTTGGCGTACAATAATGGGGTTTAAATCCATTGGGTTAGCACATGACTTGGGTAGAGTTTTCATCCATTTGGAGTAGTATTTGGACTCATTGGTTGAGGATTATTTTAGTCCTAAGACTAGTTTCGTGGAAAGCTTGATTATTAGGTTAATTAGACAAACCTAAAAGAAATTTTAGCCATTGGAGAAACCCCATAGATATTGGGAGAAGAGGCACCAAGGGTTGGAAGTGAAGTTGAATTCTTTTGGGGCTTTGATTCATCAGTCAATCCATAAGCAAGTTTACATCAATTAAGAATTTAATTGGGATTGTGTTATGGCAGTAGTAATAATCGGAATCTATATTAAAACTTGTGTAATATGTTTTAAATCATTTAGAACTTAATTTTCATAATTATTTTAATTGGTAAGTTAAACTTTAATCCCATGTTAATGAATTAGGATAGTTTGTTGATAATACTATGAGTTGTTATTTAAATATGAATGTAATTATTATATTCTTTATCATAGCAATAATATGTATAAAATCCCTCTTGTTCAATATAAACTTGAAATAAATTTTGAGATTAAATTAAGTAGAATTATGAACCTAGGGTTTTAAAATTCATAATTTGAAATCAGCGCATAAATCCAACTTTAAATCATCAAAATCTTGTAGTATAAATTTATTTTTGATCTAAGGGTGTTTAAGGATGGTTATTAGGTGTTCTTGAGATTTTGGAACCATATTTTAAGTTGTTAATAGCAGATTAGGGTTATTACGTTCATAACTTGGGGTTTGGGGAAGAAGAAACCCAACTTTTGGGGTGTTTACATTTGCGGCATCCATGCGCATAAATAAATATCCCCATGTGCATGGTTGTGTTTATTCCCTTATGTATGACAGTGGAAGGAAGTTTTGTTTGTTAAATGTTTGTGTGACGATGGTTGTTGAGGGTTTATGGAAAATCCTATGTGGATATTATGAAGTTGTTTTGATCTGACGTTTTTGGTTTAGGGGTTTGATCGACTTTTGTAATTTTTTTAGGTTAGTTCTTAGTTAATGGGAGAGAATTATCTAGAACATAAGAGACTTTTAGGAATCCATAAGTAGATAGGATTTTCGTATAATTACTTGAGGACCTAGATTATAGGATCAAGTAATGAATATTTTATAAGATAGAAATATGAGTAGTGATTTTTAAGATCACACTTTAGTTTATAATGTTTTTATACCCATCGAGTAGGGCATTTATTATCTTAAAATACTTCTCATAAAGGTTTTGAGGTGATACCTAGACCTAGATAGATTTGAAATTTGGGCTAATGTTATATATAAATGATTATAGTTAACGTGCGTAGTAACTAATAATAATAAGAGATTTCATGTGTAATCTAGTTGAGTATGGTTGTTACTTGTTTATTTGACCCGATTGCATAGGGCCGTATTTTTTTTCTTGAATTATGTGTAAAGCATACCATGGTGTGTGAATACTCGTAGGTGACATACTAGGAGGAGTTTTGATGGGGTGCATACGACGTAGACTGTTTATGGTATTACCGATGATGATACAAGCTCTACCTAGTTCCTATTTTCCCTGATCCTATAACTGACGTACCCACATTTCCCGAGGAGGAATAAACGACAGAGTTCGATCGCAGATGCTTGGGTATGAAGGTCGAGCGATCGATGGGAATGCGTAGTGATTATCCATTGCAGATGTTTTGAGGCTATAGGGATAGGATTCCTTATAATTATACCTAGTGTGCACGAGTGATTGCCAAAGTCAATAGGGATAGGGCTTCGTACTTTTATTTGCGTAATCGAGCATAGTCCATGAGATTTGAAGTGACTTGTGTGCATTTATGGATATTCTGGATTATGTGATTCTGTTTTGCAGTACTTTGAGATGGTAGTACCAGATTATGATTTATATTGTGATTATGGTACAATGAGATAGTAGTATCGGATTATAATTTATACTAGAGATGTTTAACCATAAGCTTAGGACTCTGTAATACGTAATGAATATACTAGAGATATATATATATCACATGGGACTCGTGGGATTTGGGAGTAGAACCTATAACACCCCGTATTTTTTAGCATTAAATATTTAATTAATTTGGGTAAATTTAAATTACAAGTGTGTATTTAAATATTAAACGGGAGAAAATATGATTAATATAAATGGAATAAATTTACTAAGTACGTAGTAAATAATACGTGACTATTATTATGGGTCATAGCGAGTTAAACGACGGGATTTTATTATATCTCAACTGGGAGTCGAGTATAGACTATATTAAGGTCGAAATGGAGACTTTTAGTAAAGTGACTCAGATGACAATTCTGAGTGCATGGTTGATTCCTTATGGGTCGAGATAGTTAAAAAGAGTACCCAAGGTAGTAATTGATTCTTGAGACACTTTTAGCCAAAACTGAGCCCACACGGGGGTGTTCGGTCATTTGGGTTGGGCCCATAAGCCTAATTTCGGGTTTAATATTATTTAACCTAAATTTAAGAGGGTGAACGATAGTTAATCACAATCTAACCGTAAGAACTTGAGAGAGGAAAAAAGAAGGGAATTTGGGGAGAATTTGGGAGCTAATTTGAAGAGATATTGAGGTGCTTGTGTCAAATTCATCCTCTTCATCAAAGGAATCAAACTCTACGAATTCAATCAGGAAAGTGGTTAACTTTCTTTCAATCTAAATTGCAGAATTTCAACTCATATCATAGTGGCTGTAAACCAAAATCCATTTTTGAGTGAGTTGTCGTATGAATTTGAATGCAAATTAGTAGAGTAAACATGAAATTAATGGTGGATTATCATTTAATACTGTTACATTTGAATTCCTATTCGAAATCCATAATTAGATGTATTGATTCGTTGATTTCAAAATTCAAATCTAGGAAGGGGATTGGATAAATGGGAGAAAAAACACAATTTGTGAATTATTGGGTTTATGTGAGGATCATTAATGTTAAATGGTGATTTTGATGATTAGTGAGGGTTGAGAACTTATATTATTAAGGTTTGGGTGAGAATGGAATTTAAATAGAAAACCTTCAAAGTTAAAAATGGAGGAAATTGAAACAGAGTAGGAGAAGAAGAAGAAGAAGAAGAACTGCTTGCGTCCAATCGATTCAGTCCCTACGACAAATCGATTCGGTAAGGCGAATCGATTCCGAATAAGGCTGAATTGATTTGGCTGCCCAGATTTTGGAATTTTTTTTTGTTTATGCCCTAAATTCACGATGAGTTGTTGGGGGAAACTTCTGTGTTATTTTTAAAATATGAGGAGGGACATATTTAATTCCATTAGGCTATAATGGGGAAGTTTTTTTTAGCCAAATTGAGAGGAATCCAAGGCTAGGTCCTTTATGTGCATATTATGAAAGGGAGATAATTTTTTATATCTGGTAGGGATTTTGGGTAGAGTGAGGAAACCTAAAATTGTGAACTAGCATAAATAAAGAAGAATTTGAGTCGGGTAGATGGACTCGGTTATCATAGGCTAGTGCCATGAGAGTTAAGCACAGGTTAGACGGACTAAATTAATTTTAATTATATATATATATATACAGTAGGGTATGCTCGTGCCTGAAGGCACGACGAAAATTCCTTAAGTACGTAATCGCAAAACGGTAAAAAATTTGTTCCCCGACAAAACAAAGTGTAATTTTAAAAAAATTGGCTATAATATCATTTATTTATAGGACTATCCAGCAAAACGGTAGTGTTCGTGATTGGTAACAAAATTTTATATTGTGTTGTGTCGTGTTTATTTTGATCAATTTCGTATTTAGTTAAAAAAACATTGTTTTCTGTCACATTTACTTGGGTCGTATTCGAGATACGTAAATAATAATATTTTATGTCGTATCGTATTTATTTTAGCGGGGTTCGTCATTTGTTTCTAAAAAAATATTTTGTATATTGCAATTTTTCTTGGAAAGTGTTCGTGATTGGTAAAAAAATATTATTTCATCTTGCGCCATATAATGTTTAGTCACGTTTATTGTTGTCGACTTCATTTTTTATTAAAAAAGTGTTTTACAGCTTTTACTTGGGTTGAGTTCGAGATAGGTAAAAATATTATTTCATGTCGTGTTTATTTTGATCGTTTTTTGGGGGAAAAACATTATTTTGCCGCTTTTAATGAATACATAAATAAAAAACTTGGGCAATATGAATAAAATTTTGTAGTATTTTTTATGTCTTCATATACAATCACAACATTTATCCTAAGCATTTACTAATGTTGTCAATCAAAATAAAGAAACAAACAACCTGAGCAGCTAAATAAGCCTGACAAACCTAATATTCAAACTGAGCATAAATACATTAACAAAGCAGAGAAATGAACAAAGGGAATTACATATTATGCACAAACTATAATATTTATCTAAAGTATAGAAATTTATAACTTTTAATGATGCCTAATTTTGAATATAAGAACCTGCTTAGCAGTGCATACAAACACAACTGGAAGTGTTCAAAAATAGAATTTTAATTAGGCTAAAAATGTGCATAACAACATCGGCAATGTACGCACTTGCTACAAAGACTTTTTGAACAATACATTACCTACAAAGAAATTATTCTCGACTTATTACGTGCGACCAAAACCATTGTCGTCTTACACTGCCGAAAAGGTAAGGCATGTTTATGGTCATATAATTCCTTAAGCAAATTCAGATGTGCATCGGAATACCAAGTTGAATGGCTATGCGCCACATTTGTTCAAAGAGATCTCAATAAAGTTGATGAAAAGTTTGGGAATGATTTTCCTAAGACCGACATCTTCATATCGTATCCAAATCGTCCAGGCATGCACACGAAGTTGATTAAAAGTTGAAGGCTGCATGCATTATTTATGTATCATGTAATCGTACAACTTCAACTCTCTCACCTCGGCTCTTGCTAGCTTACCAGTTGTATTGTGAAATATTTAGTGTTATCGTAGTGTATCACCTATCAAATGTTAATAAAATATAAGTCAATGACAAAGGAGAACACATTATATTTCAATATATTCAAGTAATCCACATGGGTGCTAAATTATGGTACCACATTGATTAGTTATTAGTAAAATAAATCAAGAAAAATATTTATTAGTTAAATAAATCATGAAATTTATATTAGCCTATAAAATACCTATATTAAATCATAAACTCACATAAACTTCTAGTCCTCACACTCGCTGTCAAATGTCAAGCCATCATAACTTCAAATTCTATTGTATTTAATAACAGAATTGCATTTTATCAAACATATCAGGAATTTGTTTTAATTTAATAAATTAGCTTAAGAAATAATGAAATAACTTCGAACCAATACCATAATCAAACTACTTACCCTTGTAATGCTCATGAAGATTCATATCAGACATGTTCATAGTGCATTCTGCATACATGGAGGCAATAGTAGCAACCCCCATAACAATTATTCCATGTATAACAATAAAGAAACCCATGTGGAAATCCAGAATAAAAGAGAAAAATAGATATATTTTTTTCCCAAAGATGAAGTTAAGGGGCGTATGGAAGTTTAGTAAGTATATCACGTACACATTCCAAAGGGGTGGAAGTTCACGGGTCAACATCTCTAAGACAGCTCAACTGAGGCTCCATATATCTGCAGGAAGCCCCTAATTCTTCCTATTAACAACCTATAGTGGCAAAGATTGATCACCAGAAACAATTTTTTTGGATCAAGAACACGGTTTATCACCAACATATATCAACAAAATAATTAACTTCATCAATTAACATAACAAACCTAACCTAGCAGAGAAAATCTTGCCTGCTAGTTATATACAGTAATTTCAAGTTTGATCCCAGAAATAATGATCCCAGAAATAGCTATAGTTATATACAGTAAATTAACAACCATGATAATAATCAGAACTTAAAAACAACCATTAGTAGAAAATATTAATATGCTACCATCTAAGTAATTTCAAGTTTGACCAAGTGAAATCTAATCATAAACACACCGGTAACAATGGATCAACAACGACCCAGATCTCCGTCTAAATCGTGAACGTGGAAAATTATTTCCATGTAGATGATCATCAATTAACTTAACACCAAATTTGTTGAAAAACATTCTAAACCGTTAAATCCATCCATGTTCCATACATGTATTTGAGAAAAATTGGAGCCAATAAATTAATTAACTGGCACCATATTAAAACTAACAGCAATTGACATTTGTTATGTATCTGGATGCAACCATATATAAAGAAACCAACAATTGAAATAAACAAACGTTAATGATCCATGACCAAAATAACATAAGGTAAACTAAAAAAACATAATTGAATGGTCGAATAGAAATGATAAACTAATCACCTCGAATTATGTAATGCAACTCACATAAACTACAATAATTGAATTTTTTAACATTATGCCATCACCCACATGCTATGTCATTACCGAGGCAAACAAAGCAATAAAAAAAGTATCAGGTATAATATATCAGGATTGAGATCACATAATTATAGCATGCCTAGATGAGACAACATCATATATATAATGTATATATCGTATAATAGGAGAATATATATAGTAGAACAACATCATATATAAGTGTATATATATAGTCGAAACATAACATATTAAGTAGAAGTGCATGAGCAGGTAGAAGTGCATATATAGTATCTAGTAGAAATAGAAAAAAAGTGAATATATATGGGTTGAAGTTCCCATTTTAGTCACCGTCCAGAAGTATACATTCAACTCTGGAGCATTCAACACACGCAATACACTAACATAAAACTATACCGAATGTCTATAAATCGTAACCTGGCTATAAAGTGTCAACACACTCTCATGGGCAGGTCTTCTATAATAGCACATGAGCAGGTATTCTACTGGCGCGTTGTCTATTGATCAAATCGTTGTCAATCATATAACCCCTTTGTTGGATAAGGAGGGTCGTTAGCCCTATGTTGGATAAGGATGGTCGGTGATCCGTTGGGGCGAAAAGCAAGGGCCCGTATAAACAAAAATAAGCATAAACAATTAGTAATGAAAAACAATTTCCATTAAAATATAAAGCACTAAGAAATTAGTGTTATGCAAACCCCAAAACTTGAATCAGTGTTATGTTGTACGGTGTGCCTACCAAACATCCCTTAAGAAATATATGCACTATAAACCACTATGGTTCGGGCATATCTATCATTATAATTACGCATGACTTAATTTATCATTATAGTTACACATAACTTAACATTAGAAAAGGGGAAGTCGTGTTGATATTTGGGCATCAACACATAATGAGAAGAATAGGAAAACTTGAGTACAAAAACCTATGGCAACTACAAAAAGGAGGAGACTAAGTTATTATTGTTATTCTTATTATTACCGCTACTGCTACTACTACTACTACTACTACTACTACTACTACTACTGCTGCTGCTGCTACTACTACTGCTGCTGTTACTACTACTCCTGCTCCTACTACTCCTGCTGCTACTCTTCCTCCTGATGCTACTACTACTGCTATTACTACTACTACTGCTCCTACTACTCCTGCTACTACTACTTCTACAACAACAACTGCTACTACTATTATTATTTTTATTATTATTATAATTATTATTTGTTAGTCATGTCTCTGGATTACTTCCTCTTTTTAGACTTTTTTGACGTTTTTCTCTAACATTACCTAAAAAAACTCATTTAATTAGGTTTAATTTGATAATTGACAGTATGCTGGAGTAGATTTTCCACCCAAAGATAAGAACAGTGTACCGTTATTTACGCCACCACAAACCAAGCCGATAGTTGACCCTGTTTCATCATGTGAGTAAGCTGCAGTTCAGGCCTCTCTTAAGTCTGATGTATCAGGACTCATGTTTTACTTTAATATTGTATACCATTCTATTGGTTTCTTATCTGCATAGATATGTTCTTAAAGATTATTCACTGTGTTCTGGAAATCGTACTGGGCGGCCACGTATGCACATAACTTAACATTTGTAATTGAATATAAACAAAGTAAGGAAAATTGAAAGAAAAAACAAAAACAAAATATAAAATTAGTTTGATTAAATCATACTAAATGTATAGACTAACTAATGCCAACGATGATAAAGTATGTAAAATCAGCAAAATAATGAGCCCGTTTGCGATTGAGAATGTTTATGCTAAGAGCACAGTTCCATCACTGACTATCATCTATGCATTTGCAAAAGAGAAACAAATTTTATGTTGTTAAAAGATGACGATAAATTTGAATTGGTTCTTGATGAAGTCTTTGACAAAATCACGATAAGAGAATTAAAGAATTTACAAAGATGTTATGTTCTCGATATGACAAAATCTCAATTGCAGTCATGTTATGTTACTTTTTTATGATCCTTAGTCACATATTATGCATATACCTATGAGTAATGAAAACCACAGACCTTGTCCTGGCCACCAACATCCCAAATATTTGCAATGAGAAAGTTCAACAAACGAATTTCCTACTGACTAATGGATAGATAATACCAACCAAACATTTGCCAACTTAAACAACATTCATTGCAATTCATATACATAAATTCCAATTTGCTCATTCGAACACAAATTACAATTGGAATTCATTTAGATCTTTAGAAGTCAAAGGCCTGCTAGACTGTTAGATTATCAGTCAATGGCCTTAGCTCCTAATGACTTGTTTGCCTCTATTTGGCGAAAACACCTGCCTTTGCTATACTGGTTTAGGGAAAACACCTATGATGTATGTGTTGTATACTGCCTTTGTTATACTGGTTTGGGGAAAAAACTAACTACAAATATTTGAATAGAGCAAATCATACAATAGGTGGTTAGTCTGATGAGCTCGTAGAAAAATGGACAGAGAAAGGAGCATATAGTGTAATGCCTCTGTTGACTGAATGTTCTCCCTCAATTTTAGAAAATTGGGTAGATAGATTGTGTCGAGTCATTTTAGTTGCAGATAAAGGATGTCAACTGTAGCATGAAATGACTTTGAACCCTCCTGTAACAGTTGGCAGCCTTTACCCATTGTGGCGAAGTCAAAGATGTCTTTTGTGGCAGTTGCGGGGGTACAAATAAATACCTCTGTACTAACCATATTTAGTTCAATGCATTTCAATATCAAGAACGAATAATGTATAACTGATAATGTATCACTAATAATTGATAATGTATAACTAATAAAATCTGTATCAAGCAATGGACTTATAATCTACTTTAGAGCGCTGAGATAGAAGTTCATGCATATTATTTTTAGGCAAATGATCTATTCACAAAAGGCAAATGAGATTGAAGTTCAACCCCTCTTTTCATTGCATGGGAGTTAATTTTCAAAGGTAGCCTTTATGATGCTCACTCGCAGCCTCTTATTGAAAAGGCCATAATCAAGTTAGAAAGATGGAAATGGCACATCATATCCACTACTGGTATAGCCCATCTTATCAAATTGGCCATCCTCCCTATTCTTCTATTCAAATTCAATAACTATAAATGATCAGCTAGACTATTGGATATGATTCATTATTGGGTTTAAAACTTATTTTGGACTGGAAACACTAAAAAATTAATTGCAATTACTGTGTGTTTTTCTATCACATTCTCTTCTCATGATAGTATAGGGTTGGATATTATTAATTTTAATATCTACAACAGGGCAACTAACTTGAATTTCTTTGGTTTGAAACAGGGGCTTCTATGAGCAAAGCAACATAAAATATATAAAGGAAAAAGCATGATTAAATCATGAAAACTGAAAAAAATAATAAAAATCCCGAGTTTTATACATTTGGAAAAACTAACTCGGAACATCTAACTATAATAACAATAACTCACGTAAATGGGAAAAACGGACCGATTGAGGAACGTCTAAATCGAATGAGGAAGCAATAGTTATATTTCAGTCAAATTAAACAAAAAAACTATAAAATAGAAAATGTTAGCATAAATATTACCTCATCAATATCTCAAACACTATGAAACCATAACTTCTGAATCAACCCTTAAACAAAGAAGAAAAAAATTAGAACAATTTGAGTCGGAATCAAAACTTATTAACGGGCAATAAATTTCAACTAAAGATTAGAAATAGCTGCAAAGAAATTACACTTTATGTCAAATGCTGTAGTAAAACTGTAAAAAAATTAAAAACTCAACACTGAAAGCAATATTTATGCTATAAGTTAGAATGTTATATAATTAACACAAATTAGCAAACACCACACAAACTAACAGAGTGAGAATCAATATGTAAAATTAAATCAACTCAAGACTCAAACTAACAGAGTGAGAACCAATATGTAAAACTAATGGAGTGGAAATGATGCACATAAGTATTTCAAATAACTCTCAGTGGTTCAAGAGGTATTTCCAACTGGTACAATAGTTCAAGAAAAATTAGTGGTGGTGTTGGAGTCTTGGCAGCGAGTGAGTCCATTTCGGTTGCACCAACATCATAGGTAAATACCCTCTCTTCGAACTACGTACTTGGGGATCAATTAAGGAAATTCTCTGACCCTTCTAGAGAATTGTTTCCCTTTCATCGCTCATTTTGTCGCCTCCAAATTAATATCGATCTTGACGCCATCCTTGGGGGTGGCTTCTCATGTGTAAATAAAAGTTCAAGTAACATCAATATTTAAAGAGAGACAAATTCCCCAAAGTCACATTTGGAATTAGCTTCCAATCCATAACAAAATACACTTGCACAAAACTAAACATAACTCAAGTAAAATTGAGATTAGGATGCATGGTGTAGTTGAGACAATTACTCAAAATAAAAGATGATGTCACGGTTGTATAATTCCACTGATGTATGCACTTTGAATAAAATGAGTAATTCACTTATAGAGACTAAAAATAACCAAATATGTTTATGTGTGACATCAGACAAACAAAATAACAAAGAATAAAAAATAAACACCAAATGAAAAACAACAAAACATAAATAAGAAACAAATTAGTACGTACCAAAAGAATACATTATAAATGCCGGCAAGCCCTAAACCCCAATACATGAGATGCTTTGAATAAAAAATACACACCAAAAAGAAAATTGAGATACTACCTCAATCGAGAGACTACCTCAATTGAGAGTCTACATGCGCCAAAGACTAAGAGTAAAAAAAATAAGAAAATTAGTCAAATAGTGTGAACATGTGCAAATTGAATCGGGTTCAACGACAAAATTAATACATAAAAACCAAAATGAATACAAAAGAAACTTAGGTATAAAAGAAACTACCTCATTTATCAATATTTATAATTTTTAATGAAATAATCCTGCATCAGAGAATAAGAATAGAAAAATTTTAGAGAGAAGGACTAAAAACCTGAGATAAGTTCCTATTGTCACAGTATCAAATGTTTACAAAAAGAAAATGGTTATATGGTATGTTTCTTACAATAAACACCCCAAATGGATTTGTATCGAAACAAACAAAGATTCATCACAATATCATATGTGTTCAAAAGGAAAATCGTTATATGGTATGTTTCTTATAATACCCCCCCCCCCCCTAAATGGATATGTATCTAAACAATCAGAGATTCATCACAATATCATATGTGTACAAAAAGAAAATGGTTATATGGTATGATTCACACATCATAAACTTCTATAAAATGTACAACATCAAAAATAGATGTCTTAAACCTGCACACATGAGTTTAATAGAAACTTATCACATATAGATTCTAGTATATCTCATTTCAGAAAGTGCCAAGTTTGAGTAAAAACCTTATTGGAGAAAATACTTTCAAAATAAATACCCCTAAGAGTCATATACTTCTCACATTTAAATAAACAAACACTCGCATTAATTTTTCAACCAATAAACAAACCCGAAAAAATATACCTCAAATGGAGACCTTTTATCATCCTTCCTCTGTTCTCTAGTTAAGACATCAAGTGAGCCAGTGAAAGCAAGAGTGATATTAAAAAAATTGCATAAAATAAATCTGGGCATAAAAAAAATCCAACACTTGAACCCTAGACTAAATCCCCCAAACTCAACACTTGTAAAATCGCATTAAATAGATTTGGGCATTAAAAAATGTGAATACTGAGGGGTAGGTGTGCACATTAGTTTAGGGGTGAGTATTATCTCAAGGGAGTGCGATACTAGCTTAAATGTGAAAAATATCCATGCATTTTAATTACTACAAACTTAATCACTTGCAAATGTTTTTCAAATGTTTTGGGTACTAGCCCTTTCCAAAAATATTTTTAAAACCTTTTAGGTGTCCAACGACAGGACGCCGGACTCGATTTTCTATTCCAGGGATGCGCAGCTACAGCATATATGGATGCATACAGGAATTGGACTAGACGCCTCAGTTGTTTATTCCTAGATTAGGATCTCCTTATCTCAGTATTTTATATTTGGGCATGTTGCCCATACAACACTTTATTCAGTTTATTCAGTTCAGACTTGTATTGAGATTGTTTTATTATCTGTTGGATTATTCATTTGGATTTGAGTTTGTAGCGGATAGTTTATTCAGAAAGACATTTATTTATTTATTTATATCCCGTGTAAGGTTTAGACTCTATTAATGTGTTAATGGTTTAATTTGCCCTTCCTTATATTGTTATCTGTTAAATGAAAAGATAAAATTGACACTGGATTCAATAAATCATAGGTAGTTAGTTTTTAATGGCTTTTGACAGTGATGCTAAGAATTAACCAAATGGAAATCCTATTTTAATGTAATAAAGGATTGATCACTCGGTATTTAATTAGGCGGAGTGTCACAGATGGTATCAGAGCATCAAGTTCTAGTGTCCATAGGATATGTACAGCTTACTACGATTTCAGTGTAACATTCTTTTGATATCAAGCCCTATTATTAGGACGACCGCCTTTATCTATACGTGTTTAAGATATCTTGCATCTGCTATAAAATAATGTATTGAATGTGAACTCATACAACTCATTTTAAATTTCAAATGTTGCCAAAGAGAGGTAGAACGACTAGAGCAGAAGCGAGAGATGAGGTGAGAGAGGCTCATCAAGAAAAAAAAATTACAGCAGTCGCAGCCACCACCGGGGCTAGTGACTACTGCGTTGGTGGATGAGATAGCGGTCCAAAAAGTCAATGCAACCATGAATGCCATGGCCGCCCATTTTTCACAAACTGGGCCACAGCCACCAGTGATTCAGGCCAAACCGGGGCCACTATCTTGGAAAAATGTTGGGGAGGCTTTTTAAGAAGGCCACACATCAAAGTTTTTGGGGAGCTCGGATGTTATAGTAACATGTCTAGGGAAGAAGGACCTACAACGTCACCTATGTATGATTGAGTGCAGTGACACTAAAAAATAGATGCTTTCCATGTTCATACTTATGGGAGACGCACTGTAGTAGTGGGAGTATATCTCCAGCTCAAATGAGAGGGATACGACACCAATAATAGAGTTTTAGATGCAGTTCAATCGTAAATACTTTTTCTGCTGTTCAGATGGAGATGAGGAGGAAATTTGATAATGTTACATAAGGGGACCGATCAGTGGATGAATATGAGGAAGATCTCACCCGTTTGGCAAAATTTGTGCCAGACAATGTGAACATTGAAGAGAAAAAGAAACTCAAGTTTATGGATGGGCTGGCGTAGAGGATCATGCAATATTTACTCGGTAACCCATCATTACAGAAGTATACAAAATTTGTTAATGTTGCCCTTTTAGACTTACATGAACACCACTTCCACCTGAAGGGAAGCAAGAGAACAGGTGAGCCAAGTCAGTCAGGCAGGGCAGGAGGGAGTAGTCTTAGTGGGGAACTTCAGCATTAGGTGGTGAGACAACAGGGGCATGATTCCCAGCAGGTGGATCAGGATAAGAGGTTCAGAACAGGAGGTTATCAATCGAAGGGTCGGGCTTTCAAACAGGTCCAGGCAAATACTAACTAGTAATGGTAGTTTCCCCAGGTCCGTTAGATCCAGGGGAACAACAGAGGAGTCAAATAGGGCCAACAACAAGGGTAGCCTCGTTGGGGACAGAGACAGGGGCACTTTTAGGGGCGTTATTTCATTTATGTCAAGGCAGGGCGTATGAAGAGAGAATGTCCACAGAGAGTTAGGAGTTAGCAGCAGGGTGACCAGTAGGGAAGCAGGCGCAGAGGCCTATTCTAATACTAGATCCACCAACCCCATAACCAGAAGGTCAGATGCATTACGGGCAAGTGTGTAACATCCAGGACGTGCCCATACCACCAACACCTTAGGCACTGCTAGCAGTCAAGGGTATGTTTTCTATTCATAGGCATGAGGGTTGGATTCTTTTTTATACGGAGGCATTGAATTCCTTTGTTACCATTAGATTTTCACGAGCGATCGGTAATTTAGAAATAGACAACACTCGCCTTATGCATGTAGATTCACCGTTGGGTAGTGGATCACTAATACACTCAATATGTATAGGGGTATACATCATTGTTGGAAGACTGATCTTGCAAGAGACCTTCTTGTGTTAGATATAGAGGGGTATGATGTCATTCTGGCCATGGATCGGTTGGTGGGTTATAGAGCGATAATAGACTATTACGAGATGACCATATTATTTTCCATTCCCATGCAGGATATGTTCTTAGTGGCGATGCCTCTTCCTCGGGAAGGATCGCGCACATACTTATACTGCATTAAGGAGGAGACCTCACAGGAGGTAGTTATCCCATTAGACTCTATTCCAGTTGTGAGAGACTTTAAGCATTTATTTCAAGAGATACCAGGGTTTCCACCCAATTAGGAAATCAAGTTTATTATTAACCTAGCACCGGGTATGAGATCGATTGCCTGAGCACCGTATCGCATGGATCCTTCAGAGATACGAGAGTTGATGGAGTAGATTCAACAACTCTTAGGGAAGGGTTTTATTCAATCAAGTACATCACCATGGGATGCAACAGTGTTATTCGTGAAGAAGAGGGATGGTTCGTTTCTCTTTTGTGTAAACTACAGAGCGTTGAACAAGGTCACAAAATGGAATAAGTATCCATTGACAAGGATTGATGATCAATTTGATAGGTTGAGAGGAGAGGCATACTTCTCTAATATTAATTTGAGGTCAGGATATCACCAGTTGCGCATTAGAGAGGAGGACGTTACTAAGACCACTTTTCTATTATGATACGGGTCGTACGAGTTTAGGGTGATGACATTTGGGTTCACCAATGCATCAACAGTGTTCATGGATTTCATGAACAGGGTATTCAGGGAGTTTTTCAGACGAATTTGTGATCGTGTTCATAGATAATATTCTGGTTTAGTCTCGAACTGAGGAGGATCACGTAGATCATCGACATAAAGTTCTATACACACTTCGAGACCACCAGTTATATGCCAAACTTTATAAGTGTGGATTTGGCTACGATAGGTGCAGTTTCCAGGCCACATCGTATCTAATAGGGGTATTGTTGCTGATTCGAGTAAGGTATCAGTAGTGAAGGAGTGGGGACAACCCATGACATCGATAGAGACTTGTAACTTTTTAGGTATGGCCGATTATTATTGTCATTTCATTAAGGGTTTCTCAAAGATTTTAGGTACGTTGACGAATCTGACTCATAAGGGGGTACCGTTTGTGTGGAGTGATCACTGTCAATTTTCCTTCGATGAGCTAAAGGACAAGTTGACATCAGTATATGTACTCGCATTACCTAGGGTAGGGTTGGAGTAATGGGTTTATACGGATGCGTACTTATAGGAACTTGGAGGTGTATTACAGCAGGAGGAGAAGGCTATAGCTTATGCATCTCGTAAGTTTAAGCCCCATGAGAAGAATTACCCCACACACGGCCTTAAGTTGACTTTAGTTTTGCTTTTTATAAGGATATGGAGACACTATCTTCTAGGGGAGCATGTTACACTATTCATGGACAACAAATTACTTTAGTATCTCTTCACCCATAAGTATCTGAATATGAGACAGAGGAGGTGGATCGAGTTCGTGAAAGACTACAACTTTGATATTCAGTATCATCCTAAAAAGGCTAATGTGGTGGAGAATGCATTGAGATGATGGCTTATGGGGGAGTTAACGGAGGCCTGGAAGGTGAAATGGAGGTAGCTTCGACATAACAATGAGATCGCCAGGGCATGCATGTCAGTTCCAGCTATCACTCCTACGAATGTTATTCGGGTAATAAAAGCATAGGCGAAGGATCAGTTAGAGAAAAGGGTACACCAGTTATTAGTCGAGGGAGAAAAGTCATATTCAGTTAGTTCAAAGGGAGGCTTGCGCTTCAATGGGAGACTTATGGTACCATAGGATGAGGACTTAAGACATGCGGTTATGATAAAGTCGTACAGTTTGAGATTTATGGTACATCTTGGTGGGGATAAGATGTACTAGTACTTGAGGAGATAATATTGGTGGGTAGGGATAAAGCGAGACATATAAGAGTTTATCTCAAAGTGTGTTAAGGTAGACCACCATAGGCCTTCAGGGATGCTACAGCCTCTAGAGATTCTCATGTGGAAGTGGGAGACTATTTTGATGGATTTTATTATAGGGATGCCGACATCACATAGGGGTCACGAATCCATTTGTATGAGAGTGGATCGACTGACCAAAGCAACCCATTTCTTTCCACTTCGCACTAATTTCGAGATGAAGCAGTATATGCAACTGTTCATTGTGAAGATAGTTAAGATACAAGGGGTACTGATTAACATCATGTCTAATAGAGAGATCTTTGTATCTCATTTTTGATAGAGTTTTTGGGAGGCTATGGGCACAGACTCGCGATTGAGTACCGCATAACATCTGTAGACTCAATGAGAGGGTTAATCAGATGCTCGAGGACATGTTAAGGATGTGTATACTTAATTTTGGAGGACGGAAGAGATACCTTCCATTGGTAGAGTTTGTGTATAATAACTCTTACCAATTCACCATCGGTATGGAAACGTTTGAGGCACTATATGGGAGACCTTGTCGTTCGCCTGCTTGCTAGTTAGAGGTGGGGGACAACAGATTATAGGGGACAGAGATGATACAGGAGACAACTGCCAAAAATAAGTTGATTCAGGGATGTATTTGAAGAGCTCGGTACCAGTAGAAGAGCTACGCAGATGCTGATCGAAGACATTGATTTAGAGGTTAGCGACCAGGTGTTGGTACGGGTGTCTCCTATGAAGAGGGTCATGAGGTTCGGTAAGAAGGGTAAACTAGAATCGAGGTATGGGGGACCCTTCCCCATTATTGAGAGAGTGGGACCAGTAGCATATAGACTGGTTTTAACAGAGCATCTGCAATGGATAGACAATGTGTTTTACATGGCATCGCTGAAGAAATATCGGAGGAGCGAGAGATATTTTTGGAATGTTCCACTCGAGGAGATCGATTTACATCCATACGTGTCGTACGAGGAGATACCCGTGGCCATTTTGGAACGCAATGAGCGTAAGTTGCGATCTAAGGTGGTACCATTAGTCAGATTTCAGTGGGGTTGACAAGCAAACATAGGAGTGGGAGGATGACATGCAAGAGCAGTATCCAGAGTTATTTGCCACAGGTATGACCTAATTTTGAGGACAAAATTATTTTGTAAAGGGGAAGTATTTAACACCCCGTATGTCTAAGCATTAAATATTTAATTAATTGGGGTAAATTTAAATTACAAGTGTGTCGTAATTTAATTGAATTAATTATTAAGTGTGTATCTAAATATAAATCAGGAGAAAATATGAATAATATAAATGGAATAAAATTTACTGTGCGTAGTAAATAATACGTGACAATTATTATGCGTAGTAGCGAGTTAAATGACAGGATTTTATTATATCTTAACAGGGAGTCAGGTACGAACTATATTAAGATCGAGATGGATAATTTTAGTAAAGTGACTCGAATAATTATTTTGAGTGCAAGGTTGATTCTGGATGGGTTGAGATAGTCAGAAAAGAGTACTCGGGGGTAGTAATTAGGTCTCGAGACATTTTTAGGCATAATCGGGCCCACACGGGAGTGTTTCGATCATTTGGGCTGGGCCACTAAGACTAATTTTGGGTTTAATATTATTTAACCTAAATCTAAGAGGGTGAACGACAGTTAACCACAATATAACCCTAAGAACTTGAGAGATGAAAAGAGAATGGAATTTGAGGAGCATTTGGGAGCCAATTTGAAGAGGGATTGAGGTGCTTGTGTCAAATTCATACTCTTTATCAAAGGAATCAAACTCTACCAATTTAATTAGGCAAGTGGTTAACTCGATTTCAATCTAATTTGCACAATTTCTATTCATATCATAGTGAGTGTAAGCCAAAATCCCTTTTGGGGTGAGTTAGCGTATGAAAATGGGTTTTTATGACTTGAATGCAAAATAGTAGAGTAAATATGAAATTGATGATGAATTATTATTTAGTACTATTGAAATTGAATTCCTATTCAAAATACATAATTAGATGAATTGATTTGGTTATTGCAAAATTTGAATCTTGGAAGGGTATTGGATAAATAGGAGAAAACCCCAATTCATGAATTATCGGGTTTATGTGAGAATCATTAATGTTAAATGGTGATTTTGATGATTAGTAAAGGTTGAGAACTTATATAAATTGTTATTAAGGTTTGGGTGAGAATGTAACTGAATTAGAAAATCTTTAAAAAGTTAACGATGGAGGAAATCGAAACTGAGTAGGCGAAGAAGAAGAACTGCTCGCGTCGAATTAATTCAGTCCCTAAGCCGAATCGATTCGCCTTGCCGAATTGATTTGGAATAAGGCCGAATCGATTCGACTACCCAGAGTTTGGGAAATTTTTCGGTTTATGACCTAAATTCACGATAAATTATTAAGAAAACTTTTGTGTTATTTTTAAAATATGAGGAGGAACATATTTAATTACAGTAGGCCATAGTAGGGGAGTTTTAAGCCAAATTGAGAGGAATCCAAGTCTAGGATCTTTATCTGCATAATATGAAATGGAGAGAATTTTGAATATCGGGTTGGGATTTTCGGTACAGTGAGTAAACCCAAAATTATGAACTAGTATAAATGAAGAAGAATTTTTGAGTTCTGTAGATGGACTCGATTATCATAGGCTAGTGCCAGTAGAGTTAGGCACAAGATGGTCGGACTTAGTTAATTTTATATATATATATACGGATAGTGTGATAGTATATATATATATATGTGTGTGTGTGTGTGTGTGTGTGTGTGTGTGTGTGTGTATATATATATATATATACTATCACACTATCCGTATATATATATATATATATATATATATGTGTTTGTGTTCTTATTATAGATATTGGTGTGAATGATATTTATAGAAATACATACCCCTCTAGTGCTATCATAGGAGGTTGCATGATGTGGGTGAATCCCCTGGCTCGTGAAAGCAGGGAGAGTAAAATCCCCAGTTCGTAGCTTCCGGTATATTATGTTGTGATTATTTTTGGGGTGAGATATCTTGGGTGTGATTTGGTCTCACACTCGGGGAATTATGGTCACCTCCACTACGCTTATTATTTTATTATCTGATTCGGTATGAATTAATCGTTTCAGGTTGGATTGAGTATACCTGGGGAGATAGCATTTTAAAGAAAACATCCGGTAAATTATTACTCAGGAGGATGGATATTATATGCAACATGTGTGTGAATGTTGTAATATAATTAAACGTATATAATTGTGTGATTATTTATGTACAGGTAAAATACATGAAGTGAAATTGTATTATTTATATAACTAGTTAAAATGTTATATGAGTTTATTTGACTTGAATGAAAGAGTTACTGGGTGAGCTAACTTCATAATCAATAGTAATATTACTCGTTCTAGAGTAGTGGATAAGGAAGGGTTAATAACAAGGCTAGTTAGATGAGGTAGTATAACTAGATGGGTTATGAAGAAAGCTGTAGGTGTGCACATCAGTTGAGGGGTGAGTATTATCTCAATGGAGTGTGACACTAGCTTAAATATGAAAGGTATTCATGCATTTTAATTACTGCAAACTTAATCACTTGGAAATATTTTTCAAATGTTTTAGGTTCTAACCCTTGCCAAAAATATTTTGAAAACATTTTTGATGTCCAACTACAGGGATGCCAGACTTGATTATCTATTCTAGGGATGCGCAGGTGCGACATATGTGGATGCATGTAGGATTTGGACTAGATGCCTCAGTTGTTCATTCCTAGATTTGTACTTCCTTATCTCAGTATTTCATTTTTGGACGAGTTGCCCCTACACCACTTTATTCAGTTCATACTTGTATTGAGATTTATTTATTATCTGTTGGATTGTTCGTTTGGATTTGAGTTTGTAGTCGGTGGTTTATTTGGCAAGACATTTATTTATTTATTTATATCTTGTGAAGGTTTAGACTCTATTAATGTGTGAATGGATTAATTTAGTTTTTCTTATATTGTTATTTGTTAAATGAAAAGATAAAATTGGCACCGCCTTAAATAAATCATAGGTGGTTAGTAGTTAATGGTTGTCTGCAATGATGCAAAGAATGAACCAAATGGGGTTCATGTTTTAATTTAATAAAGGACTGATCACCGGGTACTTAATTAGGCGGAGTGTCATAGAACCGCATGTTTATTTTAGGATGTTTTGGTTGGGTAACGTAAATAACTGAAAATCCACTTAATATGGGAGGAAGATGCATTATTATTATTATTATGGAGCGACATCAGTTAAATTTTTACTCTTTGTAGACTTGTTATGTTTCATCCTCGTTCTTTAAGTATTGTTCGCAGGTTTTAGGCCATTATTGTCGACGCACACGTAGGTTGATCATTGGAGGAATGTCTCTAGCAGTATTTTATTCATTATTCCAAGGGTGTAGGGGTCGTATAATGTTTCTCCTTTAAAGTTTGTATTTATTTAAATTTCAGTTCAGGCAGTTGTATGCATTTCAATTTTTTCCCAAGTAAGAAATTGTATGCAGTATACTTGAATTAGAAAATAGTTATTGTATTGTTGAGACTTTATATTTCAGAGTTGGATTTGATTCTCTTGGTAGTGATTGGTATCAGAGATGTTGTATTTTATTTAGTATTTTATTATCTTGTATTATAATTACTTACTTTGGTTTATTCTATTTCAGCATGTTGATAATGTTACCAAAAGCTTTTTATTCTCGTGATTTTTGTATTAGACCTGATCAATCTATTTATGGATTTTATGGAATGTCTTGTATGTTGTATTACTATTTATTCTCTTATACTCTTAGATATTATGGATGATATTATGGATGTGAGTTAGTGGATTTATTTATTTATCTCATATTACAGTTGTATTTATACACTAGGTTTATCATTTATTTATCTTTATTTTATCATTTTGGTTATGATGACTATATCTGTGATATTTTATAGTTTAGTTGGTGTTGACTTGTCCTGATCATGTTTAGAAATGAATTTTACACTTGTTTGTAAATGGTTATTTGTATATCCCTAGTTTTATATATTATTTATACCATTCGAGACTATACTTTGTCATGTTATATTTGCTTGAATTGATTGATGAATGATAATGTCACTAATTTCCCTTTGTTTATTTAAATAAAAAATGGGGAGAGATTTTGGATTCAAGGGGTATATGAGAAATAGTTTAGTGTACATGGATTGTATTTATTTTTATTTCTCATATTTTATTGTGGTATGTGGGATTACAGGACTCAAGATGATGATTTTTTAAGAATGGATCAAAAATTCATACAAAAATATAAAGTTCTCTTCTTTGGGATAGGGGGACTAGTGAATCATTGTATAATATTTTAGTCCGAATTTTTTGGATTATTTTCAATTTTTGTTTTGTCCCAAAATAATTAAAAAGGAAGATTTATAAGAACATGATTTTACACTCCTCTTAATTTTTTGTTTTTATTGTATAAAAAAGTCAAGGTAGTAATTATGTGTCATCTTTGAGTTGTATATAAGAAAAAGACAAACACCGTGATAAAAATATATCAAATCGAACAATTTTAGACTATTGGAGGTTTGGTAGGAATTTGCAATTTTTTATTTCATTTAGTTTATTTTTAAATTAAGGAATGACGGGAATAAAACTAATTTTTCTAAAAGAAAATTATTTAACTTTTTTAGAACAAAATTTTACCAGTGGTTGGGTAAGAAGGTTGTTGTTCGAAATATAGTTCACTCATGCAAAATCAACTCCGTAAGATAGCATTAAAATGTTTCTAGAACACTTCATTGGAAAAATAACTTCGCACAAGTTCCCATCCTGAGAAGATGGTTTTGCACGAGGTATTCTTATAAGATAGTATCTTCACACGAGGTGTCCTTGTGAAAAGATATCATTAAATCAAGGGAAAATTTTCTTAGGAAATTTCACTTATTGATACGCAAACATCTTATGTATATAAAGAGTTACAAAAAACAATTACCTAGATCAATGCAACCCAATTTTTATAAAAACCCTAATTAGTCGCGACAGAGTTATTTTTATAAGAGCATGCTCCTATCTTTAAAAGTAATCTTTTGGTTTACAAATCCCTAAACTTTTGTTACTTCAAGAATATTTCAGCATGAACATTCATATGGGTTGGATAGCACATGTTCTATACGTGGGAAGATCACATAAGTTAGAGACCAATGGATACTGAGGCTTGAGGGCTATGCAAGTTGGGTTCTAGCGTAAGGGTTTGGATTTCGTAAAGGTTATCATAGTCTTGTATATATGCCATATTTGTCTCATTGTAAGACATAAACATTATTAATATTAGTGGACTTGCTAGAATGGGTGAAATAATGGTTTTTCACACGAGGGACTCCACTTTAAATCATGTGTTTCTTATGTGTAATTTATCTTCATTTCCCACACTATTAATTGCATCACCCACATGATAATTGGACTTAGTTAATTTGTTTAATAAAAGTAAAAAAAATCATTTAAATAAATGGGAGTTTATTTATTGACGCATAATTATTTAATATTAGTTAGATCCATAGGCACATACTTCTTCACGGTTGATTTATTACAATGAAGTTTTTTTTGCTACAATAAAGAACTCATCACCGCATGCAAATCCTTGAGTGTTGGGTCCCAATATCCATAAATAAATTTTCAACTGATGCTCACCATATGTTCTCTCTAGCGAAGCTTGGATTTGTTTTAGCAAATAACTCGTGACCTTTCCAGTAAAGTCCCCCAAGTTCTGAGATTCGATATCTTTATTTGTTTATTTCATTATAAATCATTCCAAGGGTCGCTTTTCTGAGATTGAGTATTTGATAGTTGGCCCTAAGTGATTTAAGTGTTTTACACACAACTTAAAACCATCCTACAACACCTTTTGGCTACTTAAATTTAAAAATATAAAACAAATAACTAAATATCTTTTGGTGAAAAAAAATCAATTGATAACTTATAAACTTTCCCCACCCTCTTCCATAGGGTCTAAATAAAGTCCATTCGAACCCCGGACCAACAATCCTCCTTCAAACCCTAACTAGAGAAGAACTAAATGCTCTATAATCCCTGTTTAAAGTTGGTCAACTCTTGAACCCAAGAGTATATAAACACAATTGTATATATCTCTTAATCCTCTTTTCGACGATCCCTATCATGATCGAATCGGAGTTGTGGTTTGCATTTTCTTATCGTTTTTCTAAAAAAAATCCATTTTAGCCTGCCAATTGGCACACAACCCTACTAACTAGCAGGTGGGACTTTACATGACTAGCAAGTTTGGCACCCATATCAATTGGCAAGGGAAACACACATGTTGATTTGCATACCCCCTAGGGTTATCCTAGTCATTTTGACCTTTTAGGATTTCCTATTTAAGGAAATCCTGACCTCGCTATTCAGGGCTCAATCTCGTAATTTATGCATTAACTCTATTATATCACTCCCAAAAACATTCTCTTACAATACCTCTTAGCTCACAACTTTCCATCACTACACTACCATCTTCTACACTTAAAAATAATATTACAAAATCTTCAAAAAAAGATTTTATCATTATGCACTTTATTATTTGCCTACTCTTGAACACGAAGGGGGATAAATGGTATCTAACTCTTTTCATATTAGGGAGATGTTTAACATGGCAGATGATATAACCAAAGTATACCCTTGTCTATTAGGAGGAGTGGTATCACATCTCATAGCCTAGTTGTCAAAGGAGCCACACATTCCATCGGCGGGGTCGTCGTTACAAGGGTCAGCCTCACCTTAACTAGCCTCGACCATCCATAAAGCCGAGACTGGAAGAGCAATACCTATTCAGATCAGCACCATTATCGTACTCTTCAACGACCGATGGAAGGAATGGTCGATTAATCTGACCTTGGTCTGATCTATTCAACCGAGGTCACACTTACGATAGTATGGGACCATCCTATAGGAATTAGCAACCTCGTCCCCTCTCAGGCAGATGTTGCAGCGCATGATGTCCAACAGTACGAGCATATACAAGTACAGAGGAGTTATCCTCACGTTTACAATTCTGTTAAAACACAATTATTCCTTCACATGAGGGAATATTACAGCATTATTGTGCCAAAGACAGGTGTCTACACCTTATTGGTAGTTCCTTAATGCACATGTTGATTACATGCTTGGGGGGTACATTACACCACCCAAGCCCTATATATGCACTTCGTCTTCTCCATGAGAAGGAATGGAATATTAAAAACCCTAGTAATATTCATGTAGGAGGGTAGTGAGACTGAGGTCTATGAATAACTAGAAAGGGTGAGGCGTAACCCACTCCAATGGACGCTGTCTACAAGGTTCTCAAGAACTTCTGGAGCAGCTTCTGATGAGACTTTCTCCTTTTGGTAAAAATGGAGCTCAAGCTGGAACTTTGTCCCTGCAAGAAGATGAACTTCCACAACAATAATAGTAATTTTCTCAAGAGGAGCTCCTGAGAGTGATGGTTGTCAGTGGGGAGTGAAAGAACAAGGCACTCAACACTAGAGAGAGAGCAGTGAGAGAATACTAGAGAGGTTCTGGTGTGATTTTGACAGAGTGACTTTGCAATTGAGTTTTTCTATATTTATGACCTTGCCCGGGGGTCCTATTTTTACTTGGGCACTAAGGCTGGGTTGGCACTTTTGGCTCCAAAACTTAGAGGGTTGGTGAGGGACAAAGTCTACAGTGTACTATTTGTCCCTACCTGCAGGCAAGTCTACCTGTCCCCTCTGGCAGATGCCCCCTGGTGCCGACCAAAGTTCAATAGCAAATATGTCTTCTAATGGAGACAAAATATCTGATTTGCTAAATATCTTTTGAAACGGTAACTTTTGGTACAAACTTTGTAAACTTGAGGGGAGGTCTCGAGGACCACCACCTCTAAAATATTTGCAAGCATGAGGGGGGTCTTGAGGACCCCCTTATAAAATATTTTTTCTTGAGAGGGGTTTAGAGGACCCTCTCCTTTAAAATCATTTTATAAACCGTTCTTTTCTTGTGAGCAGCCAGCCCTTTGGCTGCTCACTTCACTTGTGACTAAGTGTGAGGTGTGTGAGGACTGGGTGACTCTAGGGTCTCCTACTAGTATTCTCTCAATCCTATAGTGCTAAGTGGTTTAGCTTTCTCAACATACCTTGTCCCTCAGATGCCAAGCCAAAACTCCCGGGAGGTCCCAACTAGCCTGCTTGAGCCCTGCTTGCTCAACTAGGCAACCTGTACACGAAAGCAAAGTGTTAATACTGTTTTTCTTTTAAAGAATGACATTTAATGATGAGGAGTTACTCATGGTAACCACTCCCTCATCCTGGCCACCCTGGGTGGGTTCCTTCTCAATATGAGTTTCTGCTTGAACCCTTGTAGTGGCACTTCTCAGATAACATTTCTGCAGTGATCCCTGCAGTTGGCGCTGACCCTTGCAGTGGCACTTCTCAATCTTGGACATCTACGGTGATCCTTGCGAGGCACCTCTCGAATGTCATTGCTACAGTGACCCATACAGTGGCGCTGACCCTTGCAGTGACATTTCTCAATCTTGGACTTCTGCGGTGACCTTTGTGAGACACCTCTCGAATGTCATTGCTGCAGTGACCCTTGCAGTGGCATTGACCCTTGCAGTGGCACTTATCAATCTTGGAATTCTAGGGTGACCCTTGCGAGGCACCTCTCGAATGTCATTGCTACGCTGAACCTTGCAGTGGCACTTCTCAATCTTAGACTTCTGTGGTGACCCTTGCGAGGCACCTCTCGAATGTCATTGATGCAGTGACCCTTGGAGTGGCGCTGACCCTTGCAGTGGCACTTCTCAATCTTGGACTTCTGCGGTGACCCTTGTGAGGCACCTCTCGAATGTCATTGCTGTAGTGACCCTTGCAGTGGCGCTGACCCTTGCAGTGGCGCTGACCCTTACAGTGGCGCTGACACCTGCAGTGGCACTTCTCAATCTTGGACTTCTGCGGTGACCCTTGCAAGGCACCTCTCGAATGTCATTTCTGCAGCGACCCTGGGTGGGTTACCTAAATATATGAGTTTCTGTCGGGACCCTGGGGGGGTGTTCCTGCTCAATATGAGTTTCTTTCGGGACCCTGGGTGGGTTACTACTCAATATGAGTTTCTGCCGGGACCCTGGGTGGGTTCCTTCCCAATATAAGTTTATGCCGGGACCCTGGGTGGGTTCCTTCTCAATATATCCGATAAAAAATATTTTTATTTATTTTTTTATTTGTAGGTAGACACCCTTCTACATTAGCCCCTCGTGCAAAGTCTTTTGTGTTGGGTAGACCAAAAGGCTTTGTACGCCATAAATTCATTTATTTTCAGGGACCCTAGGATTTCTTCATCATTCCCCTTAGGGTCCTTAAATGTTATGTCACTTCATCCCAAGTTTTATAAATGAAGCCACTTATAGTGGACCTCCTTATCTGGGTATAAACTTAGGCGGAGGGGTTAACCGAGGTGAGCCCCTCGCCCTTGGCCTTATTTTGTTGGCCTTTCCTCTTAGGCGGAGGGGTTACTCGCGATGGGCCCACCTCCCTTATCCTTCCTCTGTGGCCTTCTGTCTTGGGCGGAGGGTTACTCGTGGTGCACCCCTCGCCCTTGGCCTTCATCTGTGGCCCTTCATCTTGTGCGGTGGGGTTACTCGTGGTGACCCCCTCGCCCTTGGACTTTTTCTTTGGCCTTTCATCTTGGGCGGAGGGGTTACTCGCGGTGGGCCCCTTGCCCTTCCCCTTCTTCTATGGCCTTCTATCTTAGGCTAAGGGGTTACTCACAGTGAGCCCCTCGCCCTTCGCCTTCTTTTGTTGCCTTCTATCTTGGGCGAAGGGGTTACTCGCGGTGATCCCCTCGCCCTTGGCCTTCTTCTGTGGCCTTCTATCTTAGGCGAAGGGGTTACTCGAGGTGAGCCCCTTGACCTTGGCCTTCTTCTGTGGCCTTCTATTTTGGGCAGAGGGGTTACTCGCAATGAGCCCCTCGCCCTTGGCCTTCTTCTGTGGCCTTTTATCTTGGGTGGAGTGGTTACTCGCGGTGAGCCCCTCGCCCTTGGCCTTCTTCTGTGGCCTTCTATCTTGGTCGGAGTGGTTACTCGCGGTGAGCCCCTCGCCCTGAGTGCTTTTCTGCAGCATCAAGGTTGGGAAGAGAGGGCACTCAAGGTGGATCCCTTCGCCCTAGGCTATTTTCTGTTAAACTTGCAATCTTGGGCAGGTGGAGCCACTATAAATGGAACCCCACACTCCAAGTTATTTTACTGTTTTTTCACTTGCTTGAGGACTTCTCAATATTAGCCCCCTCGTGCAGAAGTGTCTTGTAATGTAGAGAGACTTGTGCATGAAACTGTCGTACCTTTTATTTATACTTGGCAGTTGCTCAAGACTGTGAGCACTCTGGTGCCCTTGGAGCCTTAGGTGCTAAATTGTCGCACCTTATATTTATACTTGATGCTTGCTCAAGACTGTGAGCGCTCCGGTGCCCTTAGAGCCTTAGGTGCTCAACTAGCGCACCTTATATTTATACTTGGCATTTACTCAAGACTATGAGCGCTCCGGTGCCCTTGGAGCCTTAGGTGCTCATCTGGATCACCTTATGTTTGTACGTGGCATTTTCTCAAGACTGTGAGCACTCCGATGCCCTTGGAGCCTTAGGTGCTCATCTGGTGCACCTTATATTTATACTTAGCACTTTCTCAAGACTATGAGCGCTCTGGTGCCCTTGGAGACTTACGTTTATACTTGGCATTTGCTCAATACTGTGAGCGCTCCGATGCCCTTGGAGCCTTAGGTGCTCATTTGGAGCACCTTATGTTTATACTTGGCACTTGCTCAAGACTGTGAGCGCTCCGGTGCCCTTATATCCTTAGGTGCTAAACAGTCGCACCTTATATTTATACTTGGCCTTTGCTCAAGACTATGAGCGCTCCGGCGCCCTTGGAGCTTTAGGTGCTAAACTATCGCACATATACTTATAGTTGGCAATTGCTCAATATTGTGAGCGCTCCGATGCTCTTGGAGCCTTAGGTACTAAACTATCATACCTTATATTTATATTTATATTTGGTACTTGCTCAAGATTGTGAGCACTCCGGTGCCCTTGGAGCCTAAGGTGCTCATCTGGAGCACCTTATGTTTATATTTGGCCCTTGCTCAAGATCGCGAGCGCTCCGGTGACCTTGGAGCCTTAGGTACTAAACTTTCATACCTTATATTTATACTTGGCAGTTTCTCAAGACTGTGAGCGCTCCAGTGCCCTTGGAGCCTTAGGTGCTAAACTGTCGCACCTTATATTTATACTTAGCAGTTGCTCAAGACTGTGAGCGCTCCTATGCCCTTGGAGACTTAGGTACTAAACTATCGTACCTTATATGTATACTTGGAGTTGCTCAATACTTTGAGTTACTCTTTTTTATATGAGAACCTCAAGATTGAACTTCCCGCTTCTAACTGTGGGGTATTTGCATATGAGATGAGTAAGTTAAAATTTTGAAGCTCCCCTCTAACTGCGGGGCACTTGCATATAACTGAGCAAGTAAAAATTTGGACGTTGCCCCTCTAACTGCGGGGTACTTGCATATAGCTGAGCAAGTTTAAAATTTTAAAATTTTCCCCTTTAACTACGGGGTACTTGCATATGAGATGAGCAAGTTAAAATTTTGAAGTTGCCCCTCTAACTGCGGGGAACTTGCATATAACTGAGCAACTAAAAATTTGGACGTTGCCCCTCTAATTGCGGGGTACTTGCATATAGCTGAGCAAGGTTAAAATTTTAAAAGTTTCCCCTTTAACTGCGGGGTACTTGCATATAACTAAGCAAGTAAAAATTTGGAAGCGGCCCCTAGCTACGGGGTACTTCTTGCATATAGCTGAGCAAGTTTAAAATTTTTAAAAGTTTCCCCTTTAAATGCGGCTGAGCAAGTTGAAATTTCGAAGCGACTCCTCTAGCTGCGGGGTACTTATTGCATATAGCTGAGCAATTTATAAATTTTAAAAGTTTCCCCTTTGACTGCGGGGTACTTGCGTATAACTGAGAAAGTTGAAATTTGGAAGCGGCCCCTCTAGCTGCGGGGTACTTCTTGCATATAGCTGAGCAGTTTATATATTTTTTTAGCGCAGCCCCGTGTGACTGTGCGGTACTTTTAGTGCAACCCCATTTTGTTATGCATATTCATTTCTTGGTAAGTAACTAAGAGATGGGTTAGCCCTTATCCTTCCACAAACTTTGAATAAAATTTCACATATATCATAAATAAAGAAATAATTATTTCTTTATACAAAAAATTTCCCTTGGTTTGCAAGGTCCTTGTTCCAAACTTTTCTTGGGAACATTTTTTTGTCTTTATAAGAATAACAAGTTTAATGAGGGGTTAGACCCGCTTCTCCTTATTTTCTGAAAACTGATCAATTACATTTTTCTTGAGAACAGAGGTTAGGCCTTGTTCTCTAGGCTAAAAATCTATATTGAATAATAAAAAAAACGTAGTGAATTTTTTATTATTATTACTAGGAGGATAACCTCATACTGGTCTTGTCGGGTCTTAGGGACTTTACTCACTATACTTTTACTTTTGGGTTGGATATCCCCCCAAGTATGATGAGGTAAGTTCCTTATATCATGGTCCCTCTTCTAATCTAGTAGAGGTTCTGCCCTTCTTTTAAGAAAAGAACACATAAATCTGGTGTACCCACCGCACAATGTAGGTAAATGAGTCATGCACAAAATTTCAAGTGCCAACAAAAATAATGAGTATTACTTTTCTTCATTGCAGTCAGAGTTTATATTTCTTACAAGAAGTGTACTCATAAAACTAGAGCAGTTTATTCAAACTTTTTAAGAAAATGAAACTTGGCAGGAGTTAGGCATAGTACCTTCTCAGTCGTGGTGGTGAGAATGTCTGTAGACGACATACTGAATTTTGGGGCGAGGACTTGTACGGGTCCCTCGCCACTTCCTGTAATGGTGGGGGGTTCCTCGCTTAGAAGTACCACTCTTGGAACTAAATTTATTCGGGGTCCCTCGCGCCCACAAGTCATTGAGGAGGGTTCCTCTCTTGTGGGTTCCTCGTTTGGCGGGATGGGTTTTGGTCCCAAATTTTTTTTGGGGGGGGGCCTATTGGTCATGAAGTCAAACATGGGGCATTGTCTGGTGCGAGTCCCTCGTCGGGTATATTGGTGATTGTGGGTGTCTCACCAAATGATATGTTTATGGGAGACTCCTCGTAGCTGTTTGAATTTGGGAGTTCCTCGCAGTCGGGGTTGCCATCTGGGGTCAATATGGGTGAGGGTTCTGCATCAGTAGTTGGTTTGAAACCTCATCATTTGCTGGGTTCCTCGACTTCTTCTGTCAATACAGGTGACAGTTCCTCGTCAGACATGGATTTGAACCCTTACAGTGCAATGGCTTCCTGGTGTTCTGCCCCAGCCTTAGGGGTTCCTCGCCTTCTACTACTTCTATGAGGAATTCCTCGAATATATTTCAAGCCATGAACTTTTTGCGATCGTCGCAAGTTGAAAACATGGGAAGTTCCTAGCGTGTTGCTATCATGGGTGGTTCCTCGTGAGCGTTGCTTCTTACGGCAGGTTCCTCGTGTCAGATTTAATTGCTAAGTTGGGTTTTGCGCCTGTCCCCTCAACATCTGGGCGTTCCTTCGCCATTTCTAACAGTGGGCTCCACACCATTTCCAGTAGTGGGTTCCTCGCCCACCATGTTTCAATTTATTGATCTTAGTTATTGTTGTTTTTTAGCGAAGGTTCCTCATCTGGTGGAACTAGATTTGTGGAAAGGGGTGTCTCGTCTGGTGGAGCTTTATTTGGAGAGAGGGGAGTCCCGTCTGATTTACCCGCGTCTTTAGGTTTTACATTTGGGGCAACCACTACCGAGGGTTCGTCATGGGAGTACCCAATACCCGAGGGTTCCTCGTAGACCAGTGTCTCGACTTTGCATTTTGTCAACTGTTCCTCGCTTGGGGCAGTCTTGCTAACGAGGGGACACCCCCAGCACTTGTTCCCCTTTCACTAGGGCTGAGTTCCTCGTCACCAAAATTTATAATTATTGAATTGGCTTCTTCTATGAGTGAGGCTTCCTCGTGATCCGGTCTTACCCCCACGAGTTCCTCACTGAATACGTTGTTTGCTAAGGGTTCCTTGCGGGGGGACTCTATACTCGGGGTTCCTCGCAGATGCCATTTCGTCTGCGGCTCATATGTCTAGTAATTTGCATCTTGCTTGAAATAAGGGTGTCTCGACGTTGGGTTTCGTCGAGGCTTCCTCACGCGTTGACTTTATACTTTAGGGTTCCTCGTCAGTTGCTATTGCCACGAGGTACTCACTGATTGATGAGGGTTCCTCCCGACCAACCTCGTTGGCGAGTTCCTTATCCTCTATGAGTTCCACACACACTTTTTTTTATTGAGGGTTTTGCCATCCTCAAATTCCTCGCGACCCCCCTTGCTGGAAGGTTCCTCGTGCGTTGATGATCTGAGACTTAGGGGTTCCTCGTCGAAGCACATTACAAGCAAGGGTACCTCGCCATTTAACTTTGGAACCAGCGGGTTCCTCCCCACCCGCCGCGACCCCGAGGGATTCCTCGAGTATCAAGGGTTCTGTGGTGGATTCCTCGCCTTCCCCTTTAAATTCTTTATCATTTTTTTGCCATTAGCTTGGAACCTATGTGTTCCTCACCGAACTCCATTCTCCATGAGGGGTTTCTCGTCTGCCATGTCCCAATTGCCTCCGGGTTCCTTGTGCCTCGCCCCAGATATTGGGAGTCCCTCGCGTCATGAAACTGTGGGCTCCTCGCCTATTGGTGGGTGTTCCTCATGACAGCCTATGAGTATTGAGAGTGTTTTCTTGGTGCCACCTGTTCTGACCGATGATGATTTCTCGTTGCTTTCCACCGCTGCGAAGGTGGTTGGCATTCTTGACATGGGTTCCTCGCACGTCGACTTCACCTCTAAGGGTGTCTCGACATCTGCCAATGTTGGTAGAAATTCCTCGCATGTTGACCTCATGTCTGAGAGTGTCTCGCTAGCTACCAATGCTACTAGGGTCTCCTCGTGTATTGACCTTGTGCCCCTCTCGCTAGCTGCCAAAACTAGTAAGGGTTCCTCGCGTATTGACCTTGTACCCGAGGGTGTCTAGTCAGATGCCCAAAGCTAGTAGGGGTTTCTCACTTATTGGCCTTGTACCTGAGGGTGTCTCGCTGGTTGCCAAAGTTAGTAGGGGTTCCTCGCGCTTTGCTCTAGGCATAGAGGGTTCCTCGCATCACACAACTGAGGGTTTCTTGCCAAATAAACTGTTGGCGGTGTCTCGACCTCATGCGTCGTCGACGGTTCCTCGACTGGTTGTGCTGTATTTGGGGAAATGAGCACTTTGTAATTTTTTTCAAGTGGGGTGTCTCGAACTTATGTCGCGTAGAGGGTTCCTCAGGCATCGACTTCATCTCTAAGGGTGTCTCGCCGACTGCCAGCGCTACTAAGCGTTCCACGTATTGACCTCATGTTCGAGGGTGTCTCACCAACTGTTGGCACTGTGGGGAATGTGTTGATGACCAAGGGTTCCTCGCGACCCCATTTGTTCGTGAGTTCATCATGTGCTGGTAATTGGGGGTTAGAGGTTTCGGATCTTTTGGGATTTCAACTATGGGACCCACTGCCGGGGGTCCTTCATTGTTAGCTTCTGCTGCTATGGATACTTTGTTGATGACGAGGGACACCCAGGGTTCCTCGCCCATGGCTTCCTCGCGAGTTGGTATTTCTCAAGCCGAGGCTTTGGAACCAATGGGTTCCTCGCCGAAAAATGTTTTTCATGAGGGGTCCCCCCGCGCCACTGTTGGTGGGGAAGTACACTTGGGAAGTATGGGCTCTTTGCAATTGTGTATGCCTCTCTCTCTGAGAGGAGGAGAGTTTCTCATTTTGGGCCCTCTACGACTGTGGGTTCCTCACTGTAACCGATGACCATTGGCACTTCTCTGACCACCTCATCTTCTCCTCAAGCTTGGGAAGACTATATGCGTACTTTTGGGTATGGGTCCCACAACTCATCATACCGATGAGGAACCTCCCTCTCAGAAGAGGAGAGAAACTTCTTGGCTTCCTCTATAGTAACAACTTTATAGGGTGATTCCTCCAAACCCATACCTAGTGAACTTGACCGCACCACTACTTGCTCCGACACCACTTTTCGTGGCGAAGCTACTTCCACCGAATTCATTATAGAAGTGGTTGCCCCACCAGGGGGGGCAACCGCTGGTATTACACAGCCTTGACCCAAACTTGTCATGTCTACATTGTTTTGTTTCGAAAAACTCAAAAATATTCTCATAAGGTTGATACCTGTCACCGGAGCAGCTACCGATGAACTGGTCTGCCCTCCCTGAGGAGCAGGTACTCTAGCTCCGGTCACCACCACATCCACCTGAGTGGTTTAGTCTCTTTGAGCTCCATTACCCGATGGAATATATTCAAACACTAGCTCCTTAGAAATCTTAAAACCTTCTTTGTCCATGGAAGTGAGTATACCTCCCCAGCGGAGTCGCCAAATGTAGGAGGGTAGTGAGACTGGGGTCTATGAATAACTGGAAAGGGTGAGGCGTGACCCACTCCAATGGACGCTGTCTGCAAGGTTCTTAAGAACTTATGGAGCAGCTTCTGATGAGACCTTCTCCTTTTGGTAAAAATGGAGCTCAAGCTGGAACTCCCTCCCTGCAAGAAGATGAACTTCCACAACAATAATAGTAATTTTCTCAAGAGGAGCTCCTGAGAGTGATGGTTGTCAGTGGGGAGTGAAGAACAAGGCACTCAACACTAGAGAGAGAGCAGGGAGAGAATACTAGAGAGGTTCTGGTGTGATTTTGAAAGAGTGACTTTGCTATTGAGTTTTTCTATATCTATGACCTTACCCAGGGGTCCTATTTATACTTGGGCACTAAGGCTGGGTTGGCACTTTTGGCTCCAAAACTTAGAGGGTTGGTGAGGGACAAAGTCTGCAGTGTACTATTTGTCCCTACCTCCAGGCAGGTCTGCCTGTCCCCTCTGGTAGATGCCCCCTTGTGCTGACCAAAGTTCAAAAGCAAATATGTCTTCTAATGGAGATAAAATATCTGATTTGCTAAATATCTTTTGAAACGGTAACTTTTGGTACAAACTTTGTAAACTTGAGGGGGGGTCTCGAGGACCACCTCCTCTAAAATATTTTCAAGCTTGAGGGGGTTCTTGAGGACCCCCTTCTAAACTCATTTTTCTTGAGAGGGGTTTAGAGGACCCTCTCCTTTAAAATCATTTTATAAACAGTTCTTTTCTTGTGAGCAGCTAGCCCTTTGGCTGCTCACTTCACTTGTGACTAAGTGTGAGGTGTGTGAGGACTGGGTAACTCTAGGGTCTCCTACTAGTATTCTCTCAATCCTATAGTGCTAAGTGGTTTAGCTTGCTCAACATACCTTGTCCCTCAGCCGCCAAGCCAAAACTCCCGGGAGGTCCCAACTAGCCTGCTTGAGCCCTGCTTGAGCCCTACTTGCTCAACTAGGCAACCTGTACAAGAAAGCAAAGTGTTAATATTATTGTTCTTTTAAAGAATGACGTTTCATGATGAGGAGTTGCTCATGGTAGCCACTCCCTCATCCTGGCCACCCTGGGTGGGTTCCTTCTTAATATGAGTTTCTGCCGGAACCCTTGCTGTGGCACTTCTCAGATAACATTTCTACAGTGATCCTTGCAGTGGCACTGACCCTTGCAGTGGCACTTCTCAATCTTGGACATCTGCGGTGACCCTTGCGAGGCACCTTTCGAATGTCATTGCTACAGTGACCCATGCAGGGGCACTGACCCTTGCAGTGACATTTCTCAATCTTGGACTTCTGCGGTGACCCTAGCAAGACACCTCTCGAATGTCATTGCTACAGTGGCCCTTGCAGTGGCGTTGACCCTTGCAGTGGCACTTCTCAATCTTGGAATCCTACGGTGACCCTTGCGAGGCGCCTCTCGAATGTCATTTCTGCGCTGACCCTTGCAGTGGCACTTCTCAATCTTGGACTTCTGTGGTGACCCTTGCGAGGCACCTCTCGAATGTCATTGCTGCAGTGACCCTTGCAGCGGCGCTGACCCTTGCAGTGGCACTTCTCAATCTTGGACTTCTTCGGTGACCCTTGTGAGGCACCTCTTGAATGTCATTGCTGCAGTGACCCTTGCAGTGGCGCTGACCTTTGCAGCTTCAGTGACCCTTGCAGTGGTGCCGACCCTTGCAGTGGTGCTAACCCTTGCAGCTGTAGTGACCCTTGCAGTGGCGCTGAACCCTGCAGTGACACTTCTCAATCTTGGACTTCTGCAGTGACCCTTGCGAGGCAACTCTCGAATGTCATTTCTGCAGCGACCCTAGGTGGGTTCCCTAAAAATATGAGTTTCTGTTGGGACCCTGGAGGGGGGGGGGGGGTTTCCTGCTCAATATGAGTTTTTTCCGGGACCCTGGGTGGGTTCTTGCTCAATATGAGTTTCTGTCAGGACCCTGGGTGGGTTCCTGCCCAATATAAGTTCATGCCGGGACCCTGGGTGGGTTCCTTCTCAATATATCCGATAAAAAATATTTTTATTTATTTTTTTATTTGTAGGTAGTCACCCTTCTACAAAAAACCCTAGTAGAACTCTGTCAGACTGATTGTAAGAGAGAGAGAGAGAAAATCTTGAGTGTTATATTTACAGGCCATTAGTGCATACTTATAGTTAAAACACCATTCACACTGCACAGTGGACGTAGGCTCCGGTCGAACCACTTATATTTGGTATCATCTTCTTCTTTGCCTCATCTCCTTCTGTCTATACATTCATATCATCTGTAAACCATTGTTGTCTGGTTTGAGTGTACATACATCTTGACCTAGTGATACCATTCTGGTATCATCAACGAAAATGTCCTTTCTTAGGTAAAGTACAAAAGGGGAGTGTTTTTCATATGCAGTTTATAGGTTATTATATTCTCATTGAATTTGAAGGTGTAAGTGTGCAGATCTATGATGGTGCGATAAAGGTTTACAAGAGAAATGTTTACACAAGAAGAAAACATACTCAAGTTTGTGTCGGTAAATCGTTTGTAATCTTTTTTCCTTTCGGGGGTTGGGACTTGGGTTTTAGTGAGCTTGACTATTTCGAGTTTTATCCCAAAATATAAGGGGATATTCGTAAGGACAAGTTTCTAGATTGAGTCAAGTTGTATGTATTTGGTTATTTTTGTGTGTAGAAAAAACTTGTTTGAGTCATAGGTTGTTAGGAATTGAGTCTTGTCCTTCAAGCATACGATTTTCTATTGAATTCCATGCTACAAAGTTAAAGCGTCATCAAGGATACATTGGGTTACATGCTGAGTTTCATCTTCAATATCCAAGGGATCTCGATTAAGGAGTGAATACATACTTATGTTTCATTCCTAAATTTAGTTTGGGTATTATTTATAAAACTGTTCGAGTCATTCTTTGTAAAAGTGTTTTTAAAGAAAAATGTTTTTTAGGTCATTCAAATGAGTTTCCCATTTTGTTCCAATGAGATTCCACTGTTCGTTTGAACTAGTTTTTTTTGTTTTTGTCAAACGAAATATATGTTTGTGTTCAATCAACCTTCAAACAAACTTCAAACGAGGTTATTTACTTCATAGAGAAATGTTTTTTTAAAGGTCGTCTGATACTTGTTCAAACAAGTTTCTTATTGTCGTTCGAACGATGTTCGGCTTGGTTCAAACGAAAATGTATACTTCATTAAAAAAAAACATAAGTTTTTGTTCGAATCAGTTTTCTCAAAAAATGTGTCACCTCAAAAAATGTGTTTTCTATAAATACTCAAGTCCAACATTCGTTTTCTTAGAGGTATTTTTTACAAAAATGATTTTTAGAGTCGTATCTAAAGCCTCCTAAACCCTAATTTACACCCATGTTTGAGATCCAAGAATTATACATCAATAGGTATATTTTCTATCTCTTTTTTGTTGAACCATACTGGTTTGATCTTCATAATACGAGTATTTCGAGTGTTGGAGATCGTGTTTGTGGTGAACTGTAGCTAGACTAGTCACGAGACAAGTAAGATCGGTGGGATAAGAAATGTGGAAATGCACTTACGTTGTGTGGCTGTTGAAAGGCGTCCAATAATGGGTGAGAAGAAGGTTACAAGGAATGAGAAAATGTATCAAGTCTTGAAGGCATCGAGTCTGCAAGTAAGTCGAAGTTGTTCCTATAAACTGCCTATATTATAGTGGACTTGTGTGGCTGGGTCGTCGGAGATTTTTCTCCTTGTTGGTTTTCCTCATACATCGTAATATTGTGATTTTCGTATTTTATTATTACTTACACTCACCTAAATGCATGCCTAGATCAAGACTAAAATTGGTAGAAAAAAATTATAACAACACTTGTGGTTTTGTTTTGGTGCAAAGTTTATTAAAACTATGAAAATTAAAAATTGGTGGTGTTTCCATATGACCCTAAGTCACTAGTATTTCTCACATCTATCCAACTAGCTGTACAATGATGCAAGAGTTATTGTTTCTACAGTGATGTTGACTCTATAGGACAATCTAATAAAAATATTCACCAAGTCCTTGCTACGTGGATGATTGTTGAGCTTGTCAGGGATAAAAAATCATGAAAGGGAGCAGATAATGTAGGCATCTAGTTCGAAATCATTACCATTACCTTCACTAAATTACACATTTGTCTTAAACCCGTGGTCCTTTTACTCTTGAGTGAGATTGACATAGGTTTGGAAGAAGTACTTTATGTATTGGCCAAAAGTGGCCTTAGTGGCATCACCTTTTGACTCGCGAATAAGTTTCTCTAGGAGAACACGTTATTTCTCCTCTTCACCATCCGTTGGAATGGCATCATAATGGAAATAGCCACATGGATCAAAGCCAGATCGTTCTCACATGTATTTAAATTTTATAGTAAAATCATCCCAGGTTTCCATAAAAGTGTGAAAGGAAATGCTCTAGCAAGAGACTAGAAGATGAAGATCATGTTGAGGTGTGCAACGAAACTGGAAAAATGATAAACCGAACCAAACCGGGTGCATTGTGTTTGGTTGGTTCAATTTTTTCCCACGATAGTTGGTTTGGATTCTTCAATTTGGTTCTCATTTCACCAATAAAAACCAAATCGAACCATAAATTGATCTGATTCAAAGCCAAACGAGTAACCTAGGCCAAACTAAAATTGGTATGATCCTAGCATATTTTTTAACGCTTTATATGTATGTAAAATATTTATTTCTCTTTAATTTAAAGGTTTGTAATTTATTTTGACTTTTGACATTTAGAATAAATCTACAGTGTTTAATAAAAGTGTCTTTTTAAGTTATATTTGAGGGGAAAATATTATTTTAATTGTTCATTTTAAAATATTTTTGGAACTCAGAACCGATCCAACACAATCCAAAAACTGTTGGTTCAGGTTGGTTTGGTTCTAGACATAATTGGTTCGATTATCTTTCCAAAAATGTTGAATCGATCAACCCTAGTTCCGGTTCCGGGTTAGTAGTGGAACCGAACTAACCCGAACCATGTGCACCCCTAAAATCATGATTATTATTGGATAACGTGAAATGTCCAAAGGATCGTGCTTCATATCTAAGGCCAACATGTTTAGCACATCTTTATGCTTGTTATAAATGTAGCTTCACCAAGAAAAAAAAAACATCAGGAGCACCACTTGGTGCTTCTAAGTCAATATGAGAATAAAGGAAATCCACTTAATCAATCTTAAATCTAAGAACAACGAAGGAAATGACATAGATCTCTTCAATAGAGTGCTTAGGTTCCTCTACCAATAAATTGGGTTCATCGGCACCTCAATGCTATCTTTGAAGTATTTGGCGTCCTAGTAAAATCTATCACCTTTCCCAATGTAGGGATCATGACGATAAAAAGTGTGCAAAACCTGGCACTCAGCCAACTTTGCGGCATCATTCTTGTTGGATTCCATATCGAAAGCTTTTCCAATTTTTCTTGAAGTAGCCATAGTCGATTTGAGAGGTTTTTAGCAATGGAACTGAGATAAAAAAAAAAAGGGGGGGGGGGGGGGGGGGAAGAAATGATGCTGAAAGAAAATGAGCGGTAAAATTAGGTGCAAATGGAGTTTTCAGGTGAGTTTTAAGCATCAGGAGGACACTTTCTCTCTCTAGAAAATGAAAGCTTTGAGCTCGTTAATGACAAAATTTTTAATAAGTTTGAGAAAAAAAAGATAATAAGGTAATTCAAGGGTCAGGAAATGTAGACATTTAGGTGGATTGATGATTCACTATCCTACATGACATTTTGAAAATTAGGGGGAAAATGATGGTTGCATGAAATGAGGAAGCTCAGAGTTAACCTCGTGTAGCCACATTGTGAAAAGAGATAGAGTTGTCCGGTGATTGGACTCTAGCATTAAGTGTTAGAGATATGTGAACACAAGTATGTGAAGAGGGTTGCAAAGCATGTTGGGCCAGCTTGCTTCGTGTGACCACATTCAGAAGAGGGCTATGAAGCATGATCAGAGGGATAGCATTAAATACTAGAGTATCTAAAGCTCAGAGGGAAAGCATTAGATACTAGCACTACAAAGCTTGCTCAGAGGGATACGAAGCTTACTCAAAGGGATTCGCAAGTATCTAATGCTATAGTCCAATCACAAGTATGTGAAGAGGGATACAAAGCTTCCTCAAAGGGCTATAATTTCTGTGAAGATGTTGGGCCAAATGCCCCAACTATTAAATGATCGGATTTCCCTTGTACGTGCGGATGTGTACGCAACTTCGCAGAAATGCGTCCAAACTTCATACTAAGTGACCGAATACCTACAAAAGCTCAATTAACCCCAGCAAAGCATATATATATATATATATATATATATATATATATATATATATATATATATTTCCAAATCCGAGGTTATCTGCTTAACGAGCATAAATATAGGAATTAAGGTACTTGAGGGGGATAAAATGTGTAAGTTAACGGGTACAAATACACAATTGTCGCATCGTATCACACCCCCTTGCTTACACATTGTGAGTGTCTAGCAATGAAAGAGGAAACAAAAATAACTACAAGTAAACCAAAAGACAGGAGAAATATATAAAAATGATAAAAGCCACTTTTGCCAGTGAACGATTTCATTTAGCGTATGCAATAAGCCGTTAAACCCCTAGGTTACCCTAGTGGACGAGTGTCCTCTCATGAGGGATTTCAGGGATGAAATCCACAAACATCATATAGTTTCCTCAAAATATTCCCAATCAACATGTCACAAACTCAACAATAACAAACAAGATTTCAACATGTTATTACAATTGTGAGTGAATTAACACAAAAGTCTGTAGTTATTAACATTATTGAATGAACTTCATAGAATTGAAACCTTAAAAGTGGGAGGGAGGCGAGCACATGCATAGTATGATTTGGCAAAAACTTAAATAAACCAGATAAGCATAAAATGTGTCTATATCAATCCTCATGGGGAATTACACTGAACAAATTAAATCACTATAAAAGGGAAGGTAAAACACGGGACAAACAGGCATAAAGAATGAATGGAAATGGAAATTAGGCTGCGCACATGTCACTAATGAAGAACGCTATATATAAAATGAAACATGTGTACTCTTAATTAAATATACCCCTCATTAAAGGAGCGAAATGTATTTTCATAGATTATCAAAACTGTTATGACTTTTGAATTAAATGCACCCTCGGATCACATAGAACTTGTATAGGGTTGTAATATAGGTTTGGGGTTAAGGTATGAAATGAAAGGTATATGTACGGATTCAAAGTGTTTGGGGATGAAAACTCGGGATAATGGGAGATTGCAGGCAATTCCAAAAATGGAAAACAAGTTCCCTAACAAGCATTAAATATGACAATAAGAGAGTAATCAAATCTTATTGACCAGTATATACATCAACTTTCTCTTTTCTTTACTTTTCTTTTCTTTTCTTTTCTTTTCTTATTTTTCTCATGTTTACCTTTTATTTTTCACTTCTTTCTTTTCTTTTTCAGTTATTTCTCGCTCTCACATGCTTAATTGCAACCACAAGGCAATAAAATCATTCAATCCCAAGTATCATTCCAAACATAGGTATGGAAGTAATATGTATGGTTTATAAATCCAATGTGAAGTTGGTTATGGGATTTGGGGTAATGAAACGAAAGGCTATATTAAGGCTCAAAGGGGTTGATGAGAGGAAACATATAGGTGAGGTCAAGGTTAATATGGTTGATATAACAAAGATGGTCTATGATCATTTCCTACAGTTTACACAATTCTCGAGTCAAAAAAACTTTGAAAATCACACTCAAGCAACACATTTCATGAATGAACCCAATTAATGAACAATCAAATGAATGAATAGTGAGACTAATGACGAATTTAACATTTTCAAGGAGGAAAGAGAAGTGTATAATACTCACAAATGAAGAAAATCCCGAAGCTCACTCATTGTAAGTATATACAATGCAACAAAAGATTACTAAGTTATAAAAATCTTAAACCAAATCAATAAATCAAGAAAAACGCATGTGCTCATGGGATAAAGTTTAATTCATGAAATTATTCATAATATAAATGATTTGAGGACATAAGTATAATAACTTCTAAAATTGAGGACATGCGTCGTTGAGTTGTCAATTGGATCGGGCAATTATTAAAATTTATCATCGGAAAGAAGGGAAAAATTCCCAACAAAGAAGAAAAAAGAAAGAAATATTTTTGAAATTTTAAATTTTTCAACAAAAGGCATGCTTAGTAATAACATGTGCTTAAATAAATGGAACTAAACAAATAATCGATAGAATATTCCACATCCCTAACTTAAATGTTGCATTGTACTCATTCCTAATTAGGAACAAAACATAAAGATAGGAAAATAATGACATGACCCAAAATTGGAGCGATACTCGATAAGTACGAGTTCATTGAATTGACAAAACAAGTTAGTACTGATCATAACAAAAACAATAACAAAAATTTTAACTAATTACACTAGACTAAACTAAAAGGAAAGAAAAACTAAAGAAAGAAATAATAAAAAGCTAACTATTTACAATCTACTATTTGGACTTCACACTAACTATACACTAGAAGTCTAAATAATTGAGGATCCACTCAAAATGGGATGTGATTTGAAAGATAAATTATGGACCCTCCAAAGAAAACATTGTCCCAGAAGATATGAATTATGTTTGAGAAACGGAAAGCATGTGTAAGGCTTAAGAAATTAACTATCGCCGATTAAACATTTGAGAGGGGCGATGGGGTTTCTGGATGCTAAGGGGGATAAGACCACATTGATCTCGGGAAAATTGAAATCATATCCCCAAGGTTTTTTAGTTGGACGGGGAGGTGGTGCTAGTGCAAGTAAATAGCCCATGAGATGAAGCATCTCAAAATAACACTCTCGTTCAAGAATCGATTCAAAGTCATCAAGACTTTCAACCGGTTCTTGTGATAAATTTAATTGCTCGGGAGTAGTAGGGAATAAAGGAAATGAAAGACCTTCAACCTCAATACAAATCGAAAGAATTAATAAGAGGTTAAAATTCAAAAGTGCTTGGATCACTCTCAATCATTTCTTCCTCAAAACGGAGTGGAGGTGAAACGCAAGTTTCAACCCCAACCCGGTTTTATAAAGAAATGATTTCATCGAGCATGGCATTATTTTCTAAAAACCAAGCCTAAGAACTCTCGTATCGGTCATTCAATTCCGTAATCATAACTCATGGTCAAACCAGACATATCATCTTGTTGTGCGGTTTTCCCATAGCTAACGGATTCCCCACTTCCCAAAGTATCCTCACAAGACGATGAGGGATTACTTACATACTCTGGAATTTTACGCTCAATGCGCTTATTTTAAAGAATTTATAGGCATTCTCTCATTTATTGGTAGTATATCTTGGAAAAATATTCACGTAACAATTAAGGTTATCTAAAGAGTTATAGCAAGACATTTCAAAATTGGCAATTCAATAATGCGACAAGCACCAAAATTTCAATTTCTCGAAAAAATCTAGTGCAAGTCAAAAAGAAAGGAGAAAATAGAGAATACAAATATAATGAAAATAAATATTACGAAATACTAAATCAACTAAAATCTATAACTAAACACTCCCCGATAACGGCGCCATTTTTTTATCATGACTCAAACTGTGTGCTCGGGTAGAAGAATTGTCATTGTTTTCGATTCACCGCTTCAATGCGAAAAACATAAAATCCAACTACACTTGCGATAAAAGTATAGTGGTATGTCAGGTATCATAAGAAATCTAAAGGGAATGTCTTATAATTGTAATGGATTTATTACTTCTGAAATAAAAATGTTAAAGGTGATAGGTAGGTTATGGTGAAAAACGAAAAAGAAAGAAAAGTTAAAACTAAACAACTAATTAAAACAAGAGTCGGGATCGCATTTTCGCCCCGGGATAAACAACACATAGTTAGAATTTAGGTTCGAAATCTATTTAACCGAGCATAATCAATTAATTATAAACATCACACATGAAGGAACCCAATCCAAAGTGGCGAGATTAAACATTTCATCAAAAATGGTGATGGGTGGATTAAATTTGGAATATTGCTTTAAAAATATAATGTTGCATGACAAAGAAAGTTAAACACATAGCAATTCGACTTTGATACGAGAGTTTTCAATTAAACACAATTTTACACAAACCCAACTTTCGGATCTCAAAACCCATTAATGGTGAAAACGCAATCCTAGCCCATTATCTACAGGCTAGATATGATTAAAACTAAATTAAACAATAATTAAACTAATGAAAGCAATAAATAAATGAAAAAAAACAATTATCTAGGCATGGAAATGAAATACAAGTAAGAAATAAAGCACAAACAAAGGAAGTAACAACTATATTAATGGTAAGGAAAATGAATAGTACAACTTACAAAACCCAAATGGGCATAACCCCAAAGGGAAATGAAAATGAGCTCCCCAAACCTAAACCCTAAACTAATTAAAATGAAAGATATCTTTTCAAAATGAAGAGGAAATGTTTATATAGTAAAACCCTAGTGGAAAACTTGTAATAAGAAGAAATAAAAATATGCATGACCGAATCGATTTGGCTATGTTCGAATCGATTCGGTAAGAAGGGTCTTCAAAGATGTAATGGAGAGAATCGATTATGTTAGGTTCGAATCGATTCGGAGTTAAATTTCTTCTTCACTGATGTAAATCGAATTGATTCGGAAGAGACCGAATTGATTCGGCGCTGGAAACATCGAGTACTGTCTTGATGAGAATCGATTCGCCACTGCAGAATTGCTTTTCCTCCCTTGTTTTGGTATGTTGTCTTTCTCTTCCGCTAAAAATCCCGTAACTTCTTCGTTCTGACTCATATCCACTCACCGCTTGCGTCCACACGAAGTTTTCTGAGAGGGATCAAACTTTCATGAAGATGTTGGGCTTGATGCCCAAACTGTTATATGATCAAATTGCCCTTAAGCGTTCGGATGTGTATGAAACTTCGTCGGAATGCATCTAAACTTCATACTAAGTTTCGAAATACCTAAAAAATCTCAATTAACCCCTGAAAAGAATATATATATCCAAATCTGAGGTTGTCTAGTTAACGAGTACGAATATAGGAATTAAGGTACCCGAGGGGAATAAAATGCATAAGTTAACGGGAGCAAATACGCAATATTCATGTCGTATCACATGCGTACCTAGGTATATTAAGAGTTCTTGTTTATTTCTGTCTAATTATCTTCCAATAGATGTTTTGTTTATAATATCAAACTTTTGTATTTACTACCTTATGTAGAGATATATACTAGAGTTCATTCTTTATCATTAAGATTACATTTATTATTGTGTTATCACCATTGAAACAAGTTATGCCTCAGTTTATCCTTAGGTTTTGATGGCCAGTCGTCATCTTTGTGGCCCGAATATTGATGCACCAGTACGTGAATAAGACTTGTATGACATTAAAGTGGAAGATTTGAGGAGACAAATGCAATAAATCTAACAGCATTTAGTACGCTTAAAAGATTAAGATCATGATGGTTTGAATCATGGTTCGGAGAATGAATTATCACAAAATTAATAAGATATTAACCCTTTTTACAATGCTCATGACCAAGCATCAGAAGAAGAGTCTCCTATATGTGGAAGGAACCAACCCTATCACTATGATTATATCAAAGTTAACATTCTAAAATTTGAAGGTTTAATCCAAAGTGATGAATTCATTAATTGCATCAACACAATGGAGAGAATATTTGACTACCATGAATTTCCCTAAATGAGAAAAGTGAAATTTGGTTGCCATTAAGTTGAATAAGCATGCCTCAATTTAGTGGGAATGTATAAGAAACGTGAACGTGAAGGTAAAGGTAAAGGTAAAGGTAAAAAAGAATTGTAACTTGGGAGAAGATGTAAAAGGATTTAATGAAAAAATTATTGCCTAGTCATTACTTACAAGATAATTTTCTTTAGTTTCATGAAAGAAAACTCAATAAAATTCTAGCTCCTTTACAAGCGTTTTCCTCCAAAATAACACCTTCAAAACCCTCCTTAACCCTTGATAATGGAAGACTGGAATGATAGCCTTGCAATTTTTTAGTATAGAGATTTTATGAGGACTTAATGCTACTAAAATTAGGGAGGAAGAAGACTCAATTGACTTGGTTTAAGGGATGATTTACTTTATATGGAGATGATTGATGAATGGGCAATGTACCTCCTTCCTCTCTCTTGTAATTCTCTCAACACCTATTCTAATGATTCCCCCAACACTCAATAATGCTCCCACTTAGTCTAATGGGGGTATAAAGTCAGATATAATGGTCTAAAAATGGGGCGGGGTGTAGGTTCCTTAATGTCCCCAATCATTACGAAAGTTTTTAGCTAAAAAAAATGGCAATTTTATGGGTCCGAATTGATTCTCCCATGACAGGTGTGAATTTTTTGGACAATTTTTTTTAATTATCAACTTCGGATAGAAAATACTTTTAAATGAGTCTAAATGATTTTTTTACATGGCCGAAGAATGGAAATCTTTCCAAAATTTAATTTTACATCTCGTGGAATTTTTTTCAAATGTTTCTGAGCACTTTTATTTTTTTTTACAGAAATCCCATTATATTATTATTATTATTATTATTATTATTATTATTATTATTATTTCCTTCATTTATCCTTATGATATTATAATACATAAATATAAATGTAATTTAATAATTCATTTCGTATAATTTTCTTTAATTCTATTTTAAACGCGTAACTTAATTTAACACGCGTAACGCGCTACGTGACATTTTTTGAATTTTTCTTCTTAATTTTTATTACAATATTACTCTAAATGAATTAATTTCATAACCTATCATATTGTTATTTTTACTAATTTTAAAAAAATCTTAGCATTACAATAATACCATGGGAAAGTAACATGAACATCTTATCCATGTTTATAGAAAAAGGGACAAAAGAATTGCAAATATGCCCAAGATTTAACCTACTCCCAATTCTCCTCATGCTAGACAAATATGGATTAGAAAGGATCATTTACATTGTGTAGATTTGGAAATAAGATCATATCATTTGTTGATCCCCTCGACTTCTACTTGTTAGGAGGTTTCACTATAATCTTAGGACTTCTTATAATATGTATCTTGTTCTTTAGCTCATTCTACTTTATTTGCATAATTTGTTTCTAGATACTTTTTATGAATGTGTGCTTATATGTAACCTTATTAAAATACTAAGACTAATCTATTTGACTTGTTTGCACATGATGCTTGTATCTTGATTTTGTTTACGACTATGAACTCTACACTTAAAATTAAACACTTTGAAATTTTTTGGGTTTTTTTAGCTTAATTTTTCTTGAGTAATATTCATAACTTGTCTCACTTACACCGTACTATATTTTGAGCATTATCTTATGAATTCAAGAACAAACACTTTTGATTAATGCTTTTATGAAAATTTAAAATATATGTGAACTAAAAATGGGTGTCGTTTTTAGCCTTTGTATTTGTGAGACTTGTATCTTCATGGTTGGAGCTGAAAATGATATATATTTCAAAATCATGAGAGATGATGTGATTAGGGATATAACTTTGATTGGGTAAAACTACCTTAAAATTGAAAACATTATTTTGTCATAGTAACGAATGCATGAAATCCATCGCATGCAAATTTTGTTTTAGAAAGCGATGTTTCAAAAATTTATATCCATCCAAAAAATTAAAAATATTCAAGGATGCGAAACAAGGTTTCAACCAAAATGTGATCAACAAGGAAGAGAAAAGTGTTAGTTGTAGTTTATACTATTTCAAGGAACGTGACGCTTTTTTGATGAAATGATGAAATTCCCAAGTAAAACTTCTCTTTTGATATATATTTTGATTTCATCGAAAAAATGCTCATGTTTGTGCACTTGTTTCACTCACGTGAATTATCTCTTATGTTCTCTTTTAGATTAATGTGAAAAACATGCTATGAATATTTCACTATCTAGTTTATTCTCCATAAAGAATACATGGAATAACTTTTAAACCTTGACTTGACCACTTATAAATGCAAATATATCAAATTTTAAATGTCTAAGTCATTTTAGAAAGTGGATCATCTGAGATTAATCACTTTGCATCTTGTGGCTTGTTATTTTGAGTCGAACACTCATTTTGGAGAGTTAAAATTATGTGGACAAACTCCCACCCAATGAAGGGTGTTTCACGAAAGTGACTTTAACCATTACTCCAGTGACAGTCGCGTCTAGTAAATAAGGTTCGCTACAGCGACAGTGCAGTTTAAAGTGTGCCCAGGTCTTTTTATGTCACTTTCACACATTTCTCTCTCCACTTCGAAATCCAACTGACCCTACTCCATTTTTGGACTTTTTCGAATCTTTTTGTTAGACGATACCTCCATTCCCCTTTCTAGAAATCATTTGATAAGATTATATAATCTTTTGTGGATATAAGGCAGTTGTTTTCTTTTTTCTTTAAGAGACCACGAAAGGATTCTTTAGGTTTTCTAGGAAATGAAGAACATGTGCGAGCTCTTCTATTCCTAGCCCTCCAGTTCCTCCCCGATTCACCAATCTTGAGGAATTCAAATGGTTTGAGAATTTTCGTTACCAAGCAATCCACTTTGAGCGAAGCATTAATTAGGATTATTTTCGCAATAATCATGTTTCTGGGCTTAAGGTTTTTTATGATCATCATTGGTTGGGTATTAGAAACTAAGGAGCGAATGAAGAAATTGTCTACCTCGACTTGGTTAATGTTCTATACCAACGTTAAGCTAATCGAGACTAGCTTTACCTTTGTCATTCATGGTACTCACATTACCATTACCCCCACATATACAACAAAGCTTTATGGTATACCAGGGGTCCCCAATCCCATCTTTTCGTATAAAAATCTTGAAGGACCCAATAGAAATGAGATAATTGTTGAACTCATTGGTGGAATAGTCACTTAGACTTCTCATAAGACCTTGCCACAAAAAAGATATTACTAAATTCTACTTCCCTATTTATACCATTTTTTTTGGCAAACATCACTTAAAGATCGCATCACTATTCCATTCCTTCCTATAACTACAAAACTTTATGCACTATTGGCACCAATGTCATTATTGATTTGGGAAGGGAAATTATAGTTTGATGATTGATTGAATTATGAGAAAGGGTACGAGCAAGCGACCGACTCTTTTGTTTAGACGTCTCATTAATCATCTCTTAATGGAAAAAAAATGTTCATATTTACTCTAATCATCCAAAGGAGAAAGATAGAAAGAAAATTAACTACACCAACTTTTTGGATGGTAAAAGAAAAGTGCCCAAACCACCTCCAATCCCTAATGTGGATGAAATGGAAGAAGTTCTCACCCAAGGAGTTAATGGTGAAACTTCTCTGCCATGACATAGGACCACACCACCCTCACATTCCACTAGCACTCGCATATCATATATATATATATATATATATATATATATATATATATATATATATATATATATATATATATATATATATATATATATATATATATATCTTATGGGGTTGCTAACTTATTGTGTTCTGAGATCGCCACCCATATCACCTCACTCTTAAATCATTAGACTATGTTTTCAAAGCACAGTCTTTATTCGGATGGATGTAATGAGACAGGACATTTTTTATATTAAGACAAAAGAACGTATATTTTGACAATATCAAGAAGACTCTGGTGAAGATAATGATAATGATAACGATGACGAGGAAGAAGAAGAAGAAGAATATGAGGTGGTGATACTTTTTGTAGTGGTTGGGTTATTTAGGCATCTTTTTGTGTCATAGACTTTATTTGGTTTTTGTTATTTTAGTGACTTTTGTATGTCACTTTTGGATGTGTTAATGTGTACTCGGTAGTTAGGAGTACGAATTTTGATGAAACTCTCATTAGCTTCTTTAAATACTTTTTATGACATTTTTATGCCATGTTATGTACATGGGATCTGTTTAATAACACCTCTATCATGATTATTTATCTTGTGACCCTTAGATCATTATATTATGTGAATTTCTTTGGCTCACCACGGATTACATAGGATTATTATTCACTCACTTGATTTATTGCATACTAACTCGTGATATATACTTCTTAACTTGCGTGCATGCCTAATTTTATCTATTTTTATGGTGTATTTGGACTCATATTGGTATTTCACGCTCTAGCTAGATTATATTATTTTGATCTCTATTAGTGAAATATGGACAAGATTCCTTGAATTGAACATTCTATCTTTATTTACTTTTGATTAAAATAACTTGTTATACGATCATTCTTAGCACATAATGTTCTTTACCTTTGTCAATTCCAAGACAAAAAGGGGGAGAAAGATTAGATTAAAGGGGAGTTATAATTACAAACATATCTTTATTTGTTATATGATAAACTAGATAAACATGGAGCACATATCCAAAAAATGTTGTACATATCTCAATATGGCCTATAACACTAAGATAATTATAAATCTTATTCATCAAATGTTTTCTATTTAAACTTCTCATTACATTGGTATTTCTATATATCTTATGTTTCGAATGTATGACATCTCAACAGGTGCAAGATATATTTGGAATTCTTGTCATTACAGATTTATAGTATATGTTTGTCTTATGTTTTTGGTCGGTCTTGTGTTTATATGTTATAGGTTTCTAGAATTTCTTATAATACTTGTAATCATCACTTTTTGAATATTTTGTCACGGAATAGATAAAATGGGGAGATTGTAAGAGTATGAACTTTACTCATGTGCCCCAATAGGACTATATTGTCTTATTACGCTGACCAAATATACTTTGAGTCTTGTCCTTGAGGTCATTTCAATAAATCATCATAAAAATCATACATCGGGCATCCTCAACTTCATGCGAATCCTTTTTATACCACCATTATGAAGGTAGACTCATAAACACTTTACTCACACTTGTTCTCTTTATAAGAAAATTATTTATGTGTGTGTGTGTGTGTGTGTGTTTGTGTTGATATGGATCTTTGGACTTGTTTATTTAATGCAATAAAATAAAATTTAAAAATCTTATAAATTACATTTTATAAAGGTTGTTGAGGTCTATCAAAGGAGACCTTCGCCATAGCGAGTCTTTCTCCCGCTCCAACGACAATGTTTCACTGGCCCCACCTTTTTTCAGTGATTTTCATCTTTGTCTTGCCTTGTATCCTCGCTAGAGAATCGCCAAAGAGATGCAAAAGCTAGCTGCAGTGACACTCTGGCAATATGTGTCGGTCTAACAAAAAACTCACTTTTGAAACAGATTGTGCACATATTTCTTGATACTTGTGCAAACTAAATATCTTTCCATAGATTTTATACTTTTTACACCATTTCAGTTCATGTAAGCCTACTCCTTCCCTATTTGTCCCCTTAAGATTCTCTTGTGAGCTTGTGTATATAAGTAAGTACTTTTGGCTTCATATTTGTGAGAGAGTATAAGTGTGATTTTTTGTGAACAAAATATTTTTGCAAAATCTTTCTTGCCACAAGAATAATCTTTCAAAGAGAGAAAAATCTTTTGATAAAAATATTCTTTTTGAATCTTATGTTCATCCATGTTTACTGTCTTTTTTCACTTCTATATATTCTTGAGATATTTTAAGTTTAAATACTTATGAAATCTAAAAATATGTTGAAGTTGCCTTATTTGCTTTAAAATATTTTCAATACCTTAAAGAAATATCTTTTTAATTTTCTCTTTTATTATTTTTAGATTTCATATATCTCAAAGAAATATTTTGTTAGTTAAGCCATTATTATGATAAATGCTTTCACCTTAAGTCATCACACACTTAGAAAGTGGTATTACACTTATTGGAGGCTTCTTACCGTTTTTACATTTTGGAACATACTTTCTTCTTCAAACTCAAAAAGAAGGAAATTTATTTCAAACTTTAAATGAAGACTTTGTGTGGAAAGAGGGCTTTTTAAAAGTGGTTGCAAACCAAAACTAGTCGTGGTTCTATAGTGTACTTTAAGTATTGGTGAACTCTATGGAGGATATAGTATTAAAGAGTGTCTAGTCGGTTATGGCGTCACGAGAGTTGTAAGTCTATTTGTTCTAGATGTAAAACTCTACCATAGTATATTTGTCGTTTTGTGGAACCGAGTTTTTTTTTTGTGGTTTTTTCTCATACGCTTTAGTGTTGTTCTATATTATTTATCTTTCTGCATTTACATTAAGTCACCACGATATTGAAGATAAATTTTGGTGAAATCTAATTGGTGAACAATTTATCACATATACCTTAGGCTTTATATTTGTTGCCCAATCTTGAACTTAAAAAGAAAACGCTCTCTTTTTTACAAGAAATTTCAATTAGGCAACTTTCATCCATCTCAGTTTCGAGCGCATGGACTCTCAAGTTAAAATGAACTAATTAAACCCATATGACTAGGTTCCTATCCCAGAAGAAATATAGTTACTCAAAGAAAGATATACTACAACATAGGTTATCATTGACTCTAAACAAGTCACCAAAACTAGGATTTGACATGTAAAATGACCCAACTATAAAGTATTAACCAAAATACATAAAGACTAGTCTAAATTAATGATATGATCTTTAAATTTATGAGTTCATGCAATTAAAGATCAATCTTAATATTCAAACTACAATCGCAAAAAGAAAACCCCAAAAAACTATCCAAACCTAATAAAAATATTTACAAAATAGTTAAATACACACTTACCAATAATTCTAGGGTTTAATCGATGAAGGAGGATTGGATCAGAGCTGCTAGGATTAACACTGGAATTTTGGCTTCTTAAGAGGAAAGGGAGTCATCTTTCATTTCACATAAAATGAAACGGAATTGAATTTTAGTGGGTATAAAGTACATTTTTGTTAAGGCAAAGGAAAAGCATCACGGATCACGAGTACTTTTACTGAGGCGACACCGAATTTCACGGGTTATGATAATGAGCGGAGATTTTATCTCATCCTAAACCAAATTCTTCACTATGGTGAGACTAAATTTCGTGGATCACACCCTGTGCTAGAGATTTTGTGTTACTCTAAAGAAAATTATTCATCGTAGCGACATTTTGCCTTCGATGGGCACAATGAATTTGCTGAAGCGACGGAGATGTTCGTGAGGCGTGCTAGGGACCATAATTTTAAATTTTCCAAATCAAAGGAAAAATTCCCAAACACATTGTAACCATTATAATTAAGGTCCATTTTTGTAAAACACATTGATTAAAGATAAAAAAAATACTCATTTTAAACACCGTAATCAAGGTTTATGGTTATATCACATACATCGAATAGAGACGAGTAAGCATTTATAGGCCTACAACATTTTCAAGGTCGATTAAAATAGGATGTATTAAATATAACTCGTGTGAAGAACAAAAGTGAACAACTTGAGACTTTAATTGTGGAACCAAAACCAAAATTAAATGAAAAATACTCTTTTGAAAAATCTACTTTGCTGTTTATCATGAAAGAGTCTCATTTTCCTTAAAAGTATAAAAAATTTAATCGAACAATTTTTCCTTCCTTCTTTTAAGTGATTTATGATTCAAATATTTTACTCTCATATACATGGTGTTATCCAATCTTGGATAGATATAATTCTTTGAGACATCGATTATCACAAATGTTTTACATATGGACACTATCACTCAAGTATAAAGGTTGGAAAACTATTCTCAATTTTTAAAGGTAGTTCACACAAATTGAAGTTGTAACCCCAACCACATTATCTCTCATTAATTTTAATGATTTGAATTTTTCTTTTCAACTACAATCATGAGAAAACTTCTCACGTGCACAAGGCATAAAAAGGACACTTATTTTTCAAATCACAATCTTTTTTAAAGCGATGATTCATAAATCAAATTACTTAGTTTAATCTTTCGATCTAAGAATGCTCAAGAATGTTGTGTGGTGTTAAGTTCATCGAATCTATAAAATATACTCCATATTGATACATATTAATAATTTTAATTGTTTAAATATTTAGATTTCCATTTAGAGAGTATACAGGCATTAATGAAACCGAGATGCAAATATCATATTCAAGAGTTCGTGCATTAATTTAGTAATACGATCCAATTAACCTTCAAGCACATGAAAAACAATTATATCTAGAAACAAATACACAAGGTTAATAATCAAACACAACACTAGGAATAGCATGACCTACGAAATGAGAAAAGAATTGTCAAAGTCCATTATGCATTGAGAAACCACTTTAGCTTGTAGAGGTTGAGGGAGCCAATTTTAGATACCTTTAATCTCTACATCTATCCTTTTAATACTATCCTTCTGAATCCAAGAAAGGCGATTTGGGCTTATGTTAAGCAGTAAATGAATTTTGATTAACTTTGTCCTTTTTTTATGAACATGATGAGCATGCCTTCTTTATGTTTCTTACCGATTATTCCCAATAAAAATCATATTCTTCCTATTATTATGATCATAAAACAAGATTGGATTGAGTAAATAGAAAAAGCTTCCCATATGAAAAAAATTATGACAATGATTTCACTTAAGCAATTTAGGTCTGGAAACATGTGATTGTACATTAGGAACAATCTTCACAAATGTTGGCATATCGACATTCTTCTCCTTCAAATTACTGACACCGCCATATTTCTTTGTGTTTTGATAAAATTTAAAAATAAGTTTAATAAATGGTGACTCATTTGACGATGAAACATTGACATGAAATGCAACTCCATTAGAAATTTCTAGTTTGCAATAATCCAAGTATTTAACAAAATTTTAAACCTTTTTTAAAAGCTTGACATCAAATCCTTCGTAAGTTCGAAACTTCTTTTTCAAAGTTTCCAAAGAAGCAATAAATTCATCTTTTCCTTTTTTAAAGTGGACAAATATTCATCTTCAATCATAGGCAACTTCTTATCTACAACAAGTGCATCAAGAAATTTTGAAAAGTTATTAATGCATTAATCAAGGGCTTCAATTATAAGGCAAAGAGAATGTTCATGAGATTCCATAAGTTAAAAGAATTAATTTTCTTCTTGTAAAAGAATGAGCTCATTAAAAATGTCATTTTGATCATTCTCAAGGGGTTTTATTTTCTCGAGTAAATAATACATTTCAACAGAAAATGCGGAAGAAATAAGGTCTTCACTCTTCTTTAAAGCTTTTTCTCTTTCCAAATGTTTTAATTGCATAATAAAGTTTCACATTTAATTTTAGTAAAACTTTTTATTTCAATACAAACTTTTCATAAGAAGTCCATAGATCATCTTGTTCATTATCACTATCGTTATTGGCATAAACATATTTAATATGAACAGAACGATTAAAAAAATCGGACGAGTTACGAGTTCGATAAATGCATGAGTATTACATGGACCAATTAAGTCATTAATTTTCTCAGATATACTTAACTCCATTAAATACACATCAAATCCAAGTCAAGGTGATTAAACATATAAAAGCGAAAAACTGCTCCTCTATGAGTTAAAAGTGTAGCGTGCTCAAAATCTAAATAGAGTCAAGGTACCGAATTAAAATTATCAGCATAAGAGAATTGATATTTTTCTTTAATTCCTTCTAAGTAAACATACAATCCCCAAGATCTATATGATAAAAAAAATTCCAATTAGATTACATCGGATTTTATTTTTAGAGACATGTGATTTAATCCAAATGCTTAATAAGGTAAAAGAATCACACAACATCAGTCGTATAAGAAAAAATCCACAACAGGAAAAAATATTTGGCCAAACAAAAAGAAAAATTCATTATGTTATAGTTATACAAATAGAAAATAAGGAGTTACAAGCACACAAAGTGTTAACTGATTATACGAGAAATCGTCCACTTGTCGTTCTTGCATCAGCCAATCATGAGTAAAGCGCGTAATAAATAAGTAAAGTGAGTAAATAGAGAGAAGACGAGGTATAGAGTGGTTCAGCCTTTAAAATAGGCCTATGTCCATTGTGTTGCTCCGTTATCATTATATGGTTGCATTGTATAATATAATCATGCCTAAAGAGGCGTACAAGTATGAGAATAAAGGAGAGTACATGGCAGTATTGAATATTCCAGTGTGTCGGGGAGGTGGATGTGACGTAGATTTGTGGCCTCCAAGGTGTATGTTGAGGTTGTGTAAAGATTTTGTATTGTAGAACCAGCCCCGGGCCTGTGTAAAGCTTTGTGTAAGGATTTGTGGCCTCAAAGTTTACAGTTTTCATCCCTTTTGATATGATTTGTTTTTTCCTGGATCATTTGATAGAAATCTAGGATTTCAATTGAATAATCAAAAATTGTTAGGATCCCTCTTCATACACTAAACTAAACCTCTAATCCTCGAAATGCCATGAAAAATCATATAACTGTTCTTGGTGTTCACAGTCGAACTCTTCATATTCTGTGAGTTTGATCTTAAAACGATTCAAAGTTAGACAACCAACTGTTTAGGAGAGAGGGCGCGACATGATAGGAGAGCCGCGGCATTATAGGATTTCAATAATCAATTTCGCAGAACTGTTGGTAACTTGTCTGCATCCTTCCATGTCAAATTGCCGCGGCGTTGAGTCCCCAACCTTGTAGTTTCGAACAGCCTTCAAACTTTCATGAACCCAATGCATATCCATGTTAGATAACTTTAATTGCTACTAGATTCCCTTGAATTGACTTTTAGCAAATTTAGGAATGGTCTTGGCCAGGAATCTCTTAAATCCATTCGGGCTTATAATCACGGCAGCATATTTTCCCCTGCTGATTGAGGTGGCCGAGGCTAGTAGGGTCAGAGTACGATCCATAAGCTCAAGTAGTAGAGTTGGCCCATTAATAACTATGTTAGGGAAATAATTCCACACTTTTACTATTTATAAATAATCATTCCACGGCTTCTTGAAGTCCTTTCCAAACCATACTGGCTGCGGTGCCTAACTGCAAAATCTGCTTTTCAAATACTGATACAGCCATATGATCTTTGACCCAGACGAGTTCCTGAGAGGCTTTTGGGCAAAGCACTTTGGAACCTCTCCTCCTGAACTCCTTTTCGTGCTCCCTCTAAGATCAATAGGGCCTTACAAACTAACAGATTTCCCAAAGTGCATGATAATAGACTCAGACTTTGCGGACTCTACATCCAGGAAGGATTTTCAATCCATGCCGATGGCAGAGGAAGCCAACTCAATCACACATCCAATTGGTGAAGGAAATGATGTCGCGGTAGTTAGAGATAACCCAGGTGGTACATCAGGTAGGGCTGAGAGGCCCTTGATATCCGTGGCTCCATGACCCAAGCTTGGGTTGAGCAGGTGGCTGAGGCCTTTGAATTTCCAAAATATTTGATGTGCTCGGCTCCTGCCGTGAACCAAAGACCTTGTACGATTCTAGCCGATGGTGGAATTTGCTTCCCTCTACATGCCTTTGTTTACGGGCTGCGGCTGCCTATTCCAGTTCCAATCCGTCACCTTTTTCAGACAATGAAACTAGCCCCAGCACAGTTGGATCCTAATGGCTAGAGAGCCATTCTTGCCGCAGTTGTCCTTTGGGAGAACTTGTTCAAAAAAGACATCACTCCCGTAAAATTCTTTCACTTTTACCGCCCAAAGGAGAACTCAGTGAAGTTCGCGGGCTACTACTTCTCAAGCCACGGCAGGGATGAGACCCTTTACACTGGGAGATCGACCAGTGTAAAGAATTAGAAGGGGAAATATTTTTACATCTTCGACGAAGGCTGGGAGATGCACCCCGAGGAGAATGAGAGGGAAAGGTCGTATAGAATACCGCAGCAGTGGGGGTCTCCCCCAAAATTAGGTAATAAGACTATAGCCGCATCCCTTCACATAAACTTGCATATTAACTTCCACTAACCTTTACATTGTCTTTTTTGCTGCGCTTGACATTCTGCATTTGAACAAGCGGCAGGAAAAGAGAGTTGCTGAGGCTACGGCAGTTCCTGCCGAACATAAAAAGTTTAGCACACTTGTAACGTCAGCAACCATATTTCAAGCAGGATTTTTTCCCAACAAGTCCATTCCTCAACAGATGGGCGCAGAAGGTAATTCACTGCGCCATGATTTTTACTCCGCGGTCACTTCTGTTCTTGCACTTTGCTCATATGTTGTTGCTTTTTCAGGTGAGGAAGTCGACAGGGAACTGCTAGCGGCGCAACTAGCGGAGATGGACGAGGAAGCGGTCGTCATAAACAACACAACGCAGAGTAGAAAGAGGAAAAGGTCCAAAGCTAAGGGACTTTCCGCGGCTCATTCCGTAGAAATAAATGCTACTCCTGTCGCGGCTCACACCGTCGACAAAACTACAACTCCCGCGAATCAAGTGGTAAATGATGAGCACCTCCCGCATGACGGGTTTGACGATGACATAGGGGAAAACTTAGCCGCGTCAGGCTTGATGTCAACTGATGTTCCTGTCCATTCATCCTCTCCTCCGCCGCCACCTGTTGTAGCGGTTAACGCGAACTTGCTGCCTCCTCAATTCCGCGAAGGATCTGGGCCTGATGGTAGACCAAGGCCCCACTTAAGGTAGCCTGACCCCAAATCTTCTTGGGACACTACCGCAAAGGCTGTGTGGAGAATGAAAAGAGCCTTAGATGCCGCGAATCTTGACAGGATGGTGGGAGAGGATCACGACGATCTGGAGGACTGTATTCTTCATAGTCTTCTGAGGGTACGTGCCAGTGTTGTCGGTCTTTAACTTTTGTATCCCATATTTTTTCTAACCTCTTTTATTTCAGGCCGCAGATGTGATGGTGGTCCAAAAAAGGAAATATGAGGGCTTGTACAGACTGAAGGAGGCCGAGAAGAGTACTCATATCGCAGACCTACAGGCTGCCCAGATCTCTTCTTTTGAGGCTGGGAAGATGTCTTCTACCGCGGCACTTCAAGCGGCGCAAATGAACTTGGAGGCAGCAGAAAAGGTGATAGAGGAAGGGGAGCAAAACTTCATACAAGCCGCGGAATCCCTCAAAGAATCCCAGGCTCAGACCGCAGTAGCTGCACAAGCTGCAGAGACTGCTAATAGCAAGTTCTTATTTCTTCAAAAGAAGTACGATGAGCTAGAGGCCAAGTCTTCCCAGGATGCACTAGACCATGCCGCGACAGTAAAGAAAATTGAGTAAGACCATGGCAACACTCTCCAGCTGGCGATCGACCATTCCGTGGAGTCGTTCAAGGGCTCTAGGGAATTCTTCCTTATCAATAATAGGGCATACCTCTGAGGCTATCAGGAGCTGCGACAGAGATTTATAAAGAGCTTTCCTGAGACCAAGGAGGTGGTCCTTGACTGGAAATTAAGCGATGCCAAACATCAGGAGTGCATTACAGAGCTGAAGGCCGCGTTAGAAGAGAGAGTGAGGCTGAGGGCTGAAGCAGAAGCGTTAGCCGCGGATGAAGAGATAAAGACTGTCGCGGATGGAGAAGAGGCTGATGACAATGACGACGCAACTTCTTAAACTTGTTTTCAATTTCTGTTGAACTCATCATTAATACAGGGCTGCGTCCCTCCTTTTACTTAATTTCTGTTATGGCTACAGCCTCCTTTCGGTAATTCTTGACTAGTAATATCAAGGCTGCGGCCATATTTGCCACTTTGTACACACTTGATTGCTTGCAACTCCTTGCTCCTTTACATTGCTTGTTATAATGAATAGTTGAACATAACTGCTTTCATATTTGAAAATGCATCCTTGATTAGATGAACATAATATTTTAAGTATGCGGACAAAGATCAATTTCGTAGGATGATTATTTGTTAATTTTCGCGCCCACATAAATAGTGCAATGTTTACTCCCAAGTAAAGGCGTTGGCTGCTGCTTCACAAGTCTGCTGCGTGTAAGCCGCGGCCGTTTGCTATGCCGCGTCATATAAACTATTGCACTTGATTGCCGCGGACATAATTTCAAGGGGGTGCCACTCTGATTACATGGATCCCCGGCTTCTTTCATTGCATCTGGTTGTCTGAACCGCTTATCTTTTGTATGGAACATACAGAGAAGGCCTTTCCGCTAGAGCTTTAATTGCCAAATCACCGTGTCAGAAAAGAATGGCCCTTGGGATGTTATACCTTCTATACTTTCCCCAGCCTTGATACGGGTGATTCTCTTCCACCGTGGCAGTTGAAATTGTATCTTTCTCATGCCTCAAGATGTCAGTGCCTCAACACTTTCATGAATGAATGGCTCCTAGAGATCTGCATCCATATCGGTGGGTTGCGGCACTTTTCTGGTCCATCTAAATAATGTGCCTCTGCAGACATGCGTTGGTTTTCCCAAGCCTTCTTGGGCAGGGTCATGTTATCCAGCCATCCATAGCTATCAGATAGGATATTTTTAAGCCTCCTCAGGTTGGGTTATGTTGTTAAGCCACCCACAGCTATCAGATAGGATATTTTCAAGCCTCATCAGGCTGGGTTATGTTATTAAGCCACCCACAGCTATCAGATAAGATATTTTCAAGCCTCCTCAGGCTGGGTTATCTTATTAAGCCACCCACAGCTATCAGATAGGATATTTTCAAGCCTCCTCAGGCTGCGTTATGTTATTAAGCCACCCACAGCTATCAGATAGGATATTTTCAAGCCTCCTCAGGCTGGGTTATGTTATTAAGCCATTCACAGCTATCAGATAGGATATTTTCAAGCCTCCTCAGGATGGGCTATGCTATTAAGCCACCCACAGCTACAGATATATATAAAGCCATCCCTGGCTGGATATTGTAAGCCTCCCAGCTTGATGACGCATCCCGAAAGCTAATAACTGGCATTGCAAGCCCTCGTAACTAATAAAAGCTCCTTGACTTCTCACATGCTTTTGCGAATATGATCATCATGCGATAAGATATAGTTGCACCTCGTGAGGGGAACTTATGAGCTAATTAAGATCGCAGTCCCTCCATAGGTGCATCCCGAAGTAAAATAATCCTTCGAGATAATTTATTCTTCTTCTTTTGAAATCTGTTTAAGACAAAAAGTCTTTTTGTGAGATAACAGATTATGAAATCAAGAGAGATATCAGATATAGCAAAATTTGCCAATTCATCTACTTATATATGTATGCTCCAGCTAATGACTTTGTTAATAAAACATAAAGTCTTGAATATTAGTGCTATAACGAGCTTCATAAAACATAAATAGAAATAGGTAAAATTCATAAATAGAAATAGTTGAAGTTGGAAAAACTAAGGATGAGATGCCGTATGCAGCCTCTATCAGGTCTGGCTGAATCCTTATGCATTCTTCAGGAAACGCTGCAGCATCCCTTGCCCAATTAGCCTTTCAACTTCATCCTTCAGAGCATAGCATTGCTCAGTGTTGCGGCCATGGTCTTGATGTAATTTGCACCAGGTAGCTTTGTTCCTCTTGTGGGGTGGAGCTCTCAGCTTTTCTGGCCATCTCAACATCTTGTCCTCTTTGATGAACTCGAAGATATGTTCAATCGGGAAGGTCAACGGAGTATAGACACCCGATTTCTTCTCTGATTTCTCTGCCCTTCTTTTCTGGCTCCTGCAAAATACTTTCGCGGCCGTCTTCTCTTAAAATGTCGCGGCATCAAAGGCTGTTGGTGCATGTATCATAGACTCCGCACCCGCATTGGGAGAGGTCGCATCTTCTAGCATTAGGACCCTCTAAGCGAGATAGTTGACCTGGGTCTGAAGCGAGGCATGGTTGTCATAGAGGTGATTAAGGTGATTATACAGTTATAAAATCTCCTTGTTGACTTCTGCGCTCTAGCTGGATTCTCCTTCCATTTCTGCTTTTGTTAGTCTTTATAAAGTATATGGGATCTAAGACAAAACTAACAGAAGTGAGTGATCACAGAAATATTGGGAAGGAGGATTTGAACTGCTCCATGATATATCGAAGAGGCCGCGGCCAGTATGGCACATAAGTGCACAGCCGCTGCCCTTTAATGTTATTCACCAAGGTTGATTCGAAGGCCACTCAAGTCCTTCCCACGGTGATTTTGATCTGTTATAACAGGTCCGCACTAGTAGGGGTCGCGGCATGAGAGGTGGTTGAACTTACAGGCCTCACCCCTGTCTAGGCAGTGGAGAGATCCCAAGTTAGGAACCCAGAAACTGATACTTTCTTCCCTAACACGTGAAGGAAACCTACTAGGGTCCATTGACAAGAGAATTCCCTTGTGGTGCGCAAGACGGTATAATTTCAATGATAAACCCTAGATCATAGGTCGATGACAACAAAAAGGTAGTAAATATAACCCTTCCCTAATCATCCACCTTTTCGGGACCCAAGTCCACCATGCTTTTCAGCATTATCTAGATGGAATAACATCACATGGGTATGTAAAATAGACCCAGAGCCATCAAATGAAGACCCAAGGATAGATCCGGAAATATGAAATACCCGCTTGAGGGGGCGAATATAAAATGGAGCCAAATAACCAGTAATCGACCCGTGAGAAGATGATCCATAGGACCCTCAGGGATCGAATAAGGTGTTTAAGAACTCATATATGTAGAGAAACAAGATTGAAATATCTCCTGTTCCCACAGAAGGCGCCAGATTGATGATGCGAGAAATCATCCACTTGTCGTTCTCGCATCAGCAAATCATGAGTAAAGCGCGTAATAAACAAGTAAAGTAAGTAAAGAGAAGACGAGGTATAAAGTGGTTCATCCTTTAAAATAGGCCTACGTCCACTGTGTTGCTCCGTTATCATTATATGGTTGCATTGTACAACATAATCACGCCTAAAGAGGCGTACAAGTATGAGAATAAAGGAGAGTACATGGCAGTATTGAAGATTCCGGAGTGCCGGGGAGGTGGCTGTGACGTAGATTTATGGCCTCCAAGGTGTATGTTGAGGTTGTGTAAAGAATCTGTATTGTAGAACCAGCCCGGGGCCTGTGTGAAATCGATCTCCCCCCTTTCGAGGTGTAGTCCTCTATTTATATGAGGTAAGTGTGACGTGTCACGTGCCTTGAGCACGTGACTTATATCAAGTCTGAATTAGTTACGAATGAGGGGGGCGCGGCCTGCAACGCAAGCAACGTAGTTTCAAGCTACTGGAGGCGTGCCGCGTATCACAAGTTGGAGTGTCGCAACCCCTTCTCAGGGAATAATTAACATGTGTCGCGCCCTATAATGTACAGAGCCGCACCCTGTGTCAACCATCTCCATGGTGTCTAGATGCCATGCTGCGCCCTGTGTGAGATCTGGCTGCGCCCAGCAATAACCTAGGTATGTCCGTCAACTGTAGATGAGCACCGTCCGCGGCATGGTGCTATATTTGTACTGTCAATAACCACTCTTCCGTACCATATTTTCCGAAGAGAGCACCATCATCTAGAGAATGCTACACATCCGCGACTAGTTTTGGACTCGTCTAAAATATTTCAATCCCATGCCATGAAATAAAAAAATACTCTTTGATGTAAAAGACAAATTCTTGATAAGCCACGAATGTTTTGATAACACCTTCTAGGATGAGAGTTGTGGTATCAAAAAATATCACAATAGATATTATACGAAGAAAAATCACAATCAATAGGGAAAACAAAAATTCACACACACAAAACAACTATGTACGTGGTTCAACAACTTGCCTATGTCCACGGAGAGTTCTACTATTTTATTAAGTATCTCTCAATATGCTTTATTCCATGACCCTATAACCCAAGCCAGGGGTTACAATTTATAGATGTTTGTTCAAGTAACTCCACGATGCTCATTATGATTCATGAATCCCTTGAATATCTGCACGAGATTATAAGGGATTGGCGTGGTTTAAGGGTAGTGTGGACTACACACGCATGTTGCTTCATCGCTGCATATGAGGTCGGGCTGCTCTTTGTATCTGTTAGATCAGGTTGGCCGTTGTTATGAGCTTTGAACAAAATCCGATCCCCACAATTTCCCCTAAAATCCTTGGGCCATAGCTTGGGTCAATGGATTTTATAAGCGGCCTGGAACGCGGCCTTGTTAGTTGGACATTCGTAATTCATTGAAGTAGGATAGGTGCGCTTGTCTTTCTGTGAGATATTAAAGAGACAAATCTACCTTGAGAAGTTTAAAGCGGCACTTGAGTGTTTGAAACTGGTTTGTCAAAAACCCAAGCGTCAGTTTATCATCCCCGTTCGTCATTGTGCACACTGTGTCTCTAGGCTTCATTTCTTACTTCCACTTCTCAAAATCAAATTTTTTTTAGCTTTTCCAAGTCTCCTCTCTATCTTGTAAGCTTCAATCATTTTCTTTATCTAGCTTCCTTTCTTCTGCACATCGATATTCTACTGTAGCTAGGGTTTTTGTGTTTTTCTTTGATGGCGATGCTTGATAACAAATCTTTGCCATAGTTTAAAAAGTGTTACTATTCCTGAATGGGTAGAAATAAAGTGTACGTCAATCCCCAAAAGTGTTCGCGACCAGAAATATGGTCATTGGATTCATGTTCTATTAGTCTCGCAAGGGGGTTTAACATTTCCCCCTAAACCTCTATTTTTACATTTTTTTTCAATATTTCAACGTAGTCTATGCTCAGTGTTCATCGAATGTGTGGAAGATTATTAATGGAGTTCATAGGATAAACCAACTTTATGGAACCAACTTCGGATTAGTTGAGATTTGCTATTACTACTCCTTCTTTCACACTAGTGGTGGATTTCTATACTTGAAGGCAAGAATCCCTGATAGGGTATTGGTAGTAAACCTGCCTTATTCCCATAAGTACTATTGGTCTGAAGGTTTTATTTCTAGGAATTTGCAATTTCCTCCCCAATCAGGGGGCGTAAGGTACTTGGGACCTCAGATCCCTACCTTTGGGGAGGAGTACATAGGTTATTATCTCTATCTCAGTTTAATTGCTTATTTGCCTTCCTTTATGTGCACTCCTTCTAATTTTTCCTTCTTTTTCTTTTACAGCAAAAGCCAAGAACCAAGAGCCAACTCTCTGTAAGATCCAAGCTGATAAACTCCTGAAAGATTTGAGGATAAGGGACCCAATTACTAAGGGGGAACATCCTTAGTATGCTGCATTCCTGCTAGAATATAAGAATACTACTTCCAGCTTCATTGCTCATCCAATGGACTCAATCCCCCATCTAGAGGCTCCAAAAGAGGAGGTTGGTGATACCTCTGACACCATTGAGGTAGAGAAATAGAAAGAGGAAGAGCGCAGCTCGAGGGAGGATGGTGAGGATGGGAGTGGTAGAGGTGAGAGCGACGAGGAAGGATCTAGCGAGGGAGAATATAGTAAGGAAAAAATGGCTCCTCCGATGAGAAGAATTTTAATCTAGGGTGATGATAACGATGATCTTTTATCCAACAGCATGAAGTTACTCTAGCAGAAGGCTGGGGATTTTATCGGTAGCTCCAAGGTGGTAGCTCAAGAGAAGGAGGTGAAGAGGAAGAAGAAAGAAGAGGAGGAGAAGCGAGAGAGGGGAGAGAGAGAGAGAGAAGAGAACAAGACAGAAGGAGAAAAAAGAAGAGCACATGCCTTAAAAGCTTCAATAGTGCCTTTTATTGCTAATTTTGAGGGAGCCTTGGTGGCTGATGTTCCTGAACTCACCCCTACTATTGGAGAATGCAGTGTTCGCGGCTGACCCTGAGCGCACATCGAGCATGGGGGAAACCAGTTAGCCCTCAAGTCCGCCCAAGTGCTTGCTTTGGTAAGTACCCCTTTCTCTTATGCTTCTTCATTCTATGTTTTCCTCTAATTTCTCGTGCTTATCATGTGTCTTCTCTATTCTTGTAGTTCGTTTTTGACTATACCATATTGCTCCGTGATCGGGATGAGCTGTCGAGGAAAAACTCCGAGCTTGATGGAGCCCTAAAGTCTTACAAGAAGGCCCTTTTGGACACCAAGGATTCTTTGACAAAGAGGGGGGGAATCTCCCAAAGAGTTGTCTGACCTCCGTGAAGCGTATAGTGTTGTGGTTGCGGACAAGCTTGTGGTGGCAGAGTCAAATAATGGGTTAGTCACTGAGGTGGAGAAGCTAAAGGGGGAGGTAGAGACTACTCGAGAAAATGGACATAATGAAGGTTGGGATGCAGTGTATGATGATGCCAAATGCCAGATTTCTTATCTTCGACGGGCATATTTCAAGAAAGGCTGAGATCAAGCCTTAATTGCGGCATGAGTTGCTTCTGACTCCCCCTCTTCTCCCAGCATCATCCTAGTCGTAATCCTATAGAAGAGTCTCCTTCTGCCCAGCCAAATGCTCAGGACGGCATGGATCCCATTACGCTTGCCATTGGGGATTCACTATTTAATCCAAAGAGGGCCATTGTCCTAGTTGGGGGAGCTGTACTAGGTGCTGGTGAGGGTGAGGTTCCTATCGACCAAGCTGCTGACAAAGGGAAAGGGCTATCCACATTTGACCAAGTTTAGGCTTCTTAGGATTTTTAGGATCTACTATTGTTTTTATTCCTATGTTGTATTTTTTTTCTTCCTCCCTTCATTATATTATCTTATGCCCCTTGATTTAATGAAAGAGTAAACTTTTTGCCTTATTATTGATTCATGCTATTTTTGTTATTTTGTTTAGTTGGCTTTAGCTTATTGATTTAAATGAATATATCCCTGCTAACTCCTGTCTAGGCCAGATTCTTGGGCCAAACATAAGCGCTCAAGCTCGCTGAGCTTTTGTAAGGATTTGTAAATCCCTGAGGGTAACAAAACTAGGACTATAAAGACCAATATGTGGTGGTCGCGAAGCTAAAGGATAGTTTTGAGGAGATGGTGGGGATTGGTGCCTCTATGCAGGAGGAGATGGACGCCTTGAAAGCGAAGCTTCTGAATGCGTTCGAGATCAACCTGGTGGAGGAGTTTTTTTAAAGAGATAATGACACTCTGAGGAGAGAAATTGATCGCCTAAAAGAAAACACTCGGTCTGGTCCTCCTTTGATGCTACAAGGATCAAACTTCCAATAGAGAGATTGATGAGATGAAAGAAGATGTTTTTCGAGCCTATGTGATTGTTTATGGGATTCAAGGGGATATTACATGATTGAGACGGTTATTTCGAAAGGGTCCTCGGTACATCTGGGCTGATGGTTATGACCGAGGTTGGATAAATTCACAGTAAGATTGAAAGAGGTTGAAGAACTTTCTTTTTCCAGGTGAAGGCTGATTGCTCTCAAGGAATTGAAGCTTCCGAAGGAATCCAACCTATGGTATAAATATCAAATCATTCGCTCATCTGTTTTGAAAAATCTCTTCTCGAAGGATGATCGATGGATCCCAATAGATGCTAATTTGGTGTAGCTTCTAGATCCATAACCAGAGAGACTTGAAGAAGACTTAGCTCCTCATCCTGATGATTGTTGGAGAGCTCGAGTAGCGGACTACCTTGCTTGTCACGCTGGGCCATCGTAGGTCTTCAAGGATTTTTTATTTTTTTAATGTAAATGTAAGCGTATTACTTTTAATGATAAATAAGCTGATTATTTATGTTTTGAGCGTTTGCTGACTAAACATGTGTTAACCTCACTTCTTGGTTGCATGGTATCAGTGTTTGACCAACAAAGTACTTGATAAATCTTGATCATAGTATAAATAAATTAGTACAAGAACTTTAATCATTTTGGGCTTCTTTACCTATTAAATGACATTGAATTTTGTGTTTGAACCTTATCCCAGTCCAATATGCCTTTGCCATATCATTTTGTCCCACTTTACCTCTTAGGTCGTGTCGTCACACTTCCTTAGGCCTAAGTCGGTGGATGGCGAGAATGTACGTAGTTAAGGGGACATCCACCCAAATAAGGTTTTTCAACCAACCTAAGTTAGAGACCAACCTTGAGTTCCCTTTATTACCTAAGGATCCCGTATAGGTCTTTAATTGTTGTTGGAGCAACTCAAGATGCCAATTATGTTTTTAACAAAAACTTAAGGAAGGTTAATTGTGAACCTTGCTTTTTAGATATTTTGGCCTTGTATACAATAAGTGCGGCACATTTTTGCACTCATAGGATTTCTACTCCTTGAGGGGGTGCATATTTCTTAGAAAGGATGCGTATAGAAGTTTGATCAAGAGATATTAAACAACCAAGATATTCAGAATGCGCGGGCCAGTCGACCTTTATTGACTAAAATGATAAATAAAAGGCAACATCAGTTTGCATATGAAAATTTTTCGAAACTAATGATGTTGAAAAATAAAAGATATGGAAGTATAAAATTAGAACTTCTTAAGGTTGGATGCATTCTAGGCCCTTGGTACGTCCCTTCCCTCCAGCGTTTCTAAGTGATAAGACCCCTATAAGTCGTCTCTTATTATCTTGAAAGGTCCCTCCCAATTTGGTCCTAGTTTTTCGTCTGGTAGTCTCACAGCACTATCGAGGACTTTCCTTAGGATGTAATCTCCTACTAGAAATTTCCTCGGATTGATTTTTTTATTGTATTATTTTGTCAGTTGTTGTTGGTAAGATGCCAACTTAACTAATGTCAGTTCTCGCTGGTCATCTACTAAGTCAAGCTCAGTGAGTAATGCTTCATCATCAAGGCCTTGGTCGACCAGGGTAGTCCTCATGGTAGGGAGTCCTTCTTCTAATGGGATGACTGCATCCTTTCCATAGGCGAGTGCAAAGGGGCTTTCTCTCATTGCTCCTCTTGGAGTTTTACAATAAGCTCGTAAAAGGTGAGGTAGTTCGTCTACCCAGGAACCTTTGGCTCTTTCTAACCGTCTCTTTAGTCCTTCGATCAGTATTTTATTAGAAGCTTTAGCTTGCAAATTTCTCTGGGGATATGCTACATAACTAAAGTGGTGCTTGACGCCATGCTCGTCACAAAATCCTTAAAATAAGCAACTTTCTAATTGCGTGCCATTGTCAGTGATGATCATCTTTGGCATCCGAAAGTGGGTGATGATGTTCTTCCATATGAACCTCGTCATATCAGAGTCTTGAATGTTTGCGAGTGGTTCTGCCTCTACCAATTTGGTGAAGTAGTCACTAACGACCAACAGATACTTACAATTTCCAGATGCGGTAGTCAGAGGCCCTATAATATACAACCGCCATTGGGCGAACGACCATGGACTAGTTAATGACTTGAGGTTTCTAGCTGGGTTGTGGACCATTGGGGAGTACCTCTGGCACTTCTCATATTTGCGAACATAGACTTTAGCATCCTTATACATGTATGTCCACCAATATCCTACCTTGATCACTCAGAAATCTAAGGATCTTCCTCCTTCATAGCTCCCATAAATTCCTTCATGAAGTTCACTAAGAACCTTCTCGACATCTTCTGGGTGAACGCACTGGAGGTAGGGGCCAGTAAAAGACTTTCTGTAGAGTTTTTCTTCAGGAGATAAGTGAAAGAGAGCATCCTTGACTCTTGTCTGGTGTGCCGACCTCTTTTTGCCTGGCAGTGCGTCTCTCCGTAGGTAAGTTGTGCTGGGATCCATCCAACTGGGTGCCTTCTCTACGTGGAGGATTTTATCTACGACTATATGGTTGATGCTTGATTTTATAAGGAATTCTATCTGAATGGTCCTTCTTAAATCGAAGTCAATGGCGGAGCTTATAGATGTTAGGGTGTCGACGTGAGTGTTCTATCCCCTGGGGAACTTCTAGACATTAATTTTATCAAACTTCGCTATAATTCCTCTTACAATGGTGAGATAAGCTTCCATCCTTTCATCCTTGGCGCTGAAGTCTCCACTTATTCGCTTGGACACTAGCTTTGAATCGCCAAATACCCTAAGGCATTTTTCTCCTAGTAATTTTGCTTTATGCAGGCCGGCTATCAGCGCTTCATACTCTCATAGAAATTTTTCTTTATATAGGTCGGATATCAGCATTGGATTATTGGTGGCATTAAATCCTAGTTTGATCCCTTGTTCGAGCACAATCTTCTCTGGGGTGATCAGTACAATGTCCACTCCTGCCCCCTGGAGTTGGAGGCTCCATCGAAGTAAAGGGTACAGTCGAAAGTTATTGCTTCCTTTAATGCTAGTTGCTCAATTTCTAACTGGGTAGTACGTTGATTCCCCGTGAATTCAGTAATAAAATCGGCTAGAATTTTTCCCTTAATTGTTGTTCTCGATTGAAAGTGGATATTGAATCTTCCAAGCTCTATTGACCTAACAGGAGGCCAAAGAGATTATCTTTCCTCAAAACATCTTTGGGGGGTGTGAGGTGATCACGATGATGGTATGAGACTTATAGTAGTGCTTTAACTTCCTCGAGGCTACCACTAAGGCGAAGGAGAGCTTCTCCAAGGGCAAATAACATTGCCTTGCATTAAAAAGCGTTTTACTTGCATAATAAAATGAGTGTTAGGATCCTTCCTTCTCGCAGACTAAGGCGGAGCTCATAGCATGGTCTAACACAACCAGATAAAGGTATATGTGGTCACCTTGACTTGGAATCACCATCAGGGGGGGTTTGCTTAGGTAAAACTTGAGTTCTTCCAAGGATTTGGAGCAGTCATCATTCCATACTGAACCCTTATCCTTTTTCAGTAGTTGGAAGAATGGTCGACAATGCTCCAAAGATTCAGGGATAAAGCGGTTGAGTGCGACGAGCATGCCGGTAAGCTTCTGGACATCTCTTATCATCTGAGGTGTCTGGACTTTTCTAATGCCATCAATCTGATCAGGGTTTGGTTTAATCCCCCACTTTTTGACCAGATACCCTAAGAAATTTCTAGACTGGACACCGAATGAACACTTATTAGCACTAAGTTTCATCTAGTACTTCCTGAGGATCTCAAAAGTTCTTGCTAGGTTTGAGAGATGGTTGCCTTTGAGTTTACTTTTGACGAACATGTCATCGATGTATACCTTCATTATTTCTCACATTTTCTTGTTGAACATCCTCGTGACCAGTCACTGATAAGTCGCTCCTGCATTTTTTAGGCGGAACGACATGACTTTATAATTATATAACCGAATAGGAGTTATGAAGGAGGTCTTATCTTGGTCTGTCTCATGAAGTGGGATCTGGTGGTATTCGGAGTAAGCATCCAGAAAGCTCATTCTTTCATACATTGTAGTGACATCGACCAGCGGATCTATCTTTGAGAGATGAAATCTCTCTTTTGGACAAGCTCTGTTGAGATCGGTACGGTCAATACATACTCTCAAGCTTTCGTTGCTTTTGGGTACAACGACTAGGTTTGATATCCATGTGGGGAATTAAACTTCCTGAATAGAACCTATTTCAAACAACTTTTCTACCTCTTTCTCTACTGCCTTTGAATTTTGGGGGGCTATTCAGAGAGCCTTCTGAGTTACTGGTTTGGACGTTGGGTCGACGTGCAATCGATGGCATGCAATTGCGGGATCTATCCTAGGTAGCTCGTATGGTTCCTATTGATGCAAAAACTAGACTAGGCTAATTTATTGATCACAGATAAATAGAAATAAGAGATAAGATACTTTTAAAGTGGTTCGGCTTAAAGGAAGAGCCTACGTACACCGTTATATATTACCTTAGGATTGTTCAATTCCTCTCTTTTCGTCTGTCCCTATATGTAGGGTTTATAATTTATTTATAACCCCCAGGGGGTGTACAAGAGCTGGAATATCAAATAATGGAATGTCTTTATATCATAGACATTTAAATCTGTACAATCATTAATGTATACAACTGTTGGTGTTTGCCTATCATCGTTGGTAAGCATCCCTGATGTTGGTCGGCATCCTTGGTGTTGGTCGGTATTCCTGAAGTTGGTCAGTATTCCATCCTTAATGACTAGGATTAAACTCCCACTGTATAACATGTGTCAGTATCTTAATGGTCCATATAGATGGACAATTTTTCGTATCAACAGAATCCCCCAATGTTTCATGCATGAAGTTTTAACAAGAGTATGGAGCATTTGGCTCTTAAAGTTGCTCGAACAACAATCTTAGGCCTGGTCGGTTACCGACCTCCCCTACTTGTAAAAATTTACGGTTTAGTTATGGAAATAAAATGCACGTGGCATTTTTTAAATTATCCACAACTTTAACAAATCGTTGGTAAATCTGTCTTTTGTGTCTTTTAGCCGCCACCAGTCTAATCGACGTTGCCTTTTAATCATTACTATTCCAATTTTCGAGGCGACCTATAAAGAGAGGGAAAAGTCACGAACTTTTACTATCTCAAATCTTCTGAGTGTTTTTGGCTACATTGTCTTCAATATTTCTTTTTTTCTCTTGAGCTATCATTTTATGTTCTTCAGTTCTTGCTGAATCTTTAATTCCTGTAAGAATTCTTTATTTTCTCTTATATTCTTCATCATGGTTTACTCTGTTGACTCTCTTGACGAATTCAGAAATGAATTTAAGATTCCCTCTTAGGTTGTTTTGGAACACGCTATTTTACCTGCTGATTTTTTCTCACTTGTTGAGGGTCACTAGTTTCCCATTATTTTTATAGCTAAATGTGGGTTTACTTTTCCTCCCAACCCACTGTGCCTAGAATTTTGTCAATACTTTGACATTTTTCCAGCTATGGTAGCCCCAATACTTAGAGGTTTGTGAATGGAGTGTATAGGTTGAATCAAATTCATGGAACGCATCTGGGTATTCCAGAAATAATATTTTCTTGTAAGTGGGTGACTAGTGATGCCACTTTTTATTTAAAGACAAGGGTTATAAATAAAGCGTTAGTAGTTAATCTTCCAGACTCCAATAGGGATTATTTTTAGCATTGGATTGTTGTAAAAAATTGGCAATATTCCCCGTTGACTGGAAATGATGAGTACTAGGGGCCTAGGTGCCCTCCTTTTGGCAATTGGATAGGTTATTCCTCCTTTATTATTTTGCCTTGTACATATTTGTTTAAATGTTACACTAATTGTTGCTCTGTAAATCTTTATTGTAGTTTATCAGAAGAGAAGGTTCCCAAAGGAAAGTTAAGTGAATCTGAGGGAGTTGAAGTTTATTTGGGGACTTCATCAAAGGATTAGAGAGGAGCACGTCAGGTCTGCATCTTATTTGTTGTAGTACAAGAACACAATTTCTTCCTTTGTTGCTCGTTTTACTCCTTCCCCTGTGATTGACCTTGAGCAAGAAACTCCTTCTACTTCCTCAACCATTGCATCTGGTAGTGGTGATCTTGTTGCCATTTCCCCTTCATCCTTAGATTTAAAATTTTCCCATCGTTGTATCCATGTGGAAGAGGAAGATTCCCAATATTTTAGAAGACATAGCTGCCAATCCTCCTTCCAAATAAGCTTATATAAGGATGAAAAATAAAAATTAGACTGGAAAGAAGCCCCCAGTCAAGAAAATTGAATGGATCCCGATAAAGAGAATAAAGAAAGGGCTGCCTTCTAAGTTTTTTTTTGGAAAAGAGGTACGGTACCCCCACATATATTATTCAACCAAGCCTAAAAATAGGAAATAGCTCGCACATAATGAAAACTAGAGGTTGAGCCCAATACTCTAGCTTGAAAGCAATAAATGAGGGGATTTATAAATATCCCCTTTACAAAGAAATAATAATTGATGGAAAGAAAATTTGGGATTTTATAAATAACCCCATTACACAGAAATTTTTCTAAAATGAGGGATACCTATTCTATCCATTTGAAGAAAGCCCTTTATAAAACCAGGGAGAGAAGAAAAGGACCAATAATTAACAGATTTTTGAGAAGAAGCAGCCATCGAATCCAATGAATCAGTTACAATGTTAAATTCTCTCCAACAATGTGAAATCTTAAGAGACTGGACTGAGAGAATGTTATCCAAGATGTCCTGAATAGCCCATGGAGGTTTACCTTTGTTTAAAATCAATTCAACCAATATTTTAGAATCTGATTCCACCATAACGAGCTCCAAATTAATCTTGAGATTCCTGCACATGTTAACACCCTCCATAATTGCATTAGCTTTAGCAATTAAAGACTTACTAACCCCCATGAATTTACTGAATCCCCCTACAAAATGCCCTTTAAAGTCTCTTAATACACCTCCAATACCACTTGGACCTGGGTTACCCTGGGATGAACCATCTACATTGAGCTTAAACAATCCTTGAACTGGTTTAGACCAGACGCACTTTGTAAGCTTCAATTGATCCTGTTTGATTCTGATCTGGAACCATGATATAGCATAGCTATCATCAGCTTTACATCTATCTTTAAACATATGAACTGAGCATAAATCAGTTAAAGCTGATATTACATTATTAGTGATGGATCTAGCTGACACAAGATAGTTCTCAAAATGTTTTAGATTTCTTGCCTTCTAGATTTCCCACATGATTAGTTTTGGAAGATTGGAAAAAATGAAGGATTGATGATCTCTATTTGGCATGTTCAACCACCAAGACATAAGAAGAGCCCTGCAGGAGACCATTTTCATCTTGATACCAAGTCTAGACCCAAAAAAGTTCCAAACTTCTTGAGCTATGAGACATTTACACAGCAGGTGTTCTATAGTTTCAACATCTTCTTCACAGTTTCTACAACGGGAAACACGTCTAATACCAATGGATTGAATAATCTCATCAGTAGGAATGACTTTATGCATGACTTTCCAAACAAATATGGAAATTTTGTTCGGACAGATATTAGACCATATAAATTTCCAGCTCTAAGTCAAAGGTCTAGCCTGCCTGATGTAGTTATAAGCAGACTTAAGGTTGAATTACCCTAAATTTGAAGGAAGCCATATTTGTCTATCTTCATTTATGAGCTCAGAAGCTATTTCTTTAACAGATATAATTCTCTTAAATGCTTTAGACCCTTTAGGGTTAGATGAGATATCTCCAAATTTGTTTCTTATGAATTTACCCCATAAACCATTATCAAATTTCCACTTGCAATAAAGCTTAATGCTTGAGGCTTTGATGATATATTTTAGATTTCTGATACTGAGACCTCCTTCCTCAATGGGAAAACAAACATCGTCCCATTTTTTCCACTATTGTTTCTTATCAGAAGAAAATTGATCCTGTTAATCACAGCTTTAGGGGGGAAATGACTGCAAGAATGTGGAGGGGAATAGATGATAAAACATGTCTGATTAGAATGAGCCTCCCTCCTTGAGATATGAGCTTCGAAGACCAGCTGAAAATCTTGTTTCTCACTATATTTAGCATACCAGTATAGTGCTCAATTTTTTGTCTTCCATGACTAAGGGGGCATCCCATGTATTTAATAGGAAAGGCCCTGTAGTGAAGACCCATAGTCTTAGCTATATCAATAATTCTACTCTTCTTTGTATTATTATCCATGTAGAAAGAACTTTTCTCCAAGTTAACAAGTTGCCCAGAAGCTTTTTCAAAGTCTGAGACCACCTTAAAAAGGTTTTTGAGGGATCTTTTACATGCATTACTAAAAATAATGAGGTCATCTGCAAATCCCAAGTGACTGATCAGCATACTTCTAGGAGGATGAGAAAATGGGATAGCCTTATTCTTTTCAAACAAAAGATTCAATTTTCTACTCAAGACCTCAGTGGTAATAATGAAAAGACTTGGAGATAGAGGGTCTCCTTGTCTCATACCTCTGGTTGATTTGAAAAAGCCTGCATTTTGACCATTCACTATAATGGAGAACCAGTTATAAGCTATCAATCTCCAAATCAAATCTATGAACATCTCACAAAACCCAAATTTTCTCAAAGTGGAGCACAAAAAAGGCCAATAGACTCTATCATAAGCTTTCTTCATATCTAGCTTGAATATAATATTACCACCATGAAATTTTTTCCCCAAGGATTGGATCATTTCTTGAGCCAAGAGGATATTATCTTGGATACATCTACCTTTAACAAAACCACTTTGATTTAGGGAAATAATTGATTGGAGAATAGAGACTAACCTATCATAAATGATTTTTGAAATAACTTTATTGGAAAAGTTGCAGAAGCTAATAGGTCTAAAGTTGGAACAATGGATAGGGCTACATACCTTATGAATAAGCATGATGTTAGTGATGGACCAATTTCTGGACATGTCTGCACCATTAAAAAAACTTTGCATTGCTTTAATAAAGTCTTCCTTAATAATCCCCTAATACTTTGAATAAAACAAACCTCCAAATCCATCTGGCCCAGGGGCACTGTCTTTATTGAGGCTTTTTACTACCTTAAAAATTTCTTATTCTTATAGAATTGCAATGAGACTACCATTTTCTTCTTCTTGTATTGAATAAGGGATAAGGTTTAAGTATTCATCATTAATGGTTAGGTATTCACCTTTCCAAAGCTTAGAATAATGGTTGATGAATGTTTGATGAATTCCTTCTTTGGTATCTTCTATCTGCCCCTCCTGATTTTTAATTTTGTTAATGACTAAAAGATTTATCTTAACCTTTACAGCTGTATGAAACAGTTTAGACTTAGATTCCCCATCCTTAAGCCATTTTAACTTACACTTTTGAGCCCAATAGCTTTCTTCCATACCGAGGTCCTGATTCAGTAAAGATTTTCATTCTTGTAGTTCTTTTCTGGTAGTATTTGAAGGATCAACCTCAAAGTTAGCCTCTTTGATAAGCAGCTGATCTTCCAAATCATTAACTTTTTGGAAGATATTCTTGACATGATTTTCATCCCAATCCCTTAGTTTCTTCTTGACATTCTTCAATTTCTGAGCAAAACAGTTCATTGGAGTAGTAGACACTGTTATATTCTAAGCATCTTTACTCACCTGATCAATGGAATTATCCAAAGTCCATATATGGAGAAATTTGAAAGTCTTGGGACAATCATCTAAATCTGTTTTAATGGACAATAATAAAGGGCTATGATCTGACAATGTTTATGCAGATGAGTAATGGATTGATTAGGAAATTCAGTTAACCATTGAGGGTTCACTAAACCTCTATTCGATCTACTAAAGATAGTACCTTCCACTCTATTATTGGTCCAGGTAAATCTGGAACCATTAAATCCCAAATATATGAATTCACAAGAGGCAATTATAACTCTGAAATCTTGAGTTGCATTAAATTCAATATCATTCCCACCAATCTTTTCATCTTCTTTATCCACCACATTAAAATCCCCAATCACCAATAGAGATTGGGAACTAAACTCAATGGCTATATCTTCAAGCATATCCCAAATACTTTTTCTCTCTTCAGCAGTGCATTTAGCATACACTATGACTATGAATAGAGTTTTATTATAACTCGGCCATTGAACCTTCAATATCAATAGTTGATCCTCATCTCTGATCACTGTAGCTTCAATTTCAGAAGCCCACAGCAGCCAAATTTTATTAGACCTGTTATGAACACTATTGGAGAAGCCCCATTTTCTCTAATATATATTCATTTTACTTTATTCAACTTTTGGCTCTAATAATGCAATAGCTGGAAGGGAATATGATCTCTTAAGCCTCTTTACTCTTCGATTTGTTGGTTTACTTGTTACACCTCTAATGTCCCAACAAATGAAATTAATCATTTATTATCAGAGAAAGGAGAATTTTGAGTGTTTACCTTGCCACTGGATCTAGTGATCCTTTTATACAGAGGATCAAAGATAGCAGTTGATTGTCTTTTGGGATTAAAACCTTTTTTTTCATTACCAAAAATTGGGATTTCTTTATGAACTTCATGCTCCTTCTTATTCCTTAACTCTTTAGACTTCTGGTAGGAATTCCATTTCTCATCAAATGAAGCTGAAAACACCTGTAATTCCTCTACCATTGGGAAATTCTTCTTACTTTTCTCAGAGTCTGATAGGCATTCTTTAAGATTCTCCTTGGTGTATTCCTTATCTGGGATTTGAGTACATCTTGCGGAAACATTGACTGTGTCTATAACTTCTACATCAGAGAGATCATGATAAACAATTTTGAATTGATTTGTTTCTATTGCAGGTTGCGTCAACTGAGTAATTAAAGCCATTTCAAACTCTTTTTCATTAGTTTCTTGCAAAGAAACATTTTATTGATCTTATTTCTCTTCTACCACTTGAATAGTTTCCTTCTTCTTCTCCATATAAATTGGCTTTGTAGTAATCTCCTTTATGTCTTTGTTCTTCTTGGTCATTGATTGAGAGGGATATTTAAACACACATTTAATTTCACCATGACCTTGTTTCTTACAAAATTCACAATTGGATGGTATATTTTCATAACTCACTTGTTGCCAGAATCCCTGCGAGCCACATCCAATCCACACTCGGTGAATTCTCTCCTGTTGAAGGTTAAGTTCTACACAGACCCTTGCAATTATAGGCCTAGATATAGAAGCTGTAGAAGAATCCATTTTAGGGGGATTACCAATCAACAGAGCAATGTAATAAAGGGAGGACTTTGCAAAAAAAAAGTAAAGGAAGGTTAGGGAAATTGATCCGAACTGGAATAATAGGAGATTCTTCATCAGGTCTAAAGTTGGTTGTCCATTTAAACGTTCTCATGGGGAATTTACCAATATACCATTGATCTTTTAACCATAATCTCACGTAATCTTCTTCGCAATTAAGCTGGATGAGAATATGCTTTGAATCAATCAATCCTATGATAAAGGCAGCCTTTGACGAGAATATTTGAAAAGATTTTCATATAACTTCTAGATTAGGTCGGCCATTGGAAAACTTCCCAATGATAGAGTACTTGAAAGGCTCTGAGAGGGATACAATATCTTCTTCTGAAAAAAGCACAGCAGGTTCACCTCTGAAGGAGGAGGGGCTTTTTAGGTTTAGTTCTTTAAGAGCAGTATTGGCAACTACACTTGCGAAGGACCTAGTCCAAGGATTAGGATCAGGAGGTTTAGGAATAGGGGGCTTGATTGATTGGTCGGCATATATTCTTATGCCTCTCTAGTGGTCCTTGGCCCTGGATTGGCAAGACAACTAATAAATTCTGGAACTTTGCCAGACCACGGGAGTGCATCTGCTGCATTACCTCGCTCCAACAATTTTGACAGGGCTACTCAAAGCCTTGCTTTGGTATAATCTTATTTCCTTCTTTAATTTTATGTCTCTTGACTTATTCTTCATAATACTGACTTTCCTTGTTATTCTTGTGCAGTTTCTTATTGACTTCAATAATATGTTGGAGAAAGATGAGGCTTTGAGAGCTTCTTCCTCTAGTGAAGTTGACGAAGATTTTAACGAGTTGAAAAAGTCATTGCTTGTTTCCTAACAAGCATTGTCTAATGAAAAAAAGAACTGGTAGAAGAAGATAAAACCTATTGAGGAAGTTGCTAAGACTGCTTAAGGTCTGGCTGGTAAGATGCAAAAGGACTTAGATGCTGAGAAAGTCAAATCTGCCCAGCTACAGAATGACTTTGGTACTGAGAAGGTGAAGAGGTCTAAGGCCAGACATGATATCTTTAATAAATACTGGGATAAGGTCGTAAATTGAGTTTGCGAAGAAGAAATAATTCAATAATGGTTGGTTTGATACTTTAGTGGAGGTCGTCACTCCTAAGGATTCCGAGCTATTCTCGGGACATGATCCTAGGACTCCTCCAAACCTGGATGAGGAAGTTGATGATGGGGGTTCCAGTGAATCTTTGATAATGGATGAGTTTGTCGATCAACATCAGGATGTTGATTCTATTGCGCCTTCCAAAGTTAATCCTCCTCTTTCTTTAGCTCCCGCTTCTTCTTCAGCTAATCCTAAGGCAAATAAGAAGAAGGTGTAAACCCATGCAGATTTTGTTTTCTTTTTTTCAATATTTATACTCTTTTCTTTTTTAAATATGTATCTATAATTCCCTTTTTATTAATGAAAAGAGAAATATTTATGTTCCTGCTTGTGTTTTTCAATACTCTGCACCTTGTTGATTGATGACTTGCTTCTTCTTCTTCTTAATTGTTTATGGATAAATTAGAATACTTCTTATTTATTAACTTCGAGCTACTCCAGAGGTGTAATGAGATTTTCAAGGTTGGTCACTTATCTTTGACTAAAGACGACCCACTGAATTTTCTCGAGGAAGGGGTATCCGAGCAAGCCAAAGAGGCATATATTCATTTGAAGTGTCTTCTTGATCAGGTAGTAGCCAACAACGTTGCCTACTATGAAATGATTGAAAAGTTTCAAAAGGACCATAATGTAGCTGAGGTGCATTTTCATGAAGATTATGAGAAGAAATTCCAGGCCTTTAGTGAAGGTTGGGGCTTTGAGCAAAAGTTGGATAAATTTTCTTCTCATTTCCAAAGATAAGAATTCCTGCTGAAACGTGAAATGGATGAAGCAAGGGATATTACCAAGTTTCTAGAGGAATACAATAACAACTTGAGAGATGAACTTGATTCCCTGAAGTCATCCACTGTTGTTGCTACTACAGATGAGTATCATTCCTTCTTAGAGGCTGAAAATGCAAGGATGAGTGAGGAGTTGGAGGCTCTGAAGAAAATAAAACATGCTTCTTCATCTTCTCGAGCTAGAGGCAAACTTGGTTAAGGTACTGGTCGAGGTACTATAGAGTAAGTTCGGACCCAACAAGCCCTTGAAAATCAAGCTGCGCAACTAAAAGATAAATATCAAGCCATTGCTGAGATGTCCTGAAAGCTACAGGCCTTGTCTGAACAACTATCCACTCAATCTTCTCAGTTATAAGCTAAGGATGGAATGTTGAAGAAACTGCACTACCAGGTTGACAAATTAACCTTTAAATTCCATAAACAACAAAATAAAGTCTGGATGGACCGGTATAATGAAGCTCAGGGACATATTGATGATGAGCTTCAACAAGCTAAGAATGAGAGCTGTAAATGAGGTTGGATAAATGATTTTACAGTGATGAAAGTGTATCAAAATAGCTCATTATGGGACTGGTATGATCCAGGCTTTCTTGAGCTTGGAAATCCTCCTTTTAAATTAGATGTCAATTGAATTCCAGTCCATCGTATTCCTTAATGCTTGATTTCAAAATACTTGGGAGATTATGAGCTTCATGATGAATTAGAGATCATCTGACCTCCTTACCTGCTTGATCGTCCTAGTAGCAGCAATACTATAATGCTTCAGGATTTTAACTTCATCAACTCTCCTTATACTTTAGATGATCCTCCTGCTGGAATGAATCATGTTTCAAAAGCTGAAGGAAAACGTCCTGCCGAATAAAGCTTTGTATTCTGTTTTATTAACACAGTCATGTAATTACTTTGATTAAAGAAATGGAAATTTGATTGACTTATCTTGTGTTGAATGTTAATCCTTTATTTATCATTAATTATATTCACACACTTTGGTTAAGTTGAATATCAATGATCAATGAGTGCATATGTTATACTAGCATACTTAGATTAAAATATAAATTTCGAGCTAGTTAGATGAATACATAGGTTCTACTAGCATACTTAGATTAAAATCTAAATTTAGAGCTAATTACCCATATATCTCCAAAGGTTTTACTAATGCACCCAAGTATTGGATTTTTGCATTAAATACCAGTGGTGTGACCAGGCATTTGTGGAATACGTGCTTACATTCCTCTTGAGGAAATTTTGGAAGGTTCTTACTGTACTTTCCCTAGTAGAATAAAGATCTTGTTTATGGACCAAGTTTCTTGAGGATTTAACATCCGGTTGACTTGGACTTTGTGTATAAAAGATCAAGTTTTGTGGCTGCTCTGAGTAATCTATTGCTTCTGTCGAGTAACGTTCAGGGTAATATTTTATGAGCTGAGCAATAATTTTCTGAAACGAGAAATAATTTATAACCTTTTATCAAGTATCTAGAGTAGTGCATAGCACTAGTACTCCAAAAAAATGAACAACAAAAATGGAAAGAAACTGAAGATTTTATTAATATTACAAGTTGAAAACTAATTACAACATCATGGATAATACTTTTTTAGATTCTCTGCATGCCATGGGTTTTTGAACTCTTCACCTTCCAAGGTTTCAATTTGATAGGTTCCAGGTCGGATTACTGTTGAAATACGGTAGGGTCGATGCCAATTGTCCTCAATCTTATTGTTTTTCTGCAGCACTTTCTTCAGCTCATAATCTCCTTCCTTCAGGTTGGTCGGTTTCATCCTTTTATTGTAAAAACGAGTTGTTCTTTGTTGATAAGTCACATTGTGCAGGGAAGCATCTTCTCTTACTTCTTCCAGCATGTCTAGATCCAACCATATCATTAGGTCACTTACAGGAGAGTTTTAATTTAAAACTCTATGGGATGGTAATCCTAGCTCGACAGGAATGACAGCTTCAGTCCCAAATGCTAACATATATGGCGAATCTCTAGTTGCTATTCATGGTGTTGTTTGGTATGCCCACAAGATAGAATGTAACTCGTTTATCCAATTTATCTTGGCATTATCAAGACTTTTCTTCAACCCGTTAAGCAAGGTTTTGTTCCTAACTTCAGTTTGTCCATTTCGGTGAGGATGTCCTGGAGCAAAATGTAATTTTTAAACATTGGAGTGAGTGAAGTAATTTTCGAATTCATTATTATCAAACTATGTTACATGGTCGGTAATGAAAGCATAGGTCAACCCATACCTATAAATGATGTTTTTCATATTAATTTACAGTCCTTTTCATAAGGCATATCAATTAGAGGCTCTGCCTCCACCCATTTAGTAAAATAATCCACGATGACCACCAAGTATTTAAATCTTCCTCGGGTGGTTGGCAGTGGCCCGACCAAGTCTATATCCCACATGGAAAATGATCATGGTGAAGTGATTGGAGTGAGAGCAGCCTGTGGAGTTTTGCGAATTGTGGAAAATCACTAACATTTATCACACTTCTTGGTAAAAGTTACACAGTCTGCTCACATTGTTGTCCAGTAATACCCTTGAGTGCTGATTCTTTGCAGAAGTGTTCTCCCTGCTATATGAGCTCCACATGATCCTTCATGCACTCCCTGAATTAGATCATGAACCTCTTATGGATGCACATAGCGCTGAAAATTGATTGTTAGTCCTCTCTTATACAAAACACCTTTATCTAATACATACCGAGTTGTTTTGTATTTCAACTTCTTTGCTTTCACTAGATCTATTGGTAGAGTTCCTTCTTCAATATATGCTCCGTTGGGATCCATCCAGGATGTCCCCATATCTATGGCAATGAAATTGATCATTAAATCTTCATCTATGCTCCTATTGGCCAAAATCTCAATAGGGATAGTTCATCAGAGTTCAATTCTGGTAGCAGAGGCTAGCCGAGCAAGGGCATTAGCTCGGGCATTTTCCAACCTTGGGATTCTGTCCATCTGAACGGTTGGTAATTTTGCAATGACTTCCATCGCCTTGGATAAATACCTGATTTTCAATTCTCCTTTGGCTCCATATAAACCCAGTGTTTGGTTTACTACTAGCTAAGAGTCACTGTGTGCCACAACTTTCTCGGCACTTAATGAGTGGGACAAACTTAGGCCTATAATAAGAGCTGCGTACTCTTCTTCATATAAGTATTATACCTTCTCCACTACCGATTGAATAAGTTAACCCATCAATATATAAGTTCCATATGTGGACATTGTTGTCGAATGCTTGATCTGTCAAACTCCCGTAGTGCAATATTTTTCTCTCTGCTTCTTCATACTTCCTAGTCATCTCCAGTGTTCGAGAATATGAGTCTGGTAGGTCTACAATCACTTCTTCTGAAGAAAGTTCTTCGGGATCTTTCTTGGTAATATTACCTTCTCCCGATTCTTGTTATGTCTGCTCACTTTATTTCTCGGTGACCTCAGATTAAGTGAATTTTTTAATGAAATTTGCTACTTCTTGACCTTTCGAAGAAGACCTTGGCTCATATATGATATCATACTCCCCCAATTCCACATCCCAGTACATTAATCTACCAAATTTCTCTGGTTTATGTAAATCCTGCCTTAGAGGCATATCAGTTTATACTATGATTGTATGGGCTTGGAAATAGGGTTTCATATCTCTAGATGCTTTAATCAATGCCAATTTCTCGAAGCGAGGGTATCTAATTTTTTCTCCTCAGAAAGCCTTGCTAGTATAATAGACGTGTTTTTTAACTCCATTCTCTTCTCGAATCAATAACACACATTTTTTTATTTTTTGTTTTTCTTTTTTACCAAAACTACATTGGCCAACTAGTCTGGTATTTCACTTCATTAATAAAAGTTGATTTCTGAAACTTTTTTACTTCTTCCTGTATGGCTTGGTTCTTCTCTGGGCTGAATACTCTTCGCCTCTATTTGACTGGTTTAACTTCTTTGTTTACATTGATCTCATGACAAAGGAAATTGGAATCTATATCAGGAATGTCTTCATGACTCCAGGCAAACACATGATTTCTTTGTTTAAGGAAGCTCACCAGTTCCTATTTAATAATAGGATCTAATATTGTCCCTATTTGAGTGATGCGCTCTGGTTTATCATCATCTAACACAATGCTTTCAGTTTCTTCGATAATCTGTCCCTTTACCAGCTTTGTTTCCTTTCTTGGATCAAAGGTTTCTACCTCAAATTCTTCATCAAGTTCACTAGTATCTAATTGGTAGGTAGTGGTTTTCTTATTTATTTCTTCCACGTCTTCTTACTCGGCGGAAGAGTAGAAACATTTCTGAGCTACTTTCTGATCACCCTTCATAATTCCCACACCAAAATTAGGAGTGAATTTTAGACACTTATGAACAGTGGATAGTACTACTTTGAACTTTTTTAGCCCTACTCTTCCCATGATTATATTATAAGTTGAATGGATGTTTTTACCCATTATAAAGAAATGGATCTTCTCTGTTTGTCTAGCTGGCAAGGTTCCTATCATCACCTCTATTTTTATAGTTCCCAAAGGGAAGACTTTCTCACATGCAAATCCTATTAGTTGTCGATGATAGGTTTCTATTTGGTTGAGTTTAAAATCAAAATTATTGAAATAAGGATAAAACATGATATCCGTCGAGCTGCCATTATCTACTAATACTCTAAAGACATTGATTTCTTCCTTTCTGACTTTGATTACTAATGGGTCATCGTGAGGATACAGTACTTCTAAAAGGTCATTTTTAGAGAAACCAATTACTATTTTGTCTTTGTTAACCTTCCTTGGTCGATCTTCCTCTGCAAGGTTGATCCTCTGTATGTATAAACAATCTTGTACCTCATCGAGGTCAGCTTTTCGCTCTGTTGTATGATCTCCTCATCCTGCGTCTCCACCTGTAATCATTTGGTAATTAACAGAACCAAAACTGATATAGAATACCTCGCATTCTGGTTGTCGAGTTTTTTAGGGAGATCAGTGTTATCATCCTGATCATCTTCATGAGTTCTTTTCTTCTCCCCTCTCGACTTGCAAGCAGATTTTGGTCTACGCCAACCTCCTTTGTTGTTCTATCGAGCAATGTATTGATTCATCTTTCCTCTTCAGATGAAAGTTTCAATCCCATTTTGAATAGCTATGCAATGTTCTATCGTGTTATCATGATCCCTCTGAAATTTGCAATACTTTGTTTTGTCTCTCTTGGTTGGGGAACTTCTCAACTTATCAGGCCAACATACATCTTTATTATGATTGATTTCTTCCAAAACATGGTGAATTCCCATGTTTAACAAGTATAGTCATTGTAATTATTGAGTCGCTCCAAAATTCCTTTATATTTTGATTCCTTATGTTCTTAGGGATCTTTCTGATCTTTCTTATCATTTTTGCCATCAACTCTTTTTCCCGAGCTACGCTTGACATCCATTGCCTCCTCGGCATTCATGACCTTTACTCATTTAACCATCAATTCCGCCATTGTCTTTAGAGGATCCTTATAAAGAGTGTAATATAGTTTTTTGGGGAGCAATACCCTCATGAGGGCAGTTTATGTAATCTTTGGTGCTCTCTCCATCTTTCTGTCTCACACTAAGTAAGTGTACCACCCTTTTCACAGGCTTTGCTCTAAAGAAAAAGTTGTTAATGAATAGCTTGGCCAATTGGTTGAAGCTAAAAATTTGTTCCCAAGGAAGACCATTGTACCAAATTTGGGTAGATCCAGCAATGGTTCCAGAAAGTGCTCTACACATCATTTCATCGGGGACGGCATAAATATCAGCAGTTGCCTGGTATTGTTCTTATGGAGAACTGATCAATCTTTGCATTATATTTGGGAATCACTACTGGACCCTTGAACTTTACTGAAGTAGGGAAATCCATAATTGCTTGCACAAATAGAGACCCTTTTAGAAAACTTCTTTGTAGTGGGTTTCTTGTCTTTGGCATTTCTCCCAATCTGTCTTCCAATCTTTGTATGGAGCCTTTCCATGCATCGTTGGCAGCATCGAATTTATGTGTTACAACTTTATTAGTTACTGAACTTTCTTCTTGGAGTCATTGCTCGGTCCGAGTAATAGTTTGTTAGGCCTTTGATCTAGATTGAGTCGTGCTTTCACTTTGATTAGATGGTCGTATGGTATTACCAGATCTTACCCTAGGAACATTTTTGTTCCCCCTGGGTCCCAAACGATCAACGAGAGATGCACGTCTTGATATTTCCAAAGCGCTTGGACTTTCTGAATAATAAGATTGCGTATGAAAAGAGTCTGATGTCGTGAGGAATGAAGTTGACCTTTGTTGTTAGGAGACATATCTTTTTGATATTGAGTGGATGCAGTGACCACCTCTTCATAGGGGTGGTGGCATATTTCCTTGAGCAGATAGAGCAGATGCTCTGGCTTGAAGGGTTTGTGAAACTTTCCTGATAATATCTTTCATGGCGTATTGGCCTCTTGCAAGACTGGCCAGAATCCTGATTAAATCATTTAAAGATGGAGGAGCAGAAGAAGCAGGCAGAATACCTTCGTTCTTGAGACTTGATTCAAGAATTTTAGCCATTTAGGTTTTTAATTGAATGAGATCGATAAGAAATATTATTCCCACAAACGGTGCTAATATGTTAATGCAAAAAACTAGACTAGGCTAATTTATTGATCAAAGATAAATAGAAATAAGAGATAAGAGATTTTTAAAGTGGTTTGACTTAAAGTAAGAGCCTACGTCCACTATTGAATATTGACATGGGATTGTTCAATTGCCTCTCTTTTCATGTGTCCCTATATGTATGGTTTACAATGTATTTATTGCCCTCAGGGGGTGAATAAAAGATGGAATATCAAAGGATGAAATGTTTTATATCATAGACATTTACATCTTACAATCATTAATGTATACAACTGTTGGTGTTTGCCTATCATCGTTTGTCGATATCCCTGATGTTGGTCGGCATCCTTGGTGTTGGTCGGTATTCCTGAAGTTGGTCAGTATTCCATCCTTAATGACAAGGATTAAACTCCCATTATATAACACGTGTCAATATTTGAATGGTCCATATAGATGGATACTTTTTGGTATTAACAGTTCCTAAGAAAAAATATCCAGATTGCTCTGGAGGAATGTGGTGAGCTCCTTCTTTTCTCAGTCGGTGAAAGAGGCTCCGATCAAGAATCGCCTTTTAGGTAAGTTGGCATTAGCTGCAACTTCTTTCAGGTCTTCGACGCCCTATCTATGGGGTGGACCCTCATTTATTACAACCCTAGTCAACCATATCGTAATTGTTATTTTAAAGGCGACACACCTTTCTGGGCATCCTCCTGGGCTTTCTTCTCAACTTTCTTCTTATCATGCTTGGGGCGGATAGCTGCGATAAAGAATTTTTTAGCCAAAGCTTGGTTGCTACGAATCTTGACCACCCCAATCTGTTATGAACTTGAGTTTATGATGATATGAGTATGGGACGGTCTTCATGGCATGGAGCCAGCCCCTGCCCAGAATGGCATGATAGGGGGATTTGATATCTACTACCAGAAACTCGATCATCTTCAAAATACTTCCTGCCCTGACGGGCAGGACTATCTTTCCCAGAAGCATGATTATCTTTCCTGCAAAGCCGATCGGCGGAACTATGGCCTCTTTGAGGTCAGCGATATTCAACTTTAACTTGTGGAATAAATTAACGAACATCACTTCGAAAGAGCTACCTTAGTCAACGAGCAGCCTGTTGATGTCCCAATTAGCTATCCTGAGTATGATGACCAATGCGTAATGATGAGGGGTTCTCACCCCAACTAGGTCGTCTTCAGTAGACACAATGTGTTTTCTTTAGTCGATGATTCTCTACGGTTTGAGTCTTGGCAGGGTCTATTTGAAAAGCTTGCATGACGGCAGTCAGCTTCTTAACTTCCATCCAAATAGCATTCTCCGGTACTTTCTTGAGGCCTGATGCCCCATGAATAACCATGAACTCGTGGCCTATCTCGTCCTCAAGGACATTGTCTGTCTTCTGGTCTCCATTGGCTACGACTTTGTCTTCCTTTTATCTATGAATTCGTTGAGATGACCAACCCGGGAAATCTCATCGAGATAAGATTTGAGTGCTATGCAGTGTCTAGTCATGTGACCGCCCTCTTTGTGGAACGTACACCTCAATGCATTATTTCACTTCATTATATCTCATCCTTTCTTCTTGGCCCATTTAACAAATGGCTCTTCCTTCATATTGGTGAGGATTTTGTATATTAGTTCCTTGAAGACTGTGTTAACAGCCTGGAACGCTTTCGAGGGGTCATTCTTGTTCCTGTTTTAGCACCATTCTTACCCCCATTCTTGTTTCCCTTCTTCTGGGAATCGTTCTTCTATGTGCCTTTGTTCGTCTTCGCGCGACCATTTTCCCCTACATTAAGATGGATTATATCTTCCGACTTTTGGCATACTTTTTAATACGAGCCATTAGTTCATTAATGGCATTGGCCTCCTTCTTAGTTAGGGATTGATGTAATAAATAAGTTCTTGGCAAATCGATCTTAAAGTATGCTACGAAAACCTGCTCCGAGCATTCTTCAATCTCATTGAAAATCTCACGGTACCTTTTAGCGTATTCCCTAAGGCATTCTTGTGGATTTTTCTTCATAGTGAGCAATGCATCCATCTGCTTCGGGTGGGAGCTACCGGTTATGAAGTGAGCTATAAATAATTCAACTAGATCCTTAAATCTCTTGATAGATCTATATGGCAACCTCTCGAACCACTTTTCGGCTCTGTCATGCATGCTGGAAGGGAAGAAGTGACACATCAATGCATCGTTGTGGGTCTATAGGGTCATAGCCTGCCTGTACTGCCGGACATGATCAATAGGGTCAGTTTTCCCATTATAGATCTTGAATCTAGGGATCGCGAACTTCTTGGGTGGATCTTCATCTTCTAGCGCCCTTAAAAAATGGGACTTCATTTGGGTGTTAAGAGCTCTTCTGGCTAACTCTCATGTGGACCTGGTCGCTCAGTGGGTTGGGTTCTGATCCATCTCCGTACGGATTAAACTATTGATTTCATCATTTTGTCGACCAGGACTTCCATGGCATAGAGCTGGCTGTAGTCTTTTTGATCGACCATCCACTAACCTATTCCTCTCAATTCTTCCTTGGTGGTGCCTGGGGCTCCTTCCTCGGGTGTGAGACTCACTCACCTAAGGACTAAGGTCATAATGCCATCTTGTATTTATGTGGAGGTCCCTATCCATTCTTTTAAGTCGCCTCTTGAATAAAGCATTCTCCTATTCTTGGTGACGATTGTCTTCTTCTTATTCTCGAAGTCTAACCTCCTAGGCATCGACTAACCTAAAAATCTATGTGGATCATAGTGGTTCATGACTCTCTTCAGAAGGTTTCCTTTGTTGGTGAAGCCTTGGATTTAGTTGGCAAACTTCTGACCTTACCCCGGCAGAGGCAGGTTCTTCCTGAACATCGTCGGCTTGAGGGATTTGACTACTGTGGTAAGACATCGAGGGCTTTCAATTAGTGAGTTTTCTCATAGGAATACCAGTCATTCCCACAGAATGCGCTAATTATGGTATCAAAAATATCATAATAGATATTATACGAAGAACAATCACAATCAACAGGGAAAGCGGAAAATATCACACATAACACAACTATATACGTGGTTCGCTAACTTGCCTACATCCATTGAGAGGTCTACTATTTTATTAAGTATATCTCAATATGCTTCAGTCCATGCCCCTATACCCTAGGCCAGGGGTTATAATTTATAGATGTAGAATCCTAATTGTTTAACTAACTGCATGATGCCCATGATGATCCATGAATCCCTTGAATATCTCCACGAGATTGTAGTGGATTGACTTGGTTAAGGGTAGTGTGGACTGCACACGAATGTAGCTTCGTCGCTGGATATGAGGCCGGGATTATCTTTGCATCTGTTGGTCCTGGTCGGCCATTGTTGTGGGCTCTGAACAAAATCCGATTCCCATATAAGTTTTCCTAAAGGTATTGAAAATGTTTAAGAAACTTTGTCTTAATTGAACCTCATAATGAATTTTGACAAAAGATGGACCTTATGATATTATTATCTGCATATATATTTAGCTATTCCAAATGTGTAAGACAAGTATAAGACAATTTGGTAGGATCACATTATAAGAGAAATCCAAACACTTGAGTTTCAAGTTGATTTGGCTGCAAAAAAGTCTTCGCAGTTTCCCATGAGATAAATTTTACGATCAACGGAGCATCTTTTCTGAAGCGAATAGTTAGCTAGGGAATTCGTGAGGACAAAAAATGTATAAGATGAAAAACTATGTGTAAGGGGGCTTGAAGATAATATCTGGATTACAGATAAGCCCCCCAACTAATAGAAGAGACTTAAGGGAATGAAGCAGCATAAAAACATCGAGACATCTCAGCGTGGCAGCCCAGCGAGGATATTGGCCGATACAGCTCACCCTTTACTTCCTATTTGCTATTTAGTTAATTGTTAACACTAATTGCCATGATGTAATAACTGTAATATTCATTGTGAGGTCAAACGGTACTCGCGAGAGACTAGGCCGACCAGGGCCTAGCAGAGCTTACATGCTCTACCGAATGACCTCATCGTGGGAACTTCAAAGGGACTTGAATTGGAGGATTTAGAAGTAAGAGAGCATTATGGATTGTCCTGACCATCTTACATACACCTGGTAAAACATCGAGTAACCTTTCACCGTGGAAGCTTGTGTAGAGTAGCCTTGAGTTCCATCATTTGCTGACCCTTAAGCCAAACACTCCCTTACCTAAAGTCACATCTACTTTATGTGATGTCACTAAACATCTAGTCACTGTCAAATACAAACTTAAGTACAACGTTGTTGCATTTAGGACTGTCACACGTCTTGGTGAGCCACATTTGTGGTGACTGATACATCATGAATATTGCATTTTTGCACCCTTTATCTTTATGCATTCTAGCACTTTTACGTTCTTAATGTCTATATTTATGCTCGTTAACCAGACAACCTCGAATTTGGACAAATACATGTTTTTCAGGGGTTAATTGTGCTTTTGCAGGTATTGGAACACTAAAAGTGAGGTTTGGTTGCATTTCGGAGAAGTTTCATCATCAAATTCTACTTCAAGGGTAATTTGGTCTTTCAAACTCACTATTTTTTATGTAATTAAGTTACCAACATGTATTTCATCAAATTATCTTTCCGTGGCCACTAACCGTGCGTCATTCTGACTCCGTATGTGGAAGTTATGCCCATTTCCGGAAGGTTTTGGTATTTTCTTCTGCTTCAAGGGCATTTTTTAATTTCATACTGCCTAATTTGGAGGGTTTCAAAATATAATCATGTAGATAATTGAATTACCTTCGTGTCGGTTCCAACCACGCCTCATTTTGATTCCGTATGAGGAAGTTATAACCATTTCCATACAACGCGTCAAAATTGGTTCAAAGAGGAAAAGTGGGTTGTCACCAGCCCAAGGCAAATCTCAAAACCGCGGTCGATCGGTCCCAAACATGAGGTCGACTGGTCCCATCAGATATGGACGAAAAATGACTTATTTTGGGTTTTTGGGCTTGGTTTTGTTTGGTGTTTATTTTGGGGTATAAATAGAATGTTGGGGGCTTTTATTTGGGAAATACATTTCATTTTAGGTTAGAGATAGGGGATTGTTGGGTGGAGCTTCTCTTCCTATGGTTTGCATCCATTTGGGTATTATAAGCATTATTCATTATCTCCTCCATTGTTATTAATTGTTGTTTCTTTGTTTAAGCTTTGTGTTGTTCATTTCTTGCTTTCTAATTTAGGTTTATTGCTTTATTTACTTGCTTTACATTTATTGATTTCTAGTGTAGATTTAATTAATGATTTTTACCATGCCTTTCTTTTTTTTGGAAAGAGGACTACACCCCAAATTTATTAATAATATGGAGAAAAACAGCCTTTCTCCGGAGGCTTACATTCAAAGCATAGAAATAGCGAACTCTCCAATATAAGAGTTGAAAAATCTATTTACGGGACCCGAATAAGGTCTAACTCTAAAGGAAAGCATAATGTCATTATGGATCTCCTTAATGATAGAGTGAGCTTTCATTTGGATATTCTCAAAAGTGGCGTTATTTCTGGAACACCAAAGCCGCCAACATATGTAGGAAGGGAGAATCTTGCATAGAATAGCCCGAATGTTTGTGCCTCGACTATAGAACCACCACCACATGATATGATTACGCAAAGATCAGTTATGAGATCGAATACCCATTAAATTACCAAAGTGATTCCACACTACCAAGGCAATATCGTTGTATAAGAATAAGTGATCGACACTTTCCTCTTGAGAGAAAAGACAACATCTACATTTGGAGACCATGTGAATATGAATACTCTTAAGATTGTTGTCAAGAGGTAGGGCATTATGAAGAATACGCCACATTAAAATTGAAATTTTAGGAAGAATCCTCGAATCCCAAATCATTGTAAAGGATAATTGAATGCAGGATTTAGCTCGCATATAATCCCACGCTATTTTAAGGAAAAATCCTTGATGATTCCAGATTTGATGCTAAGAAAAAACATTCTCATCAATGACATAACCAACCAATTGCATACGCTTACAAGTAATACTTGCAAAGGAAGGCACACCCCTGAAATTAATATGAGCAAGTTTTTTGTATTTACAATGCATGAAATTGGCCCATAAGGAATTGTTTTGAAGAAATCGGATCCAAATTTTACAGGCATAGGCATCACAAAATTAATTTAACTTTCTAAGACCAAGACCTCCTTCATTCTTAGACCAAGATATGACATCCCAAGCAACCCAATGGTGCTTATGGGATTCTTCAATGTTACCCCAGAAAAAGTTGGAGCATATTTTCTGAAAATCTTTAAAAAAAGATTTTGTAGGTCTTAAAGCAGAAAATACATGAGAACCCATTGCATGTAGCACAGTTTTACCATGCTTTGTAGCTAGGCTAAATTAGGTTATGTCGGATTGAACTCACCTAGGGTTGCCGTGTTGATTTTCTTTGGTGTTGGACTTTACGGGTCTATTTTGAGTGCGTTGTCCTAGTTATTACGCCTAGGGGATTTGACGGGATATATCATGTATGCTCCGTGCTTACGACGCGTAATTCTGGGGTATTTATTAACTCCAAAATCATATTCGACTTTTATGCGAATTTAGGGGTGTGACAACTCTTGATTTAATTAACTGTCGAAACGAGACGCAGTCTTAATAACTCGTCGACCCATGTAACCATTTTATACTAATTAACTCGGGGTAAGGGATATTTGACGCAACCTATAGTTTTTATTCTCTTTATTAATTTAGTTTAAATACACTCATGCCTAGTTTATCTTTTATTTCTTTTTAGTTAACAAATTACCTTTTACACTTTTATTTTAGGAATATTAAACCAAGTAAATTCTAGCAACTTGTCTTTGTGGATTCGATACCCGGACTGTCCACTATACTCCCTTAAAAGAGTGTAGTCATAGTTTTGGTTTTTGTATAGAGTTGGTGAGCCGAATAACAAACGACCGGCGCGTAGGTGACTCTCGCACCGCGGCGAAACCCAACCTATCAGTGGCAGTCCTCTGATGCACAGTGGCTAGGCAAAAGGCATGTTTTGGCATTTGATGTTTATGCCATAAGACAGGCTGGCCCATTATACATTTAATGTTTGTGATGTAAAGTGTTATAGGGAGGTCTTTCACATCAATGAATACTGAGGCATCTCGACAGTGGTATGGGGGATATTTATTGGCCTAAACCACTTCTAAGAGAGGAGGTTATTTCTAGATATTATTAGAGAGAGAAGAGATATCAGAGAGAAGTTATTTCAAACTAGAGTTCTTGCTCACCCACCATTGTCATTTATTATGAAGCTTTTAAAATCTAACCAGATTTCAGAGGTTGTTGGTGTATTGGTTGCCTGCCAAGGTGTATCTAGGGTGATTACTTCTCTCTCCCTTTGAATGAGTTACTTCTGAGTCCTATTTATTATTGTTTTGAGTTATACATGAGAGTATCGTGAGTTCAATCTAAGCGTTGATCATACATAATATTGTGGGTTTACTTGTGCTTATTTAAAGAGTTTTGGGGTTATCATTTATCACTATACCTATAGTGGTTACACCTCAACTACTATTACCATACTCCCAGGCTATCAGGGGACTACCCTCTCACATTTAGAGACTCTTTTGGGGAGGTATTCTTCAAAAAGTATAGTGCAAGATAATGTTAATCGTATTATAGACTTTGATGTTATTCAGCGTAATGAATAAAAACTGCGAGGGAGATTGAGGCCACCAAGGATGGGATTCCTCTGGTAGAGGTGCCCCCAATTCCAACGATAACGGATGTCCCAGGGGTGATGCAAGCTTCCACTAGTGCCGATATGCGACCAACACAAATGACCCTCGTAATGGGTAAGTTCCTCGAATTTTTATAGACCGTCGTAGCTGCAATAGTTTCAGGTTTATTTGACCCCATTTCCTTCTAACACCAATTGAGACTCTGATAGCCCCATTAAGCATAGCTCCAACTGGAGTTAGCCCCACAAACACAGTTCACACCCATATCCTAATGGTGGGTATCCCAGGTGTGAAGGGCGTTCAACCCATGGTAAGTATGTCAGGCATAACGAGTATTCCACCAGTGGTCTCTCGGTCTATTTCTCTAGTGGTTGAGAAAACACCTGCATCTGCCTTATAAGAAATGAGGAAAGAAATGCAGAAGGAGATGTTGAAAATGATAACAGCTTCCTCACAATTATCCAGCGAGGTAGCATCGTTGTATGACGACTTTCGTACTTCTTATCCCCAGGAATATAATAATGAGCCTTATCCAAAACACTATATTCCTCCTATCTTTGAAAAGTACACAAGAAAAGGGGGAACTCGAAGGAACATATCAAATGCTTCATCGAGCATCTAGGGGCTCACTACAAAAATAAAAATCTTTGATTGAGAGAATTTTCTAAATCCCTAACCGATACGGCTTACACCTCGTACTCACACTTGTCACCTAAAAGTGTCTCAACGTGGGAAGAAATGCATGTGATGTTTGTTCAGAAGTTCTTTTTGGAGGAAGATGAGTTCACACTAACCAAACTAGGTAGGGAGAAACAACGACTACGGGAAGAAGTGGTGGCATATGTTTGAAGGTTCAGGGAAAGGTCTATCGATGTAAGAGAAGAGGCCAAGGAGTATAAACTAGTTTAGATTTGTGCTGAAGGTTTGCTCCCAGAATACGTCTGCCATATTATTAACGAAACGCACGAGGAAAATTTCACGGCGTTCTTGAAAGAAGTAAGGAATATATCATTTGTTGTTTGGCCAAATCCCATCATGGTACCTGTGATGTTTAGGTAGACAATATAGCCCCTTGCGAAACGGGGACAACCCCCACGGATGGGCTACGCTGATGGGGGAGAAAGGGAAAAGTAACCAAAGAAGGATAACAAAAGAAAGTTTTGCAGAGACAGGGCGGATCCACCCCCAATGCCCTAGACCATTGAGGAAGCTGTCAGCTGTTATAACACCATGGTCCAAGGTTGAATGGTGTTTGAGCCCAAGGTCATTCCGGCCGTTGAACCAGACGTTGAAATAAGGGCTGATCCGAAGTATTACCAGATCCATCGGAAGGTGGGCCATCCACCAGTAACCTACTTCACACTCAGAAAGATCATAAGTAAGCACATGAAGAAGGAGACTCTGCAAATACCTCAAGAGAATGTAAATTTCAACCCCCTACTAGCACATGGCAACAACCTTGTAGTTACTTATAATGAGGAGGCTGATAGGGAAGCGAGGGAACTGGAGATTGAACGAGAAAAATTTAAAGATCAATTGGAGGAATGTACTAGGGGAATGGACAACGTAGCGCTATATTATGATGAAGCTAATGCCAGGGATATAGAATACGTATATAATCTAGAAGGGTAGGAAATGGATCAAGGGGTAAAATTCAAGGCTGCTTTGCGGTCACCCAAGTTCTCATGGTTTTTTGACCAAGTGAGGATGCCAAAGGAGAGTCGGTTGATGAAAACATAGGTGATTCTAGACATTTCACGAAAGAACGCAGTGCCATCACTGAGCTAGATAAGGCCAATGGTAAGGTTGGTAACGAAGTTTTTATCTGAGGTAACCTTTAGTAACGCTGACAGATATGTAAGGTTCTCACATAACAGGCCCTCGTACGTAACCGCTAGTAACAACCGGGTGAGTTTTGCAAGAGCCTTGATGGATGGGGGCACATCGATAAACATCATGCCCTTTTATTCCTTTCGGGAGGCCAACAGTCCTGAGGCAAGATTGATACCAATGCCTCTAGTAATTTCAAGTTATGATAACCAATCATCCAAGTCAATTGGATATGTGAACGTTGGGATTATGATGGGTAATCTTACTTTGGATATAAAATTCCATGTGATTAAGAGTGATACATCGTATCACCTTAGGATAGGAAGGATGTGGATACACAATCATGGTATAGTTCCTTAGATATAGCACCAACGTGCGAAGGCTAACATGAAGGGGACTGAAATCATCATACGCACAACGAAGAAACCCTTTGCCACTGAAAAAGCTCACTTAGTAGATGAAACTTTCTGCACTGAGTGATTATGCATGAAAAGTGTGCTCGTGTAGGTACACAGTCGCTGTTTTCATTTCACCGCAATAATACAAACAAACCTAAATTACGGCTACACTTGCGGGGGCAAGTATAGCGGTAAGTCGGGTATCAAAAATCCACAGGGACGAGATGCTAGAATTTATATGATTTAATACTCCAAAATAAAAGTGTAAAAGATAAATTACAACTAAAAGCAAAAAGATGCGAAAAAGGGAAATAATTAATCTAGGCGAGGGAAAATAAATCTAGACTAAGAAAGCGGTAAAACTATAGGTTGCGTCGAATATCCCTCACCTGAGTTAATTTGTATAAAATGGATACATGGGTCGATGAGTTATTACGAATGCATCTCCTTTCGACATTTAATTGAATCAAGGGTTGTCACGCCCCTAAATCCGCATAAAAGCCTAATAAGATTTTGGCGTCAATAAATATCCCGAAAATTACGCACGAAAGGTCGTAAGCCCGAGACATACATGATATGCCCCATCAAATATCCTAGGTGCAATAACTAGGACAACGCATCCGAAATAGACTCGTAAACACCATCACCAAAGCAAAGAAGCACGTCAACTCGAGTGAGTTCAATTCAAACACAGACTAATTTAAATTAGCTAGAAAGCATGGTAAAAACACTGTAAATGAAATGCGGTAAATAAACACGATAAATCTATACTAGAAAGGAATAAATGAAAGCATGTAAACCTAATTTATAAAGCATGTAAATTAACTAGAAAGCAAGAATAAATGAAATACAAACTATATTAATGGAGAGGGAAGATGAGAGTACCAATCTTACAAACCCAGATGTTGTCACACCAAATGAGGAAGAAGAAATGAGCTCTCAACTCCCAAACCCTAACCTAATCTATCCTAAAACGAATTATAAAGATTCCTCCCTGATATTTACAACAAAAATGTTATTTATAATAAAAGGAATTAAATTATAAAAGAAAAGAGAAAACAAAACAAAAGTCAAAAATATCTCAGAAAACAGGGGATCGATCGATCGATCCCCTAGGCTTGATTGATCGATGCTAAAATATCATGCCCACAATCTCACCACGATGGCTGAAAACTGAGGGATCGATCGATCGACCCCTTTGGTCGATCAATCAATCAAGCAGATATGAGCCAAGGCACCCTCCTGCAATGCTTTTTTGGCTTGAATACAATTCTCCTCCACTGAAATCGCCATAACTTCTTCGTCTTGAATCGGATTCGTGCACCATTTGCGGCTGCGCGAAGCTTGCGAGGAAGGGATACAACTTCCGTGTAGAAGTTGGGCCAGGTGCCCATTTTGTGAAATGAATAAAATGCCTTTAACGTGTGATCCTGTACGGAAATCTAGCGGAATGCGTTCCAACTTCACACTTAGCATCCAAATACCTATAAAAGCTCAATTAACCCCTGCAAAACATGTTAACGTAGAAATCCGAGGTTGTCTAGTTAACGAGCATAAATATAAGGAATAAGATACCAGAAGGGGCTAAAATGCGTAGGTTCAGAGGATGAAATACGCAATATTTGCGTATCATCACACCCCCTAACTTACACATTGCTAGTCCCTATCAATAAAATAGGATGCAACAAGAACTACAAGTAAACCAAAAGCAAGATGAGTACAAAAGTATGGTATAAAATCAAAAGGCCACTTTCGTGGGCAATTCGATTGCATTTAGCATATGCAATAAGTCTTTAAACCCCTAGGTCACCCTAGTGGCGAGTGTCGTCTGGTGAGGGTTTTCAAGGATGATACCCACAAACATCAATTGGTTTCCTCAAAATATGCCCAAACCAACATGCGATAAGCCCAACAATAGCGAAAAGGATTTCATACGCATTATTAGCACATTGAATGAATTCAAACAAAAGTCCAAATCATTAACATTATAGAATGCACCTCATAGAATTGAAACCTTAAAATGTGGGAGGGGGAGCGAGCACGTGCAAAGTGTGATTTGGCGAAAAACTTATATAAACCGGATACTAAATTAACGCAAGCATATATTCAATCCTCATGGGCATTATGCTCATCAAGTGAATTCACTCGAAACAGGGAGGTAACACACGGAACATGCAGGCTAAAGAGTAAATGGAAATGGAAACTAGGTCACACACATGTAACAAATGAAAAACGCTCTATATAAAATAAAAACTTGTAATCTCAATGAAATGATACCGCTCATTAAAAGAGGCGAAATGCATTTTCATAGATTATCAAAAATATTTCAACTTTTGAATTACATCAACCTAAGATCACATAGGACTTTACTAGGGTTGTAATGTAGGTATGGCTAGGGTGCGAAATGAAGGAATGTATGTACGGATTCAAAGTGTTCGGAATGACAACTCGGGATAATGGGAAAATGCGGGCAATATCAAAATTGGAAAACAAGTTCCAAAAAGGCATTAGATATAACAATGGGGAGAGTAATCAAAGCTTATTGAACTATATACACAATATTTACAACTTTCTCTTTCTTTTCTTTTCTTTTCTTCTTTTTCTCATTTTTCTTTTGTTTTCTTTTGCTTTTTTCTTTCTCTTTTTCATCACCTTTTTCCACATCTCTTTTCTTTTCTGTACTTTTCAAACTCTCATATGCCTATATTGAAACCGACATCATAACAACATCATTCAATCCCAAGTAACATTCCAAACAAAGGTATGGAAAGTGTATGTATGGTTTAAAACTCCAATTCGGAGTTGGTTTTGGGATTTGGATTATGAAACGCAAGGCTATATTTATGCTCAAAGGGGTTTACGAGGGAAAACATATAAGGTGAGGTCAAGGCTAATATAGGTGATATGACAAAGATTTCCTATGATCATTTCATAAAGTTTACGCAATTCTCGAGTCAAAATAATATACGAAAATCATGATCAAGTAACACATTTCAAGATATAAACTTAATTAATGAACGATCAAATGAAAGAATAGAGAGATTACCAACGAATTCAACGTTTTCAATGAGAAAAGAATAGTGTATACACTCAGAAACGACGAAAGGTACAAAGCTTACTCGGTGCAAGTATATACAATGCAACAAAAGATTACCGAGTTATAAAAATCTTAAACCAAATCAATATAACAATGAAAGTACATGTGCTCATGGGATTAAAGTTTAATTCGTGAAGTTATTCATAATATCAATAATCAAGACTAAAGTCTAATAACTTCTAAAATCGAGAACATGCATCGTTGGGTTGTCTATTGGACCAGGAAATTATTGAAATTTATCATCGGAAACAAAGGAAAAAAGCCCAAAAAAAGGGAAAAAAGAAAAAAAAAATCTTTTTGAAATTTTTGAATTTTTCTAAGAAAAGCATACTAAGTAACTAACATGTGAGCAAAAATATGGACTAAATAAAGAAATGGATAGAATATCCCACACCCCCTAACTTAGAACTTGACATTGTCCTTAATGTGAATTAAGAACCAAATTAAAGAGAGGAAAAGAGCGATATTACCCCAAAGTGCTCAAATGTGGATGAAAGAAATTGTATAAAATGGGGATGAAAGAAATTCAAACTCATGAGATGAATTATCATCGTATGAAGATTGAGTTTCGAAGGAAATAATATCATTTTCAATGAAATGTTCTTCATTAGGGGCCAAATAAGAAATCATTTCATTGCAAATAGATATTACGTCATTTTCATTCTCACTTATAATATCTATTATGCAATGGGAAAAGTCTAGAATGGTTTGTTCCAAAGTAGGCAAAAGTACCTCGGTTGGTTCAAAACAACCTTTGACTTCGAAAGTCTCGGAAGCAAAATCGTCAAATTCAATTCATGTCCCGATAATGGTTTTCAATTTTCTCATTCTCATACATACGCAAGTCCTAAGCAAATGTCATGGGTCGAGGTGCGGATGCATGAAAATGGGAACTTTAAAAATTACCATCGGACTTAAACGAATACTCATTATTATAGGAATTTTAAAAACTATTGCGATTTGTTTCAAAATTCCTATTATAAGGAGGTAAAGGACCAAAATTATTATCATCATCATCAAAATTCCAATAACCCAAATTTTGACTTTCGTTATACTCACCCAAAGTCATATTTGAATTTGTTATACTTTGGATTCTAATTATTCACCGAAAGTCATAGAATTATGGGCATTTTGAAAATTATAACAATGATTACCAAAAGAATTAGAATAAGACATGCTTACCCCAAAAATGGCTCAAAATGGCGAATTCCACAAAATAGGTGTGCATGGGAAAAATTTGAGCGTTTCTAAGTGCTCAAATGTGCAAGTCCTGCAAAACGGTTAGCAAATAATACAAATAGAAAGAAAATACTATGAAATACTAAATCAAATAAAGTCTAAAACAAACTCATCCCCAGCAACGGCGTCATTTTGATTATGCGTGAAAAGTGTGCTCGTGTAGGTGCACAGTCGTTGTTTTCGTTTCACCACGATAATACGAACAAACCTAAATTACGACTACACTTGCGGGGCAAGTATAGCGGTAAGTTGGGTATCGAAAATCCACAGGGACGAGATGCTAGAATTTATATGATTTAGTACTCTGAAATAAAAGTGTAAAAGATAAATTACTACTAAAAGTAAAAGATGCGAAAAGGGGAAATGATTAATCTAGGCAAGGGAAAATAAATATAGACTAAGAAAGCGGTAAAACTATAGGTTGCATCGAATATCCCTTACCCGAGTTAATTTGTATAATATGGATACATGGGTTGACGAGTTATTACGAATGCGTCTTATTTCGACAGTTAATTCAATCAAGGGTTGTCACGCCCCTAAATCCGCATAAAAGCCTAATAAGATTTTGGCATCAACAAATATCTCAGAAATTACACACAAAAAGTCGTAAGCACGGGACATACATGATATGCCCCATAAAATCTCCTAGGCACAAGAACTAGGACAATGCACCCGAAATAGACTCGTAAATTCCATCACCAAAGCAAAGAAACGCGTCAACTCGAGTGAGTTCAATTCAAACACAACCTAATTTAAATTATCTTGAAAGCATGGTAAAAACGCGGTAAATGAAATGTGGTAAATAAACGCGATAAATCTATACTAGAAAGCAATAAAGGAAAGCATGTAAACCTAATTTAGAAAGCATGTAAATTAACTAGAAAGAAAGAATAAATGAAATACAAACTATATTAATGGAGAGGGAAGATGAAAGTACCAATCTTACAAACCCAAATGTTGTCACACCAAATGAGGAAGAAGAAATGAGCTCTTAACTCCCAAACACTAACCTGAACTATCCTAAAACGAATTATAAAGCTTCCTCCCTGATATTTACAACAAAAATGCTATTTATAATAAAAGGGATTAAATTAGAAAAGAAAGGAGAAAAGATAACAAAAAGCAAAAATATCTCAGAAAACAGGGGATGATCAATGCTAAAATATCATGCCCATTGTCTCCCCAAGATAGCTGAAAACTGAGGGATCGATCAATCGACTCCTTTGGTCGATCGATCGATCAAGCAGGTATGAGCTAAGCCAGCCACCTACAATGCTATTTTGGCTTGAATGCAATTCTCCTTCGCTGAAATCGTCGTAACTTCTTCATTCTGAATCGGATTCGTGCAGAATTCACTACCATGCGAAGCTTGCAAGGAGGGCTACAACTTCCATGTAGAAGTTGGTCCAGGTGCCCAACCTATAAAATGACTAAAATGCCCTTGAACGTGCGATCGTGTACAGAAATCGAGCAAAATGCTTCCGAACTTCACACTTAGCATCCAAATACCTATAAAAGCTCAATTAACCCCTGCAAAACATGTTAACGTAGAAATTCGAGGTTGTCTCGTTAACAAGCATAAATTTAGGGAATAAGATACCCGAGGGGGCTAAAATGCGTATATTCGAAGGATGAAATACGTAATCTTTGTGTATCATCACTGAGCTAGAAGAAGATATCAGGGTCTTGATAAGAAGGATAGAGGGAGCAAGAATTCCCTCTATCAGAGAACGAATGGGACCATTGAATGTTTAGAGCAGTGAAGGGGCAGAAAGAAGGGAAGCAGCTGAGGAAGTTCACCATACCGGTCCCAAGATTCAGAATATCTTAAAACAGCTCAGAGACAGAATGAGGGCCAGAATGGATCCGATGGAGCACGAGATCCAATGGAAGAGAGTGCTAAGCATCTTTTCTAGAAGTAGACTGGAAGAAGTTTTAAGGTGAAGGAAGAGGAAAGCAGTTGCAACAATAGATATGCAATGAAAAAAAAGATCACAAAAGGTGGGAGAGTAATTTATCTCCATGAAGGTGTGAATGGGAGGTCGAAGGAGCTGTTCCAAAAGCTGGCAAAGAGGCTGACCTGGTGTACGAATGTTTCTTGGTAGACCAACGGGGGTAATGTATAAATATATAACACTTTAACATCTAATAGTTTGTAGAAAACTAGGAGAGAAGCCAGCATACATGACAAATCTCCCGAGGCCACAAGTGCAAGAACTGGAATAATTAGATTTAGTTGATGAAGGAGAACACCCAAGGCCCATCTTCATTTTGAAAGTTCTGAGCAATGAGAAAAGAAGGACCTTGGTGGAGCTAATTCAGGAATACAGGAACATTTTTGAATGGAAATACATAGAAATGGAGGGGATAGATAAAGTAGTAAGTTGACACAAACTTAACGTTATGCCTTCAGTCATACCTGTGAAGAAAGCTATAAGGACTTACAAGCCTAAACTAGACGTGGAGATAAAGGAAGAGGTGCAATGATTGTTAGAAGCAGGATTTATCAAGCAGATACGACACCCACTTTGGTTGACAAGCATCGTCCTAGTAAGGAATCAGGATAAGAATCAGATAAGAATCTGTGTGGACTTTATAGATTTGAACAGAGACTGCCCAAAGGATGAGTTTCCTCTTCCCTTTATTGACAGTTTGATCGATGCAACTACTGGTCATGAAATGTACCGCTTCATGGATGGGTACGTAGGATACAACCAGATAAAAATGGACCCACCAGATGCACAGAAGACAACATTTAGGACCCCGTTAGGCAACTTCTTGTACAAAGTGATGCCTTTGGGGTTAAAGAATGCTGGGACAATGTATCAAAGGATGATGATGGCCATTTACCATGACTTTTTTCACAAGTTTTTGGAATTTTATGTGGTTATTTAGTCATCAAGTCGAAGAAGGAGGAGTCTGTAACAACTCGTGTTTTTAATAATTAATTTAATCAATTAATTGGAATTTTTGAGAAAAAGAAATTTTTGGATTTAATGATTTTTATTAGTTAAATATATTGGTTATGATTTTAGAAGAATAAAACTTCAAGCGGAATTCAAATCGGAGTTAAAATGGATTGTAATTAATTTTTAAAGTTTATCCCTTATAAATATTTCTAAGCCGAACTATCAAAATAACTGGGCGATCGATCGATCGACCCCAACAGATTCCGTGTGATGCAATTCTTTTTAACGAGTTTTGTTATTTTAAAACTCTTAAACTCTTTTATATAAATGATATTTCGGGGCTAAGTTTTTAAAACTTATATTTTACTCACCCTGGAGAAGCATGCTCTTTCTTTGTTCATCGTCTTCTACCTCAAAACCCTAGACATCATTAAAATTACTTTTCAAGCTCAGTTTTGAAGGCCGAGACTAATCTATCCCAAGTTGGTTCAAGAAGGGTTTTTGATCCATTTTTCATGAGGAACTCATTTATCTAATCAGATTTTTGTCAAACTAATCACAGGCATTTTTACCCTATTCTTTTCCTTTAGTGTTATGTGTCTTGAATGTAACATCCATTAAACTCATATTTTCTAAAATAAGTTATGAATTTAATTATTAAAGAGATAAATTTCTGGACTGTTTTGCATGAAATATTAGTGTTACTTAATACGTTTAACCTTGTTGTTCTCTGGGTTTTGTTGGGGTATTCGGTTCTATTATGGGCATGTGCATGTAGAGGAGCCCTTAGAAAGAAAATTTTGATATTTCATGTGAGAACCCTAGATTAAATTAATTACTTGTGTTGGAAAATAATAACTATGATAGGACTTGCACGTAGCTATTATTCTGAAAATTACAATATTTATGTTTCCTTAATTTCCACGATTTAGATTAAAATTATTTAATTGGGAAATTAGTGTTGTTTTGAAGGTTGCTATAAATTGTTAATTGTGCCACTTTATGAAAGTATTATAATTTTCGATATCTCGAGGACGTTGGGTATTGTAGGTAATTGGTTTTCACCCCTTGTTACATTACGCTTGTTAGGTATGGGACTTGTAAGTGGGCCTTAGTTGCGATTTATGCTAATTAGCTATGGGACTAGTTAGTGTGAGTCTATGCGGGTTATATAATTCGGGGTGGGGGCTGATTTTCTATATTATGTCATTGTTACGATAGCCTAGGATTGAAATCTAGGTGGAGTGAAATTATGATAATCATCCTTTACTTAGGATAGGACGAATTTATGTTTTGGGAACCCTTAGTTGGGACTAAGGGGTATTTTGAGGATTTGCACATCGCTATTAAGGGTGGGGGGATAATATACTTGATTAACGAGTATAAGAAATTTTGGAAATTAATATCGCATGACTAAAATGGATATTAAAATTTATTGACTACATAATGTGTCTAGGGCCGATAGTTTAAAGCGGGTCAGAGGACGATTTATGTCGTGTCGTGTGTGGAACCTTATCATATCGTGAGGGTCGCAGGATAAAAATAGACCAGATGGCGGACTTGACAAGGGGATGTGTGTGAGTGTGGAACCTTGTCATATCGAGAGGATCGCAGGATACAAACGGATCAGACGGCGGACTTGACAAGGGGACGTGTATCTTGGTAAATTTATAATTGTGGTTCTTTTAATGAAATTTAATATTTTTGGGAAGGTGGGTTAATTAAAATATTATTTGTGTGACTTTTTAAAGAAACCTTGCGGGTATTCAGAAATTTAATTTTGGTGATTAATAACCTTCGTAATTAAAATATTTCATTATTATGGTCGATATATATAGGACTATTGTCTGGGTTCAGGGACCCTAATTGAGGAGAGTAGATGGTTTTCAAGCTTGGGGCTTTGGCTCTGACACATGCGTTGACTAATCTTTTTCAGGATTTATTTGGGAGTTGCTGCATAGGATTCATTGGAGATCTTTTGGAGGTGCAGATGGATTAATTTTATGGCATTAGTAGTTAGATTTCTCTTTCCATTCTGTCGTATTATTTATGAGACTAGTTTTGAGGTTATTGGGCCTTTCGGTTCCAAAGTTATTTTATGATTTCAGTTGGATTTATTTAGTTAATTATTGAGATATTCGGAGATCACATGTGATTGATTTTTTATCACACTTTGGTGTTTTTATCAGTTGGATGTCATTCATATTTGGGTTTGATTAAAATAATTTATCTCGTGGATTAAAATTTTTATGTCTCATATCTGTCACATGCTAAGGATGATATTTAATTTACTCGCACCGGATTAGTTTTGATGGCTGTCGACGCCAGAATTTAGCGGGGTGTGACAGATGGTATCAGAGCATGGTCTTTGGTCTCATGGGTTGTGAGTCCATTTAACTTCCGCGTTATCGATCTTTGATTCCTTTTATTGACTCGTACTCCTTAAGGTAGAGGGTCTAGCATACGTGTTAGATGTGTTTCTTGGAGATAGGGAGTTGTGTTTTAAGGATGTTGTAGCCATTGAGGTTAGAGATAGATATCTTGATGTGAGAATCCTTAGAATTTAATTTTGGAGATGAAATTTTAGAATTTAGTTTTGGAGATGAGGATTTATTTTGGAGAAATCGTTGGTAAGAATTGTGAGTACCTCTAATATTGATGTAGCACTATAATTTGACTTAAGGAGTTAAGCGTCGTGATGATTGTTGGAGATAGGATCGAGTGACGATCTGAGTAGAGAGCGTGGGATGCCGTTACTTTCTTAGATACTTATATATATTGTATTTTATTGTGGGATTATGAACGTGCAGGATTGGGTGTATGGCGCCCGATTGTGGTATGTGTAGGCATATATGAGCCTTATTTTATTTTGCGTAAGTCGTGCTTGACATGTATTTTTTGTCAAATTTTGAGGACGAAATTATTTGCTAGTGGGGAAGAATGTAACACCCCGTGTTTTTAATAATTAATTTATCCTATAAAGGATTCTCTAAGCTATATCGGGGCTATGCTAGATATATCCTATAAAGTTGAAAATTTTGGATCTCTTATATGAATGGGATTTACATAATCCAAGGTGTACTAATGAGAATAAAAATAGTTCCTTTAAATATAATTCATATAACAATGGAAATCAAGTTACTAATATCTATATCATTTAATATAAAGATATTATTGTTGGTAATATGTTTATAAGGATGTAGTTCTCTCAACTGGTATATATATTCTAATGTACCAGAAGTCGTAGTTACTAATACCTGCGCTTACTAGCATTGGGTTGTACAATAAAGGTAAGATACTATTAAATCATGATGAGGTTTTGTCTAAGATCATTCATTTAAGTGGTAGGTACAATCTAAAGTGCATATTTGTATTCTAACATTCAAGGTTATCAATTATTTTAGGTATATTTGTTTATTCTATGCAATGATTATAGGCTCGTTCACATTAATCAGAATACTATAAATTGAAAATAATCAATAGTCTTTATTGGGATGAAAGGTCAAATTTGGAAAGTCTATCTACTATCATTCATATTGACATGTATCCTTGAGACGTATGAACTAAATACAATTCATTGTGATGCAATGCATTTTTTTGTTCCTAGAACGGGAAAAGTTATATGAATTCACGGGAATAATGATGTCTTATTTGGACTTGGTAACAAGTATAATAATTCCTCAAAAAGTTTTTGAAATCATTCTTATATCAGCTACTACTGATATTCCTTCTCTACATGATATGTTCTTGATTTTCTGGGGTATATCTTGAATCTAGTATGATGAGCTTTTGGTCATATCTCCCCACGTCAGGGGGTAGGTAATCTATTTCTAAATTATAGGGTCATTTTCCTATCGTAATATAACTCGTTGTTCTCATTCTGGTTTGTGTTTCGTCACAAAGGGATATTATAGACTGTTGTTTTAAGGTTTTCTTTCTCGTGTTCGAATAGGCAACATTATTGGTAAATTTTAGAAAAGTGCGAGTTTCGCTAAAGTTCACATGGTTCTTTGGTATCAACATCCTTCTATAAGGTCAGATGGTTAAGTTTCCTAGTAAGTTCACGATATTAAGTGTCATCTACAACATTTATTATTTTGGATGATAGTCGAACTTGGATTATATCATTTCTAAAGTCCATTTGACATTTTTATTTCCAGCTAAAGTCCTATAGAGTAAAGACATATTTCAAACCTGGGTATCCTGAAGTTACTTAGAATGTCTAATCGTCCATCAAAAGATTAGGGTCTCCTATATTTATCCAAAAGCTAACACAAGTATAAAAGTCAGAGAGTACTCTCATATGAGGCTAGCTAGATATATGAAGTACTAGTAATAGGGTGAACGTAAATAGAAGTCACAGGGTCTGAATCGATGATTATCTTAATTTGGTTGGTTACAGTACATCACTGATAATGATAAGTGTAATAATTTCATATGCTAAAGGGTTCCATTGATGTTTATTCCTAATCTGTCGATGCTTTCGAATTCTAAAAGGTCATAAGGGTACGATGTTGAATAATAATTCTGGGACACCTGGTATATATTCGTAGGAAAGTTTTATAAAATTAAATTGGTCATTAATTGAACTATTGGTTAAAGGATCTTACATACGTCGCAACTACTTGAACTATATCGAATAAGGAGTCAGCTAATCTAAAGTTTATCATAACGTAATAGGAATACATATTGTCGAACATAACTTATCGGATGTGGTCAGGGAATCTGTATGATTAAAGCATAAGGTTCCAGTAATGTCTATAGATTTGTTTTTTTATATAAACAGATAATGATTTCTTATAGTTCATAGTAACTTAATAAGAAATGAACAGGTAATCCGATACTAAGGATTTCCAAATAGTTTCATGTGGAGATTAAGTCGTATTGATAATTAATGCCAAATTCATTAACACAGATCGTGAACATTCACATGGTTTATTCATAATTCTTCCGACGTAAAAGGATAAGGGAAAATTTTTGTCTTATCATTTACCTGTCGGGATGAAAAGCCACATTGTCATTATCTAGTACCATATTCAGGTTCCTTTAAAAAAAACATGGTTTTATCAGGGAGATACATTTGGAATATCCAAGTTATGTGGAGGTATGAGGTAAGGTTTCATGTAATTTCAACTGAGCTTGTTGTTTAGGATAAGAATTATATTTTCTACGGAGCCTATAATGTTTCTAGTGATATTCAATAACATTGTAAGTCACGGTAAGCTGGGGAAATAATTTAACATTGGTTATAAGGCATATCGTAATTGGTTAATTAATTAGAATTCGTAACCATGTTCATGTAAAATTTGAGAAAATTATAATCACGGGGTAGGATCCGGTAAGTAACACCGTTACGTTCTAAAGAGTAGAATGATCAATCGTAATATTTTAATGCCTTCAAATTTCTTCTAAAGAACTCCCAATATCTATTAACATTTCTCTTTGAATATTTGCTTATCTACTCCTGAACATGTACCATTCTAACATAAATGATTCTTCTCGTAATTTAATGGGAATAGGATACAGTATAAAAGGAATACAATGCGGAAGGTGCTAATAAAACTTCAACGGAGAAGTGAAATAACTTTCAAAGATGAAAGTTTTTAGAATTCCAAATGAAGTGAATCCTTTTCAAGGGGAGTGTCAATCGAAAAATGTAGACAAAAGAACAGTACTGTACGTATAGACTTATGGAGTAAAGTGTATACAATCCTGTCCAAAGATAATTTTCTTAGTATATTTCTAAATTCTAAATCACATCGTTGACAATCCCAAAATTCTTAATGATTCGTCTGATGAAGTATACTCTAAATATCGGAATTAATCACATATCTCCAAATCATAGTTCAAGAACTTATTCTCACCATTCCTATTAACATATCGTACAAATATCAATTTCTCTTTATATCTTCCAAAACCTTTTCCTAACCAAAATTCTGGTATCTTGATAACTTTTCTTATTGTGTGTCGTTGTTGAAAGCCAAGTTAATCAAAATCCTCAAAATACCTACAAATAATATCAATCTCAAGTGTAGAGGTAAGTAAGGGTATCAATCCGCATCGAGGGGGTAAGCTAGAGACAAATTTAATTGTAATTCACATTTTATTTACTTTTAATATTTTTTCACTTTTTCTAATTTTTTTAGTTCTTTTTCCAATGTTAAAAAAATTAGGTGAGGTGAGGTGAAATAATACTAAACTAAACAAAATGAGAGATGAAAACAACTAACTAGAAAGTGACTAAAAGTGAAAAATAAAGTCTAACACTAAAATAAGAGATAAATGGGGTAAATAATTGTGAGAACAATCAACGAGTGGGTCTACACCACAAATTTTAGCTATTCTAACTAATTAATTTAATTAATTGAATTCTCCCAAATTAATATCAAAAATTACAATCAACTCTCGTTGCTAGTGTAAATTTAATAGTAATCTTTTAGAAAATTAATATTAACACCCCACAACTCTAGATAATAGATCTACACTCCTTTTAATTAATCACCCGGTAGGATCGATCAATTAAAATTTATGTAAATCTTTGAAAATAAATTTAGAGTTGAAATTCAAGTAATAATACCCCACTTAAGAAACCCCTTTATCTAGTTCGAATCTAAAATGAGTATTATAACTAGAATTTCGATTTTCTCTCGAAAATCATTTACCCTCTCTCGAGGCGTAAATTTAAGGGCGAGGGATCAAAATTAGCATTCAAAGGAAATTTTCAAGTAATCAAACTAATTAAACTAAAATTACATCAAATAATGGTTTCACTCCACCCCTTGAAAGGGGATTTAGACAAACATAATATAAAGCATGATAATCAAATAATCAATAGGCATTTAATATAAAAGAGAAGAACAATCAAACCAATGTCTTGAATTTAATTGACTCCAATCCTCCAATTTGAAATTTACCCTCCAATTGAGCATCCAAGTGATTTGCAATTAAATAATCGCTCAATTAAATCTCTTACAAAATTTAACCTCACAAATATCTAACAAAAACAAAAATAAAACTATTTACAAAATGGTGTTTATCCCAATTTATTTTCTACACTAAACTATCTCTAACTCTCTCTAGAATTCTCTTCTCTATTTCATAATAAGTCCTCAAATGGGGTCTTCCATCCTTTAAATAGTAGGCATGGAGCATGGTAGTAAAAATGGGAGGACAAGGGTGTATGGGATATGGAAGGAATTTGGGTGAGGGTATCTAGGAAATTATGCACACATGTGCATGGGTAAGAGGTGAGGTTATGTGGGAAGTGTGGTGGTGAGGATTAAATCAGATTTGGTTTGAGGGGTATTTTGGGCATTGGGTAAAAGATTTAGTTGGGTTTAGTTTGGGAAAAAGGGATAAAGTGGTTTAACTGGGTTTAACACGTGGGGATTTATTTTGGTTTCGCTTTTGCATTTGGCAGGTAGAAGTCGTATTTGGCTTAGAAGGGAATTGGGTTTGGTTTGAAAATGGGATGGGGTTGAAATTGTAATGGATTTGGAAGAAAAAGGGTTGGATCGGGGTTCGTTTGGGGTAAGATGGGTTTGTGTCGCACAGGGGTCTGCATGGACATGGGATTGGACATGGGTGCTTGGCTAGCCGGAGCGAGTTGTGGCTCACCGGCACGGTTGGGTTATATGGATCGCGGGTATGGGCAGAAGAAGGGTGCTGCGGGCTGTGGGCTGAAAGGAGGTTGAGGGCGCGATGGGGTTCCGGGCATGGAAGCGAATCGGGGTAGAGGTCGGGTCGCCGTCGGGGCAGATTAGGTCCGGCGCCGGAGTGAGGTTTGGATTCCGGGTTAGCTACTGGTCGATCGAGTTCAGGAGGTATAAGGGACGGAGGTAGCTGAGGGTAGGATGGGAGGTGAGAGAGTGTTTGGTGTTTTGGTTATGGTGGAAGAGAGAGGAGAGAGGTTGAGTTGTTGGGGAATATGAAGTTGAGGGGGGTTATTGTGTGAGAGAGTGTAGGAAAATAGGATGAGGGTGAGGGGATTGTTTAGGTTTAAGATAGGGTTTTGGGTATTTAAGGTGTGAGTATGTGTGTTTAAATTGTGACCCTTAGAAAAATAAAACTAAAAACTTAAATAAAAATAAAAATTTGAAAATAAAATTCTAATCTAAAATAAAAAATAAAAATAAAGACTCACTTAAAAATGAAAATAAATAAAAGAAATAAAATTCTAATTAAAAATAAAACAAACTAAAAATAATAATAAAAAAATAAAAAAAATCCTAAGCTTATATAAAAACTAAAATAAAACAAAAGAAATAAAAACATAAAATCTAATTGAAAACTAAAGTCCTAAAAAATATAAAATTTAATAAACTAAAAATAAACCCCTAAAAACTAATCCTAATAAAAATCAAAACTAATAAAAATCAAAATAAAATAAAATTATAAAAATAGAAAATAAACCTAAATAAATCTAAAAATAAAACCTAAAAATAAAACGACTCAACTAAAAGTCTAAAAAAATAAAATAAAAGGGAACAACCTAAACATACATGGGGTTCGAGGTAGGTTTATGCATGGTTTATGGTAGGCTAGTATACGGGACTGGGGTAATTAGCTCCATTCATCGTGCATTTGCCTCGATATATAGCTTTTGACACCGCAAACGGACGTTTGACCTACAAGATAAATATTTGAGCACATAAGACCCATATTGCCAAGAATTAGCAACTAAAATACATCCATTAGGGGTATAAATTGTACAGTTTTGGGTGCTTATCACACCACCCCCAAACAAAATGTTGCTAGTCCTCGAGGAATAAGATAGAGAGAAAGAAAAAGATAAGTAACCAAAAGTGTACCACTTTCGCGGGAACTTGCGATTGCACTTAGCATGTGCAACAAACCTTTAAACCTATAGGTCGCCCTACAGGACGATTTGTGTCTTGGGAGGGTTTGCAGGGAATATACCCACAAAATTCTTTTTTTGCAGATGGCAGTTTATCTCTTATTAGACGTAGAATAATCGCACAATCCATCATGAGAAAAATAATTTCAGAAATACAAGCTAGAAGTGCATAAAAAGTTTTAGCTAAGTAAATACACAAGGCACATCCTTCCTAGAACTCAATGTGTGTAGTGTGAATCAGTCAAAATGGTTCAAGTATCTCAAGAGAAATTCCTAGATTGCCTTGTCAGAATCAACGCTTCAACTTCAAATCTCGCGGATATATCTCTCTCAAACGAACTCTCGAGATTAGGGTTAGTGTATCGCTCTTATGTGTGAGGAGGTGAGTAAATGTAATAAACTTCAAACGTCTCACACACACATAAGAAAGAACGAACAAATTAGAAAGAAAAATGGTCTCATGAAAGAATGATAATCATTATAGTGAGAACGTCGAGTTATTCACCACATTGACTTTCATTTCCCCGAACACCTAGGGGAAATATGGATGATAATGGGTGAGGGGGAAATGAAATGAGAAGGATGGGATATGAGGTTGGATGGTGATGTGAATGATGAGTGATGGATGTGATAGGAAATGGGTGGATATGCGATATGAGAGAGTGTATAGAACTTTAGGCACAAATGTCTTTATTACATAAAAATTAACTACAACTCCTTTTTTCTTCTTTTCTTTTTTTCTATTTTCTCTATTTTTGATATCTTTCTCTATTTTTTTTCTTTTTTCTCTTTTTTTTTTACTCTCAACACTGAAGACATTTTACGTTTGAAATCACACTCTTTTATTATGAAAATGAAAGATGATATAGAGATGATAGGTGATGGTGTGGGAAAATATGGAAAAGCATGGGAATGTAATGGGTGAGTGAATGGAAATATGATATGGAAAAGTGGTAGGCGTATGGATGAAAACCTAGTGATCGAGATGAATTTCAAGGCACATGTTTCTTACAACTCAAAAAAAATGTCATTCTTAGTGATCAAGCCAAAAATGAAGAATAATGAGATCATACAACAATTAAAGTGCGGATCCGAACGAAGTTGAATTAACTTGTGACTTGGAGATGGCGTAAAACCCTCTAAAAGGGTGAAAGGAACAAATCTCACAAGCTAAAATTCTTTAGTAGTGATCCGTAAGGTTCTCTTGAGAACTATAGTACTCTTGAACTCTAAATCGTAGTGACATGATAAGTGAGCAGATTTTGTTGAGTCTAGAAATTCATGGTGCAACATGCCTTTTTATGTATTACATAAGCTATTTAGAAAAATATAAATCCTCTAGCTTGATTCCTAGACTTAGAAAGATGGATGGTTGAAAATTCATATCAATAAATGAGTTGAAAGAAATGCACAAAATTTTAAAAATCATGTTTAAAAATCAAAAAAATTCAAAAGAGGTACGATTTTGATAAAATTTTCCACCCCCAAATAAAAAGGAACATCGTCCTCGATGTTAGGTAAAATAATTTTTAAAATTGAGAGCATAAGGTAGGAAAGAGTTTACCAAAATCAACCGCTAATGAAGTGGAAAGATGTAGCCAAGAATAAATCTGAATAAATGATAAGAGAAAAAATGTGTACAAGTCTATAAAGCATGTAAAGCATAGGGTTATGTGAAACACCACCCCCAAACAGGATGAGACTAGTACAAGAAATGCGGGCTTCCTCCCGGTAGAGCTAAGTTTAATGTCTTCAGCCAGACTGATGGAATCTCACCCTAAAGATAATAACGAGGAAAGTGCGGGACAGCAGAAAAATTTGGGTGATGGGAATCACCCCCAAACAAGACTGAAGCGTCAGTCTTGTTGGATAGAGGCTAAAAGGGTCAATTCACTTGTATGGAAAAGTGCATCACATGATGCAAAGCATCGGTGGACCATGGGTGGGTGGGTATTAGGGTAAAGGTGAGGGTGGAAAGGGTGAAGAGGTATCGACCACGGGCCTTGTTGAGCTTAAATGTGAGGGAAACTACGGCCCTATAAGCATGGTGCTCAAGTTGTATGGGAATGCAAAAGGGTTTGGTAAGTGGAATGGGTTGGGCCTCAGATAAATCACACAACAGTTCTATGAATGGACGATATTAATGGTCGAGCCGTGACACGTCAGGGATCTGTCGAGAAGAAAAATCAACACCACAAGGAAGTGGTATGCATGGAGTAACATGCTCGATGCCATGGAAGTGGAGAGTAACACCGCAAATACTCTCATGGGCGGTTGATGGTTTTAGATGAGGATCTAAAAATATAGATGGAAACTTGAAATGTGTAAAATCAAGATCCAAACCAGGTGGTGGGATGGAAGGGATAATGCGTGGGTCGGGTGGGATAAATGGTGGAGGAAGATGATCCAACTCAAGAGTGGGAGACACACACTCCTCATGAGGTACGAAGTGATCCTCAAGGGCACTCATAGGAGGAAGTGTGGTATCTAAAGATGGAGTGTTCAGCTTCTCCACAAGAATATCGTAGGTGAATGTCGTGGGTAAGTCAAACGAGGCACCAAGATCGGAGACATAGGGATCACTAGAAATATCGGGCTCGAAGGCAGCCATGCATAGTGGAATAGGATCCATATCCGGATAGATAGAAGCCATCGCGGATTCTATCTCAAGAAAATGGTTAGCACTCATAGTCGGAGCTGACCTAAAAGATATGGGCATTCAGAGACATATGCAATTGGGGCATAAGGTAAAAGCTCAGGCATATTTTTGGATATCTCGGGAGTGGGAATCCCAATGATGGGTTCATTTGGATATGGCGGGATCAGATCAGGCTCACTAATGAAAGGTAAGTCAACATAATTATCAACTTGGGACCCGGACCGTGGGATGGTCTCACTTTCGAGATTCTAAGGGTGGTAGGGTTGGTCACACTCAATATCAGTGGCACAAGATGACGCAACATCACTCCACGTGGGTGCAATAATGGGTTGACTTGGGGTAAAGTCCAACTCTCGATCACAGTAAATTTCATTTAATCTTTGTTCAAGCCGTTGGAGGGCTTCATTTTGAAATTGAGTGGCTTGCTCTTGCTCCAGTATGAACTTTTGCAAGAGGCTTTCGAGAGCGGATGTGGATGGTGGTGGGTGAGTGATGGGTGGTGGCGATGGTGGAGATGGACACAACTCGCTATGATCATGACTATATGAAGAATACTCAAATGAAGTGTGTGGAGTGGGGCCAAGTTCATCATACACGAAAGGATCTCTTTCGTGATGGAAAAATAGTTGATACTCATGGGTTACGTAATGAGGTAACTGATCGTGAATGGGTACACAAGGTTAGGGCTGTCAATGGACCGGGTCTGGACCCGGACCCGATCTGGACCCGACCTAAATTAACGGATCTGAGCAAATTTTATAGACCCGATTATCCGATTACCCGATTACCCGATTACCCGATTAGTTAATGGATCGGATCTGGATATACACGACTCCGATCCAATAAGGACCCGACCCGAATGTGTATATATATAATATAATAAATATATATTTATATATAATATTATATATATATATATAGTCTTACATATAGTTACTAAATATATATATATAACTAACTTATATATATATATAACAGTTTTACATACATATATATATATATATATATATATATATATATATATATATATATATAAGTTATATATTTCTATAAAAACAGTTTTTATATAAAAACAGTTTTTATATATATAAAAAACAGTTTTTTATATAAAACTGTTTTTATATAAAATATGTTATAATAAGTTATATTTATATAAAAACATATTTTATATAAAAACAGTTATATATAAAAAACTGTTTTTATATAAAACTGTTTTTTATATATATAAAAACAGTTTTTATATAAGTTATATTTATATATGTATATATATAAAAACAGTTTATATATATATATATATATATAATCGGATCGGGTATTCGGGTCCTTAACGGATCCGGGTCTGGATCCATTTTCTGAGACCCGTCGGGTAATCGGGTAAGATCCGATCCATTAAAAATATACCCGGATCGGATCTGGATATACCCAGACCCGACCCGTTTACACCCCTACACAAGGTTGCCATGACGATTGTTGGAACATGTGAGGATCCACAACATGGGGTTGGAATTACGTGGGAGGGTGATCAGGCCTCCACGAATAGCTGTGGTACTCACACAACTCGGGATTTTATACATCGGGATAATAGGCGGAGGTGGGTTCTGGAACAGTGTCATATGGATATACAGGCTCCATGGTGGGTTCAGATGGATATGGAATGTAAGGGAACTCATGGGACAGGTGATCCGCATAATAACAGTGGGTGCACAACAAAGGATGAGGCACGTCGACACTTGACACCGAGGGTAATGGAATAGGAGGTGCATGCATAGATGGGTCAAGAGTACCAACGGTACTCGTGAGAGAGGTGAAACCACTAAGTATCTTGTTGATACCAAAATTAATATGCTGATGTGGACGAATAAGACGAAGACACGTGTCAATCTACGTGGCACAATAGCATCGAGGAAGATCATTTCCCGACCAACCATGCTTCTTTCCGAGCAACGAGAATACGCCGAGGAACTCTATCACACCGAGGAACTCTAACACACCGAGGAACTCTATAGCACCGAGGTACTCTAATGTTCCAAGGAACTCCTGATCAGCGAACAGCTATGGCGGTCCGAGCTGCATCTCGGTCGTATCATTAATTGCCAGATAATCAACAGTTCAGATATTCCTTGAATGCTTATATTCTTGGCACGCATTCTACATTAAATGTATTACCCTTTCATATGTATGTCATTTAATGTATCGAACCTTTCATGTACAGCCTCAAGGCTATAAATACCTTGTATCATCCTCATTCAAGGGTACCGGAATTTCTTGAGAGAACTTGTAATCAAGAATTCCACAAACACTCAGCAATAACATAACAGTGGACGTAGGCTTTATTCCTAGCCGAACCACTTTAAAAATCTTTGTCTTATTTATTTATCTGTTATTGAAAAATTAGAGCGATCTAGTTTTTTACATCAACAGATTGGCGCCGTCTGTGGGAAACGACTGTTATTATCGTTTTTCATAAAAATCATTTATCACCAATGGCAGATAATCCATAATCCAGTAATCGAAATGTTGGAAATACTGGAAATCTTCCAAATCCATCTGCATCCCCAGATCTGGCTGGAATTATGATGAATCTGGCTCAAGGACAAACCGCCATGCAAGAATCTATGAGGCAACTCATTCAAACTCTTCAGGGCGGTGCACCTACCTATTCAGGGCAAAGGAGTGATCATAGGCAATCGCAATCTAGACGTACCGGGTCATATCGCAATGAGGAGTCTAATGATTCTTCTTATCAACCTGGGCGAACTTCATCGATACGGGCTACGGATACAGATCAACGTATCACTCTTTCTCCGGAGAGAACTAGCGCTTTGGAAAGATTAAGCAGGGTGTCTCCTTTCAGTCGATTAGGACCAAGGAGGAACATGAGTCCACCTAGGGCTCCATCAAGAAGTTTTCGACCACCACCAGGTTTGAGAGAAGGATCTGCACAATCGCGACCAACTACTCGTCGAGATAAATCTCAGGAAGCTACGTCAGAGCAGTCAGTTGCTCGGACTAAGCGACCCGAGGAAGGGAATGAAGCATGGAAAGGTTCCATTCAACGGTTGGAAGATAGATTGGGAGAAATGGCTAAGGCAAGGAACCCCTTACAGAGAACTTTTGTTCAAGGAACACTTTTTGTGCAAGCCATTGTGGATTTCCCTACACCGTCAAAATTCAAAGCACCCGTAGTGACCCCAAAGTACGATGGAAAGACAGATCCCGTACTTCATATAGAACAATACCAGGCTGCTGCAGATATCTACGTTGTCCCTGACGAGATGAGGTGTAGAGCATTCTCAGGAACTCTTACCGGATCTGCACAGATATGGTACAATAATCTTCCTCGGGGTAAGATTTCAACCTTTGTTCAGTTAGCCGAATTGTTTATTGGCAATTTTTGTTTTGGAGCAAAGCCGGTAAAGAGAGTAGCACACTTGCTAAGTGTTAGACAAAAATCAGGTGAAAGTACTAGGGATTACATAACTCGTTTCAATAACGAGAAGTTGGAAGTCATAGATTATGAAGAAAAGACAACAATCACTGCTCTGATGAGTGGTTTGCTGCCTAACAAGCTGTACTACACTTTGGCTAAAGATCCACCTAAAAATATGTCGGAGTTGATGGCAAAGGCGGCCAAAATCATGAATGCCGAGGAGGCTATGGCTGCGAAGAAGAATATGGACAAAGAAGTTAAAGTGGAGGTCGACAACTCTAAGAAGAAAGATCAGAAAGGTAATGGTGGTGACAAACATTCCAGGAATAACAGGATGAAGTTGGAAGTCCTAAAGAAGTATGATAATTATACTCCATTGAAAATGGGTATTAATCATGTTTTGGAAGAAATCAGGAATAACGAGGAAATCAAGTGGCCAGAGAAACTGAAGACAAATCCCGACCTGAGGAATAAAGACAAATATTGCGAGTTTCACAAAGATCATGGCCATATGACCAAAAATTGTATAGCCCTTCAGAACGAGATTGAAACACTCATCCGAAGAGGAAAATTATCAAAGTATGTAGATCGCAGAGGTGAAAGGAAAAATGATGATAGAACTAGAGAAAGATCTAGATCTCCTCGTCGTGCAGAGGATAAAAAGAAGAGGGACCATGAAGAGGATCCAGATGATGACCCCGATCTTCCCAAGAAACCAAGGAAACCTGAACGAGAGGTATTTTCCATACGTTTTGGATCACTTGATTGTAATGTTATTACAGGAGGAGATGCAGGAGGAGGAGACCTTACTGCAGAAAGAAAAGCTTACCTCGGAGAGGCTCAAGCTTGTTCATACATTCAGCGAATAAACCTGGCCGAGGATGATCGTCCGAGGAAGGTAAACAAAGAGAAGCTAGTGATTGGTTTTTCAAAAAACGACCTAGCAGGTGTTCTTTACCCTCATGATGATCCTTTGGTGATCAAAATGAGGATGAAGGATGTGATCATTTCAAGGGTGTTAGTAGACAATGGTAGTTCGGCAGACATCATGTACTATTCATGCTTTGATAGCTTGAATTTAAAATTATCTCAATTGGAACCTTATCACAGACCCCTTCTGGGTTTTGCTGGCGAGAAAGTTTTTCCACTTGGGACGATCAAGTTGGATATACTCATTGGAACTTGGCCTGCTTGTCGAACAGAAAGAATACGCTTCTTTGTGATGGATAAGAATGTGCAGTCCGCCTACAACATCATCATGGGAAGAGTTGGATTGAAGAAGTTCGAAGCAGTTCCATCTACAGTACATCAATGTTTGAAATTTCCAACGAATTTTGGAGTAGGAATTATGAAAGGTGATCAAAAAGTAGCTCGGGAATGCTATTATTCGTCTGCCGAGCAAGAAGAACTTGAAGAATCAAGGAAAAAGACTACTACTTATCAAGTGGAGGAGAGCACAGAAATTGAAACTCTTGACCCTAGGGATGAATCTCAACTCGTAAAAGGGCAGGTTGTGGAATCTACAGAAATTGTTATCCTGGACGACGAGCATCCTGAACGAGTAACTCAGATAGGATCGTCGTTGGATATTTCAATAAAACAAGATTTGATAACTTTCTTGAGAAATAGGAAGAATACTTTTGCTTGGAGTCATGAAGACATGCCAGGTATAGATCCAAACTTTTTATGTCATGAGCTCAACGTAAATAAGGAGATCAAGCATGTGAAGCAAAGAAGAAGAGTGTTTAGTCCCGAGAAGAACCAGGCCATACAAGAGGAAGTCGAGAAACTCCAGAAAGCCCACTTCATTGAAGATGTGAAATATCCAGATTGGTTGGCAAATGTGGTGATGGTAAAGAAGAAGAACAACAAATGGAGAATGTGTGTTGATTTTACTGATCTCAACAAGGCATGTCCAAAAGATCATTTTCCATTGCCCAGAATTGATCAACTAGTGGATGCTACCTCGGGACACGAGCTACTCAGCTTCATGGATGCTTATTCTGGCTACAACCAGATCAAAATGAAACCTGAAGACAGGGAAAGTACTTCTTTTATTACCCCAAGGGGAACTTATTGTTATAATGTTATGCCTTTTGGTTTAAAAAATGCAGGTGCAACATATCAGCGGTTGATGAACAAGGTTTTTACCGAACAAATCAGCCGCAATATGGAGGTCTATGTCGACGACATGCTCACCAAAAGCAAGAAAGTTGCAGATCATTTGGTTGACTTGAGTCAAACTTTTGATCAACTGGATAAATACCAGATGAAGCTCAACCCGACGAAGTGTACCTTTGGAGTACGAGAAGGGATGTTCCTCGGATACATCGTCAACCATCGAGGTATTGAGGCAAATCCAGAAAAGATCAAGGCTCTTTTAGGGCTGAGATCTCCGACGACGAAGAAAGAAGTGCAGAGTCTTACCGGACGGGTTGCAGCACTCAACAGATTTGTATCCCGAGCAACTGATAAATGCCTCCCATTCTTCAAAACACTGCGAAAAAGCTTTGAGTGGACTGATGAATGTGAGAAAGCCTTTCAAGATTTGAAGAAGTATTTGGGAGCCCCACCATTGTTGTCTAGGCCAATAACTGGAGAGACGCTGTACTTGTATTTGGCAGTATCAGAAAATGCAGTTAGCTCGGCATTGATCAGATTGGAGAATGGAGTCCAGAAGCCAATTTATTACACAAGCAAGGCCTTCCGAGGTGCGGAAATCAGATACCCAAAGCTGGAAAAATTGGCACTGGCATTAATTGAAGCAAGTAGAAGAATGAGGCCATACTTCCAGGCCCATACCATCATTGTGTATACCGACATGCCGTTAAGACAAGCCCTTCACAAGCCAGAAAAATCAGGAAGATTGATGTACTGGGCAATAGAGCTCGGTGAATATGATATTGTGTATGAACCCAGATCATCGTTGAAGGGGCAAGCCGTGGCAGATTTTATAGCAGAGTTCACATACCCTGATACCCCCGAGGAGCAAAAGGTGCTTGCTGACTTACCTGTGGACGATACAGGATCAACAGACACAGATCCAGACCAACCAAGGTTGGTAAAAGGACTTGTGGATGTAGAAAAATCATCATATTCAAACCCCGACCAACTCCGGTTGGATGAAGGGCGCGAACAAATGACCAACGAGGAACGAAGGATACCCGGGGATGATGAAAGAAAGCAGATGATATTTCACCGAGGAACTCTAACAGATAAGAAATTTGAAGACGAGTTACATACATGGAGATTATATGTAGATGGATCATCTTGCACGGCTGGTTGTGGAGCAGGGATTGTTTTAAACTCTCCAGACGATATTGACATGGAGTATGCCTTGAGATTCCAATTCAAAGCTTCCAACAATGAGGCTGAATATGAGGCTATGATAGCAGGTTTTCATTTGGCGAAAGTTATGGAGGCACGACAAGTAATTGTTTTCAGTGATTCTCAATTAATTGTGAACCAAATGATGGGAATATATGCAGTGAAGGGAGAGTTAATGGTGAAGTACCATGCAAAAGTGATGGAGTTATTAACAGAATTTGATGCTATTCAATTGGTAAGGATACCGAGAATGGAGAATGCTAGAGCAGACGCATTGGCCCGACTAGCGTCAGCTACGCGCACCGAGCTGCGAAGAACAATACCAATTGAAGTATTAGAAAGTCGGAGCATAGAAGAAGATCTGACAGTGAAGATTATTACCCTTGATTTAGGACCATCTTGGATGGATCCTATCAGAGCATACATTGAAGAAGGAGAATTGCCGGAGGACAAACTAGCTGCCAAGAAATTGAAATATAAAGTTGCTCGGTATGTGTTAACTAATGGTGTTTTGTACAGACGAGGAATTATGGCGGGTTTGCAGAGATGTGTGCATCCATCAGAAGTCAAAGAATTGATTGAAGAAATTCATGAAGGGTCTTGTGGAGCTCATGTAGCAGGTCGGACACTTTTGCAAAGGGTAATGACACAGGGATACTATTGGCCGACGATGAGGGCTGATTGTATAGCCTATGCTAAGAAGTGTGACAAATGCCAACGTTTTTCCTCCATCCGAAGAACTCCACAGGCATTGTTGACACCCATAACGTCACCTTGGCCATTTGCCATGTGGGGAATTGATCTGGTTGGACCACTACCGACGACCCGAGGAAGGTTCAAGTATCTCGTCGTGGCAGTAGACTATTTTACTAAGTGGGTGGAAGCTGAACCACTAATTGATATGAAGTACGAGAAGGTGTATCAGTTCATATGGAAGAATATCATTTATCGATATGGTCTCCCCCACGCTTTCATCACAGACCATGGAACGCAATTTGATAATGAAGAATTTGCTGCCTATTGTCATCAGTCGAACGTCTTGAAGTTTCATTCAGCACCAGGCCATCCCCAAAGCAATGGACAGACTGAGGTGACGAACAGAACATTACTAAATGGGTTGAAGAAGAGGTTAAGTGAGGCTAAAGCAAATTGGATAAATGAGATACAGTCAGTTTTGTGGGCTTGCCGAACAACTCCCCGAGCAGCAACAGGAGAATCACCATATATGCTAGCATTTGGAAGTGAGGCTGTGATACCTGCCGAGTTGGGCCTACCAACACACAGGGTGTTAAATTTCAATTCTCCAATCAGTGATCTGATGAGAAGGATGGATTTGGATATGCTCGAGGAAGTCAGAGAAGAGGCAGCCATTAGGAATGCTGCTTATCAACAACGAACAACTCTATTTTACAACAAAAGGGTAAAGAAATGTGATATAAAAGAGGGGGATTATGTGCTAAAGAAGGTCATTCAGAAGCAGAATAAACTGGAAGCAAACTGGCATGGACCTTACCGAGTTACAGAGGTTGTTCGACCAGGAACTTACAGAATAGCAACTCTAGAAGGAGAGGAATTTAAGAACGCATGGAATGCTGAACACCTGCGCAAGTATTATCAATGATGTCAAATGTAAAGCATTTCTTTCATTATGAATAAAACGAGGATGTTTCGCCATTTTCTTTCTGGTTAAAAATTTTTCGGGGAATACTAGTGTAATACACTACACAACAAAAGTGCTCTAAGGAGACAACCTCCTTTGGTTAGGAGGACAGCTCTACGGAGCAAAAGTGCTATAAGTAGCCAACCTCAGCTCTACGGAGCAAAAGTGCTATAAGTAGCCAACCTCAGCTCTACGGAGCAAAAGTGCTATAAGTAGCCAACCACAGCTCTACGGAGCAAAAGTGCTATAAGTAGCCAACCACAGCTCTACGGAGCAAAAGTGCTATAAGTAGCCAACCACAGCTCTACGGAGCAAAAGTGCTATAAGTAGCCAACCACAGCTCTACGGAGCAAAAGTGCTATAAGTAGCCAACCTCCTTTGGTTAGGAGGACAGCTCTACGGAGCAAAAGTGATATAAGTAGCCAACCTCCTTTGGTTAGGAGGACAGCTCTACGGAGCAAAAGTGCTATAAGTAGCCAACCTCCTTTGGTTAGGAGGACATGCTCTAAGGAGCCAAAAAATGCTCTAAGGAGCCAAAAGCTTTAAAGAGCCAGAAACTGTACACCAGCATGATCAACTACGGTTGGTAAGATAAAAATATACTCTCATATTACAACTTATGTTGGTCAGGAGGTAATATTATTACAATGAGTTCTTTGAAGAACAAAATGTTCAAAAAATACACCAAGTATAGTTGGTCGGGGATAAAAACCCAATAACTGTAGTTGGTCGACGAGGACAAATTATTGATCTTAGTTGGTCGGACGCAATTTTATAATTAAACCAAGTATAGCTGGTCGGGGATAAAAAACCCATCAGCTGTAATTGGTCGACAAACATTATTCACCCACCTTGGTTGGTTGGAAACAATTTGAACATTTTTACTCATTACTTTATTAAGTGATCGAGAAACATTACTAATACTTGTAACTTTTTATTAAGTTGCTTATTGAACGATAATATTGTTATCTTTTTAACAGATACATAGATACATATGTACAAATATAAAGGTGTTCAAAATTGGCAAACAGAAAATGAAAATCTTTTCATTAAATCTATAATAAATTACAAGAATGTACTAAATTGTTACATGGATATTACTATTCTATTGGTTTTTTGCCCTGTGCTTTAGAAACAGGTTCCTCGCCGGCAGGAGGGTCTTCTAGGCAAAGGGGAGAATTGATGAAATTAACATCTCTGAGCATTCTGACGTTCATAACAGAAGGTGTATCCAAAAGATGCTCAGGACGAGATAATTCAACTTGGGAGTGAAGGCTATAATCACTAAGATATTTTGAAATTAGACTGCGAGGAATGGAACGAGCTGGGATCCATGCCATATCCAATTTGAAAGGTGGTATAGGCAAGTCTAATAATGATGGAGCATGATAGTCCCATAAAAAATGCCCTTGCTCCAACTTTAACACACCCAATGCATTTAACCATCCTTGCTTGTAACCTTCATTGTTAGCATGTTCAATGCGAGCATCCAGATGAACGAGAGCTTCATTATATCCTGCCATCCAGAATTCCCTTGGCTGTTTATGGAATTGGAAGGTTAATCTATCCAATTGTTCATGAAGGCTTTTGGCAAAGAGATCCTTGTTATGCAAGGCAGATTTCGTTGATGCCAGCTGATCTTCCAGAGACAGATTTTTATTGGACATTTTAGTCAGAGCACGGTCTTTTACTTTCAACTGGAATGCTTGAGTTTCCAGAGTAGATTGAGTGCGAGCCTCTTCAACATTTTGGCTGAGGACTCTTCCTCGCCCCCGAGAACCTCTTCCTCGTCCCCGAGCAGTTCCAGAAATGGCAGATCTTCTTAAGTCCTCCAGCTCTTGCCTTAGTTTGGCATTTTCGACCTCTAAGAACGAGAAGCCTTCATCAGTAACTGGTATTAATGCATTAGAAGATGAAGCAGCAGATTCATATTGAGCTAATTTTCTCTGCAAATTATTATTTTCTTGTTCCAGGATCTCGGCAATTTGTCTGCAGGCTTCAACTTCACCTTTTAGGGTCCTTTCCCTAATATCATATGCAGCGATGATCTTCTTATGGCCTGTTTCAGAAGAAAGTTGTTGGTATCTATTTTCGTAATCTTTGTGTAACAAAGCCATTGATTCATTGTGCTGACCTTGGAGATCCTCTAAGGAACAATGCAGTTCTTCAATCAGGTCATAATAAGCGACATTGTTGGCCACAGCTCGGTCGAGTAAATCTTTCAAGTACCGATAAGCCTCAATAGCCTGCTCTGAAGCACCATGACCAAGGATATCAGCAATTTCCGATGTACTAAGGTCTGTATGACCAGCCTTATAGTATTGATGACATTGCTGCATCAGCTCGGTATCATGAGAAGAGATCAATTCCATTCTAGCAACAAACTAATGGCAAGAAAAAGACAACAATCAACAAAAACAAGTTATCAACAACAGAGATGAGCAAAGATATGTTTTATTAGATCATCAAAAAGTTACATTGTTCGATTACAAGGAAATACAGAAATGCTACCGAACAACTTCACACCTTTTCCTTGTCTCCCAAGACTTTCTCGGGAGGCTGGGACGAGGAGCTCGGTTGCTCGGTAGTAACAACAGCTTGATCGGTAGGAATCTTCTCGGGAGGAGGAGGCATGGAAGAAACGTCCTCGGTGGCAGAGGGTTGAGAGGCAGAAACTTGATCACCCATAGCCATAGAAGACTCATCTGAGGCAGGCTCATCTTCTTCTTCTTCCACAATTGGTGGAGGAGGACCAGGGAGATGTCGGTGGAATAGTTCAGAATCGTTTTGGACCTTTAGCTCTTGCAGAGCAGCCACCCATCCATCATGGAAGTATTTCAACTCCCCATATTGGACTTGGGATGTCATTGCAGCTATCCCTCTCTCCCATCCTTTCTCCCAACCAACGCTGAAATGCTTCTTGATTGCAACTTTTCTCCTCGACTTCTCCGAGGAAAGCTTCACCTCCAATTCCTCTTTCTTAACCTTGATATCTCGCAGAGTAAATAATTCTTCTTCTGCCTTCTTCAACTTATCATCAGATTCCTGATGTTTAACCTCCAAACCCTTAATTTTCTCCTCCAAATTCTTGGAGGTCTCAGCCATCCTCATCTTATCAGCCTCAGCCATAGCCAACTTTTTCTCCCAAACAGTTTTCTCCTCGATGTACTGTTGGCGAGATTCCTTCATAGATTGGGCTAAACCCAACAAAGCATCGTCAACATCGGACGAGGAACTGGAAGCTTTAATAACTTGATCTTTCTTCACGATGGTATTGAAGCAGTTCACCAGCTGAAAGATAAGAAAAACAATAAAGTCAACACAAATACAAGAATTTAAGAAAAAGAAAGAAAGACCAAAGGAGTGAGAAATTTACTGAAGAAAGATGACGAGCAGCTAGGGATGTCAGTGTATCCCTAGGAATTTTTTCATCAACCCCGAGAACCTCGGGTATAACTGAGCTCTTGGAAGAACTCGGAAGAATGATGTTTGAAACACTACTACCACCAGCGGGTAGAGAAGATGCAGTTCCAGCAAGATTAACTGAGGATGATTTCCTCAATCTCTTCAAAGGAGGGTCAGCAGCATCAACCAAGGAAGAAGTCTTGGTCGGAGAGATTGTAATCACATCAGCAGGAGCATTTTTCTTGCTCGGGGCCACTGGGGGCTTCTCGGCAACCTTGGAGGAACCAGCATCTACTTTTTTAGTCCCCTCTGGGACATCAATTTTGCCTTTCTGGGCTCCAACAGCAGAAGAAATTTCACCAAATAGAGCAGGAGGAGCTCTTTTCTTGCCCATTCTCTGAGATAGGGGGATATGAGAATCTGAAGATGAACTTTCTGGTGTTGAAGCTGGTTCAACAGGGCGAGCAGTATAAGAGGTTGTATAACTCTTATACTGTAGTAAATATGAAGCAGATCTAATATGCTCGTCAGCAATGGTCTTATGCAAATTCCAGATAAGTTTCAAATGCTTGATATTCACTTCTGACTCTTTTGGAGTTTTTCTTTTGCTATCAACTGCAAATAAATACATAATGGAATATCAGTCATACATTTTGTCAAACATGATGAAAGCATAATTTCATAAGTAAAATAAAATGAAAAATAAACCTATCCCATTGCCGTATAGGGGGCATCTGGGACCGTTGTATACTTCATTCCCAGATAAAGGCGCATGTTGCCAATTTTTTATGACCAACCCATGCTCAAAATAATCCCTATTTGAGTCAGGGAGATTAACTACAAGAGCCCTATTCAAATACCTAGTTTTTAAATAATAAATATTATCTAGAACAGCCCATTTATAACAAAACATAATTTCAGGGATCCCAATACGAGTCCCATGAGTTAGATTTAATTTGTGCACCCCGTTAATTATTCTCCATGAATTGGGGGCTATTTTTGCAGGAACAAGATCAAAATATTGACAAAACTCAAGACATAATGGGTTTGGTGGAAAGGAAAAACCGCATTCAGCAACAAAAAGACTGGGGAACCAATGTCCCTCAGCCAATCGAAAGTAATCTAAAGGCTCAGAAAGAACCTCTAGAGTTACCCACGAAGGAATGGAAAAATCAGAACGGAATTTCTCAATAGACTCCACAATATAAACCATATTGAATAAAAGAGATACAGAAGAAAAAAAAGAAGATCTTACAGAAAGAAAGGAGATGTGTTGACAACGAACGGAAACAAGGATGAACGCACAAGAGAAGAAGAGAATAGAAAGCTTGAATACAGAGAATGAAAATCGTAGACGACGGTATGGTTACCAAAGAAGTTTAAATACTTTGCATTGGGAAACGGCGAAAGAAATGATTACCAAAAAGAAACTACTAAACTTCCGGCGGCTAAGAGGACAAAATTTGCACGAATATCGAAGCGCTTATAAAAAAGGCGGAAACTGCGAAATAAGAAGGAAATTTGAATACAATGTTCCTGAAACCCGGGAAGGACATTTAATATCGCCATATACCGAGAAAGAATGTTCCATACTCTTCAAAGTTCAAAATATGAAACATTGGGGGCTTCTGTTGATACCAAAATTAATATGCTGATGTGGACGAATAAGACGAAGACACGTGTCAATCTACGTGGCACAATAGCATCGAGGAAGATCATTTCCCGACCAACCATGCTTCTTTCCGAGCAACGAGAATACGCCGAGGAACTCTATCACACCGAGGAACTCTAACACACCGAGGAACTCTATAGCACCGAGGTACTCTAATGTTCCAAGGAACTCCTGATCAGCGAACAGCTATGGCGGTCCGAGCTGCATCTCGGTCGTATCATTAATTGCCAGATAATCAACAGTTCAGATATTCCTTGAATGCTTATATTCTTGGCACGCATTCTACATTAAATGTATTACCCTTTCATATGTATGTCATTTAATGTATCGAACCTTTCATGTACAGCCTCAAGGCTATAAATACCTTGTATCATCCTCATTCAAGGGTACCGGAATTTCTTGAGAGAACTTGTAATCAAGAATTCCACAAACACTCAGCAATAACATAACAGTGGACGTAGGCTTTATTCCTAGCCGAACCACTTTAAAAATCTTTGTCTTATTTATTTATCTGTTATTGAAAAATTAGAGCGATCTAGTTTTTTACATCAACATATCTCATAAAGAGACATCTCGATATCACTCTCACACGTGTCGCGTGACAATGAAAAATGACCAAAGTAGTCCCGTAAGGGACGTTCGTCGGCCATGTGGAGAGAAAATATTTGTAGAATTTTTAATTTTTTTCAAAAGGAAATAAATTTTTTTTGGATTTTCTAAAAATAATGGAAGAAAATATTTTTGGATTTTGTTTTTTTAAAAAGGAAACAAAGAAAATATTTTTGGATGTTTCTATAAAAATAAAGAAAGAAAATATTTTTGGATTTTTTATAAAAAACAATAGAAAAAAATATTTTTGAATTTTTTTGGAAGAAAAGGTGGGGAGAAATATGGACTCTCTGAATTGGACGAACCAACTAAAACTGACTACCAAAAAGTGGAATTGGACACACACAAGTTAAGGAGAATTCCTAACTAGCACATAACCAATTTTTATCTTGAAATTTAGTGAAAGGGATAGTCAAATTTTAATTAAGTCGGCGGGCGATAAAAAATCATGAAATTTTCTGAGTGATCGCCTTTGCAAAAATATTCTCCTAGTGGGCTACCTAGTTAATAGATTTTAAATTTAGTGATGGCTAGGGTAGCACACAATGGTAAGCAACTGAGTCGGGTGATGAAATCCCTTATCGTGAGTGATCGGGTGTAGGTCTTAGTAATTTAATTCATCGCACCATTCAAAAAATAAATGCGAGAATAAAATCACAAAAGAGCACACAAAAGAATTGACTCTCTAATAGGAGAGGCGCGAGGGTTTGAAAAATATACCTCCCACGATTTTTAGGCCGTGGGGTGCCAAAAAATTTGAGTCGATCGCGGGGAGATCACGCCTATCTCAGTCGGCCCTGGGAGTCCTATCGACCCAAGGTAGAGAGGCTTCGTTTCCTTGTCTTTGGACGCCCTCTCTCTACCTTGTCCGGTTTCCCTATCTCGCTTGTCTTCGATTATTACAATTTTAAAAAATAAAAAATAAAATAAAGGTGTCTCTATGCACCGCAATACAAGCAATGATAAAAATCCTAATACAAGCCTTCTAAAATAAAGAAAAATTGTACTAAAATGCAATAAAATATAGAAAATAAAGGAACTACAAAATTGAATCCGCTCCGAGTGCTTCACGCTCCCAAAAATGGCAACGGCGCCATTTGATAACTTTTCTTTTTGTGTGTCGTTGTTGAAAGCCAAGTTAGTCAAAATCCTCAAAATACCTACAAATAATATCAATCTCAAGTGTAGAGGTAAGTAAGGGTATCAATCCACATCAAAGGGGTAAGCTAGAGACAAATTCAATTATAATTCACTTTTTATTTTCTTTTTGGGTCTTTTCACTTTTTCTAATTTTTTTTAGCTCTTTTTCCAATATTAAAACAATTGGTTGAGGTGAGGTGAAATAATACTAAACTAAACCAAATGAGAGATGAAAAAAACTAACTAGAAAGTGACTAAAAGTAAAAAATAAAGTCTAACACTAAAATAAGAGATAAATGAGGTAAATAATTGTGAGAACAATCAAGGAGTGGGTCTACACCACAAATTTTAGCTATTCTAACTAATTAATTTAATTAATTGAATTCTCCCAAATTAATATCAAAATTACAAATCAACTCTCGTTGCAAGTGTAATTTTAATAGTAATCTCTTAGAAAATTAAGTTTAACACCCCACAACTCTAGAAAATAGATCTACACTCCTTTTAATTAATCACCCACTAGGATCGATCAATTAAAATTTATGTAACTCTTTGAAAATAAATTTAGAGTTGAAATTCAAGTAATAATACCCCACTTAAGAAACCCCTATCTCTAGTTCGAATCTAAAATGGGTATTATAACTAGAATTTAGATTTTCTCTAGAAAATCATTTACCCTCTCTCGAGACGTAAATTTAAGGGTGACGGATCAAAATTAACATTCAAATGGAATTTTAAAGTAATCAAACTAATTAAACTAAAATAGAATCAAATAAGAGTTTCCCCCACCCCTTAAAAGGGGATTTAGCCAAACATAATATAAAGCATGATAATCAAATAATCAATAGGCATTTAATATAAAAGAGAAAAGAGGAGAACAATCAAACCAATCTCTTGAATTTAATTGACTCCAATCCTCCAATTTAAAATTTACATCCCTCCAATTAAGCATCCAAGTGATTTATAATTAAATAATCACTCAATTAAATCTCTTACAAAATTTAACCTCACAAATATCTAACAAAAATAAAAATAAAACTATTTACAAAATGGTGTTTATCCTAATTTATTTTCTACACTAAACTATCTCTAACTCTTTCTAAAATTCTCTTTTATATTTCATAATATGTCCTCAAATGAGGTCTTCCATCCTTTAAATAGTAGTCATGGAGCATGGGGGCAAAAATGGGAGGATAAGGGTGTATGAGATATGGAAGGTATTTGGGTGAGGGTATCTAGGGAATTATGCACACATGTGCATGGGTAAGAGGTGAGGTCATGTGAGAAGTGTGGTGGTGAGGATTAAATCAGATTTGGTTTGAGGGGTATTTTGGGCATTGGGTAAAAGAGTTAGTTGGGGTTAGTTTGGGAAAAAGGGATAAAGTGGTTTAAATGGGTTTAACACGTGTGAGGATTTATTTTGGTTTCGCTTTTGCATTTGGCAGGTAGAAGTCGTATTTGGCTTAGAAGGGAATTGGGTTTGGTTTGAAAATGGGATGGGGTTGAAATTGAAATGGGTTTGGAAGAAAAGGGGTTGGATCGGGGTTCGTTTGGGGTAAGGTGGGTTTGTGTCACACAGGGGTCTGCATGGACATGGGATTGGACATGGGTGCTTGTGTGAAAGAGTGTAGGAAAATAGGATAAGGGTAAGGGGATGTTTAGGTGTAAGATAGGGTGTTGGGTATTTAAGGTGTGAGTATGTGTGTTTAAATTGTGACCCTTAGAAAATTAAAACTAAAAACTTATATAAAATTAAAAATTTTGAAAATAAAATTCTAATCTAAAATAAAAAATTAAAATAAAAACTCAATTAAAAATGAAACTAAATAAAAGAAATAAAAATCTAATTAAAAATAAAAACAAACTAAAAATAATAAACTAAAAAATAAAATCCTAAGCTTATTAAAACTAAAATAAAACAAAAGAAATAAAAACTTAAAATCTAAATGAAAACTAAAGTCCTAAAAAATATAAAATCTAATAAACTAAAAATAAACTCCTAAAAACTAATCCTAATAAAACTAAAAACTAATAAAAATCAATATAAAATAAAATTGTAAAAATAGAAAAATAGAAAATAAACCTAAATAAATCTAAAATAAAACCTAAAAATAAAGCGACTCAACTAAAAATCTAAAAAAATAAAATAAAAGGGCACAACCTAAACATACACAGGGTTCGGGGTAGATTTAGGCTTGGTTTAGGGTAGGCTAGGATACAGGACTGGGGTAATTAGCTCCATTCAACGGGCATTTGTCTCGATATATAGCTTTTGACACAGCAAACGGACGTTTGACTTACAAGATAAATATTTAAGCACATAAGACCCATATTGCCGAGAATTAGCAACTAAAATACATCTATTCGGGGTATAAATTGTACAATTTTGGCTGTTTATCATATCTCACATGTAATGTCGAGATCGATTTCCTTACTCAAGTCTAACATGACATTCTCACAATCCTTATGATCTTAGTCACTCACTTGATACTAATGCTCAACTAATGTCCCGCATAGGCTACGTAACCTGGTTGAGCTCTGATACCAATTGTCACATCTCGATTTTTGCCGAGGGTGAGGGTTAACCTGATAAATTACTAAATCATAAATAAATCTGAATACTGAAATAACTGAGGCATTTATTGATTCTCAAATTTGTTACAACTAAACTCTATAATCAATAAAAAAGTATTTCTCATACTAACTAGGCTCATTTTCTTCTAATATGATCTTTCTTTGTCTCTATTCATCATTTCATCTCTGAACTATTCATCATGGCCTATTGGTACCTGTGTTAAATAACTGAAAAAGAAGGAATAAGCAAAACTTTACCCAGTAGATAATTCTAGTTCTATAACAATGGAAATATGGAAATATGTTTCAATAGCATATCTGGTTTTGAAATGATCAAAATATAAAACAGTGTATGGCAATCTGCAGCAACATGAAATATCAACATAACTAAACACGGTTATACTGAAGTCTGTGATATTGAAAGAACTGAATAGTTATTATAACCTGATATGGTGTTTATCGAGTTATAAATAAGGTTCAGACTATAATACGATAACCCGTAAATTATCATTTATAAGGGCTGCAAATGCATAGTCATACCGTTATAATATCGCTCAAGACATAAAATGCACTTGAATAGGTAATCCCAAATAATTGGGGAATAATAAAGAGGCACGCTTAGCTAAAGTGGCACTCACACGTATAAAAAAATATAACAACAAGGCACTTAACATCTGAGTCCTTCGGGCCAATTAGATTTACCAGGGGTTTACCAGGTCTAATCCCTGGATTATACAGTATGCTACTAAAGGTTTCATTGATAAAAATAGCAGTCCATGCTGCAAATCAGCTAATTGAAACCAAGTTTAATTATATGCAGGCTATATTGCAATATGGTAAAATAGTTTGAATCATTGTTCAATAGGATATAGTGGTGTACTGAAATCCAAATAATTTACTGAAATCAAATAAGTTATCAGGGTTAGGCTGGCTTGAGTTTAATCAGATAAAAGATTGAATCAATATTCATGGTACAGTTGAACTATCAAAGAGTTCATAAATGATAATATGAGTTCAAAGCTATCACATAGTGATATAACAAGCATCAATGTCAAAGACATAAGTTCAAGTTATAATAGTGAAATAAAACCACCTACCGGTGTTTACGAGCGTTTCATTATTATTCATGGATCTTTTATTGTAGTATTCCAGTTTCCATAGTTATTTGGCTCGATGGTTTAAATGGGAGTGGGTATATCGTTGTTTAGGGAATTGGTTTGGTTTTATGATGTTTGACGTCGTTCGGTAAATATAGATAACGCTTATGCTATAACAAGCATAAATATAGGAATCCCGTATATAATTATAAATTACGCCCGTTAGTTCGTTGACGAAATAAGTAATATTTGGAATCTAGAAAATATGTTTATATGGTAACTCTATATTTGAATAGTACAATTTTTTGGAAAATATTCTTTATAGGGAGTCAAAGGATTTGGTTTGTTTGAATAGGCAATGATTTTATATTAAAATATTAAATGGGTCAAATATACGATTTGACTATTTTAACAAAATCCACAATTTTGTACGAACATAAAGATATTTTTCCACGTATTGTCCCTATATATGATATTCCAAAAATGTTATTTTCCAAAGTTGGTCCGTGTTGATGTTTACTATTCTCCGTTTGCCATATTTTATATCACTGGAGTGTCAACATTCGGTACGGATAGTATCAAATTAATGTTTGTGATACAAATAAAATTAGTATAAAATCGAAAACTCCATTTCTTATTTGGACAATAAACCAGTGGTCATGCCACTTCCAATATTAGTCAACACAACACAACAATTTGTCCAACACCTGCACAATCATATTTTTAATAAAAAAAATAGCTCGTAATAGCATCTCGGATTATAACGACAAAATTTCGAGTTGTTTGGTATCGTAACTCATTTTAAACATATTTTATTTTAAAAAGTGTCAATTTTATTTAGAAAAATAACGACGAGTCCAAATATATTCAAAAAAGTGTACGATTACTCATACGTGTCAGAATTTCATGTTTACGATCATTTTGATACGTAATTGAGTATACATAAATAATAGGTATTTTTTGGATAAAAAATTACAGTTAGATAATACCCAAATTGAGATTACACTACCCGAACATCCAAACCGAAACAGGATGGAATTCGAACAAAATAACAACATACCAATAATCTCAGATCCATACATGGATGTATATGTATACTAGTGGTGACCCGTGCGATGCACGGTCGGGTGTAACGCGTTTTGAGATATATTATATGAATATATAATTTAATATATAATTTTGATTATTATATAAAAAAATGATCATAGCCCTGACCATTGACATGTAAATGTAAGTAATAAGGTAGAAACACCCATGGATTGAAACGAATTATATACCCATAACACTACTTTTTGTGGAGTTACTTTGTACCCATAACACTACTCATGAAGAAATCCAAAAACATATCCTCATTTAGTAGCAATACGGTCAAAAATCTACCTACATTCAATATTAAAAAAATCACGAATTAGCTTAACACTTAGGAAAAAAATCCACCTGCTTTCAACTCGTTCCAAACTCATAAAAAAACATTTGCATTCATTATATTCAAAATGAATTCAATACTATTAAAAAATTCAAGTTGCTAGCACTTTAAATTTGTTATATATATATATATATATGGAGAGAGAGAGAGAGAGAGAGAGAGAGAGAGAGAGAGAGAGAAGCAAGCTCATGTGCATACTAAAGTTTGCATAATAAGTTTGCACTTCATTTTTTTAAAATAGAAAAAAAAATTGAATTGATTTTTTTAATATGGTATTTAAACATTTCAAGGAACCCACATAAAAAATCAACTTATTTTTTTTTTGCTATTTAAAAAAAAATCGGTTAAACTTTCGCAGTTTTTAAAGTGCTTAAAAGCGGTGAAAGTTTGACATATTTTTTTTAAATAGCAAAAAAAATATTTTATTGAGTTGATTTTTTGGTGTGATATTTAAACATTTCAAGCAACTCATATAAAAAAAATCAGGTCAATTTTTTTTTGTGCTATTTTAAAAAAAATGATGTGCAAACTTTAGTGTGCATAGGAGTGTGTGTGTGTGTGTGTGTGTGTGTGTGTGTGTGAGAGAGAGAGAGAGAGAGGGGAAAAAAAGGGAGGAGTGAAAGATCTAATTCCTTCCGTTTCTATGAACAACAAAAATCCAATTCAAAAAATATATATTGTATGTGTCATTATATGTATTATATAATGACACAACAAATATTAACTTCGTTTTGTTATAAAAGTGAGCAAATGGCTTAGGTGATAAATTTTTTCATGGCAAAAAGTTTCCATGACAATATTCTCTAGGGCAAATTTTATCATTTTCGGGATGAGACTTTTTTATAGCATTAATTTTTTATGTGACAAATTTTATTTTTTTATAGTGTTTTATATGGTAAGAGTTAATGGAAGGGACTGATATAAGAAAATGATTTTTAAAAAATGAATATAAAAAAATATGATATCAAAGAAAGGGTCATGCTAAAGGCACCGCATATTTTTTTCTTTGTCACCACATAGCACTTTAACACAACTCTTAAGAACATCAGATAAAAAATTTAATGTAAAAAAATTGATATAAAGAAGATTATGATATTAAAACTAAAAATAATATTAATGTAAAATAATTGAAAACTCGGATTAAAAATTTTGGATGAAAAAAATTGATATAAAAATTATTATACAAAGAAGCATATGATATTAAAAAAATATGATATAAAAAATCTGAAATAAAAATTAAAAAAAAAATCTAATATAAAGAAGAATATATGATATTAGCAAACAATGATAAAAAAATTGGTTTTTTGGCTTTAGTCCCATCAATAAAGATGTATTTATGCTTCACTCTCATATGTTTTTAAAATTGTAAAAAGTTCCATAACCACCAAAAACCGCCTATAACCACCCATCCTTATTTTTGTAGACAATGACACTTATCCCATATACGACCAACAACTAAAAAAATAAAAATATGAGAGTGGTGACAAATAAATCATATATATGACTAAATGATTAAGATCCCATAAAAAAATGTCAATATAAAAAGAATCTGATATAAAAAAATAGACGAAGAAATAAATCTAATATAAAAAAGATTGATATAAAAACAAATCATTGATTTTAACAAAATAGAAAAACCTTTATTGTAACAAAAATAAAAGTGGGCAAAATTTTGAGTGACAAAAGTATCTTTGATTAGTTGACAAGACCAAATTTTCCCAAAAAAAATAATAAAAATACATGATAAATGGCACGTTGCCTTAATTTTTTATAACAAATATTAATTATGAAAGAAAGATTAAAGTACTTAATAATATCATTGTTTGCATTTTTTTGTCATCTCATTACCTATTAAATAGTTAATCCTCTATTCATATGTAACATGGCAACAATTTAAGAACAACTCATGAATTCGATTTATTTTGTGCGAATCTTCATTAATTTGCTTTCTAAATAATACTTAATGATTAATATGTGAATTTAAAAAATAAACCATTGCAAATAGTGTAAAACTTGAATTTGTGGGTAGAAGTAAAATTATTGTGACGGAATGCGACGTACCTAGCCAATTGTGGTGCCGCATGATCGTAGATTCGTCAGAAAAATAAAAATTTTAAACACAGTACTCAAAGTTGAGTTTAAAAAATAGTAATCTTTGAAAAAGTCAATCAAAATCAACGGCTCTGATTGAATCAAAACTGTCATTTACGTGAGATTCAGTAACCTTAATTTCCATTTCATTCCCACTCTCTCTCTCTCTGCTCTAAAACTCGTATCTTCTTTATCTCAACAACAAAGATATATATAGAGGAAAGGATATACATATATAATGACACAATGTAAAAAAAATAGACAAAAATTGTATGTGCAATGACGGCCAGCTCTGCATGAAGGATTTACACGTCTGTATAAATACGAACAGTTTCATTTTTAAAAACACCAAAAAAACTCAGTTCAAAAAGTGTATATATATATATATATATATATATATATATATATATATATATATATATTATGCGTCATTATGATTCGTGTCTGTATTGATTCGTGCTTTGAGTGGATTCATATACGGATCAATACAGACACGACACGTTAATCTGTACAGACGATTATGTACGAATCCTACGAATCATTTGTACGTGTAAAATCACTTATAAAAATATACAGTTCATTTTCTATAGGGTTACGCACCTTTTTCCTTCAAAGAAGAACAAAAAAACTACTTTTAAATATGAATGGGACATATGTCATCAACGGTGTTATGGTACGAATGCGAGACAGTGTGTATATATACAAAGAAACTGAGCATGAAATATATAACACTCATTTTTTCATATTGTCACGGAAAATGAAGACAAAAGCAAGCCATATATTTTGAAAGCAATTCATTTTTTCATTGATCGCAGGCCCAAAAACCGAAGATAACTATCAAAAGCCGCATTCACTTTAAATGCAGAGTTAGAAAGGAAAAGCCCAAGTGAAAAATTAAGGGACAAAGACACTGTTATACAAATACCCCGTGTGAAAAACATTCAGAGGAAGATATTTGTTTCAGTTTTTTCATGCATCTGTTCAGGGCCGGCCCAAGGGGTAGGCCAATGAGGCAACCGCCTTGGGCCCCCAAATCTAATATAAAAATATAGGCCCCAAATATTGTATAAGTGTGTATTATATAAATTTCTAAAAATAGGCCCAAGCCCAAAATATAAACTTAAAATCCACCCACCAACAACTAACCCTTCATCTCCACTTGCTCATTCATTACACTCATTTAAGAAGTGAAAAAAACGACTCTCACCCCACCCAAGACCAACTTTCCAAATTCCATCCAACTTCTAACTATTTAAACTCTCTTTCATTATCTCTAAAAAAATCAACCCTCTTTTAAATGCTTACAATACTCTCAAGTTTCAGCTCAAAAAATTCGAGAGGTTTGTATATTTTTTATTCACCCTCTCTCATTATCTCATGTTAATTTTTTAGATTGAAATCTTCATTGTTGTTAAATATAAATGTTATTTTTTATTAATTTATTGAACACTTGTAAAATGATGTTAATTTTTTTGTTAAGTTATTCTTGTTCGTATTATTTTTAAATCCAGAAATATAAATGTCGTTTTTTTACTAATATGTTAAACTCTTTTATTAATTTTTTTAAAGGTTGTCATTTTACTAATCTAAGATTTAAAGTGTATATAAAGCTATCTCTTCTTATTGTCATTTTTTACCTCTTCTTGTTGTCATTTTGTTAAGTTTTTGTTGCCATTTTTTTTTATTAATCTGTCATTTTTTAATTATAATTATTGTTGTTAATTTTTGGATTTAAATGCTGTTTTTTATATTTTTGAATTTAAATGTAGTTCTCGTTGTCTTTTTTTTTTTTAAACACTTAGATTAGTACAAACAACATTTATATTTAAAGATTTAAATAATGTTGTTTAAAGGTGAATAGAAAGTTATATGTTCTTCTTATCATTTTTGTGTTAATATGTCATTTTTTTTAATTATAATTTTTAGTGTTAAATTTTTTTTTTAAGTTCTTGTTATTAATCATGTTGCTCCTTTTAATCTGCTATTAATTTTTTTTATTCTATCAGCAAAACAGGTTCCATTGTTCCTTTATTTTTTTGTGATCGAAAATTTTTAGATTGATTGTTGGGTTGTTGTGTATTCTATTTTGTTCTTTTCTTGTTAGCGTGTAAAAATACATATTATACTTTTTGAAAAAAAAATTATATAAAGGGCTCCATTTTACAAGTTCGCCTTGAGCCCCCAAATCTTTTGGGCCGGCTCTGCATCTGTTATATATATAAATCAACAAAGCCCTAAGCTACTGTGAAAACGTATGTAATGGATTATAATGGAAAAGAAAAATCCAAATAATTCACCCCATATTATTGAATTAAGGCAAGTATGATCATGATGTAAAGCAACCAAGAATGAAATATATAACAAATCATAATTCTCTCTCTCTCTGAAATTTCACTTCTGATTCTCATCTTCATTTGTAAAACTTAATTTTAACCAAACAACAAATATATAAGACTTATATGTTATATATTATAACACTGAATACTCAAAACACTGAACACCTAACAGGTGTTATAATATATACACGGTCCGCTGTAATGTGTTATGAAACACAATAGTCTATCCGTTTTTTTGTTATTTTATCCAAACAAACAAACAATCTGTTATATATTATAACACTGAATACCCAAAACACTAAACATCCAATGAGTGTTATAAATACATACACACAGAGATTTAGATAGAAAAAGCCCAAGTTAAAAAATAAGACAAAAAGACACTGTTAAACAAATACCCATGTGAAAAACATATATGAATATGATGCATTAAAATGATAATCATATTTTTTTGCTTAAAAAACTAAATATTTTATCACGTAAAACATAAATGTAACGAAGCTAAATGAAGTTAGAGGAAAAAACATGGAGATGGAGAGAGAGGAACTGAGGGGGAGAGTAACGTACTGGAATTGTACGCAGATGGAGAGGAAAAACATGTATGAGAGAGGATAGATGGATAGGTTTGGTGGATATATGAAGTTGGTGTGCAGTTAAAAAGCCATCTGGTTATCTTTTAAAGATGTAATAGATGTGGCAACTTCATAATGTAGAAACGTGGTTGGTTATCTTTTAAAGAGAGGTGTGGGATGTTAAGATTGAGAAGTTGTGGAAGAGATTTTAGCGGCATTTAGTTATTTGAGTTTTATAAATGAGGGAAGTAAATTTGGAAGTGGTCGTTAGGTTGCCACATGTATTTGTTTAATTAAAAAAAATTGAAAATTCTGAAAATTTAGGATTGGGATTTTAGAGGGTTTTGAAAGCCACAACTACATACGTATATATAATAAGATATATATGCGTTTATATATAAATATAAAAACAAAAAAATGAAAATAGTAGAAAACCCAAACCGGGGTTTGTTGTCGCCTGCCACCTTAGGTCGAAGCTTCAAATGGCCTACTCACACGCATGTACACACACACACATACATACATCTACACATACATACATATATATATAAGCTTCGAAATTTTAACCATGGACGAAAATAATAATAAAAAATGAAGTAGATGAAGAAAGGGGAGAACAGGTTATCGATGGCGTAACAGGAAAGGGGGGAGAGGTTGGTCCAGTGGGAAAGGGGGGAGAAGGAGGCAACGGGAAAGGGAAGAGGTAGAACGACGGGGGATGAGGAAATCGGACTATTGGGTTTTCATTTTCTCTCAGAGAGAGAAAATCATGAAGTTGGATTGTGAAACTAACAAAAAAAATAAGGTTGGCTTCTCTTGATATATTAGGTTTAGAATTTTTTTTTTTTTGGGTTATTCTCATATTAACCACTAAATTTTTTGTAAGTTTAGTTTTTTTAACTCAGTCTTTTAATGAATAATAAAATAACTACTCCAACTTTATATTCAAGTCTTATAGATGATGTCGTATTGGGATTTTGACAAAAACTAATGAAAGTAATATATAAATTAGTAATACTCATACATAAAAATTTATGAAAGTTGCTACTTTCGAGTCACCTGAACTCATTTAATTAATACAATAATTCGTGGGCTATTATAATGACACTGTTCCACCTATTGCCACCACTCAAATCCATTTGCATTGATAACTCCCATTCGCATTAAAGGAACCCATAAACTACCTTACACCACCTGCATGCCTTTCTCACACACTCCACCTTGGTACTGCAATCGTCATACCTCAGAGGGGAACACGACTATACTACTGCAATCCACTCATTTTCTCTCTAAGAGAATGAATATATAGAGAAGATTTGAGAACGGTTGAAGACAGGTTCAAATCATCATATACACATGCTAAAATCAAGTTAACCAACAGAATAAGTGTTTTCTCATTATTTTACACTCTTAATCCACTTTTGTGAGTGTTGAGTGATATCTTGGATCATTTCCATCTATTTTATTTGTTTTACACCTTGTTGAGTCCTACATTAATACGTAAGAAGCCTTAGAAAAGTCTATCAGTTACTTCCTAAGGTCCTCTGAATTAAAAAAAAAAAGGGTGGCGATCTCAGACTCTCCTGGCTAAAACTCAAGAGGTATTCTAGATTGTAATAACCATTTTACGATCTAATATACAGTTATTCACCCTTTGACAGTGGATGTAGGATCCTCCATGGAGGTCCGAACAACTTTATATACTTGTCTATCATTTTGACACATCTCCCCTTATCCTGTATGAGGTCCTAAGGGGAGCACCTGTTGGGTCTATGGTATCATATGATTTCAACACCCATAATTTTGGCACCATCTATGGAAACACAAGTTCCATTTACTCCATATACAAACCTTACTCTTGTTAGGATGCCAACCATGCCCAAGTTGGCATGTTCTGTCAAAGACATGAAAGCTCAACAAAAGGAAATTTAAGAGAATCTAATTGATATTTTAACATTGGATAATTAAAGAGAAGGAGATAACATAAGTGTGAACTCAAGTAATATAATCAATCTCTAATTAATCCACCAAAGAGATAAAGCAACACTCGTCTCCAATTGGAATCCACCAAAAGATTAAGAGTAAAATGAGAAGAATTCAATTCTTAAACAAAAATGTGTTTTATAATCTCAAATCAAGTTTAATTTTTTTCATACAACCTCAAACTTTATATATATTCTTAGAACAACCCTATAGTAATGGGTAATTAAGATATATTAAAGGGAACAATAATAAAATTGAAATTGAAAAACTAAAAGACTAGACTTTTGAACTGCAAATTAATTTGCCTGGGATTTGGCATCACTTTAAATGCATGCCTTTTCTGTGTACATTGAATTAGAATCTGAACTATATACGAAATCAAATGTCTATAAGTCTTATTTCCAATGACCTTTGAATCACATCATTTGGACATCTAAGGAGTGAGTTATGACTATTTTACCAAAAGGTGTGTGTCCTCACAATAAATCCAAAAATAATCTTTAGTTCTTTTAAGCCTAATTATTGAACCATGAAACATCAATGAACTTGTAGCAATATCAAAGGTTTATCCTATATCATTCTCCCAAGGTTGAAAGAGATTCGTCCATGAATCGAATTTAATTTTGTCATCATGGTATGGTGAAAGATCCGACACATTGAAAGTTACTGAAACGTCATACTCTCCTGGAAGTTAAATCTCGTAAACATTATCTCCATACCTATCAAGGAATTTAAACAAACCATTATCCCCTATCTTAAGCTTTCCATGTTTTCCATGAGGAAACTTTTCTTTTCGATATGATGATTCCACACCAAATCACCCTCTTTGAAGGTAGTGGACTTACAATGCTTATTAGATTGATTTCGATACTTATCATTCTGCTTGATTATTCTCTCACGCACCTCCTCGTGTAACTTTTTGACATACTTAGTTTACTCTTAGACATCACTACTGAATTTTGAAGGTAATAGAAGTGGAGTCAAATCCAATAAAGTACTTGGATTTCTTCTGTACACAGCTTCGAATGGACTAACACCCGTAGTTTGATTCGAAGATCTATTATAAGAAAATTCAACTTGTGCTATAGCAAGATTCCACTTTAGAATGTTACTTCCTACCAAACTCCTCAACTTTTTTTTTTGAAAAATGAATAGGATTTATTAGAAATCAGCAAGTGGGGAAAAGCCCCCCACCGGTGGCTACATCAAATCTCAGCAATGTGAGCACCTGACAAAGAAAAAGCCTTTATATTATCAATACAATATCTAGTTTTTGATCCCTGAAAAGGAAAGTTTCTAAAAGCAACTTTAATCTCCCCACAAATCTGAATGAGAATAGACGATTCCTTCATCTGCACTCCCTCATACATACTTTTATTCCGAGCACACCATAAGTACCAACAAATGAATGTTGGAATAATTCGACAAAGAATGCCTCTAATCTTGTCTCCTTTAGAATTTATCCACCAGTTTATCAGATTTCCATTTAAATTTGATGAATTATGCCTTATCCCCAGAATAGCGTAGAATTTTTTCCAAAGAGATTGGGCAATTGAGCTTTCCCAAAATAAATGATCTCGATCCTCCTCACAAGCCACACTACAACATCTACATTTAGACACAAGAGGAATATGCATATTTTTAATGAATTCATCTATAGCAATGCCGTTATAAATCAATCGCCACATGAAAACCAAAATTTTTTGGGGTATTCTGTTATCCCAAATTAGAGAGTAGGACTTTTGGATATAACTTTTATCTCTCACCAAGTGCCAAGCTGATTTAACTGTGAAAATCCCATTTTTTTCTAATGTCCATTTTCCGGAAGTTAAATCATAATTTTCCAAGAAATCCTCTCCAATATTTTGCATTCTCCTCCACACCTGTGATGAAAGTGAAATTGTTCCCTTAAAATTGTGAGCCTCCAATTTTTTGTATTTAGCATGCATAAATTGGGACCAAAGCGAATTTGTATTAAAGATTTTCCACCACAAATTATGAGCATATGCTGATGAAAGGTCAATCATTGATCTGAGATTTATCCCACCTTCTTCTTTTATTTTGCAAATATCGTGCCAATTCACCCAGTGAAATTTTTTCTTCTCTTCTTGTTTGCCCCATAAAAATCGCGCAAGTAAATTATCTATATGAGTGGGAACGTTTATCGGAGGATTGATGGCAGTTAAGAGATAAAGGTGCATGGATTCTGCCACTGATTTGATAAGATTCACTCTACCTGCTTGCGAACTACAATGATGATTCCAATGATTTAGTTTCCCTACCAGCTTGTCGATGTATCCTGAAAAGTATGCTTTCTTTTTCTTTCCGAAAAATAATGGAATCCCTAAGTAAACAATAGGGAGATTTTTGCTTTTGAACCTAGTGATATTTTCAATGAATTTTTTCGCTCCTTTTGCCTCGTTTCGTAGAAGATGAAAGGAAGATTTATCGTGATTAACCATTTGTCCCAATTCCTCTTGATATTTCTTTAATAACTCCATGAGATGATTGAGCGATCGTTTATCACCATTTGCAAAAATTAGGGTGTCATCTGCAAAAGAAAGACAAGAAATAATAGGGCACCCCCTTGTTAGAGAAAAATGAGACATCTTTACACTTTCCATCATTTGTTGAACTCCCGATTAAGCACTTATGAGGATAACACAAAAACAGCCGGTGATAATGGATCCCCTTGTTTGACCCCGTTCTTGGATTGAAAGAAACCATAGGCCTTCCCATTAACGATTATAGAATACCAACAATTCGAAATCAATCTCCAAAATAAATCAATCATTGTTTCTGAAAAGCCGAACCTCCTTAGAGTTTTAATGATGAAAAGCCAAGACATTCTATCATAAGCTTTAGACATAATCAACTTTAAAATAATATTTGAACCCCTCACTTTCTTTGTAAAAGTTGTCATCATTTCCGGGGCAAGAAAAACATTCTCTAATATCGATCGGCCCTTGATAAACCCAGATTGAGTTGGAGAAATGATTTTAGGAAGAATATTTCCTAGTCTTTTCACAAAAAAATTTGAAATAATTTTAGACAAAAAATTACATAGACTAATAGGACGAAATTCTTCACAGGTTTTCGGGTTGTCATTTTTTGGTATTAAAACCACGTTAGTTGATGACCAACTAATTGGTAGCTCCTCCCCAACAAAAAAAGAAATAATGGCTTTATGAAGATCCTCTTTGATAACCTCCCAACAAGTGTTAAAAAACATACCGTTAAACCCATCTGGTCCCGAGGCCCCTTCGTTGTTCATATCAGAGATTGCCTCCTGAATTTCTTATATATTTGGACTGCGCTAAGTATCACGTTGTCTGCTTCTAATACTGACTTGGGAATGCAGTTCCATATGTTAGACGACTCGGCATCACTCGGACTAGACCTATACTGATGGCAGCTAGTGTTAGTACCACTGCCACTACTTTGCATGGTGTTCTGAGAGGATAGCAGGTTCTTGAACCATGACACTATTTTAGATTCCAGCTATTGTTCTTCCGTCACCCATTGCCTTTGTTGGTTTTGAAGTTTAGTTATTGTAAGTGCGGACCTTTTTTTTCTTATTTATGGCATGGAATAACTTTGAATTAGTATCACCTTCTTTTTCCCATCTCACTCTACCTTTCTCCATCCAAAAGTCAAAGTTCTTAAGTATTCCGCTTGCGTTTTTTGAAACTTAACCCGATTTTCCACAGGGGGGTTCAAGTCAAAATCCTTTTCTATCCTAAGCATGTTATCCTCTACTTTATGATCAACTTGAAAAATGGCCCTATATTTGCTTCTCAGCCAAATTTTTAGAAATGATTTGACCCTTTTAAGTTTCTCAGCAAAGATGTTTAGTGTCTTACCCTGAACTTCATAATCCCAGGCTTGTTTCACTACTTGGATAAATTCGTCACTTTTAGTCCAGAATGATAAAATTTTAAACGGTCTTGGATTATCTTTATATTCATCTTTGATTTTCAGAAGGAGAGGGCGGTGATCCGATTTAGCCCTGTGTAGGTGATCCACTGATCTAGAAAGTTTTGCATTATTCCATTCTGAATTTCGCAACACTCTATCCAATCTCGCCCAAATTCGAGCATTACCCTCTCTATTGTTGCACCACATAAATCTAGAACCATTAAATTTAATTTCTTTTATCATAGACATATTGAAATCCATGACTCCCTCCCAATTCACCTCATTACCTCCAATTTTTTCTTTGCTCATAGCTACTATATTAAAGTCCCCACCCACTATCCATTTCATCTCTCCAATCCTGGATATGAACTCTAGCTCGTTCCACAATTCCAATCTTTCATCTTTTTTTCATTTTGCATATACTGTCGTAAGGACAAAGGGACTACCAAAGAAAGGATTATCCAACCAAATAGAAAGAGTTTGAACCCCGTTATGAGCTAAATGCACCTTCCAATTTTTGTTCCATAAAATCCATATTTTATTCGTAGTATTAGCCATACCTCCCTCAAACTTTATTTTCTTACACACTTCCATAATTTTAGTGTCATCAATCTTCAGTTCTAATAAAGCCAACACACTAATCGAATGGATTCGAATAAGTCTTTTCAATCTCCTAATAGATGGACCATTACCCACCCCCATTATATTCCAGAAAAGTGTTTGGATCATTTGGAAACTGTAAAAGAAATAGTTTTTGGTGCCTTACCTCCTGACCGCGTCATTATATTAGATTTCTGGTTTGCTGAGTAGTTCTTCATGGGTTTCCTTCTTTTTACCACCTAAAGCCATCTTCTTTCACTTCTTGATTAACCATCAATTCTTTATTGTTGAGGCGTGGAAATTTTGCTGATAATCCTTTTAAAATGTCTTCTAATCATCGTTTAGTTCCCTTACCAAAGTAGATTCAGAGTCAGATGCATAGAGGTGTCACCAATCTTCTATAATATTTTTCTCTATTGACTATTTAGGAGCCCTTGGTGAAAGAAAATAATTTTTATGGTAGTAGGGTCCATTATCACCTTTTGAAGTTAAGGCATTTCATCCATGTCAAAATCCCAACTCTTCGATAAGTTCTCCTTACAGTATTTATGCCTCCAATTAACTTCATCATACAGAGCATTATATGTTTTAATTTCAACTTCTTCCTTATCCATGTTATCATCTGCCAATACCTCAAATGAATTAGACGTTAACTGCGATTTTTGCCCAGCATTTTCATTTATATTGAGGTTTGAATGGACCACCGTGTTTATCTCTTCAGTGTTTGTTGTGTCTGCTACCACCAATTCTTTGTTACTTTTTCTAACTCGGTCTCTATGCATATCTCCCGTATTAATCACTTACACCTTGTGAGCAGGTTTCCACATTAATTTTCCCACCTTTTTTTATCCTTTTGTAGTAGTTTCCTCTATCACTGCATTGTGAACGTCTTATTCTTCATCTTCCTTGTTACAATCTATACTATCGTGACCCAATTTTGAGCAGCAACTACAATAAGATGATAGATTCTCATAACATACTTTCTGCCAAAAACCCTCTTCAGTCGTCCCTAGCCAAATTCTTCTGGGCAGACTCTTCATCACATTAACCTCCACGCAAATTCTTGCCATGTTAGGTCGAGATAGAGAATCGATTGCCTCATCAAGTTTGATAGGGTTACCAAATGCGTTAGCAATGGAGAATAATGTTGCTTTGGAGAAAAAATGAACAGGGATATAAGGAAGGTTTACCCACACCCGCACCAATCGACTATCAACGTTAGCTTTGAAATCTTTTGACCATTTAATGACCCTCATAGGGAATCTATGGATATACCACATATCACGTAACCACATGCGATGAAAATCCTCTTCATAGTTAAGGCGTATTAGAACGTTATTAGAATCTAAAAGACCCACCGAAAATCCTACTTTGAGGGAGAAAGTTAAAAATGTTTTCCTAATAGTTTCCAATGTTGGACAACCATGTTGAAACTGGCCTATTCATGCATGTTTAAATAGGGCGGCCATAGTTGAAATATTATCTTTAGAGAAAAAAATGGCTACCTCTCTCTTGTACTGCGTTGTAGGAAGGATTGTATTACTGTTCACCACAGTATTCATGTTAGAAAGGATATCTTCAAAAGACTTTATTTCATTGCGATCTACAGTTTTGGGATCTTGGCATGACGGGATGGCTGGCGTTACACCTATTTCAGGTGGCAGCGCCATTATTGTATTAGGGTTTTTGGAATAAAAATTAAGGTTAAAGTTTAAAGGACATCAACCGCTCAAATATTTATCAAGTTTTGATTCACAATTTCAGTTTATCCATCAATTTGTGGGTGATGAGATAAACTAAATTATAAACTAGTTCCAAGATTTCTCCACAAAGTGCACTAAAAGCGACTCTCAAACTTAGAATCTCGATCAGAAGTGATTGTGTTTGGAATACCATTTAAATTGACAATTTCATGAAAGTAAAGATAAAAAATATGACATGCCTATAAGGTCTTATTACATGGCACAAAATGAGCCATTTTAGTGAAACAATCAACAACCATCATAATTAAATATTTGTTCCTTTGAGTTCGAGGCAACCCAACAACAATGTCCAAACTCATATTTTACCAAGGATCTAATTGACCAAACAGAGGGGTATACAAAGTTGTATTTTGAGAAAGGGTATTTATAATGATACAAGTTCTACATTTCTCTATATGTCTGGTAACATCACACTCCATCTTTGGCCAATAAAAATTCTCCTTAATAAGATCAAGTGTTTTGACTTTCCCAATGTTCCCACCTAGTCCAACACTATGGTCTATAATTTGAATATATCCCCTCAACGAGCACTCAGGAATACAAAACATATTATTTTTTAAAATATAGCAATCATGCAACAAAAATTATTAATAAGGCTCATTAGAAAACTTCGCCCAAACCTGAATAAAGAAATGATCATCTTTGTACAACTCCTTTAACACTTCAAAACCTAAGAACTTCACTTGTATAGAAAGAACAAAGGAATTCCTTCGACTTAATGCATGCGCCACTTAATTTTCCACCCCACATTTTCGCTTGATATGAAAAGTAAAGGCCTAGAAAAATTCAACCCATCTGGCATGTTTCGAAATGAGTTTTTGTTGACCATTAATACATTTCAGTGCCTTATGATTTGAAAAGAGAATAATTTTTTTAGGTATAATGTAGTGTCTCCACTGATCCAAAGTTTGAACAATTTCATAAAACTCCTTGTCATAAGTTGAATACTTTTTGCTATAATTACTTAATTTCTCACTAAAGTATGCAATATGATTACCTTCTTGGCTAATAATAATACTAATACCCATATTCAAAGAATCACAATCAACTTCGAATAGCTTGTTAAAATTTGGAAGAGAGATAAATGGAGCTTCCACTATTTTATCTTTTATAATCTCAAAACAAATATCTGCTTCATTATTATATTTAAAGGTTTCATCCCTTAAGAATTCTGTAATTGGACAAATCATAGTTCTAAAATTCCTCATAAACCTGCTATAAAAATAAGCAAGTCCATTAAAACTTCGAACATTATGAATCTAACTAAGAATTGGCCAACTAGTAATTGCCTCCTATTTGTTTGGATCCACCTTCACACTCTCACTTGAGACAACATAGCCTAAGAATACTAATCAATTTGTTAATACATCACACTTCTTCAAATTAGGATATATCTTATGTCCTCCCAACACATCAAAAACCATTCGAAGATGCTCAAAATGTTGAATTTAATCCTTGTTAAACATAAGAATATCATAGAAGTAAACCATAGTAAACTTACTAGTATAACGCTTGAGTATGTAATTCATGAGACATATAAATGTTTTAGGATAATTCATGAGACATATATGTAATTCATGAGACATATAAATGTTTTAGGATAATTAAAAATACCAAATGGAATCACCATCCATTTAAACAATCCATTATGAGTCTTGATTGCGGTTTTTCATTTATCTCCCGATCTCATGTGAATTTGATGATAACCACTTCGAAGATAAATTTTTAAAAAGATTGCGGCCCCACAAATTTGGTCGAGTAGATCATCAAGTCTAGGAAAAGGAAAGTGATACTTGATGATAATTTTATTCACCGCCCTACTATCAACACACATCCTCCAAGACCCATATTTTTTGGAACAAGTAACATCGGGGAAACACATGGACTATTTCTCTCTGTAATCAACCCTTTATCCAAAAAATCATCAACTTGCTTTTGAATCTCTTCATATTATTTAATATCCATTCGATAGGCTTCTTTGTTTGGAAGTATAACACCTAGAACCAAATCAATACAACGTAGAATATCTCTCATTGTTGGGAGGTTAGATGGAATCTCCTTTGGTACCATGTCATTGAATTCATCGCGTAAAGGTTGCAAGTCAAGTAGGACTTCAAACTTCTCTTCATTTTCCTCCATTACCACTAGAATGAAAGCATTTTTATCCCATTAAATTGCCTTATCAAATTCTTTATTTGAGAACAAATGATTTACATTACCCTTTGACAACACAAAATAGTTCTAGGACTTCGAAGGGTATAGAGTAATTTCAATTCCATCCTTAAGGAAAGTGTAAGTATTATTTAAACCATCTCTTTTAATATGTCTATAAAACTTCCAATGTATCCCAAGAAGTGAATGATAATCATCCATAGGCACAACATCACACCAAATTTCATCTTAATATATTTTACCAATTGAAAACTGAATCAAACACTTTTTTATTGACTTTTACCTCATTTCCCTTCTTAAGCCATGATAGCTTATAAGGTTGTGGCTTCTCCTCCATCTTAAGCTTTAATTTCTCCACCATTTTAGTAGCCACAACATTCTCACAATTACCACCATCTTGGCATTGCACTGTTTTGTGGATATATCATATGGTTGTGCATGCACTTATTTTGGTAGAGTCTCAACAAGGAGTTTTATTAAGTTTTTTTTATTCTTATTTGTAGATAAAACCATGAAATAAGATGAAGAATCACCATCACCAACAAAAGGTCCCGAGCAGTGGAAATGAAAAGGTAATTCACATGCTAATATATTAAATATAAATTTAAGTTATTATGTTATTTCTTTGATTAGTTGATAATCAAATATCCTTTAACAAAAGTAGGGGGAATTCTATTGGGTTAAGACTTTTGAAATTATATATTGAGAAGATATTTGTAATAAATAAAACCCTTGCCTAAATTCTATAGAATTACGTGCACACTTGGAGATGCCTATCACACAATAGTAGCATGGCATATTGCTAATGTAATAATTTTATTTTTAATTACTTAAAATATCCAATAATTATGTATTAGTGACTAATTGTTTATTTTAATTTATGTAGGTGGAAGAGGATGTTTGATCTTCATGGACGACACTAGACTTATGGAGATTCTTTTCTCTAACTCTTTATTTTTTCCTTTTGCGGACATCTTTATATGATAGGATATTTTGTTCCAAGTTCAAATATTTTTCAGTAAGGTGAATGTTATTAGTTTTATATTAATAACATGTTAATTTTATTACAATTGTTTAATTTACTCTTAGTGTGTGAAATTGTTTTACATATATATGTTATGTTTACCAAATTATATACAGATGGTGTTTTTGTAAATGTTACAATATATTTTTAGTAACAAAGAAATATGATAAAATTATATGATGTTGTAAATCATTTTCTTTGCATTTCACTTAATGTCACAATCATTTTTTCCGACATATATGTAATGCCACAAAAAACATATCTAACATATTCTTAATGTCTTAAAAGATTTTTTGACACTTTTAAAATGCCATAAAATTATCTATCGGGCATTAATATTAATACCCTAAAAACTAATTTTGTGGCACTTTTGTAAAATAAAGGCCCAATTGCTGCTAACCTTTCACGGAATTTATAAAAATGTCGTTAAGATTTTACGACATTGATCTTCGCGGCACTTACTTAAATGCCAAAACATTTTCCACAAAAAGTTTTCTTAACATTTATGGTGTCTTCGAAAAAACTTGATTTTCTTATAGTGACATGACCAACAAATAATAGATTTTCTATATATATGAGTTCCAAAATAGTCATGCAAATGAAATCAAATAAACTTGATAAAGTGACATTTTCACCCATTTTACCAACGTCAAGTTTCTAAAGAAAAATTAAAATGAAATGACAAACGATCTAATCTTTTCACCAAGTGATTGTTGAAAAAAGTGTTTCAGAAGCTTGTGTATGAGATAAGAATGCATCAACTAAATCACCAGAGAAATGTTATAATAAGGGGGAGTAACTAATCTAGATGAGATCTTGTTAACAGTGAATCGAAGAATAAGATATTTTGTACATGCGTGTGGTGTACTCTTTTTACTTTAACTAGGTTTTTCTCATTGAATTTTCCAAGTGAACTTTTAACAATACAACATCAAACACGTCTAATCCCAATTCATTGGTAACAACATTTTACTATCCCCCTCCCCCCAAATTTTTCCTCGGTAAGGTTTTATTAAGGTAACAGTCAGTTAATGGTGGATATGATATACATCTAGGGGGAGTGTTGTAAGTATTATCATTACTGGATGTCCACATGTAAAAAAGGGGGTTTTCTTATCTCGAGTCAGTTTAATGTATTAAGTGTTAAACTGAGGAGTTTACCTTAACAATATATAGGCACATCTTACTTAAATTATTTACAGACCAAGAAATTAACAATTTATTCCCTCCTCTCATATGTTTTCTATACCTTGTTTTCTGTAACAACTGTGTAACTATTGATGGTCACACAATTTTCTCGATGGAGAAGGTAATGCAAATAACTCGGAGACTAGTACGTTAATAATCCATTGAAGCATATGCACGGATAATTTATTATCATATAACAAATCAAGCTCAAGTTGTTTAAAACTCAGTCATACTTATTTGTTAAGTTACTCAAATGAAGTTCAAGGCATAAATGTAGGCTTGTCTAATAAAAAATTTGAACTCAAGTCGAACTCAACTTGGCTTGAGTATGATCGCAAACATGACATCCTCGCCTCAAACTAGCTCAATCACTATAATAAATACAATATATATATATATATATATATAGAGAGAGAGAGAGAGAGACCATCCAAGGACCCCTCTAAGAACCTTCTTAGGTCCCTAGCACTCACTCGTTCACCGCAAACCCTTGGTCATACTCCGGGTACTGTAGTAGAGGCCACCGGGTGCCCCCGGGACAAGTTTTATTCCGGTCAACTTCCATGTCTGAGCGGAAGCTGAATAAATCTTTCAAGGGATCTGAATTTCCTTTCCAATGTTCCATCATGTGTATGAATCAGCCTTACAGTTCGGATGAATGACCTGTTTCCCTATTAAAAACTGATCTGGAGGCCACCAGACGCTCCCTAAACCCATTTTACACCAGTCAACTTTCTCGCATGAGCTGAAGCTCCATGATCTTTGAAGGGCTCTAAATTCCCTTTCCAACGATCCACCTCGTGCAGGAATCGATCTTACGATACAGAAAAATGATTCGTTTTACCTCGAAAACTGATCTAGAGGCTATCGAGCGCTCTCAGGACCCTTTTAACTCTAGTTAAATCTCCATATTGAGAGAATATTAATGAATCTTTGAAGGTATCTAAATCCCTATTTTAATGTTCCACCCTGTTTGAGAATCGGGATTACGATACAGACGAACAACCAATTTTATTCCGAAAGGTCACCAAGCACTTTCGGTTCCCGTTTGACCTCAGTCAGCTCTCTGAACTGAACGAAGTTAAATGAAATCTTGAAGGAAACTAAACACCCTTTCCAACGGTCCATCTCGTGCATAAATTCGTCTTAAAGTTCAGACGAACGATCTATTTTCCTTTAAAAACTCTGTGTCTAAAAACCAACGGGCGCTTCTAGGCCTCATTTCACTTCAATCAACTCCTGAAGACAGATTGGCTCAATGAATTCTTAAATGGATCGAAATACCCATTCCAACGGTCCACCTCGTGCGCGATTTTGACTTACGGCTTGCATTTTACGACCATTTTTCAAAGAAACCTATCTTAGACTGTCGAATGGCACCCTCAGGACCCTGACTATAAGCAGTATGTCGAAGGTTATTTGCCGATAGGAAAGTCCAAGACTATGCCCATCGTCACCCCCATTAGCCCGATAAATAGAGGACATGACCTCACTTTGAATGTCACCTATGAACATCCCTCTCTGCAATTCAGAGAACATTCTCTCGAATTCAAAGTTGCTCCCTTCCTTAAGAGCCCATTTCCCACATTCCCTTTCATCCTTTTCTTACATCATTTAGTAAATTCCCCCCATGGCTTCATACCACCTCCATCCCTTTGCAAGATCAGCATATCTACACTCAAGATCAATACTAAGCATTCATAAGGAGGTTCAATTATCCATCCTTTACTCTAAATTCTTTTATTTTAGTATTAGTTGCTTTATTTCTACTTTAGCACTTTGTTTCATTACATTATATATATTAATCTTATCTCTTTATTAATAGTAATTGCACATACTCCATTTTAATTAACAAAACAAAAATAAGAAAAATAGAGTTTATCTATAAATTCCAAAAGAGGGGTTCTCATCTCACATCCTCACTTTTAAAACACATTTATCTTTACACACGCATATAAGAGAAAACCACCGTTTAGATTTATGGACTAAACCCCACCCTATGTTATCTTCGAACTACGCGGACTTTGATGCCCCTTGGGCTACATAGGATTCTTAGGTAAATCCCAAGATTCGAGTCCTCCCTCATGCGCATTTGTAATAATGTTTTCAGATTATATATATGACATATTCTTGCAAGCTTGTGTTTCGTCCGATATATACATTCGTTCTTCCATAACGACTTGTTATTCGGGAAACACTTATATTATATTTTGAATTATTATTTTTGGGAACACTCCTAAGGATGAATTCACTCCTTACTTTTCCATAACACGTATTGAATGATTCCATTCTTCAGCTATATTATGCACATAAGCACACATGTCACAGGGTCTAACAGGAGAAGATTAACACATTACCATGAGAGATCGAAAGGGGGGTATGGGTGCCTAACACCTTCCCATTCCACAATTTAGTGCTCGGACCATTGAACTATTTGGTTTCGCAAGCATCAGTATTGTCCTTGATGCAGTTTTCTCGAGGGGCAATTTTTATTTTGCGCGTTTTGTGCAAAGTAGACCAACAACTCTATTTTTACACATTAACGATTTTCGAGCTCCACAAAAGGGTACAATCCTGCACGCACGCCAAAGGGAACCCCCGAAAAAGAAAGAAAGAAAGAAAAAGGGGAAAGCCCCGGGATGATCACAATGGCGACTTCGTTGGGGACATATTTTAAGAGGACTAGACTCTATTTTCTACATGGGTGTTATTCTTGTGTGCATGTGTGCGTATGCACCTGCCTGTATGTTCCCTTTTCTCCTCTGGTTACTTTTTATGTATATCTACCTCATGTATATATAATTTTTCACTCACTTATACACGTCACACACCTATATATACTCTCACTATTCTGTTCACACACTTACACTTAGCTTCGCTTCTGCTCACACATTCCACATGCCACTTAGATTATTCATGCTTAGGCTTTACTAGCACACACCCACACTTCTCGCACTTGTATATATCTATATGCTCACTTACAGATATCACACACCACTTATAGTTGATCCATGTATAGGCTCACTACCACACACACTCACTTGTAAATATTCACGTCACTCACTCACATTTATATGTCCCCATCACCACGACTTGCATAGTCTCCATGTTTCATGCTAGATTTAATTTTCATAATCTTGTATATGCTTCCTTGTTAGTGTATTACTCCCTTTACGCATCATGCAAATAAAAAAAATATACTCTCTCTTTCCATAATATAATAATTAAGACTCATGCATTTTTGCACACCATATCACCAAGAGCTTGGCAATATAGACCAAAATTTTATCCCATATGGGGGGTCACTTTGTAATGGGCGCTGGTTCTGCGGGGCATAGTTAGCCTAAGAGGTATGACTCTAATATTCCATTGACCTTATACTTTATACGTATATCAAACGGTTCCCCTCGCATCGTACCTCTTGACCGAACTCACAACGGGAGGTATATAGCAGGGAACTCATTCACGTATGTCGAGTATATCAAATTCGATCTCACAGGTAGTGTCCCCATGAGGTATATCGTGAGGCACTTCACGTACACTCAATTATATTAAATGGCTTGTCCACACGCATTGATGAATGATTATCCTTAAAAGCATGAAGTATATCATGGAAGTCATGCCAAATGGGGGAACCCTTTCACTAACCTAATAAGTGCATAAACCTCATATAGGCGTCAAACTTAGGGCACTCATATTTAGTTTTTCGGTTACCATGCAAAACTCTGTCAAAATTTCGGGTTGGTATACGGTCCAAATTTTCACGCTAGTTTGCCTCTTTCCATAATCCTAGAAACAATTCATACCATGTCTTACATATTCTCAAACCCTATTTTCCCAGACTTGGGTCCTGTGTGGCATTTTTTCTGCATTTAAGCAAACCTAATACAAGTGAAAACCTAATAATAATAATGTCGAGATTCCTATACTTTTTTCCTCCTTTTTCAAAAACTAAAAACCCAAAAAATTTCTCCCTCTTTCCTTTAAAATAAATTTGAACCATTTCCCTCTCAGATAGATCGCATACCCGATTTTGTCTTGGTTCCCTATTGGATTCGGTCTTCCATCAAATAGCCCCAAAGCTCCGTCGCCTCTTTTGTAACTTTGTCCAAGTTTGGGATCGACCTCCACAATATCTACATGGAGAACACTGACTAAGCACTGAATGTTCAGCCAAATATGATTGCCGTCCTAGCCTAAATCAGTGCTAATATTGATAACCTTCAAAATGAGGTTCAAGAAATGCAGCGACACTGGGGCTTAGATTCTCAAAGAACTCGAGGTTCTCTATCCTCGTGCTATGGGTCCACCTAATTCCAAGCATGTCCTGGTCCTAGAAGAGTATCATCATGCTCTGCGCACCCCGCCTGCATTTTTGAGCCCTTCAAAAGGATGGTGTAGAAATTGAGGAGGGCATTACCAAAGTAGAATCTAAACCAAAGAAAGTGACCAGAGAGTTTACTCCCCGGAAGTATGAAAATCTTACCAGTGCCACCAACTCAACCATCAACAATATTTCACAACCTACTACCTCCTGGGCACCCAAAAGTCGCCCTGATCCTGCCAAGAAAGAATACACCGAGCTCCATTCTCCCCTAACCAAAATCTACTAGGTCCTATTAATCCAAAACTTTATCAAACCCTTGGACCCCCATCTATTAGCAAACCCACTCCATTAAAGCTTCAAACCCGATGCTTGTTGTGATTTCCATCAATCCGCAAGTCATACCACCGACTAATGCTTCCACCTTAAAAATGTGATCCAAGGCCTAATTGACTTAGGTGTCATCACCCCACTAGCTAATCCTAAACCTAATATCACTCATAAGCCACTTCCAGCACATACGAATGCTATTTTTCTAGAAAGTGACCTAGAATTACACCCATTTACTCAAATCGTGCATAATAAATCACCCACCATCCCTACCGTCTCACTTAAACCGCTCAAAGTTTGCCCATCTTTTCTCCTACACCCTATATGCTTCACTGATCAAGCTTTGTCACTCCTTACGAGGGCTTGCATTGTTGTTTGCACCTCGATCTGAGGTGTAGGCATGGAGATACCGGCTGTGTTGAACCAACTATTAGATTTTGGGCTGAAATTGTCCGCTGAGATGTCCGTTGATTGCCATAAGTTCAGCGACTTGTACATGGAAGCTCAAAAGTGGACTTAGGAATCATACGAATGGGTAGTACATGTTGAAGAAGTCAATCTAGAAGATGTGGTACAGACCACGGCCAATATATTTTGACAAACAAGTGAAATTTGTAGCATCTTTGAGTTTCTCACCGCTTTGAAGCTCTAGGGATTGTTGGTCATTTCACTCCTGCATCCCCTGTTGAGTTGGAAGATTTAAATAATAAAGCCATTGGGATCGTTGAGTGTATTGATTACTCTTAGAAAGAGGACATAGTAGCCACCGGATGGGGGGATGGTTTTGATAGCTCAGATGACAAAACAAGTAAGGAAGACGTCCATCAAGTAGCCAGCATATGTGGAATGATATCCTTCAAAGATCTGTTGGGAGAAATCAATAAGGTGTCCATTCAGCCCGAGGTAGATGAAGCTATGGGATTCTTATCCTTTCTCACTTCTGTGAACCACATGGCCAGGTCAGGGAGACACTACAAAGATCTGAATCCTCAGTCACCAAAGGTGGATAAAGGTAAGGGAGTTGTCGAAGAACTTCCTATGCTATAAATAACCCTTAAAGTGTAAAAAGTCCCTTAATTATCTCAAAAGACCCAAGTTAATGTCACCCTATAGGGGGGTTTTCATGTCCTCTCGATTTCACCAGAATGCCTTGATAAAGATCCTCACCGAACCCGCAATCCCTCTTTCCACTACTCCCGAAGAAGTCTTAAATATGGTTGGGTCCTTGACCTCTTCTAGACTACTCTCCTTTTCTAAAGAAAAGATATCAAAGTTAAGCCTTGATCATAATTATACCCTCAACATCTCCATTGAAGTCATGGGAAAGACAGTCCCACTATCAATTATCAACAACGAATCTTTTCTTAATGTCTGTTTTCTCAGAACCTTCAACTGTTTGGGACTGAAAGTCGGTGATCTCACTCCCACCTATGTCGTCGTGCGTGCTTATGACAATACCCATGAGAAGTAATGGGATCTATAAAACTCACACTAGGGGGTATCCCAATCAATTTTGTTACCGAGTTCCAAGTCACTGACATACCTTCATGCTTTAATCTATTCATTAGTCGTCCATGGATCCATAGCATCCGAGGTGTATCCTCTTGACTTCAACAGAAATAGAAGTTCTTCGCCAAAGTTCAGGTTATCACCATTTGGGGGGATGACGACAGTACAAATAATTCCAACACTAGCAGTCCAGTATTGGAGATCCAGTATGGGACCAATGACATGCTCCTCTCTAGTTTTAGAATTGATCTGCTCATCCTCCCAGTAGGGGACAACTTCAAAGATCGAGTTTGTCCAGAACACTTCTCTCATGGAAATGTCAATATGATTCAGATGTTCAAAAACATTCACTTCATGTCCAGAATGGGGCTAGGGCGATGCCAATAAGGTATTCTTGAGCCCATAATCCTGAAGGAGGCCTTCCCCCCATGTGTCCTGGGTTACTAACCTTCACTGGATAAACTCATAGCACTCCGTTAATCGAGATCGAAAAGAAGGTTGGAAGATGAAAAGACTATTTCAAGGGGCACTTTGAACAAAATATTAAGGAAGGTGAAGACTTCCCCTTCTCTAGATTCCATGAATCGTGTTACGACCACATTGACAAGAAGATAAAATTGGGGCTGGAAATCTTCTTTCAAGACAGTAACTCTTGGGTCGAAGACTACAAACATGAAGTGTAACCTCTCACCAAGCAAGTTGGGATAATTAACAAAGACTCTAAGGAAAGTGACTTTTAAGAATCCTTTGACTTGCAAACACTGGGTCTAAGTCTCTTCATAATCTTCTCAGATTACGCATCGTTAGACCCGTCCACTAAGATCACAACTACTGACATTCGTCTCGTCAATTGGAGTGCCATGCTAGTGCAACCTGCTCAAATTCAACCCAACCTCGATGTTCTCCCTATTCAAGTCTCTTCACCTATTGATGATTTTCCTTTTCCTGATATCAATATAACTGAGACCTCTTTTAACGAGATGCTCAATGTTATTTTTCTAAAAAAACTAAAATAAATGACAATTTTGAGTATCTTGTGTGCCTTACATTAATTGTCTTGATTCTGATCAAAACTTTGATGATGATGATTTTGCAAATGAATAATTCCTAATTGATCTTAATAAGGAGAATAACAAACAACATAGTCGCATTCAAATTAATAATGGTGAGACTATTTTTATTAATCTCGGTTCTAGTACCCATTAGCGTGAGATTAAGATAGAGTCCCCCTTAACGAGATGAGAGTTCCTAATTTGAATAACTACTAAAAGAATTCGTGGATGTTTTTGCATGGTCCTATGATGACAAGCTCCATATTGACCCAGATATATCTCAGCATGAGATTCCGATATTTCCAAAATGTAAGTCGGTCAAACAAAAACTAAGGAAACTCCATACCGAATGGTCTCTCAAATTTAAGGAGGATGTGGTTAAATAGTTGAACGTGGATTTCATTCGTGTAGTCGAATATCCAAAATGGCTTGCCAATATCGTCCCCGTGCCAAAGTTGGGAAGAAAAGTCTGCATATGCATCGACTACCGAGATTTGAATAAAGCATTCCCAAAGGACAATTACCCATTGCCCAACATTGACATGATTGTGGACAACACATCCAACCATGTCATCAAGTCGTTTGTTGATGGATTCACCAGATATAACCAGATCAAGATTCATCTTGACCATCAGGTGAAAACTGCCTTCATAACCCCATGGGGAACCTTTTTTATTTTGTTATGCCATTTAGACTCAAGAAAGTTAGGTCTACCTACCAAAGCACTACCATAACTATCTTGCAAGGACATATTTATAAGAAGGTCAAAGTCTATGTGGACGACATGATCATTAAATCTAAGACTCGAGAAGACCATATTCCCGCCCTCCAAAAGTTCTTTGAGCGTCTGTGATAATATCAGATGTGGATGAATCCATAAAAATGTATTTTCGACGTCACGAAAGGAAAACTCTTGGGATGCATGGTCAGTGAAAAGGGAATTGAAGCAGACCCTGCCAAGATGAAAATTATACTTGAGATTCCACCACCACTAACGGAAAAGGAACTCCGAGGATTCATGGGTAAACTACAGTACATCAGTCAGTTCATCAGCCAACTACCTTCAATCTGCGAATCCATTTTCAAGCTCCTCAATAAAGACTCAACAAAAGTCTGGAATGATGCTTGTTAAGAAGCCTTTGACTAAATCAAGTGATACCTCACTCGACCTCCGATGCTTATGCTTTCGCATCTAGGTCTCCCCCTCCTCCTATACTTGACTGTAACAGATAGCGTGGTTTGGGCTTTGCTAGCCCAATACATTAAAGAATCCTATAAGGAAATAGCCATTTATTATGTTAGCTGGAAACTAGCCGGGTACGAAGCCAATTACACTTCTTTAGAGAAAACGTATGTCACCCCGATCTGGGTCACACAGAAATTATGGCACTACATGCTTGCCTTCCCTATTAGATAAGTATTCTGAATGGACCTCATCAAATACCTACTAGAAAAGCCTGCCCTGTCTAGCTGAATGGCCCGTTAATAGATATTGCTAGCTAAGTTTGATATTGTGTACGTCACGCAGAAAGTTATGAAAGGGAGAACCATCTCTAATTACCTTGTTGATTATCCCATGGAAGGAACAAATGTTTGGATCTTTTAATTCCCAGATGAAAACATTCTCTACACCTCTCAAGAGGACCTTAGATGATAAATGTTCTTTGATGGGGCTTCCAACAAGAAAGGATAGGGCACTGGGATACTCCTGATCACCACTGATGACTCTCACACCCCTATTTCTATCAAAATAGACTCCCCTTGCATAAAAAACATGGTTGAATACGAGGTATGCACTGTAAACCTCAAACTTAACCTCAAGAAAGGAATCTGGCACCTAGACGTCTATGAAGACTCTTCCTTCATCGTCGACTAAATCCTCAGGAAATGGAAATTTAAAAATGAGAATCTCCTACCCTTCCATGCTCACTTAGAAGAGTTAGCCTCCCGGTTCAAAAATGTCACCTTAAACCACTTGCCTCGTACAAAGAAAAGCCTAACTGACGCCCTTGCTACCCTGGCCTCCATGGTCGACATGCCAGAGGGAATAATAATGGCTCCTTTCCTGGTTCAGAAACAAGTTATGCCCACCCACTACTACCACATAGATTTCGTCACTGAGGAAGATTTTGCTATGGTCCCTTTATGGCACTATGACATTTGGTGCCTCCTCAAATATGGTAGGTATCTCCAAGACAGAGATAAGAAAGACCGTGCGACCCTTCACAAATTGGTTGCCCAGTATATCATCTGCGTCAAAGGGCTTTTCAAGAGAAACTTTGATGGAACCCATTTTCGCTGCATAATAGGGATTGATGTTGAAGAAATGATGCAAAAAATCCAAAGTGAGGAATGCGGGCCCCGTATTAAGGGTCATATGATTGCTAAGAAGATGATCTGATAAGGATACTATTAGACCACCATGATTCAAAATTTCACTGCCAATGTTCGAGGATGCCTCAAATGTCAGCAGTTTGCCAACCTCCAACACTTACCCCATCGAGAACTATATAAAATGACCTATCCCTGGACTTTATCTACCTGGGGTATTGACATCATGGGTAAGGTTACTCCCAAAGCTTCAAACGATCACAAATTCATCCTGATCGCCATTGATTACATCACCAAATGGGTTGAAGCTGAGTCATACACAGTGCTAAATGCCAAATAGGTGTCCAAGTAAAAGAACATGGTCTGACGATTCAGAGTTCTCCATGAGTTAGTATCAGATAATGGACCCCACTTCAAAGCCGAGGTCATAGAATAAGTCGATTAGTACGGGATTCATAGACATAAATCTTCACCCTATCGGCCCCAAACCAATGGTCCTGTCGAAGCCCCCCAATAAAAGCCTCAAAACCATAATCAACAAGATGATCGAGAGTTGTAGAGATTGGGATGAACGAATCCCATATGCTATATGGGGCTACCTCACTTCAATCAGAACGCCTACTAGGACTACCCCTTATTCCCTGGTATGCAATATAAAAGCAGTCATACCCATTGAGCTAGAAATACCTTCCATATATGTCATGCTCGAAAGAAAAGTTAACGAAGAAGACTGGCACCGGAGTCACTTTGATGAACTGTCACTATTGGATGAAAAAAGATTTAAGTCTTTATACCATACACAAGGGTATCATCGCCAGATAGCGCGATTATTCAATAGAAAACTCAAAGACTGCGGTGTCCAGGAAGGAGACCAGAAATCATATAACCCATCTGGGATCCCAGAGGAAAATTCAAACCGAATGGGCGCCACCTTCTCACAAAACTCGACGAAGAAAAGATGGCGTGTCCAGCCAACCCGGACCACCTCAAGAAATTTTACTCTTAGTCCAAAATATCGGCATGCTATGACTCTTCTCATCCCCCTTTTATTCTAAAAACAATTCTTCATTTCACGTACTCATAACTACGTAGGCCCTGATGCTCTAAAAAACATTTGTTTTTAAAATGCGACCATACGCCACACATGGGCACGGATCCCTTCTTTTTCACAAAATACTATTCTTTTCTAACCACCGAGAACGACAGTCCATCTTATTATTTACACGAATAAAAGAATTATGTGTGCCTTAGCGATTGGTACAGATAATTCAAAATAAAAACTCATCAAGAGGCACAACAAAATATGATCAAAATCATTTTTATTTCTAATAAAGGAATACAACTGTTACATGAAGTATCAGTGAAGAGAGTTAAACAGACCACCCCTTTTTCACTGATAATGTCATCTTAAATAAACCCCATCCCTACTAGCTTCACAAAAATTATCCCTAACCCCACAGAAAAACCCCAAAATCACCTAAAGCACAAATCACCCTAGCTTCACAAAATGTTACCCCATATTCACAGACACTGTCCTCAACTGCCAGATGGACCCGCTTTATCATCATTCCCTGCCCCTGAAGGTCCTCAAGTCTCTAACTGCTGGTTAACACTCTGTATGCGCTCCATGGAGGGATACACCCTGACAAGTTTGGATGAAACTATAATACCTTCCTCCATGGTGTCGAAGGTGACAAGTCACTTTTTTCCAATCTCTTCCTCCAAAATTATCTCCACTACCCTCTTCCAAAACCACTTTAGGTAGTCCCTGAATACATGACAAACCCCTCCTAAAGATTGTGATGGACGGGTAGATGATCGGTGGTGCTGCCATAAGGAGTCCAGCATCATTTGCAATGATTCAGTCAGCCCCTCTACCGAGAAGAAGTTCATTATGTGAAGAGGCACAATTTGTTCCCATTCGACTTGGCACAAAATCCTACAAGGGAAATAAAATGAAGTTTGGAGAAGGCCAACCAACCACACATACCGATACTCTCCTAGCTGTAAAACAGGCTACAAGTCTCCCTACCATGGAACCAACCAACGAAGAAATTGGGCTCCGTGCTAAACAAACCAGTTGACCCAGTTCTCTACGGATGGGTCAAAACTGAAGAAAAAAGGGACAAAAAAATTAGGCACACCCATCAAGGGATACTCAGGAGGGACCATGAGACGGACCATCTCTGCAGGCCACATGAACAACATTACCGAGCTCCCCCTAAGAAAATTGAAATGACCCTATTTCCAAGTATCAAGACTTCTTAGGGTCTTCGCCAGCACCACCGCCGCAGGATTATGGTGGTAAGACATCCATGTTGCTATCGCAACAACTTAGGTATCTGTCGTCAAGTCCCCTATCACCAGTAAAAGCCTTATAGTAAGGCCCAAAGCAACAGCTCGGGCAAAGCCAACATCATCAAATCCCCTCAGGTGCACTGAATACATAACTACCCCCGGATCATTTCTTTTAAAATTACTCCTTTTATCTACTTATTTAATAAATATTTTACTCAAAAAAACATTTTCAGTCTCAAAATAAATTCTTACTCAAAAAATCTTTTCCTTTTTTTTATCAAAACTCAAAAAAATTCCTGCCTTGGTATTAACCTCCAAGTTAATTACTTTTACTCTCCTGAAAATAAATATTTTGACTTTTCATTATTATTTCCATACTTATCTCTATAAAATAAAACAATCTCAGCAGAAAATTAAAAGTGTATATAGGATAACTCGATAAATCAATAGAAAAATACCAAACAAGAAAATGCATATTTTTCATATATATTTACGCTTCCCATGAGTACATTTTGTAGATAAATAGAAATACAAAAAATACAAGATGGTAGTTCACCTGAACCTTCAACCTTCCCCTCAAACCCTCAACCACCATGGTGAATTATTAGTGGCGAATATTGTATATTGGCGCTTGTTACTTATGCATGTACGCACAATTGTGACCATTATTCTCCACATTTAAAGATCTCATACTATATAACCTTTGTTATCATTATATATATATATATTGCAAGGTTTATATGAGTCTTGGTAGGTATTCGAATGCTAAACGGTGCAAGTGTGCATTTTTTAAAAAGTTACGACACATTACGCAACTTCGGGGGCAATTTAGTCATTTCAGCATTCAAGCCTCATGCCCGAACTCTGAACGAAAGTTTGATCTCTCTGAGTTATCTTCGCGTAGCCACCAATAGTGCGTCAATAAGGTCCCTAACGATTGAGTTATGGTCATTTTTCTCTGAGGTACCTTTGTGCGGAATGACATGAGAATATGCCACTTTCATTTAGATCCCCGGTCGACTGACCTCAGACTTTGGGTTGACCAACATTTCAGGTTTTTCCATTGAATCAAGGTAGTATGCAATATCCAAAACCCCAATCGATCGGGTCCATACCCGTGGTCTACCGTCCCCTTTAGTTACACAATTCTTTTGTCAAGTAGTGTTTGTTTCCTATTTTTGGTTTTGGTCTTAACCTCTTGTTTGGTAGTTTTGTCTCCACTTACTATAAGTAGTAAGTAGTTTGTACTTGTAGTGGGTGGGTTTTTAATTGTTTCAGACAAATAAAGTAGATATTTTGGATTTGTGTTATCTTCTCTCTCCTACGGCTTGTGATATGTTATTTCTTCTCTCTCTATTTCATTGTTTGTAAGTTATCAAAGATCATATTTGTTGTATTTTTTTGGCTATTGACACTCTTTGGTAAATAAATATAGTTGTTTTACTTTGAATTCTATCTTTTGTAATGGTTTTCCCCTCTTAATTAATCCCACTTTTTGCGTATGCATAGTTAGTGTTATGAGTAGCTAGTTTCCTTAAGTTGGGAGCCTAAACCCACCTTGGATGGTTCCACTTCTTGACTGGTTTAATGTTTGAATCTAATAAATGGGTGTGTGTATTGGTATTGGAGTTTCATAGGGTTCTAACTTCTCTTATCATGTAAGAGTTGTTTTTAAGACATCAACGCATTTGTTCGATAATATATTGAAATCTTCATCTCGTATTATTCGGATAACACTTTTCATGCGCGATTGTTGAGAACAACATTTTATTCCCATTTGAATGTGATTAAATCCTAAGAACCATTTGGGTTCTGATCATCTCGCTTGTTTCAATTAGTGTTTAGTTAGGTGTTCTAGTAATTGTGATTCACCTTGGTTTGGTGTAAATTTTGAAACCCTAATCATCTTTTCTTTTATTTATACTTCTTGTTTATCTACTTTTACCTAGAAGAATATCTTCGTTGCTTCATATAATTCCCTACATAAATTGATTCCGGTCTTACCTGGTTTTTACTACACTCGCGATTACCGTGCACCTGCGCTATATAATATTTTAAGCGAGTCAAGTTTTTGGAGCCATTACCGGGGAATTATTAGTAATGTTTATATTAATTTAGTTCTTTGTGGATAAACCTTGTTGCATTTAATTGTTTGAGCTAGTGTTGTTTTGAAGGATAATATCTCTGTCCAAATGATCAACAACTCGAACCAAGGGTTTGTCGGGAAGGACTTACAACTCGATTCATCTAAAGTCTCCAACAATCCATTTAATAATTCCGAGACTTCATCTCAACATCGTTATACGCATAATACAACGCCTTCTTAGACATATTTACCGTCCATATCACATTTTCCTAGTGCACCACCCTCGATGCAATCCTTCAAACTTTAAATGGAGTATAATCATGCACCTCTTCATGCTGTGGCTCCAGTGCATTAATAATTTAGTCATTACCTCCGCCCGGAGTCGGTCACTTCTCATGGGTGTATCACGTTCCCTTTTATTCACGGGATTTCCACTTCCTAAATGGCATGATTAATCTGTTGCCTTCCTTTCACGGGATGGAGAACAAAAATCCATCTTGGCACATTCAAGACTTCGAAGAGGTGTGCAACACATTTTCAGACTAAAATTGCACACCCGAACTTATGTGACTAAAGCTTTTTTCTATCTCTATTAAAGATAAAGATAAATACTGGTTAATCACACTTCCCACCAATTCTATTAGGAATTGGCAACAATTACAAGACCTATTCTTAAAAGAATTCTTTCCCAAACACAAGACGAATGCACTCATGAAACAAATTTTAAATTTTCAACAATATGATCATGAGACATTCGGTAAGTGTTGGGAACGTTTCAAATATTTTAAGCGGCATTTCCCTCACGATAACTTCGACTAAAAGCGATTGCTTTACATTTTTCGTGGTGGGCTAAACCCCTTGACTAAACAATTGGTCAAAACTATGTGTCAAGGTAGGTTACTTGACTTGAGTGGTGTGGAAGTTGAGGTCCATTTTGAATTTGTTTCAAATACCTCTCGGGGGTTGGGATATGGTGAATCCTCTTGACCACACTACTCATGAAAACAACACCCATCAAGGACAAACCCAAGGTGTATCTATGCTACAGGAGAATCACGATACACAATCCAAGTACGACCAATTATGTCATCGGATCGATGCTTTGCAACTTACATAACAATACCCACCCATTGAATTCGTTCAAAAGGTTTTCGTTGTGGAGGAGGTTGTGGGCATCATATGTAAAAAAACATTGGCCACCAAACGAAGGAGTGTCCTTCACTTCCTAACATCAAGAGCCAGTTGCACGAGCAAGCTAACGCTATAAGGGCGTATAAAAAGAAATATTCCAATACCCCTCCAATCCCACTAACCCACTTATAATCCAAGTTGGAGGATGACACAACCTCTTATGAGTTGGAAGGAACAAACTATCCCATGCCAAGGTTTTCAAGGCCCATATCCATTCCCACCCCACAATTTCAACAACAACCACCCCAATATCATCAACCGCATCATCCTCCTGTGGGACCTCGTGCTTCGTATTTACCTCCTTAGAGATGAAAACATGAGGAGCAATACGCCACTGTTTTGAAAGTTACCCAACTTGAACAGTCTATTTCTCAAATGGCGCGCTCTATGAAATAGATGCAAAACTTTCTTGCTTAATTGGTCCAAAATTCCCAAGGGGTAGCGAGATCGCTCTTTTCATTGCAGCCTCAACCTAATCCAAAGGGCCAAATTGGCGTTGAGAGCTCTAATCCAAGCACACCGCACATCGATCATGCAAACGGTGTCACCATCATTATGAATAGCAAAACAGTGGATAAAACTGTTGTGGGGATCTCACTGGAATGACCCGTTCCCACTCATTCCTAAGGCAAAGCCATTTCTCCAAAGGATGTATAACCATGCATTACCGTTACTATAGATGATGACATCCCCAAAGATGGAGATGAGACCATTTGCCCATTTCCACAAAGGCTCAAAGATAAGGCTACTAAGGCCTTCGAGGAGGTTTTTTTTTAACCTTTTAAGCAAGTAAACATGAATGTATCCCTCCTTAAAGCAATTGAGCATGTTCCAAAGTATGCTAAGTTTATGAAGGACATATGCACAATTAAACGGAGGCAAAGTGTGCGTAAAACAACATACATGATCGTGCAAGTAAGTGCGATCATAACCAATGAACTTGCCCCAAACTTCAAGGACCCAGGTTGACCTAACATTTCATGTATAATTGGGGATTCTAGAATATATCGTGACCTCCTAGATTTGGGAGCAAGTGTGAACTTTCTTCCTTATTCTGTGTATCTTGAGTTGAAGCTCGACTAGATTAAAGAGACTCCCGTCACTTTATAATTAGCCGACCATTCGACTAGGATACCACGAGGAGTCGTGGAGGACATGATTGTCCAGGTTGATTCTTTATACTTCCCAATAGATTTTATTATCTTGGACACCCAACCCATACCAAAAGGGAGTGCTCAAATCCCAATAATTTTTGATCACCCATTCCTCACCACCATTAATGCTAACATCAATTGTAGGAATTGGGTGATGAAACTCTCCTTTGGTAATATGATGGTCAAAGTTAACGTGTTCAACGTCCTTAAGCAACCCTAAAGTTGCGATGAAAGCGAGGAAGCGGTTGAAACAGCGGCTTCCATTAGCACTCTTATCCAAGAATATTTTAACATCTCTCATTTTAGAGATCCATTAGAGGCGTGTATCGCAAACTCCTTGGATAGTGATTTTCTCATCAATGATGAGGGATATGAAGATGACCTCAATGCGAATTTCTATTCACTGAATGGGAGTTATTAGACATGTTCAATTCCCTCGAGTACTTTGAGGATATAAATGAAGATATTGTGGGTGTTATCATAGTTGGGGATGGTGAAACATAACTCATAAATGATGAAAATGAGGGGATTATCAAAGACTCGACATGGATCTCTCACTTTGATAAATTACCCCCACGTGACTCTTTTCCCTTCCCATCGAATGTTTCAATGCCCAATTTTAAGCTCAAAACCTTACCATGGGTGGCGAGAACACCATTCCGGTGATTGTAGCACCAAAACTTGACAATTGTCAAGATGAGGCCTTGCTAGAGGTGTTGAGGAAGCATAAAAGTGCTATAGGATGTCCATTTTCGAGTTGAAAGGGATCAATCCCTCCATTTTCACTCATAGCATTTACTTGAAAGAGGATGTTGAGCCCACCCGTCAAATGCAAAGGCGATTGAATCCGGCCATGAACAAGGTGGTAATGTCGAAGGTGATAAAACTATTGGATGTGTGGATAATCTACCCCATTTTCAATAGGGAGTGGGTGATCCCGACACAAGTTGTGCCGAAATCATTGGTCATCACAATTATTGGGAATGTAGAGGGTGACCTTTTGACCTCTCGCATTCCATTCGACTACCGTATTTGCATCGACTATCGAAAGCTTAATGAGATCACGAAGAAAGATCACTTTCCCTTACCTTTACTTGACCAAATTCTCAAAAGGGTAGCCGGGCATAAGTATTATTATTTTATTGATGGCTATTCGAGTATAATCAAATTGAAATATCCCCCGAGGATCAAGAAAAGACCACATTCACATGTTCGTACGACACTTTTGCCTTCCGGAGAATGTTTTTTGGGCTTTGAAATGCACCAAAAAATTTCTAACGATGCATGCTTAGCATCTTTAGTGACATGGTTGAAGACATTATTGAGATTTTCATTGATGATTTTAGTGTCTTCGGTAATACGTATGAGGGATGCCTAACCAATCTTGAAAAGGTGCTAGCTAGGTACACTGAGAAAAATCTCATTCTCAATTGGGAGAAGTGTCACTTTATGGTGACACAGGGGATCGTCTTAGTCCATATCGTCTCCAATGATGATATTCAATAATACGAGGCTAATATTTATGTTATCTCTAATCTTCCCTCTACTAAAAACATCAAGGATGTCAGGTCTTTTCATGGCCATGTTGATTTTTATCGATATTTCATTCAATATTTTAGCTTGATCATACGACCCATGTGCGCTCTTCATGCTAAAGAAGATCCATTTTTGTGGAGTGAGGCTTGCTAAGAATCATTTGGTAAGTTGAAAACCATGTTTACCATGGACCCCATCATGCAATCGCTCGATTGGACCCTTCCATTCGAGCTCATGTGTGATGTAAGTGACTATACCATAAGGGAGGTGCTTGGTTAATGGAGGGATAATAAACCTCACGTCATATCCTATGTTAGTCGCATGCTTGATAGCGCGCAAATGAAATACTCCACGATGGATAAGGAATTACTAGCCATAGTTTTTGTGTTGGATAAATTTTGGGGCTTAGCTGATAGCATCGACCATAATTTTCTTCACCGACCATGTCGCTCTTAAGTACCTTCTTTCCAAGAAGGATGCTAAGAGTAAGATCATCCGTTGGGCGCTTCTCCTCTAAGAGTTCGAGCTCTCGACTAAGGATAAGAAGGGGGTGGAAAATGTAGTCACTGATCACTTATCTCGACTTATGTTCGATCAAGATCATATTGATCCCTCCCTTATCCGAAAGTGTTTCTTAGATGAGTAATTCATGGCCGTTTCGACGTCGCCATGGTTTGCCTATATTGCAAACCTCCTTTTCATTGAGGCCTATCCACCGCACTTCTCGACCAAGGACAAGGAAAGACTTTTGAGTTTGGCCTAGTCATTCTTCATCGATGACCCCTACATGTTTAAATATTGTCCGAACCAAATCATTCATAAATGTGTCCCAAATAACGAGATCCCTAATATCTTGTCTTTTTTCCACAATGGAGCATATATAGGGCAATTTTCTTCCCAAAAAACCGACTTTAAAGTTTTACATCGTGGTTTCCATTGGCCTACAATCTTCAAAGATGCGTAATCTTTCTACGAAACTTGTGCCCGTTGTCAATTGCTTGGGAAGGTTACTAAAAGGAACACAGTGCCTTTTTCCCCTATTCTTGTTATCGAAGTTTTTCATTGTTGGGGAACAGACTTCATGGGTCCTTTACCTAAATCCAATCTATTTGAATACATTTTAGTCATGGTCGACTATGTATCCAAATGGGTGGAAGTTATGCCAACTAGGAATAACACCATGAAAATGGTGTTGAAGTTCCTAAAAGATCACATTTGGCTCGTTTTAACACACCAAAGGCAATCATAAGTGACCAAGGTGTTCATTTTTGCAATGACATATTCACTGCCTTGAGGTCGCAATATGGTGTGACCCATAAGGTATCCACCACATATCACCCACAAACCAACGGCTTAGCGGAACTCTTTAAGATATTGAGTCTAGCTTACGTGTTAGTTTTATTTCTTAGAGATAGGGAGTTTTTTGTTAATGACATAATAAGCATTGAGGTTAAAAGTAGTAATCCTGATGTGAGGATCCTTAGAGTTGATTTTGGAGATGATATTTATTTGACAAATAGTTAGTATAAATTTTGAGTATATCTAGTATCGATGCAGTGATGTGATTTGATTTGAGGATTTAAGCGTTGCAATGACTTTTGGACATAGAATCGAGTGGTGATTCATGGGAGAGCATGGTATGCCATTATTTTCATAGTTATTCATATATATATATAGTTAGTTAGTTAGTTAGTTAGTTAGGATGTATATATTGTATCTTTGTTTGTGGGGTAGGTGCATGTAGGATTTGGTGTATGGGAGCTCAATCATGACATTCTACGAGTAGGCATATGTTAGCCTTATTTTATTTATATGACTTTACGTTTGACGTTTACGCTTCGTCAAATTTCAAGGACGAAATTCCTATATTAGTGGGGGAGTATGTAACACCCCGTGATTTTTTTAGCCATAAAAATCCTTATAAAATTAAAAATATAGAAAAAATAATTTTTAAAATCTATTTAATTTTGGTCGGTAAAAATGTTGGTTTTTATATATAAAAATAAAGTTTTAAGTGAGATTTAAATCGGGATTAAAATTTAGAAATTATAACTTTTTATATAATCGGGGGAGGATCAGACCTAAAGAGGATAAGAACTTCGATTTTCCAATCTCCAAAACATGATGCAGACAACCTTACGATGTCCGATCGAGTTGATTTTTCTTACACGACTTTGTCTCACCTTTAGTTAGAACATATCCAAAATTCAAGGAAATTCGATAGTTTGATGTCTAAAACGTGATGTAAATGACCCTAACGACGTCCAATCGAGTTGATTTTTGGACATCAGCTTCGTCTCTCCCTCAGCTGCAACATATCAAAATTTTAGCGAATTCCGATGGTTCGATTGTCCGGAACGAATTTTTCAGTATTTGTGTTTGATTAGGACTCTTTCTTTAAATCCTTTATATAATAGACGGATTTAGAGTTTTTAATACACTTTACCCAAATTATTATATTCTCTCATTTACAAAACCTAAACCCCATTAAAAAAATCTACCCAACTCTTGAAGATCTAAATGAAGTTTTCTCAAGAACATCCGAGAACGTGTCTTTACTTATTTCGCGAGAGGAACGCAACCGTGTAACCAGATTTTCAAGACGACTTCTTTATAGGCATGAATACTTCTATTGTTTGCTTTCAGTATTATGTATTTTAAATGTTGCTTAAATACTAATAATCATTGCTTTCTTAAAATAAATTAGAGAGACTAATTAAGGAAAGTGAAACTAAAGTTGGGAATGTTTTTACTCAAATCTCTAATATGACATAAGACTCAAAACTCTCGCATGCTTAGATTAGATTTTGGGATTCCTTTAGAATATATGGACGTTCGCATGTTAGAATAAATCGTATAAAATTTATAAATTGAATTCAACTCGTAAAAATCATGTTATTTATATGTTGCTTGTATAATAGAAATTTATTATTGTACACCCCCAAAATATGCATGTTGATGGAAATTTCATAAGTTGTTTAAAAAGAATTTTTAATTAATATTTAAATTAATCATCCCTAATTGGATAAATAGTTATCATGTGAATGAATTAAAGAATTGTTGCGTGAGGATGAAAATATATCTTATGCGATCGTTTAATTACATTAATATTCTATACCGCGGGGACGCCACGATTTTTTGGGGGTAGTCATGCTTTCACGTTATTCTTAGGTTGCTTTCTAAGTATAGGACTAGTAGGTAGGCATTGGTTGTTGTTAACACTTTCTAAATATGGGACTAGTTAGTGTAGAGTTTTACGGATGGATAATTTTGGGGTGGGGCTAAATCGTGCGTCATTTCTATTGAATCATTAGCACAGGTGTGAGGCTAGGTAGTAACTATTGGTAAGTATTCTTCCTAGATTATAGGCTAGGATGTACTTGTGTTTTATAGACCTCTACGTATGGAACTAGGGGTGGTTTGAGAATTTATGCTCAACTAAAGGATGAGGCTAATTGAAAATAATGAGAACTTGAGAAAATTGATAATTAACGCCTAAGATAATAAATGGGTACAAAAATAATTTTGCATCATGAGTATGTGCAGAACTAACGATAATTTAGTTGACTGGATATAGTGATGTGGGTGTGTGTTGGCATCATGTGTATGATCGGGGCTAACGATAATTGGGTTGACTGGATATAGTGACGTGACGTGCGTGGATCCTTACGAGCATGTGCATAGCTAACAAAATTAGGCTGACTGGTTATAGTGAGGGAATGAGTGTAATGTGTACTTACTTAAGCGCAAAAAGACTATGTGCAGGACCGATCATTAGCTTGACTGACTATAGTGGTGTCGCATGAATGAGAATAATTAGATAATTAAATTAAGTAAGAATAAGAGCTAATGTTTAAATTAAAGTTATAATGGAATAATTGAGCTCAAATAATGTGGCGACTTAGTTACGTGGGTAGATAGTGGTAGTTTTTTTTATTATCATGTTAATCTATATATCTCGTTTAATTTAAAATATTCTGTTGTGATACTTATCATGTATAATGCTTCTGTCTCGGTTTATGAACCCTAACTTGGAGGAATAACTAGTATTCATGCGGTGGATTGTGACCCATTGCATTTCGAGTATAGTGCTGGAGTAGATACGTAGGAGTGATTGGAGACATTTGGAGTGCAGCTGGAGACTTATTTTATTTGTTTTAGTAGTTTAGCCTGTCTTTCCATTCCATCATTTTTATTATGAGACTTTCATTTATAGATTTGGTGGGACAATCGGTTCCACAGTTGTTTATGATTTCAGTAAGATGTTTACAGCTAGATTATTTCATTTCAGTTTTTTAATAATTTGGAGTTGAAATTATTTTGGAGATAGCATGGTGATGGATTTTAATTTTCATGAATGTTTATAGTTGTTGGATAAATCTGAATATTATTTTGAGGAATTAAAGTTTTTAAATGTCTCATATTTCTGTTACATATTGAGAATGATATTTTATTTAGTGATTCTCAATTTTGTTTGGCGGCGGCGGCCGCCAGAGTGTGCGGGGTGTTACGTGATTTTCTTTACTAAAATATCCCTTTCAAGGAGACATTGAGATCATGAATTATCTTCAATTTTCTCAACAACACTTACCTTTTTAAAACTTTTGTTTTTTCTATAGAACTTGTGTGTGAGAAGTTTGGAGAACATCATTATCACCATCACCATTACTACTACCAACACAAGCCTTTTCAATATCAGGAATAGGGTGGCTCAAAAAATCAGATGAAGTTACAAGTCCAGTAAAAACATAGCAATTAAATGTATCAATAAAATTATGAATACTATTGCATAAACTAAGGTACATCTTCACACACACTAAATCTACCTCAAGGTGATTAACCTATAAAATTAGGTCTAGATCTGATACCAGTTAAGAGTGCGTATTTTCAAAACTGAGATGGATGAAAGGTACCCCATTAAGTTTTCTTATCACAAAGAGACAAGGTTTAAAGTTCAAGATGTGACAAATTGTTTAAAAATTGGATTTCACCAAATTTTATCGTAAATATTTAGTTGACTTAATCTAAATACATAAAGATAAATAAAATAGCACAACACCAAGGTGTACCACAACGAAAAAAAACTCGAGTCGACAGAATGAGAAATGTACTATTTAGAGATTTATAACTAGAAGAACTATAACGACGCGATAAATTAATAAGCACTCTTTCCCACCATCCTTCGTAGAGAGTGCCAACAGCTGGAGTATGCTACACACTTGCGTCCAATTTTGGTCCGCATCTAATGTTGAAAAGTCCTCGTGCAACACAAAGTCTTCGTTTAAAGTTTGAAGCTAAATTTCTTCCTTTTTAGTTTGAAGAATAATCTGTGTTTAAAAATGGAACAATGGTGAGAAGCTTCCGATGAGTGTAGTACAATTTTCTAGGTGTGTGATGACCTAAGGTGAAAGTGTTTCGGATAATAATGGCATAACACACATATATCTTTGAGATATATGAAATTTAAAAATAACATAAGAACAAATTAAAAAGATATGTGTTCAAGGTTTTAAAAATATTTTAGAGCAAACAAGTTCACTTTAAAATATTTCTAGATTTCACAAGTATTTAAACTTAAAATATCTCAAGAATATATAAAAGATAAATATAAGACTTAAAACTTGGATGAACAAAAGATTCAAAAAGAAGTTTCTTTATCAAAAGATTTTTCGCTCTGTCTCATAAAAATGAAGCCCAAAATACTTATTAATATACATAGGCATGCAAGATAAGCTTGCGCGGATAAATAATAAGGAGGAGGCTTACATGAAGTGACATGGTGTAAAAAGTAGAAAACATATGGAAATATTTTTATTTTGCACGAGTATCAAGAAATATATGCACAATCTAGTTCAAAAAGTGACTTTTTTGCCAGACTGGCATATATCACTGGAGTGTCGCTACAACGAGCTTTTGTGTCACTGCAAGGAAGCCCAAAGACAAAAAATCTCTGGAAAAAGGCGTGGTCAATGAGTAATTGTCTTTGCAACAAGAGAAAGCCTTATTGCGACAAGGTCGCCTGAAACAGACCTCAACAATCTTTATGAAATGTAATTTGTAAAATTTTCAAATATTATTTTATTGCATTTCATAAACAAGTCCAAATATTCATTTCAACACAATCACACTCACATAAAAAAGTATTTTCTTCTAAAGAGAACACATGTGAGAAAATGTGTATGAGTCTACGTGTTCGTTTACCTTCCTAATAATTGTATAAAAAGGATACGCATGAAGGTGAGGATGTTCGTTGAATGATTTGCATGACACTTTGTCAGAACGATCTAAAGGATAAGATTCAAAGTATATTTGGTCAACGAAATTAGAAAATCTAGTCCTATTGGGGAACATTAATTAATGCATACTATTACATAGCAAATTTGAGTTTATACCTTGTTTAGTGGTTTTATTTACAATGTCAAGAATGGAAAAACTGAAGAGAAAGCGAAATGGAACCCCACCCATTATACTATCTTGGCTCTATCTGGTCCGATTTGATTCCAAGTTCAAAGAATGAACCATACACATTGAAAGGACAATTGATTGGGAGACCATTATCAGTAAGGAATCACTAATTTATAATCTTTTATCTAATTGATAATGGTTAGATGCTTGTTTTTACAGTCAGAACAAGATGGTAATCTACCTTAACCATGTGAGAGAATTCTATTCCAGCACCGATTTTAAGGACCCTGCCATGCAATCATTCACTACCATTGTGCACAGAATAAGGTTATCGTATCTATCAAGATGATTTTGAATGAATAGCATTTTCCCACTATGGAGAGACCGGGAGATCCTTTTGAGGTTCATGATACCCTAACCATAAGTGGTATTTGGAGAAAGTTAATGAATGGTCTATAGACACATCATTACAGGACAACTCTTGAGAAAATGAACTTGCTTGATGCTTTATATATTCTCCACATGATCATTGACATAAATATTTTTTGGAACTCCCGTTATACGACCCTACCTGATCCATATGTTATGTCTCTCCATAAGATATGTATGGGTATACTGATGGATTTGGGCATGTAGATGTACATTGACATGAGAGTAGCTATTGATAGCCATGGGAGGATAAAGAGATTATTGCATTTTGGGATATGTGTTTGTAGGTTATCATTGTATAAGAATGTGCTTTCATTCTTGATAATCCATAAACTACTTACTTATAAAATCTTTGATTCCAGAAGAATTAAAAGTCATCCCGAGGGACAGTTTGACTTAGATGAAGAATATGAAGATGATGAAGGTGTTGATAAAATAAAAGTTTATATAAAATGATATGAATACAACATACCCCATCCCACAGATAAGCTACTCGAGTATTTAGCACACTATGTATCTGAGAGATCACGTGGTTCTAGCAAAGATTCTAGTTCATGAGCACGACCCCCTGCATCTATCCAAGGACTACTCGTAGAACCTTAGCAACATTGTAGGGTATGAAACTAACTTGCTTTGACCGGGGATCACTGTGTTGACCAAGACGACACTTGAGTTCATACAACAGGTTAGAGTTACGCCTGTAAACAAACAAAGATTCTCGAGTTCGGATCGTGTTCATTCGGATAAAAGCCCATTTAAGATAGACTCAAAAATAAATGAGCCATGCTTGAACATGATTTTAATCTCAATATCATATAGATCTTGGATCGTATTCGACTAAAATACTAATATTCATATTAAATTAGTACAAATCAATCAAGCAACTCAAACACAACTCGTATTCTCTCTCTTAGAAGTTCATTTAAACCTGTCTCAAAAGAAAAACAAACCAAGATTGAAATTATTTGCAAGCTTGTTAAAATTTACAAACCAAGCTTAATCTTAGCTCGATTCGGCTGGGCTTGACTCATTTACACCCCTAGTTAGAGCTTAGATCACCAATTACGATGCTCTTTGCTCTTTTAATGAGTGTGAGTTTTAGATCTTGAGAAGGAGCATGGTGGATCTTAGAGGTGAGGTGCATGTCCTTGGTACGATGCACAATGCAAGGTCAGACACTGATGAGTAATCAGGTGGTTACGATCTTTGGTGTTAGTTTGTGTTTTGATGATGATGGTTTTTGTTCATTGGTGACGAAATAATTTTTTGTGTGATTGACCATTTGATACTCGAGTATAATATTTTGATTTTTTTGACATATATATTATGTTTATCCTTAACTCATTAAGTTTTTATGGGTTGATAAATTTTATAATAGTCTTTAATACGATTGGGTTTAGTTATGATGATATAATTGATTTTGTGTAATTATTTAGTTAGTTATGATGATATAATTGATTTGGGATGATTATTTAGTTATGTTGATGCCTTATATTTTTATTGCTTGCATATAAGTTTATTATGGTGTCTCACATACTTTTATATGATTAATAAATTTGATTACATCATTTTGTGGAATATGACTCTTTAATTGATTTAAATATGCTAAAATTCATTTTCTAATTGGTTAATTATAGTTATTATCCTAATGTTCTTTATCTTTGATAATTCCATGACAAAATATGGGGAAAATGCTTTCTTCCTATAATAAGAAAAGGTTTTTCGCCTTAAGAAAGGGAAGAATGATAGAATAATGGGAAGATTTAAATAAGAACATTATGACTTTTCTTACATATAAATGAGTTAAGGGGAGCATTATGTATACAAGTATACTTAGAAATATACTTTACAGGTTCTTTTCATGTGTATATCACATGTAGGTTTTAGCAAGGTTCAAACTTTCATAAATTTTTATTGCAGTGACCAACTTTGGAACTTTTGTCGACCATTCGCCACAGCGAAGGCCTGAATTTTCCTGTGCGTGGTCAACCAGAGTTTTTCACCCCATACATGATTTTTCCACACAACTTCCCTTGCTAATTATTCACCTCAGTGAAGCAAAGCATTTGATTTAGCAAAGATGCTTCACTTATTGTAAATTATGTGTCTATAATAGTAGATAGTTTTTTAAATATTTCATGGGAAACCGTGAAGACTTTATTTGCAACCATATCCTCTCAAAACTCAGGTGTTTTGATTTCTCTTCTGATTTCATCCTTTCCACTTGTCTTTTCCTTGTCTTGTGCTTATCTTTCACACTTAAAAAATATCAATATACATGGGGAGAATAATATCATATGATCCATATTTTGTCAAACTTTAAAAAAGAAAACTTTGAGAAACTTTTATAGAGAAAAGAAACTTGATCAAGAGATTTTTGTCTTTTAATTTAAACACTCTAAAACGTTAAACCATAGTTTTCATTCTTTACATTTATCTTTGTATTTTTGAGGTGTTTCATTTCAAACTTTGATCGTAAGTCCTATTGAAGTCTAAAAATTTCTACCTTTATTCACGAACATGTATACTTGGATTCTTGTTCTTGAAAGACTTATGTCAATATCTCATAAATACATTGAGAGGTTTAAGTAAGAAAAATCATTTTAAACACTTTCAAAACTTATAGGAAAACTTGCATCCTAAAAAATGATGTCCAAGTATTGGTGGCTTCTCAATAAGTTTAACTTATGCTTCAAACACGGTTTTTAGTTTCACGGCCTAGGATCAAACAACATTAGACGAGCCCAAAACTGGTTGCGATTGTGTAGCATTCTCTAGTTGTTGGCGCTCTCTCCGGAAAATATGGTGCGAAATAGTGGATAGTCTGTTAGTTGGTTGTGTGATTGTAAGCCATTATTTTCTATTTGCAAAACTCTAACATAGTGCAACTGTCATTTTGTTCGGCCCAAGGTTATTTTACATTGTAGGATTTTTTCTCTCATACAACTTGGTATTGTGTGACTGTTTTACCTTATTTCGCATTTAAATTAAATCCCTTATCTTTGAAGATAAAATCACATGTAATCTAATTGGTAAACTTTTCATCACATAAACATAGGTTTCTGTATTTGTACCTAAAAGTAATTAAATAAAAATATCGCTTCTATTACGACGATATTTTAATTGGGTTCCTTCACCCCGTTTAGGTTTTGAGCACGCTGCATTCTCAAAATGGAACAAAAATTTCACTATTTAGATTGCTTGCACACACACACACACACACATCTCTCTCTCTCTCTCTCTATATATATATATATATATATATATATATATATAATTTGAACAATTGATACACGATATAGCAATAAACTCTTCAATCTCTTTTAACATGTAAATGTGGTGACAATTATTATGCAACACAAATAGATAAGAGAAACGCAATCACCAAGCAAGAATAATGAATGCAAAATGCCAATCACACAACAAAGGATGTACGTGGTTCAGCAAATAGGTGCCTACGTCCACGGTGGTGCAGTCAGTGCTATTTCGATATACTCCGGGGAGTGATTACAGAGAATACGATGTGTCCTTTGCCCCGGATCTAGGGTTTATTATATACATGTTCATTTTAGTAAGTGGGGGTGTTAGACTCCCCCACGTTTTCCATCTCTTCCTAGAACCTCTCTTAATCGAAACATGGGAGGAGACTGGATCATAATCGGTTAAGATATGGAGGGTCTGGACTTTGGGCCGCCACAATTGGGCTACTCATCCAGGCCCATCATTCTAATTTCGGGTACCCACAATTGCCCCTAAGTTTGTTGGGCTATGCTTTGGGCTCAATAAATTAAAATGATTTGTCATAATGGCTCCTTCGTACATCATACAACTCTTCCCAAAGTTCGAGTACTAATTTTGGCGGCACCCGCTTCGTGGTCTGTGCACTACGATTAGTAACACTTAAAGGTTTTATTCAGAGCAGTCGTCATTTCAAGCTTCCCAGTACTCTCCTATTTTTTATGAGCTCTAGCGATTCATGCTCTCTTCTCTCAGTCTCCATTCTTATTGCTTCTTTGTCATTTGGGCTCGTGATATTTCATCGTTAGAGTCGAACTTTCATCTTGTAAGTCTCATGTGCCTTCTCTTTGTATTTTATCTTTGAATTTGTAGTTTTCTAGGGTTTCCCAATGGCAAAGATTGGTAATAGGTCAGTGTCTGACTTTAGGAAGTTTTATAATATCCCAGAGTGGGTAGAGATTGGGTGTGTTCCTCCCTCTAAAAATGTTAGAGAGATAGAGGGTGCCCATTGGATCCATGTCTTGATGCTTTCCCAAGGGGGACTTACTTTTCCTCCCAACAACCTGTTCTTACACTTCTTTGGTTATTTCAATATTGTTCCTGCACAGTGTTCGCCCAATGTGTGGAAGATAATCAATGGTGTTCATAGAATAAATCAGTTATATGGTACCAAGTTAGGTCTTTCCGAGGTCTATTTTTTCTATTATTTTTCTCGAACTAGTTCTGGTATTCTCTATCTCAAAGCCAGGAGCCCTGACAGGGTATTGGTAGTAAACCTACCTGATTCCCATAGGGACTATTGGCAAGAGGGCTTCCTTGATAGAAATTGGCAATTTTCTCCTCGGTCTGAGGGGTCGAGGTCTGATAGGTTCTCAGTTCCCTTTTATGGGGAAGAATACATAGGCATACTTTGCTCTAACCTTTCAATTTCTTTACTGATTTGTGATCTTTCTGACTTTTCCTATTTTTTCTTCAACGAGGTCGAAGAACTTGGAACCTGCTCTCAGCGAGGTTCATCTTTCTAAACTGGTCAAGCCCTGGAATATCAGGGAGCCTTTAGCCGATGGCGAGCATCCCCGGTCTACTGCTTTCTTGCTCGAATACAAAAACATTGGTTCTAGCTTTATAGCGAGGCCGGTAGATAGTATTCCTGAATTTGATACCTCTGAAGAGAGTGTTGTTGATCCTATTCAGTTGGACGAGGAGGAGATTAGCTGAGAGAGTGATATCGTAGGTGGTATCGAAGGTAATTCTGGTGAGGGGAGCTCTAGTGGTGGTAGCTCTTCTGATTCGAAGGAAGTTTCTGAAGCCCGAGATTCTTCGAGCACGTTCAGTAGTTCAAGAGAGGAGATGGTTCCTCCTAGGAAAAACTTGATTCGGGACGATGACGACGATGATCACGTGCTCCTCGCTCAGAGGTCAAAGAAGCAGAAATCCAGTACCGGGGCTGTAGCTACTGGCTCTCAGTCTTCTGCTCAGGAACAGGAGAGGAAGAGGAAAGAGGAAAAACAATTGAGAGAGAGAGAGAGAAAGAAGGAAGAGGAGAGAAAGAAGACGGAGGAGAAGAAGAGGATGGGGAGAAGAAGAGAATAGAGAAAGAGAAAGATGAGGAGAGGAGAAAGATGGAATCGAGGACAAAGGCTGGGTAGGCCTTGGTTCCTGTGCCCGCACTGCCTGAGGGAGCTTCAGTTGCTATTTCTCCTCAACTGGCCCCTGCGCTGCTCGAGAGGTAAGTTCTTCCTGCAGATCGCCAAAGGGTGTTGGGGTCTGATCAATTGGCCCTACAAGCTAGCTTTGGTAAGATCGTCTCCCTTTTTTAGTACTTTAATAAATTTCATCACTTCCTTCTTCTGATGTCTTCTTCTTCTTGCAGTTTGTGACTGACTTCGCCGTGCTCAATCGTTCTCGCGATGAGCTGGTGAAAAGAAATGGCGAGCTGGAGTAACAAAATGTTGCCTTGAGGTTGAGGGGTACAAAGCTCGAGGCTAGTTTTAAGGCCGTTGATGCTGCTCGAATATCATTCGATCTGACTCTTGCTAATGCCAATCGAGAGAAGGACGCAGCAGTTAAAGAATTAAACGAGCTGCGATAAGGCTACGACCTGGTTTGATCGAGAAAGCTGGCTGTCGTGGAAGAGAACAGAGTGCTATCCGATGAGCTGAAGAAGAATGAGTCTAAGGCAGTCACTGCCAGGGAAGACTCATATAATTCTGGCTGGGCTGCTGCATACGAGGATGCTGAGGTTCAGATAGGCTACATTAGCCGTCTGAATTTTAAGAAGGGCTGGAACAAGTCCCTCTTAGCTATCGTAGTGGATGTTGCATCTCCTCTGTTCGTTGAGCATGACCCAGGGCTGAGTCCAATTATGGATGAAGTCCCTGTCCCAGCCATCGAAGGCGCTGACCCTATCTCCTAGATAATTTCTGCTGACGTTCACCCTGTTCTAGCGACAGAGGTTATCCCTGATGAGAGGGGTGCTCCTGCTGATGCTGATAAAGGGAAGCAATCATCGACTTCTGGGCAGCCTGAGGTTTTTAGTTAATTTTTACTTCTAGGACTGCCTTGTATCTTTGCTTTTTCTGTTTGTAATTTTTTCTTTGACTCTTTGATGTATTCTGACTCTCTTCGCTTTATTGAAATGAGAAGGTTTTTCACTCCCTTAGTGTACTGAATGATTTTATTCTTCACTGCTCTTTTATTTCCCGTAGTCGATTGATGTTGATGATTATATACCTACCACTTCTCAATTGGGAAGAATACTTGGGCCTGATGTAAGCTCTGAAGTTCATCATACTTTTGTGAGGATTTGCAAATCTCTACGATTGAGGAACAAGCGCTTTATAGAGCAAGCTGATCTCATCGTTAAGCTGAGGACAAGATCCAGGAGATGGAAGAAGTTGGTGCTTTAGTGCAAGAAAAGGTGAATACACTGCGAGCAAGGCTTCTAGATGCTTCTGAGATCAACCAGGTTGGGGAAGTTCTTCAGCAGGAGAATGAGGCTTTGAGAATAGAGGTCTCGCGACTTAGGGAGCATGCGCTGAGCACTGCTCTAGCAGTATTACGAGGTTCTTCCTCATCGTGAGCTAGAACTGGTCAGGGCAATGTTCCTCTTGTGCTGCAAGGCTCTTCTCCTCCAACCGCTCCGCGAGCTGGCAGGAACACCAGAGGTTCATCTAGGGAAATAGAAGAGCTTCGTGGTGATGTCTAGCGAGCGTAAGTGATTACTGCTGGGCTCCAGAGGGACGTCACTCGGCTGCGGCACCTGTTTAAAAAAGGACCTCAGCGAGTGTGGGCCGACGGCTATGACCAGGGTTGGTTAGATGCTCTAACGAGGCTGACAGAGTTTGAAGAGCTCGCCTTTATCAGGAGGTGGTTGAGTGCCTTGAGGGAGATGCAAGTTCCAAGGAACTCCATGCTCTGGTATTGCCATGAAATATCTCCTTCCACTCGGAGGCCTAACCTCTTCCAGAGAGATGATCAATGGATACCCATTGATGCCATCCATCGGCAGCTATTGGGGTCGGATGCCAACGAAGTTGAAGAAGAGTTGTCTCCCCCTCCCGATGATGGTCGAAGAGCTCAGGTGGCTGATTATCTTACTCGAAGGGCTCAGCCTCACTGAAACCCTCTCTGTAGTAGCTCTGTGTATTTTATATTGAAGTGATGTAAAGTTAATATTTTGGGTGAACTTGCCAACTAAACATATACTGTATTTTCTGTAGATGTGATTAATTAATATAAAATTTATGTCTTGGGAAAATTTGCCGACTAAACAGATGTCTTATATTTTCCATATATTTTCTTAAGAAATCTTGAGCCTATCTTGGCTGACTAGATTTGTATGTTCGCATTATCAAGTAAGTGCCCTTCCAGTCCAGTATGCCAACGAGATATCATTCTGCCTCACTTTACCTTTTAGGTTGTGTCGTCACACTCCCTTAGACCTAAGTGTGGCAATTAGCGAGGACACACCTGGTGTTGGATGCTCTATCCGATCAGGATTTTATTCAACCAAACATCATTTGGTGACCAATTTTGACTTGGCCATATTGCCTAAGGATCTCCTGTAGGGCTTTATATATTGCCAGGGGCAATGCTAAGAAGTCTTTCATATTTCATAACAAAAGCCTGAGGAGGGTCATTTCCCTGCTATAGTGTAATGATCAATGTGTCTGTTACTTGGAAAAGGTGTGTGGGTTATAAAGTTTATTCATTGATAGCTCGAAAAATGCAAATAAGTTGACTAATACTTCGTAGAATGCAACTGCTAAACGACTTTTTATTAATGATAAGGGAATGAACTTCCAGTTTCACAATCAAAGATGAAAAGAAGAATCTAGAAATAAAATTTCTTAAAGTTGGCTGCATTCCATGCTCGCGGTATCTCTCTGCCTTCCATTGTTTTCAAGTGATAGGCTCCTTGCAGGTCGTCTCTAGTTATCTTGAATGGTCCTTCCTAGTTTGGCCCTAGCTTATCGTCTGATGGTTTTACTGCGTTGCCCAGGAATTTCCTTAGGACATAGTCCCCAACTTGAAATGCCCTTGGGTTGACCCTTTTGTTATAATACCTTGCGAGTTGTTGCTGATAGCTCGCTAGTTTTACTAGGGCTAGTTCTCAGCGCTCGTCGATTAGGTCGAGCTCAGCGAGCAATGCTACATCATTATGGCCCTGGTCGATAAGGCTGGACCTCATCATTAGCAAGCCTGCTTCTAATGGGATGACTGCTTCCATTCCATATGTCAGCGAAAATGGGGTTTCCCCCGTTGCTCGTCCTGGAGTGGTTCGGTAGGCCCATAGAATATATGGTAATTCATTTACCCATGCACCTTTGGCTTGCTCTAATCGTTTCTTTAATCCCTCGATCACTGTTTTGTTGGAAGCCTCGGCTTGGCCATTGCTCTGAGGATAGGCCACCGAGCTAAAATGGTGTCTGATTCCATGCTCATCACAGAAACTCTGAAAGGAGTCGCTCTTGAACTGCATTCCATTATCAGTGATGATGGTTCTGGGGAAGTCAAAACGGGTGATTATATTTCTCCATATGAACCTCATCATATCTGCATCTCGAATTTTTGCTAGGGGTTCTGCCTCGATCCATTTGGTGAAGTAGTCAGTTGCGACGAACAGATATTTGCGATTATCGATGGTGGTAGGAAGTGGTCCTACGATGTCCATTCCCCATTAGGCGAATGGCCATGGGTCGGACAGTGATTTTAGGTTGCTAGCAGGTTGGTGGACCATGGGAGCGTGAAGTTGGCATTTCAGGCACTTACGGACATACATCGCAGAGTTCCTTTGCATATATGGACACCAATATCCTTCCTTTATTGCTCGAAAAGCTAGAGATCTTCCTCCGATATGGTTTCCACAGATTCCTTCGTGAAGCTCATGTAGAACTTGCTAGACATTCCTTGGGTGAACGCATAAAAGGTAGGGACTGGAAAAGGATCTCTTATATAGGTTTCCCTTTGGAGATAAGTGAAAGCGAGCAACTTTGACTCTTATCTGGTGGGCGGTCTTCTTTTCATCTGGGAGCGTGCCATCCTTCAAATAGTTCTTTAAAGGGTCCATCCAACTGGGAGCTGATCCTACCTGGAGCACCTGTTCCACACCTGACGGCTTGCTGTTGCGATTAATGCTCGGATGAGCGAGGAAATCGATGGGGATTGTTCTTTTTAAGTCAGAATCGATTGTTGAACTTAGGGTTGCTAGGGCGTCAGCATGGTTGTTTTGCCCTCTGGGAAACTACTGGACATTGATCTCTTCAAAGCTCGCCATTAGTCTTTTCACTAAGGCAAGGTACGCTGTCATTCTTTCATCTTTTGTATTGTAATATCCACTTATCTGATTGGAGACTAATTGAGAATCGCCGAACACCTGTAAATGCTTTGATCCCAAAGTGTACGCCTTCTGGAGGCCGGCTATTAAGGCTTCGTATTCTGCTGCATTGTTGGAGGCTGTAAATCCAAGCCTGATTCCTTGCTCAATGATTGTATCCTCTGGAGTAATGAGGATAATGCCTACACCTTCCCCATTTAAGTTGAAGGCTCCATCAACGAGCGATTTCCATGTTTCCTTCGTCACGTCGTCCCCCTTTTGTCTTGCTGGTGGAGGTTGGTTGGAAGGTTGCTCGCCTGTGAATTCAACTATGAAATCAGTAAGGATCTGCCCCTTGATTGTGTTCCTTGGTTGAAATTGGATGTTAAATCGTTTGAGCTCGACCGACCATTTAGACAGTCTGCCCGACAAATTCGCCTTCCTCGGGATTGCTTTAAGGGGGTGTGATGTAAGGATGATTATAGTGTGGGCTTCAAAATAGTTCTTCAGCTTCCTCTAAGCCACTACTAGTGCAAATGCAAGCTTCTCCAGTGGTAGGTATATTTGCTCGGCGTCTAGTAAGGTCTTACTCGCGTAATAAATGGAGTGTTGCATCCCTGCGATTTCGCACACTAATGCGGAACTGACAGTGTGGATGGAAATAGAGAGGTATAAGTACAAAGAATCTGTTTGCTATGGAATGAAGAGTAGAGGTGGGGAGCTAAGGTAAGCCTTGAGCTCATCCAATGCCTGCGAGCAATCTGGGTTCCATTCTACTGTCTTATTTCCCTTTAGAAGCTGGAAGAAGGGCTTACACTTCTCGGAGGACTTAGAGATAAAGCGGTTTAAGGTAGCGAGCATACTGGTGAGCTTTTGTACGTCCCGGATTGTTCGAGGAGGTTGTACCCTGTTTATTGCATCGATCTGGTCTAGGTTAGCCTCGATGCCTCTCTTACTGACCAAGTACCCAAGAAATTTTCCTGACTGGACACCGAAAGAACACTTGCTCTCGTTAAGTTTCCTTCGGTACTTCCTGAGGATTTTGAAGGTGCTTGATAGGTTTGAGAGGTGGCCTTATTTCTTCTTGCTTTTAACTAGCATGTCATCGATGTAGACCTCCATGGTGTCTCCCATATAGTCCTTAAACATCTTGGTGACCAACTGCTAGTAGGTTGCCCCTGCGTTTTTTAGCCCGAAGGGCATAACCTTGTAGCAGTATAACCTAACTGTGGTGATGAATGTTGTCTTGTTTTGGTCTGGGGTATAAAGAGGGATCTGATGATACCCTGAGTATGCATCCAGAAAAATCATTCTCTCGTGAGTTGCAATGGCGTCTACCAGTTGATCAATTTTTGGGAGGGGGAAACTGTCATTAGGGCACGCTCTGTTGAGGCCAGTGAAGTCGATGCAAACTCTCCACTTCCCGTTGCTTTTTGGAACTACTACTGGGTTGGATAACCACTTGGGGAATTGTATTTCCCGTATGGATCCTGCATTCAGCAGTTTTTCAACTTCTTTTTCCATGGCTTTTGCCTTCTCGGGTGCAGTTCGCCGTGCCTTCTGCGCGATTGGTTTGAAGGTGGGATCAACGTGCAGTTGATGACAAACCATACTAGGATCAATTTCGAGCAGCTTGTATGGTTCCCATGTGAAGACATCTATATTGTTCCTTAGCAAGCCGTCAATTCCTTTTTCTCTTGATCTGAGAGAGAAGCTCCAATTAAGAAAATCCTGTTATCTTCGCTATCTCCAGCTGCGACTTCCTCTAGGTCCTCGACGACCCGTTCAGAGGGGAGGAGCCTGGTCTCCTCTACTCCGGGTCTTTCGTACTTTAATTGCTATTTCGAAGGTATCATACCTTCTTGTTCTTCAACACTTTCGATGGACTTGTTGGCCTTCTTTTCTAGTTTTGTGCGGATGGCCGCTATGAAGCATCTTCTTGCAATCGCTTGATCGCCATGGATCTCCATTACTCCTTGCTCGGTTACATACTTAAACTTCTGGTGGTAGGTCGAGGAAACTGCCTTCATTGCATGTAGCCATCCTCGGCCAAGGATAGCCTGGTATGGCGAGTCAATGTCGACCACCAAAAATTCGATCATTTTAGAAACATTTCCTGCCCTTACTGGTAGCACGATCTTTCCCAAGGGCATAGTCATCTTTTCAGCGAAGCCAACCAAAGGGACGGTAGCTTTCTTTAGGTCGACGATGCTTAATCTCGATTTTCTGAACAGGTCGAGATAGATCACCTCGGATGATCTTCCTTGGTCGATGAGCAATTTGTCGACGTCATAGTTCGCTATTCTTAGAGTAATGATCAAAGCATCGTGATGTGGGGTTCTTACTCCCACCAGATCTTCATCTGTAAACACGATATGCTTACTATAGTCGACGTCATCTGCTCGCCGATGCTTTCCTGACTGTGTTTTCGCTGGATCAATCTGAAAAGCTTGCATCACTGCTGCAAGCTTTTTTTACCTCCATGCGAGCTGAATTGCCCTGAATCTGTTTCGCGTCGTATGCCCCATGAATTACTGCGAATTCATGGCCGGCATCGTCTTCGAGTACGTTGTCAGGACTTGCTTCTCTATGGGCAGTAACTTTCTCTGCCTTTTTCTCCACGAAATCGTTCAGGTGCCCGGACTGGGCCAGCTCTTCGAGGTGGGACTTAAGAGCTTTGCAATGCTCAGTCTTATGTCCTCCCTCTTTGTGAAAAGCGCATCTCAGCGAATTATTCCTCTTCTAGGGATCTCTTCCCATCTTCCTGGGCCACTTGATGAATGGCTCGTCTTTGATTTTTGCGAGAATTTTGTAAATTGGTTCTTTGAAGACGGTTTTGACCGCCTGAAATGCTTTCGATACATCATTGTTGCCTCCGTTTTTGGAGCATTTTCCCCCCATTCTTTCCTCCTTTCTTCTGGTTCTCAATCTTATCACCGCCCTTGGCAGCGAGCTTAGTTCGGCCGTTTTCCCCTGTGCTGAGGCGGGTCACATCTTCCACCTTGGCATACTTCTCGATGTGGGCCATTAGGTCATCGATGGTCATGGACTCTTTCTTCGTCAGGGATTGGTACAGAAGGGAAGAGCTGGGTAGCCTAATTTTGAAAGAGGCCACCGCCACTTGCTCTGAACAGTCCTCGACCTCGTTGAATAATTTCCAGTACCTCTTCACGTAGTCTCGGAGGGTCTCTTGGGGTGTCTTTTTCATTGTCAGCAGAGCATCCATCCTTTTGGCATGGGAGCTGCTAGTAATGAATTGGGCTGTAAAGAGATTGGCCAGGGATTTAAAACTCCTAATTGAACGGTGGAGGAGCCTTTCGAACCATTTCTGCGCCACATCATGTAGGCTCGAGGGGAAAATTTGGCACATTAGTGCGTCTCGATGGTTCCGAAAGGTCATGGCCTGCCGGTATTGTCTAACGTGATCAATGGGATCAGTCTTACCATCATAAATTTTGAACCTTGGAATAGCAAACTTCTTGGGGGCTTCTTCTTCTTCTTCTTCTTCTTCTTCTTCTTCCCTTGAGAAAGGTGATTTCATCTGAGTTTTGAGAGCTCACCTAGCGAGTTCTTAGGTCGATCTGTTACCGTGATGGGTAGGGTGTTGGTCCATCTCCCTTCGGACCAGACTTCGTATGTTCTCGTTGTTGCGATATGAGCTTCTGCGACTGCGAGCTAGTCGCAGTTTCTCGAGCAGGTCGTCCTCTGACTCGTTTCCCTCAGCTCTCTGGGATCCGCGCCTGGGGCTCCTTCCTCGGCTGCGAGACTTACTCGCCCGAGGGCTAGGAGTGCGGTACGGACATTTCTTGGTACTACGATGGAGCTTTTTCTCTATTCTTTCCAATCTTCTTTTGAGGCGAGCGTTCTCAGCTTCGTGCCTGCGAGAAGACTCCCTCTGCTCTTGGAGCCTCTCCTCGTATGCATCAATCAGTCTGGATATCTACGTGGATCTCACTGGTCCTTGGCTTTCTTCTGAGGCTGGCCTTTCTGGGCGAGCCCTCTGATCTGAATGTCGAACTTCAGACCTAATCCTGCGAGGAGCGGGAGGTTCTTAAATATCTCCTGCCTGGGGAGCATTACTACTATGACCAGACATTTCGAACTCCTTTTTTGGTGTGGGCTTTCTCAGGGAAGATAAATGTTCTCACAGACGTCGCTAATTGTGGTGACAATTATTATGCAACACAAATAGATAAGAGAAACTCAATCACCAAGTAAGAATAAGGAATGCAAAATGCCAATCACACAACAAAGGATGTACGTGGTTCAGCAAAGAGGTGCCTACGTCCACGGTGGTGCAGTTAGTGTTATTTCGATATACTTCGGGGAGTGATGACAGAGAATACGATGTGCCGTTTGCCCCGGACCTAGGGTTTATTATATACATGTTAATTTTAGTAAGTGGGAGTGTTGGACTCCCCCACGTTTTCCATCTCTTCCTAGAACCTCTCTTAATGGGAACATGGGAGGAGACTGAATCATAATCGGTTAAGATATGGAGGGTCTGGACTTTGGGCCGCCATAATTGGGCTACTCGTCCAGGCCCATCATTCTAATTTCGGGTACCCACAGTAAATATATTCGAATAAGGATGTGAATGTTGTAGCTGAGGTAATGATTAAAACCACTATTTTAATAATGAGATAAAAAGTTGGTAAAGGCACTAATATATGTGTGATTAAATGAAGATTTTGGAATAAACAGTATGAACTCTTTATAAGAATGTGTGTATTAGTTTTTGCAAATAATGTTTTTTTTCAAGTGTGATTAATATAAGGATAAAGTCCACTTATTGTAGGTGAAAATGTTTGAGTTGGGAAACTTATATGCTTGTTCATTCATGATCTCCCACATCAAATGACGTGTATAATGAATTAGGTGCATTAGTCACATGGAGAGACCCCCTTGTTTAATTTTTCTGGTGACATCATGATATTTATGCATAACTTTTGAAGGATATTTATGAAAACTAGGAAGACATCTGCTCAGGTTTTCCCCCATTGACCTATTAAATGCATATAAGGAGTGTACTTTGTGATGGGAACATGAGAGACATGTATTGGTTGGTAACTTATAGCTCAAGTTGTCTTATTATCCTATCATAGCCAAGTGGAAAAAAGGTCTTTCATAATGCTTGTGACTTGTGCTGTTGTGCATTCCTTCGAGAAGGCTCAAGCCTTTTAAAGGATAAGAGTGCCATTCGAGTGGTTTCAGTCCATTTAAAATGTTAACGTGTCTTATCTCTCTCGAATAATAAAGTGGTTTAGGATTTATTTCCTCAACAAGTCTTGTTACTCATCCTCAAAGAAAAAACCCTCAAATATCCTAAAAGGTCACCTTAGTGGGCATAGAGTCCTCTCAAACCCTATATACTTTGACCAAGGTGATCCTCCTCGTTGGTATTATAATTAAACACTGAAATCATAAGTAAGAGTAAGATTCTCGAGGATCACTTTACATGATTAAATATTACTTCTATAGAATCGTCAAAATGGAAACCCAACTTAGCTAACTGGAGAAGCCAAGTTCTATATTTATATGGAACTGAATTGTCTACAATAAAAAATATTAGCACTGTTGAAAGAATATCTCTTATCCACTTATATGATGAAAAAGTGTTGCATGTAGTGAGTTTTAGGATAAAAATGCTTTTAATGATTAAACAACTATAGTTTTACAATGTACAATGACATTATAATCTTTATAAATATAACTTATATAAGTGTGAGGATAACTCTTATTGCAAATTTATTAATTATGATAGATTCTATATAAACACTCATGAACCGAGTGGTACTCAAGGTCTGAATGAACACGAACCAAAAATAATGTTCGAAAAGGAATTGTGTGACTTTATGCCCATTAATTAGCCAATTAATCCGATAATTGTTCATAAGGAAAAATTTAAGTCCAAAAACTACATAACTCGGTGAAATTATGTTAGTCTCTCTTGAGTTTGACTAAGTTATTTTTACTCAATTTTGGAATATGTTATAAATACACTCCATATCATTTTATGAGAGTACATAAACCATCGTGTCCCACTCCGTAAGGGGGTTAACATGGTATATTCACTTGGTCAAAATGATTAACAAGTAAATGAGATAGTCTCCCAAAGTCACCCATTTGAAGTTGTGAAACTTAGTTGAAGGTTGGTGGAAGTTGTGTCCAAATTGGAAGAGTAACTTAAATGCTTATACCACGTCTACATTAAATATGAACTTTTGGGTTGGGCCACACATAATACCAAGTGTTGAAAGGGGAGCGAACATACATAGCGCGGGTTTTGTTAAAATATTCCACACATAAGTGCACATGCCTTTGTTAGCATTCCCCTCTATCCCCATATCGATCAGTTGATTTGGCTTAGTTGGGTTGGGTTGGGTTGGGTTGGGTTGGTTGGTTGGGGTTGGACTTGGCTTGTCTAACTCTGACCTTTTTCTAAGTTCCAATTACATTTTTAGGTCTAGAATTTTGGACATATTATTAGTATTGAAGGATGTATTTTTTGTTACTTACCATTGGAACCTAAAGCTTTACCTATTACCAAAATGTTATGAATAACGTTGTTAATTAACGAATGTCATTGTAAATGACAATCCTTAGTGAATTGTCGCCAAAGACTATTATAAATGGGTATTTTAGTTCTATAAAAGGGCCTTAGTTTATTTTATTTACTTTTTCCCAAGTCATTAATTGTTTTGAATATGTCATTCCAAAGTCTTAGAGAATCCAAACATTAATTTTTCGCTAGTTCTTATGATTTATAGTCTATATTTTTTGAAACGATCGTTATATCAATCATGTCCATTAGTACCTGTTTGGGAAAGAATTTCGTGTTAAGAAAAAAGAATCCAACTCTTGCCAGGATGAACAAGAAATTGATTAACAACACTCCTCTAAGTATTACTTTTCTTCATTTTATTTTTATAATTATAGTGTTTAATACATTTCTTTATATCAATGCAATAAATATTGCATTTCTCATATTTATTCTTCCATTTACCAACTTAACTCAATTGCTTTAGGGTATAGTTATTAGCACTCCACCTCGATACTTTATCACTACACAACTATCATCAAAAGACTAAGAAGTTCCCCAATGGACTTAAATACACATACAAATAAATTTTAAGTGTTAGCATGAAAGTAAAATGCTAATAGTTTTACTTTTATTTTACTACCATATGGAATTTATGGTTTTAAATGGGTTGACTAAATATTATTTTAGTCAACTTTGATGTCAATTTAATGTTTTACTCACATGTCTTTCGAGATAGTTTGCAGTTGTAACGTGTTCTCCTTCGTGAGAAGTATAACATAGTATACTCACATGTGAAAAACCATAAATTAATGATTGAGAAATTATTATTCAAAGTATGCACTTGGAACATGGAACTTACTTAAAGTAGTTTGTGTAACACCCCGTAATTTTGAGGATTTAATATTTAATTATTTTGGGAGTTATACAAATATTTAAATTGGAGAAACTTAAATTTATGATTTGGAGAATTTATTTGAGTGGGAAGAATTATTTATAATTGGCGACTTTAAGTTTAATTGTCCGAATTAATGTGTCGCATTTTGAGGTCGAAATTTGGAAATGATAAAAAGTATTTCGGATGACAATTCTGAGTGCGCAGTTGAGTCCGGATGGGTCGAGATAGTCAGAAAAGAGTGCCCGGGGGTAGTAATTGGGTCTCGATGTATTTTTGGGCATAGCCGAGCCCACACGGAGTGATTCGGGCCATTTTAATTAGGCCCATGTGGTCAAAAATGGAATTTAGTATTTTTAACCTAATTGTGGGACTAGGAACGACAGATAGAAACTTCTAAACCTAGGGTTTGGGAGAGGATTAGAGGAAGCTAATCAAGAAGTCAATTGGGGGTCTTTTGGAGCCAAATTAAGGGACTAATATGGGGTGTTCTTCATCAACCATTCTCTACACCAACGGAATCTGACCCTACGAAGAATTTCAGGCAAGTGGTTAACTTGCTATAATGTTTAAATTGTGATATCCAATTCATATTTTAGTGATGTGTAAACTAAAATTCGTTTTGGGGATAAATGGGTACAAAATGGGGTTTTTGTTAATGGAACAATTGAATGAGATTCAAAGTAAGAATTAGTTGTGTTTTATATTTCTGAGTATAGACATCTGATTTGAATGAGAAACCCGAAACGTAAATGGTGGAATTTGAATCTGGAATTGGGATTGTACCATAGGGATTTGTATTATTGAGTGGGTAAAGATTCGTAATGTTAATGATGTTAAAAGGTTTAGATGATGTTTATAGTTCATGAGAGATGTAATAAGATGGTTAATAGGTTGGTTTGAGGTTGGAATTTGAGAAAAGAAACCTTAGTTTTTCGTCAATATCTGAACAGTAGGCTGGAGAAGACGAAGTCTGGGACGATCGATCGATCGACCCAGGGGGTTCGATGAATCGATGATACAGAAATTTTGGCAGTGACGCCAGTTTTTAATTATGTGGGTGATTTTATTGGGGAAAATTCAAAGGTTGATTTATATGATAAAAATTGAATAGGGGCATGACTCTTGGTAATTATAGGTAAATATAATTGGGAATTTTGGGAGAGATGAATGTGTGACACATTATGGGCGAATATTGGGGAATGAAATTCTGAGATTTAAAAAAATGGACCAAGTGAGCGAGTCCGGGTATGTTGGTTAAGTGACACCAAAGTATTAAACTAATTATTGAGAGAGTAAATTAAATTAGAGTCGAACTGTAGACTCGGGAAAGTATTAAATTAATTGATGTGTAAATTAATTAAATTAGAGTCGCACCATAGACTCGAATTGGTAATTAATTAAATTATAGTCGGACCATAGACTCGGATTGATAATTAATTAATGTGTAAATTAATTAAATTAGAGTTGGACCATAGACTCAGATTGGTAATTAATTAATGTGTAAATTAATTAAATTAGACTCGGACCATAGACTCGGATTAGTATTAATTAATTAATGTGCAAATTAATTAAATTACAGTCGAATCATAGACTCGGGCAATTATTATATAAATTAATGTGTAAAGTATTTATATTAGAGTCGGACCATAGACTCGGGGAAATATTATATTAATTGACGTGTGAATTAATAAGTGAAAAAAATTTATTAAGTTGAGTTAGGCCACAGACTCAAGAAATTACAGGCTAGTGTTACGGGACTTTGAGTACAGGGAAAAGCCGGGGTTTATATTATATATATACGGTGTAGTGATAGTATATATATACGTGTATATATTGTGTGTGCTATTAAATATCAGTGATTAGATATTTATTTAATTTATATACTCTAGTGCTATCAAGGGAGGTTGCGCGATGTGGGTGAATCCCCTAGCTTGAGGAGTAGGGTGAGTATATCCCAGGTCATAGCGTCCGGTATATGGGTGAGAGGCTTATCTCACTTTCAGGGAAGGCATATGACCGCCTCCACTTCGTTTATGTTTTGGTCCAGGTTGGTGAGCGATCCCAACTTGGGTAACTAGGTTATGTGAGCACACCTAGTGAGATGACACTTTAGAGGGAATCATCTGTTGAGGGTATACTCGGAAGGATGGACATACGTATGATATATACGTGGATGTTTTAGTAAAGGTACGTATATAATGGTATTAAATATTATATGCGGGTAATAATAGAGTGTGTGATGTACTTACTTTATATAACTTGTGTCACAGTTATATGCTATTATTTAAGAAGGAATTAATTGAGTTAATTGGTGAAATAACTTATAATTCTTGAATAATTATACTCGGGTTAGAGTAGTATGGCAAGGGGAGGTTATACCAGAACTAGTTGGACGGGGTAGTATAACTAGGTGGGGGTTAAGGTAATTGTTAGGTGTGCACATTAGTGGAGAGGTGAGAATGTCCACAAGGGAGTGCGACACTAACTTATATATGAAGCGCATTCATGTATTTTAAATTACTGCAGTTAATTCTCTTGCTAAATATTTTCAAAATGTTTTGGGTTCTAACCCTTGCTATCAAACTATTTTCAAAACCTTTTAGATGTCCAGCCACAGGGATGCCAGAATTGATATTCTATTTCAGGGACACGGAGCTGCGGCATATGTGGATGCTAACAGGAGTTTGATTAGACGCATCGTTCATTCATTCCTAGAGTAGGAATCATTTATCAGTTTCAGTTTTATTTAGGGCCTATCGCCCAAACTTCTCAGTACAGTTTTCAGATGTATTTATTCAGGTGTTGGATGTTTGTGTTGGATTATTTTCACTTTGGTGACCGATGGTTTATTCGGCAAATTATTTAAATAATTATTCAGTTGATTTAAATTCAGTTGTGTGAATGGTTTGTAATTAATTATGTATTTACTGTTTTGTTGAATTAAAAAGTTAAAATTTTGCATCAGTTTTTGGAATACTAGGTGGTTAGTAAGTTTTAAAAAGTTTTCGACAGTGATGCTAAGGATGAACCAACTGGGATTCCTGTTTTAATTTGGTATAGGACTGATTTCCCAGTATTTTATTAGGCGGGGTGTCATAGTTTGTAAAAGCCAAAATCCTATATAGATAAAATATAAGAAATGATTATAGAATATAAGGATCCATTTTGATTTATAGGTTTGGTTCCCTTAGAGTATCCCAACTCTTTGATAGAGGAAAGACTTATATGGGCTTGTATTAACTTTCAAGCCCACGCGAATGCACTGCCAGCCCGAACTGACCTGGTCCGTCTCGTCACGTGCACGGGCATAGGTGATGGGCCCATGGCTTTTTAGGATTTGGCGTGGCCTAAGTATTAAATTTTTGGACCAAATTCTATGAGGCATTTTTATGTCCAAATTTTTAGCGTGTCTTTTATTATTTCTATCCTAATTTTATTTTTGGTTTTTAACATTTTTGTTTTGTCCACCGTTGTGATAGTTATGGATGGTTTTAACTATTCTAACCACGATTTAATTTTGTTTAAATTAGTGGTTTTGCATTCGTTTAGAGAGTTGATTTTTCAGATATTATTTTTTATCATAGTCAGTCCATTTCGTATCCATAAATAAAGAGAATTATTTTATTATTGGTTCACCGGTTACTTGCAATTTGGAGTGCTACTATTACAAGTGCTGGTTGTTGTATCGTGGGAAACGACTGTCATTGAGTCCGTAAAGCACCATTGCGAAAAAACATCTTAAGAACAAAGTGTTGAATACTTGCTTCAATCAGTTTTCTCTACATGTTGTCACTATAAGCTCATGCATTTATATTTATTATACACACATTTTTTATAATTAATAAAATCATTTTGGATAATAATCTTAAGATGAGATTTATCTGTTATATTATTTCCGTAATGATTTTTTGTATTAATAAAATTACAGAGGCGGTGTTATAATATTCTATATGTTCCAAAAAAATATTTTCTATAAAAATAAGAAAAAACTATTTTTGGATTGTTGGTTGTTTATAAATATTTATTTAAATTCGTTCACTAAATGGTTTCTACTTTTGCTTTACCCGTTGCAATTGTACCAATAAATGTTGGTCATGGTTAAAATCCTAAAAAGTTTAAAGGCACATATTTTAAATACTTGCAATATCAAATGTTATTTTTTTGAGTACTTTGAACTTGACTAAATTTCTTAATTAAGAGGTACTAACTCTGAAAGAAGATGAAATTGACCGACAAGTTATTGTTATCGTGAATGCATAGAAATATTATGATTTTCTATGCCAGAATTATATCCTTAGCTTAAAATGGCTAAAGATGTATGTAAGTCTTTGGATAAAAATACAAAATGAAAGATGTCGGAATGAAGATATTTTTTGTCGATAGATTCTTAAATTTTAAAATGGTTGATTCAAAGATATCATGAATCAAGTGTAAGAGCTCCAATTGATTTATCATGAAGTATTTTCTAAAAAAACAAAATTTAGTGAATCATTCCAAGTGGATGCAATGATCAAAAAATTTCCACCATCTTGGAAATATTTTAAAATTATTTGAAACATAAACGTAAAGAAATAGGGCTTGAGGACTTGATTATGAGATTGGTGATTAAAGAAAATAATGATGCACCCGAAAATAAAAATGAAAATCCTATGGAATCCAAATAACATGTTGTCGAAGAAGGGAAAAATAGCAAGAATAAGAAAAGAAAGCGTGTGAACCAAGGTGGTCCTTTCAAATGACCAAAAGACTAGAAATTCAAAAAGTTTGATGGAAAATGCTTTATATCTAACAAGTCAGGACATCGTGCTAAAGATTATTGTAAGCGCAAAATCAAGGAAACAAGAAATAGAATCACGTACAAGCTAATGTCACTGAAGTTGAGAACCTTTTAGACGATATTAATAATTTGAGCATTTTAGCTGTACTTTATGAAGTCAACATAGTGGGAAATATTATAGAATGGTGGGTGGATAGTAGGGCTACTCGCTACATATGTTACCAAGACCATGATCATGAGGAAAAACTTTCCATGGAAAACTCTTCTTCTTGGAAGGTTAAAAGGAAAGGAAAAGTTGTACATAAAATGACTTCCAGAAAGGAACTTACTCTCAATGATGTGCTTCATGTCCCAAACATTCGAAAGAACTTAGTTTCTGCATCCTTACATGGTAATAAGGGATTTAAACTAGCATTTGAATCTAACAAGTTTGTACTCAGTAAAAGTGATATGTATGTGGAGAAAGGATATTTGAGCGATGGGTTCTTTAAACTCAATGTAAATGACTGTGATGCCTCTTAATAATAATAACAATGTATTTTCTATTTATTTACTCGAGTCTTGTAATGTGTGTCATTGTAAATAGGTCGTGTCAATTATGATACTATTTGTAGATTAATTAATTTACACTTAATACCTAAATTTAGTATTGACTAAAATCACAAGTGTGAAATGTGTATCGAATCAAAATTGACTATAACTCATTTTCAGTCAATTGAAAGAAGTTCGAATCATCTTGAGTTAATTTATAGTGATATATATGACTTAAAATTTGTACAAACAAGGGGAGCCAAAAAGCATTTTATTACTTTTATTGATGATTGCACAAGATATTATTATGTTTACTTGCTTTGAAGCAAGGATGAGGCTGTAAATGCCTTTGAACTTTATAAAATGGTCAAAAAGATTAAAGTGATTTGAAGTGGTAAATATGATTCACCTTTTGAACAATTTTGTTCGAAACACAAATTTAATCATCAAGCTACCATTCCTTACTCACCTCAATCTAATGGTATTGCTGAATGTAAAAACCGAACTCTAAAAGAGATGATGAATGCTATGTTGATATGTTCGGGTTGACCTCATAACTTTTCAGGGGAAGCTTTGCTTTCTGTAAACTACCTTCTTAATAAAATACCTCATAAGAAAATAAATAAGATACTATATGAATTATGAAAATATCGAAGACCTTCTTACAAATATCTTAAAGTGTGGGGGTGTCTTGCAAAGGTAGTGGTTCATAGTCCTAAAAAGATTAAAATGGGATTAAAAACTGTTGATTACACCTTCATTAGCTATGAAATTTATATTAGTGCATATCGATTTCTTATTCATAAATCAGAGATTCCTGATATACACGTAAACACATTTATTGAATCTAGAAATGCATGTTTCTTCGAAGATATATTCTAGCATAATAATGAAACTGATTTAAGTTCTTTTAAAGGAACTCACGACACTTACTCTAGTAGTCATCAAGAGAGTGTAGATAAATAATCTATTTATAAAGATGATGATTTCAAATCTAGACGTAGTAAAAGGACAAAGACTTCAAAGTTTTTAGTCCAAATTTTCTAAATTATATGTTAGAAGGTGAGCTTAGAAGCTTCCATGAAGCAATAATAAATACAAAAGCTCCTTTCTGGAAAGAGTCTATCAATAGTGAAATTGAATCCATCATGTAAAACCATACTTGAGAATTAGTTAACCTCCCACTAGAAAATAAACATCTTGGATGCAAATGGACATTCAAGAGGAAATTGAAAGTAAATGGATCAATTGAAAAATACAAATCAAGTCTTATAGCTAAAGGCTATAAGAAAAAGAAAGAATTGGATTATTTTGATACTTACTCCCCTATTACAAGAATAACATCCATTCGAACGTTTAATAGCTATTACAACATCGCATAATTTTGAGATACATCAAATGGAAGTAAAAACTACCTTATTAAATGGCTAGTTAAATGAAGATATATACATGTAACAACCATAAGGTTTAAAGTTTCGGGATAAGAAAAGAAAATGTCTAGACTTGTCAAATGTCTTTAAGAATTAAAACAATCACCTAAACAATGATATGATAAATTTGACAATATAATGATGTTTAATGTATTTAAAATAAATGAGTGTGATAAATGTGTTTATGTTAAAAATACTCACGCTGGTTATGTTATTGTTTGTCTCTTTATAGACGGTATGCTTATTATTGAAGATAATAAAGATACCATTAAATTTTCTAAGAGAATCTTATCCAGTAAATTTGATATAAAAGATATGGATGTCACGGATGTTATATAAGGAATTAAAATTTCTAAAACATCAGATGGACTTTTCTTGTCTCAATCTCCTTAAATTGAAAAGATATTTGATAAGTTCGATAAATATAGTGATATCATAGCTAAAACACCTATTGAACCAAATCTTCATTTATATAAAAATACTGGGAATGGTATATCTCAATTAGAGAACTCTCGTATCATAGGTAGTTTAATATATATCATGAACTGTACTCGTCCAGATATTGCTTACTCACTTAGAGAATTAAATAGGTTTACAAGTAATCCAAGGGAAACCATTGGAAGGCTATCATAAGGGTTATTAGATATTTAAGATATATTCTTAACCATAGATTCCACCACATAAAATATCCAGTTGTAATTGATGGATACAACGATGCTAGCTGGATATCTTATTCGAAGGATTCTAAATCCACAAGTGGATATGTATTTACACTTCGTAGTGTTGTGGTACCTCGGAAATCCTCAAAATAGACTTGTATAGCCAGATTCACCATGAAATCTGAATTTATAACTATAAATAAAGGTGGAGAAGAAGAATAGCGGCTTCGATATTTTTAGAGGATATTCCAATGTGGCCAAAACATGTGCCTGTAATTTGCACACATTGTAATAATCAATCAGGAATTGATAGAGCACAAAATGAAATGCATAATTTTAAGTCTCGATATATACGTTTAAGACATAACACCATAAAATAATTGTTCTTTAATGGAATTATCTCCATTAATTATAATAACTTTAAGGATAATTTAACAAACCTGTTAATTAGAGGTTTGAATTGAGAGATAATATATCATTTATTGAGGGGAATGAGATTAAAGACTAGAAAATAAAGAGTTATGTTGATGACAACCTTACTTAGATGACTGGATATCCCACGATCTAGGGACAATCGAATCTTGACTGACTTTTTGAAGTGAGCACTGATGAGTTTTTAAACTCATGCCTATTCCTATGATAAAACAATATAGCCTACAATGTAAGTTAGGATAGTCAAAACTTTTAATGCCTCTTATATCTTGAAAATTCAAGTGGGGTATAGTAGGATACTCTTACTGGTAAGTCGTTTATGTGAGTGTGAAAAGACCGCTTCTATGAGAACTTCAAAAGGCCAAAATTCTTTAAAGAACTCATGAAACGAGGAGTTGTTCAGGGTCAAAACGAACAGAATCATAAGAACCAATAATGATCGAAAATTATTATGTGAAGATTATTATCTTGATTTACACCAAACACTAAACAATTCAAGACATCATGTTCACTGATCAGTCAGTATATCTGGTAGTTTTTCACTAGGAAAGATTTAAGGCCAAAAGTTATCTCTCCCGATGCAAGAATTTTTTACTCTTTGTGTCTGCATAGTCTTTTTATGTTAATCTAACAAATTTTCATTCATGTGGGAGATTATTGAAATTTATGATTTTAAATGAGTTGACAAAATACTAATTTAGTCAATTTTGATGTCAATTTAATATGGCCACACGTCTTTTGAGATGACTCGAAGTTGCAATAAGTTCTCCTTCATGAGGAGTATACTCACATGTGCAAAATCATAAATTAATGAATGAGAAATAGTTGTTCATTGTACCCACTTGGAACATAGAACATAGTTGAAGTGTTTTGTAAAATTCGAAGTCCCACATTGATAAAAATATGAAATGAGTGTAGTATATAAGGACCCATTTTGACTTGTGGGTTTGTTGCCGTTAGGGTATCCCAACTCTTTGAAGGACGAAAGACCTGCATGAGCTTGGATTGACTTCCAAGCCCACATGCCCGCGTCGCCCTCGACCCGGTCTGGTCCGACCCGATTTGGCACGTGCATGAGCGTGGGTCGTGGGCTTTAGGCTTTAGCTTGACTGACGTAAGTATTAAGTTTTTGGGCCAAATTCTATTGCGCCTTTTATTATTTTTTGTGTCCAATATTTTGGTGTGTCTTTTATTATTTCTAGCCCAATTTTATTTTTCGTCATTTAACAATTTATTTTGTCCAAGTGTTGTTGTGACAGTTATAAATGATTTTAACTGTTGTGCATTCATTTAGAGAGTTAATTTTTCAGACTTTATTTTCCATCATAGTCGGTCCATTTCTTGTCCATAAATAGAGTTATTGTTGGTTCGCGTGTTACTTTCAATTTGGAGTAATATTATTGCAAGTGTTGATTGTTGTATCTTGTAAGAGGATTACCTTTGAGTTTGTGAAATACCGTTGGAGACAAATTTCATCTTAAGCTATACTTGCATCAATTAGTTTTATCTCCATACAATCACGGTAAGTTCATGCATTTACATATTTATTATATACATATTTATGTTATTACAAAAATCATTTTGAATATCACTTTTATTATTGACATTCCACTACGCTGAACAACTTGATATTAAATTCGGAATTATGCATACATTATCTTCTTAAGAAGTTCATTCTCCCCACCTCCTCCTGCCAGTGCATTAAAACAATAGTCTCGCTCTAGTAAACAAACTGACAATCTGATCTGGATAAGCCTACTTGGTGATCTCAACAATGTCATCTATTAAGCGGCCAAAACTCATAGTTCAGGGGATGTATGATTGACCAGCCAAACCAGTTAAGGGAACAAGTGATCTCAGAGGAAGACAAATAGGCATATAAATATGTATAACAAAGATAGTTAAATGAAATAAATAATGAGATACAATCTTATTTATTTGAGATAAGGTATTAAGTTCATAACTTGTGCGTGTATGTAGCTTCATAATAACAAAAACCAGAAAGGTCTTAGCTGGTTGGTGAGTTTTAAAGTCAACTTTGCCAAGTCAGTAGTCTTAAATTTAGGTGGTGAGCTTTTATGCTGGTGAAAGAAAGAGGATAAGGATGCGTTTGAACAAAAAGGGTGAAAAGGCATATAGCCTATAGGGATGAATGTGCAGGACCTTATGAATTTGACCACCTCAAGTCTTGGGAGAACCTTTTTATGGTAATGATGAATGCTTAAACTTATAAGAGAATCACTTCTTCACTATCTACGTGTAAATAAATGTCTATCGTATATGCCCCATATAATTCTGTGCGTGCACCCCCTAATCATGCCGTGCACGCAAACAAATTTTGTCTATAGTTATGATTTAGAACACATGCGCCATCCGGGATTTGAAGTGAAATAGAGGGAAATTTTTTAACGAAGCACGAGAATTTGAGGGTGGGATTCTGAAGCGATTTTTTAGGTTATTTTTTACTTATATTTTTATAATTTTTATTTATAAAAATATTGAGGTATTAATTAATTAAATTTGAATTTCTAAATTTTTTCGTTTCGGATACGGTTGAATCCCAGCTTTGGATTGAACGTCAACTTCGAATACGATTGGTATGTTGTCTCCTCTTTTCTATTTAAAAAAATTCTCCATTGACTTCCTATATTTACAACAAATTTAATTTAATTTCAGACTAATAGATTCATACTAAACTTAATTTCATTTTAGACTAATTTTACGTTATAAATTAAATTTCACACTAACAGATTCTAGGGATTTTAATTTTAATATTCATTATAAATTTAAACACATATTTTATTTTGCTAAACAAACACACAGAAACATACTGTCTCTATGAACAAATTCATACAAATAAACACATTATATATATATTTATTTTTTTAATATTTTTTTAAGTTGAATCGGGGCGGCCGCCCCGTTTCGACGTGAGCTGGATCCGCCCCTGCTCTAGAATAAATTGATAAATTAACACTACTCAACGTGAAAATGAAAATAAAAAGGTGGCCATAAAACATGGATTTATACCTTAAATGCAAGGAAGCAAGGTCAAACCTCAAAACAACGCTTTTGAGACGTGACACCCCTACCTAGGGATGTGTTTTTATCGAAACATTTCAATTTTTTCGATATTCGATCTGATATTTTTTGATTTTGGAACGTATATAGGATTTTTCGATTTTTAATTTTTTCGGAAAAAATCGGAAATAATTCTGAATTTTTGATTTTCTGATTTTTCCGATCTGATTTTCCGATTTTCTATTTTTTCGATTTTTTTTTATCTTTTTAAGCATTCTCATGTATCCTACATTCGCTAGGAGAGGAAGAGAGGTCCAAAAAAGTTCTCTATAAAATGAGATTATTCATCTATTCTCTACACAAATTAAAAAAATGGTTAAATTCTTATGTATTTACGTGTTCGGTTAAACTTTTATCTTGATTTCTTTAAAAGAAGAATTTCGAGTAATTAAAATTCTATATTTATTTTTTTGAAATTTTGGAATTTTTTAGTTTTTTAGCATATTTTTTGAATTTTTTATTTTTTCTGAATTCAGAAGTTTTTTAATTTTTCGAAAAAATTGGATCAGAAATCGAAATAATTATTTTATTTCAAAAAATTGATTTTTTTTCGAAGGATCAATTTTCTATCCGATCCGACCAAAAGACAGCACTACCCCTACCCCAAATTCAGGCAAGAGATGAGATGCACCATCCATAATCCTTGAGGGCGAACATTGGATAACAAATGTGCTTTCCATTGCTATTTAACTTTATACCTATTTAATTACCGAAAGCAAACTCCACTTTATTGATTTAGACAGCCTCCATTTCCTTATATATATATACACTATCTGTTATGTACAATATTATGCTGTCCATGATCGCAAGGACATATATATTGTTTTAAAAGAACTAGTAGAGATCATACCTTTAAGCTCTTCATCCAATCCATCCATGTATAAAAGTTTCAATTATCATAAAGTAAAAGTTAGGTGTTGTAGAATATTGTGATCTTTTAATAATCTGAAAAGTTAAGAAGTATAACTATTTATACTATCACTTAAGAACAATAGTATTTGTGTAATTAAATATTATATTGGTTCTTATATTTTATATATTCTAAAAAAGAACTTCCTTTGAAAATTAAACTATCAACCGTGTAATATTAAAAAAAATAGTTTTGATCTAAATCCTCCATTAAATCAAAGTTACTTCTAAAAAAAATCTAATTGGGACTCTAATTTTAGAATAGAGACTATAAAGTAAATTGTCTAAAAATTGTGAAAGTTTCAATCTTAATTAACTTTATTTTGATGTTACTAGTATTTATATTGCTTATTTTTCATTATTTACGTAATTTATTTTTAATTATGAAAAAACCACTCAACTTTAATAAAGCCGATTATATTAAATTAAAGCAGCTAGTTGTTTGAAATAGTAGGAGGTCGTCACTCTGCATGAAAAACAGGGAGGTATATGGATCATTGGAAGTGCATTTGGTTCGTACAAGCCAGGTAGAGAGTCAATTTAAAAATTGACATGAGCCCATTCATTATTATATCCTATCAAAAAGTTAGAAAGTAAAAGTTGTAAAGAGCCCGGAGTGGGAGAAATAGAAAGCGGAGTGAATAAAGAGTTTATGAATTTTTAACTGAACGAAGGAAAAACGAGGGACAACAGCAACACTCACGCGCCATAACATTTGATGCAACTTTGTAACGAAACGGAGCCACACACAGGTCAAAGTATGGACACATAATTGGGTACAGTTAAGCATTGTCAAACACGCGCTTCTATATTGAAGGGAAATAGGATATAAATAAGAACTGGTCGAAATAGTTGGATCCATATGGTGACGATGAATAAAAGAATAGAATAATTTAAACAAAAGACAAACCAAACACCAGACGTTCCCCAAAAACGAGAATCACAAACGGACATTGTGTATGCAGGGATAGAATTTGAGAAAAAGGAAGGAACAACCTAATAAAACCTAGAACAAACATGATTCAGTTGTTTGAGAAATAAATAGAAAAGAGAATCAGTTACAGATCCAGTGCACCTTATCAATGGAAAACAAAACACCCCCAGCTGAAGAGCTTCTAAAGAAGATCCAAGAGCTCGAAGCTGGTCAAGCCCACCTTAAACAAGAGATCTCAAAGCTCATCATCTCCGGAGATCGGAAAACAGACCGCCACCACCACCCGAGGTCTCACTCTATATCGCCGCAGCGTTCGGAGGCGGCGGCGCCACGGCGGAGAGACGGTGCTGCTGCGGCGGCATTCAAGATGGGTACGATGTCTTTCCGGCATTCGTCGCCGTTGCAGAGAGAGAGTCGGAGTCGTGATAGTAATAGTAATAACTCTGGTGTGGGTAGTGGTGGTGGGGAGTCGAGTATGCGAGTGAAGTTTACGGATAAACAGTACTTAAATATATTGCAGTCAATGGGTCAATCAGTTCATATATTTGATCTCAACGGTCGTATAATTTACTGGTGAGTTACAACTCTTGTTCTGTTTAGTGGGTTTATGACTTTTCTTTTTCTTTATTTGGGTGTCTTGGGTTTATGCCGTTGTGGGTAAATTTGTTATTTCAAATATTTTCAAAGTTACGGACTGTGGGTGCTTTTAGGTATTTTGGTTGAAATTTATGTGAATTTGAAAGTTATCTATGTGGATTTCATTCATTGTCCATTAATTAACTATGTATAATTTTATAAAGTATATTTGTGAATTTCACAAGTATCTGCACTGCATATGAATGCTTCACTTTATCGATGCACTTATTTCTGAAGCATAAAACTAAATGGGTTTCAATGAAAAGAAAGTAATGAGAAGTTTTTCTTTATATTTCTCTTAAAAAAAAATGAATCCCTGTCCACGTGGCTATGCTGAATTTTTCAGGAATCGAACTGCTGAACATGTATATGGCTACTCTTCTGCGGAAGCCCTTGGGAAGGATGCTGTTGAGCTATTAGTGGATGCTGAAGATTTTTCTGTTGCTAATAATATAATACAACGTGTCACAACGGGGGAGAGCTGGACCGGTCAATTCCCCTTTAAGAATAAGAGAGGAGATAGGTTTCTAGTGATGGCAACGGACACCCCATTCTATGATGACAATGGTACTCTGGTTGGAGTTATTGTTGTATCAAATGATTCGAGGCCCTTACAAGATATGAGGTCTGCAGATTCAAGCTTTAGTCGGTCGAGGAGCATTGCTTCAGCTAAACTTGGGCTTGATCCTCAACAACCTCTACAAGTCGCAATTGCCTCAAAAATTTCAAATTTGGTTAGTATAATATTTTCATGTCTCTGTGATTAAAATTTGGTGCTCGTTTGGTTCGCGTTTTTGTGCTCTCTTGAAATCATAGATTGGTTGACTCACGTATTAAGTTTGAGCTTTGGTAAAAAAAACTACCTTCTGTTATTGAAACTCTTGACATCAGTTAAGGGACTTTATATATGAATTTTACAGTTTGAGATTCCAAAAAGCACAAAAATCAAACTAAACAAACACTTAATGTGTCCTATATTGATTGCTATAAACATCAAAACAGGCTTCCAAGGTGAGCAACAAGGTTAAGTCAAGAATAAGGACTGGAGATAACCTCATGGACCGTGAAGGTGGGAGCGGAGATAGTCATTATTCCGATCACGGATTGTCAGATGCGGCTCTCTCTGACCATAGGGAGGATGCAAATTCGAGTGGGGCAAGCACTCCCAGAGAGGATATTCCCCCATCTGCATTTGGAATATTCTCTCACCCTACCCACGACGAGCATTTCTATATAAAGACTTCGAGTTCGAGAGATTCTGGGGAGGAGAGTGAAGCTAAGCCTGGGATTCAAAAAATCATTACTTCAAAGGCTGAGGCATGGATGAGTAAGAAAGGAATATCGTGGCCATGGAGAGGAAATGAGCGAGATGGGCCTGAGCTAAGGAGTGCCCGTTTTGCCTGGCCCTGGTTACATAATGATCAAGATAGTGACTTGGGTTCTCAGAGGAGTGGTACTTCAAAACAAGAAAGCTTAATAGGTGAAGCTAATAACCGCGTGACTAATAATGAGGCTTCAGGGTCGGGATCCTCTTCGTTTAACGTTAACAGCACAAGCAGTGCGAGTAGCTGTGGGAGCACCACTAGTAGTGCTGTTAATAAATTGGACACGGATAGTGACTGTTTGGATTACGAGATCTTGTGGGAGGACTTGACTATAGGAGAACAGATTGGGCAAGGTATCATCTTACCATATATCTAATTTCAGTATAAATTTTCTTAAATTTTGCGAACTCTTTGGTTGTCTAAAAAAAGGTGAAGTTTCTCGACCCTTAGTTGCATGCAATGATATTATTAATTGGAGTTACTTGACAATATTCCATCTATATTAGCCTATTACTATTTGCCTTATAGCCGACATTTGTAATCTCATACATAGTTTCTTCATATCTGAATTTTTTTTGAAAGGTATATGATGTATTTGTACTTGGGTATTATTCTGATGTCTTTTCTAAATGTGTTTGTGCAGGTTCTTGTGGAACTGTATATCATGCTCTGTGGTACGGATCAGTATGTTCTTTGGCTCTTTCCTTTCAATAAAGTTGTTGTGAAGAGAATGCGTGAAAGTATTTAACCTGTTCAATTAAACTATATCAGATAAGAAGTAGCAGTATTGAGTTCTTTTGAACCAAATCTTCAAGAAATCTAAAATAGGACTCAGTTTATTAACATGTTTTACCTTGGAGCTTATGCTTGAATTCTGTTTAGCCAAATTTTACATTTTATAAACTCAAGAGAAAGAACTGTTGAATTCACCCAGAACCTAGGCGTTGATGCTCATTGAATAGGGACAAGTTGCTGAAATCACACAGCTGGATGGAGGGAGGGCAAGGGTCAATAGTCCCCTCCCCTCCCCACCCCTCAACACACACACCCCACCTCCACCACTAACCAAATAACCTAAAAGATCTACATAATGTCCACTGTAGAGATTGATTTACTCCAACTCTTCTTTTTAAAGATGAGTCAATGTTCTCAAATCAGTGATTCTAACTTACAGCTTGAATCTTTTATTATGTATATTTTTTAGTGGTTTGTTTTTGTCATCTAAGTTGGCCATTTCATTAATAATATAATTATGCCCTTTCGTGTGAAAAGGTTTCTTATGTATAATAAAGAAAAAATAAATCGAAAAGGTATTGCTCATATAATATTGCTTGATGAAGCAATCAAATGGGAATTAACAATTTGTTCAATTTATCAATTGTGATTGGGGATGGATCTAGGAGGAGGTGGATGAGGGCTACTGTCAACCTATGAAGCACGGACTCGACACACAATACGTCTTTCGACACGACACGCGACACGCGATACGTGATTTTTCTAAAAACTAGGATACGACACGCTAGGATACGTATAATATATAATATATATTTAAATATATATAAAAGAAATAAAACAGATTTTTTTTCATAAAATACATTATTAGAGCATTCTTAACATAAAATTAAGAAAATTGATCATACAAAACAATATTCAAATACACTTTAACATTAAAATCATAAATAAAATACATTCATTTAAAAATAAAAACCAACCAACGTGTAAAAAACAGGGCAAGATCAGAAGGGAACAAAAGACAATGGCATTTTTTATGTTTCTTTACTTTTTTTTTGCTGTTTCTTATATTATTTTTTTGCCGTTGTTGTATAACATAAAGAGGGAGAAACAATGGCATAACATACCATTGTGTGGGAAGAGGAAACAACAAAGAAAAAAGCAAAGAAAAACAAAGAAAAAAGCAAAGAAAAACAAAGAAACAGGAGGGAGAGACTAAAAAAAACAGGACACTTTGGGACTCGCGTGTCCCAACGTGTCGGGGGTGTGTCGGAGCGTGTCGCGTGTCCGACACGTGTCAAACAAGATTCGTGCCTTCCGGGAGAGTGTCGGTGCTTCATAGTGTCAACGAATATAAAGAAAAAGTAGGCATATCTATATAAATTTGTAATCAAAAGTCATTATTTAGTTGTCCTTTATGGCTAAATTTACAATTCTTAGTTGTATATATATACATAGAATATTTATTTATTCATTTTCTAGCAAAAATTCAGGATCCGTCCTTGATTGGGACTTGAACCCACTTAGGTAAAATTTCAAATTTTTACAATACATAATTTGTAATCATGCAGAAGAATTTAAATTGCAAATATAATAATATTCGTGCCCCAACCCAAGATGACCAACTATCAGCACCTACGGTCCACCACCACCACATGCCCCAACCCATCACCACCTGCCTTAACCCACCACAACGTGCCCCAACCCATGGATAATATATATATATATATATATATATATATATATATATATATATATATATGCGTGTGTGTGTGAGTTTAAATTTTTTAAAATTGATTTTAAATATAGTTTTGCCAAACGCTTACTAATGTTTAAAATTTTAACAAAACTGGTTTATAAAACTATTCTCAAAACAATTTTTAAAATCAATTTTCAGAAACATAAACCAAACGGACCCTAAATAATTTTATGATGTCCATTGGATGTCTCACGGATTCAAATATCATATTTAGTCAAGTATTTCAAAGTAGTTTAAGCCTTTGCATTTTTATTTTATTAAGATTGCCAATTAAAAGTTGAACTTCTCAAGATTTTATCTACTCAGCCCCTGGGAACACACGTAGGAAGAATTTCAAGCTCCACCCCATAGGGGACATCATATTCTTATCTTGATGGAATGAGATGATTCTGTTGAGTCATATTTTTTTACTTCTAATAGGACATTATCCTTTTCAAGAGATGTAAAGGAAAAAATATAAATATAAAATAAAAATAATTGCTGTGGATGTGATAATTCTCAAATGTAACTGAATGGCATTTTCATGTTGGCCAGGATGTTGCCGTCAAGGTATTCTCCAAACAAGAATATTCAGATGATGTGATACTTTCCTTCAGACAAGAGGTAAGTGTTTTACGTTCCTTCAAGTTTTATTAGAGGTTTTAATTGCAAGTTTTCTTTTTCAAGCTCCTAGGACGAGCTGACAAAATTGGTAACAGAAGTGGATATTAATTTTACTATACATGTATTTTTCAGAATATTTTAATGATAAAATTCAAAAAAATTTGACTGTTATCATAAGTTGTTCATTTAGTCGCCGGGCCGGGGGAAAGCCTTCTGAATTCTCCTGCCCAAGTTTCCCCTGGTGGAGAATATATTCAGCTCAGCTCACTGCCAGATAGGTTACTTTACTGCACTGCAAGGTTTTCATGTTTCAGTTTTGGACATATGTTCAGCTCAAACGATATTTATCATGATTTAAGTCCTATTTCAACACTCTTTTTTCTTATTTTTTTTACCGTTCTGCTTTGACCTGCCCTTTTGCAAATAAAATAAATGAATATATTAATAAATTATATAAAAAAAAGTTGTTTGCATTTAGATTTATTTGTTAGATTCATCTTGTGCATGATTAGGACAATTTTGGAAATTATATTTTGACAGCATTGAACTTACTGGGAAAAAGGACAATATTCAGCATGACATGATTATATTTAGTTAAAGTTGTTTGTGCGTGGTACTGAATTTTTTAGTTTTAAGGGCTAGTGTCAAAATGAACCTTCTACAACATGTTTTTACCCAAAAAAAAAATCCGTCTCCAAAAGATTTCCCAAATCATTCCACAAATTAAGATTGGTTTGGAAAATCTTACACATTCTCATTCAAGTGCCTTAGGAGGACCGCTTGTAGGAGAATCAGATTTTCGAAATTGATCCTAATTTATTGATCAATTTGGGAAATCTTCTGATATTGTTGATCGATTTGAGAAATCTTTTTAGAGGTGTGGTTATTTTGATATATGTGGTAGAATATGACAATTTCTATTTGTATAACACATCATTTTCTTGTTCGTGCTATTTTCACTATACATCTGTTAACGTGAGCTATTAAATTTACTTACATGGAAAGATATCTGCTGACATTAAGTTTTTTTTTTCTTTTCGTTTTTGAAGGTGTCTCTTATGAAGAGACTTCGACATCCAAACATTTTGCTCTTTATGGGTGCAGTAACGTCACCTCAGCGTCTCTGCATTGTTACGGAGTTCCTTCCCCGGTTCATTCTCCACCTTCCTTTTGAATGTTTATTTTTTTTGCAAACCATCTTCCATGTTCTTTCCACTTATAAAAAAAAAAAAAAAATCCTTTTCAATGCAGAGGAAGTTTGTTTCGGTTACTACAGAGGAGTACATCAAGATTAGACTGGAGACGGCGTGTTCACATGGCTTTGGATATTGTGAGTATCTCTAATAATTTCTTTTGAATAAAAAATCTTAATAAACTACATGCGGTATGAAAAGAATCATGAATTCTGACCAATACATCCATGGTGCTGTGACAGAGCTCTGTGAGTGTAGTTAGCATCATTTTTATTGCACTCTCATCTAATTTTCGCTTCTCCTCTTGGGAAGTGCTTCTAAATATTTTAATGTTTAATTGTGGAAATTAGGAACTTGTTTGGTAATGGCGTCTATCGTGGCAGTTCGTAATGCATTATCTTATTGCTGACCCTTCTACAGGCACGAGGTGTTAATTATCTTCATCACTGCAATCCGCCTATCATTCATCGTGATTTGAAGTCTTCAAATCTTCTCGTTGATAAAAACTGGACTGTCAAGGTATGCCTTTTCATCTTCGTATAGTTTCTGCTCAATTATATATATTATTTTCCTTTTTAAATCCTTGCATTACTTCTTCTGTCTTTGAAAAATGCATAAATAGATCATAATGAGCTGAGGGGAGAATTTTGTCGTCATGTACTATTTAACAGGTTGGGGACTTTGGTCTGTCACGTCTCAAACATGAAACATATCTGACTACAAAGACGGGGAAAGGAACGGTATGTCAACTGCCAATTGATGATGACATCTTATTTTACGCTACGCCAATCTGGTTTATCTAAATATTCTTTTAATTCAACTCAACTCAACAAAGCCTTTTTAATTTTCTTTTGTGCTGCATAAAATTCAAATTCTTGGTTGGTTGGCTCACAATCTGTTTTTTCCCCTTGTTAAAGCCTCAATGGATGGCTCCTGAAGTTCTTCGTAATGAACCCTCAGATGAGAAGTATGTCTTAATTTACGAGGCCCCGATCCTTTTATTTTTCTAAATTATTTTTTTGGAGGTACAGACTGATGAACCATTTATTGTCATCATTTCTTGTTATTTTGAAACGTTTAGGTCCGATGTATACAGCTATGGGGTGATATTATGGGAACTTGCAACTGAGAAGATCCCTTGGGATAATCTCAACTCAATGCAGGTATTGCGCTCACTTCTGAAAATAGGAAATATTTTTGATTAATGAACTTGCCATATTTTTCATCATTAGATTCATTTTAATGATAAAGAGTAATAATGCATTCAAAATGCATCTAGTGGTGAAAAACATGATCATAATTTTTAAGTCCTTGTCAATTGCACAATTTGTAGCTCTACAAGTATGAATGTCAATTTGTTTAGGATAATTGCAGGTTATTGGAGCTGTAGGGTTCATGGACCAACGGCTAGAGATCCCAAAAGATGTGGATCCACAGTGGGCTTCTATAATTGAAAGCTGCTGGTGCAGGTTTGTGTCTACATCCAACTAGGAAACCAATATGGTTTCTTTTTCTAAATTTGAGTGTACTTTTACTAGTACCAATTTCAGTCTTCATGTCAAGAACTGATTGATGCGGGTCACCTCTCTGAGTGGTTGGGCAGGACATTCCACTTTATGTATTCCGAGATTTGCTTAAGATGGTGTTGAGTAATTTCAGCTATTATGATGTTTGCCATTATAGTGGTAGGTGATCAGTGGATGTCGTAACCAAGGTAGTCAGGATTAGGGACCCCTACGTATCATAAAAATGCTAAGAGTCTCTTAATTTTTTTGCAAACTATTCAAGATAAAAAGACATGATTTTTTTAACAATCCATAGAACTTTTTGGGGTTTTGTCAACCTGTACCTGACACTTGTTAAGAACCTATATATGGAAGAGAATGATGAGACAAGCTCTAAACATGGCACAGGAAAACATGAATTTCCAATGTTCCTTCCATGTATGAGTTGTTAGGGCACATGTCAAGGAAACTCAACTATGTGCTACCCTTTCAAGGTATAAACATGCCCCTTTTTATAGGGTAAAATCCCAAAAAACCTCTAAATTATAGCTCCAATTGCAAATGTCCCCTTAGTGTTGCAAATAACCCACTAAACTATGAAAAAGTTGCAAGTACCCCCTTATGTGTCGCCAAACGTGTCATTAAAATATTTTCTGGCAACATATATAGCAGAATGGGAATAAGTCGAGGGGTTTGCAAAATTAATGGTTTATGAAGGGTGATTTCAAGTTGCAACTACTGTGATAGGACTGGAGACGGGGCGGGTGGGGTTGGGGGGTTGGTCAATTTAAGGCTCTCCATGATTGTTAATTTACCCCCTTTTTCTTATATTCACTCTGTCCAAATTTAAGAGCCTATTTTTCGCTTTTATTAAGGATACACTAATCAATGTTCAAGATCTAACACACTAGCTATCCTGACATTTGGTCCATTGATGTTCGACTAGAAAAGAAAGGGGTGGGAGACACTTAGTTCAGATTTTGTGCTAAATTATTTGCTCTGGTTGTCATTGTAGAGATAAATAGGTACATGTTTTGCATTGAAAGATCTGCACATATAGCATCAGATGTTCTTTTTTACATGTCTTTGGGTTCTAGAAATGTATTCAACTGTGATTCAAAATCAGTATGCTATCCAATTTCAGTGAACCACGGCGGCGCCCAACATTTCAAGAACTGCTCGAAAAGCTTAAAGATTTGCAGAGGCAGTATGCTATCCAATTTCAGGCAGCCCGTTCCACCACAGGAGATGGCAACCAAAAAGAAACTTAAGACACAAATCGTGCATGTTTTTTGTGCTTCATTTCATTTCTATGTTACCAGTACAAGCATTGACATCTTTCTCATAGGGACTGTATCTGCTCCTGGTGAACAGGTTTAACATGTACCTCCGTTTTGTGGGCCCTCAAAACGATTGCAACATCACACCCACAATCCAAATGCAGATCCAAAACTCACCGTTTCAATTACGGAAATAGTGGCCGCCATTTATGAGAAGTGGTACTGACTGTGTTTGTTGACATCATGAATCTCATTTGCGATGGCTTTGTTATTGGTTTTGCATAATCGGAACCCTTTTATTCACAAATCACTATTGTTGTGTGATTGAACTATGCGATTGAGATTATTTGTGAATATATCCCCAAGTGTTAGGACAGCTCAATAGATTAATTCGTACACAAAAATGTACAAAATTTAAACCATCCGTCTTAATGTAAGTTACATACTTTTTTATCCCCAGTTAGTTATTATTTTTCTGTTATGTGGAAAGTAAGTAGCTGGCAGCAAGGGTTATACGGCAACTCTCATTATTGCAGAAAAGAGAGATTTTGTTTGGATTATAAGAGGAACTCGTGTTTGAGATTGTGAGATGCAAAGTCAACTCACCTAATGATAAGAGGCCACATTTTTAGCATTAATTTCCATATGGCCAGTAGAAGTGGGCCCTGATCCACATAAATACTATCCTTGAAGCCGCGTAGTTGACTTTATATAACAAGACAGCAACTCAACCGCCATATATCAGCAATTCCAACATCTTTATGTCTAAGGTCTCGATCATCAGCTCAACGGTCCTAGTGCTTGAGAAAATGAGGAAGCCGTAAAAATCTTAATATCGTGGTGCTATTTTTTATTTATCTCTAAATTAATTGCATATTTAGTCTTTACCCTCTTATATGTGCTAAACACAGCCACGACCACGGAATAGCATATAAAGAAGAAAACTAAATTACTTGCCTAAGATGATAATAACACATCACCTATTATTCCATCCTGTTAGAGTAAAATTTAATATATGGGTTTATATATAATTATAGGGTATCAAATAAAAGTAGGTCAATTAAAGTGATTAATTTAAGTTTTGGGGCCTTACTAATGTATTATTAAAGTGTGGGTTTTATTGTGTAGAGACAAGCGTAATTTCTATTTTTATGATGAGTTAAAATAGAAATATACGAAATATGAAAATATACGATTGTGTTATAAATAGGAGTCATGATTCCTAGATCACACAACATCAATCTTCTAATTCCCATTGTCAGAGAGAAATTTAAAGAGGAAATAAAAGTGTTGATCTGGAAGAGCATAAGACCTCAGACTCAAATATTTTAACTTTCTGTCATGGATTCAGGTACGCTTCTGTAAAATCAATATTTATATTTCTTAATAATTCAATATGAATGTTCCTGTTTGTGTGATAGTTTTCACAAAATAGAAATTAATCCATCATGTGGTATCAGAGCTATTTCATGTTGAATTGTTGAGAATATATTAAGAAGGTATTGATATTAATTTTCGGCGGCAAATATTTTTTCAAAAAGGTTTAATATTTTAGAAAAAAATTTTGGATTCAGAAATATTCTCGTTTCATTACGATTCCAATGATATAAAATTCATGAAATTTGGACTAACGGTTGATTTGATGGTAGTGAAAGGTTAAAGGTTCGGCTCTTGGTGTTTCATATTTAACCCTCTTAAATGATGAAAATTATGAAGGATCTCAAGAGGTTTTAAATCCATGACCTTTCAAGTTTGGAGCCAAAGGGGTTTTGAACCCATGATCTTTCAAATTTAAATTCAAAATTTTGTGTATTTATATATATATTTCGAGATAAATTAATTTAAACAATATGTCACCAAAGTGACCTCTTTTGTTCAAAAAAATTAATTTTATTTCGAAATATAAAAAGAATTACGTGCATGTAATTTATGTGAATATTAATCGGCCCAAAGGAAGATTATTTTTTAACAAAATTACATGTGCCACTTTAATAATAAGCACGTGATAATTATTTAGTTTTACATATGAATAATAAATCGGCCCAAAGGAAGAATTATTATTCAATATGTTCTTATTATCAGTGTTTGATTATTACGACAATATATCACTTACAAGTTAATATTTTTTCCAAAGATCAAATATTAATAGAGTGCCCGATATCTTAAAATGGGATTTGTCATTTATTTGAATTTATATTTGATTTAAGACTTATATGAGCTAGTTTTATTTGTTTATTGTTCTCTGATTCATCTATCTGTTCTGATTTCCAACATTACTGCAAGTATTAATTCTATTCCCATGCTTAATGGCACAAACTTTAAGTCATGGCAAGAGAACCTTAATATAGTTCTCGGTGTCATGGATCTGGACCTTGCATTAAGGGATCCTTCTCCTGCACCTCTTACGGATAAAAATTCTTCTGATGACAAAAAGGACTTTGAAAGGTGGGAGAAGTAAAATCGCATATGTTTAATGATCATAAAGAAGACCATTCCAGAAGCATTCAAGGGCACAATATCAGAAACGATAAAGACAACCAAAGAGTTCCTAGAAGAAATTAAGAACGGATTTGCCAAAAATGAAAAGACTGAAACAAGTACACTTTTGGCAAGTCTCATCTCAATGAAATATAAAGGTAATGGGAACATTAGGGAGTACATTATGGAAACATCTCATCTCGCTTAAAAGTTAAGAGCACTTAAGCTTGATCTCTATGAGGATTTGCTTGTGCATTTGGTTCTGATATCTCTTCCCACACAATTCAGTCAATTTAAGGTGAGCTACAACTGTCAAAAGGAGACTTGGTCTCTTAATGAGCTCATCTCACATTGTGTGCAAGAAGAGGAAAGACTGAAGCAAGATAAGACAGAAAGTGTTCATTTGGCTAGTACTTCCAAGGACAAGGGGAAGAAAAGAAAGAAGGATAAAGAAGCTGCAGTGGTTCCATATCCAAAGAAACAACATAAAGAAAAAACTGTTGATGGTTGTTTCTTCTGTGGAGCTGTGGGACATAGGAAGAAGCAATGTACCAACTATCATGCTTGGTGTGTCAAGAAAGGTACACTTCTTAACCTAGTTTGTTCTGAGGTTAATTTGACTTCGGTACCTAAACACACTTGGTGGATAGATTCTGGTGCAACCAGTCACATCAGTGTGTCTAGGCAGGGTTGCCTGAGTTACCGAAAGCCAAATGATGGTGAAAGATACATTTTTGTGGGCGATGGCAAGAAGGTTGAAGTTGAAGCAATTGGGATGTTTAGGTTATTATTGAAGTCTAGTACTTATTTGGATTCGAATGAGACATTTATCATACTGTTATTTAGACGAAATTTGGTTTCCCCATTTCTGTATTGGACAAATTTGGTTAAGTGCTCGAGGTATTAAAAGAAAATTAACCAATGAGAATTCTGCATCATTATGGCATAAGAGATTAGGTCACATCTCCCAAAGGAGAATTGAAAGACTTGTGTCAGATGGAATTCTAGATTCCCTTGATTTTTTAGATTTTAAAATTTGCAAAAATTGCATAAAGGGAAAACAGACAAACATAAGGAGATCTGGTGCTAATAGGGCTACAGACGTCTTAGAACTGATACATACAGATATTTATGGACCATTACCTACGGTTTCATGGAACGGTCAACAATATTTTATCACATTTGTAGACAATTTTTCACGTTATGGCTACCTTTATCTCATTCATGAAAAGTCCCAATCTCTGTACGTGTTCAAGTCATTCAAGGCTGAAGTTGAAAATCAACTCAACAAAAGGATTAAAAGCGTCAGATCTGATCGTGGTGGTGAATACTACGGTAGGTATGATGGTTCAGGTGAACAACGCCCAGGACCATTTGCTAAATTCCTAGAGGAGTGCGGTATCGTCCCGCAGTACACTATGCCAGGTTCTCCAAGCATGAATGGTGTTGCTGAAAGGCGAAACAGAACGCTTAAAGACATGGTAAGGAGTATGATCAGTTACTCTAACTTACCAGATTTACTCTGGGGTGAAGCATTAAAGACTATAGTGTATATCCTTAACAGAGTACCAACTAAAGCAACTGCTAAAACTCCTTTTGAATTTTGGGCAGGCAAGAAACCTAGTCTGAAACACCTTCATATTTGGGGATGTCCAGTTGAAGCGAGGCCTTATAGGCCACATGAAAAGAAACTGGATTCCAGAACAATTAGTTGCTATTTTATTGGATACTTTGAAAGATCTAGGGGTTACAAATTTTATGATCCTACTACAAAAATAATTTTTGAGACTGAAAATGCCCGGTTCTTTGAGGATGTTGAGTTTGCCGAGGGGGATAAGGTTAAGGATTTTGGTTTTGAAGAGGAATGTGTTGATATTCCCACAGCTGTTATTAACATTGATCAGGATCCAATTCCTGACATTTTTCAAGAAGCAGATCCTAAACAAAACAATATCCAAGAATCTCCCATTCTAGAAGAACAAACTCTACCACCTCCAGAACCTATGCCTTTAAGGAGATCCACTAGAGAAAGAAAAAGTGCTGTGCAAGATGATTACATTGTATTTCTCCAAGAACATGAGTTTGACATTGGTGCGGTGGAAGATGATCCTATCACCTTCCGTCAAGCCATGGAAAGTTCTAAATCTCAAGAGTGGATTGATGCCATGAATGAGGAGATAAAGTCCATGAAGGACAATGACGTTTGGGATCTTGTCCCATTACCTGAAGGTAAAAAGCCCATTGGTTATAAATGGATATTTAAAACCAAGAGGGATTCGAAAGGTGATGTGGAGAGATACAAAGCCCGTCTTATCGCTAAAGGCTTTACACAGAAAAAAGGCATCGATTATAAAGAGACTTTCTCTCCGGTTTCATCGAAAGACTCTTTTAGGATAATAATGGCACTTGTGGCGCACTTTGACATTGAGCTTCATCAGATGGATGTTAAGACTGCGTTTCTCAATGGTGACATTGATGAAACAATATATATGGTGCAACCAGAAAACTTTGTGTCGGGAGATGCAAAGAAAACAGTTTGCAAATTAAAGAAATCCATTTATGGGCTTAAACAAGCTTCTCGTCAATGGTATTACAAGTTTCATCAAGTTGTCATCTCATTTGGTTTTGAGATGAATCTGGTTGATGATTGTATATACCACAAGTTCAGTGGGAGTAAGCATATTTACTTGGTTTTATATGTTGATGACATTTTGCTTGCCACTAACGATATAGGTATGTTGCATGAAACCAAGAGATTTTTTTCAAAGAAATTTGAGATGAAAGATCTTGGTAACGCTTCTTTTGTGTTGGGTATACTAATACACCGAGATCGCTCTCAGAGTACACTTAGTTTATCACAAAAGAGCTATATCGAGAAAGTTCTTAAAAGATTTGGCATGCATGATTGTAAACCAGGTGACACCCCTGTAGCTAAAGGAGATAAATTTAGTCTCAGTCAATGTCCCAAGAATGATTTTGAGATTCGGGAGATGCAAAAGATTCCTTATGCGTCAGCAGTAGGAAGTCTTATGTATGCTCAAGTATGTACGCGTCCGGATATTGCGTACATTGTTGGCATGTTGGGAAGATACTTAAGTAATCCTGGAAAGGATCATTGGATAGCAGCCAAGCGAGTCATGAGGTACTTACAGAGAATAAAAGACTACATGCTCACCTATCGGAAGTCAGAACAATTAGAGATCATCGGATATTCTGACTCCGATTTTGCTGGATACCAAGATAGCATGAAATCTACTTCAGGTTATATCTACTTACTTGCTGGAGGTGCTGTATCATGGAAGAGTGCTAAGCAGTCTATTATAGCTTCTTCCACCATGGCAGCTGAGTTTGTAGCTTGTTATGAGGCGTCCAATCAAGGAATATGGTTGCGAAATTTTGTCACGGGGCTGCATATTGTGGATGGCATTGAAAAACCACTTAAGTTATTTTGTGACAATAAATCAACAGTACTGTATTCCAACAACAACAGGAGTTCTACGAAGTCAAAGTTTATTGACATTAAGTTCCTAGTTGTAAAAGAAAGAGTTCAGAGTGGACTTATATCTATAGAGCACATTGGAACAAACTCCATGATTGCGGATTCGCTGACTAAGGGATTACCACCCAAGGTCTTTCATGAGCACACTGCTCATATGGGTGTAATTTCTTTTCAGGATATGTCAGTTTAGTGGGAGTTTGTATTTTATATGCTTTCATAGACATATTTGATTTAATGGATATTGTATGGTTATTTACTGCAGTAAAGTATTAAGTTTATATTCACTTTGACTTTATATGGTTTGATCTCACTAAGGTTTAAGGAGGACCAGTTGGAAATAGGCATGTTAAGATCACATTGCATGAAATTTCCATGCTACACATCCACACTTGATCTTTGTCATTAGTTGCATTGATATATGTGATCATTGATGGGTCTACTTACGAAATGTGTAATGACGATCGCTTTGATTCTATATTGGTGCAATTAATGGACAAGATTGTTAAGATACATAAAGTTTTGATAGCTAAAACTCATGAGCTCATAAAGTATAATTCAAATTTATAAAGTTACATATCACTACACCAAAATGACAAAATTATCACCTTTCAGCGGGCCACCCTTGTCAAGGTCATTGACCGTGACACAAATCTCGCGTTTTGTGTCACGGTCAATGACCTTGACATGACCATGACAAGGACGTGACAAATGTAGTTGTCACGGTCGTGTCACGATCAATGACCGTGACAATTCTTTAAATAATTATCATGGTCAATGACCTTGACACGACCGTGACAACTTCTGCAGTAAAATTCCCTTCCCCCTTCTTTTTTCCCTCCCGTCGTTCCCTCCCTCTCTCTCTCTACGCTCTCTCTCTCTCTCTCTCTCTCTCTCTCTCTCTCTTCCATTTATATATATGTTTGTGTGTATATATATATGTGTGTGTGTGTGTACATGTGTATGTGTGTGTGTGTGGGGGGGGGGTGGGGCAGGGTGGGGGTAGGGGTAGGGGTGGGGGGTGTGGAGGGAGGTGGGGCAGGGTGGGGGCTATTGTGTGTGTGTGTGTGTGTATGTGGTGTGTGTGTGTGGGTGTGCGTGTGTATGTGGTGAGTAGGGGTGTGGAGGGAGGTGTGTGTGTGTGTGTATTTGAATTAATCCATGAATTTGTACTTTTGTCTTTGAATTAACCCATGAATTTATTTTTGTATTTGAATTAACCCATGAATTAACCCATGAATTTGTCAATTTGATATGAAAGTAGGATTGCCCCTCAGTGTAAATTAGTAAATTAATAATTCTATACGTTAATTGTTAGTTTAATTGATGAAATGAATTAATTGAGTAGATGAATTAGAAGGAGTACGGGATACACATTTGTTGTTGACATTGCTGTTGGATTATTTTGTTTAGTAAATGTTTGGTTGGTTAGTTTTAAAAGTGGCATGACCACTGGATTATTGTCCATATGGGGGTGGGATTTTTCAACTTTTTTTGAAAATTACTCTGTATATCGAACAATACATATATAGTATGATAATTAAATGAAACATACTTGAGGATAAAAATGCTTGTAAAGTTGATCCTGTCACCAATTTGATCATGGTTGACTTGTCCAAGTTGAAGAGCAACGACCACGTGAGCGATGAGCCGTTTGTTTGTTCATTTCAAAAGGCTAAGCAAGTGTTTTATTCGGAGTATATCAACAACGAGCCGTAGTCAATTGTCCAACACGCTCCAAGGTGTCTAAATAGTAGTGTGGATGACTTGGCTGCTCCTACCGAATATCAATCCATTTTTGATGATAACCCGAATTTGAAATAATTTTTCAATTTGTAATAAATATTTCAATTTGTACTGAAACATCCATTTTTAATGATTTTAATTGATTTGCACTTTATCATTTTCACTCTTGTGTGGTGTGCGTGTGTGGAGAGGAGATTAATACATAAATATTCCAACGACATCTAAGTTTTGTTTATACTAATCCATGAATATACGCTTCTTACCTTTAATAGGTGATTAGTACATAGTTATTTGGGGTGCCCTATTTGTGGAGAGGAGACTGAATCTATTCGTCTATCCGAACACTAAGAAATGCCATAATCCTATGGAGTTATGCTCTGCAAATTCCTCCCAACCGTTATGTAGCCAAACATCACCAGTTGAAGTTGTCAATTCCACTTTCCATATCCCACCACTTGGAACCTCTAGCAAAACATGGGAGACCATTGAAAGGTGGAATTGACAACTTCAACTGCTGATTTTTGGCTACACAACGGTTGGAAGGAATTTGCAGCACATAACTCGATAGGATTATGGCATTTCTAAGTGTTTAGATATGAAGAGAATTATATTTGACACGATTGCCCGGAGTACATTAGTTGGAAGGAGGTGCCACATGAGCTCAAGTTAGCTGTTTGGGTGACACTACAAGTAATGTATTTATATTTATATGTCAATTTTGATTTCGATTTCAATTTCAATTTCAATTTATATTTATCCATATTTGCGGGGCGGATACTAATTTTACTTTATTTCAATTCAGGGGACAGGGAGTGGCCCTGAGGTAGGACACATATGCTCGATACTTATGTGGCTATTCGGGCGAGAAGGTAAGGATAAGGAGGTGTCCCCGAGCGTCGCGGTACAAAATCTCTTTTCTAGCTAAATAGTTTGTAGATTTGAGATAATTGATGGTGATGTTGTTTCTTCTTAAATAGTTTCTATTTTGAATATATATTTGCATTATCTGTAGTTTGTTTGGATATATGATGTTTGAACAGGTACAACGTTGCTATAACAGGTACAAATATACTGCTGGACAGTGGCAGTGGCCATACTGCCCAGCAGATTTTTTTTAAATTCTGCCCCGAATTGTCACGGTCATTGACCGTGACAATTTTTTTAAAAGTGAACAAGGCTTTGTCACGGTTTTTAACCGTGACTAAACGTGTCACGGTCATGGAATTTAATATATGGGCTTATATATAAAATAAATATGAATTATAGGCTATTAAATAAAAGTAGGCCAAGTAAAGTGATTAATTTAAGTTTTGGGGCCTTACTAATGTATTATTAAAGTGTGGGTTTTATTGTGTAGAGACAAGCGTAATTTCTATTTTTTTGATGGGTTAAAATAGAAATATACGAAATATGAAAAGACACGATTGTGTTATAAATAGGGGTCATGGTCCCCAGATCACACAACACCAATCTTCTGATTCCCATTGTTAGAGAGAAATTTAGAGGGGAAATAAAAGTGTTGATCTGGAAGAGCATAAGACCTCAGACTCAAATATTTTAATTTTCCACGCTTCCGGAAAATCAATATTTATATTTCTTAATAATTCAATATGAATGTTCCTGTTTGTGTGATAGTTTTCACAAAATAGAAATTAATGCATCACATCCATCATAATTTACAAGTACCTATTTCTCTTTTAGATTAATTAAATTATATACTAATTAATAGCCAATATCAACATATATTAAGTAAGGTACTGTTAAGACCATTTCCAAGCCATTGATCATTTTGCTCCACCAAAATGCTCTTTGCTGGATGTAGGGGTACATTCGGTGACTTCTATCAACTGTGTACAAATTTTAAAATTCACCAAAGGTAAAGGCGTACATACGGTGAGTGCCCATAAAAAATGCGTAGAGTTTGAGATTTTTTTTACGAATTTTATGATTTGAAGGGTTTCATTGGGTATATTAGGTTCTAATTTTTCATTTATGGTTATTTAGATTTATAATGTTTGTTTTTGGAAAAAAGTTAGATGGTGGCGGGGAGAGAGAAAGAGAGAGCAACATGAACGATGTCAATGACACTTAAGAAATTACATTAAGACATTGAGACTCCAAAACCACTAGTATATTGATTGGTTTGGTCCAATTGGGGAGTACACTAGGTCAAACTAAAACCGGTCTTATCTAGGGGTGCACATGGTTCGGGTTGATTCGGTTTCACTACTAATTCGAAACTGGAGCCGGAGTTAATAGGTTCCACATTGTGGAATCGGAACCGAATCGATTAATTCTAGAACCGAAAAACGGTTCATGGGTTGGTTATGGTCGATTTTCGGTCCCCAAAATACATTTAAATAAATAATTAAAATAATAAATTTTCCTAAAATATAACATAAATAGACACTATAAGCAAACATTATAGATTTAATCCAAATCCCCAAAGTCAAAATTAATTTAAGCCTTTAAATTAAAGAGAAAGCATCATTTTTCATATATATATATGTATATATAAAGCGTAAAAAAAACATGTGAGGATAAGACCAGTTTTAGTTTGACCTAGGTTTTCAGTACGATTTTTAATCGGGTCAGTTTATGGTTCGGTTCGATTTGTGTTGGTGGTGGAACCAGGTTGCCAAATTGGAAAAAACTGGTTCTATAATTTTTGGAATCAAAACCAAACCGACATAGGAAAAAAACTAAACTAAACCATCCCAATGCACCTAGTTTGATTCGATTTATCAGTTTTTTCGATTCCATTGCACACCCCTACACTATACAGAGGGATAAAGAAAATGTTCATACTTCCTATAAAAAAAATATTTTAGCATATTTGTTAAGTCATGGGTGACATCACTAAAGATGGTTCGCTCCATGATATCACATGCTCTAGATTATACTTATAATATATGTACTAAATTGTCGTTCATTAAACCTAATAATAACTAAAAAAGAAAACTACATTAAGAAAAATCCAAAAAGTTAAAAATACGATTCACATAAGAGAGATCGTACCTAGTTGGTATTGGTGGTAGTAGTGTTAGATTTGTGACACCCCCCATTATTCATATGGAAGGTGTCGAGTCCCATATACAATCAATCAAAATAACAACTGACAAAAATAATATAAATGATAACTAAATCCTAGACCAATAACTAAGATAAGTTGATAAAATCTCCACGACACAATTAGATAAATAAATCATTCCTAAATAGGAATACACAAGTCTTATTATGTGGAGCCCAACATGGGTCCATAAATAAATACATAAATATAAAGTTGAAAAATGCAGAAACCCATCACCGACATAGATGATAAGAAGAATTGGATAGACCAGAATTTAACTGGACATTATTACGGTACCAACCATGATTTATCGATTGCCTAAGAACTGAAATGTTCTCAACATAAGAGGGTCACACCCACAACAAAACTTTTTACTTGATCCCAATTAAGAGAAAACTTATAACAATAATATAGTCGTGTCAACTAAATTATGTAATTTGATGAATAACCGATTCCATAATATAACCATGTCTAAAGAAGCTACCCTCCGTAATGTGCCATCAATATAATATATTACAGTTTATCATGAGTCTATAAGAATAAGAAAAGGCTATTAATAACAATACTAACCATACAATCATCATCAATAATATTAAATAAATTCACATAATTATACCAACACAGTATTCCACATGAGTACTCTCAACCCATGGTTATAAAGAATAAGTCGTTCCCAGGACCAAACATAAAATATCTCTCGAAGCTCTACACCTTTGGATCTCTCGTGAATGTACTAGTACCGACTAAAGAAAATCTCGACTCTTAAACTCTCAAAGTACACAACATGAAAAATCACCATGCCATCATACCAACCATGTAACCACATACCAACGTATACACAAAACGATTCACGTTCATTTTTCCCAACAAGGGAGATAGCGAGCTCAGAACGTAGAATCGGGATAATATATGCATAATCGATGTCATTAGCTTAGGCTATAATACACGATCCCAACGTACCCGTCCCATCAAATTCGCGACAAGTATTTTCGTCACAAGCCTACACATCCACCTGTGGTAAGTTTACTTACAAAAAAGTCATCCAAATATGTACACAAAACCTACACATCATCAACTAGAAATCTACATTTTCAGTTCCTAATTGTTAATTAAATTCCCAAATATAAACCAACTTAGCAAAGTTTATAGATATTCTCTAACCCCAAGAACCTACCTACTAATCCTTAATCATAGCTAGAATAATCCAAAAAATCATCCCAATCTACGTAACCAACCACATCTCAAACGTTTCTCCATACCAAGACCAGATTAATCCATTCCTTAACCGGGATCGATTTGGTTTATTCAACCAAGAATTCTACCCCCGATTTTAGTTCAATCTTAATCTACCCAAATTAGTTTCTAATGTTTTAATTTAAGTTTAGTGGTTGGAAAATCCCATCCTTTAACATCCATTATATCAATTTGATAATTCCAACATTATTCTTAATCCAATTTAGAATCCAACAACATAGAAACTCTAAAGTACTCAAACATTATGTTTATCATATAATTCATCCATGCAAAGTGAATTCAATTTATAAATATAAGTATAATACAGTTAACTTATCAACCTTTGAACTTAATATCAATTTCTTATCTTGATAAAAGATTATACTACAATGATCACAATTCTAACATGAACCCTAATTTTTATTCAATAATAATTTCTATATGTCCATTCCCAATTATTAGTTATAATTCTTAGAAAATTACCCAAGATGAAGATTTAGATTTATAAATCTAAATTATTCTTTCACTTAGATTAATGTTCGAATGACACCAATTAGGTTCCTAATACATCAATTAGGTTCCAATTACAATAATTTGCAATTATGATGATTAGTTAATTTAAATTATTATCTTCGTTAATTTAAACTTTTAAACATGATTTCTATTACTATCATATGAACCAACGAAGAAAACTAAAAATTAATATTCTTGCCTTGATTTGTTAGAGATGAAATTCCTTAATTTGGTTAAGATCCTTGTTGTTCAATTCCTATTAGTTTATTAAATTCCTTAAAATTTTCTTTCTAGTTTGCCTCCAAGTTACCTCTCTCTCTTGATCTCAATTTTATTTAAGTGTTTATGTTAGGAAAGTAATAAGAGGATAAAGTGACTTAAGATTATATTAAAGTAATGTTGATTTTTGTCACTCCCCTTAAACCATAATTTAACTCTACCTTATTAACCCCCAACCATATTCAAATACTTTCAAATTTTCCATAATGGGTTACCCAACGCATAGGTCCAATCTCCCACTTTTTAACTCCTTTTTTGGATCTTTAATAACCCCATAAGTCCAACAAAAATTACAACCCACCAAAGATGATATAAAGGGTTATAGAATAAGTGTACTACATAAAATATACAAAAGGTTTATTAAAATTACTTCCTAATTATTTTTCACCAAATTAAATTATTTAACACATAGTTAAATTATTTGGCACATAAGGATTATCGATTTGAATAATTAAACGAATTTGTACTCTTTCACATAAACTGAACATAAAGATTTATCACTTTAATTAATTCTTTAATTTACCAATTAAATTGAGGGACTTTTTTTTACTTAATCCCCATTTTTTAATATGATATTTGACCTTTCCCCCACCTTTCTAATCTCTTTTATATACTCCGCTATACTAGGGAATTGTCTTAAATATTGAATAAAAATAAAGAGTTAAGTGTAAGGATTTATTTGACTTTTCCCTTGTTTATAACGCCAAATTAGACTTGACCCCCTATATTGAGGGTAAAGTCAAAGGATAATTAAAATGAGGGGTTAAGTCAAATTATACATTATAATTTCGGGGTTAAGTCAAAATGACCCTTAAATTAAACATGTCGATTTCCAATAAAATTAATTATTTTACCAATTAAATTAATTATTTAAAATCACGGGGTGTTATATTCTTTCCTCTGACATAGAAAATCCATCCTCAGAAGTCGACACATACTCATCTCAAAGAACTCTGTATACTTCTCACGCATCTCGTTCTTTCATTCCCATGTAGACTATTCCTCATTATGATGACTCCATTACGTGCAGTAATAGAATAACCTTAGAATATTTTTATTTATTTATATGGTATATAATATAAAATGGTCTATCCTCATAGCTGGTATCTATTTGAAACTCTATATCTCTGAGATCTATATGTTGATAGGCCATATCATCCAATAAAAACTTTCTCAGTATCAAAACATGGAAAACATCATGAAGATGCTGGAAAGGATTGGACAATGCAAGACGATTCATTATAGTTCCTACCTAGTCAATGATAATGAATAGTCCCACATACCTAGGTACTAATTTCCCCTTATTCCAGAATCTTTTCACACCCTATATGGGAGACACCCTTAGAAACACTTGATCTCTAACCGTGAATTTAAGCTAATGTCTATGTTTATCAGCGTAACTTTTTTGCCTACCCTTCCCAATCCTCTTATGATATCTGATAAGAGTTACCTTCTCTAAAGTGTCTTGAATAAATTTTTTTCCCAAAATATTGGTACCCCTAGTCTCTAACCAACAAACCAATGAGAGATAAGGACATCCATATAATGCCTTGTAAGTGGAAATGTAAATTTTTTTAATTCTATATAAGTTGGATAAATTTTATGTCAAATCATTGAGTCGTGAGCCATTCAACCTCCATAAGCTTGATACATGGTGAGACGTTTGAGTAGAAAGTGAGGCTCATTTATTTAGATTACATGAACATTGGAACTTTGAAGATCTACAAACCTTCTCTACTTCACAAGACTTCTATTTTCGAATTGAAGATGTATCATTTTAAAGTTTTATGATTGAATGTCGTTGGCTAAGCACACACTTGTACGTTTTAACAAAATATGTTTTTATGGGTTGAACAAGTGATTTTTAATCATGAGATGTGTTGTGTTAACCTTTGGGAAAATACCAAATTTTCAAATGTGCTTTTGTTTAAAGTTTTTATCAAATTGGCTTTAAAAAGTTTGCACGGTCTTCTTTGGACCCAGCCACCCTTTGCAAGATCTATTTTTGACCCATAAGCGTGGCCATACACAATTTTGTCCTTGGTCGCATGCTCGCCAAAATCACGCGCACGGTGGATTTTTAACCTTGCGCACGGCTAGAGAAGAATTTTCAAAAAATTCTATAATTGGTTCTTGTTACATCTTTTTTTAATAAATCTAAAAATTTTCATTACTCACTTACATCTCAGAAAGTATTTTCGAGTTTAAGAGCTTCTATTTTGTCTCTCTATTTTCAAATTCACGCGTTCCCTCCAAATTGAGTGAAAAACCTAGATCTATATTTAATCAATGGATTGAGAGGAAATTGGGAGTGATTTGATTCAGATCCACATAACCGAAGTTTATATCTTACCATTCTTAATGTGAATTTGTGATCCACACTCCTAGATCTAGAAAGGGAGGTGTCTTATTTTATTGGACAGATCAAGTCATGATGCGGCTCTAAGGAGGAGAATATACTTCCTCGTTCATCTTATAGACTTAGGATGGATCTCTTATTATCAATGGGGGAAAGTTCAATGTTCATAGGTAACTTCTTGTGACTGAATAAGAGAGAGGTACTTTCTTGCATTGTATAAAATATTTTCAATTTGAATAAGAGATTAGAGTCTCTCGAGGTTTTTTGCCCTTTGTTTTTTTTGGGGGAGTGGGTTCCTCATAAAATTTGAGTTATAGATTTCTTGTACGTTGCGCAAGTTATTTTGTTCATTCACGTCACAGACTACACATCGATATCACCTAGATTTAGTTAAATCCAATAATTTTGAATTAGGATTGTGAATCTAGTGTATTTGACCTATATTTCCTAACTTTTTAGTCAAGTTTGTTGATTGACCTGCCTAAAATTATTTCACCTAGTTGTTACATATGCTAGGTTGCTTAAAATTGGAAACAAATTTAAAATTAGCAAAAAATGGGCATAATTTTGTTTAAACATATTTATCCCCTCTAGGTTTATTAGAGTAGAGCATTTGTATTGACCGTACACATCCTCAATTGGTATCAGAGCAATTGCTCTTATTTGCATTCACATGCTAAGAGTTTGATCTTGTACTTTTATGTATTTCTTGGTGTTCATTACTCATAATTATATATTATGCTTGATTAAATTTGTTTTGGGATTATGATGGATAAATATAAGGATAGTAGCTCCACAAAAAGGCCACCTTATTTTATTGGATCAAATTATGGTCATTAGAAGGTTAAGATGCACAAACAGTTGAGATCCAAACACAAGTAAGTGTTTAGAATGTAGAGGATGGTTGGACATATCCTATGATTGAAGAGCATGGAGTGAGAGTGAAAAATCCGAGAGTATTATGGACCGATGCACAATTTTGGGATTGTAAATATAGTTTAATTGCTTTGAATGCCTTGTTCGCATCCATTAGTACTTAATAATACAATTGTATTCTCAATTGTGAACTTGCTAAGGAGGCTTAGGATATCTTTCATGTGACACTTGAGGGCACTTCGAGTGTAAAGTGAGTTGAGTTTCAAAACATTGTAATAAATTTTGAGATGATGCGTATGAGCAAAGAAGATAGTTTCAACGATTACTACACTAGGTTAACCGAAGTAGTAAATGGTTCTTTCAACCCTGCTGAGAATTTTTTTTGAAACAAAGTCATCAAGAAGTTTCTTAGCACTATAGCTTCTAGATTTAGTGCCGATGTAGCTATCCTAAATGACATTAAGGACACTGACACATATACCTTAGAAGAACTAGTTAGTTTAGTTCAAATTTATGACCAAGAGGAATGTAGGCATGTTGAAACCTAAGAGGTATCTAGATATGTGATGGAATCTAAGGAGAGTGTGTATTGCAAGAGGGAGGATAAACCTAAATAAAAAATTGAGGTGGATATAATTCTTTTTGTGAAAAGGTTTAACTAATTATACAAGCATAATAATGTATTTTTCAAAAATGGTAGAAAAATTGAGCCTCAACCATACAAGTCCTCTAAACATGTTTCTTATGGTGTGTTGATACCAAATTTAATTTGCTGGCATGGACCCATCACTTAAAGACACGTGTCAATTAACGTGGTAATTACAAATACTTCCACCGATTAACTTACTGCCACCGAGCTGCTCAAGCGCCACGAGCAGCTCATACATACCGAACAGCTCAAGCGTATCCACCATCTTAAGTTCCCCGAGCAACTCATCGGCCCTGAGCAACTCAAGCATGCCGAGCTACCAAGGCTATCCGAGTAGCTCAAGCATGCCGAGCTACTTAGCGTACAAAGCACTCAAATCAGGACAATCAAAGAGAGGACTGAGCATTAAATGCTCATTATTATTATACAAATGTATATGTCTGCTAGATAACAACGCATTGTCTTTTCACATGTACACCCTCAAGGCTATAAATACATTGTAACCTCCTCATTAGAAGGGGACTCAGAATTTATTGGTAAATCCAGAATCGAGAATTCCAAGCAAACAATCAGCAATAATAAAAACAGTGGACGTAGGCCATTCTTTCAAGGCTGAACCACTTTAAAAATCTTTTGTATCATTTATTTTATCTGTGATTGATAAATTAGAGATAATCTAATTTTTTACATCAACAGATTGGCGCCGTCTGTGGGAGTGCGACTGTAATTATCATTTTTCACCAAAATAATTCGTCATCAATGGCTGATCATCCGGAATCCAGTAATCGAAACGCTGGGATCCCTCCAAATCCTCCATCTACTCCTCCAAATGTCCAAGATCTGGCCGGTATAATGGCTAATTTGGCCCAGGGCCAGACGACTATGCAAGAGACCATGCGACAACTCATGCAAACTATCCAAGGTGGAGCGTCGGCCCAATCAGGACAACGAAGCATTCAGAGAAATACCCGGTTACCTTCTTCGCAAACTAGGCGAACGTTATTCACAGAGGAATCTCGATCCAGCTGCACCGATTCATATCGTACTGAGAGATCTAATGATCCTTCTTTTCAACCTGGTCGGACTTCTTTAATACAAGTAACAGACTCTCATCGAAACATCACTTTCTCTCTAGAAAGAACTAGTGCTCTAGAAAGATTGAGTAGAATCTCTCCTTTTGATCGTTTGGGCCCTAGGAGGAATAGAAACCCTCCTAGGATGACCATCCGACCTAAGGAAAGGATCTGTCCAATCACGACCAACTGCTTGTAATAAAAGATCCCAATAAGAAAATTCAACGCGATTAATTACTCAAACCAATAGGCCCGAGGAAGGAAATGATGCATGGAAGGGCTCTATTCAGAGGTTGGAAGACAGATTAGGGGAAATGGCTAAGGCCAAGAATCCTTTACAAAGGGCTTTTGTTCAAGGGACACCCTTTGTATATGCGATTGCGGATTTTCCAACACCATCAAAATTCAAAGCTCCAATGGTAACGCCTAAATATGATGGAAAAACTGACCCTGTCCTTCATATAGAATAATACCAAGCTGTTGCTGATATCTATGCAGTTAAAGATGAGATGAGATGTAGGGCATTTTCAGGAACTCTTGTCGGATCTGCTCAAATATGGTATACCAATCTTCCTGGGGGAAAGATCGCGACTTTATTTCAACTAGTAGAGCTTTTTATTGGGAACTTCTATTTTGGAGCAAAACCAGTCAAACGAGTAGCACACTTATTGAGTGTTAGACAAAAAGCAGGTGAAAGCACCAGGGATTACATTACTCGTTTCAATAACGAGAAACTCGAAGTAATTGATTACGAGGAGAAGACAGCAATTACTGCTCTGATTAGTGGACTGTTACCAGATAAATTGTACTACACTTTAGCCAAAGACCAACCTAGAACTATGGCAGAACTAATGGCAAAGGCAGCCAAGATTATGAACGCCGAGGAAGCTATGGCTGCGAAGAAGAATATGGACACTACGGAGACCAAAGTTGAGCCGGATGCGGTTGAGAAGAAGGAGCAAAAGAACAATGGTGGCAACAAGCAATTAAAAGAAAAGCAAGCATTGGAATAGTTGAAGAAATTTGGAAACTATACTCCTTTGAAGGTAGATATAAACCACATTCTGGAAGAGATCAAGAACAACGAGGAGCTAAATTGGCCTGAAAAAATGAAGGCAGATCCTGACAAGAGGAATAAATCCAAATATTACGAGTTCCATAAGGACCATGGTCACACGACCAAAAACTACATAGCTCTCCAGAATAAAATTGAAGAGCTCATCAGTCGGGGAAAATTGACCAAGTATGTGGATCGCCGAAATGGTGGAAAGGTCAATGACCGAGCAAGGCAGAGGTCTAGATCTCCTCGATGAGCAAAAGAGGACAAGAAGAGAAGTCATGAAGAAGACCCAAAAGATGATCAAGATGACCCCGATCTCCCCAAAAGACCAAAACAGCCAGAGCGTGAGGTATTTTCAATCCATTTTAGATCATTTGAATGTAATGTTATTACAGGTGGAAATGCATGAGGTGGAGATATGACTGCAGGGAGAAAAGCTTACCTCAATGAGGCTCAAGCTTGCTTGTACATTCAACGAATAAATCTAACTAAAAATGATCGCCCGAGGAAGGTAAATAAAGATAAGTTGGTCATTGGTTTCTCTAGGAACGACTTGGCAGGTGTACTATATCCTCATGATGACCCATTGGTAATCAAGATGAGAATGAAAGAAGTGGTGATTTCATGAGTACTAGTGGATAATGGTAGCTCGACAGATATCATGTTCTATCCATGCTTTGATAGTCTGAATCTGAAGCTAGCCCAGTTAGAGCCGTATCATAGGCCCCTCATTGGTTTTACTAGCGAAAAGGTTTTTCCACTTGGGACGATCAAGCTGAATATGCTTATCGGTACATGGCCTACTTGTTGAACAGAAAGAGTACGCTTTTTTATAATGGATAAAAACATCCAATCATCTTATAACATCATCATGGGAAGAGTAGGCCTAAAGAAGTTCAAAGCAGTACCATCTACTGTGCTTCAATGTTTAAAATTCCCAACCAATTTCGGGGTGAGAGTTGTGAAAGGCGACCAAAAAGTAGCTCGGGAATGCTAATATTCATCTGCTGAGCAGGAGGAGTGTGAAGAATCTAGGCAAAAGACTATCACCTATTAAGTGGATGAGATATGAGATGCAGAGATTGGAACATTAGACCCTAAAGACGAGTCTCAACTCGTGAAGGGATAGGTCATGGAAGCTACCGAGAATGTCATTCTGGACGACGAGCATCCAGAACGAACAACTCAAATTGGTGCATTATTGGATGTATCAATAAAACAAGAACTGATAGCATTTTTAAGACGCAGAAAGCAGACTTTTGCATGGAGCCATGAAGACATGCCAGGAATAGATCCTAATTTCTTGTGTCATGAGCGCAATGTGAACAAGGAAATTAAGCTAGTGAAGCAGCGAAGAAGAGTGTTCAGTCCTGAGAAGAATTAAGCTATATAGGAAGAAGTAGAAAAGCTACAAAAAGCCTCTTTTATTGAAGATGTCAAATATCCTGATTGGCTAGAAAATGTGGTGATGGTAAAGAAGAAAAATAACAAGTGGAGGATGCGTGTAGACTTCACTGATCTTAATAAGGTATGCCCAAAAGATCATTTTCCTTTTACCCAAATCGATCAACTGGTGGATGTTACCTCGGGGCACGAATTATTGACTTTCATGAATGCTTATTCTGGTTACAATCAGATTAAGATGAAGCCTGAGGACAAGGAGAGTACCTCTTTTATCACCCCAAGGGGAACTTATTGTTATAATGTTATGCCTTTTGGACTTAAAAATGCAGGTGCCACATATCAGCGGCTGATGAATAAGGTGTTTGCAGAGCAAATCAGTCATACCATGGAGGTTTATGTTGATGACATGCTTACGAAAAGCAAGAAAGCTGCTGATCATCTAATTGACTTAGGTTAGACCTTTGATCAACTAGAGAAATATCAAATGAAGCTGAATCCTACCAAATGCATATTCGGAGTACGAGAAGGCATGTTTCTCGGGTATATTATCAACCAACGAGGTATTGAAGCGAACCCTGAAAAGATCAAGTCTCTATTGGGGCTACGATCTCCAATGACGAAGAAGGAAGTGCAAAGTCTCACAGGGTGAGTTACAGCACTTAATAGATTTGTGTCACGAGCAACTGATAGATGTCTCCCATTCTTCAAGACACTCCGAAAAACATTTGAGTGGAATGATGAATGCGAGGAGGCCTTTTAAGAATTGAAGAAATATCTGGGGACACCTTCATTATTTTCCAGACCAGTGACAGTAGAAAGATTATACTTGTATCTGGCAGTATCAGAGAATGCAGTCAACTCGGCATTAATCAGATTGGAGAATGGAGTACAAAAACCACTCTACTATACCAGCAAAGCTTTCCGAGGAGCAAAAATCAGATATCCAAGACTGGAAAAGTTGGCACTAGCACTGATTGAAGCAAGCAGAAGGATGAGTCCATACTTCCAAGCTCATACTATAGTTGTGTATACAGATATCCCGTTAAGGCAAGCTCTGCACAAACCAGAGAAATTAGGAAGGTTGATGTATTGGGCAGTAGAACTCGGGGAATATGATATAATTTATGAGCCGAGATCATCGCTCAAAGGACAGGTGGTAGTGGATTTTATCACAGAGTTTACTCAGGAGTATACCCTCGACGAGCAAGAGTTGAATATGGACCAACCTGTGGATGTTATAGGATCATCAAATTTAAACCTCGACCAACTTGCATCGATGGACGAGCAACGAGAAGCGCTGGAGGAGAATAAAAGGAAGCATCGAATATTCCACCGTGGAACTCTATCTGACCAAGAGTTTGATAATGAGATACCTGTGTGGAATTTGTATGTAGATGTCTCTTCTTGCACTACAGGCAGTGGAGTAGGGATTGTTTTAAACAGTTCGGATGAGATGGATGTGGAGTATGCTCTGCGTTTTCAATTTAAGGCTTCTAATAATGAGGCTGAATATGAAGCTATGATCGTGGGTCTCAATTTGGCCAAAGCTATGAAAGCAGGGCAGGTCATTGTATTTAGTGACTCACAGTTGATCGTAAATCAAATGTTGGGGGTGTATGCAGCAAAACGAGAATTAATGATCCAATATCATTCGAAAGAATTAGAAATTATATCAAGCTTTAACGCAGTATAGTTGATTAGAATACCAAGGTTGGAGAATGCAAGAGCAGATGCCTTAGCTCGGTTAGCCTCAGCCACATGCACTGAGCTACGAAGAACAATCCCAATAGAAATCTTGTCTAGTCGGAGCATTGAAGAAGACTTAATGGTGAACTTCATCGCTCTCGACTTAGGACCATCTTGGATGGATCCCATCAGGGCCTATATTGAAAAGGGGGCTTTACCATATGATAAACTCGCAGCCAAGAAATTAAAGTTTAAAGCTGCTCGTTATGTCCTGACCAATGGAATTTTATATAGATGAGATATTATAGCAGGGCTACAAAGATGTGTCCATCCCTATGAAGTGAAATATTTGATCGAAGAGGTTCATGAGGGGTCTTGTGGAGCCCATGTAGCAGGTCGGACGCTTTTACAATGGATAGCAACGCAAGGGTATTACTGGTCGACAATGAGAGCTGATTATGTAGCTTATGCCAAGAAATGGGATAAATTTCAACGCTTCTCCTCTATCCGAAGAACTCCCCAAGCATTGTTAACACCCATCAAGTCTCCTTGGCCATTCACCATGTGGGGAATAGACTTGGTCGGGCCACTTCCAATGACCCGAGGAAGATTTAAATACCTCATAGTCTCTGTGGATTATTTTACTAAATGGGTGGAGGCAGAGCCTCTTATTGATATGACATATGACAAGGTATATCAATTCATTTGGAAAAACATTATCTGCAGATAAGGCCTACCACAAGCATTCATCACAGACCATGGAACTCAGTTTGATAACGAGGAGTTTGCTGCATATTATCATCAATCCAATGTATTGAAGATCCACTCTGTACCAGGCCATCCCTAAAGCAACGGACAAACCGAGGTGACAAACAGAACGCTGCTGAATGGTTTGAAGAAACGATTAGATGCTGCAAAGGGAAATTGGATTAGCGAGCTACACTCTGTGCTATGGGCTTATCGTACAACACCACGAGAAGCAACATGAGAATCTCCATACATCCTGGCATTTGGAAGTGAAGCTGTTATACCTGTTGAATTGGGTCTACCTACACACAAAGTATTGAATTTCAATTCTCCTATCAGTGACTTGATGAGGCGATTAGATCTGGATATGCTCGAAGAAATTAGAGAAGAAGCAGCAATCAGGAATGCTGCATACCAACAACGAACAGCTCTGTTCCACAACAAGAGGGTAAAGAAGTGTGATTTGAAGGAAGGGGACTATGTGCTAAAGAAAGTAATTCAAAAGCACAACAAACTGGAGGCCAACTGGCATGGACCCTACAGAGTAACAAGAGTTGTTCGTCCAGGGACATATAGGATTGAAACATTGGAAGGAGAAGAATTCAAGAATGCATGGAATGTAGAGCATCTACGCAAGTATTATCAGTAGTTGGAATTCCTATGTAATGCAGTTTTCTTCAGTATGAATAAAGTGTTGAATGTTTTACCCAGTTCTCTTTTTTTGTTGAAATTTTTCGGAGTATTAATGCTACACACTACGCATCAAGTTCAGAATCAATCTCCTCTAACTCCAGTTGGCCGGGAACCAATTTCCTCTAAATCTAGTTGGTCGGATAATAATCTCCTCCAACTCCGGTTGGTCGGGAACTAATTTCCTCCAACTCTGGTTGGTCGGGAACCAATTTCCTCCAACTCCAGTTGGTCGGGAACCAATCTCCTTCAACTTCGATTGGTCGGGAACTAATTTCCTCCAACTCCGGTTGGTCGGATAATAATCTCCTCCAACTCCGGTTGGTCGGGAACCAATTTCCTCCAACTCCGACTGGTCGGGAACCATTTTCCTCCAACTCCGGTTGGTCGGATAATAATCTCCTTTCTGGTTGGTTGGGAACCAATCTCCTCCAACTCCGATTGGTAGGGAACCAATTTCCTCCAACTCCGGTTAGTCGGATAATAATCTCCTCCAACTCCGGTTGGGCGGATACCGATTTCCTCCCACTCCGATTGGTCGGATAAATCCGATTGGTCGGGAACGAATCTTCTCCAACTCCGGTTGGTCGGGAACCAATTTCCTCCAACTCCGGTTAGTCGGATAATAATCTCCTCCAACTCTGATTGGGCGGATACCAATTTCCTCTAATTCCAGTTGGTCGGATATCAATTTCCTCCAACTTCGGTTGGTCGGATAATAATCTCCTCCAACTTCGGTTGGTCGGGAATCAATTTCCTCCAACTCCGATTGGTCGGATAATGATCTCCTCCAACTCCGGTTGGTCAGGAACCAATTTCCTCCAACTCCGGTTGGTCGGGAAATCAATTTACAATCAACTCCGGTTGGTTAAACTATGCAGAGTCATGGGATGAAAATTATTTCATTGCTTAGGATCAAAGAGTGATAAGTTGCTATAATTAAAAAATAAAACAGAATGGACACATCAAAATATGCATATATTCACAAACAAAGACATTCTTCAAAATACTTAGAAGAAAGTAAAATAACAAAAGACTAAAAATTTCTTCATTTAAATCAAGAAGAATTACATATGCTGAGAAAAATACAAGTCATTACATGAAAATCCTATTCTATTGTTTTTTTTCCTTTTGCCTTTGAAACAGGTTCTACTCTAGCAGAAGGATCATCTAAGGCATAAGGAAAGTTTATGAAATTTACATCTCTCAGCGTTTTAATGTTCATTACAGATGACCGATCAAGTAAATGTTATGGGCGAGATATATCGAAGTTAGAATGAAGACTGTAGTCGCCAAGATACTTGGAGATCAAGCACCGAGGAATTGCTCGAGAAGGAATCCAACTGATGTCAAGCTTAAAAAGAGGCACGGGTAACTCAAGTAATCCAGGGTTATAGTAATCCCTTAAGTAGTGCCCCTGCTCCACTTTTAGCACACATAATGCATTCAACCATCCTTGCCTGTACCCCTCGTTATTTAATTGCTGGATTCGATCATCAAGATGGTACAGGGCTTCATTGTAACCAGCCATCCATAACTCTCTGCGTTGTTTATGTAATTGGTAAGTTAATCTCTCCAGTTTCTCATGGAGGTTCTTCACCAAAATTTCCTTATTCTCCAAAGCAGAACTCTGGGTAGAAAGTTGCTCGCTGAAGTTCAGAATTTTCTTGGACATCTCTGCTAAGGCTTGGTTCTTCGCTACCAACTGAAATGCCTGATTCTCCAAGGCCGCTTGAGTTCTTGCTTCTTCAATAGAAATCCGACCAGCCCTTGCTTGTCCCCGAGAAGAAGATCTTGCTCGTCCACGAGTAGAAGTGGAGGGTCCAGCTCTTTTCAAAGTTTCCAACTCATCTCGCAAGTTGGCATTTTCTACCTCCAAAAAAGAAAAACCTTCATCATTGACAGGGACCAAGGCTTACGAGGAAGACGCAGCAGACTTGAGTTATTTTACCTCCTCTTGCAAGGCAATGTTCTTTTGCTCCAATAACTTGGCGATATGCCTATGCTCTTCAACCTCAAGCTTTAGAACGCTCTCTTTGTTCTCGTAGGTAGAGATGAATTTAACATATCCTTTTTCAGCACTTAACTGCTGATATTTCTTCTCGTACCCTTGGTGCAAAAGTGTGGAGGACTCTTTGTACTGCTGCTGAAGTTCCTCTATAGTTCCTTGGAGATCCTCGATCATCTCATAGTAGGCCACATTATTGGTAACTGCACGATTAAGCAAACACTTGAGATACTGGTAAGCTTCAACTGCTCATTCAGAAGTATCTGAACCAAGAATATCAATGATTTGAGCTTCATTTAGATCTGCATGACCAGCTTTGAAGTAGTCATTGCATTTCTTCATCAATTCTGTGTCATGAGATGATAAGAGCTCCATCCTGGCCATAAACTAACAAAGAGAAAAAATAGAAAAGATCAATAAGAATGCAGACAGAGCAAGTAGAAGGTAGTCAAGATGAACAACCAAAAGTTTGAATTTTATTTCATCATAAGGGGAAAATACAAATCCGAAGTAACATCCAATAGAATAATAAAATAAACACCCGAGCAACTCTATACCTTCTCTTTTTTTCCTATAACTTCCTCATAAGGTTTTGAGGAAGAGACTGGTTGCTCGGAGTGCAATATTAGCTGCTCGGTAGAAGTACTGGCTGGTGGTAGTTGCTAAAAAATATGCATAACTGGGAAATAAGGTACCTGATCTGCAATCATTATGGATAATTCATCTGAATCAACTTCATCATCTTCTTCTTCTCCATAGGAAGGAGGAGGGCCATGAGTGTGTTGCTAAAATAATTTAAAATCTTCAACAACTTTCAGCTCTTGCAGGGCTGCCACCCATCCATCCCTAAAGTATTTAAGACTGGCGTTTCCATTTGAGAGGACATGGCTGCCAAACATTTATTCCAGTCTTTATCCCAACCAGCACTGAATGACTTTTTAACTGCCTTCTTCCATTTTACCTTCTCCGAGGAGGTCCTTTCCCTAAAGAGCTCCTCGATAGCTTTCAACTTTTCCTCCACCTCTAGTTTCTGGCGTCCAACATCCTGAAGTCTAACAACTTCTTCAGAAAACTTGAGCTTAACCTCGAGCTCCTTGTTGCTTTGCTCGAAGACTTTATTGCTCTGCTCAGACTCTGTCAATTTCTTCTCCAAATCCTTGGAGGCATTCACAACCTGACTTTTTTCTAGCTCGATGGACTTGAGTTGCTTCTCCCAAGCAACTTTATCTTCCTCATACTTCCGACGAGAATCTTTTAAAGACTAAGTCAGACCAACAAAAGCTTCCTCTACACCTCCCAAGGAGATTGAAGCCTTGATAGCCTCATCCTTCTTCAGAATACAATTAAAACACGTTACCAGCTGAAAAAAGAAATAATTTTGAGTCAGTATAGGGACATAGCATTGAAAAGTGAAAACTTAGACTAGTAATACTTACTGAGGCAATATGTTGAGCAGCCAAGGTAGTGAACCTGTCACGAGAAAGAGTGTCTTCAATACCTTGGACTTCTAGGATAATCCAAGACTTCACCGAGCCCATAGCAGAGCTCGGAGGAGCAAAAGTGGGAATACCACCTTTGACATTTAAAGATTGAGAGACAGGTTCAACAGGTTTCTCAGAAGAACTTTTCCTTAACCTCCTCGTAGGAGCAGGAACATTCTCAACCAAAGATGTTGTCTTTGTTGGTGAAATAACAATAACTTCACTTGGAGGAGAAACAACAATAATCTTGCTCGAGGCCACTGGGGGTTTCTCAATAACTTTCTTGGCAGTAGCAGGAGGGGGTGCTGATGAGTGCATTATTTTGTATATTTTATACCCAAATTTATACTTTGTTAGTCCCATTTTAGTGTATTTAATAATTTCTTAGGACTATTTTATTAAAAGGAGGAAAAAATGCGAGAATGATTGAATTCATATTGAAAATGGTAATTTTAAGTCAAAAATGGGCACTTCGATAATTTTATAATATTCTTGTGCTAATTTGTGAAAAAAGTTGCCTAGTGAAATTTTTGCAGATAATGATGGAATTTGGTGCAAATTGATGATCAATTCAAAAAAGGTGCGAAAATGCTGATTTTTACGGTCGTTCGAAAAAATGTTGTTTTTGCTCAGAAATTTTTATTCTCCGATTTGGACGAAACTCGGCATGCGTGTTCAGGAAGAAAAGATAAGAGTTTTCGAGTGGGGGGAAATTCCGTCCCTTATCACGATCCAAAGATTAAAGAGGTGGAGAGATAGCTACCAACACTATTCGGCCAATCAGAAATAGTCCCACCACAACTCAAATACCTCACCACTTGTCCTATAAAAAGGACCCTTGGGATCATAATTTCGGAGGCAATTAGAGAGGACTTTCGTGGAGGATTTCGGGGAGCAACTTTGAGTGATTGTAATCAATTTGAGGGCCAAGTTTTTATCATTTTTTTAGAGGATTCAAGATTGTTGTGAGAGAACTATTTGTAAGTTTGGTTTATTAATGAAGATCTCTACTCATTCTTGCAATTTCTCTTTCATTATGGTAGCTTGATTCTTATATTAGGAGTAGGGTGAAGTTTATCATAGTTAACTAATATTGTCACGTTAATTTTATTGTTGTTTATTCCCTACTTGTTTTAATTGTTATTAAAGATTCGGTATTCATTTTAAAGCGACACGAGAGTGTGTTTTAGAACCTTCAAGATTGTTTTATCAAATCAAGTTTTGAGATTTAAAAATAGTAATTTTTGATGGATTATGCTTGCACTTTGATTGTTTTGATAGTCCATGCTTAAATACATTTGCGAATTTTAAAACTTGTATTTTCTAAGGGAATAGGGATTTTAGCCGTCTATTAGAGACGTTAAAAATATTTTGATCATAACCGTCATATTTTCCGAATTAAACACGGCGAGAGTCAGTTTAATTTGAGTTATAAAAAGGGAATGGCAACATTAAATTAGTGTGCAATATTAGTTACGTGATAAATGGACCCCGAATCCTAATTATTTCCTAATTGTTTACAAATCTCTTGCGTTACTCTCATTTATCGTAGTTGCTTTTATTTTGTATAATTTATAATTATTCTCTACTCCATTTGATCTAGTTGGACAGTTGTAATTCTTTTAATAATTAAAATTGACAAATCCTCGTGGGTTCGACCCATACTTACACTCGCTATTCTATAATAGCCCGTGCACTTGCGGTATTTTATAAATTGACAACAGGTGCATCAATATTCCTTGTCCCTTCTTCTGGAACACTTTGCTTACTTTTCTTTGCCTCTCCAGCAGTAGGGGCAGACTTATCAAAGAAAGAAGGAACTTTTCTTTTCTTCATTAGATCACTAATAGGAATAATTGATTAAGAGGAAGAACCTTCCACACTAGTCTCAGCAGCTGGTATTTGGTCAAAACTAACCACCACTGGACGAGCAGTAAAAGATGAAGTATAGCTCTTGTACTGCAAAAAATAAGAGGCTGATCTAATATGTTCTTCGGCAACGGATTGGTGCAAATCCCAGATAAGTTCAAATTAACATCAGCTTCTTTTGGAGGTTTCCTTTTACTGTCAACTGTGATGAATAAAAATAAACATCAGTGATACATTTTATCAAACAAAAAAAAAACAATATTTAAAAAAATAAAAACAACCTATTCCATTGCCATAAGGGGGACACCTGGGACCCTGATATACATCAGCTCCATTTAATGGAGTATGTTGCTAATTTTTCATAACAACCCCATGCTCAAAATAATCCCTATTGGCATCTGGAAGATTGACAACTAAAGCCCTATTCAAAAACCTAGTTTTTAAATAAAAGGTGGAATTACTGACAACCCATCTATAACAGTACATAACCTCAGGAATCCCCAAACGGTTTCCATGGTGTTGGTTCAATCTATGAACACCATTAACTATCCTCCAAGTATTTGGAGCTATTTTTGCAGGTACAGTGTCAAAATATTGACAGAACTCCAAACACCGAGGGTTTGGTGGAAAAGAAAAGCCATATTCGGCCACAAAAAGACTTGGGAACCAATGTCCCTCAGCCAAAGAAAAATAATCAGAAGGTTCAGAAAGCTCCTCCAAAATGACCCGTGAAGGAATTGAAAATTCAGATCGAAACTTGTCCAATGACTCAATAAGATAAACTATGATGAACAAATCAAAATAAAAGAAAGGGAAGAAAAATCTTATAGGGAAAGAGAGATCAGGTGACAATGAACGACGGAAAGAACGAAGGCACGATACAAAAAGTAAATGAAGGATTCGAAGGTACAGATTTGAAAAGTGAAAGACGATAGGATTTTCGTCGCACTTAAATACTTTACCTCGGGAATAGAGAAAGCAATGATTACAAGGGAGGACGTTTGCATATCCGACGACTAAAAAGAAGAAAAGGGGCATAAAAATCGAAGAGGTTATGGAAATTAAAAATACTTTAAAAGCTTGATAATATGCACTCAAAAAAGGAGTTATATACAACGAAAGTTTGCCTAAAATCCATAAAAACCAAAAATCTAAGCAGCAGAATGTTCCATACTTTTCTTCAAATATCAAACTATGAAACAATGGGGGCTTCTGTTGATACCAAATTTAATCTGCTGACGTGGACCCATCACTTAAAGACACGTGTCAATTAATGTGGTAATTAAAAATACTTCCACCGATCAACTTACTGCCACCGAGCTGCTCAAGCGCCACGAGCAACTCATACATCCCGAACAGCTCAAGCGTATCCACTAGCTTAAGTTCCCCGAGCAACTCATGGGCCCCGAGCAACTCAAGCATGCCGAGCTACCAAGGAAGTCCGAGTAGCTCAAACATGCTGAGCTACTTAGCGTACAAAACACTCAAATCAGGACAATCAAAGAGACGACTGAGCATTAAATGCTCATTATTATTATATAGATGTATATGTCTGCTAGATAACAGCGCATTGCCCTTTCACATGTACAACCTCAAGGCTATAAATACATTGTAACCTCCTCATTAGAAGGGGACTCGGAATTTCTTGGTAAATCCATAATCGAGAATTCCAAGCAAACAGTCAGAAATAACAAAAACAGTGGACGTAGGCCATTCTTTCAAGGTTGAACCACTTTAAAAATCATTTGTCTTATTTATTTTATCTATGATTGATAAATTAGAGATAATCTAATTTTTTACATCAACATGGTGAGAAAAGTGATTCCAAGAAGCATAATGAGAATACTGATGACCTTTTCTTTAGTTGTAGAGGTGTAGGACACCATATCAACGTGTGCCCAACACATTTGAGAAAGTTGTAGAAAAGAAAGGAAGTATACATGAAGAAAAAGGTTTACAAAGCTACTTTAAGTGACTGCGCTAGTGAATCTGAAGAGAGGACTACTAGTGATGAAAGTGTAAATGAGATCTCCTTAATGGTAAGACTTGATGAGAATCAAAAAGTTATTGGTGATACGATGTCTTTGGAGAGTGTATTGTTAAAGATTAGGATTAAAGCTTCTAGTAATAAGTCACTTAGTGATTCTTCAACATATAGTAGCAAGGGTTTATGCACTTTTATTGCTATATCACTTGAGGATAGTGATGATGAAGTTCACGATATCCCTAAGGCCTTTGATGAACTCTGTAAACACCCCATTTTGCTCCTTAATAGTTCTAATGGAGTATGGCACAACTTGTCAAACCTCCCATACCAAAATAGAAGCCCAATGCCTTAGTTACACTAAGGATAACCCAAATAACACCCAACTAAAGACCCCATATCCTTAGGAGGCCCAAAAATAATGATCCAGATAACTGGACCCGAAGTAGACTTAGATCAGAAAATACGAGCCTATGGTCGATCGGTACTGGGGTATAGTGCACCATGGCCGATCGTTCCTATTAGAGGTATCGTTCATGAGCCCAAGCAATTTTCCTATAAAGAGGGCCTTCATCTACCAGTTCTGGGGACAATAACTCTGCCTCTTAAATGATGTATTTCTTCCTAAAAGTCTTTTCTCTCTTGAAAAATACTAAAAACTATCTCATTTTACCTTTTAAACCCCTTTCCAAACCAAGATCTAGAACTGTAATACAAAGCCTTAACTTTCTTCTCCTCACTCAAACTCAAAAAAGGCTAAACGACTTCTTTTTGTCTATTTCTTTTTCTTTTTTTTTCTTTCAAAAGGTACTTTCCTTTAAAGTAACCTTAGATCTACCCCAAAAAAGGTTTATTTCAAGTCGTAATGCTACCGAAATGAGAAGGTGCTTGTGTAACATTTCATGTACATTTTTCCTTATTCTTTTATTTTTAAGTTTAGACTTAAAACGGTGGTGCTGTGATGCAATACCGTCCCAACTCTTATTCTTCTTCATATTTTTTCTTCTTTAGGCATTTTCTCTAAAGGTCATGTTCGAATTACGTTGACTTTGATGCCGCCTATGGTGGATATGTAAGCAAATTAAAGAAACCCAATCTCTAAAACTCAAGTAAGATATTGTACGTATTTATGTATTTTTTGCCTTTATTCTCATAAAACACTCAAGTACATATAAAAATCTTCAAAACCATGAAATAATCTCATATAGGTTAGAGGATCACTATATTTGTGGATTCTACCTATTATTTTTTACTTAATATAGGAAGCCTCAATATTGATACACCTTCAAAGTGACTATATGAGTGAATCAATCTTATTCAAATTTTTTCATGAACACAAATCATTTACATTCTCAGATCCGGTCTTATTTTACTCTAAAAACACCTTGGAAGATCATTTTTTTAAATATCTTACATCGAGAGTCTATAAAAGGTAGAATCCCTCTTGTCTTCACACGAACTATATGGATTTTGAATCTCTCCATGCGAGTATGTAGGCTCATTTGGACAGCCATCCGAGTGAACAAGTATGACTTTGTATATATATACCTTTTGTCTATATTATCTACACACATCCCACACTTCACGTCACAATAATTTACATATTAATTATTTTACATTTTATTATTTCTCTATACACTATAACACGCTGATATAAATATTTGATATCGAAAAGGTGAAGATGGTTCCTAACACCTTCACAATTCGTATCCTAATCATCAAACCCTTGAATCTTTGGTTAAACGCGTAAATAACTTTGCATAACTAGGTCTCTAAGGAGGCCTACCTCTTCTTTTGTCTATTATGTGAAAAATAGACTGACGAATTCACTCCTTTCAAAAAGATAATGAGGCGATGACCACCGTCCTCACTTTTTCCCTCAAAAGGATGTGCAAGCACACGAGGGGAAAGTGGAGTCATGTCGTCGCGGGTTTGGGTTCTCAGGGTGGCTAATCTACTGGGGACATTTTTTTTAAGTGGACTGAACTCAAGTTAATGTAGATGTTTATTTATTTCAACATGTTATTCCTTACATTTGTATATATCCTTTTCTTTGCTATTTGCTCTTATTCTTTTTAGATAACTTACTAGGTAGAAAAATATTGGTATTTCATGCTTTTGTATGGATAAGGCTACACCCTAGGCATCATTTGAACCTTCTTTGCAATATGTATGCCAAAATATGTAATAATGTCAAGCAAAAATGGCTCTTGCCCAAAAAATAAAATACTTTCCAAAACATGCATATTACTTCACCGCATAATATTTGTATACCACTATATACCCTATCACATTGGGAAGCCCAACGATGAGATTTGAGTCTAACCAATGTGAATCCTTAGCAACATATTCCACTCTTCTTGGCCTCGTACTCTCAGCGTATATAGAGTGGTATGTTCTCGATGAACATCACTCATGTAGCACTAGTATATTGAGTTAGCTCTCCCATGTACTATCCGTACAAGGTATATTGGGTGGATCAATTCACATACATTCGAGTACATCAAAATGACCCTCTCACATATACCTCTGAGGTATATCATGAGAAGTCATATCCAGATAAGAGAGCCTTTAGCCTCTCAGAAAGACTTACATAACCTTATGTAGTAGAATCTTAGGACACAACCAAAATAAAATAAGCCAAGAGATTTTCCAAATGGTGATATATCCCGAATGGGTTTTGTATTCCCCAAGAAAGTTTCCTAAAATAGGAAGGGACTCAAGGTTTTAGAAAATCTACTCACTTTATACAACTCTTGACCAGGGAATGGGATCGCCAATGATCCACCTCAAACTCTATGTTTGAGCCATGCAAGATATAGGGGCATCTGAAGAATTCATGGCACAGATGTTCAGACACACAATATCAGGGGGAACAATCAAATGGTCCCTATCCATAGATAATGGAAAAACCACAAGCTGGAGTGACATATGTAGAGAGTTTGTGAAATAGTACAAGTACAACAGCGAGATAGAAATCACTTGCTGAGATATGGAGATGATGAAGCAGGAAATCATTGAGCACCTTGGCACCATCATTGCTTATTGGGGAAATAATTCTTCTTGAATAGTGAACTGATGTTTAGAAGAGGTACAGTAATTTGATTCAATCGTACCCAGATCAGTTAAAGATATAATATTTACCCCACTTCAAAACTCTGATAAATATAGGTGCACAATTAGAACACAACCTCCACTACAATATTGTTGGACCTTTTGTCACGATTAATGACAATGATAGCAGAACGTTGTCATGATTAAGGAACGTGACAATTCTAGGGGTGACAACATTTCATTTCACGATCAGGGACCAAGACAAATCCCCTTTGTCATGATCATTTTCACCCTTTCAATATCGCCATTAACTTGAGGTGACCGTAATAATGAAGGGCTTGTCATAAACATGTCACGGTCCATGACCCTGACAAGGGTAGACACCACATTATAGGATCCCTTAAGTCTCTTCTTAGTTCCCTAGCACCTCCCCATTTCACTAAAAACCCTTGATCATACTCCGAGTACGAATCTAGAGGCCATCGGGAGCTCTAGAGCCCCGTTTGACTCCGATCAACTGTATCATCAGGGCAAAATCTCTTTGAATCTTTGAAGAGATCTAAATCCCCTTTCCAACGGTGTACCACGTATGCAAATTGGCATGATGGTTCAAACGATGGACCATTTTACTATCAAAAATCGATCTAAAGGCTCCCGCGCCCTGATTTGACCATAATTAGCTTCATCGTCATAGTGAAATCTCTTTGAAACCTCAAAGGGAACTAAAACCCCTTTCCAACGGTCCACCCCATGAGCAAAATGACATAATCGTTCGTACAAATGATCCGTTTTCCCCTAAAAACTGATTCGGAGGCCACCGGGTGCTCTCGGGCTCCATTTGTCCAAGGTCAACTCTTCATCTTAGATGAGACTGAATAAATATCCAAAAGTAACTGAATACCCTTTCTGATGGTCCACCCAGTGCACGAATCAGCCTACGATACGGATGAACAATCCATTTTACTTCGAGAGGTCATCGGGCATTTTCGGGCCCCGATTGACCAAGGTCAACTTTACGAACTGAGCGAATATCTTTGCAATGTCTAATTACATCACCTAACCTTTCCATTGGTCCTCCCCATGCATGATTCTCGCTTATCGTTTTGACAAACAATCCATTTCCGTCTGATCATCTCCAGTCCAAAGGACCGACGTGCGCTTTCGAGCCACATTTGACCCAAAGTCAACTCTCAAACCCGGGACATGTACAATAAACTATTAAATTTATCTGAATTAACTTTCTAACGGTATGCCCCATGCACAATTTGGATCAATGAATTGCATTCTACGACCATTTTTCTAAAAAAATATGCACAAGATTACCGATTGGCAGGTCCATTTACCTGCCAATCGGCAGTGTGCCTAGGGTTACCTACAGATTGGAAGGTCTGGGACCATGTCGATAGGCATCCTCTTACCCTATAAATATATGGCATGATGTCACTCCCAAAGCACACCTAAGATCTTTTAGCATCAGTGATCTCAGCAACATTCTCTCGTAATGAGCGAAGTTTCCTTATGTGAAATTTCATTCCATATTACATTCCCATATTTTTCACACCCAATTTGGCAAAATCTCAATTTCTCTCATACAACATTCATATCAAGCTTCAAGGGAGTTCATCCAACATTAAGATCAAGATCAAGCTTAAATTCTTCAAAAAAGGTCCAAATCCGTCCATCTCTCTTTAAATTTCTTGTTTTTGCATTAATTATATAAGTTCATTATTTAGTTATTTTACTTTAGTTCATACTCATTAACATCTTACATTTTCACATACTTTATTTTCTATAAAAAAACCAAAATAAACAAAAAGAGGGTTACGCTCATAAATTCCGAATGGGATTATCCATCACACTTTTTCAAAACTAAAACACATATTCTACACATGCACATATCATAAAATCCCATTCAAATCTATGGTATAAACCCCAACATATGCCGCAAGTGAAATACATGGACTTTGATACCTTTATAGGCTACGTAGGCATTTCGGATTAAAACACGAGACTCGAGTCTAATTTTTCAAATTTCCCAAATTCCCCATTTCCGCATTGATCACATTCTTGCATTATTGTAATACATATTATATTTATGATACTTATTAGCGTTCTATCCAACACATTTTATTGTTTCATCATCACGATCAATATCATGATAAACACATAAATCGTATTTTCTATATATTATTTTGGGAACATTCATATGGATAACCTCACTATATATCTTCCATGGTAAGAGTTGGGAGACTTTTATCTCCATTATATATACACGCACATACACACTTCACGGAGAAATAAAGGAAAATAATAACAAAAGCCCATGAGAGATCGAAATGGAAGGATGGATACCTAACACCTTCCTATTTCGTAACTTAGCCTCGAACCTTCAAACTATTGGTTTCGAAAGCATAAATTTATCTTTGATGACGCTCTCTTGAGGTGAGGACATTTTCTTTTGCCTGTTTTTTGCAAAATAGGTTGGTAACTCCATCTCTTTACATTCACCCCACACCGACGATGGCAAAAGTGTTCCTAAATCAAAAAGGGCACGAGACCTTTCATCCCCCTTTGCTTTCCCCGATACCTGTTCTTGGGAAGAAGGAGAGAGAGAGAGAGACAGGAACGTGGAGGGGGCATTTCGATATCGGGATGGCCACAATGGCGACACCGCTGGGGAATTATCTTCATAAGAGGGCTAGACTCTATTTGCATGGGTGTTTTTATTTTCTATTTGCGTGCGTATGCACCCACCTGTATGTTTACTTTTTCTCCTTTATTATTTCTTGCACATATATACCTTAGGATTATATCACTACTCACTCACACACTCATAGATACTCTCCCTGTCACTACCCCAAAATGGTCAAATTGACACCCTTCAATCGGTCATCCTTGTCATGGTAATTGACTGTAATAAAAAAACAAGCATTTTTGTCATGGTCAATGACCGTGACATGGCCATAACAACTGTGCTTGTCACGGACTTGTCATGGTCAATGACCATGACAAATCTTATAAACTTGTCACGATCAATGACCGTGACATGTCCGTGACAATTCTGTCAGTAAAAAACCCTTTCCTCTTCTTTTTTTCCACCAATTTCTATTCCATCCATTTCTCTCTCTCCCTAAGTGACTGCTCTCTCTCTCTCTCTATGATTTTGATATGTTTTCTCTTTATTTCTCTTCCATTTGTGTATATGTGCGTGTGTGTATATATATGTGTGCAAATGGGAGTGTGTGTGTGTGTGTGGTGTATATATGCGTGTGTGTGTGGGGGGGGGGGTTGTATATGTGCATGTGTGTGTGTATATATGCGCGCGCGTGTGTGTATATGTACGTGTGTGTGTGTATGTGTGTGGTGTGTGGGGTGGGGGGGAAGGGAGTGGGGTGGGGCTTGTTAATTTTTTTTATTTAAATTTTTATTGATTTATTAGATATTTCCCCTCATATGCAAGTAGTGCCCCTTGTAAAAGAATTGATTGATTAAATATTGATTGGTTGTTAATTGTTTTAGTAAATTAATATTTAGTGCCCCTTTCATATGCAAGTAGGATTGCCCCTCATTGTAAATTAGTAAATTAATAATTCTATACTTTAATTGTTAGTTTAATTGATGAAAATAATTAATTGAGTAGATGAATTAGAAGGAGTAAGGGATACACATTTGTTATTGCTATTACGGTTGGATTATAGTGGATCGATGTTCGGTTGGTTAATTTTAGAAGTGGCATGACCACTGGATTATTGTCCATATGGGGGTGGGATTTTTCAACTTTTTTTAAAAATTACTTTATATCACGAACAATATATATATATGATAATTAAATGAAACATACTTGAAATAACATATAGTGCGCATAGATACTAGCCTTCTAGCTCTTATGCGTACGCATTCAATAGCCCTTAGACCCGTTTGAGAGTCATTTCCTCTATAACGAGATCTCTTGAATTGTCCTGTTTAGACAGTTTGGGACTGCATAATTTATGTATAATAATATTCTTAGTTTCTTAAAGTAGTTACTTTTGGAGGAAGTTTTGCAGTCGTATCCTAAACTGTTACGTATCGATTGAACGGTTACGTATTCGGTGCAAAAGTGTAGGAGAAAAGTACAAATATACAGAACTTGGGCATTTCATACAAGGCTCTTACTTTATTTCGAGCGAGCACAAAAGATAAAAATCTCGTTGAAGCTGAAATGACTTACTATGGTGTAATTCAAATTATATTTGAATTGGATTATATAAGTTTCAAAGAGGTTGTATTTTATTGTGACTGGGTAAGAGTTGAGGATAAAAATGCTTGTAAAGTTGATCCTGGCACCAATTTGATCATGGTTGACTCGTCCAAGTTGAAGAGTAATGACCACGTGAGCGATGAGTAGGGGTGGACAAAAAAAACAGACCCGATTGGAACGAACCGGACCGGACCCACATTTTTAGGCTTTTTTATAAATCGGTCCTAATTCGGTCCTAAATTAAGATACCCGAATATATTCGATTCGGTCTAGAATGGACATATTAAATTCAATCTCAGGACCGGACCGTTTAATATTATATATTTAAAAAATATTAATTATATAAATATATATTATTAGTAAATAAAGAAACCTAAACTATAACACTCACTCACTTATCTTGGTCGGTCGCACACAACACAACACAACACAACTCTCCTCTCTCTCAACTCTCATCACTTTCCTTTCCTTTCCTCTCTCTCAACTCTCTCACTTTCCTCTCTCTCAACACTTAACATCCTCCTAACAACAATGGCGGGGACGACGAGGATGGCAGATCCTACCCCCATCTCCCCAATATCTTTTGCGGCGATCGATCGTCCGAGAAGTCGGGTATTTTCCTTAATTTTTTTATTTTCTTAATTTTTTTGTTGTGATTTGTTGGTTTATTTCAGTCTTTATCCTTCTTCTATTCTATTTCATTCCGTTTCATTTTTCTAAGAATTTTTTAATGCAAGTATGGGATGTATTCTATTGTTATTGATATGTGTTCCATTCTTTATCTTTTCTTTTGTTCTTTATCATTGTTTCATCTTGAACATGAGTATTTTTTAACTAGTTGTGGTTTCTGATTTTTTATGCAAGTATGGGATGTAAGTTTTTTATGTTGTGATGGATTTCTCTATTTGATGGCAATATATGGGATGTATTTTTCTGTTTGTGGCTTTTGATTTTTCGATGCAAGTTTGGGATGCAATTTATGGGAGGCAAGTATTTTGAGTTTTGAGTTTTGAGTTTTAAGTTTTATGGCTTTCGAGTATTGTGACCATAAAACACCAGAACATCTAAAAAATACCAGAAAGTCTAAAAAATATATCCCATACCAGAATGGCTTTCGAGTTTCAATTTGGACCGATTATTAATCGAACCGGACCAAAAACAACCTAGACCGAATAAATAGGTTAAACCGATTAAATCGGTCCGCATCCGATCTTTTCAAATGTAGGACCTAATAATTCGGTCCGGCACTTAAAATGGTCAAAAACCGGGCCGAACCGGACTGTGCCCACCCCAAGCGATGAACCATTTGTTTTTGCATTTCAAAAGGTCAACCAAGTGTTTTACTCGGAGTATATCAACAACGAGCCGTGGTCAATTGTCCTACATGCGCCAAAGCGTGTAAATAGTAGTGTGGATGACTTGGCTAATCCTACCGAATATCAATCCATTTTTTATGACAACTCAAATTTGATATAATTTTTCAATTTGTAATAAATATTTCAATTTATACTTTATCAATCCATTTTTAATGCTTTTAATTGATTTGCACTTTATCATTTTCACTATTTTTATCTTTCTCTCTTTCCTTTGTATATGTATGTGTGTGTGTTGGGGGGGGGGGGGGGGCAATGTGTGTGTAGTGTTCGTGTGTGTGGGTAGTAGGGGTGGGGGTGGGGATGTTTCGGATTTTTAGTAATTGTACATATTATGAGTTAGATGTTATTATTTTGGAATTCAGAATTGAGGTGTTAAACAGTAATAATTCATTTGGATTTGTAGTAATCGTACATATTTTCATGTCTTCTTCTAATTCATTTGGATTTGTACTAATAAAAACATTTTTTTTACAGAAAATGTCTCCTTGAGGTATTAAGGCGAGGATGATGATGCTGATTAGGATGATGCCGTCTGGGTTTGGTGGTAGCGGAGGCGACGAGGGATCCTCGGCCCCTAGGCTCCCCAAATGGGGAAAATTAGGGATAACCGTCGAGAATAAGACGGGGCTATTAGCGATATCCCTCGAGCTGGTAAAGACTATCATCAGCCCGGGGTACACTAGTTGGAAGGAGGTGCCAAATGAGCTCAAGTTAACTATTTGGGTGGCGCTACAAGTAATGTATTTATATTTGTATTTATATGAATATTTCAATTTCAATTTTGATTTCGATTTCATTTAATATTTACATTTCTATTTCTATTTTTCTCAACTAACATTATATTTGTTGGACAGGAACAATTCAACCCGGACTCAAAACTATGTGATTCCGTCTTAGAGCAGTTGAAGGAGAAACACAAGACGTGGAAGAAAAATATGCGGACCCAGTACTTTAGAAAGACCCGCGACTCCATTATTCGAATGCGTGACTATGTCCCGCAGAAGGAGACGATCCCATTGTCACAATGGCAAAAGTTCATTGACAATGAGATCGGAGAGCGACAATTGGCATCTCGCCAATCGGGGAGGGAAAATCGGATGAAAAAGACATACCTGCACTACTCCGGGCAGACGTCTTACGCGGAGGTGGAGCATACTACGATATAGATTTGGATCAATGGATTTACCACTCTCATCCTTAGATGATTTGGCTGTAGTACTCATGGGAGTTTTAACATCTTTTGCACTCTCAAGGTCGAATTTTTTGACAATCTCTAAAGCATATTTAGATTGCAAAACAAATAATCCTTCTGAATTCTGTTTGACTTGAAGACCCAGGAAAAATTATAACTCACCCATAGGAGACATTTGAAATTATTTATGCATAATTTCAGAAAATGATTTAACTTCTGAGGGGGATGTTGATCTAAAAATGATATCATCAAAATAAACTTGAGCTATAATGATATGTTTGTCAAAATGTTTGACAAAAAGGGTTTGATCATTTCCACCTCTCTTAAAACCTTTATCTAAGGGAAAATTGGAAAGGCGCTCAAACCAGGCTCTTAGCACTTTTTTTAGTCCATACAAAACCTTTTTAAGATGATAAACATGGTAGGAAACTAAGGGTTAATAAACCATTTGGGTTGTTCAACATAGGTTTCTTCACTCAATATTCCATTAAGGAAGGCAAATTTAACATCCATTTGATAAAGCGTAAAATGTAAGTAACAAGCTATTGCAAATAGAAGACAAACATATTATAAGCGAGTAACAGGGGCAAAAGTCTCGTTGAAATCTATTCCTTCAATTTGAGAGTACCCTTGAGAAACTAGTCTGGATTTTTTTCTAATGATTATCCGACTTTCATCAGATTTATTTTTAAATATCCAACGAGTGCCAATAACCTTTTTGTGACCAGGCCTAGGTACAAGATACCAAACATCATGAATGACAAATTGAAGAAGTTCGTCCTGCATGGAAAAAATCCAATGAGGGACATTCAATGCCTTATTTACATTCTTTGGTTCCACAAGGGAAACAAAACATGCATAATGCGTATAGTTTCTTAATTGAGATCTTGTACGAATAGTCTCACTAGGTTACCAACAGCTTTATCTATGGGATGATCTTCAGAAACCCAGTTAGGTACTTCAGGTGTCTCAATTGGTAAAGAATCGTCTATTTCTAGAGAGTCATTTTCTAAAACATTTTCAGACTCTTCCACAATAGTTGGTTCTCCAGCCTTACTTTCAACAGTAGTGTCACTTACAATAACGTTTATGGATTCCATTAAGGTTTTTGTGCGAAGATTATAGACACGGTATGCTCTACTGTCAGGAGAATATCCTATAAAGATAGCTTTATCTTCACTTGTTTCGAATTTGGATAAGTGTTCTCTGTCTTTGCAGACATAACACGTACTACCAAAGGTTCTAAGGTATTTAAGATTGGGTTTTTCCCTATACCATAGTTCGTAAGGAATTTGTCTAGAATTCTTCCTAAGAGAGACCATATTGATAATGTTACAAGCCTTACAAATAGATTCTACCCAAAAATATTTAGGTAAACACTTGGCATGAATCATAACACGTGCCATTTCTTGAAGGGTACAATTCTTTTGCTCAGAAATTCCATTTTGTTGAGGAGTCTTAGGAGCACTAAACTCATGTTTGGAACCATTATAGTCACAATACTCTATAATTCCAGTATCAATGAATTCTCCACCTCGATCACTACGAATTTGAGTGTCCTCATTTTCAATTCGAAGAAGAATTTTCAAAAAAGTTTAGAAAGTATCAGAATTTTATTTTAAGAAGGCCACCCAAGTAAATCTGGTGAATTCATCAGCCATAACAAGAATGTAACTGTGTCCACAGAGACTAACAATACGAGAAGGACCCATTAGGTCCATATGGATGAGATCCAAGAGTTTAGAGGTAAGGATATCTTTAACTTTCTTATGAGATGCCTTAACAATTTTTCCTTCCTGACAGGATCCACATACAATATTAGAGATAGGTTTGATTTTTGGAATTCCTCTAACTATTTCTTGTGAAGACAATCTACTAAGGTTATTATAATTTATATGACCCATCCTATTATGCCATATTTCATTGTCATCCATTATGACAATGTTACAGACCTCAGTGTTCATGATAGTATAACAATTGTCAGGAATCCTGAGTCCTGTAAGAATGTACTCATCTTTTTCATTTAAAATTTTGTAATTATTCTTTAAAAAGGTGACAATATGATTTGAGTCACAAAATTACGAGATACTAAGTAGATTAGCCTTAAGACCTTTTACTAGAATAACATTTTGAAGAATAGACATTCCTTCTTCTTGGAGTGTTCCTTTACCAATGATTTGAGATGATACACCATCACCAAAAATGACTTTTCCCCCAGCAAAGCTGGTTTTGTTTAAAAGTTTGGTATCATCCCCAGTCATGGGCTTTGAACATCCATAATCTAAATACCAACCAGAAGTGGTGTGTTCATCTTTTAAAGTAGTAATCACAATGTTACACTTCATCTGGGGTAATAGCTCATCTTTTCTAACCCCAAAAACTCTTGTTTTTGTTTTCCGCACATTTGCTCTCATTTGATAAAATTTGCGAGCATTAGATTTTTGTTGAAAAATGTTTTGCGCATGAGTTTCAATTTTATGAAAAATATGAGCATTTGGTTTAGGAAAGTGCCTTGTTATCCTTCTTGGAAATGATCTTTTAGGTTTGGTCTTTCTCTTTCTATAGTTAGAGTTTTTGTCTAGTTATCGAGGCATGACATAATTGTTACGGCTTCTCCTAGAGTAGTTAAAGTTCTAGTATAGAGGAGTATTACAGATAGGTTTTACTAAATGTCTAGAGTAGCAACCTTCAAAAGAATGACCGTATGATGATGCTGGAATTAGCACCACCAGATAAGGTGTTTTCAAGCTCAATCTAAGAACAACAATGGCAACATAGTTATGTAAATGGCAAGATAATGAGATGAGGAGAAGGGGAGAGTACATAAGGATATAAGTGGTTCAGCCTAGATTGGCCTACGTCCACTATGTGTGTGTGTGTGAATAATCTCACTGCAATAAGGCTATAATGGCCATGGCTACAATCTCTCAAGCTTTCTCTCTCTACTGTGTATCTAGACAGGGTTTCAGCTAGGGTTGAATATCTGGGGATCCTTTTGCAAGGTAGAGGATGACCTCTATATATAGTACCTAGGGGGTGTAATGTACCCTCCATGCATGCAATGAGCATGTGTGTGGTTACCTCACCAATATGGGAGTGCCATCTGTCACTGTCACATGTAGAGAATGATGATGCAATATTCTCCCCACGTGTGGGGAATAATCTTATTATAACTGACTTGTGCCCACGTGTCCTTATATAAATGTCAGCAGGTGCTCGGCTATCGCGTCTGGGGTATGTCCTCGGCCTTGATGAGGCCGAGGTTGGTGAGTCTTGATACCTGTTCAGTCCGAGGATTCCATGGAGGTCTCGACCTAATTATGGCCGAGACAATGGGCAAGGTCGGCCTGAGACGAGGTTAAACTGGTGGCTTGACGAGGTTGCTGGAGGCTTGATGCGATCTCGACCTACATCTGGCCGAGGTTGCCATTCCAAGGTATACGAGAATGCTGCCGATCCTTGTGACGTCCCTTGGAGATGCTCATGGTAGTGTTGGCCCTGGCCGACCTTGCTATGGCCTGTAATACCCTGTAGTTTTAAATGACTTTTAAAATGGGTTATATTTTAAATTAATGGATTAATTAGATTTTATTATTAATTAATTCATTCGAGTTTTATCCAGACGGTGGATATTAAAATGGATGATTCTGAATATTACTTAAAGATATTTAGGTAATATATGAATGTGATGTCATTGATATGATAGTGTGATATAATTTCGGTAATTTGGATTTTTAGTCAGACGCGGTATGGGACGTGTCGGGACTAATTTATTAAACAAAAAAAAAGGAAATTTATTTTCTATCGACCTTATAGTCATTTCGACTGCGCCGCTGCGTCCGGAAGGTTTGAAATAGTCAGAAAGTCTATTTGGATGTTAATTTTGAGTCTCGGGTCATTTGGAAATGAATAGACAACCCGAAAGGGCATTTTGGTCATTTTTCTAGGGGTGATGAATAGTTATTTCGGATTTGGTACTATTATAAGTATTGGTAGATTAAGTGTATGGGGGTTATTCATCTCCTCTTTACAAATTAGAGAAGCCATCTTCCTAGAGAGAGTGTAAGGGTGCTTGGGAAGGGAAAAGCCTACTTGGGAAGGAGAAGAACAAGAACCAAGGTTCACCACCACCAACCACAACCGGAGTTTGACCGGAGAAGGGACAACCAACTGAGATAAAATACACCAAAGGATCAGACCTTCAGTAAAGGCAAGTGTTTGATAATTGCAACTTAAGTTCGTATATTGTCCATGTTAGAATAATTATGAAAAGAGATGATTTTCTTGTTTGGAAGACATAATGGAGTTGTTATATGGATTTATAGAAACTGAAATAATATAGGAAGTAAACTTATATTGTAGGATGATATTAATCCACGAAATGATCATGAATATGTTGAAGAAAAATCTGAAAAACCATTGTAGTGTTCTTGAAGTTAATATGTTGATGATTTTCTGGAAATAAGGAGAGAAACATGCTTTTAATCCAATCCCTTGATGATTCTAGGATGTTTAGAGTATTGGAAATCGTTCATATATGTTGATATATCATGTAGAAATAATTATAACTCATTTTGGAGGTTAATATGAAGGTTTGAATGAGTAAAAATGGTGAAACCCGTAGTTGCAGAAAATGCAGAAAACCAGGCTTGGACCTGAGGGATCGATCGATCGACCCCTGCCTTTGATCGATCGACCTCCCCCGAATATGTAAAGTTGTTTCTTTTTAAATGTTGATTATTATCCCAAACCTTTTGTGGATCTTTGGTGATTATTATTTGGATATTATGGGACTTAGAAAATATCAGTAAACCCTTGATAAGATTTGAATTAATTTGATTTGGATTCAAGTGATTAAAATGATGAAAATTATATTGAATGGAATTTCGGTTGCTAGATTCATTTGTTAAATTCCAAATGGGGATGTATGAGGATTTAAGATAGGACCATTAGGGGTGATTTAATATAACACCTGGGTATCCTTAAGTTTACAAGAGGGTTTAATCCTAAGTGAAAGAAGATGTGTTTATAAGAGATTTGAAACTATCGATTTTAACCTTAATTAAAAGGAGAACTAAACTCGTAGTAATTCGGGAGAAATGATGTTATGGACCAGTAGGATATTAGTGACTTCTTACTGAATATATGTTGAGGAAAAACCTATTTGAATCATGTGTATTGAGTGAGGGTAGCCTTAGGGTTACAATTTGAACGTCAAGGACTGAGTTTAAGCTCATTATTGATTACGCAAGGACTGAGTGTAGTACAAGAGCGTAATGGTATGACTCCTGGATAGAGATGGGAACTTAAAACACATTTGGGTGAAAGAAGGTATGAGGTTATCCCGATCGCATAGTTGAAGTTATCGGACCTCCTCGATCGACAAAGTTAAGTTGTAGTGTATTGGAGGGGTTCCTTGTTTGGATTTCGCTTTGCGAGACACTCTGCGCATGAACCTTAATGACGTCGGGAGTGGAGAGATGTTATAGGATGCGAGGATAATTAAATTATGAAGTATAGATATGATATTTTAATACGTGGAATTTAAAAGAGATATAATGCTACGTATGGGAAATATCTTAGGGTAGTGATAATTACCTTATTGATATTATATTATAGGTATGATAATACCTATTTGATTGATTGATGATTTATGTGTATGACATACCTAGCTTACTTACTATCGGTGGGAGGTTTGCGCGTGAGGGCAGTCATATCCTGATGAATCCACGGGATCTTTGATTTGTGGCTCGAGAACATAGGTCTATGAAAGACTTATTGGAGAGTTGATAAGTCCGCTAACTATGAGTACGTAGGTATGTGCGTGACCCATGGGTATGAGAACTATGTTCGCCTCCAATGATTGTGTTGTTGTTTGTGGTTCGTGGAATCTTACCGAAGCTTTAGTCCCCTATTCGGCGACCAACGATGATGGGACATGATAGCAGAGTAATGCATTGCACCGCAGCTGTGACTCGGGGTGCTATATTATATATGAATATATATATAATGGATAAAATGATTGAATGGATATATTGTGGTTAAATCTATCTACGGTGATAATTGTAGATAACGGTGAATAGAGAAAGATAATGGAATTAAGTTAATGAATGTTTATGCTTATAGAATTGAAAAGCTTAACTCATGTTAATGAGAAACGATTCATATTAATGAGTAATGACTCATGTTAATGAGAAACGATTCATATTAATGAGTAATGATTCATGTTAATGAGAAACTAATCATATAAAGGAGAAATGTAAATGAATAATAATGAGACGTATGGTATGGGACATATGGGGATTATGATATGGGAATGGAATTATAATATGGAGACTAGAAAAGAGGGATCATTAACTAGGAGGTTAATAGGAAACGTTAAGTGTGCACTCTAGTTGAGAGGTGAGAATAGCAAGTGAGAGTTGGATCTAACATGTACATAATAAATGCTTTATTGCACTTGTTAAATAATTGCTGTTTTAAAAATCATCTACACATTCGGGCTCTGACCCGTTTCCTTGCATATTTTCTCTTCTATTGTATCTCTATATCAGGTGTCCAGCAACAGGGACGCCAACCTTAGCGGATTATGACAAGCTATGGATTTATGGAGTTTTGCTTAGACGCCTATGTTCATTTGATTCACAGTATTCTTGGTAGGGCATGTCGCCCAAAGGATTTCAGTTATCATTTTCTGTCGGAGTCAAATACTATTGTATTCGGGACTTTTTAATACATTTAACATTGTTGGGATTATTTTAAAGGATTTATATTATTTGGGAATGTTTATTCCAATTGCATTTAAATTCTTTTGTGTTATTTATTGGGTTATCAGTGTTGTAGAATAAAATGTGTTGTGTTATTCTTAAAAAATGATTTTCTTGAAATTTAAATTTGGAAAGTTTTTTAACACCAGCTTAATTGGGTATTGGGTGAGTTGTAAATGTTTTCGACAGTGATGCTAAGAATGAGCCTACTTTATATTTTGTTTTAATTTGGTATGGGACTGGCCACCCGGTATTTAATTAGGCGGGGTGTTACATGGATGAGGTCTGATATCGCGTGCCCAAGACTCGTCCAACGTCGGCCATGATCTCAGGCCGAGGTTACACTTGGGGCATATCAATCACCCCTAGCCCTTAGTCATATGTGAGAGAAAGTGACTAGGGGATTACTACACCTCCGAGGCCTGTCTGTTACAAGCCAATACTTGCTTGACACTTGTCCAATGCTGGAACATGCTTACTTGGTAGGCGTGTGCTGTCAGCCGACCTTTGGGGATCCCAAGGCAATGATGGGCCTTGGGAGTTGTGCCTGAGTTATAAGGGTTTTGAACGCTTCTTTACTTGTTTCTTCTTCATTTCTTCCATTTCAGACGCTCTCATTACTGCAACTTTTCTCTTTCTAGAAAGATCTTGGTTCAAGGCTTTTGGGTGGTGATTTCTCGCATCTTCTCCTCTCTTCCTTACCATTTCATCCTCAGGTAAGGTCTACCATACTTTTTCCTTCATTTTTCCTGCAAGAACCCTTATTTTCGTATTTTCCGACGAGTTTCTTAGTTTTCCGGCAACACCACCATAATTTCAGGCGAGCTATTCTTGCCAAATTTAAGTAGTTTGATCTTTAGATTACTTTGCTTTATCAGCCAGCCTTGTTTGTAATTTTTGGAGTTTAGGAAAATCCCTAAGTGTAGTGTCGTCCTCTGATGCTCAGACCCTTATATCGTCTTCTTGAGGAGTTCCCCTCTCTTAGAGAGAAGACTTTAGAAAAGATTAGGCAAATAGAAAGAGCACAAGAGGAGGCTCGTAGATCACAAGAGTTTCCCATTAGACCCATATTTCCACCACCTCTGAAGGTGATATATCCTGACCCCCCGGAGAACCTCTATGAGACAGAGGTTCCTACTGATCCCATACCTATGTCTGAGTCTAAATAGTCTACCTCAGACCCTATGTATGTGGATTCCTTTCAAGAGGCCATGGACTTCACACCTAGGCCTGATCAGGCCCCTGATCAGGCCGAGGTCTCCAGCCGAGCCTCATCCCATAACCACTCAAGCACCTCAGGGTCTTCCTCAGAGGTTGAGATTCTTAAGCCAAGTGTGGCCATTCCACCACCAATTGACGCCATCCCTATGTCGGCCGCCACCGGGGCAGAGTTTGCTCAGAGGTTTTCGAGTTACCCATCAACATCTGCTCCGGCCGACGTTGAGTTGGATGATGATGAGGTTGAGAGCGATGTCGACGTCTCTGAGGCGGTCGAGATCGAGAGTACTATTACTGAGGTAGACCTTCTCTGCTTCAGATATCTTTATTCTATCAGCCCCTCAATAAAACTTAGGAGACTTTTGAGGGAAGAGAGGGCCTATCATGGCCGAGACGACGAGATCTGTTTCTACGAGCAGATGTTCAAGTTGGGGTTCTTTCTGCCCATTCACCCCATTATCAAGTCCATCCTTTCTTATATTAATTTGGACCCCTCCCAACTCTCTCCTAATGCCTGGAGAATCCTAATAGGGGCCATAGTGTTATAGAAGGCTGTCCACCACTCAGACCTTCCAGTTCAGGTCTTCGTTGGTTGTTACGTTCCTTCCTCGGCCAAAAATCATCCGAGCTACTACCATTTTGTAGCTCGGAGGCCTGAGAAGAAATTTCTTCAGGTGACCCAGACTTCCAACCATAACTGGAAGCCTCGGTACTTCTTTACTTCAGGGCCATGGGAGTTTGGCCCATGTGTTCCCTCGTCTAATCTGGAGCAGAGGATGCCCCTGAGATGGGGTAAGGTCACCATGTCTGCAAGAGCCGACCCTGGCCTAAGTATACAGAACCTCCAGAAGGTGAAAGCCCTTCAAGATCAAGGGGTACATGGTCTATTTGTCAGGTTCGAACACTTGATGACTCCCTACTTCCTCTCTAGGACTGGTCTGGGTGGAAGTCCCCTTGTCGAGCTTGGTAAGCATTTTTGTTTTGCAAGTTTAACCTCTGAGTTTATTCATATCTGTTTATCTAACTCAGGTCTACTAATTTTTTGCAGAGAGACCAAAGGACATTCCAGACGAGCTTTGGGAGATGGCTGCACCAAGCTTGACAAGACTTACCAAGAGAGCAGGTCTTAACGCTCCTCCCCCAACTCCCTCTGCCTCTAAGCCCCCAGTAAAAAAAAGAGCCCCCCCAAAGATCATGCCCCTGAGGATCAGAGGTCGAAGAAGAAGGCTGCTGACTCTGCCATCCCCATCTCTTCAGTTGACGCCCTGTTGGCTTGTCTGAATCAGCTGAAGTTAACTGACGTTGTGGTCAGCCACAACATTCAGGCCCTGGATGCCATTGGCTCTATAATGACCGAGGCTGACAAATGCTTCTTCAGGTCTCTGGACACCCCATTGCTAGTTGAATTCGGCCTTCACGGAGCCGTTCAGGTATGATTTGACCCTTATTTAGAAATTCTTCTAAGTGTAACCTCTGATTCTTCTTCAGCTTACTCATAATCACTAAATATGCAGGGCTTGACCGCTATGAACCATTTATTGAACTGGACTCTGAGGAAGTTGCCTCTCATCCAATAGGGGCAAGAGGCCGAGAAAGTCCAGAGTACTCTGAACGCAGAGATCGAGCGCCTCAAGTCTGAGCTGAAGGAATCTGAGGAGAAGGTGAAGGGGTTGGAGAAGGACATCTCCCAGCTCTTCAAGGATCATGCTGCTGCACTAAAGGCTAAGGACGATGTTCTGAAGCAAAAGGTCAACTCAGCTGTCGGGGCCGCCCTTGAGGATGCCTCTGAAAAGATAATTGCTGACTACAAGGCCTCTGACGAGTTCATGGGCTTCGACTTTGAATACTTTGAAAGAGGTATCAAAGCCATTATTAAATGGGCAGACGTCAGGGAGAGAGAGGCCGACACTTTGAAGGCCTCTGATTTCGTTGGTCTCGGCTTTGCTGATGCTCAATTTGCCCAAGTTCTCCAAGAGGTTGAGGAAGAGGCTTCCGCTCCTGCCGAGACTGCTACATTAGATGTCACCGAGGTTAGAGGGGAAGACCATTGTGATGATGCGGCCGAGGTGACTAACCAAGCCGAGGGTGTCAACGTTCCCCCCTCAGACTCTTAGGATGTTTTGATCACTATTTGTAACTTAACTGTATTGTGGAACTTTTGTCTGGAATCATCATCAACCTATGATGAGGACCATCTTCCCTTTCTTTTCATTGAATGTCATGTGATGTTTTTCACTCTTAGTTCCATTATGATGGTGTCTGCTAAAAATAAATTTGCAATGAGCTTCAACCTCTGAAGCCCTCTTTCTAAGCTTGTCTTTGCAATGGTCTTGTTTAAACTCAACCAATTGTCCTGAGCTCAGACCTTGTCACCAATGAATGGTGTTATGATGGTCTGAGGTCATTATCTAAGAGGTTATCCTCATAATGAATCTCACCAAATTAATGATGTTAAGTGTCTGAGGTCATCTCATTATGGTGTCTGACCTCAGACCTCGTCACCATTGAATGGTGTTATGAGAGTCTGAGGTCATCACCTAAGATGTTACCCCCATAATTAATCTCACCAAATTAATGATGTTAAGGTTCTGAGGTCATCTCATTATGGTGTCTGAGCTCAGACCTCGTCACCACTGAATGGTGTTATTAGGGTCTGAGGTCATCACTTAAGATGTTACCCCCATAATAAGTCTTCACCAAATTAATGATGTTAAGGGTCTGAGGTCATCTCATTATGGTGTCTGAGCTCAGACCTCGTCACCACTAAATGGTGTTATGAGGGTCTGAGGTCATCACCTAATATGTTACCCCCATAATAAGTCTTCACCAAATTAATGATGTTAAGGGTCTTCACCAAATTAATGATGTTAAGGGTCTGAGGTCATCTCATTATGGTGTCTAATCTCAGACCTCGTCACCATTGAATGGTGTTATGAGGGTCTGAGGTCATCACCTAAGATGTTACCCCCATAATAAGTCTTCACCAAATTAATGATGTTAAGGGTCTTCACCAAATTAATGATGTTAAGAGTCTGAGGTCATCTCATTATGGTGTCTGAGATCAGACCTCGTCACCACTGAAATGGTGTTATGAGGGTCTGAGGTCATCACCTAAGATGTTATCCTCATAATTAATCTTTGATCTAAGAATGTAGCAAGAACTGTCATGGGAACTGATCTTCATTAATAACCTCTTCATAATAAGATGGTACATTTACATAAAACTCTATGCAACATCATATGTAATATCTCTTTAGGTGATCAGCATTCCACGGGTTAGTGAAAGGTTCTCCTTCTAGGTTTTCTAGCCTGTAAGTGCCAGGCACAACCTCTTCTGTCACTTTGTAGGGGCCATGCCAGTTTGGGTGAATCTTATTTGCTTTCTGTAGAGTGTTCTTCAGCACTAGGTCTCCTACTGCAATGGGTCTTGACTTCACCCTCTGGTTGTAGAATTTCGCTGCCCTCTGCTGGTAGGCTGCTTGTCTGACCTCTGCATCCTCTCTTCTTTCTTTGATAAGATCTAGGTCTAACCTCCTCTCTTCTTCATTATTGTGAGGGTCGTATGTCTGAATCCGATGAGTTGGGAGTCCTACTTCCGTTGGTATGACGACCTCTGAGCCCTGTGCCAGCATGAATGGGGTTTCTCCTGTTGGTGTCCTTGCCGTGGTTCTGTAGGCCCATAACACAGTATAGACCTCTTCAGTCCATCTCCCCTTCGCATCTTCTAACCTATTCTTGATTCCGTCCAAGATAGTTCTGTTTGTGACCTCGGTCTGACCATTTGCCTGAGGTCGACCAGGAGATGAGAAGAACTGCTTAATCCCTACTCTTAGGCAATACTTTTCTAAGGAGGAGTTCTTGAACTGGGTTCCATTATCCGAGATGAGAGTGTTTGGGAGGCCATATCTGCATATGATATTCCTCTAAATGAACTGGAAGGTCTTCTGCTCTGTGATTGTTATCATCGGCTCTGCCTCCACCCACGTTGAGAAGTAGTCAATGGCAACTATCAAGAATCTATAGTTATTGACAGCTCTTGGCAAAGGTCCTACTAAGTCAATTCCCCATACCGCAAATGGCCATGGAGAAGAGATTGACGTCATAGGATGATGGGGTTGATGAGGGATAGTGGTGAACCTTTGACATTTGTCGCATATCTTCACGTAGTCTGCAGCGTCCTTGGACAAGGTAGGCCACCAGTATCCCTGAGTGATGATCCTATTGGCCAAGGGCCTTCCCTATACGTGGATAGAGCAAGAACCCTCATGGACTTCCTGTAAGACCCTGGAGACTACCGTTGTAATGACCCCACTTTTATATATAGTTTGTTTTTTCACTCTTGTGTTACTTATTATCTTATAAATGTTGTATTATTAGATATGTGGTATTAATGGCTATCAATATAACAAACCCCATTTTTTATTACGAAGAATCAACTGTAAATTGGATCAAATCGAAGTCTTATGACATTTCTTAAGGCAAATAATAAGTTTTGGGGTAGTAAATATAATTTTATGAAACTTTAAGGACTAAAATAAAAATATAAAATGGGCCATTTTGTAAATAAAATATTTTCAAGGACCTCTAAGAAATATTCAAAATATATAGTGTGAAATTACCAAAATACCCTTCATGTGTTAAATGACCCTTATACCCCTATCACATTTCCACCACGTGCTGGTCACCTCCACCATACACGTGTCGTCATTAGAGGAGAAGCCAAAACATGTGTCGTCGTTAGAGGATAAGCTAAAACACGTGTCGTAGTCTAGTGAAATAAGACTGCAAGATACCTCCGTTACGCGACACGTCAATGCTGACTCCCATTGTAAAAGCTTGGTCATCATGAACACGTGTCAATGCCGTGATATCTTTGGAAAACTATAAATAGGGCCTTTGGGGATCATTTGAAACTCACACCAATTCCTTGAGAATTATAGAAAGAAATAGTGAGAGAAAGTGTGAGAAAGTTTAAGAAGAAGTTCTTAGGGATATTCATCTTAAGGTAATCTTAATGTTATAATGCATCTTTATAGTTTTAATTTATTGTTTTATAGCTTTACTTAGTAGTTATGCTGGTAAAATATGATAAAGAATTCACTAATCAAAACTTAAAATTTAGAACAAATCCAAGTCGATTTTATAAACTTGTTTGAAATTATACGCTTTCAAAAATGATTCTTTTTAAAGAAATTGCTCGTTATTATGGAATCCGATTTAAGTAATTCCAAAGTCAAGCCCGGTGAAGTTCTGTCTAGATGAGATGGTATTTAAGTGGTGCCCCTGTGACCCTCCATCTCTACTGGGAATAAATCCGGAAATGTTCTGTCTAGATGAGATGGTATTTAAGTGGTGCCCCTGTGACCCTCCATCTCTACTGGGAACCGACTGATTAGGAAGAACTATGAATTGAATCCTTTAATTACGATCAATAAGTTTTAAAAGTTAAGAAAATGTTTTTTTTAGTAAATCCTTTGAAACAAGTTACTATTAAAATACAATATATAGACTGGACCTTGTTTAGAACACATACTTAAACCTTTATCGTATTTGTTAGATTAACGTGCGATCGAAGACTCGTTATCTATAATTTCGACCTCTATTTTAGGTGAGTACTCTATGCAATTTCTTGCGCGTTTTGATTATATTATATTATGCAAACTATGTATATTTTGTGAAATGATTTTATTCTCAAAATGCATCTGATACCGATGATTCCATCGTTTGTTATATGTTTATATCTCTCCATATAAACATCTTATTTGAAATCTGAAATTATTGATTCGGCCTATGGAAACTCTCTTACTATATTGGCCTTGACTACCGGGTGGAAATATTTGGGTGGTACCTTCCCAGCTGGTTTATCGCTGGTGTGCCCTAAACAAGGCGTTGTTCCAGAAATCATGATTATCTGTCTGTGATGTTATCGGGTGGAAACATTTGATGACACTATCTTTCTGGGTATTAGAGTGTACATGGCCACTAAATCTGAATAATTGACACATGCTCAATTGTTTTATCTGTTCTGTTCTGAACTGTTTATTCTGAATATATATATTGTCATTTACTTTATACATATTACTTGAAATTCCTATCTCTATGTATATACCTTCTGTTCTAAATTGAATAGGTATCTATTTCTTGAAAACCTTAAAATTTTTGGAGATTGAATCTCATTCGGCTTTTAGCTGATGTTTTATAATTAACCATTTTTCAGGAAATAATTAGGAAAGCGGATGGAACATAAGGGGACTATATTGAAGATTTAGCTTTTAAAGCTCTTTTTGTAACCTTAAGTAGAAGTTTATTTAATTAGATAGAGCATGTTTAGCACTTTGTGTCAAGTTGTAACTCGTTGATATTTTAATACAGATGAAGTTCCCTTTAGAAAGCTCTGATGATGTAATTCCTTCACTTTCAGTATTTTACGATTCATAACCATGTGATTATACTTCCGATACATATATTTTAAAACAAAAATTTTAAGGCCAGAATATTGGATGCCTTGGTGGCATGTCAAGACACCCGTTCCTTACTATTTTTGGGTTGGGGTCGTGACAACCGTGGGATGCACGCACCTAAGGAGAGGCAATAGAAATCCCTTTTTGTACAAGACGTCTCCTATCATCGAGAACTTGGCAGCTCTATATCTCAATTTTCTCCTGTCTAATTTGGACTCAGGCAACTCTCCCTCTCTTAAGTATCTGACGAGCAGGTCGATCCATGAGTCTCCTAAGTTCAAATTGTGACAAGGGTTACATACCTCTTCTTCCTCAATGGTTGCCTTTCCTAAGACTTCGATCGAAACGGTCCTTCTAACCTCTATCTTCCTTGCCGAAGCCAACCTTGCCAATGCATCAGCGTGTCTGTTACTTTGTCGAGGCACTCTCTTCAGTTTTGCCTCTTCAAAATATTCCAACATCTTTATAACTCTCTCCAGGTACTTCACTATCCTCTCATTCTTGGCCTCATAGGCTCCCAGCACTTGATTGACAACTAACCTTGAGTTGCTGTGGAGTAGGCGACGTCTTATGCGAAGAGTCTTTGCCAATAAGAGGCCTGCTATCATGGCCTCATACTCGGACTCGTTGTTTGAGGCCTGGAAGTTGAATCTCAAGGCGTATTCAATGTTGGCGCCATCTGGATCCGAGAGTATTAGCCCCGCACCGCTTCCACTATCGCAGGAAGAGCCATCAATGAAGAGGCTCTAAACGTCTGTATCCGATGAGAAGACCCCTTCTGTCATAACTCCTTGCTTGAAGAGGTTTCGATCCTCTTCGTTCTCTTCTAGTCTGCTCCGGGTTTTGCCTGAGATGACCTCTTCCCGATCTCGGAAGACGTTTGGTGCCGTCTCTTTCGAATTTTGGAAGACATTACGGTTTGTCTCTTCGGCATCCTCTAGGCCTTTCTCTATCTCGGCTTCTTCCCAGGTGAATTTTGCAACAAAGTCTGCGAGGGACTGCCCTTTGATGGCTGTCCTAGGCTGGTAGGTAAGATGACATTCTCCTAATTCTATGGCCCAGGTCATCAATCTCCCGGACTTCTCAGGTTTATGCAGGACCTGCCTTAGTGGGGAGTCAGTGAGGACTACCATGGAGCGAGCTTGAAAGTAAGGCTTCATTTTTCTTGAGGCATGTATTAGGGCATAAGCCAACTTTTTGATGTGGGGATAATTTTGTTCAGACCCTTGAAGGGCCTTAATGTTGAAGTATACAGGCCTTTGGATCCCATCCTCTTCCCGTATGATGGTCGCGTTGATGGATGATTCAGAGACTGCCAGATATACAAACAACCTTTCTCCTGCGATGGGCCGAGACAGCAATAAGGGAGACCCTAAGTAGGACTTGAGTTGGTTGAAGGATTTTTCACACTCTTCGTCCCATTGGAAGGCCTTTCTTAGAACTTTAAAGAATGGAAGACACTTGTCCGTTGCCCTAGAAACAAACCTGTTAAGGGCAGCCACTCTTCCCGTGAGTCTTTGAACATCCTTGATACTCCTAGGAGTCTTCATGTCGAGTAATGCCTTGATTTTCTCAGGGTTCTCTTCAATTCCTCTCTGGTTAACGATGAATCCCAGGAACTTCCCAGCTCCTACTCCGAAGACACACTTTGCTGGGTTGAGTTTCATTCTGTATGAGTACATAACATCAAAGGTCTTCTCAAGGTCCGCTACGTGAGTACAAGCTTTCAAGCTCTTTGTTAGCATATCGTCTACATACACCTCCATGGTCTTACCTATTTTCTCTTCGAACATCTTATTGACAAGACGTTAGTATGTTACCCTTGTATTTTTCAGACCAAAGGGTATCACTTTGTAGCAGTATATCCCTTTGTCTGTAATAAAAGCTATCTTCTCTGAGTCTTCGGCATCCATGAAGATTTGGTTATAGCCTGAATACGTATCCATGAATCTCATGAGCTCATGTCCTGCTGTAGCATCCACCATCTGATCTATCCGAGGTAAGGGGTAGCTGTCTTTTGGGCAAGATCTATTTAGGTCAGTGAAATCCACACACATTCGCCACTTCCCATTGGCCTTAGGCACGATGACTGCATCTGAGAGCCACTCCGGGTAGGTAACCTCTCTTATGAACTCGACCTCTTCCAACTTTTTGACCTCTTCTCGGATGACATCGCATTTCTCCCTGGAGTAGACTCTTCATCTCTGCTTGATCGGCTTGGCATCTCTGGTCACGTTGAGCTTGTGGCTCATCACCTCAGGGTCGATGCCAGGCATGTCTGTGTGACTCCATGCGAAGAGACTCTGTCTCCTCCTGAGGAAGTTTATCAACTCTTCCTTGGTTCCTGGCTCTAGGGCTTTACTGACCTGGATGGTTTTTTCCGTCTCGTCCTCATTGAGGATGATGGATTCTACCTCTTCTGCGTCCTCTCCCTTCTTCAACTTTGTTTCATCTCTTGGGTCAAGAGTGTCAATGCTATAAGTGGTGGTTGCCCTCTTATGGGCTTCTCTCTCTTCAGCCGAGTTGAAGTAACATTCTCGCCCTGTGGTCTGGTCACCTTGCACTTCCCCTACTCCATAAGGAGTCGGGAATTTTAGCATCTGATAGACCGTTGACGGCACAGCCTCGAACTCCCTAAGGGCCACCCTTCCTATGATGAGGTTATAGGCCGAAAAGACACTCTCGTCCATCATGAAGAAATTAATCCTCCTGGTCAACCTCTTAGGCCATTCGTCACCCATCCGTACGTCCATCAGATACTAAGCTCTACTAAGGCCTAAGCTCTTGAAGCAAGGCCAAAACATCACATCTGCCGAGCTCCCCCTATCCACGAAGATCCTCTGCACCTCATACCCATGCACCCTTGTCATTATGACCAAAGGGTCATCATGGGGGGCTAAGATACCTCTGAAGTCGAGTCTGGAGAACCCAACTACGAGGGTGTTCATGTCTACTTTCTTCCTCTTCTGTACTGTATCGGAAGACGTTAGATTCACAACTTCAAGCTTGGCCACTGATTTGGCCTCGTCTACATGAGCCTTCCTATCAGCTACTTCAGATCCACCACCTGCAAATCCTCCGCATATTGTGCCAACACCGAAAGAGATCATACCAACCCTCTTCACCGGGGTGTTGTCATACTTTGGTGGGAGATCCAGATCATCTTCATCATCACCTTCTGAATCATCATCTCTTCAGGCCGGGACGTTGACATGTCATCTGTCATTCCTCCTTTTATTATGGTCATCTCTTCCACTCTTAGGAGCCTTACCGTCTACATATTTTCTTAATTTCCCAGACTTTAACATCTTCTCAATCTCATCCTTCAAAGCGAAGCATCTATCTGTGACGTGACCATGATCTTGGTGGAACTCACACCATAGGTCTTTGTTCCTCTTATGTGGTGGAGCTTTCAGTTTTTCTGGCCATCTCAAGGCCCTGTCATTCTTGATCTCGTTGAGGATGTGCTCACAACTCACAGTAAGAGGAGTATAGTGAGCGAACTTGTCATCACCCGATCTCTTCTTCCCATCTTTCTTGCTTTGGGACTTTCCACTGCCACCGCGGTTCTCATCCTCATACTTAGCGGCCATTGCCTCTTCAGCATTCATTACTTTCCCTGCGGTTGCCAGCAGCTCCGCCATAGACCTAGGGGGATCTTCCGCCAGTTTCCACAATAGCTTCCCCTTCTGGATACCTCCTATCAGGGAGGTCATGGCTATGTTCTCTTCAAAATCTTTGACTTCCAACTTTTCTTTATTGAATCTTGCTATGTAGTCTCTTAGGCTCTCACCCTTAGCCTGCTTGACATACAGCAGGTGGGTGGTCTTCTTTTGAGGCCTCACCCCAAAGCAGAAGTTGTGGATGAATCGCTCAGCCAAGCCTTTGAAGTTCTAAATTGAGTACTTCGAAAGGGAGGTGAACCAACTGTGTGCAGCCCCTGTTAATGTCCAAGAGAAGGCTCTACACTTCATCTCTTCGGGTATCGAGTAGATGTTCGCTGCCGACTGGTACATCTAGATATGATGTACAGGGTTAGTGCTGCCATCATACTTGGGAGACACCGTAGGAGGCTTGAACTTAGCTGGGGTTGGGAATCCCACTATCCTAGCCACAAATGGGGAGCCCTCTGAGTAACCCCTTTGTAATGGGTCCCTGCTTTTAATGAGGTCTCCTATCTTCTCCTTGAGGTGTTGGATAAAATCATTCCATGGTCTTCGGCCATCAACTTGGCCGAGGTTATCCCCTGCTACCTCCCTGGGATGGACCGAGGGTTCCCCTGCCACGACACATTGGCTGTTGACCTCTTCCTGTTCCCTGCCTCTTCTTTCACAGTGTCGGCCTTGGTCTGGACGACCCTGCTTGTTCCCTCTCTGAGAGCCTGCTGCGCTCCTTGATCTCGATAGTCTCTGTCTTAGGTCATTCATCAGGCCCAGTCTCTTAAAGGCCGACCCTCTGCTTAACCTATCAAAGGCTGACCCTCTTTGCTGGGCCTCTTCACCTCTTCGGCCGACACAACCTTGACTTTACCTAAGAGGCCGTACAGTGTTATTTGACACTTCATATGGCTCCCAACAGGCTTTCAGGGCTTCTTCCGCCTCTAGAGCGGCATTCCTGTCCTTTGGGCAAGGGTTTCCTTGCCTCCCCAGGCGCAAGTGCCTAGGGTCAGCAATGTCCCTTCTCCGCTGGGGTGCAGGTTGGTCCTTCATTGGTGCCTGGGGTGGTCCCCTGGCGTCAGGATGAGGCTGAATTGCTGCCGGAGTGATCATGTCCGGTGAGGCTCCAGGTGGCCTCATCATAGTTTGGCTGAGCTGTGAAAATTGCTCTTGCATGGATGCTTGTGTTGCATCTAAAGATCTCAAGGCTGCAGCTACCTCTGCCATTTCGGACTGGGGAGGCGCCTGACTGGAACTAGGCCCCCCGCCCCCGGGCAGCGGAAGAGGCGGTGGTAAGTCTGGTGCCATATGTTAACACTATAGAGCTTGAGTAGCAGATGAGCTTAGTACCTTACAGGACCTCTTTCAATGGTGAAACATCTCCGTGCTAGGGGGAGGCCTGGTTCACCACCAGAGTCTCCGGTGAGGTTAATCAGAAAAAGAGGAAGAGATAGCTTCTCCTTACCACAGACGGCGCCAATATGATGATGCTGGAATTAGCACCAACAGATAAAGTGTTTTCAAGCTCAATCTAAGAAAAGCAATGGCAGCATAGTTATGTAAATGGCAAGAGAATGAGATGAGGAGAAGGGGAGAGTACACTAGGATATAAGTGGTTCAGCCTAGATTGGCCTATGTCCACTGTGTGTGTGTGTGTGAATAATCTCACTGCAATAAGGCTCTAATGGCCATGGATACAATATCTCAAGCTTTCTCTCTCTACTGTGTATCTAGATAGAGTTTTAGCTAGGGTTTAATATCTGGGGATCCTTTTGCAAGGTAGAGGATGACCTCTATATATAGTACCTAGGGGGTGTAATGTACCCTCCATGCATGCAATGAGCATGTGTGTGGTTACCTCACCAATATGGGAGTGCCATCTGTCACTGTCACATGTAGAGAATGATGATGCAATATTCTCCCCACGTGTGGGGAATAATCTTGTTATAACTGACTTGTGCCCACGTGTCCTTATCTAAATGTCAGCAGGTGCTCGGCTATCGCGTCTGGGGTATGACCTCGGCCTTGATGAGGTCGAGGTTGGTGAGTCTTAATACCTGTTCAGTCTGAGGATTCCATGGAGGTCTCGGCCTAATTGTGGTCGAGACAATGGGCAAGGTCGGCCTGAGACGAGGTTGAACTGGTGGCTTGATGAGGTTGCTGGAGGCTTGATGCGATCTCGGCCTACATCTGGCCGAGGTTGCCATTCCAAGGTATACGAGAATGCTGTCGATCCTTGTGACGTCCCTTGGAGATGCTCATGGTAGTGTCGGCCCTGGCCGACCTTGCTATGGACGAGGTCTGATATCGCGTGCCCAAGACTCGTCCAACGTCGGCCATGATCTCGGCCGAGGTTGGTGTCTCTAGGCCGAGGTTACACTTGGGGCATATCACTGTATATATCACAGTAAGAGCAATATATATTCTTGATGAGGGTATCTCCTTAGGAAAGTCTCTAAACGTAGGTTTCATGGAATTTTGATGATGAACCTTATTTCTAGGGAGTACAGTTTGAAAAGAAGAATTACTCTTCCTAATCTGAGGGCAGATGTATTTAGCCTTAGGTTGACTATCACACTTAGAGTTACTTGATTCCCCAATATCAAAATTTTGTTGTTTTTCATCAAACTCATCTTTTAGGGAATGAAAATACAGACAAGTTTCTATAGGTCTTTTGCCTCCTGACACGAACTTGATTGATTCAAAGTTTTTAGTTTGTGTCTTTAAATTTGGGCAAAACCCTATTCCAGTTCGATCATCAGAATTGGTTTTTGAGTCAGCAACAAAACCATCAAAACAGTTGGAATTATTTTCAAATTTAGCAATTTTTTTAAAACAGTTGTTGTCTTTTCTTTAGCTTGTTTCAACTCTAATAATGTTTCTTTATATTTTTCTCCAGTGTTTCATTTATTTCAATCAAATCTTTCAATTTTTGATTAAAAATTTTGACGTCATTCTCATGAGTTAGACATTGGTTAGTATACTCTTCAGCATTGAGTTTAGTCATTAAACTTAGGTCATCTAGTTTCTTAGTGAGGTCTTTCACAGTCTTCTCTAGTCTAGATCTTTTCTTGAGAGTTTTCACATAAAGTGTGTGGATATCAGGGAGGTCTTCAGTGTCAGAATCGCTATGTGAATTTTGTGAAGTGACCCCTAAGGATTCATTTCTTGAACTCACACACACATTGACATCTTCATTATCACTTTCCCTTTGACTCACACACCCCGTAGTAGCACTAGCAATATTCTCAGAAATTAAAGCATCTAAACTAGTAGCAGCATGATTCATAACAACAGAGGTAGAGCTAATAACATCATTCTCATACATAGGCAGAGGCATATCATCATTATAGATTATCTTGGCAAAGAAGGGCATGCAAGGATAAAAAACATCAGATGATTCAGGCTCCTCATTTTCCGAATCACTATAACCCAATTTAACACATCTAAAATATTCAAGTTCTTGAAGTCTTTGTTAGGTCTTATATGAATGTCCTTGTGATGTTTTTCTTGACCTTTCGCATGAGGTTTGTGGTTAGACTGAGTTGGATAATTTGGCTTGTCTTGTTTGGTTGCCATTTTATTTCTAAATTTGATAATTTCCTTAAACTGTTTTGACATCAAGGCAATTTGGTTATGCAAACTATCTATATCACATTCCTCATCAGAGTCTTTGTTAAGAATAGTAATCTCAGGTTTCATCCGCTTAGAGGAAAAACTCAAATTGGAACTAGTCTGTTTCCTATGGGACTGGGTCAATTGTTTCTTAAATTCTAATTCCATTTCCACAGTTCTTAGTTTACTACTAAGCAATTCAGGAGTGAGATTTAGATCACTCAATTTCTCAATAGCATATCTTTTGTTATCAAATTTATGTGGTAATGATCTTAGAATTTTAGAGACAATTTCCTGTCTATCATAAGTTATCCCATTAGCATGCAATTTGGTCACAATGTCAGTCAATTTCATGTAAAAATCATCAAATGATTTAGAGTCTGACATAATTAAATAGTTATACTGCTGGACAAGCATCTGTGTTCTAGCAGCCTTAACTCTAGTGTCACCTTCATGTGCAGTAATCAGTGTATCCCAAGCTTCCTTAGAAGCGACACAAGATGAGATCCTTTTGAACTCATATTCATTTATTGACATAAAATTGCCATTCTTTTCTTTGTTATTGTTTCGAGAAACTTGCTTCTCTTCTTGAGTGAATTCACTTAACACTTTCTTAATCCTCTCATTACTTCCTTCAGTGGATGGTTTTGTAGGATAAGTATATCCATTTTCAACAATATCCCAGACATCATCTCCCAAGGTTCATTGTACGAAAGCAACCATCCATACTTTTTAGTAAGCAAAGTTGTTTCCATAAAAAAGAGGAGGTATGGTCAAGTTACCAAATATTTCATTTTTCTCGTCCATTGTTTGATTTTAAGAAAACAATTTCAGAAACACAAGATCTTTAAAGAAAATTTCCAAAGCTCTGATAACAATTGAAAAAGCTGTTACTTAGGCCGTTTAATGCAAGATTAAACTATTGAAGCAACTCCGAACTATTTTTTGAAGAAACTCTTTTCTTTAAATCCAATCCGTTTAATCACAAGATGTGTTTAATAAAATATGCACGAGATTTGTTCAAGATTAGTTAACTAGTTTTGAAAAATAAAAAACTAAAATGTTTGAATCACCACACCAGCAAGAATGAGATAAGGAGACGTAGAAAGATTAAGGACAGGGCGTTTTAAACGTGGTAAAACCTCACCCAACTAAGGAAACATCCATGGTGACTTCTAAGTCACAAACCAAAAATCCACTAAAATAAAATATACTAGTTACAAACTATTTAACACACATGCACACAAAACAGTCCTATACAAGTTTAGAAATGTACCCACTGGTTTGATTATAACTTCTCTGCGGGTCTGATGTTGGTGTGGCTTTCCCAGTTTGCTAACTTCTCCACTTTGTTCCAGTCTTTACGTCGACTCTTATTAATTCAACATCTTATAACCAACACTTATGTGTTAATGTGTGATAAGTGTTTGTGATGGTGATCTAACACATGCATGCACACACGCACACTTATTTTATACAAACAGTCCTAGCAAATTACAGATAAGATCTATATTGTGTGATTTTCAGTTTCTCTCTTCTTAGGAAACAAAAGAACTTTGTTTGACCTAATAATTAATCCCGAAATCCAAGGTTACCTTAATCGTAAGACTGCCAAGGTCATATCCAATTTTGGAGGGTTTTGAAAATGATTTTGAAATTGGAAACCACCAATTGCGATTCCAACTAGGTCAGAAGTCTTAATTCAAAAGAACTAGAAACATAAAATAATTTTGTTGATTCTAGAGTTGTAAAAAACATTTAATAAAATAATCAACAAAGTGATTTCTCAAGATGAGAAACTAATTATGAAGATCTAAGTGTAATATAACATAAAAGACCAGATTTGTAATTTATATAAAAAGATAAATACAGATCTAACCTAAATGTTTAAGTTGGACACAAGATCTCAAATTCAAGAGGATATTAACCACGAAAAGGCTTTCAAACCAACTCACAAACAACTCTCAAACACTCAGGTTTGGTTTTGATTCAAACTGACTTTGGAAAATATGAGTTTAGAGTTTGAAATAGGGTTAGGACGATTTAGGGTTTCTTTCTCTCTCTGGTTTCTCTCTATCTCTCTTCTCTCTCTTCTCTATTATCTCCCTTATCTCTCTTTAGAGGAATTACCAAAATTCTTTTAAAGGCTGAGGGTAAGCCTCCTTATATAGGGAGCAAGGAAGGATCGAGAAGGTATGTTCAAAACCAAGGACTGAGATGAGGTTAAGGGATTTTGACCTTGATCCAACGATTAAAGAACATCGGTGAGTTAAACGCTTTTTGATTGGTTTGGAGAGGTTCACAGAGATTGGGAATGGATGCATGCAGAGCGTTGATAAAAACAATCCAAGGGCTGAGATGTAACTAAGCAACTGAGTCTACCAATAAACACAGATCGAACTAATATCAGGTTGACAGGTGTAGGGATAAGATTGTCTTTCACACGCACTTTTAAAAATAAATACACCGGCCCCCTCAATTCTCAAGAGCTTTCGGATCCTACCCAAACCAACATCCAGGTATAAAAACATAAAACGAACAATAACAAAATGACCCCAAAAACTTTTTAATCCACATTTTAATTTCTAAAAACTCATTTAAAAATTCCCAAAAATTATTAAAACTAATTTTAAATGGGATTAAACACACACAATTCTCACACAATAATTTTATGCAATATATATGATATGAATTCAATCATAATGCGTGTGTTGGTGTTGGAGAATATACCATTAAATAATCAATCAAGAGGAAGAAAGAGTAGAGTCTGGGGATTTATGGAATCTAGGGAATGGACTCAATTTTGTCACTATTTCCAAACTAGATGAGCACTTATACAATGTAGAATCAAGTGAGTCAAGAGTATAAGGTGCTTTAGGGGGTGCAAGCCCCACATCAACGACCATATACTCGCCAAGAAAATCATTCGACAATGTTACTACTAGACCACTATGGTTCAGGATTACACCGCTTATGTTCGGAGATGTCTCAAATGCCAGCAGTTTTCCAATCTCCAGCACTTACCCCCACGGGAATTATACAAAATGAATTATCCTTGGTCGTTCTCCACATGGGTCACTGATATCATAGGGAAGGTTACACCCAAAGCTTCCAATGGACATGATTTCATCCTAGCTTCCATTGACTACTTCACTAAATGTGTCGAAGCCGAATCATACGTAGTCCTGAATGGCAAAAAGATGGCCAAGTTCATCTCTTTGACTTTGAAGTGACTTAACCTAGATGAAGTCAACTGACCAAAGAAAGCCTTGAGCCTCGTGATACACAAACCAATTCTCTCAGATCTTAATGTCCTAGCCTACACTAATAAAGTAGGGCGAAGAGCAGTTTGGTACAATTGACAAAGGATATTCAGGAGGGACCGCCATACGAAACCTCTTCGATAGCCATACGAATAGCATTACGGGGTTAGCCCTTAGAAATTCATAATGGCCTTTTAGCCAGGCATCCAAACCATTCAAAGTCTCTGCCAATATCACCACTAAAGAATTAAAACAGTACAACATCCATGAAGCAATGGCTGTGAGTTGTGGGTCCACCTACAGTTCCCCAATCACTAATAACAGTTTGGAAATCAAGCCCCGAATGACGGCTCTAGCAGAACTAGCATCACAAACATCCTATAAATGCATAGAATGCAGCACCGTGGGAAGAAAAATATTCCCCCATAACCAGTGACCTAGCCGTCGAAGGAAAGATATGAAGCAGTCTGATTATGCATAAACTCTTCCAATTCATCCCCTTAATTTAGAGGCTTTTATCACCTCGTAACATGTATAATGCATTAACTTATCTCATATCCTTGTTGTTGACATTTCCTATAGAGTGCATCGAGTTTCATGAATTTTTTGTGCTTTTTACAGGTAATTTATACAAGTGAAGAGAAAAGGAAACTCAGAACCAAGGAGCCAAGAAAGAAAGAAAGGAATAAAAGCTAGTGGGAAAAATGTTGCATCTGGAGTTCAGAATAGGAAACAACAAGAAAGTTGAAGAGCTCGAGTCTACAAGTGCATAGGATGAAATGGCATCCAACTCTGAGTTCCATATCAGAAGTTATGAAGTTTTAAAGATGAGAGAAAATCACCACCAGAGCAGAGAGATAAGGACATTCAGATCGATTCGGTATGAAGCAAAAATCATCTGGTCCGGAAGAGGTTGAGTTCCTGAATAAAATGCACAAATGGACCGATTCGGTTATTCCCCAAAATGATTTGGTCCGGAAACTTAAAAGTTCCTGCATAGATTGAAAGCCCACAGCGATCCGATTTCAAGCAAAAACAAACCGATTTGGTATTTATCGGATCGAACTGATGGACCAGGCCAGACCGGTGTGGGTGGCAAAATTCTGTTTTATCTTTTTCAAAATTAGAGTTGTATCTAGCTCAAACTCTTGTAATTTCGTAGATTATTTATTCTAACTAATTCGCAGACATTAGAGAGTTATCTTTTTAATATTCTTAAAGAGCTTTTGTAACTAAGAACCCTAGGTTTTAAATTATGCAAAAATTATTCAAGTTTTAGGCTATAATTCCAGCATTTCTTCATTGCAAGTATTATTTATTTTCTGCTTTTAATTGCTTTCATAGTTTAGCTTTATTAGTCATTAAATTTTTGGTTGCAAGTCTTATTTCCAAATTTCTTCCCAAATTTCCATGTAGTTTTGAATTAATGCAAATTAGGTCTTGTGTTCATGCTTAGTTTAATTATGTCCAACTAAGTTTTCAAGTTTTGGGATGTGTAGACACCACATTCTAGGACCCCCTAAATCTCTCCTTAGACTCCTAACACTTTCCCTTCCCACTACAAACCTAGGTCGCACTCCGAGTACCGATCTAGAGACCATTGAGAGCCCCCGGGCCCCATTTGACTCCCTTCAACTCCACCGTCAGAGCGAAAGTTCTTTGAATCTTATAAGGGCATTAAAACCCATTTCCAATGGTATACCCCCTGCACGAAAAAGCATAACCATTCGGATGAATGATCAATTTTCCCTCAAAAATTGATTCGGAGGCCACCGCGCACTTTCGGACTTCGTTTGACCAAAGTCAACTCTTCAGATCGAACAAGATTGAATGAGTCTCTAAAAGGCACTGAATACCCTCTATAACAATTCGCCCCTTGCGTTATTTTGACCTACGGTATGGACGGACGATCCATTTTACTCTGATAGGTCATCGGGTGTTTTCGAGCCCCGGTTGACCAAGGTCAACTTTCCAAACCGAGCGAAACTCTTTGGAATGTCAAATTAAATGTCCTAACCTTTCCTACATTCTACTCCATGCATTATTCTGACTTACCATACGGATGAACGATCCATTTGCGTCCGATGATCTCCCGTCCAAAGGATCGACGTGCACTTCCGAGCCATATTTGACCCAAAGTCAACTCCCGGACCGGAGAGTGGTCCAAAGGGCTCTTGATGACCTATAAAACAAATTTCTAAAGGTATGCCCCGTGCTTGATTTGGATCAATGGTTTGTGCGCTACGATCATTTTTCCAAAAAAGACTGTACGGGACTGCCAATTGGCAGGTCATGAACCCTGCCTATCGGCATAGTGTCAAGGGTGACCTGCCAATCGGCACCCCCTGGGGTAGGCCGATCAGCACCCCTCTTTTTCCCTATAAAAAGGGCCATAACCTCATTCCCAAAATACACAGCAAACCCATCAGGATGAGTAATCTCAGCAACATTGTCTCGAAGTGAGTGAAGTTCCATATGAGAAACCCCATTCAAGCCTAAATACCCATCCTTTTCACCCAATTTATCAGATATCCTTCTCTTTCATCAACATCCATCAACATTCAAAGCATTTTATCCAAGATTTAAGCTTATGCTCCAAGGAAGGTCCAATTCTTTCTCCCTCTCTTTTAAATCTCCTGTTTTTTGCATAAATTACTTTAGATCTGTAATCTAGTTTCATTATAGTTCATACACATTAACATCTACGCTTTTATTAGTATATTGCACATACTTTATTTTTCATAAAAAACCTAAAAACAAATAAAAGAGGGTTACACCCGTAAGTTCCGAACGAAATTATCCACCACACTTTTTTTAAAACTAAAAAAAAATACATTTTCTACACGCACACACCTAATAAAATTCCGTTCGAATCTATGAAATAAACCGCACCCCTATTCTACATTCGAACTATGTGGACTTTGATGCCTTTATAGGCTATGTAGGCATCTCAGATTAAAATCCGAGACTCGAGTCCAACTTTTCAATTTTCCAAATTCTCTTATTTTTCAAAATCCCTCATTTTTATACATGTACATATAATATGCTTGTTCGCTTCTCATCCCACATATATTTTCGTTTCCCAATAACGATCAATATCTCGATGAACGCTCATATCCTATCTTCTACATTTGTTATTATTTTGGGAACATTCGTGTGGATGTCCTAACCCTATCTTTTCCATGGTATGGGTAGAACGATTCCAATCTCCATTATATAAGAACATACACACACTTCATGGGGATAAAGAAAAATATTAACATTTACCCATGAGATACCGAAAGGGCGGTATGGGTTCCTAACACCTTCCCATTCCGTAACTTAGCCCTGAATCTACGATCTATTGGTTTCGTATGCATTAGTTTGTCCTTGATGCCGCTCTCTCGAAGTGGCAAAAATATTATTTTGCCTATTTTGAGCTAAATAAGCTGGTGACTCTATCTTTTTACATGCACCCCACACCGACGACGACCGAAGAGTACTTTTCAAAGAGAAGGGTGCGAGACCGTGACACAGTTGTTCCCCGGGGGATCCTCCTTTCCTTTCCCCTGGAACGAATGCCGCACCGGCCGGGATGGCCATGGTGGCGACTTTGCTGGGGACTTATTGTTTTTTAAGAGGGCTAGACTCTACTAACACGAGTGCTTTATTTTCTTTTATATTCCCCTATTTGCATGCTCCCCTTTATTATTCATGTATACCTCATGCTTTTACTACTATTCACACACTTGTAGAAGACTCTCTATGTACACTTCACACCACATGCACCTAGGATCACGTGTATCCACATGTTGCACACATTACTTAGAAATCCATGTTTAGATGTCACTAGCACACATCTCCACTTGTGTATATCCATACTCACTCATCACATACTCACTTGTAGATAGTTACACATAACTAATCCATGCTTGGTATAGCTCTACTATTCGTACTTGTACTTTGCTACCTATTTGGCATGATCAAGAAAATAGACACTCTCTCCATAAGATACTAATAAGAGAATCATGCATGATTCACACGATATCACTAAAGAGCATTGTCATTGACCAAATTTTGTCCCTTAACTGGAGGGTCACTTCGTGATGGGCGCTGATCCGAAAGGGTGAAGTTAGCCTAAGAAACATGACTCTCACATTCCATTAGACAAGTACCTTCGACACATATCGAACGGTTCCCCCGTATCGTACCGCTTGGCCGAAGTCATGACTGGAGGTATATCGCAGAGAATTCATTCACGTACATCGAGTATACCAAATTATCTCTCATGCGTACCGTCCTCACGAGGTATAAAGTGAGGCAATTCATGTACACTCATGTATATAAAATGGCTTCTCCACACGTATCGATGGCCCTCAAAAGCAAGACGTATATCATGGAAGTCATGCCAAATGGGGGAACCTATTCCAATTCACCCAACCAAATTGCATACCCGCATATAGGTGTCAAGCCTAAGACACACATGTTATATTACCGGTTTCGACCCGAAACTATGCCAAAATTCCTGGTCGACCTGCCACCTAAATTTTTGTGCAATTTTAAAATAGGGCCCTACCCGTGAGTCTGGTTACAAGTCCAACCATAGCTTTACATATGTTGGGAACCTAATTTTTCCAAGATCGGGTCCTGTCTGGCATTTCATTTTGCATTTAGGTAAACTTAATACAAATGAAAACTTAAAAAACATAATAATCACACTGAGACCCGTCTCTAGTCTTTTCCTCTCCCTTTTTTTTTTTCAAAAAGTGTCCAAAAACATTTTTTCCCTCTTCTATCAAAAATACCAAAAACCTTTTAGTCCTCATCCTTTCCAAAAAATGTCAAAAATATTTTCCTCCTTTTTCAAAAATAATAAAATTGCCTTCTTCTTTTTCGAAAATAAATTCCAATTTTTCTCTTTCTCAGGTCGATCACATACCCTTGGCATGGCTCCCTATTGGCTTCAGTCTTCAGTCGAACTACCCCAAAGTTCTATCAGTCCCCTTACTTTCTTCGAGTTCGAGACTCACCCGCCTTTCATGGAGAACATGGATCAAGTGCCAAATGTACAGCCATATTTATTGACGGTTCTGGCTTAGCTCACTGCCAAAATTGACAACCTTCAAAACTGAGGTTCATGAGATTTAAAGAAATTGGGTCCCTATCTCAAAAAATCCTGAGGTTATTTTCCTTCACGCCATGGGTCCGCCTGCACCAAAGCCTATTTTAGGTTCCTGAAGAATACGATTATGCTTCGCGTGCTCCTCCTGCTAATGGGCCACCACCAACCCAAGTTCCTATGCCAACCCTTGCTCAAACCGAGGTTAATTCACCAGTAACTATTGATCCCAAAGAGGAAGAACTGAACAAGGTCAAGGAAGACCTCAAGATGCTAACCAAGAAATTTGACCAAGTCAGAATATCTGATAACTACATGTACTTCACCCACATGTCTCCCTATCCTAAAGCCCGGTTACCAAAAAAATTCAAGATGCCCAATATCGAGAAGTTTGGAGGCATCGGAGCACCGATCATTCATCTCCGTAGCTATCACCGAGCAATGACTCTCTTAGGGGCTTCCGAAGAAATAATGTCTCAGATGTTCCAGAAAAATTTGAAAGATAGCGCCCTCCATTGGCTTTTATCCCTTGAAGAATATGGAATCCGCAGTTGGGAAGACGTTATCCGTGAGTTCATATCACAGTACAAGTACAACGAGGAGCTAGAGGTTAATCGCCGTGACTTAGACCTACTTAAATAAAATCTTAGGGAATTGTTAATTACTTCATAGAAAGATGGAGAGAAATAGCAGCTACCATGACCAATCGGCCTTTCGAAGAAGAACAAGTCAGTATTGTAAAAGAGAACTTTCTACCTCATGTCTGAGTAACAATGGGAGGAGAGTATTACCCTCATTTTTTAGCCCTCCGAGAAGCAGGAGTAGAAATTGAAAAAGGTCTTGCCAAGATGGAAATTGAACCGAATAAAATATCTAGAAAGTTTATTCTTAAAAACTTTGAAAAGCCTGCTGGTACCTAGTTTATACTATCAACAACATCTCTCAGCCTGCCGCTTCATGGGAACCAAAAAGTACCCAAACCCAATTCAAAAGGAAAATATCGAGCTTCACGCTCCTCTCTCCAAAGTCTACTAGTCTCTCTTAAATCGAAACGTGATAAAACCCTTGGACCCTCGTCCATTACCAAATCCACTTTCGAAGAATTTCAAACCTGATGCCCATTGTGAATATCACCAAACTACAAGCCATACTATAGACTAATGTTTCCATCTCTGAAACACAATCCAAAGCCTGATTGATCGGGGTATCATTGCCACACTAGCTAATCCTAAACCAAACACTACCCATAATTCGCTCCCAAATTACGCGAACGCTATCTTCCTAGAAGAAGACTCAGAACTCGACCCATCTACCCAAATCATGCCAAGTAAATCACCAGTAATACCCATATACTCTCCTAAACCTCTATAAACATGCCCATATTTCCTCTTACACCCTACCAGCCTTACCGATGAAACCTTATCACTCCTCACCAGAGCATGCATCACTGTCTGTACCTGTTCTAGAGGTAAAAATATGGAATTATCAGAAGTGCTGAACTAACTCCTAGAGTTCGGGTTGAAATTGACTTTCCAGAAGATGATCGATTGTTCGAGATTCAGTGGGTTGTTCTTAGAAGCTCAAAAATGGACCCAAAAGTCAGACAATTGGGTAGTGTCAACCGACGAAGTCAGTTTAGATGACCTGGTCCAGATCATGGCAGATTTGTTTCAAAAGATTAGTGATATTTGTAGTATATCCGAGATGCTCAACTCTTTGAAATTGCAAGGGCACCTGGTTCTTCAGTCTTGCATTTCCCTACCGAATGGGAAGAGTTATATGAAAAAGGCATAAAAGTTGTAGAGTGTATTGACTTTGTATGGAAAGACAATATCGTTGCCACCAGACGGGGAGACTATTCTAAAGATTCATAAGGCGAGCCAGATTCAAGAAAGACTAGTTTGATAGCCAACTTATACAGAGTGATATAATTTGAGGAGCTGCTAGGAGAGATCAACCAGGTAGCTTAGGAACCCGAAGTCGATTAAGAAATAGGGTTTCCATTTTTCCCCTCTTTCGTGAACCACATGACCAGATCGATGAGACATTACCAGAATTCGAGCTTACAACCATCAGGAAATGATAAAGGGAAAGGTTCTGGGAATCTCCCTATGACAGAAATGACTCTTGAAGAAAGTAAGGTTTTTGATCAACTGAAGAAGACCCAAGATAACATCACTCTATGGGGACTTTTCATATCTTCCCAACTACACCGAAATGCTCTGATCAAGCTACTCACAAGACCCGTTGTTCCTCCCTCAACCACACAAGAATAAGAAGTGATCCTAGTTGGATCCTTGACCTCTACTCGAATGCTCTCCATTTTCGAAGAGGAGATCCCTAAGACTGGTCCCAACCACAATAATTCTCTCAATATCTCTGTTGAAGTTATGAGGAAAATTATCCCCCTCTCACTCATCGATAATAGATCAACTCTGAATGTTTATCCATTAAGAACCCTCAATTTCTTGGGATTGAAAGTGAGCGACCTTGCTCCAACCTATGCTAGCATACGTGCCTACGATAACACCCACTAAGAAGTAATGGGATCTAACAAGCTCGCCATAGGTGTTGGCCCTATAAATCCTGTTGTTGAATTCCAAGTCATTGACATCCCAACCTGTTTCAATCTTCTTCTCGGATGACCGTGGCTCCATAGCATCAAAGGGGTGTCTTCTTCCCTTCATAAAAAATTAAAGCTCTTTGACAAAGGAAAAGTTATCACCATCTTGGGAGATAGAAACAACACTGATAATTCTAACACTAGTAATCCAGTACTCGAGATACAAACGGGGTGAATGATATGCTACTCTTGAGCTTCCAGGAGAACCACTCCTACTCTCAGTTGGGGACGACTTCAAAGATAGGGTTTGTCCAGAATATAACCCTCATGGAAATGTCAATGTAATCCAAATATTCAAGAACATGCACTTTATGCCTGGATTGGGGCTAGGGCAAAGACAACAAGGGATAACTAAATATATTATGTTGACGGAGGCCTTTCCTCCCTGTGTCTTGGTCTATCAATCATCAGAAGAAGAAATCAGATTGATCTGTCAGCCTCGACTGAAGAGAAAGTTAGAATGCACCAGAATTATCCCAGGAGATTCCCTAAATGGAAGATTCATAAAAGAGGGTGAATATTTCCCCTTCCGCGACTTCCCTAAACCTTGGTATGACTCTGTAGATGAAAGGATGAAACCAGGAATGGGGATCTTTTTTCAAGATAGCTACCCATGGGCAGAAAGTTCCCAGCACTGTGTGCAACCACTCACTGAGGAGACCATTGTTGATATCGAGGATTTCGAGGGTAGTGACCCCGAGGATTCTTTCAACTTATAGATACTGGGGCTGGCACTCTGCATGATCCACTCAGGGACTACATCATCCAAGCCATCCTATGTATTCAAAGATGCTGATATACCTCTTCTCAACTGGCATGTTGCACCTGTGATACCTGTTGATATTCAACCTAACCCTGATATTTATCACCTTTCAACTATAGTTATTTCCTCTCACTCTGATGTAATCGAGACCTCCTTTGATGAGGTTCTCAATGCTGTTTTTCCTATCAATTAAATAAATGAATATTTTGAGTATCTTGTCGTGCCTTACATTAATTGTCTTGATTCTAATCAAACTCTTGATGATGATGACTTTGTAAATGAACAATTATTAACTAATCTAAATAAGGATAATAACAAACAATAAAATCGCGGCCAAGTTAATGAAGATGAAACTATTATTATTAATCTCGATTCTAGTAGCCAAATGCATGAGATTAGGATCGGGGCTACCCATGATGAGAACGAGCGTACACAAGTCGAGGAACTACTGAAGGAATTCATGAATGTCTTCATATGGTCCCACGATGATATGCCCGACATTGACCCTGAGATAGCACAACATGAGATTCCAACTCTCTCAAAATGTAATCCAGTCAAACAGAAGATGGGAAAGCTCCTCACTGAATGGTCACTCAAAATAAAAGAAGAAGTAGTCAAGCAATTGAATGTGGGCTTCATTTATGTGATCGAATATCCTATATGGCTAACCAATATCGTACCCATGCTAAAATAGGAGGGAAGTTCTGCATGTGTGTCGGCTACTGAGAGTTGAACATGGCCTCTTCGAAATATGATTACCCGCTACCCAACATCAATATGATTATGGAAAACACAGCTAGTCACTCTCTCAAGTCATTCGTTGACAGTTTTGTCGGATATAACCAAATCAAGATTCACCCTAATCATGAGGAGAAAACCACATTCATTACCCCTTGGGGAACCTTTTGCTACACTGCCATGCTATTTGGTCTAAAAAATGTAGGGGCTACTTACGAAAGGGCGACCACAACCATTCTGCATGATCTGATACATAAGGAAGTCGAGGTCTATATATATGACATGATTATCAAGTCCAAGACTAGAGAAGGTCATGTTTCCACTCTCTGGAAATTATTTGAACGATTGCGACAGTACAAAATGTGGCTTAACTCAGAGAAATCTATCTTTGATGTTACCAAAGGGAAACTCTTGGGATTCATGGTCAGTGAGAAATGACTAGAAGCATATCCTTCTAAGCTGAAAGACATACTTGAGATTCCACCTCTCCGAACGGAGAAACAAGTTCGAGGATTCCTTCAGAAATTATAGTATATTAGTTGATTCATCATCCAATTAACTTCCATCTGTGAACCCATCTTTAAACTCCTCCGAAAGGATTCAACCAAGGTCTGGAATGAAGATTTCTCAGAAGACTTTGATCGAATTAAGTAATACCTAACTTGACCTTCGGTGCTCATGCCATCGCAACTTGGTATTCCCTTACTCCTATTCCTAATCGTGACCGATAATGTAGTCAGGGCTTTGCTAGCCCAGTACCTTGAAGAAACTCGCAAGGAGAAAGCCATCTATTACGCCAATCGAAAATTATCCGATTATGAAGTTAACTACACTGCATTAAAAAAGCATGTGTCGCTCTTGTCTGGGTTACCCAAAATTTATTACACAACATGCTCGCCTTTCCCATCAGACTCGTATCCTGAATGGATCCCGTTAAGTACCTATTCGAGAAGCCCACCCTATCCAGTCAAATGGCCCGTTAGTTGATACTTCTAGTTGAAATTGATATCACCTATGTCACATAAAAAGATATAAAAGGAAGAGCCATCTCTGACTACCTTACTAACTACCCTATTAAAGAAGTCGATGTCTAGATTTTTGAATTCCTAAATGAGAATATCCTTTGCGCCTCCCAAGAAAATCATCGATGGAAAATGTTCTTTAATGGCGCTGCCAATAAAAAAAGATGTGGCATTGGAATTCTCCTAATTGCCCCTAATGACTCCCACATTCCCATTGCCATCAAATTGGATTTCCCCTACACTAAAAATATGACTGAATACGAGGTGAGCATAGTTGACCTTAAAGTTTCCCTCAAGGAATGAATTCGATACCTCGATGTCTATAGGGATTCAACCCTCATCACCAGTCAAATACTCAGGAAATGGTAAGTCAAGGATGAAAAACTCTTACCCTTCCATGCCCACATTGAAGAACTAGATTCCTAATTCCAAGAAGTCACCTTCCATTACCTGCTCGAGTAAAGAATAACCTGGATGATGGCCTTGGAACCTTAGCCTCCATGATTGACATGCCTGAAGGAATAACCACAACCCCATTCCTTGTCCAGAAATAATACAAAACAACCCACTACTACCACCTCGAGCTCTACACAGAAGAAGAATTTGAAATAGTTGACTACTTGTACTATAACAGTTGGAACCTCCTCAAACACGGTAGGTATCCCCAAGGAGCTGATAAGAAAGATCGAGAAACTCTCCATAGACTGACTGCCCGGTACATTGTCTGTGATAAAACAATGTTTAAGAGAATCTTTAATAGAACCCATTTACACTGCATCGTTGGGGCTGACATTGAAGGAATGATGCAGAAAATCCACAACGGGGAATGCGAACCCCACATAAACGACCATATGCTCACCAAAAATATCATTCAATAGGGATACTACTGGAATACCATGGTTCATGACTACATAACCTACGTTATAAGATGTCTCAAATGCCAACAGTTCTCCAACCTACAACATTTGCCTCCACGAGAATTGTACAACACGACTTCTCCCTGGCCATTTTCCACTTGGGGCATCGACATCATAGGGAAACTTACACCAAAGTCATCCAATGGGCATGAGTTCATCCTAGTCGCTATTGACTACTTCACCAAATGGGTCAAAGCCAAGTCATACGCAGTTCTAAATTCCAAGAAGGTGGCTAAATTCAATAAGAAAAATCATCATCTACCGATATGGGTCCCACACGAGCTGGTATCAGACAATGGGATACATTTTGACGTGGAGGTTACAGAAGTGGTCGAAGAGTATAGGATTTAAAGATATAAATCCTCTCTATACCAACCTTCTACCAACGGAGCAGTCGAAGCAGCCAATTATAATTATAAAGCCATCATCATCAATATGATCGAGAGTTGTCGTGATTGGGCTGACATGATCCTGTGCGCGCTTTAGGGATACCGCACTTTAGTTCTAAACTTTACTGGGGCTACCCCCTACTCTCTAGTCTATGGCATGGAAGCAGTCCTACCCGTGGAGCTGGAAATACCCTCGTTGCGTATCATGGTTGAAAACAAGGTCAGCGAGGAAGACTGGCACCAAAGACGTCTTGACGAGCTATGCCTCTTGGACAGGGGGAGATTGAAAGCTCTATATCACATAAAGGGTACCATCGCCTATAGCATGGTCATTCAATAAGAGAGTCAAGGACCATGATGTACGATAAGGGGACTTAGCCCTCAAATAAATATTTGAGCCCATCTGTGACCCCAGAGGGAAATTTGAGCCAGATTGGAGAGGCCCCTACATTGTGACAAAGATCTTGTCGGGCGATGCTGATGTGCTCATCGACCTTGATGGAAAATAAATGGTGCGTTTAGTCAACCTGGACTATCTCAAGAAATTCTATCCATAGTCTGAAATCTTGGCGTGCTACGACTCTTCTCGTATCCTTAATATTTTTAAAAAAAACTCTCTTCCTTTCGCCTTACCCCAAACTACGTGGGCCTGTTCCTCTAAAGAACATTTTCAAAAAAATAAATTTCGAATTTTTTCAAAACCTTCAGAGGTACGTAGGCAACTCATTTTCTTTACATGGGCGTGACCCCCTTATTTTCACAAAATCCTATTATTTTCTAATCCCCAAGAATGACAATTCATTTTAACATTTACACGAACAAAAGTATTATGTATGCCTTAGCGATTAGTATAGATAATTCAAAATGGAAAAAAGTCATCAATAGGCACAATTAGATAATAAAAAGCTTATTTATTTTATTATCTGAAATTTCCGCACGATTACATCGGCATAAAGAGTCAAATGACTTCCCTTGCCTTCTAAAAAAACCCAGATAATAACAAACCCCACTACTCCTAAAAATCACCCCAATTATTCCCAAAAAACACAAAACCACACCCATTGCAAAGAGCTTCCCAACGCCCTACCCGCAGCTGCTAGAGGAACTAGCACTATCATCACCTCCATCCTAGGCCCCCAAACCTCCCTTGCCTAAATGGAGTATTGCAGACGCTCGATGGTGCGATAACCGTACCAGCTTGGGGTAAACCACAATGCCTCCCTCCATCATGTCAGATATGACAAACCACCTTTGACTAGTATCCATAGCCAACATCCTGGCCACTACCTTCTTCCACAACCATTTAACGTAGTCCCGAGAGACATGCCAGACTCGCTCAGTAGACTAAGAAGGACGGGTCGACATACGACATTCTCCCATAAAGAACCAAGCCGCATACGCATATGCTCTGTTACGTCTCCCATAGGAAAAAATTGGTGTCCGCGGTGGAACGATTTACTTCCAACCATATTGGCGCAGTAGTCACCAGGGAAAATAGAAAGAGGTCTGCCTAAGGCCAACCAGTCTGACATACTGGTGCTCTCCAAGATCCAGAATGGGTAAGAACTCCCCCCACCAAGGCGCAGACCAGCATAAGCCTCGAGCCTCATGCTCTACAAACCAGTTCCCCTAACTCTCAATGAACATGCCTACACCAATGAAATAACATGAGAAGAAGTTTGGCACTGCCAACAAGGGATACTCAGTTCGGACCGCCATACGAAACCTCTCCAACAACCACATAAACAATATCATAAGTCTACCCCTTAAAAAGTCAGAACGACCCTCCTGCCTGGCATCTAGTCCATTCAAGGTCTTTGTCAATATCACCATCGTAGGATTATGATGTTACGATATCCAAGAAATAATGGCAGCTAGTTGGGGGTCCACCAACATTTCCCCAGTCACCAACATAACTTTTAAAACAAGGCCTAGGATGACATCCCCGGCATATCTAGCATCACCCACATCATGCAAATGCACGGACTGCAACACTTCCAGAAGGGAAATCATTCCCCCCGTAACCAATGGCCTGGCCGCCGAAGGCAAAATATGAAGAAGTCTAGCTAGCAATTCCCTAGGAGAATGGGAAAACTCAGGCAGAGCCGTAGTAATGCTGGGATTTATCCCCAGTATGGTAGAAAATTCCTCGTAGGTAGGACAAATCTCATCCAACCCAAAGAGAAAGACGCGATCCTCAGGATACCAAAACTCGATAGCTTCCATCAGTATGTTCCACTCAATGGGCTGATTGCGCCATAAAGAGACTCGCCTCATGTGAAAGACGTCATAATCGACATTGTAAGAACACATTGCTTCCAAGGCTACGAGGTATTTAGCGAAGTCAATGCTACCAGGGAGAGCCATATTGTAAAGCCAAGAGATAATAAGCAAGTAAGAATGTGAAAAAGGAAGAAAGTGAAAGTGTGAGGAGGGAACCCCATTCACACCCCCCTTTATACTTGGAAACTCCCAAGTAAGGATAAGAAATCCTGCAAAAATCGGAGTAAAACTTGCCCCACCATGTACCAAGGAATTAAAGAAAGTTCAATCAAAGTCTTGAATTTATTATTGGACTGGGATGACATGCCAATAGGCAAGACATGGGTCATGCCGATCGACAACCCCCTATTTTGGGAAATTTTCCTTCTTACTCTTTTGTCAAAATTAAAAAACTCAATATAATTGTTTTTATCTTAAGGAAAATCTGAATTTCCTTTATACATTTACTAGTCTCTTTTTAATAAAATCATTCTCAAATTAATCTTCAAAATCCTTTTTATAGCCTCAACAGCAAAGTAAAAAAAGCATGTGCATTAATCACTAAACAACAAAAATTAACAAAAATTTTCTTCTTCATTTGCATATATTTTTCTTGTATTACATTGATGATTTTACAGGAAAAGCAAAAGTAAAAAAGTAGAAAAAACAACGGGACTCAACCCGAACCCAATCTCTCGATCTCTCTCTGTCTCTGTCTTTGTCTCTGTCTCTGTCTCTTCTCTCTCTCTAGGATCCCCCATCCCTACGACACGCCCTCTTCCCCCTGCAGTGAGATGACATCCCACCACTTCTAGAGACAGACCCTTCCCTCGACGAGGCAGATGGAACCAAATAAGAATGGCTCAGAACTGCCTCATGAATATGATCAGTCGTCGAAGATATCCAGTCCCTGATGTCCGTCAGCCAAGTGGTCAAAATACTGATATGCTGTGAGGAAAAATGGAAAAGATATAATCAATCAAGCACGAGGAAAGAGAAAGAAATCAAGGAAATAAAAAAAAGACATACCGCATGTCGAAGGACCTCCTCCATAAGACCCAACTCCTCCGGGTCCATCACATGAGGGCGATACTACAGATGCACAGATCTCCCATTAGCTCATCAAAGGTTGTAGCTAGGAGAATGCAGTCGCATAAAAGAAGGCCCCGAAGTCGTCGCCATCGCTGACATAGTCGTACCACTTGTGCTATGAGAAGACCCCACCTGTCAACTCGTGCCTGCTCTAGGGAGAGGCATCACATCATATATGCTAGGGGGCATCAGCCAACTATAGATGAAGTCCAAATAATCGTACATCACCGCTATGTCAGTGTATCGGGAGTATAACTCTCCCATCATCGCAGCCATGCGGGCATCGTCGAACATCTCCCACACACGCCTCATGAACTCAGGGGGCCTTACTGGCAGCACTAAAACCTCATCCTCCATAATCTGCCAGACTACCCTCTCCCCAAGATACCAGGAGTAGCCAAACTCATGTGCCAGCAGGTGCCGCATTTGTGCATGTCCCTCATTCACCCCAGTGTGCTAAATAACCGTCTCTTAGGGATTAAAGGTCACCTATAAATCCCCATCCAAAGTAAAGGATCGGTATCAATAAAATTGCATCAAAGAAAAAGAACAGGCAGTCTCAGGGATAAAAGAATGATTACCCTCTCGCTCGTCAGGCCATGCAAGACCCAAAGCACTGCCTCCAGAGAAAGGTTCTTCTTCGATTGTCTATTAGACCTCCGCTAGAGGAAAATCCAGCTATAAAGAGACCTCAAAGACATGGTGGCCAGAGGGAACTTGTGCCCCCTGGCCAATTGGATATAAATATTGATAAGATCCCTACGAGGTTGATCGTTGGGCTTATCGAGCAAGGAAAAATGGTAAAGAATTACAAGTATGTATGTCGGTAACTCAAGGGGTGTACCTTTGTATTGACCAAAATCAAAAGAATTAGGGCCACGAAAGAATTATCTAATCAGAGGGTTGAAGGTGACCTTGTTCGATGAACCAATGCATCTTCTGCAAATCTGGTCCCATTCTTTCGGGGCATTTATTTCTTCGGCATCTAAGGCCTCACCATTATACTGCAAAGTACCTATCTTCTCAAGCCCGAGTAACTCACAAATATCCTAAGAAGTAATGAAAGTTTGGATTGTGATGTTCTAATGGGGCGCCGAGACCTTTAGCACAACATTGTATTTGATTGGAGTAAACTCCCCAAACCAGTTGGCACGATGAAGCCCAACCTTATCACGGGCGTTAGCATAGGTGGATTACATAAAAGTGTTCCAGGCACTAAAATGGGATATAGAACCCCTAGGACCTTCAAAGTTATTATGAGAATAAGGGAAGTCACCTCGATCAATGTGAAACCTCATAGTTCCCTCCACGGGGAGAAACCTCAAATAGCTAGATCTTCTTCCTCATAATACATGATCAAGAGATCATACTTGGCACTAAAAGTGAAAGTCTTGCAGGCACCCAAGAATTCGTCACTTTCGTTAAAGATGGGAGAGCGATGATAAAAGTGAAGTTGCTCTTCTAGTAGAGAGGAGGCATCAGAAACAGGGGCAGAGATAACAACTGTGGCACGAGGAGTCATGGTGGTTAGAGCAACTGGTGCAATTAGTGTGCTGAAAGAAGACATAAGAGAAGCTTGGAGTAGAAAGCTTATGGTAGGAATGGAACATAAGAGAAATAGAGTAGCGGTGGTTGATGGTGGCAAAGAGAGAGGGAAGAAAGATCTCTGGCAAAAAAAAAGTTTGAGAAGAACTCAATAATGGCAAAAATAGGTTTTTTGTCTCTATTACTCTGAAGACGATAATAGCAAATGAAAGGTGAAAGAGAAAAAACTCATAAGTGTTGGTATATTAGATGCATGGGATTCAAAATGAACATTTGAGTTTCCAGTAAGGGCACGTGCTAGCCATCAAAATGATTACAAATGGACACGTGGTGTTTCAAGGAGTGCTCTAATAGCTGAAGAGGCAATCCCACGTCATTAATGAGGTGACGTTGGGGGAGAGAGAGTGTTACTTTTAGAAGAAGTAATGATTTAGCTCGAGAAATTTTTAAATTTGATAGAAACCCAAAAGCCCAATTAAAAAAAGTCCTCACGCTACAAGCCCAAATGATGGTACAACTGGTTGAAGAAGCATTAGGGAGAATTTTTCCTTTTTGAACAAGTTAAAACGGGGATGGCTATAACTTTGATACATCGATGGAATTTTATAATTTTGAATGCCGAGAATTTTCTCTCAGGGAAAGTGAAGAGAATTTATGTTCCTAAGGCAGTCCTAACGAAGATGGCAAGGAGCCAGATGTGATGAAAATAAGTTACTAGGGATAACAAATGGTCCATTGGATTGAGAATTTCATTTAGACATTTCTTGCGCTCATAATAAATCTCTACATGATAGGGCAAATACCGAGGGGCTTGAAGGTAATATCTTAATTAGATAGAGATTCCCCAATTAACAGAAGAGACTCAAGAGAAAGAAGCAGCATGAAGACATCTAGGCAGCTTAGTGAGGAAACTTTTTAAGAGATCTCTTCTTTATATTCCATTCTTACATAGTCAAATTGTATGTTTTAAGTACATTTATTGTATTCCTATAACAGTTGTAATATTATAAGTGAGGTCAAATGTATGCCGTAAGAGACTATGCTTGGCAGGGCTTGGGAGAGCTTACATGCTCTATCTAATGACCTCGTCATGGAAACTTTTGAAGGACTTGGTTTGGAGGATTAAGAAGTGAAGCAACGTTAAGGCTTGTCTTGACTATCTTAGATACACCTAGTAAAATATCAGGAGATATTTTATCGGGGAAGCTTGTGCAGAGTAACCTAGAGTTCCATCGCATAGTGAGTTTTGAGCAAAACAACCCTATACCAAATGTCACATCTACTTAAGGTGATGCCACTATCCACCTACCCACTGTCCAATCCGAACTTGAGTAAACCACTATGGTATTGGAACTGTCAGATGGTTTGGTGAGCCACCACTATCATAACAGTCTTCTGACACACAGTTAGTGGGAAAAAAACATGTATAAGCATTTAATATCTTGACGTAGGGTGTGCTGACCCATCAAGCATTTAATTCTTGAGACTTAAAGTGTGAGAGGAGTGCGTTTCACATTAATGAGGAATAAGACATATCGGTAAGGGTGTGGGGATATTTATGGGCCTCAACCACTTCTTATAAGGAGAGTTCTTTCTAGTGATAGAAAACATATTGAGAGAAAAAAGATTTATTGCAAACCAGAGTTTACTCACCCACCATTGTCATTTATTGTGAAGCTTTTAATAGCTAACCAGAGTGATATGAGAAGTTGTTGGTGTGTTGGTTGTCTGACATGATGTATCTAGGGTGCTTACTTCTTTCTCCCTTTAAATGACTTGTTTTTTAGATTCCTTTATCATCATTTGAGTTATAGACGAGAGATTTGTGAGTTCAGTTTGAATATTTATTATATACAATATTATGTGTTCATTTGTCTTTGTTAAGATTAGTCTGGTTATCATTTATCACCATATCTATAGGGGTTACACATCTACTGGTATTACTATACTCCCAGGCTTCAAGGGGATTGAGAATTGGACCTCCTAGTGAGGTAAGAAAGTGATGAAAGGGAATGTGAGAAAATGGTTTTTTAGGAAAAGGAACAACTTTGAATTCGAGTGAATGTTCTATGACTTGCTAAGAGAGGTGTTCAGGGATTTTGGGGTGTTCTAAGTTTTTCTTTCAAGATGAGATCATGTCCTCTATTTATAGGTCCAAGGGGAGTGCCCATCAGTGTGGTCCCTGGGGTGCCTATAGGCATTCCTGAACAGGTTTTTTCAAAAATGGGCATAAAATGTAAATCATAAGTCCAAATTGCACATGGAGTAGACCATTGGAAAGGGTATTCGAAGCCCTTTAAGAATTCATTGAGCCATTTCCATGTCTCAAGAGTTGACCGAAGTCAAATGGGGCTCAGAAGCACTAGTTGGTCTCTGAACAAGAGGTTTTCGGAGGAAAATGGATATTTCGTCCTATCCATAACACTAATTTTCACACGAGGTTGACCATTAGAAAGGGAATTAAGTGCCTTTCGAGATTTTATTCAGTTTAGTTTTCTTCGAATAATTGACCAAGGTTAAACGAGGCTTAGAAGCGCCCAATGACACTTCGAATTAAAACAGGTCAGTTGTCCAAACCAAAGGCGGATTCGCGTGTGGGATGGACCTTTAAAAGGGGATTTAGATCGCTTCGAATATTCATTGTGCTTTGCTTAAGCTAGAGATTTAACCGGAGTCAAACGGGGTGCGAGAGAGCCTCATGGCCTCTTGATTAGTTTTTGGGTTAAAACGAACCATAAGTCCGATCGTGAATTGGACGAACTATTGGAAAGGGGATTCAGAGCCCTTCGAAGATGTCACACCCCGAAAAATCAAACATATGGGGTGGCCATCCACCTCCACCGAACTGTGTCGGGCGTGAGTAAATAAATATCATTCTCAAATGTCTCCCCATGTCTCTCCTCCATTGGTGAGCAATCGTTGGGTCAAATCCCCCTCCAAAGGTAGGAGGATTTCCCTTAAGGAAACTGGTTCTCAACCTATCCCAAGATGAAACGGGTGTACCCTAATGTTATGCCTCTAAAATCATCCATCTTTGTCTCCCCATCTCCATTCCGTCTTTTATGGCCTCACGAATGTTAGCTGCTAACTCCTCGGCCTCCAAAACAATTTGTCGCTGCCTTTCCTAGGCTGCAGGACCAGATACGAACTCCTTTATCCTACTCCCATCTCTCCTTGTGTTCACCATATGAAAAGAAAGGAACAAAACAACATGAGACTCGTAATGACTAAGAGTACAAATCATCAAAAGGAATCAAAGATAAGCCACACGAAAGCTAAAATGGACTCATAACCTACGAGACCTGGGACGAGGGGCTTTGGGGTAGTATATTGCTCACCTCTATTTTAGGATGCTTACTAGGTATAGGACTAGTGGGTAGGCCTTGGTTAAAATTTATAGTTTCTAGGTATGGGACTAGTTAGTGTAAATTCGCGGGGATTTGATATCTCGGGGTGGGGCAAATTTTTATGTTATATCGCCTTTTTGTTAAGACTAGGCATGTGACTAGGATGTGTTTTATATTGATGATTTATCCTATATGTATGATAGAAGGCATGTGTACTTGGGGACCCTTAGGTATGGGACTAAGGGGTATTTTGAGGATCTCACATTGATTTAAAGGATGGGGTAATTTATAAATTGAGAAATTGAGAAAATGAGAATTAATGCCTAAGATAAAAACGGTTATTAAAATTTGTGGCAACATAATGTGTTAGGGACCGACAGTTTAAACGGGTCAGCGGACGATTTATATCGTTTCGTGTGTGGAACCTTGCCATGGGGCGAGGTCGACAGTTTAAATGAATCAGAGGCCATTTGATAAGGGGAAGTGTGACACATTGGTGGATTACCACGAGGGCCGAGAGGGCCGCCCTAATAAAAAGCGAGAACAATAATAAATTTTGATTAATTTAATTATATTAATATCGCGGGACTTAGGAATTTAAAATCATATTGGTGTGCTTTTTAAAATGGAAATTTCTGAGGGTAGTTAGTGATTTATATTTATCACGTTTAATTATCTCCTTTAATTAAAATATTCTATTGTAATATTGATTGCGTATAATGCTACTGTCTGGATTCAAGGATCCTATTTGAGGGGTGTAGTGTGTATTCATGCTCGGGGCTCTGACCTCGTGCGTTGACAAACTTTTCAAGTTAAGTATTGGAGAAGATGCATAGGATTATCGAAGTTTATCATTTGGAGGTGCAACTGGAGTTTATTCATTTTATTTATTTATTTAGTTAGACTTTGTTTTCAGTCGTATTTCATTATGATACTTCATTTGGGTTTTTCTTGGGCCATTCGGTTCTAAAGTTGTTAGAGGATTTCGGTTGGATTATTCACAGTTCTTTATTATTCAGATTTTATTAATTCATATTATTGGAGATTGGATTTATTCGGAGTTTTAGTATATGATGGATCTTTTATCACTCAGTTGTTATTATGATTTGGTATTGATCAATTATTTATCTTGTGGATTGATTTATTTATGTCTCATATCTGTCAGATGCTGAGAATGGTATTTATTTACTCACAGCTGTCACGGTTTGGAAGCTGGCCCCCGTCTGTCGAATTTTACGGGGTATGACTCATGGTATCGGATTTTGAGGATGGTGGATTGCACGAATGTGGAGAAGAAGATGTTAGCAACTTTTAAGATGACAGGGGATGCACTACAGTGGTGGGAGAGTGCCACCACGTCAGAGGATATGGATCAGTTGGGTTATGCAGATTTTTTTATAACGCTTAACAATAAGTACTTTCCATATGCAATTAGAAACGCGAAGAAGAGAGAATTTATGGACTTGGATCAAAGGTCAAGGTCATTATCAAGTATGAACAGGAGTTCACCAATTTATTTTTGTTTATACCAGAGGAGGTTAGCACTGAGGTGAAGAAAATTTAGTGTTTCATTAAGGGATTGTCTTGGTCGATTAGGCAGATGGTGTTGGGAAATCTAACATACACTATTTATGCTCAGGTGGTTGTTGTCGCAATGTTACTATGGCAAGAGAAGACCAATTATCTAAAGAATTTTCGAAAGAGAAGGGTCAAATGGATAAGGAGGTGATAATAAGGGTCGCAATGACCAAGCATGAAAGAAATAGAAAACCAATCAGGAACAGTAGGGACAAGGTGAAGAGCGATCGAATACTAGATGTTACGGACCTTTTATGGGAGAATGGTTTGTCTGTGGGAAAGTAGGACATCTAGCGGCTAGGTGTTACAAAAGAGTGGGCCAACAAGACCAAGGAGTACAGGCCCAACAAGGTCAAGTTATACAAGGACAACAAGGTCAAGGACTTAAGGGGACGTAAGGACTGAGGCCTCCAGTCTTAGTAGCATCATGTGTTCAAGGAGTGCAAGCAACACCGGCAGTGTCAGGTGTTCAGGGGGCACCAGTAGCACCGACAGCGTCAGGATGTCAGGGAGTGACCGAAACAGCATACGAAATCGGGTATGTGAGGTGCTATTTGCTTCAGCCTCAGGCAGAGAAGGATAGATTGCGTGGCTAGTGGAGTGACAGGGTACGTAATCACTATTTTCTAGATACTTATATGTGTAGGTGTATATATATTGTATTTTGGGATCGTGGATTTTCGTACGTATAGGATTGGGTATATGGGTGCCTAATCATGATACTCTACGGGGAGGAATATGTGAGCCTTATTTTATGTTGCGTGAATTTATGTGTTGATGTGTATGCTTTGTCTAATTTCCAGGATAAAATTCTTTTGATAGTGGGGAAGTATGTAACACCCCGTATTTTTATTAATTAATTTAATTAATTAGTTAGAATATTCGAGAAAAATAAATTTTTGGATTTAATGATTTTTATTAGTAAAATATGTTGGTTTTGATTTTAGAAGAATAAAACTTCAAGTGGAATTTAAATCGGATTAAAAATGGATTTTTAATTGAGTTTTTAGTTATTTTTGCCGTATAGGCATTTTGTGGGGGAACTGTCGCCAGACTTGTAGGGTCGATCGATCGACCCTGGGAGTCGATCGATCGACTATGCCCAGATTTTGAGTCGGTGAGTTATATTTTAGAGTTTGAGTTGGGTTAGGATTTCTAATTGGTATTTAACCATTCTAATTCATGGGGGGGCTTCTTATAATCAGTTTTTCCCAAGTTTTTCACCAGAGAGCTCTTCCAAAAGTTTTTCCTATCCAGCATATTTATCAACCTCAAACATAATCAAGTTTTTTGTGACAAGTTTTGGAAGGCTTAATTAGGGTTTAATCAAGTTTGTCCAAAAAAAACTATTTGCTAATTTTTTGAGAGGAATCCAGATTTCTAATCAGATTTTCAAACCAATCTTCACTCAGTTATGAATACTCTATTCCTTTTCTTTAGTATTATGCATTTTAAGTGTCGCCTAAACCCTTAATCATGTCTTTTTGATTACAATTAATTAGTAACTTAATTAGAGAAAGTGGACACTTAAATTTTGGGAATGTTTTTATGAAAGTTCTGAATATGATTTAATCTTTGAAACCCTTGGGTACGTAGGTTAGATTTATGGGTTTTATGGTTTTGGGTGTAAGTTCTCATGTATATTTTTATGGGATTATTTATCTTGTTAATGGGATGCGCTCACAATTATAAAATTAGATGTCTTATAAAGGAAAATGTTTTTGTCATATTGAATAATATCGCATGTTGATTAATTTAACATTATTGAATAGATTGAATTACGTTGAATATAACAACGGTGTTATTAATTGAATTAAATTAAATTGGTACTTTATGATTATATTGTCATGTTCTGTTTATGATTTATGATATCGTGTGGATTATTATTCTTCACTTTTGACGTCGCGGGGACGAGGAGATTTTGGGTAGTATATTGCTCACCTCTATTTTAGGATTCTTACTAGGTATGGGATTAGTGGATAGGCCTTGGTTAAAATTTTTACTTGCTAGGTATGGGATTAGTTAGTGTAAATTCGTGGGGATTTGATATCTCGGGGTGGGGCAGATTTTTACATTATATCGCCTTTTCGTTAAGCCTAGGCATGTGACTAGGATGTGTTTTATATTGGTGATTCATCCTATATGTAGGATAGGACGCATGTGTACTTGGCGACCCTTAGGTATGGGACTAAGGGGTATTTTCAGGATCTCACATCGATTAAAAGGTTAGGGTAATTTATAAATTGAGAAATTGAGAAAATGAGAATTAATGCCTAAGATAAAAACGGGTATTAAAATTTGTGACGACATAATGTGTCAGGGACTGACAATTTAAACTGATCAGCGAATAATTTATGTTGTGTTGTGTTTGGAACCTTGTCATGGGTTGGGGTCAACAGTTTAAACGGATCAAGGTCCATTTGACAAGGGGAAGTGTGACACTTTGGTGGATTACCACCTGGGGCGGGAGGACCGCCATAATAAAAAGTGAGAAAAATAATAAATTTGGGTTAATTTAATTAATTTAACATCGTGGGACTTGGAAATTTGAAATTATATTAGTGTGCTTTTTGAAATGGGAATTTCTGAGGGTAGTTAGTGATTTATATTTATCGCGTTTAATTATCTCCTTTAATCAAAATATTCTATTATGATATTTATTACGTATAATGCTACTATCTGGATTGAAGGATCCTATTTGAGGGGTGTAATGTGTATTCATGCTCGGGGCTCTGAGCTCGTGCGTTGACTAACTTTTCAGGATAAGTATTGGAGAAGCAGCATAGGATTATCGAAGTTTATCGTTTGGAGGTGCAACTGCAGTTTATTCATTTTATTGCTTTATTTTGTTAGACTTCCTTTTCAGACGTATTTCATTATGAGACTTCAATATGGGTTTTTTTGGGGCCATTCAGTTCCAAAGTAGTTAGAGGATTTCAGTTGGATTATTCATAGTTCTTTATTATTCAGATTTTATTAATTCATATTATTGGAGATTGGATTTATTCAGAGTTTTAGCATGTGGTGGATCTTTTATCGCTCAGTTGTTATTATCATTTGGGATTGATTAATTATTTATCTCGTGGATTGATTTATTTATGTCTCATATCTGTCACTTGATGAGAATGGTATTTATTTACTTATGCCCGACACAGTTCGGCGGCGGTGGTTGGCCACCCCGTCTGTCGAATTTTGCGGGTTGTGACAAAAGATTCATTAAATTTTTCTTGAGTGGGAGAGTTGATAGGAGTCAAACAAGGCTTGGGAGCACCTGATGGCCTCCAGATTACTCATTGAGTATGACTCAGGGTTTATGATGAACGAGTGAGTTCTAGGGACCTAAGGAGGTTCTTAGGGGATGTTTTAGGATGGGGTGTCTACAACCGACATCTATATGAAACAATTCTCACAACTTGTTTCTTATTTTAATGTGAATAAAGTAGACCTTTATTAATCAATAATAAATGTTTTTGCACATGGTTTTATAAATAAACACCAACAGACTCTTATACCCCGGTGTGGCAAGAAATAATTTGTCCCATGTGTAATGTTATATAGCTTCTGATGCGCTAGAGCGGTGAGATATATCCTTATCCAATGTGGGACATTAAATAGCTTCGTATGACCTGGTGTGGTGAGAAAAAGACTTGTCCCATGTGACGTCAAATAGCTTCATATGCCCAAGTGTGGTGAGAAATATTATCGTCCCATATTTGACCTTAAATAGCTCCGTATGACTCAGTGTGGTGATAAATATCCCCATCCAATGTGTGATATTTAATTGTTTTGTATGCCCCGATGTGGTGAGATATATCCCCGTCCAATGTGTGACTCTTAATAGCTTCGTATGCCCTGGTATGGCGAAAAATAGCACCTTCAAATGTATCACTTTAAATAGCTTTGTATTCCTGACTGTGGCGAGAAATAGCTTGTCCCATGTGTGACGTTAATTAGTTTCGTATGACCCGTGTGGTGATCATATATAACATTAAATATTTTGTATGTCGTGGTCGTCGCAAGAAATAGCCCAGTCCCATGTGTGATGTTAAATAACTTCTTATGTGGTGAGAAATAGCCCCGTTTGATGATGTGAGAAATCATAACTAGATCATTCCCAACCATCATATCAAGTATAAAAAGCATAAAGTAAGTGAATGAAGGGAAATAACATAGGATATAGAGTGGTTCGGATATAAAACAAGCGTACGTTCATTTTGGTCCCTTACATTCATTATATACAATCATAAACATAAGATTGGTTTGCCATTAGTGGCATACAATAGCTGAAGAGAGTTAAATACATGAATACTATAGTTCTGTGCACATCGGGATACAACCTATAGAGCAAGTCTGTAGAGGGCAGAAATGTGTAATGGCGGAGGTGGATTAGGATATTCTAGAGAGAGAAAGTGTGTAAAGGTTCGGGTAGGGAATCGCTACTAAAATTTCCCCCAATAGTGAGGTGGAGCACTTAGATTTATAGAAGTCAAAAGGTGATGTCCCATTCTCGGGGAACGTGATATGAGTATAAGTGGTGTAAATCGAGAATTATTCTAGAAGTAGGATAATTGGTAGATTTAACTAGGTTTGCAGTGTTGGTAACGTCTGTAGTCGCGGACTTTTGAGGACACAGTCGTGGATATAACATGGTTCGTGGTCTAAGGGACCGTCGCCCGTCTCAGTCCCAACTAACGGCTATTGGGCATATTAATAAGCCCCCAAGCCTCAGTGCCAAAAGGTTACTTGTTGGTGCTACGACTGTGTCATACGCCCAGTACCGCGACATCATCTCTAGATGGTTGTTCCTCTAATTGGGGATGCGTAGGTAGGATGCAACTTGTGGGTTGTGATGCTTCATCTTCCAGTTCCGTATTATATAAATGTTATCATGTTGTGGCCTCATTACACGTTTATCACACTTGAGAGCAAATCGAGAGGAAATTTTCTAACATTTCATTTTCTAGTTTTTGACGACGGTTTATGACAGTTTCGTGGTCGTTCAAAGCGTCTCTGCATCCTTTAAACAATTTCTTTTTTGATTCCAAGTACGCTTCTTCATTTCTTCATTAATTTCTTCATTTTTATCGCCTCTTATGTATTTTATTTTTCCTATTTCATAAACTCATGCTATGTTAGCACATTAATTTCCTTTAGGCCCCAATAATGATTGGACTTACAATTTTTTGTCTAGTTAGGGTTGTTGAAATTAGGGTTATTCTAGGTAAATTTGCTATTTATTGAGTTTTTAGGGGGATGTTAGCACTCAATTCTAGATTAGGAATGGTGGGATTTTGTTTATGGGGATTTTTCTAGTTCAAATATTTTCTTATCTCCCATTTTGGATTTTGTCTTTTGGTCAAGAACATGTTCTTGGCGTTCTTAGCTTTACCCTAGGGTTTTGGGCCTTAAATCCTTAAAATTTAGGAATTCTAACTACTCAGCTGTTTATTACCTGGCTGCATCTTTAGACTTTAACTTCACACGATCCTTTTAGCATGTAATCCTTTTAGTTGTGGTTATGGCCTAATAGAATAATTAACTTTTTGCATAAACTAATTGATCTTAATCCCCACTGGATGTAACATATTAGTGAAATTGAACTAACTTCCCGTAGCCTGATAGTATATGTTGAGTAGTACTTAACTACAACTTCTTTCTGATCCATAAATTTTTCTTTTCCTCTTTGTAACTTTTCATATCTTTCGCGACCTCTGCATGTCCTTGCCTTTATTTTTTGGTCATAATGGTCTCTATACCTAACATGCGGAGCCCTTATTCTTTTTCAGGTTTTACCACGACCTTATGTATTGGAACACTTGGTAATATCTGGAGGATTTCTGTAAGCGATACTTTAGTGTTCTTCCTCCCTAAGTACTTCATATAAAGCCTTTGAAGACTAATGGGCCCTATAGACTTAAGGACTGCCCAACTGGTGTTAGAATAGATTCTGACTCCGTGGATTCTTCTGACTGTAGGGATCCCAAGGAGGCTGCGGACGATCTTAGCATGGAGGAAGACACTTACTCAAACAGTCATCCCCCCCCCCCCCTAAAAAAACTTGGACACCGCGGCGGCTACACACCTGACTGCTGTGGCTGCTAAGGCAAGCCCTAAACCTGAGACATTTGGATGTGGCTCTGAGAGGGAGCCCATGGCACTTCATCACCCTTGTATTATGAACAAGGAGTGGATAGATACCGTGTCTAAGGTTTGTAATTTCTCGACGAGAACAATCTTCACCCTTCCTATTGCGAAGCAAATGTCATGCTCCGTAGTTCCAAACAATGTGGTATGTTTCCCCCTTCACGTATTTTTATTAGGGATGCAACTACCTATCCCAGTGCTTGTTAGGAAAATTTTAAGCGTGTTGAACTTGGTCCCAACACAAGTTGATCCTAATGGATGGAGGGACATCCTTGCCAATTTGGTTATCTAAAAAGGGGAGTTTAAGAAAGATATCACAACATTAAAGTTCTTTGACATCTATAGGCCGGAGGAGAACACATCTGAAAATTCCGGCTACATCTACATGGGTCTATGGGGGGGGGGGGACATGTATCTTATGAGAGGGAGGCCTTCCAGTGTTAAAAAATGTAAGGGTAATTTTTTCTTTATTTATAGGGACAATAGGAGATCCACCCCAGAGAGAGAGAGAGAGAGAGAGAGAGAGAGATTAGGTTACCGTAAAAATGGGGTCTCCCACCCACAGAAGGTATTTTGTTACCGCGACCTTAGTTTTTTTTATTATTTTATCATTTATTGTAGACTTTAATTTTTCCATAATAATGTCTGGAGTCTTGACTAGCTCTCTAAAACAATTCGTACAGGTCTCACACCCTCTAAGAGATAGAGGTAGAGGATTGACGTTGCAGTCCTCTTTGAGGATGCCAAGAAGAACTTCCATGATATTGTGACAATGCAATCACTATTTTCCTCTGGATATTACCCCACATACCAAGCTCCAATGATGACTGCATAAGGTTATTTCTCTCGTCTTAATTACTTTTGCGGTCTTAGCTTTAATCTTGAAATATTTACATTTCTTCCTTTTAGGTGGTACCGCAAAGGAGATTGATAAGGAGATCCTAGCATCTCAACTTAATGAGATGGAAAAAGGGAAGGAAGAGGAAGGAATAAGGGAAGAAAACTACTTGATGAGATTGATAGGGACCTCCTGGCTCGAAGATCCTAAGAAGAGGGGAAGGAAGAGGAAGAGGGCAACCAAAAAGATTATTGCCCCCAAGTTGAGGATGCTAACCACCCAACTAAGAAATAGGAGGCTCCTGTTGATAATATCGCGATTACTGGGCCACAGACTAAGGGTGTCTCCATAAATTTCCAAATATTAACGATGACATTGGGCGAGATCTTACCACGATCAGTTTGACTTTTCTGGGGGAGACTTCAATGTGGGTTCTAGCCTTATCAACATCTCCAACACCGCGTCCCCTCTGTGGACCATCATAGATATTAATGCCAACCTGCTTGCCCACCCCCACCCCTAGAGTATGGTAGAAAGGGATTCTGAAGGTCATTTGAGGACTCATTTGAGAAAGCCTGTCCAAAATCCCCATGAAATACAAATTCCATCACAGTCTCCAAGATGAGGAGGGCCGCAGAGACTGCAGACCTCCATTGATTGATGGAACATGATGAAAAGTATTTGGAGGAATATGCTCTTCACAGTCTGTTGAGGGTAAGTAGTATTTTCAATTCTTTATTTTTCATAGATAATCATTTGTTCTTGTACTAACATTCTAATTTTACATTTTTAAGCCATAGATGTTGCCATGGCCCAAATGGCCAAGCATAAAAAGATTTTTAAACTGCACAAGACTGCAGAGTCTAGCCACTAATCTCAGTTGGAGAATGCTAGGATTTCATTGTTTGAAGTTGGAAAAAAGACTTCGGAGGTAGCCCTCCATGCTTATAAATGGATGCGGACCAAAACTTGGAGGCCATAGTTAAAGCTCAGGGAGAGGCTAAAGAAAACTTCAGCTAAATTGCGGAGGCCTTGAAAGTTTCTGATGCCAAAACTTTTGAGGTGGCTAGGCAGGCTATGGAAGTCACTTCAAGAGAAACATGTTGAGTCCAATAAAAATAAGGATGAGGAGCATGCCGCGAACTTAGAAAAAGCTACAGAAGGCATCGTTGCCTCCTTCAAGACTTCAAAGGACTTATACCTGATTAACAATAAGGCCTACCTCCACAACTAAAAGGAGATGAGACATAGGGTTGCAAAGAACTTCCTAGAGGGTGAGGATGAAATATTCACTTGGAAGCTCAGTGAATCTGGGCATATAAAATGTGTAGTTGACATGAAGGCTATGGAAGAGTTGGTAAATAAATGGCTTGAGGAGGCTGCAACTGATGAGGAGGAGATAGAGACCGCAGCCGATGATGCATATGGTGATGAAGAGGAGGAAGTGGCATCTTAATTATATTTTAAGCCTCTATTGTCCTTGTAATTCCCCATAACATTAATTTTTATCTATGCCTTCCATTTTGATGGTTTTATGGGCCCTCCGCAGCTTTAAACTGATAGTATTTTTTGGGATGCAATTACTTATCTCCCTGTCATGTTTTAATGCTATTGAAATGCTTATTTTTCTCTGTCGTAGATGCTTGACTTTGTTGATAATTTATGTTTGAATGCATGTTGCTTTACCTTCCATGATCTTTAACTGGCTGCGGCCATTTATTGTTTGACTTGAAAGCATGAGAATAACTTTTGGCCCTCTAATAGGAATTATATATCCTTTTATGTTAGGCAACATAAATGTATACTTAGGAGAAAAACTTGGTTGTGGCTCCAAGGCCGCGGTCATACTCTTCATATTAACTCCTCCGCCTGTACCCTTTGCTTGAATGTTGTAGTACTTATAAAGATAATTGGGCCTCAAATTGCCCTTCTTTGGACTTTAGAACATGAATAGGCACTTCTAGAATTTTTTGCTATAATGGTGTCGGATTGCCATGGTCCCTCGGGAATTGTTTCCCTTTCTACGGACATCAATATCCTTGGCCCACTTTGCTTGTATGAATGCAGCTCTTTTCATAAAGTTTGATCTTTCATTATTTTGGGGTACTTTCGAGCCTCCCCAGACTGGGTTACATTATCAATCCACCCACAGATATATTTAGGTATCATCAAGCCTCCTCAATCTAGGTTCATTTTCAAGCCACTAACGACTAATAATGAGTATTAGGATCCTTCAAGGCTAAATATAAGCATCTCGGGTCTTTGTAAGCTAAGAATGGGTATTATGATCCCCCAAGGCTAATAGAAGCATCACGTATCTTCGAATGTCTTTGTAATATAAGGGATGTTAAATTCCATTTAAGGTCCTCACTCCCTTTTATTCTATAGACTCCCGTATGCTTTAATCTTCGGGATAGTTGGCCGTTAAGTTCTCTTCGAAAACTGTTAATACGAAAACCCTTCAAAAGATTTTAGATAGGGAGAATAATAATTCAATGTGACTAAGATCCATTAACATATATATGATTTGATAATAAAATACAACATATAAAATCTAAATAAAGTTTTTCTTTCTTTAAAAACTAGAATATCCAAAGGCAAAGTTAGGCATGTGGTGTCTCAGTTAAGGGCTGCATCCCTAGGAATCATTAGAGCATTCCCTGCCTGACAATCCTTTCAATACCATTCTTCAAAGCAAAGTAGATGTTGGTGGCACGGCCATGGTATCGGTAAAATTCCCAGCATTCGATATGTGGTCTCTTTTATGTGCCAAGGACTTGAGCTTCTCCGATCACTTGAGCAGTTTGTCCTGTTTGATGCTCTTGAGGATGTCTTTGAGAGAGGAGATCAAAGTGGTGAAGTCTTTATAAGCTTTCTATACCTTTAACTCTTCGTGTTTTCTTTTCTTCAAGGACTTAGATGCGGCCTTATCGTCGATGGTCATGGCCTTCTGTAGAGAGGTAAAGGTTGTAAACTCTAGCATCATAAATCTTTTCCCCAAGAGTTTAACCTGGCCCTAGATAGAGGCCTGACTGTCATATAATTGGTTGATGCAGCTCCACAATTAGGCCACATATTCATTCAACTGAGAACATGATCCATAGCTTCCTTCCATGGCTTTCGACATGTTAGTATTTAAAAATATACTCTAAGATGAACTAAGTAATAGTGATAAAACCAAGGAATGTACAGAAAACCAATTTATCATCACAGGGATGCAACCTCTTAGTAACTGGCTATGACCCTTTCATATATAGATTTGTTGTTGTGGCCTTAGGAGGCAGGAGTGGGCATGGCGATGGCCTATGAAGAAATAGGGCTGATGTTATTTCCTCCCCAAGTAATTATCCACCAGAGTTCAATTTGAGCAAAACTTGTATGTGGGCCTATTTATCTTGGTGGTGAGCTAAAAAGTTAGCAAAAATATGCAAACTGCTGCATAGAGGATGCGACCTATAGGTAATTAACCTACTAGGCCGCATCCAACTAGAGATAGTGAAGGTATTTCTTGAAAAATGGTCCCAGAAACTTGGGTTTCACCTATTAAACATGACCAAATAGGTTCTCTAGGTGCTAACCAAGGACATGACAAATACTAAGGTGAAAAATAGCACAAATTTTGTAGCAGCAACCTAGATTATGGGAAATAAAATGGAATTAAGATTCTAAAAAATAAGGGCAAATGAAGAGGAGTACATCCCTGGCTACCCACCTTTACAAGGCCAAGGCCTTTTGAGTTTTTCAACTCTAACTAAGTAGGACAAAATCATGAAGGTAAAGAAGACAAATATAATGCCATATAGAAGGATCTAGAAACCCGATCTAGAAATAAGAAACGCCATTAAGGAGTTTATATGTAAAATATGGGTCTAAAAACCAAGATTTCACCATGGGATAGTGACTCTAGGGTTCCCGTGGATGAAATAACGTATTAGAAACACAATTTGAGAGGTAACTTGATTAAATACCTCGTTTCCCATAGATGTCGACAAATTGATGATGCGAGAAATCATAACTGAATCATTTCTAACCATCATATCAATTATAAAAAGCATAAATTAAGTGAATAAAGGGAAATAACATAGGATATAGAGTGGTTCGGCTATAAAAGGAGCCTATGTCCACTTTTGTGCCTTACTCTCATTACGTACAATCATTAATACAAGATAGGTTTTCCATTAAAGGCATACAAGAGGTGAAGAGAGTCGAATAAGTGAATAATATAGTTTTGTGCATGGTGACATGTAGCTTGTAGAGCAAGTTTGTAGAGGGATGCAATTTGCAATGGCCTAGGTGGACTAGGATATTCTAGAGAGAGACAGTGTGTAAAGGTTCAGGTAGGGCTTTGCTACCAAAATTTCCCTCATTAGTGAGGTGAGCACCTCTATTTATAAAAGTCAAAAGGTGATATCACATGCTCGGGGCACATGACATGGGTATAAGTGGTGTAAATAAGGAATTCTTCTAGAAGTAGGATAGCTGGTAGATTTAGCTAAGTCTGTGGCAGGGTCTGCGATGCTGGAGAGGTCCATGGTCATAACCTGTTAAGAACGCGGTCGTGGCTCTAACATGGGTTGTGGTCGAAGGGGTCGCGGCCTGTTTAAGTCCTAGGCAGTGTCATCACTGCTAGTGTTCCATATCCATGGTCAAGTATTGGGCATATTACCCTTCGATGTGTATAATTAAATAGCTTCGTATGCCCAGGAGTGGCGAGAAATAGTCCGGCCACATTTTTTACCATAAATAATCAACATTCTCTAACAGAATGAAGGTGGCTAGATGAATGTCACCATTTTCCATGAAATAATTTCAATGAGATATTCATAATGAAATCCTCACGTGAATGTAATCCCAAAAGTCAAATCCAAAGAAATAACTAAAAATCATCAAAATCATTCGCAAGTCGCAAAAAGGGCATCTATTTTGGCAACAACATATCTCAAAAGTGACCTCCATTGTAGAGGGACTTAGTAAACACCCCATTATGCTCATTAATAATCCTAAAAGAGTATGACATAACTTATCAAACCCACTAAATCAAAATAAAAGCCCAAGAACTTAGTAATACTAAGTATAACCCAAATAACACCCAAGTAAAGACCCCAAATCCTTAGGAGGGTGAAATAAAATTGATCTCAATGAATCAAAACTTGCCTCAAAATAGTCCTATATTGGAAAACACACACTCTTGCTTGTTCGGTCTTAGTGTACAGTGTGCCATTGCTTGTCGGTCCTATCAGAGGACCTATCGATCATGAGACCAAGTAGTTTTCCTATAAAAAAAAGCCTTCACCTATAAGTTTCGGGGACAATGACCCCACCCCTTCAATGATGTCTTTCTTCCCAGAAGTATTTTCTCCCTAAAAGAATCTGAAAAAATCTCTCATTTTACCTTCTAAATCCATTTTCTAAACCAAGATCTAGAACCATAATAGAAATACCTAATTTTCTTCTCCTCACTCAAACACAAAAAGAACAAAATATATTTTTTTATTTCTTTTTTTCTTTTAAAATGTACGTTCCTTGAAGTAACCTTAGATCTACACCAAAAAGATTGATTTCAAGCTGGATCGTTGTTCAAACAAAAAGGTGCACATGTAACATTACAGGTACATTTTTCCTTATTCTTCTATTTCAAATGCAACACAAGAAAGGGTGGTGTTGTGCTGTAATAGGACCCCAACACTTTTTCTTCTTTAGATGTGACTTTTCTCTAAAGGTTTTCTCTGAACTACATTGACTTTGATCCCCGCTACGGTGGATACGTAGGCATATTAGAGAAACCCGATCTCTAAAACTCAAGTCAAACCTTGTACATATTCATGTATTTTTTTATCTTATTCTCATAAAACACTCGAAAAACAAATAAAAACCTTCAAACCCATAAATACTCTCATATAAGTTAGGATCACTAGATCTGGGGATTCTACCTATTATTTTATTCTTAATGTAGGAAGTCTCAGCATTCTTTCATCATCAAAGTGAATTTATGAGTGAATCTATCTTATTCAAGTTCTTTCATGAACACAAATCATTTACATTCTCAGATCCAGTTTTATTTCACTCTAAAAACACCTTAGAAGATAAAAAAAAATAGATTTCTTGCGTCTAGACTATATAAAAGATAGAATCCATCTATTAATTCTTGAAATGAACTATGTGAACTTTGAATCGCTCTGTGCTAGTATGTAGGCCTATTCAGAATGCCATCCGAGTGAATACGTTCGATTTTGTATATATTTACCTTTTGTCTATATTATCTAGACACACATCTGACACACCACGACACTGCTTATTTACATATTAACTATTTTTCATTTTATAATTTCTCTTTACACTATAACATGCTAATATATTTTATATCTACATTTGAGACCGAAAGGGTGGTGCGGGTGCCTAACACCTTCCTACTCAGTAACTAGTCCCCGTAACTTTGACTCTTCGATTAAATACGTGGATCACTTTCCATCACTAGGTATCTACAAAGTCTTACCCCTTTTTTGTCTATTTGTGGAAAATAGATTGGCGACTCCATTCCTTCAAAAATATAAATGAAGCGATGACCACGCATCACCACTAGTGACCCTTGTCTCCTCCTTTCGCCTCAAAAGGACACACACATGCAAAGGGGGTGGAAGGAGGCGTCTTTCCTCAGGTTTGGGTTCTCAAAAACTCACCAAGAATAATTAAAGGTTAAAAAAAAATCAAACATCAAGATTTTTAATTAAATTAAAACTTTTAATGTGACATGATGATAATGATGAAAAAGTTGAAAGTGCATAATTGAAATGTTTAGAACTCAAAGAAAGAGTTGATGCTTTGAAAAATAATTTTGATTATTTGAAAAATTGGAATGAGATCATTTTGAAAGAAAAAGAAGAAACAGAGATTCAAAATGAGATTTTGAAAAAGTGAAACTGGAATTGTAGCATGCCAAAGAATTGAAAAGTGAGATGCTTGATAGAACTTGTTTTTAAATAACATTTTGATGAATCGTGCTCAAATACTAAATGATATACTTGGAATTGGTTATATAAAATCATCAAATGAAAAAGTTCCAATTTCAAAATAAAAAAAATTAAACTCTAATTGAATTGAAAAGAACATTAATAAACAAAATCCTATGATGAAAAATAAGGAAATTGATCCTAAGTCTAAAATTGTGAAAAATTGTGGTGGTTGCTCATTTTTTGGAAATGCGAAACACATTGCTCAATTTTTATTTCAAGACGAAGAAAGTTGAAAGAGTTGAGATGAGAGCTCATGGAGCTAAGAAAAATTTGAGAAGGAAATTTACTTTTTGTTCTTTTTGCAAGTTGCAAGGACACACTAATCAATCTTGTAGGTGTTTGAGAGAGAGAAATCATATATTCATGAATAATAGGCTGGGCTAATATTAGTGAATTTATAAAGAAAGTCGACTTCCTAGTCAAAGGTAGGGGTGAGGCTACAAGGGAAATTCATATACCTATACCTAAATCATTTGCAAAAAATCTAAGGAATAGGCATAAGAATCCTATAAGGAATGCGACATGGATGACAAAGAACATTAGAGGCATTCTTAGGAGCACTCTAACGAAGATATAACACCTCGTAATTTTAATATATTTTTATATTGGGATTAATTAAATTAAAATGAAAAATTAATCCGGATTAAAATAAATATTAATTAGCAAGACAAGGGATAATATTTTTTATATTGAATATTACTTAGTGAATGAGTAATATTTATTTATGTGACTCCAAAATCAATGGAGGTCTTGGTTTAAAAAATGCAGCCACTCTGAACAAAGCAACCCTACTTAAAACAACCTGGAATATCCTCAATCAAAATTCCATTTGTGCCTTTTTTCTTAAAGCTAGATTCAAATTCTCTGCTTCTAATTGTACATCCCATTATTACAAATCCCTTATTTGGCCTGGTCTTAAATACTCGACGCCTCTCATAAAGCTTCATTCAGGATGAATCATTGGCAATGGCACTTCAATCAATGTTTGGCTTGATAATTGGCTTGGTTTTTCCATTATTTCCTCCTTAAACATTAATTCCTCTCCTCATCTCATTTCCAAAGTTTCTGATCTCATCCATGAAGGTTCTTGGAGACTTCCATCAGGTTTTCTCAGCTCCTTCCCTCAAATATGCTCATCGATTATCTCTATGAAACTTCCATTGGTCAATACCCCTGATTCTCTCATATGGGATAGTTCTTCTTCTGGAAACCTTACTTTTGCAGAAGCCTACAGCTGTATTAAAAATGATACTCAAATAAACTCTAATTTCAAAGATATTTGGAAAAAATTTGTTCCTCCTAGAATATCCATGATAAGTTGGAGACTTCTTCATAATTGTTTGCCTACGGATGAGAGAATCAAAGCTAGAGGAATTCCAATGGTTTCAACATGCCTCCTCTGTGACAATATACATTGTGAAGAAAATGCAGCCAACCTTTTCATGGGATGTTCTTTTGCCAAATTCTTATGGAACTGGATAGCAGGTATTTTCAACCTAAAGATCCCAGTCACTAATGATGTTGATGTTTTCTGGACCTTTATTAGTAATCCTCACCATGGCCCTCAAGTAGATAACCTCTAGAAAGATGTCTCTCTTTATGTTGTCTATAATATTTGGTGTGCAAGGAATAAACTCAGATTTAAGAACATTCATCCCAATAAAGTTGCTATATGCAGCAGCATAAAGGCTTGGATCCTCTTTATCAGTCCATATTCTCCTGGATTCTTCAAAAATAATAATGACTTGGTCATTAGGAATTCTTCCTAGGTTAAGAAAAGCTCCAAATATCTCTCCAGTCATGTGGAAACCCCCCCTTTCCTTGGATCAAATCCAATTCTGATGGTTTATCCAAAGGAAATCCTGGACCCTCTGCTTTTGCAAACATATTTAGAAGTTTCAAGGGTGAATTTCTAGGCATCTTTTGTCAGAATATCGATTGGTAAAATTCTTTCTTTGCTGAGCTTAATGGAGCCATTACTGCTATTGACATAGCTTTATCTAAAGGATGGTTTCATTTTTGGTTGAAATGCGACTCTCATAGTGTTGTCTCTTGCTTCAACAACAGTAGATTCTCCCCTCCATGGACTTTAAAAATTGCTTGCATTAATTGTCTCCATCAAATATCACATATGAACTTCAAATGCTCGCACATCTATAAAGAAGGGAATTTCCCCGCTGACAAGCTTTCCAACCTAGGTCTGGCCCATAACAATGGCCTATGGTTAGACCATTGCCCCAAAGTTCTCTTCAGTCATGTCTTTAATGACTTCATGGGCATGCCTTCTTATAGGTTTCATTAAGACAAGATGTTTTCTTTGTATATTTGCTTTTATTTTTCCTTGTAATCCCTCCATGTTCTCTTCTTGTTTTGTTTCAATAAAATCTTCTTGTTTTGTTGAAAAAAATAGTGAATGAGTAATAAATTGAAAAGAAAGTATTATAATTGGCGTCAGTGAGAAATACAGCAGTTACGACAAATTTAGTCGGAACGCGCGTGTCAGTCGTGTCGGGACTTAATTTTGAGAAATAACATATAATTTCAATTTATATAATTCAAATGGTCATTTTGAGTGCGCCAGTGTATCCATAAGGTTGAAATAGTTAGAAAAGTGTACTTGGGAGTTTAGTTTGAGTCCCGGGGCATTTTTAGGCCAAACCGGCACCCCTGAAGGGTATTTTGATCTTTTAGCTTTTTGGAGCAAAAAGATGTATGAAATTTCTAAGTGTATATCAGCTGGTAGGTTAAGGTTTCTAGGGTTAGAAGTGTAAAAGTGGTGATCGCTCAAATAAGCTCTTATAGAAATTTATAGAACCGCTACAACGGAATAATGCGAATTCTAAAAATAATCCAATTTTAGTTAAACCCTAAAACATGCATCTAAGTGATTGAATTAAATATGAAAATCAAACAATCACAAGATCAAATATTAGGAACACCAAATTCATAAAAAATCCCCGAAGGTTAAAACCTTTTATTTTAGAACTTTGAAAAGTTTACAAGACCATTGACTTACCTATAACTTGATCGCCTACAAGAGTAATGCACAATGCCTACGTCAAACCTTCAAAGTAACGTCTAGAAATCAGCAGTGCTTCACACGCAGCTATACCACAAGGACACGCAGTCCTAGACATGTAGTATTTACGGTGTAGGTTATCCTCCATACAAGAGTAACTTCATAGAGACTCCCTCCATAATAGCACGCAGCTCTCCGGTTGTAGAGCTCTCCCCACAAAGATAAAGTTTCAACAAACTTGAATCTAGGGTTCCAAAACAATTCACTAAAAGATTAGGATGTTTTGTTAATTTAAAACAAAAGGTTTAAAACCTAAAAAAAGAACACAAAAATCATTTATGCATTAGAAGTTTCGTCTATTGAAAATATGCAGATCTTCTTATGAAAAACGGAGTTGAAAAAGTCTATTTATAAAAAACTTAAGGCGGCGCGTCACTCGGAAGTCGCTCGAATAAAAAGGCATTGTCGTTTGAACGACATCCCGCGATAACTTCTCGCGAGGAAGAAATATAGCAAGTTGTTCAAATGACCTATCAAACGAGATCTCAGGCCATGATTGTAGATAATTTCGATACGAACGCGTGGCCGCCAGTTTTGTATTTTTCAATTTTTTTATGAATTAGTTATGTTTTTTCTACGGAAAGGTGTTCGAGAACAAAATCTTGAGAAAATATTTGATAAAAATATCCCAAACCTTTAAGTGAAATGCTAAAGAATTAAAACTCAACCTTACCAAAATTAACCTTGCGACATCTTGAATGTTGAAGAACTTAATATTCGGATCCGTCTTTGATGCTTGAATGCTCTTCGATGGTGTAGCGGTATACGACATACTAAATTGATAACGGACAATGAAAATAATTTCCTTACAAATCTCCCACTATGTCTATCCCGGTACAAAATAAAAACATCTGAATTATCAAAACCCAAAATGCTTATACAAATCTAATATCCCCCATGAACCCAAAAATGGAAAGGTATTAATTTTGCAAGTCTTCAAATTTTCTTCAAAAGTCTCCAATAACAAATCTCAAAGATTTTCTCATCAGGTTGTGCAATCCAATAATCATCAATCTTCGTACCTACACACATGAGATAAATAAAATACCTTCGTGACGCAATGAGTTTGAAATGATGTTAGAGGAACCATAGACCATCAACTAGAAGTCTCATCCTAGGCAAGGTTGGCCACGGCCGACGTTGCTAGCTACCTCGGCAAGAGGTCACCATGATGCAGGGGCGGTTATCCACCTGGTCTTCCAAGGATTACAACCTCGGCTCGGAAGATGAAGAGGTTACCCATCATCAGCATCAATCTCGGTTAGGGATCGGCCGACGTTGCTTCTTTGTCACCATTACCTCGGCCCACGCTGGCGTCATAGCTCCACATGTCTTACTTCGGCTCTCCCACTGAACCAAGGTCACCACCTCGTCCTCTTCCAGGCTGAGGTTGTGACCAATCACAGATAGCCGAGCTCTTTTGTGCATATGTGGGGCTAGGAACACGTGTACATAAATCAGTTATAACCAAATCATTCCCCCCACGTGAGGGAATACTGTGGTCATTATTATCTACATGAGATCATCCAGGTGTTATTCTCATACTAGTTCGATCCTCATGCACATACTCATTACATGCTTGGGGGGTACACTACACCCCCCAGGAACTATATATATAGGTCATCCTCTACCTTGAAAAGGATTCGAAATCAGCAACCCTAGCTGAAACTCTGTCTAAATACACAGTAGAGAGAGAAAGCTTGAGAGTTTGTATTTATGGCCATTAGAGCCCTCATATAGTGATACTAATCACACACTTGCACAGTGGACGTAGACCTGATTGGTTGAACCACTTATATTCTGGTGTGAATCCTCTTCTCCTCACCTCCTTCTACTATATACCTTTATACGACCATTGTTAACACTGAATTGAGCTAACAAACACCTTGAAGGGTGGTGCTGTTTCCAGCATCATCATTTTGGTGCTGTCTGTGGGAACGAGAAGCTGTCTCTTCCTCTTTATTCGCTTAACCTCACCGGAGACTCTGGTGGTGAACCAGGCCTCCCCCTTGCACGGAGCTGTTTCACCATTGAAAGAGGTCTTGTAAGGTATTAAGCTCATTTACTACACCAGCTCTTTTGTGTTAACACATGGCATCGGAATTACCACCACCTCTTCCGCCGCTTGGTGCGGGAGGCCCTAGCTCCAGCCAGGCACCGCCCCAATCCGAAATGGCGGAGGTGGCCGCAGCCTTGAGGTCTTTGACTGCAATGCAACAAGCAATGCAGGAGCAATTTGCACAGCTCAGCTAAAATATGATGAGGCCACCTGGAGTCTCATCGGAGATGATCACCCCAGTGGCTGTTCATCTCCATCCTGATGCCAGGGGACCACCCCAGGCACCACAGAAAGACCAACCTACACCCTAGCGGATGAGGGACATTGCTGACCCTAGGCGCTTACGCCTGGGGAGGCAAGGAACCCTTGCCCTGTGCACAGGTATGATGACCTAGAGGCGAAAGATGTCCTAGAAGACTGTTGGGAGCCATATAAAGTTTCAAACAACACAGTTCATCCTGCCAACCGGAGGCAAGGTTGTGGAGGCCGAAGGGGTGACGAAGCCCAACAACGAGGATCAGCTTTTGATCGATTGAGCATAGGGTCATCCTTTGAAAGGCTCGGCCCAGTAAACGACCTAAGACAAGTTTTGTCAAGGTCGAGAAGTGCAGCAGTCTCACAAAGGGAAAAGAGACAATGTTGGCCCCAACCGGGATGAGGAAGAGACCAAGAAGAGGTCAACAGCAGGCATTGTGCCGTGGCTGGGGAACCCTCGGTCCACCCCTTGGAAGTGGCAGGGGATAACCTCGGCCAGATCGATGTTGCAAGACCAAGGAATGACTCCATCCAGTGTCTTGAGGATAAGATAGGAGACCTCATCAAAAGTCGGGATCCACTGCAATGAGGTTTCCCAGAGGGCTCTCCGTTCGTGGCTAAGATAGTAAGCTTGCCTACCCCAGCTAAGTTCAAGCCACCTACAGTAACTCCCAAGTATGACGGGAGCACCAATCTTGCACATCATATTGAGATGTATCAGTCAGCGGCGAACATCTACTCGATACTAGATGAGATAAAGTGCAGAGCCTTCTCAGGGACCTTGACGGGAGCTGCGTACATATGGTTTACATCTCTTCCGAAGAATTCAATTGAGAACTTTAAGGGCTTGGCTGAACGGTTCATTCACAACTTCTGTTTTGGGGTAAGAGCTCAAAAGAAGACCACCCATCTGTTGTACATCAAACAAGGCAAGCATGAGAGCCTAAGAGACTACATCGCCAGGTTCAATAAAGAAAAACTTGAGGTTGAAGACTACGAAGAGAATATTGCCATGACCGCCCTCATAGGAGGTCTTCAGAAGGGGAAGTTTTGAAAACTTGTGAAAGACCCTCCAAAGTTCATGGCGGAGTTATTGGCAACTGCGGGGAAGGTCATGAACGCTGATGAGGCCATGGATGCCAAGTATGAGGATGAGAACGATGGTCACAGCGAAAAGTTCCGAAGAAAGAAGGATGGAAAGAAGAGGTCAGTTGATGATAAGTTTGGGCGTTATACCCCTCTTACAGTTAGCTACGAACACATCCTCAATGAAATCAAGAATGATCGATCCCTAAGATTGCCAGAGAAGTTGAAGGCTCCTCCACATAAGAGGAACCAGAACTTATGGTGTGAATTCCATCAAGACCATGGTCATATAACAGACAAGTGCTTCGCCTTGAAGGATGAGATCGAGAAGATGTTGAAGTCAGGAAAGTTGAGGAAATATGTTGATGGTAAATCTCCCAAAAGGGGAAGGGGAGACCCTAAAAAGAACAGACACGATAAATGTCGTGAGGACACCATAGTAAGAAGAGACAATGGCACGGATGACGATGATGAGGATGACCCGAACCTCCAACCAAAAGACGACAACACCTCGGTGAAGAGGGTTGGTATGATCTCCTTTGGCATTAGCACCATATGCGGAGGACTTACGGGGGGTGGATCTGAGGTTGCTAACAGAAAAGCTCATGTGGTAGAGGCGAAATCAGTGGCCAAACTTGAAGTGGTAAACCTGACGTCTTTCGAGACTACGCAGAAGAGAAAGAAGGTAAACATGGACACTATCATAGTTGGATTCTCCCGACTCGACTTCAAGGGAATCCTAGCTCCACATGATGACCCTTTGATGATCACGACAAGAGTTCATGGATGTGAGGTGCAAAGAATTCTTGTAGACGGAGGAAGTTCAGCAGATGTGATGTTCTGGCCCTGCTTCAAAAGCCTAGGTCTGAGTAGATCTAGGTTGGTACCCTATCATCATTCGTTAATGGGGTTCAGTGGTGAAAAGGTCCATCCGCTGGGCATGTATGAGATGGATGTGCAAATGGGCGATAAGTGGCCTAAGAGGTTAACTCGAAAGATTAATTTTTTCATTATGGACAAAAATGTCTTCTCGACCTATAATCTCATCATAGGAAGAGTAGCCCTTAAGGAGTTTGAAGCCGTGCCATCAACGGTCCACCATATGCTACAATTCCCGACCCCCTATGGGGTAGGGGAAGTGCAGGGTAACTAAACCATAGAACGAGAATGCTACTTCAACTCAGCTGAAGAGAGAGAGGCTCATTATAGATCAACTACCACTTATAAAATCGATACACTTGACCCTAGAGATTAACCAAAGTTGAAGAAAGGAGAGGCCGCGGAAGAGGTAGAATCCATCGTCCTCAATGAGGATGAGCCGAAAAAAACTGTCTAGGTTGGTAAATCCTTAAAGGCAAAAATCAAGGAAGAGCTGGTAGACTTCCTTAGGAAGAGGTAGAGTGTCTTCGCATGGAGTCACGCGGACATGCCAGGCATCATCCCTGAAGTTATGTGCCACAAGCTGAATGTGACTAAGGATGCTAAGACAATAAAACAGAGACGAAGAGTATACTCTAGGGAGAAGTATGACGTCATTCGGGAAGAGGTTCGAAATTTAGAAGAGGCTGAACTCATCAGGGAAGTGATATATCCGGAGTGGCTATCAAATGCAGTCATTATGCCTAAGGCTAATGGGAAGTGGAGAATGCGCGTAGATTTTACTGACCTGAACAAGTCTTGCCAAAAGACTGTTATCCCCTACCCCGGATCGACCAGATGGTAGATGCAACTACGGGACATGAGCTCAAGAGCTTCATGGACGCGTATTCAGGCTATAATCAAATCTTCATGGATGCTGAAGACTTAAAAAATACAACATTCATTACTAACAAAGGGACGTATTGCTAAAAGGTGATGCCCTTCGGATTAAAAAATGTAGGGGCAACATATCAATGTCTTGTGAATAAGATGTTCGAAGACCAAATAGGCAAGACTATGGTGGTGTATGTTGACGATATGTTGACGAAGAGCTTAAAGGCCTGCACTCACGTGGCACACTTAGAAAAGACCTTCAATACCATGGACCTGTACAGGATGAAACTCAACCCGACAAAGTGTGTCTTCGGGGTAGGAGCTGGGAAGTTTCTTGGATTCATCGTCAATCAAATAGGAATAGAGGCGAATCCTGAGAAAATCAAGGCTTTGCTCGACATGAAGACACCTAGGAGTATCAAGGACGTTCAGAGGCTCACTAAAATAGTGGTTACGCTCAATAGATTTGTTTTCAGGGCGATCGACAAGTGTCTTCCGTTCTTCAAGGTTCTTAGAAAGGCCTTCGAGTGGGACAAAGAGTGTGATGAGGCTTTTGATCAACTCAAGTCATACCTTGGGTCTCCCTTGCTCTTATCTCAACCAATAGCAGGAGAGAGACTATTTGTTTATCTAGCGGTCTCTGAATCGGCTATAAGTGCGACCATTGTACGAGAGAACGTTGGGGTTCAAAGTCCTGTATACTTCAACAGTAAGGCACTTTAGGGATCTGAACAAAATTACCCTCGCATAGAAAAGTTAGCCTACGCCTTGATACATGCCTCTAGGAAGATGAAGCCCTACTTTCAAGCCTATTCTATGGTCGTCCTCACGGACTCCCCACTAAGACAAGTCCTCCATAAACCTGAGAAGTCCCGAAGATTGATGGCGTGGGCCATTAAGCTAGGGGAGTATAACCTTACCTATCAGCCTAGGACGACCATCAAAGGGCAGGCGCTTGTAGACTTCATCGCAGAGTTCACATGGGAAGAGGTCAAAGTTGAGAATAATCAAGAGACTGCATAAGAGTCAAACAGTAACGTCTTTTGACACCCAGAAGAGGTTATGACCAAGAGAGTCAGAGATGGAATAGTTGGGAATGAGGAAGATCGGTACCTCTTCAGGCAGGGAATAATGTTAGAAGGTGGCTTCTCATTAGATAAAGACATCTGGAACCTCTTTGTCGATGGGTCCTCTAGCAAAAATGGGAGCGGTGCGAGGTTGATACTCTCAGCCCCAGATGGTACTAACATCGAATATTCCCTAAGGTTTAACTTCAAGGCGTCAAATAACGAATCAGAATACGAGGCCATGATAACAGACCTCTCCTTGGCAAGGACCATTGGTACAAGACGACTCCTCCTTCACAATGACTTAAGGTTGGTTGTTAATCAAGTATTGGGAGTTTATGAGGCCAAGGACGAAAGGATGGCCAAATACCTGAAGAGGGTGAGAATGATACTGCAAGGATTTGAAGAGGTAAAGATGAAGAGAATACCTCGGCAAAACAACAGTCATGAAGACGCATTAGCAAGGCTAGATTCGGTAACAAGGAAAGATATCAAAAAAATGATCCCTGTTGAGATCTTGCCCAGAGCAACCATCGAAGAAGAAAAGGTCAGTAACCCTTAGCTCAATTTGAACCTAGGAGACTCATGGATGGATCCCATTATCAGATACATTAGAGAGGGGGTGCTATCGGAGTCAAAGTTAGAGAGGAGGAAATTGAGGTACAAAGCTGCAAAGTTCTCAATAGTAGGAGATGTCCTGTATAGGAAGGGATTCCTATTACCTCTCATCATATGCGTTCATCCCACCAAAGTTCCCCACGTCCTACGGGAGGTACATGAGGGTTCTTGCTCCAGTCACATCGAAGGGAGACCTTTGGCCAAGAGGATTCTCACGCAAGGATATTGGTGGCCGACCTTGGCAAAAGATGTTACAGCTTACGTGAAGAGGTGCGACAAATGTCAAAGATTCTCCACAATCCCCCATCAACCTCATCAGCCTATGACGTCTATCAGTTCCCCTTGGCCAATCGTAGTATCGGGGATTGACTTAGTAGGTCCCCTGCCAAGGTCCGTAAATAATTACCGATTTCTGATAGTCGCCATTGATTACTTCTCCAAGTGGGTAGAGGCAGAGCCGATGATCACGATTACAGAGCAGAAGACCTTCCAATTTATTTAGAAGAACATCATATGCAGACATGGCCTCCTAAATACCCTCATTTCGAACAACGGAACCCAGTTCATGAATTCTCCCCTAAAAAAATACTGCAAAAGAGTTGGTATAAAGCAATTTTTCTCTTCTCCTGGTCGAGCTCAGTCAAACGGTCAGACCGAAGTCACCAAAAGAATAATCCTTAATGGGATCAAGAAGAGGTTGAAAGAGGCTAAGGGAAGATGGACTGAAGAGGTTTATGATGTGTTGTGGGCCTATAGAATGACGGCTTGGACACCTATGGGAGAGACCCCATTTATGTTATCACATGGATTAGAGGCCGTCATACCCACATAGGTAGGACTTCCTACTCATAGGGTTCAGACCTACGACCCCAAAAAGAATGGAGAGGAAAGAAGAATCGACCTAGATCTGATTGAAGAGAAAAGGGAAGATGCAAAGATCAGAAAAGCAGCTTACCAGTAGAGAACAACGAAGTTCTACAACCAAAGGGTGAAATCAAGACCCATTGTCGTGGGAGATCTGGTGCTGAAGAAGGCGTTATAGAAGGTGAACAAGCTTCACCCAAATTGGCATGGTCCTTATAAAGTAATTGAGGAGGTTGTACCCGGAACCTACTGGCTAGAAAACCTCGAAGGGGAACCTTTTTCCAATCCCTGGAATGCTGATCATCTAAAGAAGTATTACATATGATGTTGCAAGAGAGTGCGTATATATATCATCTTAGGAAGATATTATTAATGAGAAGATCAGTTTCCATGTCAATTCTTGGTTCATTGTGCTCTAGTGGTAGAATCTATGAGGATAACCCCTTAACATCATTAATTTGGTGAAAATTTTATGGGGACAACATCCTAGGTGATGACCTCAGGCCTTATAACATCATGATTTGGTGATAAGGTCTGAGGTCAGACATCATACTTGGATGACCTCAGACCCTTAACTTCATTAATTTGGTGAAAATTTTATGGGGATAACATCCTAGGTGATGACCTCAAACCTTATAACATCATGATTTGGTGACAAGGTCTGAGGTCAGACATCATACTTGGATGACCTCAGACCCTTAACATCATTAATTTGGTGAAAATTTTATGGGGATAACATCTTAAGTGATGACCTCAGACCTTATAACATCATGATTTGGTGACAAGTTCTGAGGTTAGACATCATACTTGGAAGACCTTAGACCCTTAACATCATTAATTTGGTGAAAATTTTATGGGGATAACATCTTAGGTGATGACCTCAGACCTTATAACATCATGATTTGGTGACAAGGTCTGAGGTCAGACATCATACTTGGATGACCTCAGACCCTTAACATCATTTATTTGGTGAAAGTTATTTATGAGACTAACATCTTAGGTGATGACCTCAGACCTTATAACATCATGATTTGGTGATAAGGTTTGAGGTCAAACATCGTACTCGGATGACCTCAAACCCTTAACATCATTAATTTGGTGAAAATTTTATGGGAATAACATCTTAGGTGATGACTTCAGACCTTATAACTCATGATTTGGTGACAAGGTCTGAGGTCAGACATCATACTTGGAAGACCTCATACCCTTAACATCATTAATTTGGTGAAAAGTTTATGGGGATAAGATCTTAGGTGATGACCTCAGACCTTATAACATCATGATTTGGTGACAAGGTCTGAGGTCAGACATCATACTTGGATGACCTCAGACCCTTAACATCATTTATTTGGTGAAAGTTATTTATGAGACTAACATCTTAGGTGATGACCTCAGACCTTATAACATCATGATTTGGTGATAAGGTTTGAGGTCAAACATCATACTCGGATGACCTCAAACCCTTAACATCATTAATTTGGTGAAAATTTTATGGGGATAACATCTTAGGTGATGACCTCAGACCTTATAACATCATAATTTGGTGACAAGGTCTGAGGTAAGACATCATACTTGGATGACCTCAGACCCTTAACATTATTTATTTGGTGAAAATTATTTATGAGGCTAACATCTTAGGTGATGACCTCAGACCTTATAACATTATGATTTGGTGACAATGTCTGAGGTCAGACATCATACTCGGATGACCTCAGACCCTTAACATCATTAATTTGGTGAAAATTTTATGGGGATAACATCTTAGGTGATGACCTCAGACCTTATAACATCATAATTTGGTGACAAGTTCTGAGGTCAGACATCATACTTAGGTGACCTCAGAACTTAAAAACCATTCATTTGGCTCAACAAAGATATCATTGTACCGAGACCTGTGAACTGAATATACATTGCATGGAAAAGAAAATCTTTTAATAAATAATTCAGCAAGTGAAGAAATAAAAACCCTCCTCAGAGGTTGACAGATTAAGTTGGGAGTTACAAAAATGCAAAGATACAAAGTAACAATATTTATCAGGGGTTATAATGAATCAAGAGTTACAAAAGATTGCTTAAAGCTTCACAAGAATTAAGTGTTTGTAGCCTCAGGGTTAGTGGCCATTTCTATATGTCCCTGGCCGAGAGTGGTTACCTCCACCCCGTCATCTTAGGCACCATCATCTTTAGTCATGGTGTTTCCTTGGGGGACAGTCTTGGTAGGGATGGCACCTCCCTCCTCCTCAACCTCCTGCAGAGCCTAAGAAAATTTAGGGTCGGCATAACCCAAGCCGATGAATTCAGCGGTCGCGAGGCTCCCTAATTCCTTCTCCTTCATGGAAGCCCATATGCCAGTAGCCTTAACCCCTCTCTCCAGGTATTCGAATCCGAAGCCGACAAAATCATCAGAGACCTTATACTCCTCTAAGATCTTCTCGTAGGCATCATCCAAGACAGCCTTGGCGGCCATATCAACCTTACGCTGGAGAGAGTCAGCTCGAGTCTTTAGGGCAGTGTTATGATCTTCTCTCTGCTTGTCCATATCCTTCTGCAGTCCCCTCATGTCACTCTCAGCCTTCTTCAGAGTAGCCTTCAGACGTTCCACTTCATCATTTAAAGTGGCCTCAGTCTTCTCGACCTCTTGGCCCTTCTCAGTTAGAGGAAGTTTTCCCAAGGTCCAGTCGACATAGTGATGCATGGTAAGAAGACCCTACAGAACATATGCAAAGATATCAGTCTAAGATCTGATATGGTTCGATGCAAATGTTACACTTAAATAATTTATAAGCAAGAGTTAAAGGCCTTACTTGGATGGAACGGTGGAGGGAGAATTCAACCAGCAGAGGATTATCCAGTGAGCAGCAGAAGCGCTTGTCAGACTCGATCATGACATCACCGATGGCATCAAGGGCCTTCATACTTTGGCCAATGACACTATCACCAATCTTTAATTGCTCAAGACTAGCAATCAGCGCATCCTCAGAAGAAATGGGTATGGAACGGTCCCCCTTCTTACTCTTCTTCGGCCTCTAATCTTCAGGAGAAGGGTCGGTAGGTTTTCTTTTCTTGGTAGCCTCTGCCCTTGAGGTAGAGGGAGGGGGAGGAGGGGCATTCAGACCAGCTTTCTTCACAAGCTTCGTGAGACTGGGGGCTGCCATCTCCCAGAGTTCGTCAGATATTCCTTTTGGGCGCTCTGCAGAATATAAAGGTCTTAGTTAGAAAATCAGATATACACAAATTCAGAGGCAAAACTTGTTGGAATAAAAAGCACTTACGAAGTTCTGTCAGGGGACTCCCCCCAAGCCCAGTCTCAGAGAGATAGTAGGGGTCATTAGGTGTTCGAATTTGACAAGCAGATCGTGCTCCCCCTGATCTTGAAGGCCTTTGACCTTCTGAAGATTCTTTTAGCTTAGTCCAGGGTCGGCCCTGACAGCCATTGTAACTTTTCCCCATCTCAGGGGTATTCTTGGCTATAGTGAGGAAGAGGGGGCACATGGATTAAATTTCCATGGCCCTGATACAAAGAAGTAACATGGATTCCAATTATGGTTAGAGGTTTGGGTGATCTGTAATATCTTTTTATTTGACTTCCGAGCTAAAAAATGATAATAGCTCGAATAATTCATGGCAGACGAAGGGACATAGCACCCCGTGAAGACTTGTACTGTAAGGTCTGTGTGATGGACAACCCTCTATAGGATAATAGCACCAATTATCACCCTCCAGGCATTGGGTGATAACTGGGAAGGAGCCAAGTTGATATAGGCCAATATATCCCTGATGATGGGATGAATGGGCAAACGAAACCCTAACTTAAACATCTGCTCATACAGGCAGTTCTCACCATCACGACCATCATAAGCTCTCTCTTCCCTCAGAGGTCTCCTAAGTTTTATAGAGGGGCTTATAGAATATAGGTTTCTAAAGGCCAAGAGGTCGACCTCACTGACAGTACTCTCTATCTCGGTTGCCTCAGAGGTGTCAACATCACTCTCGTTATCATCATCATCATCCGATTCAACGTCGGCCTGAGCAGACGATGGGTTACCACTTGGGAACCTCTGAGCGAACTCAGCACCCATGACAGCTGATAGGAGAATGGCTTCAAGAATTGGTGGAAAAGACACACTCGGTTTAACAACTTCAACATCTGAGGAGGACTGGGATGTGACGGACTCGCCATGGGACGAGACGCGACTGGAAACCTTTGCTTGATTAGGGACCTGATCTTACCGAATTGAGAAATCTACGGCCTCTTGAAAAGAGTCAACAGACATAGGATCTGAGGTGGATGACTCAGACTCAGACTCAGACATTGGAGAGGATTCAACTGGGACCTCTACTCGAATAACTGGCTCAGATGGTTCAGGGTATATGACCTTCAGAGGTTGTGGAAAAATAGGCCTGAGGGGGAACGCCTCTGTCCTACGAGCTTCCTCTTGAGCTCTTTCTATTTGTCTAATTTTATCTAAGGTCTTCCCCCTAAGAGAGGGTAATTCCTCTAAGAGTTGGTAAAGGGCTCTGAGCATATAAGGTAGACCCTATACTTGTGACTCTTCTAAACAAGCAATGTTGGTAATTTTACTAAGGATCAAAATTGGGTTTTTAAGTAAGAACAATGAATGAACAGTTCGCCAGAAAACTCATAGGTTCATCGAAAAATGCTTAAGCTCGCCGGAAAATACAACGAATGGAAGAATAAGGCAGAAAAATGTAACAAAAGGAGAGAAAGGGGAGATAAACGATACCTGAGAAAATTTGTGAAGAAGAAAGAAAGAGAGCTGCAAGAAAAAGCCACCAAAAGTTACTTAAGCAAGCCCTTATAGAAAGAGAAAGAGTTTCAGGCGAGGTAATGTAGAAATAAAGAAGAAAAAGAAGAAAGGGGGGGTATAACCCTCAACACCCATGCATGCATCCCAAGGCCCATCATTGCCTTAGGAGCCCAAAGGATGGCTGACATCACATGCTTGCCAGACACGCCTCACACTTCAGTAATTGACAAGTGTCAAAGGAACATTGGCACAAGGCAGAAGGACCTCGGAGTTGTAGATCCCATAGTCACCTGCTCTCACATGTAACTAAGGGCTGGGGGTGATTGATATGCCCTGAATGTACCCCCTCAGCTCAGAGACATCAACCTCGGCCATGGAGATGGCCGATGTTAGAGGAATCTTAGATCATCAACTAGCAGTCTCGTCCTGGTCGGCCACGACCGACATTGCTAGCTACCTCAGCAAGAGGTCACCATGATCTAGGGGAGGTTATCCACCTGGTCTTCCAAATATTGCAACCTCGTCTTGGAAGATGAAGAGGTTACCCATCATCAGCATCAATCTCGACTAGGGATCGGCCGACGTTACTACTTTGCCACCACTACCTCGGCCCAGGCCGACGTCATAGCTCAACATGTCTTACTTCGGCTCTCCCACTGAACCAAGGTCACCACCTCGTCCTCTTCTAGGTCGAGGTTATGACCAATCATAGATGGTTGAGCTCTTTTGCGCATATGTGGGGCTAGGAACACGTGTACACAAATCAGTTATAACTGAATCATTCCCCCCATGTGAGGGAATATTGAGGTCATTATTATCTACATGAGATCATCCAGGTGTCATTCTCATACTGGTTCGATCCTCATGCACATACTCATTGCATGCTTGGGGGGTACACTACACCCCCCAGGCACTATATATAGAGGTCATCCTCTACCTTGAAAAGGATCCAAAATCAGCAACCCTAGCTGAAACTCTATCTAAATACACAGTAGAGAGAGAAAGCTTGAGAGTTTGTATCTATGGCCATTAGAAACCTCATACAGTTATACTAATCACATACTTGCGCAACGGACGTAGACCTGATTGGTTGAACCACTTATATTCCAGTGTGAATCCTCTTCTCCTCACCTCCTTCTACTATATACCTTTGTACGGCCTTTGTTAACACTTACAAACACCTTGAAGGGTGGTATTGTTTCTAGCTTCACCAAACATAAAAAATATGCTTAGGTGTAAAATTGTTGAATTTAGATGACATCGTTTTAATCAAATCAATAAATCAAAGTCTAAATGATTTCCACACCAATAACGTCCAAACTATTTGGTGCCGTTTAGAGAAATTTTCAAAGGACGTGAAAACCCATTGATATATCCATCCAAAACTCCCTCATATATAATAATGCAATTTTTTTTTTTAATGAGGTTCTAAATTCTCAACTTAAAGAAAACCTATTGGCCCAAAATTTTGGTATATTTCATTTTTTATTGCCTTTATTTTTTGTGCGGGCTCTTCTCAAACGGTGTCTTTCACGACGTGATTATTATTCACTCGTAGCCATTTCCCGTGTTCACTCGTCATTTTTTCAAACTAAAAAAATTACTCACAGGCAAATGGATCTTACATGCACTACTTTTATTACTCTCGTATTATTGCACTTGGTTCGTTTTAAGGACAAGATTGAGAGAAAAACACCCAACCAACATGTGATACGACAAGCACAATAATCAAACAAATTCGTGCATGTGTGCAATAAAGGAAATCATGAGTCAAACATGTAGGAAGTATTACTTAATTACATCTTAATGACTCCAAACATTATAAAGCACAAAGATGACATGACGTATTGTCTCAAAACACTATCAAATAATCACATGGATAAATGGAATGAAATTGTGACTCGATCATCCTAAGTGTTTATCCATAAAAGGTGCCAACAAGATACAAAAATATTTTTGGATTATTAAATTTGACCAAATCAAGATATGAATGTTCACTCAAAAAATAGAAAATCTTTTTGCATTTTTCAAAATTTTTAAAATAGAAAAAGTATCTACAAAAGTATCTACATATAATGTCAGCATAAGAATCATCATATTCTAGCAAATGGTAATTACACAAATGAATCATCAGTCAAAGTATGTGTGATAAAACGAACAATGTAGTGCTATCAATTAAGCATAGATATGATGAATATCTGCATACAAACTGTTCAGAAGCAACCCAGTAGTACCAAAAAAAATCATATGAACACTAGTTACTAAAAACAGAAGGGAACAAAAAATTCTAGACATATCGCTCAAACGACTCAACTCTGTCGCTCGAACGACAAGGGCATGTCGTGAGAAGAAACTTCACACGAGACAGAGTTGTCGCTCAAACGACCGATAGATCTCGCTAGAACGAGAAAATCAAAACTTCCCAGAATGCCCCGAAAATCATACAGTTTTTCCTAGTGCAAAAACTTCATGAAAACAGTACCTGTAAGGGGCAAACAGTGCTAAAACAGTAGCGAGACACATAAGTACAACAAATAAATCAATGTGCGCTACGTCAAAGTGAGACATAACACTAGAAAGAATATTACATGATGCATATCTAGTGTATGAAAAAACATCCAACACAATCAACCAAATGATCTCACATGGGGTGAATCACGTGCGATCAAACGAGAATCATAAACAAATATACCATAAGCCTCTAAATCCGATTTTCTAACCCAAATGGATTTATAAGGACATGTGAGGGTGTGGGGAATCGAATTTATTCTTCTATTAACCTTCCTAGGTCATTTTAAAAGCTTGTGATAAAAGCGCCTAAGATGACATTGCCTACCGCAATGTGTGCATGTGTAAATTGGGCGGTGTGTGTTACCTAAAGGTGGCCCTGTCCTTAAATTTCTCAGTTTCTCTATCTGAATCTGACTAGGTGTCTCTCTCCTAATGATCCTAGGTGGCTCTCCCATGATGTGCCTAGGTGTCTCTCTCCTAACAACCTTCGGAGGCTCTCTCTTAACAACCCTAGGTTGTGTGGGGTTGGCTTTGGAAATTTGTGTGACCCTCTTATCAAAGCCTATACCACCCCTATCCTCCTTAATTTGGACAGTGCCTAAGATCTTATCTAGCTTTTTTTACCTAGACTCCAAATCAAATTTCACCTTACTTGATTCTCTCAAATTCTTCTCAAGATCACTTATCCTAGATTCGAGTAAATGTTTAGAATCTTCAAATTCTAAAAGCTCCTTTTTCATAGCCTCCATCACACCTCGAAGACTATCTCTCTCACCCTCAATATATCCTAATTTATCTTTAAGCATATCCTCACGTTCCCTAAGATCCTTAATCAACGCATTAGTATTATCATTATCTAAAGAACGTTTCTTCAATTCAGCTTCAAGTTTCAAGTTTGCCTTTTTTATCTTTAAAGTTTCAAAATACAAATTATTGTCGGCACCTTGCAACTCACTCAATTCTTCTTCTTCCTCCTCACTCTTTTCACCCTCACTCTCATCACTAATCACACGGATGGGAAGCTCTCGCCTAGAAGCATAAAAGACTTCTTCTTCAGAATCACTATCACTAAGGGTAGAAACATGAGATACCGGTTTATTCAATTTCTTTTTTAAATTTGTGGTACACTCGTCTAACGTGTAACTAACGCCCTCACAATAAGAACACATCTCAGAGTCATTTTTAATAGAGGATATAAAACAAGAATTTGTGTGAACTTTCTAATTAAGATTTTCAAAAAGTTGACATCGAAAATCACTAAAACCACCAAAAGCCATTTTTTGAAAAATAGGGTCAAAACACAATAACTTAGTGCAACAGGCTCTGATACCAATTTGTAAAAGTGGTGATCGCTTAAATAAGTTATGATACCCATTTGTAGAATCCCTATAGAGAAATAATGCGAATTCTAAAAAAATCCAATTTTAGTTAAACCCTAAAACATACATCTAAGTGATTGAATCAAATATGAAAATCAAACAATCAGAAGATCAAATATTACGAACACCAAATTCAGGAAAAATCCCCGAAGGGCAAAAACATTTATTTCTAGAACTTTGAAAAGTTTACAAGACCATTGACTTACATATAACTTGATTGCCTACAAGAGTAACACACAGTGCCTTCTTCGAACCATCAAAGTAACGGCTAGAAATCGACAGTGATTCACATGCAGCTATACCATAAGGGCATGCAGTCCTAGACACACAGTCTTCACGGTGTAGGTTAAACTCCACATAAGAGTAACTTCATAGAGACTACCACTATAATAGCATGCAGCTCTCTGGTTGTAGAGTTCTCCCCAAAAAGGCAAAGTTTCAACAAACTTGAATCTAGGGTTCCAAAATAATTCACTAAAAGATTGGAATGTTTTGTGAATTGAAAACAAAAGGTTTAAAACCTAAAAGAAGAAGAAAAAAATAATTTCTTTAGTAGTTGTTTCATCTATTGAAAATATGCAGGTCTTCTTATGAAAAACGAAGTTGGAAAAATCTATTTATAAAAAACTTAAGGTGGCGCGTCGCTCGAACGAGGTTGAAATCGCTCAAACAAAAAGGCATTGTCGTTTGAACGACATTGCGTGACAACTTCTCGCGAGGTAGCAACATAGCAGGTTATTCAAACGACTTATCAAATGATATCTGAGGACATTATTGTAGATAATTTCGATAGGAACGCATAGCCATCAGTTTCATATTTTTTTGATTTTTTATGAATTTGTAATGATTTTTCTACAAAGAGGTGTCCGAGAACAAAATCTTTAGAAAATATTTGACAAAAATATCCCAACACTTTAAGTGAAATTCTAAGGAATTAAAACTCAACCTTACCAAAATTAACCTCGCGGAGTCTTGAATGTTGAAGAACTTGATATTCGGATCCATCTATGATGCTTGAATGCTCTTCGACGGTGTAGCGGTATACGAAACACTAAATTGATAATGGACAGTGAAAATAATGTCCTTACAAGAAGTTACAAAATCAAAGAGGGGCAACTAGATGAGGAAGAAGAAGAGTTCATAGGCTTAACCCACCATTCTTACACCACCACCACCACCACCACCGTTGGGTAGATCGGAAGGAGAGGAACGCCACCCTACCACTATTCTACAAAAATTCAGACCTACATAAAGAGGTAAGTATTTATCTCGCTAACATCAAGCATATATAACATCTATGTTAGTGTAGGATGATTATTATCATGAATATATGGAAATTGGTGTAAACGTGGAAGATTAAAATCATGTTATTGGGTAAAGTATCATGTTAGATTTAATCCCCTTTACATGTAGAACGAATTTGATGAATTAGTATGATAAACAAGAGATTAAATATGGGTCCTTGTTGATGTTCTTGAACTAAAATGACAATTTAGGGTTTGGGGAGCATTATGTTGAATTAATTCAATTTAAACGTGTTCTTTGATGATTTGATGATTCAATCATGTTAGAAGTTGTTTATATATGTTAGTATGTTTGGTTGGGAGTTTGGTATTGTGTAATGGAGGATTGGAGTTATAAAAATGGTAGAACCCATAACTGTTGAAATGGAAAAGATGAGACCTGTTACAAGCGAATCGATTCGGGCCAAGGCCGAATCGATTCAGTTTCCCAGATTTTGACTAATTTCCCCTTTTTTTGTTTAGAATTCATGTGAAACGATCAGGTTAACCTTTGGAAGGAATTTTTAAACGTAATTAGGGTTGCTTTAATTACCAGTAGGCCAATGTTAGGATTGAGACTTAGTCACATGAGGGGATTTAGGGCTAAAATTAATTAGGTTGAATTGGGTAATAAAACCCAATTCGAAGAATGATATTGAGTCACGAGAAATCAAGGGAATGTATGACTTAGACTAGTAGGGTACGAGGGAGGTATCTACTGAATTGACGTAAGGTGCAATTTGTAATCCTTCGAGTATTGGGAAGCTATCGGGGTTAGACAATGAGAAATATTATGGTAAAGGAATGATACAATAGAGTATTCGAGAATTATCATACTACGTACGGGATATTTATTATATATATATATATATATATATATATATATATATATATATATATATATATATATATATATATATATAGGTGGAGTGAATACCTATTGTTTGATTTATTATGTGTAAACATACCTAGACTACTCGCTATCACGGGAGGTTTTCGCGTCGTGGACAGTCTTATCCTGATGAGCCCATTGAGGGGATCTTGACTTGTACCCCGGAACATAGAATCTAAATACGTGCTATCCGAATGTATGATAGTTTTGACGATGAATTGAGCATGTTTGGTGTGTACGTGACCCATAGACTTGGAGCAATGTTTTCCTCCAATATGTGTGATTTGATTTATGGTTCGAGAGTGATATCCGAACCGATGTCCTTATTTAGTATGTGATGTACCAGGACTTGATAGCGGAGTTTGATCGCATCGCAAGTCTCCACCTAGGGATATTGTATACGTGTATATTATAAAAGTGATATAAATATATATACGTGTGATTGACTCTACTACGAGTGTAATAGTAGATAAGATTGATATTGCTATTTGAATTACTCTAAAAATGTGCGAACTTAATCATTAACTGGTGACTCCTAATAAATGGAAGGAATTGGTAATTTAATATCATATTGTATGGTCAATATGGGTGGGACCAATAAATTATTAGGCAAAAAAAAAATTAATTCAATCTAGTTAGGTAGGGTAGCATAATAGGTGAGTTGTAAGAGTACATTAGGCGTGCACAATAGATGAGAGGTGAGGATCTCAAGTGAGAGCACCTGTAGCTAAAATATATATATAATATGTACTATTTAATGTATTTTAAATACTTGCTAAATATTTTCAGACTGTTTAACTTGGGATCTGGACCGTTTCAAATCCATATTTGTAAAAACATTTTAGGTGTCTAGCCACAGGGACGCCAGACTTAGGAGTTTCTCACTTATCGTGCTGCAGTTGTTGTGAAAGTTGCACGACCTTGGTATTAGACCCCTCTGCATCTTTCACTTCCTATTTCTCATTTTATCTATTCCAGTCAGGCATGCCCTTTCTTAGTCGATGGTTATTATTGAGACATTGTACTTTTATTTTATTTCTAACATTGGATTTAGATTGTATTGGGATTTTTATCTGGAGTGTTATTCCAGACACATTTATTTATTTCGTTATCTTATCATTTGTTGATACAAAAAAATATCCGTCTACAAGGACCAATCAGAAGTGAACAATTGTTCTCTTACGTAGGAAAAAATCCTAATCAGCATATAGTAACTCGACAAGAATACCGGCCAACATAGAGAATGCCAAGCAACATAAAGAATGATGACCATTAATACCAATGAAGGGTCACCTCCTCAAAAGTCTTATCACACATGGCTAGCATAATCAACTTTCATATTCATTATGTACGGATGTAAATGCCTAAATATATAAAGGCATTCCATCCCTTGGAATTCCAACCCTTGACCTCGGGGTACCTATAAATACGTTGTATCCCTTTCATCAATGGCAAGGTAGAACGGATTTTAGACTATTCCTATTGACAAGAGTACCTAGCTTTTTGTAACCTCTGAAATCAATACAATTACAGTAGACGTAGGCTTTCTTACATAGTTAAACCACTTCAAAACACTCTCTCTCTCTCTCTCTCTTTTATATAGCATTGTAATTATATATATTTTATCTGTGATTATAAAATTGGATCAAGTCCAATTTTTTAGATAAACAGATTGGCATTGTTTGTGGGAACATGTGTCTAATTTCCATTCTTAATCTTATTCAAGGAAAAATGAATGATACAGAGCCTAGTGCCAGAAACGAAGGCAACTCGCCTGATCCATCTGTTCTGCCTACAATAACTGACCTAAATGGGATCCTAGACAGTATTTCCAAGGGTCAAGATGTTATATAGGAAACAACGAGAAAATTGGCTCAGTCGTTACAAGTAATATTCCAACCCTAACTAGACAGCAAGCAGTTCCATCATCACGGAGAGAAATGTCGCCTCCACTCCCTAGGCATAGCCAATGCATTTATTCCAGAGCATCTCAAGATAGGACTTATCACCCAGGAATTAGTTCCTCGATCAAAGCCTCATAGTCTTATGATAACTATTCTTTCTCTAATGAAAGGCCAAGTGTCTTGCAGAGATTGAGTTGAGCTTCGCCTTTTGATTAATCGGGACCCCGAGAAAATAGAAAGCTCCTAGAGCTATATCCAGAAACACTCAACATCTAATCGACCAGTATGAATCCACGATCAGATCAAGATCAAGCATCTGATGATCTGTACACGCTGAGCAGACTTCTCAGGAAGAGAGTTTAGCGCATACACATAGTCGTGGTAGCTTAGCTATTTCACATTAATCTACTGTGGGCAATCCTTCATGGAATGGATCAATTAAATGATTGGAAGATCAGCTAAGAGATATGGCAAAGGTAAATAATCCTTTATAGAAAAGTTTTATTAAAGGATACCTTTTTATTCAAGCAATTGTGGATTTTCCTACTCCATCTAAATTTAAAGATCCTATGGTCACCCCCAAATATGATAGAAAAACTGATCCACTCCTGCACATTGAATAATATCAAGCTTTCTCTGACATTTATTTAGTCCCCGATGAGATGAGATGAGATGTAGAGTGTTATCAAGAATCATTATAGGTTCTACCGAGATATGGTATAATAACTTGCCTCAAGGAAAAATTACCAACTTCAACTAGCTTGTCGAGCTATTTATTAGCAATTTCTATTTTGGGGCCAAGTCGGTGAAAAGAGTAGCCCATCTCTTGAGCATAAGGTAGAAAGTAGCAGAAACGACTAGGGAGTACATCAATCATTTTATTAATGAGAAATTAGAAGTGGTAGATTACAAGGAAAAAATAACCATCACTACTCTCATGAGTGTCTTGCTTCTAGAGAAACCGCACTATACTCTGGCCAAAGATCCTCCTAAAACCATGATCGAGCTCATGGCTAAGGTAGGAAAAATAATTAACGCCGAGGAAGCAATGGAAGCAAAGAATAATCTAGCCACAAAGACTGAGAAGAAAGATTAGTTTGAGAAGATGGAGAAGAAGTCGGAAAAAGAGGATAAGATAAAAAAATATGGAACCTACACTCCATTGAGCATTAGTATTCACCATATTCTTGAGGAGATTAAAAACAATAAGGATCTGCGATGGCCTGAAAGGTTGAAAACACCCCTTAACAAGAAGGACAGATCTAAATATTATGAATTCCACAAGGATCATGGCCATACAACAGATAACTGTATCGCTTTGCAAAATGAGATAGAATCTCTTATTCGCTAAGGAAAACTCAATTAATTTGTTGATTGGCATGAAAGTAGAGAAGTTAAAAGAATATTAAATTCTCTATGCAAGACCATATATGAAAGGAAGAGAAACCATGATGATAATTATGAGGATGATCCCGATCTATCGAAGAAGCCCAAGTAGCCAAAAAGTGAGGTAGCTATAATCAATTTTGGTCCATTTGATTGTCATGTCATTACAAGTGGCGATGCAGGAGGAGGGGATCACACTGCTGAAAGAAAAGCTTACTTGAATGAATCCCATGCTTATTCTTATATCCATAGAATTAATCTAAACGAAGATGAACGATCTAGGAAGGTTAACAAAGATAAACATGTGATCATATTTTCAAAGAATGATCTCTATGGTGTACTTTATCCCCATGATGACTCATTGGTTGTCAAATTCAGGATCCATGATATTGTCATCGCTGGGATTTTGATTGATAATGGAAGCTCTACAGATATTAAGTTTCATCCTTGCTTTCAGAGTTTGGACTTGAAGCTCAGCCAATGAATCCCACCACGGGCCATTAATAGTCTTTTCTGGTGAAAACGTTTGCCCTCGATAATCAAGCTATAAGTGTTGTTCGGCACTTGGCCAATAAGTCATACGGAGAGAATATGTTTCTTTGTAATGGATAAAAATGTTCAATCTGCCTATAACGTGATACTCGGCCAGGTAAGATTAAAGAAGTATAAATATGTACCATCAACATTTCATCAATGCTTAAAGTTTCCAACTCACTTTGGTGTAGGTATTGTAAAAAGCTATCAAAAGGTGGCCAGAGAATGTTACTACTCCTCAGCCGAGCAAGAGTATTTGATCGAATTGAAGAAGAAGACTACAACCTGTCAGGTGGATACTACTGAGCCCAACAATGAATCTAAAGTTGAAACTTTAGATCCATGAAATGAGATGGAATTAATCAAGGGAAAAAATTTAGAATCTACTAAAAGTATTATCCTAGACAATGACAAACTAGAAAGAACTACATAGATCGGTTCAACATTGGATTCAGTCCTAAAATAGGAATTAATTATGTTTTTGAGGCAACGAAGATATGTATTTGCTTGAATCCATGAGGATATGCCAGGTATTGATCCTAATTTCCTCTTCCATGAGCTCAACATCAATAAGGATGCCAAGCCGATCAAGCAGAGATGCATGGTTTTTAGTACTGAGAAGAATCAAGTTATCCAAGAGGAAGCTAAAATTCAAAAAGCCCAGTTTATTGAAGATGTAAAGTATTCAGCCTGGTTAGCCAACATTGTAATGATCAAGAAGAAGAATGATTAATGGAGGATGTGTGTGTATTTCATTGATTTAAATAAAGCTTGTCCAAAAGATCATTTCCCCTTGTCTAGAAATGATCAATCGGTGGATGCTATATCGGGACATCAGCTTTTAAGCCTCATGGATGCCTACTCTGGGTACAATCAGATAAAAATGAAACCTAAAGATAGGGAAAGTACAACCTTCATCACCAACCAAGGAACTTATTGCTATAATGTAATTCCCTTTGGGCTAAAAAATGTAGGAACAACGTATCTAAGGTTGGTGAACAAGGTCCTTGAAGAGAAAATAGGTAAAAACATGGAGGTTTATATGGATGATGTTAACAAAAAGTAAGAAAGCCTCAGATCATATGAGTGAACTTAGTCAGACGTTTAATCTATTGGATAAGCATCTGATGAAGCTGTATTTAACCAAGTGTGTGTTCGGAGTATATGAAGGAATGTTCCTCAGATTCATATTTAATCAATGGGGAATTGAAGTTGATACATCAAAGATAAAAGACTTAATTGAAATGCAGTCGCGAACTTCCAAGAAAGATGTACAAAGACTCACAAGTAGAGTAACATCTTTAAATAGAATTATTTCCCAAGCAACAGATGTTTCTTACCATTTTTTAAGGTGTTGAGAAAGACTTTTGAGTGGAATGCAAAATGTGAAGAAGCATTCCAAGAATTAAATAAGTATTTGGGATCACTTACTTTTTTATCTCAACCAGTCTGGGGAGAAAAATTATACTTATACCTAGTTGTTTCTGAATTTGCAGTTAATTCGATTTTGATTAGATTGGAAAATGGAATTCAAAGACCAGTTTATTACACTATGAAAGCATTCAGTGGAGTCGAGATTAGGTATCCACACTTGGAAAAGTTGGCTTTAGGACTTATTAAAGCCTCTAGGCACATAAAACCATATTTCCAAGCACATATTATAGTGGTGTATAATGATCTACCTCTTCTACAAGTACTCCACAAACCTAAGAAGTCAGAAATATTGATGTACTAGGTAATGGAGCTGGGAGAATATGACATTGTCTATGAACCACGATCTTCATTAAAAGTCCAAGCTTTGGCATAATTTATTACCGAATTCACTTATTCAGAGGTTCTCGTCTAGCAAAACTTGCCTATCAAGAAAAATTCTAAAGAAGAGAGCTCAACTCAAAAGCAAGCTAAAATCATCGTCGATCAACCCAAGTCATCCAAAACTCAGGAGATGACCCAAAAATATGCAGAGGAAAGCATAAAAGTATTCCATCATGGAGTTATATATGAAGAAAGCTTCAATAATGATATCCCATTATGGAATCTATATGTTGATGTTTCTTCATGTGCGACTAGAAGCAGAGAAGGTATAATGTTCAATACCCATGATGATATTGATGTTGAATATGCACTTAGGTTTCAATTCAAAGCATAGTGATGCAAAATACGAAGCTTTAATAGTTGGACTAGATTTATCCCATTCATTAGGCGTCGAGAAAGTAATGGCTCACAATGATTCAGAGTTAGTGGTCAACTAAGTGCTTCAACTATATGGAGTCAAGGGGGAGTTGATGACTAAATACCTCACCAAAACTATGGACCATGCAAATTCATAGGATTCCCAGAATAGCCAACGCTCGAGCAGATGCACTTGCTCGGCTAGCTTCAGCAACCATAATTAAACTCAAGCGCACTATCTCAATAGGGATCCTAGCTAATCGGAGCATTGGCGATGACTTAATGATTAATTTCATTGTTGTTGATTTTGGACCTTCCTAGATGGACCCAATTAAAGCTTATATTGATAATGGCATCCTGCCACCTGATCCCAAAGAGGCCATAAAGCTCCGATATAAAGAAATAAGATATGTGTTTGACAAAGGGGTTTTATACAAAAGGGGACTGACGATCTCCTTGCTACGATATGTTCATCAAGTGGAGGTGGAAGATTTAATCAAGAAGGTGCACGAAGGTTCTTGTGGAGCTCACTCAATTGGTCGGTCTCTGCTCCAGCGAATTACCACTCAGGAGTACTACAGGCTGACTATGAGGGCAGATTGTACAACCTTTGCAAGAAAATATGACAAATGCTAGAAGTTATATGCAATTTGTAAAACACCTAATGCCTCTCTCACCCATAACTTCACCTTAGCCATTTTCTATTTGGGGGATTAACTTGGTCATCCCACTGCCGACCACCAAGGGTAGGTTCAAGTATTTAGTCGTTGCTGTTGATTACTTCACCAATTGGGTGGAAGCTGAAGCATTGGTAGACATGACTTATAACAAGGTGTACTAGTTCATTTGTAAGAATATCATATGCAGATATGGGCTACCATATGGCTTTATTACATATCATGGAACTCAATTCGATAATGATCAATTTTAGGCGTATTATGTCCAGGCCAAGATTCAGAAACTTCATTCTGCACTAGGCCATACTCAATGTAATGGTTAAACATAAGTAATAAAAAGGACTTTGCTCAACGGGTTGAAGAAAAGGCTTGACACTGCCAAGGGAAACTGGATCAACGAGTTACAATATGTGCTTTGGGCTTACAGAACCACACCGCAAATAGCAACTGAAGAAAAACCATACTTTCTTGTATTTAGGACTGAAGCCATAGTTCCAACCGAGCTAGGCATACCAACCCATAGGGTGTTGAATTTTAATTCTCCACCCGATGACTTGATGGGACGACTAAATCTGGACAAGTTGGAAGAAGTCCTAGAAGATACTGCCATGATAAATGCTGCATATCAACACAGAGTCGCTTGCTTTTATTATAAAAGGGTTCATCCGACCAACCTTAAAGAGGGTGATTATGTTCTTAAGAAGGTGATACAAAATACCAACAAGCTTGAGGACAATTTTTATGGCCCATATCACATTTATGCTGTCATCCGACTAGGAACCTATTGGATTGAAACTTTGGAAGGGGAAGAATTCAAAATCCCCTAGAATGCCGAGCATCTTCGAAATTATTATCAATGATTCAAGGGATTGTTACTATTGTATTGCTTTTGATTTTATGAGACAAGTTTTAATAAAATATTGATTTCAGTCCCTTTAAGTTTTTTGATTTTTTTCGAAGTATGGCGATATATCATCACACAAAAATAAGCAAAAACACAAGTCAGAATATCTCTTACCGATCAATAGTACATAACAGCTTGCAGCGCAAATGCAAACTTCTTGTATGACTTCGTATAAATAAGTCAAGAACAAGAACTAAATATTACTCCATGTATGGCTCTGTATAAACAAGTCATGAAAAATAAGTCTTATCCAACTAAGTTAAAGGAACACAATCCTAAAATACTTAGTCGGCAAGAATAATTTACTTCATGTATTACTTTGTAAAAATGACTCGCGAACAAGAAGTTATTCACTTCATGTATGATTTCGTATAAACAAGTTAAGAACAAGAAGTGCAAAACTTTGTATACAACTAAAATATTTACAAACAAGTTTTACTCGACTAAGTTAAATGCAGGAAGGCATGTAGATATTCCTAAAATACCAGGATACAAACATATATTCCTCATAAACTTGGTCACCACTAATAACGAATGCTAAATTTATATTAATATATCTAAGTGCATTAGTGTAATCAATGGCATTACAATCACAAGTTGACTGGCTGATTAAAATAATCATAAGTTAAGAACACAAACATATGGATTTTCATTCATAAAAGCTGTATTACATTCAAATGAATAATAGAATACATAAAAATTATTCAACAGGATGTTCCCCTTCTGATTTAGAGGTCGACTGAGATGGTTGTACTCTTTCCATTCCTGCAAGAGAATCATCCAAAGTATAGGGAGAATTAATTAAGTTAAAATCCCTTAACATTCTTCTGTTGTTGTTGCTCGGCACATTTATCAGGTGGGGAGGATAAACAATCTCATGAACATCATGTAAACCATAGTCTCCCAAGTACTTAGTGATCAAGCATCGGGGAATAACATCATCAGGGAACCATGAAGTGTCTAACTTGAAAGGGTGATTATTATAGTATAAAAGACCAGGCTCATTCTAGTACCATAGTTGGCTATTACGATCATGCTTCAGCAAAGTCAGACAACTAGTCCAACCCCATTTATATCCTTCACGATGGGACTGAGCTAGGTGATCATCTACATGACCTAAATCTTCATTGTATCCTTTCATCCACACCTCTTTGGGTTGTTTGTGAAATTGAAATGTCAACCTTTCAACTTGTTGTAAAAGTTTCTTCAAAACACTATCCTTCACCTTCAACTATGTGGACTGGTTGGCAAGAGCTTTATCATTAGCTTCCATCTTTATAGACAAGTCTACAGTAGCCTGATAATTTCCTTTTAGCTGGTCAGCCAAGGTTTTCTTGGTACTAGCTTCCTCGATAGCTGGTCGGCTGGTTTTTTATTGTTTGGATGATGATACACGTTTAGATTTCTTTAGGTACTTAAGCTCTTCCATCAACTAGGCATTCTCATTCTCCAAAAAGGAGGCACCTTCATCGGCACCATTACCCAAAGACTTTTTCAGTTTCCAGCTCATTTCGAAGTTTATTATTCTTATCCTCCAATATCGTGGCGATCGCTGTAGATTCATCAAGTTCACGATTTAATAAAGATTATTTGCTCTTATATGAAGAAGAATAATTTTCTAGTTTCTCCTTAAAACCCTAGCCTTCACTCAATGCCTTATACTTGGCTTCGTAATCAGCATGCAATAGAGATTTAACTTCTTTGTGATCCGCCTAAAAGTCTTCAATCATCTCACAATATGCAACGTTATTGGCTACATCACGATTAAAAAGATAATTGAGATAGGTGTATACATCCTTTACTTGATCAGAAGCGTCTGCTCCGAGCAAGTCTCTTAATTCCCAAACCGTCAAATCCAAATGTCCATCTTTGAACAGATTATTGCAGCATTTGAGTAGCTCAGAGTCAATGGAGGCAATTTTTTTTCATCTTAGCAATAAAATAAAAAGATAAAGTATCACTTGTTCAATAATAAAAGGAGACAGAGTAGTAGCTAAATCTTAAATAAGTGGCAAGTAATTGAAGACAAAGTTCTTTCATTAATAAATAGCAACGTTATAAATACATCAGAACAAGATAAAAACAAAATACAGGTAGAAAATACAAAGACCAAAATCCGAAAAAGTCTACACCTTCTTCTTAACCTTCTCGGCTTCAGGGTTTATATACTGGTAAGCAGGAGGGGCAGCTGAATCAACAGGAGAAATATCTTGGTCGACTTAAGGAACACTTGGCTCAATGGCCACTAAGGATTCCCCCGAACCTGCATCATCATCAAGATTGGGAGGGCAGCATGGATTATGCCTTAAAAATAACTCTAAATCCTTAGCAGTGCCAACTTTCCTCAATGTTATCGACCAACCATCCTTTAAGAATTTCTTTTTAGCATACAATATCTGGCCAGAAGTAGCAGAGATGGCATTATCCCATCCCTTGTTGAAGGATTCCACTCTAATTTTCTTTATTTTAGAATTCTTTGCAAAAAAGTTAGTAGGTAGCTTAACTACTTTCTCTTTAGAAGCCTTTGCCCTACGCTCAGCTTGAACAGAGGACAAAGTAGCCACAGACAAAGCCTCATCAGCTTTCTGGCTTGCTTCTTCAGTTGTCTTGATATTCTCCTCCCAAGACTTTTACTTAGTCTCCAAAGCTTTCCTGGATTCCTCCAAGGATTTCCTAAGACCCTCAAAGGCCTCCTCTACTTCTCCTAAAGAAGAACGCAGATGATCGTCCTTCGCTAACATTTAGTTCTAATCAACCAAGAATTGTAAGAAAAAAGCCAAGTTAATGAAAATCAAAGAAGACACAAACAGTATTCGGCCAACTTCAAATATTAAAATTTACCAATGCTAAGCTCTATGTAGACCTCTCCAATTATTTTGATCAGAACATTGAACCAGAAGTAGCTCTATGGTCCAGAAGGGTACCAACTTTAATCAACTTCCTAGAAAAGCTAGGACTAAAGGCTATAGATGAGCCAGCAATAATTAGGACCTTATCAAGCAATCCCAGTTGATCGACATTAACAATAATTTCAACCTGCTTATCAGTAGGACCTCTCCTTAGTCTCTTGAGAGGATACTCATCACCTTTGGTGGCCGGGGGCTTCTTGTCAGCCTCAACCTTTGTATTTTGGGTATTTATATCAACTGGTTTCTTAGAACACCAACAGTGGAATCATCCTCCAAAAGGTTGAGAATTTTCCTCTTGGCCATGCTAGTAGAAAGAGGAATATCAGAATCAAGTGAAGAAGAAGTGCCAACTTCAGCACTAACACCAGCAGATTTAGTGGCCGAGGAAGTAAACACTGTATCCCTTTCCAAATCAATTACAATTGAAGGGATAACAGTTGTTGTCTAATCTATAAAATAGGTGATGGAATTTTTATACTCCAGCAATATAGAAGCTGATCAGGGATGATCCTCTCATGTCCTTTGATTTAGCCCCCATAAGAATCTGAGTTCTTCCAAATTGACTTCACCCGATTTGTGGCGCTTTATCTTACATTCTTCTATAATAGAACAATAAACAGCAACAGTTAGAACATATAAATAAAATCAGTAAAGAAAGGCACGAATTGAAATAACAACCTATCACATTCCCTAACTGAGGGCATTCAGGACCATGGTAGGCCACTTCATTTTTAAGTGGGGCAGGTTGCCAGTCCTTAACTATTAAAGCATGACTCCAATAATACTTATTAGAATCAGGAAGATTTAATACTAAAGCCCTATTAGCTTGTCTAGTTTTTAAATAAGAAGTGTTCTATCTTGTAATAGCTCGTTTATAGTAGAACATGATTTCTGGAATCCCAATATGAGTCCTATAGATTTCACTCAATTTATTCACCATATTCACAACCCTCCAGGTGTTGGGGGATACTCTTACTGGAACGATATCGAAATATTAGCAGAAATGAAGAAGAAAAGGGTTTGATGGAAATGTGAAACCAGGCTCAGCTATAAATAAGGTTGGGATTCAATGACCCTCAGCCAAAGAATAAACGTCTATATGATCATGAGGTATTTCTAAATCAACCAGAGATGGGATTTTCTTTTCTACCCTAAATTCCTCTAGAGAATCCTCGTCAACTATGTGAACCATGGTTCAGAAAGAAAGGAAATAAAAGAAAATAGAGAGAAAGAAAGAATTCTTACGAAGATTAAGGATTCATTAAGAACTATGGAAGGAAAAAATGAAAAACGACTAACGATCACACAAAATCTCAGAAATTGTTGCTACAGTTCGAAGATTTGAGGTAAGGTAAAATCTGGAAAATGCTTCCTGCCTTTTATTGCTTGTCTCGAATCAATAAAAGTAATGATTAAATATACCAACGATTGACATTCTGATGTCTTAGCGATACAGAGGGTGTAAAATACCCACTTACCCTTTGTAGGTTCGTTAAAATTCAAATGATTTACAAATACACCATCATTAAACAATATTGGTAAAATTTCACAAGTGTGGAAGGTCGTCTACCGACGAAGCATCATGGAAGCAATCCGAGCTACTTCCAGAATCAAATGCTCCATACTTTCATACAAGTATCAAGCATAGAACATTGGGGCTTCTTTTGATACCAAAAAATATCCGTCTACGTGGACCAATTAGTAGATAGCAACTCAGCAAGAATGCTAAACAACATGGGTAATGCCGACCAACGTAAAAATGCTGATCATCAATACCAATGAAGGGCCACCTCCTCAAAAGTCTTATCACACGTGGTTAGCATAATCAACTGTCACATTTAATATGTAAGGATGTAAATGCCTAAATATATAAAGGCATTACATCCCTTAGAATTCCAACCCTTGATCTCTGGGTCACTATAAATATGTTGTATCCCTTTCATCAATGGCAAGGTAGAATGGATTCTGGCTAGTCTTATTGAAAAGAGTACGTAGCTTTCGGTAACCTCTGAAATCAATACATTCACGATGAAAGTAGGCTTTCTTACATAGCCGAACCACTTTAAAAACTCTCCATGTATTGTCTTTAGCATTGCAATTATATATATTTTATTTGTGATTATAAAATTGCATCAAGTCTAGTTTTTTACATCAATGCCATTCATTATTATGTGCATGGAAATAGTGAATGTGATTTATTTAGTTTATATCAATTGCATGTTAAAAATAAGAATTAAAATTTTGATATTGGGCCATTAGGGTATTAGTAATTAATTGGATTCTGATAGTGATGCTAAGAATGAAACCATTAATGAATTCTATTTAATTTAATAATGGATTGATCACCCCGGATTAGAATAGGCAGGGTGTCACAAATGGTATTAGAGCATCCGGGTCTAGTGTATATAGAATTTGTGTGGCTTACTACTTTTTTCATTGTAGCGTTCTTTGTTATAGACCCCTATTATTAGGATCGTTGTATTCTTTATTATGCATTTATGTCTTCAGCTATTTTAAGACCTATTGAATTATGGATAGAAAAAAAATCTTTTTCATTTCAAATGCCTCCTCGACATGCACCATGAGCCACCTTGGAGGCACAGCCTGAGCCACAGGAACTATGAAAGCAGCTGAGTTTGCCTCAATTGTGGCACCAACAGTTGATTCGACCTTGACTACGTTTGCCCAGCAAGCACCACATGTGCCACCCCAGCCTCAGGATGTAACTCTAGATCTTGCACACTTGTTTCCATCTTTCAGGGGGTGAGTTTGTGATGCCTTTCAGATTGCATATCCTTCAGAGTTTCAGGGGAGCTCCTGAAAAAAAATTGTTTACAAGGTTAATAACAAAAAGTTATAAGTTGAGTAAACTCCGAATTAACTTATTGCACGAAACTCTTTTCAATAATCTTGACTTATGAATGTTTAATTCGATAGTCAATAAATTTTAGGTTTTATGGATAAAACCAAAAACTATGTCCTTTGTTCAAACATGAGCATATAAGAGGTATGAAAATTCAAGAAAATTAGACACGTGATTTTTAACGTGGTAAAACCCTAAAATAAGGGAAACATCCACGACCAAGTTACAACACTAGACTCACAACCAAGTTACAACACTAAATCATGCAACTAAGAACCAAAATATAAGATCAGAAAATGTACCTACCCAAGTTACTCCACTATTTAAGGCATTCCATCTTGATTTGTTCTTCACCACACAGCTTCCTTATTTTATCCTAGAATCCCGAATTCTAGCAGCCCCACAAATAAAATATCTCACCAAGAACCACAACTCATAAGTATTCGTGTGAGAGTGATAGTTTTTGTGAATTAAACTAAATGCAATAATGCTTCTTACGCCTCTCAATCAAATACAAGCAACATCCAATGAATTTACAAGCAAATTCTATATGCAATGCAAATCATCTCAAATATGCTTTGAATACAAGACTTCAACAATTTCAAATTTGGAATAAAAATTTCAAATCAAGTTTTGTTTCAAAATTATTTATGTCCAAAATTTATTTCACTAATTTGTGAAATTAATTTTTGAAATAAAAAAAACTTTCTCAAATCTGAATATAAGCCACAACAATAAGTCTTGTGTTTCAAATTTATTTGAAACTATATTCTTGGGTCAAAAATAATATCAACAAAATATATAGTAAAGATCCAAGAAAACAAATAAAGAATAAAAAAAATATTCTATGTGAACTATATGGTTCTTAAGGAGATATAAAGTTGAAGATGCTTCAACACAATCAAACCATCAAATACCCCAATATCAAACAAACTCCCAATATTTATCTTTAAAAAATGGGTTTACTGTTTGGGTTTTTTGGACAATAAAAGAATGTGGGTATTTGGGATTTTTAGAAGAAAGTCGTGTATGAGTGTACTTGGATTCTCTCTTTCTCTCTCTCGGTTTTCTTCCACGCTCTCTCTTGGATATCTATAATGGAGATGAGACTTTCTCTCTTGTTCCGGCGTCGGATGAGCACTACAGCTCTCGATTCTCTCTCCATTCTCACTCTTGCTCCTGTTGGAAAATTGGACTATTTATAAAGTTGTCCAGATTTTTTTGGATAGAATTTGAGCAACTTTGTGGAAAAATAAACGAACTTGTTTTCCTCCTCAAGGAGATTAACGTAGTATATTCACATGTCTAATTTCATTAAGTTATGAATGATAAATATGTCCCCAAAGTGACTCACAAAGCACTGAAAGTTAATGTATTGGGTATGTCTTAACTCTTGTCCCACATTGGAAGAGTAGTGCTAAAATGATGAGTTAGTAAAACCCAAATGATGGACTAAGTCTTGGATGCCTTGGGGTATCCTAACTCTTTGAAGGGGAGATGACCTAAGCTATGCACGGGTTGACTTTTGGTCAAAGGTCCACACGCGCGCGCGCGTCTGTCTGTCCGACCATCCCGGCTCGACTCAATTCGGTTCGATTCGGTTCGGGCTTTGGCTTGAGCTTATAAAAATCTCCTACATTTTTAGGCCGAATTAATTTAACTTTCTGGGCTTTAATTATTATTTAATTACGAAATTAATTAATTAATTAATAAACTGTTAGCAGTTATTGCCAACAGTCAACAGTTAATTTCGTTTAACTGTTTTTGTCAGTTATTGTCAACAGTCACTTACTTTACTATAAATACAGATGCCTCCCTCCATTTTTAAATAATGAAAATTTTCCTCCTTCAATTCCTTCCATACCAAAAGTATTGTCATATCTGTTCCAAAAAATTCTTTTTTCTGCATAACATCTGTTGCATTGTTGTTGTCGTAATTAATTATTGTTGTGCTACATAATTAATTGGAAAATTCGTTCTATCTTGGGAGACAATATTCATCAACCTCGAAGCACATTGGAGGGAATAAATTGTCTTAAGGACACTGTGAAATTCACAGGGCTCCGATTATCTTTATATTTCTATTATTGTTTCTGCAAATTCAAGTAAGTTTTTATTTTCTGTAATTTCGTTTTATTTCTATAATTAGATTGTAATTCGTAATTCTGTACTTTTGTATTTATTAAAAAGTAGACATAACAATCTTAAGACAATTTAATTTTTGTTCTACTGTTTTGTAATGTACAAATTTTTTTTTTATTACAGAAATTTATTTGTTGAAAATAAATCTGTTTTGACAGAAAAAATGAATTAAATTATTGCTTTATTGCAGAAATTAGTAAAATAGTTTTGGTACAGAAATTAATTTATATACTGTTTTTATATTCTGTTTTAGCCAGAAATTAGTAAAACAATTTTAATCTTAAAATTATAATTCTGTTTTGTACGAAATTCCTTTTATTATTAAAAATTAGTGTGACACATATTTTATTGTGTATAAACTTCTGTTTATATTATAGTTTAACTCTGAATATTATTTGGAATTCTTTTGGAATTCATTTATTGTGAATTATATTTGGAGGAAATTGGTGCACAAAATTTTGTATTCTGTTTTTGATTAATTCATTATATATGAATTTTATCATTGATAAAAATTATGTTTTTGTAATAGAAATGGAATCGCAAAGTATGAACACTATTCCTACTAAAGTGACTGTCACCAAAACAAATGTGACTGCACCCGTATCTATGCCACACGGGGAGAAACTAGAAAAGATCATTGGGGATGACTTCAAACGTTGGCAAGGACAAATGTATTTCTATCTCACTACCTGCCAACTGGGTAGGTTTGTATATGAAGATTGCCCCTCTATTCAAGAGGGAGATGAATCTGAAAAGGTTGTTGTTATCGATGCTTGGAAGCATTCGGACTTCCTATGATGGAATTATATTCTGGCCTACTTGGACAAGACATTGTACCATGTCTATTGCACGATCAAAACATCCAAGGAATTATGGAATTCTTTGGAAAAGAAGTATAAAACTGAAGATGCTGGGATGAAGAAATTTATCGTCGGGCATTTTCTGGACTTTAAAGTGATTGATTCTAAATCAGTGATCTCGCAAGTGCAAGAACTCCAAGTGATCCTCCACGACATTCATGCTGAAGGAATGTCACTTAGTGAAACTTTCCAAGTTGCTGCAATTATTGAAAAATTGCCACCATCTTGGACTTTATTCAAAACTATCTCAAGCACAAGCGAAAGGAGATGAATGTGGAGGAGTTGGTGGTCAGGCTGAGAATCGAAGAAGATAACCGTGAGTCTCAAAAGAAAAGTGGGAATAATTTAATGGAAACGAAGGTCCATGTTGTTGAAGGTCCTAATAAGAGCAAACGAAAGTATGATGGGGAAGGCACTTCTAAACAGAACAAGAAGAAGTTCAAAGGCAAATGCTACAACTGTGATCAACCTGGACACCTCTCAAGCGAGTGTCGTAAGCCTAAGAAGAAAAATCGATACAATCCTCAAGAAAATATAAGAGGGTGAGAATATCGCCAATGACTTGGCAGATATGAATCTTTCTACCGTGGTCTCTGAATGTAACTTGGTTGGAAATACTAAGGAATGGTGGGTGGACACTAGAGCCACGCGACACATTTGTGCAAACAAATGGATGTTCACCACCTATAAGCCTTTGGAAAATGAGGAGAACCTCTTTATGGGAAATTCTTCCACTTCTAAGGTGGTGGGACAAGGAAAGATTGTTTTAAAAATGAATTCTGGAAAGGAACTTACTCTCAACAATGTTCTTCACGTGCCTCATATCCGAAAGAATCTGATTTTTGGATCTCTCCTTACTAAAAATGGTTTCAAACTTGTGTATGTGTCTGATCGCTTTGTGTTGTCAAAGAATGACATGTATGTAGGAAAGGGCTACCTAAATGAGGGGCTCTTTAAAATCAATGTTCTTACTCTAACCCCAAAAACATCTGTTTCAATGAATGAAATTGCTCGTTCTTATTACTTGATTGAGTCATCTAATATTTGGCATGCTAGATTAGGACATGTTAATTTTGATACATTGCGTAGATTAATTAACTTGGAATTTTTGCCAAAATTTAATATTGATAAAAATCATAAATGTGAAATTTGTGTGGAATCTAAATTAACTAGATTACCTTTCCATTCTATTGAAAGGATAACTGAACCTTTAGATTTAATTCACACCGATATTTGTGATTTAAAATTTGTTCAAACTAGAGGTGGGAAAAAGTATTTTCTTACTTTTATTGACGATTGCACAAAATATTGCTATGTATATTTGTTACATAGTAAAGATGAGGCTATTAATGAATTTAAACAATATAAGAATGAAGTTGAGAATCAATTAAGCAAAACAATAAAGGCTATTAGGAGTGATAGAGGAGGTGAATATGAATATCCATTTGAGGAATTTTGTTCTGAAAATGGGATTATTCATCAAACAACCGCTCCTTATTCTACTCAATCGAATGGTGTTGTTAAATGCAAAAACCTTACTTTGAAAGAGATGATGAACTCAATGTTATTAAGTTCAGGAGATCCACAAAATTTGTGGGGGGAAGCCTTACTTTCTGCTAATTACATTCTCAATAAAGTACCTCACAAGAAGACTCGCAAGACACCTTATGAATTATGGAAAGGTCGAAGACCTTCCTATAACTATTTACGAGTGTGGGGGTGCTTAGACAAAGTGATGGTTCCTAAACCTAAAAAGGTAAGAATAGGGCCAAAAACCGTGGATTGTGTATTCATCGATTATGCTACTAATAGCAGTGCACATCGATTTCTAGTTTATAAATCTGAGATTTCGGATATTCGTGTAAATACGGTTATTGAATCGAGGGACGCTTCATTTTTTTAAAATGAATTATTGTATAACATGACCCGAGAATATGATCCTTCTAAAAGGACAAATCAAGCTACTACAAGTGGTACTCATCAACCTATTGAATCAATAGAGGATGAACCAAGACGTAGTAAAAGAGTAAAAAACTCGACTTCTTTCGGTCCGGATTTTCTAACATATTTGCTAGAAAATGAACCTCAATCGTATAAAGAAGCCATATCCTTGCCCGATGCTTCCAATTGGAAAGAAGCAATTAGTAGTGAAATTGAATCCATATTACAAAATCATACATGGAAACTAGTGGATCTTCCACCAGGTTCAAAACCGTTAGGTTATAAATGGATCTTCAAAAAGAAGTTGAAGGCCGATGGATCAATTGATAAACATAAATCTAGACTTGTAGCTAAAGGCTATAGGCAAAAGGAAGGGTTGGATTACTTCGACACATATTCACTGGTAATAAGAATAACGTCCATTCGAATGTTAATAGCAATAGCTGCTATTAATGGACTTGAAATACATCAAATGAATGTAAAAATAGCATTCTTAAATGGTGAACTAGACGAGGAAAATTATATGGAGCAACCTTAAGGGTTCAAGTCTCCCGGACAAGAAGGAAAAGTATGTAAGCTTGTTAAATCACTATATGGATTAAAACAAGCACCTAAGCAATGGCATGAAAAATTTGATAATGCAATGTTATCAAATGGTTTCAAAATTAATGAATGCGATAGATATGTTTACTTTAAATACATTCATAATGGATATGTCATTGTATGCCTCTATGTTGATGATATGCTTATCATGGGTAGTAACATGGAAATTGTTAAAACAACAAAACAAATGTTGAGTAGTAGATTTGACATGAAAGATTTGGGAATCTCCGATGTTATATTAGGAATGAAAATTTCTAAAACATCGGATGGACTTATATTATTTCAATCTCATTACATAGAGAAAGTACTTGAAAATTCAACAAGTATGATATTAGTCCTACCAAGACACCTGTAGATGTAAATTTACATCTAGCAAGAAATAATGGTGAAGGCATATCTCAACTAGAATATTCTTGTATTGTCGATAGTTTAATGTATATCATGAACTGTACGCAACCGGACATAGCATACTCAATAAGTAAGCTAAGTCGATTTACGAGTAATTCAGGAAGAGATCACTGGAAAGCAATATTGAGAGTTTTGGGTTATTTAAAATATACTCAAAACTATGTACTGAACTACTCAAAATATCCAGTTGTTCTTGAAGGACATTGCGATGCAAACTGAATATCCGATACAAAAGACTCGAAGTCTACGAGTGGGTATGTGTTTACCCTTGGAGGTGCAGCCGTATCTTGGAAATCCTCAAAACAAACGTGCCTTACTAGATCGACAGTGGAATCTGAATTCATTCCACTAGACAAAACTAGAGAAGAAGTTGATTGGCTTCGAAATTTCTTAGAGGATGTTCCAAATTGGTCTAAACCTGTGCCCGCAATATGTATACATTGCGATAGGCAATCAGCGATTGGAAGGGCACAAAATCACATGTATAACGAAAAGTCACGACATATTCGTCGTCGACACAATACCGTTAGACAACTTCTCTCAAATGGAATTATCTCAATTGACTATGTAAAGTCAAAAGATAATATATCGGATCCACTAACGAAAGGTTTAAACCGAGAGCAAGTTGAAAGATCATCGAGAGGAATGGGTCTAAAGCCTATAAATAAATAAGAATCAATATAGTGGCAACCCAACTTAGCTGACTGGAGATCCCAAGATCTAGGTTTAATGGGCAAACCGAACTACATTGTATTCAGTAAGCACTGGAGGAGATTTAATCATATCCATTTCAAAGATGAGACAGTGCATATCTGCCACGAAATTAGGATAAGTTATGTTTTTAATGACATCCATATCTTGGTATGTCTAAGTGGGGTATTGCAGGACACTGTTTATGAAATTCACCTACGTGAGTAAGAAGGGGGCCACTTATATGAGAGTAATGAAAGGCATATTCTCTAAAATACTCACTGAACCAAGGGTTGTTCATGGCCAAAATGAACACAAACGTGAGAACCAACTGTGTTGAAGAATTATTATGTGAATACTATTGTCTAGGTTTACAAAAATGGTTGACGGTTCAAGGACGTGAAGTCAACTGATTAACCAAGTAAATCCGATAGTATATCACTAAGGAAAGTTCAAAGCCACTAGGTTACTTCTCTCGATGCAATAAGTCGATAACTCTAGGATGAGTTAGCCCACACTTGCATTTCTTTATAAGAGATCGATTTTCAGCCTGGTATTTCATATGAGGAGAGGTCGATGGCTATCCTAGACCATAGTGAGAGGAGATTGAGGTTGAAAGTAGTTCCACTTCTACGTGTTCAGTGGGGGCATCATAATGCCGCCGTGTCTATGTGGGAGCATGAGAATAAGATGCATGATAAATATCCAAAGTTGTTCATTATAGGTATTCTTTTTCAAAATTCAGGATGAAATTCTGTTATTTGGGGGAGAGTATGTAACACCCCATAATTTTAATGAATTTTTGTATTGGAATTTATTGGAATTAATTAAATCAAAATCGGAAATCAATTCGGATTAAAATAAATACTAATTAGCAAGATAAGCGTTAGTATTTATTTATATTGAATATTACTTATTGAATGATTTACAAATTGATAAGAAAGTATTATAATTGTTGTGAGTGAGAAATACAGCATTTATGATAAATTTAGTCAGGATGCGAGCGTTAGTCGTGTCGGGACTTAATTTTGAGAAATAAAATGTAATATCATTTTACATAATTCAAATGGTCATTTCAAGTACGTCACCCGAAAGGATCAAAATAGTCAGAAAAGTGTACTGGGGGGTTTAGTTTGGGTCTGGGGGGCATTTTTAGGCCTAACTAATACCCCATAAGGGTATTTCGATCTTTTAGATTTTGGAGCAAAAAGACCTACCAAATCCCTAAGTGTATATCATATAGTAGGTTAAGGTTTATAGGGTTAGAAGTTACAAAGCAAAGAGAGGAAACTAGAGGAGGAAGAATAAGAGTTCATAGGCTTAACCCGCCATTCTTGCACCATCACCACCACCATTGGATATATCGAAAGGAGAGGAACGCCACCCTACCACCATTCTGCAAAAATTCAGACCTACATATAGAGGCAAGTATTTATCTTACTAATATTGAGCATATATAACATCCATGTTAGTGTAGGGTGATTATTATCATGAATATATGAAAATTGGTGTAAAGTTGGAAGATTAAATCATGTTATTAGGTAGGAATCATGTTAGATTTAATCCCCAATGCATGTAGGATGAATCTGATGAATTAGTATGACAAACATGTGAAGAAATCCGGGTCCTTGATAATGTTCTTGAACTAAAATGATAAGTTAGGGGTTTGGGCTTAAAGTTGAATTGATTTAATTTAAAGGTGTCATTTGATGATTTGATGATTCAATCACGTTAGAATCGTTTATATACGTTAGTATGATGTTTAATATGTTTGATTAGGAGTTTTGGATTGTGTAATGGAGGTTTGGAGTGATAAAAATGGTAGAACCCGTAATAGTTGAAATGAAGAAGATGAGACCTGTTATAGGCGATTCGATTCAGCTCCTTGGCCGAATCAATGCGAAAGGCAAATTTATTCGGGAAAAGGCCGAATCGACTAGGTTTCCCATATTTTGACTATTTTACCCTTTTTGTTTAGAATTAAAGGGAAACGATCGGGTTAACTTTTGGAAGGAATTCTTAAACATAATTAGGGATGATTTAATTACGAGTAGGATAATGTTGGGATTTAGACTCAGTCACATGAGAGGATTTAAGGATAAAGTTAATTAGGTTGAATTGGGTAATAAAACCTAATTCGGAGAATGATATTGTGTCATGATAAATTAAGGGAACGTATCACCTAGACCATTAGGGTACGAGTGAGGTATCTAATGAATTGACTTAAGGGACAATTTGTAATCCTTCGAGTATTGGGAAACCCTCAAGGTTAGACGATGAGAAATATTATGGTAAAGGAATTATATGTAGAGTATTTGAGAATTATCATACTATGGATGGGATATTTATTTTAGGTTAAATGAATACCTCTCTCTCTCTCTCTCTCTATATATATATATATATATATATATATAGGTGGAGTGAATACCTATTATTAGATTTATAAAGTGTAAACATAGCTAGGCTACTCGCTATCACGGAAGGTTTTCGTGCCGTGGACAGTTTTATCCTGATGAGCCCATTGGGGGGATATTTACTTGTACCCCATAACATAGAGCCTAGGTACATATTATCTGAGTGTGTGATAGTTTTAACGGTCAATTGGGCACGTTTGGTGTGTGCGTGACCCATAGACTTGGAACTATGTTCGCCTCCAATATGTGTGATTTAATTTATGGTTCGAGGGTGATATTCGAACCGATGTCCTTATTTAGTACGTGATGTACTAGGACTTGATAACAGAGTATGCCCGCATCGTAAGTCTCCACTTAGGGATGATGTATACATGTATATTATAAAAGTGATATATATATATACATGTGATTGATTCTACTACGAGTGTAATAGTAGATAAGATAGATAGTGCTACTTGAATTACTCTAAAATGTGAGAACTTAATCATTAACTCGTGACTCTTAATAAACGAAAGGAATTGGTAATTTAATATCGTATTGTATGGGCAATACGGGTGGGACCAATAAATTATTAGCCGGGAAGAAAATTAAGTAAATCTAGTTAGGAAGGGTAGCATAACTAGGTGGGTTAGGAGAGTACGTCAATCGTGCACCATAGATGAGAGGTGAAGATCGCAAGTGAGAGCACACGGAGCTAACATGTATATAATATGTACTATTTAATGCATTTTAAATACTTGCTAAAATGTTAATAAACTGTTTTACTTGGGATCTGACCCATTTCAAATCCATTTTTGTAAAAATATTTTAGGTTCCCAGCCACAGGGATGCCAGACTTAGGAGTTCCTTCACTTTTCGTGCTGCAGCTGCTGTGGAAGTTGCAGGACATTAGTATTAAATGCCTCCACATCTTTCACTTCATGTTTCGCATTTTATCTATTCTAGTCGTGCATGTCGCCCCTTTCTTAGTCGATGGTTATTATTGAGACACTTTACTTTTATTTTATTTCCAGCATTGGATTTAGATTGTTTTATGGTTGACTGTATTGGGATTTTTATCTGGAGTATTATTCCAAACACATTTATTTATTTCTTTATCTTCATCATCATCATCATCCTTGCCTTAATCCCATCATATGGGGTCGTCCACATGGATTCTCCTTTTCCATTCTAATATATTATATTCATTATTATCATTCAAGTTTAATTTTTTAAGGTCTCTCCTAATAATTTCTTCCCACGATAGCTTAGGGAGGCATGTTTTTCTTTTACCCCCTATTTTAAACAATCTTCCTCTTGTTATCGGGGCATCTACTGGTCTCCGCAACACATGTCTGTACCACTTAAGTCTGCTTTCTCTTCATTTATCGTTAATGGGAGCTACTCCTAAATTTTCTCTCACATATTGGTTTTTGATTTTGTCCTTTCTAGTAACTCCTATCATCCACTGGAGAATCCTCATCTCACTAACATGGAGACTTTGTTCATGTTTCTTCTTTAACGCCTAACACTCCTCTCCATACAAGATCGCTGGCCCAATAACTATTCTATAAAAAAATTCCTTTTCATTTATTAATTATACTCTTATCGCATAACACTCCACTCACTTGCTCCATTTCATCCAACCAGTTGATATTCTACTCGTAACATCCTCATTAATATCCCCATTACTTCATAACATTAAACCTCGATAACGAAATTTATTAGTTTGGTTTATCAATTTTTCTTCAATATTTAACATGATGTTACTCGACACCTCATCTTATCATTCATTATTATGTGCGTGTAAATGGTGAATGTGATTTATTTAGTTTATATCAATTGCATGTTATAAAGGAGAATTAAAATTTTGACACCGGGCCATTAGGGTATTAGTAATTAATTGGATTTCGATAGTTATACTAAAAATGAAACCATTAATGAATCATGTTTAATTCAATAATGGACTGATCGCGCCCGGGAATGGAATAGGCAGGGTGTCAAAGAAGAGAATTGAGGTTAATATTCCCCAAAAGAAGTTTGTCAGGAGGGAAGCTATCTTCATTCCTACGATTGATATGGGAGATGTAACATCCATCACTATGTAGGTGATAGTTTTCTTAGGATGCCAATGGTCTTATTGTTGTAGGTCCCCTCCTAGGTACTCCTTGACTTGTTGGTGTCAAATACTTGTGGGTGTATGTTTAAAAAATCATATTTGGATAATTTTTAAAGCTTTGGTGAGTAATTTCATGCATTTGGGCATTTACATGCATTATTGATAAGAGAGGGATGATGGTTCCCGAAAATTTGAATTTGAATTTCTTTAAATTAATTTTCTCTTAAAACAAGAATTAATTCAAGTTCAAATTTACAAAAACCAAATTTAAACAAACTTAATTAAAAATTGAATTTGAGTAAACTAAATTACCCAAATTAACTAAGCACCAATTAAACCATTTTTGTAGTTATATCAATTTTAGCTTTTAACTTAAGAATGAATCTAGGTTAATTGCAAGATAGAATAAACAACCACACCGCTCGATGTACGAGGAAAACCCATACAGGAAAAACCTAGAACGGCCTATCCATAAAGTCCACTAAGTACAAAATATAAACAGGACACGATAAAAGACTTACACAATGACTCGACGCCCTCACAAGAGTTGATACTCTTCTTTCCTTCAACTTCTGCTTAGTGATAATGTGGGAGTCCGCCTACGTCTCGAAGTCCACCGATGGGTAAAACAACTATCACGCATACGGAGTCCACCATTTGTAAACTAATGAGCACGGAATCCTCCGCAAGTTACACTTCTCAATAGTGTAGAGAATAATAAACCCAGTGCCATACCTCGGTCTCGAAACATATATGTATTTAGAATCTTGGATCTAAACTAAATAGGTGTAAACATGGGTTAGTGTTGATAAAAATTAATCATAAGTAATTAAAAAACATTGATGAACTTTTTTAGAGAGATTTTGAGCTCTGAAGTTTGAAAAAGATAACTACAACAACCTCTATCCCGTACTCCATAAATGGGTAAAGGAAGTAGTCGGGAGTTGAGGAGAAAACAACTTAAAAAATTGACATTTTTGAAAAAAAAAACAGTTCCAATTTTTCGAACGAGGTAAAGGCTCATTCAAATGACATTCTCAATGTCGTTTGAATGATAAAGTAATGAGGCCTTCTATCAAGATGTCAGTGCAGACCAAAAATGACTTCACGAGAATCTCGTTCGAAATCGTTTGAACGAGGCGTACAAATCTCGTTCAAACGAGCCAAAAGTTCGTTTGAACAAACAAGCCAGAGGTAAAATATTTTTTTAAGAAATATAAATGCATTTTAAAAATAGTTTAAAAAATACTAACATCAAAAATTAAATTTCCAAGGCTCAACAATAATATATGCATTCTTACCTGAGAGGTCAATTAATTGTTAATGATGAAACGAGGCATGAAACATGACATGACGATGTGATCTCTTTGACTTGGCCCTTCTATCTTCAAAAAACATGTCATAGGCTTAAAAGGTCACTAACTCAAGTCCTGACCTATGACTCAAAGTGTTTTGTCTGGAATTAAGCCAATACATACAAATTGACTCAATTGGAAATGTGTTCTTACAAATCTCCCCCTTTAGCTATTCCAGGACAAAACCAAAAATAAAATCACCTATGGGCTGTCAAGCTCATATAAATGACTCAGTCCCAAGCCAAAAGGAAAAAGTACAAACGCTTGACTGACACATGCTATGAGTAGCTTTTCTTTCATTAAAACTTTTTCACGTAGATGTAAACGTGCACCCTTAAGCACACCATAAAACCCATAGAGAATATAACAATATAAATTGCATAATAAAATCCTCCCCTTTTGTCTACCTAAGAGAGGACATCTCCCCTTAAGTAACAAATAGTTTTACCCCAAATGCAAAGAGTTATATACCATTTCTCCCCATTTTTGTTCAGGAATAAACAAAGATAATGGCGCATAAAATAACCAATATCTCCTCGGTTAAACCTAGTTCTTTCCCTAAATCAAATAAGGGATAAGCATAAAGAAAAAAATAAGTATATTATGCAATATTGTATAGTAATACAAGAAACAACAAAGAAACTTGGTATCACAAGAACAACTAATCCACATAAAGAACAATAAATACCAATTATGATACGCTAGAAAAATGATACCAATAAGAATGTACTAAAATAAGAATGGGATACCAATGAAAAGTCGTAACAAGATAGATATATATCTACATGAACCAATAGATACAAGGACAAGATGTAAAAGCAAAGACTCAAAAAAATGATACCATATATAACACTATGAAAAAGATACCAATGAATCATAAGCGCATATATATATAAGTATAAACACCACATAAGACACTAAACACGATAATCTTTCCACACTCATATGGCATAAATATGTGTAAATAAACATGTGGTAAACGAAACTAGATACAAAAGAATTATGACCCAATCAATTAAACATGTTCAAGGTGTTCTATTTGATCATAAAACTTTATCAAAATTAGTTTTAGCCTCATGTGACAAGATAAAGTGAAATTAGAGAAAAAACAAACACAATGTACACAAACCTTGAATTTTGATGATTCTACAAATCAATAACATCTTGACATTCTATCATACCTAGTATTCATTGTGAAAACTCATTAATCTTCAACTAAACACCCTCAAAAGATAAACATATTACATATTTTCTTTTTCTTCCTTTTCTTAATTCTTTTGAAGTTATTTCTTTTGAAAGATCATGCAAACTAAACTACATTGGCCTTTGGCACTTTTTTATTTTTATTAACTTTAATATTTTCATTAGCCCCTTACCGACGGTTGTTTTCTCGCAAAGGAGATTTTCTCCTTTCATATACCTTTCACGTGCACCCTCAACTATTTTCCAAACAATTCAAATAAAGCTCACGGGCAATGGTTCTTAAATGCACAAATCCTCTACAGCCACAAAACATGTAGATGACGAAATTGATGGGAGAAAATCTCACTTACCTTGATATAACATGTGAAGTTAAATTTTAAAAGAGCTCATGCATGTGTGTGAGGAGGCATATATAAAGAGAATCCATTAAGCAAATCAAAGTCAAACTACTCCATGCAAGCATGATAAAGAACAATTTAAGCATTGAAATTCATAACCATAAGTTCTAGCCACATGGATACGAGTAATGTTATAGGATTCAAATACAAGGATATGCCACACAAAATGTGTAAAACTAAAATACACAAAAATAAAAGAAATCTTTTTGAGTATATAAAATTATTAAAAATCAAAAGACAAATAAAATGTTTTTGTATTTTTCAATTGGACTCAATAAATGAATGATAAAAACACAAAAGATGCACTTATCATAATTCTATCAAAATATATATGTTGAAGCATAGACTAGAATATAGCAAACAAACATACAACAAGAAAGAATATGTCATGAAGCACAGGTAGTGTATGTAAACAATGATAACACAATCAATATTTATATCTAGCATGAAAAGTATTATGTTCAAGTAAATGAGAATCATAAAGTTTGTCATGTAAAACCTCCAAATTGGATCTTCTAACCTTCATAGGTGTAATGCTATGCTCTCGGTTTTTGGTGACCTTGATGACTCTACCCTTTGACTTTCTAGGACCATTTCTATGATCGAAACAAAATCGACTAAGGTGACCCCTCCTACAACAATGTGTTTAAGTGAAAAGCACAGTGAGAAGTATTACCTAAAGTTGACCTTTACTAACATTCTTATCAACTATTGACTCTCTCAATACCATGGTTTTGGCTTTATTAGTGGAAGCATATTGAGTGTTGAAGCCAATGCCACACTTGCTTTTTGATTTGGATGGTGCCTAAAATCTTATCCAATTTTTTGAATAAAAACTCCAAATTAAACTTGACACGACTCGAGTATCTCAATTTACCTTCAAACTCCATTATCCCATACTTAATTTAACTCATAGTCTCTTCAAACTCATGAATCTCTTTTCCATAGCTTTCGTTAAACCTTGAAGACTATCTTTCTCACCTTCAGCATACTCTAGCTTGTCTTGAAGAGTCCTCTCACGTGCCCTCAGATCTTCAATTAAAATACTCTCATTAATTCCTATAGCATGTTCTTTCATCCTAGCTTCCAACTTTAAGTTTGCCTTTTTTTTAATTTCAACGATTCCTCATACAACTTACAAAAGGCAACTTGGAGTTCACTATCCTCATCTTCTTCTTCATTCTCACTCTCTTCTCCACTCTATTTACCATCAAACACTTAGGATTCACAATTAATGGCTTTAGAAGTGTTATGTAGGGAACGAACTTTATAGGAAGATATCTCATCAAAACTAGCATGACTAGCCATGAACGGGGTGAAGCTTCTCTCAATGGGGGAATCGAGGCCCTTTTCCAATTCACTATCACTAAGGGTAGCATTTTTATAATTCGTTTCTTGTCATCGTTACTTAGTTTAGTGGGACACTCAGCTACCTTATGTCCATTATCCTCATAATAAAAACACATATTCAACTCATCCCTCTTAAGAATATCATTATGATTCTTAGGGAGTTTATCATCCTTATTATACCTAGACTTCTCAAATTTGTTAAAATCATTCATAATTTTTTCTTTATTAAACTTAAGAAATTTTCAGAACTTCTTAGCAAACATAGCCATATCATCGGAGGAGATGTCAGACTCATAATCCGAGACTTGTGTTTCCTCCTTCTGGGCTTTCAAAGAGATGCCCTTATCTTTTATAGGCTTTTTGGAGGTAAACATGTTGATTTCATATTTTTGTAAGTCACCTACAAGATCTTCAAGTTACGTAGAGTTTAAAGTGCCTAAGGAATTCAAAACAATAACTTTTGTATTATACCTTTCGGTAATGACTTCAAAATTTTCTTTATGACACGGTTGTCAGGTATGTTATCTCCCAAGTTAAAAGAGAAGTTCACAATATCGGACAATCTAGCATAGAACTCATTCAAGGTTTCATTCTCATCCATTTTAATGGTTTCAAAATGAGTGGTGAGGTTTTGGAGTTTGGAATCCTTAAAAATAGTTGTACCTTCATGGGTGAGTTGGAGTGTATCCAAGCCTCTTTAAATGTTTCACATATCATAATATTATGGAACTCCTCAGGTGTGACCGCACTAAAAAGAGAATTTAAACCACATGAATTATAGTTTTCTAGCTTATGCTCATTATCACTCCATCATTCAATGGGTTTAGGAACACGAACTTCTATTATTAAATATGTTTGTGAGAACCACCCTTTAACAATCGCTTGCCAAACCCACTCATCTAATGACTTAAGTGCTAACCTCATACGTGCTTTTCAGTATGCATAGTTAGAACCATCAAAAACAGGAAACCTCGAATAAGATAAATGTTCCATATTCAATCCTAAAAGGATTTAACATGATAATTTAGTCAATCGGCTTTGATACCTCTTGATAAGAAGGCGATGATGGTTCCCAGGAATTCGAATTTTAATTTCTTCTAATGAATTTTCTCTTAAAACAAGAATTAATTCAAGTTCAAATTTACACAAACCAAATTTAAACAAACTTAATTCAAAATTGAATTAACATAAACTAAACTAACTAAATTAATTAAGTATCAATTAAACCATTTTTATTGTTAAACCAATTTATCTTTTTAACCTAAACATGCATCTATGTGAATTGCAAGATGAAATAAATACCCACTATACCTGATGTACGAGGAAAACCCAAATGGGAAAACCTCTAATGGCCCAGTGAGAAAGTCCACTAAGTACAAAATTACAAACTGGACATGTTAGAAGACTTACACAACTGCTCGACACCTTTACAAGCCTTTCCACTCTTCGTTCCTTCAACCTATGCTCAGTGGTAACGTAACCTACATCTCGAATTCCATCGATAGGACACAAAAACCATCATGCATACTAAGTCCACCATACTTAAACCAACAAGGACGTAATCCTCCGAAAGAAACACTTCTTAATAGTGTAGAGAATAATAAACTCGATGCCACAACTCAATCTCAAAACATATATGTATAAAGAATCTTGGATCTAAACTATTTGTGTGTAAAAATGGGTTGGTGTTTGATAAAAAATAATCATAAGTGATTAACAAACATTGATGAGATTTTTGAGAAAATTTTGAGCTCTAATATTTGAAAAAGTTATTTATAAAACTGCATCTACATAAATAGGTAAAGGAAGTAATGGCGAGTTAAGGAGAAAACTGCTTAAAAAATTGACATTTAAAAAAAATAAACTACTCCGATCGTTCGAACAAGGTAAAGGCACGTTTGAACGTCATACTGAATGTCGTTTGAACGAGAAAGTAACGAGGCCTTCTAACGAGGCGTTAGTGCAATCCAAAAATGACTTTGTGAGAATCTCATTAGAATTCGTTCGAATAAGGTTATAAAAATCTCGTTTGAACGAGCCAAAAATAAAATATTTTTCTTTAATAAATATAAAGGCATTTAAAAAGATCCTAACACCCAAAATTAAATTTCCAAGGCTTAACAATAATATATTCATTCATACCTGAGAGCACTACACCAAATTCTATATTTAGTCACGACCTGGGGGTCATGTTGATGATGAAACGAGGCACGAAGCGCGATATGACGATGTGATTTCTTTGACTTGGTTGCTATATCTTCAACAAACATGTCATGGGCTTGAAAGGTCACTAACTCAAGTCCTAACCTATGACTCAAAGTATTTTATCCAAAATTATGCTAATACATACAAATTGACTAAATTGGAAATTTATCCTTACAATTGTTCTATATATGCTTTGTTCCTAACTTAACGTGTTTTACATATTTGCATCATTCTTTTATAAAAATCGAAAAAGATTTTTTACTTTATTTCCTTTTTTAATTATGTTATTAAGTCCTTTGATTCATGAGATTTGATGAATAAACTTAACTTGAATGATGATTAAAACATGGATTTTTAACCTTTTGATTGCAAATGTTTATAATTTCATTATTAGGTTAGAATCGCTTGATAAATCATAATAGTAAAATTTATTAAAATCTTTGGTGTTGATTTCACACTAACTTCGCACTTGCATATCACTTTATGCGTATGATTTTAGTTATGTGTTTTTCTTATAGTGATTGACTTAAGCATGATCAAATCTCGATATATCTTATTGGTTTTGAAATGTCTTTATGGTTCATGTGTAATAATTGTATGTTTTTATACTTGTTGAAGTTGAAAAAGGACCATTTTATATGTGTTAATAAAGGATACCATTAGAGTGATTAAACCCAATTTGAATTTGATTATCATTAGATATATGTCATCTACGTGGGTGAAAATGCAATTAATGACAAAATCCAATATGTTGCAAAATAATACAAGCCAAGTGCCTAACTGACAATCAAAATAAGAAAGGTTCATATATTTTAAAAAGAAATTTCTATTTTTAGTTTGGCATTGAAAAATTAAAATAACACATTCTTGAGGGAGTTTAATGGTTAGAAGCTACCATTTCATGAGATCTTAAAAGGATATTCATGTAATGGTAAACTTAAGCATCGTTTGTAACTCTTATGATTTGGTTATATGTATTTGTTTGATTTTTTAAACTGTATTTGTCAGGAATCATAAAATACAAAGTTTTTTAATTTGATAGGAATTTTGAACCTTAATTGTTGAATTTATTGATATTTCATTTGAATGTGTTATCAAACTATGGTATTAATTAATAATCAAAGAAAATTAGTTTATCAAATCAAGTTTATCATGTTATGCCTAATCACTTTCACACATTTTCATTTTAGAGATTACATTTGTATATATGTATGTGTGAGTATTTGATTTTAACAATTTTATCTCAAAATTCTGTTTTACAAGTCATACACGAATACTTTTACATCCTTTTTCAATCGTTCATATAATATTTATTTGACATATACTTAGTGTAGCACATGTGCTTCAAATTTATACCTTCTCCCATGGAGTTTGAAAGCCTTTGGGCCATGAACATAATTTAATGTAAAGTTATGTATTTTAAATTGTCCTTGTGGCTTTTGTGCAAATAAAATGGGAAATATTGGGCCAAAATTCAATTTTAGAAATTAGGAGGATTGTTCAAATGAAAGAGTGGTCATTCGAACGATATTGGATTCTCATTAGAATGGTTGATCTAACGACCTTCGAACAACTAGACCTATGCTTCAAAAATCGAACTCGTTAGATGCTCATTTCAATATCGTTCGAATCACAAGTGTAATCTCGTTCGAACGAGATGCATTTTTGTTTGAACGACCTGTTTAGGAAAACTTAATTTTGACCTTTTCTTATGTGTTGTCAACATATGGGCCCTTGGATATTTGAGCTGTCAAGCTCTAGAGGAAGAAAATCATCAAAATGGGTTGGGAAAGTGGGTATCCAATGGGTAAAAGGATTTTTTTTTTTTGGGGGGGGGGGGGGTATGGGTTATTTTAGAACTCTCTCTTTCCCTCCCAATCTCTCCCTCTCTTTTGTTTCAAGACTTCTCCTTCCTCCCCAAGCCATATTCATCCATATTTACACCCTATTCCACCGTTTTCACCCATTTTCAAGCATCATCATTCCACTACAAGGCTTGTTGAAGGAAGAAGTTGGGTTGAGTTGAGAAAGTATAAACATTCAAGCCAGCTTTAAAGATCCTTTGGAGTATTCTTGGAGTCTAGGGCTTTTTCTTCATCTTCTTCCTTATTCTCCTCTTCCAACCTTAAAGTAGGGTTCTCCTCTTCGAGTTTTCAAACTTTTAAGTTATGAATATATGTAGGATGCATGATAGAATGTGATTTAGTGTTATAAATGCAAATATTTTCTAGTATGTTTAATTCTCACAAAAATGGAGTTTTAAGAATACAAAATATAAACTCGTGTTAATATCTTGTTTAGATTCATTTAAGGGTTTCTAGGCTTGAAATCCTTCCAAACATGTGTTGAAACATGTAGTATGTTAGTAGAAGACATCTAGACATAACAAATAATGGTTAAAATGGGTTTCATGAGAAATTTAAAAAATTCGAAAAAAACGGTCACCAAATGTGTTATAAATGTTGTTAAGAATGAAAAAGATCAATGTTTAAGACTACGTGATAATGGGGCAAAATAATGAACATTTTTCTACATTTGGCCTTCAAATGGCTAAATGTATTTTATGTGGTTTGAACATAAAATGATGATATATGATTTTTGAAAATAAAATCATAAAAGTGTTTTGTAAGGAAAAATTATGATTTCTAATGCCATAATGAATTAAATATGTTTTTCACAAAGTTAGGATGAATAAAAGAGTAAAATGGTAATTTTATTGGCCGAACTTCCTACTTAGACCTTATCGATAGATTTTTGTGTAAAACGGGCAAAGTAGATAAAATGGCATGCAAACGATACGATGAAACGAACCATAGAAATAATCAAAACGGTAAAATGACGGAATGATGTGGACATTAGTAAAAATGTTAAAACACATTAATGTGGACTCGGATGACACCGTGAATAATGAAGAAGAGCTCGGAGCCCTGGGTGGATGACCAAAATCAATGGCCAGAGCATATGGCAGCATAGTTGGCGGTGTGGGCCCCTTAAAGTATGTGGATATTTGGAAGATTTCGAGAAAAGATAATGGAAATGAGATGAATATGGTTGTGCTTAAATAATGTAAGTGGGACAACCTAATGAAAAGTAATAAAAGGATATTAAGGAATAAAATATGATTAATTAGTCTCTAAACCCTGTAAAGGGTGGTATGAATTGGATAAGTGTGAGTATGAGCACGTCTCTCGGGTGCATTGCATGGTAGTTGCATTAATACCAGCTAAATTGCTAAATGTTTTTGAAAATGTTTGAAATACATGTTATATGTATAGTATGTTAGTAGAAAACGTATAGCTTAGTACTACCCACCCCGTTGAGAGTTCTCTCACCCCGAATTTTTATGAAAAATCCCCCACCTACACCCTAGGTACATCGAGTAGGAACGTTGGAAAGGATACTGGTAAGACCCCTAACGGAAGTCATCGTCGTTAGAGGCTCTGTCATTTTTTAAACTGTCTTTTGAAACATTGGAATTGGTACATTTAAACCATTTTATTCGAGCCTTTGGCCACGTGATGTAATAATACAGGGACGACTATGATTCACTCCTTATTTATTTAGTATTATCGGATTAAATTGATTTTCATAAATAAACCTTGTTAATTAAATTAATTACTTAAAGTGGTCATTTGTTTTCTCAAACTAAATCTGAAAATTTAATCCTTAACAAATAGTATAATTGAATGTTTTTTCTTAAATAATAAAACTGGACTTTCCCCCTCTTACTTTAAATTCTTGATTCGGTGCGTGCTGAGTCAACGGAGGTGACCAAAACCCAGGTCGGGGTCTTACACTTAGTCTTTTTCTGGATTTTCATTCCTTGACTAGTATACAAGACAATTTTGTTCGCATGGCTAGATTTAGAGTCATTCTCACGGCAACCCATACACACGATAGAACTTTCCATATACGCCAAGTTTTCGGCACTTGAAATAAGGTTCTACAGTTCATTTTCTCATTTCACATTTAAAACACTCCAGAGCACAAATCCTAGACTATTTTCATGCAAAATAAAAAAAAAAATTAGTCCTTAATCATTTCTAAAGGTATTTAGTGTTGGATTGGTGATTTCTCTACTTCAAACCCTTATTTTTTATATTTTCTTGATTTCATCTAGGTTTTACTCATGTAAGTCATAATTCTCTAATTTGTTTGTTGATTTACTTCCTTTAGATTATATTTAAGTTGGATTCATAATTCTAACTGTCTGATTTGAGCTTGTGGTTGATATTTTTGGGGATTTTAGGTTCGTACACCTTAGTTATTTCCATACACTCTTTGGATTTGTATCATTTTTGCTTGTTTATTTTTTTCTATCCTATTCCTAACATTACGGGTAAAGTTAAAACAAATGCACGTAAAAGAGTGTTCTAGAGAGACTTTTCGTTCAAAAGAGTCACCATCGTTATCGCCTCATACATCTTGTTCTCGTGTGTAGGCCCCAAGAGCCTCTATTCCTATCCCAAACCTTACCATCGATATGTCTAGGATTATTTTCACAAGGGATGGCTCCCATTTACTTGTTATCTTTATGGCTAGATCTTTTAAGATTGAGATATAGGTTGATTTAGATAACTTAAATACTTGTGAGGAGGATCAGTATGTTTTTCCCTTGATTAAGAACTTCATGGAAAGTGGTTTATGTGGTCACAACCATTGGTCAATGCCACACTTGTTTGCAAGTTCCTTGCGAACATCATTGCGACCTCTACATCCCCTATTATTTTGACCTATTTTGTTTGAGGTATTGAGATTGTATTAACTAAAGAGGTTCTATCTTCTCAACTAGGTGTTGAGGGTGATACTGAAAATTTAGATTATGTGCCTTACATTAAGAGTGAGATTACTCATGATAAGTTTGTTTTGTTTCTTGCTAGTTATCCCACAACTTGGGTTGGAAATCTTTTCCTTCAGGCTACTATGTGGAAGAAGTATTCCGTACTTCATTTTATGGTTATTTATAACGTAATGCCTAGTCATCGCTCATAGTATTTTCCCTTCTCCATTGATAGGTCTGTGTATGTTATTATTCACAGTAAGTAGATTGATTATACATATCTCATTATAGAGGTTATGTGTAGAGATTGTAATTACACTACACAAGAGGCGTTACCTTACGATCACTTTATCATTAAATACTTATATGATTTAGGTGTTCTAAGGCTCTACATTAACGATAATGTCAATATATTAGGTCATATATTTAGCATCATCACATCTCTCTCCGCTAGATAAACCTCACGAGGACCGTTACTTTAGCCTATATATCCAGAGGAAGCTCCTTCACTTTCCCTAATTCTAGCACCTACACTTTGTGCACATCAGGGTACACATGAGTTCATGGAGGCACGGTTTGCTAATATGTCTAGTCTAATGAAATGGATGTACGTTCACATTGATCATATCCTTGACTGGATGGATAGAGACCATGCAAGTGTGAGGATAAATGTTATATTCATTGATAATTAACTCAAATGTACTCTGCTTAGACCATCTACCTCTGCATCACAACTTGCACCAACTCTTGATCCTACCCAACCTCCAGTTCTTACAATTGATAATGATGGGGATGATGACTGTGAGGAGGAGGAGGAGACTGTTGATGAGGTTGGTGAGGATTAGAGATTTCCTAATTTATAACTATGTTTTTTGTTTATTTTAATGAGACATAATAGTACCTTTTTTAGTGGTACTTGGATATTTGTATTCAAATATTGGCTTATATTACTCCTTTTTTGGTTGTGTATTACTATTTTTTGGATGTTGGCACTTTGGGTTGCTTTGTTATGGAATTGTACTATTTTATCCATATGTTTGTGCCTTGACTTTGTTGTATCCATGTTTCATATGATCTCGTTCTAGTTAGATTGATTTATATCATATTTCCTACTTCACATGCTTACTTTACTAATATATTATATCTAATAGTTTCTAACTTGAGATTCATATTGTGTTACACTTATATGTTTTTAATACTCATTATGATTTCCATTTAGTATCTTCTAATAGCATTGATTGCTTAAGATAATTATCTAGCTTTTACTTTGCGATTTTTGCTTCTTCAATGTGATTATTGTTATTTTACTATCCTATACCCGTCATCTATGGCTTTTTACTACCCTTTGACTTTTAGTGTCAAAAAGGGTGAGAAACGTCTGTGATAGGTGGTGTTCCCTTGTTTTTTTCTTTAGGAGAGAAACATTGGTTTTGGTGAGCTGTTTCATGTAGGGGGAACTTATTGTACTTGTTGATAGTAGATCATATTTTCACTTTGTATATACCTTAATGCTTTATATCATGTATATATCTAATTTTTTAGAGGATTTCCAAATTAAGGAGAGTTTCTCTTTATGTATGTTATTACCCGCATGACCTTTGTATCTTTGTTTCATGTGTTTAAGGTATACACACGTTGATATGTCTCATTCCCATTTTCTAATTCGACTTTTCATGTGTCATTGGATTTTTAAAACATATGTACATTACTTCCTACTACTCTCATTATATGGATAATATGGAGTGGGTTTGGTAGGAATAATCAATAGATTTTGGGGTTTTAGGGTTTTTCCACGGAATAGCCAGAGGACGAGATTGAAAATGCAAACTTTTGTAATTATATATAAGTTGATGAAATTCCACGCCCACCACACCACAAATCAGGAATGGTCACAGCACAATGGTCAAAGCCCAGGACCTTGACTAAAGCCAAAGCAAGAGTGAACAGGTTCATGGCCACCAATAGGGGTGACATTCGATGGACACTATCATGGCCCAAGATCGTGACCACGAGGGTCAAGGCTATAGCCCGTGATAACCCGTGTGACTACTTGGGTGCCAAACTTGCATCAAAATTCTTGCCAATATTGGTCAAGACTCACAACGTGACCAGGTCCGTGACATTTTTAAGGTTTCCAGTTAACATTGGTCATGGCTTTGGGCCGTGACCATTTTGAAATGGTCACGTTTTGGTCACAACCCTTGTCAGTGACCACAACCTTTAGATATAGGGCCCCAACCCTTTCTTCATTTTTCACATGATCTCTCTCTCTCTCTCTCTCTCTCTATATATATATATATATATATATATATATATATATATATATATATGTGTGTGTGTGTGTGTGTGTGTGTGTGGGTGGGTGGGTGGGTGTCTGTATGTTTGTATGTATATATATATGTGTATATATATTGTGTATGTTTGCAAGTTTATGTGTGTGTGTGTGTGTGTGTGTGTGTGTGTGTGTGTGTATGTGCATGTGGCTATGTATGTGTATCTATATACGTGTGTCTATGTGTAGCTATTTTATATGTGTGTGTATATACCCCAATACTTATATACCTTGCTACCTTAGGTGTAATACCCCAGTAAGTTTAAATTTTTTGTTTACTAATTAGTGGGAAACTTAATATCCAATTGACTTATGTATTAAAGTGGATTCAAGTGATGAATTGAATTTGTTTATTTAAGAGGACTAATGATTTTAAAAGCTTAGTTTGCTGAATTAGTTAAAAGTTAAGAACCTAGTTGGTTGATTTATGGGACATGAGACTTTGGGCCGGTTAAAGTTCAAAGGTTGGGATATAGGGTATATTAGTGGATTACTTTATTTGAGCCTTTGATGTCTAAGAGAATGTGTGGGAAGGAGGGTACTTAGAAGCGCCACTTTCCCTCTTTAAAAATTACCTAAAACGTAAATCGTATACCCTAACTCCCAATTCCTAATTCCTAAACTATATACCCAAAACCCTAATTCCCAATTCCTAAAAAGTATACCCAAAACCCCCAAACCCAAACCGTAACACTTAAACTCTAATTCAAAAAACCTAAAACTTATAGCCCAAATCGTAAACCCTATATCTTAAAACAAAAACAATAATTCCTAAAACTTAAAATGTAAAATGAAAAACCGAAACCTTAATTAATAACCCTAAACCCTATTTACTAAACACTAAACCTTAAGCCCAAATTAATAAACCTTAATGACTAAACCCAAACACCTAAAACCTAAACCCTAATACTTAAACCCTAAAATTTAGACCATAAATCCTAAAATCAAAATCCTAAATCATATACCCTAAATTGTAAATTGAAAACCATAAGCTCTAAAGCCTTAACGCTAAACCCCAAAACATGGAAAATTTAATATTTAAGATTTGGATCCCATTTGTAAAATTTGATGATTGAATTTGATAGTGTAAGATATGGACTTAAACTTAGAATGAGTTAATTCAAAAATTACGCATGCTTAGTAGGATTGTACATTATGCTTTGAGAGTATTACTTTTGATATTTATGAACCAAATTGATTATATTTACTATGAGAACCCCATTCTTGTTATAAGAATTAACATGAATGCATTATTAATGACTTGGGAAACTTGATACATATATGAACCCTTATGATGTAACCCAATTTAGTTAATCACATGTCTTTTTTATGAAATAACATATATAAGACCTTACTTGAGATATTGTTATTATTAGTATGTGTTTTATCATGTAGACAATATAAGGAGTATGGGATAATTATTAATCGTTGGTTTATTTATTAGATAGTTATAATCGATTGCTTGGATTGATAGCACACATAGACTTTTAAACTCTTGCCATACTCTCTCATAATAAACCCTAACAAAATGTGTCTTAGTAATTACCCTGTTTAAATGTAAGTGTATAGGGGGGTTACTTGTTTGGATTTCACTTCGGTGAGACGTCCCATGCATGGGGTTTAGAGAAGGGTAATTGTGATGACTCAGAACCTTAATCAAACTAATATAACCTTACTTAAATTCTTTACTTTATGAAAGGTTATATGTAATGATACGGAACCCTTAGCTCCTTATGAAGTGGTAGGCAGTGGTTTGTAAGGTATAAATGAAATGGAAAGAAAAATTGGTCATGTGCTTATTTATACGCATGGTTCCAATTTACATCCGTTCGCATAGGACTCATATATTAAATAAGATAAATTTAAATTGGATAGGTTGAAAAATAATAACTAGTTAATAATTAATTAAATCCATTACTTATACGACTCATATTCACACACTCATATATTTTTCTCAGGAAAAATGAGGCATGGTGATAGTCACTAGCAATAAGAGTACGAGAGGTTATAATTGGATCTCACCTATAACTCTTTTATTATTGCACTCCATTTAAAGGGTACTCATATTTAAAAGTATGGGAGTAGGAAGATCAAACAGTTTCACTACCTTGCAAACCATAGAGTTCATCTCTAGCAGGAGTACCTATTCGATCGTATTATATTTTTCCTACCAAAAAGAAGGAATGGGGCTGTAGAGAATATATTCTACGTATATAATCCCGATGTAACCCTTACCTTGCTTATGCTATTAGAGAAGGCAGAAAAAACATTCACCCATTGTAGATACAACTATATACAAAGAGCATTGACTAAGACTGTGATGTCTCGTAACATGTGCACATTAAATTGAATATTTTCAATAAGTTGAAGAAGATGGGATACCGATTTCATCTCACAGACATTTATACATCAATCATAGATACACTTCCTCCTAGTTGAACATCCATATGTTTTTTAAAAGTAATACAGAATGGAAGGAGATCAAACACATTGAACATATTTTGATGTCTTATTATGAGAATATATATATATATATATATATATAGTCATAAACATGATTAGTTAGTTCTAATTTCATGTGATTATAATGATTTCGTCTCTTATTATTTTTTCCTTGTAGATAATGTTGAGTGGTAATGGATAGAATGTACCAAGTGATGAGGTGAAACCCCAACCAGGATTCTCATCTCCTGCATCGCAATAAGAATTCTCTATTCCACCATTGGGTCAGTTCCCTACTCCTTCTCCGAGTAGGAAATCAAACCCGGTTACTCCAATGCCCCCACCCATCGCTCCCGACACCTCCTAAGAAAATAAGAAAAATCCCATTGGGTTTTACCTTCCTGAGAATAGTCCCACTAGCATTGAAAATGACCTACAGATACTTACATCCCAGTGTTTGTTGCTTAGGAAGATAAATATGGGAGTCAGGGCAGCAAGTAATTGGAATGCAGCCTTAATCGTTCAAAGAAAAAGGTTCTTTATCGAGTTCCTAAACAGCTCAGAACATATAAAAAAAACTTCGGTAAAGACATTTCCCAAAGGGGGCATATCTTCGACATTTTTGGCTCCGAGAGACAGAATGCCTTCGAATGTTCAATGTCAATTGATCAATGGAACAACTTTTTGGAAAATGAGGCAATAGAGAAAAATTTGGTCAAGAGAGGAAGAATAAATAAAAACAAGTTGAAAAAATTTGATATCCATAAGCTAGGATCCAAATCCTATGAAGATTTGAAGAGTGGATGGTCATATAAGACAAAGGACGACCTAGATGTCGATAAAAAACCTAATCGAGCCAACTTGTATGTGCATGCCTGACAAGACAAAGATAATAATTTCTCACCACACTTGGATCAAACTCTGGAATCGATCAAGGCTATTAGTAGTCAGTCCGGTTTGATCCCTCACGAAAACATTAAAAATGATGCTCTAACCCAACCCTTTGGTACTGGCAAAAGAGGGAGGAAGAGAGGTGTCGGATCACATATACTGAAAACCAAATTAAAACAAATTGCACCTATCATGGATAAGCTTTCTTAGGTTAAGAATCCTATCTCGATCCAAGAGGAAAGTCAGTCCAAGACCAATAGGGATGTCAAGGAGATTAAAAGTAACCTGGGAGTCTTTACGAGTGAAATAACCCTCAATGCCTCCTCAAGGTTTACCCTACCCTCCTTATCAAGGTTTCCCCTATCCTCCCTCTCACGATTTCCCCTCAAAAATGCCTCCTCCTTCAACATTACCATCACAAATGATGCCTCATTTATCATTCCCCTCCCTGGATCCTCCACCTGCCACTGTCCCTATATCATCGTCATCCACTCATGGTGACTATGGAGAGCAGTACTAGTTTAGGGACTTGACTAATAGTAGGGTTATAAGCGCTTGCACAATCGTCTTCTCTGTAAGAGAAAAATTATATAATTGCTCATAGCTTAGTTATATTGGCTTATTCAGTTACAAACTCAGGTTATAAATCGAATGTTATATCCATATTTTCCTTCATGACTGGTTGAAGATGTGTTATTGATCGAGCATCGTGTCTAATATTGAAGTTGTAAAAATCATCACGAACACTTTATGGAGGTATACAACCTTGTGTTTTTTATATTACTCGATCAAATTATTCAGGGATGTTTATTTTTTTTAGTTGAGGCAGTTTTTATAAATAAATTTATTTTTATCATCGTTCGTTGGAACGAGATTCCAATCTCGTTAGAACGAGATCCTTTTTCTCATTCGAATGATATAAATTCTCATTGGACCTAAGTTCTTAACTCATTCTAACTAATTTCTAACGAATATATAATGAGCTGGTCTTTGTTTGACGGAACAACTCTCGTTGAAAATTCGTTGCAAGGATGATCGAACGAAATAGGATCTCGTTCAAACGAGACTTCACCTCGTTATAACAAAAATTTAGTTTTCATTCAAACGAAATCCCATTTTCTTTCAAATGAGATCACTACCTTAAAATTTGCGTTTTTCTGTAAAAACCTTTTTTGAACAGTTTTCTTAAGACTTTTGGCAAAAACGAAATTCTCATACTTGTTCAAAAAGTGTTCAACATTTTTATTTCTTTGGAGTTAGTTTTACTTTTTCAAACTGCTTATCCCCTAATATTATTTGTTGAGCTGAAACCCTAGTTCCCAAAAATTACATCAAACCCTTGTAGAGTGTACTCTACTGATGATTTGTAGAGCCGAGGCTCTATGAATAAAGAAGAAAGGATTCTGTAATCCTGAGGACGATCAGTGGATATCGAGGGAAGAGATTATCTATGTGGATGATGTTATATTGTGTCGTATCTATTGAAGATTTGAAGACCTGTGCATTATCCTTAGTGGAGCTCTAAGAAGTCTATAATTCATCGAGTCTTTCAAACTTTTTAATAATGCTCAAATCTGGTTTTTTTCCTGAAAAGGATTTTTCCTTCATTTCTTATTCTATTTGGTTTGGTTTGATTTGGAATTTGTATGTATTGGACTTTATATTGCATGCAATCTAATTATTAATCAAGATAAAATTTGTTAAAAATTGAATCTTTGTGTGCGTCACCCAATATACAAACTATATATGACCCTTCTTTCTCAAATTGGTATCATATCCAGTTAGACTAAATTTTTGCATTATCTTTAAATTAGTTTTTTATGGATTATTTGTATAATAGACTACCTATTTTTGATGGGTCTAATTATTCTTATTGGATAGCTCGAATGAGGTCGGCTTTGAAAACAATTAATGAGCATGTCTAGATTATTTTTGAAAGATATTGGACACCACCCATTATGAATAATGTCAATGTCATAAGTCCCAAACCCATCACCATTTGGATGGAGGATGAACTAAAATTGAGTAATTCTAACTCATGCGGTTTAAGTGCAATTTGTGGAGCCATCACCCCTGATGAGTTCCGTCGCATCATGACATGCACCGTGTCTATTGAAGGATGCGATATTATCCAACTCACTCACGAGGGTACCAATACTATGAAATCTTCTAAGCTTCAAAATCTCACCACACAATTTGAGATTGTTACTCTTCTAGAGACTGAGTCATGTGATGAATTTTATGCATGATTGTCTATCATTAACTATAGTTTTAATTTGGGTGAGAGAATTCTTGAAAAGAGATTCGTGAAAAAGATTTTGAGATCCCTTATGTCCTAATTTATTCCTCGTCACTTGTTAATTCTTTGGGAATTTTAGATACGCTTAGGTTAGAAGAACTCATAAGAGACCTTCAAACTTATGAAATTGATATGTTTTCCAAAATTGTTAAGGCAAAGGAAAAGGGAGTTTCTTTGAAAGGTCAATCTAAAAAGAAAAATGAGGTTTCTTCTGACTCTGAGCATGATTTTTATCTAGATGATCTTTTCGTTTTTTGCTAAAAATTTCGAAAAATTCTCAAGCTAAGAAAAGAAAATACTTCCACGGAAAATAAATTTTTTGAGAAAGATAAAAAGTTTAAATCTAACAAGAAAAGTTTTGAAAAAGTGAGAGGAGATTACCCTAAGAAATATTAGGAGAGATGTTATGAGTTCAAGGGTAAGTGCCACAAAGCTCATGAGTGTGATACGAGGTTAAAGAGATAAGGAAAAATTAAAGTTTCCTTCATTGCTATGATTAATGTTAATGATGTCAAGTCGATGGATTTCAGGTACGAATCACCATAAGGACGTAACTTCACCACGTTCATAGCTAGTCATGTTCGTACTTCGAGTATGTCTCACATCGATGAGGGAGATGAAGTTTTGAGTGAGGGTAAAAGTGTCCTACAACGCTCTTGCGCCGGGCTTACGCCGAATCCTTTAAAATGAAAAAAGAAACATAAAAGTTTAGAACCTCAGGTATTAGCTTTAGAGAAAGATTTACGAGAGTCGAAAAAGAGCTAGTTCTCGATGATAGTTTCTTTGGGAAAGAGAGTCATTTTTCTAGAAAGAGAAAATGGTGACTAAACCAACAAAGTGGCTAGTCTTACGAGAGATTTTTAAGCTTTATTGAAAACTCGTAAGAAACTTGAAGCCCTTGTATCCAAACTCAAGAAAGATCTCAAATATGTTCGGGAGGTCAAAATTACCGTAGAGGATACATCGAATAAGGTATAAAATATGTTCTTCGGTCTCTCTTTAGGTTTTAGAGAGAGGTAAGGAATAGGTTATGATGGTGCATCCATTTTCCATGAAGTACTAGAATCGGTTCCTAAATTTATGGTAGATCCTTATGGGCCTCGACCTAAATCACCAAACAAAGTTCAGCCTAAATGAGAGAACCAAGGTCAACCCAAAAAAGTCTATGTTTTCACCTATTGCAAAAGGAAAGGTCACCTTAGGGAATTTTGTTACAAGTTAGGGAGAACTAATTGTACACATACTCCTGCTCACCACTATAGTGACTTTGCTAGTCTTAGATAGCAAGTTGAGTTCCTAGCCATAATTTCTGAAAGATTAATGGAAGAATTTCAAAGGATGCCTATGCCTCTTGCGATCACTTCCAACTCTACGACTAGAGCCAACAATAATAAGGGCAAACAAAATGTCACCTCCAGCTGGGTAGCTAAGAAATATGACAAAGCCCTTATCGTTCATGTTGCTATTAAGGTTCAAAATACTTCCCAATGGTATTTTAATAGTTGGTTCTCTAGGCACATGCTTGTGACAAGTCATATTTTACCGACCTTGTGGATCGTAAGGAAGGAAAAGTCACCTTTGGATATGGGAGTAGGTCTAGTATTTTACAATGTGGTTGTGTTGAGATACCTAAATTTTCTAAACTAGACAATGTGTTGTACATTGAAGGGTTGAAAGTGAAATTTATTTTCATAAGCCAAATTTGCAATGCAAACTTTATGATAAAGTTCAACCGATCCGATTATAACATATATGATCAATCCGATGAACTATTACCATAAGAAGTGGGACCGATGATAATTTCTATGGGATCATTCCTAACTCCTTCTTTGTGTGCAATAATGCCACAGTCCCCCTCTATGGACCTTTGGCATCAATGACTAGGTCATGTGAACTTTAGAGACATTGAGAGATTAGTGAGAAAGACCTAGTTTATGGCTTACCATCGGTTGGGAAACCAATTTCCTCAGTTTGTAGTCCTTGCAAATAAGGAAAACAAATTCAAATTCCACATCTAAAGTTGAATACCATCATCGCCTCTCATGTGTTGGAGTTGATACATATGGATCTTATGAGTCCTAATCATACGTGGAGTATAGGTGGTAAGAGATACATTCTCATGATGGTCGATGGCTTTTTGAGATACTCTATCGTGGGGTTTCTTAGAGAAAAGTTTGATAAGATTGAGTTCCTAACTGATGTGTCCTGCAAAACCAATACGGTGTCACTATTATTCAGATGCATAGTGATGATACCAAATTTAAAAAGATGGAGTGGATAGATATTGTGATGGAGTGGGAATCAAGCATGATTTATCGGTTATTCATACTCCTAAAAAATGGGATAGTTGAGAGAAAGAACCGAATGATATAAGAGATGGATAGATCCATTCTTCTTGGGGGAAAGTGCTTAGATATTTTTGGGCATAGGTAGTTAATACTGCATGCCATACGGTGAAATGGGTATATCTTTGTCCATAAACTTTACAAATGACATATGAGTTGTGGACAGGAACAAAACCCAACCTATCGTATTTTCGTGTATTTGGGAGTGCTTACTATATCTTGGGAGATAAAGAGCACTAGGAAAGTTTGACTCCTAAAGCGATGCGGGGATATTTTTAGGTTATTCATCGTCGATTAGGGCTTATAGGGTGTTTAACCTTTCAAGCTCTAAGGTTATGGAGTTAATAAACGCCACGATTAGAGACGACGAGCCGTCGAAGCCTGCTGACCCTGATCCTGAGTGTTAGGACGATGTACACCCCGGTGGCGATTTCATCATTCATCCTACTACCTCGATGGACCCCACACTTAATTTAGAGTATTCAACCTCTTGTTTTTGAAAGAGTCATGACCCTTTCTCTATAATTGGTGATCACACACTAGGTGTTAAGACTCACGCTCAACTTAATTATATTTTTAGCTACCATTACTACACCTCCTTACTTTATCCCAATAATGTGAAAGAAGCACTCAAGGATGATCATTAGATATTCGTTATGCAAGATGATTTGCTTCAATTTTACAAGAATTATATATGGGAATTAGTCCCTCGATTTAGCGAGACTAATGTTATTGGTACCAAATGGATTTACAAGAATAAGATGGACAATAATGGTACCATAGTTCGCAATAAGGTTAGGTTGGTCTCTAAATTTTACACATAGATTGAGGGTGTAGACTTTGACGAGACGTTCATTCATGTTGCTAGGCTTGAGTCCATCCACTTCGTACTCGCTATGGCATGTCATTTATGCTGCAAGTTATATCAAGTAGATGTTAAGAGTGCCTTACTTAATGGCATTCTACAAGTGGAAGTGTACGTGGAATAACCAAAGGGGTTTAAAGACCTAAAGCACTCGGGACATTTCTTTTATCTTGATAATTCCTTGTACGATTTGAAGCAAGCACCCCGTTCTTGGTGGGAGAGGATCACTTCTTATCTTTTAGCTTGTGTCTTTAAGGGAGGGGGATGGATAAGACGATGTTTATGAGAAGAGAGAGTGGTGTGATCTTGGTTGCCTAAGTCTATATGGACGACACGGTATTTGGATCCATGTGCTCCCGAGATCCTCACACTTTTGAGGAGGAGATGAAGAGCGAGTTTGAAATGAGCATGGTTGACGAGCTTACGTTCTTATTAGGTTTTAAGGTGTGCCAACTTGATCATGGGATATTCATATATCAATCCAAATATGTTAGGGATATAGTGAAGAATTTTGTTTTAAACTCCTCTAAGAACTCACGCACCCCTATGAGTACATCGACTAAGCTTTGAAATGACAATTTAGGCAAGGACCTAGAGAAAACCCTTTATAGAAACATGAAATTTGGTCATTCTACTTGACCACTAGTTGTCCCGACATTGCCTTTAGTGTTGGAGTTTGTGCGCAATACCGAGCATCCCTGAAAGAGTCTCGCTTGCTCACACTTAAACGTATCATCAAATGTGTGAATGTCACTCTTCCCTAATGTATATGGTATTATTTTGATACCAATGACCGTTTCACCGCCTATTAGGGTACCGATTGTGTTGGGGATGTTGATGATTGTAGGATCACCTGGGGTGAGTGTTTTTACTTTTGGAGTGCTCTTGTCTCTTGGTTGAGCAAGAAGCAAAATTGCATATCTTTGTCCACAGCGCAGGCCAAGTATATCGTCGTTGGGAGTTATTGCACATAACTCTTATGGATTAAGAAAATGTTGGAAGATTATGGGATTTCCCAAGGCACTATGACTATTTCATGTGATAATACGAGTGCAATTCACATATCCTGCAATTCGGTCCAGCATTCTCGCGCAAAGAAAATTAGGATACGTGAGCATTTTATTTGTGTTCTCATTGAGGAAAAGGTTGTATCCTTGAGCTTTGTGAGCACTGAATGTCAGTTAGCCAATATTTTCACAAAACCTTTATATGCTCTTAGATTTGAGAATCTTAGGAAGTTGTTGGGTATTTTCTCCATCGATTTAGCTCGGTACTTTTTCTAGTATAGGGTGATTATCATGTTCATATCTTTTATTCCTGTTGCTAGCTTGTATTTCTATCATATTGATTAGTTTATACTTATTTACCTTTTTTCTTTTTGATATATTTTGAAATTTCCAAAAATGGTTTTGGTTTTTAAGAAAAAAGTTTGAAAATTCCATAAAGATTTTATTTTTGATAATTTTTTTGTAAAACAAAAGCATAAATAGATTTTTGTATTTTTGTTTTTCACCATATATGGATGTGCATTGAAGATATTCGGATCATCCCTACATTCCATCTATTCATGTGACTTTTTCATATTATTTTGAGACATGGCTTCATTTTTTAGTGTGCTTAATAATGTGTGGATAGCATTTCGTTGATAATTGATGATTAATTTCTTCATGCTAGACTATTTATCACCTTTATTTCATGTGAATGGACTCTTTTAACATTGTGCTTATTTATCATATGTTCAATATGGTGTTCTCATCTTAGTTGTGCTTAATAATGAACCAAATGTACTAGCGATAAGTTGTGCTCGTAAGAACCATTGCCCAAATTCCATTTCCTGGGAAAATTGTTATGTATTAAGCAATAGAAAAGGTCTATTAAAGAGAAAAATTCTCTTTGCGTTAAAATCCACCATTTTCACAAAGATCTTAAAAGATTAACGACATGCAAAAATAGAAGTGGCAAGCCCAATTTTATTTTCTTTCATTGATGCTTCTCTACACATGAGCATTGTGATATCTTCAAAATTTTGAGAGTGAATTCTATTATATATGAGATTTTGAGGGTGTTATAAAGTAGAAGAACAATGGGTTTACACAAAGGAGTCTCTTCAAAAGAATAAAATAGTTTGGAGTTATTAACTTGAGAATCATCTAATTTCTTAGCATTTTTTATAAATCGAGACAATTTCATTTATTTTTAATATTTTTACACGTAAGGTTGAAATCGAGTTCTTTCTTTAAAAGTTTCTCATTGAATTCATGCACCTATATTATGAATGCCTATGTTAATTTTCCTATGGAAGATGTTTACAAAATTATATTCCTCTTTTATGATTCATTTATTTTAGTGATATTCCATGGGGCTATGTATTTTTGTTCATATGTGTACTTTTTATACCTATACTTGTTATACTTGAAAATTCTAAAATTTTCAAAAATAATTGGTATGATTCTTCAAAATCTCATCGCATGTGCCTTTATTACTTATCTTTGTGATGCTATTTCATTTAGCATTCGGGTGATGCTATTATTTATGCTTAGTTTCTTACCCTTTGGGAGAAAACATTGAGGGGGAGTTTTTTTTTCTTTGAAGCTCGTATGCATCACGATATTCTTTTGTTTCATGTGAGTAGGTATCTTCTGATTTGATGGTGATTTCATGGACTACACAAGATAAAGAATTTTAGTTGAAGATAAAGTCTCGAATGTCATTCCATTTTAGGTTTGGGAGGACATTAGGATACATTGTCTTAAGGGTTTTGTAATTTGGATTTGGTTTTTTTTTTGTACCAGAATGGCATAAGGACGAGAACAAGACTTTATAATTACTCATAGCTTAGTTATTTTGACATGTCCCATTACAAGCCAGAGTTACAAATCAAACGTTGTATTCGCATTTGCCTCCACGATCATTTGAAGACGTGTTAGTGATCGAGCCTAGTGCTTGAGATTCAAGTTATTGTAATCATCACGAACACTTCATGGATGTATACAAACTTATGGTTTTCATATTACTCCGTAAAATTATTCTAGGATGTTTATTTTGTTTACCTGAGGCCTTTTTTTATAAATCAATTTTGAGAATAATTTCTTTTTATTATAGTACATTGGAACGAGATTCCAATAACGTTAAAATAAGATCCTTTTCTCATTTGAATGAGATCAAATCTCGTTGGAACGAATTTCTTAACTCGTTTGAACCAAATTCTAACGAGCATCTAACGACTGGTTTCTTTTTAACAGAACAACTTTCGTTGGAAGTCCATTGGAAGGACGATCAAATGAAACATGCATCTCTTTTGAATGAGACTTCACCTCGTTAGAACAAAACCATAGTTTTCGTTCGAACCAGATTCCATTTTCATTTGAATGAGAGTGGCGCCTCAAAATTTATGTTTTCTATAAAAAAAACTTTTTGTGAAAAGTTTTCTTAAGATTTTTGACGAAAACAAATTTCCCGTACCTATTTTAAAAGTGTTCATCTTTTTGTTTATTTCAAATAAGTTTTACTTTTTCAAATCACTCATCCCCTTCAATAATTTATTAAGTTTCAAACCCTAGTTCTCAAATACTACATTAAACCCTTATAGAGTTTATTCTACTGCAAATTTGTGGAGCCGAGTCTCTTGGTTGAAGAAGAAAGGATTTTGTAATCCTGAGGCTGATCGGTGGATACCTAGGGGAGAGATTCTTCCTATGGGTGATGCTAGACTGTACCATATCTTTTGAAGATTTGAACACCTGTGCATTATAATTAGTGGAGTTGTAAGTAGTCTGTAAGTCATTGAGTCCTTCAAACTCTTTAACAGTGTTGAAATCTAGGTTTTTCTCGAAAGGAGTTTTCCCTAAATTTCTTCTTCTGCTTGGTTTGGTTTGATTTGGCATTTTTATGTGTTGGAATTTATCTTGCATACACACCGAATTATTAATTAAGATAAAATTTAGTTAAAAATTTAATATTTGTGTGCATAACCTAATATAGAGATTATCCATATGACCTTACTTTCTCATCCTGAATTGTTGGAACTCATGTACATAATCTCCCTTTACAAATGGGTAACGCTCTGATGGTCGATGAAATATACCACAATTGTAGAGATATGCATGTGCACGTTGATAGAGGAGAAGGTAATGCACTGAAATACTATGCAAATTATTTTATCACTTGGCCAGTTTATTTGTTGGTGAAGCTTCGGCCATGAATAATGTTTGATAATTTGCAACGTTTGAGGATAAGTTTTAATAATATTTTTTTTACTTAAGTTATTTTAATTTGTTTGGTTTGAGTTTAAGTTGTGTTGAATAATTTGATTGAATTGTGAATTATGCGTTCTTGTATGCAACATGAACTTTGTTTTAACCTATTAATATAGGTGAATTAAATTTTGAAGATTATTTAATGAATTTCCCACAATACAAAGAGTGGATGGGGGAGAGTAACCAAATATCTTATAATCATGTAAAGGGGATTTAAGAATATGTTAAATACGCTTATAGAAATCTTAAAAGTTATAAGATTCCATGTTCGTTCACCTGTTGTATGAACGGAAAATATAAGTCTTTAGAAGATGTTAACTTGCATTTACCAATGTGGGGAATTTGACAAGACTATAAGATATGGATATACCATGTTGAGAATAATGTACCTTATGTTTCAAAAGAATTATAGATACATGACTACATAATTGAACCCCATCGAATGGAAGTGGTACACAATTCGCCAACACATCCTCGTTTGACAGACCTAATTCAAGATTCTTACGGAGTCAACCACCATAAAACCACTAACCTATGGATATAGATAATATGAATTATGAGAAAGTTGATGTTGAATTACCAGAAGATTGAGGATACATACAGTTGAAATCTGACGCATCTAGATCATTGTACAAATATTGTGATAAAGATCACTCGGTATTATATGCAATGATTAGTTTGTATAATTTGAAGAGTCAATTTGGTTTATCGGGCAACAACGTAATTCGAATTCTTAAGTGAGTTAAAGACATTCTCCTAAAAGTGAACATATTACCAAACAATTATCCTAGCATGAAGAAGATCTTGAAAAGTTTGGGTTTGAAGTATAAATATATTCATGCATGAAAGTATGATTGCATATTGTATCGCAATGAACACAAAGAAAATGATGAGTGTCCTATATGGAGTGAATCTAAATATGTGGCTTGTGAGAATAGAAAAGACAAGACTGTAAAATATTGCAAGTGATCACAAGTTCAATAAAAGGCTTTGAAGTATTTTCTCCTTGGTCCACAGTTAAAATTATTTTTCACTATACTATGGATAGCAGAGGTCGTGACATGGCACGCTCGATACGAGGTGGGTGGGAATGTCATACGTCTTCCAATTAATTCACTCATCTGACAACCTTCAAATGCACATCATGAATTTGCAAAGTAATTTCACAATGTCCATGCTGCATTATCAACTGATGGGTTTACTCATCAGAGTTATTGTCTAGTTCTTATGATGCCTTTAAGTCCCCCTCCAACACTGTTCATGAGAAAGGAGTTCACATTATTGTATATATTGATACTCAAGCCAAATGCTCCAGGAAATGATATTGATATATTCTTATCCCCATTAATCAAAGAACTTTAAGAGTTATGGGATAAAGGCATGACAACATTTCACTCTTATACAGGTGAAGAGTTCACACTTAAAGCAATGGTAATGTGGATGATCCATGATTTGCCTTCTTATGGGAACTTTTCTAGCTGTAATATTGATGGTTATTATAGATGTCCCATATATAGGGAGGAAAATGAAGCCACTTGGCTACATCATAGTGGTAAGCTGAGTTATACGGATCATCATAGATTTCTGTCGACCAGTCACCCTTTTAGGAATGACAAGTCTAATTTCTTACCTTTTGGTGATGATCATAGGACAAAACCTACCCGGCTTTCTAGTTATCAGATTGGGGAGAAAGCGAAGGTTGAAACTGCGGGAATATGTATGTAGGAAAACATCCTCAATTTGTAAACCTAAAGTGTAAAGTTGGGGAGAATTCGAACGACCCTAGAAAAATAAAGGCATGGTCCAAATGATCAATATTTTTTAACTTGCTATAGAAACTACATTCTAGGACCCTCTAAATACCTCCTTAGGTCCTTAGAACTTCCTCTTTCATCATAAAACCCAGTTCATACTCTGAGCACTGATTTAGAGGCCACCGGGCGCTCTCGATCCCCGTTTGACTATCCATCAACTCTCTCACCTGAGCGAAAGCTCATTGGATATTTAAAGGACCCTGAATACCCTTTATAAAGGTTCGCCTCGTGTGTGAATTGGCCTTACGGTTCAGAATAATGGACCATTCTCCCTCAAAAACTGATTTGTAGGCCATTAGGAGCTCCCAAGATCCATTTGACTCTAGTCAACTCTTCAGATAGAATGCGACTGAATGAATCTTTAACGGTCTACCCCATTCGTAAATCAGTCTTATGGTACGAATGAATGATCCGTTTTACTCCGAAGGATACCAGGTGCTTTCGAACCCGTTTGACCTTAGTTAACTCTCTAAACTGAATGATGCCCTTTGAAACATCAAAGGTCTTTACATAACCTTTCTAACGATCCTCCCAGTGCATAAATAGGCCTTATGGTTTGGACGAACAATCTTTTTCCCTCATGTTAAAAAGATTGACGGGTGCTTTTGAGCCCCGTTTGACCACAGTCAATTCCCAAAGCCGAGAGAGGACTAGTGGATTCTTAAAGGGCTCTGAATACCCTTTCTAATGATGCATCCCGTGCGGGAATCAAACTTACAGATTGCATTTTATGATTATTTTTTTTATAAAATTTGCGTGAGACTGCTGAATGGAAAACTCATCTCCCTACTTATCGGCGGTGTGTCTCGGGTTTCCTACCGATAGGCAGCTCAAGGACAATGTCGATCTACACCCCCATTGACCTGATATAAGGAGAGCATTAACTCACTTTGAAAACATCCCTCTCAGTGATCTCAGCAACATTCTTTCAAAGTCAGCGTGGTTTCCATATTGAAACCTCTCCCCCAAATTCCATTTCCTTACCCAGATCGAAAAATTCCCTACCCTCTCATCCTACCACCTTCATCCACTTGCAAGAGCATCCCTTCAATAAACAAGATCAACTTTAGATCTTCAAAAGAAGGTCCAAATCTTTCACTCTATTTAAATTCTCTTATTTTTGCATTAGTTACTTAATTGTCATTTTTGGCATTTAATTTTATTAGATCGCACCTATTATCATCCAACTCTTTTATTAGTAGTATTAACATATTATATCTTCAATAAAAAAAAAATAAAAAAAAGGGTTTGTTTGTAAATTCCAGAGTGGGATTTCTCATTATATTTTCTTACACTAAAACATTCTTTTTTCACACACGTATATAAGAAAAAAAACTCGATTGGATTTATGGGATAAACACCACCCTGTGTTATATGAGAACTACGTGGACTTTGATGCCTTTTAGGCTAGGTAGGTGTCTTGGATAAAATTTGAGATTTTAGTCCCTCTTTCCTATTTTTTGTTCACGTATTACTTTCATATATTATATTTGTGATTCATGCTTGCATTTTGTCCAACATATACCATCATTCTTCTATAAACGATCGGTGAACCGACGAACCCATATATTATATAAACTCAACTCAAGAAAGCCTTTTCTCAATTATTTGGGGTCGACTACATGAATCCTATTTTTCCATTCAATTCTGTCCAGTGCAATATCCTCAGTTAAACCACATGACATCATGTCCTTTTTTATAATATCCCACCAAGTCAATTTAGGCCTACCTATACCCCTTGTGTTACCATCAAAACTAACTAAATCACTCTTCCTTACTGGAGCATCCATTGGTCTACGCTTGACGTGTCCAAACCATCTAAGTCGATTTTCTCTCAATTTATTTTCTATAGGAGCTACTTTTACAATTTCATGAATTTGTTCATTTTTAATTTTATCCTTTCGAGTTTTGCCACAAATCCATCTTAGCATTCGCATCTCCACCACACTCATTTTCTGCACATTTTGTTTCTTGGTCGCCCAACACTCTATCCCATATAACATGGAGGGTCTAATGGCCGTCCTATAAAATTTTCCTTTTAACTTCAAAGGTATACGCCTATCACACAAAACACCGGTAGCACTTCTCCACTTAACCCAGTCTGCTCTAATCCTATGAGTACCACCATCACTAATATCTCCATCTTTTTGGATAATCGATCCTAAATAACGAAAATGATAATTTTTAGGTATCTCTTGACCCTCCAATTTCACCACATCTCCATTTTTCCTCCTATTACTACTAAAATTGCACTCCACATATTCTGTAGTTCTGCTTATTTTAAATCCTCTTGTTTCTAAAGTTTCTCTCCGCAATTCCAACCTAACATCAATCCTCGTCTTAGTCTCATTCACTAAAATAATATCATCTGTAAATAGCATACACCATGGCACCTCATCTTGTATTTTTCCAGTCAACTCATCCATAACAAGAGCAAAGAGATAAGGACTTAATGTTAATCCTTGGTGTAGACCTACCATAATTGAAAATTCACTACTTTCTTTGGCTGATGTTCTTACTGTAGTCATCGCACCATCATACATATCCTTGATCACAACAATATTTCTGCGAGTCACTCCTCTTTTATGTAGAACCCACCATATTATATCTCTAGGTATCCTATCATACGCCTTCTCCAAATCTATAAAAATCATATGAAGATCCTTCTTTTTCTCCCTATACCTCTCCATTAATCTCCTCAATAAATAGATTGCTTCCATTGTTGACCTCCCAGGCATAAACCCAAATTGATTCTCAGATACTATTGTCTTCAATCTCAATCTATATTCAATCACTCTCTCCCAAAGTTTCATTATATGACTCATTAACTTAATACCACGATAATTTGAAAAACTTTGTATGTCCCCTTTATTTTTATAAATAGGAACTAAAACACTTTTTCTCCATTCATCGGGCATCCTATTAGTCATTAAAATTCTATTAAATAATTTTGTAAGCCATGATACTCCATCCTCCAATAAGCACTTCCAAACCTCAATAGGGATACCATCTGGTCCTAAAGCCTTCCCTGTTTTCATCTTTTTTAAAGCAATCCTAACCTCTGTTCTTCTAATTATGCGGAAAAAATATATTTTCTCGAGTCTCCCTAAGTTCCTCTATACCTAATCTACTCCCATTATCTCCAATTAATAACCTCTCAAAGTAGTTTTTCCATCTTTCCATAATTTCATCATCTCTGACTAGGACTCTCGAATCATCACTTTTGATACACTTAACGTTATTAAAATCTTTTATTTTCCTGTCCCTAAGTTTAGCAAGATTATAAATACTTTTTTCCCCTTCTTGTGTTCCTAATTTTGTATAAAGATCATCATACGCTTTTAACTTACCATCTCTTACCACTTTCTTAACTTTCTTTTTAGCCCATTTATATTTCTCAAAATTTTCTTTATTTCTATTTGTTTGCCATATTTTAAAGCACTCCCTTTTAATTTTTACTATGTTTTGTACTTCTTCATTCCACCACCAAGTTTCTTTAGACTATGGCCCTTTGCCTTTTGATTCTCTAAGAATTTCTTTTGATATTCTCCTAATGCACGTGGCCATCTTATTCCACATTATGTTAGTCTCTTCTTCAGTATTCCATGTTGCTTCATTTAATACTTTATCTTTAAATAGTTCTAGTTTCTCTCCTTTTAAGTTCCACCACCTAGTTCGTGGGTTAATCTTCATTTTTCGCACTCGTGATTGATTTTTAATATTTATATCCAACACCATTATCCTATGTTGTGAGGTTAAGCTCTCTCCCGGGATAACCTTACAATCTTTGCACGTTAATCGGTCTCCTTTCCTAGTAATGAAAAAATCTATTTGGCTCTTATGCGTTCCACTTTTAAAATTTATTAAGTGTTCAAGCCTCTTTTTAAAACATGTATTTACTAGTACAAAATCATAAGCCATCGTAAAATCTAAGATAGACTCTCCCCCGTCTTTCCTATCTCCAAAACCATATCCTCCATGCACTATCTCATATCCTACACGATCTTCTCCTACATGGCCATTAAAATCTCCCCCTATATAGATTTTCTCACCTACGGGTATTTCTTGAATTAGTTCATCCATTTGTTCCCAAAATTGTACTTTAGTGTGCTCATCTAATCCTACTTGGGGTGCATAAGAACTAACAATATTAATTATGTTTTCACCTAATACCAATTTTACAAGTATAAGTCTATCACCTTTCCTAATAACGGCTACAATATCGTCCTTAAATTTCTTATCTACTATTATTCCAACTCCGTTCTTATTTCTATGTTTGCCTATATAATATAATTTAAATCCTGTATTTTCTATTTCTCTAGCTTTCTCACTGACCCATTTAGTTTCTTGTAAACAAGCTATGTTAACTTTTCTTCGTATCATGGTATCTACTAACTCCATCCCTTTTCCTGTCATAGTTCCTATGTTCCAAGTCGCTAACCTAAGTCTAGTATCCTGGACTAACTTCTTTACCCGCACACATTCAGCTTGTTGCAAGAACCCTTGCGTATTTATCGTCGCATCCGGGCACCGATGCGATGCCCCTTGCCTATTTTTCGAGACACCTGGTGGCAGGCGCAACACCCCTTGCCTATTTTTTGAGACACCCAGTGGCAGGAGCAACGCATCGCTTGAGGGGAATGCCCTAGCATTAGCACGTATATTCATAGGATTCATGTTCATAAGGATTTGACAAAGTTTTACGCTGGCTGTCAGATACCTAACGCAACCCTCCTCCTTTATTCGGGCTTGGGATCGGCAGTGTAAAAAAAAATAAGAAGTTAAGCACGACACAGGCAAACAGTGGAAATATATTGATTAATATTTCCAAAATACTCCTAAGGATGATCTCACTGTGCCTTTATCCATGACGCGCGTCGAGTAATTCCACTCTTCATTTATATATACACGTACACACTTTACAGAGTTATTAAGGAAAAAAATAACACATGCCCATGAGAGATCGAAAGGGCTGGATAGGTGCCTAACACCTTCCCATTTCTTAACTTAGTCCCTAAGTCCTTGAATTAATTGGTTTCTCTAGCATCAACATGTCTTTAATGTCGTTCTCTCGAGGAGAAAACATTTCTTTTGTCTGTTTTGTACAACATAGATTGGCAACTCTATCTATACACATCAGCCCAATTGATAACGGTCGAAGTGCCTCGAGGTTGGGAGCGAACCCCTATGCACACGCGCCCCGATAGGGAGAGGGATGGATACAATGATGACTCTACTAGGTACAATCTATCATACAAGTACTAGACTCTATTTTCACATAAGTGTTATTATTGTCTGCAAGTGTGCATATGCACCTACCTATATGTTCATTTTTCCTTTATTACTTCTTGTATATATCTATCTCATGTGTGTATCACTTCTCACCCACTTTTCACTTCACACACTTGTAAATACCCTCCATGTACACCTCACACTACTTACACTCGCACACCACTTGTAATCGATCCATGCTTCGATTCACTACCACACACTAACTTGTAGATATTTATATATCACTCACACATATCCATGCTTAGTGTAGTCTTCATACTCCATGCTAGATTTACTTTTCATGACACCTATACATTCTTCCTTATTAGTATAGGGTTTCTTTTACTCATTATGCCAAATAAAAGACTATCTCCATAATATGCTAATTAAGAATCATACATTTTGCACACTAAATCATCAAGAGCATTGTTATATTGACCAAACATATTATCCAGTGCTGAAGGGTCACTTTGTAATGGGCATTGGTCTGGCATGTCGTAATTAGCCTAAGAAATATCACTCTCACCATCTATTGTCCTATTACCTTTGACGTATATTGAATGGTTCCCCCCGCATCGTATTGTTTGATCGAACTCATGACGGGAGGTATATAGCAGGGAACTCATTCACGTATGTCGAGTATATCAAATTCACTTTCACACATAATGTCCCTACGAGGTATATAGTGAGGAAATTCATGTACACTCATGTATATCAAATGGCTTATCCACACATATTAATTTCCCTCAAAAGCAAGGAGTATATTGCGAAAGTCATGACAAAGGGGGAACCCTACCACTAGCCCAACAAACTGCAAAAACCTCATATAGACGTCAAATCTAGAGCACTCATATGCACCTTTCCAATTGCTATACAAAAATCTGTCGATATGTCGGGTGGGCATGCTGCCTAAATTTTCGTGTTATTTTGTCATTTTTCAATACAGGACCCTGCCCATGAGCCTAGAGATAAGTCAAACCATGTCTAACATATTTTTCAAACCCAATTTTCCCATGCTCGGGTCCTATCCAGTGTTTCTTTTGCATTTAGGTAAACCTAATACAAGTGAAAACATAATAATATTAATAATCATCCTGAGATTCTTCTCTTATTTTTTTTCCCTCCTTCTTTCTCAAAAAAACAAAATACTAAAAACATTTTCCCTCTTTTTTATCAAAAATGCCGAAAATGTATTTTCTCCTTTTATCCAAAACATATTTTCTCTCTTTTAAAAATACACTCGAACTATTTTTTTTCCATCTCAAGTCGATCGCATACCCAATTTTTGGCCCGGTTGCCTATTGGATTCGATCTTCAGTCAAACCACTCTGAAGCTCCACCAGTTCCTCTGCTACTTCATTCGAGTTCACAATCTACCTTTGCCATCTTTTCATAGAAAACGTCGACCAAGCACCGAGCATACAGCCTGATCTGATGGCAGTCCTAGTTCAACTCAGAGCCAAGATTAGCAATCTTCAAATCGAGGTTTATGAGATGCAGTGAAATTGGGTCTAGATTCTCAAAGAACCCGAGGTTATATTTCCTTGTGATATGGGTCCACCCACTTCCGAGATTGTTTAGGGCCCAAAAGAATATCAACATGCTTCGCATATCCCACCTGCAAATGGGCATCACCAGGCCAGATCCCTATGCCAAACCCTACCTAGCCAGGGTATAACTTGACAACACCGGTTGACCCCAAGGAGGAAGAAATGAATAAGGTCAAGGAAAGCCTCAAACTACTGACCAAGTCAGATATCCAGGAACTACATGGACTACACCCATATGTCTCCCTATCATAAGAAAGATTGCCAAAAAAGTTCAAGATGCCAGCCATCGAGAAGTTCGGGGGGAGTGGGTCCCCAATTGTGCACCTTCATAGTTGTCACTGAGCCATGACCTTTTTGGCACCTCTGAAGAGATAATGTCCCTGATGTTTCAATAGACTTTGAAAGAAAGTTCTCTCCATTGGTTCCTATCCCTCGAAGAATCCAGAATTCGTACTTGGGAGGATGTCGCTCGAGAATTTATATCATAGTACAAGTACAACAAAGAACTAGATGTTATACGTTGCGATCTAGAGATTCATAGTAAGAACTTAGGGGAAATCATTAGTAGCATCATACGAAGGTGGAGAGAGAAATATGCCACCATGACAAACTGGCCCTCTAAATAAGAACAAGTCATCACTGTGAAGAAAAAATTCCTGTGCCATGTCCAAGAGACTATGGGATGTCAGTATTATCCACACATTCGATCTCTCTGGGGAGTGAGTGTAGAAATTGAAGAAAGTATTACCAAGGTAGAACCCGAGCCAGAAAAGGTGACCGAACAGTTCATTCCCAGAAAGTATGAGAAGCCAACCCATTCTACAGTTTCAGCCATCAATAATATCTCCCAACCTGCTACCTCTTGGGCACCATAAAGCCGCCCAAATTCCATTAGAAAGGAACATACCGAGCTTCATTCTCACTTATCCAAAGTCTACCAAACCTTGTTAAGATGAAAGCTCATCAAACCCTTAGGCCCACATCCCTTACCAAACCCACTTCCTAAGAACTTCAAAACTGATGCCCACTATGACTTCCACCAATCTGCGGGCCACATTACTGACCAGTGCCTCTATCTCAGGAATGTGATTCAAGGCTTGATTGACATGGGCCTCATCGCTCCACCAAAAGATCCTAACCCTAATACCACTAAAAAGTCACTTCCCACACATGGAAATTAAGTCTTCCTAAAAAATGACCCATAATTTGACTCATCCACTCAAATTATACCCAGCAAAATACTTATCATCTCACCCAAACCTCTCAAAGTTTGCCCTCATTTTCTCTTACAACCTGCCTGCTTCATCAATCAATCTATGTCACTCCTCACCAGAGCCTGCATTGCAATTTGTACCCAATCTGGAGGGAATGATATGAAGTTACCTACTTTATTGAACCAACTCTTGGAGTTTGGGATAAAATTATCCCCCAAGATGACCATCGACTGTCAAAAATTCAGTGCTCAATTCATGGAATCCCGAAAATAGGCTTGGGAATCAAATGAATGGGTGGTACCGATCGAAGAAGTCAGTTTAAATGACATAGTACAGATCATGGATGACATGTTTCAATAAACCAGTGAGATTTGCAGCATTTCAGAACCACTCACTGCTTTGCTGCAAGGGCGGTTGGTCCCTTTACTCCAGCACCTCCCTGTTAAGTGGGAAGATTTATATAAAGAAGCGGTTGAGGTTATGGAATGCATAGATTTCTCATGGCAAGAATGCATCATCACCACCGGATGGGGGGATGAATTTGATAACTTAGATGATGAGCAGAGTCAGGAAAAAGTCAGCCTAGTAATCAAAATGTGCAGTATGATATCCTTCTAAGACCTATTGGAGAAATTAGTACAGTAGCCATTCAGTCAGAAATAGATGAAGACACCAAGTTTTTATTCTTCCCCACCTTAGTAAACCACATGAACAGATTGGGGAGCCATTACAAGGATCCAAATCCTCATTCGTCGAGAATATATAAGGGAAAGGGAGTTATCGAAGAACTTCCCATGCCAGAAATGACTATTGAGGAGAGCATGATCCTCGACCAACTTAAGAAGACTCAATGAAATATCACCTTATAGGACTCTTCATGTCTTCCCAATTAAGTCAGAATGCTCTGATAAAACTTCTCATTGAGCCCACAGTCCTTTCGTCCACCACTCCCGAAGAAGTTGTAAACCTAGTTGGGTCCTTGACCTCCACTAGACTCATTTTCTTCTCCAAAGAGGAAATTTTGAAGATCGGCCCTGACTATAATTATGCCCTCAAAATCTTTATTGAAGTGATGGTTAAGATAGTTCCACTCTCACTCGTTGACAACAGATCTTCCCTCAATGTTTGTATTCTCAGAACCTTCAATTGCTTGGGGTTAAAATTCAGTGACATTACTCATAATTTTGCTATAGTACATGATTACGATAATACCCGTCGAGAGGTAATAGGATCCATAACACTCACAATAGGCATTGGACCTATTAACCATATCATTGAATTCCAAGTCATTAACATACCGGCATGCTTTAACCTACTATTTGGTCGACCATGGCTTCATAGCATTCGAGGTTTCTCTCCCTCCCTTCATCATAAGTTGAAATTCTTCACCAAAAGACGGGTCATCAACATTTGGGGGGATGAAGACAGTACAAAAAATTCCAGTGCTAGAAATCTAATATTAGAAATAGAACATAGGATAAATAACATGCTCCTTTCTAGCTTCAGAATTGATCCACTTCCCCTTCCAGTGGGAGATAATTTCAAAGACTAAGTCTTTCCAAAGCACAGCCCTCACGATAATGTCAATATGATATAAATATTCAAGAACATGCATTTCATACCTAGATTGGGTTTGGGGCGACGTCAACAAGGGATACTTGAGACCATAGTTCTGAAAGAGGCATTCCCCCATGTGGCCTGGGTTATTAGCCTTCACCAGAAGAACTCAAATCACTCTGCCAACCACGACTAAAAAAGGGGCTTAAAAGATGCAAAGATTGTATCAAGAGACGCCCTGAATGGAAGGTTTGTCAAGAAGGGTGAACAATTCCCTTTTTGGACTTCCCTGAACCATAGTATGACCACGTCGACAAGAAGAAGAAATCAGGGATGGAAATATTCTTTACAGAAAATAACTCTTGGGTTGAAGACTTCTAGCATAAAGTGCAACCTCTCCCTAAAAAAGATGTAACAATTATCGAGGTCTTTGAGGAAAGTAATTCTGAAGACTCATTCAACCTACAGACACTGGGTCTGACTCTCTACATGATCCATTCAGACGCTATAACGTCAAACCCATCCACTCTAATTAAAGTCGCTAATGAGTCTTTTCTCAACTAGAATGCTATACCACTCCACCTGTTGAGATTTAACCCAACCTTGTTGTCTATCCCATCTCTTCATTTGTTGTTGTTCCTCTTTTTTCTAATAATAATGTAATTGAGACCTCTTTTGACGAGGTTCTTAACACTATTTTTCACGAAGTGAAATAAACGAGGATTTTGAGTATCTTATTGTACCCTACATTAATTGTCTTGATTCTAATCAAAATCTTAATAATGATAATTTTACAAATGAAGAATTCTTAACCGATATTAATAAGGTTAATAAAAAACAACATAACCATGTTCAAATTAATGAGGATGAAACTGTTGTTATCAATCTTGATTCTAGTAGCCAACAACGCGAGATTAGGATAGGGTTCACCCTTAACGAGCATGACCGTGCATAATTTGAAGAAATGACGAAGGAATTTATGGACACCTTCGTATGGTCCTACCATGACATGACCTGTTCGATCCCAAAATATTTTAGCATACCAACCTTCCTAGAGTGCAATCCGATCAAATAGAAGCTAAGGAATCTCAGCACCCAATGGTCGCTCAAATTCAAAGAAGAGATAATCACAAAGTTGAACTTAGGCTTCATCCGTGTGATCAAATATTCCACATGGTTCGCTAACATTGTACACATACCGATATCAGGAAGAAAAGTTTGCATGTACATCGACTACCAGGATTTGAATAAAGCATCTCTAAAGGATAATTAACCATTGCCCAACATCGATATGATTATGGAAAACACAGTCAGTCATGCCCTCAAGTCATTCGTCGATGGATTCATTGGATACAATCAAATCAAGATGCACCCTAACCATCAGGAGAAAATCGCATTCATCACCCCCTAGGAAACCTTTTGATACACTGTCATGCCATTCGGGCTTAAGAACATAGGGGCTACTTACCAAAGGGATACCACAACCATCTTGAATGATTTGATAAACAAGGAGGTCTAAGTCTATGTAGACGACATGATCACTAATCCTAAGACTCGGGAATGTCACATTCCCACCCTCTGGAAGTTCTTTGAATGACTACAGCATTACCAAATGCGGCTAAACCCACAAAAGTGCATTTTTAGCATCACAAAAGGAAAGTTGTTTGGATTAATGGTTAGCTAGAATGGAACCGAAGAAAACCCTACCAAGATGAAAGCCATACTATAAATGCCACCACCCCAAATGGATAAGGAAGTCCAGGGAATCCTGGGCAAACTCCAGTACATCAGGCGGTTCATCAGCCTGCTGACTTCTATTGACGAGCCCATCTTCAAACTCCTTTGGAAGGATTCTACCAAAGTCTGGAATGAAGCCTCTCAGCAAACCTTCAATAGAATCAAGAAATACCTTATCCGACCTTCGGTACTTATGCCTTCATAGCCAAATCTCCTCCCCGGGCTTATACTTAATCGTAAACATATATCGCGGCCGGGGCTTTACTAGCCCAATACATTAAAAAAACTCATAAGGAAAGATCCATTTACTATGCCATCCAAAAATTAGCTGGGTACGAAATCAACGATACTGCTTTGGTGAAATCATATATTGCCCTCTTCTGGGTCACACAGAAGTTACAGCATTACATGCTTGACTTTCCTGTCAAACTTATGTCCCGTATGGATCCTATCAAGTACCTACTTGAGAAACACATTATAACCAGTCGAATGGACCTATGGTTGATGTTGGTAACCGAGTTTGATATTGTGTATGTCACGTATAAAGCCATAAAATGGAGATCCATTTCCAACTACCTTGCTGACTACCCTATATAGGGAACTGACATGTGGGTCTCTGAATTCCCGAACCACGATATTCTATACACCTCTCAAAAGGACCTCCGATGGTAAATGTTCTTTGATAGAGCTGCCAATAATAAAGGATACGACATTGGGATACTCCCGATCGCCCCTGATGACTCTCACACTCCCATTTTCATCAAGCTATATTTTTCATACACCAATAATATGATCGAATATGAGGCATGCACTGTAGGCCTCAAAGTCACCCTTTAGAAAGGTATCAAGCACCTAGATGTCTACGAAGATTAGCCCTTATAATCATCTAAGTCCTTAGAAGATGGAAAATCAGAGACAAAAAGCTCTTACCCTTCCATGCCCACTTAGAAGAATTGGCCTCCCAACTCCATGATATCACCTTCCACTACTTACCTCGAACAAGGAACATGTTAGTCGATGCCCTTGATACCCTGGCCTCCATGGTCGATATGCCCAAAGGAATAATGATGGCCCCCTTCCTAGTCCAAAAATAAGCTATGCTAACCCACTGCTAACACATTGAGCTCATCACCGAGGAAGATTCCGATATGGGTGAATTATGGTACTAAGACATTTGGCACCTCCTCAAACATGATAGGTATCCCACAAGATACCGACAAGAAAGAACGTGCGACCCTTTGCAAACTGGTTGCCTAGTACATCATCTGTAATAAAGCACTATTCAAAAGAAACTTTGATGGAACCCATTTGCAATGCATTGCAGGGGGTCACTTTAAAGAAATGATACAAAAAACCCATAGCGGGGAATGCGGACATCACATGAACGTTCATATGCTTGCTAAGAAAATCATCCATCAAGGGTACAATTGGACCACCATAGTTCAGGATTGCACCATCTATGTCCGAGATGCCTCAAATGCCAGCAGTTTGCCAACCTCTAACTCTTACTTCCTCGAGAATTATACAACATGGCTTCTCCTTGGCCTTTATCCACCTAGGGCATTGACATCATATGAAAAGTCACACCCAAAGCTTCAAATGGACATGATTTTATCCTAGTCGCCAATGATTACTTCACTAAATAGGTCGATGTTAATTCATACACAGTGTTGAATGCCAAAAAAATGTGGATATTTATCTAAAAGAACATCATATTCCGATACGGGGTTCCCCATGAGCTAGTATTAGAAAATGGGTTACACTTTGAAGTCGAGGTCACAAAACTGGTCGATGAGTACGGGATTCAAAAACAAAAATATTCTCCCTACCAACCCGAAACCAATGGCACTATCGAAGCTGCTAGTAAAAATCTTACAACCATCATTATTAAAATGACCAAGAGTCGTCGAGAATGGGTTGATCGTATCCCATATGCCCTCTACGCATACCGCACTCCAGTCAGAATATCTATTGGGGTTACCCCTTACTCTCTAATATATAGCATGGAAGTAGTCCTACTCATTGATCTAGAGATACTTTCCCTACGTGTCTTCCTTGAAAGTAAAATTAGTGAAGAAGACTGGGATCATAGCCGCTTTGATGAACTATCATTCTTGGATAAAAAGAGTTTGAAGGCTCTATACCACATACAAAGGTACCACAGTCGGATAGTGTGATCATTCAATCGAATCATCAAGGACCGTGGTGTCCAAGAAGGAGACCTTGCCCTTAAGGAGATCATAGAACCTATCTGGGACCTCAGAGAGAAATTTAAGCCAAATTGGAGTGGCCCCTACATAGTGAAGAAAATTCTCTCAAGAGGTACCGCTATGTTCATAGATCTTGATGGAGAAGATATGGCACGTCCAGTTAACCTTAACTGTCACAAGAAGTTCTAACCTTGGTCCAAAATCTTGGCACGCTATGACTCTTTTCATCTCCTTTCTATTCTAAAAAAATCTCTTCATTTCTCTCTACCTAGAACTACGTGGGTCCTGATCCTCTCAAAAACCTTTTCGTTTTCAAATAGGACTCATAAGAGAAATTTTCAAAAACCTTTAGAGGTACATAATCACCTCATTCACCTTATATGGGCACGATCCCCTTCTTTTTTCATAAAAAGTTATTCTTTGCTAATCTCTGAGAATAGTGGTTCATTTTATCATTTACATGGACAAAAGGATTACGCATGCCTTAACGATCGGTATAGATAATTCAAAAGAAAAACTCATCATGAGGTACAACAATATGATCAACATCATTTTTTTATTTCAAATAAGGATTTCAGTACCATTACATGAAGTCTCAGGGAAGGGAGTTAAAATAATCCACCACCTTTGACATACTCAAAACTAGTCCTAAAACAAAAAATAGAAAAACACACAAAAGATTCACACAAAATAAACCCAGCTTCACAAAATCCTATCTACAACAGCCAGAAGACCCAGTCTCTTCATCATCAGCCCCCGGAGGCCCCCATATTTCCCCCGCTTGGTTAATATTCTAAATGCGCTTCATGGAGTGGTATGCACTGACCAGTCTAGAAAAAACCACTACACCCTCTTCCATGGTGTTAAAAAGAACAAACCACCTCTAGCTAGTCTCTTTCGACAGGATTTTCTCTACTAATAACTTCCACAACTATTTTAAATAATCCTCGGACACATGCCAAACCCTTCCTATGGATTGACATGGACAAGTTGACGATCGACAATTCCCTCACAAAGAATTTAGCCTCATCAGGTCCGCCACTGAAAAGAAGTTTAGTGTGTGAGGAGGCACTATTTGCTCCCATCCAACTTGGCGCAGAAGCCACCAAGGGAAATGGAACGAATTCTATTATAGGTCAACTAACTGTGCATATCAATACTCTCCCAGCTCATGGATAGGCTACAATTCCCCCCATCATGGCGTCGGCCAGCGAAGGCACTAGGCTCCATCCTTCACAAACAAATGGACCTAGTTCTCCACAGATGGGCCGAAACTGATAAAGTACCGAGCTAATAAATTTGGCATGCCTTTCAAGGGACACTCAGGAGGAACCGCCAAATGGAACCTCTCAGCCAGCTATATGAACATCACTGGGATCAACTTTAGAAAATAAAATCAACCTCCCCTCTAAGCATCAAAACCATTCAGAGTCTCCATCAGTATCATCGCCTCAGGCCTGCGATAATAAGACATCCGCACTATTATCGCAGTTAACTGAGGAAGCACCATTAAGTCCCCCATCACCAACACGGACCTCAAGTCAAGGCCCAAGGCAACAACTCTAATATAGCCCACATCATTAAAATCGCTCAAGCACACAGAGTGCATAACGTCCTGAAGGGAAATTATCCCCAATAACCAATGATCGAGCCACCGAAGTGGAAATACTAAGCAACTCCGCTAACAATGCACGGGAAGAATGAGAAAATTTTAGCATAGCTATCGCTACACTGGGATTAATTGCCAATATGGATAAGAATTCTTCGTGGGTTCGATAAACCTTATCTAGGCCTAAAAAGAAAACATGGTCTTCGGGGTACCAGAAATGCGCCGCCACCTCTAGAATATTCCAGTCAATTGCTCGATTATACCATAAGGAGACTCGATGCAAGTTGAAAGCCTTGTAGTCCACATTATACAAGAACATGTCCTTTAGACCTTAGAGGTAAGAAGAAAATTCTGCATGCATGGTAAGGGGCATTTGGTAATGATAAAAAATAAGAAGCAAGAAGAAGAAAGTGGGTATGGATGAAAAAACTACACTCCTTACCTCTCATTTTATACACAAAAGACTTGGCAAAAGACAAAGGATATGAGAAGACCGAATGAATTCATGCCCTACAAAGTACTCTGATCTATAAGAAAGTGCAATAAAATCCTTAGAGTGATTTAAGTTGACCCATATGCCAATAGCCAGGACAAGGGGTATGCCGATCGATAACCCCCTTATTTGGGAACATTCCATCTTTCCTTGTTTGTCAAAATCAAATTCTCAAAAGAAATCCTTATTTTGAAAAACCTCCAAGTCTTTTCTTCTTAAAATATCCAGTTTTACATATCATTTCCAAAATAAATCTTTTTCTTGAGTTAATTTACTCTTTTCCCGAATAAATAATCATCTCGTCATCATTGCAATCTTAACAGAAAAGTAAAGTGCATACAGGATAAGTCATTAAAACAAGAATTGAAAATAAAAATATTTTTCATATATATGTTGTCATTGAACGATTACATCTTTGCAAGAAGAAGAAGAAGAAAAACCAAAAAAATACGAAACAACATGACTCATCCCAAACCGACAATCTCTCTCTCAAACCCTCACCTTCTACGACGAATATGATTTACCCAGCGACGAGTAGTAGAACCTCCACTCCCAAAACTCGATCCCTCATCCGACGAGGCAGAAAAAACCAAATAGGAGGGAACAAAATTATTTATGTAAGCAGTTGCAGAGGCCACCCAGTCCTTGATATCCTTCAGTCAGGTGGTCGGCACCTGCACATACTACAAGCAAAGAAACAAAAGCAAAAGACCAATCAGCCAATAAAAAGAAAAGAAAAATCAGGAGGGAAAAGAAAAGAGAACAAAAATATACCTCAGACTGAAGGACATAATTCGTAAGCCCCATCAACCCCGATGTCGATGCATTAGGATGGTGTGTCATGCTCAATGTCCCCATTATTCAAAATGAAATTATAATAAGGGGTAATGATTGGATCCTTCTCTGCTATTATCGCCGCCAATGACCTACCTCCACCCGTGTTGTGGGTAAATCCCACCGGCCTGGTGGTCTCCCTACTTGAAGTATTAGGAGGCGATGAAATATTCACCACATAATAAATGCAAGAAGTCATTAACCATATCATCACGAAGCCTAGTAACCATAACTTGCCATCATGTCCATATAGACCATCTAGGGCCCACCAACTAGCGCTAACGCCTGAGCATCGTCAGATATCACCCTCACTCGCATCATGTACATTATGGGCATCGATGGTGGGACCACCACCTCACGCTCCATAATATGCTGCACCACCCTCTCGCCTTAGTACCAAACTCATGCGCCATCAAATGCCGCATCTACGTGTACATACTTGTCACCCCCGTATGCTGAGAAGCCATCCACTAAGGGTAAATTTCACCTTTAATTACCCGACAAAGAATAAATATTCATGTAATAAAGATAATGTTAACAAAGGATTCAGAAGAAAAAAGAAATAACATGATCAGTCGTCAAGGTGTTCAAAGTTTGTTGTACTGCCACTGAGGATAAAGAATGGTTCGATCGTCAATTAGACTTTTGCTACCAGAACATCTGGCAGAAGTCCCCCAAATCCTCATCCTTCAGGGCTATCAACCTTCCATTCATCCCAATCACCTCATACAACCACATTTGAAAAAGACAATAATCAGTAAAGAATAAACTAAAGAAAAATGCAACGAAATGCACATGAAAAGAAAATTAAATGCAAAAGTTGCCTCCAAAAGGTACGTGGCCCTTGTAAAATTATGTCGACAACACCGACTGAATATATCCAAAGAAGAATTAAGCATTGCCAAGGTCAGGCTCCCCCAATCATAGAATGGATGTCAGAAAACATCTTTAGAAATGGAAAAAATAAGGGATGAACAACTTCGCCACTCATCACCGCTAAAAACCACCCAACAAAATAAGAATGAACAACCTAACCATCTATCTCACCTATCGTCCGTCTATCTCATCTATCCTCCTACTCAAGAGAAACTCCTAAAGATAAAAGATGTGGATAAAATCCTTAAAAACGGTCTTGTCCACATCCCCTAACACAGCCTGAACTGCCTTCGACGTCACCCTTATGGTATGATCCACCTCTATCTTCACACCCTCATAATCTATCCTTAGTAGCTGTTGAAATCATGGGACTAACAATCATATCCCCATAACCTAAATATAAGGTGTGGGTAGTGTCCCTCCACCTCTCTCTCAAAGCGCACAACATCGAAGTAGAACGCGGTGTCTCGTCTGCGCCAGACAACCAAAACTAGCAGAAGTAACCATCCAACGTACCACTACCGGGAGATGCTCCCAAACATCCTTCAACCCAACCGTCCACCACGAATGCATGTTCGAAAGAGCTATATAAGTCTTCCAAAGCAAAAGAGAAGAAGAAACCCTTCATCACCACAAGAAAATAATGAAAAAGGAAAAAAAGAATACCAAAAGTCACCATACTTACGTAGCCACTAGGGCTCCTCACCAAAACAAATGGTGGTGTGCAGGATTGCATAAAAGAGTGTGCTCATCAGCAATAGTCTCAAACAGATCAAAAGCAAACTCGTTACCCAAGGCAAGGGACACTCTAGACTGCCACACCAGGCAAGCCCAGTCGTCAACGTTCAGCCATTCCAAATTTTATCTCTCACTAGAAGAGCCTGCCATTTGAAGTCTTGAAGAAAAAAGGACTTGGGAGAAATTTTTAAAGAGAGGAAATAGAATATTCAAACACTTGAAGGTGTGAAAAATGAGGAGGGATCTCCCCCTTTTTATAGGAGACTAAGCGACATGCCGACAAGTGGACCCCTTCACATACCGATCGACACCTATCTGTTCCTCTTCCCAAGGAAGCCCAGGAGTCCATTCCATTGCCAAATAGGAACCCCAACATCATACCGATCGGCAACCCCATGCAATTTTTGTATAAAAAATTCCAGAAAATACCAAAAATTACCCGAAAAATTCCTAAAAATACCAAACAAATATTGGAACATTTCTTCATCAAGAAAACCATTTTTTGGCTCACTAAACCTCTTACAAACTCATGAAATCCCCAGCAGGATCAATATTACACCCTTATCCCCAACATAAACCCTAACCTAACCTTAACATATTTCAAAAATATAACCAACAATACACCTGCATCCCAACTCTACTACAATTCCCCAACAGAATCTCAAATCTCAAGTTTTCCCCATTGTAATCCCAACTTCAAATCAAACACTTCCCTATAGAAATGCAAGATAATACCTTCCCACTACCCCAATGGAATCTCCAGACTTAAATTTATCCCAATCCATTTACCATCGAAATTTTAGGATATGCCTACAATCAAAATCCCCCACGACTTCTCTTGCGAAGTTTTCCCCTTTCAAAATAACATAACCCCCAGTCGAATGTCTCGAGAATAAATTCTTCCATGACATAGTCTTAAACTAACATAATCTCCAATAGGACAAGAGGTGCATATACAGTGAACTATTTAAAAAGTTTCCCAGGAGAGAAACTCCCTGTAGCACAACTTTAGGTCCTCTGAATCGACTTCGACCAGCAGAATCGGTCCCTACAACTTCAGGTGCTCAGAATTAACCTCGACCCATAGAATCATTAGGTCCTCAAAATTGAACTCAACCTTCAGAAACGATCATCACAATCCTATGTCCTCAGAATTGACCTCAACCTACACAATTGACCCTACAACTTTAAGTCTTCAAAATTAACCCCAACTCGCATAATCGGTCCATACAACTTTAGGTCCTTTGAATTGACCTCTACCCTAGAAAATGGTCATCATAATCCCAGGTCCTCAAAATTGACCTCGACCCGTAGGATTGGCCCCTTCAACTTTAGGTTCTCAAAATTGACCTCGACCTGCAAAATCGATCCCCCAAACTTTAGGTCCTCATAATTGACCTCAACTCACAAAATTGATCCCTACAACTTTAGATCCTCAAACTTTACCTCAACTCGTAGAAATGGTTGTCATAATCTTTGGTCCTTAGATTTAACCTCAACCTGCAAAATTGGTCCCCTAAACTTTAGGTCCTCATAATTGACCCCGATCGGCAGAATTGGTACCTACAACTTTATGTCCTCAGAATCGACCTCAACCTCCATATTCATCATCCCTAGAATAACCCTAGGTCCTTAAAATCGACCTCGACACTCTAAATTGGTCACCCCGGACCCTTTGGTCCACAAAATTTACCTTAAGTACCCTTTTTCCCAACGTCAATGTAGTGTTTATTCGACGTCTTTCACTTGTTCCAAGCTCACTTATTGAGGGAATCTATAGACACTGCATTCTAGGACCCCATATGCACCTCCTTGGGTCCCTAGTACTTCCTCTTTTATCATAAAACCTAGGTCACACTCTGAGTACGGATCTATAGGACACGGGATGCTTAGGGGACCCATTTGACTATCGATTAACTCTCTCACCTGAGTGACAGCTCATTGGATGTTTGAAGGTACCTGAATCCCCTTTCCAATGGTCTGCCATATGTATGAATCGACCTAATGGTTCAAAAGAACAAACCATTTTCTCCCAAAAATTTATCTAGAGGCCAACGAGTGCTCCCAGGCTCCATTTGACTCCGATCAACTCTTTAGCTCAAATGGGACTGAATGAATCTTTGAAAGGATCTGAATACCCTTTCTAGTGGTTCACCCCATTCATAAATCATCCTTACGGTACACACGAATAACTCATTTTACTCTGAAGGGTAATTAGGCGCTTTCAAGCCCCATTTAACCTAGGTCAATCATCGAACCGAATGAATCCATTTGGAACATTTAAGGTCCTAGGATAAACTTTATAATGATCCACCCAGTGCACGAATCGGCCTTACGGTTTGGACAAATGATCCATTTCGCTCTTATTCAAAAGATCGACGAGTGTTTTCGAACCTCGTTTGATCACAGTCAATTTTCAAACCCGGTAGTGTCCCATGTATTCTTAAAGGGCTCTCAATACCCTTTCCAATGGTTTATCTCATACACGATTCGGGCTTATGATTTGCATTTTATGACCATTTTTCTAGAAAATAAGCCTGAGACTGTCGAATGACAAACCTATTTCCACCCTATCGACAGTGTGCCTGAGGTTTCCTGCTGATAGGTAGGTCATGGACAATGCCAATTAGAACCCCCTTAACCTTATATAAGGAAATCATGAGATCACTTTAAAAGTCACCTTAGAAACATCCTTCTCAGTGATCTCAGCAACATTCTCTTTAAGTCAGCATGGTTTTCATAGTGAAACCTCTCCCCCCACATTCCGTTCCATCCTTTCATTACCCAATTTGTAAACTTCCCTTCCTTCTCCTCCTACCTCCTTCATCCACTTGCAAGATCATCCCTTTAACAATTAAGATCAACTTTAAAGCTTCAAAAGATGATCCAAGTCTTTCACTCTCTCTTTAAATTCTCTTATTTTCGCATTAGTTACTTAATTCTCATTTTTAACATTTCATTTTATTATATTGCACCTATTAATATCCTACCCTTTATTAGTAGTATTACACATACTATACTTTCTATAAAAAAGAAACAAGAAAAAGAGGGTTTTCTTGTAAATTCCAAATGGGGACTTCTCACTATATTTTCTCAAACTAAATTCCACACACACATATATAAGAAAAAAAAACCTCGGTTGGATTTATAACCCACCCCGTGTTATATGCGAACTACGTGGACTTTGATTCCTTTTAGGCTACGTAGGCATCTTAGGTAAAATATGAGATTCACGTCCTCTTTTCCTATTTTTTGTTCATATATTATTTCTGTGATTCATGCTTGTGTTTTGTCTAACGTATACCATTATTCTTCTATAAATGATCGACGACCCAAGGAACGCATACATTATATTTTTATTACTATTTTTGGAGTACTCCTAAGGATGATCTCACTCCAACTTTATCCATGGTGTGAGTCAATAAATTCCACTCTCCATTTATATATACATGCACACATTTCACAAAGTTATTAAGGAGAAGAATACCACATGCCCACGAGAGAACGAAAGGGAATGATGGGTGCCTAACACCTTCTCCTTCAGCTAATTAGTTCTCAAATTCTTGAAATAATTGGTTTTACAAGAATCAGTGTGTCTTTGATGTCATTATCTCAAGGCGGAAATATTTTTTTTCCTTATTTTTTGCAAAATAGGCTGGCGACTCTAACCCCAATTTAAAACGGCTGAAGCACCCCGAGGAAGGGCCTGAACACCCCTTGTGTGCACACCAATCGGCAGAGGTATGGATACACTTGCCATTTTATAAATATCAACATGTAAGTCATGTAGTTTATGTGATGCACACGGAGAAGAATGTTACAGAACATTTGATAGGAACATGTCTGGGTGGATTTCCTTCAAAATATCGATAACGGGTGAAGCTGCGAATTATAAAAAATAAAAGTAAAGAAGAAATTATGTTTAAAAAAATCCTACAATAGGAAGAATTTACATCCCCTCGGGTGCTTTCACTTTGACCACTAATGAGAAAAAGATCCTCTTAGACATGTTGTTCAAATTGAAGAGTCCAATTGGTTATTTCGGTAATTTGAGCAGGGTAGTAAGATACAAAGAAAATAACCTAAAACAGTGCAAGTATAATGGCTGACACATCATCATTCAATTAATCCCTATGTTATTTAGGCATTACTTCTCCAAACATAAATATCTACATTAGGAAATTATGCAAATCAATTTGTATTTTACCTTAATTTAAGCAAAAGTCGTAAACAAAAGACACATTAAAGTTGCGATATTAACTTTCGTTAAGGCAATTGTGTATTAGAGAAATAATTTCCTTTGTCATTCTTTGCCATCATCATCCTCCTAGTTGTGCATTTATACGATGAGGCTTTGTTGTGTGGTCCCATTAGATATCGATGGATGTATCCTTTCGAGATTTTGATGAAAACCTTCAAGGATTATGTAAAGAATACACGATGTATTGGAGGGTCAATTGCTAAAGAATACATAACTATGGAATCATCGCTATATGCTTGGGAACATATGCTAGAACAAGATCTTAGGAGTTTCAATCCTCATAGAGAATGAGTGATTGAGGAACCTGATGATTTTGAGGATGAATTGTCGTTGAAAACTCTAAAGAGGTGAGACTGACTAATCTTCAATACGAATAAGAAGCTCGTTATGTCTTCGAATCACAAGATAAAAATGAAGATTGGATAGAGTAAGTAGCTACATAATGAAATTAATTATTCTTTTTTGATTATATGTATCCTATTTATTATGATCTAAACTCTACAGTTTACCTTTAGTAAGTATGAGAACAAAATTGTGCAAAATCAGAGGAAAATTTGCATGCCGAGTGATTTTAGGTATGGTTATATAAAGAGGTAATTTCCACCTATTATGTGTGTGGTTATTTATTCATGTGTGATAAAAACATGTCTTAACACATATTCATTAATAAGTAAAGCTCCTAAAAAGAATTGATGTCTCTTCAAAACTTGCACGCCGAGCAAAAGGTCCTAAATTTCGTGCAAAAGTGTTTAAGAAATTTCACACCAATGGTTTTGATTTCATTTCACATCCATTTAAGGAAGAGATTTTGACACAAAATAGAAAAAAATTAATTTCTTTCATGACAATGTTTTTAGTTATTCTTTAAAAAAATGGGGGTTACGGCTTTGGGTTGTGACTATTTTTCAATAGTGCCTCCATGTGGTAATGGACTTTATTCGTGATTGCTAGTCCACAATTGGTCACGGCTCAAGTTCGTGATCCTTAGTCAATAACTAGTCATGACTCGAGTCCGTGACCCCATGGTCATGGTCCAAGATCGTATCCATGGATCCATATACTTTCCCATGATCCAGGTCGCAACCCTCACCTTCGGTCATGAATAAAGTCCGTGACCACCAATTTTGGTCACATTAATAATGGTCATGGGCCTCAGCCGTGACCTGGAGGCCTGGTCATGGAAAAAATCCATGACCATTATTGATTTGTGTTTTAGTGGTTAAAGCATTGATTAGTAAGTCATTCAAGCTATATAAGATTGATACATGGTGAGATGTTTGAGTAGAGAGTGAGGCTCATTTATTTTGACTACATGAACATTGGAGCTTTTAAGATCTACCGCGCTTATCTACTTCGTAAGTCTTCTGTTATCGAATGGAAGAAATATCATTTAATGATTTTGTGATTGAACATCGTTGGCTATGAAAACACTTACACGAATTTACAAAATTTGTTTTTATGGGATGAACAAGTGACGATACAGTCTCTTTTTTACCCATGCTCATAGACATGTACGATTTTTCCCTTGCTTGCGTACTGGCCAAACCCGTGTGCCTAGTGGTGGAGAAAATGTTTTGAAAAAAATTATAAATAGGTCTTGTTCCCTAATTTTTCAATGAATATGGAATCCTCATTACTCACTTACACCTCAGATATTATTTTGGGGGTTAATAGCTTCTATTTTATTTCTCTATCCTCAATGTCACTTGTTTCCTCCAAATTGAGTGAAACCCTAGATCTATACTTCATCTATGGATTAAGAGTGATTTGATTCAATTCTAAATAGCAAAATTTCAAATCCTATCATTCTTCATTTGAATTGGTGATAAACACTCCCAGATCTAAAAAGTGAGGTGTCTTTTTGTATTAGAGAGATCTGGGTACATTGTGACTTTAAAGAGGAGAATGTATTTCCTCGTTCATCCTATGGAGCTTAGGATGGATCTCATATCATCAATGGGGGTAAATTTCAATGTTTAGGTAACTTCTTGTCCACTCACAAGAGAGAGGTACTTTCTTCCATAATTCAAAACCTTTTCAAGTTGAAAAGGATATTAGAGTGCGTTGAGATTTTTTGTCCCTTAGTGGGAGTTTTTCCTCATAAAATATGAGTTAGAGATTGTTTGCATGTTGTGTATGTTATTTTATTACCTTACATCACACTCTACACATAGATATCTCTTAGATCTAGTTAAATCCATATAAATTGAATTAGGATTGTGCATCAAGTGTATTTTACCTATATTTCCTAAACTGTTACTCATATTTATTGATCCATATGATTCACATGCCTAAAATGATTCAACTTAGTTTTTACATGTTCTAGGTTGATTTAAATTGGAAATAAAAATAAAATTAGCAAAAATTAGGAATAATGGTGTTTAAACCTATTCACACCCCCACCCCCTACAGGTTTATTAGAGTAGAACACTTCTATTGAACATACAAATCATTAATAAGGCTTCATAATTATAATTGGTTGATGACTAGTATTTCATCCAAACTCAACCAATGGAAATACTTCTTCTAACATCGATTTAAATATAGCATATAGGCTCGCAAAATATCCTTCAAAATTTTATTAAATAATTAGGTCTACCCATTTTACTATGGGTGGTACGACGTACTCAAACTAAATTAAATGCCCATAGCCTCCTAGAAACCACACCTGAAATGAGATATACAAATATGGTCCTCGTCAAACACTATCTCCAACGGCAAATCGTGTAGTCGTATAATATCCAAGATAAAGAGTCGAGCATATTTCTTGATTGTATATTTTATTAGTACCTTGGTAAAACATACCACCTTAGTTAATTTATCTGTAATGACCTAAATGACATCATGTTCATGTTGTGACTTCGGCATTCCCATAACGAATTATATGGAAATGTTATCCCATTTCCACACTATAATCTTGAGCAGCTGTAATGTACCTGATGACCTCTAATGTTCCACCTTGAATAACTAATAAGTATTAAATTTAGACACAGGCTCATTGATGTCCTTATTCATTTCTTCCCATCAATACTAACGTCTCATGTCCCAGTAAATCTGTTCACACCTTGGATGCACCGTAAATCTGCACCCATGAGCTTTAGTCAACACTAATCTCGTAACTTTTCATCATCAGGCACCACTAACCTGCCTTAGAACTGAAGTCCCTCATCCGACCTAATAAAATATAATGGATTACATCTTTCTAACAATCCTTGAATCTTCTCCAGACAAGAATAATCCATATAGTGGGCCTTTACCACCAAAATAATAATGTCTAGAGTCATTTAAAAAACGACCATAGAAGCCTTGGCTTCCTTATCCATTGTTTTAAATGAACTCCATGAATTCCAAACATTGACGTTGTCTCATGTTTAACACTCGAGCATAACGTGAATCTCTCTCTCCAAAGGTAATGACTTTAGATATGCAAGAAAGCGTTATTATTGACAACTCCAAATTGTGAGTGGGGTAGTTTCCCTCACGAGGCTTTAGCTTATGATATGCATAATATATAGACATATAATCCTACATTACTAATACACCAATCCTTTGTATAAAATCGATTGTGTATAGCAGGTAATCAATTAAACTACGAGGCAATGCAAGTATTGATGCATAAATGAGCTTCGTTTTCAAATTCTCAAAGGTTCACTTGTAGTTCTTTTCCCTAAGAAATGGTAATCATTTCTTAGAAAAGTGTGTCATTGGTGTTTAAATCCTTGAGAACCCTCTGAATAAATCATCAGTAGTAATCACACAATCTAAGAGAACTCCAAACCTCGCTCAGTGTGGTGGCCTTCCCCCCTCCACCACCGCTAACACCTTACTAAGATGCACTACAATCCTAGCCTTAGAAATAATGTTCTATAAAAACTTAACATCTCATAACTAGACACCTCACATTGAGAGTTTATCATGCTACAAGTGCTCCCATAAAGTCTACAAAATAACCCTCAGATGTCATTCATACTCATTCGAAGTTTGCAAGTAAACTAGAATATCGTCAATAAAGACAATGATGAGTTGATATAAGTACTGTCTGAATACCTAGTTCATCAAGTCCATAAAACTATTGGGGCACTGGTTATCCCAATTGATGATATTAGTATCATACAATTGATTCACCGGAGTATAGGTTTTGCAAAAATGTAATAAGATGAAAATTAACAAGCAATTTAATAGAAGATATGAGAGAGAGCATATTATGGGAGTGATTTCACTCTAATAAGGCACCAAAGGCCATGGAAGATACACACCCCATCTTTATATATCTACACTCAATTACGTAGAGTAATAATAGGGTTTATAAAATTCATTCCAGGTTAAGAACCTATAGTGTGTCTTATATAGGCTGGGGGTGCACAGTGTCACCCTTAGCACGTGTCATACGCCCATCTGGGGACGTGGCTAATGAGAGATTTCCAACTGTGTGTGCATAAAGTAAGGTCATCAAGAAGAATATCCCCCCATATGGGTTGTTGATCTTTGATAATGGTTTAGTGTAGATATGGCAGAAATGTCCTTGTCAAGATTTCTATGCTTGTGAAAATGTGTCAGAGGTGGGAGGTTTCAATCTAGCCAAGACTGAAGAAGGCCTTGCCCCCTGATGGAGGACGAGATGAGTTAGGTTGGTCATAAATGAACCACACACCCATCTTAAGATGACGTTATTATTCTATAATGTTAGTGTCATCTGAGGACGACACCCATGTTGATGTGAGTGGCCTTGGTCTACTCTATGAGATGAGATAAGGGATCTTGATTTGTTTCCTGGGTGTCATCTGAACGAATCCACTATGGAATGATACCACTTGTGTAGGCAAGGGTTAGAGCATTGGTTTCTTCTGAGGAATGAGTTCGTAGTAGCCATTCTTCTTAGGTGCCATCTGGATGAGACCACACATATTTATATCAATCACCCCTAGAACTTAGCCTTCAGCATCAGTAGGAGGCTAAGGTTTAAACGTTCTCTCCTATGGATACAAGACAACTCTTCTGGGTATCTCATATCGTCCTGATTTATAGTTCGCAGATTGTAACCTTGGTGGCCAAGTTATTTATAAACTGTTATTTGTACCTTGGGGACAGAAGGGTCAAGTTATCAGATGCAATAGTCATGTCTCCCCCATGTACCCTCGAGTCTTATCCTAGTATGAGATGTTAGTTAGTTATCATCCATTCCTTCGTTATGCGGAATTGGTGCGATTTCCCAGGCACATATGGCCCATGCACACAGCCTTTACATCATTCCATGCCTTGGCTCTCATGCTGAATCATTACTCACATTTAAAAATTAAACTTGACTTAATTTACGCACGATACTGAAGCACCCTATATGTTTCACTCACTTGAGTCTATATTATATAGGTGCTTGTCTAGTTTGTAAATAGTGACAAAATTTGAGTCATACCCTAGTCTACTAAAAAACTTCAGACTCTACATGATATTTCCTCTATTAGTCTCAAAGGTATAATACTAACACTGCACCTAGTATTATTTTTTTTGTTGCATTTATATCATATTAGGTGTGTGAGTATTAATTCCCATTATAATAGTTTTCTAATAATTTCTGGGATTTTTAAATAATTTTTAGGAATTTATAAAACATTTTTTAACATTTAAAATTGGTTTGGACTTATTTGTAAATTCTTTTATCTCCTAAAAACTTTGGTTGGGTAGAAACCGAAATCGGCAAAACATTTATGGTAACAAATTGTATTTTAAAAACTTTCAGAACATGCGTTTTTGGTTTGATACCTACCCTACACGTGTTGGCTAGTTACCCATCAGATTTGTGTTTTTTATCTCTCACAAACTTGAGACCCAATCTAAAGTGTTGGATTTATGTTATCGATGGTCTGTATGTCTTTTATCTCAATCCATGTCTTTATATATTAGACCAATCAGATGAACTTTAAAAGCGGTGGTTTTACAGGCTTAGGATTTGCTTCGATTTGATACGAGTTAATCCAAGACGTTTATTTGGTTCGTCCTTCTAGATCCTTCTCTTACCTGTATAAATAGAGACCAAGTGTTATACATTTATAATCTTCGGATCAGTTGAGTTTAGAGAGAAAATAAGAAGAGAGAGAGAGAGAGAGAGAGGGAGAGAGGGAAAGAGAGAGAGAGAAAAGAGAGAATATCAAACCCTAAATCAAACTCTTATGATTTTTCCTCAGAAATACCTTGTGAGTTTGAGTGTGTTCCATTGTGTGTGAAGATCCATCCTCTTGGTCTTTAATATCTTGTCCAACTAGTCACGAAGTTTAAATTTCATTTTATTTTTATATAAAGTGTAGATCTAAACCGTGTGTGATACAAAACACGTATACATACTTAGGTTTATTCTTTCTGCAAGAAATTCATATTTATTGGTTGTTTTACTTGTAATAAGTTTATATCTAGTTAAGATCTTGAATGGCATTTTACACTTTCATATATTTCACAAATTATGAAATAACTATGTTGATAAAATAAAGAGAAAGTGTTTAGGACCTTGGATCTTTTTTATAGCAAGGTTACCTCGAGATTTGTGGATATAAATAAGATCAAAAGTCAGAGATTTTCAAACAAACTGAGATTCAGAAATCATAACTGCATCTTAGAATGAAATCTGTAATTTGATAGGTATATTATCTGTATAAGTGTGTGTGTGTGTGTGTGTGTATGTGTGTGTTGCATACATATGTTTAGGCACTTCACCACTTACATTATTCACACTACAACACTAAAGAAGTGTTGGTATAGAGATCATTGACTTTAGAGTCGACTGAAAGCTAAAAAGGAGAAGAGAAACAAAGTTGGGAGAACAACTTATGTGGCATTAATTTTTCAATTGGTATCAGAGCTTTGGCTTTATAAAATCTTTTTGATCCTGAGTTTCTGAAAAAAAAAATTCAAAACAAAACAATGGACGAGAAATTTGAGAGATTAGGTAACCTATCCAGACCCCCACTCTTTGATGGAACCAACTTCCCTTATTGGAAAGTGAGTATAGTTGATTTCATCCAAGGGACATTGGAGATGATGTATGGGATGCTATTGAAAATGGATACACTTTCCCTACTAAACCAACCGCAGAAGGAAGTACAGTGAGGATTAGGAAACTGCTAAGTGAATTCACCAAATAAGAGAAATAGACCTCCCTTAATAATAACAAAGGCAAAAATGTCATATTCATGTATATCAATGAACACGAATTAAAGATATTATCTTTATGTACTACCTCTAAGGAAGCATGGGACAATCTAGCGACTGCACATAAAGGAGACACACGTGTTAAAGTTGCTAAAACCCAAATTTAATCCAGCAATACAACATTTTTGTTATGACTAAGACTGAGTCATTTGATGATTTCTATAGTAGGTTGACAGACATAGTGACTAAGTTGCATGCAAATGGTATAATTTATGATAGGAAGGAAATTGTTTCCAAAATTCTAAGGTCACTTCAACAAAAATTTGGCAATAGGTGTTATGACATTGAGGAGATGGACGATCCAAATTTAACACATGAACTCCTCAATAGCAAGATAAAGACAGTGGAAATGGAATTAGAGTTTAAAAGGCAATTAACTCAGACCCAAAAGAAACAGTCCACTTCTAATCTTGTCTTCACCTCTAAGTTGACCAAACCTGAGTTTAATTTTCCTGAAACTGATTTAGACTCTGATGAGGACTGTAACTTGGACAGTTTGGATAATCACAATTCCTTAATGTCTAAACAGTTTAAGAAATGTTTGAAATTTTGAAATAAAGTTACAAACAGATAAGGCAGACCTTCTTATTCAAAGTTCTCTAATAATAGGCCTCATGATAAAATACAGGACCAAAACCATACTGATAACCAAAATAAACGTGGAAAAGACCTCAAAAATGTTGAGTGTTTTAGATGTGGGAAATTAGGAAATATGGAAAATGATTCTAGAGTCAACTTGAATACAAATAACAAAAATAATAGGGCTAATTTGTGCAAGACCTGGGATGACTCAAGTGAATCAGAAACTGATGAGCCTGAGTCATCTAATTCTTTTGGCCCCTGTATGTCATTCTTTGCCAAAATCATTTATATTGATGAGCTTATGACTAGTATTGAATCTGATAGTAGTATCTATAACCATGCTATGTTGAATGATATTGTTCCTAATGGATTATCTTCTTTATTACTGAAGAATGCTACTAGTAGTTCTAATGCAGTGTGTGTGGGTCAAAGGGAACGTTCTATTGATTATGAAAAATGTGTGTGTGAGTCCTAAAAATGAATCGCTAGGGGACACTACACACTATACACTTAGCGACTCCGACAATAAGGACCTCCCAGATATTCACATACTATACGCAAAAACCCTCCAGAAGAGTACTAAACTTGAAAAAGTAGTCAAGGACCTTACCCACAAAATAAAAGCCCTAAGCCAAATGATCAAACAGAATGCTGAAGAGTACACCTCTCAATGTCTAGATCATGAGAATGAGACTAAGGTTTTTGCTCAAAAAATCAAGGAACTGTCCGAATCAAATGAAATTATGGAAAAGAAATATAAAGGGACGTTGTTAGAATTGGAACAAACTAAAGAAAAGACATCAACAGTTTTCAAAATTTTAAAATAACTCTAACTGTTTTGAAGACTTTTTTACTGAAAATAAAACCAATTCTATTGACAGAACTGGAATAGGATTTTGCCCCACTACTAACAAACAAATGAAAAATCTTTTAACTATCAAGTTTGTGTCCGGTGCCAAAAGACCTATTGAAACCTATCCATATCATGCCTTGAAAAAAAAATTTGATTTGAAGTAACAAAAGATAGATATTGGTGAGGCTAGTACCTCTAAGCTTAATGTTGAACATAAGGCTAAATACTTATGCCCGCCAATTAGGAAAAGTGATTAAGCTTTTTAACCTGTACCTTCTAGGAATAAGGCTAGACTTCAAGTTTTAGACAAACTTTTTTTTTAATAACTAAGGATACGCCTCTTTCGAGCCATATTTATTGCTCATAGTGCGATGTCTTTGGACATTCCCTTGATGTATATTTTTCTAAACGTCTATACAAACCTATTTTTAGGTCACCTGTCTATCATAATTTCAACTACTCTTGGAAAGGCAGAAATAACTATATTCTTCCTAGGCAACCAGACAAGAACCCTAACTATCGTAATAGGAAGAAGAGATATAGTACTAAAAGATCATCTACAAGAGGAAATCATAAATTCATGCCTAAACCAAATCCTCAGAAATTTGAGCAAAATAATTTTGCGTAAAAATCTTTTTAAAAAAAAGACTAATGCTCACAAATTTTATCTTATTCGAGATAATCATTGAAAACTTTTAAAAACTAGAGCAATTTAGGTTAGGAAGGATGAATTAAGACCCCAGATAAAATGTAATATTGTGGTCAATGCTTTGAAAGCTGAGCACTCAGCATCTGGATGGTATTTAAATTCAGGATGTTCCAAACACATGATCGGGGATGAAACCAAACTTCTAAATATAACTAACTTCTTTGGAGGTAAAGTTTTGTTTGGAGATGGGGTATCAGCCCAGATCATTGGTAAAGGGACTCTCCATAAACAAGGGCTCCCTATCTTTGAAGATGTTCTTCTACTAAAAGGTCTAAAAGAAAATTTATTAAGTATATCACAATTTTGTGACTCCAACCATACTATCACATTTTCAAAGAATAATAGAAAAATTTTAAATGAAAATGGTGACTGCATTATTACAGGCCTTCGTACCCTAGATAACTGTTATACAGTTAATCCAAAAACCGAGGTTTGTAACATTGCCAAAATAGATGATAATAAGATTTGGCATAATAGGTTGGGTCACATAAATTTTGATAGCCTTGGTAAATTGTGTTCTCAAGAAATAGTTAGAGGTCTTTCTAAAATAAAGTCTATATCAAACATTGTTTGTGGGCCTTGCCAAGAAAGAAAAATGGTTAAGCCTTCACGTAGGAAAGTCAAAGATGTAATGACTTCTAAACCTCTAGAACTCATCCATATGGAGCTAATGGGTTATGATAGAACGGTTAGTTTATGTGGTAATAGCTACATCTTAGTGATGGTCGATGATTTTACCCGCTTTACTTGGATAGCTTTCCTTAAACAAAAGTCCGACACCTTTCAAGAATTTTTAAAAATTCTTTTTAGTATTGAGAACGAAAATGATAGTCAAGTAAACCGTATATGTGGTGATCATGGGGGAGAGTTTAAAGACTTAGGAGTAATTGAATATTGTACCTATAAGGGTTATCAACACAAATTTAGCGCTCCTAAACCCCCTTAGCAAAACAATATAGCTGAAAGAAAGAATAGGACTATTCAAGAAATGGCACGAGTTATGATTCATGCCAAAAGCCTTCCTAAGTATTTTTCAGTAGAAGCTGCTAGGACTACCTACCACATCATAAACCATGTCTATCTTAGAAAAGATACCAAACAGACTCCTTATGAACTATGGTACGGCAAGGAACCTAACCTAAAATATTTTAAAACCTTTGGAATTGCTTGCTATGTATGTAATGATAGAGAGCATTTGTCCAAATTCAAAACCAGAGGTGATAAAGCCATCTTCTTAGGTTACTCTCCAAGTAGTATAGCCTATCGTGTCTATAATCTTCGAACTAAAACCCTGATAGAATCCATTAATGTGATTATTAGTGACACTAATCCTAAGAGTAAACCTACATGACCAACTATCGTGGAAGAGTTTGAAAATAGTTTTAATTGTGACTCTCCAGAAAAAGTTGATCCTTTAATAACTGAGATTTCTAAAGTACCTAACTGGGTTTCTAAAGATCACCCCTTAGACAGCGTGGTGGGTAATCTTACTGGGCATGTTCGTACAAGATCCTAGCTATGTAATTTTGCTCATTATGCATGCTTTGTGTCTCTTGTAGAACCAAAGACGTAAATGAAGCCCTAAGTAACTCCTCGTAGATAAGTGCTATGCAGGAGGAACTTCTTCAATTTGTCACTCATGATGTATGGTATCTTGTAACCAGGCCATAAAATAAAAAGGTTATTAGCACGCGCTTGGCTTTTAAAAATAAAACAAATGAGACTGAGATGGTCATTATAAATAAGGCTAGATTAGTTTCCCAAGGCTACTCTCATATTGAAGGAATAGATTTCGAGGAAACATTTTCACCAGTAACTCGACTTGAATTTGTTCGTCAACTCTTAGCAGTAGCTTGTCATTTCCAATTCACTCTTTACCAAATGGATGTGAAATTTGTGTTCCTTAATGGAATTCTAATTGAGGAAGTCTATATAGAACAGCTAAAAGTGTTTATTGACCCTCACCTGTAACACCCCGTATTTTTGTACATTTTATATTTAATTAATTCGGGAATTTTAAATTACTTGTGTGTTGTAATTTTAATTGAATTAATTATGGCAATATATATATTTAAATATTAATCGGGGAGTGAATGGTTAATGTTTAGGGAAATTTATTTACTAAGTGAATAGTAATAATTTAATTACGTCATTTCGAGTATTAATGACGAGGTATACACTTATCCCAGTCGGGAGTCGGTATAGTCTAAATTGGGTGTGAGATAAGAATTTTTATAAATTAATTCGGATGTCAATTTTGAGTGCTCGGTTGAGTCCGGATGGGTCAAGATAGTCAGAAAAGAGTACCCGGGGGTAGTAATTGGTTCTCGGGATATTTTTGGGCATAGCCGGGCCCACACGGGGTGAGTTGGGCCACTTTAATTAAGCCCATTAGGTGAAAAACGGGATTAAGGGTTTTTAACCTAATTGGGAGATTAAGGAATGGCAGCCAACATAATTCTAAGCCTAGGGCTTGAGAGGAAAATTGGGGGAAAGCTTAGCAAAAGCCAATTTGGGGATTTTGGAGCCAAATTGAGGGAGTACGCCAACAGATCAGACACTACGAACACTTTTAGGCAAGTGGTTAACTATTTTGATTCTTAAAGTATGATAATCAATTCATATTATAGTGATGTGTAAACCAAAATTCGTTTTGGGGATAAATGGGTACAAAATGGGGTTTTTGTTCATGAAACTATTGAATGAGATTCATAGTAAAAATGGTTGTGTTGAACATATCTGAGTATGGATGTTTAATTGGAATAAGAATTCAGAGTATAAACAGGGGAAATTCTGGATTTGGAATTTGGGTTGTAGAACAAGATTTATGAATTTTAATGGAAAACCCATTTCGAAAATTGTGAGATAAGTTGAGAAAGTTATATACTAGAGGGTGTATATGATGTATAGGATCCAAGTTCATATGTTTATGTGATGGGAGGACTTGATCAGGGATTGAAATTAAGGTTTATAAACCTTGAATTTTCGTTAATGGTGTAATGCAGTGGGGAAGAAGAGCTGCGCAGGAAGGATCGATCGATCGATCGGGGGCCTTCGATCGATCAAGGGTCCCAGGAAATTGGCAGTTCGGCCAGTTTGTTTATAATGAGGGTTTATTTAAGTTTTAATTCCCTTACTTTTATTTGGTGATAAATTTATATGGGACATATGTTTCCTTAACAATTATAGGGTGATATAATTGGGTTTAGGAGGGTGTGAACGGTATGTCATGAGATGAACGAATTTGGAGAAATAATTCAATTATTGATATTGGGCCGAAGAATGATATTCGGGAATTGTAGTTGGGTGACACTACATTATTAAAGGAATTTAGGTGAAATATTTAATTATGGACCAAGTGGGTGAGTCCGGGGGTGCTAACAATTATAGGTAAATATAATTGGGGAAATTATGGAAATAAATGTGTGACACATTGTGGGTGAAAATGTGAGAATGAAATTATGAGATGTAAAATGGACCGAGTGAGCGAGTCAGGAAATATTGGTTAAGTGGCATCAAAGTAGTAAATTTATTATTGAGAGAAAGTAATTAATTTGGAGTCGGAACATTGACTCCGGAAATATTGAGGTACGGGCCAAGTGAGCGAGTTCGGGGATAATGGTTGGGTGACACCAAGTTATTAAATTAATGGATGTGATAATTAATTTAATTAGAGTCGGATTATAGACTCGGGTAGGATTAAATTAATAAATGTGATAATTAATTTAATTAGAGTCAGATTGTAGACTCGGGTAGGATTAAATTAATAAATGTGACAATTAATTTAATTAGAGTCGGATTATAGACTCGGGTAGAATTAAATTAATGGGTGTGATAATTAATTTAATTAGAGTCAGATTATAGACTCGGGTAGGATTAAATTAATAAATGTGATAATTAATTTAATTAGAGTCAGATTGTAGACTCGGGTAGGATTAAATTAATAAATGTGATAATTAATTTAATTAGAGTCGGATTGCAGACTCGGAATTGTATTGATTAATTAATGTGTAAATTAATTAAATAAGAGTCGGATTGTAGACTCGGGTAAGTATTAAATTAATATGTGTGTTAATTAATTTAATTAGAGTCGGACGATAGACTCGTGGAGGTATTAAATTAATAAGTGTGTTAATTAATTTAATTGGAGTCGGACCATAGACTCGGGGAAAATAATATATAAATTGAGGTATGAGTTGAATATATTAGAGTCGGACCATAGACTCGAAAAAACGATAAATTATTAAGTGAGAAAATTAACTACGTTAGTCGGGCCACAGACTCAGGAAATTTCTGGCAGTGTACGGGATATTTAGTACACGGTAAAGCCAGGGTTTATAATATATATATACGGTGCAGTGATAGTATATATATACGTATTTATATTATGTGTGAGATTAAATATCAGTGACTAGATATTTATTCAATTTAAATACTATCAAGAGAGGTTACGCGATGTGGGTGAATCCCCTAGCTTGAGGAGTAGGGCGAGTATATCCCCAGGTCATAGCGTCCGGTATATATGGGTGAGGGATTTATCCCACTTGCAGGGAAGGAATATGACCGCCTCCACTACGTTTATATTTTGGGCCGAGTTAGTGAGCGATTCCAACTCAGGGAAACTAGGTTTTGTGAGCACACCTAGTGAGATAGCATTTTAGAGGGAATCATCCGGTGAGGGTATAATCGGAAGGATGGATACACGTATGATATATGTGTGGATGTTAGTAACGGTACGTATAATATGGTAGTAAATATTATATGTAGGTGATAATACAGTGTGTGATGTATTTACCTTATATAACTCGGGTTACAGTTATATGCTGTTAATTAATGAGAAATTAATTAAGTTAATCATTTGTGGGAATAATATAGTGTGTGATGTATTTACTTTATATAACTTGTGATACAGTTATATGTTACTATTTAAGAGGAATTAATTAAGTAAATTGTGAAATAACTTATAATTTAAAGAATCATTATACTCGGGTTAGAGTAGTATGGAAAGGGAAGGTTATACCAGGACTAGTTGGACTGGGTAGTACAACTAGGTGGGGTTAAGGTAACCGGTAGGTGTGCACAATAGTGGAGGGGTGAGAATGTCCATAAGGGAGTGTGACACTAACTTAAATATGAAGCGCATTCATGCATTTTAAATTACTGCAGTTAATTCACTTGCTAAATATTTTCAAAATGTTTTGGGTTCTAACCCTTGTATAAAACTATTTTCAAAACCTTTAAGGTGTCCAGCCATAGGGACGCCAAGATTGATATTCTATTCCAGGGACACGGAGCTGCGGCATATGTGGATGATAGAAGGAGTTTGGATTAGACGCATCATTCATTCATTCCTAGAGTAGGAATCTTGTATCTGTCTCGGTTTTATTTAGGGCTTGTAGCCCAGACTTCTCGGTACAGTTTTCAGGTGTAATTCATTCAGGTGTTGAATATTTGTATTGGATTATTTATTTGGTGGCCGGTGATTTATTCAGCAAGTTGTGTAATTATTATTCAATTTACTTTCATTCGGTTGTGTGAATGGTTTATATTTTAATTCCTCATGTACTGTTTTGTTTAATTAAAAAGTTATAATTGGCACCAGTTTTTGGAATACTAGGTGGTTAGTAAGTTTTAAAAAGTTTTCGACAGTGATGCTAAGGATGATCCAACTGGGATTCCTGTTTTAATTTGGTATAGGACTGATCACCCGGTATTTTATTAGGCGGGGTATCACATCACCATCCGAATCACATTTTTCGATTGAGAAAGCACTTATATGGTCTAAAACAAGCACCATGTGCTTGGTATGATCGATTGACTGTGTTGTTATTAAACAACGGCTTTAGGAGAGGTGGTAATGATGCAACTCTATTTGTTAAACATATTGGCAAAACTGTTATTATAGCCCAAGTCTACGTAGATGGTATCATTTTTGGATCTACATCCTTAACATAAGTTCAAAATTTCTCCAAAGTTATGCATGTAGAATTTCAAATGTCTCTTATCAGTGAGTTGTAATTCTTTTTAGGACTTCAAGTCAAACAGAATTCAGAAGGTTTATTCATTTCGCAATCCAAATATGCTTTAGAGATTGTTAAGAAATTCGGTCTAAAAAATGCAAAAGATGCTAGGACACCTATGAGTACCTCCGTAAAAATGTCTAATGATGAACATGGGAAATCTAGTGATCCCACTCTTTACCATAGTTTGATAAGAAGCTTACTATACCTCATTGATTCATGCCCGGACATTATGTATGTTGTTTGTGTATGTGCTAGATATCAGAATACACCTAAAGAGAGTCATTTATCCTGCATTAAGAGAATTATTAAATATGTTAAAAGAACTCTCAATTTAGGGCTTTAGTTTACCAATAATACATCCACTATTGTAATTGATTACACCGATGCTGATTGGGCAGGGTGTTCTGATGACAGTAAGAGTACGTCAGAATCCTGTTATTATATAGGAAATAATTTAGTAGGATGGTCTAGTAAAAAATAGAATTGTACCTCGTTATCCACTTTTGAATTAGAGTACATTACAGCTGGAAGCTGTTGTTTACAACTACTTTGCATAAAACATATGTTAAAATATTATGGCATAATTGAAGATGAGTTGCACATCTATTCTGATAATAAAAGTGCAAATAATATTTCTAAAAATCCTATCTAACACTCTCGCACAAAACACATTAATATTCTATATCACTTTATCTGTGAATTAGTAGAATCTAAGGAATTGAAATTTATGTTTTTGCCCACAGATCTTCAATTAGCTGATTTGTTCACTAAGCCTTTAGATAATATCAAATTTGAGTCTTTATGAAAATCTATTAGCATGATATTCTTATATAAATGTTTGTCATCTCATATAATATCATCCGGTTATATTCACACTCATAATTGATCTTTGAGGATATAGGGCAGGTATGTTTCAAAAATGACAAAAGACACCTCCTATATCTGTTTTATGTTGGAGGTCCTTGATATGACTTGTTAATGTTTGTGCGTTGATGAATATTTATCTTCTTTATATTTTATTTGTTCATGTATATTTGTTCCTACTCTTTGTCTATTTGAGACAAAATGGGGGAGCAACTTTGAGTCCACTTGGACATTATTTTGATTACTTCAACTAAAGTACTTGATCTTAGTTATCCTATTTTTAGGAAATCAGTACCTCGTTTTATCAGAATATTGTTAGGATATTGGTCTGTATTTAATTGAGTAACGTAATTTTCCTTTTCTTGGATATGGGGTAGATAGAATTTTATATAGGAATAGGATTTTCTTTTTTTTTTAGAGGATTTTCTTATTTTGTAGTATCCCTACGAGTCCTCGATGACTCGAAGGAGATTTTGTCTCATATTTACAAAGGTGGGAATTAAAGCACACTATATCTTTGACTCACTTGGGTCTATATTATATAGGCGCTAGTCTAGTTTGGAAATAGTGACAAAATTTGAGTCATACCCTAGTCTACCAAAGAACCTCAGACTCTATATGATATTTCATCTATTAGTCTCAAAGGTATAATACCAACACTACACCTAGGATTGCATTTTTTATTGCATTCATATCATATTAGGTGTCCAAGTATTAATTCCCATTATAATAATTTTATAAAAAAATTTGGGATTTTTAAATAATTTTTAGGAATTTATAAAATATTTTTTTAACATTTAAAATTGTTTTTAAAATGTTTTGGACTTATTTGTAAGTTCTTTTATCTCCTAAAAACTTAGGTTAGGTAGAAACCAAAATCGGCAAAAACATTTGTGCTAACAAATTGTATTTTAAAAAGATTCAAAACATGCGTTTTTGGTTTGATCCCTACCCTACACGTGTTGGCTAGTTACCCATCAGATTTTTGTTTTTTCTCTCTCACAAACTTGAGACTCAATCTAAAGCGTTGGATTTATATTATCGATGGTTTGCATGTATTTTATCTCAAACCATGTCTTTATATATTAGACCAATCAGATGAACTTTAAAAGCGATGGTTTTACAGTCTTAGGATTTGCTTCTATTTGATAAGAGTTAATCCAAGTCGTTTATTTGGTTCGTCCTTCTACATCCTTCTCTTGGTTGTATAAATATAGACCAAGTGTTATACATTTACAATCTTTGAATCAGTTGAGTTTAGAAAGAAAATAAGAAGAGAGAGAGAAACACAAATCTGATGGGTAACTAGCCAACACGTGTAGGGCAAGGATCAAGCTAAAGATGCGTGTTTTGAAACATTTTAAACTACAATTTGTTACCACAAATGTTTTCGCCAATTTCGATTTCTACCCAACCAAAGTTTTTAGGAGATAAAAAAATTTACAAATTAGTCCAAAACATTTTAAAACCAATTTTAAAGGTTAAAAAAATGTTTTATAAATTCCTAAATATTATTTTTAAATCCCAAAATTTATTAGAAAATTATTATAATGGGAATTGATTCTCACACACCTAATATGATATGAATGCAAAAATAAATGCAATCCTAAGTGCAGTGTTGGTATTATACCTTTGATACTAATAGAGGAAATATCATGTAGAGTCTGAGGTTCTTTGGGAGACTAGGGTATGACTCAAATTTTGTCACTATTTTCAAACTAGACAAGCGTTGATATAATATAGACTCAAGTGAGTCAAAGATAGAAAGAGAGGGAATATCAAACTCTTGTGATTTTTCCTCAGAAAAAACCTTATGAGTTTGGGTGTGTTCGATCATGTGTGAATATCCATCCTTTCTGGCCTTTAATCTCTTATCCAACTAGTCACGAAGTTTGGATTTCATTTTCTTTTTATAGAAAGTGTATATCTGAACTGTGTGTGATACAAAACATGTATACATACTTAGTTTGATTTCTTTTTTCAAGAATTCCATATTTGTTAGTTGTTTTACTTGTAATTTTTTTTGTCAAAACTCTTACCAATAAATTCTTTTATGTTTCCACTTTGGAGAAAAACTAGATTTTGATCTGGTTAAGATCTTGAATGGAATTTTACACTTTCATATATTTCACAATTTGTGAAATAGCTGTGTAGATAAAATAAAAAGAAAGTGTTTATGACCTTAGCTCTTTTTTATAGGAAGGTTGCCTCGAGATCTATGGATATTAATAAAGATCAGAAGTCCGAGATTTTCAAACAAACTGAGATTGAGAAATCATAATTGCATCTTAGAATGAAATCTATAACTTGATAGGTATATTGTTTGTATAAGTGTGTGTGTTGCATGCATGTGTTTAGGAACTTCACCACTTACCCTATTCACACTACAACACTAAAGAAGTATTGGTAGATAGAGCATTGACTTTAGAGTCGATTGAATGCTAAAAAGGAGAAGAGGAACAAAGCTGGGAGAATAACTTAAGTGGCATTATTTTTTCAGATACCCCATTTCGACCATTTCTCCAAGTGTTAAACCAAAGAAAAATAGGTGATTTTTTTCTCTTTCTAGACTTAGACTTTAAACCTTTCTTCTTTCATCTTTTTCGGTGTCTTCTTTCATTCTCAGGTTCTCTCCCCTTTTTTTTCAGGTACTCTTGATCATCCTTTCAATGTTTTTCATTATTATTTTAATTTTTCCATTTCATACTTTTTTCCACAATATTTCTTAGGTTTGTACCTCCTTATGTGGTCGTGTTTTGGTGGTACTTCTAGGAGTGTTAGGTTTTAAAGGTGGTTTTTAGACTGTTACTTAGGAGTGAGGGTTTAATAATTAAGTTTTCGATTATTTTTGGTTCTCTGGCGATCATTGCGGTGTAGGCTACTGGAATTTGGGTTCCGTTTTCTGGAGTGTTATTCCTCAAGACGATTATTTTTCCATGTTTGATCCTTCTAGCCTTAGAAATCCTTTAAATAGACGTTTGTTAATGTAACGAATTCTGGGCGAGTATTAGGTAGAGTTACATCGCTTTTACGATCGCATCCGTCAAGAGAGGGAAGAGGGAAGAGGCCATTCTTAACTAATAAAGGTCTCTGACACCTCTAACTCCAAGTTGTGTTTCCTCCTCTGTGTCTGGCCAACTTACCTCACTTTGACACTACACTTGAAGTTAATTATCTAATTATTATTAATATTAGTAGTGACAGCATGTCGTCGTCTTCTAAGGGTTATAGCCCATCTGAGCGCTTAGGTATTCGTGATGACACTATAGACTCTGGTTCCTATGATTCTTTTGAAGAGGCCACGAGGGTAATAGTTGCTCATCCTGGCAGGGCCGAGACTATAGAATTTGTTAAATCAAGTAATATGGGTCACCCCAGTACCTTGTCTCATGAATAGGGGAATCGTGAACCCCCAATCTATAACATCTCTAATGTCAAGACTGGAGATATCATTCATCCGCTGCAAAAATTCCTCAACCATTGACTGTTGTGACTGAATATTATGGTAAATCTCCTGTTATTGAGGAGAAATAAGAGGAGGAGGTCTTTTAAATTGATACAAGTGTTTCCTCATCTTACCCAAGTGACATCCATGAGACTGATCATATCATCTCGAGATACTTATACGGCATATGAGGGTTCCGGACAAAGACGAGAGGGCCAGCGACTTTAGAAATAAAGACGAGATTGTCATCTACGAGAAAACTTTCAAGTTCATCTTTTGTATTCCTTTTGCTTGAGCCATCAGGGGATTCTTTCAGCTATTAGTATTGCCCCCACTCAACGAACCCCCAATGCTTAGAGAATCCTTAAACGGTCGATCATTCTTTGAAAGCCTACATATGAGGAGGACTTATCCACAAATATCTTTTGACCATGCTACTCGGCTATCACAATAAAATTCAACCCCTATTATTACCATTTTATTGCTCAAAAATCAGATCGTACGCTCTTACACGTGAATCGAACTTCCAATCATGACTGGAAGTCTTGGTATTTCATTATCTTGGGTATATGGGAGTTTGAGGTTTAAGATTCATTAATGCTTAGAGAAATTAGGGTGCCCCGTAAGTGGGATAGGATCACTATTTTGGCCAAAGTTGATCCTAGTCTAAGTATGACTAATTGGGAAATAATAGAAAAACTAAGAGGGTCTGATGGTAAAATTATCTTTGAGGAGTTGATCAAGCCCGAGATCCTCTAGTTTGCTAGGATGAGGTCAGACCCATTGGAGTATCATCATAATATTCCTTGAAGTTTTTCAAACTTTTATTGTTGACTTATTTGACCTTAATCGATACTAACAATTGATATTTTTCATTTTATAGATCGTCCAGAGGACACTCCCAATCATATCTGGGAGATGGCATCCCCAATGACTGGAAACACCTTTACCAAGTTGCATAGAAAAACTGCTCAGTTGATAACCCCAAAGCAAAAGGCTACAGCTGTAGTCCCTAATGCAGCTGAGGTCTCACAGAAGAGGAAGGAGGCCATTGGATCTGGGACAGATCCTCCTCATAAAAAAAAATTTAAAGGTTTCGAGATGACCCCCTACACCCAACATCCTCATCTCTGATAACATGTCGATTGTCCCACGTGTCACTCACCTGGATCTAAACCCCAAGACTCTTCTTAGGAGTTAAACTAAGGCTGAGGAGGTCACTGCATCAGTGATCCTTTCCTGCGATAGGAGATTCTTTGATACTTAGAGCAGTAGTAGAGTGTCGGTCTTCTCCCTTCATAGGGTCATTCAGATGATAACGTCCACTCCATATGTTTATAAAGTCTTGTCTCATCATATATTTTTCTTACTTTTTCATGAATTCTACTTCTCTTATATCTTTATTGTAGTTTGCCATGGATCTCCAACACCTTCATCAGTGGGTGGCAGAGGCTGAGCCCAAAGTCAAGCTAGTTGAATAGCATGTGTCCAAATTAGCTAACATTCAAAAGTAACTAAACGTCCAGAAGTTTCCTCATAAATAAAATAGGACGAAGCTCTGGGACTGTTATATGTATCATCTCGCTTTCTTAAAGGAGAATCATAAACAACAAGTGTTAGATCTTAAAGAGACTCTAAAGCAGCGGGACGAGTTCGAGAAAGAGAATCTAAAGGTAGAAAAATTCAGATGTGGTCAAATTTAAGGAATTTAAAGATTTTATAGGCCATAATGTTCAGGAATTGGAGAGAGTATCTATGACCACTTGTAGATAAGTGATCGACTAATTTCCTAACCTCATTTCAAAATACCATGAGGTCGCCGAGACTCTCAACTCCTTGAGCTTAGACGATCCAAAGACTAAAACTTACCTGCAGGAAATCCAAGTCGAGATTGGCAATGAAGGGGTTATATAGGTAGAGGTTTCTAGAGACGAGACGGACCAAATTAAGGAGGAAGAGGAGGAGTATCATGCTGGTGATCAAAATGCGACTACTACTATCCGAGAGGAATCGACCATCCCTAAAGCCACAATTATTGATTATTTAGCGACCAAGACTTAACTTGTTATTATTTTTTCTTCTTAGGGCGGTGCTTATGGTCTTTGATGCCCACTTCCTTATTATAAACACTATTCTCGTCCCATTTGGGGGATTAACAATATTACTTTAATTCTTGTAACTCCTCTATTGGGGTGTTTTTTTGTGAGTGGAACTTAATATACTTTGTTTTCTTCATTATGCGTTCATGTGTAGTGTTTGCCTTTTTATTTACTAAAAAATAATGATGTTAAGTCTCATTATAACAATAATGACGTTTAATTTTCCCACCTCTTAGTGTTTATATTGAGATATGCCTTGGAGACAATACTCCATAAAGTTTTGTATTTTTGAGAGAGAGATTTTCATTTTAGTTTAACCATAAAAATGATGTTATGTCTCATAAAAACAGTAATGATGTTTAATTTTTCCACCTCTCAGGGTTTACATTGAGATATGTTTAAGAGACGAGACTCCAAACACTCTCGTTCTGTCGATAGAGAGATATTTTAAAATACTTTCACCATAAAAATGATGTTAATTCCCACCATAACAATGATGATGTCTAATTTCCCCACCTATCAGGGTGTACGTTGAGATGTGTTTAGGAGACGAGACTCCAAACACTCTCATACCAGAGAGAGAGAGAGAGAGAGAGATTTTAATTTACTTTCACCATAAAAATAATGTTAAGTCTCACCATAACAATAATGATGTTTAATTTTCCCACCTCTAAGGGTTTATAGAGATATGTCTTGGAGACAAGACTCCAAATGCTCTCATACCGACGAGATAGAGAATTTCACTTTACTTTCACCAGAAAAATGAAGTTAAGTATCACTATAAAAATAATGATGTTTAATTTACCCACCTCTTAGGGTTTACATTGAGATATATTAAGGAGGAGAGACTCCAAACACTCTCGTACCTCCAAGAGAGAGATTTTAATTTACTTTAGCCATAAAACTGATGTTAAACCTCACCATAACAATAATTATGCTTATTTCCCACCTCTCAAGGTTTACATTGAGATATGTTTGGGAGACGAGACTCCAAACACTCTCGTACTGCCGAGAGAGAGATTTTATTTTACTTTCTCCATAAAAATGATGTTAATTCTCACCATAACAATAATTATGTTTAATTTTCCTACCTCTTAGGGCTTATATTGAGATATGTTTAGGAGACAAGACTCCAAACAGTCTCGTACCGTCGAGAGGGAGATTTACATTTGGAGTACAATAACCAAATTTATAATTGCATAACTTGAGACAATACTTTATTTCATTCAGATTTCTCTCCATAATATTCGATTAGATTAAAAAAATCTCTCAAACTATTACATTTAGAAATTTTCACTGATATTATTGCTTCAGATGATTATCATTTCATGGATTGGTTAATGTCTCTCATTCTAAATTTTCCAGTCAATAAGTTCCTAGGACCACTTCCTCTGTTACTTTGTATGGTCCAGGTCAATTAGGGTGAAGTTTGTTATCATTCTGTATGACTTTCTTAAACACGAGATAACTAACTCTGATTGGACAAGATTTGACCCTCTTATTTTAGAACTTTATGGTTCTCTGTTGGTTGGTAAAATTTCGTATAACTTCATCTTCCCATCATTCTTTAATGAGGTTCAAATCAAGACTTCTTTCTTCTAAGTTCAGTTTAGGATCATACGTTTGGACTTCGTGTCTTAGAAGCCTGATTTCGATTAGAATGACTGCCTCCGACCCAAGTGACAGCATAAAAGGTGTATCCCCTATCTTCTTTCAATCGTTTGATATGCCTATAGTACAATATGCAGTTCTTTAACCCACTTTCCTTTCACATCTTCTAAATTTTTCTTTATCCCATCTAGCATCATTTGGTTCATCACTTCGGTCTTGTCATTTTCTTATGGTTGGCCTGATGCCGGGAAGAATTACTTTGTGATGACCATACCACAATAGGAAGCTAAGGACTTGTTCTTGAATTTTTTTTTGTTGTCCAATATTAAAGTGTTTGCGAGTCCATATAGGCTTATGATATTTCTCTAAATAATCTAAAACATTTATTTTTAGGGATAATTACCATAGCTGATGCCTCTACCCGTTTTGAAAAATAATCAAACACAACAGTTAGAAAATGAAAGTTTCCATTAGCTCTTGGTAATGGGTTGACTAAAATGATTCCCCACATCGTAAATGGCCATAGGGCTGAGATAGGAGAAAATAGTTGGTGAGGCTGTTAGGGTATGTTAGAAAAATGCTAAAACTTATCACATTTGAGAACGTACTCTGTTGAATCCTTGGCTAGATTAAGCAAATAGTATCCTTTAGGTGGAAATTCTCTTTGTCAATGATCATCCTTCGATATGTCTTGCACTCATCCCTTCATGAACATCTTTCACCTCATATATTCCCAAAATATGGTACACAATTAAGTGTGAATCGTTATGGTCAAGGAGTTGGCCGACTCCTAGTTCCTTCATGAGTGCAAACCCTGCTAACAAGGATTCATACTTGGCCTCATTATTATATGCTTTAAATAAACCTCAAAATGTACTTAATATTAGTCTTGTCTCGTGCCGATAAAATCATTCGTGCCCCACTACCAGTTGCCCAAGACGAGTCATCAACAAACAAACTCCAGACTGGCATATCTAATAAGAAAGATCCTTCAGCAAGGATACTAATTTTAAGCAATAAATCCATCCATGGGGCACCAATTGCAGTGTCGACTGTAAAATTCTCCTGTGTTCTTGGTTACGAGTATTTGGCTTATTCTAAGCCCTCAGCTTGAGTTTCCATTTTGGTTTTGTCTTGTGACTCCCAAGTGAACTTTCATACAAATTCTATTAAGGCCTGCCCCTTGATTGCACTTCTTGGATGATTGATGATATCAAACTCACCTAAATCAACCGACTAAGCCATTAGCCTATCCAATTCCTAGGTTTATAAATGAATTGTCAGAGAGGTGAGTTAGTGAGCGTTACCATCATATAAGCATGAAAATAGGGATTCATTTTTCTCGATCCTTGTATTTTCTCCATTTTAGGTACCTCATCTTGACCCCTCATAATGTTTTGCTATAATTATACACTGGTTTATGAGTTCAATTGTCATTCGGGACAATCATTGGGCTAATCGCCCACTCTGAGATAGCCAGGTATAAGTATAATTTTCCCCCTGAGCGAGCAGAGATAGAAGCATTGGTGAGCCTAAATAGGCCTTCAGATCCTTGAACTCTCTCTCGCATTCTTCATTCCAAACAAACACTTTTCTCAAAATTTTGAAAAAAAGGTAGACATTTATTGATTGCTTACGAGATAAATTTGTTAGGCACAGTAACTTGTCCAGTTATTTTTCTCGATGTATGTATTAGAGAGTATGCAAGTTTTTTAATTTTCGATAGCTCGTCTCGTCCCCTTGAAATGCTTTGTTGTTACAATACACTGGCTTTTGAGTTCGATTATTGTCCCTGACAATCGTCGCGCTGGTTGCCGACTCTGAGACAGCCAGGTATAAATATAGTTTTTCCCCCTGAATAGGTTGAGATATAAGCATTGGTGAGACCAAATAGGCTTTCAACTCCTTGAATGATCTTTCATATTCTTGATCCCAAGCAAAAACTTTCTTCAAAAGTTTGAAAAAATCCAGACACTTATCGGTTGCTCGCGAGACGAATCTATTGAGCACAATAACTTGGCCTGTCAGGCTTTGGATATTTTAGGTCTTTCTTTGGGTTTTCATGTCAATCAGTACCTTTATCTTGCATGGGTTGGACTCAATGCCCCTCTGATTAACTATAAACCCTAAGACCTTTCCTGCTTAGATACTAAAAACACACTTAAACAAATTCGAATTCATCCAATAATGATCAATAGAGTCAAAATTTCTTTTCAGATCTTTAACATGGTTATTGGCCTTTAGGCTCTTTGTTAACCTATCTTTGATATAGGCTTCCATTATCTTGTCGATCTGATCTTATTGACGAGCCTTTAATAAGTAGCTCTTACGTTCTTTAAACCAAAGGCATCACCATATAGCAGTAGGTCCCTATATAAGTAATGAAATATATATTATCGGTGTCACCCTCAAATATTGAGATCTTTTTATAGTCTGAGTAAGAATCCATGAAGCTCATGAGTTCGTGCTCTACTATGGCATCCATTGTTTGAATAATTCTTGGCAAAGATAAATTGCCTTTTGGGCAAGCCTTATTAAGATATATGAAGTCTATAAATATTCTCCAATTGTCATTTTGCTTTTGTACCATGATGGCATTATATAACCATTCTGAATACGGAACTTCTTTGATGAAGTCCATTATTTGTAGCTTTTTTTACATCTTCTTAAATGACTACAAATATATCCTCAGCAGAAGTCTGCCTTCTTTACTTCACTAGCTTTACCTTATCATTGAGATCAAGTCTGTGATAAAAGACATCCCCTGACATGTCACTGTGACTCCATGAAAATATACTCTTCCTTTTTCATAGAAATTCAACCAGCTTTTTCTTTAATGAAGATTCAATGGACGAGACGATTTGGAATATTTGTTTTGGTTTTTCCTTATTGAGGATGATGGATTCTACTGCTTTCACATCCCTTCCTTTTTTAATTTATATTCGTCTCTTTGTTCTAGGGTACCAATGTTGTACGAGGTGATTTTCCTCTTATGGGATTCTCTTTCTTACGCTAAAGTGAAGTATCATTGGTAAGCTTCCATTTGAACACCATTAACTTCCCCTACCCCATAAGGATTCGGTAATTTCCTCATCTGATATACATTGGAAGGCACAGCTTCGAACTCTTTTAAAGTTACTCTCCTCAGGATGATGTTACAGGTCAAGAACACTTTTTAATTTAATCACATAAAAATTATTTCTTCTTGTCAAGCATCTGAGTAGGTACCCATGCTGACATCCTTATCGAGCATTCCCAATGGGTGGATCTTCTCGACATTGAATCCAATAAGTGGATGATGATATGGGACAAGTATCTTCTTGCTAAGATATAGGACTTGAACGTAATCCCATAACATAACATCAACCTATCTCCCTCGTTAACCAGGATACGAGACACATTGTAATTATGAACTCCTGTGTTGATGATACGTGGGTAGTCATGGGGTCTAGGATCCCTTTGAACTCTATCCTTTATAATCCCACTACGAGGCTCTTCAAGTCAACTTTCTTTAGCTTGTCCGATTTTCCTTGGGATTCTCTCATTTGACGTGTATTCTCTTTGTCCCAGCTTTGGCTTCAATAACATTAGCCTTTCTATCGATCGATATTTTTCCTATACCCACCATTCCCCCAAGATTATACGGAGGTTACCTTTGACTATGCCTAATTTTGTTAGAAGATCTGAGTTCTCCTCATCGTCCTCTGAATCTTGATCATTTTTATTCACTTAAACTTTTTCCTCTTTGGCCTATCATCCTTTGACAAGGAATATCTTTATCTTCTACCATCTCATCTTCCACCCTTGTCGATGTACTAATGTAACTTTCCCTGCTTCAGTAACTTCTTAATCTCATCCTTCAGAGCAAAGCATTTATCAGTCTTGTAACTGTGATACTGGTGGAACTCATTCCACTTATTGTTGTCTCTCTTGTAGGAAGGAGCTCTCAATTTATTAGTCCCGTGAAGTTCTTTATCGTCTTCGATATTGTTCATAATGAGATCAGGACTAAAATTCAGTGGCGTATACTTGGAAAAATTATCATCATTTGACTTCTTTTTCCCCTCTTTTTCTTTTTCCTTATCTCGACATTGTCCAAATTTTCTATTACCTATCTCGTTTTGGTCTCCTCTCTTGTCCACCATGTCTTCCTTTGCGTTCATGATTCTCCCAGCCTTAATTAGAAGTTATGTAATGGATTTTAGAGGATCTTTGTAGAGGCTCCAATAGAGTTTCCCTGGTTGGAGCCCATTGATCATGGATTTCATTGCAATGCTTTCATCATATTCCTTAACCTCTAACTTATCCTTGTTGAACCAAGATGTGAAATCTCTCAGTGGCTGATTCTTTACTTAACTCGTGTTCAACAAGTGAGTCACACACTTTGCCGACTTCAGGTCGAAACAAAATTCATGGATAAAGTTTTTAGCCAGCTATTTAAAATTATCTATCCTCATTCTCATCCAATTGGTATACAACACGTGGGTAATGCCAGTGAGAGTGCTAGAAAATTCTCGGCATCTCATCTCATCTGGAGTAGAATGATGTCGGTCGCTGACTGGTACATCTTTATGTGGTGAAGAGGGTTAGTTCTTCCATCATATCTGGGTGTTATAACTGGTTGTTTGAACTTGCCATGTGTCGAATAATTGGTAATGTTTGGTATAGAAGAATAACCCTCCAGACATCCTCACTGACTGGGGTCTTTACTTTTGCTGAGGTGGACAATCTTGTTCTTGAGCCTCTGGATTGAGATGTTTTAATGCTTCTCGTCTTCAGTAATGTTATCACCAAACATTCCACCTCGGAGATGACCCAGTAAGTGGATCCTTTGTTTGGATTCTTTTATACACTATTCACCTATTGACATTCCTTCTGGTTTGGATGGTGTCTTGGGTGAGCTTGGACAAGACAATTAGAGATCCTTGTCCCATAGATGCTATCCAAGATGATTTCTCAACTACAACGCCCTCTAAGGCTGAGACGATCAAATGCTGACCCTCTGCTTAGCCTTGTGAATGCATTGTCCTTGTGACAAATTTGAAGGTATATTGAATACTTTTACATTACTAATTAGGAGGGGGGATTTCACCTAGATGGTATGATGTTTTTATCATCTCGTACCATTCTTCGTAGTCCCAGTTGTTCTCCTCCCCACATTCCATGTCCCCCGATTCGCCTTGCACCTCCTTACCAAGGTAGTGACGATAGTGGTCCATAATCTCTCTTCTTCTAAGAGCATATTGAACCTCTATGGTTGGAGCTAAGGGTGGTCCCCCATAGGGGTGACAATTCGGTTTAGTCGTGTCACTTTCGGGTCGCTTTGATTTTTATTTGAGTATAAGTTTTGTATACTTTTAAATCCATACAAGCTAATCGTGTCAAGTTTGGGTCATTTCGGGTTATTACCATAAACGGGTTATCGTGTCAAAAATTGCCAAATCTTGGTGGCACGACCCATCTCACGGTGACCTACATGATGATATTCACGGTCGGGTCCTTTGGGATACTCATGATATCCTGGATGAACGCTGAAAACTGATGTTTCATGGCCTACTCACTGGCCACAAGAGAACTTAGTGTCTTCGTTGCGTTGACCATCTCAGAAGAGGGTACAGTTGGCTGGAACCAGCCCTAGCATTTTATGGTGGTGGATCGAAAGACATCGTCTATCAAAGAAATTAGACAAAAGTAACATGTGTGCAAATCTCCAAAAAAAAGATGAATCAAATAGGTAGCTAATGAACTCCTCCAGCCAATATCTTTCAATGGTGATTCAGATCCAACAATGGTGGACTTGAATCACAACCAGAGTTGAGAGAAAAATCCAGGCCAAGGATGAGAATGATGAAAACGTTCCCACAAAAGGTGTTAAATTGATGATACTGATACCATATAATGGATTCACTCAGAATGTAGGTTTTGCACAAATGTAATAAGACAACAATTAACAAGTAATTTAACATAAGAAATGAGAGAGAACAGACATGAACACAAGGATATAAGTGGTTCGGCATTGGCCTACGTCCACTATAAAGACTATGGGAGTGATTTAACTAAAATGAGGCACTAATGGCCATGGAAGACACACACTTAAGATTTCCCTCTCTTTACACAATTTTGTAGAGTAACGATAGGGTTTGTAAAAGTCGATCTCGGTGTAAAAGACATAGTGTGTCTTATATAGGCTGGGGGTATGTAGTGTTACCCCCAACATGTGTTCCATACCCAACTGGGGCCATAGCCAATGAGAGAGTGTCAGTCGTGTGTGCATAATGTAAGGTCATCATGAAGAATATTCCCCCACATGGGTTATCGATCTTCAATGATGGTTTGTATAGATAAGACTAAAATTCCCTTTCCATGCTTTCCATGCATGTGAAAATGCATTGGAGTTAGGAGATATCGACCTAGCTGAGACTAAAAAAGGCATTGCTCCCAGCTGGATGCCGAGATGAGTCAGGGTGGTCATCTATGACTGACGCACCCATCTTAGGTTGACATTGCTATCCAGAAATGTTGGTTTTGTCTAAGGGAGACACCCATGTTGGTGTTGGTGAGCTTTCTCTCCTCTATGAGATAAGACTTGGGAGTCTGGTAGGTTTCCTGGGTGTAATCCAAACGAGTCCTTTGTAGTATGAGACCACTCTTATAGGCTAGGGTGAGAGTATTAGTCTCTTCTGAGGGATGAGTTTGTAGTGGTCATTCTTCCTGGGTTCCATCTGGACGAGACCACACTTATGCCTATCACTAATTAGTGTACCCGAAGCTTGTAGGATTCATACGAAGTAGGAAAATCAATTTCTATAATATTTTCCTCCCAAATCCTTAACTGATGGTAACTCAATATTAAATCTATCTTTGATAAGTATAAAACACCTCACAACTAGTCAAAAAAATCATTGATTCAAGACAATGGATACTTATTCAGGATCGTGACATTTAACTATCGATAGCCTGCATATAAATGAAATGACCCATCATTATTTTTGAAAAAAAAATACTAGGGCTCCCCACAATGATATAATCCTCTTAATGAGTGTTTGGTTGAGTAAATAATGAATCAGATCTTTAATCTCCCTCTTCTTGAGCGGTTCCATAAGGTATGGTTCCCTCGTTATCGGTGTAGTATCTAGGGCTAAATTAATAACAAAATTTGTCAATCATCTTGATGGCAACCCGGGTATATATTATAACACATCGAGAAAGTCTTGAATGATAGAACTAGATTTCAAAAATATTGTAGTCTCTATCATAAATAAGATTCTTCATATAAAATAAATGTGTGTTATACCACCCTCGAACTCCATCAATGCTATTAAGTACATTTAATATACCGGGATGGAAAAATTTCTAACTTTTTATGACAATCGAACCTAGCATGGTATGCGGATAACTACTCCATCCCTAAGATAACAACTTACGAATGCATTTCAAGGAATGATAGGTTTATTGGAAAATGACAATGTCTCATATATATTTCTCCATTATTATGAAGGTTTCTAGCATTCAGAGCCATTAAGGAAGGTCTCTAGCATGCAGAGCCATTAAGGAAGGATATTGGTGGCCCTACATGCGGAATCATGCAGTCTCTTATGTAAGGAAGTGTAAAAAGATTCAAAGTGTTCTCATCCATGATCCATCAACTAGAGAGCGGCCTTAAGTCTTTTAATAGTCCATGGATTTTTACACAATTAGGGTTGGATATTATGACCTCCTACCTATAGCACTGGAAATCATAAGTATCTCCTACTTGGCACAAACTACTTCGCCAATTGGATAGACACTGAACCTCTAGTTAACATCAAGGACACTGATATGATTAGATTCATCTACAGGAACATTAAGACCTATTTTTGTGTGCTCAAGATGCTCATCAGTGATAATGGAATGCAATTTGAAAATAGATAATTCCAGGACTTCTGCAACAGCCACAATATCAAACATTACTATAGTTCAATGGCATATGCCCGAAACATAGGCAGGCTGAGTCCTCCAACAAGACAGTGCTTGAGAGATAAAGAAGAGACTGGAAAATGTAAAGGTGCTTGAATGGAAAAGCTTCCCCACATCCTCTAGGTAAATCGAACAACTCCCAGGAGGTTGATTAGGGAAACGCTTTTTCTCTTAGCTTACAAAATTGAAGCCATAATTCCTCTGAAAGCAGGATTATCGACCATGAATAGAACCATCGATGACCAATGAATAAATAAAAAAATCCTAATGACTGAGCTTGACTTCTCGAGGAAAGAAATAAGGCTTAATCAAGTTGTCATCCTACCAATGATAGTTGGCCAAACAGTACAATAAAGGCATCAATCCAAAGAAGATACAGGTCATAGATTATGTACTAAGGAAAGTCATCGACAATGCGAGGAAGCTATTAGATGGAAAATTGGGTCCTAACTGGGAGGGACCATTTAAATTCATCAGAGATGACCTATAAGGAGCCTACCATCTAGAAATAGTGGAGGGAAGGGAGATATATAGGGCTAGAATGTGGCCAAACTGGAGAAATTTTATTTCTAAAAGTTTTAATTTGATTAATTAGAATTTTGCAAGTTTTATTTATTTTTTCATTCCAACTTCTTGTATATTCAAAAATTCAGTTAATTTAATTAGTTTTTTACTGTTCCAAATAGCATACCAACATCGTTAAAAGCCTGTCCGATCAGGCTTCTAACATCATTATGGAAAATTTAAATAAATTTATTCGGTCTAATTTTGATGCCTTGGTAAGATTACCCCTGCAAGAAAAACATCAAGAATTCTCAATGCAAGAGAAAGACCTACGGGGGATCCTTAGGAAAAAAGTACTTCGACATTAGTCGGCTAAAATCCAAAACGGGTGGATGGCTCTGCAACCAGGTGCATTTTTCTATAGTTTGGTCTAGGCCTAAGGAGGTGTGATGACACTGTCCTAAAAGGTAAGGTTAAGGATAACACATGCTCGGTGTAGAAAATGGGAAAATAAAATACATGAAATTAACTTATGATTTTAATCATAGCATTCAGTTATTTACAAAATTATCCAAGGTTGAAAAACTACAAATTCAATAAGTACAAGGTTGAAATATGATAAGAGTGACTAGCATCTTTGATGAGCTACGAGCTCGATTATGGCAGTTCGACAACAGTGATAAGGGTTGGGATGGAACTCGTCATCATTATTATGGTAGAGAAGATAATTCTTTATCAATTGAAGTGGGATTGCATTCGGGGCCATCCAAAAATCATTGCTCCCAATAAGAGGCATCCGAGTAAAGGGAGAATACACCTGGTACATATACTAAAGGTGAGAGTACTTGGGAGTCTTGTACACAACTAGTGAATTTATCCCACTATGATTATAGATGACTTGACTTGTTTCATCTAGATGTAAGGGGACATCCATCAAGCCTTCATCATATCCACCAGCCCAGACTACTCGAGGATCCTTTCAAAATTAATACTTTAGCCTCATAATTTGGTGAAGAATGCCTTTCCTGATCATCTCGTTCTTCTCAAATTCTTGCTTAATCTTACCTATCTCCTCCCTTATAGAGTTATTTTCAGTTTACGGTAGACTATTTATGTTCATGACCTCCCTAAGTTCGACTTGAAGAGTGTAAACCACATATGTATGGCCGTCATATGCACTTGTCATTTTTAAATCTCGTGTCAAACAGCAGAAAAGGCAGCTCGAGCTTGATCAAAAGCGTTTTGACTAATAATGAAATTCATATCTTCACTCTTTTAGGTCCTTGGCAAGCTATTATCATATTAAAAAAGTAAAAGAAACGCATTCAAAAACTAAAGATACGTAAGTAGTCAATAGAAGACGAACAAAGCATTATGGAACCAAGAATGATAAGTCATTTCATTGAATGAAGAATGGTGTAAGACTTTATAAGAGAACATAAAAAATACAAGGACTCCAAAAAATACAAGAACATCATAAACTAATCTAATTAGCAGGAGTTTCGTTCTAATTTGTAACCTTGTCTTCATCGGCCATAGTCTGGTATTTCTTTGTGGCATCCTGCTCCTGTTCGACACCATCCTTTTTACCCTTTTCCTTAAAATTTGGTGGATATCCATGCACATGATCGGTGAAAAATTCAGACTCTAGGGGAACCCCTGACTTGGATAAAGCTTATACCCATACTTTCTTAGAGAAATACTTACATATATAGTCCAACTTTTTATTGGTAAGTCCAAAGGCTTCTTACAAATCTTTATCATAAGCAGTATTTTTGTCCTCCATGGAAGATGACAATGACAGAATAAACCTTTCGACAGCCTTCTCTAACTGTAAACATTCGACCTTAGCTTATCTAGAGACAAGTATTTTGATTTTATGGTAGCCTCAACCTCCTTCCCCTTTTTCGGTAACATTCAAATCATTTGAGGATTCATCTAAGGCCTTTCCCAAGATAGCATTCTCCTTGTCCTCATCGTCCTCCCTGTACAGAATCCTAACAAAATCCACCAAAAACTGCCAAAAAAAATAAGAGCAAAATAGTTAGTGCATAAATGATTTAAAGTCATAATGATCTGATAAAAAATTACCAAGACTTACTAGTGAAAGTTTTTGGGCCCCGTGAAAAACAAGCTTATCAGTGGTCAAGCTCCAGACCACTACCTTGTCGGCTAGAAGGCAAACCCCCTGAGGAATGCAGGGGCCAAATCAGCATTTTTGGCCACTAACCTGTTACCGGGGACCTTCACCTTATTGGGGAAATTTACCCTCTTTTGGGTGGGCAGGGTTACTACAAGACTTTAATTGGTCTTTCCTTTTTTCATAGGTGATTCATGTATATTTTTTGGTGTGCCCTTAATTGTCAGGACGGCGGGAGGAAGAAGGAACAAAAGAAGGTTCCTTCCCTCTCTCTTTCTCTTCCTTTTTTTACGGTCCAACCTTGGATATTAAATTGGCCATCGTAAAATAGGGGTAACATGAAGATATAGAGTCGCCAGCCTATCTTGCTCAAAATAGGTAAAAGAACGTAGTCGCCTCGATAGAATGGCATCAAGGTCAAACGGATGCATGCAAAAATAAATAGTTTTAAGGTTTGTGGACTAAGTTACAAAATGGAAAGGTTTTAGGCACCCACTCCTCCCTTTCGGTCTCTCATGGGATAATTTTAATCTTTTTCGATTTTAACTCTATGACATGTGTGTTCATGTATATAATATAAGTAATGGGAGAATGTAATCATCCAACTCGCGTCATGGAAGGGACATAGTAAACTCATCTGTAGGAGTGTAATCGAAAATAATAATAAAAATACGAGGTAAGTGTTCGCCAAATCACAAATCGCTATGAAAGAGAGAATGTGTACATTTGATGAGACATGAATATGTATGAGTCTACAAATCACAAAATGGATATAATAAGATATGAAAGATATTTACGATGAAAAGGGGATGACTCAGATATCAAGATTGGCCCAAGACGCATACATATCCCAAAAGGCTTCAAAGTTCACATAGTTCGAAAATAGGATAGGGGTGGGGTTCAACCCATAAATCCAAATGTGGGATTCCTCTTATATGCATGTGAAGAACTTGTGTTTTAAGACCGAAAATTTGAAAATGGAAATCCCGCTTTTGGAGTTTATGGATAAACCCTATTTTGTATTCAATAAGTTTTTAATGTAAATAGGTTATGTACAATACTACTAATAAAGAGTTAAGATTACTAGATGTGAGATAATGAAACAAAAGTGCAAAATCGAAATAAGATGAATAACACCAAAATGGATATTCTAGAGAAAGGGGTTGATAAATAGACCTCCTTATGGATGCTTGCTGCTAAATTTGGAATGCAAGTGTTCAGATTTTAAAAATGTATGGAAGTGCTGTTGAGAGGTGAGGTGAATTACTAAGTGAGGTAAGGATGTGAGGTAAGTGAATGTCGAAAAATGGGCTTTTTGCAAAAGGGAAAGGCTTTGATTATGAAGATAATGTTCTTGGATTTTCTGAGAGGGTTTTTTCTAATGGTGAGGCCATGGCCAATCTATAGGGTAATTTGGTCCAAGGGGGTGACGATCGGCATGACCTTATTCTGCCTATCAACGTAGTGCTTGCCTTGTTAGGCAAGGAAAAGGATACCCTGCCGATAGGCAGGGTTCCTGAGGTGCATATAGGCAGTCAAAAAATAGATATAAATGCAAGCCATAAGTTCAAATTGTAGAAGCGGTGGACCATTAGAAATGGAATTTAGAGACATTAGAGAATCCATTGATCTATTCCCAGGTCCCGGAGTTTACTGAAGTCAAATGGGGCTCAGAAGTGCCCGATGGTCTCTAGATGGAAGGTTTTCAGAGGAAAATGGATCGTTCGTTCGAGCTGTAAGGCCAATTCGTGCACGAGATGGACCATTGAATGGGAATTCATATCCCTTTGATAATTCATTAAGCCTTGATTGGTTTGGGGACTTGATCAACGTCAAATAGGTCTCAAAAGCGATCGATGGCCCTTTAGAGTAAAACGAATCGTTCATCTGATCCATAAAACTGAATCGCGTACGAGAAGGATTGTTGGAAAAGGGATTGAGAGCCCTTCAAAGATTCATTAACCTTCTCTCAAGAGGTAAAAAAGACCAAAGTCAAACAGGGCCCAGGAGTGCTCGATAGCCTCTATATCAGTACTCAGAGTAAAATGGATTATTCGTCTGAATCGTGAGGTTGATTCATGCGCGGGATGAACTATTGGAAAGTGGATTTGGATATCTTTTAATATTCATTGATATTATCTCAAGGTGAAGATTTGATTAGGGTTAAACAGATCCCGAGTGCATCGGTGGCCTCCAGATTAGTACTCGGAGAATGACCTAGGGTTTATGGTGAACGAATGAGTTCTAGGGACCTAAGGAGGTGCTTAGAGGGTCCTAGGATTGGGTTTACATAGATCCCATAAATGGTAAAGCTTGAAACAAATGAATTCCATCAAAAGATAGACACCACATCAATGCTGAAGAAGAGGAATCAGGTCAATTCTACGAACCTAAGGGGAGAAAATGACTGATTCAAAGGGTCGAGGTCAATTTTAAGGACCTAAGGAGTATTGAGGTTGATTTTGTGGACCTATGGGGCATTAAGGTTGATTATGAAGACCTAAGGTTATGGTGATTAATTATGCAGTCGAGATCAATATTGTGGACCTAAGGAGTGTTGAGGTCGATTCTGAGGACCTTAAAGAGGGATGACCAATTATGTGGGTCAAGGTCGATTCTGAGTACCTTAAAGAGGGATGAACAATTATGTGGGTCAAGATCGATTCTGAGGACCTTAACGAGGGATGACCAATTCTGCAGGTCAAGGTCGATTATGAGGACCTTAAAAAGGGATGACCAATTCTACGAGTCAAGGTTAATTCTATGAACCTTGAGTTGTGGCCACTGATTCTACGAGTTGAAGTTAATTCTATGAACCTAAGGAGATTTGTGACCGATTTTAGGGGTCAAGTTTAATTATGCAGACCTTACATTGTGATGTGTGGGGAGTAGTTCCGCTGGGAAATTTTTTGACTTGAGATTCCACTAGGATTGTGTATGTGGTTCCTGCTGAGGAAGGTGTAGTAGGTTTTGGGTCCGAGTGCACTTTTATCTCCACTGGGGAGTATGTTGATGATAAGAGTGTGCGATTGATCCAACTGAATATTTTGAGAGTTTGTAAGGGGTTTAGCGCTCCAAAAATACTTTTCCATTGGGAAAATAATGTTATGAATTTTTCGAGGAATTTTCCAATTTTTCTAGCATTTTTAGGATGAAATTTTAAGTGGATTGCCGATAAGCATGTTCAGGGAGGTGCCTATCGGCATAGGCCACTGACTCCTGAGCTTTTCGAGGAAGGGGAAAGGACACTATCGGTCGATATGGTCGGGGGATACCAATCGGTATGCCCCTTAGCCTTCTATAAAAAGGGAGTGGCCCAACCTCATTTTTCACACTTCCAAGCAATTAAATATCTTGATTTCTCTTTCTAAAAGTCATTCTCAAGCTCTTATTTCTTTAAGACTTCAAATGGAGGGTACTTTTGGCAACGTTAATAATGAGTGGGTGTTTATCTATGATTAGGCAAGCTTGGAATAACATGTTGTGACGCCACTTTCATTAGGTAATGACAATGCCTATGACTCCTTTGAGTCGATTACAGATGAGAGGTTTTTGTTGGCGAGCCCGTGTACCACTATTCGGTGAGGGTGAAGAAACCTAAAGGCTATGTGAGTAGTTTGACCTTTAGTTTTCCATTTTATTTTCTCTTTTCCTTTTACTTTTTATTCTTGGGATAATTAAGGGTTATCCTGGTTTCTTGCATACTGATATAGCTTTTTCGAGCATTCTGTCCCAAGGGATGACTAGGTTAAAGGATGTTTGGGACAGTCTTCCGCAAGTAGTGCATTGGATTGTATCGTTTACTAGGTTTGGTCTTTTAACAGGTTCACTAGACAAGACACCGCTCTCTTCGGTGGTATTGTGTGCGCTTTATGAGAGGTGGGAGGATACAATCCACACATTCCATATGGGGATCGGTTGATCAGGCCTTTATTAAATTAAAACAGTTTTCTCATATGGTCCATTATTAGTATCACTGTCGAGAACTTTTTAATTACTGACCCCCTGAGGAAATTAGACAGGTGGAAAATTTTATCTTTATTTAAAACAGACAAATGAACAATGTGGAAAACTAAATTAAACATTCATAATATACTAGAGTCCAACCACCACAATATATAAATGAATAAGGGTTTGCCGAATAAACCATTGGCTAAAATCTGAAACCAAATACTCCATAATAATAAAAGAACTAAAAGACTAAAAACTGTCAACGGACAATATGTACATACATGGAATATGAAATGAGATCCTACACTAGATCTAAATGGAAGAATCGTCTAATCAAATCATGTCAGCATCCACAATGTTATAGCTCCGAGTCCCTGGAATGAACTCACGCATGGCGTCCCTGTGATTGGACACCTAAAAGGTTTTGAAAATATTTTATAGCAAGTGTTACTACACAAAACGTTTTGAAAATATTTAGCAAGCGTTTATTACATTACAATTTGGTTATTGATTACAGATGCTCATGTACATTTTCTCTTGAGTTTTCCTCACCTCTCAACTATAGTGCACACCTAACGTTCGATACTTAGCCCACCTAGCTATGCTACCCAATCTAACTAGACTAAATTATTCAATCGAACTTATCTACATGTCTAAGTTCCCATATCGCCCATACAGTACGTTAATTTATTAACATCCCTCATGTGTTAATTATCATCATAAGTAACATTCCTTATATGTTATCTTTTAAATCACTACATTAAGTTTCTCTTACTTAATTTTCATTTCGATGTCCACAATCGTAATTAAAATACACATATGTTATTAGCTGCATCATATAATTAAGTTTCTTGATTTAATTTATTCTCATTAGATATAAACTATCTAACTGTCTATTGTAAAGAATAAATAGATAAATCGCACGGTATATATTTCCCACGCAATATATATAAATAAAGATATACTTCACAATAATATACTCGTATCACACATTAAGGATTCATTGGTTCGGATGTTCCTTCAACCCCAATTTCTCAAGTTATCCACATTGGTCCGGATAGCCCTCGACCCCAATGTAAATGTTATATATATATATATATATATATATATATATATATATATATATACATATACATATATATTGCTCCAAATGTTCCATCGACCCCAATATTATTTATGTTTCATATTGGTCCGAATAGCCCTCAACCCCAAATCTAACTTTCATGTATTAGTCCAAATATTCCCTCCACCCCAATACATCTAATATACTTTGGGTATTCACACCGCCTAAGTATTCATATGATAGGTATTCACACAACCTAGGTATTTACGCTTATACATAGTATATTTCTCCCGTATACTAGCCGTACTAAAAAAAATTTATGAATTATCCCCCTTATCATATTCATGAGTAGTCACCCAACTCTAAAGGTCCTAGTTACCCCTTTATAAATTTCAGTAGTTAAGCCTAACTCATCCAACTAGTCTACTTAGACAATTCAATTCCCAAACTCTCCGTAATTCATTATCTTTCTCTCGAATAATTTATGACATAAAATTTGACCCAATTTCATTCTTGTCTTAATCCTCTCAATAAGACCAAATCATACCCCCCATCACAAGCCCACTATACTATTTTGCATCTCTCAAAATTACATTACCAAATTCCTCAAAAATATCACAACATCGATTTAGGGATTTAAGGCAAAAAGGGAAATTTTTAATTTTTTGGGTAACCGAATCGATTTTCCCTTATCCGAATCAATTCGAAATGGTTCAGATTTGGCTACTTCGTCTTACTCATGCATTTTTCACCATTAATATACCTCTAACCTCATGAAACTTCATCAAACTTGAAACTAATCATTCCTAACCATCTGTACATGCATTAGGATCAATTCCAACGTGATTTTTACACCAAATCATCACCATAATTAAATAAGAACGGATTAAATCATAAAATCCTCAAAACCCTAGGTTTCCATGTTCCTCTTTAATTTTTAACATAAAACCCAAGTTTAATTCGTATTGATAATTATTCATCTACTGATTATCAATCCTCTACATATCTAAATCACACTATATGAAATCCCTACCCATAACATGAATTAAAAATAACTTTTTCTTCAAAGAATATGTATTATAACTTCAAAATAATTGCAATAAATAACTTGCCTCTAGCTTTGTAGGGTATGAATTTGTGGCGTTTTTAATGGATTGATGGTTCTCTCTTCAGATCCTCACTCCTTAGATGATTAGGATGCAAGATTAAGGTCCAATTCTTTAAGAACACCTCCTAAGCCTTGAAAATTGATTTCTCTTTTCTCTCTAATGGCTTCCTTTGGGTTTAAATATTTCTAACCCCAGCCTCAAGTCTTAAAAATCATATATAACACTTAGAATTTCGTTGGTCCCTTAACCTCTATTTCCCAAATGACCAAAACGCCCTTAATGGGTGCCAGTTTGGTCTAAAATTGACCCGGAACCTAAACAATATCCCCGAGTGCACTTTTTTTACTATTTCGACCCATTCGGGATCACCCGTGACTTCTGAATTATCATCTGAGTCACTAAAAATATATTTCCTTTTTCGACCTCAAATTAACCTACACGCGACTCCCGGTTGAGATAGAATAAAATATGCACATATCACTCACTATGCCATATTACAATAATTGGTAATTACTTACTATTCACACTTAGTAAATCTCATACTATAATATTAATCAGTATCTATCTCTCGATTAATATTTAAAAATCACATTTATCATTCAGTCAAATTAAATTACTTCACTCATGTAATTTAAATACAACATTTAAATTCCCTAAATTAAATAAGTCATAAATATGCCAAAGATACGGGGTATTACAGATCAAGTGACTATTAAGAGTATATATTCGTAGCCTAGAATGTGAGATCTCTTTTCATCAAATATGAGAATCCTAAATCCTTTCAAAAAATGTGATTCATAGTTCCATTATCATCAACTTTGTGTTAGTCAAATTTAGGAAGTCCACCTTTAACGATTCAAGTATAAACTATTGAAACCCCAACCTATACCTCCAAATACCTATTGTGCAAATAGAGGTAAACTACCGTTATAACAAAATCGATGTTCAACATATGTTATCCTCTTACCTATATCCCTTTTTTGAGCATGAAGTAATTATATGTGAAACGAACTTTACCGTATCAGGCTTTTTAAAAACATAAGCTTTTATTCCTTTATGTCCTTCGATATATAAAGCATTTAGAGAAAACTTGTTACATAGACCCCGATTACAAAAACATTTGTTACAACACATGATACCTACAAAGCTTGTAAAAATGCCGATTAATTATTTGAAACATCATTTGTTTTTAATATTCGTTACAGCATCATCCTTTAAATGATTTTGTTGCATAACTTATAACACAAGGAACAAATTCGATAAAGCCGTCATAGTTACGTGATAGAACTAAAAAAAGAAACTAATAAGTTAATAAGTTTCATTACGAATATACTATATACTTTAGATAATGTAATCACCACAAGAATCAAAAACTTCAAAAATATAGTCAATTTCGAGGATGAAATTCTTTTAAGGTGGGTAGAATGTAACAAACTGCATCTTAAAAATAAGTTTGGGTAGATTGTTTTCTCGAAAACAAAGTTTTTGTCGAAGCAAATAGTAAGTTGTATAAAGTAGAGATGGTATATTATACGAAGTACCCATAAAAACTATTAAGTTCTTCACATTAAAAACCTTTAGTACCAAATATAAATTTTACTAAATACTTAGGACACATTCAAATTAATATTATATGCTTATTTGTAGTAAAACACTCTTTTTACTAAGTAATACTGACCAATCATGAAATTGGTGGCAATCCAAAAAGGTATAAAAAGTTTATGGTGGAAAGTATAATTTGATTTGAAACTTAAGGGGTCAAAACTAGGAATAACAAGAGTTAAATAAAATATCTAGATATTTATTTATATATAATATTATTTTAATCAAAATATCCAAGATATTTATATATAATATTATTTACTTGTTGGATATTTTCATTTTAAAAGCTATAAATAGGAAGCTAGCCTAACCATTTTTCTCACACCTTCCTCTTTCTCACGACCCATTTGTTCTAACCGTGTACCTGCGAAGGTAATCCAACTAAATAGTTGATATTATTTCTATGGTATATGGAAGATAAGGTAATGTCAGTTTGGTTGAATAGTTGTAAGTTTTAAATATATATGGGCAGTAAGATGAAAGTAAAGAAGACGACTCTTCCTTGTGTACATTTTATTTCAGTTTTTTATAAAACATATATATATATATATGATATTATTTCTTTACTTTCATCTTACTGCCCGTATATATTTATATATATTCATCTTACTGCCCGTATATATTTAAAATTTACAACTATTCAACCAAACTGACATTACCTTATCTTCCATATACCACAGAAATAATATCATATATATATATATATATATATATATATATATATATACGTGTGTGTGGGGGGGGTGCATATGTGTGTGTGCATGCGCGCAGATACCAGTGTGTGTTACGATGGAAAAAAGGCCAAAATTAAGTTCCTAATAGTTGTTTGGCCAGAAAAGATAGGTTCTTTAATTTAAAACCAAACCCACATAGTGTTAAACTAAATATTTAAAATGCCACCATTTTAGTCTTAAAACATTCATATCTTTTATACCGTTATTTTGAAAAATACACGGAACGTATCATTGGGTTCACAGTGTCATATAGAACATTTTCGTATAGAATCGTTTAATAATTGACACTATTTTCAACAATGCCAAATTTAGGCCATTGTAACAATTAAGGGTCCCAAATTACTAGTCACAAAAACATTATTTTTATCCCATAAAGCTTGTACCATGAATTTCCTCCATTATTAAATGTGCTTTACTACGAGTCAAATTATCCATTTACCACTTCAAAAACCTTATATTATCACTTTTTCCCCAAAATTTGTTTTGACAAAATTATATCATTGGACTAAGTTCCTACATGAAAATTGTGTATAAATATTAATTCGTTATCCAAATATCCACATCAGTTTAACTAAATTACGAACCAAGTTGCATATAATGTAAAGCTTTTACCATTATAAGAAACAACAAATATTATAAATACATATAAACTAAAAAAAATGTATGATTTAAATTATCCGTAGTAACCTTGCCATAAAAATCACATTCAGACACATTAGATGCAACTTGTACCAAGCCAATCAAAATGCCATGGAAATATTGGTAGGTGATTCTATTTCACTTTTAAATTGAGCATATATTTTGAAATTACTGCATTGTTTATATCATTTTTTGATAGCCCCTGAACTCATGCTCTCATTTATGAACTCTTTTGTGTAGTTAACCCTTTTATCGTGAATATTAATTCAATCTTTTATCTGACTCTGATAGCCTGTAATTTCAGCGAACCTATTGATTTCAATATATTATTTGGATTGCAGTACACCCCTTCATCCTATTAAAACTATGTCTGGAAATTAGTTTACCCCGATTGTAGTACACCCCTGCGTCTTATTAAACTCGATTTTAATTAGTATACCTGATTATGGAATAGCCTGCCATTTTATAACCATTATCAGTGAAACCCCTAGTAGCATACCTTACAATTCAGGGATTAGACCCTAGTATACCACGGTAGTTCTAATTGACCTGTAAGACTCGGATGTTGAGTGCCTGGTTTTTATTTGCTACATACGTATGAGTGCCATGCTACCTAAGTGTGCCAAGCCATTTTATTATTCCCCAATTATTTTGGGATTGCCTGTCCAAAGGTTTTGGGCGATATTTTAATGGTATTACTATGCATTTAAAGCCCATATAATCGATAATTTATGGGTTATCTTGTTATAGTTTGGACCCTTATAACCATCATACTACTCTTTTATATATCGCAAAATTCAGTATACCCCTGTTCTGTACTGTGATATTTCCTTTTACTTCAGATTACTATAAACTGTATTATATTACCAGCATTTAAGTCCCAGTTATGTTATCATAACAAACTCATGTATATACCTTTTTATAGAATTTGAATTATCTACTTAGCAAAGTTTTGCTTATTCTTTCCCTTCCAGATATTTTAAACAAGTACCTATAAGATATGATGATTAGTTTAAGCTAGGATTATATGAAGATCATGAATAGTTATTTATAAAGAATAGTCATATGAAAACAGATGAGATATGCATACAACATAGTACAATTAAAACTGTGGATTATAACACTGTGGGATATCAATAAAATTTCCTCTTTTGAAAGAAATGATGGTTTTCATTATGTTTTAATATTTGTTAGGATAAACCTCTCACTCGAGAAATTGGGATGTGACATCTCGTGCCTCCTGTTAAGGTTTTCACCCCTAACTAGAGTAATGGGGTCTACCCTGGGTTTATTCTGCCTAGCTAAGAATGTTTGCGTCAACTACTTCACGCTTGATGTCATTTATTCTTGGCCTCTATCCAAGTTCATTAGGATTCCTCATAAGTCACCCATGTCGATAGGTGTTAAAGGAGGAATTCTTCTGCAGCATGGTTGCTTTCTGGGTTTTCACCCATATTCTTAGAATCTTCATAAAATAGAGAATCACAAATGTGAAAAATAGAGTATACCAAAGAAGAAATAGGAAACACATGGAAGTGAATCCAAAGTAAAGGGAAAATTAATATGAGCTAGCAATAAAGGAATTTAGTAAAAATTGAAAGGAAATTGAGAATCAATTGACTCTAACCCAACGACATAGATGAATCGAATTGCGACTCATTATTTTCTCAGAATTGGGTATCCTCAAGTTATAGGAATAGACAATGGTAGAAAATAACAAATGACTTGTTGTTTTCCATAGACGATGCCAATCTGTTATTGTCTAAAGCTAGTATATGGATTTGGGCCTTAGCAAGAATATACTAATAATAAACTATAACAAATAAAGAGGTAACAGTCGCAAAAAATGCTTATCTAGAATAAATAATGAGAGAGATGGGAGAAAACGAAAGAAATCAAAGTTTACGTGGTTCGAACTAAAGGGGTGCCTACATCTGCAGGTGTAGTGATAATGGTATTAATTTCAATGGGCAAAAGCCATGGATGTACCACAGTTACAAGCTCTCATGCCCACTCTAGAAATAGGTAGCATAACAGTAGGGAAAATATCTCTCGATCCCCAATAATGTGCCATACCCTTCTTTTTGGTATGAATGTACAATAGAGTATACATAAAGCGGTGAATTAAAGTTAAGGCGAAAAACATAAATTTATTCATTAAAGACGTCACATATAATGTACTACCATCACAGGGTGAATTACATCTTATTGTCAACACGAAATACAAAGTTGGTAATAGTAAAGTTCCACTCATTGCACCCATCTAGTTTAGTCTCCCTCCAAACAGTTTCACATGCAAACACGTAATCCGTGTGTGTCACAAAAATGAAGAGAGGCTATCCTCTTTTTCCAGGGGCATCTGGAGGAAAAAGGAATTAGTAAAAATATTCTAAGCAAGTTTTACCATTTTCATAGCAAATTATATATATATATATATATATATATATATATATATATATATATATATATATGTGTGTGTGTGTGTGTGTGTGTGTGTGTGTGTGTGTGTGTGTGTGTGTAAGGTGAAGTGTTATAGAATTCGGATGTCTGAGAAATTACATAATTACATAATAAGAACGTCAAGGAGTTTTAAACTGATAATCCCATACTTACCAAATTACAAAATGGGTATGGAAATAAATAAGCCATCAGTAAAACCAAATAATAATTAATCCAAATTTTTTGGGGAAAAGTAACTGGCTAGGCACACAATTAAAGGGGCACTCGTACGTATGTAACTAAAATTCGGGATCTCAATCATTCGAGACCATAGGCCAAGTAGAAAATTTCGTGGGATAACATGGCAGTCTACTTCCTAGTTATTACTGATGCTTCTATAATAAAAAAAATCATGCATAAAGGTGTAAGGTAAACTGAATCAATCATTACAAAGAATTTCCATGATAGCAGTTATTAGATGAGAAAGGTTTAAGTTCATCCGACTAATCATAATTAAAATAATTCGTGATATAGTCACATATGAGTATGAAAATCTCTATACATACTCACTGTTCTAAAAAACCCGCCTAGGCTTGAGGCTTGGGAGAAACGCCGCGCCTTAAGATTTTGACACCTTATGCTTGGTAAAACCTTTAAGGCGCACTTTTTCTCTAAAAACAACAATGATTTAGTGAACCGATATCGCCGTTTAAAGATTTTTTTACAAACCGGACCATTATCTCATCCAAAATAATCAAATAGTATTTTAATTTGCAAATATTCAAACATATTTTTATGATATGTACAATTTTAGTATTTTAATAGCCTTGTTATTGTTAAAAAATATTAAAATATATCAAAAAGTCCTAAACGCCTTTTTACACCTAAGGCCCGCCTAGGCTTCTAAGGCTTAAGGCTTGGCCTCAACGCCTCGATCACGCGCCCGCATTTTTTAGAACCTTGCTTAAAATCAAAGGGGCTATCATGAAATAATATCAATAACAGTTAAACAAGTATGCGAAATTTTACTATTAAAAAGGTAAAAGGCCTACTTGTACAAAAATTTGAAAGAATTGAAGAAGGTCAAAAGAGAATGTCAGGAGGAGCTGGTAGTTGATTATCTGTATACAAATATTTGTGCGAGTAAGTAAGGTTAAAAATATTTCTGGTTTGGGTAAATTTGCACTAAAAACTGTGTGTATTGAAGTTTAAGGAGTTAAATTGTAAATATTTTGGGATTTTAAAATCCTAGGCTTAGAATTAAATTTGAAACTTGGTGTAGAAGACGTTTTGACTCAAACTTAATCAAAGTATTTATGAAAAAAAGTTGGGGTTAAAATTCTTAATTTAAAAAAGTCAAGACGGGTTCGTTTGCAATTTAAGAAAATTATTTATATCCTAAAACCCTATTTTTTTATAACTTTGGCTAGGTCTGACCAAACACAGTCTTACCTTATACCATTTTGACCAGAAAAATAAAATAAAAACATTGAGAAAAAAATTAGAACTTTTTGATTGGCCACGTGCCCTCACGCCCTTGGTCAATGATTCTGGTTGAAAAAGTTCATCTTCAACCTCTTGACAGTTGACCTAGGGTTTGAAAAACTTTGACCTGAAATAAGTCATGATTTTCTAAACCATTCGAGATTATTCCTGAACCAACCAAGCCTAATTTGTTACAAGGAATCCAAAAATATAAGTTTAATGGATTGAGGTTCGGTATTCATCGAGTTAAAAAATTGTGTTTTTCAGAAAATGTAACTCTATTGAATATAGCAGAGGTGTTTATGAACATGGTTGTGTTTCTACTATCCTAAGGAAGAATTGGGTTTTGGATTGAAGGATTGAGGTTGTCTTGTTGTGGAGAATTTAAGGTTTTTATTTTTCTGAAACAGAAAACACCTTCGAGTAATTGGATCTCAAAACTTGTGTTTTTTTATAATGATCATTGCATTAGAAATCCTGAGTTCATAAGGAATCTTTTCCTCACTTTGAAATTGGTTTAAAGTCAAGAAATTGAATTCCACCTTTGAAACTCAAGCTTTAGTGGAGGTTTTTTTCTGGTTTATTTGCACAAAGGCCATTTTGGACTTAAAAGCTCTACTGCTTTGATTGATCTGTGTATAATATCAACACAAAAAACAATTGGAATTAAAAGAATGAAGTATAATACATAAAATGACAGAAGACCTGTTTAGGGAAAAATTTGAATTTCAGACATGCTTAAGTAGTGGGATTTGTAGGTTCTGATCGTGGGAAATTTATAGGGTATGAAGAGGATAATGTATTGGATCATTTCGGAGGTGTATTATTCCCAAGTTTAAGAAGATAAGTTGATGGTAAATTGAGCTTCACATGTATGCATGGTGTTTGCATAAGTTTTTGGTCTATTTTGTCTATGTGGAGGCTGATGTGGTGATGGTGGAATGTGAAAATATTGGTTGTTTAGTTTTTAGTCCTCGGTTGGAAGTGTATGTACTTATTTGGTTCAAAATAGGGAATTTTTGTAATTTGGGGGGCAATTCTATAATTTTAGGGAAATTTAAGGGATGAAATTATCATTTATAGTTAGTTTAAGTCTAGATATTTAATTTGATATAAAGTTTGGGTCTAGGGATTAAGTATAGGTCAAGTTATGCTTATATTAACATTTTAGGGGTCATTTTGGAAATGTTAAAACTTGAAGGGGTACTTGGATAATTTAGTAAAGTTATAAGTTTTGTAGATTAGTTTTATCTTTATCTAGGATCTTTTGAATTTGCATACTCTATAAGGGGTAAAATAAAAATTGTAGGGGATTAGGGTTTTCTATCAACCTGATTCGAAAGTACGGATGTTACATAATAAAGGATTATTGTATGTTATTTATTAGCTAATGGAGGAGGGAGATTGTAGTGGGATAGGCGGCCTGCTTTTATAGGTTAGGAACTTACACCTTTTACATACAAGTGGAAGGATAATCATGAGTTTGTTACATGTACATGGAGGAAAAATATTTGCATATCACCCTCACGTGCATGTGGTATAAGTGTTCCTGAAGTCATTCCATCACATGTTAGATACTTGATTTAAAGGAGTTAACTAACAACGTTAGCTAACTGTGAACTGACAGTGGTAAGACGGATCATGTACACTGTCCGGCCGATCATGTTCATTGCTGAACCGACCTTATTACTGTAGTGGATAAGGACACGTGTAGTCTTGTGAGAGGCTCACAAGGTATTCCATATTTATGGTATAACAAAGATATTTTTTTAAATTCTTTCATTCATTTAGGTTTGGTCTGAAAAGCTTGTTCGCAAAATCAATTATTGCAACGTTCTATATATTTGTTTGGACTAGTTTTTTACCTTCATTCCTGGAATTAAAAATTGTAAATTACTATTATATAATCATTTTTCGTCTAGAAGATAATGGACAAAGCACACTATTATGAAAATCCATTAGTATTACTAGACTTGTTATGTAGTATATCTGAGATTTACCATATTTGGGTCTACCAAAATCCTAAAATTCTTTAAAAGATCCTATGTGGTGTTGTCACCTAGTACCCTCCTATTCATATGAGATGATTAATATGCAAGAAATTCTTGAATATGTCCGCTTAGTTTTGTGGGCAAAAGAATAAATAGGTATTGTAATGAAATAAACAAATAAAAGTACTTATGCATTACTTATTGTATTGGAACCCAAAATCGTACATTAGAAAATAGTATTGCACTATTTATAGGGTTATGTTGCACACTTATTGTAGAACTATACTTTTTCATGAGCTTGATGCTCCATAGTTTGATTGTTTTGATATTATTATAACCATTTACGTCACATTTGTTTTCGATGGATTTTATGATGGTAAATGGGATCATTACATATTTAATGATTTTATATATATATTGTGATTCACCCCCAATTGAACCATTGTTAAATATAGTGTTTATCGCTTATTTTGAGAGCTTTTAATTTGATGAGATATGTAAGGACATTTTGTCCAACATACTTGTATATGTCATTAACCGTAACACCGTTGAAGAAATTCATGTCCACATCGTCATCAACGGAATCCGAGTATCGAATCAAGGAAGGAATCAGAAATCCAGTCAGCCGGACCGGTCCGCCTCAATGAAAAAGGAACCGATTCGCTAACATCCCGGACCGGTCCGCCAAGAAATTAAAAGAACCGATCCGCTTTCGGACCGATCTGCCTCCCTGCCGGACCGATCCGTCTTGCACATTGAATCCAGTGAGCATCGAACCGAATGCGAACCGAATCAGCCTCAAATTAAAATTACCGGTCTGCCATCGGACCGATCCGCCTAAGGCCCGGACCGGTCCGCCCTGGATAACCACGAACAGATCGTGTGGAGATTTTTAGGGCAAATGAATTCTTATTTATACCACGATCGGGGAGTTGGTTTTCTTAAGGCTTATACACGATTTCCAGAGTAGATAAACTCTAAGGCCTTCATGGTATTTGAGTCCATTGATTCATACCCATGATTCACACAACTTCCAAACCTATTGTGAATCAATTCTGGTAACCCATGAACACCATTGCTGCTGTTCAACCCTTGTGAAGTGGACCGCTTCTTCCTCTTCATTGTTGCCCTACTGGAAAGGGATATTCCAGCCGCGACTACAAAATCCGATACCCGAGGGTAATTCTTAGTCAAAAACTTGTATTTTAGTGTAATCCGATTGTAAGCCGTTTCTCTTACAAATTATAGTGATATACAAATGGTTTTGCCCCTGTGGGGGATTTTTCCTTAAACTTTGTGTGTTGAATAATTCTTGCATGATTTCATATTGTTTCAATCACACCTAGTTGCATGTTTAGGGTTAGTTTGGGTTAAAAGGAATTTATTATATTGTTTTCTTATTTGAATGCAAGCGCCAACTCTTTCAAATTGGTATCAGAGCAGGTTACGCTAAGCTATCGCGTATTCCTATTTTCCGCAAAATTTTTCTAAGATATCAATTTTCCAAAAAAAAAATTTGATTTTTGAAAAAGTGCGTGTTCAAATGGAGAAGTCATATTATAAAATGCCTATTTTTGACGGGTCAAATTATGCTTATTGGAAAGCCCGTATGAGGTCGACTTTAAAAGCCATTGATGAACGTGTATGGATTCTGGTTGAACGAGGGTGGACTCCTCCCACCGTGACTGTTGATAATGTGACCAACTTGAAACCTGACATTACTTGGTCTGATGAAGAAATTAAATGGTCATCTTTTAATTCTAAGGGTCTAAGTGTTATTTCTGGGTCTGTCACACCTGATGAGTTCAAACGCATAATGACGTGTACCATGTCAAAAGAGGCATGGGATGTTTTACAACTCACCTATGAAGGAACTAATGCTGTGAAAGAGTCTAAGTTGCAAAACTTGACAACTCAATTTGAAACTATCACCATGCATGATTCTGAATGCTTTGATGAATTTTATGCTAGACTTTCTGACATTGTGAATACTAGTTTTAATCTTGGTGAACAAATTCCAAATGCTAGAGTTGTTAAAAAAATTCTTCATTCTTTGCCTAAGCGTTTTATCCCTAAAGTCACTGTGCTAAATTCTATGGGTAATTTAAATACGCTAAAATTGGAAGAACTCGTAGGAGACTTGCAAACTTATGAAATTGATATGTTCCCTAAAAATGCTAAATCTAAAGATAAGGGAATTTCACTTAAAGCCCAAGAGAGAAGGAGTGAGGGGTCAGCTAGAAAGAGAGTAGAGTCATCTAGAAAGAGAGAGACTAACACGTCGGATTCTGAGTGAGATTTTGACTTAGATGATTTGGCTCTTTTCGCAAAAAATTTCAAGAGGATTCTCAAATTTAAGAAAAATGGCAATTTTAAAGATAAAAAGAAATTTGAGAAAAATAAGTTTGAAAAGAAAAATGAAAAAGATTCCAAAAATCCTCCTCTGAAAGAAAGTGAGAGATGTTTTGAGTGCGACGGTAAGGGACACAGAGCGTTTGAGTGTGCCACTCGTCTGAATAGGGAAAAGGGTAAAGCTGTCCTAAATGCTACCCTTAGTGACGACAGTGATGTCGAGTCGGTGGACTCGGGAGATGAGTCACCGCATGAGCGTAACTTCACCGCGTTCATGGCTAGTCATGTGAATACTCCTAGTTCTCCTCACGATGATGAGGATGATGCTTCACAGGGACACCTCGACAATGAGAGCGAAGAAAGTGAGGGAGAGGAGGAAGGTAGTGAGGACGAGAGTAACCTTCAACGCGCCTACGCCGAGTTATATAATGAGTCCTTCAAAACTAAAAAATGTAACAAGGCGTTAGTTCTTAGGATCACCGCGTTAGAAGAAGAGTTAGAAAAGACGAGAGAGAGAGAGTCCTCCACCTGCATCGCCATGAGAGAGAGAGAGTCTGCTTGGGTTAGTAAAGAGAATTTGCTTAGAGATAGTGAAAGCAGTTTTGAGAAAGAGAAAGCGGACTTGGCTAAACAAGTGGCTAGTCTTACTAGTGAGCTCCATTCCTCCATGGAGACTCGGAAGAAACTTGAAGCCCTTGTTGCTCAGCTTACTCATGACCTTGAGAGATCTAGGAAAGTCAAGGTACAAATCGAGGACAGATCTGGGAAGATGGGAAAGATGCTCCTCGGTCCCGCTTTAGGTTTTGGTGACAGGCAAGGAATTGGTTTTGATGGTGCCTCCACGTCTCAAATTGCACCGGGACCAATTCCTGAGTTTACTACGACTCCTTATGGCCGTCATCAAAAACCTCGAAGGAGAGTTCGACCAAGAAAAGCAAACCAAGGTCCGCATTTGACTGTACTCTTTTGTACTTATTGCAAAAGAAAAGGCCACCTTAGGGAAGCTTGCTATAGCATGGGTCGGACACGACGTACTACTGCTCCACCATATCATACTGATGAGTTTTCTAGTCTGAGAGAGCAAGTTGAGTTCTTAGCTGCCATGACTCAAAGTTTAATGAAAGAATTCCGACGGATGTCTTCATTGTTAGTGAATGCTTCTTACATTCCAGCTAAAACCAACAACAACAAAGGCAAACAAAAGGTCATCTCTGCTTGGGTGCCTAAGAAAGATAAAAAGGCCTTTGTTGTTCATGTTGCTCTCAAAGCACATAATACCTCTCAGTGGTATTTTGATAGTGGGTGCTCCAGACACATGACAGGTGATGCCTCATTTTTTACTACTCTTGAGGATTATCAAGATGGCAGAGTCACCGTTGGAGATGGGAGTAAGTCTAGCATTATAGGACGAGGTACTATCGAGTTACCTGGTTTTCCTAAGCTAGAAAATGTTTTATACGTCAAAGGTTTGAAATCAAACCTTCTCAGCATTAGCCAGCTGTGCGACGATGACTTTGCAGTAAAGTTTGACCGGGAAGCTTGTAAGGTCTATAATCAAGCCGGTAAACTTTTGATGCAAGGGGTGAGGACCGAGGATAATTGCTATGGGACTGAGCCCACATCCTCACTTGTCTGCAACAGCGCCACGATCACTCCTATGGATCTGTGGCACCAACGTCTAGGTCACGTGAACATTAGAGATCTTAATCGTTTAGCTAAAAAGGACCTAGTACGTGGCTTACCATCTCTTGGAAAGTCAACTTCGATCGTTTGTGGACCCTGTCAGTTGGGAAAACAAATTCGTAGTCCTCATAGGAAGTTGCATTCCATTACCACCTCTCGTGTTCTTGAGTTGATTCACATGGACCTTATGGGTCCTACTCATACTGAGAGTCTAGGTGGTAAGAGGTACATACTCTTGATGGTAGATGATTTCTCCAGATACTCCATTGTAGGTTTTCTGAGAGAGAAATCCGATGCTGTAGAGTTTTTAACGACCAAGTGTCGTGTCCTGCAAAATCAACACGGAGTCACTATTAATAGGATACGTAGTGACAACGGCACTGAATTTAAGGAAGCAAAAGTAGATCTTTATTTTGATATCCTTGGGATCAAACATGAGTTTTCTGCTGTGAGAACTCCTCAGCAAAATGGGATTGTTGAGAGAAAGAATAGAACGATCCAAGAGATGGCTAGATCTATGCTTCTAGGTCGTAAAGTCTCTAGGAGATTTTGGGCAGAGGCAGTGTCTACTGCATGTCACACGGTGAATAGGGTTTATTTGCGTCCACATACACTACAGACACATTATGAGTTGTGGACCGGCAAGAAGCCCAACCTGGCATATTTCCGTGTTTTGGGGAGTAAATGCTACATCCTACGGGATAGAGAGCAATTAGGAAAGTTCGACTCCCGGAGCGACGAGGGAATATTTCTAGGATATTCATCGAATAGCAGAGCGTACCGGGTTTTTAACCTGAAGAGCTCTAAGATTATGGAATCAATAAACGTCACCGTGCAAGATGACGAACCTCCGACGGTTATTGATCCTAATCTTCAGTGTGAGGATGAGGACTGTTCTGACAGTGATTTACCTGTTCCTCTCTCACACTCTGTGGACCCTACTCCTGTGTTAGGGGACACACCTGCTTGGGTTCGCAAGAGTCATGACCCTTCTGCCATTGTTGGAGATCCCACTCAAGGGGTCAAGACTCGTGCTCAGCTAGAGAACGTTGTTAGCCATCTTTGCTACACGTCCAAAGTCGAGCCCAAGAACCATAAAGAAGCAATCAAGGATGAACACTGGATATATGCTATGTAGGATGAGTTGCTTCAATTTAAAAAGAATAATGTCTGGGAATTAGTCCCCCGACCTAGTGAGACTAATGTGATAGTTACCCGGTGGATTTTCAAGAACAAAATGGATGAATATGGTACCATAATCAGAAATAAGGCTAGGTTGGTCGCTCAAGGCTACACACAGATAGAGGGTGTAGACTTTGGGGAGACATTTGCTCCTGTTGCGAGGCTTGAGTCCGTCCGTCTTCTGCTCGCCATCGCATGTCATCTGCGCTTCAAGGTATATCAGATGGATGTCAAGAGTGCCTTTCTGAATGGCATTTTACAGGAGGAGGTTTATGTGGAACAACCAAAAGGGTTTGAAGACCCTCAGCACCCTGAGCACTTCTACTATCTGAGGAAATCCTTGTATGGTTTGAAGCAAGCACCCCGTGCTTGGTACGAGAGGATTACTTCCTATCTCTTAGCTCGTGGCTTCAAGAGAGGGGGAGTAGATATGACGTTGTTCGTCAGGAGAGATGACGGTGCTATTTTGGTTTCCCAGGTCTATGTGGACGACATAGTCTTTAGATCCACATGCTCCCAGCATGCTCACCACTTTGAGGAGGAGATGAAAAGTGAGTTTTGAGATGAGCATGGTTGGTGAGCTTACATTCTTCCTTGGTCTCCAGGTTCGTCAGCTAGAGGATGGGATGTTCATCTCCCAATCCAAGTATGCTAGAGACCTAGTGAAGAAATTTGGTTTAGACTCCGCTAAGCATGCACGTACACCTATGAGTACCACTACCAAGCTTAGTAATGACACTTTAGGCAAGGACGTAGAGCAAACCTTATATCGGAGCATGATAGGTAGTCTTCTCTACTTGACTGCTAGTCGTCCCGACATCGCCTTTAGTGTTGGAGTCTGTGCGCGATATCAGGAATCCCCAAAAGAGTCACATTTACTTGCTCTAAAACGTATTATTAAATACGTGAGTGGGACTCTATCATACGGGATTTGGTATTCCTTTGATACCGATGACCATCGGTCCGCCTATTCGGATGCCGATTGGGCTGGGGATGTAGATGGATGTAGGAGCACTTCTGATGGGTGTTTCTATTTCGGTTCTGCTCTTGTCTCCTGGCTGAGCAAGAAGCCAAATTCCATCTCTTTGTCCACTGCGGAGGCTGAGTATATAGCCGCCGGGAGTTGTTACACACAACTCTTGTGGATGAAGCAAATGCTGGAGGATTATGGGATATCACAGGACACCATGACCATTTCCTGTGATAACACGAGCGCGATACACATATCCCGCAATCCAGTTCAGAATTCTCGCACAAAACACATCAGGATACGTGAGCACTTTATACGCCAGTTAGTTGAAGAGAAAGTCGTATCCCTGAGTTTTGTTCCTACCGACCGTCAGTTAGCCGATATTTTCACGAAACCTTTAGATGCCCTTAGATTTGAGAGTCTTAGGAAGTCTTTGGGGATTTGCACAGTTGACTGAGGGGTTGGTCTATGTCTAGAATAGGATGCTTCTTCATGTTCATATCATATGCTTCCTATTACTAGTCTGTTTTATATGTACCATTGCTTAGTGTACAGCTTTGTTTTATTTTTTGCTTTTCATTATTCTTTGAAAAATACAAAAAGATTTTCTTTTTAGAAAAATTTTTAGAAAAACACAAAAAGATTTTATTTTGATAAAACTTTTGAAAAATTCAAAAAGAGATTTGCCTTTTATGGATGAGCATTTAAGATAGCCAAGTCACAACCTCATTCCATTTATCCATGTGACTGTTTTATAGAGATTTGAGAGGCTACATCATTTCATCCATGTGCTTTACATTGATTGGAGTCTTTGAGATGTATTTAGTGATATCTTCCTACATGTTTGACTCCTATTTCCTTTAATGCATACATGCACGGCTATATTTGGTTATTGCACTTGTCTATCACATATTGGCTTGAGTGTTTCTATCTCAATTCTGTCTATACAATGTACAATATGTGATAAAACTTGACAAGATTGGATTGCATGTAAAAACCGTTTTGGTGAGCCTGAGTGTATTTTTTCATAACGGGGAGGGGCTGCGAAAGTTGATTCTTATCCTTTGCGCAAAAGCCACCGTTAAAAAGGACCTAAAAAATGGAGGAATTTTAATATCCGAGGTCCTAAGAGGTTAAAAGAGCCCGAAAAAATTGATAAGGCAATAAAAAGCAATTCATGCCAAATATGGGCCATTTAGGTTTCACCCAATTCTCCAAAGTTTGAGAATTTAGTATTCCTCTATTCAAAATATAAATATGAGGGAGTTTGGTTGGAGATTGAAAAACGGGTTTGCACTTCCTTGAAAGTCCTGAAAAAGCATGAAAATCATTTTGGACGTTATTGGTGTAGAAATAACTTTAAGCTTTGATTTGTAGATTTGATATAGTCAATGTCTTATATTTCCAATCTTTTACACCAAAGGAAGCATTTGAGTTCATTCGTTAGGAATATCCAATATTCATCGTGCACATATGTCATGTTTGTATGCTTTGATTTTCCTATCGCATTTTGATCACACCTATTCTTTTACGCTATCACCGACTTGGTTGTTTTATTTTCATTCATGGTGTGATTTTGTGCCTGGTGTCACCCCGATACTTGATTGCTTGATTTATTTCTCTCATTTGTCTATTTGGGGACATCATAAAAAGGGGGAGAATGAATTATCTGATTATGGGGGAGTTTTTGAAATTCTGAGAATATCATTTTAAATTGATATATATATGTTTATCTCATCTGAGAATATCATTTTAAATTGATATATATATATATATATATATATATATATATATATATATATATATGTGTGTGTGTGTGTGTGTTTATCTCATTTCAAACTCGATACGTCACTTGGTATTTGCTTTATCTCATGTGTGTAGGTACATCCTTGATAATCCCATGATGCACACCCTGATGAGAAAATCGTTGAGATTTCTGATCGGAAGATTTGCAGAACAAACGATGCAGCCTTTATCATTTGTACCTCTTTCAGTTTTGGGTTCATGGAAGGGTAGATTTGTATAGGCATTTTTGATTCTAGATAATTCGGATTTTTTATGTATGTTCCGGCATAGACATAGAGGGAGATTTGTAAGGACATTTTGTCCAACATACTTGTATATGTCATTAGCCGTAACACCGTTGAAGAAATTCATGTCCACATCGTCATCAACGGAATCCGAGTATCGAATCAAGGAAGGAATCAGAAATCCAGTCAGCCGGACCGGTCCGCCTCAATGAAAAAGGAACCGATCCGCTAACATCCCGGACCAGTCCGCCAAGAAATTAAAAGAATCGATCCGCTTCCGGACCGATCCGCCTCCCTGCCGGACCGATCCATCTTGCACATTGAATCCAGTGAGCATCGAACCGAATGCGAACCGAATCAGCCTCAAATTAAAAGAACCGATCTGCCATCGGACCGATCCGCCTAAGGCCCGGACCGGTCCGCCCTGGATAACCACGAACAGATCGTGTGGAGATTTTTAGGGCAAATGAATTCTTATTTATACCACGATCGGGGAGTTGGTTTTCTTAAGTCTTATACACGATTTCCAGAGTAGATAAACTCTAAGGCCTTCATGGTATTTGAGTCCATTGATTCATACCCATGATTCACGCAACTTCCAAACCTATTGTGAATCAATTCTAGTAACCCATGAACACCATTGCTGCTGTTCAACCCTTGTGAAGTGGACCGCTTTTTCCTCTTCATTGCTGCCCTACTGGAAAGGGATATTCCAGCCGCGACTACAGAATCCGATACCCGAGGGTAATTCTTAGTCAAAAACTTGTATTTTAGTGTAATTCGATTGTAAGTCGTTTCTCTAACAAATTATAGTGATATACAAATGGTTTTGCCCCTGTGGGGGATCTTTCCTTAAACTTTGTGTGTTGAATAATTCTTGCATGATTTCATATTGTTTCAATCACACCTAGTTGCATGTTTAGGGTTAATTTGGGTTAAAAGGAATTTATTATATTGTTTCCTTATTTGAATGCAAGCGCCAACTCTTTCAAGATATTATTCATGTCACTAGGGGAAGGAAGAACGAACCTGAAGTATAAATTTTTCTCGCAAAATAAATTATTCTTGAAGAATTGTTCGTTCCTAAATAACAACGAACATTTTCATGGAATACATCCACTTCATCTCATCTAAGACCTTGTATGATTAAATGTGAAAATGAGGTACAAATGGTAATTTAAATATCAAACGATTACAAAAATAAAATGCTAGATGCACTCACATGTACTAGTTGCAAATGCGTCTGCTAGAATCACTATCCCAGTAAGACAAAATTTAAATTAGGTAGCACATAAATTTGTTGCATACTAAAAGCAAAGAAGCCTATAGGTACCAAATACTTAACTCCTTGATAGTGGAGATAAAATAAAATCATGCCCAAATAATGCTCATGAAGAGATTATGAACAAAAGATCCATTTTTTAAAAATTCTAGGAGAGGTTATTATCTATGAAAAGACACAAGTCCCTGAAGTAAAAAAATGTACCTAATGTTAATGAGATCAATATATTTTATACATATACAAGAGAAAAGTTGGATCATCAAAGATAATCATCGATGACAATTATATATATTGTAGCTACAAAAATCAAAGGGTTGTGATAATATAAATTCATGTATTATAATTGAATGTCGACAAATAATATATTGGCTAAAAATGGAAAAATGGCATAATGGCATTATTAGAATCTCTAAATAGACATGGTGTATTATTACCTTTAGTATAAAACCAATAAAATATTAACCTTGAAGGTTACAAATTGGTATTTATAACAAATGAAATGAGAAAATCTCTAAACTAGGCATGAACTGTGGTTAAAGGTTTTTTGTAGAAACCTAAGTTTGATTATACATATAAATATACTCTTCTTATTAACGTAATTACTTTTCAAATTTCTAACTATCTTAACAATTTTTAATATATATATTAGATATGAGACTCATGAATATTATAACTGTTTATTTATATAGGACTTGGAAAAAGAAATCGTATGAAAATTCTAGAAGGATTTGTTTTGCATAAAGCAAAGTCAAGGAGTACGTACTCAATTCAACTAAGGCGTTTATTGTACAACTCAAAGCAATCCGTAAGGATGTAGGTACAACCATCATGAAAAATACTTGTCTAGATTAGGGTATTAAAATTATCATATTTATCGATGTGTCATTATATCCTGAAGAACTTAACCTCAATAAGGAATTCAAAAATGAAATTTTGAAGGGAAACTGGTTATTGTCTAGGCCTACAAATGTAGCATAATTTTGGTTAAACACCGATCTATTAGTTAAATGTATTATAAAATATAACAATGTTTTATCATATTAACGACACCATTTTAGTATGCCCATGGTCCCCATTCTTTGGATATTAAAATATCTTTATCTTCCTAAAGAATATGACGAAATAAATTTGGTCCAAAAGTATCATGTTTGTATGTTATTAGTGAATTGTTAACGTTGGTCTTGTAGTACCATATTTGTTTGTTGTTATGGCATTACAGGACCCGAGAGGCAATGTTTCTCGCAAAGGGGAACTTTTTTTGTTTAAATGGTAAATGCCCAGGGGTTCTAGTCTCCTGGTCCACCACGTCCCCCCGAGGTCGAGTTGTCGGCTCGACATGGTTCGAGCAGTGATACTTTTCCCCTGGAAGATGTTTGACGCCTTGTCCAGTTTGAGTAATACACCCCTGGTTTTAGGCCTAGGCCTAAGTGTTGTTTACATGTAATAAGTGGTTTTGTCATTTTTTTATAGTCATCAATTTTTTTTATATAAAAACAAACAAAATATTTGGGTTGGACCTTTCGAGATAATCCTAAGGTAGGTTTAAGTTTGCGATTGATCCAAATATTCATGTTGTGTGGGTTCAGGAATCAAGTTACGAGTGGGGAAGGTATTAGGCAAACCACGTATTCTTTATGTTTCCTTAATTATATGATTACTATTGATCTTTACATTAATTGATTACTTTTTAGTTATTTATAAAACTGGTTCAAAGACCTTAGGTTGAGAACCCCTTAGACGTAAATAGGTGCTTAGGTATGAAATGGTATCAGTGAGAAGTATAGGAATGTCACTTCAACCAGTGCAGGTACACAAGGGTGCTTGTGCATGACTTTGTGCTCGTATAATGGGTGTCTATCAATACGTATATAAGTGTGAGAGAAAGCTCGGCTTGGGTAATGGTTGGACATCAATGTGTATGAGAAAAGTCACAGCTTGAGATAGTTCGATGTCTCGTTTGAGATTTAAGGAGAGAGATGGGCGCATCTCTGTTATGACAACATATCAGGAGATATATTGTCAAGGATCGTTCTCATGAGATGGGATCAGTATTATTCCTAGGGACCCAAGAAGACCTTAGATCAAAGCTTACATAGTTCACTTGTGTTCAATGTATACATGTTTGCACATTTATATGGGTGTGCGCGAGAGATCGTGGCTTTAAGATAGTTTAATATCTCGCTTATAATGTATATAAGAGGGGGTATAGGAGAGGTGAGAGATGATTGCATTTCAATGGGGATAATATATCAAGAGGCATATTATTGAGGCTTGTTCTCACAATAAGGACATTGTATTGCACCTACATACTCAGGTATCCATGAATCGATGCCTACGTAGTTCGGCCATTTACGTCTTCCAACGTGATATGCGTTTAAGTGTAAGACTTGTCTTGGAGGGGGAGAGAAACTATATCTGAGACATAGGGTATCTTCAATAGAGGATCAAAATGGGAGTGGGCCCAAACGTACCGACAAAGGCATAATTTGTTATGATTTGATTGTTGGATGATCACTAGCAGGAAGGGGTTTTCCTTAAGATTAGTTTAGAGGTGTAATGTTGAGGATGAAATGTTCTAGACATCCTTGGCGACAGACGGAGCGGTGTTTAGACTGGGGATGGATGTATCCCTAAGAAATAATACACTAAGAGACATATTACGTGGCTTGCATTTCACGAGTTTAGTTCGGTATAGTCCTTAAATACCCAAGAAGACTTGGGATCAAAGCCAACATTGTTCCAAAAAAATGAAACATATTTACGAGTGTAGGCAACGGGATACCAGGTATAAATTGTACAATATTACTGAAGTTTTGGTGCCTAGTCCTTAATATATGATTTTCGTTGTGTTGGATTTATATATTTATATGTTAAGAATACATTAATAAAAGGTCAATGTTTTGACAAGTATTTGATATGAAAACACATATTTGCAGTGCCACCGTGGGGACGGACTTTGTTTGTTTAGAGAAGGGTGGGAGTAGTCGAATTTTATACTTTGTCTTTGCCAATGTTTCGCACTAACATGGCTCGAAGACACTTTCCTGATAACAGTTTTGAAAAGTATATTTTCATGTTTGTATTTAGTCGTTGTGTCATTTGATTAGAATTTTTTAACATATGAGTGTGTCACATCAACTAACATAGGTGTTGGATAAAAACCATGATCTAAAATATAATCAATATAAAGTGCATATATATATTATCATTATATATAGGGGTGTTTGAGGCGACTTTCATGAAATGCGCGTAGAGCATTGACTCTGTTTTTATTTCAAGGAGACTTTTCTATAATATGAAATTCTTTCGAGACTTTTCGGAGCGAGCTTGAGTATCTCGTGCGTTCGGGATTAAGAATAAAAACTAAATCAACATTGGGTTTGGGTTGATTTTGAAGCTTGGTGGGGACCTCTATTTATAGGGTCTGATCCGGGGCCTTTGATCGTTATATCAAAGATCTTGGATGGTAGATCCGAGGTGGGGTGACATGTGGATGGCTGGAAGGAGATCAGGTTGGATTTGGTAATCATTAGAAGAGATTCCTTTAATCGAATGGTCAATCGAACAGAAGAAGGACCTTAGGCCTTTAACTGAATGGTTAAAGCTATCGGGGAGGATTTTTGGGTCTTTTTTACTATTTGTTATTTTTAAATTTGGGTCCTTGCAAGTTTTATTGATGGGGGTAGTTTAGGATTATTAGTGTGCCTTGGTTTAGTGCATTTCATTAAACGAGATAAAATGACCGACACCTAAATTTCAAATTAGGTTATCCACAGAAGTGGTCGAATAAGAGTGGGCACGGGTAGACACTCTTCGTCAAAATTTCAAGGACTAAAAAATTAATTTTCCCCTTTTTAGGAGGTATGGCAATACATATGGGTAGGGGTTAAAGTGGGATTTTTTGAAAAAGAGGTGGTGGGTCGATAGAACGGTTAACCATTTGCTTAAGTCGGTAATTGGTTTAACTATTTAGTTAAATTAATGAGCCTCCAAAACCTATTAATAAGGGTTTTCCTATTCAGTTTCCCACTTCTTCTGACTTCTCTTTCTTTCTCTCGTTTTTCCCTCTATGTAATACATTTATACCTTCTCTTGTGAGTTTATTTCTTCGATATTCATAGACCCTTTAGAGCCCATCATGTTTGGAGATGAGTAGATTCAAGCCTTAGACTAGAATTAGACAGAGGGGGTTATGGGGGATAATATAAGACTGGCGGTGCAAGACGGGCCAATGGAGGCAGAGCCTTGGCCATATGTATTCATTTTAGGGCTAATGGAGGCGGAGCCTTGGTCCACCATGATGATGACTAGGCGAGGGTAGTGTGGCAAGGGTTTTTGTGGTGCCGAACTCATGGAAGCCTTACAATCCTCCCCTATATGCAGACAAGGATGCATAGAGGTTCTTTAGCGGGAGTGTGAAAGACACTGGATTCTGGGGGAGCATCCATCGGATGCTCCATGCGTAAGGTCTCTTTCTTTTAGTAGTAGTAGTAGCAGTAGTAGTAGTAGCAGTAGTAGTAGTAGTAGTAGTAGTAGTAGTAGTAGTAGTAATAGTAGTAGTAGTAGTAGTAGTAGTAGTAGTAGTAGTAGTAGTAGTAGTAGTAGTAGTAGAGGAGGAGGAGAAGAAGAAGAAGAAGAAGAAGAAGAAGAAGAAGAAGAAGAAGAAGAAGAAGAAGAAGAAGAAGAAGAAGAAGAAGAAGAAGAAGAAGAAGGACAACGAGGGGGAAACAGGGGTAACCTATGGAATAGAAGGGGTAGAAGCGAAGGGGTGTTTGAATTTAGTATGGTGAAATAGATTTTAAATATATAATGATAATAATAAGAATAAAGCAGCGTGATAATAATAAAGTGAAGAAAGGGGGAATGGAATATAATAAAGTACTATAAAAAAGGAAGATAAATACTAAAATCAGTAAAAATAGAAAGAGAAATATAAAAATCATACATAAACATGGGATGATTATAACATATACTAAAGAAAAAAATTATAAAAGAGACCACAATAACAGATCGGACCCGTGTGACATATGCATGTTTCTTTATGATAATATATAGGGGTTTCTTGTCACCTCGCAATTGGCCATCCTTCCTGATTAGTGGGAATAGGCGGTAGGGGTATTAAGTGTGAATATATTATGACCCCAACATCAGTAGTGAGAAAGCTCTGTGGGGTTCCTGATTGCCTCACAACTGGTTATCATTCTTGATTAGCAGGAACCGAGGATAGTGAGATTAAGTGTGAATATATTACGATCCAAAAATTGGGAGGGAGGAAGTTCTAGGGGGTTCCTGATTACCTCATAATTTGTTATCCTTCCTCGTGAGTGGGAACTGAGGGTACAAAGATTAAGTGTGAATATATTGTGATCCAAAAACCAAGAGGGAGAAAGCTCCGAGGGTTTCCTGATCACCTCATGACTGGTTATCCTTCCTGGTTAGCAAAAACTGAGGGTAAAGAGATTAAGTGTGAATATATTATGACCCTAACTCTTAATTGAGATAGCACCTTTTTTATTTTATGAGCATGTTTTGCATCTCGTCTTTTCTTCTTTGCATCCGGGAGGGAGTGGTCGAGTTTGGAGATTTATGGCATCATTGTCCAAGGATTGCGTGAAGGCCCTTCCATTTGTTTGCTCTTTTTTGTCGTGTTGCTGGATCACATCTTCGATGTGTCTTTTAGGAACAAATGGATCATTACTATGGCCTTGGGGGAGCGTTGATGGGATACTACCAATACCTTTTCATTTTTCGGTGGGGGAGATAACTATGAATCTCTTAGATTTATATGCTTGAATGTGACTCGCGTTTGTTAGAGTGCCACTAGTGGTAGATCGTACCTTGACTATTACCGTTGAGGGTCTGAGGGCATCTTTGGGATATAAGTACCTTTTAGTCGGGGGAGTACCTTGACGTTAGTTCTTTAACTACATACTTTGGAGAGAAAAAGGAGGTGCAGGACCTAAGGTTCGATGTGTTAAGAGCGAGATGATATGCCCAAAGTTTGTTGTTGTTTGATATTAGATTGATCTTGGCACCGAGTGGATCGGGTGGGATCCATTTACGGCGGATGTCATGAGGGGTGATGGATCTAGTAGAGATGTGCCAATCCATGTTTCTATTATTGAGATATTGTAGGGACAACTTTATAGGTTTTGTGTACTTTTGGGAGGTACATGTTTACTTTAATTTTCTCATTCTTATTTGTTCTAGTTAAAGGTCATTTTTATGTTACTTATGTTGTATTTTTTTCTATGAAGATGTGGTTTTTTTCTTATGTGGACACATATTTTGAGCCTCCATGGGTTAGAATGTCGATGGATGGGTTTTTTCCCCTCTTCAGATGGATTTTTAAGGGGAATCTGAGGGCGGGGTCATCCATGTTGTTTGGGTCATTCAGGGTTATCCTAAATGGGATGATCGTTGAGACTGTAAGTATTTTGGCGCCTTCCATTCTCATTACTTACTTTTTCTTTACTCTTACTATTTAAATGCTTATCCTGACTCACTTTCTTTCTTGGTGTTTTATTCCTATAGGTGCCCTGGAGTTTAACCGAAACATTTCGGGGGCGTGTGTAGCAACATAAGAGCTATTCGGATGGAGGTTAATATTGTAACATCCACATGGAAATCTCTTTTACTTGGGTAAGAGAGTGACTCGCCAGTATATTTGGGATACCCCGGTTAGAGTGTCGTTCCCCCTCTTTTATTATATGAGGCAGACAGAGGGATTGATTGAGGTGGATGTGGTCTTCTCATAGAGGACCTTGATTATCGATACTTTCTAGAGTGGTGCGTGATGATGATGCCATTTCCCGTGCTTAGGGAGGTTTTTTGGCCGGAACAAGGTTGGCTCTGGTAGAAGAGGTACCTGAGGAAGTAGATGGAGCGCTTATAGCTCCAGTGGGTGAGTCAAAAATAGTAGGAGGAGATCATAACGCTCCTCAGGTTAAGCAGGAGGGGTATATGTGGTGCCTGCAGGAGGTTTCGGGCTTTAGCATGTGATTCTTGAAGGGGAGGTTAGTGTTCAGGGGTGTTTCTCGAAGGGAATGTTGGGGTTCATTATATACGTTTGCGAGATGCAGTTGGGATGGCGGGGTTAGGAGGGATATGGGGCCTTAGAGAGTATCTTTCCCACCAGCATCGGTGGATCTACTCAGGCTGATGGATTAAATGGGGTAGGATTTGTGATTGGGATTTGACATGTATGGAACATCGAGGCATGCTCAGGGGAGTTTGGAGACCCCTTATTTCATTCAGTTCTTGAGTTTTGAGGGCTGTATCTGGCGTCAGGATGGTTTCAGAGGAGTTTGATGCTTAGAATCAACATATTATTGTTGAGGATAGGGCCAAGGAGGTGGAGGATAGTGTAGATTTGGGGAGGAATGTGATGGAGGATGTTATCGCAGTCCACATTGCCAACCTAGAGGCTAGGGAGGGGGAAATAAAGGAGGATGACTTACGAAAAGATTAAGGAGGAGTTATCACTCCGGGGGGTTCCTACTAGGAGGGTGTTCATCACCATCCTACCATTTAGGTGGATTCCATGGAGAAGAGTGCCCCAGTTAGTTCCCCATTCATATGGTGACCCTTCACCTAGATCGATTGACCCCGAGATTATGGAAAACTTTAGGAGTAGGGGTGAGTTTATTCCATTTTATTCTTTACTTCTTTTAAGGCCTTGGTTTCCTTTCCTAATTTCTTTATACTTATGGATTCGTAGCTTTATCATTTTTTTCGACATGGTGGTATCAGCATCTAGTTTACAGAGGGTGATGACTAGGGGTGAGTTTATTCCCTTTTATTCTTTAATTTTTTTAAGGCCTTGGTTTCCTTTCCTACTTTCTTTATACTTATGGCTTCGTAGCTTTTGTATTTTTTTGGACATGGTGGTATCAGCATCTAGTTTACAGAGGATGATGACTTTTTGGTCATCAACTTACTAGGAGTTGGCCCATTCTATCCATGTATATGGTACCACAACGGTCCACAAGGGACGGGCAGTGGATCGGATAGCTTCTCACTCATACTCTCATTCTTCTTCTCGTACCTATATTCTTTCACATCATGAGGAGGTCTTAGAGTCAGGTATAAGGTCGATGAATCTTTCAGTGGCCGCTCGTATGCCCCACATCCTCGCACAGCTTAGTCTTAGGCATTTCGAGGATCTAGATGCAACGGATGGAGGTGGTGATGATTTTGAGAGGCCAAGAAGGATCGTCGTACATAAGCTTTTATTTTATTGGCTCGGTGCAAGGCTTTTCTCCACCGATTAAAACATTTTATTGTTCATTTTTCATTCTTTCATTTGATACACAAATATTATGCTTCATTTATTGGATGCTAAAGATCTTTGAACTTTTTCTGATTTTCATGATACTACTCTAATTTCATACATGCCTACTCATTTATGCTTTCCATGAGGAAATATTGTTGGTGATGTTTTCAATGCAGTAGGTGGAATGTTATTCTTATTATAAAGTGATGCCAAGTATGCGTATGAATGGAGTAAGCCTATGCTCTTTTTATTAAAATAGTGGTAATACACATGTACAGAGGCAAAAGACATAATGGAGAACAAGGGATATATATATATATATATATATATATATATATATATATATATATATATATATATATATATATATATATATATATATATATATATATAGGGAGAGGTTCAAAATGAACCTAAACGATGAACATTAATAAAAAAAGAACTTAACAACCCAATAATTTTAATTCCTATGTTGTAATTGGTCCATGTCAGTGGCAACGGACACGCATGTTTTTAATACACGCATCTTACCCCCACAACCGCGTGCCCTACCTGCATGTCACATGCATGTCCATTGCTGCTGGCGTGGACCAATTATAACATAGGAATTAAAATTAATGGGTTGTTGAGGTGTTTTTTGTTAAGTTTCATTAAATGTTCATCTTTTAGGGTCACTTTTGAACCTCTCCCTATATATATATATATATATATATATATATATATATAGTGAGTCTAAGATATTTTATTAAGCTGGGGAGACACATTTAAAAATCAAACACACATATACACATGGAAAAAAGTTCCCTGTCTTTTTAAAAAACTTCTTTTAGAGAGATGACCTTCTCTACTTATTGTTGAGTCTCTTGTTTGTACTGACATCTGAATGGATAGGGAAGGAAGTTACCTTTTCTTTTCTTCATGATTGGGTAAAAGCCTCTTAATATGGTTTTAGAATCGGAGTGCCATTCCTTGTCCCAAATAAGGTGTCGTTTTGCGGGGATTCCTTAGTGAGTCTGTCTGTTGATGATCCGTCCTGAGATGTGGGGTAATTTGAAGAGGTGGTATTTGGGGTTTACTTTTCTTGGAAGAAATGTATAAGGGTAGTGTATTTTCCCCCTTTGGCTTTTTTTACTATCACTTTAGTAGCATTAGCCTTTATGTATTGTTTTTTTAATAAGGATGACCCTATGGAGTTTCAATATGCCTTAGAGCACTATTTTATTACTTGAAACTTAGTTTATTTAGACCACCCCGACTCTTTGGGAGGTCGGTCACAATGTCCATAAGTAAGGTTTTTCCATAAAAAGGGGTTTCTTAGTGTTTATTTAGATCGAGCCCGAAGTGACCTCGAGTTGGCTATGTATCTCTAATTTAAAGACAACTAGGTGTCTATATTACAAATCTATGAGAAAAATATAGCGAAGAATCAGATCTACATAATTCTCTCTGGATGAAAAGTTGGGGGCTAAAACTATTTGACTTCAAGCGAAAGATTAGTGGCTCAAGTGGGCTTTTTTATGTATATCTGGGAATGTGTATGGTTTGCGTAGTCTCCCCTTCCCTCTACTAACGATTGTTTTTGCATTAAATTGGTCTTTTCCTTTTCACCACTAGAGGGATTAAGGAAATAATTTCTTCAATCGTTGGAGACTCAAGGGTTGGGAAAATGTAACTCTGTTGAGATCAGCTAAGGTAGCTGCCCCGCCAAAGTTTTAGTGACGAGGTAGGGTTCTCCCCGATTAGGTGAAAATTTACCTTCAAAAGTCTGGGTAGGTTTGATATTCTCTTTAAGTACTCTATTGCCCTCTTGTATGTTTCGCTTCTTGACCCTCTTATTGAATGCTCGGGCAATACATTGTTGGTAGACCTGATTGTGATAATAGGCCTTCAGTCTCCTCATGATGAGGAGAGATAGTTTATTATGATGGGCTTAGACCTGGTTAATTTTGTCCACTTGTCATTCAATCATTACCCCTAAGGAAGGTATATCAAGTTCTATAGGTAGGACTACCTCCACGTCATAAACTAATGAGTAGGGCATGGCCCATATTGATTTTCACTCTATAATACAATAGCCTCAGAGGGCATATGGGAGTTTGTCTAACCAGTTGTTATAAGTCTCGATCATCTTACTGATGATGATTTTGATTATTTTTGTTAGTGAATTTGATTGCTCCGTTATTTTAGGATTTGTATGGAGATGACTTATTCCAAGTAATCCCATATTCATGTAGTAGGTTTGAGGCCTCTTTCTTAACGTGAGAACCGTTATCTGATACAATCTAGTGAGGTACACTGAAATGTCAAATGATGTTTCGACATACGAATTTGGCCATTTTCTTAGCATTTAGAACTGAGTAAGATTCGGTCTCAACCCATTTGGTGAAATAGTCGGTGGTGGCTAGGATAAATTTGTGCCCGATGGAGTCCTTAAGAGTTACCTTCCCTATTATGTTTATCCCCTAGGTGGATAAAGACCAGGGTAAGGTCATATAGTAGAGTTCTTGGGGAAAAAGATTTTATCATGAGGCATATAATTGGCATTTGACGCACCTCTTGGCATAGTCCGTGCAATAGTTTTATATGGTGGTCCAGTAGTACGATTGTCGGGGGATTTTTATGGAGAGGGTGTGCCCACTCATGTGTAGGCGACATTCACCACTATGGATTTTGTCCATAATCTTGACGGTTTCATTTCAGTGACACACCATAAATGTACTCCATCGAACCCGTTTTTATAGAGTTGTCCCCCATAGGTGATGAATTGGGTTGACAATCACACTCGAACAGACATTGGGTGGGTAATGGTTTTTGTGGAGAAATTTCCATATATCTTAGTACCATATTATGGATCCTACTGTTGTCTCCTGGACAGCATCGATCTCAAAGAAATAGGAAGAGGTGTTTCGAATGGTCACGGTAAATGTTATTTTCGTAGTTCTTTTTGGCATGTTTATTATAAAGGCTAAAGTGGTAAGTGCAATTGTGAAAAAGTCTAGCCCTTGGGAGGAAGTCAAATTAAAGACGTTCGAATCGTGAAGATACTTCCTCTAAGTAAGAATGGTAATGTTGCAGTTTGCCATCCTGGATTTTCCATTTTCCTAATGTATAACCGATGACTAATCTGGAATCTCCAAAGTCTTTTCGATTAATGATTCCTATATCCATGGAGATTTGGAGACCATTAATTGGGATAGATGAGGAGGATTGCAATGTCGAATCCACTTTTGTTAAAGGCACGTCAAAGTAGAGTTCCAAAGTTTCTCTATCATTTAGGGAGAAGATATCCTCATCGAGGAATTCTGCCTCATTTTGGTCTTCTTGATCTGCTAGGGGTTGTCCTACAAGAAGGTCATATATGGATCGTTCTTTGGTGTCTTTTGTGTGACATATATGATCTCGAACTCGAATAGTATCAATATCCATTTGACCATTTGGCCATTCGGCTAGAGAGAGCAGTTTCTCACAGAGTTATTTCACGGGATCCATCCTAAAGATGAGTCGTATGTTGAAGGACATCATGTAGTGACGGATCTTGTGAGTAACCCATACGAAAGATACACAAGTATTTCCCAAGGCAGTGTATTTGAGCTCATATGAGACTAGATTTTGCTGACATAGTTGATAGCACATTCCTTTCTAGAACTCTCTATATATTGGGACAACATGGCTTCGATATCCGTATCGATTATGGTCATGTAGAGCAAGAGAGGTTTTCCCGGTTGGGGAGGTACTAATAATGGTGGGTGAGTGTGGTACTCTTATATCTTCTCAAATGTTCCTTAGAATTAAATGTGCCATTCCTTAGGTAAGTGCTTTTTGAGTATTTGGAAAATGGGTTCACAAATAGTGGTAAGTTGGTTGATGAACTGTCTTATAAATTGTATTTGGCTTAGGAACCCTCTGACTTCTTTCTCTATTTTAGGGAATGGAATTTCCCATATGGCTTTGTCCTTGTTACGGTCTACTTCGATTCCATCCTTGTTGATAATGAATCCAAGAACCTTCCTTCTAATGACTCTGAAGACATATTTTTTTAGTATTTAGACGCCTTTTAAAGAGGCATAACCTTTGGAAGAACATTCGAAGTGCCGGAATGTTCATTTTTAGTCTTTAGATTTGATGATCATGTTGTTTATACCTACACATCCTTAAGTATGAGGTTTTGTAGGATGGATGTGGCCGCTTTTTTGTAATTTTCACCTGCATTCTTGAGATTTAAGGGTACAACTATATAATTCTACATTCCATAGGGGTAGTAAACCCGATTTTTCTTAGTGATCAGGGTGCATTTCTATCTGATTATAGTCAACCAATCCATCTATGAAGGACTTAAGCACGTTAGTGGTTGTACTATCTACCAATAAGTCGATGCGGGGTAGAAGGAAATCATATTTGGGACATGCATAATTGATATCCAAGTGGGATATCCGATTAATCGGATAAAACCGAAGTTGAGTTGTTTCGCTACTTTACTACTCTTGTTCGGACCAATCCGCATTTTAAGAGTGCGAACCAGACATGTGTCACCTGGAGGTGAGCCAAAAAAAGGATAGAGTATGCCTATAATTTAGTCGCTAATTATTAGGCTCACCACCAGGTGACACATGTCCGATCCGCACTCATAAAATGCGAACAGGTTCGCACAAGAGCAGCACCATCCTTTAGTTTTAGAGACCATTCGAGTATTATCTTGCGAAATCTTTGCTTTATGGTTTTTGCATCAGGAAGAATGGGTATCTCATGCATGACAATACTAAGTTCGATGTTGGGCATATCATCATAAGACCAAGCGAATACATCTACGAATATGGCGAGGAGACTGTGAGCTCCTTTTGTTTGTTCTTATCTACGAAGGACCACTTTTATAACTCTTTAGGGTTTTTAGGAGTGACCAAGTTTTTGGCTATTGCTTCATCCTTGTTAGAAGACATATGCATATTTTGACTTTGGTCAAGTTATTGTAAGTGTTTTAATTATTTTAGATCCAGGGATTCATCACTATTAGGTGTGAGTTCTAATTCATTGCTGAATTCATAATCATCACATACAAGACACGCAGGAAAATACAAAAAATTATTATTTATTATACCATCAAATGGAGGAAGGATAGCTTTGATAATATCAAAAAACTATGCTTTATAGAAAGATACATTAGGAGAGAGGATAAAGAGACTCTTCAGCTAACAAGACAGAATCAAAGGGCCTCCAAATGATAGGCGCGGGGATGCATTTGACAGAAGTTCGGTTATTAATTATTGTAGCTCCCATGATGTTTGTGATGAGGTGTCTTCAGGGGGCCTTTTGGAATGACCTTTGGGGGCTTTAGGACCTTAGAACAGACTGTAGGCTAGGGCATGCAAAGCTCTTTGAGTTGGACTATTTCCCACTTAGAGTTTACAGTGGGGTCTTTTCTTGGGCCTACCACGGGGTTAGGGTAAAGGAGTGCCTTGGAGAGGGCTTACATAAAGAGCATGTGGCTTTTTTTATTGCATTGATAATCCCACGAGGGCTGGTAGGTTGTATCTTGAGTCTCGACCAATAGTGGTGCTTCAATGGGTGGGTTGTCGAGTTTAGTACTCGGAGGAAGAGATTGACTTTAGGGATGATAACTAATCGTCCATTTTTAGTAATGATAACTTGGATGGACGAGGTGGTATACCATTCATGGAAGCATTCTGCATGGGATAGATCTAAGGACCCTAACATGGCTACAAGGTAAACTCCTTCAGGAAATAGCTCAGTAATCCCCATTCAGGTGCTAATTTGAGGATCTTCTTGTATTTTTCTGTGACCCATGATACACTAAGCTCATAATGTCTAACCTTGTGGATCTTACCGTAGTTTACGTACAGTCCTTGCTCATAGAGGATCTTCATCTATGTGTTCATGGATTTATTTGCTTCATCCCACCATATCTTGGGGAGTCCGTGATACGAAAAGTCTTCTCCTTATAGATGGAAATAACCATTCCACCCTTGATGGGGGTATTTAAGACTGAGGTACGGAGCTTTGCTATTAGGCATATACCTGAGATCGAACTTTCTCTTATGTTTCGTAATAGTGACGGATTCTAGGTTCCCTTGTTGATTCCTTCTAAGTCTGAATCCAGACACGTATCCCATTTTGTGGATGATTTAATCAGTTACACTATGAATAAACGTCTCCTCTTCCATAATATAATCAAGTGGGATGACTCAAAATCCGCTAAGGCATATGTCGCTACTATCATGGTGGATATTTAGGAGGGGAATGGTACTAATACTGGCGATAGTGACTCGGCCGTCGTCCCCGGTATTGTGATGACTTTCGTATCAAACGGGAATCTGACTTTCATGTGAACTAATGAGGTTAATGCCCCATCAGGTGTATTCATGCTCTCCCAAGTAAGGGGTTAAATTTGGCTAGGACGTCGAGTACTTGAAACTCCACATCACATTTTATAGGACCTGTTATGAGCATGAAGATGATGGGACCTAGTACTTCACAATGAGTGTTATCATAAGCCCTAATGGTCGATAAGGATGTTATAAATTCGAAGGCAATGTATCCTAGTCCAGTGGTGATAAGAAGAGGGCATACATTGATGGTGGACCCGCTATTAGTACAAGGGGTACAGTCTGTCTCCAAGTCTGATTGGTGTTGTACATTGTGAATCGATGATTATGGTCTTATATGAGTAAGTTCTTATCATAGAATTTGATGTGTTTTTGCATGATGATGGACCCGATGGTAGCTGACATCTCAGCTCGAGTCGGGTTTATTGGCACAGAAACTTAGGATAATAATTGTATGAGGGAAGCTCGATTCTTTCAGGATGTAGCTCCCAGATGGTGATGTTAGTTGATTTTGGGGGGAGTTGCTCCTGGATTTTTTAATTTTCCCAAGGGGGCAATGTGATAACTTTTAGAGGGGGTATTTTCCCCTTGATTTTTGGGTTTGGAGTAGTGGAGTGTCGACCTGGCCTAGTGAGGAAGTCAACTTGTTTGGTTAGATAGCGTATGGATTTTGCTCGGGCTTCATGTTCAGCTTTCTCTAGATGAATCAACAGGTCAGGTAAGGATGCGGGGTTAATGGTAGGCAGTTGTCTTTAGGGACATCACTTCGGTCCAATCCAGGATAGGGGCTAGTTTCAATCTTTTGGGAGCCTTATTTTGAGTTTGGTGAGAATTTACGACATTGAGTCCTCTATCCACCGTAGGGATACATCTGAGTTCTTCTTGGGGTAAGGATTTCTCCTACCATAGCTAGGACTTATCTATCTTGTGACACCCTGTAAAATCCATAAATAGATTGATCAAGTCTAATACAAAAATTACGAGAATCAAAAATATTTGGTAACATTCTCAGCATAACAGAATAACTAAAATTGAACTAGTAATAAAACGAGAAAATGCAATACTGAATAAAACAAATGAAATCTACTACGAATCACCGCCAATATAATAATCCAACTCTAAATACAAGTACCATATATCCAAAAGTTGACTTGGGAATAAAATATACAACATACAATCTTGTTATATATATAAAAATATAAGAGGGAATGAATGACTCTTCACAATTTCTATATCCTAGGAATCAAGGATACATTGCCACTAGAGGTGCTCCTCCAATGATCAACTCGATCAATGACAGAAGCAACAATCTAAGACCTATGAAAATACAGATATAATAACAATGTAAAAAGAAGGTTTAGAAAGAATAAGATTATAACTGAATTTGGGCTCGACTATAGCTACACATCTTCCTCTTGTTTTTTTAGTGGATTTTAAGTTTTTAGTTACCCAACCCAACAACCTAAAATAACATGTGGTTTTATCCCCGAACCCATATATAGCCCATGTGATTAAAGGTTTACCTATTAATCCTTCAATCTTCACTTTCTTATCATTAGGTCAATCTCTTTCATTATGAATCATATATTGTACAGTAGTCTCAAACCTACGGTACATCTCACTTTACACCAAGGTGCCACTCACATGCTTAAATCATATATTTCAAGTCTATCTATTCAGGGATATCTCACGCCACAAAATAATATACATCTCTAGTATATAATATATAAGAATCCTGATTAATAAAAATTTAAATAGACATCTTGATTGTAAGTCATATACATCACAAATATAGCACACAAGTCGGTACAATCACCTCTAGTACATCAACACATAATCATATGTGGTAGGATAAAGAAAATATCTATGTCTAACATCCACACATAGGTACATACCCGTAATGTATAAGTAAATAGGCTACTCGCACGATCGCACATAACGTAGTCTTATCCCTATTGCCTTCAGGGATCACTCACGTGTATTAGGCATAGTTATAGGTAATAAGATCCTACAAACTCAAACATTAATAAGGTATGCTTTCCCTTCAATCGTATAGACTACCATACCCAAGACTATACGATGATCATCAGTCGCATATTAAATAACTATACTATGACAAATTCCATTTGTTCCCCTCAGGACACGAGTACGTAGGCAGTAATGTCTGGGGTAAAATGACTAAGGTAAAGCCAGTGTCTATCATCGAGGTGCCAGTGCGGTCGACATCACACACTAACCATAAAGGATATTCCTACTAATACTTCACTCATGATCACTCATACATGGTATGCATTGAACATAAAACACGTAAACAATTAAAACCCTCACTAACAGGTTTAAGGTAAGCACATACGCAACCCTCACTAATGGGTTAAAGTAAACTTATACACATACCGTCCCAAGTCTACAATGTCATACATATCATCGCTATAATAAAAAGGTAAAACACACTTTAACCTTATATTCATCCCATACTTCATTAACCTCAACACCTAAGGTTCCCAAACTAGGTATAGTCTCACCCTACCATACACTAAAAACCCACATTAGCTATATTCATTCTCATATAGTCCTAGACCCATCTCACATGGATCTAAGTCTAGGTATCATCTCCTATTTAACTCAAATAGTAACATCATATATACCAATTACCCTAATCTTGTGTTTTTACCTTAAATCTAGTCTCACCCTAAGACTAAATTCCATACTAGTTTATCACAATATCCCTAACAAACTCAGCCAAGAGCCCAACTCTCTAAGATCCTAAAATATCACTTAATAACCCAACTCACTCTCGGATTTACAATCAATACATCGTACTTTATTTGACCCCTACAAACCAACCGAGGTCAAAATACCCTCATTAACTAAAACACTAAATTCCAACAACTCAAATCATTAGTATTCATTTAACAAAAGCCCATCCAACCTAGCCATATGCCCCAAAATCCAATCATCCAACCATGCAAAACATAAACCCAAATTGCACCAAAACTGGGATCATCGATCGATCTATTAAGGGTTTATTAATCAATCACTACATATATATGGAAATCACCTAGTTATGGGGTTTATTTTCTCCAACACCCTAATTCTCTTCTAAAACAACCATTAATGACTCAAAAATATTTATCTAAGCCCACCAAACATCCTAATAATAAAACCACATAATATAACTAATTGGAACTTATTTCTAACAACAAATCCCCAAGTTTATATCAATATTCAAAGAAAAACCCAAGTTCTATTAAAGAACCCTAGATTTATCAAATTCTCCGATTGACTTATGATTTCTATGGATTAATTCACATAATCAGAGGGGGCTTTGAGTGATTTATAATAGAAAACAGATTCCAATCATTCTCTAGAAATTTTGATTAAAGCTTATGGGGAAATTACTCAATATAAGAGTGAAATTAACCCAATTAACATCTTAATTAGATTAATTATGAAAATTAACTATTTAATCATAAAAAGTACATTAGAACATGATTAGATTTAGATTTCAATGAATAGATATAATCTAACGCAAAAGAGACGATAATCAAATTCTAGATAAACTTGCCTCAATCAAGTTTGTGAAAAAAAATCATGTCCAGATCTTGTCAATTCCTCTTCCCGTGAACATCCTTCTCTCTAGTCTCAAGGTGTCTCCAAACTTGTGTTATAGGACTTATGAGATCCCCAAATGACTCAATAAAGCCCTTAATACATGAAATTAGGCTTGGGCCTCAAGTGGGCCTTACCTAAAAGAGCCCAATTTACCTTTTAATGACTTAAAACCTTACCTAAGATTTATAACAATCCAATAGCCCTAAAACCCGTCATTTTAAACTAAAAACGGACATTCTATGTGTCCCAAAAGTTGAGTACAATACATGCCAAATTTAAGTAACTAACAACTTAGTAACTTAATAATCAATCAGTACAAGCCCAAATCTCAATTAATCTATTAATGGATTTATATATATATAATTTCATCGCAAATTCGAATTAAATAACACATAAAAAATGTAAATATTGACATCTCCTATCCTAACAAGCACATTTTATTATTTTTCCTTATATACATAACGCGCAAAAAATACGGGGTATTACACATCTGTCGGGCCAGGCATATTAGGTGATGATTATGTAGACATGGAATTTTTTTTAAGAAGAGGGACGGAACGCCCACAAGTATTGTAAAAATATTAGAAGAAAAAACCTCTCCCGTGGCATGATACTAGCTCTTATTATCTAAATCCTAGAAGAAATCTAGAGAGCCAAACTAGATTACTTGAAAGCTAGAAATATGGGGATTAATAAGCATCCCCATTACAAGAGATAAAGCAATAATTTAAATTGGGTATTTATGTTATCCTAAATTACAATTGAACTTAATCAATTAATGGTTGCCTTAGAAAACCTAATTGAGGGAAAATTCCACTTATTTAAATTGATGAAGCCTTTTATTAATTTTGGAAGCTGTTGAAACATGTCAAAATGACATTTAGTTCCTAATTTGACTCCAAAGTTTGTTAGAGAATCAGCTACTGAGTTAGCTTCTATGAAGCAATGACTGAATTATACATTCATATTAAAGATTATGGTTCTGATCTTTAATATGATATGAAGAATTTTCCATGAAGCCGACTCTCTATTTTGATTAAGAATGTCTATCAACAATTTAGAGTCTGATTCCACTTCAATATTGGTAAGTTTATTTTGTTCACAGATAAGAAGGCCTGTAATAATGGCATGAGCTTCATCTACATTGCTTTATTCTATTCCACCTGAGTCTAAGTAAGCCCATTTGAAATTCCCATTTTGATTCCTTAGTGTGCCTCCGAAGCCAATTGGACCTGGGTTACCTTTAGATGCACCATCAATGTTTAACTTCCATTTAGCTTTAGTAGGTCTGTACCATTTGGTGAAGGTTCTTTTCTCCTTAATTGTACCATGAGTTATTATAGATCATAGTTGAGATAGATCATTCTGAGATTTACTACATTTAAGGGGATGAGCTATAGTTATGGCTTTGGAGTTTTGATAAACATCCTGGATGATGCTTATAGCGGAAATTTTAATGTCTTATTGAATGGCCTTGTTCCTATGTTTCCATATCTCCCAAATGATATATGAAGGAATAATTTTAAGAATGAACTTTAAGGTGAAATTTTTGTAACTTATGTACCACCATTCCATCAGCATTGTTTACAAGGATTTATAAGACAATTTAATACCAATCACAGTAGCAAAATGAGACCAAAATTTAATGGCTACTGGACCTATGATAAACAAGTGGTTTAGATGCAAACAGGTGTTAATTTGATATGTGTTGGAGGTTATCCTCAAAAGGGATTATATTGAGAAGAAACCTACAAATGAAGATCGATATATATTTTTTTTTGGAATGTAATGGTCCCAAGTGTTTTTTAATAGGAAAGAAGAAGTTTTTGATTTTTTTATAATATTTATAGTTCAATCGAAGTTAAAACATTTTCAGGAGGAGTACAAATTTTTTTACCTTCAATATCCGTAACGTACTGATCTATCTCATGTAAATGGGTTTTAAAAGAGTTATAAGCTATAGAACCTTTATCTTTTTTGCCATTATTATACTTGCTTCTCATAAAATCAGACCAAAGATTATTGTTAGATATATAATTCCAACTAACTCTCCACTAAGAAGTAGTAAAAATGTCTTGTAAACTCCATAAACCTATGCCTCCCTCTTTAACATTGAAACATAACTTCTTCCATTTGCACCAATGATACTTGCCACCAAATTCCTTATGAAAACCCCAGAAAAAATTATTGAACATATTTTTAATTCTATTAAGAATTTTTTTAGGAGGTTTGAGAGTTGCTAAAGTGTACAGAGGTATTGAGTTGAGCATTGATTAAATATGAAAAATTCTACCAGCTTGGGATAGATATTCTGATTTCTAGCCTTTAATTTTAGATATTATAGCATTTATAAGACTTTCAAAATAAATACATTTCTTTCTTCCTTTAGAAAGGGGACATCCAAGATATTTTATTGGGGAATTACCTTTATCAAGCCCAGTCAGATCAAGAATTATGTTAGATCTTTGAGCAGTGCCTTTAGTTTTAATAATGAATTTACTTTTAGATTTATATATAAGTTAACTTGATGAAGCCTCATAGTTGGTTAGAAATTTCAAAAGGGATTTAAGGCTTTTCTTATTTCCTTGAGTGAATATTATAATGTCATCAGCAAAGGGTAGATGACTAATCAGAGAACAGTTTATAGGGTGAGAGAAAATGCCTATTTTTTCTAATTGCATAAAATTGTTTAGACCTCTACTTAGAACCTCAGCACAAAGGACAAACATATTTGGGGATAATGGATCCCCTTGTCTAAGACCCCTAGTTGAATTAAAGAATCATGTGGGTTGACCATTAACTAAAATGGAGAACTAATTAGAAGATATCAATCTCCAAATAAAATCTATAAGTCCTTCACAAAAGCCAAATTCGCTAAGAACATTAATGAGAAACCACTAACAAACTCTGTCGTATGCTTTAGTCATGTCTAGATTGATAATAACATTATCACATATATTTTTCCTGTCTAAAGATGCATAATTTCTTGAGCTAAAAGAATGTTATCAATAATGTTTCTACCTTTTATGAAGACTGATTGATTTGGAGAAATAAGTTGTGGAATATAACTTCCCAGTTTAGTATTGATAATTTTGGATAAGATTTTGTTACTAAAATTACACAGACTTATTGGTCTGTAATCTTTACATTGATTTGGATTGTTTATTTTGGGCATTCAGCATATGTTAGTTACTCCCCAGTTTTTAGGGATATCTCGGCCCAGAAAGAAAGGCTGGATAGCCTCAATAAGATCTTTTTTAATAATGGCCCAAAAGTTTATATAAAATATACCATTGAAACCATCAGGCCCTGCTACATTATCAGCCTTAAAAGAGTTAACTGCAGCTAGAATTTCATCCTCTTCTAGTATTCTAGTGAGACTTGTATTTATATCATTAGAAACGAGATTAGGGATAGAATCCAACATGTATTTGATGCCTTTTGTTCCTTCTTCAGTAATCACACATTTAAAATAGGAAACAAAGACTTCATTTATTTTCTCACCTGATTCCCCCATTCACCCTTATTGTTTTTAACTTTTTGTATTAGAATTTTTCTTTTAGAGTTGTTGACAACATCATGAAAGAATTTTGTATTCAAGTCCCCTTCTTTTATCCATTTTATTCTGGCTTTTTGGCTCCAGAATTGTTCTTCACATTTAATTGCCCAATTAAGCTTGGCTTTGGTTTCTTATAAACATGCTCTATTCTCTTGAGAGGGATTTTGTTGGTAAGTGTCTTTCTTGATTATTAACTCATCTTCCATGTTGGTTACTTCTTGGAAAATATTTTTAAAAGTTTGTTTATTCCATTCTTTAAGGTCTTTTTCAGAATTTTAAATTTCATCGAAAATTTATTGAGGGGGTTGGCTGTAATTTCTTTATCCCAAGAATTTTGGACAAGAGTTTTAAAAAATTTATGGTTACACCCCATATTAAGGAATTTAAATGGTTTAATAATATGATCTCTATTCTGTCAAAGAGATATAAGTAAAGGGGAGTGGTCTAAACAATGTTTATTGATAGTTTTAATAGTGGTTGTGGGAAATATTTCTAACCATTTTTTTTATAAGGCCTCTATCAAGCCTTTGCCAAATCCCCCTATCAAAACCTCTATTAATATACCAAGTAAATTTGGTGCCATTGTACCCCAAATCTTGTAGACCTGTCTTATTGATAAAATTATTAAAATCTTCGACACCTAATTGATCTATTTGTCTGCCACCAGTTTTTTTAGTACTATCGGTAACTATATTGAAATCTCCAATGGCAATGAAAGGGTCATTAAAGCATCTATTAGAGTTATGTTCTATTTTATTCCATAACTCTAATCTTTCTAATCTCGTACACTTTGCATATACTATATTAATATATATATTTTATTTGGAAGTATAGGATTGGTAACTTCTACTACCACATTTTGATCATTATTAGAAACTATAGTACAGGTGGTTTCATATCTCCAAAGCCACCATATTTTGTTACTAATATTAGCCTCGCAGCCATCAAAATTAAGAATTCTTATTAGGTCCTCCAATTTAGATTTATTAATTTTAGGTTCGAGGATAGCAATAAAAGGTAGTTTGTGAAACTTACAGAGTCTTGTTAGCCTTCTTTTGGTTGTTTTGTTTCCCACTCCTCTTGAATTCCATACTATTGTATTAATCTTTTGGATTTTGGTTGAGAGAGTTTAATGGTCTTTGACATTTGATCTTGTTAACCTTTTGAATAGTGGATCCATTATTTGAATGGTCTTTTTGAGATCTTCTTTGCTGGTCTTTGAATGGCTGCTATCAGGAAGGAATGATTTTTTATTAATTTCAACAACTCTTCTTTCTTCTTGCTTATTTTTTGAATTTTGATCTACAAATTCTTTGAGAACATGATTAAGTCTTCCAAGAAATGAGTTTCTACAAATGAATTGGCTTTATTGACTGATTGAGATAGGCTTTCATAGTATGACTTTCTGATTTTGATTGGTAATTTTGTAGCTTCATGGGGTAAGTTTAAGGTTTAAATAATGCTAGTATCCTCAAAATTAATATCAACTGATTTGATTTTGTCAATATGATCTTGAAGTTTTTCTCTTGGGATTCCCTTTTTGGCCTTTATACTGTTTGGACTTTTCATAACTGATTGATGTTGAATACTTTAAATCATTTTTTGCAGTAGTTTTTTATTATTGGTACTCTAGAGCATTGATATCTTATAGTAGTGTATTTGTGTGATCTGATACCACTTCATGTTCTGTAATTTCTGTATTAAAATCTTCCATTCTTTCTTGATTATTCAGGATCAATTGTTTCTTTTTTTGGAGGTTTTTAGGATTTTCAACTTTCTTTGTTGTTGTTATATCTTTATTGGTTTCTTTGTTGTTGAGGAGGCATTTTTCTACATTGTGATCCAGTTTAGAACATGTGCCACGGTAATGTGGTATCTTTTCATAAGTTATTTCTTTCCGAAAGACATTTTCTTCACATCCTAACCATAATCGCTCAGGTCTTGTTTTAAGTAGGTCTAATTCCACACATACTCTAGCTACACTAGGACGATTGATTGTAACTGTTGATGCATCAAGTTCTAGTGGTTTTCCAACCACTTGTACAATAGAATATAAGGATTCTTTTGCAAAAAAATGAATTGGAAGACCTGGAAAAGAATTCCACATAGATATATTAGGGCTTTCTTTGTCTAGATGAAATTTTAGAGTCCACTTAAATGTTCTCATTGAGAATTTGCCTATATACTACTGGTCTTTCATCCATAGTCAAAAAAATCTTCTTTAGAGTTGAGTCTTATTAGGATGTGTTTCTAATCAAGAAGACCGATATTACAAGTTGCCTTAAGACCAAATGTTTCAAATTGTTTTCTAATTATCTCTATACTAGGTCTGCCGTGGGAAAATTTTCCCACCACTAAGAGTTTGAATGGTTCTGATAATTTCTTTATTTCAACTTTTGTAAATACTATTGTTGGTTCCCCTTTAAACTTTGAGGGAGTCTTGAGTGGTATTTTCGATGGACAAAAAGATGATGTTAAGACACTAACAAAGGATTTAAACCAAATCATTTTATTAGTATTGGGATCTGGTGGTTTGGGTTATGATTGCATGATGTTTTTTATGAGAAATGCAGTCCCTAATAAGGGTTAGGGTTTGCACTTTGGGGAAGAATGATCTTAGAGAGAATTTTTAGACTAGAGAGTAGGGGTGGACAAAAAAATGACCGACCTGAATGGACCGATTGGATTGAACCGGACCGAACCGAAAATTAAGGCTCTTTTGAAACCGGTCCAAAAATCGATTCACAAAAACTAAAAACCGATTAAACCGGTCTGGTCCGCGGTCCACTATATTAAAAGACCGATTTGGACTGGACCGGACCAATTCTCATATATATATATATATAATAAAAATAATGTTATTGTGTTTCTTATGTATAGTTTTTGAATTAATGTATATAACTTATGAATTTAATTTGGAACATTTTATATATGTATAGACATTTTTTTATTTGGGTTAAAAAAACCCATGTAAATATCACTTGGAGTTTCGAGTATTATTTCTTTGTATATATATTTGTGAGAAAAATAGATAAAAAAATTCATAAAATGTACATATATATAAAATAGGGTCAAGACCGAATTTTACCCCGGACTGGATCGAAAAAATCCTGGACCGAATTAGTAGGTTAACTGAATTAATCGGTCCGGTCTTGGTCCAAAAAAATTGAGGACCGAATATTCGGTCCGGTCCAAAAAATAGGCAAAATCCGGACCGGACCGGACCATGCCCACCCCTACTAGAGAGAGAATTTGTGGTTTAACTAATAAAAAGGAAATAGAGCATTATAAACATAGATGATCCCTACCATATGCCATTATTGGAAGTTATCTCCTGATGCTCTTCTTTATTATAGGGAATTTAATGTTCTTTTAGGTTCATTTTTTTCAAGATGTTAGTGGCCTCACAAAATATGTCTCAATAGTAGTACCAGTACCAGTACTCATTGTATTCTATCCCCCAGGGCAAGATTTCCTAGATAAATCTTACATGGGCTAATGCGGACACTACATACTGCAGGTTGTCAAAATTTCCTAGAGCGTGGTCATGGGGAGTAAGGTTGACCATTTCCATCTCGGTAGTGTATGACTGCTTCCCGGAGGGGGACCTTCTGGTAGAGGGTGGACTCAATGGGTCATCTCATTTGGAGTTCGACTGTGCCCACTATATGGGTAGTATCCAGGTAGTCGTTCCCATGGCTGCGTCCTACATCAATGTTGTGGTGGGTCCAGGGCAATACTCCCAGTACAAATAGGTCAAATGTTAATTGTAGAACGAGCAGGTCAAGCTCACTGTAGGTATCAACAGGATCTTCAAAATGCAGACTGACTTCAAGAGGAGTAAAATCGATATTAATGGCCCTGCCTATAGTATTATGGATCTCCATAGGGAAAGTGTCCCATTCGGTAGGCTATATGATCTATTATATGTTGGCGTTAGGGTGCCTTAGTTCCCTTTTGTTGTTTAATAATTGGAGTGGTGGCCCCTCATATGAGAGACTTGGTTATAAATTATTTGTAGTGCAGTCTCGCATTTTCATGTGGTAGGTTTAGTGCCCATGCTGATTAAGTCGGTCAAGTTCTTCTGCTATAATTTTATACTCGATCAAAAAAAATTAATCTCGGATGTTTGGAGCTTCAAATGATGACGGTCCTTGTTCATGGAGTTTGATTCCTTTCCTTGGGGAGAAATCCCATTGTGTCATCATTTCCTAGATTTGGGGGTTGAGGAAATACTCATCTTTAGATCCTAGGTATCTGTTCCCATAGGTAATCAAGAGGTGATCAAAGCAATTCGTAAATCCCTGCTCAGGCAGGTGGGTGTAATAGACCTAGTCAGGCTCAAAGGCTAGAGGTCCAAAAGTAGGCTCTGGTTTTCTAAAGGTGGTGTTTCTCACGGTGGGGTTTAGTCCAAGATTCAAACTTATCATTCGAGAAGGATCAATATTGCCCATGGAGTCCGTTTCTATCATGTGGATGGTAGCTAGGGGCAAACTTAAGGTTCATCTTTTTTGGTAAGAGGTTGTATGGGAATTATTTGTTGCCTATCGTATTCAATCTCGAACATTTCTCGGGTGGCCATGAGTCGTTAGTTTTCCCAAAGTTGATTTCATCTCTCTCTGGAGAAGCTTGGGTGAGATACATATCTAGGTGAACCAGGGTTGCTCTGAAGTCTGCCTCCCATGCGGCATCTCTATGAGTGGCATGGGTTCTCACTCAATCTTACTCTTTGTACAATAATTGGTGACAGACATGGTACCTTGATAACTTTGTTTTTTGTATGTTGTTGTTGAAAGCCAAGTTAGTCAAAACCTTAAAATACCTACAAAATAATATCAACTCAAGTGTAGCGGTAAGTAAGGGTATCAATCCACTTCCAAGGGGGTAAACTAGAGACAAATTCAATTGTAATTCACTTTTTATTTTCTTTTTGTGCTTTTTCACTTTTCTACTTTTTTTAGCTTTTTCAAATATTAAAACAATTAGGTGAGGTGATGATTTAAACTAAACTAAACTAAATGTGATATGATAACAACTAACTAGAAAGTTACTAAAATTAAAAATAAAGTCTAAACTAAAATAAGAGATAAAGTGAGGTAGATAAATGTGAGAACAATCAAGGAGTGGGATTACACCACAAATTTTATCTATTCAAACTAATTAATTTAATTAATTGAATTCTCCAAAATTAATATCAACATTACAAATCAACTCTCGTTGCAAATGTAATCTTAATAGTAACCTTTTAGAAAATTAATTTTAACACCCCACAACTCTAGAAAAATAGATCTACACTCCTTTTAATTAATCACCCTCTAGGATCGATCAATTAAAACTTATGTAAATCGTAGAAAATAAATTAGAGTTGAAATTCAAGTTATAATACCCCACTTAATAAACCCCTATCTCTAGTTCGAATCTAAAATGGGTTTTATAATTAGAATTTTGATTTTCTCTCGAAAATCGTTTACCCTCTCTCGAGGCGTAAATTTAAGGGTTAGGGATCAAAATTAACATTCAAAGGGAATTTTCAAGTAATCAAACTAATTAAACTAAAATAACATCAAATAAGGGTTTCCCCCCACCCCTTGAAAGGGGATTTAGCCTAACATGATTTTAAACATGATGAACAAATAATCAAAGGCGTATATAATAAAAGAGTAGAGAAAGAGAACAAATCTTCAACAAGTCTCCTTGAAATTGGCAATTTGAACTCTATCATCTTCCATACAATGCAATTACGCACAATTAAATCTCACCAAATCTCTAAAAAAATAAAAACAAAAACTATTTACAAAATGATGTTTATCTCTCTACAATTCTTTCTCTAAAAATTCCTATCTAAAAAGCTCTTTTTCAAATGGGGTCTTCATCTTCATTTTTAGTAGATGCATGGAGCATGAGGTGTAAAAATGGGAGGACAAGAGTGTATGGAATATGGAAGGTATGGGTGAGGGTTAATTTAGGAATTAATGGAGGGTGCATGTGGTTTGGGCGTGAGGTTATGATAGTGGGGAGAATGAGGGTAATTTTGGAATTGTGATTAAGTTGGTTAGTTGGGGGGTAATAAAGGAAAAGGGGTATAAGTTAGTTTTAACACATGCGGATTTGTTTTAATTTTGGTCTTTGATTTTGTTGGCTTGGGATTTTAGAAGCAGCTACACGATTTTGGCTTTGGAGAAGTGGGTCTTTGGCTTATGGGAATCGGGTTTGGAGCTTGGGGCTTCGGGTAAGGCTGGTGTAGCGGGTTTTCGGGTTTGACCTGGAGGGTTTGAGGGGCCTGGCATCGCTGGGGTTGAACCATGGTAGGTTATGGATGGTGGAAGGAGTTCACGGGGTTTCGCTGGGGCGCTGCCGGGGGATTGGGTTCGAGTTTTTCGAACGGCGAAGGGGGGGTAAGGGGCTACGATGGGTTGGTACCGGCGTTGCGGCGCTGGAGGTGGGAAGGGTCTGAACACGATCGAAGGTTTCATGGTCGACGGGGTTTGGTGGGAAGTGGGTTCGCGAGCAGGTGGGTTGGGGTTTGGTTGTCCGCCGGCAGGTTGAGGGCGCCGGAGGTAAGCTGGCCGATGGCGGGTTCTGGTTTGAGGTGCGCTGCCGGAGTCGGGCTACAGGGGGGACGAGAGGGGTTCAGTTGGGGTAGAGCTGCGATTCCTGTTTAGATTGGTTCAATAGGATGAGAGAGAATGGGTGTAGTTAGGTGTGGTGTGTATTAATGGATGGTTGAGGAGAGAGAGTGGGTTTGAGGTTGAAGATGAAGTGGAAAGGATTAAGAGTGTGAGGGAGTATGGTTGTTAGGATGAATCTGAGGATGAGTATAGGCAGTGATAGGGTGTAGGTGTGTGTATATTAGGTATTTGTGTATGTGTGTTAGTTTGTGACCCTTAAAATAATAAAGACTCAACTAAAATTAAACTAAAAATAAAAGTAAAATATAATTAAAAATAAAACAAACTAAAGAAAATAAAAAATAAAAATATTAAAACTAAAAAAATAAAATCCTAAGCTTATATAAAACTAAAATAAAACAAAAGAAATAAAAACTTAAAATCTAAATGAAAACTTAAAGTCCTAAAAAATATGAAATTTAATAAACTAAAAATAAACTCCTAAAAACTAATCCTAATAAAACTAAAAACTAATCAAAATCAAAATAAAATAAAATTATACAAATAAAATAGAAAATAAAAACTAGAAATCCTAAATAAATCAAAAATAAATCCTAAAAATAAAAATGACTCGAACTAAAAATATAAAAATATAAAATTAAAAAAAAAACTAAACACACACAAGCTTGGGGGATGCTTTGGGCTAGGTTTAGGCTCGGGCTTGGTTACGGGAGAGGGAATTAGCACCATAAAACGCGCATTTGCCTCGATATATAGCTTTTGATACCGCAAACGGACATTTGACCTACAAGATAAACATTTAAGCACATAAGACCCATATTGTAGAGAATTAGCAACTAAAGTACGTATATTTGAGGTATAAAATGCACAGTTTTGGGTACTCATCACATCACCCCCAAACATAGCGTTACTAGTCCTCGAGCAATAAGATAGACAGAAAGAGAAAGATAAGTAACCAAAAGTGTACCACTTTCGCGGGCACTTGCAATTGCACTTAGCATGTGCAACAAGCCTTTAAACCTATAGGTTGCCCTACAGGACGAGTTGTGTCTCGTGAGGGTTTGCAAGGAATATACCCACAAAATTCTTATTTGCAAAAATTTATTGAAAGGCAGTCAATCTCTTATTAGATGTAGAATAATCGCACAATCCATCACATGAGAAATATTTTGAGAAATACAAGCTAGAATTGCATAAAAAGTTAGCTAAGTAAATACACAAGGCACATCCTTCCTATAACTCAACGTGTGTGGTGTGAATCAGTCAAAACGGGTCGAGCATCATAAGAGTAATTCCTAGATTGTCTTTTCAGAATCAACGCTTCAGCTTCAAATATCACGGATATATCTCTCTCAAACGAACTCTCGAGATTAGGGTTAGTGTATCGCTCTTGTGTGTGAGGAGGTGAGTAAATATAAGCAAGTTTAAACATCTCACACACATATAAGAAAGAACGAACAATTAGAAAGAAAAGTGATCTCATGAAAGAAATGTTAATCACTATAGTGAGAACGTCGAGTTATTCACCACGTCGACTTTCATTTGCCCGAACACCAAGAGGAAATATGGATGTATATGGGTGAGGGGGAAATGAAATGAGGAGGAATATGATATGAGGTTGGATGATGATGAATGGATGAAAGATGGATGCGATAGAAGAGTGTATACACTTTAGGCACAAATGTCTTTATTTTAAAACCAACTACAACTCTCTTTTTCTTTTCTTTTCTTTTCTTTTCTTTTCTTTTCTTTTCTTTTCTCTTTTGTTTTTTTTTTCGATTTACTTTTCTTTTTCTCTATTTTTGCTATTTTTATGTTTTTCTCTCTTTTTTTTTCTCTCACTTTTCAAACCAAGACTGAAGACATTTAACATTTGGAATCAATACTCTTTTTTCTCAATATGATGGATGATATATGAATGTGATGGGGGTGTGTATATGGATGATGTAGGAAATATGTGGGAATGCGGATGAGTATGGGAATGTAATGGATGAAGATGTGATATGGGGGAAATGTGGTAAGTGTATGGATGAAAATCTAGTGATCGAGACAAATTTCAAGACACGTGTTTCTTACAACTCGAAAGAGATGTCATTCTCAGTGATCAAGCCAAATTTTAATGAAGAATAATGAGATCATACAACAATTTAAGTGCAGACCCAAATGAAATTGAATCAACTTGTGACTCGGAGATTGCGTAAAACACTCTGAAAGGGTGAAAGGCACGAATCTCACAAGCTAAAGTCTCTACTAGTGATCCTTAAGGTTCTCTTGAGAATTGTAATACTCTTCAACTTTAAACCGTAGTGACGTGATAAGTGCCCAAATTTTGTTGAGTCTAGAAATTCATGGTGCAACATGCCTTGCTACATATTACATAAGCTTTTTGGAAAAAATATTCTCTAGCTTGATTCCTAGACTTTAAAAGATGGATAATTGAAAATTTACATCAATGAGTGAGATGAAAGAAACTGCACGAAATTTTAAAAAAATCAGGTTTAAAACTCAAAAAATTTCAAAAGAGGTACGATTTTGATCAAATTCCCACCCCCAAACAAAAAGGAACATCGTCCTCGATGTTAAGTGAAATGATTTTTTCTTAAATTGAGAGCATAAGGTAGGAAAGAGATTACCAGAATGAAGCACTAATGAAGTGGACAAATATAGACAAGAATAAACCTGAATAAATGATAAGAGAAAAATAAAAAATAAAATGTACAAGTCTATAAACATGGTAAAACATAGGGTGATGTGAAACACCACCCCCAAACAGGATGAGACTAGCACAAGAAACGCGTGCTGCCTCTCGATAGCACTAAGTTTAATGTCTTCAGCCAAACCGAAGGGATCTCACCCTAAAGATAGGAACGAGGAAAGCTCGGGATGGTAGAAAAATTGGGTGATGAGAATCACCCCCAAACAAGACTGAAGCGTCAATCTTGCTAGATGAAGGATAATATGGTCAATGCAAGTGTGTGGCAAAGTGCATCACACAATGCGAAGCATCGGTGGAACATGGGTGGGTGGGGATCAGGGTAATGGTGAAAAAGGAATGGGTGATTAAGCATCGATCATGGGCCTTGTGGATCTTAAAGGTGAGGGAAACTAGGGCCCTATAAGAATGGTGCTCAAGTTGATGAGGAAGGCAAAATGGTTTGGTAAGTGGAATGGGTTGGGACTCAGATAAATCACACGACCGTTCTATGAATGAGCGATGATAATGGTCGCACCGTGATACACCAGGGAGTTGTTGAGAAGAAAAAACAACACCAAAAGAGAGTGGTGTGCATGGAGGAACAAGCTCGGTGTCACGAAAGTGGAGAGTATCATCACAAATACTCTCGTAGATGGTGGAGGATGGTTTCAGGTGAGGATCTAAAAATGTGGATGGAAACATGAATTGTGTAAAATTAAGATCCAAACCAGGTGGTAGGGTGGAAAGGATAATGGGTGGGGTAAAGGGTGGGATAAATGGAGGATCGGGTGGGAAAAATGGTGGAGGAAGATGATCCAACTCAAGAGTGATAGACACACATTCCTCATGAGGCGCGGAGTGATCCACAAGGGAACTCGTAGGAGGAAGTGTGGAAATAAATGAGTGAGTGATCAACTTATCCACCATTATGTCGCCATCCGATGTGGTGAAAGGCTCGAACGAGGCATTAAGATCCGAGATAGATGGATCAACTTCAATATTCGACTCAAGGGGAGCCAAATATGACGGGGTAGGATTTATATCAAGAGAGGTGGGAACCATCTTTGATGCTATCTCGATACAGTGGTGAGCACTCATAGCCAGAGCGAACCTAAAAGATATGGTCATGTTAGAGACATAGGCAATTGGGGCATAAGGTAAAAGCTCGGGAAAATTTTTGGATATCTCGGGAGTGGAAATTGGAACCGCAATGATGGGTTTATGTGGACATGGTAGGATTGGATCAGACTCACTATCGAAAGGTAAGTCAACACAATTGTCGACTTGAGGCCCGGACCATGGGATGGTCTCAACTTAAAGATTCTCAGGGTGGTAGGGTTGGTCACACTCAAAGTCAGTGGCACAAGACGACACATCATCACTCCACTTAGGGGCAATAATGGGTTGACTTGGGATGAAATCCGACTCTCGCTCACACTCAAATTCATGTAATCGTTGTTCAAGCCTTTGAAGATCTTGAGTTTAAAGTTGAGTGGCTTGCTCTTGCTCAAGTATACTTTTGCAAGAGGCTTTCGAGAGTGGATGTGGAGGGTGGCGGTGGTGGAGTGACGGGTGGTAGCGGTGGTTGAGATGGACACAACTCGCTATGATCATGAATATAAGGAGAATATTCAAATGAAGTGGGTGGAGTGGCGACAAGTTCATCATACACGAAAGGATCTCTTTCGTGATGGACAATTGGTTGATACTCATAGGGTGCGTAGTGAGGGAACTGATCGTGAACGGGTGCATAAGGTTACCATGATGACTGTTGGAACGTGTGAGGATCCAAAACATCGGGTTGGGATTCGTATTGCGTGGAACGGTGATCAGGCCTCCACGAATAACTTGGGTACTCACACAACTCGGGATTAGGTATATTGGGATAATGGGCCGAGGTGGTTTCCGAAACAGTGTCAAATGGATACACATGTTCCAGGGTGGGTTCGAATGGATATGAAAAGTACGGGCACTCATGGGACATGTGATCGGCATAAGAACAATGGGTGCAAAACAAGGTATGCGACACGTCGACACTTGACACCGAGGGTGATGGAATAGGAGGTGCGTGCAGAGATGGGTAAAGAGTACCAACGATACTCGTGAGAGAGTTGAAACCACGAAAAATCTCATAAAGAGACGGCTCGGGATCATTCTCACACGTGTCACGTGTCAATGGAAAATGACCAAAGTAGTCCCGTAAAGGACGTTCGTTGGCCATATGGATGGAAATATTTTTTGGAGTTTTTAATTTTTTGTTCAAAAGGAAAGAAATAAAATATTTTTGGATTTTTTTATAAAAATAATGGAAGAAAATATTTTTGGATTTTTCTGAAAGGAAAGAAAGAAAATATTTTTGGATTTTTGTTATAAAAATGAAAGAAAATATTTTTGGATTTTTTATAAAAATAATAGAAGAAAATATTTTTGGATTTTTGTTAAAAATAAAGGAAGAAAAATATTTTTGGATTTTTCTAAAATGAAAGAAAGAAAATATTTTTTGATTTTTTTGGAAGAAAAAGAGTGGGGAAAAAATATGTGCTCAGAAATTTGGGACGAACTAACTAAAACCGACTACCGAAAAATTAAATTGGGCACACATACGTGAAGAAGAATTCCTCACTAATACATATCCAATATTTATCTTTAAATTTAGTGAAAGGGGTAGTCAAATTTTAATTAAGTCCGCGGGCAATAAAAATTCACGAAAATCTTTGTGATCGCCTTTGCAAAATGTTCTCCTAGTGGGCTACCTAGTTGATTGATTTCAAATTTAGTGATGGCTAGGGTAGCACACAATGGTAAGCGAGTGAGTCGGGTGATGAAATCCCTTCTCGCGAGTGACCGGGTGTAGGTCTTAGTCAATTAATTCATCACACCATTCAAAAATAAATGCGAGAATAAAATCAAGTGAGAGCACACAAAAGAATTGACTCGCTAACAAGAGAGGCGCGAGGGTGTAAGAAATGTACCTCCCACGGTTTTTAGGCCCGGGGGTGCCGAAAAATTTGAGTCGATCGGGGGGAGATCACGCCTATCTCAGTCGGTCCCGGAAGTCCTACCGACCCAAGGTAGGGAGGCTTCTAAATCCTCGCCAATGGAAGCCCTATCTCTACCTTGTCCGGTTTCACTATCACGCTTGTCTTCGAAAATTATAATTTTTAAAATAAAAAATAAGATAAAGGTGTTACTATTCACCGCAACACAAGCCAAGGATAAAAATCCTAATACAAGCCTTCTAAAATATAAAAATGGTACAAAAAATAATAAAGTGCAAAAAACAAATGAACTACAAGTTGAAATTCGCTCCAAGTGCTTCACGCTCCCAAGAACGGCAACGGCGCCATTTGTTAACTTTGCTTTTTGTATGTCGTTGTTGAAGCCAAGTTAGTCAAAACCTTAAAATACCTACAAAATAATATCAACTCAAGTGTAGCGGTAAGTAAGGGTATCAATCCACTTCCAAGGGGGTAAGCTAGAGACAAATTCAGTTGTAATTCACTTTTTATTTTCTTTTTGTGCTTTTTCACTTTTCTACTTTTTTTAGCTTTTTCAAATATTAAAACAATTAGGTGAGGTGATTATTTAAACTAAACTAAACTAAATGTGATATGATAACATCTAACTAGAAAGTTACTAAAAGGAAAAATAAAGTCTAAACTAAAATAAGAGATAAAGTGAGGAAGATAAATGTGAGAACAATCAAGGAGTGGGATTACACCACACATTTTAGCTATTCCAACTAATTAATTGAATTCTCACAAATTAATATCAACATTACAAATCAACTCTCATTGCAAATGTAATCTTAATAGTAACCTTTTAGAAAATTAAGTTTAACACCCCACGACTCTAGAAAAATAGATCTACACTCCTTTTAATTAATCACCTGCTAGGATCGATCAATTAAAACTTATGTAAATCTTAGAAAATAAATTAGAGTTTAAATTCAAGTTATAATACCCCACTTAAGAAACCCCTATCTCTAGTTCGAATCTAAAATGGGTATTATAATTAGAATTTTGATTTTCTCTCGAAAATTGTTTACCCTCTCTTGAGGCATAAATTTAAGGGTGGGGGATCAAAATTAACATTCAAAGGGAATTTTCAAGTAATCAAACTAATTAAACTAAAATAACATCAAATAAGGGTTTCCCCCCACCCCTTGAAAGGGGATTAGGCCTAACATGATATTAAACATGATAAACAAATAATCAAAGGCATATATGATAAAAGAGTAGAGAAAGAGAACAAATCTTCAACAAGTCTCCTTGAAATTGGCAATTTGAACTCTATCACCTTCCATATAATTCAATTACGCACAATTAAATCTCACCAAATCTCTAAAAAAATAAAAATAAAAACTATTTATAAAATGGTGTTTATCTCTCTACAATTCTCTCTCTAAAATTCCTATCTAAAAAGCTCTTTTTCAAATGGGGTCTTCATCTTCATTTTTAGTAGATGCATGGAGCATGAGGGGTAAAAATGGGAGGACAAAAGTGTATGGAATATGGAAGGTATGGGTGAGGGTTAATTTAGGAATTAATGGAGGGTGCATGTGGTTTGGGTGTGAGGTTATGATAGTGGGGAGAATGAGGGTAATTTTGGAATTGTGGTTAAGTTGTAAGGGAAAAGGGGTATAAGTTAGTTTTAACACATGGGGCTTTGTTTTAATTTTGGTCTTTGGTTTTGTTGGCTTGGGATTTTAGAAGCAAGTACACGATTTTGGCTTTAGAGAAGTGGGTCTTTGGCTTATGGGAATCGGTTTAGAGATTGCTGCTTCGGGTAAGGCTGGTGTAGCGGGTTTTCGGGTTTGGCCTGGATGGTTTGAGGGGTCTGGTATGGCTGGGGGTGAACCATGGTAGGTTATGGATGGTGGAAGGAGGTCACGGGGTTTCGCTGGGGCGCTGCCGGGGGCTTGGGTTTGAGTTTTTCGGCCGACGAAGGGGGGGTAAGGAGCTGCTAGGGGTTGGTACCGGAGTTGGGGCGCCAGAGGTGGGTAGGGTCTGAACACGATCGGAGGTTTCGTGGTCAACGGGGTTTGGTGGGAATCAGGTTCGCGAGCAGGTGGGTTGGGATTTAGTTATCCGCCGACGGGTTGAGGGCGCCGGAGGTAAGCTGGCCGAAGGGGGGTTCTGGTTTGAGGTGCGCTGCCGAAGTCGGGCTACGGGGGGACGAGAGGGGTTCAGCTGGGGTAGATTTGCGATTCCTGTTTAGATTGGTTCAATAGGATGAGAGAGAATGGATGTAGTTAGGTGTGGTGTGTATTAATGGATGGTTGAGGAGAGAGAGTGGGTTTAAGGTTGAAGATGAAGTGTAAAGGATTAGGAGTATGAGGGAGTATGGTTGTTAGGATGAAGGTGAGGATGAGTATAGGCAGTGATAGGGTGTAGGTGTGTGTATATTAGGTATTTGTGTGTGTGTTAGTTTGTGACCCTTAAAATAATAAAGACTCAATTAAAATAAAAGTAAAATCTAATTAAAAATAAAACAAACGAAAGAAAATAAAAAATAAAAATATTAAAACTAAAAAAATAAAATCCTAAGCTTATATAAAACTAAAATGAAACAAAAGAAATAAAAACTTAAAATCTAAATGAAAACTTAAAGTCCTAAAAAAATATAAAATCTAATAAACTAAAAATAAACTCCTAAAAACTAATCTTAATAAAACTAAAAACTAATAAAAATCAAAATAAAATAAAATTATACAAATAAAATAGAAAAATAGAAAATAAAAACTAGAAATCCTAAATAAATCAAAAATAAATCCTAAAAATAAAAATGACTCAAACTAAAAATATATAATTAAAAAAAAAAACTAAACACACACAGGCTTGGGGGGATGCTTTGGGCTAGGTTTAGGCTCGGGTTTGGTTACGGGAGAGGGAATTAGCACCATAAAACGCACATTTGCCTCGATATATAGCTTTCGACACCGCAAACGGACATTTGACCTACAAGATAAACATTTAAGTGCATAAGACCCATATTGCTGAGAATTAGCAATTAAAGTACGTCTATTCGGGGTATAAAATGCACAGTTTTGGGTGCTTATCACACCTCTAAGTAATTTGATCATCTGCCCTGATATGTTTATCACATTCGTTCATCTGCACCAGAGGGATAGGGTATCATGGTACTCAGATCAAGGGTTTTTCTCTTTGTTGTCTTGCAGATGTGGAACTCCCACTGCCCTCTAAAGTGCTAATAAAAAAGAGTTTGAGGTAACGAGTGAGTGGGTGTTGCTGCTTGTATCACAATCCATGAAGAAAAATAGATGTTCTGTAATGACCACACTTTTATATATATATATAGTTTGTTTTTACACTCTTGTGTTACTTATTATCTTATAAATTTTGTATTATTAGATATGTGGTATTATTGGCTATCAATATAACAAAACCCATTTTTAATTACGAATAATCAACTGTAAATTGGATCAAATCGAAGTCTTATGACATATCTTAAGGTAAATAATAAGTTTTGGGATAGAAAATATAATTTTATGAAACTTTAAGGACTAAAATAAATATATATATATATATAATGGGCCATTTTGTAAATAAAATATTTTCAAGTACCTCTAAGAAATATTCAAAATATATAGTGTGAAATTACCAAAATACCCTTCTTGTGTAAAATGACCCTTATACCCTTATCACATTTTCACCACGTGCTGGTCACTTCCACCTTACACATGTCGTCTTTAAAGAGAAAGCTAAAACACTTGTCATCATTTGGTGATATTAACACTGCAAGACCACTCCGGATCGTGACACCTCGGTGTTGAATCACCACTCCAAAAAGCCTAGTCATTAGATACGTGTCAACACCGTAATACTTTTGGAAACCTATAAATAGGGCCTTAGGGTTCATTTGAAACTCACACCAATTCCTTGATAATTATAGTAAGAAAGAGTGATAGAAAGCTTGGGAAATATCTTAATAGTGAGTTCTATAATTTCGAAGAAAGAATTCATTTCGTAGGTATGATTTTATTTTAATGTTATAATGTATTTTTATAGTTTTAATTTTGTGTTTTATAGATTTACTTAGTAGTTATGCTGGTAAAATACACTAAGGACTTCACTAATCAAAACTTAAAGTTTAGAAGAAATCCAAGTTGATTTTATTTTCATGTAAACTTGTTTGAAATTATATATACGCTTTTAAAAAATGATTTTTTAAAAGTAATTGCTCGTTATTATGGAATCCCATTTAAGTAATTCCAAAGTCAGGCCCGGTGAAATTATATCTAGATCAGATGGTATTTAAGTGGTGCCCCTGTGACCCTCCATCTCTATTGGGAATGAATCCGAAAATGTTCTATCTAGAGGAGATGGTATTTAAGCGGTGCCCCTGTGACCATCCATCTCTATTGGGAACCGACTGATTAGGAAGAACTATGAATTGAATCCTTTAATTACGATCAATGAGTTTTAAAAGTTAAGAAAATGGTTTTTAGTTTTGAAACAAGTTATTATTAAAATACAATATATAGACTGGACCTTGTTTAGAACGTATGCTTAAACCTTTAACGTACTTGTTAGATTAACGTGCGATCGAAGACTCATTATCTATAATTTAAACCTCTATTTTAGGTGAGTACTCTATGCAATTTCTTACGCATTTTGATTATATTATATTATGCAAACTATGTATATTTTGTGAAATGCTTTTATTCTCAAAATACATCTGATACCGATGATTTCGTCATTTGTTATATGTGTATATCTCTCGATATAAACATCTTATTTGAATTCTAAAAATTTTTATTCGGCCTATGGAAACTCTTTTACTATATTGGCCTAGACTACCGGGTGGAAATATTTGGGTGGTACCTTCCCAGCTGGTTTATCGCTGGTGTGCCCTAAATAAGGCGTTATTCCAGAGATCATGATTTTATGTCTGTGCTGTTGCCGGGTGAAAATATTGGTAACACTATCTATCTGGGTACTAGAGCTTGCATGGCCGCTAAGACTGAATAATTGGCATATTACACAATTATTTTATCTGTTCTGTTATGAACTGTTTATTCTGAAAATATATATACTGTCAATTACTTTATATATATGAATGCAAGTTCATATCCATATATGTATATGCCTTTTCTTTTGACTTGAATAGGTATCTATTTTCTGAAAACTTTGAAATATTTGGAGATTGAATCTCATTCGGCTTTTAGCTGATGTTTTATAATTAACCATTTTTTCAGGAAATAATTAGGTAAGCGGATGGAACATAAGAGGAATATGTTGAAGATTTAGCTTTGAGAGCTCTTTTTGTTACATTAAGTAGAATTTTGTTTTATTAGATAGAGGATGTTTGGCTCTTTAATTAAAAGGCTTTGAAGTTTGTGTCAAGTTGTAACTCTTGGATATTTTAATATAAATGAAGTTTCCTTTAGAAAGCTCTGATGATGTAATTTCTTCACTTTCAGTATTTTACGATTCATAACCATGTGATTTTATTTCCGCTACATATATTTTAAGAGAAAAATTTTAAGGCCAGAATATTGAATGCCTTAGTGGCATGTCAAGACACTCATTCCCTACTATTTTTGGGTCGGGATCGTGACATGTTCCTCCAAATTTGACCATCCCCATTTGATAGATTGGACTGGTATTGCAAGTGTGATATGTTCGATTATTTATAGGGCTTCATCGTACATCTCTCTCATTTGTTCGAGTGGTCCACTTCTTCTAGACAATGATTAAGGAGTTATATCTCTTTTTAAAACATATATTATATGACCAGGATTAAGTCGGCGTTGCAATGGTCGATCTGTAGGAAGTGTGTGTCCATAATGAAGAAGGTCATATATTCAATGGTGGGCTTATTTTCGGTAATGATATCAGAGAGAGTGATGGTGCGACTAGAGGGGTGGCTATTTAGAATTGAGAGCATTTCCGCATCCTTGGTTTGTGATGAATCTATCAGGGTGGAGGGGTCAATGTATAGGATAGGAGTGTTTGATAGGGAATTAGTGTCAGGGGGATGTTATGGTAGGAGGTTGTTAGTTACATTTGACTTCGACAGGATGAGACTCCCGGCATCAGTTAGGTCTTGATGGAAAAACTTAAAGCCCAAAAATTATCAATAATGTGATTGGGTCCTTAATGGAACTCGCAATGGGGGTAGGCCCACCAAATATTCTCTAGGAATGCAAGGGGTGGTCTAGGATTGAGAGGTCTCAAGTTGCCATCCATTTCTAGGGTAGCATGTACTTGGCTAAGGGCAGTTTGAAGATTTGTTAGTTGTCTAGGCCAGGTTCGTAAATCTTCGGGAGGAGGCACAGTTTAATAGTGTTTGGGAGGGGGCTCTGGTTGAAATGGTGAAGCAATGGCTACCATAGCTTGTGAATCTTTGGAAAATGATCATGATTAGGTTCCAAACAACCACAATGGTGGTAATGTGATATATAGAAGCTCCAGGCGAGTTCTTATGGGCAGATAGATGATTTGCAGCTCAGCGAGGTTCCTCGGTAGATTTGGTAGCTTTGACACCCAAAATTTCTGCGATCTTCAACCATATGTGGTTTGAGTTCTCTGAAATATGGAATACAGGTGAGCCCAAGTTCATTCTATACTTCCTTCTGTAGGTTCCTAATCACAATCTCAATCTGATCATTTTTCAAGAGGAAGTTGACCATCTTACTAGATTTCTCGCTTCAACGAGTGATAAAAATGCCAAATGTCTCTCCTTATTATTATTTCATCATTTCCAAGTCTTCACGGATGACGCCAAGTTCATTGTTTTATTCATACTACTTCAAGAAATCATGACATACAACGTCCCATGTTTTAGAGATCCCCTTACTTTTCAGCCCCATATACCAGGTAAGGGATCCTTTGGACAGAGTAAAGGAGAATATACTCTCTAATTTTCTTAGGCCTACGTTTCAGACATCTATTTGAAGGTGGTAGTTGGATAGCTGGAAAATTAGGGAGCCCAGTCCTTTATAGGTTTTTGAAGACTGGAACTTTTGAATTTTTTCGGCAACCAAGCTTCAGGATAGAGAGACGTCTTCTTGATGTTTGTGAGTATGTCAGTATTTTGCATCTTGTTGATGGATTCTTAAAAGAGACGCAGTTCATATTATACCTGTGTAATTTCCTCATTTGGAGATCGTGGAACAAATTCGTTGATGGTAGGGCAAGCTACAGATTTGGATCGCATGGGGCATAGAAGGTGGTGTGTGGATATTTGGTGTACTGTTGATGGGGTTAAAATTATCCATTTGGGGCTAGTGGTACTTTAAAATGAGTGGGGCCTGCATTGGCAGGGGAAGCTAGTTCTAGGACTGGTGCAGGCGGGTCCTTCGTATTAGCCGGTACTGTCTCGACAGCCATCGTAAACGGTGTACTAGTCTTGGTGATGGGGGAGTAATAACGTTCTCTCCTCTTTCAATTGTAACAGTGGCCACCTTTAAGAAGACTTGGGTTACACCCACTGCCCTAATTTTTGGTTGCATGGTATTATGCGAGGTGGTGACATTCTCAAGCTATCTCAATTCCTAGTCCATTACAGTCGCAACCCTATCTTCTTCGATCGATATGGAGCACACTACGAAACTTGACAGTCGTGGATGGGTAGTTTTTTTATGAAAACTAATCATCTGCATGGAGCCCGAGCTCGGGCTTCTAAGGTAAGAAATTAATGTGATCTCTCTATTGATGATAGCAACTGCAGAAAAATTTGGGGCACTTTCGTTTAGGTTTTTTCGAACAGAAAGACTGATAAAAGGATAATACATAGGGGAGAAGGACTCACAAATGCATAATGTAATCTCATGATGCTCTTTTATCTATATTTAACCGTATGTGGACATTATTTTGTTTTTTTATTTTTTATTCGGTTGTATCTTCTTAAGGAAGAACTGAACAAAGTCCCGTTGGTATCGTGTAAACATAGGTGAGCTCTCACTTTTCATGGGAGGAGCAAGGAATTAATAGACTGTGGTCTACTATTTTCTTATTATAAAATGTGGGTAGGGGAATTCAATGTAAGGGAAATGTATTTTGGCAATAATTTGTGAATTCATAGTGTTTATCTTCAACTCAAAAATGGGAAGACATTCAGTCTTAAATATGAGGGACTTTGGACCATCCTCCAGTCTTCTGACAATTTTTTTAAAACATTTTGCCAAAACAAAAGGCCCACAAGTATTTGTTATTTTATTTTATTTTTTTGTAATATGGTGTATTCCTAGAGATTTTTCTTTATACAAAAGGATGATGCGACTCGGTGATCAATGGATAGCTTTTGCCATGGATCACGATAAACCGGGCTGCTTCGACTGAGAAGCCTTTAAGGTACGTGTGAAACCATTTTACTCCAGGACTAAATAGCAATGAAATCCTATTCGATAAAACCCATTACTAAACAAACTTCAAATGTTCCCTTTCACTGAGACTTTGGGATCAAGAGATAAGTTGCTCGATATATCATACGTTGGCAAAAAGAGTGAGAGTATCCATCGGCTATTAGCTTTTTGGGGAAGCGAATTTTTAGAAGTATAAAATTCACTCGAGGAAGTGATTTTCCTAAAGTACAAACTTCCCTTTCAAAAAGGTGATTTTTTTTAAATATGAGCCTTTTGGGGGCAGAGCAACTTTTCTAATGTGTGAACTTCCTTTCGACTAACCATATTTGGTCTTGAGGGTATATGGTTTAAATAATATAAAAATTAAGACAATGTAGCATGTGATACAAACAGGTAATCTTCATCTTTACATACTTGAAGTTTATTTCATCGCAAGGTCCTTTGCGCATAATTATATATTTGGAAAAATGAATGATACTGTACATGGGGTCCTAAGTATGTATCCACATTTTGAGGGACTCTAAAACTAAGGCTGCTAAACAATTCTAAAAATTACATAAAGTAGTCCTGCAGGGGAGTGACATGAAGCATATTAGGAGGCAAGCATAAAGATACTATAGTTCTCTTGATTTATCCCCAGCAAAGTCATCATTGTAGCGTTGTGGGCCTCGAGTAGTGGCATTATGTGCTTGTGGGGAAATCTTGTGTTTAAATGGTGGATGTCTGGGGGTGCTTGTCTCTCGATCCACCGCATCCCCCTGAGGACAGGTTGTCAGATCTACATTGGTCAAGATATGAGACTTTTCCCCTAGAATATGTCCATCTTGAGTCGCACACCCATGGTTTTAGGCCTAGGCCTAAGTTTAGTTTTCATGTAATAAGGAGTTTTAGCAGTTGTTCAGAATCTCCAATTTTTTTATACAAAAAACAAAAGGTTCGGGTTAGCCCTTTCGAGATAATCCTAAGGCAGGTTTCAGTTTACGGTTGATCCAGAGATTCTTGTTAGGCGAGTTCAGGAAACGGGTTACAAGTGAGGAAGGTATTAGGTACCCCACTTATTTTTTATCTTACTTTATTATATTCTTATTATCCCTCTTTACATTAATTGAATAATTTTTTGTTATTTTTATAATTGTCTTAGAGACCTTAGGTCGAGAATCCCCTAAATGTATATAGGTGCTTAGGTATGAAATTATGTTAGTGATAGGTGTAGGAACATCACTTCAACTGGTGCAGGTACATAAGGGTGCCTATGCATGACTCCGTGCTTGTATAATAGGTTTTCATCAGTAGTATTTAAGCGTGAGAGAAAGCTCTTCTTGGGTAACATGTGGCCCTTAATGTGTGTGCTAAAAGTCATATCTTGCAATAATTCAATAGCTCGTTCAAGATTTGAGGAGAGATATAAAGCTAAGATGAGAGATGGATCCATCTCTATTGTGAGAAACTTATAGGTAGATATATTTTCAAGGATCTTGCTTATAATAATGACTCGGAATTGATCCTACATACCCAAGAAGATCTAGGATCAAAGCCTACATAGTTCGGTTGTGTTTAGTGTATACTTGTTTGCACGTTAGAATGGGCGTGCGCAAGAGATTGTGGCTTCGAGATACTTTAATATCTCGTTTGTAATGTATATGAGAGAGGGTATAAGAGAGGTTATATATGATTTCATCTCTATGGGGACAATATATCAAGAGACATATTATCGAAGCTTGTGCTCACGAGAAGGACTCGATATTACGCATATGTACTCGTGTAGCCACGAGATCAAAGCCTACGTAGCTCGCCGTTCACATGTTCCAACATAATGTGTGTGAAAGTGTAGGATTTGAATTGGAGATGGAGATAAGCTATCTACGGGCCAGAGGTTAGCTTCGGTGAAGGTTCAGAATATGAGTGGACTCAAATGTATCGACAAAGGCAAATTTTATTATGAATATCGGACAATTACTAACAGAAAGGGGTTGTCCTTCAGACTATTTTAGAGGTATAATGCTAAAGATGTAATTTTCTAGACATCCTTGGCTATGGAGGGAGGGGTGTTTGTAGTGGGGATGGATGCATGCCTAAGAAATAATACATCGAGAGACGTATTATGAGGTTAGGCTTTAGGAGTTTACTTTGGTATAGCACCTATGTACCGAAGGAGACTTGGGATCAAATTCAACACAGTTCTAACAAATGGAACATATTTATGGGTGGAGGCAACAGGATACCTGGTATACAATATACAGCATTACAGTATTTATGGAGCCTAGTCCTTAATACAGTATTTTCATTATGTTGGATTCATATATTTATATGTTAAAAATCATTAATCAAAGGTTGACGCTTTGACAAATATATGATATTAAAACACATATTCAAGGTGTCGTCGTGGTGATGGACTTTCTCGCTTGGAGAAGCGGTGTGAGTAGTCGGATTTTAGACTTTCGCTTGTGCAAAGTTTTGGACTGACTCGGTTCTTTGACACTTTCCTGAGAACGGTTTTGGAAAGTATGTTTTCATGTTTATATTTAGTCGTTGTGGCATTTGATTAGCATTTTTCAACATATGAGCATGTCAAGTCAATTAACTAAGATGATGGGTAAAAAATCAGGCTTTAAAATATAAACGTTGTAAAATACATACTCCGTCCCCCAAACGGAACCGGGTTAAAAGAGATAAATAGATATGGATGTTTTATCACAACATATAGGGGTGTTTGACCCGATATTCGGGTATAGTTTCCTTAACTTAGTAGCGTGAATCGAATTTTTCCTAGGGGAGTGTCCCCACTTAAGGTGCCCAAGGTAGGAAGAGCTCCATTTAGTCGGGCAGAGCTTCGTTTAGAAGCGCCGACTTTTGAGGAATATACGTAGTGGTTTGACTGTGTTTCTTTCGAAAGAGAATTTTAGAAGTACGAACCTCTTTCGGGTCTAATATGACTTTTTTGAAGTACGAACATCATTCGGGACATTTCACAACGACTCGAGTATCTCGGGTTCTCGGTATTAAGAAAGTCAGAAAACTGAATCAATGTTGATTTTTGGGGTGCTTTTGAAGGTTGGTGGGGACCTCTATTTATAAGGTCTGATTTGGGGACTCTGTCCATTTGATCAAAGGTCTTGGATGGTAGATTCAGAGTGACGCGACATGTGTATGGCTACGAGGATATTTGGTTGGATTTGGTAACCATTACCAGAGGGATGTTTAACCAAATGGTTAAAGGTCTATTCAACCGAACAGCAGAAGGGCCTTGGAGCCTTTAATTGAATGGTTAAGGGTCCCAACAAGGCCTTTGGGGGTTTTATTCTATTTGTCATTTTTGCAAAAAGGTCCTTGCAGGTTTTAATGGTGGGTGTAGTTTAGGATTTTTAGCGTGACTGGGTTTAGTACATTTTATCGGACGTGATAAAATGATCGGCGTGTCCACAGTTATTAGTGTATTGTTATACATAATATAATGAATGATACCAGATATAGTATTCACAATCAATTTATTTGTAAGGAACAATTAACATTGACTTGCAAGCATGGGACTGGAATTAATAATATTATGTGATACCTTAGTGGAAATATTATTGCGATATTTTTAAATCTAACCATCCATGTCTAGTTAGCTATGGATATGTAGGTTACCTATTTTATCGTCATGAGAAATAATCAGAGGCATAATATACTCTACCTCAAAAGTAAATATGTTAACTCATGGATATTTATAGGGCCAACCCTAGCAAAATTGGTGCATGTGGTGTAAGATCTTAGGTGGGCTTCTTGTTATTAATTTTAAAAAAAATATAATTTAATTAAAATAAACTCATCATTTACCGGGGCTTGGGATTGGTTGCATAAATGCGACATAAGTGGAATATATATATATATATATATATAATGTTAGTTAATACTACCCCTTGAACTTTAATCCTATGTTCAATTCACCACCAAAATTTTCACTTTCTGGACTATAACCCCCTCAACTTTGAAAACTCCTTCAAGTAACCCCCTAACAATAACACCGTTAATTTTTTGGACTAAAAATTGGTCATGTGTGTGGCACATGATGGGAAATGAGGGTATTTTTGCTCATTCTTATTTATAGGGGTCATTTTATAAATAATTACACCATTATATTCTCTCTCTCCCCCCCCCTCTCTTTCTACCCATAGAGAAGCCATGGTTTCCTTTATATTTTCTTCATCGTCTTCTCTCTCTCTCTCTCTCTCTCTCTCTCTCTCAAACACACACATTATTTCCAACATTTTTAAATATATTTTTATCCCACATTTTTTTGTCCATGATTTTTATATTCTTATCTCGAATTTTTAATAATGTTTATTCAGTATTTCAGTTTTTTTTATAAAACTTTTTATTATTTTCAATGTTTTTCTCATATCATTTTTAGAACTTATTATATTTTTCATCAAATATTATAAATATTTTTTATTTTTTTCAGATTTTTTTTAAAGTTTTTTATTTTTTCCCATTTTTATGTATTTTTTTTTATTTCCATAATTTAAATGTTATTATTTAATTTTCAGATTTTATAAATATATATTCATAATATCCAAATTTTTAAAATATTTTTTAAGTTTTTAAATATTTTCCAGATTTTCAAAATAGTATTATAGTATTTTTCTTAGTTTTTTTAACGTTTTTGCTGTAATTCTCTTATTTTTTTAAAAACAAATTATGTTAAGACGAAAATACCCTCAATTGTCATCATGTGCCATGCACATGATCACTTTTCAGTCCAAAAATTAATAATATGTGTGTTAGGAGGTTACTTGAAGTTGTTTTCAAAGTTAAGGGGTTAAGTCCAAAAGGTGAAAGTGCAGGTGATGAAGTAGTGAACAGATGGGGGTACTTTAAGCCACATATATTAAAATATTAACATTCTAATTTTACAATATTTTTAAGCAAAATTGATTTTTCTTTTTTTCACAATTTCTAAATCCATTTTCATATTTTCTATTTGAGAGTTTTGTACGTAATTTAAATTCAAAAAAATATAATAAAGACAATAATAGGACTATAAAATAAAATGCTAAAAATATGTTGTAAAAAGTAAACATGTATGCCCATGGCAGCTTGAAACTACAGTTTTTTTTGTCTTCAACCGAAAAATAGCTTGAAAATTGCAAGTCCTTTTTCTACTGTGGGGAGCCAAGATAGTGTAAGAGTTTTTTTAATCAAAAAGAGGCAGTACCCCCACACATTTTATTAATTATATAGAATAGAGAAACGGCATCTCCATGGCATACAAGCCCAAGCTTAACTATACCTAGAGGATGGGCTCATTACTCTAGATTGAAAACTTGAATTTGAGGATTTATAAAAATATCCCCATTACATATAGGAAATCTTCAATAATCAAAAACTTGGTGATTTATAAATAAACCCCATTACAAATAAAAGAAAGCTTCATGAATCTAAACATGGGGATTTATAAATCATCCCCATTACAACCTTTTGGCTTTAATTCTAATATTTGGAAGATGTTGTCTATCCATATTGAGATGACCCTTTACCAAAGTTGGAAGAGAGTTGAAACACCAATTTGTTGAATCAAGATGATTGATGGATGCACTTGAAGCAAAGTAATCTGTAACTGAGTTATTTTCTCTCCATCTATGGATGATTTGGAAATTGATTGGATAGATAAGATTATCAATGATCCCTAATGATGTCCTTGGAGGTTTTGCTTTCTTCGGAACAACATCTACTAGAGATTTGCAATCCGATTCTATAATTACATTTAATATGTTTAGTTGTGATATTAACTTAAGACCTTCTTCTAGGTCCACGACCTCTGCAGTGAATGAAGTGTGAATACCAATAGATTTTTCAAAACTTGCTATAAATAGCCCTTGAGAGTCTCTTATAACTCCTCCAATGCCGCTTTGACCAGGATTATATTTAGAGGCTCCATCTATTTTAAGCTTGAATGACCCTATTGGACGTTTGCTCCATTGACATTTGACAATCTAAATTTTCTTTTTCAAAGTTTTTATGTTGAACATATTGATGATTTGAATATCTTCTTAATTTATTTTATCATAAAACTTACAGTTTTGAAGAATATTAGTAGCAAGAGTAATAACATTCTGAATAATCAATATGGAGGAACTTTGAATGTTTCCAAACAGTTTTTTGTTTCTAGCTTTCCATGTTTCCCAAAATATTACTTTGGGCAAGATATTGAACAAAAATTTAATGTAGTCTCTTTTACATCCACCATGAGAACATGAAAATGAGGAAATTCTAATTTTTAATTTCAAACGAGATGGCTCACAAAATATTCCAAAATTTTAATTTTTTTCAAAACTTAAATTATCACTTATAAAAACAAATGTTTAAATTTTTTTTAAAACAAAAATTAATTCAATTCAAGTTAAAATTATGCCAAACAAACCAAAGCAAGCATTTTGCCAAATAGATTAAACCAGCTTGAATTAAATTAAATTAAAATTACCCAAACTAAAGTAGCACCAAAACTACATAATTGTTGTAGTTAAGCCAATTTCTATCTTGTTAAGCCTAAACATGCATCTACGTGATATTTTTGCAACATAAAAATAAACACAACCACAACGCCGCGATGTCCGAGAAAAACCCACAATGGGAAAAATCTCAGACGCCCAGCCACAAGTCCACTAAGTACGGAATTACAAAGGACATGACAGAATACTTACACAACGAATCGACACCCTTGCAAGCCTTGACGCTCTTCGTTCCTCCACCTTTGCCTAGTCGACAACTCAGGAATCCACCTTTGTCTCGGAATCCACCGATGGAGTAATGCTACCGTCAACCACACGGAATCCACTGCATGTAAAATCACAACCACGGAATCCTCCGTCAGAAACTATCTCTTTTGGGTAGCGAATGAAACCCGGTGCCAAACCAACGATCTCAAAGCATATGATGTGAGAAACTATTTGGGTGTAAAAACTTGTTTGGTTTGAAGGATAAAGCATTAAAGATTAACAAAACACAAGGGACTTTCTCAAATGGTTTTTCTCTTTAGGAAGATGGAAAAATCTATCAAAAATGCTAACTCTCGCACTATTAAAATGGTGGGGAAGTACTGGGAAGTTACAAAAGAAAAACTGCTGAAAACTACCATTTTCGCAAGACTGCCCAGTTGTTTGAACGAAAAGCAAAGTCGTTCAGACGACAACTCAAATGAGAAGTCAATGTATCCTCGTTAGATACCTCATCTGAACGACCGAGAAATCTCGTTCGAATGTGGTCGTTCAAATGACCTTATCAAACAGCTTTTCAGAAAAATTTATATTTCCTAGAAAAAATAAAGTCATTTAAAATATGTTTACACAAAATTCTGACACCCAATAAAAATATCCAAGTCTCTATATAACATATGCATTTATACCTGAGAGACCTTGGAAAGTTAATAACGCAAATAAGGCACGAAACATGGCAATGATATGAACTTCAATATCTTGGCAGCTAGTCTTCAACTCAAATTTCATGGGCTTGAAAGGTCACAAAAATCTTTCCTATAACTCAAATAGTTTTGTCCGGAATTAAGCCAACACTTACAAATTGACTCAATTAAAATTTTGCCCTTACAAATATCCCTCTTTGGCCATTCCTGGATAAAACCAAATAAAAATTCTATGGGTCGTCAAGCTCATCTAAAAGACACAATCCCACACCAAAAAAAATACAAACGCTTGACTGACACATATGTTGAGAAGCTTTGCATTAAAAAAAAACTTTGCCGCATGGATTCAAACTTGAACACTTAAACACACCAAAAAATGCATAGGGAATATAAAACAATAAATTGCATAACTAAATACTCCCCATTTGTCTAACAATGTCTACATAAGAAAGACGTCTCCCCCTAAGATAGATCTCTCCAAATTAAAATGTTTGGATACCATTTCTCTCCCTTTTTGTTCAAGAATAGACAAAGATTAAAGTGCATAAAATAATTCATTTCTCCCCGATTAATTCAATTCTTCCCCTAAATGAAACAAGGGATAAGCATGATGGAAAAACAAGTATATCATGCAATGGTGTATGGAGATAGAAGAGACACAAAAAAATCATGGCAACACAAGAACAACTAATCCATATAAGGAATAATATATACCAACAATGATGCTATAGAAAAATGATATCAACTATAATGAACTAAAATGAACATGGGATACCAATGAAAAATCGCAACAAGATAGATATTGATATGAATAAATAGCATGCAGGGATTATGTGCAAAAGCAAAGACACAAAAATAATGAAAATATATATATATATATATATATATATATACGAAAAAGATTATAGGTATAAACACCACACAAGTTACTAAACATAATAAGCTATCCACACTCATATATCATAAATGTGTCTAAATAAAAATGCGGTAAATGGAATGAATGGGTGTAAACTAGAGACAAAAGAATTATGACCCAATCACTTAAACATGTTCAAGGAGTTCTGTTTGATTGCAAAACTTTATCAAACTTAGATTACGCCTCATATGACAAGATAAAGTGAACTCAAAGAACAAACAAGAACAATGCACACAAGACTAGAATTTTGATGATTCTACAAATCAATGGCGTCATGACAAAATAAGCATAACGAAGATTCATTGTGAAAACCGATTGATCTTCAACTAAACACCCTCCAAAGATAAACATATTACATATTTTCTTTTCTTCTCTTTTGAAGTCATTTCTTTTGAAAGATCAAAAAAACTAAACTAATGATGGCCTTGGCTATTATTTACAATGTCACGCTTTTTAAGACCCTTTTTCAATGGAGGCTTTTCACGCAAAGTTAACTTGACTTTCGCAGCTCGATTCCTTTGCTAAACAAAACTATATCGGATAAATGTTTATCTATTTTTCTTAATTCGGGCAATGTTTCTTACATGCACAAATCCTCTATAGTCACAAAACATGTAGATGAGAAAATTGATGAGAGAACATCTCACTTAGCTTAAACATACATGTGAAGTTAAAGTTCAAAAGAGCTCGTGCATGTGTGTGCAGAGGTATATACAAAGAAAAACCATTAAGTAAATCAAAGCCAAACTTATCCATGCAAGAATGATAAAGAACAATTTAAGAATTGAAATTCATAACCAAAAGTTCTAGCCACATGGAAACGGGGAAAGATATAGGATTCAAACACAAGGATGTGCCACACAAAATGTGTAAAACTAAAATACACACAAAAAATATCTTTTTGAGTTTTTCATAATTTTAACCAAATTTTAAAAGCAAAGACAACTCAAATAATAAACAAAATATTTTTGCATTTTTCATAAGACCCAATAAAAAATAAAATACAAAAGATATCCATGTCATAATTCTAGCAAAAATATATATGATAAATCATAGACTAGAATATGACAAACAAATATACAACTAGTAAGAATGTATCATGAAGCACAACTAGTGTATGTAACACTTGCAAGTAATCACAATGATGAGTCATGTGCAAGCAAAAGAGAACCATCAAAAATAGAAAACTTTAAAAATGATATATTTTTCATATTAAATTCGAAAATTCTTAAAAAATCAAGATCACACGATAAACTAGCGTAACCCGGTCTGATACCAATTTGAAAATGAAGAAATTATAATTTCTAATTTCTAACAGGATGGTTCACAAAATATTCCAAAAATTTAAATTTCTTTCAAAAATTAAATTATCACTTATAAAAACAAATATTTAAATTTTCTTTTAAACAAAACTTAATTCAATTCAAGTTAAAATTATGCCAAACAAACTAAGCATGCATTCTACCAAATAGATTAAACCGGGTTAAATTAAAATTACTCAAACTAAAGTAGCATCGAAATTACACAATTGTTGTAGCTCAACCAATTTTTATCTTATTAAGCCTAAACATGCATCTACATGATATTTTTCAAGATAAATATAAACACAACCACAACGCGGCGAAGTACGAGGAAAACCCGCAACAAAAAAAATCTCGGACGGCCCAGCCACAAGTCCACTAAGTACGAAATTACAAAGGACACGATAGAATACTTACACGGTGACTCAACGCCCTCGCAAGCCTTGACGCGCTTCATTCCTCCACCTCTACCTAGTCGACAACTCAGGAATCCATCTTTGTTTTGGAATCCACCGATGGGGTATTGCAATCGTCAACCACACAGAGTTCACCGCATATAAAATCATGACCACAGAATCCTCCGCAAGAAACTATCTCTTTTCGGTAGATAATGAAACCCGATGCCAAACCAATGGTTTCAAAGCATATGATGTGAAGAAACTTGGATCATGAAACTATTTGAGTGTAAAAACATGTTTTGTTTAAAGGATAAAGCATTAAAGATTAACAAAACACAAGGGACTTTCTCAAAAGGTTTTTCTTTTTAGGAATATGGAAAAATACTATCAAAAATGCTCATTCTCGCACTATTAAAATGGTGGGAAAGTAGTGGGAAGTTACAAAAGAAAAACTATTAAAAACTGTCATTTTCGCAAAACTGCCCTGACATTCGAACGACAAACAAATTCGTCTGAAAGACTTTGTTCAAATGACAGTTCAAACGAGAAGTCAGTGTATCCTTGTTAAATACCTCGTTCGAAGAACCTAGAAATCTCGTTCAAACGACTTTTCAGAAAAAAATATTTTTCTTAGAAAAAATAAAAAAAATCATTTTAAAATATGTTTACACAAAATTCTGACACCCAGTAAAAATATCCAAGTCTCTATATAACATACACATTCATACCTGAGAAACCTTGAAAAGCTCATGACTAGGGGTGTTCGCGGTACGGTAAAAACCCGTACCATACCGTTTCGTACCGAAAAAAAGTGGTAATGGTTTACATTTTTTACTTACCGAAAACCGAAACTACCGAAACCGAAATTACCGATTTTTTTGTGGTTGGTTTTGGTTTAAGCGTTTTAAAAACCGATTTACCGAAATTACCGCTTTTAAAATAACAAAACATGAAATATAAAAAATACCGTGATAATATACCTAAATTATAAACTAGACATACCAAATATATCAACTTAAATTTATCTCAATCATCGATTAAATGAAATGGTTATTATTGTTTCAATTCACTAAATTAATTTATACACCAAATTTAAAATACAAACATCATTAAATTAACATACCAAATATATTATATTGTTTTGTTTAATTTTGTCACCAAGACATTAACAATTAACAATTATTAATGAACACATTAGAATGTCACACTCACATATTTGGACACATTAGATCCAAATATATGATTACTTTAAAATATATATATATATATATATATATATATAGAGAGAGAGAGAGAGAGAGAGAGAGAGAGAGAGAGAGAGAGAGCGGTTCTCATGCATACCCCAGTTTGCATACCGCTGGCGCGGACCAATTTTGATAAAATAGTAAAAAAAATATTTTTGAGCTAATTTTTTTTATATAGTTTTTAAACATTTCAGTAGGGCCATATAAAAAAAATTAGCTCAAAATGAATTTTTTTACTATTTTAAAAAAATCGGTCAAACTTTGTCAGTTTTTAACAACTTAAAAACAACTTAAAAACTGACAAAGTTTGACCGATTTTTATAAAAGGGTGGCACCTTCCCACTTAAAACAGGTGAACAAATGAGGGGTTAGATCTGAGGTATTTACCTTAGATTATTCCATACCTCATCCACATGTGGTTTTAACAAAAAAGAGTTTAAAAGATTTCATTCAAGTTAGTCTATTTTATTTTTTTTGTCAAAGAAAATTTGACAAAATATAAAATAATGATGACCCTAGTATTTTTTATTTTTAATGGAATTTTTGGATGATTATTGTTATTGTTGTTACAACAATTTCGGAATTACCGAAAATACCGATTTCACTGTGGTTTAGAGTGGTTTGGTTTCGGTTTATAAATTATTGTACCGACCGGTATAACCGGTAATTCCGGTTTTTATAAATAAAAATTGGTTTGGTTTTGGTAAATCCTATTTACCGACCAAACCGACCGATAACCAACCCTACTCATGACGTAAATAGGGCACGAAACACGGCAATTATATGAACTTCAATCTCTTGACCGCTACGTCTTCAACTCAAATGTCATAGGCTTGAAAGGCCATAAACATCTATCCTATGACTCTAATAGTTTTGTTCGAAATAAAGCCAACACTTACAGATTGACTCAATTGAAAATTTGTCCTTACATAACAATATATATTTGCAAGAAGATTGATCAATACTCAGGTCAAATAAGTTAGAGAATAAATATTAGACCTCTTTATCCATTACACATTTAATAAGAATATGGTGGCTATTGTCCTCTGCTTCGAAACAAGCTCTACTCACTGAAGATAATCGTATACCTTCTCTCTGAATCTCTGTTTCAAAAGGAACTGAGTGATTAAGAAGTTTCCAAATAAAATTTGAAAGTTTCATTGGACAATCTTTGTTCCAATTTATTTTCCGGCTAAGAGATATTGGTCTTGATTGAGAGAGAGAGAGAGAGAGAGAGATGGGTATGGAAAGTTGTACTTGTGGTTCATTTTTATTTTTTATTTTTTTGTGTGTATATTATTAGAGGGAAAAAAAAGTTAGGGGAATAGTTGTTTTAGTACAAACCAAACTCAACTTTAGACGTGTCACTTTGTCATAACCTAACGAATTAGAGTTACAATTAGGAGAATTACTAGAATGATAAGGAATGAGAACAAACCAATTTTGTATTCAAAATGATATATGATGATTACAAATTACACGAGCTAGTGTAGTTAAAAATAGGCCAGTTACAAATCAATAGTTGAGATTTATATCTCAACCACACCTGCCAAAAACAAATAACAAACAAAACCAACTTTCAAAATAAATTGAATGAAGTCGTATTGAACTAGGGATATGACAATTCCCTATCCTTCCAAAATATACCTTGTCCTCAAGATTTCGAAGTCTTGGAAATGGATAAACAACCAATCTTCCCATGTGGAATCCTCGAGAATTGAATTCGACCATTGAAGCAACACTTGAGGTACTGCAATATTCCCCCTCTTAATCATCCTTCAGTTCCACATGTCAACTACCCATCAGTTCCCACTAAGAGTAATGGAGAAGAATGAGTAACTTGAGCACAAATTTTTTTCTTAGGTTGTGAGGCATGGAACACATGATGTATTTTTAAGCCTATAGGTAACTGTAGACGAAAAGCAACTGATCACAACTTAGTGAACACCTGAAAAGGTCCATAGAACCTTATAACAAGCTTTATGTTTCTTTCGAGGGACACACTAGTATTCCTGTAGGGTTGGAGCCTGGGGAAAACTTAATCACCAACATTAAAACTCCTCTCATTCCTCTTCTTATATGCATAATGCTTGATTCTATGTTGAGTTTGTAGTAGATTGTCCTTTAGCAGTTGAGTTATAAGGTGTCTATCCTTCATGAAGTTTTTAATTGCAGATATTGTTGTGTCAATTGCAGTGGTAACTGTCCACTGTGGAGGAACATAACCATAGAGTGCTTGAAATGGGGAGCACTTAAGTCTAGTATGGAAATTGGTATTGTACCACCATTCTGCAAGGTTGGTCCATTTGTTCCATTGGTATGGTCTTTGACTACACATACACCTGAGCTATATGTTGACCCTTTCAGCTTAACCATCAGCCTTATAAGTTGGTCTCAAAATAAGATAAGTGCCCATAAGCCTGAAGAACTCTTGCTAAAAATGACTAGCAAACACATTTTCCCTATCTGAGACCAACTTATAAGGCATCCCATGAAGTTTGTACACATGATTTAGATATAATTTGGCAATTTCAAGTGCATTAAAGGGGTGTTTACAAGCAATAAAGTGACTATACTTTATAAACCTATGACATTCATGCTCTCTGAACTAGGAAGACCCTCGACAAAATACATTCCCACTTGTTCCCAAGACTATGCAGGAACTGGGAGTGCGCCCAGGACTAAGTGATCGGGTTTGTGTTGTTGGCAAACCACACACTAAGTACAAATTGTTTAACATTTCATTTAAGACCAAGACAATAAAAATACTTCTTAGCTCTCTTGTAAGTTCCCTTAATCCTTGAATGGCCCCCCAATAGCTGATTCATGTAAGGACTCTTCATGGTGCAGCCCGTACATACTATTTTTTTTAAATAGTAAAAAAATGATTTTTTTTATGAAACTTCATGGTTATGATCTCCACGGTGAGAAGATTATCTCCAATTTTTTTCATCAAAAAATTTAATAAAAAAAATCAAGGTTCTAAAAGGCGCGAGACGTGGTCGAGGCGTAGAGGTCAAGCCTTGGGAGCCTAGGGGCGCCTAGGGGAAGCCTATGCGTAAAAAAGCGTTTTTCTTTTTTTTATTATTTTAATTATTCTAAGGCTAGTAATATAATAAAATAATACATACCTTGAATTTTGAAAATATATCCATATGTTTGGTAGTCATCTCCTTTGTTTTAAAAAAAAAGTGTGCCTTAACCCTTTTACCTAAAATAAGGCGTACGCGATGCGTTTCTCTCAAGCGTCAAGCCTAGGCAGGCCTTTTAGAACATGGAAAAAAACTCATTGAGATGAGGTGATATGTAAAAAATGGGATAAATATGCATTTTCAACCGTTGAAATGTTGGCGATTATCTCACTCACTCTTTGATTGAATTTTTTTATGAAACTTCATGGATATGATCTTGACGGTGAGAAGATCATATCCACGCAGTTTCATAAAAAAATTGAATCAATAAAGTGACTGGCACCAACTCAACATTTTAACAGTTGAAAATGAATTTTTATACCCTATTTTTACATATCACCTCATCTCAACAGTTTTTTTATTGAATTTTTTTATGGAAAAAAAATGGAGATAATCTTCCCACCGTGGAAGATCATATCCATGAAGTTTTATCAAAAAAAATTATTTTTTTACTATTTTAAAAAAATGGTATCTACCGGAGTCTACACCATAAGGAGTCCTTACAGAGACTTTCTATATATATATATATATATATGCGGATCTTATAAGTATTAAAAAAAAGTGGGTTATTGCTCACGTTGAACCCACTGAAGGAGCAAACTCTATGGGCCCAACAGAGAAATAACCACTCCCATAAGTGTGCAAACGATGCTTAAATTTAGCCCCACCAAATGCTTTGGGTAAGGGTGTTCAAAAAACCGACTGGACCAACGGACCGAACCGAATCGAGCTGAATCAACTTTTTTTTCAGTCTTTTGTCTTAATCGGTCCGATCTCGGTTTATTTTTTTGCAGGCCGACTTAATCAGTCTGGTCCACGATTTACAGTTTCAAAAACACTGTGAGGACCGATCCAGAGCCACTCTATATAAAATAATATATTTTTACATATATATGTATATGTGTATATATATATATATATATATATATATATATATATATATATATATATATATATATATATATATAAGATAAATAAATAGTGAAAATATATATTTTAATATTTGATTAGTTTAAATTATAGTTTAATTCAATACTAGGTTTGTTTTAATTGCAAATTTTGATATTTTTAGTTTTTAATGTTTCGGGTATACTTTTATTATTATAAATTATTTGATTCATTAATGTGAGGACCGACGGGTAAGACTGGACCGGCCCTATAAAAAATTGAACCGACTAGGGTCGATTAACTGACATTATCGAACCGGTCTCGGTCCATTTTTTTAAAGCACCAACTAAGTCGGTCCGATCCAAAAAAATCCCTCAAAACCGAACCGGACCGAACCGCGAACACCCCTAGCCTTGGGTGAAACTCGAACCCAAGCATTGAGCGAGGTGATTGAGTTCCTTTATCCAAACATCCCCTTTCACAACCCAAACAATTCCTTATTCAATTTTCACACAAATTCACCTAAACAACCCTTTACTCATTCCCCTCACCCCCTTTTCAATTTCAGATCACCATCATCGACTCCCTACATCTACCATCGTCGGCGCTACGCCCCACCTCCGCACATAAATCCCTTGGCAACATCCATAAAAATCGACAAACCCACGCCTTTACTTAAAACAATTAAAAATGAAAAAACTAAAGCCCCAACATACGGGGGGAAAAAAACTCAAAAAATCGTAAGCACGTAAAAATCGTTGCATCTGTACATCTAGTGGTCCGTCACAAGATTTATCCCCTTATATTGGGTGGCTTCTCACCGAATGTGCTTAAATTAAAAAAAAATTATACACACACGGTGGCTTCCTACTGTGGGCGGGGGGTTTCATGGCGACTTCTCACCATGGGTTATATATATATATATATATATACAAACCTTGTTAATATCCGGACGGAACGCGTGTCATGTTATTAGGTATTAGGCTTTTACACGATTGTGTAACTCAAATTTTTATTTTCTCTCCTATCACCGCTCACGTCTTCTCATATCCTCACGCCATTTCTTTTTTTAAGCCTTTCATACTCTCACGTCTTCTCCTATCCTGTCACCTCCAAAGTGTCCTCTCACCCCCCCCCCCCCCCCCCCCCCCACCCCCACGCTCGCCTCTCTTTCATTGTGTAGACTTGTCCTCTCGATTGTCTCTCAGCATTAGAAAGCTAAGTTAAAGGTACTATTGATTATTACAATTTTTTATTATTATACCTTTGCATTTGTTTTGTAAAGATGTTTGTACAGAATTATTTACATGATGACATTATTATGATAGTTGTACAAAAGTGTTTACATTATTATATCATTTATAATAATCATAAGCAAACAAGAACCTCTTATTGGGAAAAAAAAACACGAACCACTTTATACATAAGGTTTTGATATTTAGCAATAGCTTTTGACATGATTTGGATATTTTATTTTGTAATCAACTTGGTATGAGATGTTTGTACAGAAGGTTCGCAAATTTTTTTTTAGATAACAAAAAAATTGGTGATTACAATAATTATTACAATATTTTTTTGTGTGAAAATTTATAATAGTTGTTTGTATTTAAACTTTTAATATTACGAGTTTGTAATAATTGCTTACGTATTTTTATTTTAAGATAAGAAAAAAATTGGTGGTCACTAAATTATTATTGTTATAATTTTCCAGTGATGGATGAGTTCGATTCGTTGAATTTTGATGAACAATCTGACGCAGTATTTATTCCTCAAGTAAAAGATGAGGATAAACCGAAAATTGGACAAGAATTTCAATCTTTAAATGATGCTTATGAATTTTACAATAGTTATGCGAGAATAGCGGGATTTAGTACACGGTGTAATTCTTCTAAAAAGAAAAAAGATACAGATGAAATTATCAGGAAGGAATATTGTTATTTTAAAGAAGGAAAGTCTCTCCAAAAAAATGAGGAGGAAAAAAAAGGCATCGTGGAATTGTAAGAGAGGGTTGTAAGGCAAAGTTATCCGTTGTGAAGAGTAAGTCGGGGTCAAATTATATAGTAAGTCAATTTGTTGAAGGTCACAATCACACTCTTTCCACACCACATAAAGTACATCTCTTGAGATCTCACCACTCCGTATCCGAAACAAGAAAAGCCTTAACACAACAGCTTGCATTTGTTAATATACCTACACATCAACAAATTAGCCTTCTTTTGATACAAGCAGGAGGGATAGAAAATATCGGTTGTACCGAAAAAGATATTAGAAATTTTATACGTGATTCAAAAAACAAATTGACGGACATTATGCAAAATTATTGATAGAGTACTTTTTGTCAGAACAAGAAAAAAATTTGTCATTTGTTTTTACATATGAAAGAGATGATGAAAATGGGTTAACTCATTGTTTTTGGGCTGATGCAATTTCAAGAAGGGCATACAAATTTTATGGTGATGTTGTTGTGTTTGATACTACGTACGATACAAATAAATATAATATGATCTTTGCGCCATTCACCGGGGTTAATAATCATGGGCAAATGGTAATTTTTGGTTGTGCATTCTTAAATGATGAGACCACGAACTCTTTTGTTTGGCTTTTAGAAAAATGGCAGGAAGTTATGCCCGCTGGCCCACCACGAATAATTATCACTGATCAGGATCCAGCAATGTCAAAAGCTATTGCTCAAGTTCTTCCCGATACATATCATAGATACTGCATTTGGCACATTGTGAATAAATATTCTGAAAAGTTGGATGCAATCAAATATAGAGATCATTTTAGTGAGTTTCAACAATCTATTTGGGATTCAGAGACAAAAGAAGAGTTTGAAGCAAGTTGGGAAGATACAATTGAAAATAGTGGGTTGAAGCAAAATACTTGGTTAGCTGGATTGTACGATATTCAGGCTAGATGGGTTCCTACATTTGTGAAACATATTTTTGCTGCTGGAATGTCAAGTAGTCAGCGCACAAAAAGTGCACATGCATTTTTTAAAAGATATTTGTCCAAAAATAACTCACTAAATGAATTTGTTTCGCGGTTCAATAGGGCACTTGAATACCAACGTCACAAGGAATTAAAAGCTGATCACATCGATATAAACGAACGTGTGGTGATGAAAATGCCAATGTCAATGGAGAAGCAAATGTCAAATATATACACACGGACTATTTTTTTAAGTTTCAACACGAGTTATGGGAGAGTTTAGAGTACATAATTGAAAGTTCACAAGATGAAGGTGATCATTATCTCTACATTGTGAAAATGCCAAATGTAAGGGATTCGAGAGTTAGAAAAATTTTATACGATAAAATTTCAAAGTTCGTAAGTTGCAGTTGCAAGAAATTTGATTTTGAAGGAATTCCATGTAGACATGTTTTGGCATTTTTTAAATTTAATCAAACTGTGTTTTTACCGAATGAAAATATATTGCGGAGATGGGCACAAAATGCAAACCTAGAATCAGGGATAGAAGAGTGTGGCACAGAGGTGAAAGATAATAGTGACAATTTTTTATTGTTGAGGCAAAAAAAATTATCTCTTCTTACATCGAGGGTTATTGATGACGCTGTAGTTAGTGAAGAGACGACTACCATTTATGAGGAGTATATAAAAATGGCGCATGAAAAAATTAAGGAGGTCAACGCAAGTAAACTTGGTGGAGTTCGTAGCGAGGAAATAAGTCATCAACATATTTCCTTAAATGAACCAAATACAGTTCGGGCAAAAGGATGTGGAAAACATAGGTTGCAAAGAGGGAAGGAAAATACAAAGATTCAAGGTCGGCGTTGTCATGGATGTGGACGAAGTGGTCAATCACACGACAAAAGAAATTGTCCAATGTTAAACAAGAGGTAAATTTATATATTTTTTTCAATTACTAAATATCGTCAATTCTTTTATTTTATATATGTTTCGTGTAAATTTTCTGAATGGAACAATGAAGTCGATAATATTTATAGAGATGCATCCACGTCAGATTTTTTTACGACGGGTAATATGAATCTAGAATGGGACTTAATAATTTTTTATAATTTGTAACTCCCATTGGTTCATTAAATTTGTAATTTATTTTAACATTTCTTATTTTATTTTTTTTTACAGATTTAACGAGTGAAGATGAAGATGAAGATGAAGATGAAGATGACAACGAAAATATTTAGACAAAATTTTATTATTTTCACCTTGTTTGGTACAATTATTTTAGTCACTGAAAAATCAACTTAGTATGTTTATTTTATTTTTTTGTCTGACAACAATTCATATTTAAGTTTTTTTTTTAATTCTGAACGTGATATTTTCAAAGCATACATATAAAGAAGTCTTTCTATTATAACAAAAAACTAATTAATAAAAGGGAGTTTTGAAAAAAGATTCTCATAATTCTCAAAGTGTATAAGAATAGGACATCCACAGAATTTTTATAAATTTAATCTCTGTACTAAAAATGACTAAAATATCATGAAAAATGGTGCCCCTGGCGCGGACCCAAAAAATGAACTCCTAACTTTAAAGAGACCATACAAATAAATGATATTGTACCACAGAGACTAGATTTATAAATTTGAAAAATATTATCTTAAAAATTTTAATATATAAGGGAACATGACACGATTAGACTTACGTGGTTAGTTCTTAATTTTAAACTTTATTTTAATCAGGATCAATTATTATTTTGTTATCAAAAGTTCACTTAATTGTGTGGTTAGTCTTTACTTTTTGAACTTTTGTTTAGTGGGAGTCAACCACATTTTGTTATCAAAAGTTCCTTTCACATAAAATGATTTGTTACAGCTTTTACAAGACTTTTTTGCAGCTATAGTGGTACTTGTTTGTTCATCTCTTTTGAAAAGAAGTGAAAGTTAGTCTCACAAATGTATAGAGTAGACTGTGACATAGGCCTGTCAATGGGTCGGGTCTGGCCCCGGACCCGACCCGAACTCGATATGTATAATAGGATCTGAGCATATTTTTTTGGACCCGAAGACCCGAATACCCGTTTATTAAACGGGTAGGGTCTGGATCTTATACAAGACCCGGACCCGAAGACCCGACCCGAATTGTACATTATTATTTTGTATATATATACATATATACTATAAATTTATATATATTTATAAATATATCTTATCAATATAACATGTAAGTATTATATATAAAAATATATATTTCTGTACATAATAAATATAAGTAATATATGTTTTATTTATACTAATAATATTTTACAATACATTGCAAAATATTTTAATTTAAGATTAAATAATAAAGAAGGGGGATAAAATAAAATAAATATAAAATAAATGTACATATTTGACCAGACCCGGACCCGAACCCGAGACCCGAACAGATCCGGGTCTGGATTCAATATTGTAGACCCGATGAAGACCCGGACCCGAACCCGATGAAGACCCGATTACACGGATCTGGATCTACCTAAACCCGACCCGTCTCCGACCCGTTGACAGGCCTATTGTGACAAACGTTGACATATTCTAGGGAGGAGAGCGAACGTGTATAAAAATATTAGTATTGTTCTCCTCTCTCCTCTCTCCTCTCTCTTATCCGCATATCATGACACGATTGTAGTCCGGATTATATTTGTACGGGAAGACCGTAGGAGATCAATTATGTATATATATATAATAAAAGCGGTTCAGTCCGGTCCAAACCCGCTTTTTAAGACCCAAAACCGAGACCGGACAGAAAAATGTTGTCATTTACATTTTAAGACCGAAATAAATAAAAAAATTGCAAAAGTTGGTTCAGTCCGGTTCAGTTTTTTCGATTCAGTTGGTTCAATCGGGTTCATGCACACCCGTATAAATATGAGTAAAGTCTATTCAATTTGAATGCAAGATCACTGATTGGAATCTAAAAGGACAAGAGGGGGAAAATCTCAGGAAGACAACTGGAATTGATGCAAATTGTGGCAAACAAAATAGACACAAAACAATACATTTAAAATAGCTAGTTGGCCTTTTAAGAGGGGCAGTAATCGAAGATGTGAACATTTATCCACCACATACAATTGGCATCCACGCAAAAGGCTCTTGACTTCTTAGCGAAGCAAGTGTCGAACTGCAGCAACAGCATCACCTTTGTGCTCACGTAATGTTCTTTCAGCCACCTTCTTGTCTAACTGTTTTCAACATTAAAAATAAAACATTACAAGCCTTGAGCTGGAAGTAATGGAAACATGGGATATATACTGTTGAGGAATCCAACCTCTAGCTCGTTTGCAATTATGTCGATGTCAGCCGCATTGATTTTAACAGCTGCCAACTCTTTCTCCCTGTAAGGAAACAAACTCCATTATTCTTGCTTAAACCTTCAAGCTACAGAAGCCCATTTAACATAATAAAATTTTAATAATTTTGTTCCCAAATGTTATACCCAAACAAAATTGGATCCTGCTAAAGCGAGGTTGTGATCGGTTGTGCAATTTGCTTGAACTGCTAATTACCTTGACAGAAAACATATTCTGCTTTGGCATTTGAAATATTATATTCTATTGTTAAAAACAAATTAATAAAACCTGTCACTTTATGAAGCGATTGTCAAAACCACAGTAAGACTTGGAAGTGGACTACACAAGCATCTCTAGAAAGAGGAAGATAGTGCTTTCTTCTGAGTTCTGATTATACCCTAGAATACAATGCATAGGTGTTATTTGATTTCATCAAAAACTAGAGCCGAAGAAACATGTCGATCTCACTAACAACAAAGGAAGTGGCAAATCTGACAGAATTGCAATATCGCTGGGTATTTTCAGAACTTTTTTGCATCTGCAAATATGTGGGACAAGGGGAATAAGGGAATGAGATAATAATACTAAGCTGTTTTATAGAATAGCAGGTGGAAGGAAGGTTAACAAATTGGTGACTAGTTAGAGAATGGGAGAGGGGTTAAGCTAGAGAGTGACGCTGAAATTGTGAAATAATTTGTGCAGCTCTTTGAAACCTTGTACAAAAAAAATGATTTTGAAAGCTTGGGAATGGAGTGTCTATATCAGGGTCCTATAAAAGAAGCCAAAAGTCCATGAGGGTCTATATCGGGGTCCTATAGAAGAAAGCAAAAGTAGGTTGACTGAAAGACCTTTTGAGGAAGAGAAGATTGGGGCAGGCATTGTTTGCATGTGAAGGGCGCCTTTTTTTCTAAAAAATGGAATTGTGTAAAAGAAGATATAATGGAAGTCTTCAAACAGTTTAATAAGGATGGGATTGTTAACGTAAAAAACAATGAGGTGTACATTTGTTTGATCCCCAAGAAAGCTTGCTCTTAGGGTTGAGGAATTATAGGCCCAATTAGTCTTGCGTCAAATTTGTATAAACTGATGGCTAAGATTTTATTATCTAAAGTTGCGTGAGGTTTTGAGTGAAACGATTGGTAAGGCACAAGGGACATTTATGAAAGGGAGACAAATCTTGGATTTAGTCCTTACTGCTAATGAAGTGAAGTGATTGAGAAGATGAGGATAGGATACAAAGAAGGGAGGGTTTAAGATTAATTTTGAAATGGCCCATGATCGTGTGAATTGGGATTTTCTTGATTTTACTTTGTTGGAAAAGGGCTTTGAGAAAAAAAATGGAGGAGTTGGATCATGGGGTGCTTTACTGCTTGAAATCGGTAATTTCTTTGTGATGGTTGATGGGAGGCCTTGGGGCATTTTATGGCTTCAACAGGCCTTAGACAAGGAGAGCCCATATCTACTTTTCTTTTCATCTTAGTGGTGAATGTTTTGAATAGACAAATGTATACAGCTTGTGAGTTTGGTTTTATTGATGGGTTGGAAATAGGTAACAATTAGGTTCTTATGTCACACTTACAATTTACAGTATATTTTTTGCCAATGGTGATGATGACGATAAATTTGTGAACATGTTAGATGTGGTTGATTTTTTGGGGTGATTATCCGCGTTTAACATGTCCAAGAGTGTCTTTGGGGGTATTAATGTAGAGGAAGATAAGTTATAAAGGGCATTGGGTCATCGCCTTTTATGTGTGGGTACCTCGATTTACCATCACGGGCCCAGACGAGTAGCCCAATAGAAACGGCCCAAAGTCTGGGCTCCTCGCATCTCAACTGAATTCGGTTACATGCTCCTATGGTCCTATGGTCCACCAACCTGCCAGTGACCTAAGATCACTTACCAGCCCATGGCCTTTCGCCCAATGGGGGATGGAAATCGTAGGCCCTCTTCCTGCCGCCGCCGGCAACCGCAAGTATCTGTAGGTCGCAACAAATTACTTCACCAAATGGATCGAGGCAGAGCCACTGGCAAATATTCGAGATGCAGACATGATGAGGTTCATATGGAAGAACATAATCACCCGTTTTGGAATCCCCATAACCATCATCACCGACAACGCAACACAATTCGAAAGTGGCCCTTTCCAGAACTTCTGCAGCGAACACGGGATCAGGCACTATTTCAGCTCGGTGGCCTACCCCCAGAGCAACGGTCAAGCCGAAGCTTCAAACAAAACAGTGATCTATGGGCTGAAGAAACGACTAGAGCGAGCCAAAGGCGCATGGGTGAGTGAGCTGCCACATATTTTGTGGGCCTACCGCACTACCCCACGGCGAGCAACTGGGGAAACCCCATTCTCACTAACGTATGGAATGGAAGCAATCATCCCCTTGGAACCTGGCCTACCAACCATGAGAACCACCCTTATCGACTAAGGCCAAAATGATGCAGCATTACTCGCTGAACTTGACCTAGCTGACGAACGCAGAGAACTAGCCCTAGTAAGGCTGGCGAGCTATCAGCAACAGCTCGCGAAACACTATAACAAGAAGGTCCATCCAGGGCATTCCAGGTTGGGGACTACGTCCTAAGGAAGATCCTTAGCAGCGCAGTAAAACCATCAGATGGCAAGCTGGGTCCAAATTGGGAGGGACCATTCAAGGTGACAAGGGACGACCTACAAGGAGCCTATCACTTAGAAACGCTGGAGGGCAGAGAGATACCCCGAGCTTGGAACGCAGCCAATCTGAAGAAATTCTACTTCTAGTTTTTTTTTTCATTCATCTTTTATCACATTTTTTGAATTGGCAACTCAGTTTTTATTGCTTGTGATTAATAAAAGATTGTTTGGCAGTGACATTCTGAAGTGTTAATTTTGTATTATGAACTTTATGACTTGCACACCTTTTTCAAGTGACGGGCATATTACTAAGTATGCAGAAGCAGGGAATCACCCTCCTCAGGTCTTCGTTATGAAACACGAACAACCTCTTAGCATTGCCCCTGGCAATATATGAAGCCCTACAGGGTACCCTTAGGCAGTTCGGCCAAATCGAATTGGTCGCCAAACAGTATTTGGCTCAAAGAGCCTGTTCGGATAGAACATCCAACACCAGGTGTGTCCTCGCCATTGCCATACTTAGGCCCAAGGGAGTGTGATGACACGATCTAAAAGGTCAAGTAGGGCAGAATGATATCTCATAAAGCATACTGGACTGGGAGGATACTCACACAATAAAACAATTTTACCGACATCAAATCTAGTCAGCTACGAAGAGCCCAAGATAATCAAATGGGAAATAAATGAAGTAAAAGATATACAATGCATGTTTAGTCGGCAAAATCGCCCAAGACATAAATATTACATTACTTCGTTACAGGCACAATGTTACACCCGGTAAAATCTTAATTAGGCTGAGGCCTCTGAACAAGATAATCAGCTACTTGTGATCTTCGGCCATCGTCCGGATGAGGAGCCAATTCCTCCTCGACCTCATTCACATCTGAATTCACATCTGACTCTAACAGCTGCCTAGGGATAGCATCTATAGGGATCCACTGGCCGTCCCTCCTGAAAGGATTAGGCCTCAGAGTTAAAGGAGAGATCTCATGATGATACCAAAGTACTGAGTTCCGGGGGACCTGCAGCTCTCTGAGGACACTCAACCATCCCCTGATAAAAGATAGCTCTTCAAACTCTGTCAGCCTCGTCGGAGCATCTATCCAACCTTGTACATAACCATCAGCCCACACTCGCCGAGGTCCTTTCTTGAACAGATGCCTCAACCGTGTGACATCCCTTTGAAGCCCAGCAGCAATCACGTATGCTCGACGGACATCTCCTTGGGGCTCGTCCACCTCCCTAGCTGGACCCTGCATCTGGACCAGCTCGCGGAGCAGCCGATGAGGAAGAACCTCGCAAAACTAGAGGGGCACCACTCGGTCCTGTGCCAGCTCGCGAAACAGCCGATGAGGAGGAACCTCATAGAACACGAGGTGCGACGCTCAGCGCATGCTCCTTGAGTCGCGACACCTCCCTCCTCAGAGTCTCGTTCTCCTGCTGAAGAATTTCTCCGACTTGATTGATTTCAAAGGAATCTAGGAGCTTAGCTCTCAAAGTGTTCACTTCTTCTTGAACAGAGGCACCAACCTCCTCCATCTCCTGAAGTCTATCTTTCAATTTGGCGACAAGCTCATATTGGTCTTTAAAGATCTTATTCCTCGACCTGAGAGACTTGCAAATCCTAACGAAGGCTTGGCGGACTTGATCGCTCACATTAGGACCGAAAATCCTTCCCAGTTGAGAGGTGGCAGGTATATATTCATCTACATCAATCAACTACAAGCCATAAAGAGCAGTAAAGAATAAAAGAATCAATATGCTGAAGAGAAAATGTTTTCATTTCATTAATAGAGGACCAAATTACATCGATGAAATAAAACAGTGCAAATAAAGCAAAAATACATAAAGGTCCTAAGAGCGGGCTAACTGGCAACCTCGGTTTGTCCAGAGGTGGTTGGTTGTTTTCCCTTGTCAGCGGCAGTAGCAGCATCTCGGAAGGAACAATTGTTGTTCCCCGAGCAGGAGGAGCACCAAAAGGAACAATCTGGGAGGCAGGGACAACACCTTCAACGGTTGGGGCAGGTGAACAGGCTTTGGGCCTGGAGCATGCTCGTCGAACAAGGGTGAGTTAATATCCACCCCGACAGCCAGAAGAGCCTTGTTCCAGCCCTTCTTGAAGTTCCGACGACTGATGTAGCCTATCTGAGCATCAGCATCCTCATATGCGGTAGCCCACCCGGAATTGTACAAACTTTCCTTAATGGTGGCTGCCTCGGACTCCATCCTCTTCAGCTTCTCTGCCAGCACCTTATTCTCCTCGACCACGGCCAGCATGCTCGTGCAGACCAGGTCGTAAGACTGCCTCGGCTCATTCAGCTCCTTTATCGCCGCCTCCTTCGCTCTATTAGAATCAACAACGGCGAGATCGGAGGACTTCTGAGCCTCGTTGGCAGCCTTCAAACTGGCCTCCAGCTCGGCGCCTTTCCCCTTCAGTTCAGCGTTCTGCTTCTCCAAATTCGCATTCCTACCCACCAACTCGTCGCGAGTACGGTAGAGAATAGCGAATTCAGTCGCGAACTGCAAGTAAAAAGAGAACATTAAAAGGAAGCATTGAACAGGATATTGCAAGTATTGAAGAATGAAAACGGACTTACCAAGGCTAGCCTCTGACTCGATTGCAGAGCTAACTGGTCGGTCGCCATTGCTTTCTGTCGATCAGCAGGCAAAATTGCTCGCTCGAGCAATGCAGGGCCAACTGAGGAGAGATGGCGACAGAGGCCCCCTCAGGCAACGCGGAGACAGGCACCAAAGCTTGCCCTGCCTTCGTCCTCGCTTCCACTCTCCTTCTCTCCTCCTCTCCTCCTCCCTCTCCTTCTCCCTCTCGGCTCTCTTCTTCTCTTCCGCCTTCTTTCTCTCTTCAGCCTTCTTCCTCTCCTCCTCTCTTTTTCTCTCTTTCTCTTTCAACAGCTCTTCCTCCTTCCTCTTCTTCTCCTGCTCATGAGCAGCAAGCTGAGAACCGGTGGCAACATCCCCACCGCCAGACTTTTGCTTCTTCGACCGCTGAGCAAGAAGCACATCATCGTCACCATCATCATCACGGATCAGGTTCCTCCTAGGGGAAGCCATTTCCTCGCTGGAACTGCTGGATGTACTTGAAGACTCTTGAGCCTCAGAAACCTCTTCCGAGCTGGAAGAACCTTCACCACTAGAGCTCGCCTCACTGGGACCACCTTCAGCACCTCCTCTAATATCACTTTCAGAACTGCTCTCTTCCTCGTCCAACTGGATAGGGTCCGCAGCAACTTCTTCAGTAATATCCAAGTCAGCAATGTTGTCTACAGGCCGCGCAATGAAACTGGACCCGATGTTCTTGTACTCCAGAAGAAAAGCAACTGACCGGGGATGTTCACCGTCAGCCAAATATTCTTTGATATTCCAAGCTTTAATCAGCTCGGCAGCTCGAACCTCACTAAGGGCAGGTTCCAAGTTCTTTGTCCTCGCTGAAAGGATATCAGAAAAATCAAACATTGACAGAAAAACAAATGAGCAGAGCAAAGGCTAAGATTACCTATGTACTCTTCCCCATGAAAGGGGACTGTGAATCTATCAGACCTCGACCCCTCAGTATGGGGAGAAAACTGCTAATTTCTAGCAAGAAAACCCTCTTGCCAGTAATCCTTATGGGAATCAGGTAGGTTTACTACCAATAAGAATAACAAAAACAAATTTCAGCAAGCCCTAATTTAGTGCCATAGAGTTGGTTTATTCTATGGACACCATTAACTATCTTCCAAACGTTTGGCGAGCACTGTGCAGGAACAATATTGAAGTAACCGAAGAAGTGCAAAAACAAATTGCTCGGGGGGAAGGTGAGCCCCCCTTGGGACAGCAACAGGACGTGAATCCAATGAGCGTCCTCTCTCTCTCTAGCATTCTTAGGGACAGAGGCGCACTCAATTTCTACCCAGTCTGGGATATTATAGAACTTCCTAAACTCTGACACAGACCTATTGCCTATCTTCGTCATTTATAAACCCTAATTACGAATTCGAAGCAAACTCAACAGAAAAAACACAGAGAGAGAGCAAAGGGAACTTACGGGATGAAGGTTTGGCTTGGACGACGCAAGATCACAAGCCCAGACGACAAAGAAGATTGAAAGCAAAGTAAACGAAGACCTGGAGAGAAGGGCGCAACAGCGGAAGTTTGAAGAAGATGAGAAAATATGAAGAAGCTTGGAATGACGGTATGAAAATGTTGTTCCAAGTGACCTTTTAAACATTTCTAATCATATCGCACGAGACCCGAAGTAGGCTGCCGCCAAAATCAAGTAGAGAACTCCAATCTTGGGAAGAGTTACACAATTTACATGAGACACATTATGACAAATCATTTAAATTTATTGAGCCCAAATTGTGGCCCAACAACTTTAGGGGCAATTGTGGGTACCTCGATTTACCATCACGAGCCCAAACAAGTAGCCCAATAGAAGCGGCCCAAAGTCTTGGGCTCCTCGCATCTCAACTGAATTCGGTTACGACTTAGTCTCCTCTTAAAATCTCGTAAGGAGATATTCTAGGAGTAGAAGGTGGACATGGGGAAGTCCAACACCTCCACTCCCCGAGAACAAACATGTATATAACAAACCCTAAGCCTGGGGCAAAAGGTATGCAATATATTCTTTGTAAAACACTCCCCGGAGTATATAGAAATAATATTGAGAGCTCCACCGTGGACGTAGGCATTCTTGCTGAACCACGTACATACTGTGTTGTGTGATTGGCATTTTTTATTCTCTATTCTCTTTGGTGATTGCACTTTCTCATTAATTTGTGTTGAATATAATTGTCACCACAAGTATGCCCTTAAGGTAGCCCAAATTCCTTAAACTTTTCGGGAGGCAGTAGTGGAAAGGGTGTAAAAAAATTGAAGGGTGGCATAAGAGTTGCCTCTCTAGAGGAGGCCAACTCATATTGAGTTGTTTGGTTCTTGGTATCATTCCAATTTTCTTCACGTCTTTATTTAAATTGCCTATTAAAAGAGTTGAAAAATTGGCCCTTACTGGGAAATGACTTTGGAGGTCCCCCACGAGAGCAAACGTCTCCTTGTGTTCTATAATACATTGCAAGATGGGGAGCATATATGGTCTCCATCCGAATGGATGGGAATCTGAAGTAGTTTCTAGAAGTTCCTACCGCTGCCCATGGATGTTTAAATCACAAGGGCTTGTTTCTTTCCCAAACATTCACCTTGTGGTGGGAGATGGGAAACTAATTTGATTTTGGGAGGATAGTTGGGTTAGTGAGATTCCTTCATCTTTTCAAATCATTTCATTCATTCTTTGATCTCTTCGTCTTCCTCCTTGGATTACTCTTGTATCCTATCGTTTCGTCAAAATTTAAATGACTGAGAATTCGATGTTGATAAAAGGGATTGGGGTGGAAACATATTGAGGGAATTTTCTTACAAAACTTTTTTTCCATATGTTGGTGAATTCCCCTCGTCCCCCGACTTTTAGTCCTTTTAAAACTATTTGGGAGGTGGGAGTACCTTCGAAGGTGCAACTCTTTGCGTGGTTAGCCAAGTTAGGGAGAAATAATACTTGTGATTTCTTTCAAAGTAATAAACCGCATATCCTTCTCTCTCCCTATCGGTGCAGCCTTTGTAAAGTAGATGGAGAAAGTGCAGATCGCATTCTTATACATTAAGACTACTCCAGATTTTTATGGTACGGGGTTTTTATATCTTTGGTTGTGTGGAGGAAGTGCCAAAAACATGTACTGATTTTCGTACAATGGAATGGGGGGTAATGTGAGACAAAATGGAAGTTTGAACAGTTGAGAAGACATGCAATTTTGTCTTTAAAATTGAGTGTGGTTGAAAAGAAACTCCGGAATATTCAAGAACAGAGAGGTGGCTAAGGAGGAGCTTTGGGCAAGAGTAAAGTCCACTGCCCCTCTGTGGGCATGTGGATAAAAGAATTTTAAGGCATGGAAGTTTCGTTCTTGACGAATCATGGGAAGGAAGCCATCTTGTGATTCATTGGATAAAAGCTTCTAAGTCTCGGTGTGTTTTCTGAGAATCTTTTAGTTTTTCTATTTTTTCCATCCCTCTTCTTGTTTAAATGGCGGTGGAATCCTGGTCCGCTACCCTGTACTTCTCTTTCATTGTTAATAATTATATTCCAGTTTCTGTTCCAAAAAAATAATATATGCATATAAAGACATTAACTTAGATGAATACAATTGTCATCACACTCTTTTAGTAAAATCTTTCATTATCTTGCTCTTATAATGATAAACTTCTAGGCATTCAATAACAATTATATTTCTTTTGACACAAAATTATTTTTCATGAACGGCCTTTGTTAAGCATTTTCAAGCCCGCATAGGCCCGACCCGAGGCCTGATTACTATTATATATTCATATATATAATTATCTATAATATAATATGCTCATATACTTTATATACCTATTTAGGTTAAATTTTAATATGGATATGAACATAATAAAGTAAAAAAAAAATGGGGTAAATTTTCAATTTAAATTTAATATGTTATTATGCTTTATTTCATAATTTACACTCTTAATAAATAATAAAGTTGACTATAAAAATAGCCAATTTGCAGGCATGGGTAATAAAGTTGGGCAGGCTTGGGATTACTATAATAACTAGACCCGATTCGGGTCTGGGCAACATCAGTGGTCCTTTTTAAATAGAGTAAACAAGGCCCGAGCCCGGCCCGTGTCCACCCCTACCAGCAGGTTCTTCGAGTAATCATCCAGGTCGTTACTGGGGATATATATATATATATATATATGTGTGTGTGTGTGTGTGTGTGTGTGTGTATTTTGTTGGAGAGTACCATGGAAGTTGTAGCCACCATTTTCGTTGACTTAAGATTGGAAAAAGGTAAGGGCTGACAAATTTTGACACGATAACCCGTTTATGGTAATAACTCGAAATGACCCGAAAATGACACGATTAACTTGTATAGAATTAAGAGTACTCAAAACTTATACTCAAATAAAAATCAACACAACCCGAAAATGACACAACTAACCCGAATTGCCACCCCAACTGTCTTTACTAGAAAGGTCGCCTACGAGGGTTGACAATATTTATTCAACTGAGGTCGCCTGCCAAGGCAACGGCGACACCATACAATGGATGAAGGAGATCAAGGTAAGGACTACAATAAACCTTAACCAAGGAGTACCAACCTAGATGCCGACAGCCAGATTCACGAAGGGGGGAGGTGCTCAATTGCAATCAAACCACAACTAGGGCTATATTGGGCAATTGTCCCCTATACTATGCTGCACCATGAACCTTCTGGTGTTCTCTACTCCCTTGCATGATCAAAGTAGTCATGCCCGTTGGTGGCTTTGGAACAAGAAGAGTTTGGACAGAACCTTGTTTAATGGAGACGTTGAATTGGGCCAAGGGTTTAAAGAGTTTGGACTGATTTTGATACTACTAAGGAGCTGGGAATTGACTGCCCAGCAGGCTGCAGCAGAGGCTAGTCCATTGAAGTATGAGACACTTAAAGGGCTTGCTCTGTGTGCTTAGAACAAATCATATGGTTGATTTTATTGGGCTAGACAGTAGTGAATCTTCGTGCAAAATTATTTGGGCCCTAACTTGAATAAAAATGTTTTCTTCGAAACCAGGAAAAATTTCAAAATATTTGTGAATTTGGCATAGATTTTTTGCAATATACTTTGAAAGCTAAGCAGGAAGAGTGACGTGAATTGTGGGACCCTACGTGTGCAGGAGGTGGCCGAATTGAGCAAGGAAGGGGAATTTTAAATGTTGAATTTACCCTTTGTATTAGGAATTATCTAGTTTCCATATGATTTGTTTCCTTATTTTATTAGGAGTCTTTATCTCCAACCCCAAGCCATCGTCTCTAATAGTTACAATTAACCTCAAGTAATTTTGAGTGATAAGCTTTGGTTTGAGAGATTGAATTGTTTTTCGATGCCCCTACTAGTCCATACAATACTATTAGAATATGTTAAAAGATCTGTTTATTTCTAATGTTCATGAATAAGCATATATTGCATAAAAAACACTGGCTGAGAACATATGAGCAGCTACATCTTTATCTCTACACACACAACCAAGAATCATCACAACACAACCAAAGTGGAATAAAATCTCCCCATCATTCAATATGCCCTATCCCGCTAAATGAGACTATTACATCCACGTATAGACCTAAAGGCTTGGGGGACATGGAACCCTAATAACAAAAGGACCTAATTATCCCTAACTTTGCTAGATAATTTTCCTAGAGACTATTATTGTTATTAATATACCAATAAAACAGTTACTAATCAAAAAAAATTATAACAATAAAATGGTAAAATATTCCTAACTTCATTCTTGGACCCCTTTGCACGGGCTGACACTCCATTTGCATCCTCATCCGAAAACGCTAGGCCACTATCTTTGGGAGTAAATTGCAGACGTTCGTACCACGCAAATAGGTACTTTATATTTATTGGCCATTTTAATTTTGGACCAAATCGATTCTCACTGAATTTTATTGGCCCAAAAATTAAATTGTTGACCAATCGAAAATGGTGGGCAGCCTCGTAATTTTCCAAAACCATGAAATCAATTTGGGTTTGAGTAATTAAGGCCTCAAACCCAGGACGCTCATGACTTTGGAGTGAGTGGGTAGGCTTGATTAATATTTTTGGAGTTGGGTTGAGGGTTTAACAGGGCTGTGAGGTAATTGTTCGTTGGCCTAACAGAAGACCGGAAAGGTAGAGTGCGCTTGGTCATATGGGCTGAGCAAATAAGTGGCAGAATAACAATTTCCAGGTCCATCCATAAGGACTGAGAAGTGGGGCAGATACAGGGCGTCAATTTGGGTCGTGCGAGGCCTCTCTAGGGTCTACCACCCAATTTCCTTTGTATGCAGATCTTAAACGAGGGAGATCACATTTGCTTTTCTGGCTAATTCAAGCCCCATCGTCGCCGGTACTTGTAGGAACTTTCCATCAGCCTCGGTTGTTTATTCCCAAAGCACCTCACCAGCTTGAAGATGAGCTCCTATCTTGGATTTCCAAGCTATAAGCCTACATTAGCCTCTATATCCCTTTTGGCCCTAATTTTGCGACACCCACATAAGTGTTGCGCACCCAATATTCACTATCCCCCTGAAACTATTACATCCACGTATATAGTCCTATTCACCCCTATCTAGTTTAGAGAATATTCCTAAAGACTATTATTGTTATTATTGAGAATTAAGATAAAGGTCATGTTCCTTTCTATATTTGAATTTTTAGGACAATGCTTTTCAAGTTTATAAATCTAGTCCTTGTGGTACAATAGCATTTATAAATCTAGTCCCTGTGGTACAATACCTTTATTTTTTTGGTCCGCGCCAGCGGCACTATTTTTCACCTTTTTTCATTGTATTTTTAGTACATGGACTAAATTTATAAAATTCTATGGAGTGTCCTATTTTTATACACTTTGAGCACTATAAGGACCTTTTCCCAAAACCCCCTTGTTATTACAACAATAATACATTAAAATATTCGTAATTTGTACGTGTTGACGCGACATCATTTGCATCACAAATAAACATCATATAACACACATCACCACATGTCTAAGGTTGTCTGTAATGTTTTAGGTTCCGAAAGACACTCAATTCATCCCCAAAGACTTGCCTACAAACATTCTCATCATTAATCTCTGTACTAATTGTGTAATTTGACATAACCCCCATAAGAGTTCAATATTTAGAGACACCCTTTGGGATTTGATATAAGATTGACATTAGATACACCGTCAAAGGGGGAATTGATATATTCAGATATACCCCCTTTGGTTTTTTATAACAATTTTGCTCTGTTCACTCATCTTCTTTCCCCAAACCTAAAAAAAAACTAACACTAGTTTTAAGAACCCTAACTAATGCAGTTTATTGAAACAAAAATCAATCAAAATGAAAAACCACCGGCAAAAATTAAAATTGATCAAAAATTAAACCCAAAAAAAATTAACAAAACAAACGACCAAGAAGCAAATTGAAGGTGCATCAATCCAGAATTATGTACATAGTTGTCAAATCATGAACTGTGCCGTGAATTGGAAACCCTATGAATCATAAATCGAATCATGAGAATCGGTACAAAATGTGATCAATAGTATATAAATGCATATAGAACACATTAGAATATGTAATAAAACATATTATGACCTAAAACAAATTTTAGGACATTATTTCATTGAAATATAACTAACAAAATGAACTTCCATTATCATTACTAAGATGAAGATTTTTCTTTCAATGTTTCCAATTCCAAAGATCATAAACAAAATATAATATATCCAAAAAAGCAACCGTAAAGTATTATCTTTAGGATCATGTCACTAGATGCAACTATGCAAGTATAATCTATACTCCACAAGCTCATAAATACAAAAAAATAAAAAATAAAATCCATAATTCTATTTAACTGTACGACCAAGTACGATCATTATCTTTGTTACCTTCTTTCTAAACCATTTTTATCAAATTTCAACAATAACAACACCTACAATGTCCAAATTCAAACAAAACAATATATTATCTCAAATGGTTATAAATTCAATACATAAAGATTAAAAACGAGAATATAATAGTATAATATAAATAAATCATATAATAATAGAATATAATCACAAGACAGTATAATAGTATGAAGAGGTTAGAACCTTACACTTAACCAAGAGAAACCTCTCTTTCTAACAGGTTAGAGCAGGTTAGAAACTTCAATCACACAGTTGGATTCAAGAGGAGAAGAAACCAAGCACTAGGGAGGCGAAGAGAGGACTCGCAGCAGGGAGTTAGGGATTGTAACTATCGCAAGTTCACATGGGTAGGTTTCCACTTTTCGAACATTTGATTCGTGTCGTAAAAGTTATTTTGTTTTTACTTTCTATTTGGTCATATAAGAGGCACGTGTAGTTATGAAGAAAAAAAGAAGACCAAACACGTTTTCTTTATGTGGGGTAAAATACCGAATTCAGCCCATAAAGAAGAACTGCTGAATTTGAATCGTGAATCGCATCGATTTACGATTCCTCCACCACCACCACCCGAAACCGAGCAATTCAGTCTGACTTTTTCACCCTAGACAATTCTCTTGTCGATTTGAATCAATATGAATGCGAACCGAACCGAATCGTACTATCCAAATCGCAAATCCTACAGTTTTGACATCCATAAGTATATATACACATACATAATGTATACACGTATTGATATACAAATGTCAAAGAACATTAAATTAAAGAGATGAGAGTGTATTTTATCGGTTAATCAAAGAGGTGCATGTCTATGAATTGTGTTGGACGAATTCAAGAGTGGTATAACAGCCCACTAGCCAATATTTTAGGCTTTTTAGTTAGCATATCAGTTTCCTATTTTTTAAAATTTATTCACTGTAACAGAGTATTAGTGTTTTAGTGTTTCCTACTTTTATGTATCTGTAATCTGCCTATACCTATAAATTACAAGGCATGTGAATGAATAAAAAAAACAATTCTCCTTCTCTTCCGTGGTATCCATTTATTATGGTATCAGAGCAGTGAATCTATTTCAGTCCTATATTCATTTTTTTTTTTCATTCTCTGTTCTTCACCATGTCTGCTGAAACTCTTGCCACCAACATCACATCATCATCATTCTCTCCACAATCATCGGCACCTATCAAAACAGATCCTTATGCCATTCATCACTCAGATAGCCATTCTACCATTCTTGTTACACCTCTATTGACAGGAGACAATTATTAATCATGGAGTCGTGCAGTAACAATGGCACTTCGTGCAAAAAGCAAGCTTGGCTTTGTTGATGGGTCACTTCCCATTCCAAAGGAGAAAGATGATATTTCTAACTGGGAACGATGTAATGATTTGGTTGGAAGTTGGATTCTTAATTCTGTCTCACCTGAGATCCGTCCTAGTATCCTATATGCTGAAACTGCGGCACAAATCTGGACAGATCTGAAGGATCGTTTTTCTCAATCAAATGCTCCTAAGATCTATCAATTGAAACAATCAATATCTGCCCTCAAGCAGGAAGATATGTCTGTTTCATTATATTTCACACAGCTCAAATCTTTATGGGACGAACTCAGTTCTATTACTTCTATCACTCCATGTATCTGTGGTAATGCTAAAGGCATTATTGGTCAGCAAAATCAAGATCGTGCCATGGATTTTTTTCAGGGACTTCATGATCATTTTTCAGCTATTCGAAGCCAAATTCTCTTGATTGAACCGTTCCCTTCAATTCAGCGTATCTACAATTTGGTACGTCAAGAAGAAAAACAGCAAGAAATTCATATTCGAACAACTCCTACCATTGATTCAGCCGCGCTTCAGGCGTCTAAACCGCCATTTCGGCCGGCGGGAAAGCGCCAACGCCCTTTCTGTGAACATTGTAACAAGCATGGTCATACCCTTGCTACATGCTACCAGATTCATGGCTTTCCAGATAAACAGGTGAAGAAATCAGGACCACCATTATCCACTTCCCCTACTTTTCCTAATCAATTAACATCTAAACAATACAACAAGCTCATTACACTTCTAGCCAAAGAAGAATCTGGTGGATCATCAGTCCATTTGGCAGGACCGAGCAACGACGAAGAAGATTGGTCGGGGTAGCGCTCGAAATGGTCTCTTTTATCTTGATGCAGATTTAGACTTTAATTTTGCTTTTTCTTTCAAGCATTGTAATAAATTTGACGTATGGCATTCTCGCCTTGGTCATCCATCTAGGTCTCGTTTTGATTTCCTTGTTAAGAATTCTTCAGATATTATTGCAAGTAAGGATTTTGTTTGTGATGTCTGCCCGCGTGCTAAACAGCCGCGTCTTTCCTTTTCTCAAAAGTACATCTTGTTCTTCTCATTGTTTTGAATTAATTCATGTTGACATTTGGGGTCCTTTCTCTATACCTTCTAATAATGGATCACGTTTCTTTTTAACTATTGTTGATGATTATTCAACGTGTTCTTGGATTTATCTAATGAAATATAAATCAGAAACTTTCACCATATTAACTCATTTTTTTAATCAAATCAATCGTCAATTCAATAAAAATTTCTCGTATCAATTCTGGCAATGGGGACATTTTTCTTCCTCAACTTCAAACCATTCGTTCAGATAATGGTTCTGAATTTCTTTCTAAACCATTTCAAACATGCTTTCATGATAATGGAATTATTCACCAACGTAGTTGCGTTGCGACCCCCCAACAAAATAGTGTTGTAGAACGTAAACATCGACATCTACTTCATGTTGCTAGAGCTCTACGATTTCAAGCAAACTTGCCTCTTTCCTTTTGGGGTGAATGTGTCCTCACTGCTACCTTTCTTATTAACAAACTTCCAACTCCAATCCTTAACTATAAATCACCTCATCAAGTTTTACTTGGAACCGTTCCCTCATATTCATCTCTTCGAGTTTTTGGATGTTTATGTTTTGCTAAAAATATGAAAATTCAACATAAATTTGATGAACGAGCCAAAGCTGGTATATTTGTTGGTTATCCATATGGTCAAAAGGGATATCGTATATATGATTTCAAAACTCATCAAATCTATGTTTCTCGAGATGTCATATTTCACGAGTCAATTTTTCCATATCATGATCTTCCATCTCCATCATTGCAAAATTCCATAACCATTACTCCAATCAATGATGATGGAACTTTTGACTACACTACCTCACCAATTTCTCCCACTGATTTTTCTCCCAATGCTTCTATCCCTCATAACATAGTCGATTGTTCCAATGCTTCTCCAGTGACTACTCTTACATCTCCTCAGCTTGATATCGCACCCATTTATACATCTACTTCTAGGGACACTATGTCCACTAACTCTCATTCGACGACACCTGCTCCTATCATTAATAATCATCCTCAACGAATTCGTCATCCTCCCGGTCATCTAAAGGATTATATTTGTAATCACATTTCACTCTCAACTCCTTTTCCGCTAGCAAATTATTTTTCTTTATCTCATCTAAGCCATTCCCATCGTGCCTTTATAACTAATATCATTGAACATCAAGAACCAAGATCTTATTCTCAAGCCATGAAATCTGTCGAATGGCGTGATGCCATGGCCAAAGAAATTCAGGCCCTTGAATCAAACAACACTTGGTCTTTATGTTCCCTTCCACAAGGAAAATCTCCCATTGGTTGCAAATGGGTATACAAAATTAAATATCGGTCTGATGGTTCTATTGGGAGATATAAAGCTCGTTTAGTTGCCAAAGGTTATACTCAAGTTGAAGGAATCGATTATCATGATACCTTCGCACCTGTGGCCATACTAGTTACTGTCCGTCTTATTCTTTCCATTGTTGCCATTAAAAATTGGTCATTACACCAACTTGATGTCAACAATGCCTTTCTCCAAGGAGATCTCAATGAAGAAGTCTATATGAAACTTCCTCCTGGATTCTCTCACAAAGGGGAGACTCGTGTGTGCAAATTAAATAAATCTCTATATGGTCTTAAACAGGCTTCTCGTCAATGGTTCTCTAAATTCTCCACTACTCTTATTCGTCGAGGTTTTCGTCAATCTATTTCAGACTATAGTCTTTTTACATATACTCGTGATCAGACTTCTATTTTTATTCTCGTCTATGTTGATGATATTATTATCACTGGAAACAATACGGATGCCCTCTATGATATCAAACAATTTCTTGCTCAATCTTTCTCCATAAAAGACCTTGGCAATCTTCGCTATTTTTTAGGTATCGAAGTCTCTCGCTCTAAAGAAGGCATTTTTCTATGTCAACGCAAATATACTCTTGACATTTTATCTGATTCTGGGGTATGGCTGCTTCTCGACCATCCGATTTCCCTATGGAACATCTTCGTTTACGCCCACAAGATGGTACTCCCCTCCCTGATCCGACAATCTATCGTCGCCTTGTGGGACATCTTTTGTATCTCACTGTAACACGAGCTGATATTCAATACGCTGTCCACACTCTTAGTCAATTCATGCAATGCCCTCATTCCACTCATCTTGATGCTGCTAACCGGTTTCTTCGTTATCTTAAGGGCATTGTTGGTACAGGTTTATTTCTTTCTGCCTCTAACTCTCTCACTTTAGTAGGATATGCTGACTCTGACTGGGCCGGTTGTCCTACTACTCGTCGATCCACCACTGGTTATTTCACCATGTTAGGTTCTAGTCCTATTTCTTGGAAAACCAAGAAACAACCAACAGTTTCTCGTTCTTCTGCAGAAGCAGTATATCGTTCTCGCTGCACTTACTTCTGAGTTGCAATGGTTGCGATATCTTCTTTCGGATCTTGGTTTCAACCATCCACAACCAATTCCCGTTCATTGTGATAGCCAAGCTGCTATCCACATTGCTGCAAACCCTGTCTTTCACGAACGCACAAAGCACATTGAGATTGATTGTCATTTTGTTCGAGAAAAAATTCACGCAGGCCTCATTGCTCCTTCCTACCTCCGTTCTCACGACCAATTGGCGGACCTACTTACTAAACCACTTGGAGGTGACGCACATCGCCGGCTACTTCCCAAGTTGGGTGTTCTTGACATTTCAATCCCCCCTCCAACTTGAGGGGGGGGTGTTGGACGAATTCAAGAGTGGTATAACAGCCCAGTAGCCAATATTTTAGGCTTTTTAGTTAGCATATCAGTTTCCTATTTTTTAGCCTTTATTCACTGTAACAGAGTATTAGTGTTTTAGTGTTTCCTACTTTTATGTATCTGTAATCTGCCTATAAATTATAAGGCATGTGAATGAATAAAAAACAATTCTCCTTCTCTTCCGTGTAATCCATTTATTAAATTGAAGAGCCACCGTTAAAGAGGTATATTTGGTTTCTAAACTAAGTTTTTTCCAGTTGGATTCATATTTGGTTTGTATTACAGAAGTAGGGTTAGGGTTAGATTGGATAAAAAGTAGAGTAGAATATAAAGTGCGTTAAAGAGAGGTTTATAGAATATAAGACGAACCTCAATCTCATAGCATTCCAATCAGCTTCCTTGGATGCAGAAATGGAGGCCATAGCCTGAACCAAAGCACCATAATTGTCCATATAAATAAATAGAAATAGATATATAGAGTGAGAGGAGAGGAGAGGAGAGATACCTCTTGAACACGAGTGGAATTGAGCTGACGATCTTCGACATGGTCCGTGAGCTTGTCGAGTGCTTTGCTTTGCTGCTGCAAGTCTTTTGAGTCCTCTACTCTCTCTATTAAGCCTTCGTCCCCGCCCTCCATCGTCTGCTTTCTTCCTAACCTCTTTTACGATCAAAGAAACCCCTACGTTTTTATATTTGGGTTAGGTTTTATCATCTTCGTTAATATTTTAGTAACCCGGCCCACATTTGTGCCCCTCTTTTGCCATATGATTTGAACCTTATTAATGGTTTTCATATTCCAAGTCTTACAATATGAAAACTAAACGAAGCCTTTTTTTACACTCGCATGGTATCTATTATTCATTATATACCTCTAAAACGATAGATTAGAGAGATTATTATCATTTAATATATTATTTATTATATTTTATAATATCTAAATTATAATTATTTTATATTCTCACAACCATAAATTTATAGAGGCTTTACAAATACCTAGACAATCTATTTCCTCATTCACAGAGCACCTCTTGAAAACCATCCATTTTATCTTCCACCCATTTCGTGACCTATTGCAGAGTAAGCTCCAAAAGTACAAAACACAAAAACTCCAAAACCACAAAACACAAAAGCTCCGGGTAGAAATTAGGTCACCGGAAGACGGAGGGGCGCGAAGGGGGGATAAAACTCTAGGTAGAAAATGAGTCACCAGAAGACGGCTTGCCACCATCGATCATCATTTTTTTGTGACGCTGAGCAAGGATCTGGTGGTACCTGGTGAGATGGGAAGCTTCTTGGTGGTTTATGAACTAATTCATACGTGTTGGGTTATGAAGGTTGGCTTGGGTCTTGAGGTTGAAGATGACAAAATCTAAAATTTTTGTGGTTTGTCCGATTTTTTCTCTGATGGAGAGTTGTTTTTGTTTATGCCGATGACTTTTGGTGGGTTATGATTGTTCAACGAAATATTCACGTGCTTTTAGAGTGTTTGTCAAAATGGCTAAACTAAATTTGAGTTTTATAGTATCCACGCTTTGTTTGGAGATGTTGATATTGTGATTTATTATGGATTACAATGATTTTTTTTTATTACTAGTTATTTCCAAAAGACTAATAAACTATTGCAGCAAAGCTCAAATGAATGAAATTGTGATGGCTTTTCACACAGTTTCTGTATCAAAAATTGGCTTACTTAGGAACCCAGGTAACATAACACAAGCAAATTTGTCATTTATGGGTTCTCTTATTTATCAGTTGAAGTTTGACATGGTATTTTAGCTTTTTATCTTCTTATGCTTTGAAGTTATTGGAATGGATGAATTTTCATGTTTTGGTGAAGTATATATGCTTATGCCATTTAGAAAAATTTAGTTCCAAATTTGGAGAAGATGCTTTAATGAGTAGTTCAGGACCTTTACATTGACAATGATTACCAAATCACTCCCTTAAGCCTCTGATGATTGGGCGTTTCTTTCATTTTTCGTTTAATTTCAAATTTTGATAATGAGGTACCTAAATTGTTTTATGTTGTTAAATTAGTGAAATCATTATGGGATTTGAGTTTCCTGCAACTTTATGGGCTTATAAAGCAAATACAATTTATTTATTTATTCTTTTGAGCAGATAATAAAGAAGGAAGAATCTCACCAAAGTGTTTTTTTTTATTTATTGATTTTCCCAAAAAATTATTTCAATGTTCCAGTTTTTTATAACCTTTTTGCAATAATTTCAAACATATTAAATGCTTTTCTACTATTTCCACAATTTCTTAAAAGATTTTTTCAATAATTTTCAAATTTTTAAAATATATTTTTTTTTAATTTCCAAATAATTTTCTATTATTTCCACATTAAAAAAAATAATTTCCAATGATTTTTTTTATTTTTCTAGATTTTTAAAAGTTTTAATGAATGTCCTTCATACTTTCTATAAGTTTTTCTATCTATAAATTTTAAAATATTTTTTCCTTATTTTGAAAAATGCAATGAAAAAAATTGTATTTTTTGATTTTTTAAATTTTTTTTAGTTCATATTAGTTTTCATGATTTCGAATTTTTATAATAGTTGATTTACGAATCCTTGAGCAGCATTAGGTTTTTGAACCTGTGACTGGATCTAAAAAATTGAGGACCGAGATTAGTTTATGAGCCAAGTAAGATTACCTATTTATCACATATTTGCTTGATTTAACAAATACCCATTTTGAAATTTTTTTAAACAATATCATTTTGTGATTGTTATTTGACTTCTTGGTTAATTTGTTTGTGTATAAATGTTGTTGGAAATATGTGTCATGTTCTTGCTTTTATTTTACTCTAATTTAGATTGATGATTAACAGGTTGTGATCTATTTGATACTCTTTTCAGATTGCTATTGTGTGTGTGTGTATGTGTGTGTTTATGTTTATGTGTGTGTGTGTCTGTGAGTGTGATGAGTTGCTTTTGCTATTATTCAATTGATGTGTGTGTGTGTGTGTGTGTGTGTGTGTGTGTTGAATTGAGGTTTTAGTAAAAAAGTTAATGTCGTGTGTTTTTCATGCCTTAAGGTTTTAGTTGTCGATCAATCTGATTATGTCTTTGATATAATGTTTAATTTTTTATATCAAATACTCTCACAATCCACAAGCGAGCTCCCTACTTAGCATGAAGTGATCTACAGGAGACGATGTGGTGGACGAGTTATAGGTACATATTCACATTTTTCTGACTTAATTAGATGTTGATAGGTTCATAATCTTAAATATATATATATAGGCAGGCTCCTGTGCACACTAAGTTTGCACATGTGCTGACGCATCCCAATTTTTTTAAAATATTAAAAAAAATGCTTTTGAGTTGATTTTTTATGTGATATATAAACATATCAACGGACTCATATAAAAGTATTCAGCTCAAAAAACCATTTTTGCTAATTTAAAAAAATGGTCAAACTTTCACAGCATTTAAAGTGCTTAAAAGCAGTGAAAGTTTGAGTGATTTTTTAAAAATAGCAAAAAAAGTTTTATTACGCTGATTTTTTTTATATGGATATTTTGAAATGTTTAAATTTCATACAAAAAAAATCATCTCAAAAATATTTTTTTTTACTATTTTAAAAAAATGATGTGCAAACTTAGTATGCATGAGAGCCTAACTCTCTCCCTCTCCACACACACACACACACACACACACACACACACACACACATATATATATATATATATATATATATATATATATATATATATATATATATCGAGGTTAGAAAAAACGCCGAGGCGTGGAGGCAAAGCCTAGGCACGCCTTAGGGGTGAAAAGGCGTTTAGGCATTTTTTTTAATATATTTTAACATTTTTAACTATAACAAGGTTATTAAAAATACTAAAATGGTACACACCTTAAAATATGTCTGAATATATGCAAACTAAAGTACTATGTTTTTTATAAAAACAAACACGCATTTTTTTGGACGAGAGGCAGAGGGATTTGGGATAGCTAGGGGTGCAACCGGTATGGATTTTTACCGTATCGTACCGTTTTGATCAGGAAAAAAATGGTTTTGGTTTCATATTATGAAATACCGAAAACCAATTTTAGCGAAATCGAAAATACCGCAAAAATTTTGGTTGGTTTTGGTTTTTAGATTAAAAAACCAATTTATCGAATTTACCGTACCGATTTATTGTACCGAATCTACCGTACCAAAATTACCAAATTTACTGTACCGAAATACCATACCGAACTTATCGCATAATACCATATCAATTACCAAAAAAAATTATATTTGAAAAAATAAATACACCCAAATATCAAGACCCTTAATATTTTTAAACTCATCTCATCCATTCATACTATAAAATCCAAACAACCCTAAACTCGAATAACAAATCAACAACTGCACAACAAACAACTAAACAAACCAAGAATCTCTCCTTCCTTGGACAAGGTAACTCTTATTCTTGATCATTTTTTATTTCTGATTCAGATTCAGCTTGCGTTTAGTTAGACAAATCAGCTTGCGTTTACTTCTTGTGGTGTTCCCTTCTTGTGTAAGTGTTTGTTTATCGGAGTTGCGTTCATTTGTTCGCCGGAGTTGTTGTTCTTCCATAACATATAATGATATAACAGTTCGGTAAAAAAAATTAATTTTTGATTTTTACCTAACTGGTTTTCCAACGTTGTTTTTCCATAGCTTTAACCTAACTAATTTCGCTGAAATGTTCTCCTCTTTCCCCTTTCTTTTTCTTTTAAAAATTTCTTAATATATGAGTTGCCCCTTCTTTCCCCTTTTTATTATTATAATCGAGATTTCTCATTCCCCTGTTCTGTTTGTGGCCCGAGGTGGACTCCAATTTTTTATCTTATGTACGAGACGGCTCCAATTTTTTATCCTGATTGTTGGTTTGGCATTATGATAGTTTTTTATCTTGTGTATCAGAGGGCTCCAATTTTTGGTTCGGCATCATATTTTTTATCTTATGTATCAGTGGTGATTTTGTTAACAATTGGAATCATGTTTTTATTTAGTATGTTTGTTAAAAATTATACTGTATTAGAGTTCTTTATAACTTTTCATTTTAATTCTTATTTTTTAAAATATGTTTTCTTAACAATTATACTGTATTACAATCCATTAAATTTTTGGACTCTACCCCTTCATATATGACAAATTTCATGTATTTACAAGTTGTTTATGCAGTTTGGTTTTAATTTGGAGCTTAATGTGTATTGATATGGAGTGGAGACAATTAACTATGCAATTTAGTTTGTTTATACTTTATCATCTTCATTTTTTTTTGAGTGCAATTTATATTATAATTTAATTTTAAGTAATGCATTTAATCGATTCAATGAGTTTAAAATTTTGGTATCGAAACTTGTACAAAATTTTATCAGAATCATAGTATCGAAATATATACCAGATTTACTGAATACATAAACCGATTTGAAATTCTGGTATTTACCGGGAAAAAATCGAATTGAAACCGAAATTACCGAAATAAAAAAAATTCGAAAATACCGAAAAAACCGAAAAACCGACCGGTGTGGTTTTCGTTTTTGTATTGATGTACAGACTGTAAATTGGTACGATACGGTATGGTTTTACCATTTAGATTGTAGTTTTGGTATTGGTAAGGGGTCATTACCGACCATACCGTATCAGTTGCACCCCTAGGGATACCATTTGTCTTTTGATTGTTTTGAATGAGACATTGTTCCGATTGTAAAAAAAAAAGTCTTTAAAAGGCAATGTCACTTCACTAAAGCGTTTATATTTAAAAAAAAATGTGCGCTTTAAGCCTTTTACCAAGAATAACGCGTAAAAAGCTTAAGGCGGGGTGTTTCGCCCGAGCCTTAAGCCTAGAACACTGATATATATATATATATATATGAAACTTCAAAAAAAGGATGATAAACATCTGATCTGACATAGTTTTTGTTTTTGTTATCAATCTAACAAATAGCATTATCAATCACCACCTGTTGCTACCATTGAGAACTAGCAACTGCTTCCACTACTCTGGTACATACTATATTAAACTTCGTATTGTTTTATTTATATAAATTATTGTATTGTTTTGATTAACTGATTGCTTTTAAACATACGAGATCGTGAATTTTGGGGCATTCATCGATTAAATTTATGCATTTTTTCTCTTATATTTACATTTTAATCCATAGGATTTTTGCCAACAAACCTACATATTTTATGTTCTACCTTTCAAAATGGGCTAATAATGTGATCAATGACCGTGATCATCTTTGTTAATGATTTTTAATCTAAAATTAGCCATATTATCCATTAGTTCATTAAACCAAAGAAGTAGAGTAAACCTGATAAGGTTTTGACAGTGAGGTTTACAAAGAGGAGATAACTTATTATAATAGGTGTATCATAATAGTGTATTATAATAGGTTTTGACTAGGTATAATAAAAATATGGCACATAAAACCATCACTCTCAAATAGACACCATTATACTCTTAAATTGAATAATGGGAAACCTTATTAAATGTTTTTCCAAAAAAATTATTTCAATGTTCCAGTTTTTTATAACCTTTTTTCAATAATTTCAAACTTATTAAATGTTTTTCTATTATTTTCACAATTTCTTAAAAAACATTTCCAGTCATTTTTAGATTTTTAAAATATATATTTTTAATTTCCAAATAATTTTCTATTGTTTCAACATTTAAAAAAATAATTTTCAATAATTTTTGTTATTTTTCTAGATTTTTAAAAGTTTTAAAGACTATCCTTTATACTTTCTATAAGTTTTTCTATCTATAAATTTTGAAATATTTTTCCATTATTTTCTAAATGCAATAAAAAAATAGTATTTTCGATTTTTTAAACGTTTTTTAGTTAATATTAGTTTTCATGATTTTCGAATTTTTATAATAGTTGATTTACGAATGCAGTTGATTTACGCCGGCGCATCGCGCGGGTTACATGCTAGTCACGTGTAAATATCTTAAGTCTCTACTTGATTACTCTCATTAATCTCTCTCCCATCACTTTATAACTTTTTTTCTCTCCCTTTTATATATACATCTCTCCAAATTTATTACTCTTAATTATCTCTCTCCATTTCATTACGTTTAATTTATGTTGATTTTTTTTGAAAATAATTTTAATTCACATGTATTTCGTTCCCTTCATTTAAACCACATGCGCATCGCGCAAAGATGAATACTAATTCAATTAAAGATGGACTAAAAAGTGTTTAGTTTTTTACCACCTTTAAATATGTAATAAGATTAAAAGTGCATTCATTCTAAGGTTTTATTTTGACAAATAACAAGCGTATTTTTATTTTTTATTTTTTTAATAGCACCCTTAACTTTTAGTTATCATTCGAGACTTTTTCTTTGTTTTTTCATTTAATCTACTGTTTGTTTAAGTTTTATGTATTTTCGTGTTTTATATAATGAAGACTTGTTGAATATGGACTCAAAAAATATGAACACTTGTTGAATATGGACTCTAAAAAACGTCTCTCAGAGTCTTAAACAAATACACCGTTGAAATAGGTATATATAGGATTTTAGAAAATCTGAGGTGGCGTAAAATTTTATTAGGCCCGGATCGGTTCGGTTTTGATCATTATCAGATCGGTCCAGTTAGGCAGAATTCTCTGTACAAAAATGCCAGCCAGATCGGTTCATTTTTCTTCTTAAACGGATCGGTCCGGTCTGTAAAAAAATTGTTTCTTCCTTAACTTGCCTCAGATTTGTAAAAACATTTTAGTAAAAATTTTCCAACACTAAAATGAAACTTTAAAGAACTTAAAACCCAACCTTACCAATGTTATCTTGTCGAGGCTTTGTTGAAGATTTCTTGACATTCGGATCCTTCTTGATGCGTGTATGCTCTTGAACATTCCGTTGATGGTTGTAGCGGTATACGACATACTAACATGTATACGGCCATCGGAAAAAAATGTCCTTACAAATCTCCTCCTTTGTCTATGCCAGTACAAACTAAGAGCATCCGATTTATCAAAATCAAAATGACCTATACAAATCTACCCTACCATGAACCCATAAGAGAAAAGGTAAAATGATAAGACTTCAAAAATTTCTTCAAATTATTCAACTTCAAATCTCAAAAAATTTCTCATTAGGGTGTGCAAAATGATCATCAATTGTACCTACACACACGAGACAAAGCAAATACCTCGCGACGTATCGAGTTTGAAATGATATAAGCATAAACACGAAAGCATAATCAATCCTCCCCATACTTAAACTCTCCCAAAAATCACAATTCGTTCTCCTCCTTTTTATTTGCCCGAAATAGATAAGGAAAAGAATAAATCACATAAATAAAATCGAGGTGTCACTGTAAACGGCATAAAATGGATAAACCTATGCGCATCTAGAGGAAATACTCAAAGGATCCACAAACTATTTTTGAATTTTTCAAAATTTTCTTACAAAAATGCAAAAATGATGTTACAAAAATCACACACCATGAATTTACACTAAGACAACCAAATTAGAAACAAAATGAATGGGTGTGAACAAATTCGATAGAAAAAATAACTCAATCATGACATGTGTGCAAGATGCATAAGTGTACTCCTAACGAATAAACATCAAAATAGTCCTTAGGTGTAAAAAATATTGAATTTAGATGATATTGTCTTAATCATATTAACAAATCAAAGTATAAATGATTTCCACACCAATAACTTCCAAAACTATGTAATGCTTTTTTATGACTATTGATGTAAAAAACTAGATTGCTCTAATTATTCAATCACAGATAAATAAATAAGACAAAGATTTTTAAAGTGGTTCGGCTAGGAATAAAGCCTACGTCTACTGTTATGTTATTGCTGAGTGTTTGCAGAATTCTTGATTACAAGTTCTCTCAAGAAATTCTGGTCCCTTTGAATGGGGTTGATACAAGGTATTTATAGCCTTGAGGCTGTACATGAAAGGTTCGATACATTAAATGATATACATGTGAAAGGGTAATACATTTAATGCAGCGTGCGCGTCAAGAATATAAGCATTCAATGAATATTTGAACTGTTGATTATCTGGCAATTAATGATACGACCGAGGTGCAGCTCGGACCGCCATAGTTGCTCGTTGATCAGGAGTTCCTCGGAGCACTATAGTACCTCAGAGCGCTAGAGTTCCTCGGTGCGCTAGAGTTCCTCGGTGTATCCTCGTTGCTCGGAAAGAATCATGGTTGGTCGGGAAATGAACTTCCTCGCTGCTATTGTGCCACGTAGATTGACACGTGTCTTCGTATTATTCGTCCACATCAGCATATTAATTTTGGTATCAACAGAAGCCCCCAATGTTTCATATTTCAAACTTTGAGGAGTATGGAACATTCTTTCTCGGTATATGGCAATATTAAATGACTTTCCTGGATTTCAGGAACATTGTGTTCAAATTTCCTTCTTATTTCGCAGCTTCCGCCTTTTTTTTGAATTTTTTATAAGCGCTTCGATCTCCGTGCAGTTTTTGTCCTTTTAGCCGCCGGAAGTTCAGTAGTTTCTTTTTGGTAATCATTTCTTTCGCCGTTTCCCAATGCAAAGTATTTAAACTTCTTAGGTAACCATACCGTCTTCTACGTTTTCCAATTTTCTGCCTTCAAGCTTTCTATTCTCTCCTTCTCTCTTGTGCGTTCATCTTTTCCTTCGTTAGTTGTCAGCAGACCTCCTTCCTTCCTGTAAGATTTTCTTCCTTCTTCTTTTATTCATCATGGTTTACATTATTGAATCTCTTGAAAAGTTCCGCTCTGACTTTTCCATCCCATCTTGGGTAATCTTGGAGGAACTTTCTGAACCTCAAAATTATTTTCGTCTGGCTGATGGACATTGGTTCCCCAGTCTTTTTATTGCTGAATGTGGTTTTTCCTTTCCACCAAATCCATTGTGTCTTGAGTTTTGTCAATATTTTGATCTTGTCCCTGCAAAAATAGCCCCCAATTCATGGAGAATAATTAATGGGGTGCACAAATTAAATCTAACTCATGGGACTCGTATTGGGATCCCTGAGATTATGTACTGCTATAAGTGGGCCACTCTAGATAATATTTATTACTTAAAAACTAGGTTTCTGAATAGGGCTCTTGTAGTTAACCTCCCTGACTCAAATAGAGATTATTTTGAACATGGGTTGGTTATAAAAAATTGGCAATATGCCCCTTTAATTGGAGATGAAGTATACAACGGTCCCAGATGCCCCCCATATGGCAATGGGATAGGTATATTTTTCATTTTATTTTACTTATGAAATTATGCTTTCATCATGTTTGACAAAATGTATGATTGATATCTCGTTATGTATTTATTTGCAGTTGATAGCAAAAGAAGAACTCCAAAAGAATCAGAGGTTAATATCAAGCATCTGAAACTTATCTGGGGTTTGCACAAGAACATTGCAGACGAACACATCAGGTCTGCCTCATATCTGCTACAGTATAAGAGTTACACAACCTCTTATACTGCTCGCCCTGTTGAACCAGCTTCAACTCCAGAAGGTTCATCTTCAGATTCTCATCTTCCTTTAAGTCAAAGGATGGGTAAGAAAAGAGCTCCTCCTGCTCTTTTTGATGATGTTACTTCTGTTGTTGGGGCCAAGAAAAGCAAAACTGATGCCCCAGAGGCTGGGTCTTCTAAAGCTACCGAGAAGCCCCCAATGGTTCCGAGCAAGAAAAATGCTCCTGTAGATGTAATTACAATCTCTCCGACCAAGACTTCTTTGGTTGAAGGTTCTGAACTCCCGTTGAGGAGATTGAGGAAATCATCCTTGGTTACTCCGGCTGAAACTGCCTCCTCTCTACCTGCTGGTGGTACTGATGTTCCAAACATCATTCTTCCAAGTTCTGCAATGAGCTCGGTCGTACCCGAGGTCCATGGTATTGATGAAAGAATTCCTAGGGATATGCTGACATCCTTAGCTGCTCGTCACCTTGCTTCAGTAAATTTCTCATACTTCTAGTTTTTCTTTCTTTCTCTGAAAGCTTGCATTTTGTATTGACTTTGCTATTTTTCTCATCTTTCAGCTGGTGAACTGTTTCAATAATATTGTGAAGAAGGATGAAGCTATTAAAGCTTCAAGCTCCTCGTCAGGTGTAGAGGATGCTCTGTTGGGTTTGACCCAGTCTTTAAAGGAATCTCGTCAACAGTATGTTGACGAAAAAGCTGTTTGGGAGAAAAAGTTAGCTGTGGCTGAAGCTGAGAAGGTGAAAATGGCCGAAACCTCCAAGAATTTGGAGGATAAAGTAAAAGGTTTAGAGGTTAAACATCAGGAATATGATGGACCAGCTGAAAAAGGCAGAGGAAGAGTTATCTACCCTGCGAGATATCAAGGTCAAAAAAGAAGAATTGGATGTGAATCTCTCCTCGGAGAAATTAAGAAGAAAAGCCGCGGTCAAAAAATCCTTCAGCGCAGGCTGGGAGAAATGATGGGATAAGGGGATTGCTGCTATGACATCCCAAGTCCAATATGGGAAGTTGAAATACTTCCACGATGGTTGGGTAGCTTCACTGCAAGAGTTGAAGGTCAAAGACGATTCTGAGTTATTCCAATAACACCTCCCTGGTCCTCCTCCAGCAATTGTGGAAGAAGAAGAAGGTGAGCCTGTCTCAGATGAATCTTCTATGGCTATGGGTGACCCAGTCTTTGCTTCTCAACCCTCTGTCATCGAGGACATTTCTTCTATGCCTCCTCCTGCCGAGAAGATTCCTGCTGATCAAACCGTTGTTACCACCGAGCAACCGAGCTCCTCGTCCCAGCCTCCCGAGAAAGTCTTGGGGGACAAGGAAAAGGTGTGAAGTTGTTCGGTATCATTTCTATATTTCATTACTTGTAATCGAACAATGTAACCTTTTGATGATCTAATAAAATACATCTTCATTCCTCTTCTTTATTGATACTCTGTCTGCTTTTATTTATTAACTCCTGCTCCCTCTTCTTTATTAGTTTTTGGCCAGAATGGAATTGATATCTGCTCCTGATACTGAGTTGATGCGATAATGCAATGGATATTATAAAGCTGGTCATACAGACCTAAGTGTATCAGAGATTGTCGACATCCTTGGTCACGATGCCTCAGAACAAGCAATTGAGGCTTACCGGTATCTGAAGGATTTACTTGATAGATCTGTGGCCAATAATGTGGCATACTACGAATTGATCGAGGAACTTCATGGTTCCATAGAGGATCTTCAAAATCAACACAATGCATCAATGGCTTCGTTGCACAAGGATTATGAAAATAGATACCAACAACTCTCTTCTGAAACAGGCCATAAGAAGATCATTGCTGGATATGATATTAGGGAAAGGACCCTAAAAGGTGAAGTTGAAGCTTGCAGGCAGATTGCCGAGATCCTGGAACAAGAAAATAATAATTTACAGAAAAAGTTGGCTCAATATGAATCTGCAGCGTCATCTTCCACTGCTCTAGTGCCCGTTACTGATGAAGGTTTCTCTTTCTTAGAGGTCGAAAATGCCAAATTAAGGCAAGAACTGGATGATTTAAGAAGATCTGCTGTTTCTGGGACTGCTCGTGGACGAGGAAGTGGTTCTCGGGGGCGAGGAAGAGCTGCTCAAAATGTTGCCGAGGAGCAAAGTTCTCCAGTCGCTTCTCGGAGCCGATCAAGAGTTCTTAGTCGCAATGTTGATGAGGCTCGTACCCAATCTACTTTGGAAACTCAAGCATTCCAATTAAACGTCAAAGATCAGGCTCTATCAGAAATGTCCAAGAAAAATCTATCCCTGGAAGATCAACTTACTGCAACGAAGTCTGCTCTACATACTAAGGATCTTTTTGCCAAGAACCTTCTCGAACAATTGGATAGATTAACCTTTCAATTTCATAAGCAGCCCAGGGAATTCTGGATGGCAGGATATAATGAAGCTCTTGTTCATTTGGATGCTCGTATTGAACATGCCAACAATGAAGGTTATAATTAGGGATGGTTGAACGTCCTGGGTGTATTAAAATTGGAGCGAGGGCATTTTTTATGGGATTATCATGCTCCGGGGTTACTAGATTTGCCTGTGCCACCTTTCAAATTGGACATGGCCTGGATCCCAGCTCGTTCCATTCCTCGTAGCCTCATTTCAAAATACCTCGGTGATTATAGCCTTCACTCCCAAATCGAAGTATCTCGTCCAGAGCATCTAATGGATACACCTTCAATAATAAATGTCAGAATGCTGAAGGACTTGAACTTTATTAATTCTCCTCTTTGCTTGGAAGATCCTCCTGCTGGCGAAGAGCCTGTCTCAAAAGCAAAGGGCAAGAAACCAATAGAATAGGAATCTTAATGTAATAGTCAGCACATACATGTAATATGTAACTTATTTTGAATTTTTAATGAAAGACTTCATTTTTGTTTGTAAATCTGTATTGGTATTATCTCGTGTTTACCAAACACTTTACACTTATGCATATGTATCTGTTAAAAAGATAACAATAATATTGTTCATTGAGCAACTTAATAAAAAGTTACAAGTATCAAGGTTGTTCAATCACTTAATAATAAAGTAATGAGTATAAATTGTTCCAACTGTTTCCAACCAACCATGATGGATGAATAATGTTTGTCGACCAACTACAGTTGATGGGTCTTTATCCCCGACCAGCCATACTTGGTTCAATTTCAAATATTTTCATAAAATGTGTCCGACCAACCAAGGTCAATAATTTATCCTCGTCGACCAACTACAGTCAGTGGGTTTTTATTCCCGACCAGCTATACTTGATATATTTTGGAATATTTTGTTCTTCAAAGAACTTTTTGTAATAATCTTACCTCCCGACCAACATAAGTTGTAATTTGAGAGTATATTTGTATCTTACCAACACCGTAATTGATCATGCTGTTGTACACCTCCTAACCAAAGGAGTAGTAGTGGTAGTAGTAGTGGTTCTTTCGAACTTTTTGGCTCGTCGAGCTGTCCACTAGATATCTTACCAACCGTAGTTGGTCACACTAGTGTCGCCTCCTAACCAAAGGAGTAGTTTTTTTGGCTCATACGAGCTTTTTGGCTCTTTCGAGCTGTCCACTAGATATCTTACCAACCGTAGTTGGTCACACTAGTGTCGCCTCCTAACCAAAGGAGTAGTTTTTTGGCTCATACGAGTTTTTTGGCTCTTTCGAGCTGTCCACTAGATATCTTACCAACCGTAGTTGGTCACACTAGTGTCGCCTCCTAACTAAAGGAGTATTTAAATTGTTCTCGCCCTTTTATCAACCGGAATTGATCGTGGGTCTGAACTATAGTCTTCTTCTTATTATCAAGAAGCGTAGTGTACAACACTAGTATTCCCCGAAAAACTTTCAACAGAAAGAAAATGGTGAAACATCCTCGTTTTATTCATAATGAAGGAAATGCTTTACATTTTACATTACTGATAATACTTGCGCAGGTGTTCAGCATTCCATGCATTCTTAAATTCTTCTCCCTCTAGAGTTGCTATTCTGTAAGTTCCTGGACGAACAACCTCTGTAACTCGGTAAGGTCCATGCCAGTTTGCTTCCAACTTATTTTGCTTCTGAATGACTCTCTTTAGCACATAATCCCCTTCTTTTAAATCACATTTCTTCACCCTTTTGTTGTAGAATAGAGCTGTACGTTGTTGGTAAGCAGCATTCCTAATGGCTGCCTCTTCTCTAACCTCCTCGAGCATATCCAAATCCAGTCTTCTCATCAAATCGCTGACTGGGGAATTAAAATTCAGTACTCTATGCGTTGGGAGACCCAACTCGGCAGGTATCACAGCCTCACTTCCAAATGCTAGCATATATGGTGATTCTCCAGTTGCTGCTCGGGGAGTTGTTCGGTAAGCCCATAGTACTGATTGGAGCTCATTGATCCAATTTGCTTTAGCTTCACTTAACCTCTTTTTCAAACCATTTAGTAATGTTCTGTTTGTCACCTCAGTCTGTCCATTGCTTTGGGGATGGCCTGGTGCTGAATGATACTTCAAAATGTTCGACTGATGACAATAGGCAACAAATTCTTCATTATCGATTTGTGTTCCATGGTCTGTGATGAAAGCATGGGGGAGACCATATCGACAAATGATGTTCTTCCAAATGAACTGATATACCTTCTCGTACGTCATATCAATTAGTGGTTCAGCTTCCACCCACTTAGTAAAATAATCCACTGCCACGATGAGATACTTGAACCTTCCTCGGGTCGTCGGCAATGGTCCAACCAGATCAACCCCCCACATGGCAAATGGCCAAGGTGAGGTTATGGGTGTCAACAATGCTTGTAGAGTTCTTCGGATGGAGGAAAAATGTTGGCACTTGTCACACTTCTTGGCATAGGCTATACAATCAGCCCTCATCGTCGGCCAGTAATATCCCTATGTCATTACCTTTTGCAAAAGTGTCCGACCTGCTACATGAGCTCCACAAGATCCTTCATGGATTTCTTCAACCAACTCTTTGACTTCTGATGGATGCACACATCTCTGCAAACCTGCCATAATTCCTCGTCTATATAAAACACCATTAGTTAACACATACCGAGCAACTTTATACTTCAATTTCTTTGCAGTTAGCTTGTCCTCTGGTAATTCTCCTTCTTCAATGTATGCCCTGATAGGATCCATCCAAGATGGTCCTAAATCAAGGGTTATTATATTCACCATCAGGTCTTCTTCTATGCTCCGACTTTCTAATACTTCAATTGGTATCGTTCTTCGCAGCTCGGTGCGCGTAGCTGACGCTAAGCGGGCCAATGCGTCTGCTCTAGCATTCTCCATCCTCGGTATTCTCACCAATTGAATAGCATCAAATTCTGCCAATAACTCCATCACCTTCGCATGATACTTCACCATTAATTCTCCCTTAACTGCATATACTCCCATCATTTGATTCACAATTAATTGAGAATCACTGAAAGTAATTACTTGCCGTGCTTCCATAACTTTCGCCAAATGAAAACCTGCTATCATGGCCTCATACTCAGCTTCATTATTGGAAGCCTTGAATTGGAATCGCAAGGCATACTCCATGTCAATATCATCAGGGGTGTTTAAAACAATCCCTGCTCCACAACCAGCTGTGCAAGATGATCCATCTACATATAATCTCCATGTAGGTAACTCGTCTTCAAATTTCTTATCTGTTAGAGTTCCTCGGTAAAATATCATCTGTTTTCTTTCATCATCCCCGGGTATCCTTCGTTCCTCGTCGGTCATCTGTTCGCGCCCTTTTACCAACCGGAGTTGGTCTGGGTTTGAATATGATGATTTTTCTACATCCACAAGTCCTTTTACCAACCTTGGTTGGTCTGGACCTGTGTCTGTTGATCCTGTATCGTCCACAGGTAGGTCAGCAAGTACCTTTTGTTCCTCGGGGGTATCAGGGTATGTGAATTCTGCTATAAAATCTGCTACAGCTTGCCCCTTTAATGATGATCTGGGTTCGTACACAATATCATATTCACCGAGTTCTATTGCCCAATACATCAATCTTCCTGATTTTTCTGGCTTGTGAAGGGCTTGTCTTAATGGCATGTCAGTATATACAATGATTGTATGGGCCTGGAAGTATGGCCCCATTCTTCTACTTGCTTCAATTAATGCCAGTGCCAATTTTTCTAGCTTTGGGTACCTGATTTTTGCACCTCGGAAAGCCTTACTTGTGTAATAAATTGGCTTCTGGACTCCATTCTCCAATCTGATCAACGCCGAGCTGACTGCATTCTCTGATACTGCCAGATACAAGTACAACTTTTCTCCTGTTATTGGCCTAGACAGCAATGGTGGGGCTCCCAAATACTTCTTCAAATCTTGAAAGGCCTTCTCACATTCATCAGTCCACTCAAAACTTTTTCGCAGTGTTTTGAAGAATGGGAGGCATTTATCAGTTGCTCGGGATACAAATCTGTTGAGCGCTGCAACTCGTCCGGTAAGACTCTGTACTTCTTTCCTCGTCGTTGGAGATCGCAGCCCTAAAAGAGCTTTAATCTTTTCTGGATTTGCCTCAATACCTCGTTGATTGACGATGTATCCGAGGAACATTCCTTCTCGTACTCCAAAGGTACACTTCGTCGGGTTGAGCTTCATTTGGTATTTATCCAGTTGATCAAAGGTCTGGCCTAAGTCAACTAGATGATCAGTAGCTCTCTTGCTTTTGGTGAGCATGTCGTCGACATAGACTTCCATATTGCAACTGATTTGTTCGGCAAAAACCTTATTCATCAGCCGCTGATATGTTGCACCTGCATTTTTTAAACCAAAAGGCATAACATTATAACAATAAGTTCCCCTTGGGGTAATAAAAGAAGTACTTTCCCTGTCTTCAGGCTTCATTTTGATCTGATTGTAGCCAGAATATGCATCCATGAAGCTGAGTAGCTCATGTCCCGAGGTAGCATCCACTAGCTGATCAATTCTGGGCAATGGAAAATGATCTTTTGGGCATGCCTTGTTAAGATCGGTAAAATCAACACACATTCTCCATTTGTTGTTCTTCTTCTTTACCATCACCACATTTGCCAACCAATCTGGATATTTCACATCTTCAATGAATTGGGCTTTCTGGAGTTTCTCGACCTCCTCTTGTATGGCCTGGTTCTTCTCGGGACTAAACACTCTTCTTCTCTGCTTCACAGGCTTGATCTCCTTATTCACATTGAGTTCATGACATAAGAAGTTTGGATCTATTCCTGGCATGTCTTCATGACTCCAAGCAAAAGTATTCTTCCTGTTTCTCAAGAAAGTTATCAACTCCTGTTTTATTGAAACATCCAACGACGATCCTATCTGGGTTACTCGTTCAGGATGCTCGTCGTCCAGAATAACATTTTCTGTAGATTCCACCACCTGCCCTTTTACGAGTTGAGATTCATCCCTAGGGTCAAGAGTTTCAATTTCTGTACCTTCCTCCACTTGGTAAGTAGTAGTCTTTTTCCTTGACTCTTCAAGTTCCTCTTGCTCGGCAGACGAATAATAGCATTCCCGAGCTACTTTTTGATCACCTTTCATAATTCCGACTCCAAAATTCGTTGGGAATTTCAAACACTGATGTACTGTAGATGGAACTGCCTCGAACTTCTTCAATCCAACTCTTCCCATAATGATGTTGTAGGCTGACTGCACATTCTTATCCATCACAAAGAAGCGTATTCTTTCTGTTCGAAAATCAGGCCAAGTTCCAATGAGTATATCCAACTTGATCGTCCCAAGTGGAAAAACTTTCTCGCCAGCAAAACCCAGAAGGGGTCTATGATAAGGTTCCAATTGAGATAATTTCAAATTCAAGCTATCAAAGCATGAGTAATACATGATGTCTGCCGAACTACCGTTGTCTACTAACACCCTTGAAATGACCACGTCCTTCATCCTCATTTTGATCACCAAAGGATCATCATGAGGGTAAAGAACACCTGCCAGGTCATTTTTTGAAAAACCAATCACTAACTTCTCTTTGTTTACCTTCCTCGGACGATCATCCTCGGCCAGATTTATTCGCTGAATATATGAACAAGCTTGAGCCTCTCCGAGGTAAGCTTTTCTTTCTGCAGTAAGGTCTCCTCCTCCTGCATTTCCTCCTGTAATAACATTACAATCAAATGACCTAAAACGTATGGAAAATACCTCTCGTTCAGGCTGCCTTGGCTTCTTGGGAAGATCGGGGTCATCATCCGGATTATCTTCATGGTCCCTCTTCTTTTTCTCCTCGGCACGACGAGGAGATCTAGATCTTTCTCTAGTTCTATCATCATTCTTCCTCTCACCCCTGCGGTCTACATATTTTGACAATTTTCCTCTTCGGATGAGCGTTTCAATCTCGTTCTGAAGGGCTATGCAATTTTTGGTCATATGGCCATGATCTTTGTGAAACTCGCAATATTTGGCCTTATTCCTCAGATCGGGATTTGTCCTCAATTTCTCTGGCCACTTGATTTCCTCGCTATTCTTGATTTCTTCCAAAACATGATTAATACCCATTTTCAATGGAGTATAATTATCGTACTTCTTTAGGACTTCCCACGTCGTCCTATTATTTCTGTAATGCTTGTCACCACCATTACCTTTCTGATCTTTCTTCTTAGACTTGTCGACCTCCACCTTGGTTTCTTTATCCATATTCTTCTTTGCAGCCATAGCCTCCTCGGCATTCATGATTTTGGCCGCTTTTGCCATCAACTCCGACATAGTTTTAGGTGGGTCTTTGGCCAAAGTGTAGTATAACTTGTTAGGCAACAATCCACTCATCAAAGCAGTGATCGCTGTCTTTTCTTCGTAATCTATGACTTCCAACTTCTCGTTATTAAAACGAGTTATGTAATCTCTAGTACTTTCACCTGATTTTTGTCTAACACTTAGCAAGTGTGCTACTCGCTTTACCGGCTTTGCCCCAAAACAAAAATTGCCAATGAACAACTCGGCTAATTGAATAAAAGTTGAAATCTTACCCCGAGGAAGATTATTATACCATATCTGTGCAGATCCGGTAAGAGTTCCCGAGAATGCTCTACACCTCATCTCGTCGGGGACGGCATAAATATCGGCAGCAACTTGGTATTGTTCTATATGAAGTACAGGATCTGTCTTTCCATCGTACTTGGGGGTCACCACAGGTGCTTTGAATTTCGATGGTGTAGGAAAATCCACAATGGCTTGCACAAAAGGTGTCCCTTGAACGAAAGTTCTCTGTAAGGGGTTTCTTGCCTTAGCCATTTCGCCCAGTCTATCCTCCAACCGCTGAATGGAACCTTTCCATGCTTCATTTCCTTCCTCAGGCCGCTTAGTCCGAGCAATTGATTGTTCTGACGTAGCTTCCTGAGATTTATCTCGACGAGTAGCTGGTCGTGATTGTGCTGATCCTTCTCTCAAACCTGATGGTGGCCGAAAACTTCTCGATGAAGCTCTAGGTGGACTCATATTCCTCCTTGGTCCTAATCGACTGAAAGGAGACACCCTGCTTAACCTTTCTAAAGCGCTAGTTCTCTCCGGAGAGAGAGAGTGATACGTTGATCTGTATCCGTAGCCTGTATTGATGAAGTTCGCCCAGGTTGATAAGAAGAATCATTAGACTCCCCATTGCGATATGACGCAGTACGTCTGGATCGTGATTGCCCACGATCACTCCGTTGTCCTGAATAGGTAGGTGCACCGCCTTGAAGAGTTTGAATGAGTTGCCTCATAGATTCTTGCATGGCGATTTGTCCTTGAGCCAGATTTGTCATAATTCCAGTCAGATCTGGAGGTGCAGATGGATTTGGAAGATTTCCAGTATTTCCAGCATTTCGATTACTGGATTCTGGATTATCTGCCATTGATAATAACTGATTTTTGCGAAAAACGATAGTAACAGTCGTTTCCCACAGACGGCGCCATTCTGTTGATGTAAAAAACTAGATTGCTCTAATTATTCAATCACAGATAAATAAATAAGACAAAGATTTTTAAAGTGGTTCGGCTAGGAATAAAGCCTACGTCCACTGTTATGTTATTGCTGAGTGTTTGCAGAATTCTTGATTACAAGTTCTCTCAAGAAATTCTGGTCCCCTTGAATGGGGTTGATACAAGGTATTTATAGCCTTGAGGCTGTACATGAAAGGTTCGATACATTAAATGATATACATGTGAAAGGGTAATACATTTAATGCAGCGTGCGCGTCAAGAATATAAGCATTCAATGAATATTTGAACTGTTGATTATCTGGCAATTAATGATACGACCGAGGTGCAGCTCGGACCGCCGTAGTTGCTCGTTGATCAGGAGTTCCTCGGAGCACTAGAGTACCTCGGAGCGCTAGAGTTCCTCGGTGCGCTAGAGTTCCTCGGTGTATCCTCGTTGCTCGGAAAGAATCATGGTTGGTCGGGAAATGAACTTCCTCGCTGCTATTGTGCCACGTAGATTGACACGTGTCTTCGTATTATTCGTACACATCAGCATATTAATTTTGGTATCAACGATGACTTTCAAGGACGTGTAAACCGTTGAAAATTCAATCCAAACTCCCTCATTAAAAGATAATGATTTTTATTTTTCTTATGAGGTGACGAAACCTTAATCTATTAGCCATTTTTGGCATATATTTCTTTTTATTGCCTTTCAATTTTTTTCGGGCACTTTTAAACCTCATTGGACCCGGGATAATTTTTAATTCCTCACTTTTTTAGGTCCATTTAAACGGTGGCTTTATCGCAAAGAATAAATTAAATACCATTCGCATCCCTTTTTCGTTTTTCAAAAATAAAACACACAAACTCACAAGCGGTTTATATCATGCACTACTTTTTGTCAAGTTTTATCGCATTTAGTTCGTTGTATAGACTTAATTGAGATGGAAACACTCAACCAACATGTGATAGACAAGCACAAAAGTTAAAAAAATCCGTGCATATGTGCAATAAAGGACAAACGAGTCAAACATGTTGGTAGCAACACTATATATCATCTCAAAGACTCCAAACTTTATAAAGCAAATGAATGACACAACATATTGTCTCAAAACACTATCAAATAGTCACATGGATATGGAATGAAATTGTGACTCGATCAACCTAAGTGTCTATCCATAAACGGTGTAAAACAAAATACAAAACTCTTTTTGGATTTTTTCAAAAATTTTATGAAAACAATGAAATCTTTTTGTATTTTTCAAAAATGTTCCCCCAAAAAATATATGAATGGATATACAAAAAGTATACATGTCATAACACTAACAAGAATAATTCAAGAAGCACAACTAGCGTATGACAAATATGCAAACACAATCATCTATAAGATATAGCAAGAGAATAATCATGTGTAAGTAACGGAGAATCAACAAGTCTCACATCTAGTGCGTGTAAAAGTGATTTTCTAATCCAAATAAGTGTGCAACAGCACATGAGGGTTACAAGAACCAAGGGAGCACTAGACTTTAACTTCCTAGGAAATTTTCGAAGATCGAAACAGACACGCCTAAGGTGACCTTTCCTACCACAATATGAAAATGTGTAAACGGGTGGAACGACACCTATGGGTTGACCTTTTCTAACGTCCTTGGGATTAATTGACCCTCTAAAATAAATAATAGTTTTGGCTTTAACACTCGAAGCATGAGAACAAGATGATCCATTTCCATCACTACACAAACTACTCGAGTCTTTCAAACTATTTTTCAGCTTCAAAATTTTTTACTCAAGCAAGGAATTAGACTCTTCCAATTTAAATGACGCCTTTTTCAAATTTTCAACAATTCTTAAAAGGGTATCTCTCTCCCCTTCAATTAAAGCAAACTTTTCCCTAAGAGTCTTCTCACGTGCCATATAATCACCGATTAAAATATTTTTATCGTCATTGGCACAAACACAAACCCTAACATTTTTCAAGCCCTTCAATTCTTGCTGTAAAACTAGGACTCTATCATCACTCTCCTTTTTGGACAATTTTAAAGCATTAAAGTCCTTGTCCAAAGAAACAGACTTTTCACGATAAAAAACTCTTTGATTTTGAATCGTTTGCAAAAGATCCATCGCGGATTTAAAACAAGAATTTCTTTTTGCAAAACTTCAACTCTTTTCGCAAATGTCAAATTCAAAATATTTAAATCGTTAAAATTTTGACTTGTGTCAATAGGAGGGGGCATCAAATTACATAAGTGTTCCATCGAAAAATTGCGATTTTTCTCAAAAAAATCAATATCACACAATTTATGCAAAAAATAGGAATACGCGATAAATTAGCGCAACCTGCTCTGATACTAATTTGACAACGGGAGTAGTAAGAATGCATCAGACAAACAAAAATCAGGATCATGAGATAAATTGGCATAATCCGCTCGGATACTAATTTGACAACGTGAGTATTCAAAATGTATCAGACAAACAAAAATCAAGATCACGCGATAAATTGGCATAATCCGCTCCGATACCAATTTGAAAAGGTATGCACTCGCTTTTAATAAAGCGCTGATACCAATTTGTAAATACTTTAAAGGTCGTGTGTGATACTGATTCAAATCAACTTGCAAAATTCCAATCACAAACTTATTTAATAAGAGTCAATTTTTTAATCAAATTAATTCAGCCCACAAACTCAAATATCTACGTGCGTGCATGTGTCAAACCAACATAAATATAACACGAAACACAGAATTCAGGAAAAATTCTCGAAGGGTAAAATATTTTTATTTCATTATCATTATAAATTGCAACTTACACGGTTACAATGAAATATAGTTGTTTGACACGCGAATACCCACAGGCGTTGGTCGGCATCGTCAGCAATGCATTATGTGCAATAATCCACAAGAACCGTAGTCCTATCTTCAGCAAAGATCCACTCACAGCGAACCTCAAAGACCTCAATCTTAAATCAGCAAAGGAACTCCCTCAAGTGCTCCGCAATGACACGCAGCCATATGATGTATAAAATCTCTCCACAAATATATGAACACCAGTAAGATTGTGTTCTAGGGTTCCAAAAGATTCACAAAAGTGTATGGAAATGTTGGTGAATCAAAACTGAGGTTTTGGACTAAAAAAATATGAAGATTTATTGAATATGGACTCTCAAAAACATCTCTTAAAGTCTTAAACAAATACACCACCGAAATAGGTATATGTAGGATTTTAGAAAATCTGAGGCGGCGTAAAATTTTATCAGGTCTGGATCGGTTCAATTTTGATCGTTATCAGATCGGTCCAGTCAGATAAAATTCTCTGTACAAAAATGCCAGCAGGATCGATTTTCTTCTTAAACGGATTGGTCTGGTCTGTAAAAAAATTATTTCTTCCTTAACTTGCCTTGGATTTGTAAAAACATTTTAGTAAAAATTTTCCAATATTAAAATGAAATTTTAAAGAACTTAAAACCCAACCGTACCAACGTTATCTCGTCGAGGCTTTGTTGAGGATTTATTGACATTCGGATCCATCTTGATGCGTGTATGCTCTTGAACATTCCTTTGATGATTATAGCGGTATACGACATACTAATATGTACACGGACATGAGAAAAACTGTCCTTACAACATCACATGGGGATAATAAATTACAATAAGGATGCAAATATTGACATCACTTTTTTGAAAATATTAATGTAAAATTGGGGATGCATACTCTACTCCTAATTGTGAGACGTTATGAAAAGCGCGGGAAGAATAGGTATCACGAGGTGATACACTTTATTTATAAAAAATAGAAAGACCGTCATAAATACTTGAAGTATCACTAAAATCGGAGGACGAATCCTCAAATACATTTTCCCACATATAAAAAGAATCATAATTTTCTCCATTAAATTAGGAGAAAAATCTCGACAAGAATCAATATCCAAATCATCACAAGTATTACGCGTGTCAAGATTGTCAATTTTTTTCTCTTCACAAAATTGATTATCTCCATGTAATTCATGAATATTTTGAGAAATAGCATTATTATACCGTTTGTTTACCTCTTTCCAATTGATACTCTTTGGTGGACAAATAGTAATTAGAGGGGTTAGATTCTCATTCATACTTCTTTTAATTTTTTAAATGATTACTGACCCATTTGACTCAAATTGAAATACGTAGTCATATAAATTTTCAGTATTTTATAAAAAGGCGTTCACAGGATCAATAAAAGAATATAAGAAACATGACAGGATAACAAAATGAAAATCACCCATTGTAATTTATAACGCATGAATTTTTTTTAGAATGCAAAAGCAATTATAATTGGCTCAAAACTACGTAAACTTACACAAAGTAATTTTGATTTATCGAATTAGACAGCAATTACTCTTTGACAAGGGAGAATTTAAAAGATAACCAACTACAGTTATCCCCTCAAATCCCGATTTTTCCTCCATGAAGGTGGTCAGTACAAAGACTCATTAAAAAATACCAATGCTAGACAAGGTAACACGGAATCGATTTGACAAGTTCGCGTTGGAGTAGCTTTTAATTCTAGACTCGTTATGTGTTTTCTTACGAGCTATGTGAGAACGTATGTGCTCGCGTTCAAATGATCAAGTTATAAATTAAACACCTTTTAACCCAAACAAACCCTAAACATGCAACTAGGTGTGGTTGAAACAATATGAAATCATGAAAGAGTTATTCAAACACACATAATTAAGGAAAAATCCCCCTCAGGGGCAAAACCATTTATTTTCACTATAATTTGTAAGAAAACGGCTTACAATCGGATTACAATGAAAATACAAGTTGACTAAGAATTACCCCCGGGTATCGGATTCTGTAGTCGCGGCTGGAATTATCCCTTTCCAGTAGGGCTGCAATGGAGAAGAAGAACGGTCTCCTCCACAAGGGGTAGAACTGCAAAACCGCGTTCCTGGGTTACCAAAAAGGATTCACAAATGTATGGAATTTGTGTGAATCAAAATACCTAGAGTATTGGTACTCAATAGGTGAAGACTTAGGGCTTTCTTTGCTCTGAAAATCGTGTGTAGAAGTCTTAGAAAAACCACTTCCCGTAGTGGGATTAAATAGGGGAACTTGAGCCCTAAAATTCGGAACATGATCTGAACACGATCTGTTTGAAATTATCCTCGTCGGATCGGTCCGGTCTCTTTAGGCGGATCGGTCCGGTGATATCGGATCGGTTCCTTTTTGAAGGCGGATCAATCCGATTGGCATCGGATCGGTTCTGTATTTTGGCTTCATCGGTTCGCTATGGATCCGGGGTATACTGGCCTCACCTCAGCAGGCGGATCGGTCCGGTCTCTTTGGGCGAATCGGTCCGGATGAACCGGATCGATTCTTTTATCTGGGCCGGATCGGTCCGGTCTGTTCCCTGATTCCTTTTCTTATTTGATATTCGGATTCCATTGATGAGCGCATGATACTTGAATTTTCTCAACGGTGAAACGGCGTACGACATATAAAATGCTAATGGACAAAAATGTCCTTACACTATGCGATATCCTGAGACCCGTTGCACAATTTTTTTGAATTTTTCTTCAGTTCGGCACCTTTTTAAATATATATTTTTTAATGTTCTTCAAACAAAAGACACAAAAGAAACTATACCAAGAGTAAATTGCGACACAAAAAATAAGAAAGAAAGAAAAGGAAAAAAAATTAAAACGACACACGCAATAGTGGTGTATTCAACACAAAAACAAAAATAACTAAGCACGCTTATGAATTTTTTTTATTTCTTTTATTCTGGAAATTACTACGGGAAAAAAAATATTTTTTTGAATTTCGAACTTATTTTTTTTTTTAATTTTTTTTACGGACTACTTACATAAAACAACAATTCTAGAAACTTCCCAAAAAAATATATTTTTTCGAGTTTTTTTCAATTTTTTTATGAATTTTAGAATAAACTAGTCATGAAAGTGCTATTTACTAAAAAAATTATATATGTATTTTTTTTCTAACTAAAAAAACATAAAATATTAGATGTTGATTTTTTTTAAGAAAAAAAAAAATTTACTAACAAAAAATGCAAAAGTAAAAAAAATCTTGTCCTAATGTTATAGTTTATTAAAAATAAAAAGTCGAACAAATCCTTGGCAACGACGCCAAAAACTTGTTGTCAATTTATAAAATACTGCAAGTGCACGACCTATTGTAGAATAGTGAGTACGAGTCAAACCCACAGAGATTTGTTAATTTTAACTTTTAAAAGAATTGCAACTGTCCAACTAAAATAAATGGGATAGAAAATAAGGAATTACGACAAATAAGAGTAACACAAGAGATTTGTAAACAATTTGAAAGAATTAGAATTCGGTGTCCATTCATCACGTAGCTAATATTGCACACTAATTTAATATTGTCATTTCCTTTTTATATCTCAAACTAAATCGACTATCGTCGCGTTTAATTCGAAAAATATGAAAGTTATGTTTGAAATATTTTTAACGACTCTAATAGACGGCTAAAATCCCTATTGCCTTAGAAAATACAAGTTTTAAAGTTCGCAAATGTATTTAAGCATGGACTATCAAAACAATCAAAGTGCAAAGCATAATCCATAAAAAAAATACTATTTTTAAATCTCAAAACTTGATTGACAAAACAATTTTGAACGTTTTAAAACACACTCTTGTGTCATTTTTAAATGAATATCGAATATTTAATAACAATTAAAACGAGTAGGGAATGAACAACCATCAAATTAATGTGACAATATTTGCTAACTATGATAAACTTCACCCTACTCCTAATATAAGAGTCAAGCTACCATAATAAAAGAGAAATTGCAAGAATAAGAAGAGATTTTCATTAATAAATCAAAATTACAATAAGTTCTCTCACAATAATCTCCAATCCTCTAAAAAAATGATAAAACTTGGCCCTCAAATTGATTACAATCTCTCAAAAATTGCTCTCTGAAATTCCTTTAAAATTGTGAGCCCAATGGTCCTTTTTATAGGATAAGTGGTGAGGTATTTGAGTTGTGGTGGGACTTTCTCTGATTGGGCGAATAGTGTTCGAAGTTATCACTCCACCTCTTTAATCTTTGTATCGGGATAAGGGACACTCTTATCTTTCTTGTTGAACGCGCACGACGAGTTTCATCCAAATCGGAGAATAAAAATTCCCGAGTTTTTTTACGATTTCACAAGTGTAAAAATAGTTTTTTTAACACTGTAAAAATTAGCTTTTTTAATCGCCATTTTCGAGCTGATCATAAATTTGCACCAAATTTCATCATTCCATGCAAAAATTTCACTAGGCAAGTTTTTCATAAATTAGCACAAGAATATTATAAAATTATCGAAGTGCCCATTTTTTAACTTAAAATTGCCATTTTGAATATGAATTCAATCATTCTTGCATTTTTTTTCTTTTTTAATAAAATGATCCTAAGAACGTATTAAATAAAATAAAATGGGACTAACAAAGTATAAATTCGGGTATAAAATATACAAAAAAATGCACTCATCAGAAGGCATGAGGCTTTTTACTTCTATCAGATTGTCTTTAGCTTATTGTTTTAATTTTTCTATTTGATGTGTTATGGCACAGCTTCCGCACCCAATTCTTCATACTTATGTGTTGAGCCTTCTTGAGGTACGAATTCGTTTTCAATCGCCCCGGCTTCTCTCACCACTATTCATAGAAAAAATATTGAGACATAGGCTAAGACAAAATTCGACGATGAGGCCAAGAGGCAAGCTGAGGCTAAGCTCTAAACCGAAAAGAAAGTTGATGATGAAGCCCAAAAGAGAGTTGAGGCTGAAGCTCAAAATAAATTTGATGTCGCTGCCAAGGCTAAAGGTAAAGGAAATGTTGTTGACATGGATGGCTATCCTCCTGCTAGTGTAAAAAGGTCTTTGGAATGCATGGATATTGAGGGGTGACCTTCTCGGATAATGTAAAAAAGGCGGAGACTTCTAGTCATTACCCCATAGTGGAGGAATACAAATTTGATCTGGAGAACCCTGTGACTGCTGAACAGATCAGTCATGATAAGGACTCTATCTTCCAACACTCGGGTAACGTTGTGGATATGCTCGGCTATTATGTATGCAACCCAGACTTTGAGTTTCTGAGGGTTTTGGATGCTGACATCCTGTGGGGGATCTTTCAGCATAGGGCTTATGTGGTAAGTTCTTCGTATGTTGTATTTTTATTTGTCTTATGATTCTACCATATTATATGTCAACCTCAATATCTCCTTTTCTAGAGTACCATGACTAGCACCGTTCATTGCGAGGAGGATACATCCAACCAAGTTGCTTATGAGGAGCAGAAAAATGCCAATAAAGTGCTTCAGGGAGAATTAGATAATTTGAAGAACAAATGTAATGAGGTAGAGGAGAGGGACGATCTTCTTGTTCAGAAGACAAAGGCACTGAGCTCGCACCGAGGAGGTGATCACGCACTTAAAATACCAAATTTCCACCGATTTTGTGAAGCGCGAGAGTTTTAAAAAGGCTTTAAAAAATGCCAATGATTATCTTTCCAAAGTCAATGAGGATCTTGCCCAAGAAGAGGAGAATACTGTAAAGAGATTTAAATCTTCTACAAAGTACAATCTCGAGATTCTGACCTTCTTTATTGAAAGTTATAATGAGCTGAAAAAGACAATCATGAAGCATTATCCCGACATAGTAAAGTAGTCGGTAAGTAGGAGGGAGACAACGAGGAGTCCTATAGCCGTTAAAATATTGATGGCGATGGTCAAGCCTATTTCTGAGGGCGAGGAATCTGTTCCAATTGATCAGGTTGTTCGCAACACTAATATGACAAATGTTGCTATTGTTAACACTCCAAAGGTCACCCCTGGGGTTGAAGATGCTCTTGTTGCTTGATCTATAATTCTATGAAGCTTTTTGAGCAATATTTATTTATTCTGAACACGTATTTGAAATGATTGCCCTAATCCTTTTCTTTTAAACAATTTCTATTAGAAATTGAATTGTTAAACTTCTTATTTACATGCATGTGTTATCTGTTTTATTTTGCTTAGCCCAGTTTTTATCCACGACTTGTAATTAAGTGTTTGTGCAAAAATATTTTTGATAAGTAAATATGGTCGGATCTCTTTGACCTCCCAGTTAGTTCTAGTCTTATAGTCTCATGGTGGGATCTTATCCACTTACCATGTTGATTTACTAATTATTTATTGTTAAAATAGGACTGCTAGTAGTATAACCTTATGATCACGTGGTCGGATCTTGGCGACCTTATCTACCATACTAGCTACCAGTTTTGGACGAATTGAGTTGTCCTAACTTAGGATCTACCATTGCTTGTGCCAGATTACTAGTTGTATGGATGGATTTTATCATCCTGACCGTATGTCGGCGTTGAATTCTAAAGTCGACCAAATATACTAGGATTTATCCTTACATTAGTCAGTTATAGGTGGATCTTGTTGACCATATGACTGCACTGGATTTTTCAAATTTGGCTAAGTGTAGTAGGATTTATCCTTGCATTAGTCATCTATGTGACTGCACTAGATTTCCTAGTTTTAGATAAACTTCTTGATCATGACATGTCTAAGATGAGGATATTTATGAAATGTTGCTTTATTAGTTATTTAGATGTGTTCAGATTTGAGATGTATTCGGCCTGAGCTTCTTGCACATATATTTTGTCGATGAGCTAGGCAGTAATCAATAAAGAAAACTTAAAATGACATCTTATGTAAATGAAGAGTCTCGGATTCTCATTGGTCATTGAAAATTGATTAAAAATGAATAAAAAACTATTTACATTATTGATTTTTTGATCTTTTAGTCTTGTAATTATTATTTATAGTATTTCCTTAGATTTTTTTGCATTCCACAGGTTCTTAAACTGTTCGCCTTCTAAGGTCTCGATTTTGTAAGTTGCAGGTCACACAACTGCAGATATTCTATATGGGGTGTGCCAATTCGGTTCCAGCTTATTCCTTTTTTGGATGGCCTTTTTCAGCACATAATATCATTCCTTTAAAGTGCTCAGCTTTACTCAATTATTATAAATTTGATCAGTCTTTTGTTGATAAGCTACGAACCGACGTGCAGGGTGTTTCCTGACTTCCTCTTACAAGTCCAAGTCGAGTCTTTTCATTAGGTTTCTCTTGGGAGAGTCGAAGTTTAGTACCATGTGGCTGGGTAAGAAGATCTCAGTAGGTACTACCATCTCCGTGCCAAATGCTAACATGAAGGGAGTTTCTCCATTCCCAATTTTTGGTTTTACTAAGTATGCCCAAAGTATGCAGTGTAACCCGTTAATCCAATTTCCATTGGCATCATCCAATCTTCTTTTCATTCTATTTAACAGGGTTATGTTTGTGATTTATGTATGTCTATTGCATTGAGGGACCTAGTGCAGAGTGTAACTTCTTGATCCCCAACTAAATACAGTAGTCTTCAAATTTATCATTATTGAATTATGTGCCATGGTCGGTGATGAAAACATAGGGCATACCATATCTACAGATTATGTTCTTCCAAATAAAGTGGAAGACTTTCTCGTATGGAGTTTTTACCAATGGGTCAACTTCTACCCACTTAGTGAAATAATCGATTGCTATAACCAAGTATTTAAATCTGCCTCTTATCTTTGGGAGTGGGCAGACCAAATCACTCCCCCATATTACAGAAGGCCAAGGAGAAGTGATCGGTATCAGCGAAACTTCAGGTCTCTTGTGTATCACAACATACCTTTGGCATTTATTATATTTTTTGTATAACTAAAACAATCCTCCTTCACAGTGGGCCAGTAACATCCTTGGGTGGCAACCCTTTTTACCAATGATTTACCTAACGAATGGGCTCCGCACAGTCCCTCATGTACTTCTTTTATCAGATCATTAACCTCAGTGGGATGAATGTATCTGAGTTGGGTAAAATGAATCCTCCCCTGAATAAAATTCTTCTTTAAGCACATACCTATTTGCTTTGTAGCGGAGCCTCCTTGCTTCCTTTGGATCTGCTGGTACGATAACGACCTCCAAGTATGAGTGGATGGGGTCTATCTAAGATGGTCACACTTTTAACTCCATAATAAGGGCGTGTTTTTCTTTTGTGTTGCGTGGCGACAAGATTTCCACTAGGACTGTTCTCCTGAGTTTGGCTCTTGTTGTTGACGTCAGACGAGCAAGAGCATCTGCTCGGGCATTTTCAACCCTTGATATTTTGACCATATCTACACCTAAGAACCTTGATAATGTTTTTACCTTTGTCAAGTATTTCACCAATGATTCTTCTCTGGCCTCATAAATTCTGAGGATTTTATTTACAACCAATTGAGAATCACTGTGCACAAATAACTGCTTAACTTCCAGTGATGATGCAATTCCCAATCCTGCTATGAGTATTTCATATTCTGCTTCGTTGTTGGAGACATCAAAGTTGAGTCTGACGGAATATTCGATGTCTATGCTGTCAAGCATATCAATGACTAAACCTGCTCCATTGTTGTTGGAACATGATGAACCGTCTACAAATAATTGCCAGACATGAGGTTTTTCTTCGAAATTGTCTTCCATTAAACATCTGTTTGTGAACATCTTTTTCATTTACGCCTCAAGAGTTCTTATATCTTGTCGAGCCGATGACTCTGGTCTATCTCCGATCTGAATGGATGACTTTTTATGTTGACTTATGTTCATATAATTTTAATGTTGAGCTATCTTCTGTAGAAGTCTGCTCGGCTACTTTAACTACTGAATTATCTTTCGTAAAAGTATGCTTGGCTACATTGATTGCTGAGTTCTGTTCCTTAGAAATCTTTTTGACTCTTTTCTCCTTCTAAGTAAATTTTACTATAAATTATGCTATGGCTTGCCCCTTAATTGTTGTTCTAGGCTCATATACGACGTCATACTATCCTAGTTCCATAACCCAAGCCATTAATTTGGCATATTTTTACATCTTGTGAACGGCTTGTTGCAGAGGAAGGTATGTATATAACACGATTCCATGATCTTAAAAGGAGGGCTTTATTCTTCAAGAAGATTCAATTAAAGCCAACACTAACTTCTCTTGTAATAGATACTCAATTTCAGCTCCATAGTACGCCTTTCTTGTGTAGTATACAGGTTTTTATATTCCATTTTCTTATTGGACCAACGCCAAGATGGCTAGGAATTTTGATAAATATAAGTAAATCTTTTGATCCACTTGAAGGTTTTTCTGAGTACTTTAAAGAATGGAAGACATTTATCGGTGGATCTTGACACAAACCTGTTCAGTACGACTACTCGTCCCGTCAATCTTTGGATCTCTCTTTTACTCGCAGGTGGATGCATGTTAATCAAAGCTTGAATCTTATCAGTATTGGCCCCTGTGCCCCTCTAATTGACTATAAAATTGAAGAATTTTCCATCCTTAACTCCTAAGACACACTTTGATGGATGTAGGTTCATCTGATACTTCTCCATTTAGTTAAACGTCCTTCTGAGGTCGTTGATGTGATCGACTGACTTCTTACTCTTTGTTAGCGTGTCATCTATGTATACCTCTATAGTTTTGCCATTCTTCTCCTCGAAGACTTTATTCACCAATCTATAATAAGTAGCTCCAATGTTTATCAGTTTGAAGGGCATCACGTTATAGTAGTATGTTTCTTAGCTAGTGATGAATGAGGTATTATCCCTAGCTTCTGACTTCATCTTGATCTGATTATACCCTGAATAAGCATCCATGAAGCTAAGTAGCTCATATCCAGCAGTGACTTCGACCAACTGATTAATTATGGCCAGAGGATAATGATCTTTGAGATAAGACTTGTTGAGGTCGGTAAAATCGATGCACATACGTTACTTGTCGTTCTTCTTCTTTATCATGACTATATTCGAGAACCACTCCCGGTAGCTGTTTGACACCTTATAAAATTTAATAATAGATTGATCAGGTCTAATACAAAAAATCAAGGGAATAAAAAACAACTGGTAACATTCTTAGTATAATGAAATAAATAATATTGAACAATTATACTAATAATATAATGAACTATTAAGTGGAATAACACGAACTCTGATACCATATAACTAATGATACAAAATTGACCCCAATTGTATCTCCAATATACATTCAACTCTTAATACATGTACACAAGTCGACCCGACAAATAAATAAATAAAAAGAAGAGAGTGAGCACATAGGCTCGACACCTACACCCTATAGTGTCATCAATGAAGAACGACTCAAAATAGGATCAGGAATGAGGTTGCCATATAACCTAAAAAATGTAAAGGGGAGACGTTAACAACAAGTTCAAGTAGTATAACAATATAATTGACTTTTTACCACAATATGACTATGCATCTTCATCCAGTCTTTTAGTTATTTTTTAGTTAACCCAACCCAAACAACCATATATATCATAACCGTCAACTCCCGAGCCCAATATGTTCGTCATGATTAAGTCTTTTACATCATTATCAATTTCAAGTAAGTTTACATTTATTCTTATGAGATTCATCGTGGTATAATATCACAAGAAAATATATATATTAATATCATCAGTATCTACATCATTATCGTCATAAGCCAGTACGATCCAAAACATGTACCACATAAAAGGAAAGTATCCACCTCAATGTATGCTCTACAACTATATCATATAATACTGACAAGGTCCAAATCATGTACAACAAGTAAGGCTCTTTATTAATACATTCTTAGTCTTATAAGGGCAATACTTTCTCAGCTTTAATATCCTTTTAATTAAATGAATTATTGTCCAACTACCATAAAGAATCACGCATAATTAGCTATAGTATAACAGGGATATAACTACCTACACGTATACGATCACAGTCCCAAAACTAATCCCCACAATACTACCCCCACAGGATACAATTAAAGCAAGTAGCGCTGGGTCCATTAACAATTGTTTACTCCATTAGACTACATTAGTTCTCACGTAATATATATATAGACACACACACACACACACACACACACACACACACACATTGTGTAACACCTAGTAATTTTAATGACTTTTGTATTGGAATTAATTAGGATTAATTAAATTTAATATGAGAAATTAACCTGGAGTAAAATAAATATTAATTAGCGAGACAAGGGTTAATATTTATTTATATTAAATATTACTTACTCGGGGCGCGCGTGTGAGTCGTGTCGAAACTTAATTTTATGAAATAAAATGTAATTTTATTTTGCATAACTCAAATTGTCATTTCGAGTGTGTAAGTATGTCCGGAAGGGTCGAAATAGTCAGAAAAGTGTACTCGGGAGTTTAGTTTGGGTCTCGGGACATATTTAGGCCAAACCGGCACCCCAAAAGGGTATATTAGTGTTTTGAAATTTTGGGGAAAAGAGACATACCAATTTTATAAGTGTATATCATATTATGTGTTGAGTAAGTTAGGGTTATCAGTTACAAAACCTAAGAGAGGCCATCAGAGAAGGAAGGAGGAGAGTTCTAAGGGAGTTCTAAGGCTTTCTACACCGTTTTGCAGCACAACCACCATCGGAATGTAGATTGGGAGGAAAGAAAACCATCCATAAAATTCTTTTTTGGAGATTCAGACCTAATAATTGAGGCAAGTATACATCTTGGTAAATTTTGAGCATATATACCATCCATGTTTGTGTAGGATGAACAAATTCATGAATACGTAAAGATTTAGTGTTAATTGGGAAGGTTTAATTCATGTTCTTGGGTAGGAACCATGATATGTTAAATCTCTTTATGCATGTAGAACGAATTTAATGAATTAGTAACATTAGCATGTGAAGAAATCTGGGTTTTATCGAGGATCCTGAATAAAAATGATAAACTAGGGTTTTTAAGGATTAATCTTGAATTAATTTGATCTAAAGGTGTTCTTTGAATATTTAATGATTGCATTACGTTGGAAATCATGTATATATGTTGGTACAATGTTTCAAATATTTGGTTTAGAGTCTGGGATTGTGTAATGGTCGTTTAGAGGTTTAATGTGAAACCCCACCTAATTAAATACCGGGTGATCAGTCCTTCATCCAATTAAAACGTGAATCTCATCTGGTTCATTCTTAGCATCATTGTCAAAAACATTTTAAAATTTAACTAACCACTTAATATTAAAAAAGTTAGTGCCAATTTTATCTTTTTATTAAACAATAACAACAAGTGAAAAAATCACCACTACCAAACCATCCATGCGTAAAATAATCTGAACCAAACACCAGATAAAGAACTGAAATAAAAAGGTACCAAATAAACTATCGATTCTCCATATAAAATCCAACTAAACGTCTACTAAAAACAAACAGAGTCCACCAATATGAAGTCTGGTAAACTGAATAAAATAAATAGTTGAAGGGGTCACATGCCCAAATAAAATAACTAAACTGCATCATACTCTAGGAATGAAGTAACCGGAGCGACTAAGTCCAAATCCTGCAAGCATCCACACGTGCTGCTGCTACGCATCCCTGGAATAGATCATCAATCTTGGCATCCCTGTGGGTCGACACCAAAAAGGCTTTGAAAATATTTTTGCAAGTACGGGTCAGAGCCCACGAAAAACCATTTGAAAATATTTATCAATTATTTAAATTGCAGTTTAAAACAACAATTATTAGATAAACATGTTAGGCTACGTACGCTCTCTTGAGTTCCTCACCTCTCATCTATAGTGCACACCTAATGTTTCTTACTAAGCCAACCTAGTCAAGGTACCCAAATCTAACTAGGTCTTAATCATCTATCTAACCATAAACTAGTTTAGCTCTCCCATACTGCCATACAGTACGCTACAGTATCCCCTTAATTATCATTAAGCCTTGAGTTAAGTTTCTCATTAACTTACCCCGTACTGCCCATACAATACGTTATCGATCAACTTATAATTACTCTTACGTTATTATTGTTATCCTCATGTTAAGTTCTCACACTTACTTTACCTTTAGATTTGCACTATCAATCTTTTCTACTATTGACACTTAAGTAGATTAAACATTGTTTAGATATACACTATATAGTTTTACTACTATCACACATAAGTAGATTAACCATTGTTTAAATATACATTAACTAGCCTCCTTATTATCACACATAAGTAAGATCAAACATTCATATATATATATATATATATATATATATATATAATACCGCATCTCCCGTACTGGTCGTAATGATGCGCACTCTCGTACTCTTCTATCAAGTCCAAGTACCTAATGTACCTAATTATGGACTATTGATTCAGAATGTCTCCTCGAATCATAAATAAAAAATACACATATTGGAGGTGAACATAACACTAAGTCTTTGGGCGGCGCACATACCTAGCGTACCCAAAAGACCTCAATGGAATCGTCAAAGTGGGATCGCCTACTGTGCGAGACCTCCATGATAGTAAGCAGCGTAGTTTGTTCATATGCACAAAAGCATATAATAGGTATACACACAACCTAATCTACATGTATTCAGTATAGGCACACACGCGACCTATAATAATAAATTTGTATAGGTATACACTCAACATATAATTATAACCTGTAAAAGGTATTTATCTCGCGAATACTCACCGTACAATTCATTCACATTTATACTTATCAATTATATTTATCCGAGCATTATTCTCTACCCGAAGGGCCCCTAGTTATCCCTTATATTAATTCAGCTGTTATTACACCCATACCCTACAGGTTCCCAAAGCCCAAATTCTAAATTTTCGATTTGTAACTTACTCCATGTACTATCGTCGACTTAAAGTTCCTATCTTACTCACATTCAGATTTAATCAAATCTTAAATATGTACCTACTGACCTCTTCTAAGTCTTTAATTAATTCTAGGATTAACCCCTAAGTTCCTCATAATTCATCCCAAGAGGAAGTAACATCAAAAGGAAAAAACTTGTCAATTTTGAGCAGTCGAATCTATTAACCTAGGAGGCTGAATCGATTCGCCAGCGGAATCGATTCGCCTCTGGGCCGAATCGATTCCAAATGTAGCAGGTCTCTTCTTTTTTACTATTTTGTGGGCCGAATCGATTCCAAATGTAGCATGTCTCTTCTTTTTTACTATTTTGTGATCTTCTCACCCTAATATCTTTCTCAAATCTTCATGAAACTTCACCAAATTTCAAACCAACACATCTAATCATTATATAAACATATAAGAATGATTTTCAATGTAAAATTATCATAAATTCATCACGAATTTAATTCAAGATCTGATTATCTTTAAAAATCCCACAAACCCTAGTTTATATGCTCCTCTAGTTTATTCCTCAAGAAACCCAGATTACTTTTGTTTTAATCATCCTAAATCCTTTGATTTCGTGTTACAAACATAAAGGAATATCTCCACATGCATCCTTACTTCAATTCATAGATTTTTCCCACCCAAATACATATTAAATATTCCAAAAACATGTAAATCAAACCCTATTCTACATGGGTATTATAAAATGCTTAAAGTCAATGCAATTTAAACACTTGCCTCTCTATAGCAGATCTGAATTTCGTTTGTGTGATGCTATAGTTGTTCTCTCCTCGTTCCGATCTCAATTCCATCGCATTCGGGGTGAAAAATAGTTTAGGAAGCTTGGTTCTCTCCGCTTTTTCCTTTCCCATGTCATCCCTTCATGTTGCTTTGTGATAAACCTAGTCCCTCCCTCTAATGGGCAGATATAAACTTGCACTTTTCGGAGTTCCAACTACCACAAATTCTCGAATGATCGAAACGCCCTTAAACGGTGTCGGGTTGGTCTAAAATCGCCCCGGGACCCAAACTATACACTGGGGTATACTTTTTTTACTATTTCGACCCCTTTAGAATCAACCATGACCTCTGAATTACCATCCGAGTCACTTTATAAAAATATCTTATTTCCACCTCAAAATACGGCACGCATGAAATTAAAATAGATCGAATTAATTTAAACACTAAATCACCAAATTAAATAATTTCTCTGAATTAAATAGGTCCCAAATCATTGATTTAAATAAATGCTAAATCACCAAGTTAATTAAATCCTATATCCTCAGAAATACGGGGTGTTACATACTTATCTCCTTACAAAGGAATTTCGTTGTCGAAATTCGGATAAGACTAGTACTCCAAGGTTTATACACTACCTTAATCATGTACTCTGAAGATCACTACATATACTTCTATCTCCCCTAATCGCGGATAATATTAGAAAGGATTTAACTATTCAGGGCGCTCATACACCCTATACTCGTGCATAACTGCACCAATGTTACCCTACTCCACTAGCCTTAAATCTTACATAGCTATCAACCCTCAAATATAACTGTATAAATGAACAGTAACTAAGGTACTAAACTCATGTCCTAGTGACTAAACATATCCGCACTTCCAACGTTGCGATGAGTTTCATGCATCGGACGCATTGCAAAGCAAAATCCAAGCAAGGAACCCCCCCGATATACTACTACCTAACATTGTCGATCATCGAGATCCATTAGGCCCCAGGTCCATGGTATGTATCCCTAAATCCTCGTCTCTTGACATAAAACTATACTCGTCCACTCTAATGTTATAAAAGACAACATACACCACGTCGCTCTTACTATCACTAGTTTCTTGGCGCGAATAAATTACGAGATATATCTCTACGCTCGATAATATGCCAATTTACCCTGAATCACATTAGTAAACGTCCCTACCCACCGGGATCAAAATAATAATACAAGCATATTCTTATAAGTCCAATATTCAACACACTATAACATATATACACACATATATAGTTTAAACCCTCTTTCAGGTGATACCTAGCAAAAATAAATCATACCCTGGAACCGCGAATCCAAAGCCCTACCATTACTCAAAACATCGTTAACCAGTCAAAAATCGAAAAATAGTCTACTCTATTCTCCTAATTTTCAAAAGCAGTAGAATAACTTATAGTGTACACACCCTCTTTCTCATAGGCTACACCAAAGAGCTCTACTACCCAATGGTAATTAATTATATATATACATAATAAGGTTATTACGGCCAACGTACCTACTGAATTCGACTCTCTCGTGAATCTAGTGATAATAGTCTTACGTATGACGCCCCCATGTCATTGAAAAATCTACTCCATACTCATAGGATAATAAAGACAGCTTACCTCCAAGTGCTAGTTGCATCGCTTAGTCGATGGGCTCCTGAACATAATCCTCGTGTTCGAACTGGCCCATGACCTGCTGCAATGGTTTCACGTCCAAAACCTCATCCTGTGGTTGCCCCTGCCTCGCTTAGGGCGCTCTCTCTTTCTGTGGCCCATTTATCCACAAATGAACATTTCCCAGAAAATCCTTCCTGCCATTGACCCTGTCTTTGTTGGCCTCCCTCGCTATTTCCTTGGCCCTGACGACCCTGAGGAACGAAATACTACTGCTATTGCTGAGGGCCCTGCTGACCCTGCCTGAACCCAACATCCTTGGTTTAATGACCTTTGTATTTAAATCTCTTAGCCGGATTCCAATAACGAAAATCCCGCAATTGCTGTTGTTGTGCCCCACTAGCACTGCTCCTATCATACCTTCTAGTCTCACTGGACTCATTAGCCTTTTTGTTATTCTTCATGTGCATGTGTTGATCCTGGCAATGAAGTAGGGTTGCATTAACCATCTCAGTGTACATCTCTAACGCTGGATTACCCAACAAGTGCTGTCGGATCTTTTAGGTAAGTCCATTCATAAACTTACGCATCCTCTTCTCTTCAGTGTTTACCTCATCTATCACAAAATTTGCTAACCGAGTGAATTCTTCTTCGTATTCTGCCACGGTCCTATCTCCTTGAGACATATTGAGAAACTGTCGCCTCATCTATGTTTGAATAGAAAATAGAAAGTATTTGAGCTCAAACCGCATCCAAAAATCCTTAATAATCATCACATCTCTCTCCTCTACTGTGGTTACAGACTCCCATATTGAAAGGTTGTGCCCACCAACTTGAACATCGCAAAGGACTGCGTTTGAGTGTCACTGCACTCAATCATGTACATGTGGCATTGTATGTCCTTCTTCCACTGACTATCCACTACTACATTCGAGTTTCTCTGAAACTTTTGTGAGTTACCCTTCTGGAATGCCTCTCTCGCTCTCTACCAATCGGACGGGCCCGGGTGGTCCTATATGTCAGGTGCCACTAATAGTTGTAGCTAGGGTTGAGGGAAGTGGGTTGTCATGGTTGTCCTAGTCGTATTGATAGTATGGGCCACTATCTCGACCACCTATGCAGTCGATATCATCCCCGGCGGTGGCGGTACCTGTGGCTCCTGTTGAGCCTCCCTCACTTCCTCCTTGGCCGCTGCCCTATCCGCTCACTCTCTCCTGAGTGGCATTTAAAAATAGATCAAATTGTATGAGTTCACCTTCAATACAAATACAATAGCAGAAGAATGTAAATATGCATACGTATACGAATACAACAATCCTATCATAAGGCTCTACATTAAAGAACGATATACTGAAACCTACAAAGCTGCACAAATACTAATGACACTAGAACCTGATGCTCTAATACCATCTGTGACACCCCGCCTAATTAAATACTGGGTGATCATTCCTTGATCCAATTAAAACAGGAATCTCATCTGGTTCATTCTTAGCATCACCATCGAAAACATTTTAAAATTTAACTAACCACCTAGTATTCAAAAAATCGGTGCCGAATTTTATCTTTTTATTAAAGAATAACAACAAGTGAAATAATCACCATAACTAAACCATCCATGCAATAAAATAATCTGAACCAAACACCAGATAAATAACTGAATAAAAAGGTATCGAATAAACTATCGGTTCTCCATATAAAATCCAACTAAACATCTAATGAAAAAAACCCGAGTCCACTAATACAATGTCTGATAAACCGAATAAAATAAATAGCTGAAGGAGCAATATGCCCAAATGAAATAACTAAACTGCATCCTACTCCAGAAATGAACTAACCAAAGCGACTAAGTTCAATTCCTGCAAGCATTCACACACGCTGCAGCTACGCATCCCTCGAACAGATCATCAATCTTGGCGTCCCTGTGGCTGGACACCTAAAAGGTTTTAAAAATATTTTTGCAAGTATGGATCAAAGCCCAAGTAAAACCATTTGAAAATATTTAGCAAGTATTTAAATTCCAATTTAAATCAATGATTATTAGATACACATGTTAGGCTGCGTACACTTTCTTGAGTTCCTCACCTCTCGTCGATAGTGCGCACCTAATGTTTTTTTTAACTAAGCTCACCTAGTCAAGCTACCCAAACTTAACTAGGTCTTAAGCATATATCTAACCATAAACCAGTATAGCTCTCCTGTACCGCCCATACAGTACGCTACAGTATCCCCTTAATTATTATTAGGCCTTTAGTTAAGTTTCTCATTAACTTACCCCGTACCGCCCATATAGTACGTTACCGATCAACTTATAATTACTCTTACATTATTATTGTTATCCTCATGTTAAGTTCTCACACTTACTTTACAATTAGAATGGCACGATTTATCGTTTTTACTATTTACACTTAAGTAGATTAAGCATTGTTTAGATATACACTATCTAGTTTCGCTACTATCACACATAAGTAGATTAACCATTGTTTAGATATACACTATCTAGTTTCCTTAATATCACACATAAGTAAGATCAAACATTCATGAGTATATATATATATATATATATATATATAATATCGTATCTCCCGGACTGGTCATAACGATGCGCACTCGCGTACTCTCCTATCAAGTCCAAGTGCCCCAAATACCTAATCATGGACTATTAATTCAGATTGTCTCCTCGAATCATAAATTAAAAACACACATATTAGAGGCGAACATAACACTAAGTCTTTGGGGCTGCGCACATACCTAGTGTACCTAAACGACTTGCCGGCATCACAATTTCTCTCACATAGTTATCCACTATCAGCACTATGCTCTGGGGCACAAATACATATCTCACTGAAATCATCGATGTGGGATCGCCCAATGCGCGAGACCTCCGTGATAACGAGCAACGTAGGTATGTTCATATACACAAAAGAACATAATAGGTATACACACAACCTAAACCATATGTATATTTAGTATAGGCACACACACGACCTATAATAATAAATCTGTATAGGTATACACTCAACTTATAATTATAACCTGTACATAGTATTTATTTCTCGAATACTCACCATACAATTTATTCACATTTATACTTCTCAATTATATTTATCCGAGCATTATTCTCTACCCGAAGGGCCCCTAGTTATCCTTTATATTAATTCAATAGTTATTATTACACTCATACCCTACTGGTTATAGCCTTTGGTCATGAACCACTCTTCCCGAAGCCTAAATTCCAAATTCCAGATTTGTAACTTCCTCCATTTACTATCGTCGGTTTAAAGTTCCAATCTTACTCACATTTAGATTTAATCAAGTCTTGAATATATACCTATGGACCTCTTTTAAGTCTTTAATTAATTCTAGGATTAACCCCCAAGTTCCTCATAATTCATCCTAAGAGGAAGTAACATCAAAAGTCAAAATTAGCCAATTATGGGCAGCCGAATTGATTCGCCCAGGAGGTCGAATCGATTCAAAATGTAGCAGGTATCTTATTCTTTACGATTTTGCGATTTTCTCACCCTAATATCTTTCTCAAAAATTCATGAAACTTCACCAAATTTCAAACGAACATATCTAATCATTATACAAATGTATACGAATGATTTCCAACATAAAATTGTCATAAATTCATCACTAATTCAATTCAAGATATGATTATCTTTAAAAATCCCACAAAACCCTAGTTTATGTGTTCCTCTAGTTTATTCCTCAAGAAACCCATATTGCTTTCATTTTAATCATCCCAAATCCTCTGATTTCATGTTACAAACATAAAGAAATATCTCCACATGCACCCCTACTTCAATTCATGGATTTTTCCCACCCAAATACATATCAAATATTCTAAAAACATGTAAATAAACCCTATTCTACATGGGTATTATAACATGATTAAAGTAAATGCAATTTTAACACTTGCCTCTCATTAGCAGATCTGAATTTTGTTTATGTGATGCTGTGGTTGTTCTCTCTTCGTTCCGATCTCAATTCCGTCGCGTTCGGGGTGAAAAATAGTGTAGGAAGCTTGGTTCTCTCCTCCTCTCCCTCTCCTATATCCTCCTTTCCTGTTGCTTTGTGATAACCCTAGTCCTTCCCTTTAATGGGCAGATGTAAACTTTTAATTTTCGGAGTTCCATCCACCACAAACTCTCGAATGATCGAAATGCCCTTAAACGATGTCGGGTTGGTCTAAAATCGCCCCGGGGTCCAAACTATACACCCAAATATACTTTTTTTTTTACTATTTTGACCCCTTCGAAATCAACCGTGACCTCTAAATTACCATTCGAGTCACTTTCTAAAATAATCTTATTTTCACCTCAAAAAATGGCACGCGTGAAATTAAAATAAATCTAATTAATTCAAACTCTAAATCACCAAATTAAATAATTTATCCGAATTAAATAGATCCCAAATCACCAATTTAAATAAATGTTAAATCACCAAGTTAATTAAATCATATATCCTCAGAAATATGGGGTGTTACATTTAAAAATGGTGAAATGCGTACCAGTGAAGAAGATGAAATACCAGGTACCCCGAACCGGCTCGGCCTGTTCCTCAAACCGGTTTGGTGTACACCTCAATCCAGTTCAAATATACCCTCAAATCGGTTCGGATGACTTGTTAGTCCGGGACTTGATTTTTCTTATTTTCTTTAAAGGTTAGGATTTGGATACTCCTCTAATGATGAGAATTAAGACTAGAAATTATTGGACACAGTTGGATATTAAATAAGTTCTTAAGAAATAAAATGGGTCATTGGAAATACGAGTGAACCTTATAACGGGCCAGTAAAAGTGAGATATTATAATTATTGAGATAATTTAATGGGTAGTTAAGACCCTTTGAGTAGTGGGGAATACTCGGGAATATAAGACGAGAAGTATAATCGAAATTTAATAATACGTAGGATATTTGTGAGTTGTATACACTACGTATGGGACATATATTATAGGTTGAGTGTATACCTATACTAATGTTATATTTATATAGGTTGTGTTAATACCTATTGTGTGAATTTGCATGTATGAACATACCTAGGATACTTGCTATCACGGGAGGTTTCGCACCATGGACAGTCTTATTTTGATGAGTCTATTGGGGGAATTTTGATTTGTACCCCAGAAAATAGAACCTAGGTACCATCTATCTGAGTGTATGATAGTTTCGATGGTCAATTGGACACATTTGGTGTGTGCATGACCCATAGAATTGGAACTATGTTCGCCTCCAATATATGTGATTTGATCTATGGTTCGAGAGTGATTCCAAACCTGATGCCCTTATTTAGTACATGATATACCAGGACTTGGTAACAGAGTATGCCCGCATCGCAGGTCTCCACCTAGGGATGTTATATATATATATATATATATATATATATATATATATATATATATATATATATACGTGTGATTTATTCTACTACCGGTGTTTTATTAGATACTATAGATAATGATATCTAAATTAATCTCAGTATGTGTGAACTTTATAATTAATTGGTGACTCTTAATAAATAAACAGGGATCGAAAATTTAATATCGTATTGTATGGGCAATACGGGTGGGCCCAATGAACTATTAGACGGAGAAAGGTTGAAGTCAAACTAGTTAGGCGGGGTAGCATAATTAGGTGGGTTGGAAGAGTACGTTAGGAGTGCACACTAGATGATGGTGAGGATCTCAAGTGAGAGTACGTGAAACTAACATATATATAATATGTACTCTTTAACGCATTTTAAATACTTTCTAAAATGTTTATAAACTGTTTTACTTGGGCACTGACCCGTTTCAAATCCATTTTTGTAAAAACATTTTAGGTGCCCAACCACAGGGACGCCAGGAATATGAGTTCCTTCATTTGACGTGTTGCAGCTGCTGTGAAAGTTGTGAGATCTTGGTAGTAGACACCTTGACATTTATCAGTTCCTATTTAGCATTTATCTATCTCAGTCAGGCATGTCGCCCATCTCTAGACAGTGATTATTTACAAAGACTTTGCACTTTTATTTTATTTCCAGTATTGACGTTGGATTTGTTTTTTATTACAGATGATTGCATTTGGATTTCAGTCTGGAGTGTTTATTCCAGTTACTATTATTTATTCATATGTTCTAATATTTATTATGTTGTTATTTGGAATGGTGAATGTGAAATATTTATTTGCGTGTTAATAATAAGAATTAAAATTTCATCACCGGGCCTAAGGGTATTAGTAAGTTAATTGTATTTCGATAGTGATGCTGAGAATGAAACCACTAATTATTCATGTTTAATTTAATAATGGACTGACCACCAAAGATTAGAATAGGCGGGGTGTCACACACACACACACACACACACACACACACACACACACACACACACACACATATATATATATATATATATATATATATATATAATAAAACACGAAGGCTTCTACCCTCGGTGTCCATATCGTGCCTCTATCAGGAAGTCTGTAGGAAGACAACACTTAACGATCTTAAGCAAAACACACAAAATGATGGGGCAATCATAAGCAGTAACATCACCAACGGGCCATACCCGACCAGACTAATGGCTCCTGTCAAATAGCCTCCTCTCATCACTAAGGAGGCATACCTAAACGCATGATCTAAATAATAACCTCCACTATGGCAGCACATCTCATCCGGCGTATGGTACATGGTCCGATGTCGAACGCGAAACCCAAACTGATAGATCCTACAACGAGTTAAAATTTGTTCACATAATCACACAATATATACACTATATATACACATAGGATAATGCATACACTCAAGCGTACCCAAACATCTAGATCCCCCCATCGTTGGATCCTTATCTATATTAGGTTTACAATCTCTCAAAACCAAGTTAAACATATATAATTAAATAGGATATCACGTGTACTCAAACGGACCCCAAATCATCTAAATTCCAAAACATTGGATTATTATTTACGTTCTTAGGGTCATCAACTCTAATCCTTATTAAATTCAACTCCTAGTTTATTCCATCTCCAAACTATGAGTTCATCCATCTCTTGTTACATATACACCAACTCGTAACATACGTATGTATTTTTTTCCAACCACAAAGTAATCCTCACATCCTATAATCTCTCAGTAATATAGTTAATTTTTGCGTATATGATTCATGGTTTAACTCCAACCATATTTACCGAATTAACTTCCAGAATTATCTCCACTGAGTCACACTACCTAATAAGATAAGTATCACAAACTAGGCTAGTTAACAAAATCTCCAAATAACCGTTCAAACCTAAGGAAAATGAGGAACTCGAACGATTTTCAACAAATTGGTAGAAGTTTTAGCCCAATGCATTGTTCAAAAAAATAATCATAAAATATTAATTGAAACTCCATAAATTATGAAACTAGTGCCTACACGTTCTTAACTTAATTTAATAAGGACATTATTCTTTCACAAAAAACAAATTCAAGGATATACTCTTCCAAAAATAACTACAAAATCTCAGATTCGCTTTAGAATTTTTCAGCAATGCGTGTTGTTCAGAACATAATCATCAAATATTCATCACAACTCCGAAAATTACAAAAGCAATGCCCAGACGGTCTAACTTAATTTAACTAGGATCTCTTTTATCTAGAAAGCTATATTCTCAGGTATACCATATCAGAAATAACCTCTAAGTGACTGATTTCTTCTAGAAAATTTTTACACAATCTAAACCTCCATTAATGACCCCTTAATTATTTCTCCGCCCTAAACAGCCCCAAACTTTACCTTTTTAATCTATCTTAATCTCAATACTAATACTAACCATTCTATAATAATTTTAAGTTCTTACAATACAAGATTTCGACATTAATCTTTGATTATCATCTCAAGAACATATCAAGATCTCTACTCATGATCGATTCCTAATTCAGCGCCAAATTCGATTTGTTTCATAAAATTTATAAGGGATTCCTAACCTTCAATCATCAATTTGATAATTTCTACTTTAAATCGTGGTAATCAATCCCAATTTCATAACAAGTCTAATTAATATTATTTTAATATTAAATTAAGAATCCAATGAATAATAACATCATAGTAAAGCTTCAATTATAGTTTTATACTAAATAAACTTGCCTCGATTCGAGTGGGTTGAATTCGTATTCCAAGATATCCATTTTTTCTCTTATCATCTTCATTTTCTCTCCTTGACTTTTGGAATTCCCCTATCCTCGTAGCATTCTCTTCTTACCTTTAGAGCTCCCTTGTAATTTGAAATATATGGTTTAGCCTAAGACTTGGACCTTTTTTATAATGTTCATTACGTAATTCATCCTTAGGCCCATATGGACCCGATCCAATAAGCCTAAAACTAATACCAAATACCTTAAAGTTTAACCCAAGCCCTATATCAACCTATGGGGCTTAAAACCCAACATTTTAAGGTGTAAACAGACCTTTTATCATCCTGAAAGTCATCTAAACATAATCAAAATTATTATTTTCTTTTGTTGAATAATTATTAATGTCTTAACATATTTTTGATTTAATCTAATATAAAATAATACACACAAATTAGTGACATCACTCATCATTGCAGATAAATAAATCAATATCAATTAAATAACAACTTAGTTCACCTAAGATTTAATTCACTTAAAATTATAGGGTATTGCATTCTTCCCCTTAATAAAGGAATCCCGTCCTTGAAATTCGCTAACGCATAATGCCAAAATGCAATCCACAATAATAACATAGGTTTATACATAATTAATCTGTACTTGTACCCCACGAGAGAAAATAAAAGGCTCACTGATAGACAGGGTTTTGCCGCGGCGCGAGAGTCACCTACGCGCCGATCGTTTTATACTCGGCTCACCTGAACTATACAAAAATCTAAACTACGACTACACTCAACGGGTGAGTATAGCGGTAAGTCGGGTATCAAAAATCCACAAAGATAAGATGCTAGAATTCAAGTGATTTAATACTCCTAAATAAAAGTGTAAAAGATGATTACAAACTAAAAGGAAAAATATGCATAATGGGAAATGTTAGTCTAGGCAAGGTATTGAAACTAGATTAAGAAAGCGAGTAGAACTATAGGTTGTGTCGAATATCCCTCACCGGAGTTAATTAGTATAAAATGGTTACATGGGTCGACGAGTTATTACAAATGCTTCTCGTTTCGTCAGTTAATTAAATTAAGGGTTGTTATGCCCTAAATCATCATAAAAGCCTAATAAGATTTTGGCGTCAACAAATATCCCAGAAATTACGCGCGAAAGGTTGTAAGCACGGGACATACATGATATGCCCGTCAAATCTCCTAGGCGTAATAGCTAGGACAACGCACCCGAAATAGACCCGTAAACTCCATCACCAAAGCAAAGCAACGCGTCAACCCGAGTGAGTTCAATTCAAACGCAACCTAACTTAAGTTTCCTAGAAAGCATCGTAAAAACGCAGTAAATGGAAATCGATAAATAAACGCGGTAAATATATACTAGAAAGCGTGTAAATCAAAGCATGTAAATAAAGCAAGAAAACCTAAATTAGAAAGCTTGTAAATGAACTAGAAAGCAAGAAATGAGGAAATACAACTATATTAATTGGTAGGGGAGATGAATAGTCAACTTACACAACAAATGGGGTGTCAAACCAAGTATAAATGAAGAAGAAACATCCAAAAACCCAAACCCTAACCTATTCAATCTTCTAAAACTATCTAAAAACGTTCACCCTTAATATTACAACGAAATTGGTATATATACCAAGTTAGAATAAAAGAAAAGATGAAAAAAATGAAAAGAAAATATCTGCAGGAAAAAACAGGGGATCGATCGATCGACTGTTAAAATCGTAGTAAAAATAAAGAGGGTCGATCGATCGACCCCCAGGCTCGATCGATCGATCAAGCAGGGCAGCCTGCAGAATCCCCTATTTTGGCATGCAATTCAACTCCGCTCAAATCGTCGTAACTTTGTCATACGGACTCGGAATCGTGCACCGTTCACGGCCACGCAAAGCTAGCGAGGAGAGATACAACTTATGTGTAGATGTTGGGCTAGGTACCCAAGCTTTGAAATTACTAGATTGCCCTTGAACGTGCGATTATGTACGAAAATTGCGCGGAATGCGTCCGAATTCCATACTTGGTACCTAAATACCTACAAAAGCCCAATTATACCTCATATAGCATGTTAACAATATAAACAAAGGTTGTCTGGTTAACGAGCTTAAATATAGAGATTAAGGCACCCGAGGGGGCTAAAATACGTAAGTTCGGAGGATGAAATACGCAATATTTGCGTATCATCACACCCCCTAACTTATACATTGCTAGTCCCTAGCAATGAAATAGGATGCAACAAGAACTACAAGCAAACCACAAATAGGATATAGTACAAAAGTATGGTATAAAAGCAAAAGGCTACTTTCGCTGGCGATTCGATTGCATTTAGCGTATGCAATAAGTCGTTAAACTCCTAGGTCACTCTAGTGGACGAGTGTCGTCTCGTGAGGGTTTTCAGAGATGGTACGCACAAACATCACATGGTTTCCTCAAAATATGCCCAACTCAACATGCGACAAGCCCAACAATGGCGAAAAGGATTTCATACGCATTATTAGAAAAGTGAATGAATTCAAACAGAAGTCCAAATCATTAACATTATAGAATGCACCTCATAGAATTGAAACCTTAAAATGTGGGAGGGGAGTGACCACATGCAAAGTGTGATTTGGCAAAAACTTAAATAAATCGGATACTAAATTAAAGCAAGCATATATTCAATCCTCACGGGCATTACACTCATCAAGTGAATTCACTCAAAACAGGGAGGTAACACACGGGACATGTGGGCTAAAGAGTAAATATAAATGGAAACTAGGCCGCACACATGTCACGAAAGAAGAACACTATATATAAACTGAAAAATGTAATCTCAATGAAAGGATACCACACAATAAAAGAGGCGAAATTCATTTTCACAGATTATCACAACTATTTAAACATTTGAATTACATCAACCTAAGATCACATAGGACTTTAATATGGTTGTAATGTAGGCTAGGTTAGGGTATGAAATGAAAGGAATGTATGTACGGATTCAAAGTGTTCGGGATGAAAACTCGGGATAATGGGAAAATGCGTGCAATATCAAAATTGGAAAACAACTTCCAAAACTGCATTAGTTATATCATAGGGGAGTAATCAAAGCTTATTGAGCTATATACAACATTTACAACTTTCTCTTTCTTTTCCTTTCTTCTTCTTCTTCTTCTTCTTCTTCTTCTTCTTCTTCTTCTGCTTCTTCTTCTTCTTCTTCTTCTTATTATTATTATTATTATTATTATTATTATTATTATTATTATTATTATTATTATTATTATTATTATTATTATTATTATTATTATTATTATTATTATTATTATTATTATTATTATTATTATTATTATTATTATTATTATTATTATTATTATTATTATTATTATTATGTTTTCTTTTGTTTTGTTTTGCTTTTTGCTTTCTTTTTTTCTTCACTTTTTTCACTACTTTCTTTTCTTTACTTATCAAACTCTTTTCATACTCAAATTGCAACCACAACATAATAATAACATTTAATCCCAAGTAACATTCCAAACAAGGGCATGTAAGGTAATATGTATGGTATAAAACTCTAATTTGGAGTTGGATATGGGATTTTGGGTAATGAAAAGAAATGCTAGTATTTAGGCTCAAGTGGGTTGACTAGGGAACATATAAAGGGTGAGGTCAAGGTCATATGGGTGATATACAAAGATGGCCTATGATCATTTCAAAAAGTATACGCGATTCTCGAGTCAAACAACATATGAAAATCATGCTCAAGTAACACATTTCAAGTATGAACTCAATTAATGAACGGTCAATGAAAGAATAAAGAGATTACCAATGACTGTAACGTTTTCAAAGAGGAAAGAAAAGTGTATACACTCACAAATGAAGATAAGTCTCTAATCTCACTCGGTGTAAGTATATACAATGCAACAAAAGCATACCGAGTTATAAAAATCTTAAACCAAATCAATATAACAAGAATGGTGCATGTGCTCACGGGATAAAGTTTAATTCATGAAGTTATTCATAATATTAATGATTTAGGACTAAAGTCTAATAACTTCTAAAATCGAGAACATGCATCGTTGAATTGTCTATTTGATTGGGCAATTATTAAAATTTATCATCGGAAACAAGGGCAAAATGCCCAATAAAGGAGAAAAAAGAAAGAAAATATTTTTGAAAATTTTCAAATTTTTAACAAAAACATGCTTTGTAACTAAATTGTAATCAAATTCAAGGACTAATCAGCAAAATGGATAGAATATCTTACACCCCCTAACTTAAATGTTGCATTGTCCCCAATGCGTCCATTAAAGAACACAACACAAAGATAGGAAAAGAATGATATTACCCAAATTTGGAGCGATCTCCATAAGTACAAATCCAAATGAAGCTGCAAAACAAGTTAGTACAAAGCATATGAAGAATATGTACCGATGTATTAAGTTAAGAGAATCTATGTCACAAGTCGCAATAATATAGAGGGGCTGAAGTGCAAATACTAGATAAATTGATGGTGAACTTTTTAATTTTATAAAATGGAAGCTCACACACATCAAAATTCAATAAACAACCACAAACTACATTTTCATTTCTCATTTCATAAGTTCAATACAAAATCACTTAATACATTACAACTATAAAAGAAATACAAATAAAAATAAAAATAAAAAGTACAATATAATATCCGATCCCAGAATACAAAAATAACCCAGTACAACATCAGCCTAGTGGCCGGAACCACTAGGATCAGAAGGGTCCTAAAAATGAGGAGGTAGCGGTGTGTCGGAATCACTGCGCTGTAGATAAAGATCTCTCATCATTTGCTGCATCATCCGATAGTCATGTCTGTGCTGCGCTCTCGCCTGCCTCTGCATTGCCCACTCCTGCCGCTGCTCGGCCTGAAACTGCTCCTGCTGAGCCTGCTGCTGTGCCCACTGCTGCCGCTACTCGGCCTGCAACTGGTCCAGGCGGGACTCCCATGTTGCCCACCTGAGCTGGGTCTCCTCCCAGCGCTGGTCCTGCACGGTCTGGAATGCCTCAAAGCGTGCATCATCATCAGTGTGTGGCGCGTGAGAACCCTCACCAGTCTTCATTTCCCTGATCTCGTCCTCCTCATCGTCCGGCTCATCAGCCACCTTCGCTCTCTATCTTTTGCCGCCCGGTTGCCCCCACTCGTGCTTAAGCATCTTTGAAATATTGTCCTTGGAGAGAAGCCTGAGTGGCTCGTGCTTACGGTCAGTGTCAAACTCAGGGCAACCGTGCGATATACATATCTTCGTAATGAGGGCAGGAAAGGGAAGGGAATACCTCCAAGCAATCTCTTTAGCCGTCGCGCACATCATATTCAAAAAGATACTAGGCAGGCTGATATTACCCAAACCATTAATCAGCGTGTAGATCAATGCGGCATGCTTGTGACGAACCTCTGACCGATTTTTTGTCACCATGAAAGAGTGCACATTAATGTAGTGCAGTAACCTTGGTAAGTCCTCCATTGCAGCCGAGCGAAAAGCACCCTTTTTCCATGCTTCCCCCGGTGCAAGGGCCTCTATCAATGTCCCACGACCGAAGATGGTCCCATCCATAAAACTGACCGAGTCCCCGGGGTTTGGCACACCCATGAAATTATCCAAATCAGAAATGATGAAAGGTATCCTCACCCCACGGACCATCGCCTCATAAGTAGTCTGCCCAACCCCCTTTACCTCTACCAACGTCGCATAGAAAATACGGACCAACTCTTCGTTGATGCGCCCGTTGGTAGCGAGAAAGGGCTCCCATCCCTGACGGCGCAGAAGAACACGCGCCTCCCGCGGTATATGCTCAATGGTCCACGCAAAATGATACCCAAGTGGACGCTCAGATGTGTGAAAGTGGGCACGGTACCAATCCCGCTCCTGATCGCAGCGGAACCCCTTGACGCCCCCGGCGGGCAAGCACCTGGTAAATTTGTATTTCTTTAACTGTGCCATTTCAACCTACAAAACAAGAATTAAGCAATACAAAAAAGATTGTAAGCACAATTAATAGTTAGTTAGTGTACAAGTTGAAATGGATGTGCACGTGCGCAAAACCGAGGTAAAAATTGCAACATTGCGATAAAAAATGTCGGAATGCGACATGGAATGAAAATCACCCAAGTGTGCGCCAAAAATTGGATTGAAAACTGTTTTAGGCATTTTGACGAACACTTGGCCTGCGCAATGTGCGTCAAGGGTGAAATATACCGATTTGAACCAACCAAAAAGCCCCACTCATGAACAAAACAACAATGCAGCAATAATCATGTGTTCATGAGTGGATATACATCAATAATCATGAATGAAATGGGTTGGAACAACACAAATCAGGGGTAAGAGGAACACATTCAAACAATTGTCAAATAATGGATAAAACATGGAATTTGTGACAAAAATCTACCAAAAACTACAAAAACATGTTAAAGTATGAAGAATTATACCTTGAAAGTGTAGAAATTGAAAGAAATGTGGTGTGGGGAAATTTAGGGCACGAAACAGTGTAGGAGAGGAGAAGAGAGAATAAGGAAATGGGGAAAAAAGTAGCAGCACCGGCCTTTAACTACTCGATCGATCGATCGAGCTTGGGCCTTCGATCGATCGATCAAGCAGCAAAAGGCACACTGCTTTGCTGTTTGAAATGGGGGGGGGGGGGGAATTTGCAATTCAGGGAAAATTAAGGGGTTTAAGTATAATATAAATATATATATAGTAAATATAAGTATATATATATAAAAAAATATGAAATAAAAATACAAATAAAAATAAAAATAAAAATAAAATTAAATAGACATAGGCTTAAATATACACACAAATAGGCCTATGCTAACCAAAAATTAAAACATATGTACAATGAGCAACACACACGCATATTCACGACAAAAATGAAAATAAAATAAAAATAAAAAAGAAAAACAAATGCAAATGCGTGAGGATGTGTGTGTGAAAAACAAAGGAAAAATGTTTTGGGGGCTTTTTTGATCATTTTCTTAAGAAATGTGTGCCGGGATGCACAGTCTCCGCAAATTCAAGTGCGTTGAACCTACAAAAGAGTTAGAACCAAGCATACAAAAAGAAATAAAAAGAGATTAACTAATTACACTAGGCTAATATTAATAAAAAATGAAATTGAAGAAGTTAGTATATACAACCTACACTTAGGATGTGTAATTAACTATATACTAAAAATTGAAACTTTTGAGGGTCCATCCAAAACACCATTTGAATTTGGCGGATCAACGGTGGACCCTCCCGAACATGCATGCCTCCCGGAAAATAGGAATTCCGTTCGAACGACGGAAGGCAAGTGTAAGGCGGTAAAAGTGAACCATCCCCAAATGAAACTTTGGGAGGGAGGATGGGGGATTTGGATAGGACGGGTGACAAAAACAAGTGGGGATCGAGAAAAGCTGAAAATCCACCCAATGATTTTGAAGTTGGAATGGGAGGCGGCGCACACAAAGGCACGAATGCGATCATGGAGGGCGACTCGAGCAAGTACTCCTCATCGGCGATAGGGTTTAAAACATTAAAGTTTGAAATCGAATCATCGAGTACTTGTTCTGGTGGGGTAATAGAGAATGAAAATGGGGATGAATGAAGTTCAAACTCATGAGATGAGTCATCATCGCATGAAGTTTGAGTTTCGAATGAAATAATATCATTTTCAATGAAATGTTCTTCTTTGGGGGCCAAAGAAGAAATCATTTCATTGCAAATAGATATTATGTCATTTTCATCCTCCCTTTCAATATCTATTATGCGATGGGCAAAGTCTAGAATGATTTGTTCCAAAGTAGGCACAAGTACCTCATTTGGTTCAAAACATTCCTCGACTTTGAAAGTCTCGGAAGCAAAATCGTCGTCGGACTCAAATAATAAATCCAACTCATGTTCCCACGAACGATTTTCTTCTCGATAATGATTTTCAATTTTCTCATTCTCATACATACGCAAACCCTCACCGAATGTCATAGGTCGAGGTGCGGATACATGAGAATGGGAACTTTGAAAATTACCATCGGACTTAAACTTAAACTCATTATTATAGAAATTTTGAAAACTATTTGAATTCATTTCAAAATTCCTATTATAAGGAGTTAAAGGCCCAAAATCATTATCATCATCATCAAGATTCCAATAACCTAAGTTTTGACTTTCGTTATACTCTCCCAAAGTCATATTTGAATTTGCAAATTTTTGGGATTCTAAGTATTCACCGAAAGTCATAGGTTTGCGAGAATTTTGAGAATTATAACAAGGATTATCGAAAGAATTGGAATAAGACATGCTTACCCCAAAAATGTCTCGAATGGCAGATTCCACAAAGTAGGTGTGCGCGGGAACAATTCAAGCGTTTCTAAGTTCTCAAATGTGGAAGTCCTGCAAAATATTAGCAAATAATACAAATAGAAAGAAAATACTATGAAATACTAAATCAAATAAAGTCTAAAATAAACTAGTCCCCGGCAACGGCGCCATTTGATAGACAAGGTTTTGCCGCGGCGTGAGAGTCACCTACGCGTCAGTCATTTAATGTTCGGCTCACCTGAACTATACAAAAACCTAAACTACGACTACACTCAACGGGTGAGTATAGCGGTAAGTCGGGTATCGAAAATCCACAGAGACAAGATGCTAGAATTCAAGTGATTTAATACTCCGAAATAAAAGTGAAAAGATGATTACAAACTAAAAGGAAAAATATGCATAATGGGAAATGTTAGTCTAGGCAAGGTATTGAAACTAGATTAAGAAAGCGTGTAGAACTATAGGTTGCGTCGAATATCCCTCACCCGAGTTAATTAGTATAAAATGGTTACATGGGTCGACGAGTTATTACAAATGCGTCTCGTTTCGACAGTTAATTAAATCAAGGGTTGTTACGCCCTAAATCATCATAAAAGCCTAATAAGATTTTGGCGCCAACAAATATCCCGAAAATTACCCGCGAAAGGTCGTAAGCACGGGACATACATGATATGCCCCGTCAAATCTCCTAGGCGTAATAACTAGGACAACGCACCCGAAATAGACCCGTAAACTCCATCACCAAAGCAAAGCAACGCGTCAACCCGAGTGAGTTCAATTCAAACACAACCTAACTTAAGTTACCTAAAAAGCATCGTAAAAACGCGGTAAATGGAAATCGATAAATAAATGCGGTAAATCTATACTAGAAAGCGTGTAAATCAAAGCATGTAAATAAAGCAAGAAAACCTAAATTAGAAAGCTTGTAAATGAACTAGAAAGCAAGAAATGAGGAAATACATCTATATTAATTGGTAGGGGAGATGAATAGTCAACTTACACAACAAATGGGGTGTCAAACCAAGTATAAATGAAGAAGAAACATCCAAAAACCCAAACCCTAACCTATTCAATCTTCTAAAACTATCTAAAAAACGTTCACCCTTAATATTACAACAAAATTGGTATATATACCAAGTTAGAATAAAAGAAAAGAAGAAAGAAAATGAAAAGAAAATATCTGCAGGAAAAAACAGGGGATCGATCGATCGACCCCTGTGGTCGATCGATCGACTGTTAAAATCGTGGCAAAAATAAAGAGGGTCGATCGATCGAGTCCGAATCCCATACTTGGTACCTAAATACCTACAAAAGCCCAATTATACCTCATATAGCATGTTAACAATATAAACAGAGGGGGTTAAAATGCGTAGGTTCGGAGGATGAAATACGCAATATTTGCGTATCATCACTCACATACTCCTACCATAATATCCTATGACTCGGATGCCCATACGCCCCATACCACGTGTACATACGTACAAACATCAAGTATGAAACACATATATACATACCAAACTCAGCAACATATATAAGTCATGACTATAAAGTAGAGGTATACTCTAATGCCTTACTAAACACAACTAAGCTCTTCTTAAAATTGTTCCACTCATTTAACTAGTGGTGCGAACATCCCTCAGTGCTCTCGACGTTGCACTCCTTGGCCCGCTGGCATTAAATCATATAATATCTCATTGCTCGATGCGTTATATCTCCACACAAGTAACGTCTAATGTTTTAAACCAAACATCTTAGAGTTCAAACGTCTCTCAACTCCCGACACTTACTAAGCTTCGTGCATGGAATGTCTCGCAAAGAGAAATCCACACAAGGAACCCTCTTGATACACTATTGCCTAATCCATTCGATTATCGAGATTCTCTGGCCCAAGACCACACACAAAAACAATGCTCTAACCACACACATCTCAACTTGTGATAATTCCAACAAAAAGTTCATCCCTTCCAAGAGTGATACCCAACCCCTCAAGTTAATCGATCCAATAATGCTAAAAACATCATGTTTTTCTCAAATATCCAGTAGGACACACTCTATCTAACTTTAAAGCCCATAAAGTGCTTAGCCATTCCTAAACCTCTAAACATCTAACCATTTTAATAAAGGTTTGCACTCATCGGCCGCCCTGACAATTTCACGAAGCCAACAAAATATGTGTCCTTACACAACTTCATGTAATGGAGGTCGTCACTAGCCATAAAATTTTCAAAATAATTAAAACATTTTCAATACAAATGCTTCTCATCACGCATATCCTTACATACTATGATAAATCCACCATCGGCTAAGCATCCCATGTAATCGTCCTACTAAGTATACCATCACTTAGCATATAACCCATATAAGTACCCCAAACTTGAAAATTACCTTTAATAGGAATACCCATATCGTAGGTTAAATCATTATCATCATCACCTTTACCATAAAAATCCACAGTAGGTTATTATCACTACCCAAGAATAACTAACATCACACGTAAGGCATTTACGAAACCCCTCAACCATCTGACCTTTAATCGAAACATGCCCTTTTTTTAGCCTCTTGTAACTTACTTATTTCTAAACCTTACAGGCAATTCCATCCTCATACAAAATCTCTAATTGACTCATCTCAACTCGAACCAATAGGAAAATGAATACTCTCCTCTCTAATTTCCACTCACTCAGGGGTACTGCTAATTATTTATACCTATATTCTAACTTATTGTAACCACACGGTGGATCTACTCCTAGGTCCAAACATTCTCACATTATCATCATCCTAATCACAAATGGGTTAATAATATAAATGGACTTTTTTTAAATTCGAGCGCAACACTAATTCCACTATTTAATTGGAATTAATCCACATATAAATTTATCATCAAAGTACTTTTATTGTACTAAAACGCATAAATCCATTGCCCTCTCTCTTAAGTGCACAAATTTCATATGGTCATTCTACTAGCCTAAATTTCCTTCGCAATCCATAATATCGTAAATAGAATCCAGAAACTCCAATATGTTACTCAAAAACTCAAATTCCTTAATATCTCAAAAAATGGACTCAATATGAAACACATTCACTAACACGTTCTTTCAAAATTCTTTAAGTTGAAAACTTTATACCCAAACTTGATAATTTCCCATAATCATCCTCAAAGTGGTGGTGAATACCTTTGTCTAACTATTAGTTCTATAATTAACTCCTAATCTTGTAAAGATCTTTATTTTCATATTTTTCTAAGATCGAATACTGTTCAAGTCTTGCCATTGCTCAATAACGACGAACGATATCGGCACACACGTTATTGCAACCCCAGAGTACAAAACCTATAATGGGCTATAATACATCAAAGAACGCTCAGTGAAAAATGAGACGGATGCAATACAGATCCTAAGGATACTAGAACTTGGATTCTCTATACCAACTGTGACACCCGATAAAATTTAATAATAAATTGATCAATTTTAATACCAAAAATCAAGGTAATAAAAAATAATTGATATCATTTTTATTATAACTAAATAAATGAAATTTAACAAGTACATTAAAGAGATAATAAACTAGTAAGTGGAACAACACGAACTCTGATACCATATGTTAGAGTCTAAAATTGGTATATGATTTTACGAGTCTTAGCTTGATGAATACCAACGATAATCAATAACAGATAAAAAGATCAATTGTCTAGATTTGAGAGAGATATGGGAGATTGGGACAGAGTCGAAGGATTAAAATGGTTCGTCCAATGTGATGCCTACATCCATAAATGTTGTGCATGTGAGTATTATTCAATTAGCAAAGTGGTTACAATCTCTCAAAGTTCTCTCCAAACGAATAATGATTGTATTTCTATCTCGTCTCCCCCCAGATGGGATTGTATTCTATTAATAGGAGATAGAGAGAGAATGTTAATGGATAAATTGCCTTTATAAGTCAGGCAATTACACCATTTTACATTTTAAGGGCCTTTAATGAAGATTTAATTGTAATCAATCGAAGGACTGCCTCACGTAAGAGTAATCAGAGCCATACATATTCCATGTGTTACCTTCACGTGCTTTGATAATAACATCAAGTTCCTGAAGTCGATTGACCAGGTGTATTATTAAGCCGACTAGGGATACGTTATACTGAACAGATCAGTGGTCACATTTAGTACCTTCTAATGGCAGGTGTCATAATGAGACTGATCCACATCACGCTCCATATTTATGTACAAAAAAAGCCCCCAAGACTTCATTCATAATTATAACAAGTAGTAGCTTCTCTCGAGTATTAGATTTTTAAAGTGTCTTGGGTGTGGAATGAATGGATGGAGTGTTGAATAGTTCTGAGTGGGCATATTGTGCAGGGTACTGGTCATTAATTCTTATTGTGAGTTAGTCGGTCATCGACCTAAAAGAATTGGCAACCTAAGTTTCTTAGTTCCTTTAGTTCAGTGGAAATTTTGTAAATACGAGTAAAATTTGAGAAACAAAGCGCGTCGGGGGTTCATTGGTAATATACCACTTTTGACAACCATTTACTACCCGAACGGGAATGCTAGGTACCTTTTGCCATCATTAGGCTTTGGAAATCATGAAGAAGCCTCTTCAAGATTATAAAACGTCAGTTTCCACTTTCAATCATTTCATCATTATTCAAAAACCTTCTTGCTCCCCCAAGCAATTCATCCATCTATGAGAGCTTTATATCTCCCACTTTAGTCATTTGTAAGAACTTTCTATATTTCACTGTAAGGATAATTTTATCCCTCTTCAATTTCGTTTGCACTAATTTATTATTCTTATGGAAGCATGGTTTATACTATCACTGAGAGTTAGTTAGAAGATTTTAAGGCTAGTTATGGGATTCTCAAGTGGGTAGTTATTGAGATTGTGAATGGGCCCTATGAGCTTTGTGACCTTCCCGAGGATCACTAGTTATCGTGTATTTTCATTGTTGAATGTGGGATCACTGTTCCCCCCAACCATCTATTTATGGAATTCTACCTATATTTTGATGTGATCCTTGCCTAAGTTATCCTAAATACTTGGAGAATTATTAATGGGGTCCATCGCATTAAGGAATAGCATGGGATCCATATTGGGATTGTGAAATTAATTTATTGTTACCATTAGGGTACCATTAATGAAAACATTTATTATATGAAGATAAGGAAGTCAAATAGGGCCTTGGTTGTGAATCTATCTGATTCCAGCAAGGATTATTGGGATCGTGGTTAGATTGTGAAGAATTGACAATTTGCACCTCTTCTTGAGGGTACAATATATGAGGGGCCCAGATGCCCTCAGGAAGGCAAAGGAATTTATGCTTTAATTATATTACTAATTTTTTATTCCTGATTTTTATTTTGCAACGAAGAGTAAAAAGAAGATCCTTGTGACTCCACGGTTAATTTTATTGATTTGGAAACTACATGGTCAACCAATAGAGGCTTGGAACTAAGGACCAGACTAGATCGATATCCTTTCTTCTCAGATATAAGAGTACTACAACCTCCTTATAGCTAGACCCATCGAGGAAATACCTTTCGCGCCCAACTCTATAGATGATCCAAAAACCGCTACTTCTGAATCCTTAGGGTCTGATTATGATTCCTCTCATAGAGCAGGGGATAATTTTTCTATAAAAAGAACCTCCTCTTCCTTTGAGCCTCGACTTTGCATTAGTACTAACCAACGTCCCTTTAAACATGATGGAAAAATGAAAGATTATAAATCAGATCGCCACCCACACTAGGGCCAGGTCGCCTCTTGCTGCTCATCCGACGAGTGAGAAATCTGACGTTAGAGCTTCAAGTCATATCCATATTTTGAACACCTCTCCTAGGGACCATGAACCTTTATCCAAGAGGGTAAGAAGGTATCCTCCTCCCTCAACTAAGACTATGGGTAGGAAGACCACTGACAAAAGTAAGAATACCACTCAATCGGTGACTGCTAGTCCTGGGCTTGCTCGCAGCTTGATTAGCGTCGGGGTCTTTCTCGTCGACCGAGCGACTATATCTTTAATCCCTCACACTATGTTGCTGAAATGATCCAGTCATAACTTTGCCCATGTAAGTTGGTTATTTATATATTTATTCTTCATATTTATCCCATCATTTTGCTAGTGTCTCACTTTCCCCTTTAACTTTGTAGTTCCTGGTAGATTATGAGTAATTTTTGTTGAGGAATGACAAGATGAAGGATTCGTCTTCAAATGTTGAGGTCACCTTTGATGAGTTAGGAAAGTCTTTGGAGACTTCTCGTCGAGCTAATAAGGCCCAAATAAAGGATAAAGAACAACTAGAAAAGATGGTCTATAACCTAAAGGGGAGAAGATTTTAACAAATAAGGTTGTTGCCTCTATTGAGAAGTTACAGAAGGAAGCTGAAGATGCTCGACTTATAATCGAGCAAGCGAAAATCAAGGCCGAATAAACTTTGGCCTCTGTTGCCTAGGCCTTTGCCAATGCAGCTATACAGATTGATTATTTGAATAAGGTATTCTTCAAAGATGGTTGGGATGTAACACTTACCAAGGTTAGCACTGCCAAGGGGTCTAACCTCTTTCAATTGCACTTTCTTGGAACTTTTCCTCAGGTTAATAAAGAAATTAATGATGATGAAGAACCGAATGGTGATACTACTGACAAGAGGCAAGTGGTGGTCATTGAGCAGGGTGAAGGTCAAGCTGCTGCTGATAAGGAGAATGTGGGGAAATAACTCCTTGTAGTTCTATTTGAAGCTTTTATTTTGCTTTACTTTTCTCATTTTTACTGTTATATCAATGTATGGGACTTGCCCTGATGTAACTCCTCTTTATGATAAAATGAAATTTTTATTCCACATATAGTTGCCCCAACTAAATTCTTATAAGTTATTTTTCTCAACAAATACTTACATCTAACCACCTGCTTTATAGTTTGATTCAAGATTGGCATATCTGGTCGCCGTCCAAAATGACTTCCAGGAAAGACGTAGTCGGTTGTTCGACATTGGTTATAGTGAAATTGATGAGGAGTATCTTGAAGAATTACTTGGTATCGATGCACCTCCTCTAGCCAAGTAATCATATCTAAATTTGTATCGTCTTTTTCACTATGTGATTACAGATAATGTTTTTATCATAACATGGTTTTTGCTATGCAACAGGACCATAAAGATTCACTGGCAAGTCTCTAGGCTGAACATGAGAAGAAGTTGGCTGACTTGCAAAAAAGTAATGGATTTGACTAGAAGTTTCTTTCTTTGGCATCAAATTATTCCAAGAACTAGTTCATTCTCACTGTTTAACTGACTGGGGCCAGAGAAGTCACCATAATGCTTAAGCATGAAAATAATACTCTACGAGTTGAGTTGGAAGGTTTTAAAAAGTCCAAGCCTACCTACCAGAATGAGGGCGTCTCCCTTTTAGAATAAGATAACGCTAGCCTAAGGAAGAAGTTGGGGCAAATAAAGAAAGTTAAGGGTCAGTCTTCTCAGTAATAGGGAAGAATTTCTTAGTCGGTCAAGGAAAAGAGGACTGAAAAACTCTATTCGACCAAGCCGCAACCATAAAAAATTAGTTTTCCACTATTAAGAGGCTGAGTGAGAAGGTAAATCGCATAATATATAAATTCCATAAGCAACCTCACACTATTTGGATGAAAGGATTTGATTATGCCCTTATACATATGGTGATAGAGCTTGACTAAACAAAGAAAGTCAGTTATAAGCATGGTTAGCTCAATGTTCTGACAGTAATGAAGGTTCCAAAAGAGAACGAACTATGGTAATAGAATGACCCAGGCTATTTAGATCTCCCCAATCCTCATTTCCATATTGACGCCTCATGGATTCCCCCATATGCCATTCCATTAAGTTTAATAAACACTACAAGAAAAAACAGAATTCACGACATCTTTCGACGACATCAGTGTTTTTGTGTTTCCCAAAGGTATAGTTTTGGCGACATATATAGTTTTTATGTCGTGAAAAGTTATCATTGTCATTTACATTCAGCGACATCCGATTGATGTCGCAGATTTGGTCCCCTACTGTTAGCAACATGTGTTGTATGTCGCGAAAATATCACCCACGTTTTACGACGTGGGTATCATGTTATGAAATGGTTTACACTTTCAGCTTCATCATATGCATGTCGCGATATGTATTTTAACTTGATTTAAAAAATAAACTCAAAATTTTTCTCCCTCTTTTTTTAGCCAAAATTTTATTTCCGCCCATCAAAAACCTCCTAAAACTCCTGCTTAAAAAAATCCCTAGAAAAGCACCTAAAAATCTTTTATCTCTCCTCTCCCTCGATCTGTTATCTCTTCTCTCTCTCTTGATCTCTTTTCTCCACCTCAAAACTCCGACCGACATAAACCCAACCTCGTCTGAATCCATAACCGGCCAACCACAATCCAAACTTTAGCAGACATAAACTCGCGAAACCCGACGTCCTTATACTTACGACCTCACCTGAACCCGATGCCACTCTAGCGAACCCATTGAGTGAAAACCCCAGCTTCTACCTGACAGGGATTCCAATGACATCCGACCTTCTGTCCTCTAAACCCGTAAATAAACTATGACAATATCCTCACCTGCCAAGGCCACCAACTAAAACCCGAAACCTCCTTACCCGATTGACCATATAATCCGATCAGATTTCAATCCGGTAATGTTTGATTTTATTTTAAAAAAAATTAATGCTAGTGTTTATTTGATTTTATTTTTGGTTAACATTTACAGCACAAACAAAGCGAAATCAGAAGATTTGAGTTCCATAAGAGTCTCCACGAAGATTTTAATTTCACCATGCCGAACAAAGCTCCCGAATCAAGGTATTTTGGGGACTTTGTAGTTGATCCGATTGTTATGCTGAACTTATTTTTTTGATTAGTTTGATGATGGTAACCCCCCTTTTTTCTTTGGTTGCAATTTTTCTGCTATTTGTTTCAATTAAAGTCATAAAATAAACTGTATATTTTTTTATCGAAACTTTTTAATTAGTCTAAATTAGTGAATCCATTAAAAATCGGATTGTTCGTTAAAAATTGAGTGTGTAATGTTATCACAACCTTTGGGCATTGGTTTGTTTAGTACAACCTTAAGTAACCTCGGTTTGGCATATTATACACAACATAAGTATAACCTTAGGTAAACTTTATTTAAAAAAAAATCAAGACATACTTGTTCTCATTAGCACTACAATAATTAATTACAACTCTTGACATTTAAGAACAATATGTAGGTTTAATTTGTGTAAATATGTTATTTGAAATTAGTTTGTTTGAATATGTCAATCTTAAGATTTTTGTTGGGGGTTTATATTATAATAATCTGGGTTAATTTGAGATTTTATTTTCTGCTCACTAGTTGAACTGAGATTTTTATTGGTATTTAAACTCAAATTTTTAATGTGAGGACTTTATCTGCTCAATCTGAGATTGTGCGCCGATATGGGAAGCTTAAAGTTAAGGTCCCACCTAGTGATGGAGCATCAGTGGGATTACATGCTCCTACATTTGCACAATAACTTGGCATAGAGATCCGAAATGTCGCCTCACTTCAAAATGTCTCTCGTTGGGATGAAATCGATCCTTCGATAAAGGAGTCAATAATTCAGAGAGTCCGGATATTTTTCAATATAATTATAAATTGATTTAATATCATGTTTATATAATATTTATTAAGGATCGATACTACTATTATAGGATAAGTTTGATATCGAGGATTATGATGATAACAAGGGTGTTAGATTTGCTATTAATAGGAAGTGCAGAGTAGATACCGTGATTGGAAGAGCAAGATGCATGCACATTATTCAAAGCTAATGGAGGATGAAGTTGATCCCAAAAGAAAACCATATTCGGGGGTTAGGCAAGAGGATTAGCATTACATGATTGATGTCACTTGGACTAATAAGGCTTTTTTGGTAACCTTTACTATTTATGATTGATAACCTTCAATACACAATTTTAACATTTTTTCTTCCATGTGAATACCATACTACAATCGCAAAATTTACAAACTATGATTGATATAACTTTCCTATTTATGTTTTAAGGAGCAGTCATACAAAAAAAAAAAAAGCACGTGCACATTTACCTTGGAACCAAGCATACGGGTCACGATTATTTATAGCTGCGATGTCAATACATATGATGCATTTATTAATTTCTAAATTATTATATAGTTATCAACTTGATTTTAGCCTTACTCAATTTGATTTTAATTTGTGTGTCACAATAATATTCTTGATATAGTGCATACTACACATGTTTCACACTCATCATGACATGGATTGATTATATTCTTACATGCATTAATTTTAAATTCAGGAGCATGAAACCAGAGTGAAACAGGGCATCGTGGAATTCTTCAAGACATCTCATTGGAGTAAGAGAAAGGATGATTAGACGAGTGATAAGTTCAAGGAGACACATGTATGTTTAAGTTCTTTCCCCTTTTATCATTTTTGGTGTTTTATAAGACAAACCTTTTAATATAAGCCTTCTTGTCTTCATATTGTTTGTGTAACTATTATTAGTTTAATGAAAAAACATTTTACCTTATATATATAGTTTTACTTTTTTAAAAAAATGGTAGGACGAGTTTCTAAAACTAGATACGAGATTAAAGGAGCCCGACACAGTTCAAATATCATATGAGGAGATAACAATTGAGGTACTTGGGAAGAAGTCGAGATATTTGACAGGATTCGGTGTTGGTCCAAATCCCTCTAACACTTCAACAGTTATATCACAATCCCAATCTCATAATGAAGAGTTGAGAAACTTGAAAGAAAAGATATCGTCTCTTAAAGAACTAAACGCTGCTCAGAATAGAACATTTGAGAGCTTGATGACATTGTGGAGCAAAATGGTACACTTTCGAGAAGCCATGGTGGGGAGAGTTCATCTGATGCTTATCAAAATGCCGATGAAATATGGTTAGTCTTAAAGTCTCAAATTTTGTTTAAAAATTGCAGCATTAAATAGCAAAATGGCTCGAATAAATAGGCCAAAACGTCACCGTAAATTCTCTTTAAAAATTACAGCATTAAATAGAAAAGTATCTGTAATTTTTACACCATATGCCTAGAATAATTAGGCCAAAACAATGAAAATATAAACATAAATAAGAGGCAAAAAAATGGTAACATAAATAGACCAAAATAGGGGAAAAAAGCAGGCCAAAACAACAGTTAATTTATGCCCAATGCGTGGGCTTATTTTTGCCCAAAATAGTGCATTTTTATGCCCAAAATAGGGGCATATTACTGCCCAAAATTGGGGCATATTGCTGCCCAAATACAACAATATAAAAAGGTCAAAACAGGGGCAAAATGCGGCGAAAAAAGCAACTAATTATGTTAGAAAAATTATACAATAAATAAACATAATATAGAAATAAAATTTTGATAAAAAGTTATCTTCGGTTGAGAAAGTTACCTCGAGTTCACCAATTATAAACAATAGCGTTATAAACCTTTTTCTTATACTTATGTTTAAAACATGCCGTTAGTGGGTGAAAACCCAAAATAACTCTCAAACGACCTCGTAAGAGGCAGGAACACCGCCCATGGGACTAACGTAACATGTAGAACTGATTGCACAGTCACGGGACTCCCTAGTTTAGAATTCAACGATAATTTGTAAAAATTTGGACTTTGGCTTAAAACATTTCGTTAAAGGGTGAGAATCCAAAATAGCTCCAAATGGCACCGTAAGATGCACAATCACCTCTCACGGGACCAACGTAACACATAGGAACTTACCGCGTAGTCACTGGACTCTTGGGTTGAGAATACTATGATAATTTGCAAAATCTAGACTTAAGCTTAAAATATTCCGTTAGAGGGTGAAAACCCAAATCAACACATAAACGACTCCGCAAGAGGCACGAACACCTCGTACGAGACCAATGTAACATGTATAAACTTACTATGTAGTCATGAGACTCCCGACTTGAGAATACGACGATAATTTACTAAAATCTAGACTTAGGCTTAAAACATACTGTTAGAGGGTGAAAATCCAAAACAATGCCCAAACGGCCTAGTAACAAGCACGAACACCTCCCACGGGACCAACATAAGTCGTAGGGACATACTGCATAGTCATGGGCCTCCTGGGTTGAGTATCCAACGATAATGTATAAAAAATCTAGACTTAGGCTTAAAAACGTGCTGTTAGGGGGTGAAAATTCAAAACAACTCCAAACGACCCCATAAGATGCACGGACACTCCCACGGGACTAACATAACATGTGGAAACTTATAGCGTAGTCAAGGGACTCCCGATTTGAGAATGAGACGATAATTTGCAAAAATCTAGACTTAAACTTCAAACATGCCGTTAGTGGGTGAAAACCTAAAAAAAGCTCAAACGGCTCCATAAGAGGCACGGACATCTCCCACAGAACCAACATAACACGTTGGGACTCACCGCGTAGTTACGGGGCTCTCAAGTTGATAATACAATGATAATTTGCAAAAATCTATACTTAGGCTTAAAAACATGCCGTTAGGTGTGAAAATCAGAAATAACACTCTAACGGCCCCATAGGAGGCACGGGACTAATGTAACACGTAGGAACTTATCGTGTAGTCACGGGACTACCAATTTAAGAATGTGATGATAATTTGCAAAAATTTAGACTTAGGCTTAAAACGTACCATTAGAGGGTAAAAATAATAAAAAAAAATGACCCCGTAAGATGCCCAAACACCTCGCACGAGACCAATGTAACATGTAAAAAGTTACTACATAGTCCCGGAACTCTGGGGTTGAGATTACAACGATAATTTGCAAAAATCTAGACTTAGGCTGAAAAATATACCATTAGAGGGTGAAAATTCAAAATAGCTCTGAACGACCCCATAAGATGTACAGAAACCTCCCACGGGACATACTTAAATCATAAGAACTTACTGCATAGTCAATGAACTCCCGGGTTGAGAATACGACGATAATTTGCACAATCTAGACTTAGGCTTAAAACATGCCGTTAGAGGGTAAAAACCCAAAACAACGCCCAATTGGCCCCGTAAGAGGCACGAACACCTCGCACGAGACCAATGTAACATGTGGGAACTTACAGCATAGTCACGGGACTCTCGGTTTGAGAATGTGACGATAATTTGCAAAACTCTAGACTTAGGCTTAAAACGTGCCATCAGAGGGTGAAAATAAAAAACACACCCTGTGGCCATCCCCGATCCTCGTTGTGTGGGTGGGAGCACGAAGGAAAAAAGATCCTCAGGTCCCGCGCATCCCTCTCGGGAGCGCTTCGACCGGCATCATTTGAGATGAGGTGTAAAAATGTAGAGAGATTCAGAGTCGCCAGTCTATTTTACTCAAAACTAAAAAAAGAAAAAAGGGAAGCCATCTCGAATGATGGCATCCAAAGACATACTGGTGCATGCGAAACCAAAATGATTCGAGAAGGGTTCGGAGGCTTAGTTATGAAATGGGAAGGTGTTAGGCACCCATTCCGCCCTTTAGGTCTCTCATGGATATTTGCTATTTTACTTTATTTTTCCCCGTGATATGTGTGCATGTGTATATATATAATGGAGATAGGAATCCCCGACTTGTATCATGGAAGAGATAAAGCGAGTCATCCGTAGGAAGATATAAGAATAATATTAGAAAGTAAAATTTACGCGATTACCCCTACGTTGATCGTTATAATGGAACGATAACGCATATGGAGTAATACGTCACTAAAACCAAGTATATAGAATATAAGAAGATTAAATTTAGGAAAGATAGAACATGAGAGAAATGTGAGAAAAGGACTCGAGTCTCGGGTTTTACCCCGAGACGCCTACGTAGCCTATAAAGGCATCAAAGTCCACGAAGTTCGCATACAAAACGAGGGGTGGGGTTTACCGCATAAATCCAAATGGGGGATCTCTTATTTGTGAGTGTGTGTGTGTGTGTAGAAAAAGTGTTTTAGTGGTGAGAAAAGTGTGAGAAAAGTATGAGAATCCCTATTTGGAATTTATGAGCAAACCCTCGTTTTATTGTTTTTTGGGTTTTATTTATATGAAAATAAGAGATGTGCAATAATACTAAATAAATAAGTATATTAGGATGTGTGAAATGAGATAATAAAAGTGCTAAATAATAGAACAAGTTATTGCAAATTTAAGAGAATTTAAAGAGAAAGTTGAGAAAGATGGACCTTCTTGGAAACCTTAAGCTTGATCTCGAATGTGGGAGAGCAGACCTTGCACTTGGATGATGATGGAGAGTGGCTAATTCACCAAGTTTTATGAAAGGGATGATGAAAAGTGGAAGTAAAAAAGGGATTTGGAGGTTGAAATCACGCTGTCTTCGAGAGAGGTTTCTGGGATTCGTTGAGAGTGAATTTTATCAGATCTGGGATCTCCTTGCAAATGAGGTTAAGGCCCCCTTTTATAGGCTCAGGTCACTGCCGATCGGCATAGACCTGATCTTGCCTATCGGCACCTGCCGATAGGCAGGGTCTGGAACCTGCCATTTGGTAGTGTGTTTCAGGCCTTTTCGGGAAATCGACTACTGAGGGAAAATCATTGGTCAGAATCGTGCACGGGGTAGACCATTGGAAAGGTAATTCAGAGACCTTCAAAAGTCCTTTGGACCTCTCCCGAGTTTGGGAGTTGACTTTGGGTCAAATATGGCTCGAAAGCGTTTGTCGGTCCATTGGACGGAGAATTATTCGGACGCAAACGGATCATTCGTCCGCATGGTAAGTCCAAATCGCGCACAGGGCAGATCGTTGGAAAGGTTATGAGATTTTCTTTGACATTCCAAAGAGTTTGACCCGGTTTGGGGAGTTAACTTTGTTCAATCGGGCCCTGGAAGTGTTCGGTGACCTCTTGGAGTTAAATGGATCGTTCGTCCGCATGGTAAGTCGGAATCGTGCACGAGATGGACCGTTGTAAAGGGTATTCAGTGCCCTTCAAATATTCATTCAGTCTCAGTCGAGACAAAGAGTTTGACTTTTTGGTCAAACTGAGCCAGGGAGTGCCCAATGGCTTCTAGGTCAGTACTCGGGGTATCACCTGGGTTTGTAGTGATGAAGGGAGGTACTAGGGACCTAATGAGAGTTAGGGGTAATGGAACGGGGTTTCTATAGATCCCCTCGACGGGTGAGTTTGGAACAAATGATAACCGTTGAATAGACACCACATGATGCTTTGGAGTACGACCGATTCAGAGGGTCGAGGAAGATTCTGAGGACCTGAGGGGCGTACTGGGGATGGAATGATGATCAAAGGTTTAGGTTGATTTTGAGGACCTGAAGTGGTGCCGGGGATGACCAATTATGCGGGCTAAAGACAATTCTGCGGGCTTAGGGTAAAGATCTAATAACCGAGGTCAATTCTGACCTAAGAGTGGTGACGACCGAGGACCGGGGTCAATTCTGACCCAACTTAGGTGACGATACAAGACCGAGGTCAATTTTAACCTAAGAGTGGTGACGATCGAAGATCGGGGTCAATTTTGACCCAACTCACGTGACGATCCAAGACCGAGGTCAATTCTGACCTAAGAGTGGTGACGACCGAGGACCGGGGTCATTTTGACCCAAATCAGGTGACGATCCATGATCGAGGTCAATTTTAACCTAAGAGTGGTGACGACCGAGGACCGGGGTCAATTCTGACCCAACTCAGGTGATGATCCAAGACCGAGGTTAATTCTGACCTAAGAGTGGTGACGACCGAGGATCGGGGTCATTTCTGACCCAACTCAGGTGATGATCTAAGACCGAGGTCAATTCTTACCTAAGAGTGGTGACAATCAAGGACCGGGGTCAATTTTAACCCAACTCAGGTGACGATCCAAGACTGAGGTCAATTCTGACCTAAGAGTGGTGACGACCGAGGACCGGGGTCCATTCTGACCCAACTCAGGTGACAATCCAAGACCAAGGTCAATTCTGACTTAAGAGTAGTGACGAACGAGGACCAGGGTCCATTCTAACCCAACTCAGGTGACGATCTAAGACCGAGGTCAATTCTGACCTAAGAGTGGCGACGACCGAGGATCGGGGTCAATTTTGACCCAACTCAGGTGACGATCTAAGACCGAGGTCAATTCTGACCCAACTTAGGTGACGATCCAAGACCGAGGTCAATTCTGACCTAAGAGTGGTGACGACCGAGGATCGGGGTCAATTCTGACCCAACTCAGGTGACGATCTAAGACCGAGGTCAATTCTGACCTAAGAGTGGTGACGACCGAGGACCGGGGTCAATTCTAACCCAACTAAGGTGACGATCCAAGATCAAGGTCAATTCTGACCTAAGAGTGAATTTTGATTCTGCTGAAGAAAGTTCCTTGTGATTTTGATTTGAGCTGGGGAGATGATAGCTGGGGAAGCTTTGCTTCTTTAGGAGACCTCGCGGGGGGAACAACCTATTTTGGTGCTGTAAAAAATATTCCGCTGGGGAAGTGATCAGGCGATCCTTAGAGATCCTCTGGAGCTTTTTCGGGAGGAGATTCACTTGGGTTTTTGAGGATTTCGCTGGGAAAGAGGGGTTCCTCTTGAGGGAATGCGAAATTTTCTTAGTGAAAAGGTTCTAAATCCTTCTTGGGATTTTTAGGAATTTTGCTAGGATTTTTCTGGGCTTTCTGGTATTTTCTGGGAATTTCTGTATGAAATTTAAGGGGGTGCCAGTCAGCATGGTATGAGGGGTGCCATTCGGCAGTGGCACAGAATTTGGGACTACCTCGGGAAGGTAAGGAGTCAGTGCCGATCGGTATGGCGGGGGGAAGTGCCGATCGGCATGGCGTTTAACACCCTATATAAAGGGGGAGAATCCCTTCATTTTTCACAGCTTCTTTGCCTTCTCTCTTTTTGTAACTTCTCTGCAAATCATTCTAGCATTCCGATCTTTAAGAAATGGCCGCTTTTATGAGCACTGCAGTCGACCGGGAGTGGTTTACTGTTGATGACTGGCCGAATGTGGATTGGAGGGCCAGGGCGCCTCTTGCTTTAGGGAGGGAGAACTCCTTTGATGCGTTTGAGCCTGTTGCAGATGAGCGGACCTTGCTGCGGGAGCCTTCGCGTCATCACTCTTCAAAAGTGAGTCCCGGCGGTTATGTAAGTAACCTGACCTTTGGCATTCCTTTCTTTTTGGTGATTTTTCTTTCTTTCTTGACTTTTGATGAGACTTTTTCCTTTTTGCTAGCCTGATATTTCTTTGAAGAACATGCGTGCCGGCGGGACGACGGGGCTCAGGGATGTCTGGGAGCATCTCCCACCTGTGGTGCGTTGGGTGGTATCGTCAGCGGGTTTTGGGAGGTTGGCATCGGTGCTGGATGAGACGCCTCATTCGACAGCGGTCCTGTGCGCTTTGGGAGAGAGGTGGTGGGATACTACCCACACCTTCTATTTCGGGTTCGGGGAGATGACTCTGACTCCTATAGACGTGCAACAGCTGTTGGGGCTGAATTATGATGGAGAGAAGATAGAGGTGGATCGCTCTTTGCGGGTGAGATCGGAGGCAGTGCGTGCGGCACTTGGTGATGTAGGGAGGATAGTTTCTGGGGATTATATCCAGTTGTCCCTGCTGAAGGATGTTCTACTGAGCAGGGTGATTGATGTGGAGGACGGGCTGCAAGTGAGGCAGATGGCCGAGTTATTCATTTTACTGGTGTTGGGAGGTTTCATGGTGGCGTCGAGCGGTGACGTCGTCCATTTGTGATTCCTGCCGTACCTGAGGATGTTTTCGAACATCCCTTTCTATGATTGGGGGAGTCTGACTTTGGCGACCCTTTACTCTTCTCTGGATGCATTCAGCTGGTGCTGCCGATAGACTTTTACTGGAGCCACGTACCTTCTCGAGGTATTCTTTGGTTTCCGCATTTCTTTTCATGCATCCGCATTTTCCTTATGCGTCTCTTTTATTTTGTGAATTCAGACGTGGTTTTATGAGGTGATTGGGTGCAATACCCCGCTGATCGCTTTGAAGGACGACACTGTTGGGGACTCCTGCCGATTGTATCGATGGCGTAAGTCCAATCGGCAGTTGAAGGGATCTCTCTCTCTGGAGGCGGTGCATCAGGTCTTGAATGACCTGACCAGTGGTAGGGTAAGACTCTTTCCATTTCAGTCTTGGTTTTTTGCACCTTCTAATCTTGTATTGATTTATGCTTGCTTGGAGATTTTCAGGTGAACTTTTATCCCTGGGGGACAACCATTCAAGATGTGGGGGCGACTGGGGTGAATGCGCGGATGAGGCATTTGCTGGCGCATGAGTTCGATCATTCTTGGTACCTCGGGGAGTGGGTGGTTCGTCAGATTGCTGAGGAGGAGGTGGTGGTGCCACTTGCGTAGCCTCCTACTTCTATGAGGTGGGAGCGACTGCTATCGGAGGATGAGAGGATCACGGCGATGATCAGCGAGTCCTACTTATTGTACACTGATACGGGTGCGCCGTATGACTATATGGACTTTGTGATGAGCTGGTTGATGGCGCCCACATATATGATGCCATGTCTTTCCCTCCTGCGAGTTCAAGTCGGGCAGTGGGATCTTCCCATAGCGGCGGTGGTCCGACGACATCTGCGGCGCCGGCGACTTCAGAGGTTCCTTTTGTGCGGTTGCATAGCCACTCGTACAACATTCGACGGGATGATGGAGGGATGGTGCCTATGTTGCACCGTCCTCATGCGATGGATCCGGAGGAGTTGGTTTTGACAGAGGAGGTTCTTCGACCTACGGTATACCTTTTTGTTCCTCTCTTTCTTTCTTTTCTGTTTTGGTCATCTCTATTTTGATACTGATTTCGCCTTTCCTTGCAGCAAGTTCGGGTGTCAACCACTTGGCTAAGGGACATCAGAGACTGGATATCTTCGGCGACTACCCATATTCGGGACGCGGTTCCTGTTCCTTCTTGCTTGGTGCCGTCTACTTCGTTCGGAGAGGACTCTGGCTCGGGTAGTGGTGGCGCATCGTCTCACCGTGGGGGAAAGAGAGCACGTCGCAGGGGTGGAAGATCTTAGTGAGAGAGAGAGAGAGAGAATGTGGGTTCGGGATGAGTCCCGTTGTTTTTGCTTTTTCCTTTTTATTTCCTGCAAAATTGATGCAACACATAACACAAATAGATGCAATGCAATGGAGTTTTTTTTATCCTTTATTAATGATGAATGCATGCACATGCGCTTCTTACTTTGCTACTGAGACCGTAAAAAGGAATATTTTTGAAGGAAAGTTTTTAATTAAAAAAAGGAATTAAAGGGATTTTGAAATTCTGTTGAGCATATCAATTTATTTTTATTGAGTTTTCTGATTTGACAAAAGAGGAAAATTTTTTTCTAAAAATGAGGGGTTGTCGATCGGCAAGCACCCTGTCCTGCCTATCGGCAGTTCAGTACAGTCCCATCACTTCAAAGCTTTGATTGGTACCCTCTTCAGCCTTTGGTACCTTGTGGGGTAGGATTCCCTCCGATTTCTACAGGGATTATGTCTCTTGTGAGGGTTCTCAAGTATAAAAAGGGGTAAGGGTGGTGTGACACCCCGACTAATTAAATACTGGGTAGCTACTCCTTTATTAAATTAATACAAAATGCCAAGTTGGTCCAGTTAATAGCATCACTGTCGAAAACATTTTAATGATTACTAACCACCTAGTATTTAAAAAGTAAGTTGCCAAATTTTAATTTAAGTCTGGTTAACATGCAGTAAAAGAATAATGAAAGAATAACAACCATTCACCATAATGAAGTAATGAATAACCAACAAAATAAATATAAATCCGGAGGAAAACTCCTCACAATAATCCCACAACTGAAAATAATATGACAAGTCTGAATCCTGAATTAATTACATGCCAGAAGTCTGAATAACAGAAATAAATGAAATGCCTCTAAAAGAAATGGGCGACATGCCCTACAACTGATAAATGCTGAATATGGAGTCAAGATAGATGAAGCGTCTACAAGCAAAGTCCTATAACTTCCACAAACAGCTACAGCTCTTCACCTGAATGAGGATCCTAAGCATGGTGTCCTTGTGGCTGGGCACCTAAAATGATTTTTACAAAAATAGAATTGAAAGAAAATGGGTGAGAGCCCGAAAGTGGAAATCATTTTAAAAACAACAAGTGTTTTAATAACATTAAAACATTAAATGCAAAATACATGTTAGGACGTGCACTCACATGAAATTCTCACCTCTCGACTACATGTGCACTCCTAACGTACCCATCTAAATGACATACATATCTAACCAAACCGTAATAAGTTCTACCCCTTACTACTCGATTCCATCTTACATTCTAGCGTTATCAATTAAATAGAGGGCTTTACTTAAACTCAGATTCTCAATTAGTAATACAATTCACTATCGGTTAACCCGTTATGTTTTCTCAAAGCATTACCATAATTATATTCACAATACCAACATGAAAGTTCCCATTAATTAAGTGTATATTATTCACGTCATAAATATACAATACAAGCACCCCGAGACTAAGCTGCGGTGCACACATACTCTGCTATCCATCCCGGTACATCACGTACATAAGGATCACGCATTTCGAATCTCTCAGGAATCGTTCTCAGATAACAACATCACAAACAATGGAGGCGAACACGGTCACATCACATGGGTCACGCACATACCTACGCTCCCACGATCAGTAGACTTATTAACATCCCAATAAGTCCTTCTCTGACCTATGTTCTCGAGGTTCCAGTCTAAATCCGGGCAACACAAGGATTAGAGGGCCCTAAGCGAACGTAAACCTCCCGTGATAGCAAGTATGGTAGGTATGTCATACACATAAAATAATATACATATACTAAGTATGCACACATCTTAGCAATCACCATAATTTAATTGTGGTACACTTCTCATTCTCGTACCTACATATAATGCTACACAATTTATATGTTCCCGGTTAATATAATTATTTAGGCCGTCAATAGTTCTCGCATCGTAATAGACACTCACGTCCTAATTCATAATTTCCCTTAGGTTCAAACTACACTTCTAGGTTTTACTCCTCATTATATCCCAAATATCCCAAATATATCAATTAATCCACAAGGAAGTGTTATCTCTACATATAAACAAGGTTACAGGACACTCGGGATCAAAACAGGCTAAAAAGCCTAAACTATCAGCTCGTTAGAAGTCTCGTTCGAACGAGGCTGTTTGAACGAGAGTTCATTCAAACGAAGTGGGATTTCTAACGAGATATCGTTCGAACGAAGTCATAGAATGAACATCACCCTCGTTAGAAGTCAAAGGTCAACTCGTTAGAAGCTCGTTCGAACGACCTGGGCAGGTCTTCTAACGAGTGGCCAGATTCGAGCCCAGATTTTCCCTATATCGTTTTTCCAACTTTTCTTCACCTCTAATCTCATATAAACCTCAATCCAACAATCATTCATGGGTTCTAATCATTCCTAAACATACTTAGGTCATATATTATCGTTTATATAGAGCCAATTCTTCCTAAACATCATTGAATCATCAAATCCCTCCATTTATCCCCAAATCACATGAACATGAACCCTAAAATTTTAAAGTCACCAATGGGCATAATTAAATCCGTTTTTGTTATGAACAAGGTGTATTTCCATCAGAATAATCCTCCTAACACAATTCTACATGTAATCCTTTCATCAAAATATAAAGTTCTAATTCCAATTAATGGGTTTTTATCAAACTCCCAAGAACAATACAAATTTTGTCAATTTCCTACGCATGGAAGAAACATTCTTTGTAATAAATGAAATTAAACCACTTGCCTTATGTATAACTCTGATTTTGATGTCGATTTGATGAATGATTCTCTCTCTCTCTGCAGAATTCTCCTCTCCTCTCTCTCTACAAGCCTTCTTCTCCAAAGTGACAATGGTGGCTAGGGTTTGCCTTAGGAACTCTTTTGGAACTAATTCTAATAACCTCCGTAGCCCTTTAGGTTATTAGTGGGTTTAGTGGGTAATTGCCAAATCAGATATAAATTCCTAATTTTCGTGGGTTTTAATTCCCAAAAATCCAAAATTACCAAACTACCCTTATACGTTGCCGGCATGGCCTAAAAATGCCCCGGGACTTAAACTAAACCCCCGGCTAGTGTTTTCTGACTATTTCGACCCTTCCGGACGCGTTGGCGCACTCAAAATGACCATACGGTTAATAGAAATAAAATTCACTTTTTAATTAAAATAAATATATTCTTGACGCGACTGTCACACGCGTCTTAACAAAATTTCCAAATAGCCGTATTTCAATCTCACGACAAGTTTCATAGTTCAATATTCATATATAATCATATATACACCTTATAATCAAATACCAACTCGCATCTCGTTAGTATTTTAATCCGGATTAATTTCCAATTAATACGCATTTAATTCAATTAATCCCATAAATAAATATTACAAAAATACGGGGTATTACAGGTGGAGTGTTTTCATCACACCTTTGCATTTTCACCTACTTGCCCATTATTTCTTAGCCTTACAAGATGGCTCTCCCTGGTAGTATTGAGTTTGCTAACTACCTCGAAGCCTTGGAAGCAATGTGCTCTTATAATATTGACTACGATGCTTTTAACATGCCCCGAGTCTCCCTGTGGTGCAATCGGCCTCTTGAGTGGAACGTACTGATGGCGGCAATATAATTCTGGTACCCCGAAGACCACGTATTCCGCTTTGGGTTGGATGAAGTTTGTCCTACCTACGAGGAATTTTTTGCCATGCTGGGTGTAAATCCTAGTGTTACCGCGGCTTTGCCCGAATTTTCCCGTTCTCCCAGGGATTTGTTGGTCGGGCTTCTTCATATTTCGCCTTCGGCGGCCAGATCATTGGTTGCTGGAGGAATGATCTCCCTCCCGGCGGTTCTGGAGTCCGTGCATTTGCAGGAAGTAGGTGATGCTGGCTATGCTGGAGCCGCTTCTCTAGGCCTGGTTTTAAAATTACTGCTGGTGACTGGAGAATTATAGGTGGACCCGTAACTTGCAGCCATTACTTCATAGATGTTATACTGTCGCAATCCTGTGGCGGTGATACTGGCAGAGATGCTGAATGGTCTGGATGTCTGGCGAGAAGGTCATTCTGACTTCCTGAGGGGTATCCCCGTGATGCTGTTCATGTGGTTGTCTGAAAGATTCCGCTTGGCGACTCCTCTAGAATATCCCCTGTCGGTTGTACCCAACTTCTTTTCGCATCACTTCATCAGCGTCGGCCGGTATGTTGAGAACTGGGAGCATTGGTTTGTGGAGCATGGGGCTCGTGGTCTGTATTGGTCAGTTCCTTGGTGGGGATAGTTGCTGCCTGTTCTGGAGCTAGGAGAGTACTCATATGTGCAGTTGGTTGGTCTCAGACAGACCTCTTTTTATTTCCCTTGGCGACTTCTGCACCAATTTGGATGGGCACAGGTCGTTCCACCTCGGACCTCAAATTTCTTTCCGTTAGAAGATTTGACTGAGCGCCTGCGTCTGTTGCTTGGATCTCTGTGGGGAAATCGACGTCCGTCGACCCGTCCCTCCCAGTCTGTCGGGAAAGTTTGGCATGTCCCCAAAGATTATATGAAGTGGTTGTAGAGGAAAATAGTCAGCAATATGTTGGCAGTGGAGATTGGAAAAAGATGGTTTGTTTTATCTAACACCATGGAAGGGGGTGTTGTGGTCTTTTCGAAGATGGTTCGGGCTCATCGGTCCATGGAGTGTTTACGACACTCTATTCAGGCAGGGGAAACCTGGGGACCTCAGAATGTAGATGATGAGGGTGCAGGCTTCTCTGGTAGCTGTGGGTAGGACTCTTGGAGAGTTTATTTGTGTAATAGATGCGGGGATTTTATTTGGCTTTTTATCGTAGTAGGGGGAAGGAATTTATCCGTTCCTTTTCTTATGTAATCCATACTGTAATTTATTATTAATGAAATAAATAAGTTTCTGATCATCCAGCTGTGCCTTTCGATGAATTTTATATTTTGAATTATCTATACTGATCGCTAAGGCATACATAATCTTTTTGTTCAAGTATTCTTTAGAATGAACCGCCGTTCTCGGAGGTAGGAAAAGAATAGTATTTTGTGAAAAAGAAAGGGGTCGTGCTCATGTAAGGTGTATGAACTGCCTATGTACCTCTGGGGTTTTTGAATTTTTTTTTGAAAATAATTTTTGCAGAGGATCAGGCCCACGTAGTTCTAGGTAGAGGAAAATGAAGAGAGTTTTTTTTAGAGAATAGAAGGGGGATGATAAGAGTCATAGCGCGCCGAGATTTCGGACTAGGGGTAGAATTTCTTGAGACTGTCTAGGTTGACTGGACGAGCCATCTCTTCCCATCTAGGTCAGTGAGCATGCCGGCACCGCCGAATAAGATTTCTTGGGTCATGGTGGTCCAGTAGTAACCCTGTCGGATGAGTTTCTTGGCAAGCATGTGACCGTTAATGTGGGGCCCGCATTCCCCACTGTCGATTTTTTGCATTATTTTCTCAATCTCAGCCTCTGCGATACAGTGTGGATGAGTTCCATCGAAGTTCCTCTTGAGTAGAGCTTTATGACAAATGATGTACTGGGTGGCCAGTCTTCGGATGGTCATTTGATCTTTCTTATTGGAACCCTCGGGATACCTACCATGTTTGACGAGGCACCAGATATCATAGTACCAGTAATCGGCTAGTTCGGGATCTTCGGTGGAGACAAGCTCAATATGGTAGCAGTGGGTTAGTTTGTCTTGCTTTTGAACTAGGAAAGGGGTCATTGTTATTCCTTAGGGCATTTTGACCATGAAGGCCAGGTAGCGAGAGCATCGGCTAGGTCATTATTTGCTCGGGGTAGGTAATGGAAGGTGATATCTCGGAATCGGGAGGCTAACTCTTCTAATTGGGCATGAAAGGGTTGGAGCTTTTCTTCCTTGACTTTCCACTTTCTGAGCACTTGACCGATGATAAGGGCAGAATCCCCGTAGACATCATGGTATTGAATACCTTTCTCGAGAGCAACTTTTAGGCCTACTGTGCATGCCTCGTATTCCGTCATGTTGTTGATGCAAGGGAAATCCAATTTAATGGCGATGGGAGTGTGGGAGTCATCTGGGGTGATCAAAAGTATCACAATGCCATATCCCTTTTTGTTGGCAGCGCCGTTAAAGAACATTTTCCATCGAAGGCGGTCTTGAGCGGTGTAGAGGATATTTTTAACTGGGAATTTGGAGATCCGGACATTTATGTCTTCTACAGGGTAATCGGCGAGGTAGTCAGAGATGGATCTTCCTTTAACAGCTTTCTGTGTGACGTACATGATATCGAACTCGGTTAGGAGCATCAACCATCAGGCCATTCGACTGGATAAGGCGGGTTTTTCAAGCAGGTATTTGATGGGGTCTATTCGGGATACAAGTTTGATGAGGAAGGCGAGCATGTAGTGTCGCAACTTTTGGGTGACCCAGATAAGTGCGACACACGCCTTTTCCAAAGAAGTGTAGTAGACCTCGTACCCGACCAATTTGTGACTGGCATAATAGATGGATCTTTCTTTACGGGAGTCCTCAAGGTATTGGGCTAACAAAGCCCCAGCTGCAGTGTCAGTTATGGTTAGGTATAAGAGCAAAGGGAGACCAGGCTGTGGTGGCATGAGCACTAGAGGTTGGGTCAGATATTGTTTGATCCGTCAAAAGCTTCTTGATAGGCCTCGTTCCAAACCTTGGTTGAATCCTTTCGGAGGAACTTAAAGATCGGTTCGCAGATGTAGGTTAGCTGGTTAATGAACCGGCTGATATATTGCAATTTTCCAAGAAAACCTCGGACCTCTTTCTCTGTTCGGGGTGGTGGCATCTTAAGTATGGCCTTCAGCTTTGCAGGATCTGCTTCTATCCCCTTTTCCCTGACCATGAATCCCATGAGTTTTCCCTTTGTAACGCCGAAGACACACTTCTGTGGATTAATTCTAATCTGATACTGCTGCGGTCTTTCGAAGAACTTCCAGAGAGCGGGAACATGACCTTCTCTAGTTCTGGACTTGATAATCATATCATCCACATAAACCTCGACTTCTTTATGAATCAGATCGCGCAGGATGGTTGTGGCAGCCCTTTGGTAAGTAGCCCCAGCATTCTTGAGACCAAAATGGCATAACGGTGTAGCAAAAGGTTCCCCATGGGGTGATGAATGCGGTTTTTTCTTGGTGGTCTGGGTGCATCTTGATTTGGTTATATCTGGCAAACTCGTCGACGAATGACTTGAGAGCATGACTGGCTGTGTTATCCACGATCATGTCGATATTGGATAGCGAATAATCATCTTTTGGAGAAGCTTTGTTTAAATCTCGGTAGTTTACACACATTCGAACTTTCCCCCTGATTTTGGCACAAGTACTATGTTGGCTAGCCATGTGGGATATTCGATCACCCGAATGAAGCCCACGTTTAACTGTTTGACCACCTCTTCTTTGACTTGAGCGACCATTCGGTGTGCAGTTTTCTCAATTTTTGTTTAACCGGCTTATAATCTGGGAGAGTGGGGATCTCGTGCTAATCTATTTCAAGATCAATGCCGGGCATATCATCATAGGACTATGCGAATACATCCACAAACTCCTTCAGAAATTTTTCGAGTTGTGCGCGCTCATGCTCGTCAAGGGTGGCCCCTATCCTAATCTCGCGCAGTTGGCTACTAGAACCAAGATTAATAACAACAGTCTCTTCGTCATTAACTTGAACGTGGTTATGTTGTTTATTATTAACCTTATTAAGATCAGTTAAGAATTGTTCATTTGCAAAATCATCATCATCAAAAGTTTGATTAGAATCCAAGCAGTTAATGTAAGGCACAACAAGATACTCAAAATCTTCGTTTATTTCATTGATAGGAAAAACAACATTGAGAACCTTATCAAAAGAGGTCTCGATTATATTTAAACTAGGACAGACAGTAGAAGAAGAAATAGGGTAAACATTGGGTTTAGGGGGATTTCAAGAGGTAGAACTGGCGCAACATGCCAGTTGAGGAGAGGTATATCAGTAGCTTTAATCATATGGGATAGATCCATTGATGTAGTGCCTGAACGAACCATGCAGAGTCCAGCCCAGTGTTTGTAAGTTGGAGGAATCTTCGGAATCACTTTCCTCAGTCTATTTGGTATCTTTGCTGAGCGGTTGCATGCGGTGTTGGAAACTTTCGGCCCATGGGTAGCTATCTTGGAAAAAGATCTCCATTCCAGGCCTCATCTTCTTGTATGTGTGGTCATACCATGGTTCTGGAAAATCGCAAAAGGAGAAGTCTTCTCCTTCTTTGATGAATCATCCATTCAAGGAGTCTCCTTGGATAGTTCGGGTGCAGTCTATTCTTCTCTTTGGTCGAGACTGGTGGATCATTCTGAGCTCTTGTTCTGATGGTTGATACCCCAAGCCATAAGGAGGAAAAGCTTTCCTTAGTTCGATGTGCTCAACTATCCCTTGCTGCCTTTTCCCTAGCCCCAGTCCAGGCATGAAGTGCATATTTCTGAACATCTGAATCACATTGATATTTCCATGAGGATCATATTCTGGACAAACCCTTTCTTTGAAACCGTCCCCTGCTGGGAGTAGGAGTGGCTTAACTCGGAATCCTGATAAGAGCATATCATTTGACCCGTGCTGTATCTCAAGGAGTGGACTGCTGGTGCTTACACCCTCAACACTTTCGTCATTGACCAAAATGGTGATGACTCTCCCGTCGGCGAAGAACTTTAATTTCTGATGGAGTGAAGAAGACACACCCTTGATACTGTGGAGCTAGGGTCATCCGAGCAACAGGTTGAAACAAGCTGGGATGTTTATGACTTAGAATTCAACGACAGGGTTTATAGGGCCAACCCCTATTATAAGTTTTATGGATCCCATCACCTCACGACGGGTATTATCGTAAGCACGCACAGTGGCGGAGGTTGGAGCGAGGTCGCTTTCTTTCAGGCCTAAACAGTTGAAGGTTCTCAGAGGGCAAACATTCAAGGTGGATCCGTTATCGATAAGGGAGAGTGGCACAGCCTTCCCCATAACTTCGACGGAGATGTTGAGTGCATGATTGTGATTTGGCCCAATTCTAGGGATTTCTTCCTCAAAAAATGATAGCATTCGGGTAGAGGTCAAAGATCCGACCAGATTTACCGCTTCTTCTGGTGTGGTAGAAGGAGGAACTGTGGGTCCAGTGAGAAGCTTGATTAAAGCATTTCTGTGCAGCTGAGAAGACATGAAAAGCCCCCATAGAGTGATGTTAGCTTGAGTTTTCTTCAGTTGATCTAGGATATTGCTCTCCTCAATGGTCATCTCTGGCATAGGAAGGTTTTCAACGCCCTTCCCTTTGTCATTTACTGGTAGTGAGCTTAGAACCTGGTAATGTCTCCCTGATCTGGTCATGTGATTTACTGAAGAAGGAAAGAACATAAATCCCATTTCCTCGTCAATCTCAGGTTGTTCTGCCACCCTGTTTATTTTTCCGAGGAGTTCTTCGAATGATATCATCCCATATATGTCGGCTACTGGGCCAGCTCTTCCTGAAGCTTATTCTTCGCTCGAATATTCAAATTCTCCCCCCCATCCGGTGGCAACAATTCTATCTTTCCATGTAAAGTCAATGCATTCCACAACTTCAACGCCTTCTTCATACAATCCCTCCCATTTTATGGGGATATGTGTGATTGAAGGGACCAATCGCCCTTATAGATTCAAAGTGTCAAGTAACCCGGTGATACTACAAATGCTGTTGGTTTGCCCGAATAATTCTGCCATAATCTGGACAACATCATCTAGGCTGACTTCGTTGGTTGGTACCACCCACTTGTCTGAATCTCGGGCACACTTTCGTGCTTCCAAGAACAGTGTGCTGAACCTTTGGCAATCGATGATCATTTGTGAGGGCAATTTCAGCCCGAACTCTAGGAGTTGGTTTAACACTTCTGACAATTCCATACTTCCATTTTCAGAACGGATACGGACAGCGATGCATGCTCTGGTAAGGAGTGACAGTGCCTAATCAACGAGGCTAGTAGGGTGTAGGAGGAAATATGGGAAAATTTGAATAGGTTTAGGAGAGTATATGGGTGTGATTTGAGTTGATGGATTGAAATCTGGGTTTTCTTCTAAGAAGAGGGCATTGGCATGATTTGGAAGTGGATTGTGAGTAGTGTTTGGCTTAGGATTGGCTGGTGGGGTGATGGTACCCCGATCAATGAGATCTTGGATTATGTTTTGAAGGTGAAAGTATTGGTCGGTGGTATAGTCGGTAGTTTGGTGAAAGGTGCAATGAGCATAGGCCTTGAAGTTTCTTGGGAGTGGATTTAGCAATGGACGTGGATCCAAGGGTTTGATGAGGTTTCGGTTTAACAGGGATTGGTAAACTTTGGAGAGGGGAGCATGGAGCTTAGTGTATTCCCTTCGGATGGGGGCAGGGTGACTTTTTGGTTCCCATGATGTGGTTGGTTGAGAGATGTTGTTGATGGTTGAGACTATAGCACTGGCAGGCTTATCATACTTTCTAAGGGTGAACTGTCTGGACACCTTCTTCGATTCAACCTCTGTTTCAATAAGGCTTTCCTCGATTTGCACTCTAGCCTCTCTGAGAGCTCGGAAGTGGGGATAGTATTGTCCTCCCATCGTTGCTCGGACATGGGGTAAGAAGTTCTTCTTCACAATATTGACCTGTTCTTCCTCGGATGACCGATTGGTCATGGTGGCTGCTTGTTCCCTCCACCGGGTTATGAAGTTACTGAATGATTCCCCTGGATTCTATTTGAGCAGCTCTAAATCACGACGAGTGACCTCAAGCTCTTAGTTGTATTTATATTGCGACATGAATTCTCGAGCTACATCCTCCCGACTACGTACTCTGGATTCCTCAAGAGATAAAAACCATCGGAGGGCACTATCCTTCAAAGTTTGCTGAAATAATTGGGCCATCACTTCTTCAGAAGCCCCTAGCAGAGTCATGGAACGATGAAAACTGCGAAGATGAACAATCGAGGGTCCACTCCCTCCAAACTTCTCGATATTTGGCATCTTGAACTTCTCGGGGAACCTCGCTTTAGGATAAGGAGACATGTGGGTGTAGTCCATATAATTCCCTGAGATCCTGACTTGGTCGAACTTCTTGGTGAGTATCTTGAGATCCTCTTTGACTTTATTAAATTCCTGCTCCTTTGGATCAACGACCACAGGCACGTTAGTCATAGGCTGGGTAATATTTGGCATCAAAAGTTGGGCAGGCGGCGGCCCATTGACAGGGGGCACGTAGAGCGTGCTGATATTCTTCAGGAACCCAGATAGGCTCGGGTGGACCCATAGCACGAGGGAATAGGGCCTAGGGCTCTTGAGGAATTGGAACCTGGTTTTGTTACATCTCTCGGACCTCGATTTGGAGATTGTTAATCTTGGACACGAGCTGAGCTAGGACTGTCATCAGATTCGGCTGTATGACTGGTACTTGATCTGTATTCTCTATGGAAAGAGGATGGATTTCAGACTCGGAAGAAGTAGTAGAGGAATGTACAAAACTCCGGGGTGATTTGACTGAAGACTGAAGCCAATAGGGAGCTAAGCCAAGGTCTTGCGATCGACCTGAGAAGGCGTAGGACGAGATTTATTTTTGAGTAAAAGGGAAGAAACTATTTTTTTTTGGATTTTTGATAAAGAAGGGAGAAATGTTTTTGGATTTTTTATAAAGAAGGAATAAATGTTTTTGGAGACGGAACTCAACATGATTATTATGATTATTATGTTCTCACTTGTATTTAATTCTCCTAAATGCAATGTTGGACGGGACCCGAGCCTGGAAAAGTGGGTTTTTTATATATGCAAAGCTACGACTGGACTTGTAACCAGGCTCACAAACAGGGTCCCATTTTAAAAATGTGCAAAAATTTGGGTGACAGATCGACCCGGAATTTTGGCAGAGTTTCGGGTTGAAACCAACAATCTAAAGTGCATGTCCTAGGTTTGACACCTATATGCAGGTATGCAGTTGGTTGGGTGAATCGGCATGGGTTCCACCCTTTGGCGTGACTTCCACGATATACGTCTTGCTCTTGCGGGTAATCGGTACGTGTGGACAAGCCATTTGATATACCTGAGCGTGCGTGAATTGCCTCAGTATATACCTCATGGGGACGGTACGTGTGAGAGCGAATTTGATATACTCGGCGTATGTGAACGAATTCCCTGCGATATACCTCCCGTCATAACTTCGATCAAGCGGTACGATGCGGGGGAACCATTCGATATATGTCGAAGGTACTTGGCCAATGGAAGGTAAGAGTCATATCGCTTAGGCTAACTACGACCTACCGGACCAGCGCCCATCACTAAGTGACCCTCCAGTTACTGGGTAAAATTTGGTCAATAACAATGCTCTTTGGTGATGTCGTGTGAATCATGCATGATTCTCTTATTAGTATCTTATGATGAGAATGCCTTTCTTGATTATGCCAAACAGGGAGCAAAGTACAAGTACCAAAGGTACACCAAGCATGGATGGGTGATGTGTGCAACATGCGGATATATGTGATCCTAGGTGCACGTGGTGCGAAGTGTACATGGAGAATTTTCTACAAGTGTGTGAACATAAGCATAAGCATGGGATACACATGGAAAAGGAGAATATGCCGATATAGGGGAAATATAAACAAATATAGCATCCATGTAAATAGAGTCAAGCCCTCAAAAATATATACACAAGTTGTCCCCAGTAGTGTCACCACTGTGGCCATCCCCGATCCTCACCGTGCGGGTGGGTGCACGGAGGAAAAAGGATCCTCGGGTCTCGTACATCCCTCTCGGGAGCACTTTGGCCGGCGTCATTTGAGATGAGGTGTAAAAATATAGAGAGATTCAGAGTCGCCAGTCTATTTTACTCAAAATAGAAAAAAGAAAAAAGGGAAGCCATCCCGAAGGATGGCATCCAAAGACATACTGGTGCATGCGAAACCAAAATGATTCGAGAAGGATTCGGAGGCTTAGTTACGAAATGGGAAGGTGTTAGGCACCCATTCCGCCCTTTCGGTCTCTCATGGATATTTGCTATTTTCCTTTATTTTTTCCCGTGATATGTGTGCATGTGTATATATATAATGGAGATAGGAATCCCCGATTTGTATCATGGAAGAGATAAAGCGAGTCATCCGTAGGAAGATATAAGAATAATATTAGAAAGTAAAATTTACGTGATTACCCGTACGTTGATCGTTTTAATGGAACGATAACGCATATAGAGTAATACGTCACTAAAACCAAGTATATAGAATATAAGAAGATCAGATTTAGGAAAGATAGAAAATGAGAGAAATGTGAGAAAAAAGACTCGAGTCTCGGGTTTTACCCCAAGATGCCTACGTAGCCTATAAAGGCATCAAAGTCCACGTAGTTCGCATACAAAACGAGGGGTGGGGTTTACCCCATAAATCCAAATGGGGGATCTCTTATTTGTGAGTGTGTGTGTGTGTAGAAAAAGTGTTTTAGTGGTGAGAAAAGTGTGAGAAAAGTATGAGAATCCCTATTTGGAATTTATGAGAAAACCCTCTTTTTATTATTTTTTGGGTTTTATTTATATGAAAATAAGAGATGTGCAATAATACTAAATAAAGAAGTATATTAGGATGTGTGAAATGAGATAATAAAAGTGCTAAATAATAGAACAAGTTATTGCAAATTTAAGAGAATTTAAAGAGAAAGTTGAGAAATATGGACCTTCTTGCAGACCTTAAGCTTGATCTTGAATGTGGGAGAGCAGCCCTTGCACTTAAATGATGGAGAGTGGCTAATTCACCAAGTTTGATGAAAAGGATGATGAAAAGTGGAAGTAAAAAAGGGATTTGGAGGTTGAAATCACGCTGCCTTCAAGAGAGGTTTCTGGGATTCGTTGAGAGGGAATTTTATCAGATCTGGGATCTCCTTGCAAATGAGGTAAAGGCCCCCTTTTATAGGCTCAGGTAACTACCAATCGGTATAGACCTAATCCTGCCTATCGGCACCTGCCGATAGGCAGGGTCTGGAACCTGCCATTTGGCAGTGTGTTTCAGGCCTTTTGGGGAAATCGGCTGCTGAGGGCAAACCATTAGTCAAAATTGATCACGAGGTATACCATTGGAAAGGTAATTCAGAGACCTTCCAAAGTCCTTTGGACCATTTCCCAGTTCGGGAGTTAACTTTGGGTCAAATATGGCTTGAATGCGTTTGTCGGTCCATTGGATGGAGAATTGTTCAGACGCAAACGGATCGTTCGTCCGCATGGTAAGTCTAAATCACGCACGAGGTAGACCGTTGGAAAGGTTAGGAGATTTACTTCGACATTCCAAAGAGTTTGACCCGATTTGGGGAGTTGACTTTGGTCAATCGGGCCCTGGAGGCGTTCGATGACCTCTTGGAGTTAAACGGATCGTTCGTCCGCATGCTAAGTCGAAATCGCGCTTGGGACGGACCGTTGGAAAGGGTATTCAGTGACCTTCGAAGATTCATTCAGTCTCAGTCGAGACGAAGATTTTGACTTTTTGGTCAAACTGAGCCGGGGAGTGCCCGATGGGTTCTAGGTCAGTACTCGGGGTATGACTAGAGTTTATAGTGATGAAAGGAGGTACTAGGGACCTAAGGAGAGTTAGGGGTAATGGAATGGGGTGTCTACACACCCCAAACGGCCTCATAAGATGCACGACCACCTCTTATGAGACCAACGTAACACGTAGGAACTTATCGCATTGTCCCAGGACTCCCCGGTTGAGAATATGACAATAATTTGCAAAAATGTGGACTTAGGCTTAAAGCATGTCGTTAGAGGGTAAAAACCTAAAACAACCCCCGAAGGACCTCGTAACAGGAACAAACACCTCTTATAGGACCAACGTAATACGTTGGGACTTACCGCATAGTCACGGGGCTCTCGGGTTGATAATATAACGACAATTTGCAAAAATCTAGACTTAGGCTTAAAAACATGCTGTTACAGGGTGAAAATTCAAAACAACTCCAAACGGCCCGATAAGATTAATGAACACCTCCCACGGGATCAACATAACACGTAGGGACTTGCCGCATAGTCACCGGAGTTTCGATTTGAGAATACAATGATAATTTGCAAAAATCTACACTTAGGCTTAAAACATGCCGTTAGAGGGTAAAAACCTAAAATAACACCCAAATGCCCCCGTAACAAGCACGAACACCTCCCACAGGACCAATGTAACCCGTGGGGACTTAAAGCATAGTCACGGGCCTTTAGGGTTGAGAATATGACGATAATTTGTAAAAATATAGACTTAGGCTTAAAAACATGTCGTTAGAGAGTGAAAATCCAAAATAGCTCCAAACGTCTCCATAAGATGCATGAATAGCTCCCACGGGACCAACGTAACATGTAGGAACTTACCGCATAGTCACTGAACTCCCTAGTTGAGAATACGACGATAATTTACAAAATCTAGACTTAGGCTAAAAATATGCCGTTAGATGGTGAAAGCCCAAAACAACGCCCAAACGGCCCCGTAAGAGGCACGAACACCTCGCACGAGACCAATAAAACACTTGGAAAGTTACAGCATATCGCGGGACTTCCAGTTTGAGAATGGAATGATAATTTACAAAAAAGTTCGATTTGGGCGTAAAACATGTCATTAGTGGGTGAAAATAAAAAATAGCTTCCAACATGTGAACCTTTAGATCGATTGAGTTATTAATGAGCTTATTTATGTCAAATCATTGGAAGGGATTAGTTGATTATTTATTTATGGCTTTTATTGATGTCGTTGAGTTTATTTAAATGTTAAAACACGTTGGATTTCTTAAATAAACAAAGGAAACTCTGTCGATTTTTTTTTGAAATTATTGAGTGTTATAAATTTATTAACTCAAGCATAAGTTTAGGAAACATCTCTAGAATTGGGTATAGAGCGTGAAAAATCACATATGATACTAAAGTAAGACTATTGTTGGACACTTGAGATTATTTTTTAACTACGGACATGAGTCCGGTGAGATTTTATATCGATTGAGTTATTTATGAACTTATTTATGTTAAATCATTGGAAGGGATTTGTTGATTTATGGCTTTTGTTGATGTCTTTGAGTTTATTTAAATGTTAAAACAGGTTTGATTTCTTGAATAAACAAAGGAAACTCCGTCGATTTTTTTTTGAAATTATTGAGTGTTCTAAATTGACTAACTCAAACATAAGTTTAGGAAACATCTTGAGAATTGGGGGTGGAGCGTGAAAAATCACATATGATACTAAATTAATACCATTGTTGGGCCATGCGAGACACATGAAAGTATTTTTTTAACCATGGACACGAATTCGGTCAACCTTTATATCGATATAGGTATTTATGGGCTTATTTATGTTAAATTATTGGAAGGGATTTGTTGATTGTTTATTCATAACTTTTGTTGATGTCATTGAGTTAATTTTAAATGTTAAAATATGTTGGATTTCGTGAATAAACAAAGGAAACTCCGTCGAATTTTCTGAAATTATGAAGTGTTCTAAATTGAAACATACCCGAATTTGAAAATTGAGCGTCGCGGAGCAAAAACGTAAAACGACTATCAAAAATAGCAAAAAGAGGCACATTTATGATAGTAGATTTTTTTTTTCATATTGTGTAATCCAATTATGGTTAACACGTGTTTATTTATTTCCTGTCACAGATCAATGATGGATTTCGTTGGGCTAGTTGATTGGATGACTCGAAGTTTCTCGCGAAATGTGTTTTAATTTTGCATTGGGTGTTATTTTGAACATTTGTTGTAACCATACATTTATTTGAATGGAATGAATTTTTTTAACGAATATTGTAGAATTGAATATGGTGTCATTTTGTGTGGTAGTTTAGATGTTAAATTTCTATGGATGCACATTTATACAGGTTATATCATGGCAAAAATATATATATATGCGTCTTGCAATCTTCTTTTGAAATTATTTATTAAAAAAAACTCTTTTAGCAACATAACATGGGTGTAGCAGAAATCAAATCATATTTTGAATAATGACTTTTAGTGGCACTATAGATGACATTTAGCGGCATACACTATGTTGCCTAAAAGAAGACATTCCGTGACATGTATAGCATGTCGCCTAAAATATGACATTTCGCGACATGTATGGCATGTCGCTTAAAGGATGACATTTCGCGACATGCCATTATGTCGCTAAAGGTGAGGTATTATTTAATATAAAAAATAAATATTAATATATATTTTTATAAACATATACATTTCGCGACAGGTAGCCTGTCGCGATTGGTAAATACATTTCGCGACGTAGATATTTTATGTCACCAAATACATTCCCAGATAGGGATTCTGCGACAAGGGGGCGACACGCAGTCGTATGCTGCGAAATGTCTTTTGCGACATAATTAATACATTTCACGACATATTTTCTGTTTTACGAAATGTATTTTTTCTTATAGTGAAAAAGTACCTCGGGGACTATGACCTTGATGGAGATGAAGATCTAAGAAAACCACTCCATCTAGTAGACAGGGTCAATTATGGTACTCAGCCTAGGACCAGAGATATGTGGACGACCATCACACCTTATACCTTTGACATTGCCCATGTTGGTTTTGAAGGTTCAATGAGCAAAACAACCTCTTCTCGTGACTAAAGATTATGTTGAAGTCTGTTTTTATGATGTTTTGTAATAAGTTGACATTCTTGTAATAATCTTCAAGTTATAATGGAATGTTATATCAAGCTTCCTTACTTGTTTGACTTTTTCACTAGTAGATGTAACCATATTGTTATAATTTTAAGTCGTGTCATCTTGCTAAGCTCTGTATGTTGAAAAATAGTTCTACTAGTAGTTTAGTTTTATGATCACGTGGTCGACGATTGCATAAATAATCCGCCTTATTAGATTCCAAGGTTGGACGAACATGGGTTATCCAGTCTTAGGCTTTACTAACATCCTTTCTATTGGTCATATCGGCGGATCTTATCATTCTAGCTAAATACGGGCATTAGTTGTTTGAGAAGACCAAATGTGTTAAGAACCATCCTTGCATTAACCAGTTATGCTCGGATCTCGTCATCCATATGATTGCAATGGATTTCCTACATTTGGTGAACTTTTCGTTCTTGGCCTGCCCTAAAGGCGAGATCACACATGAAGTAATTTGGCGAACTTCTTATTCTCGGTCTACCCTAAAGGTGAGATCATACATGAAGTGAAACTTCTTGTTCGTGACCTCTTGACGGGGTCATACATAAAGTTATGTGGTTTGTTATGTTTGTAGGAGAAATGTTTGAGCATATCTCCCTAGATCGATTTTTGTTAAAAAGAAAGAGCAATGGCTTCTTAATAAAGTTTTATTCGTCACTAAGAAATGGGTTACAAGAAATAAGAGAGTGTTACATGTTCTTTATTACTGGTATTGTTTCCTTAGGTGTTCTGCGTTCTAAGTATTCTTAAATGGTTCTCCTTCTAGTGTTTCAATTTTGTAGGTCCCTGATCGGATAATCGCAGTTACTCTATATGGACCATGCCCTTTTGGATCCAATTTGTTCCCTTTTTGGATGCATGTTCCAGCACGTAGTCCCCCTCATTCAGGGTGCTCATTTTAATTTTTATTGTAAAAATGAGCAATTTGTTGTTTGTACCCATCCACCAGGAGTTATGTTTGTTCTTTGACTTCCTCTACTAGGTTAAGGTAAATTCTTCTCATTAGGTAGATTTTTTATGAGTCAAAATTGAGAACTTAGTGATTGGGAGACCAATTTCCATTGGGACTACTACTTTTTCCAAAGGACGACATATAAGTGATCTCCCATTTTTCCATCCTCAACGTTGTCCTGTACACCCATAGAACACTCTGGAGTTCATTTATCCAATTTTTTTAGCATCGTCTCGTCGCTTCCTTATTCCGTCGAGCAAGGTTTTGTTCGTTATTTTTGTTTTCCCATTGCATTGAGGATGGAGGGGGGTAAAATGTAGTTTTTGTTTATTAGATTGCATAAAATATTCTTTGAACTCCTGACTGTCAAATTGAGTTCCATGATCGGTGATGAAAGCATTCGATATCCCACAGAGGCAAATAATGTTCTTCCACATAAACTGAAAGACTTTTTCATATGACATTTCTTCTAGGGGTTTAGATTCCACCCACTTGGTGAATTAGTCTCTTGCAATGATCAATTATTTGAACATGCCTTTGGTCTTAGGTAGAGGTATGACCAAATCTAGTCCCCACATCGTAAACGATCAAGGAAATGTGATCAATATAAGGAAATCCCCCGAACTCTCATGTATGTTAACACACTTCTGACATTTATCACACTTCTTTGCGTAATTAGTGCAATCTTCCTTCATGGTTGGTACTAATAGCCCTAGGTGGCCACTCACTTAACTAGTGATCTGCCCACTGAATGTTCTCTACATGATCCCTCATGCACTTCCTTTACTAGGTCTTTGACTTGACACACTTGAGTGAGGTTATGATGAAGCTTCTCCTGTATAGTATACCTCTCTCTATAACGTACCTAGCTTCTTTATATTGGAGTCTTCTTACTTCTTTAGGATCTTGTGGTACAACGCTATGTTCTAGATGTTCTCTTATGGGATCCCTTCAAGAAAGTTATATATCAAGCTTTATTAAGTTAGTACTCTCTTCATTCGTGCTTCGGTGCTTGAGGATCTCTATCGGCATTATGCTACACAACTCTGTCCTTGTTGTCGATGCCAATCGAGAAAGTGCGTTTGCTCGAGCGTTCTTTACCCTTGTGATTCTCACTATTTGAAAATCTGGGAATTTAGCTAACAAACTCTTAGCTTTACCTAGAAATTTTTCCATGGATTCCTCCCTTGCTTCGTAGACTCCCAACAACTAATTAACTATCAACTAAGAATCACTGTGGGCCTGTATATGCTCGATGCTTAGGGATGATGCCAGACCAAACCTCACTATAATTGCTTCGTATTCAACTTCGTTGCTTGAGGCTTCAAAAAGAAAGTTGAGGGCATATTCCACGTCAGTTTTATCCAGTATTGTGATTATTAATCCTATTCCTCTATCGGTGGCGCAGGGTTCTCCATCAATAAATAGCTACCAGATAGGTATCTCCTTTGTAAAATTTCCATTAACTAGATAATTATGTTTCAATAGCATCTTCGCACGCTCTAAATCACGAGTAATGATTAGGTCTAAATTCTTCATATTTATTCCCTTACTTTAGAGGTTTTTATCACCTTGTGCATTGTAAAATGCATTAATTTCTTCCATATTATTGGTACTAACCTTTTCTATGTAGTGCATCGAGTTTGGGATATTTCTCTTACATTTTGCAGGAAATTCAGTCAAGAAAAGAAAAGAGAAAACTCAAATTCAAGAGAGAAAGACAAAATGTAAGAGAAGGAAAGTCAAGCGGCAATTCGTAATTTTACACCCAGAATTCGAGCATGGACTCCCAGAAGAAGTTGAAGTTCGTGGGTAAACGGAGTCCAATTCCGAGTTACGAGTGAGAAGTTATGAGAGTTCAGACTTGGGAAGAAATTAAAGTAAAATAAGGAAAGGAGAAGAAAAAGACTTAGAACAAAATTTAGCTCAGAGATTTCGCATCAACACTGGAAAATCGAACCGGTTCGCCCAGTCAAGCACAAAAAAAAAGAGAACTCGTTCGGCGGGCCAAAATTCTAATTTTTTATTTTAAAAAAAGAGTTGTGCATGGATGAATGACTTAATATAACGTGATGCAATTAGTTATTTTAGAGAGCATACATTAGAGAGCTAGATTTTTAATAGTTTTAAAGGGTTCTGGCACCTAAGAACCCTAGGGTTTCATTTTCTTCTACAATACTCAAGTTTTATGGAATGAATTCAAGGTTTTCTTCTTCAAAGTTTATGTTCTCCATCTCTATTCTTTCAGGTTAACTTTTCTTCGCATGCTTTCCATATTTTCTGAGATTCCAATTACTGTTTGCATATTTAGGTCAAGTTTCTTCATGGTTATAATTAACTGCACATTAGATTTTATGTTTCTCATTAGGTTGAACATGCCCGGCTAAGTTTTTAAGGGTTGGGGTGCATAAACCCAACCCAATGTAATTTACCATTGTAGGAAATAGGTTTTCGAATTGAATATTATAGGTATCGTGTCGTGTAACTCTCACAATCGTCGTAGGACTTTTGATCTCGTTTACCCTAGGTAACCGGGATGCTTTAGAGTGCGACACACATGTTAGATAATGCGAAACCGCTTTATTCCTGCCTTTGATTACGTATCATGCGGACTTTTATCCTCATATATGTAATGCTTAGGATCAATAAAGTCCGGGTTCATTTAAAATTCTAATTCAGAAGCCTAGCATTCTGCGCAGTAAAATTACTAGGGGATTGTATTCCGACCTATCTTCCCTCATCCATAGTTAATTCAATCTGTAGACTTGTTCTTTGCATGTAATTTACTTAGTTAATTTCACTCGCATTTAGTGTAGCTAGTAGTCAATTTTAATACTCATTTAGTTCGTAGATATATTCCTCCTTAAATCATTTCTTTTTTGTTTCTTTTTAGAGTCAAGTTAAGATTCTCCGTCTTACCGATCATCGTCACGAGTATTCATCCTATTTCCCTGAGGATTCAACCCCGACTTATCGGGATTATTACTTGAGTGACAGGCTTTCACTTGAGCCTATATAAGCACACACTTTAGCTACACTTTTTAAGTCGCGACAAGTTTTTGGCGACGTTGTCGGGGAATTAGGTAGACTGTAGGTTAGATCGAGTTTACCCATAACTTTGACCAAAAATTCAAAAAATCAAAAAATAAAAAGATACAACATCTCTGAAAAGCCCGTTAATGCAAAATCCACACCAAACTCCTCTAAGCACTCCTACGCGCATTCACGAAAACTCGATTGTCGAGTACAACCTAGATAACCCACACACGCTTAACAATCCTCAATTTTGGGTTCCAGATCCTACACCGCCAAACTCAATAGCAAGTTACCCATCAGGTTACACTTTAGCTTACAATCCTAGCGCATCGAGTGAGGTTACTGAGTCGTTAAGTGAGAGAGTCATGTCACATCACGAAAGCGTAGGCGCGGGTGAAGGAGAGGAACCTTATCAACCCTTGAGAGAATTCTTTTACCCTGAGCGGTCAATCACTTAGGGCTGCATTTTTCTCCCATATAATGCATGGAAATTCCGTTTTAGCAATGGAATGATCCAGATACTTCCAACCTACCATGGAATGGAATCGTAGAAGCCATATCTCCATATTCAGGAGTTTAAAGAGGCGTGTGAGACGTTCACTGATCAAGTATGCACGAAAGATGTGATCCGCCTCAAGCTGTTCCCATTTTCTCTCAAGGATAAAGCTAAGACCTGGCTATGGTCTTTACCTCCTAATCTGATTACATCATGGAACGATTTACAGTCTAAGTTTCTCAAAAAGTTCTTCCTTCCACATCGGATGAAATCCATTAAGGCTTAAATTCAAACCTTCCGACAATTAGAAAATGAGCCATTTGATCGATGTTTTGAGAGTTTCAATGAGTTAGTTACTTTATGCCCTCATCATGGACTTGATAAACAACAAATAATTTCGTTCTTCCATCATGGGCTGAACATCAACTCCAAACAACTTATTGAAACAATGTGCGATGGCCCCTTTATTGAATTAGACACTAAAGATGCTGAGCTCCACTTGAGGTATGTCGCCGACACCACTCAAGCATGGGATACATCTGACCCTAGCTCTCGGAATTGAACTTGCCAAGTGGACACCACTCCATCAGCACCCGATCTATTCAATGTTGACAAAGATACCATAACGAACCATCGAATCGATCAAATTGAGAAAGGTATGAGAGAGTTACTCGCTGTACGCGTAAAAGAACCAACTGGCTCCATCCACATCCCCGTTGAGAAGGTATGTGCTATTTGTGAAGCAAGACACACTACACCAAATCTGCCGAATTGTCACGGTCAATGACCGTGACAAGTCCAACTTGTCAAGGTCAATGATCGTGACAAGTCTGGGAGTGACAACATTTGTTGTCACGAACTTGTCACGGTCTCTGACCTTGACAAGTTCATTAGACTTGTCACGGTCATGTCACGGTCTTTGACCTTGACAACATTTGTCGCGGTCAAAGATCGTGACAAACTCGTGATATTTTTAAAAAAATTGTCACGATCAATGATCGTGACAATTCTGGGCAGAATTGAAAAAAAATCTACTAGGTAGTATGGCCACTGCCACTGCCCAGCAGTATATTTGTACCTGTTATATTAACATTGTACCTGTTCAAACATTATATATCCAAATAAAATAGACATAATGCAAATATACATTCAAAACAATATGCATCACGATATAATCCAAATATAATTCAAATGTAATAACTTAAAATAATTCAATTCAAATAATGTCAGTACATGTCTGGGGTAAGTTTTAGGAGGTGGATAGGCCACACGATATACGAATTGATACACCCTTGAATATGCATCATGCCGCATTATTCGTGCAACCATAATGGGGAGTTCTCCTTCTCGGGTTATCACATGCGTGACAAGCATCCTGACCTTGATGTCTTGAAGCGAACGTCTATGAACTAGCATACCCTGGATGGTATTCGGGTCCATCAACCCCCTCCCTATCCGCTGGCCATAAAATATGTCCTGTATAAACACGCTCGACCAACCAAGTGTCATCATCGATCGGTCGAAGGGAGCCAAATAGGGGACTGGATCATCAGAGTCTGCGCGTGTCAGCAATGAAGCAGCGAGGTACACGTCCTTGTCCTCCTCCACCTCCTCCTCCACAACCTTCTCCTTCCCTTCCCCTTTACGCTTTCTTCCCAACGAATGCTTCATTAATGAGAACATATCTTGGACTGTTGCCTCCAAACGGGACAGCTTCGCGTCACGCGAGTCCATTGTTCGAGCCAACCTTGTGTTGCTCGTTTCCAATATAATGATCCTAGATTTGGCCACCCTCGAGCTCACCCCCTTGTCCTCCCCTTGCGATCAGCGCCAAGCACTTGGCTTAGTGTGTCTGTGGACAAAGATGCCTTGTCGGCATCAGACTGCGACTCATGCACTTCCTTAAGCTTTGCCTGAAACGACAAAAGACACATGAATAGTTAAATAATTAAATAAAAAAATTATAACGTAATTAATAACAAGTAAACTATCGGATTACTTACAATCGTGGACACCTCCTTATCCTTCCACTTCTTTGTCCTAATAGCCACATAAGCATCGAGCCTATGTGGCTTACCCCTAGGGCCACTCCCCGTCCCCTGAAATAAAATAATGCAAAATTAGTATCGGCCCCGCAAAGTAAAATAATGCAGAATAACATATTTCTGTAATGATAGAAAATAAAATCTTACCATCATCCTATACCCCACCTCGGCGTAAGACGTCCGGACGGAGTAGTGCACGTCCGTCTTTTTCGCCCGATTTTCCCTCCTCGATTGGCGAGATGCCAATTTTTGCTCCCCAATCTCATTGTCAATGAACTTTTGCCATTGTGCCAATGAGACCAGCTCCTTCAGCGGGACGGAGTCACGCATTCGGATAATATAGTCTCGGGTCTTCCCAAAATACCGGCTCCGCAAATTTTTCTTCCATGTCTTGTGTTGCTCCAAGACAGAATCACGTAGTTCTGGGGCCATGCTGAATTGTTCGTGTCCAAAAAATACAATGTTAGTTGCGAATAAATATAAATATAAATTAAAATTCAAATGGAACTATTCATATAAATATAAATATAAATACATTACCTGTAGTGCCGCCCAAATAGCCAACTTGAGCTCATTTGGCACCTCCCTCCAACTAGTGTACCCCGAGCCGATGATCGTCTTTACCAGCTCGAGGGATGTCGCTAATATCCCCGTCTTGTTCTCGAGGCCATCCTCAATTTTCCATATTTGGTGAGCCTAGGGTAGGAGGATCCCTCGTCGCCTCCGCTACCACAGAGCCGAGACGACATCATCATAATCAGCATCATCATCCTCGACTTAATACTTGAAGGAGACATTTTCTGTAAAAAAATATTGTTATTAGTACAAATTCAAATGAATTAGAAGAGGGCATGCAATTATGTACAATTACTACAAATCCAAATGAATTATTGATAAAGTGAAAATCAATTAAAAGCATTAAAAATGGATTGATAAAGTACAAATTGGAATATTTATTACAAATTGAAAAATTATTTCAAATTCGAGTTATCATAAAAAATGGATTGATATTCGGTAGGAGTAGCTAAGTCATCCACACTACTATTTAGACACTTTAACGCATGTAGGACAATTGACCACGGATCGTTGTTGATATACTCCAAGTACAACACTTGGTTGACTTTTTGAAATGCACAAACAAATGTCTCATCGCTCACGTAGTCGTTGCTCTTCAACTTAGACAAGTCAACTATGTTCAAATTAGTGCCAGGATCAACTTTACATGCATTTTTATCCTCAACTCTTACCCACTCACAGTAAAATACAACCTCTTTGAAGCTTATATAATTCAATTCAAATATATTTTGAATTCCACCATAGTAAGTCATTTCAGCTTCAACGAGATTTTTATCTTTTGCACTCGCTCGAAAGAAAGTAAGATCCTTGTATGAAATGCCTAAGTTCTGTACATTTGTACTTTCCTTGTACACCCTTCCGCCGAATACGTAACCATTCAATCGATAGTTTTTGTACTCTTGTGCCATGAATAAGGGTAAAGTGGCTAGAAGATCAAACCTTGATGTCGCATCACTCGTCTTTAAGAGCTGAGAATATAGATAAATTATTTAGGTTAGTTGTAAAGTTTGAGTGTAATGTAACGTTATATATCGACCATTTTCATTATAATTACCTCTTGTGACAACCACACCCTAAATTCATTGTCTGATTGTATCATTGTTTTTCGTCTTTTATTGTTCTCACAGGCTTCATATTTTTTGCATATTACAAAATTAATCATGTATAAAATAATCTAAAATAAACTAAAACTTAAAATAATTTAAACTTACTTTTTTCATTCTTCGACATCTTCATGTGTGTCAAATAGATAACGAGCTACTTGTTCATGTTGTGAACTCGTTAATTTCACTCATTTTCCCATCACATGACCACCATCATCGACGAACTCATTTGTGTCATCAACGCTGGTCGAGTCAAGCATATATTCACGAGTATAGATTGATGACTCCACGGTGATGAATTGCTCTGCAATTGATCATGCAATGTATCGCGTATTCTTAATGTAATCTTTAAAAACTTTCATCAATCTTTCAAACAGATACATCCACCGATATCTAATTGGACCGCAAATAAGTGCCTCATCGCATAGGTGTACCAACAAGTGAACACTTATGTCAAAGAATGCTGGGGGAAAGTAATTCTCCAACACATAAGTCGCTTCGGCCACGCCCAATTTTATGGCCACTATGTGTTCTCGATTGACTACATTCTCACACAAAAGTGAGAAGGTAATACTAATTTGCATAATAGCCCTCCGTAAATCCTTGTGCTTGGAGAAACAGTGATTAAACAATAGAGGAACCAATTGCACGATCACATGCCAATCACGAGACTTACATTTATGTAAATCATGAGTAGCATAATTCACAATCCTTTGCAAGTTGGACGAAACATTAGATGGACCCTTGAAATTATATATTGTGTCTAAAAGCACCTTCCTTTCCCCACTCATCAAAGTAAACGCACCAGGGGGAATTATTGTCCTTCCCCTACTATCTTCTTTCAACCATAGTTGTGGCTTAAGTTTCAACAATTTAAGGTCTTTTCGTGCATTTTCTCCATCCTTTGAATGAATCCCCCCAAGGCAAGTGGCCGCAATATGTTTAACGAGGTTCTTCTCTGCATGCATCACATTTAATACATGGCGCACCGGGTTATTCTTATAATAAGGTAAGTCAAATAAAATTGACCTCCTAGACCATGCCTTTATTGTCTTAGTTTCATTTCCAGTTGGAGTCTTCTTATGCTTGACATTCTTAAATTTGGAATTCTTACCTGGCATATTAGGGCCATAATCAGAAGATTTACTTTCAATTTCTGAACCTGAAAGTTTTCTCGGTGGTAGCCTATGTTCAACCCCACCCAATAAAAAAATGGAACCTTTCTCAAATCTGAAACTATGAGCCGGGGGTAAAAACCTCCTATGGAAATGGTATACATTTTTTGAGCTAGCGGATAGACGAAGAGATTCAGTCCCATCTCTATAAATAGGACACCCCAAATAATCATGTACTACACAACCGGATAATGTCCCATAAGCTAGAAAATCATGAATTACCCACATCAACATAGCTTTCAGCGTAAACTCTTCTTTTCTAAAAGAGTCAAATGCTTGCGACCCTCTTCCCACAATTCATTTAATTCTTCTACCAAAGGAGACAGGTAGACGTCGATGTCATCACTTGGTGCCTTTGGCCCATGTATCAATAAAGACAACATAAAAAATTCAAGTCTCATACACTGTGAAGGAGGGAGGTTGATTGGTAATAGGATCACTGGCCATACACTCTGATTGGTGCTTAGATTTCCAAATGGATTGAAACCATATGTTGATGTAGCCAAATAAATGTCGCGCTGTTCTCGAGCAAAATCGGGATACTCATAATTCATCCTCCTCCAAGCTGTAGAATCAATAGGATGATGCATGAGATTACCCCCTACTTCTGCCCTAGCATGCCAAGCCATTTCCTCCGCTATCTGTGGTACTGTGAAAAATCGCTTTAATCTAGGCCCAACGGGAAAATATTTCAACACTTTTTGAGGCACTTTTGAGCTTGTGCCTTCCTTGCCAGTAGATTGGACATATATAGGTTCATCGCATATCGAGCAACGATCGATATTTTCATACTCCTTTCGGTATAGTATGCAGTCATACACACACGCATGAATCGGTTTATACTTCATTACCAAACCTTTCAAATTGTTCTTTATAATAGGATAGCTATTTGGAAGCGTATTCTCATTGGGTAGTAATCCCTTCACCCAATTCAGAATTCCTGTCACGCTATTGCCAGACAAACCGTACTGCGTCTTCAAACTGTGCAAACCAATTATGGCATGTAAAGTTTTTGATCTTTCTCACATCAAGAGTATAACGATTGAGTCGCCTTAAAATTTAAACTTTGGTAGTCATTGTCAAGGTTTATCGTAATATCTTCATGAGCACCTGAACCTTGTACATCATCAATAACCTCATTCTCCTCCACTTCATAAACTCCGTACGCATCATCAACTAAATCTTCTAACATATTATGATCTACGTCGTCCCCTTCTACATCTATCCTACTTGTTGAAGGTTGTTGTGAAGGTTGTTTGGGGACAAAAGGAACTTTTAATTCACCGTGAAAACTCCAAAATCGATACATATCTTGTATACCCCATCTTAACAAATGTAGTTCATCTGTTTTTCGCTCAAACACCTTACCATTCTTACACCTAGCACACGGACACAGAAACTCTTCATCATTATGACATCTCTTTACGTATTTCACAAATTCATTATCACCTCTGCGAAACACATCTCCCATTCTATTTGTCTCACCCATCCACTCTTTGTATTTAGGATATCCCATCACAGCTACCACAACTAATCACCTATTAAAGGTAAGAAGCGTATATTTCTGGATTAGTATAAACAAAACTTAATTTTATAGTATGTTTTATTTAATTTTGCCTTATTTATATTCGATTTTTAAATTTCAAATTCAAATTCAATTTATAATAGTAATTCATATTTCCTCCATTTCCTCTAAAGGGTGAGTGGTCCTATCTCATTCAAGACCGCATATTTCTTTAATATACTTAACATCTCATGCACATTGTTACGATTTGAGAAAAAATCGACAGTATATCCCCATAGTTCTCCAAGTACACGACGTATATTGACAAGTGTGAGTGTTATTTCAATTGATCAATTGAAATAACAGTCACACTTGTCAATCTAGTATGTACCCAGAGAACATTAGGATATGACTGCAGAACTTCCTCCAAAAGTAACAACTTTAAGCCACTAAGAATATTATTATACATAAATTATGCAGTTCCAAACTGTCCAAACGGGACAATTCGAGAGATCTCATTACAAGGGTAATGACTCTCGAACGGGTCTAAGGGCTATTGAATGCGTACACCTAAGAACTAGAAGGCTAGTATCTATGCGCACTATATGTAATTTCATGTACGTTTAATTTAATTATCATACTATATATATATTGTTCGTGATACAAAGTAGTTTTAAAAAAAAGTTAAAAAATCTCACCCCCATATGGATAATAATTCAGTGGTCGTGCCACTTCTAAAATTAACCAACTGAACATCGATCCACTATAATCCAACCGCAATAGCAATAATAAATGTGTATCCCGTACGCCTTCTAATTCATCTACTCAATTAATTCTTTTCATCAATTAAACTAACAATTAAAGTATACAATTAATAATTTACTAATTTACAATGAGGGACAATCCTACTTGCATATGAAAGGGGAACTAATTATTAATTTACTAAAAAAATTAATAACCAATCAATATTTAATCAATCAATTATTTTACAAGGGGCACTACTTGCATATGAGGGGCAATATCTAATAAACCAATCAAAATTTAATTAAAAAAAATTAACAAGCCCCACCCCCCCTTCCCCCCCACCATGCACATAAGCACCCCCCCACACGCATATATATATACACACACAGCCCCCCTGCCCACCCCCAACCCTGCCCCTCCCCCCACTGCCACTGCCATTGCCCACCACGCACGCACACACACACACATATATACACACACAAATGCATATATACACACACACACACACATGTATACACACACACGCGCGTGTATACACACACACACATGCATATATACACACACACACACATATACACACACAAATGTGCACATTTACACCCCCCTCCCCACCCCCAGCCCTGCCCCCTTCCCCCACCACACACACACACACACACACACACAGACATATATTTACACATGCACATATACACACACATATATACAAATGGAAGATAAATAGAGAGAGAAAATGTACCAAAATCGCAGAGAGAGAGAGAGAGAAAGAGAGAGAGAGAGAGTGCAGTCACTTAGAGAGAGAGATAAATTGAGGGAATAGAAAATGGTTGGAAAAAAAGTGGGAGGGTTTTTTTACTGAGAAAGTTGTCACGGACATGTCACGGTCTTTGACCGTGACAAGTTTATAAGATTTGTCATGGTCAATGAACATGACAACAATAATTGTCACGGCCTTATCACGGTCAATAATCGTGATAAACCTTTGTCACGGCCTTGTCACGATCAATAACCGTGACAAGGTTGGCCGGTTGAAGGGTGCCAATTTGATCATTTTGGTGTAGTGAGATTCAATAGAGGAATGTCCGACGATTCCCGCTTACAAAGTTATGCTTAATGAGCAGGTAAGTGGTGTAGGAGGATTCAAGGGTAATTTCGGTGCCCCAAACGGAAATTCTTATAACCCTTCATGGAAAAAGCACCCAGGTTTTAGCTATGGGCAATCGTAGGCTGCATCGAATCCTAATTAACATGTTGCCCCTTCTCCACCTCCACATTTTTAACAAGCACCACCTATGCAAGGACACAGGCCAACACTACCTCCTCTAGCTCCATATATCGGTCCACCGCAGAGAAATCTCAAGGACACAATAAACCAATTAATAAACTCCCAAAATGCAACTAATTCTAGATATGAGTGCATGTTCACCGACATAAATGCGAACATTTCGAAGTTACAATCGTCGTTAAGTGTCCAAGAGAAGGGTAAATTTCCTGCTCAGGGCCAAAGACCTCCCCAAGATCAAACTAGTGTTATCTCTACTTTTACAGAACATCAAGAGCAATGTAAAGCATTAACCACTATATATAGTGGGAGCGTTGTTGATTTATCACCTCCCCCTCACGACGCACCAAAAGACAAGGTGATTTAGCCCGGCACGAAAGAGGCCAAAGATGTCCCCTTGAAAGAGTGTGAAAAGTAAGACACTAGCGAGCCCGAGATAGTAGTGAAGATACCCACCGCAGTGCCATTTCCTCAACGGTTGGTTCCTTCCCAAAAAGGAAACCCCCATGATGATGTGCTAGAAGTCCTAAAGCAAGTGAAGTTAAGTTTACCTTTCCTCGATGCCATCAAGAAATTCCCTCTTATGCAAAAGTTATCAAAGACTTATTGACGGTGAAGAGGAGGTTTAAAGTAAAGAATAACGTGTTTCTAGCACAAAATGTGAGCTCCGTTTTACTCAATGATCTCCCACCAAAGTTCAAGGATCCGGGTGCACCCACCATTTCCTGCATCATAGGAGAGAATTAAATCGAAAAAGCCTTACTAGATTTAGGGGCGAGTGTCAATATCCTCCCCTACTCCATATATAGGCAACTTGATTTGGGTAATCTCAAGCCCACCAAGATCACTCTCCAATTAGTGGATCGAACCGTGAAGATACCAAGAGGTATTGTAGAGGATGTGATAGTCCAAGTTGACACTTTCTACTTCCCGGTAGATTTTGTAATTTGGGACATGGAGCCCTCGAATTAAAGAAACTACCCTCTAATGTCAAATATGCTTATTTAGGAGAGAATGATACATTTACTATTGTTGTATCATCTAGCCTAGATGAAGAGCAAGAGGGTAAATTGTTAAAATTTTTGAGGAAGCACCAAAGTGCTTTTGGTTGGTGCGTAGATGATTTGAAAGTTATAAGTCCTTTGATTTGTATCCATAAAATCCACCTCGAGGAGGACGTGAAGCCCTCTACGAAAATGCAAAGAAGATTTAACCCTACTATGAAAGAGGTAGTGAGGGCAAAAATTATTAAGCTGTTGGATGCCAAGATTATCTACCCAATCTCGGATAACAAGTGGGTGAGTCCCATACAAGTTGTCCCGAAGAAGTCGGGAATGACCGTGATTAAAAATGCTAAGGGTGAGATAGTCCCCCAATGTACCACCATCGGGTGGAGCGTTTGCGTTGATTATCGGAAACTCAATGTGAGAACTAGGAAAGACCATTTACCCTTGCCATTTATTGATCAGATGCTAGAGAGAGTAGTGGGACACCCTTATTATTGCTTCCTAGATGGTTATTCAGGATATAACCAAATATAGGTTGATTGTGCTTGACCAAGAGAAGGTGACTTTCACATGTCCTTTTGGTACGTTTGCCTATAAGAGTATGCCATTCGGATTGTGCAATGCGCCCGCAACCTTTCAAAGGTGCATGTTAAGTCTCTTTAGTGACATTATTGGGAGAGGACTTGAAGTATTCATGGATGACTTTAGCATTTTCAGAAACTCTTTCGATCTTTGTTTAGTAAATCTTGAGAAGGTACTTGCCCGATGTGTGGAAAAGAACTTGGTGCTGAATTGGGAAAAATGCCATTTTGTGGTCACCGAGGGCATAGTTCTTGGCCACATTTTCTCATCCAAAGGAATTGAAGTTGATTGAGCCAAAATTGATGTCATAGCCGAGTTACCTCCACAGAAATCACTAAAAGATGCGCGTTCCTTCTTAGGCCACGCGGGGTTTTATAGAAGGTTTATTGAGGACTTTAACGCCATCGCTAGACCCTTGAGTAACCTTCTCATGAAGGAATACCCATTTGAGTGGAGTGAAGCATGCTAATGCGCTTTTTAAGTCGCGATAAGTAACATTTTCTTGCCTTGTCGATGACTCTGGTATATCAATATTCTAGTAGGCCGTATTAATGGCAGAGCTATTTCCTCTAGAAGCCTGCTTGTTTGATTGGGCTGGTGAGTTCTCTTTCTAAGAAGTCTGATCGGTCTGCTTTGGGGTGGAGCTACTCCCCATAGAAGCCTGCTTTGCTGGTGCAGAGTTCTCTTCCATAGATATCTGCTCGACTATTTTTTCTTCGTAGGTGAATTTAACTATAAAGTCTGCCACAGCTTAGCCCTTGATGGACATTATTGGTTCATACTAGATCTCATAATCTCTTATCTTTACAATCTAAGCAATCAATCTGCCCAATTTCCCGGGCTTATGAATGGCTTGGCGCAGAGGTAGGTCTATATAGATAATAATAATATGGGCTTTAATTTATGGCTTCATCCTTAGGGAAGCCTCAATTAGGGCCTGCAATTTTTTTTTCTAGAATTGGATACCGAATATCTGCTCCTTGATATGCTTTGCAGGTGTAGTAAACTGGTTTTTATACTCCGTTTGCTTTATAAACCAATGTCGAGCTGATCGTTGATTTAAATACAGGTATGTATAGGTAAAATTTCTCCCCCATGAAAGGCCTTACAAATAGAGGTGGAGATCCTAAATACTTCTTCAACTCTAACAATACAAACTCACATTCGTCATTCCATTCAAATGTCTTTTGAAATACTTTAAATAAGGGTAGGCACTTGTCGGTAGGTCTTGAAATAAACCAGTTTAATGCAACCACATGCCTATTAACCTTTGAACGTCCTTTTTATTCGTTAAAGACTGCATGTTGATTAGTTCTTGGATTTTATCTGGGTTGGCCTCAATGCCCTCTTTGATTGACTATGAAGCCCATAAACATTACTTCTCGCATCTGATGACACATTTTATTGGGCTGAGCTTCATTCTGTGCTTTTATATCCAGTCAAACGTCTTCCCCAGATTTTTTATGCGGGTAGCGGCCAGTTTTCTCTTAGTGAGCATGTTATCAACATACACCTCTATGTTTCTAACTATCTGTTCTTCAAATACTTTATTTACTAGCCTTTGGTACATTTTCCTAACATTTTTAGCCCTAAAGGCATAAGATTTTACCAGTAGGTACCTAGACTTGTGATAAACTAAGTCTTTTCTTGATCTTCTAGTTTCATCTTGATCTGGTTGTACCCGGAGTACACGTCCATAAAACTGAGGAGCTCGTGTCCAGAAGTGTCGTCGACTAATTGATCAATCCTAGGTAAGGGATAGTGGTCCTTCAGGCATGCTTTGTTTAATTCAGTGAACACACATAGGCCACTTGTTATTCTTTTTCCTAACCATCACTACATTGGAAAGACACTCAAGATACTTGACATCTTTAATAAAGTTCGTCTTTTGTAACTTCTCTACTTCTTCTTGTACGAATATGTTCTTATCCTGACTAAAGACACACATCATTTTTATTTCACCGACTTGGTATCCTTGACTATGCTTAGCTCATGAAAGATGAATTTTGGGTCAATCCCCAGTATGTCCTCATGACTCCAAGCAAACACACTACTCCATCGCCTAAGAAAATCAACCAATTATTTCTTGAGGGTAGGGTACAGTGATGAGACGATCTGAGTCGTCGTCTTCGGGTGTTCATTATAAAAAATAATTATATGTATCTTCTACAACTTGCCATTTGACCAACTTTTCCTCATCTCTAGGATCCAACATTTTAATTTGGCAGGATGTGGTCAGTTTTTTCGGCTCCTCCTTATCAACTGAAGTATAATAACACTCCCTGTCATTCAACCGACTTCTTACACTACACCGACTCCATAATGAGTGGGGAACTTCATACATTGGTGTACAAAGGTGCGAAATTCTTCAAATTTCACCGGTTATACCCTACCAAAGATAAGGTTGAACGCTGAGTGGATGTTTTTATATAGGACAAAGAAATGGATCTTCTCTGTTCTACAGGCGATCCACTTGTTAATCACAACTTCTAACTCAATTGAACCCAAGGGATATACCTTTTCTCCTGAGAAACCAATAAGTGATGGGTGATAGGCTTCAAGCTTGACATCCCTTAATCCCAGACTTTTGAAACAATTATAAAACAAAACATCAACATAACTATCATTGTCAACTAGAATTCTTGCCACCTTTCTTTCATGTACCATCATAAAAATGACTAGTGGATCATCATGTGGATATAACATACCGGACATGTTATCTTTATAGAAGCTGACCACAAGGAGATCTTTGTTTTCCTTCCTAGGACGAGTGTCCACGGTGCACGTTAAGTTAATCTGACACACCCCAGCCCAGTTAGTTATAATTAAGTTTGAAAGTCAAAGTGAGTCAAACCATAATTAATTTTACCAAAACATAAACACGAGTTTTAACTATAAATCCATTAGTGTAATTCCATATAACTAAAAACTTTTTTTTTCAACATTAAAGTAGTCATACTTATACAAACTTTATTGAAGGATAAGTTAACTTAATTACATCATTTACATTAAACCAAATCTTTGTTTCTTCCATTCCTGGCTAACCCAACCCGACTTCCTAGATTTGGCAGTGACATCGCGTTACCTAAAAAAAAATGTGAACATAGGAACCGTGAGCAAAATAGCCCAGTGAATGCATCACCACTATACTACTGCATGAATTTAAATGCAATAAATCATGTCCATATAATTATGTATTAACTTATCCGGCTCATTCATAATGAATGACCTAACTTTTCGAATCATGATTCATGTATCTTGTCTGTAATAGATAATTCTCCCCCATTCCTGGTAGAGTAACCCCTTGTCATTAATAGACAAACCTCCCCCATTTCGGGTCGGGGAGTAACCTCCCATTTTGGTGAACAGAAATGAACAATTTCTTATTAATTATATTCTGATCATATCAAGAACATGATACAAATATCTCTTTTCAATGAGTACACTCACCTTAGTTGACAACTATGAATTCATCTTTCCTTCGGGTGGAGCTGAACTAGGTTGATTAGACCTTACACCTGTCAATCCAACTAAATCAGTACTGGATCTCAATAATAAGTATTATCCTAACATAATGATGTAACTTTCAATGACTATATAATAACAATATACTTCCACTTAAGTCACATTCCATGAAACATGAGTAAAGATAAAACAATGGTATACATGTTGATAAAGTTATGGACATTCAACCGTAGGAAATACCTCATAATGAGTTTATAACTAAACCCAAGTAAATATGAAATCATACTTATCAATTTATATGCACATGAAACATGTACTCAAAATACTCTTTGGAAAGAGGAGATAACAATATTCTTTTATGGGTTATCCACTATGGCCTCAATTTATTGTCCTCTATACTCAACCATCCTACATACCTAAATTGTATAAATACAGGTGTCCAAACTTATCAATATGAAAACTTATATGAATATACTTTCCAGTACAAGTGACGGTGTAATTTTTCAAGCTTCCTACAACAAGTTATGACCATTTCTTTACAATACAAGAAATCTGCCCTACAAGCTCCTTTATTGTTCCTTCAACTTCCAAGAATTTTCATAATTTTTCTCTCGCATAACATTCCATTATTTTCAACTGATTTTCAGTACACATACTGAGTAGTACAAAATTAAAGTTTCATAATTTTTTGACTTCATTTGCTATCTCAAAAGCTTGACCAAACTCAGGGCATATCGAAATGAAATATACAAACATCAACTATATTCCAACTTGCAACCGTCACTTTATATACTTCGAAATAAGTATAATACAAGATTAAAACAATATTAACACATAATTTTACCTTGGAAACACCTTAAGGGTTTTCTGGGAATTTTTTCCTAGCTTTTCCTTGTAACCCTTTCTTCCTTAACTTCTACTTCTCTTTCCTCAAGCTAATAACACTTAAAACTAAACCTAGGGACTTATTTGCTGAAGAAATAGGTTAGAAGAAGAGTTTTAGGTCGGCAAAGGCATGCCTCCTTTCCATCCAATCAAATTAAACCATTTGGCTTACTAAAAGATAATTTACCACTTAAAGGGAATGGACAGATTTCCCCCGTGTTCGTAAATTCGGCCTAACTTCTTACTCAAACATCCATTTGATGCACCGTTTGTTGTGTTACAACCCTAACTCACATTTCTACAACTATCTAGTTTTCACCTAAAGTGAATTGTAATGTTATAAGGGTCAAAACTAGTCTTAAAGAGGAACATTTCTATCGAAAATAACAAAATTTTGTGTTCGTACATAACTCGACATTTCATGATTTATGAAAGTAGGATTAGACTAAACATAATCACTTAACATTAGATATACTAATAACACACTATTCATATCACATAAGATAAGCATGATTTAAATATAATTTATCATAATTATATCCGGGTTGTCACAACTTCGCCCCCTTAGAAAATTTCGTCCCCGACATTTAATATAAATGTCACTTACCAAACAAATGGGGATACTGTTTCTTTATGCTATCCTCTGTTTTCGAAGTTGCTTCTTTAATTCCATGGCTCATCCACATAACTTTAACTAAGGGAATACCTTTATTTCTCAATACTTGCTCCTTACGATTAATAATTTCCAATGGTTCCTCGATGTGCGACAAGCCTTCCTTCAGTTCAATTGGTTGAGTTTTCAAATGATGAGATGGATCCGTCAAATACTTACGAAGCATAAATACCGAAGAAATAACCAAAGATGTGAAAACATTGTCCAGCTAAAACATGAACAAATAGTGGCAAGTCATGAGAAAGAAATTCTAGCGATAAATAAAAATGATTCAAGAACAGAAGATTCAAAAAATACCTGAACCCCCTCAAGGGAAGAATGACGAAAGATAACTATTAGAGTAGTTGGTGCAGTGGTAGTGGCCACAAGATTGTTAGAAACAAACACAAATCAAGGAAATATTTAGTCCTTACAAGGACAAGTAGTACCTGTGAAAAGGTAATATCCTGTGAAATAGGCTCACTGAAAAGAATGGTGAAGATTTTCTGAGATGGAATGGGGTGGATATGGGGCCTATTATCCATAGGTACATCAAAATGGGGGATAACTGTCCTCCTAGAAGGTGATAGGTCTGGGACAGTGATTCCATTGAGAAGCACTATTCCCTCATTAGTGGAAGGGCTATGTGAAGATAATCCCTATAAGAAAGAAAGACAAAAGCATCACATACAACATAAATTTCAGCCATACATAAGAAAGAAAAATTTAGACTGAAGAAGATGGTAGAAGTAACAAGTTCAAATAACCATAGAAGCCCAGTTGAAGAACTTCCCATCACAGAAGAGGTAGGAGGAACAGTTATCTTCAAATACAAAGAGAGTAAGACATGAGGATATGTCTAAAAACATGACATGTTAGAAGAACTAGAGGAGTTAATTCTTACCTGGACAAAACAAGACGACACAAAAAAGGTCCTTGTGGTGGTGGGAAATAAAGAAGATAGTTGCAAAGGCAAAAGGAAATAAGTTACGTCAATAAATATTATAAGAGAATAAAGGAAGAAAGTAATAGTTAGATATAGGTATGGACCAACTTTCTTACTTTACTGAAGTATGACCAGAACAATGAGTTATGGTATTAGAATGAACCCGATTTGTTGGATTGTGACAAGCCTCCCCTTAAGTTAGATATATCGCGGATCCCTCCTGATGTCATTCCTCAGTGTTTAATCACTAAATATATGGGAGATTTTTGTCTTCACGATGTCCATGAAATACTTCATCCTCCTCATCTGATCAACAGGCCGGGCAGTAGTAATAGGCAAATGTTGAGGGATTTTAACAACACAAATTCTCCCTATACCCTGGATGACCCTCCTATTATAATGGAGAGAGTGAAACAAGAGAGAGTGCCAAAAACCTCTTCTGAAATGACCAAAACACAAGGGAAACGTCCAATCAAATAATTTTCCTATGTTTTGCTTGATCTTGAATGTAATATCTTTAGTAGTTGAATAAAAATATTTTCTTTGTCTTGTCAATTTATGATTAGTGAATCAATTAGTTGACTATCATTTAATAATGAATTATTAAACTGTGATTTAGGGACTTAGATTTTACTAATGCACTTAGATAAAACTATAAATATTTTTATTGATCTAACTTTATCATTAGTTATCAGTGGAGACCAAATGTAAGAGGAATATATGTGCGTATTCCTGTATTTAGGAATGTATACATGTTTTCCTGCATTTAAGCTAGTCGGGTAAAACTTGTTTTTAACCTTTTGAGTTATATACAAAGTTTTACAAACTTCTTATTCTTGACCCGCCAAAGACGCGATCATACATGAAGTAAGTTATTAGTGGCGACCAAGTGTGTTAGGAATAAATGTGTATAGTCATGTGTTTAACTTGGTCAAGTAAAGCTTCATGGGTTAATACATCGATCGTTATTGACTTCCTGTTCGTGACTTGTTAATACAAAGTCATACATGAAGTAATAACTTGAATGGGTGAGATACGACTGTGCATTAAGCTATTGCTGCATCTCGAATTTGATAAGTTCAACCTGAGCTGTTGGTGCATCTCAAATTTGATAAGTTCAACCTGATTAAGTAGGTGCTGTTGATCGGCAAGGGCTGAATACCAAGAAACATTATTTATTTATTGTTGTTGGGGGATGTATATCGTCTTACTTCAAAAAAATCGAAAAAATTGAGGGAACTATCCAATGTATCTTGGACTTAGTTTCCCCTTTTCCCCAAATCTTATGACGCCTTTCCATGGTGAAATACGCAGGAATACAAAATCTCCCTTCTGAAATTCCAATGGATACTTCCTTTTATCTGCATAAAATTTTTGCCTGCTTTGCGCTATCTTTATCCGTTCCCGAATCATTTTAATATTTTCTGTTGTCATATCTATCAATTCAGGACCCAAAAGTTTTCTTTCACCTACTTTATCCCAACACAAAGGCGTTCTACATCTCCTCCCATATAAAGCTTCATACGGAGCCATACCAATGATGGACTGATAACTATTATTATATGAGAATTACATCAATGACAAATTATCATCCCAACTACCTTTGAAGTCAAATACACAAGCTCGTAACATGTCTTCTAATATTTGAATCATCCTTTCTGATTGCCCATCAGTTTATGGATGAAATGCGATGCTGAACTTCAAACTTGTGCCCATGGCATTCTGTAGACGAGGCCAAAACTTATAAGTGAACATTGAATCTCTATCTGATACAATTGACACTAGTACCCCATGTAAATGAATAATCTCATCAACGTATATACGTGCATACTTGTCAACAGTGTAGGTGGTCTTAACAGAAAGAAAATGGACTGATTTCATCAATAGATTTACAATCACCCAAATAGAATCATGCCCCTTTGGTGACCGAGGTAATCCCGTAATAAAGTCCATCGTTATATGTTGCCACTTCCATTCCGTAATAATCCCTCCAGCTTCTGATGCCCTGCCTTTACTTGCTGCCATACTAAACATTTAGCTATGAACTCTGCAATCTCACGTTTCATATTATTCCACCAGTAATACTCTTTCAAATCTCTGTACATTTGGGTACCTCCCGGATGCATAGAGTAAATAGAACTATGTGCCTCTTCTAATAAATCCTTCTTTAAGGGTGGGTCATTCGGTACACAAATCCTATTTTTATAACACAACGATTCATCATTCTTAATCTCAAAGTCACTCTCTTTACCATTCAGGACATCTCGTTTCTTCTTCTCAAGGAATGGATCACTGATCTGCAAATTTCTTATGCGTTCTGCCAATAAAGGTCTCACTGTGACATGTGCTAATAATCCTCCCCTTTTTGAAAACCTTAATTCAACACCCATCGATGCCAAGTCAAGGATATTTCCCACACGTGCACACTGTATGCAACCTAGAATCCCCGATGATTTTTGACTCAAAGCATCTGCTACTACTTTGGCCTTAATAGGATGATGATGAATGGTACAATCATAGTCTTTAATCAGCTCTATCCAACGCCTCTGTCTCAAATTCAGTTCTTTTTGTGTAAATAAGTATTTCAAGCTTTGATGATCCATATATATCTCACATGTTTCTCCATACAAGTAATGTCTCCATAGCTTAAAAGAAAAAACAATAGCTGCTAACTCCAAATCATGCGTAGGGTAGTTTCGTTAATGTGTGTTTAATTGTCTGGAAGCATATGCTATTACCTTACCATTCTGCATAAGAACACATCCTAACCCCTAAAATAAAGCGTCTGTATAGATCACAAAAGATTCATTCCCACATAGAATAGTAAGTATAGGGGCTGGAATCAACTGATTCTTTAATTCTTTAAAACTCCTCTCGCATTCTTCAGCCTATACAAACTTCACTTACGAGTCAACTTTGTTAATGGTAATGCTATTGTTGAAAATCCCTTAATGAATCTGCGATAGTAACCTGCCAATCCTAGGAAATTCCTAGTTTCTGTCACATTCTTAGGACTCTCCCATTCAACGATCGCTTTTACCTTCTTTGGATCAACATATATCCCATTTCCCGAGACAACGTGCCCTTAAAACATAATTTCATTCAACTAAAGCTCACACTTACTGAATTTAGCAAATAATTTCTTCTCTCTCAAAATCTTCAATACAAGTTTCAAATGTTTCTCGTGTTCCTCCATGCTATGAGAGTAAATCAACATATCGTCTATGAATACAATCACAAATGAATCAATGAAATGGTGGAATACCCGGTTCATCAAGTCCATAAAAACTGTTGGAGCATTAGTAAATCCAAATGGCATCACTAAAAACTCATAGTGCCCATATCGAGTCCGAAAAGCTATTTTTGAAATATCACCATCCTTTACTTTCAATTGGTGGTAATCCGATCTCAAATCAATCTTCAAAAATCTATGGCCCCCTGTAATTGGTCAAATTAATCATCGATACGAGGTAGAGGGTACTTATTTCTAATGGTCACCTTATTCAATTATCGATAATCAATACATACTCGCATTATCCCGTCTTTCTTTGTCACAAATAACACTGGGGTTCCCCATGGTGAAACACTAGGCCGAATGAAACCTCTGTTTATCAGATCTTGTAATTTCACTTTCAATTCTTTCAACTCTGTCGGTGCCATTCTATATGGAGCAAGGGAAATTGGACCAGTACCTGGAATTAATACAATGGAAAACTCTACTTCCCTATCGTGTGGCAATCCTGGAAATTCCTCTGGGAAGACATCAAAAAATTCTCTAACCACTGGAATATCTTGAATTTTAACTGTCTCTTTACTAGTATCAACAACATAATCTAAATACCTTGTACAACCTTTACTCAACAATCTCCTGCTCTTAATTGCTGATATAAGACAATTAGGAACAACGTTCCTTTCCCCTGTAAACTGGAACTCGGGTTCACCAGGCAGATGAAATGTAACTTCTTTTTGAAAGCAATCAATGGAAGCATGATACGACGATAATCAATCCATCCCCAATATAATATCAAAATACCGAATGGACAATGGTATCAAGTCAACATAGAAATCTCTCTCACCCATCCGTAAGACACAATATTTATAAATATGCTCCACCATAATTACACTTTCCATTGGGGTTGAAATATATAAGGCACAATTGAGAAATGAACATGGTCTACCCAAATATGAAGAAATATATGATGCCACAAGTGAATGCGTAGATCCAGGATCAATGAGTGCATATAAATCTTTATTTGCAACATAAAGTTTACCTGTAACCACTTTCGGTGTAGCATGGGCATCTTGCAGCGTCATCGCAAACACTCTTCCTCCTTCCCTCGATCCAGTTTCTTGTTCTGTACCTCTTCCCCTGGTGGCACTCCTGAAGAGGATCCTTTATGAGGCCCCACACTACTGACTGAAGTCGCTCTTGATAACATGGGCAATTCCTTCTCAGATGGACCTTCTGATGACAATTAAAATATTCTATATTCGGTAACTTTGGACAATTTCTCTTTATATGAACCGATGTCCCATAAAAGAAACAAACATTCAGATCTCCTTATGCCGAAACTCCTGAACCTATCCCACCACTAGTTTCACCCTTTTGCGAACTACCTCCCATACCTCTACTATTCTGAAATTTTTGCCCTCCAAGTCCCGAATATTCTGTACCACTACCTTTTTGATAATTTGGATCGAATCTTCTTCTCTTTACACCTCGTTCTCGATTCCCTCTCGCTTCATTCACATCCTTTTCTACCAACATGGCTTTGTTCACCCAGGCTGAATAATTAACAGTCTCTAAAGCTGACAACTCAACTCAACACAACAAAGACTTTTCCCAATTATTTGGGGTCGGCTACATGAATCCTATTTTTTCATTCCATTCTGTCCAGTGCAATATCTTCGGTTAAACCACATGATATCATGTCCTTTTCTATAATATCCCACTAAGTTAATTTAGGCCTACCTCTACCCCTTGGGTTACCATCAATACTAACTAAATCACTCTTCCTTACAGGAGCATCCATTGGTCTACGCTTGACGTGTCCAAACCATCTAAGTCGATTTTCTCTAACAGTCATGCTTCCCTGATTCAACATGAAATATTCTTTCTCCTTTTGCTTTCGATACATTGGGAGGAAATACTTGTCATACAAGGCTTTAACAAAAGCATTCCATGAGATCACATTCCCACCTCCTGGAGTAATCAATAAATGTTTTGTGGCATCCCACCAATACTTAGCTTCTCCTTTCAGCATATACGTCGCCAAGGTCACTCATTGATTTTTAGGCATTCTCATTACCCCAAAAATAAGTTCAATCTCTTTAACCTATACTTCCGCCTCTTCTGGATCAACTACTCCTTATAATGAGTGTGGATCCATTTTAATAAATTTCTCGTGTGAAGTAATCCTTTCTTCCCAGTGTATCACCTCCTCAGCCCTGGCCAATGCTCGTGCCTCCAGTTTCCTAGCCTATTGTTCTTCCATCTGAGCCATAAATCTAGCTTGCTTCTCTGCCATTAAAGTCATAGCGCGTGCCATTTTTTGCATGTCTGTCAATTGTTCTGGGTCGGGTTCTACATTTCCATGAACAAGTTGCTCAACCTCCGCCTCTGCTTCAATATTTGAAGCCTCATCTTATATTCCCACATTCATATTCCCTCCTTCCATTATTTTATATCTTAAATGGATCAAAGATATAATAACATACATATATACATATCTTTCCTAACATAATCGTTAGTATCAAACAAAATACATTTTTATCATTCACTGCCAAATCTAGACTCTTCTCCCTCCAGAACCTCTAAAACATAGGCTCTGATACCAAAAGATGACACACCCCAACCCAGTTACTTATAATTAAGTTTCAAAGTCAAAGTGAGTCAAACCATAATTAATTTTACCAAAACATAAACACGAGTTTTAACTATAAAGCCATCAGTGTAATTCCATATAACTAAAAACTTTTTTTTCAACATTAAAGTAGTCATACTTATACAAACTTGATTTAAGGATAAGTTAACTTAATTACATCATTTACATTAAACAAAATCTTTGTTTCTCCCGTTCCTGGCTAACCGAACCCGACTTCCTAGATTTGGCAATGACATCGCGTTACCTGAAAAAAATATGAACATAGGAACCGTGAGAAAAATATCCCAGTGAATGCATCACTACTATACTACTGAATGAATTTAAACGCAATAAATCATGTCCATATAATTATGTATTAACTTATCCGGATCATTCATAATGAATGACCTAACTTTCTGAATCATGATTCACGTATCTTGTCTGTAATAGACAATTCTCTCCCATTCCTGGTCGAGGAGTAACCCCTTGTCATTAAAAGACAAACCTCCCCCATTCCGGGTGGGGGATTAACCTCCCATTTCGGTGAATCGAAATGAACAATTTCATATTCATTGTATTATGATCATATCAATAACATGATACAAATATCTCTTTCCAGTGAGTACACTCACCTTGGTTGACAACTATGTATTCACGTTTCCTTCGGGTGGAGCTAAACTGGGTTGATTAGACCTTACACCTGTCAATCCAACTAAATCAGTACTAAATATCAATCATAAGTATTATCATAACATAATTATTTAACTTTCAATGACTATATAACGACAATATACCTCCACTTAAGTCACATTACATGAAACATGAGTAAAGACAAAACAATGGTATACATATTGATAATGTTATGGACATTCAACCGTAGGAATACCTCATAATGAATTTATAACTAAACCCAAGTAAATATGAAAGCATACTTCTCAATTTATACACACATGAAACATGTACTCAAAATACTCTTTGGAAAGAGGAGATAACAATATTCTTTTATGGGTTATCCAGTATAGCCTCAATTTATTATCCTGTATACTCAACTATCCTATATTCCTAAATTGTATAAATACAGGTGTCCAACCTTATCAATATGAAAACATATATGAATATAATTTCTAGTACAAGTGACTTTGTAATTTTTCAAGCTTCCTAGAGCCAGTTATGATCATTTTTTTACAACACAAGAAGTCTGCCCTACAAGCTCCTCTATTGCTCCTTCAACTTCCATGAATTTTCATAATTTTTCACCAGCATAAATTTCCATGATTTTCAACCCATTTTCATTGTACATACTTAATGGTACATAATTAAAGTTTCATAATTTTTTGACTTCATTTTCTATCTCAAAAGCTTGACCAAACTCAGGGCATACCGAAATGAAATATACAAACAACAACTATATACCAACTTGCAACCATCACTAAGGCCTAACCACAAGGAGTTAAATTCTAATTATCGGATATGATATGAATATCTGAGTCTAATTTCATATCCAATTGGAATGTCTCAATTCCAGTAAGCACACAAAGAGATATGCAAGTTTGAATACAAGCAATTTCAATACAAAGCAATATGACCTATAAACACCACTTATCTCACATATGAACCAATACATATTATCACAAAGGATGATGGAATTTTAATAAATAATTCATGATTTATATACTTGGAAATAAGTATAATACAATATTAAAACAATATTAACACATAATTTTACCTTGGAAACACCTCAAGGATTTTCTTGGAATTTTTTCCTAGCTTTTCCTTGTAACCCTTTCTTCCTTAACTTCTACTTCTCTTTCCTCAAGCTAATTACACTTAAAACTGAACCTAGGGACTTATTTGGTGAAGAAATAGGTTAGAAGAAGAATTTTAGGTCGGCAAAGGCATGCCTCCTTTCCATCCAATCAAATTAAACCATTTGGCTTACTAAAAGACAATTTACCACTTAAAGGGAATGGACAGATTTGCCCCTTGTTAGTAAATGCGGCCTAACTTCTTAATCAAATATCTGTTTGATGCATCGTTTATTGTGTTACAACCCTAACTCACATTTATATAACTATCTAGTTTTCACCTCAAGTGAATTGTAATGTTATAAGGGTCAAAGCTAGTCTTAAAGAGGAACATTTCTATCGAAAATAACAAAATTTTGTGTTCGTACATAACTCGACATTTCATGATTTATGAAAGTAGGATTAGACTAAACATAATCACTTAACATTAGATATACTAATAACACATTATTCATATCACATAAGATAAGCATGATTTAAATATAATTTATCATAATTATGTCCGGGTTGTCACATAATCTGTCTAATATGAGCACAAGCCTTTGCCTCATTGAGATAGGCTTTCCTCTCCGCGGGCTCATCGCCTCCTCCAGCATCTTCTCCTGCGATGAAGTTACATCCAAAAAAGTTCATGTTTACCCCATGTACAGGTTCTTTGGGCCTCTTAGGAAGGTTTGTATCTTCCTCTTAATTGTTATCCCTTTGGCTTTTCTTTTCTTCAACTTTTCTATAAGGAGACTATGATTGCCTTTTGGGCTTCTGTTCGTCACGGCGATCTACTCGTCCTCCTCGGTCCATAAACTTTGATAGTTTTCCCTGCCTAATTAAATTCTCAATCTCGTCCTGCAGGGCTATGAAATTATCAGTATTATGGTCGCGATCTCTGTGAAATTTGCAATACTTGCTTTTATCCCTTTTATTTGATTGGGCTTTTAATTTTTTAGGACATTATAAATATTTTCTCTCGCAAATTTCTTCTAATATGTGGTGGACACTCACCATCAAAGAAGTATATTTGTCATACCTTTCCGGCTTGTCAACCTTCTTATATTTTTGTCCTTTATTCTTCAAGCTTTTGTTGACACTTGGCTTTAGAGCTACTCACCTATTTAGCAGTTATAACTTCCTCGACATTGGTAATCTTCCCTGACTTGGATAGTAACTTAGTCATCATCTTGGGTGGTTCCGTGGCTGGCGCCTAGTACAACTTTCTCGATACTAAACTACTCATTAAGGCTGTGATGGCGGTCTTCTCATCACAGTCGATCACGTCTAGCTTCTCGCTACCAAAATGGGTGATGAATTTGAAAAACTTTACTAAGTTTTTTAACACAAGTTAAAACAGTTAAGTAAGTTTCAAACATCTTTTTGAGGAAACTCTTTTATAAAATAGAACAATAACACAAGATGTGTTTCAAAATTATGAACATTTCTTAGAAATAGGTTTTAAAGTTAAACCTAAGTCTAGTTTGCAGTAGTAGTTGTGAAGAAGTAAAAACCACACATAAGAGATAAGATTTTTTACGTGGTAAAACCCCAAATTAGGGGAAACATCTACGGTGACCTCTACGCCAAAAAACAAAAAATCCACTAATAATCAAACAATAGTGATGTGACTCAAAATGTGTCTCTAGTGCGTGCTAATTGCGATTGAATTACAAACCGATTGCGTAAGTAATAAACTCAATAAGAAGGGGTCAAATTCTCAGGGAAATAGGGCATAGAATGTAATGACATATAGGAAAGACTCTTAACCCTCAATTGACTTAGAAAAACAAAGGAAAATGTGATGAATTTTGAGTTTTATCTACGAACTAAATGAAAGTTAATTGAACGAGTAATTAAACAACGTATGCAGAATTAAAATAACTATGAGCTAAGAAATATGAAGGAGAAATTTATGTTGGACTACAATCCCCCGAACCCTAGTAAGTTTACTGGATTTAAAAATTAATTGCGAATTAGATAATTAATCAAACTACAGACTTTATTAATTTCAAGCATTACATATATGAGGCTACAAGACTGTATCATACATAATCAAGAATAGAATAAAGCGGTGTTGGAATAGCTGACACGTGCGTCGTACTCTTAAACACCTCAGATACCTATGGAAAATGAGGTTAAAAGCCCTACAACGGTTGTAATAATTAATCAACATGATTTAATCATTTATTTAATTCAGGGAGTTTTTTTATATCCATGAAAACCACATCGAGTTAGATCATGCATTCCAGCCCTTAGAAATCTAGCCGGACATAGTTACGTGAGAAATAACACAAATCTTAAAGTTTCATGCGATGAAAATTATAATTATGTGAAACGTGTAATGAAACATGCAAAGAATAATTTTAAATAAGAAATAATGAATCACCAACTGAATATGAAAACAATTAAAAGCAACGAAGAAAGTAATACTTGGAATGAAGAAGAACCTTAAATTAATCCAGAAAGATGAACAAAAGATTGAACAAGATGAATCCTAAAGTTTTTGGCTTCAAAAACCTCTCAAAAATAACTAAAAAGAAGCCTCCTAATGTCTGGTATGGCAAAATAATAAATACACCACGCTATTTTTAGTGTTTGCATCATGCACAACTCTATTTTTGAGGAATAAAGAATTAAAAATTCGTCCAGGCGAACCGGTTCGGTTCTCCTTCTTTACTGGGGCGGACCGATTCGGTGTATACCAGTTTGGGGAACCGATTATACTTCTTATTCATCGATTCGATTTGGTGCTGACAGTGTGGAGAACCGGTTCGGTGATGATTTCATCGGTTCGGTTCGGTGACTTTATATTTTTCTTCCTTTTTCCCCTCATTTCTTCTCAACTTCAAAGTTTCATAACTTTTCACTCGTGACTCGAATTTGGATGCCGTTTCCTCTTATGTAATTATGGACTTGAGATTCAGCTTTCCTTTAGGTTTAGTGTCCATATTCTTGGTGCAAAATTACTATTTTGCTCTTGACTTTTCTTCTTTTCATTTTCTCTTGATTTTGAATTTTTTCTTTTCTTCACTCACATAAAATATCTACAAAATGTACGAGAAATACACGAAACTCAATGCACTCAATGGAAGATGTCAGTATTAAGTATATGAGATAAATCAATACAAATTACACTACCTAGGGCGCTAAAAGAGTCTAAATTACGGAAATAAATCGAAAGAATTTATGCCTAATCAAACACCCCTAACTTAGAACTTTGATCGCCCCTAGCAATGCAAAAGAATCAAAGCATGGTCCAACACTTAACAAACATGTTATTGGGATATAGTACTTCTTTCGCGGGCAAGCGATTGCATTTAGCATATGCAATAAGCCTTTAAACCCTTAGGTTACCCTAGTAGGACGAGTTGCGTTTCGTGAAGGTTTACAATGAATATACCCACAAAATTCATTTTCGACTTAAAGAAAACTCAAAATATTTAAAAATTGTATAATTTAAACTCTCCAAAAATGGTCACCATAAATTCATAGTCAATAGTCTCAAATCATAGTGTGTATGTGCGAAGCCGAAAATTTAACCAGTAATTTCCACCGATTGATCATTACGTTACTTTTTCGAAAATTCGTTTTGATTCCAAATCTCGCGAATGCTCTCACAAACGAATCACTTGGAATGTGGCTATTTCTATTTATGCGTGATTTATAAGAGTAAATATAATTGAACATAAATTTACGCACGCAAATTTAAAAGACATAATATTTATGTTGACAAGATCTCGTCATTGGAATGCGGTTATCAAAAAACGGGAAACATCATCTCTTATGCACCAATTTATCTCTCTTATTGTCTTTTCGTGTATTCTCTCTCCACGCGGTAATTAGTTTCACAATTCGGACCCGATTAGGATTTTCTTGGGTTATAAGGTGAATTGGGTAAAAAGTAAGGAGTGGTTGGGAAAATTTTGGAATTGGAAAATGCTCTTTATGTTGTCCGTTAGTGTTTTTTTGGGCTTTTGCTCATTTTCTCTTCCTTTTCTACTTTTTTTCCTTCTATTTTTCACATTTTTCCATTCTTGCTATTTTTGTTGAGCATTATTCTTTTTTTCTTCTTGCCCCTTTTTATGCTCTTTTTGGACGTAATTGATGAATTTTCAATTTTCACAACTCCAGGCTATTTGGGTTTTTTTGTGTTACAAACAAAATTGGAAAATTTATTTAGGATCAAAATGTCTAGGAAAATGATATTTTTTCACAACTTTTCATGGCTCATATTTTTGGACAGACAAACGAGGGCCTACTTTATTATCCGAATTACTAGTTACTTTACCATATGCGTCTCGAGATTAATTTAGTTTAGAGATTTTCAAGATAACATCTCACACATTTCCCATAACCGTTCAAAACAAAAAATTGAGATCTTCAACGAATTTTTTAAACGCTGAAAAGAACTTTGAGTTAACCATTAACTCAGATTGATTTAAAAAACTCACAAAATTGATAGGCTCGAAATCTCACCGGGTTAGTTAATCTCCACACTTTTTTGTAAAGTCGTCAGTTTTGTTTCAATTTCCATCTTTGGTCAATTTTGGCTTTGTGCATTTTATTTTTACAATTTGAGACTTTAAACAAAATATCAGGACATTTTTAAAAATTTTAAATTCTAATTTTTATTTATTTTGAAGAAAAATAATTTTGACTTTTCATTTTTTTTGGAAATTTTTATAGTTTTCTAATTTTTTTGCATTTTAAAAATTTGTGGAGTTTTTAAAAGACGCACTTCTCACCCCCCAACTTAGACCTTGGCATTGTCCTCAATCAAAAGGACTAAGAGCTAAAAAAGGTAAAATAAGAAGTGCGAAATGAAAAACTAACAAAAATTGAAAATGCAGATTTTTTTTTAGAACTAAGAGTTGTATACATAAGAGAAGAAGAAACATTACAAATGGGATTAAGCATGTGAAAACAGGAAACAACTACATAAGAGAGCAATTTTCAAACATAGCCAACAACGGGCTTTCTATTTGGGGGCGGGTGGGATGTACCGGTAGTGTCTGGGCCATACGGATCATAGAAGTAAGTTGGGAGTGAAACGGAATCCATAACTTGAAACTTTTACATCTCGGTGTGGATTCGCATCATCATGCTAGTATATCTTTGGTAGGCTTCACGGTCCGTTCGACGGTCCTCACAATATTCAGTTATAAATGCATCAAAACGCATCTCCAGCGCATTTATACGATTGGTGAGGTCCGCCATTGCAGACTCATAATTCGAATCGTGATCCTCCCCTACGGGCTACTCCATATCAACATCCTCCTATGCGGTGTTTGTGGGACAAAATGCAATTGCTTTTCACTCCTAGTTCGCGACTCCCCTCCAATGGGTTTTGGAATGCGGGGAACGACGCGTGGAGCCACAATTCCCGCGTCTTTGAGAAAAGACATGATGAGATGGGGATATAGGAGGGCAACCTTGCCCTTGGGGTTCATGACGGGATTTAGGATGTCGGCGTAAAATGTGCGAGCGAGGTGGATATGGGTGCCCGCAGTGAGTAGGTGGTAGAGAAAGTTGGCTTAGTGAAGTCGCATCGCTGAGTCATTGAATATTTGCAAAATTCACCCGCAAATGATGAGGAAGGCGACTCGGACTTGTTCATTGAGGCTCCAACGAGAAAAGTGTCGAAATCCCATATGATATCACGGGTGATGCGCCTGATGTAAGTATGTTTCCCGACCGATCGGTCCGCATCGGGGTAACCAAAACAGGTTGGGCTTGGAATGCCCTTAGTATGCATCATTTGGATCAAAATCTCAAGAGAGAATGGAATGGGGATTTGATCCACATATGCTTGGGATGTGAACTCGCCTGTATGGACGAGTGTGCCGTAGAACATGCGTACCTTTTCTAACGATTCAAATCTCAAGATATCTAAAGGTTTAGTAAATAAGTAAGTTACTTGAAGTGCTATAGGTAAATAGTTTATCTCGCGAGTGTTTAATAAAATTCTTAGAGATATTTATCGCACTTCGATTATCGTAATAGAGGTGTAGATTTTCTTCATTAATGCCATAGCCACTAAGGATTTGCTTAATCCACATTAATTGAGCACAATTGCTTCCTGCGGCTATATATTCAGATTCTGCTTGGAAAGTGAAGTTCAATTTTTCTCTTTACTACTCCATCCTACTAAGATATTACCTATATAATAACAAGCGTATGACGTGCTTTTGTTGTCATAAGAAGATCCAACCCAATTTGCATCGGTATATCCTATAATTGTTCTAGATGTATCGTTTGTGTACCATATGCCTAGGTTTATTGTGACGTTAACATATTTGATAATTCGTTTAGCACATATCAAGTGACTGTTATTAGGTGCACTTTGGTAACGGGCACAAACACACACAACATACATGATATCAGGATGCGAGGCTGTGAGATATAACAGTCTACCTATCATACTTCTATATAGGGTAGGATTTATAGGTTTCCTATGTTCATATTTAGAAAGTTTAATTTGAGTACTTATGGGAGTCCTTGCAACCTTGGCATTCTCTAATCCTAACTTTTTCACCAACCCTATAGCATATTTTGATTGCAAAATGAATAACCCATAAGATTTTTTCTTGACTTGTAGTCCTAAGAAATACTGAAGCTCCTCCATAAGAGACATTTGGAACACCCTGTGCATAATTTTAGAAAATTCTTTAATTTCAGAAGGGGAAGTAGAGCCAAATATTATGTCATCAATGTTGATACCAAATTTAGTCAGCTGACGTGGACCAATCATATGAAGACACGTGTCAATATACATAACAAATACAAATACTTTCAACGAACAAGATACTGTCACCGAGCTACTCAGGCGCTCCGAGATACTTAAACATACCGAGCAACTTAAGTAGTCTGAGCTACTTAGCGTGCAGAGCATCCAAATCAAGAAAACCAAAAGGCGAATACACATTAAATGCGCATTATTATCGTACAGATGTATATGTCTACTAGATGACAGCGTATTACCTTTTCATATGTACAGCCTCAAGGCTATAAATACATTGTAACCTCCTCATAAGAGGGGGATTTTGGATCTCATAGTGAACCTATCATCGAGATTCAAAGCAAACAATCAGCAATACAAAAACAGTGGTCGTAGGCCATTTTCAGAAGGCTGAACCACTTTAAAAATCCTTTGTCTTATTTATTCATTTTTATCTGTGATTGATTAATCAGATATAATCTAGTTTTTTACATCAACAGATTGACGCCGTCTGTGGGAAACGACTATACTTAGCGTTTTTGACCAAATAACTCATCATCTATGGCTGAGATTCCAAAATCCAGTGATCGAAACACTGAGCTCCCTCCAAACCCCTCTACTGCACTAAATATTCAAGATCTGGTAGGCATAATGGCTAATTTAGCCCAAGGGCAAACGACCATGCAAGAAACCATGCGTCAACTTATACAAACTGTTTGAAATGGAGTGCCGGCTCAATTAGGACAACGAAATGCTCTAAGAAATACCCATTTGCCATCTTCAAGAACTAGACGAATGCTATTCTCGGAGGACTCTCAATCTAGACGTACTAACTCATATCATACTGAGAGATCTAATGATCCCTCGTATCAACCTAGTCGAACCTCATCAGTACGAGCTACAGATTCTCAACGGAACGTCACTCTAACTCCAAGAAGGATTAGCGCTCTAGAAAGGTTGAGTAAAGACTCCCCTTTTGATCGATTGGGCCCTAGGAGGAATAGAAGTCCTCCTAGGATTGCGTTGAGGAACTCTCAACGACCATCCGACCTAAGGGAAGGCTCTGCCCAATCATGCCCAACAGCTCGTAATTAAAGGTACCAAGAGGAAAACTCAACGCGATCAGTCGCTCGAATAAATAGGCCCGAGGTGGGAAACGATGCATGAAAGGGCTCTATTCAAAGGTTGGAAGAAGGTTAGGGGAAATGGATAAGGGAAAGAATCCTCTACAAAGAACTTTTGTCCAAGGGACACCATTCGTGCAGGAGATTGTGGATTTTCCCACAGCATCAAAATTCAAAGCTCCTATGGTGACGCCTAAATATGATAGAAAAACTGATCCTGTCCTCCATATAGAGCAATACCAAGCTGCTGCCGATATCTATGCAGTTCCAAACGAGATGAGATGTAGGGCGTTTTCAGGAACTCTCATCGGGTCAGCTCAGATATGGTACAATTACCTTCCTTAGGGGAAGATTGCAACTTTCCTTCAACTGACAGAGATTTTCATAGGGAATTTCTATTTTGGAGCGAAACCAGTTAAAAGAGTAGCACATTTACTGAGCGTTAGACAGAAGACATAAGAAAGTACCAGGGACTATATTTCTCGTTTCAATAATGAGAAACTTGAGGTAATTGGTTACGAGGAGAAGACAACAATTACTGCTCTGATGAGTGGACTGTTACCAGATAAGTTGTACTATACTTTGGCCAAAGATCCGCCTAGGACCATGGACGAACTGATGACAAAGGCAGCCAAGATCATGAACGCTGAGGAGGCCATGGCTGCGAAGAAGAATACAGACACTAAGGAGACCAAGGTTGAGGCTGGTAAAATTGAGAAGAAGGATCAGAAGAACAATGGTGGCATCAAGAAGTCGAAAGGTAAACAAACACTGGAGCAGATGAGGAAGTATGGAAATTATACTCCCTTGAAAGTAGATATAAATCACATTCTGGAGGAGATCAAGAACAGCGAGGAGATAGCTTGGACAGAGAAAATGAAGGCAGACCCTGATAAAAGGGACAAGTTCAGGTATTACGAATTCCATAAAGACCATTGAGGTACGACCAAATATTGCATAGCTCTCTAGAATGAAATTGAAGCACTCATCAGGCGAGGAAAATTGGCTAAGTATGTTGATCACTAAAATAGTGGAAAAATCAGAAACATAGGAAGGCAAAGATCTAAGTCTCCTCGTCGAGCAAAAGAAAATAAGAAGAGATATCACGAAGATGATCCAGAAGACGATCCCGATCTCCCCAAAAGGCCAAGATAGCTAGAGCGCGAGGTATTTTCAATTCATTTTGGGTCATTTGAATGTAATGTCATTAAAGGTGGAGATGCAGGAGGTGGAGATCTGACTACGGAGAGAAAATATTACCTCAATGAGGCCAAAGCTTGCTCTTACATACAATGCATAAACTTGGCTGAAGATGATCGCCCAAGGAAGGTGAATAGGGATAAACTGGTCATCATTTTTTTTAAGAACGACCTGAAAGGTGTACTATATCCTCATGATGACCCATTGGTGATCAAGATGAGGATGAAGGAGGTGGTGATTTCACGGGTACTGGTGGATAATGGTAGCTCTGCAGATATCATGTTCTACCCATACTTTGACAGTTTGAATCTGAAGTTATCCCAGTTGGAACCATATCATAGGCCCCTCCTCGGTTTTACTGGTGAAAAGGTTTTTCCACTTGAGACGATCAAGTTGGACATGCTCATTAGTACATGGCCTGCTTGCTAAATAGAAAGAGTACTCTTTTTCGTAATGGATAAAAATGTCCAATCAACCCACAACATCATCATGGGAAGGGTAGGACAGAAGAAGTTTGAGGCAGTACCATCTACTGTACATCAATGTTTAAAGTTCCCAACCAATTTCGGAGTGGGAGTTATGAAAGGCGACCAGAAAGTAGCTCGAGAATGCTATTATTCATCTACTGAGCAGGAAGAACGAGAAGGCTCCAGGTAGAAGACTACTACACATCAAGTGGATGAAACAGAAGATGCAGAGATTGAAACATTAGACCCTAGAGACGAGTCTTAGCTCGTGAAGGGCCAAGTCATGGAAGCTACCGAAAATATCATTTTGGACGATGACCACCCAGAATGAACAACCCAAATTGGTGCGTCATTGGATGCATTCATAAAACAAGAACTGGTAGCATTTCTAAAGCGCAGAAAATAGACTTTTGCATGGAGTCATGAAGGCATGCCAGGGATAGACCCGAGTTTTCTGTGCCATGAGCTCAACGTTAATAAGGAAGTCAAGCCAGTGAAGCAGCGAAGAAGAGTGTTCAGTCCTGAAAAGAACCAAGCTATACAGGAAGAAGTAGAGAAACTACAGAAAGCCTTTTTTTATTAAGGATGTCAAGAATCTTGATTGGCTAGTAAATGTGGTGATGGTAAAGAAGAAAAATAATAAGTGGAGGATGTGTGTGGACTTCACTGATCTTAACAAAGCTTGCCCCAAGGATCATTTTCCTTTGCCTCGAATCGATCAACTGGCAGATGCTACCTCGGGGAATGAATTATTGAGTTTCATGGATGCTTACTCTGGTTACAACCAGATTAAAATGAAACTTGAGGACAAGGAAAATACCTCTTTTATCACCCCAAGGGGAACCTATTGCTATAGTGTTATGACTTTCGGACTTAAAAATGCAGGTGAACATATCAACGGTTGATGAATAAGGTGTTCGCAGAGCAAATCAGTCATAATATGGAGGTTTATGTCGAAAATATGCTGACGAAAAGTAAGAAAGCCGCTGATCATTTAGTTGACCTAGGTCAGACTTTTGATCAGCTAGAGAAATATCAAATGAAGTTGAATCCCACCAAATGCATATTTGGAGTACGAGAAGATATGTTTATCGGGTATATTGTTAACCAACGAGGTATCGAGGCGAACCCTAAAAAGATCAAGGCCTTATTGGAGATACGATCTTCAGCCACGAAAAAGGAGGTGCAAAGTCTCACAGGGCGAGTTGCAGCACTTAACATATTTGTATCACGACCAACAGACAGATGCCTCCTATTCTTCAAAACACTTCGAAAAACTTTTGAGTGGAATGATGAATGCGAGGAGGCCTTTCAAGAGTTGAAGAAATATCTGGGGATACCTCCATTGTTATCTAGACCAGTGATGGGAGAAAGGCTATACTTGTATTTGGCGGTTTCAGATAATGCGGTTAGCTCAGCATTGATAAGAATGGAGGATGGAGTGAAGAAACCAGTCTATTACACCAGTAAAGCCTTCCGAGGAGCAGAGATCAGATATCCCAAACTAGAAAAGTTAGCACTAGCACTAATTGAAGCGAGCAGAAGGATGAGGTCATACTTCCAAGCCCATACTATAGTAGTGTATACTGATATGCCGTTAAGACAAGCTCTGCATAAATTGGAGAAATCAGGAAGATTGATGTACTGGGCAGTAGAACTTGGTGAATATGACATAGTTTATGAGCTCAAGTCGTCACTTAAGGGGCAGGCAGTAGCGGATTTTATCGCAGAGTTTACTCACTCTGATGCATCCGAAGAGTAGGAGTTCAATACAGACCAACTCGTGGATGTTACGGGATCATCAAAGATAACACCCGACCAACTTCCATCCGTGAATAACCAAGAGAAGATAATCAACGAGCAGCGAGAAGTGTCGGGGGAAGACAAAAGGAAGTATAAAATATTCCACCGAGGAACCCTGTCTGACCAAGAGTTTGATAATGAAGTATCTGTATGGAATCTATATGTGGATGGCTCTTCGTGTGCCATGGGAAGTGGAGGAAGAATAGTTTTAAACAATCCTGATGGAATTGATATGGAGTATGCTATATGTTAACAATTTAAGGCTTACAATGATGAAGCTGAATATGAAGCTATGATCGTGGGTTTAAGTCTGGCCAAAACCATGAAGGCAGAGCAATTTTTTGTATTTAGTGACTCACAATTAATCGTAAATTAAATTCTTGGGTTGTACGCAGCGAAGGGAGAACTAATAGTCAAGTATCATGCAAAAGCTATGGAAGTATCACGAATTTTACCGCAGTTCAGTTGATAGGAATACCGAGATTGGAGAATGCAAGAGCCGACGCCCTAGCTCGGCTGGCATCAGGAACACTCACCGAGCTACGAAGAACAATCCCAATAGACATCATGGTAGATCAAAGAGTAGACGAAGATTTAATGATGAACTTCATTACCCTCGACTTGGGACCATCCTGGATGGATCCCATCAGGGCCTATATCGAAGAGGGGGCTTTGCTAACTAATAAACTCGCAGCCAAGAAACTGAAGTTTAAAGCTGCTCGTTACGTATCGACCAGTGGCATTTTGTATAAAAGAGGCATTATAGCAGCACTACAGAGATGTGTCCATCCCTCCGAAGTTAAAGAATTGATTGAAGAGGTTCACGAAGGGTCTTGCGGAGCCCATGTAGTAGGTCAGACGCTTTTGCAGAGAATAACAACACAGGGGTATTACTGGCCAATGATGAGAGCTGACTGCGCAGCTTATGCTAAGAAGTGCGATAAATGCCAACGTTTCTCTTCCATCCGAAGAACTCCCCAAGCATTTTTAACACCCATAACATCCCCTTGGCCATTAGCCATGTGGGGGATAGACTTGGTAGGGACACTTCCAATGACCAAAGGGAGATTCAATTACATCGTAATTGCTGTGGATTATTTTACCAAATGGGTGGAAGCTGAACCTCTCATTGATATGACGTATGACAAGGTCTTTCAGTTTATTTAGAAGAGTATTATTTGCAGATATGGTCTCCCACACGCATCCATTACTGACTATGGAACCCAATTTGACAACGAGGAATTCGCTGCATATTGTCATCAATGCAATGTATAAAAGATCCATTCTGTGCTAGGCCATCCCCAGAGCAACGGGTAAACTGAAGTGACAAACAGAACCCTACTAAATGGTCTAAAAAATGGCTGGATGGTGCAAAAGGAAACTGGATTAATGAGCTACACTCTGTGTTGTGGGATTATCGTACTACACTGCAAAGAGCAACTAGGGAGTCTCCGTACATGTTGACATTCGGGAGTTAAACTGTCATACCTGCTGAATTGGGTCTCCCTACACATAGGGTACTTAATTTCAATTCTCCCATAAGTGACTTGATGAGGCGTTTAGACCTGGATAAGCTCGAAGAAGTTCGGAAAGACTCAACAATCAGGAATGCAACATACCAACAATAAACAACCTTGTTCTACAACAAAAGGGTGAATAAGTGCGATTTGAAAGAGGGGGATTATGTGCTGAAGAAAGTGATCCAAAAGCATAACAAACTAGAGGCCAACTGGCATGGACCTTACAGAGTAACTGAAGTTGTTCATCCTGGGACATATATAATTGAAACTTTGGAGGGAGAAGAATTCAAGAAAGCATGGAATGCAGAGCATCTGCGCGAGTACTATCAGTAATTAAAATCCATATGTAACACAGTTCTTTCAATATGAATAAAGTGATGTTTTGCCCATATTTCCTCCTTTTGTTGAATTTTTTCCGGAATATTAGTGCTACACACTACACAAGCGCAAATTCAGAGCAGTAACCACCAACTCCGATTGGTCGGCAATTCAATAACCACCAACTTCGGTTGGTCGGCAATTCAATAACCACCAACTCAGGTTGGTTGGTACCAAACTAGGAAAGAAGATGGATGACCTCCTGGGGCATCCACTGTCTAGGCAACAAGGTAATCCTGACGAGATTACTACAACTAAGAAGGAACATGGGATGAAAATCATTCCATTGCTTAGGCCCAAAGAGTGATAAGTCACTATAATCAGATAACAAATGGGACAAGTTCCATTGTCTAAAAACAAACAGGACATTTCTTCCTTCTCTCTCTCTCTCTCTCTCTCTCTCTCTCTATATATATATATATATATATATATATATATATATATACTCGCTAGTGAATAACAAAGACATTCTATAAAATATTTCCAAGAAAATGAAATTGTAAAAGAAACTAAACATTTCTCTATTAAAACCAAGCAAATTACATACAATATGAAATTTGATTCATTATATAAAAATGTCCTATTCTATGGGTTTCTTTCCCCCTGCTTTTGAAACAGGTTCCACCCCAGCTGGAGGAACATCTAATTCATAAGGGGAGTTTATAAAGTTCATATCTCACAGCATTCTGACATTAATTATGGATGGTCGATCAAGCAAGTGCTCTGGATAAGATATCTCAAAGTTTGAATGAAGACTATAATCACTGAGATACTTGGAGATCAAAATCCGAGGAATAGCACGGGCTGGAATCTAACTAAGGTCAAGTTTGAAGGGAGGCACAGGTAAATCAAGAACTCCAGGTTCATAATAATCCTATAAGAAATGACCTTGCTCTAGTTTCAAAACACATAAGGCATTCAACCATCCCTGCTTATATCCCTCGTTGTTCGACTGCTGCAAACGAGCATCAAGATGATACAGAGCTTTATTACACCCAGCCATCCAAAATTCCCTGGGCTGCTTGTTAAATTGATAAGTCAATCTATCCAGTTGCTCGTGGAGCTTTTTCACTAGAATTTCTTTACTTCCCAGTGCAGAACTCTGATTGGAGAGTTGGTCGGTGAAACTCTGATTTTTTTTAAACATTTCTGCCAAAGCCCGATTCTTCGCCATCAATTGAACGACTTGATTTTCTAAGGCCAATTGAGTTCTTGTCTCATCAATAGTAACCCGACCAGCCCTTGCTCATCCACGAGAAGAAGATCCTCCTCTGCCACGAGCAGGTGTGGAAGGTCCGGTTCGTTTCAAAGTCTCTAACTCATCCCGTAAGTTCGCATTTTCTAATTCTAAAAGGAAAAACCATTATCATTAATTGGTACCAAGGCTCCCGAAGAAGAGGAGGCAGAAGATTTGAGATATTTTATTTCCTCTTACAACGCGATATTCTCTTGCTCTAGCAGCTTGGCAATATGTCTATGCTCTTCAATCTCAAGCTTTAGCACACTTTCCTTTTTCTCATGGGCTGAAATGTACTTGTCATATCCCCTGTCAGCGCTCAATTAGTGATACTTTTTCTCATAACCTTGATGCAAAAGTGTAGTAGATTCTTGGTACTGCTGTTGAAGTTCCTCGATCGTTCCTTGAAGATCTTCAATCATTTCATAATAAGCCACATTATTGGCTACAACACGATCAAGTAGGCACTTCAATTACTGGTAAGCATCAATTGCTCGTTCAGAAGCACCTGATCCGAGGATGTTAATTATCTGGGCCTCAGTAAAGTCTGCATGACCATCTTTGAAATAGTCATTGCACTTCTTCATCAACTCTGTGTCACTAGCTGATAAGAGTTCCATCCTGACCACGAACTAGTAAAGAGAAAATGAAAAAAACAAAATCAATAATGATGCGAACAAAGCAAGTAAGAGAGAAATTCCAGACGAACAACAAAAGTTCATTTTTTATTCATCACGAGAAAGGAAAACACATTTCAAGGTTATATACAAGAAATAACGCAATAAAAGACCCGAACAACTTTACACCTTCTCCTTATTTCCTACGACTTCTTCGAACAGTTTGGATGAAGGGGTTGGTTGCTCAGAGAGCAATGGTAATTGCTCGGATGATGTGCTAGCTTGTTGGACTTGCTCGGAGGGTTGGACAATAGCAACGACAGGGACCTGCTCTCCTGTCATCATAGAAGACTCATCTGATGCAGCTTCATCTTCTTCTTTTTCCCCAAGAGAGGGAGGAGGGCCATTAGTATGCTCCTGGAACAACTCAGAATCTTCAGCAACCTTCAATTTCTTCAAAGCTGCTATCCATCCATCCCTGAAATACTTAACACTGGCATACTCCATTTGAGAAGACATAACTGCCAGACCCTTATTCCAACCCTTATCCCAACCAGAACTAACAGATTTTCTAACAGCAACTTTTCTTTTTTCTCTCTCCGAGGAAGTCTTTTCCCTAAGGAGCTCTTCGACAGATTTCAACTTTTCTTCTACCTCTGTCTTATGTCGTTCAATATCTTGCAGCTTAGCGACATTTTCCTCTGCATATTTAAGCTTGACTTCAAGCTCCTTTTCACGTTGTTCAACATCCTTTAATTTCTTCTCCAACTCTTTGGAGGCAGCTACAGCTTGATCTCGATTTATTTCAACAGATTGGAATTGTTTCTCCCATGCATTCTTGTCTTCCTCGTACTTCTGACGAGATTCCTTCAAAGATTGAGTTAATCCAGCAAAAGCTTCTTCTATTCCACCCGAGGAAGTGGAAACCCTGATGGCTTCATCTTTCTTCAAAATACTATTGAAACACGTCATGAGCTGAAAAAAGAAAGAAGTTTAATTCAACATATGAACATAGTATTAGAGGATAAAAGACTCAGGCTAACGATACTTACTGATGGAATGTGTTGAGCAGCCAAAGTAGTAATTCTCTCACGAGAAAAAGTGTCCTCAATCCATTGGAATTCTGGGACAGTCCAAGATCTAATCAATCCCATAGCAGAGCTCGGAGGAATAAGAGCTGGAACATTACCCTCAACATTTGAAGGTTGAGAAACAGAGTCAACAGGTCTCTTAGTAGGACATATTTTCAATCTCCTCAGAGGAGCACTTTCAATTAAAGATATTATCTCTCCTTGTGAGATGGCAACAGTTTCAATCGAAGGTGCTACCTCTTTTGGAGGCACAGGGGGCTTTTTGCCAATTTCCTTAGCAGCAGTCGATGGGGGTACGTCTACCTTCCTTTTTCCCCTTCAGCGGCAAGGGAAGACTTGTTAAAAAATGCAGGAGCTTTCCTCTTCTTCATCAGATCAGTAATAGGAGTACTTAAATTATAAGAAGATCCTTCCACACTGGTTTCAGAAGTTGGTATCTGATCAAGATCAACCACCACATGACGAGCAATGAAAGATGAAGTGGAGCTTATGTATCTCAACACATATGAAGCGGACCTCACGTGCTCTCCATTGATCGACTGATGCAAGATCCAGATAAGTTTTAAATTTTTTATGTTAACGTCAATCTCTTTTGGGGGCTTCCTTTTTAACAAACAAAATTAATGTCAGTGATGCATTTCATCGAAAATAAATAAAACAAGATCAAAAAATTAAAACAACCTATCCCATTGCCGTAAAGCGGACACCTGGGACCTTGGTACACATCATTTCCATTTAATAGAGGGTGTTGCCAATTTTTCATCACAACCCCATGATCAAAATAATCCCTATTGGCATCGGGAAGATTGACAACTAAAACTCTATTCGAAAACCTAGTTTTTAAATAGAAAGTAGTGTCACTGGTAACCCATTTATAGAAATACATAATTTTTGGAATTCCCAAATGAGATCCATTAAGTTGATTCAACCTATATACGCCATTAACTACCCTCTATGTATTTGGAGCTACTCTTGTAGGTACAATATCGAAATATTGGCAAAACTCCAAACACAAGGGATTTGGCGAGAAAGAAAAGCCACACTCATCTACAAAAAGAGTTAGGAACCAGTGTCCCTCCACCAAAGAAAATAAATCAGAAGGACAAGAAAGTTCTTCCAAAATAACCCACGAAGGGATTGAAAAATCAGACCAAAACTTATCCAACGATTCAACAAGATAAACCATGGTGAATAAAGTAAATAAAGAAGAAGGAAGAAAACCTTATAGAAGAAAAAGAGATCGGTTGATAATAAATGATGGAAAGAATGAAGGCACAAGATAGAGAGAAAATGAAAAGTTCAGAGACACAAATTTGAAAAGTAGAAGATGATAGGATTTCTGTCACCCTTAAATACTTTACCTCGGGAAAAGAGAAAAGCAATGATTACAAGGAAAGACGTTTGCATTTCCGGCAACTAAAAGAGGAAAAAGGGCACGGATATCGAAGTGATCGTGAAAATTCAAAATATTTATGAAGCTTGATATTATGCGCTCAAAAAGGAATTATATACAATGAAAATATTCCTAAATCTCCGAAGACCAGTAATCCGAGCAGTTTTCAAACAAAATGTTCCACACTCTTCTTCAACCTCAACTGTGAAACATTGGGAGCTTCTGTTGATACCAAATTTAGTCAGCTGACGTGGACCAATCATATGATGACACATGTCAATATACATAACAAATACAAATACTTTTAATGAACAACATACTATCATCGAGCTACTCAGGCGCTCTGAGCTACTTAAACATACCGAGCAACTTAAGCGGTCCGAGCTACTTAGCGTGCAGAGCATCCAAATCAAAAAAACCAAAAGTTGACTACGCATTAAATGCGCATTATTATCGTACAGATGTATATGTCTACTAGATAACAACGCATTACCTTTTCATATGTACAGCCTCAAGGCTATAAATATATTATAACCTCCTCATAAGAGGGGGACTTTGGATCTCATAGTGAACCTATCATCGAGATTCAAAGCAAACAGTCAGCAATGCAAAAATAGTGGACGTAGGCCATTTTCAGAAGGCTGAACCACTTTAAAAATCCTTTGTCTTATTTATTCATTTTTATCTGTGATTGATTAATTAGATATAATCTAGTTTTTTACATCAACAATCAACATAAACCTGAGCTATTAAGACCTGTTTATTAAAATGTTTAACAAATAATGTCTGGTCATTTCCACCTTGTCGAAACCCTTTATTGATTAAAAAGGTTGATAGGCGCTCATAGAAGGCCCGGGGGGATTACTTTAAACCGTATAGAGCCTTTTTCAAATATATAAATATGGTTTGGGTAATGAGGGTCAATAAATACTTTCGGCTGTTCAACATAAGTCTCCTATGTTAAAACACCATTTAAAAAGGAGGATTTCACATCCATTTGATAAAGTGGGAATTATAAGTGATAAGTTATGGACAAGAGTAAGCGAACAGACTCAAGGCGTATGACCGAGGCAAATGTCTTCTTAAAATCTATCCCTTCAACTTGATAGTAACCCTGGGCAACTAATCTAGCTTTATTTCTAACTACCATCCCAGATTCATCTGTTTTGTTTTTGAAAATCCAGCGAGTGCCAATAACCCTTTTATTTTCTGGCATACGAATACGATATCACACGCCATGACTTTTAAATTGGACGAGCTCTTGTTGTGTAGAACTTATCCAAAATGAGTCATTGAGTGCTTCATTCACATTATTTGGTTCTATCAAAGAAACAAAGCATGCAAAATGAGCAATATTACGTAATTGGGATCTTGTACACACTAGATCTTCAGGGTTACCAATAATATTATCTATTAAATGATCTTTAGAAACCCATTTAGGTACTTCAGTGGTCTCAGTTGGTAAAGGGTCAACTATCTCTGGAGAGTTATAGGTAAAATTGTTTTGAGACTCATCCACTATAGGTGGCCCCTGTTTTTTACTCTCGACATTAGTGTCACTCACTATCACATTTGTCGATTCTATTGTGACTTTGGTACGCAAATTATAATTGCGATAACCCAATAATATGACTTTGTCACCATGAGTTCCAAATTTAGACAAGTGTTCTCTGTCTTTGCAAACATAACAAGTACTCCCAAAAGTTTAAAAATATTTTAAGTTGGGCTTTTGGCCATATTAAAGTTCATAGGATGTTTGTTTGGTATTTTTTGGAAGGTATACTCTGTTTATAATATGACACGACATTTGAACTGCCTCAACCCAAAATTATTTTGGCAAGCTCTTAACATGTATCATTACACTGGCCAAATCTTGGATTATGCAATTTTTACGCTCGGCAACACCATTATGCTGAGGTGTTTTAGGTGCAGTGAACTCATATTTGTAACCATTACAGTTACAGTATTCTGTTATGCCTAAGTCTTTAAATTCACCTCCTCTATCTCTACATATTCGATTGACTTGGGTATCTTTTTTATTCTCAATTCTTAAAAAGAATTTTTAAAAATTCTCACAATGTATTAGATTTTTGTTTTAAAAAAGCTACCCAAGTGAAACGAGTAAAACCATCCACCATAACCAAAACATAACTGTTACCATAAAGGCTTACAGTTAAAGAAGGACCCATAATATCCATGTGGATTAGCTTCAAAGGTTTTGTTGTTAAAGTGTCTTTAACTTTCTTATGAGCAGATTTAACTATTTTTCCTTCCTGACACGGTCCACAAACAACATTTGAAATGGGTTTTATTTTTATCAAACCTCTAACTATATCCTGGGAGCTTAATTTGCTAAGATTATCATAGTTTATGTGACTCAAACGATTATGCCAGATTTCATTATCATCAAGTTTGGCTAACCTACAAGTCTCATTACATGGATTTACTGTGTAACAGTTATCTGGGGTCCTGTGAGCAGTAAGGATGCAATCACCATTCTAATTTAAAATTTTACAATTAGTTATTGAGAATCTGACTGTATGATAGGAGTCACAAAATTGTGATATACTTAACTGATTAGCTTTAAGATCTTTCACTAATAAAACATCTTTGAGAATAGGAAGTCCTTTTTCTTAAAGTTTTGCTTTGCTTATGATCTGAGCTAATACTTTGTCCCCAAATAAAACATTTCCTCTTAAGAAGTCAGTTATGTCGGATAATTTAGTATCGTCTGCGGTTATATATTTGGAACTTCCAGAGTCTAAGTACCAACCAAAAGCAGTTTCTTCATCTTGTAAAGCGCTTATAACAATGTCACACTTCAACTGGGGTATTAAATCGTCCTTTCTAAGCTATATAGCTCTAGTTTAAAAAGGGTTGTGAGCTTTTGGTTTAGAAATAGATCTAGAACTCTTTCGCTTAGATTTCTTAATAGCGTGATATCTTTTCTTCATATTCCAATAGTTAGAGTTTTTATTGGGATGTTTAGGAAGTACATAATTATTTTTGCTTTGTCTAGAGTAGTTAAATTTTTTGTAAACTGGTGATTTATAGACAGGCTTATACATTCTTTTTTGAAAACATTCATTGAGACTATGTCCATAAACATCACATTATGAACAATATTAGTGTCTAAACAGTTGCCTCTAATTTTTAAAATATTTAAAAAGAGGTTTATCCATTTGCTGGACATTGACCTTAGGTTTAACTGCAACAGTTTTCCATTCAAGTTCAAACATCCTAACAGGGGTAAAACATATTCAGCCTTAGGTTCAACACTAGGCTTTAGAAAATTTTTCATCAAGATGTCTGGCCCTTTATGCTTATTCTCAAAATCAAGTTTTATGGCTTAAAAATCAGGACATAGATCAACAAGTATTTTTTCAGAAGACACAAATTTTATTTTTTCCGAAGGTTTGGTTTTTGTCTTAGTTTTTTTTTTATCAAAACCTATGCTTGTTTTGCCTTCAGAATTAGTTTTACTAGAGGCAACACAATCTTTAAAACAATTGGAGTTATTTTCTAACTTAGAATTTTTTTTGAATATAGTTAAAACCTTTAATTCAGATTGTTCCAATTCTATCAAAGTTGCCTTGTATTTCTTTTCCAAAACTTCATTTGATTCTGACAGTTCTTTAATTTTTTCAACAAAAAATTTAGTTTTAGTTTCATAGGCTAAACATTGATTAGTATAGTCCTCAAGGTTTTTCTTTACCATTAGGCTCAATGGTTTTGTTATCTCAGTTAACTCCTTGACCATCTTTTCTAGTCTACTGCTCTTCTTAAGGGTCTTAGTGTAAAGTGTGTGAATGTCAGTTAGATCATCATTTTCAGGCTCTTTTAGTGCTGTGTTTGAATTGTCCCCTAGCGTTTCATCTATCTCACTCACATACCCATTCAATTCATCATTAGAGCGATCACTTTGACTCACACATCGTCGAAGAATTATTACTAGAAACATCAACAACATTATTTTTTAAGCAAAGAGCAGATAAACTAGTAGATGGTATAACATTATCAGTCATAACAGATCTAGGCATAACAACATCAGAATTAGCCTCAGGCATATCATCAGAATAAACAATTTTATCAAAAAAAGCCATACAGGGATCAAAAGAATTAGAAGACTCAGTCTCATCTTCTTTAGAGTTAGTTGAGTCATCCCTAGTCTGGCATATGTTGGCCTTAACATCGTTATTATTAAGTCCAACTCTACATTTACTCGTATAATGATCTAATTTCCCATAATGATGGCATTTAAAATTCTTCATGTAAGTCCTTGGTCTATTATTGTCATCAGTATTATGTTTGTCTTGATTTATCTCATGAAGTATGTTATTATAATGATTTGAATAAGTAGCCTTCCCTTGTTTAGAAGAAACATCATTTTTAAACTTCAAAATTTTCTTAAAATGTGTAGACATTAGGGCTATCTGATTATCCAAGTTATCTAATTCACAGTCTTCATCATAATCCAAATCAACGTTAGGTACAACGAAATGTGTGGTGGTCATTTTAGATTGGAATACTACATTGGGACTGGTGTGTCTCTTTTGACTATTAGAAAGATGTTTCTTAAATTCCAATTCCATTTCTACAGTCCTACGCTTGCTACTAAGGAGTTCAGGGTTCAATTATGGGCCATCTATCTCCTTAATTGCATAACATTTGTTATCCAACTTAAGGGGAAGGGATCTAAGAATTTTAGAGACTATTTTTTTCTTATTATACGTAATTCCATTAGCATGTAATTTGGTAATAACATCAGTCAGTCTGATGTAGAATTCATCCTCAATTTCATCCATAAGGAGAGTATTCTACTGTTGGATTAACATATGAGTTTTGGCTGCCTTAACACGGTCATCACCTTCATGTGCAGTAACTAACGTGTCCCAGGCTTCCTTAGATGTTAAACATATTCATATTCTTTTAAATTCATGTTTATTAACACACATAAATATGGCATTTTCCCCTTTATTGTTGCTTAAGGAGGACGATTTTTCTTCCTTGTAAACTCATTGAGGAGCTTTTTTAATTCTTACATTACTACCTTCTGCAATAGGCTTAGTTGGATGCGTATATCCATTTTCTGTGGCATCCCAGGCATCATCTCCCAATGTCCCTTGGATGAAAACAATCATCCTTACTTTCCAGTAAGGAAAATTGGTTCCATCAAAGAAGGGAGGACTGGACAAATTTCCAAAACACTCAAATTTCTCGTCCATTGAAATTTTGTTTTTAAAACAGTTTCAAAGCACATGATCTAAGAAATTTTGCAAAATAAGTACTCAGCTTTGATAAAAATTGAAAAACCTTACTAAGTTGTTTAACACTGGTTAAAATAGTTAAGTAAGTTTCGAACAGCTTTTTGAGGAAACTCTTTCATAAAGCTAAACAGTAACACAAGATGTGTCTCAAAATTATGAACAAGTTATTTCAGTTTCTTGGAAATAGGTTTTAAAGTTAAACCTAAATCTATTTTGCAGCAGTAGTGGTGAAGAAGTAGGAACCACACACAAGATACATGATTTTTTACGTGGTAAAACCCAAAATTAGGGAAAACATCCACGGTGACCTCTACGCCATAAAATAAAAAATCCACAAATAATCAAATAATAGTTATAAGATTACAACCACTAAGCATGCATTCAAGATCCTAAGACTACGATAGAAATGTACCTACACGAGTTCCCCTCTCTAAGGTAATTTTTCTCTGACCTCTTTGACCTTCCTTATAGCTTCTTTGCCTTCCTCCATGTTCTTTGTTTGCAGTGGCTTAAACAACTTAGGATCTCTCTAATAAACCACACTACTATGTGATCGTATGAGAGTGATAGTGATAGTGATGTGCCTAAAACTACATGCAAATATACATCTCACACCTCTCAATATTTATACAAATAAATCCTAAAAATTACACAGTTTCTATATGCAGAGAGTTCAAATCTCTAAGAAAACCAGACTTCAACAATTATTGTTAGATCTGAAAAAGAATCCTTCTGAAAAATAGATTTCATCGTTTCAAAACTTATTTATGTATGATATAATTTCACAAATCGTGAAACTTGTATTTTTGAAACAAAGTTTTTCATATTTGAGATTTTATACTACTGGAAGTCTTTTTTTCAAAGATTTTGAAAATAGAGAATGGATCTTAAAGAAATATACACATGCAAAACAAGATCCAACAAATAGGAGATATCAGAAACCCTAAACTATATCGTGTGATATATCTCGTAGAAAATCTTGCAATTTATAGAAAGAAATGCAAGATCCACTGTGAGACGTGGTTCCTAAGAGAGATAATGAGTGAAGAGGGTCTTCAAACGCAACAAAAAATCAAACTCACAAAAACCTAACTGATTATAACTCTTAAGAGTTAGGTTTTATAGAATAAATGGAACTATAAGGACATGTTTGGTTTTTGAAAGAAAACCTAAGGGTTTTGTATTATATGAACAATGGTTTTATATCTCTCTCTCCACCTCTCTCTATTTTCTCTCTAACCTCTCTCTTCTCCCATTTTTCTCTCAAGTTAGATGAATGACCAAAGTTCTCTAAAGGCTGACCCAAGGAGCCTATTTATACTGGTTTGGGAAGGATCTGGAACATCGAACTATTTGGAAGGTTTGGATTTGTTTTGACCTTTTGACTTCTAATCTAACAAGTACAAATTCACCACACAAAGGCTTGATCCCATTGGTTCTTCTATCTCTCACTTGGATCAACTCACGAGACATGCAAATCGTAAATTAAAATGATCTAAAGGCTTAGATTGTATCTCTCATTATAGACACGTAGAAAACACAAATTCAACCAACAAAAGATCAACACATTTAAGGATGTGAATGAATGAAAAACGCGTATTTTTGATCTTTTAAAAATATAATTTGCACCCACAAATGTCTCTGTCGGTGTTATATTCTACCCTAGAATATTTTTAAGGAATAATAATAATTCTAATTAAGCCCATAACATTTGAAAACATTATTTTAAAGGTTTAAAAATCTTTTAAAAATACTTAAAAAATGTTTTAAAAACCCTAAAAATATGTAAACACTTATGCACACACATTAACACCGATATGCATGAATTGTGTCCTATAGTGTGTTCAAGAGATAATATTACTTCCCTTTTGGAAGATGCATTGTTAATGGACTGGACGATGTTGATAATGAAGCTTGTATATATCTTGGAGGGGATGCTCTTGAAATCTAATCATATTTTGTCACCATATCCAAACTAGTTGGAACTCCTATATGGAACAAACTCAAGTGATTCAACCATATAGTGTGTTCTCAGATTTCTTGAGTTGTCTCATCGACCTTATGTCAAACATTCAACATATGAGCCACCCTCTTATCGGGCTTGGTTCCAAAGTATAAATTCCCGACGAAGAGATCAACCAATTGTGTAAAACTCAAAATATATTCTCAAGGTAAGTTATTGTGTAATATCTGCATGGATCCTGTGATTTTATTAGAGAATGCCCAACAATGCATCTCATTTGTGACAGAATAATCATCAGTTGCATCTTAATACTTTTCTACATGCCACACCGAATCAGTTTCCTATCATACTTCGGGGTTATTATCAGTGGATTGAACTTCAATGGAGTGGGATAACCCATTATTAATGAGGTGAATGAAGAAACTTTCGTAAATCCTTTGTGTAAATGATTCTTTGATTTGGCTATCTCCCCCAGACGATCTTCCAAGCGTTGAATCGATCCATTCCAGGGCTGGTCGTCTTGCTCGGTCATGGTTGCGATGAATTTTCCTGGTCAGCTATAGCTTTTGACTAAACTCTCTTTCTTAGAAGTCTATTCAGCATGCATAGATCCTCTAGTAATCGACCTTATTGATTCTTCCCTATGCAGTCTGAGCCTTGCAACCTCTTTGTGATATCACCCTCAGCGCTCGTGGACCTAGACTATCAAAGATAGAACCTATACTCAACCTTTCCAGCATTCTTAGCCTCTCTTTGGATAAGTTTTGATCATCATCAAAGTAATGGTTTTAAGGGACGAGGTATCCCCCGGATGATACGACCTATCATCTTACGATTAGAAATACCTGACGGGTTCCCTTCTCCTTGTGAACTCCAACGCAGCCTCCTTAGGTTTTTTAAAACCATCTTCCTTAGTAAGGGGCAGGAGGAAGCATTTCTTTTCTCCTACCTAAATGAGCATCCTCAGCCGGAGTGATGGGTTCTCTTCCGAGTCTTCCTTTCCCGATCTAAAGTGTTAGCGTCAATTGCTTCACACTTTCTTGTATCGCCACTTCCCCTTTGGACATGCTCATCAGAATCCCTTGGATATCCCCTATTCCAACAAGGGTTGAGGGAGGAATTATTTTATTTGCACAACTACTTTTTGGATTTTTTTCCTATTCTTAGACTTGACAGGCACAACCTGGTATATGAAAAGACAAGAATGAGGTTGAAGAATAAGAAACGGCTGAAAATAACAAATGGCTTGTTAATCTTCCCATAGACGACGCTAGTATGTTATCATCTAAAATTTGTATAAGATTTTGTGAGTCTTATCTTAATGAATACCAATGATAATCATTCATATATAAAAAAATTAATGGTCTAAATTTGAGAGAGAGATAGAGATAGAGATGAGACATTGAGATTGAGGCAAAGGATTAACGTGGTTCGACCAACGTAATGCCTATGTCCACAGGTGTTGTGCATGCGAGTACTATTCAATCAACAAAATGAATAAAAGCTTTAAAAGTTCTCTCCAAACGTAATTATTGTTATAGATACAAAAAATTATCCACCTAAGTGGATTAATCAGAAATGGACACTTATCTCCTTGCGTGGAAGAAATCCTAGTCAGCAGTCACTTAACCAACTCCACAGATAGTTGCTCGGTAGGCATGCCGACCAACATGAAGAATCCAGACCATCAAAATAAATGAACAATCACTACCAGAGAAAAACATCCAAAGGTCCTTCCACACGTGGTCTAGACAATCAAACATCACATTTATTATGTACGGGTGTAAATGCTTGAATATATAAAGGCATTCTGACTCATGATCTCCGAGTCACTATAAATACATTGTATCCCTTTCATCAATGGCATGATAAGATGAATTCTAAAATATTCTTCTTAATAAGAGTACCTAGCTTTCTGTAATCACTGAAATCAATACAATAACAGTGGACATAGGCTTTCTTACATAGCCGAACCACTTTAAATACTCCTTATCTTTTATTTAATTATTCCATTACAATCATATATTTTATCTATGATTAGAAAATTGGATCTAGTCCATTTTTTGACATCAATAGATTGGCGTCGTCTGTGAAAACGTATGTCTAATTATCATTCTCTATTTTGTACATCCTTGTTCAAGGAAAAATGAAAGATCTTGAGTTTCCAAGTGTTTCATCTGGTTGTCAACTAAGTGCTTCATCTATATGGAGTCAAGGGATAATTGATGACCAGATACTTCTCCAAATCCATGGAAGTTATTTCCAACTTTTCAGGTGTTCAAATGAATATAATACCAAGAATAGCCAACGCTCGAGTTGATGCACTTGCTCGACTGGCTTCAACAATAAGAATTGAACTCTGGAGAAGCATTCCAATTGAAGTCTTGACCAGCAGGAGCATAGGCGAGGATCTAATGGTCAGTTTTATTACTGTAGATTTAGGACCTTCTTGGATGGATCCGATCAATGCCTACATTAAAGATGGAACCCTACCAGTTCATCCCAAAGAAGAAAAAAATCTCCGGTATAAAGAATCCAAATATGTGTTGGATAAAGGATTTTTATACATAAAGGGATTAACTATCTCCTTACTACATTGTGTTCATTCGTTGGAGGTTGAAAATTCGATGAAGGAAGTGCACGGAGGTTCTTGTGGAGCTCATTCAGCTGGTTGGTCGTTTCTCCAAAGAATCAACACATAGGGATAATATTGGTCGACCATGAGGGAAGATTGTAAGGCCTTCATAAGAAAGCCTGATAAGTGCCAGAGGTTATCTATAATTCACAAAGCACACAATGCTGCTCTAGAGCCAATTACTTAACCTTGGCCATTTTTATGTGGGGAAATGACTTGGTCGGACCACTACCGACCACCAAAGGCAGGTTCAAGTACTTGGTAGTTGCTGTTGAGTACTTCACCAAATGGGTGGAGGCAGAGCTGTTGATAGAAATGCCTTATGAGAAGAAATATCAGTTCATCTAGAAGAGCATCATATGTAGGTATAGGATGCCCTATGCCTTTATTACAGAGCATGGAACACAATTTGACAACGATGAGTTTAAATCATACTGTGTTCAGTCCAAGATCCAGAAACTCCATTTTACACCAGGCCATCCACAAAGCATTGGTCATATAAAAATGACAATAGAACCTTGGTCAATGGACTAAAGAAAAGGCCTGATGCTGCTAAAGGAAACTGGATCAATAAATTACATTCTGTTCTCTGGGTTTACTGAACAACACTGAGGATAGCGACTGAGGAAACACCTTATATGCTTGTATTTGGGATAGAAGCCACGGTGCCAATCGATATAGACCTACCAACTCACAAAGTGCTGGATTTTGATTCTCCAACCAGTGACTTGATGAGACGTTTGGATTTAAATATCTTAGAGGAAGCCCGAGAAGATGCTGCTCTCAGAAATGCTGCGTACCAACACAGGAGTTCTCGCTTTTACAACAAAAGAGTCAGGCCGACCAACTTAAAAGGAGGCGATTATGTAACACCCCACATAATTCTGGCGTCGGCTGCCACCAAAACTATGCCGGGCGTTATTAAATTAAATATCATTCTTAGCATGCGACATATATGAGACATACAATTTCATTTACACAAGATAATAATTAAAACAATCCCAATATATGATAACCATTCATGCGATAAAATAATCCATTACCATGCTAAACTCCAAATAAATAAATCTTAAATAGTAATCCAACTGTAAATATCTTAATAAAAACCATGAAAACTGTGGAATCGAATGGACCACCAAATCCATAAATCGAGTCTGAATATAAATGCGAAGGAATGGAACTAAACTAAACTACTAAGCATAAAATAAACACTCCAGCTACACCTCCAAGATAAATCTCCAAATACTCCTATGCAGCTACTCGAGCACTAATACCTGAAAAACATTAGTCAATGCTCAAGGTCAGAGCCCCGATCATGAATACACACTAATCTCCTCAATTAGGGTCCGTGAACCCAGACAATAGTATTATATATGATAAATATCACAATAGAGTATTTTAAATTAGGGCGAAATAATTGATAATGACGCGAGTAAAATAAACAAAATATGCTAATGCACGAAACTACTATCCAAAGTCCAAGTCCAATTATCCATTTTCTGATAATATTATTAAATCAATTTACTCAACTTTATTATATTCCTCATTTTATTATCATCAGTTGCGGTGCTCACGCAAATACATCTTTCAAAATTTTAGTAGTGGAACTCCCACCAGTTGTCATTATTTAGTCGTGGTACTCCCACTAATCATCATCATTTTTGTGCGGGACTCCTGCTTAAAGTCTTTATTTGTTTTTTTATGGGACTCCCACATGTTCTACACCACACCCTTCCCCTCACTATGTCCAGTCAGCCCGCTATATTGTCAGCCCTGCACACACTCGTGAGGTTCCACGCACGCCACGCCACGCCACTATAGCTTGTCAGCCCATTTAACTATCAGCCTGCACATACTCGTGATGTCACACCCACCCATGACGATATATCCAGTCAACCCGTTTAACTGTCAGCCCTGCACATAGTCTCATCGCAAATATATTTTAATACATGTTTTATTATTATAGGTATTAATTTTCACTTTCTTATTATGTCTCGTTATTTTTATAATTAAACACCCCACTCTTATTAGCGACATGAGATCCTCAAAAACACCCTTAGTCCCATACCTAAGGGTCCCCATCACATAAATATGTCCTACCTTAATTATAGGATGAATTTCTAATAATAACTCTTCCTAGTCTTATACCTAGACCAACGAAGCGACGACATGACATAAAAATCAGCCCCACCCCAGAATCACCCATATGTAAAAATCTACACTCACTAGTCCCATACCAATAAAGTGTAAATCAAAACAAAGGCCTACCCACTAGTCCCATACCTAGCAAGTATCCTAAAATATAGGTGAGAGCATACTACAAAAAATTCCGTCGTCCCCGCGTTGATAAATATCAGTAACACTAAGTCACATAATCCAACAACACATATAAACAATATCACAAATTTGTTCACTATGGCACAATTTAATTTAATTCAATTTTTAATACAGTTGTCGTTCTTAACGCAATATTTCCATTTAATCATTACAGATTAATCAACATGCAAGTTTATGAAACACACCAAAATTGTCCACTTTTATTAACTACATAATTTTCATGCGTGTGTACACATCTCGATTTCATTTAAGTAAACCCCATAAAATTCTACAAGCGGTCCTACACCCATAATATCCAAAACCCACTACTCTCTCCTATGCACCCAAGGGTTTAAAATCTTATGTCATTTTAAAATTTTCATGAAAACAATACCAAATTAGTTCTCACTTTTTCTAATTAAAGTTAGCTAATTTATTTTAAGAAAAGTACGTCATTAAAGGTTTAAGCGACACTTAAAATGCGTAATAATAAAGAAAGAGAATAGAGTATCCATGCCTGAGTAAAAATTGATTAAGAATTCTGATCTTGAAGATGTATTCCTCTCAAAAATTTGACAAAGATGCATTCTTGACGCGTCTTGAGAAAATCCAATTAAACTTGACAAATCTTGAGTTGAAAGTTATGCAGAATGGGACTGGGTTTAGAGGTTGAAGAAGATGTAAAGATGAGAGACTACTGCTCTAAGGGTTGATGAAAATATGTTTTAAAAGTCCTAGCCCCGAGTTGGTTTTTATACCAAAAATAATTCAGTGTTTGAGTAGTAAATGAGTTCTTTAAAAACAAAAATGCTTGGGCGTAACAGACCGGCGAATCGGCCTGGCCTAGAGCCCATCGATTCGGTTTGGTCACAAAGAATAAAAATAAATTCCAATTTAAATTCTCATTTTAAATCCGATTTTAATTCCGATAAAAATCCTACTTTTCAATATTAAAACTAAATATTTTAAATTAGTAAACTTAATAAAATCCAAAATATTATTTTCCCCAAATTTTCGAAGTGTTACATATTATGTCCTTAAGAAAGTCATCCAGAAGGGCGACAAGCTTGAGGCCAATTGTCATGGCGCATATAGCATTTCAGCAGTCATCCGACTAGGGACTTATCGACTTGAGACCTTAGAAGGGGAAGAATTAAAAAAACCCTGGAACGCCGAGCACCTTCGAAAATATTATCAGTGATTAAAGGGTTTAACATATTTTATTTTTTTACTTTATGTTGAGCACAACTATTTTTCAAGATCAATAAACATCTTGATTTTAGTTCTTTCAATTTTTTTCGGAGTACGGTGATATACATCCCCCCAGAAACACCAGATAAAAAATGTCTCTTGGTTTTCAGCTCTTTCCGATCAACAACACATACTTAATCTGGTTGAACTTATCAAATTCCAGATGCACCAACAACTTAATGCACAATCATGTCCTGCCCAACTTATTACTTCATGTATTGCTTTGTATGTACAAGTCACGAATAAGAAGTTATTACTTCATGTATGTCTTCGTATTAACAAGTCACAAAAAAGAAGTTTTTCCTGACCAAGTTAAATACAGGAATACACTCCTCACGCTTGGTCGACACGACTAATTTACTTCATGTATGACTTCGTTTTTGACAAGTCAAGAATAAAAAGTCTGTTAAACTTCGTATACAGCTCAAACAATTACAAATAAGTTTTACCCAACTAAGTTAAATGCAGGAAGGTATGTAAACATTCCTAACCATTGGAATACACATATATTCCTCATACACTTGGTCACCACTAATAACTAATGCTAAACTTGGATCAATAAAACTATTTATAATTTCATGTAAGTGCATTAGTAGAATCTATACACATTGATTAAACAATCATAAGATGACAATGAAAAAGTGTGATTTTTTATTCAAATACTAGTCGTATTACATTCAAGATCAAGTGAATAACAAAATATAAAAAAAACTATTCAACTGGACGCTTTCCTTGAGCTTTTAAAGTTGGCTAGACTCTTTCCACACCAGCTGTAGAATCATCCAAGGAATAAGGTAAGTTGCTAAAGTTGAAATCCCTCAGCATTCATCTATTACTGCTGCTCGGTGCATTAATCAAACGAGGAGGACGGACTAGTTTATGAACACCATGCATACCATAATCTTCTAAATATTTGGTGATCAAGCGCTGGGGAATAACATCATCAGGAATCAATGATATGTCCAACTTGAATGGAGGCTTGTCACAATCTAGCAGACCAGACTCATTCAAGTACCATAACTGGAAGTTTCGATCATGTTTCAAAAAAGTCAAACAGTTGGTTCATCCCCATCTATAACCTTCATGGTGACTCTGGGTAAGATGATCATCATTGTAGCCTTCCATCCACACCTCTTTAGGTTGTTTGTGAAATTTAAAGGTTAGCCTTTCCACCTGTTGTTGAAGTTTCATTAAAACGTTTATTTACTTTTAACTGAACTGATTGGTCACCAATGGTTTTATCCTTAGATTCTAGCTTCACGGACAAATTAACAATAGCTTGAATGTTTGCCTTCAACTGGTCGGTTAGTGTTTATTAGTCCTTGCCTCATCTAACATTGGTCGGCTAGACCTCTGTTTCCATGAAGTTTTCCTGGCTTAGTTTTCTTTAAAGCTTCAAGTCTCTCTAGTAGCTTGGCATTCTTAGCCTCTAAGAAAGAGGCACATTCATTAGCACTGCTAAAAGATGACTTTTTCAAGATGTCCAACTCATTTCTGAGCTTATTATTTTCCTCCTCAAGGAGTTTGGCTATTGATAGACAAGGTTTTACCGCGATGCAAGAGTCACCTACGCGTCGGTCGTTTTATATTCGGCTCACCTGAACTATACAAAAACCTAAATTACGACTACACTAAACGGGTGAGTATAGCGGTAAGTCGGGTATCGAATCCATAAAGAGTGTTTGATAGATCGTAACAGATTATTAATCCAGGAATAAAAGTGTAAAAAGGTGATGGTTGGTTGTAAAAGAAAGAAAATAATAAGTTAAGTCTAAATAAAAGTAAATCGAGGATCGGGATATCATCCAACCATACGGCTCGAAACAACTACTAATCAAGATTTCGTCTCGAAAGCAATTTAATCGAGCATTATCAATTAAACATAAACTTCACACAATAAGGAATTTAAGCCAAAGTTGCGAGAATAAACACTTAATCGAAAATTGGTCGCACGCGTATTAAACTCGGATTATCGCTATAAAAACAAACAATGCATGACATAGAAAGTTAAACGCATAATAATCCGACTTTAATTCACGTTGGTTCAATTAAATGCAATTTTGCACAAAACCTAATTTTCTGAGCTCAGGTCCCGAAAATGGCGGAAATGAAATCCCAACCCTATTTATTTAAGGGTGCATGATGAATTAAACTAAATTACACTAATTAAACTAGGAAAGCAAGAAATAAATCAAGTAAACTAGTTACAAAGCATGTAAACTAAATTACAAAGAAAGGAAAAATGAAGAACAAAGCTATATTAATGGAGATGGAAGTGAATAGTTCAATCTTACAAAACTAAATGGTTGTCAATTTAAGAAGAGAAGAAGATGAGCTCTCAAAACCAAAACCTAACCTAAAATGTATTCTAAAACTATCTATATCAGAATATCAGAGTCCCCCATCTTATTACAACAAAAATTGGCTTAAGTAGTAAGTTAGAATAAAAGAAAAGAAGAAAGAAAAGAAAAGAAAATATCTGCAGGAAAAAATAGGGTATCGATCGATCGACCCCTGTGGTCGATCGATCGACTGTTAAAATCATGGCAAAAATAAGAAGGGTCGATCGATTGACCCCCAGGCTCGATCGATCGATCAAGCAGGGCAGCCTGCACTTTCCCCTGTTTTGGCATGCTTTCCATCTCCGCTCAAATCGTCGTAACTTCGTCATACGGACTCGGAGTCGCGCACCATTGGCGGACACGCGAAGCTAGCGAGTAGGGATACAACTTCCGTGTAGATATCGGTCTAGGTGCCCAAGATGTGAAATGACCGAATTGCCCTTGAACGTGCGGTTGCGTACGAAAATTACGCGGAATGCATCCGAATCCCATTCTTAGTACCTAAATACCAACAAAAGCCCAATTATACCTCATATAGCATGTTATCAATATAAACTGAGGTTACCTAGTTAACGGTCTTAAATATAGAGATTAAGGCACCCGAGGGAGCTAAAATGCGTAGGTTCGACAGATGAAATACACGATATTTGTGTATTATCACACCCCTAACTTACACATTGCTAGTCCCTAGCAATGAAATATGATGCAACAAGAACAACAAGCACCAAAACTAGGATAAGTACAATAATATGGTATAAAAGCATAAAGCCACTTTCGCGGGCGATTCGATTGCATTTAGCGTATGCAATAAGCCGTTAAACCCCTAGGTTACCCTAGTGGACGAGTGTCGTCTGGTGAGGGTTTTCAGGGTTGAAACCCACAAACATCATAAAGTTTACTCAAAATATGCCCAATCACATGCGACGAACTCAACAATACGAACAAGATTTCAACATGTTATTAGCATTGCAAACGAATTCGCGTGAAAAGTCCATAGTTATTAACATTATCGAATGCACCTAAATGAATTGAAACTCTAACATGTGGAAGGGGAGTGAGCATATGCAAAGTATGATTTGGCGAAAAACTTAAATAAATCGGATACTAAATATCAAAGCATGCATAAAAATCAATCCTCAAGGGCATTACACTCATCAAATGAATTCACTTGAAACAGGGAGGTAACACACGGGACATGCGGGCATAAGGAGTAAATGTAAATGGAAACTAGGCCGCACACATGTCACAGATGAAGAACGCTATATAGGAAATAAAAATTACAATCTCAGTGAAAGGATACCGCACATATAAAAGAGGCGAAATTCATTTTCACAGATTATCAAAACTATTTAAACATTTGAATTACATCTACTTAAGATCACATAGGACCTGTAATAGGGTTGTAATGCAGTCTAGGTTAAGGTACGAAATGAAAGGGATGTATATACGGATTCAAAGTGTTTGGGATGAAAACTCGGGATAATGAGAAAATGTGGGCAATATCAAAAGTGGACAAATGATTTCCAAACGAGCATTAGATATAACAATCGAGAGAGTAATCAAAGCTTATTGAAACACTACAAACAATATAAACAACTTTCTCTTTCTTTTTCTCATTTTTTTCTTTTGTTTTCTTTTGTTTTTAACTTTCTCTTTTTCACTCTTTTCTTTTCACTTCTTACTCTTTTCATGCTCAAATTGCAACCACAATACACAACAATATCATTCAATCCCAAGCAACAATCCAAACAAGGGTATGTAAGGTAATATGTATGGTATAAAACTCCAATTTGGAGTTGGATATGGGATTTGGGGTAATGAAACGAAAGGCTAGTATTTAGGCTCAAATGGGTTCACTAGGGAACATATAAAGGGCGAGGTCAAGGATATGGGTGATATAAAAAGATGTCCTATGATCATTTCGAAAAGTATACGCAATTCTCGAGTCAAACAACATATAAAAATCATGCTCAAGTAACACATTTCAAGTATGAACTCAAATAATGAACGGTCAATGAAAGAATAAAGAGATTACCAACGACTGTAACGTTGTCAAAGAGGAAAGAAAAGTGTATACACTCACAAATGAAGATAAGTCTCTAATCTCACTCAGTGTAAGTATATACAATGCAACAAAAGCATACCGAGTTATAAAAATCTTAAACCAAATCAATATAACAAGAATGGTGCATGTGCTCACGGGATAAAGTTTAATTAATGAAGTTATTCATAATATTAATGATTTAGGACTAAAGTCTAATAACTTCTAAAATCGAGAACATGCATCGTTCAATTGTCTATTTGATCGGGCAATTATTAAAATTTATCATCGGAAACAAGGGCAAAATGCCCAATAAAGGAGAAAAAAGGAAGAAAATATTTTTGAAAATTTTCAAAATTTTAACAAAACATGCTTTGTAACTAAATTGTAATCAAATTCAAGGACTAAACATGAAATGGATAGAATATCCTACACCCCCTAAATTAAATGTTGCATTGTCCCCAATGCGTCCATTAAAGAACACAACACAAAGATAGGAAAAGAATGATATTACCCAAATTTGGAGCGATCTCCAAAAGTACACGTCCAAATGAAGCTGCAAAACAAGTTAGTACAAAGCATATGAAGAATATATACTGATGTATTAAGTTAAGAGAATCTATGTCACAAGTCACGATAATATAAAGGGGATGGAGTGAAACTACTAGATAAATTGATGGTGAACTTTTTGATTTTATAAAATGGAAGGTCACACACATCAAAATCCAATAAACAACCACAAACTACATTTTCATTTCTCATTTCATAAGTTCAATACAAAATCACTTAATACATTACAACTAGTGAAATGAAAGAAATACAAATACAAATAAAAATAAAAAGTACAATATAATATCCGACCCCAGAAATGCCAAAAACGACCCAGTACAACAGTAGCCTAGTGGCCGGAACCACTAGGATCAGAAGGGTCCTGAAAATGAGGAGGTAGCGCTGTGTCGGAATCATGCCGCTGTAAATAAATATCTCTCATCATCTGCTGCATCATCCTGTACTCATGCCTGTGCTGCGCTCTAGCCTACCTCTGCTGGGCCCACTCCTGGCGCTGCTCGGCCTGATACTGTAGCTGCTCGGCCCATTGCTGCTCCTGCTGCTGCCGCTGCTCGGCCTGATATTGTCACTGCTCGGCCTGCTGGTTGTCTAGGAGGGACTCCCATGTAGCCCACCTGAGCTGGGTTTCCTCCCAACGCTGGTCCTGCACGCCTGGAATGCCTCAAAGCGGGTATCATAATCAGTGTGTGGCGCGTGAGAACCCTCACCCTGCTCCATCTCCCTAATCTCTGTCTCCTCATCGTCTGGCTCATCATCTACCTCTGCCCTCTGTCTTTTGCTCCCCGGTTGCCCCCACTCGTGTTTTAGCATATTTGAGATATTGTCCTCGGAGATAAGCCCGAGTGGCTCGTGCTTGCGGTCAGCATCAAACTTTGGGAAACAATGCGATATACAGATCTTCATAATGAGAGCAGGAAAAGGAAGGGAATACCTCTAGGCTATCTCCTTTGCTGTCGTGCACATTATATCTAGAAATATATTGGGCAAGTTGATTTTGCCCAAATTATTAATCAGTGTGTAGATCAATGCAGCGTGCTTGTGACGCACCTCTGATCGGTTGTTCGTCACCATAAACGAGTGGACAGTGATGTAGTGAAGTAATCTCGCTAAGTCCTCCATTGCCGCCGAGCAAAAAGTACCCTTTTTCCATGCCTCCCCCGGTGAAAGGGCCTGTATCAATGTCCCACGCCCGAATATATTCCCATCTAGAAAACTGACGGAATCCGCGGGGTATGGCACATCCATGCAGTCAGCCAAGTCTGAAATGCTGAAAGGTATCCTCACCCCACGGACCATATCCTCACAAGTAGTCGGCCCGTCCCCCTTTACCTCTACCAATGTTGCATAAAATATACGAACTAGCTCTTCATTGATGCTCCCGTTGGTAGCGAGAAAGGGCTCCCATCCCTGACGGTGCAACAGAACACGCGCCTCCCTCGGTATATGATCAATGGTCCACGCAAAATGGTAACCAAGTGGATGCTCGAATGTGTGAAAATGGGCGCGGTACCAATCTCGCTCCTGGTCGCAGCGAAACCCATCAACGCCCCCGGTGGGCAAACACCTAGTATACTTGTATTTTTTCAATTGAGCCATTTCAACCTACAAAATAAGAATTAAGCAACACAAAAAAGATTGTAAGCACAATTAATGGTTAGTTAGTGTACAAGTTGAAATGGGGGTGCAAGTGCGCAAAATCGAGGTAACAAAATGCAACATTGCGATAAAATATGTCGGAATGCGACAAGGAGTGAAAATCACCCAAGTGTGTGCCAAAAATGGGATTGAAAACTGTTTGGGGCATTTTAGAGAACACTTGGCGTGCGCAATGTGCGTCAAGGGTGAAAAATACCATTTTGAACCAACCAAAGAGCCCCACTCATGAACAAAACAACAATGCAACAATATACAAGTGTTCATGAGTGGATATACAGCATCATTCACAAGAAAAAATGGTTGGAACAACATAAATCAGGGGAAAAACCAACACATTCAAAATATGTCAAAATGTGGATAAAACATGGAATACATGACAAATAGGTACCAAAATCTACAAAAACAATATAAAGTAGGAAGGATTATACCTTTGTAGTGTAGAGAAAAGGGGTGAAATCAAGAAAATGTGTTGGGGGAGAAATAAGGGCACGAAACAGTTTAAGAGAGGAGAAGAGAGAATAAGGAAAAGGGGAAAAAACTTAGCAGATTTCGGCCTATAACTCCTCGATCGATCGATCGAGCCAGGGCCTTCGATCAATCGATTGAGCAGCAAAATGCACACTGCTTTCCTGTTTTAAAAGGGGGGGGGGGAGGGGAGAAATGGAATTATGGGATAATCAGGGGGTTTAAGTATAATATAAATATATATATATAGTAAATATACGTATATATATATATATATATATATATATATATATATATATATATAAATATGAAATAAAAATATAAAAATAAAAATAAAAATAAAAATAAAAATAAAAATAAAAATAAAAATAAAAATAAAAATAAAAATAAAAATGAAAATAAAAATGAAAATAAAAATAAAAATAAAATTAAATAGACATATGCTAAATATACACATACATAGGCCTATGCTAACAAAAAAATAAAAAATATGCACAACGAGCAAGACACACGCATGTTCACAACAAAATGTATAATAAAATAAAATTAAAAAGAAAAACAAATGTAAATGCATGAGAATGCGTGTGTGAAAAATAAAGGAAAAATATTTTTGGGGCTTTTTTGATCATTTTCTTAACAAATGTGTGCCGGGGCGCATAGTCTCCGCAAATTCAAGTCCGTTGAACCTACAAAAGAGTTAGAACCAAGCATACAAAAAGAAATGAAAAGAGATTAACTAATTACACTAGACTAAATTAAGAAAAAATAAAAATGAAGAAGTTAGTATATACAACCTACACTTAGGATGTGTAATTAACTATATACTAAAAGTTGAAACTTTTTAGGGTCCTTCCAAAACACAATTTGCATTTGGCGGATCAACGGTGGACCCTCCCAAACATGCATGCCTCCCGAAAAATAGGAATTCCGTTCGAACGACGGAAGGCATGTGTAAGGCGGTAAAAGTGAACCATCCCCAATTGAAACTTTGGGAGGGAGGATGGGGGATTTGGATAGGACGGGCAAAAAATACACATGCGGGCCGAGAAAACATGAATCATCTCCCAAGTATTTTAAAGTTGGAATGGTAGGCGGCGCACATGAGGGCGAAAATGCCGTTATGGAAAGCGGCTCGAGCGAGTACTCCTCGTCGGTGAAACGGTTTGGAACTGTAAAGTTTTGCACCGATTCATCGGGTACTAGAATTGGTGTGACAATATATAATGAAGATGGGGATGAAATAAATTCAATCTCAGGCGATGAGTAATCATCGCTTGAAAATTGAATTTCGGAAGAAATATGATCGTTTACAATGAAACTTTCTTCTTTGAAAATCAAAGAAGAAACGAATTCATTGCAAATGGATACTATTTATTTTTCATCCTCATTCTCATTCTCTACTATACCGTGGGTCAAGTCAAGGATGATTTGTTCCAAAGTAGGAACGAAGTCCTCATTTGGTTCAAAACAGTCTTCGATTTCGGCAGTTTCCGAAGAAAAGTCGTCGTCGGATTCAAATAGTAAATCCAACTCGTGTTCCCAACAACGATTTTCTTCCCGATAACGTTCTTCAATCCTCTCATTTTCAAGCATGCACAATCCCTCACCGAAAGTCATAGGGCGAGGAGTGGATGCTTGGAAATGGAAAGTTTGGAAATTTTTCTCGGGACTACACTCAAAATCATTAACATAAGAATTTTGAAAATGATTACAATTGGTTTCAAAATTCTTATCATAAGGATCTTGCGACCCAAAATCAGAATGATCATGCACAAAATTGCTGTAATCCAAACTTTGACTTTCGTAATACTCACCCAATGTCATTTTAGATGTTGCAACTTTTTGGGATTGCAAGTATTGACCAAAAGTCAAAGGTTTACCAGAATTTTGAGAATTATCATTAGGATTACCAGAAAAGTTAGAATAAGACATGCTTACCCCAACAAAGGCTCAAGAGGACTATTTCCACAAAGCAATGTGCGGCGGGATAATTCAAGCGGTCCTAGGGGCTCAAATGTTGAAGTCCTGCAAAAAAGGGTTAAAAGAAAGAATACGAATACAAATGAAAGAATACTACGAAATAATAAGTCGATTACAATATATACAAAACAGTCCCCGGCAACGGCGCCATTTGATAGACAAGGTTTTGCCGCGGCGCAAGAGTCACCTACGCGCCGGTCGTTTTATATTCTGCTCACCTGAACTATTCAAAAACCTAAATTACGACTACACTCAACGGGTGAGTATAACGGTAAGTCGGGTATCAAATCCACAGAGAGTGTTTGATAGATCGTAACAGATTATTAATCCAGGAATAAAAGTGTAAAAAGGTGATGGTTGGTTGTAAAAGAAAGAAAAGAATAAGTTAAATCTAAATATAAGTAAAGCGAGGATTGGGATATCATCTAACCATACGGCTCGAAACAACTACTAATCAAGATTCCGTCTCGAAAGAAATTTAATCGAGCATTATCAATGAAACATAAACTTCACACAATAAGGAATTTAAGACAAAGTTGCGAGAATAAACACTTAACTTAAAATTAGTCGCACGCGTATTAAACTCGAATTATCGCTATAAACACTAACGATGCATGACATAGAAAGTTAAATGCATAATAATCCGACTTTAATTCGCGCGGGTTCAATTAAACGCAATTTTGCACAAAACCTAATTTTCGGAGCTCGGGGCCCGAAAATGGCGCAAATGAAATCCCAACCCTATTTATCTAAGGGTGCATGATGAATTAAACTAAATTACACTAATTAAACTAGGAAAGTAAGAATTAAAGCAAGTAAACTAGTTACAAAGCATGGAAACTAAATTACAAAGCAAGGAAAAATGAAGAAAAAAGCTATATTAATGGAGATGGAAGTGAATAGTTCAATCTTACAAAACTAAATGGTTGTCAATCCAAGAAGAGAAGAAGATGAGCTCTCAAAACCAAAACCTAACCTAAAATGTATTCTAAAACTATCTATATCAGAATATCAGAGTCCCCCATCTTATTACAACAAAAATTGGCTTAAGTAGTAAGTTGGAATTAAAGAAAATAAGAAAGAAAAGAAAAGAAAATAAAATATCTGCAGGAAAAAATAGGGGATCGATCGATCGACCCCTGTGGTCGATCAATCGACTGTTAAAATCGTGGCAAAAATATGAAGGGTCACTTTCCCCTGTTTTGGCATGCTTTCCATCTCCGCTCAAATCATCGTAACTTCATCATACGGACTCGGAGTTGCGCACCATTGGCGGCCATGCGAACCTAGCGAGGAGGGATACAACTTCCGTGTAGATGTCGGTTTAGGTGCCCAAGCTGTGAAATGATCGGATTGCCCTTGAACGTGCGGTTGCGTACAGAAATTGCGCGGAATGCATTCGAATCCCATTCTTAGTACCTAAATACCTACAAAAGCCCAATTATAACTCATATAGCATGTTATCAATATAAACCGAGGTTGTCTGGTTAACGGGCTTAAATATAGAGATTAAGGCACCCGAGGGAGCTAAAATGCGTAGGTTCGACGGATGAAATACGCGATATTTGCGTATTATCAGCTATCTCCCTGGCTTCATCCACTTCTCGGCTCAATAGGAACTCTTTCATTCTGTACAGAAATGAATATGCTCCCATTTTCTTCTCAAAGTCCTAACCTTTGCTCAAAGTTTTGTACTTAGCCTCATAGTCAGCGTGGAGTGAAACCAAAGTAAATTTGTGATCATCCTGTAGATCTTCAATCATTTAATAGTAAGTTGCTTTATTTACTATTACCCTGTCCAACAAATAGTGGAGGTGAATGTATGACTCTTTTACTTGGTTGGATACCCCTGGACCAAGTAAGTCGACTAAGTCTTCTTCAGTTAAAGGAACATGGCCAGCTTCTAAAATATTTCTACTCCGCCTGAGTAGGTCAGATTCAGCAGAAACTATGGCTTGCTTCCTAGCATCAAACTGAAAATTACAAGTGTAAGTACACCAATATGACTATTGAGCAAGCATGACATAAAGTATAAGGTTTAATTCAAGAAATAAAGTAAAGAGTATGATAAATACAACACAAGTGGCCAAAAAGAGAAATGTTTTCATTAGTAACCTAAAACGTGTTACAAACTTCTGGTCCTATTACAAAGAAAATGAGGAAAAAGGAAAAAACTAAGGAGTTAAACCTTTTCCTTGTCTTGGACATTGCTCCCAAAAGGCTGGTCGATAGAAGGGGAAATTTATTTAATGGGTTTTAAAGCAGATACAGTAGGTTGAAAGGAAGATTCCCCAGATCCTTCCTCGTCATCAAACTCTTCCTTCAAGTTTGGAGGAGAGCCTGGATCATGCTTCAAGAACAACTCAGACTCTGCTGGAGTGCTGACCTCTTTAAGGGCCTTCGACCATCCATCCTTAAAATATTTCTTCCTAACAAATTCAATCTGAGCAGAGGCTATCAGAAATGCCTTGTCCCATCTTTTATTGAAGGTGTCCTCTTTAAGTTTCTTATTCTTGGCCTTCTCTGTGACCAACTCAGAAGACATACCAACGACTTTCTCCTCGGCGGACTTCAGTAGAGCTTGATTTTCCACCAATTTATCTTCGGCCATCTTGGTCTTATTCTCAGAAGGTGTCAAACTGGACTCAACATTCGCCAGTTTTCCCTAAGAAGCTGTAAAATGGGTCTCAACAGTTACCAGTTTTCCTTCAGTAAGGGTAGCTCTATCAATAGCCTTCTTCAGCTCAGCATCCCAAGTTTTCTTCTTGGACTCCAACAGTTGCCTTGAAGATTCAACTGATTGCCTCAAACCCTCCAGGGCCTCCTCAACATCTCCTCCTGAAGAATAAATTTAATCGTCCTTCTTCAGCATTTGATTAAAATTTCCCAAAAATTTCATAAAGGAAAATATCAGATTATAAGGAGTACTAGGAGAAAAAAACATCAAGAGTGAGTAATAAAGAAGAAATAATTACCATAGCCAAACTTTGGCAGCATTTTCTGCCAACTTTAATCTTGGCAGTGGGGCAAAAGTTACTCTATCAGTAGAGCGGGTACCAGTCTTGATTAACTTCTCGATAACACTAGGATGAATGACAACTGAGGATGACCCTGCAACAGTAAAATCATCCTGAGCCTTCTCGACCAACTCCTGGTCAATAGAATTATTCTTAACCTGTTTGTCAGACAGACCTTTTCTTAACCTCTTAAATTGAGGTGCATCAATATTAACTTCCTCAGAGGTGATAACTTGAGGAACCTTCTCTGTCTTAAAAACTTGGCTACTTTTTTTGGCTTCTTAGCATCACCAGCCTTTCTAGTCTTCTCAGCAGCCCTCTTAGCAGTTGGAGATAAATCTCCAGTCATCAAATCAGGGATTTTTCTCTTTCCCATACCAACAAGTGGAGAAGAGGGAATAGTTGAAATATCCAACTATTCAAAAGAGGAGGAAGTCCCAAAGTCCTTCTTAGCACCAGCAGATTCCTCAGCTGAAGAAGTAGGAATTGGCTCTTCCTCAAGATTTATAAGGGCTTGAGCAGCAGCAGTAGTGGGCCTAGAAACAAAGAAGGTAATTGAACTCCTATATTGCAATAAATACGAGGTTGCTCTTGGGTGTTCCTCGCCAATCCTCTGATGAAGATTACACATGAATTTCAATTCACATATATTAATGTCCTCTTATTTAGGACACTTCTTCTTGCTCTCAACTGTGCAAAACAAGAAACAAGACAAGAAAATATTAAGTCAGCATATCGTTAAACATTTGGTTAGAAAAAAAAGAGAGGAATACAGTAATGAAATTCAACAACCTATGCCATGTTCCACTTTAGGGTACCTGGGCCCATCATACACCTCCCTTGTTTGAAGAGGAACGTGTTGCCAATTTTTTGCAATAACTCCATCGTCAAAATAGTCCTTATTGGAGTATGGAAAATTGACAACTAAGGCCCTATTGGCAAACCTAGTCTTCATGTTGTAAGTACAATCACGGGTAACCCACTTATAACAAAAAATCAATTCAGGTATGTCAATGTGTGTTCCATATATTTGATTGAGCCTATGTATCCTATTTACCACTCTCCGAGTATTAGGGTCTACCCTAGAAAGAACGATATCAAAATGCTGATAAAACTCTAGACAAAAGCAATTGGGGGGAAACGTGAAACCACACTCAGCTATGAACACAAAGGGAATCTAGTGACCCTCTGGTAATGACATCACCTCCATAGGGGGTACAAGAATTTCTAGCTCTACCCAATCAGGAATATTCCTTTCTCGTCTAAATTCATCTAGAGAATCCTTGTGAACTATGTTAACCATGGATACAGTATAAAAAGAAAGAAAGCAAAATGAAAGAGGAGAAGAAATCTTGTAGAGAAAATTTTGACTGAAGAAAAGGTAGAAAACAAAGGTAAGCTAAAAAATCGAGAACTTGGAGAAGAAGGAGAGTACGAAAGCTTAAAAAGTTATGGTATGAAAATTCGACAAAATCTTGTCTCTTATAGCTTACTTGGGAAATCGTGCAAGAAATGATTACCTATTTCGACAAAAGACGTTCTGACATCTTCACAGTTCTAAAAGAGCCCAAAATATCAATATTCCCTTTGGCAATTCGCTAACTTTCAAATTATTCACAAGAATGCCACTACAAAATTAAAACATGGAAAATTTTCACAAGTCTTACACGTTGGCATGCGCTGACTAACGTTGAAGAAAATATACTCCATCCTTTTAGCAAAATCATCAAGAATGAAGTATTGGGGGCTTCTGTTGATACCAAAAATTATCCACCTACGTGGACTAATCAGAAATGGGCACTTATCTCCTTACGTGGCAGAAATCCTAGTCAGCAGTCACTTAACCAACTCCATAGATAGTTGCTCGACAAACATGTCGACCAACATGAAGAATCCAGACCATCAAAATAAATGAATAGTCACCACCAGAGGGAAACATCCAAAGGCCCTTCCACACGTGGTCTAGACAATTAACCATCACATTCATTATGTACGGGTGTAAATGCTTGAATATATAAAGGCATTAAACCATTGATCTCCGAGTCACTATAAATACATTGTATCCCTTGCATCAAAGGCATGATAGAACGGATTCTAAGATATTATTCTTAATAAGAGCACCTAGATTTCTATAATCACTGAAATCAATACAATAACAATGGAAATAGGATTTCTTACATAACTGAACCACTTTAAAAACTCCTTATCCTTTATTTGATTATTTCATTACAATCATATATTTTAACTGTGATTAGAAAATTGGATATAGTCCATTTTTTGACATCAATAATTGTATTCCTCTCTTGTCCCCCCCAAAAGAAATTATTAGCTATTGAGGAGATAGAAAGAGAAAGTGAATGGACGAAATGCCTTTATAAGTCAGACAATTACACCTTTTTACATACTAAGGGCATTTAATGAAGATTTAATTATAATCAACTGAAAGGACTGACTTATATGAGAGTAATTGGAGCCATACATATTCCACATGTGACCTTCACATGATTAGATAATAATATCAATTACTAAAGTCGATTGCCCAGTCGACCATGTGTATTATTTAATCGACCAGGGATGCATTGTGCCGACCAAATAAGTGGTCACATGCAGTATATTCTGATGACAAGTGTCATAATACGATTGATCCAAGTTATGCTCTATATTTATGGTACAACACTATAATACTGACAATAGAAAAATGACACCAACTGTATCTCCAATATAAATTCAACTCTCAATATAAGTACCACATGTACACAAACCGCCCCGACAAACAAATAAATAAAAATAAGTGAGTGAGCACATAGGCTTGACACTTACACCCTATAGTGTCATCAACGGAGATTATCTCAAAACAAAATAAAGAATGAGGTTGCACTAATGATATATAACATTCCAATTATTAAGGGGAGACATTAACAATAAGTTCAAGTAGGATAACAATATAATTGACATTATACCACAATATGACTATGCATCTTCATCGAGTCTTTTAGCTATTTTTAAGCTAATCCAACCCAAATAACCCTATATATCACAAGCGTCTACTCCCGAGCCCAATGTGTTCCCCATGATTAATTCATTTACATCATTATCAAATTTCAAGTACAATTTCACATTTATTCTTATGAGCTTCATTATGGTAAAATATTACAAGAAAGTATCTATATCAATATCATTATTATCTACATCATTATCATCATAAGCCAGTACAGTCTGAAATACGTACCTCATAAAAGGAAAGTATCTACCTCAATGTATGCTCTACAACTACATCACATAATGTCGGCACAATTTATATTCTTAGTCTCATAAGGGTAATATTTTCTTAGTTTTAATATCATTTTAATTAAACGAATTATTATTCAACTACCACTAAGAATCAAGCACAACTATCTAGGATGCCAACACCTAATGAGTTTAAACAAAACACATAAAATGATGGGGACATCATATGCAGTGTGACACCCCGACTAATTAAATACCGGGTAGCTACTCCTTTATTAAAATTAATACAAAATGCCAATTTGGTTCAGTTAATAGCATCACTGTCGAAAATATTTTAATGATTTCTAACCACCTAGTATTTAAAAAGCGAGTTGCCAATTTTAAATTAAATCTCGTTAACATGAAGTAAGTGAAGAATAAAAGAATAACATAACCATACACAATAAAGTCCCAATAGTGTAATCAACAAGTAATAAAGAGTCTGGAGGAAATACTCCTCACAACAATCCCACAACTGAAATAATAAAACAAGTCTGAATCCTGAATTAAGTACATGCCAAAAGTCTGAATAACTGAAATATAAAATGTCTCTAAAAGAAATGGGCGACATGCCCTACAAATGATGGAACTGAATATGGAGTCAAGACTAGAAAAGAGGCGTCTACTGTCAAGGCCCTGTAACTTCCACAACAACTACAGCTCGTCACCTGAATGGAAATCCTATGCATGGTGTCCTTGTGGCTGGGCACCTAAAAAGGTTTTTACAAAAATAGATTTGAAAGCAAACGGGTCAGAGCCCGAAAGTGGAGAGTATTTTAAAAACAGCAAGTGTTTTAATAACATTAAAACAATGAATGCAAAATACATGTTAGGACGTGCACTCACATGAAATCCTCACCTCTCGACTAATTGTGCACTCCTAACATACCGTACCCATCTAAGTGACATTCATATCTAACTAAACCGTCATAATTTCTACCCCTTTCTACTCGATTCCCATTATACATTCTAACGTTATCAATTAAATAGAGGTTTTACTTAAACTCGAATTCTCAATTATTAGCAATACAATATACTGGAGGTTATCCTCTTATTTATCATATCAAGGAGTTACTATAAATTATTCTCATAATTAAACATGACAAGTCTGTTCATTTAACCGTATATCATTCACATCATAAATATACAATACAAGCACCTCGAGACTAAGCTACGGTTCACACATACTCTGCTATCCATCCCGGTACATCACGTACATAAGGATCACGCATTCCGAATCTCTCATGAATCGTTCTCAGATAACAACAATCACAATCAATGGAGGCGAACACAATCACATCACATGGGTCACGCACATACCTACGCTCCCACGATCAACAGTCTTATTAACTTCCCAATAAGTCCTTCTCTGATCTATGTCCTCGAGGTACCAATCTAAATCCGGGTACACAAAGATTAGATGGCCCTAAGCGAACGTAAACCTCCCGTGATAGCAAGTATGGTAGGTATGTCATACACATAAAATCATATATACTAAGCATGCACACTTCTTAGTAATTACCATAATTATTAGTGGTATACTTCTCATTCTCATACCAACTTATAATGTTACACCATTCACATATCCCCGGTTAATACAAATATATAAGTCGTCAAAAATCCTCACATCGTATATAGTCACTAGCGTCCTAATCCACAAATATCATTTGGTTCAAATCGCATTTCTATGTTTCACTCCTCAAAATATCCCAAATCTCCCAATTATACCAAATAGTTAATAAGGGAAAGTTATCTCTACGATTACATAAGATTACGGGAAACTAGAAATCAAATCAGGCCAAAAAGGCCAAACTGTCAACTCGTTAGAAGTCTCGTTCGAACGAGAGTTCGTTCGAACGAAGTGGGCATCTAACGAGATCTCGTTCGAACGAAAGGCATCGAACGAACATCCCACTCGTTAGAAGGCAAACTGTCACCTCGTTAGAAGCTCGTTCGAACGACCTGGGCAGGTCTTCTAACGAGATGCCAGTTTCGAGCCCAGAATTTTCCTATCTCATTTTTCTCTATTTTCTTCACCTCTAATCCCATATAAAAATCGTCCCAACAGTATTTTAAGGTTTCTAATCCACACTAAACATTCGTAGGTCATAACTTAAGATTTATATAGGGCCAAATCTTCCTAAACATCATCTAATTATCATAACTCCCCAATTTCCCCAAACCTTATGAACATGAACCCTAGAAATTTAAAGTCTTCAATTTCCATAAATAAATCCATTTTTGTAACATAAAAAGTAGTAATTCTTTTAGTCCAATCACCCAATAACAAATCTACATGCAACCCTATATCAAATCTGAATTTATAACTCCAATCTCATGGGTTTTTATAAATCTCCCAATACAATGCGATTATATAATTTTCTAATCATGGAAGAAACATTCACTTGAAATTAACGTAATTAAGCCACTTGCCTCGGATTATTCTTTGAATTTGCTATTGAATTGATGAAGGTTGCACTCTCTCTTTCTCCCAAGGTTGAAGGTTGAAGATGGAGGTTAAGGTTTTCTCTTTGGGAACTTTTCTAACTTTTTCCTCTAACTCCCGTTGCCCTCTAATCACTTAAGTGCTGGTAATGGGTTAGTGGGTTATTAAATTCCCTATTTTTAATTCCTAAAATTCGTTGGTTAATTATCCTAAAATTTCAAAATTACCAAAATACCCTTTTAAGTTACCGGTATGGCCCAAAAATGCCCCGGGACCCAAACTAAACCCCCGGCTAGTGTTTTCTGACTATTTCGACCCTTCCGGACTCGTTGGCGCACTCAAAATGACCATACAGTTGATAAAAATAAAATTCACTTTTTAATTTAAATAATTACATTCCTGACGCGACTGTCACACGCGTCCCAACAAAATTTCCCAAATTGCCGTATTTCAGTCTCGCGACAATTTTAATATTTTCAATATTCATATACTGCCATATATACACATTATAATCAAATACTAACTCACATCTCGTTAGTATTTTATCCGGATTAATTCTCAATTAATTCACATTTAATTTAATTAATCCCGTAAATAAATATCAATAAAAGTACGGGGTATTACATGCAGTAGTACCACTAACGGTCCCATACTCGACCTGACTAATGACTCCCTTAAAAAAACCGTCTCCCATTACGAAGCGGATATCCCTAAATGCATAATCTAAAATAATGACCTTCACTACGTTATCACATTTTAGTCGACGTATGGTACATGATCCGATATCGAACGTGAAGCCCAAACTGATAGATCCTACCACGAGTAAATATATGTTCACAGAATCACATAATATGTATATATACACATACAAAATATATATAACCATAGGATAATGTATATACTCAAACGTACCCAACTATCGAGATCCCCAGATCATTAGATCCTAAATAACATTAGGTTTACAGTCTCTCGAAACCAACTTCAATATATATAATTAAATAGGATATCGCGTGTACTCAAGCGTACCCCAAAATATTTAAATCCCTAAACGTCAGATTTTTCTTTACGTTCTTAGGGTCATCAAATCTAATCCTTATTAATTTCAACTCCTAGTTTATTCCATCTCCACACCATGAGTTCATCAATCTCTTTCTACATAAACACCAATTCGTAATGTACATATGTATTTATTTCCTCATTTAACCACTAAGTAAATTGCACATCCTATAATCTCTTAATAATATAGTTAATTCTTGCATATATGATCTCAGGTTTAACTCCAAACATATTTACCTAATTAACATCTAGAATTCTCCCTACTGAATCATACTACCGAATAAGATAAGTATCACAAACTAGGCTAGTTAATATAATCTCCAAATCACGGTTCAATCCTAAGGAGAAGAGGAAAGTCGATCGATTTTCAACAAATTGGTAGAAGTTTCAGCCCTACGCACTGTTCAGAAAATAATAATTGAAACTCCAAAAATTACGAACCCAGCGCCTTCGCGTTTTTAACTCAATTTAACTGACATTCTTTTTCCTCAAAAGAAAAATTCATATATATACTATTCCAAAAATAACTTCAAATTCGCTTTAGAATTTTTTAGCACTGTGTGCTGCTAAGAAAATAATCATAAAATATTCATCACAACTCCAAAAATTATGAGACCAATGCCCACACATTCTTAGCTTAATTTAACTAGGACTATCTTCTTGATAGAAAGCTATATTCCCAGGTATACCATATACAAAATAAGCTCTAAGTGACTGATTTCCTCTAGAGAGTTTTTACACAATCTAAACATTCATTAACGACCCCTTAATTAACTCTCCGCCATTGTTGCACCCATATTCATATTTCTAGGTCCCTAAATAGATCCAAACTTTAGCTTTTTGATCTATCTTAGTCCCAAATCATTCTACAATAATTATAGGTTATTCCAATACAAGATTTAGACATCAATCTCTAATTATCATCTCAAGAACATATCAAGATCTCTACTCATGATCAATTACTAATTCAACCCTAAATTCGGTTTGTTTCACAAAATTTATAAGGGATTCGTAACCTTTAGTCATCAATTTGACAATTTCTACATTAAATCAGGGTAATAAATCCTAATTTCATAATAATTATAATTAACATTATTTTAATTTTAAATTAAGAATCCAATGAATAATAACATTATAATACAACTTCAATTATAGTCTTGTACTAAACAAACTTGCCTAAATTCGAATGGATTCAACCATATACCAAGATCTTCATTTCTTCTCTTATCCTCTTCATCTTTTCTCCTTGACTTTTGGAATTCTCCTCTCCTCTTAGCATTCTCTTCTTGCCTTTAAAGCTTCCTTCTAATATAAAATATATGGTTTAACATAAGCCTTACACCCCTTTTATAATGTTCATCATGAAATTACTCCTTGGGCCCATATGGACCCTGACCCAATAAGCCTAAAACTAATCCCAAATAACTTAAAGTCTGGCCCAAGCCCTATATCAACCTATAGGTCTTAAGACCCAGCAATTTAAGGCTAAAACGAACCTTCTACTATCCAAAAATTCATCTACAAATAATCAAAATAATTATTTACTTTTGTGAAATAATTATTAACGTCTTAACATATTTGCGATTTAATTCAATATCAAATAATACATACAAATTAGTGACATCACTCATCGTTGTAAATAAATAACTCACTATTAATTAAATAATAATTTAATCCACTTAAGATTTAATTCACTTAAAAGGGGTATTACAACCTGACATCTTCAGTGAAGTCTGGCTTTACTATTTTGTCAACCTCCTCCTGAATGGACAAATTCTTCTTTAGGTTGAACACTCATCACTTTTGTCTAATGGGCTTCGCGTCATTTATGATACCGAGATTATGGTAAAGAAATTCTGGATCTATACCAGCATGTCCTTGTGACTCCAGGGGAATACATTATTTTTTCCTCTAAAAAAAAGTGCTAGCCCTTTCTTGAAGTTTGAGTTTAGTGACGAACCGATCTGTGTTGTCCTCCCAAGACGTTCGTCGTCTAAAATCACTAGTTCAATTTTCTTTATGACTTAACATGTGACCAACTTATCTTCATCTTGAGGATCCATCTCAATTTTACAAGTGTGGATCAGTTTATTCTATTCCTCTTGTTTGGCCAACGTGTAATAGTATTCCCAAGGTTCCACTTAGTTTTCTTTCACCACACTAACCCCGTAATTTTTTAGGAACTTTAGGCATTGGTGAATAGCGAAAGGGATGCCCTTAATATTTTTCAGTCCAATCCTGCTAGAGATGATGTTTTAGGTTGAGTGGACGTTCTCGTCAAGGACAAAGAAAGGTATCATTTATGTTCGGCAGGTAGGCCATGTGTTGATGATAACCTCTAGTTCGATCATTCCCAATGGGTACACCTTCTCCTTTGAAAACCTGATAATAGGTCTGTGGTATGCCTATAATGTTTGGGTGTTTAACCTCAACTTCTTGAAGCAACTGTGGAACAGTAGATCTATGGAGTTTCCATTATCCACTAGAATTATTACTACTCTGCACTCTTGTACCATTATCGTGACCACTAGAGCGCCATCATAGGGATAGAAAATTCCTGACAAATTATCTTTCAAAGAAATGATTCGATCTTTATTTACCTTTTGAGGACGAGTCTCTCCAATAGTGGTCAAATTGATCTCTCTAATATTGGCACAGGCCTTCGCCTCGTAGAGATAAGCTTTCCTCTTGGCAGACCCATCTCTACCACTGGCATCACCTTCAACTTTAAAGTAACAATTGAAAGAAATCACGGCGACATCATTTATTGGCTCTTTGGGCTTTTGGGTCAAATCTAGATCTCGTTCATCATTTGGATCCCCGTCTCGGCCACATTTTTCTCGTCCTCCTTTTTGCAAACGGATTTAGATTATCACCTAGGCTTGTGCTCGCCCCTCATAACGGATTTTATTTGTTACAAATTTAATGGACAAACACCGTTACAAATAGAAAAAAATCTAGTACAATTTTCTTGTTTAAGTGTAGTGGAAGGTTATGATTAAGATGAAGAAGAAATTCCTACAACCCATTTTCCTTTTCCTCTGTTTCTCAATCTCTATTATGTAGAACTGTACTAATTTGCTCGTTAATATATGTATAATTTATGTGGGTGTGGATAGATGATGATGATGATGATGATGATGGTGGTGGTGGTAGTGATGATGATGAAGGAGGATAAGGTTGTGACGGGAAGGAGTTGGAGGTTTCAAGTGGTAGAAGAGAGAAAAAATATGGAGATGTAGTTGGGGTGGTGGTGTATCGGTGGTTGTTAGTGGTGGACAGTGATGGCGTGTTGGTAATTTATTATTCTTTTAATTATTTGATTTGTAATTAGTATTCCATTTTTTATTTGTTTTATTTTCTTCTAATTTCTAGCCTTTTAAATTAGTATTATTTTATCAAGTCACCTAATAAAATTATAACGAAATGTTATAATTGAATCACTAAATGTATCTTGTAGTTAAGTTTGCAACTTTTAAAAGTATTGGCCTGACCCTAAACATTGGTATTAAATTTTCATTTTTCCTCACTTGTTGCACTTGCAATTTCTTTCCTATATTTCCGTTTTTACTCACAATTTATTTACTTTACTTTCACTTGGTTTGAATAGTTTCTACTCAAATCTGCAATTCCACTTCTCTAAGAGTTAAATTTTTGTTTTCTTTTAACAATTTACATTATAATTCCTTTTGATTGAGGCATTGAACACTACAAAATCATCTAACTTGTCTATTCATTAGAAAATATTGTTTTGATAAGATTAGATCCCTTATCTAATATGCTCACACCTAAATTTTACACAGTATAAGGCCTGTTAGAATCTAACTGGAGGAACAAAAAGTGAAAGTACCATAAAATAAAGTTATAACCAAAAGGCGTCAAACATGTATATCTTTATGGACACTATAAATCCAAGCTACAAACACTTTATGCTATCATGTTTTTTTTGGTATCCTACCACGTGCTGTCCGGGCCAGTTTTAAGTGCATCTCGACTAATTTACATTCGCAGTTCGTGACTTTCGCTGGCCAAGCATTATTTTGACAGTGCTGGGGATCGAACTGGGGACCAAACCCAATCCACTTTCAAGACTGTCCTAGTGTCAGCCTTATACCACTAGACCAAGAGGCTTGATTTCATGTTGTTGTCAACTCGCTTAAGCTATACACATTCACATGCCAAAAGTTTTTCAACATGTAAATCCTCGTTTATGTTGAATCGTACTTTCTATTAGATAAATAGAACAAATACAAGAAAATTGAGAAGATTGCATCCAATTATGTAGTTAAAATCTAGGGTTAATTACACTGAATCCCCTATACTTTGACTCTCATTCCACTTTCCACCATGTACTTTCAATTTTTTCAATTTACACCTATAAATTTGAAAAAGGTTACAATTTATCCCCTGCCGTCCAACTCCGTTAACTTTTGCTAAAAATCATTAGTCACGTCTGTGGCACATGACATTAAGCAAGTGCATTTTTGTCATTAGAGGGGGATTAAAGTTAATTTTGAGATTAGAAGTAATTCCACATTGGCAACAGTGTTTTGGGGATTAAGGCACCGTGGCAGCTCAAGCGAGGCAGCTCAGCATGACGACTTGTATTTTAGCTTGTTGTATTAGTCATACTGTATCTTTGTTTATATTGACTGAAAGATATAACGGTTGTAATTACGTAACGAGAATAATAAAGAGTTGTAGTGTGAGGTCAAACGGTACTCGCGAGAGACCAAGCTTGGCAGGGCCCGAGAGAGCTTTCATGCCCTATCGAATGACCTCACTGCGGGAACTTTAGAGGGACTTGGTCTGGAGGATTGAGAAGTGAGGCACCGTTGGGGCTCGTCCCAACCATCTTAGATACACCTGGTAAAACATCGAAGAGCCCTGATCATGGAACCTGGGGCGGAGCAGCTTGGAGTTCCATCGGGCATTGAGCTGCGAACCAAACAACCCTCTACTTAATATCACATCTACTGTAGGTGAAGTCACTAGCCAGCTAAACAATGTCAGACCTGCACTTGAGTAAACCACCGTGGTATTTGGGGAGGTTAGGCAGTTAGTGAGCCACCTCATGCCACAACAGCCGCCTGACACACAGTGGTTAGGCAAAAGGCATGTCTTGGCATTTAATGTTTATGACGTGAAGACAACTAGTGCATCATGTATTTAATATTGTGACATAAAGTATAAGGGATGTCTTTCATAGTCTTTAATGACTGAGTTGCCTCGGGGATGGTGCGGGGGACTATTTAAGGACTCCAATCACCCCTGAGGAGAGGATGATCTTTTTGAGAGTTCAGAAGAGATATTTTTGAGAGTTCAGAAGTTATTGCTAGAGAGAAGATACATTAGAGAGAGTTATTTAAAACCAGAGGGTTGGCTCATTCACCATTGTCATTTATTACAAAGCTTTTAATACTTGACAGAGATTCTTGAGAGTGTTTAGTGTGTTTGCCTGCCTACCAAGGTGTATCTAGGGTGCTTACTTCTCTCTCCCTCTAGCTAAGTTACTTCTAAGTTCATTACTACTTTCTGAGTTATACACGAGAGATTTATAAGTTTGAACTGAGTCTTATCTTCATCAGGTATGTATTTGTATGTTCCATCACTAACCCAAGGCTTTGGCTAATTAACTTATCATTACTATACCTCAAAGGGGTTACGCCTCCATATTATCTAAAGTACCCTCTTACATTTGACGACTCTACTGGAGAGGCATTCTTCTAAGTAGGGAGTATGGCGCAAGATAATGTTAATCGAAGGCTCAACTTTGAGGACATCCAACACAACGAAGATCAAGCTGTGAGAGAACTGGAGGATCTAAGGGATGGGGCCCCTCCAATAGAGGTACCTCCAGTTCAGGCAATGACAGGCATTCCAGGGGTGACACAAGCTTCTATGAGTGCAGGGTTGGGACCTGCTCAGGTGGCGCTCCTCATGAGTAAGTTTTATGAGTTTTTACAAACTCCAGTAGCTTCAACGATGCTGGGAGGATTGGAAGGCAATGCCTTCATAACACCAGGTGCAGGTGTAGAGGTAATAGTCCTGGCAAGCATGCCCTCTGTTGTGAATCCAGTAGTGGGAATATTAGGAGCATCAACGGCCCCAACTGTGATGACTGCTCCAGCTGAAATGGGCACTCAGCCCATTATCCCGTTGGTTGTTTCCCCAGTAGCATAACCCATGGAGGAAATGAGGAAGGAGATGCAGAAAGAGATGCTGAAGTTTATGCAAGCTTCCTCGCAATCTACTGGCGAGCTAGCTTTGGTTTATGATGACTTTCGAACACCTTATCCTTAGGAATACAACGATGACCCCTATCCAAAGGACTATATTCCTCATATTTTTGAAAAATACATAGGGAAAGGTGGGAACCCGAAGGAGCATATTAAGCGCTTTGTTGAACACTTGGGAGCACATTGCAATAATAAGAAACTTAGGTTGAGGGTGTTTTCCAAATCCTTAATCGATAAAGCATATACCTGGTATTCCCATTTGGCTCCTAACAGCGTTTCTTCATGGGGGGAGATGCACGTATTGTTTGTCCAGAAGTTCTTTCGGCAGAAGATGAGTTTACTTTGACCCAACTGGGTAGGAAGAAGCAACGACCTGGGGAAAAAGTGGTGGCCTATGTTCGAAGGTTCAGGGAAATATCCCTCGACGTGAGGGAGGAGGACAAAGAATCCAAGTTATTGCAGATCTGCGCTGAGGGGCTGCTTCCTGAGTACATCTGCCATCTTATTAATGAGACGCGCAAGGGGACTTTTGCGGCGTTCTTAAAAGTGACGAGAAATATCTCCTTAGTGGTGCAGCCCAATCCGGTGGTGGTGCCCATGATGTTTAGACAGTCGATGAAACCCGCGGGGGGGAGGTCTCAGCCCCCACGGGTAGGATACACCGAGGGAGCAGATGGGGGCAAGGTCCCGAAGAAGGATAGTTAGAGGAAATAATGAGTTTTTGAAAATCTTAACAAATGTTTTCGTTGTTAAGTCGCCGATATAGGTGGAGTTTATGAAAAAAATCTTAACAAGTGTTTTCATTGTTAAGTCACCGATATAGGTGGAGTTTATAAAAAATCTTAACAAGTGTTTTCGTTGTTAGGTCACCGATATAGTTGGAATTTATGAAAATCTTAACAAGTGTTTTCGTTGTTAAGTCACTGATATAGGTGGAGTTTATGAAAATCTTAAAAAATGTTTTCGTTGTTACGTCATCGATATAAGTGAAGTTTATGAAAAAAATCTTAACAAATGTTTTCATTGTTAAGTCACCGAAATAGGTGGAGTTTATGTAAATCTTAACAAATGTTTTCGTTGTTAAGTCACCAATATAAGTGGAGTTTATGAAAAAAACCTTAACAAGTGTTTTCGTTGTTAAGTCATCGATATAGGTGGAGTTTATGAAAAAAATATTAACAAGTGTTTTCGTTGTTAAGTCACCGATATAGGTGGAGTTTATGAAAAATCTTAACAAGTGTTTTCTTTGTTAAGTCACCGATATAGGTGGAGTTTATGAAAATCTTAACAAGTTTTTTCATTGTTAAGTCACCGATATAGGTGGAGTTTATAAAAATCTTAACAAATGTTTTTGTTGTTAAGTCGACGATGTAAGTGGAGTTTATGAAAAAAACCTTAACAAGTGTTTTCGTTGTTAAGTCACCGATATAGGTGGAGTTTACGAAAATCTTAACAAATATTTTCGTTGTTAAGTCACCGATATAGGTGGATTTATGCAAAACCTTAACAAATGTTTTTGTTGTTACGAAGTGTTCTGATAGTTGAAAAGACAACGCTACCTCATTTACGAAGCGACGCCTGCGGAACAGAAGGGGTTGCCTTCTTCAGCAAGTTTGAGTTTTGGCGCTAGAATTTTTGTCAGACATATCGAATAACTCCCAACGGAAATGATGTCCCAACAGTTCAAAAAGGCTACGATGTCCCCTCGCCACAAGTTCAAACGTTGTTTAAATGGTGACTCGGCTGTATCGGGGAGAATTTCTTCTTTTTCGAACATAGCGAAGCATTATAAGGGAGAATTTCACTTACCAAGAATCAAAACGAGTATTTGAGATGGCGGGACTTTCGGAAGAATTTCAAATAATAAAAAGCTAGAACGGTTGAAGCTCGGTATAAAGGAAAAAGTGGAGATGTCCCTTCATCAAAGCCCCAATAAGTCGTGGCGCTTTGTCTCAGGAACATCGGGGAGAATTTTAATTTTTTCTGGAGATTATAACGCTGCAGTTCTAAAGAAGAAAAGGCGGTCGAGATTTTTACACACAGAGAAGGTTCATCGGTTTGAGAAGTTTCGTGCAGACATTTCTTGCTCCAACAAACCTCTCCACGAAAGGGCAAATGTAGAGGGGGCTTAAAGGTAATTTTGAGATTAGAAGTAATTCCACATTAGCAACAGTGTTTTGGGGATTAAGGCACTGTGGTAGCTCAGTGTGGCAGCTCAATTGAGGCAGCTCAGCGTGACGACTTGTATTTTAGCTTGTTGTATTAGTTATATTGTATCTTTGTTTATATTGACTGTAAGCTATAACCACTACACCAAAAATAGGATTCTGGCACGGTTTAAAACCGTTCCAGATAAAATCTGGCACGGTTTTGAACTGTGCCAGAATCAGATGTTCCAAAATGGGAATTTTTTCTGGCACGGCTCAAAAGTGTTTCAGATTCAGCCAAACAGGAACACTTCTGGCACACTTTTAAACCGTGCCAGAATTTGATATTTCTGGCACACTTTTGGCACAATTTTTAACTGTGCCAGATTCAGCCAAATAGGGACACTTCTGGCACACTTTTAAACCGTGCCAGAATTTGGTGTTTCTGGCACACTTTTGGCACAGTTTTTAACTGTGCCAGATTCAGCACAGTTTAAAAAAATTTGGCACAGTCCAAAACCGTGCCAAAATATGATACACTTTTGCCACGGTGTTGAACTGTGCCAATTTTTTTATTTAAAAAAAATTATTTGAAAGCACAAAATTCACAAATTAATAATATTGCGCGTTATTAATAAACTAATGTACATACAAATTTCAAAATATTACAAGTCTTCAACAGCTCACAGGCCCAAAAAAATTGGGCAGAGCTTCCTCTATTTTATGGACATTCCAAAACCTGTTAATTCAAAACCTGCCTAACATAAAGCCCGCACGACCACAAAATATAACAATTAACTTACAAAAGCCCCTCATGGCCATAAAAGTCAATAATAAAACAACAAAAAAGACTGTACGGTCATGACATAAAAAAATAGAATCATTAATAAACCCCTTATTGTAAACCATTGAGTTCTTTGTGTGTTCCACGTGAATAAAAACCAACGATAAACTGTTATCCTGCAAAAAAAATAGAATACAAAAAAGATGCGATATTAGTAACCCAATAATTTACCAAAAAAAAATACTCAAAACAAAAAAATTACATATATGAGTGGAAATTATCGTCATACTCACAAACCGGGAGACCCGAGAATACGCGGTCAGTTCCTACAAGTTACATTGGTCCCGTGGGAGGTGTTCGTGCCTCCTACGGGGTCGATTGGAGACCTATTTGGGTTTTCACCCTTTAACGACCTGTTATTAACTCTAAGTGTGATTTTTACAAATTATCGTCATACTCCAAAAATCGGGAGACCCGAGACTATGCGGTCAGTTCCTACAAGTTACATTAGTCCCGTGCGAGGTGTTCGTGCCTCCTACGGGTCGTTTGGGGGTTGGTTTGGGTTTTCACCCTTTGACGGCTTATTTTTAATTAAGTGTGATTTTTGCAAATTATCGTCATACTCTCAAACCGGGAGACCCGGGACTACGCGGTCAATTCTTACAAGTTACATTGGTCCCGTGCGAGGTGTTCGTGCCTCCTACGGGGTCGATTGGGGGCCGATTTGGGTTTTCACCCTTTAACGGCCTGTTTTTAACTCTAAGTGTGATTTTTGCAAATTATTGTCATACTCACAAACCGGGAGACCCGGGACTATGCGATCAGTTCCTACAAGTTACATTGGTCCCGCGCGAGGTGTTCGTGCCTACTACAGGGTCGTTTGGTGACTGGTTTTGGTTTTCACCCTTTAACGACATGTTTTTAACTCTAAGTGTGATTTTTACAAATTATCGTCATACTCTCAAATCGAAAGACCCGGAACTACGCGGTCAGTTCCTACAAGTTACACTGGTCCCGTGCGAAGTGTTCGTGCCACCTACGGGGTCGATTGGGGGCCGATTTAGGTTTTCACCCTTTAACGGAATGTTTTTAATTCTAAGTGTGATTTTTGCAAATTATAATCATACTCTCAAACCGGGAGACCCGGGACTACGCGGTCAGTTCCAACAAGTTACATTGGTCCCGTGCGGGTGTTCGTGCTTCCTATGGGGTCGTTTGGGGGGCGGTTTGGGTTTTCACCCTTTAACGGCATGTTTTTAACTAAGTGTGATTTTAAAAATTATCGTCATACTCTCAAATCGGGAGACTCGGGACTACGCGGTCAGTTCCTACAAGTTACATTGGTCCCGTGCGAGGTGTTCGTGCCTCCTACGGGGTCATTTGGCGTCTGGTTTGGGTTTTCACCCTTTAACGGCATTTTTTAAGTCTAAATGTGATTTTTGCAAATTATCGTCATAGTCTCAAACCGGGAGACCCGGGACTACACGGTCAGTTCGTACAAGTTACATTGGTCCCGTGCGAGGTGTTCGTGCTCCCTACGGGGTCATTTGGTGGTTGGTTTGGATTTTCACCCTTTAACGGCTTATTTTTAAGTTTAAGTGTTGATTTTTAAAAATTATCGTCATATTCTCAAACCGAGAGATCCGGGACTACGCGATTAGTTCCTACAAGTTACATTGGTCCCGTGCGAGGTGTTCGTGCCTCCTACGGGGTCATTTGGTGGTTGGTTTGGGTTTTCACTCTTTAACAGCTTGTTTTTAAGTTTGAATGTTGATTTTTGTAAATTATTGTCATATTCTCAAACCGGGAGATCCGAGAGTACGCGGTCAGTTCCTACAAGTTACATTGGTTCCGTGCGAGGTGCTCGTGCCTCCTACGGGGTCGATTGGGGGCCGGTTTGGGTTTTCATCCTTTAACGGCCTATTGTTAACTCTAAGTGTGATTTTTGCAAATTATCATCATACTCTCAAATCGGGAGACCCGGGACTATGCAGTCAGTTCCTACAAGTTATATTGGTCCTGTGCGAGGTGTTCGTGCCTCCTACGGGATCGTTTGGGGGTTGGTTTGGGTTTTCACCCTTTGACGGCTTGTTTTTAACTAAGTGTGATTTTTGCAAATTATCATCATACTATCAAACCAGGAGACCCGAGACTACGCGATCAGTTCCTACAAGTTACATTGATCCCGTGCGAGGTGTTCGTACCTCCTACGGGGTCGATTGGGGGCCGGTTTGGGTTTTCACCCTTTAACGGCCTGTTTTTAGTATAATTTTTGCAAATTATCGTCATACTCTCAAATCGGGAGACCCGGGTCTATGCGGTCAGTTCCTACAAGTTACATTGGTCCCGTGGGAGGTATTCGTGCCTCCTACGGGATCGTTTGGGGGTTGGTTTGGGTTTTCACCCTTTGACGGCTTATTTTTAACTAAGTGTGATTTTTACAAATTATCGTCATACTCACAAACCGGGAGACCCGGGACTATGCGGTCAGTTCCTACAAGTTACATTAGTCCTGTACGAGGTGTTCGTGCCTCCTACGGGGTCGTTTAGGGGCCGATTTTGGTTTTCAACCTTTCACGACATGTTTTGAACTCTAAGTGTGATTTTTGTAAATTATCGTCATACTCTCAAATCGGGAGACCCGGGACTACGCAGTCAGTTTCTACAAGTTACATTGGTCCCGTACGAGGTGTTCGTGCCTCTTACGGGGTCGTTTGGGGGTCGGTTTGGGTTTTCACCCTTTAACGGCATGTTTTTAACTCTAAGTGTGATTTTTGCAAATTATCATCATACTCTCAAACCGGGAGACCCGGGACTACGCGGTCAGTTCCTACAAGTTACATTGGTCCCGTGCGAGGTGTTCGTGCCTCCTACGGGGTTGTTTGGGGGCTGGTTTGGGTTTTCACCCTTTAACGGCATGTTTTTAAGTTTAAGTGTTAATTTTTGCAAATTATCGTCCTATTCACAAACAGGGAGACCCGAGACTACGTTGTCAGTTCCTACAAGTTACGCTGGTCCCGTGCGAGGTGTTCGTGCCTCCTACGGGGTGGATTGGGGGCCGGTTTGGGTTTTCACCCTTTAACGGCCTGTTTTTAACTCTACGTGTGATTTTTGCAAATTATCGTCATACTCTCCAACCGGGAGACCCGGGACTACGCGGTCAGTTCCTACAAGTTACATTGGTCCCGTGCGAGGTGTTCGTGCCTCCTACGGGGTTGATTGGGGGCCGGTTTGGGTTTTTACCCTTTAACGGCCTGTTTTTAACTCTAAGCGTGATTTTTGCAAATTATCGTCATACTCTCAAATCGGGAGACCCGAGACTATGCGGTCAGTTCCTGCAAGTTATATTGGTCCCGTGCGAGGTGTTCGTGCCTCCTACGGGGTCATTTGGGGGCCGGTTTGGGTTTTCACCCTTTAATAACTTGTTTTTAAGTTTAAGTATAGATTTTTGTAAATTATCTTCATATTCTCAAATCGGGAGATCTGGGACTAAGCAGTCTGTTCCTACAAGTTACATTGGTCCCGTGTGAGGTGTTCGTGCCTCCTACGGGGTCGATTGGGGGCCGGTTTGGGTTTTCACCCTTTAACGGCCTGCTTTTATCTCTAAGTGTGATTTTTGCATATTATCGTCATACTCTCAAACTGAGAGACCCGGGACTACGCGGTCAGTTCCTACAAGTTACATTGGTCCCGTGCGAGGTGTTCGTTCCTCCTACGGGTTCGATTGGGGGCCTGTTTGGGGTTTCACCCTTTAATGACCATTTTTTAATTGTAAGTGTGATTTTTGCAAATTATCGTGATACTTCCAAACCGGGAGACCCATGACTACGCGGTCAGTTCCTATAAGTTACATTGGTCCCGTGGGAGGTGTTCGTACATCCTACGGGGTAGTTTGGGGGTTGGTTTGGGTTTTTACCCTTTGACGGCTTGTTTTTAACTAAGTGTGATTTTTGCAAATTATCATCATACTCTCAAACCGGGAGATCCGGGACTACGCGGTTAGTTCCTACAAGTTACATTGCTCCCGTACGAGGTGTTCGTGCCCCCTACGGGGTCATTTGGGTTTTCACCTTTTAACAGTCTGTTTTTAATTCTAAGTGCAACTTTTGCATATTATCGACATACTCTCAAATCGGGGGACCCTGGACTACGCGGTCAGTTCCTACAAGTTACATTGGTCCCGTGGGAGGTGTTCGTGCCTCCTACAAGTTCGACTGGGGGACGGTTTGGGTTTTCACCCTTTAACTGCCTGTTATTAATTCTAAAAGTGATTTTTGCAAATTACGTCATACTCTCAAACCAGGAGACCCGGGACTACGCGGTCAGTTCCTACAAGTTACATTGGTCCCGTGCGAGGTGTTCGTACCTCCTACGGGGTCGTTTGGGGGTTGGTTTGTGTTTTCACCCTTTGACGACTTGTTTTTAATTAAGTGTGATTTTTACAAATTATCGTCATACTCTCAAACTGGGAGATTCGGGACTACGCGATCAGTTCTTACAAGTTACATTGGTCCCGTACGAGGTGTTCGTACCTCCTACGGGTTTGATTGGGGGCCGGTTTGGATTTTCACCGTTTAACGGCCTGTTTTTAATTCTAAGTGTAATTTTTGTAAATTATCATCATACTCTCAAGCCGGGAGACCCAGGACTACGCGGCCAGTTGCTACAAGTTACATTGGTCCCGTGCGAGGTGTTCGTACCTCCTGCGGGGTCGTTTGGGTTTTCACCCTTTGACGGCTTGTTTTTAACTAAGTGTGATTTTTGCAAATTATCGTCATACTCTCAAACCGGGAGACCCGGGACTACGCGGTCAGTTCCTACAAGTTACATTGGTCCCGTGCGAGGTGTTCGTGCGTCCTACGGGGTCGATTGGGGGCCGGTTCGGGTTTTCACCCTTTAACGACCTGTTTTTAACTCTAAGTGTGATTTTTGCAAATTATCATCACACTCTCAAACCGGGAGACCCGGAACCACGTGGTCAGTTCCTACAAGTTACATTGGTCCCGTGCGAGGTGTTCGTGCCTCCTACTGGGTCGTTTGGGGGTTGGTTTGGGTTTAAACCCTTTAACGGCATGTTTTTATTTTTAAGTGTTGATTTTTGCAAATTATCGTCCTATTTACAAACTGGGAGCCCCGGGACTACACGGTCAGTTCCTATAAGCTACATTGGTCCCGTGCGAGGTGTTCGTGCCTCCTACGGGATCGTTTGAGGGACGGTTTGAGTTTTCACCATTTAACGGCATGTTTTTAACTAAGTGTGATTTTTACAAATTATCGCCATACTCTCAAACGGGGAGATTCGGGACTACGCGGTCAGTTCCTACAAGTTACATTGGTCCCGTGCGAGGTGTTCGTTCCTCCTACGGGGTCGTTTGGCGGCCAGTTTGGGTTTTCACCCTTTAACGACATTTTTTTAAGTCTAAGTTTGATTTTTGCAAATTATCGTCATACTCTCAAACCGGGAGACCCGAGAAGTTCCTACAAGTTACATTGGCCCCGTGCGAGGTGTTCGTGCCCCCTACGGGATCGTTTGGCGGTTGCTTTGGGTTTTCACCCTTTAACGGCTTGTTTTTAAGTTTAAGTGTTGATTTTTCCAAATTATCGTCATATTCTGAAACCAGGAGATCCCGGACTACGCGGTCAGTTTCAACAAGTTACATTGGTCCCGTGCGAGGTGTTCGTGCCTCCTACGGGGTCATTTGGGGGCCGGTTTGAGTTTTCACCCTTTAACGACATATTTTTAACTCTATGTGTGATTTTTGCAAATTATCATCATACTCTCAAACCGGGAGACCCGGGACTACGCGGTTAGTTCTTACAAGTTACATTGGCCCCTTTCGAGGTGTTTGTGCCTCCTACGATTCGATTGGGGGCCGGTTTGGGTTTTCACCCTTTAACGGCATGTTTTTAAGTTTAAGTGTTGATTTTTGCAAATTATCGTCCTATTCACAAACAGGGAGACCCGAGACTACGTTGTCAGTTCCTACAAGTTACGCTGGTCCCGTGCGAGGTGTTCGTGCCTCCTACGGGGTGGATTGGGGGCCGATTTGGGTTTTCACCCTTTAACGGCCTGTTTTAACTCTACGCGTGATTTTTGCAAATTATCGTCATACTCTCAAACCCGGAGATCCGGGACTACGCGGTCAGTTCTTACAAGTTACATTGGTCCCGTGCGAGGTGTTCGTGCCTCCTACAGGGTCGTTTGGCGGCTGGTTTGGGTTTTCACCCTTTAACGACATGTTTTTAACTCTAAGTCTGATTTTTGAAAATTATCGTCATACTCTCAAACCGGGAGACCCAGGACTACGCGGTCAGTTCCTACAAGTTACATTGGTCACTTGCGAGGTGTTCGTGCCACCTACGGGGTCATTTGGGGGCCGGTTTGGGTTTTCACCCTTTAACGACCTGTTTTTAATTCTAAGTGCGATTTTTACAAATTATCGTCATACTCTCAAAACGGGAGACCCGGGACTACGCGGTCAGTTCCTACAAGTTACACTGGTCCCGTGCGAGGTGTTCGTGCCTCTTACGGGGTCGTTTGGGGGCTGGTTTGGGTTTTCACCTTTTAACGGCATGTTTTTAAGTTTAAGTGTTGATTTTTGCAAATTATCGTCCTATTCACAAACCGGGAGCCCCGAGACAACGCGGTCAGTTCCTACTAGTTACATTGGTCCCGTACGAGGTGTTCGTGCCTCCTACGGGATTGTTTGGGGGCTAGTTTGGGTTTTCACCCTTTAACGGCATGTTTTTAAGTTTAAGTGTTGATTTTTTCAAATTATCATCCTATTCACAAACCGAGAGACCCGGGACTACGCTGTCAGTTCCTACATGTTACATTGGTTCCGTGCGAGGCGTTCGTGCCTCCTACGGGGTCGATTGGGGGCCGGTTTGGGTTTTCACCCTTTAACAACTTGTTTTTTATTCTAAGTGTAATTTTTGCAAATTATCGTCATACTCTTAAATCGGGAGACCCGAGACTACGTGGTCAGTTCCTACAAGTTACATTGGTCCCGTCTGAGGTGTGCGTGCCTCCTATATCGTCATATTCTCTAACAATATGTTTTTAATCAATTTAGAATGTTTATGGATTTTTAAAATTTTTGACATAGTTTCATTTGTTTGTTCGTTAAATCCAACATGTTTTAACATTTAAAATAAACTCAACAGCAACAGCAAATTCAAAAACCAAACCACCAGCAAGTCCCTTCCACCAATTTAACTAAATAAGCTCATAAAGTAAGCCATGAAGTGATTTTCAAACTTTAAATGGAATGATCATATATAGAATGAAAAAGACAAACTATAAATGTTGAGTAGAAATAATTCATTGTATTTTAAAAGGTTAATAAATGGGTACGAAATAATAGTTACCTGTAGTAACTTGATTAAGATTGGATGGAACTGGCGTGAGTTGAACATTTGTAAAACAAAACCAAACAAATCACTTGCATCCTATGCTGGCCTTTTGATCTCCAAACCTCCCCAATACCTGCATTTAATTCCCACCCAGCACTGGATCAAACTCTTTAGTATTACAGTACCCATATATGATTATACACACAGAAGCTCCAAGCTTGTTTCACATTTTTCAATATTGCAGCATACCATATATGATCATTTCAATATCTGTTACAGTACACACACACACACACACACACACACACACACACACACACATATAATCCAACATATTAAATAAAAAAAGCACAACAATTCATATCTGATTTAGAATACCTTCACAGCAGATTTAGAACCAAGTTCCTTCATATCATAAAATTTCATGACCTGCAGCATAAAATAACGAAATTTTAGAAAAATAATATAATTTTTTTTGATAATTAATACAAAAAGATAAAATAATAATAAGACTGTTTATGCCGGCTCATATTTCCGACTCAATGGGTGTGACTCGCTAACGTGTCGCACCCGTGTTGGATCGTGTTCAGATTCCATTGTACCCCATTGGTGAGCAGTCAAAATACGAGTCAATATGAATACGACATGTCAGTGAGTCACACCCAAAAATGAGATTCGGTATAGATTCGAAGGTATGCATTTCAATGTATGTAATGTATGCACATCAACGTATTAGATCGTGTATGTAATGTATGCACATTCCAATGTATTCAGTGAGCCATTCAAGCCATATGTAGGTTCAATCTCAGAATAATCCGAAGCCAAAGAGCAAAATACATATAGTGAAAATAGAACCCAATTGAAATGAATGTGATTGAAACATACCGTGCGGCAGAGGGAAACATACCGACTGCTGCTTGAACCCATAACCCTATATCACATTGAAAAAGAAATAAATTTTTTTTCCCAATAAAGTTGATTTTATTTATTTACAAACTAAAAATAAATTATAAAACGCAATTACCATCCTTCTTTTACTCATCCGACTATAGTTCCATTTTTTGGCTTATTCGCAAGCTGCTGAATCGTAAATTTTTTGGCATTCTATCCTCTCAGCAACAGAAGGTGGAAGCCTGCTCCTCCATGCCCACAGAACTTAAAAAATATTTGAAATTTTTGATCGCCGGACCCTCTTGTCGACAGTGGGGTGAACTGTGGATCACCCAACGGAAATCTAATTCTTCAAACCTGATTGAAAATTCAACTCTAAAAACCCCAACGGAAATCTAACTCTTCAAACCCAACTCGTAATCAATTTTAAAAACCCACTCAAATTGATTTCAAAACCTAAATCAATTTGATTACAAACCAACCCAATTCAATTTCAAATCAATTTTCAAACCTAACTCAAATTGTTTTGCAAACCTAACTCAATCGATTTCAAACTATACATATATATCAGTCAAATCCAACAGTGTCAACAAAATCTAAAAATGAAATGAAAAACGAAGTTGTTTACCTTACACTGGGCGGTCGACGATCAGAGGTATGGAGCAGGTCGAGTGTCGGAGTAAAGAAAAACGAAGATGGTTGTTGATGAATAAAACGAAGATGGTTGTTGAGAGAAAGGGGAGACGGACCAACGAGTGAGAGCCGGGTACCTGTGAAAAGAGAGAGTGGAACAAGCGGGAGAGGAGAGCGGGAGAGCAAAATAAGTGAGGGGTATTATTTTTTGAGGGCTTTTATATTTTAGTTAACTGTACTCAATTTTGGCACACTTTAAAACAGTGCCAAATTTTGGCACTGTTTTAAAGTGTGCCAGATTATCATTAAACCGTGCCAGAATTTGGCACAGTTTTAAACTGTGCCAGATTTTTAATATCAAGGTGTGCCAAATTGCAATTTTTGGTGTAGTGAACGGTTGTAATTACGTAACGATAATAATAAAGAGTTGTAGTGTGAGGTCAAATGGTACTCGCAAGAGACCAGGCTTGGCAGGGCTCAGGAGAGCTTTCATGCTCTATCGAATGACCTCACCGCGGGAACTTTAGAGGGACTTGGTTTGGAGGATTGAGAAGTGAGGCACCGTTAGGGCTCGTCCCAACCATCTTACATACACCTGGTAAAACATCGAAGAGCTCTGATCGTGGAACCTCGGGCGGAGCAACTTGGAGTTCCATTGGGTGTTGAGCTGCGAACAAAACAACCATCTACTTAATGTCACATCTACTGTAGGTGATGTCACTAGCCAGCTAAATAATGTCAGACCTGCACTTGAGTAAACCAGCGTGGTATTTGGGGCTGTCAGGCAGTTAGTGAGCCACCTCTATGATAACAGCCGCCTGACACATAGTGGTTGGCAAAAAGCATGTCTTGGCATTTAATGTTTATGATGTGGAGACAACTAGTGCATCAGTCATTTAATATTGTGACATAAAGTATAAGGGATGTCTTTTATAGTCTTTAATGACTAAGTTACCTTGGGGATGGTGTGGGGGGCTATTTAAGGACCCCAATCACCCCTGAGGAGAGGATGATCTTTTTGAGAGTTCAGAAGTTATTTCTAGAGAGAAGATACATTAGAGAGAGTTATTAGAAACCAGAGGGTTGGCTCACTCACCATTGTCATTTATTATGAAGCTTTTAATACTTGAGAGAGATTCTTGAGAGTGTTTAATATGTTTACCTGCCTACCAAGGTGTATCTAGGGTGCTTACTTCTCTCTCTCTAGCTAAGTTACTTCTAAGTTCATTACTACTTTCTGAGTTATACACGAGAGATTTGTGAGTTTAAACTGAGTCTTATCTTCATTAGGTTTGTGTTTGTATGTTCTATCACTAACTCAAGGTTTTGGCTAATTAACTTATCATTACTATACTTCAAAGGGGTTACGCCTCCATATTATCTAAAGTACCCTTTTACATTGTCCAAACCTAATTATTTTTTGTAAAAATCTTTAAATAAGAGAAAAACATTTAAAAATTAAAAAAATAACTAAAAATATTTTAAAAATATAAATAAACCTTTGAATAAATTCTAAAAATATGAATATAAATTTAAAAATTCCAAAAATGCCCGAAAATATTTAAAAACCTTGGAATAAATTTAGAAAATACCAAAAAAGTAGTTAAAAAAATGGAATAAATTATGAAAATATGAATATATATTTAAAAATTTCGAAAATACCAAAAACTATTTTAAAAATAAATTTTAAATATATAAAAATAAGCTTGGAATAAAGTTTGAAAATATGAATATATATTTAAAATTTTCAAAAATGCCAAAAAAAATTAAAATATAAAAAAGAACTTGGAATAAATTATAAAAATATGAATATATATTTAAAAATTCAGAAAATGCCAAAAAATATTTTTAAAATATAAGAAAACCTTGGAATAAAATCTGAAAAATCTGAATATAGATTTAAAATTTTGAAAATACCAAAAAATATTTTAAAAATATCAAAAATAAGTTCGAATAAATTCTGAAAATATGAATGTATATTTAAAATTTTTGAAAATACCAAAAAATAATTAAAATCTGCAAAATTCTATAAACTAATTGATGAAAAATTTATATCCCACAAAAAAAAATGATTCCCACCAATAAAAAATAATTTTCATCGATATAAATTATTTTCAGCAATAATAAATCATTTCCATCAAAATAAATTTATCTCCAACAGTATAAAAGTATTTCCGTCATTTAAAAATTATTCCAGCAAATAAAAAATAATTTTCACCAATAATAAATAATTTCTATCGTATAAAATATAATTTTCGGCAATATAAAATTTTTTCCAACCAAATTTCTATTAAAAAAAATAGAAAAAATACATAGCAATAAAAAAGATACACCAAATATTTAAAACCAGAAAAAAATACATTAAAACAAAAAAAAGTATAACATAATTTTTTGTGGTAAAAATTCAGCTTAAAATAGATTTTCAATACAAAAAACTAAAAAAATTAAAAAACCAAATGCAAAATATTTAAAACATTTGGAAAGTAGTAATTATTTTCAGAAATTATACTTCAAAAATAATAAAAAAACAGAAATTATTTTCCACCCCACCCACCCCCACTCCTCGCCCCGCCACCCCCAGCCGTGATTCTGGCCCTAGCCCCGCCACTCCCTCGCCCACCTGCTCCTTGTGTGTGTGTGTGTGTGTGTGACAACCCGCTCACCAAAATAAGGGGTGGCCAGCCCAATACTCCAATATAACGGAATCATGGATGAAATCATTCTCAGCATCATAACAAAAATATAGAGTATCTAGGATAACCACCCAATATTTCAGAAAACGGGTTGCCAAAAATTTTGATTTGAAAGTAAATAAATGAAAACAAATAACCCAATTCCTGAAAGATAAGGGAAACCCCAAGACATATATAAATAATACAACAAGAATACGATAAAAAGACCGAATAGGTAACCGGTCACTAACTGATACACCAATAATACGCAAGTACAATAAGTTGCTTATTACATTACATTAGACATTTACAAAAGCTTGGGCCTTTCGCCCGAATAAAAGACTTGATCTTAACTAGAATAAAAAGTGAAAACGTCTATACCAAATGTATCCCGTAATACCCGCAATGCATCACGGCTCGTTGAAAACATCGGAATCGGAATTCAAATCAGGCATCCTTGCGGCGGAGTACCTGAGCAGAGACAAGATGAATATGCAACAAGAAAAGTAACCAGGTCAGGGCACGGTTCTATATGATTACCAGATGAATAAAGAGTATGACAGTTATGTATAATAAATCGTGAAGAAAGAGAAATAAGAAGCAACCTATACAATTTAAAACATAAGCTAAGCAGGAACAAAAATAAGAAGCATTAAACTAAAGACTTCACCAAAGGTGCCAATTATTTCATATATCTTTTCCTTAGCAGGAAGTATATATATATAGTCAAAATCTTTTACTCTTTAAGGAGATTTTATCTCAATTTTACCTTTTGTAAAAATCCTTTCCTTATCAGGAAAATAATCATTTTCAAATGCTCTTTGTGGCATTTACATGTGCTCTTTGTGGCACTCCATCATGCTCTTATGGCATATCAAATACATCAAGTCCCACCTGATTATGAACTGTTATAATTATATACATATAACGAATTCTAAGACCACCCGTCCGGGTTTCCCCACTGTGCGCGCCCCTAAATGACCATCATCTTCCAGGGCCTATCATTAGACAACCTGGGCACCTATATCGCAAGACGTCGGGAAGCGGCCATGAGCCTGCGGGGTAGTCAAGACCACACCCGGAATCTCCTACCCATCGCAGAAAAATATACAACAATAAGCGCTCCCATGGCCTAGGATATCCACCCTGCATTCATTAGCCAGGGGGCTTCACCTCGCGTGCGGACTTCCCTTATGATGTCATTTAGAGAGGTGTGTTTAAGCCATTTTATTTATCATATCGAAAATCAAGTAAACCATTATTTACCGGTTTCATGATTAAGTAAATTATCATTTACAAATATCAATACCATTTCCATTTCATTTCCATCCCACGTATATGTTTCATTTTATTCGAAACCCTTTCTATTTATTTTGTAAATAATCTAACTTACCATCCATAGTCATACGATAGCTTATATCAACACTACAACCTCAAAGGAATAAATAAACTCTTCATTATCTCCAAGCATTCTAGGAGGTTATTTTAGAACCCCAAGGTTATCATCTTTCGAAGGAATGAAATGACTTTCAATTTATTCTCCAAACTCACCTTTAAGGTACTATTATGAACCACCAAGGTTAACATAGCTCAATCTAACTTTTAAAATCTCCCAACATTCTTTTGGGGCGGTAATATAAATCATCAAAACTAGTATAGCTTAAATAAGCTTCTAAGGTCTCCCGAACATAACACTACATCTCCTAGTTTTATAATAATTAACTAGAAGAAAAGAATGCCCTATCATTAATAGGCATAACCCCGGAAAAGTCCCCACATAACCCATTCCTAATGTAGGGTAGACAACTAACTCATCTCACACTCTAGGACTCTAAGTTTACTTCATTCAAGAAGGTTCCAAATCCCTATATTTAAAGAAAAGAATTGAAATTGAATTATAAAATTAACTCAAAAACAGCAGGAAAACGAATCGATTCGCCCAAGGGCCGAATCGATTCGCCCTAGAGAATCGATTCGCCCTAAAAGTGAATCGATTCGGACTACTAAACCAACCTTCCGCAATAGTCCGAATCGATTCGGCCTTGACCCGAATCGATTCGGGTTATGCAGACCTGCAAATTTCCCTTAGCGAATCGATTCGCCCAAAGGGCCGAATCGATTCGGACCTGCAAATTTGCCAAAAATGGCTACGAAGGGTTTTGAACCCTAATTTCTCCCAAACTCCAACTCTCTCCATTTATACACATCCAGCAACAATAATCTACCCCAAAACATCCTACATGGTTAATAACAACTATAACCCAAGATTTCATCATCAAAAACTAAGATTAGGGCTTAAATCCCATAAATGTAAATACACAACTATCATACAATTTATGCACCTTAAATCACATATTAGCAAGTAGAAAACTTGCCTTAGGGTTGATATCTCAGATTTATTTGGAGAAGAAGCAATCCCAAATCCTCCATCTTCAATCTCTCTTTCATTTCTCCATTTCTCTTCTTCTTCTTTCTCTCTTTATCTCTCTCTATGTTCAAGACATAAAATGGGGAAAATAAGGGATTTAGAAGACTAAAATCGTGGCTTAAGTTAAAACTCCCAACTCAAATGGTTAATACCACATTAAAATGACTCCCAAATACGCGTATAAGCTAAAACCAGGTAAAAGTGCCCGGAACACAAAAATACAATATGTCACTTATTTTGACTGTCTCGCACCTTCCGAGACTAACTACACCCTCTAAACTGGCATCCAAAAATTTTATAAATTATTTCGAGTTCCAAAATCATTTAAACTAAAAGGCCATTTAAAATACATGACACTATAGACATGCAACCTGATGTTATTTACTTTCACATGCAGTAAATATGCATCAATCTAGTAAATATTAACTTTCAATTCATTAAATTAATATTTACTCCAGTCCCCACATTTTATATAATTACCTTATGCGGTACAATCAGTATAAAATGAGCCTCCCAGAATCGAGGGTTGTTACAGTGTGCGCGCGCGCGTATGCATGTTGATATGTGGTGTGTGAGAGAGAGAAGAGAGATGTGGAGACCCCCCCCCCCAAACAACCCTGTCCCCTTGCCCCAGATCTGCCCATTCCCACCCCAGATCTATTCTTTGGTGAGTGTGTGTGTTTGAGTGAGAGATAGATTGGTGAGAGGAAGAAGAGGAGAGAGAGATCGTGGGTGAAAGTGTGTGTGCGCGCAGGGACGAAGCTAGTCATTTCCGAAGGGGGCCATGACCCCCCTTAACTTTTAGAAAACTTCAAATAATAGCCCTTGAATTTTTATAATATACAACTTTAGTTGTCTAGAATTTATTAAATATCTATATTGGCCCCCCTTAACTTCAATTCCTAGCTTCGTTACTGTTGTGCGGGAAGGATTTTTAAAAATAAAATGACCAACATACCGTCTATTAAAGCCCACATGCAACTCACGTGAGTTACTTCTCTCCAAAAAATAGACGGCAGTCATGTTTTGGGACAAGTTGAACTGTCAGTTAAATTATAGAGTGTAAATTGAAAAAATTGTAAATACATGATGAAAAGTGAAAAAAGAGAAAAAGTATAGGGGGCCCAATATAATTAATCCTAAAATCTGTAATATTCAATAATGATGCAATTTTACCCTAAGTAACAAGGCATTTAGATTCGAAGTCCGGAACTTGCATTAATTATTCATGTAGCCGGCAAAATTTGAGAACGCACCTATATATTTGTCATATTGTGTCCATCCCATGTGAGATATGACATACGAAGGCCACGTGGTACCTGGGGTTATCTACATATATGTCGTGATGAGAGAGAATGAGCAACTTATCCAGCTCAGAGTTGGACGGTGGGAAACCTAATGTAAAGCAACCTTGAACTAGTTTTAGTTTGCCAGCTATTCACATGTTTATGTTAAGTGGAGTTGTCATAGCCGTTGCATCATATTAATTATCACAGGTCGCCCATTGCATTGCCAATGCCTCTATTTGATTGATCGTACTGGTACCCAAAACAAAATTCATACGTAAGACCTCTCCAATTGGATGAGGATCATGAGTCATACATATAACTAATTATATTGGAGTTTAAATTTGTTAACACTCCTCGAAACACTATCAATGAACAATGATAGATAAGTGATAGATATCGTAAGTTGTATAATATTTAGTATTTCAACAAATAAAGAGGGACACTTTTTTTTCTCAAACAGAAAGAATCTTTAGGGTTCGTTTGGCAACTCAATTCCAAGGCTTGGAATTGGAATTGGAAGGCCAATTTGAATTCCGCCAATTTGAATTCCACGGAATTAAAATTGGCCTTCAAATTCCAATTCCAAGCCTTGAAATTGGATTGTCAAACGGGCCCTTAAAGTAATTTTACTATTCTGATTAGTGGATACAAGACTATTAGTAATAAAACTACACAAGTCTAGAAAAAAAAAAGGTGCAAGAAAAGGAGGTGGCCTAATAAAAAACATAATACAAAAGGGTCTTGTAACCGAGAAAGCAACAAGAGAGTCCGCACAAGCATTACCTTCCCTTTAACAAAAAATAGAGTAATATGGGTACATCTTTGAATGTTTTCAAGTATCTCTTCGATTAGGATCTTGCGGGATGAAGATGTTTTCCGTGATAGAAAAACGTGCACCATCAGTATATAGTTTGACAAACTGATTTGATGGCTGAGTCCACTGAGTTGAGATAATTTGGCTTAAGAATAGGTGTGGTATCAGGTTCTTGATTTTTGGAAGTAATTACAATACAAGTTAGCAACCTCTTTAAAAAGAAACTTGTTTATAGAACTGTTGTAGCAGCAATTAAATAATTAATGCAGAATTAAAAACAGGAACGAAATTACCCAATTTTTGAAGCAATTAAATCTGGGCAGAAAAGTATAAGAATTCCGGAACTGGACATTCAAGAACACGGCTGAGTCGCGGACTAGGTCGCTCTCTTTAAGGTGTTTCGCGGCTCTGCCTCCAATTTGTGCCGACAGTGTACAGCCCCGTCACCCCCAGGATAAAACAGCCTCGAAATAAATACGAATCAACAGCACGAATCTGATTCGCTCAATAAACACCCATTCTGTGTACTGCTCGTTCAAGATAATATAATTAATCTGGGAAAGATTATATATTTCTGTGTTGCTATAATTATTCAGGGAATGAATAATTATTTCTGTAAAATTCGGAGGTTGGAACTGTTTGCAGAAAATATTTGGGAGATAAGTCTGTGTTAAAAAACGGAGGCTACCCACCTCTTTTATGGGGCAAAAAGAAAAGAGACGTTGGTAAACAACGTGGAGAAAATTCTGGAAATAGTGGGCAACTCGGTTGAAGAAATCAACACGGAATAAAACACGTTTTAATTTTTCGGAATTAATTACCGTTAAAAAATAATTTTTAAAGCCCAAAAAACGTTAATTTATTTGTCCAAAAAATTAATTCTTAATGAGCCCAAGCCCAAGACCCAGGACCCGGACCCGTACACGGGCCGGGCCTGACGGACGGCGGCGGCGCGCGCGCGCGTGTGTGACTTGGCCCATTGGGTCTGCCCCACATACCCACAAAAACTTGAATGCCCAAAGGGCTGAACCTTTGTTCCCAAAAAATTGTATATTAACACACCCCATTTCTTTGAACCCACCGATGTGGGACAAGAATGAGTTCTGCTGTTTCAACTTTTGTAACCAACAGCTGTTATTACAGCTGTTTTCCAACAATCCCCCACTTGCAAAATTTGAAAACATTTTTATCGAGCAATAATTCATAGAATTGTGCATAAGCAAAGGTGTCTTACGACTTGAACCTTTACGTAGTAAAGATGATTCAGAATATACTAGAGTAACCGTAGTTTTGAACTCTATCTCTGACAACATCCCACACACAACCCTACTTGGGTGTAAGTCTAAATAGCTAGCACGTTACGACCATGTGCTTCTATCCCAGTATAGTGAACGCTTTAGGAATTTGCCCAAAATATCCATAGGAAGCGGCCACACTTCCACATTCACATAGGTGAGTCTATCAAGAATACTCCTATAGCTAAGTACCCCACTCAAAATAGAGCTATAGATCTCATTAAGAGTTATCATAACTCATCCTTAACTCGCTTCAGGATATCATGCTCCATAGGGATGGACTCGGAGTAAAACCCCGTTCTATTTTAATTAATAATCGCATGATTCAACCCATATCACTTGTGACTTGTTATTACCCTTTGAACATATTTCTTGGGATCTCCAGTCTATATGTTGGGTTACCATCACAAATGACTCATTTATCCAAGGGCTTTAGTCCCATCCCTGTCGTGGTGTTCCACACCTTCTCCCTAGCTAGTCCTTTCGTCAAAGGATCAGCTAAGTTCTGTTCAGACCGTATATGATCCACCCTCACAGCACCCGTAGAGATAAATTCTCTAACAGTACTGTGCTTACGACGTATTTGTCGTTTCTTACCGTTATAATAACGGTTCTCAACTTTTGCAATAGCCGCGGTACTATCACAATGAATCAAAACGGCTGGAATCGGTCTTTCCCATAATGGGATATCTGACAGGAGGTTTCTTAACCAACCTGCCTCTTCACTAGCAGCAGCTAACGCTATCATCTCAGACTCCATAGTGGATTGAGCCAAAATAGTTTGTTTCTTAGATTTTCAAGAAACTGCACCACTAGCGATGCTAAATATATATCCACTAGTAGCCTTAGAATCATCAGATAGGGTGTTCCAATCTGCATCACTAAATCCTTCAAGGACAGCGGGATGCTTATTATAGTGTAATCCGAGGTTCATCGTCCTTTTAAGGTACCGCATGACCCTCTCAATAGCAGGCCAATGCTCCATACTAGGTCTACTAGTAAATCTACATAGTACTCCCACATCATAAGCTATGTCAGGTCTAGTGCAATCTGTAGCATAACGTAAGCTACCAATAATGCTTGCATAAGCATTTTGGTTTACACTGTCGCCAGTGTTCTTAAATAACTTTACACTAGGGTCAAATGGAGTACTAGCAGGTTTACAGTCAAAGTAATTATATTTCTTTAGAACTTTCTCAATGTAGTGAGATTGATCCAAAGAAAGTCCCTTTTCTGACCTAGTAATATTAATTCCTAATATTACACTAGCTTCACCCAAATCCTTCATATCAAAGTTGGCACATAATAATGATTTAACATTTTCTACGGCATGATTATTGGAACCAAAAATGAGCAAGTCATCAACATAAAGACATATGATAGTGCAAATGTTCTCAACATATTTATAATAAATGCATTTGTCACTTTCATTAATTTTAAACCCATTAGAGATGACTAGGCTATCAAATTTATCATGCCATTGTTTAGGTGCCTGTTTGAGTCCATAAAGAGATTTATCTAATTTACACACTTTATTTTCTTGACCGTGTACAATAAAACCTTCAGGTTGATCCATATAAATCTCTTCTTCTAATTCTCCATTTAAAAAAGCAGTTTTAACATCCATTTGGTGTACAATTAAATCATTTAAGGCAGCTATAGCAAATAGTACACGTATAGACGTTATTCTAGTCACGGGTGAAAATGTGTCAAAAAAGTCTACATTTTCTCTTTGTCTAAAACCTTTAGCAACAAGACGTGCCTTATATTTTTCAACAGTGCCATCAGGTTTTAATTTCTTTTTAAGAATCCATTTACACCCAATTGTTTTACATCCAGGAGGAAGGTCCACTAAATGCCAAGTTTTATTTGTTTCCAAAGAATCCATTTCATCATTAATAGCCTCTTGCCATAAATCGGCATCTAAAGAAGATAAGGCTTCTTGAAAACTCTCTCGTGTAATCATCCGGAGCATCATGTGTGGGTGCATATGTTGAACATGTGTATTAGCAAAACGTGACACATAGCCCAACTTAAAACATAACTCCCTAAGGTGTCCTTTATTTTTGCAATGATTGCAAACATAAACATACCTAGGAACACCTCTCTCAAAATGTCTCCTACACACTCTCCTATCAGATACGTTAGTATAGGTGGGTTAGGTTAAGATCCATATGGATCTATCGCCAACTTGGGAACCGGTTCGGGTGAAACATGGAAAGTGGATACACCGTCATGGCTTATTCCTCCTCTATCATACTCACCCAAAATCGGATTGAGAACCATCTTTACAACCTTCTTAGATGCGTTATCTAAAAGGACTTTTACCTCCCGAGAATATTTGAGAACTCTCTCGGGCTGGGATACACGTGTCGACAGACTAGACACCGTGTTGGTCAAATCACTCTTTTCTCGATTTAAAGCAATCAACTTTTCACTCAAATAAACCTTCACATTCTCGAGTTGACTTGCTTTCGCCTAAAACATCCTCAAATTCTCTAACTCTGTCTCCAAATCTCTCACCCTAAGAGCTAACTCCTTATTTAATTTTTTAGTCTTTAAGGTCTCGGCGTATAAATCTCTAAATGCAATTTGGATCTCACTTTCATCTCCATTATCACCCTCACTCAAACTATCATTCTCCTTAAGGGTCTTACGTGCACAAGTATCCTCATCGCCGTGGGATAAACTAGGTGTGCTCTCGTGACTAGCTAGAAAGGCGACAAATTTCCCATATGAAGACTCATCCCAGGAATCCTTCACCTCTTCCTCACTATCGCTAAGAGTAGCTGGCATGGCAGTCTGTTTGCCCTTTCTCTTTAGCCTAATGGGACATTTAAAAGCTCTATGTCCCCTACCCTCACACTCAAAACACTTATCTTCTTCCTCTTTCTCACCGATCTCTTTGGCCTTATTTTTATTTTTCTCAAAAAATCTTTTATTGAAAGAACTTTCTGTGGAAAATTTGAGAAACTTTTTTTAAAAAATTTCAAGCATGGCCATATAAAAAACAACCTCACCCTCAGAGCAGAACTCACAAACTTTCACTTTCTTTTTCTTCTCTCTCGTGGACACTTCCTCTCCCTTCGTAGATTGGTCTCTAAGTGCTATCCCTCTATCCTTAGGATAAATAGTGTCAAGAAACATGTCAATTTCATATGTATGGAGGTATCCTACAAGCTCTTCTAATTTAAAATTGCCCAAATCACCTAAAGTTTTCAAAATAGTCACTTTGGGGATAAAATGTTTAGGTAGAGATCTTAAAAAAAATTTAACCATTCCTTCTCTTTTGCATTCTTCTTTCTTACTTTGCGATATGGCTCTCCTCGAAAGTGTTAAATTTGTAACTTACCTCGAAACCTTGGAGGAGATGTGCTCATACAATGTTGACTACGATGCTTTCAACATGCATCGAGTTTCTTTATGGTGCAACCGGCCCATAGAGTGGAACACATAGATGGCAGCAATGGAATTATGGTATCCTGAAGACCATGTGTTTCGCTTCGGGTTGGACGAGGTTTGTCCAACTTATAAAGAATTATCTTCCATGTTGGGGATAAATCCCAGTGTTGCTGCAGTTATCCATGAATTTTCTCGATCCTCTCAGGAGCTGTTAGCTGGACTTCTCCATATCTCTCGCCTTCGGTGGCTAGGTCACTAGTTAGGGGATGAATGATTTGTCTTCCTATTGTGCTGCAATCTGTGCATTTACAGAACATTGGTGATGTTGGCTATGCTAGAGCAGTTATTTTGGGCTTGATTTCAAAACTATTATTGGTGACTTGGGAACTGCTGGTGGACCCGCAACTCATAACCATTACTTCATGGATGTCGTACTATCGTAATCCTGCGACGGTGATATTACCGGAGACTCAGAACGATCTGGATGCCTAGCGGGAAGGCCGTTCTGACTTCCTGAGGGGTAGCCCTATAATGTTGTTCATGTGGCTATCAGAGAGGTTTCGTATAGAGGCCCCTCCTGAGTATCCTTTTTCGACTGAGCCAAACTTCTTTTCACACTACTTTTTCAGTGTAGGCCTGGGCATTGAGAGCTAGGAGAACTGGTTTGTGGAGCACGGGGCTCGAGGCTTGCATTGGTTAGTGCCTTGGTAGGGGGAGATACTGCCCATTCTAGAACTGGGGAAATACTAGTATATTCGGTTAGTTGGCCTCAGGAAAACCTCTTTTTACTTTCCCCAGTGGCTCTTGCGCTAATTTGGCTGGGAATAAATTATGCCACCTTGGACATTGGACTTCTTTCTAGTGGAGGACTTGACAGAGCGCATGCCCATGTGCATGCGGCTGGGCTCTCTGTAGGAGAATCACCGACCATCGACCTATTCATCCCAGTCTATTGGTAGAGTCTAGAATATTTTTAGGGACTATATGAAGTGGTTATGGAGAAGAGTAGTTGCCAAAACGATGGCTATAGAGATCAGGTAAATGTGGTTTGCTATATTTGACATCGTGGAGGGATATGTTATTGTCTTCCTTAGTCTAGTCTGGGCTTACCATTCCATGGAGCGTCTGTGGCACTCTATTTAGGCAGGGGAAGTTAGGGGATCCCAGGAAATGGACGATGATGTGGTCGATTCCTCTAGTAGTTGTGGGTAGGATCTCTGGGGATTTTTTTGTGAAGCTCTTTGTATGGTGTTTAGTTAGGAAGGTTATTATGGGAATAATTTGGGAAGTCGGTTTTAGGAGTAGTTGGTTTGTGTTTTATTTTTTAGAAAGTAGGGGTATATTGGCAAGGGATGTCGTTTGACTCCCTATGTTGATGTAATCGTAATGGAAATAAAGAAAATTTTGATTATATTATTGTAATCAATCACTAAGGCATACATAATCCTTTGGTTCATGTAAATGATAAAATTAACCGTCATTCTCGGCGATAAGAAAAGAATAGCATTTTGTGAAAAAGAATGGGGTTGTGCTCATGTAAAGCATATGAGCTGCTTACGTACCTTTTGGGATTTTGAAAATTTTTTGTGTTTAATTTTTGAAAGAAAAAATATTTTTAGAGGATCAGGCCCCATATAGTTCTAAGTAGAGGGATATAAAGATTTTTTTTAGAATAGAAGGGAGATGAGAAGAGTCGTAGCGCGCCGAGATTTTAGACTAAGGGTAGAATTTATTGAGACGGTCCAAGTTGACTGAACAGGCCATCTCTTACCCATCAAGGTCGATGAGCGTAGTGGCATCATCGGAAAGGATTTTCGTTACAATGTAGGGGTCGATCCAATTAGGCTTGAATTTTCCTCTGGGGGTCCCAAATGGGCTCTATTATTTCTTTAAGGTCTAATTCCCCTTCTCAGACACCACGTTCCTTGACTCTCTTATTAAATGATCATGATATTCGGCCATGGTATCCTTGTATGTGATATAGAGCTTTTATCCTCCTCTCGTCCAATAGTGACAGCTCGTCAAGACGGCTCTGATGCCAGTCTTCCTTGCTAACTTTTCTTTCAAGCATGATGCATAATGAAGGAATTTCTAACTCCACGGGTAGGACTTCTTCCATGCCTTAAACTAGTGAGTAAGGGATATCCCTAGTAGATATTCGAACTGAAGTGCGATATCCCCAGAGGGCGCAAGGGATTTGGTCGGCCCAATCTTAATAACTCTCGATCATCTTGATGATTATGGCTTTGAGGTTTTTAATAGCGGCTTCAACGACTTCGTTGGTTTAAGGGTAGTAAGGAGAATATTTGTGTCTTTGGATCCCATACTCATTGACCACTTATGTGACTTATATTGTTGTCTGACACCAGCTCATATCGGACTCCATATCGACAAATGATATTTTTTTGGATGAACTTGACCACCTTCTTGGCATTCAGCACTGCGTATGATTCATCTTCGACCATTTGGTAAAGTAATTAATGGCAGCCAAGATGAATTCATGCCCATTGGAGGCAAGTGATGGAGGTTAGAAACTGCAGGCATTTGAGTAGGGGTGGAAAATCATGTTATTGGGTTGGGTTCAGGACCTTAACACGACACGAAATATATTCTAGTGACACGAACACGACATGACCCAATGTCGTTCTATTTTTTCGCAACCCGAACACGACCCACTTTTAACATGATTGGCACGATTTAAAATTTTGATTTGATTAAAACCCATTAACACAACACAATTGGAAGGACACGACACAACACAATTTGTAGCATATTTTTTCAATTCATGCTTCATTATATTTGTACACAACAACATATTTTAAAAAAATAGCAATACCTGTTAACATGTAAACATCAATACTTCTTAACCTTTTTAAGAATATGGTGAGTTTATAATGAAAATAAAACTTTTAGAGGGACTAAACCTTTTTCAGAATATGGGCTAATCAAAATTGAAATAAGAGAGCACCGGTTTAATAGGATCAAAACTTTTTAGTGAAATCAAACTTTGGCAGATCAAACTTTCATTATAATTATAAAATAAACTTTCATTATAAAATAAACTTTCATCAGGTAAAAATAGAAAAGAAAAAACAAACCGAAAATGGGATAACAACATCGAAAATGGGAGAGCACCACCGAAAATGGGAGAACAGCACCGTCGAGGACAGATCGACGTCGGAATGGGAAATGGGAGAGGAACCGTCGAGAATAGACCGGCACTAAAAATGGGAGAGGAACCGTCGAGGACAGACCGACATCGAAAATGGGAGAGGAACCGTGGAAATATTTTGTTGAGAAGAAAGAACAGCCGAGATATTTTTGGTGGATTTAGAAATGTTTTGTGCTAGGCGAGGGTTTGTTTTGTTTTTTGGATTGGGATTTTTAAAAAAATCCTTTTTTTTTTTAATGTGTCTTTATTGAGTGTTATTGGGGGTTAATAACGGGTCAATAATGGTTTTTCAATCGGGTCCAGAATGTGTCTTAACGAGGTCACTATTATGTCTTTAACGAATTCAATTTGAGTCAATTTCGTGGCCAAAATTAAACACTAACACGACATGACATGACAGCTGGTCCAATAACCCAGACTCGAACACGATAAGTCATATCAATTTCTTGTTAATTTTGTTTCGTGTTATCATGTCGTTTCCAAAATTGTCACCCCAACATTTTAGACATCTTTGATCATAGGCGGAGCAATCCTGAACCATGGTGGTTCAGTAGTAACCCTGTCGGATGATTTTCTTGGAGATCATACAGCCATTCATGTGGGGTTCTCATTCCCCGCTATATATTTTCTGCATCATCTCTTCAATTTTGGCCCCTGTAATCCAGTGTAAATGGGTTTCATTGAAGTTTCTCTTCAACAATGCTTTATCACAGACAATATACTGGATATCCAGTCTAAGGAGAGCTGCTCAGTATTTTTTTTAGAACTTTGGGAATACCTACCATGCTTGAGGAGGCATCAAATACCATAGTACCAGCAGTCGGCTATATCAGGATCTTCTTCTGTGATGATCTCAATGTGGTAGCAGTGGGTTGGTTTATCTTTATTTTGGACTAGGAAGGGAGCCATTGTTATTCCTTCAAGCATGTCAACCATAAAGGCTAGTGTAGCAACGGCATCGACTAGGTTGTTCTTTGCTCGAGGCAGGTAGTTGAAGGTGATATCTTAGAATTGGGAGGCCAACTCTTTTAGGTGGGGATGGAAGGGTAAGAGATTCTCGTCTTTGACTTTATATTTTCTGAGGACTATACTGATATTGAGGGTTGAATCCGCATAGACATCTAGGTATCAAATTCCTTTCTTGAGAGCGACTTTGAGGCCTATCGTGCATGCCTCGTATCCAATTATGTTGTTGGTGTAGGGAAAATCCATCTTGATGGCAATGCAAGTGTGAGAGTCGTCAGGGGCAATTAGGAGTATCCCAATGCCATATCATTTCTTATTGGCGACGGCGTTAAAGAACATTTTCCAACAAGGGCCTTCTTGGGAGGTACAAAGGATATTCTCATCCGGGAACTCAAAAATACAGACATCGACTTCTTCTATAGGGTAGTCAGGGAGGTAGTTAGGGCTGGCTCTTCCTTTCATGGATTTCTTTGTGACACACATAATATCAAATTCGTCTATCATCATTAACCATCGGGCAATTCGGCTAGACAGGGAAGGTTTCTCGAGTAGGTACTTGCGGGATCCATTCGGGATACAAGTTTGATGGGAAAGGCGATCATGTAGTGTCATAATTTTTGGGTGACCTAACAAGGGTGACCCAGGCTTTCTCCAAGACAGTGTAGTTAATTTTGTACCCGGAGAAATTGCAACTAATGTAGTAAGTGGCTCATTTTTTACGTGACTCTTCAAAGTATTGGGCAAGGAAAGCCTCAGCTATAGTATTCGTTACAGTCAGGTATAGGAGTAAGGGAAGACCAGGCTGCGGAGGCATGAGTACCGGAGGTCGGGTTAGGTATTGATTGACTCAGTCAAATGCCTCTTGGAAAGCTTCGTTCCTGACCTTGGTTGAATCCTTTCGGAGGATTTTGAAGATGGGTTCACAGATAGAAGTCAACTGGTTGATGGATCGACTGATATACTATAATTTTCCAAAGAATCCTTAGACTTCCTTCTTCGTTGGGGTGTTGGAATTTCGAGTATGGCTTTCATCTTAAAAGGATATTCTTCTATCCCTTTTCTCACTAACCATGAATCCCAAGACCTTTCCTTTGGTAATGCCGAAGACACGTTTCTATGGGTTAATTCGTATTTGATATTATCGCAGTCGCTCAAAGAACTTTCGGAGAGATAGGCCATGACCTTCCCTAGTATTAGACTTAATAATCATATCATCCACGTAGACCTCGACTTCTTTTTGTATCAGATCAAGCAATATGGTTGTGGCAGCCCTCTGATAAGTACCCCCTATGTTTTTTAGACCAAACGGTATGACGCTGTAGAAAAATATTCCCCAAGGTATGATGAATGGGTTTTCTCTTGATGATTCGGGTGCATCTTGATCTGTTTATATCTGTCAAACCCATCAACGAATAACTTAAGAGCATGACTAGCTTCGTTGTTCACAATTATGTTGATATTGGGTAGCGAGTAATCTTCATTCAGAGAGGCCTTATTCAAGTCTCAGTAGTCAACGCGCAAGCGAACCTTTAATCCTGATTTTGGCATAGGTACGATATTGGCTAGCCATATGGGATATTCGATCACACGAATAAAACCCATGTTTAACTATTTGACTACTTTTTCCTTAACCTTGAGCGACCATTTGGTGTGGAGCTTTCGCAGTTTCTGCTTAATCGATTTGCATTCTGGAAAATTTGGGATCTCGTGTTGAGATATCTCGAGATCAAGGTCGGGCATGTCATTGTAGTACCATGCGATGATATCCATAAATTCCTACATTAGTTCTTCAAGTTGTGCGCGCTCATGCTCATCAAGGGTGGGCCATATCCTAATATTGCGCAGTTGGCTATTAGAACTGAGATTAATATGAACAGTTTTATCTTCATTAACTTGAACGCGATTATGTTATTTGTTATTAACCTTATTTAGATCAGTTAAGAATTATTCATTTGAAAAATCATCATCATCAAGAGTTTGATTAGAATCAATTCAATTAATGTAAGCGAAAGTAAGATACTCAAAATCTTCATTTATTTCACTATTAAAAAACAGCATTGAGAACCTCATCAAAGGAGATCTCGATTACATCGGAGTAAGGAGGAACAACAAGAGAAGAAGAAATGGGATAAATATCTAGGTTAGATTGAATTTGAGCAGGTGGAACTGGTATAGCACTTTAGTTGAGGAGATGTGTATTAGCATCTTTAATTAGGCGGGATAAATTCGATGATGCAGTGCTTGAGTGGATCATGCAGAGTGTTAACCCTAGTGTTTGCAAGTTGACAGAATCCTCGGAGTCACTTTCCTTGAAATCTCCAATATCGGCTATGGTCTTCTCAATAAGTGGTTGTACATAATGCTGGGAACTTTTGGCCGCCCATGAGTAGCTGTCTTGGAAAAAGATCTCCATTACTAGTTTCATCTTCTTGTAAATGATGATACCACGGTTCAAGAAACTTAAAAAATGGGAAATATTTACCATTTTTAATGAATCTTCCATTCAATAAATCTTTTGAGACAGTCTTTGTGCTTTCTAGACTTCTCTTCAGTCGTAGTTAGCGGAGCATTCTGAGTTCTTCTACTGATGGTTGATAACCCAAACCACAAGGAGGAAAACCTTTCTTTAACATAATGGGTTCAAGTATTCCTTATTGTCATCGTCCCAGGCCCAGTCCGGGCATAAAGTGCATGTTTTTAAACATCTGGATCACATTGACGTTGCCATGAGGGTTATACTCTGGACAAACCCTCTCTTTGAAATTATCCCCTGCAGGGAGTAGAATTTGTTCGACTCAAAAACCTGATAGAATCATATCATTGGCCCCATGGTGTATCTCAAGTAATGGATTATTGGTGCTTGAATTATCGGTATTATCGTCATTGCCCAAGATGGTGATGACCTACCAATTGGAGAAGAATTTCAGTTTCTGATGGAGGGAAAAAGACACACCCTTGATGTTATGGAGCCACGATCATCCAAATAATAGATTGAAACAAGTTGGGATATCGATGACGTGGAATTCAATAACAGGATTTATAGGGCTAGCCCCTATTGTAAGTTTTATGGATCCCATTACTTCTCGACGGGTATTATCGTAAGCGCGTACTGTAGCAGAGGTTGCAGCAAGGTCGCTCACTTTCGGTCCCAAACAATTAAGGGTCCTCAATGGGTAGGTATTAAAAGCTGATACATTATCAATTATCGACAAGAGAGAGAGGGACATTTCCAATGACTATGACGGAGATATTTAGAGCATATTTGTGGTTTGGCCCAATCTTAGGGAAATTTTTTTTGGGGAAAGAGAGCATCCTAGAGAGGTTAGAGATCAGACCAGATTCACTGCTTCTTCTGGTGTGGTAGAAAGAAAAACTGTGGGGCCGATAAGTATCTTGATCAAGGCATTCCGATGAAGTTGGGAAAACATAAAGAGTCCACACAAGGTGATGTTAGCTTAGGTTTTCTACAACTGATCGAGGATCTTGCTTTCTTCGAGGGTCATTTATGGCATAGGAAGATTCTCAACACTTTTTTCTTTATCGATCGCTGAGTGTGGCAAGTTTGGAACTTCGTAATGCCCCTCTGACCTGGTCATATGGTTCACAAAAGAGGGGAAATATAGAAACCCCATCTCCTCATCGATCTCGGGTTATTTAGCCACTTTATTGATTTCTCTGAATAGCTCCTCAAATGATATGATTCCACATATGCTGACTATCAGACTAGTATTTTTTTTTTACTTTGCTCTTCATCTGAATCATCGAATTTGTCCCCCCATCTGGTAGCAACAACATCCTCCTTCCATCAAAATTCAATACACTCCATAAGCTCAACGTCTTCTCCATTTATATCCTCCCATTTGACGGGGAGATATAAAAGTGAAGGGACCAGACGCCCTAATAGTTTCGAAGTATTAAGTAACTCGGACAGACTACAAATATTACTAGTCTGTCAGAATAAGTTTGCCATGATCTGGACCACATCATCTAACTTGACTTCATCGGTAGGTACCACCCAATTATCTGACTCTTGGGCCCATTTTTTATCTTCTAAGAACAACGCACTCAGTCTCTGACAGTCAATAGTCATCTGGGAGGGAAATTTCAGCCCAAACTTTAGGAGCTGGTTTAACATTGTTGATAATTCCATATCTTTTCCTCCAAATCGAGTATAAATAGAGATGCATGATCTAGTGAGGAGTGGCAGAGCATGATCAACTAAATAGGTAGGATGTAGGAGGAAATATGGGCAAACTTGAATGGGTTTAGGGGAATATATGGGCATGATAGGTGATTTACTTGGTACGATCTGGATATATGGATCTAATTTTGGGTCTTCTTCTAGGAAGATGGCATTTGTATGACTTGGGAGTGGATTGTGGGTAGTCTTTGGTTTAAGATTGGTTGGTGGGGCGATGATAACCCGATCAATCAGACCTTAGATTATATTTTGGAGGTGGAAACACTAATGAGTGGTATGGAAGACAGTTTGATAAAAGTCACAATGGGCATCTGGATTGAAATTTTTAAGAAGTGGATTTGGTAATGGACGAGGGTACAAAGGCTTGATGAGATTCCGGCTTAAAATGGACTGGTAGACTTTGGAGAGGGGAGTCTGAAGTTTAGTGTATTCCTTTTTTACTGGGTTAGGGCGCCTTTCTTGTGCCCATAAAGTGGCAGGCTGTAAGATGTTGATGGTGGAGATTGCGGTATTAGCAGTTTTTTTATACTATTTGGGAGTGAACTGTTCAGATGCTATCTTCGGTTCAACTTTTGCTTTGGCAAGGACATCTTCGATCTCTACTCCTTATTCTCAAAGGGATAAAAAATGAGGGTAATACTGTCCTCCCATCATCGCTTGGACATGGGATAAGAAGTTCTTCACAACACTAACTTTCTCCTCTTCAAAAGGCCGATTGGTCATGGTGCCAGCTTTCTCTCTCCACCTTGCCATGAAGTTATTGACTGATTCCTCGGAATTCTGTTTGAGGAGATATAAATCATGGTGGGTGGCTTTTAACTCCTCGTTGTACTTGTACTATGACATGAATTCTCATGCAACATCTCCCAACTGCGAATTTTGGACTCCTTGAGAGATAAGAACCAGTGAAGAGCGGTGTCCTTTAAAATCTGTTGGAACATCTGGGCCATTATTTCCTCGGAGGCTTCTAAGAGAGTCATGGCTTGGTGATAACTTATAAGATGAACAATTGGGGTCCACTAACCCCTAACTTATCAATGTTGGGTATCTTGAACTTTTCTGGTAGCCTTGCTTTAGGATATAGAGATATGTGGGTGCAGTCCATGTAATTCCCAAAGCTCCTGAGTTGGTAAAATTTCTTCGTCAACATCTTTAGGTCTTCCATGATCTTATTCAATTCTTGCTCCTTCGGGTCAATATTTATGGGTAAGTGAGCCACTGGATAGGCAAGATTTGGCATGGGGAGTTGGGCTGGGGCATCCCATTAGTAAGAGGAGCACGGGGAGCGTGCTGATATTCCTCGAGAACCCAAATAGTCTCAGGTGTGAGCGGACCCATAGCGCGAGGGAAGATAACATCAGGATCTTCAGGGATAGGGATACGATTTCATTGCATCTTGTGAACCTCGATTTGAAGGTTGTCAATCTTGGCAGTGAGTAGGGAAAGGGCTGTCATCAAATTCAGTTACACATTCGGTGCTTGATATGTGTTCTCAATGGAAAGCAGATGAAGGTGAATTTCGGACTCGGAGGCAGTAGTGATGGAATTGAAGGATCCTTAGGGTGATTTAACAGAAGAATAAATCCAATAGGAATCCAGGCCAACGATTGTGACCAAGCAAAAAAGGTAACATCGTGTTAAAACGCTAATCGTTGTTTTCGTTTCGCTTACTCAATACAAAAAAATACTAAACTACATCTACACTTGCGATACAAGTATAGCGGTAAGTCGGGTATCGAGAATCCACAGGGAGTGATTGAATTTTAGATTTTAATTGATTAAATATTTCAAGAAATAAAATGTAAAAGGTGATGGGTTAAAATGGTGAAAAAGGAAAAATAAGAAGTTAACACTAAATTACAACTAATTAAGACGACAGTCGGGATCACGTTCCGCCATGAGCTAAACAACTAATAATTAGAATTTCGATTCGAAAATATTTAACTGAGCATTTTTAGTAAAGCATAAACATCATACATGAAGGGATTTTAACCCAAAAATGCGAGATAAAACATTTAATCAAAAATGGTAACACTCTTCTTAAATTCGGATTATTGCTATAAACACTAATGTTGCATGACAAAGAAAGTTAAACGCATAATAATTAGACTTTAATGAGCGAGGTTTCAGTTAAATGCAATTTTACACAAAACCTAATTTCGGAGCTCGACGCCCATCAATGGCGGACACACGATCCAAACCCTATTTAACTACTCACTACACATGGTTAATATAATTAAAACTAATTAATCTAGTGAAAGCAATAAATAACCACAATAAATAATTAACCAGCATGGAAATTAAATAAAGCATAAATAGTGGAAATACAAAGCTAAGAGACAATGAATAGTACAAATAACTTATAAAGTGGGCATAAACCCAAAGGAAAATGGATGAGTGGGAAGCTCCACAAAAATACCCAAACATCTGATTTTCTAACCTAAATAATGTCTCAAAATGAAGTCTCCCACATAACACAATGTTTTTATACAAATACCCCACCAAAAACCCACTTAAAAATAGAGATTTGTGGACTTTCATCCGAATCGATTCGCACTGTCCGAATCGATTCGTAACTGACAGTGCTGAATTCTCAACTTTTTCTAACTTTACAGAAAATGTCGTACTTCTTCGTTTTAACTCGGAATTAGGCACGGTCAGAGGCTACGCGAAGATAACTCAGAGGAATATAACATCCAAGTAGAAACTAGGCCAAAAAAATAAATTATAAAATGACTAAAATCCCCTTGAATGTGACCTTGAGTGTGATTTTGAAGATAAAACCATCCTAACAATGCCATAACTCCATCATTATACATCGGAATCATGCACTGTCGGTGGCCACGCGAAGAGAAATCAAAGGGATTCAACTTCCATGCGGAGTTAAGGATCAAAATCCAAATGCTAGAATTACTAAAATACCCCCGAAGCTGCAATCTTTAACGAAACTTTTTCTAAAAGCGTCTGAACTTCATACTAAGTATCCAAATACCTATAAAATCTCAATTAACCCCTGTAAAACATATATCTCTATGAATTCGAAGTTGTCTAGATAACGAGCATAAATATAGGAAATAAAATACCTGAGGGGGCTAATAACGCGTAGGTTAACGGGTGTAATACGCAACATTTGGGTCGTATCAGGTCGGTATGCGATTGACCTGAGAAGGAGAAAAATTCGAATTTATTTTTGAAAGAGAAAGGGGAAAGCTGTTAGTTTTTAAAAGGAAGGAAAATGTTTTTGACATTTTTTTGTAAAAAGATGAGAACAAAATATTTTTTGGGTAAAAGGGAGAAAAATATTTTTGGTATAAGAAAGGAAAAATGCTTTTGGTATTTTTTATAAAAGATGGGAAAAAATTTGACAATTTTGGTAAAGGAAAAAACAAGAGACGGGTCTGAGTATGATTATTATTACTATTATGTTTATTATGTTCTCACTAGTATTAGGTTTATGTAAATGCAAAAAGAAATGTCGAACAGGACCCGAGCTTGGGGAAATTAGGTTTGAAAAATACGTAAAAATATGGTTGGACTTGTTACCAGGCTCATGGACAAGGTCCCGTTTTAAAAAAGATGAAATTGCGTAAAACTTTGGGCGGCATGCTAACCCGTCATTTTGGCAGATTTTCAAGTAGAAACCGGCAAACTTAATATGAGTGTCCTAGGTTTGACACCAATATGCGGGTATGCAGTTGTTGGGTTAATTGGAAGGGGTCCCTCCTTTGGCATAACTTTCATGATATACGTCTTGCTTTTGAGGGCAATCGGTACGCGTGGACAAGTCATTTGATATACCTAAGTGTACGTGAACTTTCTCACTATATACCTCGTGAGGACAGTACGTGTGAGAGCGAATTCCATATACTCGACATACGTGAATAAGTTTCCTGCGATATACCTCCCGTTATGATTTCGATCAGGTGGTACGATGAGAGGGGAAACGTTCGATATACATCGAAGGTACTTGTCCAATGGAAGGTGAGAGTCATATCGCTAAGGCTAACTGCAACTTACCGGACCAGTGTCCATCACGCAGTGACCCTCCAGTTACGGGACAAAATTTGGTCCATGGCCATGATCTTCAGTGATGTAGTGTGCAAAATGCATGATTCTTGATTAGTATATTATGGAGAGAGCATCTTTATTTATCATGATGAGCATTATACTAATAAGGGGATAACGTACAAGCATAAAAACTAAACCTAACATGTAGCATGAAGATTATACTAAGAATGTATATGTGGGAGTTAGCGATGTGTAGTTATCTATAAGTGAATGTGTGGTAGTTAACCTAAGCATGGATTAACTGCAAGTGGTGTGTGACAAATGTGAGTGAACATGGATATATACAAGTGTGATAAGTGGAGGTATATATTAGTGACACCTAAGCATGGATTTCTAAGTGGTGTGTGCAACATATAGATATAAGTGATCCTAGGTACACGTAGTGTTAAGTGTACATGTAGAGTATCCACAAGTGTGTGAGTGGTAATATAAGGGCGAGGTATATATGTACAAGAAATAATCAAGGAGAAAAAAAAGAACATACAGTTAGGTGCATATGCACACAAGCAGAAAACAATAACACCCATGTAAACAGAGTCTATCTCACTTATGAAAATTATCCTTAGCGGAACCGCCATTGTGGCCATCCCGATCATGCGTCTTCCTCCTCTCTCCTCATTCCCAAAGGGGATGGGGATAGAAAGGGGATGAAAGGTCTCGCACCCTTTTGATTTAGGAATGCCTCGATCGTCGTAGGTGTGGAGTGAATGTAAAGAGATGGAGTCGCTATCATATTTTTTACAAAATAGGAAAAAGAACATGTTTCCTCCTTGAGAGAACGACATCAAAGATAAATTGATACTTACGAAACTAATAGTTCGAAGGGTTTGGGGGCTAAGTTACGGAATTGAAAGGTGTTAGGCACCCATCCCTCCTTTTCGATCTATCATAGGCTTATGTTATTATTTTCCTTTATTTCTCCACGAAGTGTGTGTGCGTGTATATATAATGGAGATCAGAGTCACCCAACTCATACCATAAAAGATATAGAGTGAGGTCATCCATAGGAATGTTCCCAAAATAATACATAGAAAATACGATTTATGCATTTATCGCGATATTGATCGTTATGATGAAACGACAATATATGTTGGATGAAATGATGATAATAATAATAATAATAATAATAATAATAATAATAATAATAATAATAATAATAATAATAATCACAAACATAATATGTACTAAATAATGCAAGAATATGACAAATGCGAAAATGGATAATTTGGTAAAATTGGACTCGAGTCTCGTATTCTAATCCGAGACGCCTACGCATCCTATAAAGGCATCAAAGTCCACGTAGTTCGCATGTGGTATAGGGGTGGGGTTTATCCCATAGATTCGAACGGGATTTTATTATATGTGCATGTGTAGAAAATGTGTTTTAGTTTTGAAAAAGTGTGGTGGATAATCTTGTTTAGAATTTATAGGTGTAACACTCTTTTTGCTTGTTTTGAATTTTTTTATAGAAAATAAAGTATGTGCAATATACTAATAAAAATGGGATGTTAATGTGTATGAACTAAAGTAAGAACTAGATTATGAAGCTAGTGTATTTAATGCAAAAATAAGAAATTTAAAGAGGGAGGGTAGGATTTGGACCTTCTTTGAAGCTCGATCTTTAATACTGGATGAACTCCTTTGAATGTGAGATGAAGGTTGGATGAGAGAGAATGAGATTTTGCCAAATTGGGTATGAAAAGGATGGGAATGTAAGCTTGAATGGTATTTCACATGAAGAAACTTAGTTGATTTCAATAGAATGTTATTGAGATCACTAATGCTAATGGATCTGAGGTGTGCTTTGGGAGTAAGGTCATACCCTCGGTTCGAAAAGTTAACCTTGGTCCATCGGGGCCCGAAAGTACCCGGTGACCTCTCGGAGTAAAATACGTCGTTCGCTCGTCCGTACCGTAAGTCAAAATCATGCACGGGGTGAACCGTTGGAAATGGTTTTCAGTGCCCTTCTGAGATTCATTCAGTCTCGTCTGACCTGAAGAGTTGACTTTGGTCAAACGGAGCTTGGGAGTACCTGGTGGCCTCCGAATCAGTTTTCAGGGGAAAATGAATCATTCATCAGAATGGTTAGACCATTTTGTGCACGGGTTTGACCGTTGGAAAGGGGTTTAGTGCCCTTAGAATATTTAAGGTGCTTTTTCTCTGACGATGAAGTTAATTGGGGTCAAATCGGGGTCGGATAGCAGCGCCCGGTGGACTCCAAATTGATTTTCGATAGTAAAATGGCATATTCATTCGAACCGTTATGTCAATTCATGCACGGGGTAGATCGTTAGAAAGGGGATTCAGAACCCTTCAATGATCTTTCGCTCTGATAAAAGAGTTGATCGGAGTCAAACGGTTCCCAGGAGCACCAATGGCCTCTAGATCGGCACTCGGAGTATGATCTAGGGTTTTTAGTGAAATGGGGAGTTTCTAGGGACCTAAGGAGAGACTTAGGGGGCTAAAACGTGGTGTATTTAGTATCCAAGGGGATTTTAACATCCAAAGACATTCGAACAGCCTTACTAATCATATCCCTCCTTGGAAAATCATGAGGTTTCCCAGGCAAGAAATTCTAGAAAGGATAACCAACATATAGTTCGAGGACGTCATCAAACCAATCCTCGGTTAGGTGCAAAGTAGAAGCTTGCTTAACTTTAGTATTGGCCTAAAAAATCTCCATCGCTTGAGCAATAGTTTTACCTTCCATATAGTAGAAATAGAAAATCAGCTCAGTAAAATTGAACTTGTTTGAATGGCCAATACACCTCTTGCAGATTTGATCCAATTATTTCCTTGTATCCACCTTTTCTTTAGAGGTAGCTTCTTCGAATAAGGTTTCATTTACAACAGTGTCCAACACCAAGAGCTCACAGACATCTTTTAGGGTGATAGTAAACTCACCCGATGCTGCCACAAAAGTGTGTGACTTATAATTCCAACGAGAGACCAACAACTTCAAAGAATTATTGGGTTTGCTCAAGGTTATGTTGCCAAACCACACGGTTCTTGATAAACCAACTTACGATAAACGATTGGCATATTTGGCATGGATATATTCAGTCCATGCCCCTAACCCCTCGCACGATCCCCCGGGGGGATTAAATTCCACATTTGAGTAAGGAAATTCCCCTTGATTTACCCTAAATCTGGTTACACTAGCACCGGGGATGTATGCCCAGTCCTCAACCTCATGTTTTCCTTCACCAACAAATGTGGAGTTGGCTTATCGATTTTGTGGAGTGGGTAAGTTACGATCACTACCCATAAATGATTTACGCTACCTAAAAAGGGAGCACGATGGTTCTTTCCCTATTGAGCTTGGCGGTAAAGAGTGTCGATAGAAGTGCTCCTAGTAGAAGGAGTGGTTTTTGTAATGTGGGCCATTTTAATAGTGGTGGTAAATAAAGAAGGTTGAGAAACGAAGACAAAGGATGAAGAAAGGGACAATTTGGGTACTCAAGTAACAGGAAATGAGGGAAATAAAGTTTTTCTCTCTTTAAAATACTTCTGCTTTGTAAACTCTTGGAAGTAGAGAACTTAATGGAGAATACAAGCCCTTTTTATAAGGGGTGAAATTAAATTGAAATGATAGAAAGTGGTGTTCACGTGCATGTGGTTGCGCATGAAACGACAAAAGCAATCATTATCTCATATGTTGAAATGGTCACTAAAGCATCTCTCATGAAAGGCACGCACTGACCATGGGATGCCATGTGTCATAGTGTGGGAAAGTGGACAGACACATTTAATGTGACGGGACTACTTAATAATGATATTTTGGGGGCAAAGTTAACCATTTGGCATTTCTAGGAAACTTAATGGGTTTTTGGTGGAATTTTGAAATACCAATTGATTTTCTAATTATAGACATAGAGATTAAAAAATCAAATGAAAAAAAATGACAACTCTAGCATTTGTTCGAAAGAACATTTTACACTAAAATGTGAGAATGCGCTTGAAGACCTTTTAGTGTGTGCTTTTGGTCTTTTTAATTTTAGTTAATCCCAATTTTATCTTCTTAAACTCTAAACATGCATCTAAGTCATTCAATCCATTAAATGAATAAAGCATTTAGGTAAAAGAAATAATTTCAAGAAAAAAAGACTTCCGGGTAGAACCATTTTATTTCACTATGAACTGTAAATCACAACTTACAAATACATAGAAAAATCAGCAATGAATATCAGTAGATACTCACATAGACCTCAGTCTTGAATCAGCAAAGGATCAATCGCAGCGAACCCAAAAGAACACGCAGCTCTGTCTTCAGTAAGGCACACCCTCGAGCATCTCCAATGACCGCAGTCGCCAAATGTGTAATGAATGAAGAACTATATTTCGATAAACACATTCAAGATCATAAGATTTAGAATTCTGAAATTCGAATAAACTCCGAATGATAGAAAACTAATGGGAATTTTCCCAAACTATTCTTCTGAAAACATCTTGGCAAAGTGGTGTACTTATTTCTGAGTTGAAAGAGTCTAAAAGAACTCAAACACGAAAATTGAGGCGGCAGGTCATTTGAGCGACATCCCCATGTCGTTTGAACTACATGTGAATGTCATTTGAATGACATACAATGTCATTTTAACGAATTCAGAAACTTGATTTTCTTTTCATAAAAATTTCTCGAATTTTTTAAAATTAATTTTGACTCCGAAATATTTAAAATACATTTTTGCAAATTTTAAATTTTATTCCCAATATTTAAAACATTTAAAAACCATTTTAAATCATCCATCATTTAAACAAAATTCTAAATCACACAGCTTCACTTAAGCATTCATACCTGAGTGATCTAGAACAAACTGAATGTGAAGAATTCAACTCGACTTGATATCATCTTCAAATCTTTAACCGCAGATTCCTCAACTCATAATGTTGCGGGCTTTATAGAATCTTAATACAATAACTAGACTAGACTCAAATTTTTTTGTCTGGAATTTATCCAATTGCAATAAAATTGACTCGATTGGAAATTTGTTCCTACAAATCTCCCCCTTTGTCTATTCCGGGATAAAATTTAAAAAATAAATAAATAAATGTATTAAGTCGGGAATCATGCCAAATCAACATATGCCTTATCCCATAAACCTAAAATAATAAAACATATAGGACATGGGCATAAAAACTATAGAACCGGAAAGTATGAATCTGAATATGTCTTTGAATGTGATTGTTGATACAAAAATTAGTCAGTTGACGTGGACCAATTATATGAAGACATGTGTTATCTTACGTGGAAAAAATATATATTCACCGAACAACTCAGCGTACCGAGCTACTCAGCTTGACGATCTACTCAACTTGACGAGCTACTCAGCATCCTGAGCTACTCAACTTGATGAGCTACTCAATGTACAGAGCATCAGTCAAGAAGATTAAGCGACAATTGCAGATTCAACGAACATCGAATTCAATGAACATTCTTATTATATACAAATGTTTATGTCTATTAAATAACCGCGTATTGTCTATTCATATGAACAGCCCAAGGGCTATAAATACATTGTAACCCTCTCCATAACGGGGCAATCGATCACTTGCGATCATAATTAAGATTAAGGCAAAACACCCTGCAATACAAGACAGTGGACATAGGCCATTTTCATTAAGGTCGAACCACTTTAAAAATACTTTTTCTTATTTCTTTATTCATACTTATCTGTGATTAATCAATTAGATCAAGTCTAGTTTTATACATTAACAGATTGGCGTCGTTTGTGAGAAACGACTATACGTAGCGTTTTTTCACTAACAAATTCATTATACATGGATGAGATCCCTGAGTCTAGCAATAGGAACAATGACAGAGTTCCTACTAACCCGTTTGTTCCTCCAACTGTCAATGAACTCACTGGAATAGTGGCCAGCTTAGTCAGGGGACAAACAACTATGCAGGATACCATTCGACAACTCATTCAAACTGTTCAAAATGCAATGCCTTCCCAGTTAGGCCAGCGAAGTGTTCATAAAAACACTCACCTGCCATCTTTGAGGTCCAGACATACTATGTTCCTTCATGCTTCCTTATCCAGGTATACTGAATTGCATCATACTGAGAGGTCCAGCGATCCCTCCTATCAGCCTGGTTGGACATCTCCTATAAGAGTCATGGACTCTCAAGAAAATGTTACTCTAACTCCGAAATGAACAAGCGCCCTGGAAAGGTTGAGTAGAGTCTCCCCCTTTAATCTTTTGGGCCCCAGGAGGAATAGAAATCCTCATCGGATTGCGTCTGGGAATTCTCAATGACCAAATGATCTAAAGGAAGGTTCTGCCCAATCACGCCCGGTAGCTCATACAGAAATATCCTAAGAGGAGAATTCAGTGCGATTTGTTGCTCGGGCTAGTAGATCAAAGGATGGAAGTGATGCATGGAAGGGATCCATTCAGAGGTTGGAAGACAGGTTAGGGGAAATGGCTAAGGCCAAAAACCCTCTCCAAATAACCTATGTCAAAGAATCACCCTTTGTACAAGAAATTGTGGACTTTCCCACACCCTCAAAGTTTAAGTCTCCTGTAGTTACGCCGAAGTAGGATGGATAGACTGATCCTGTTCTCCATATAGAGCAGTACCAAGCTGCTACAGATATTTATGGAGTTCTAGATGAGATGAGGTGCAGGGCATTCTCAGGAACTATCACTGGGTCAGCTCAAATATGGTACAACAACCTTCCTTGGGGACAGATTACTACTTTCCATCAATTGGCAGAGCTTTTTATTGGAAATTTTTGTTTCGGTGCGAAGCCAGTCAAGAGGGTAGAACATATGTTGAATGTAAGGCATACAGCAGGAGAAAGGACCAGGGATTACATCACTCGTTTTAACAACGAGAAATTAGAGGTAATCGATTAAGAAGAGAAGACAACCATTACGGCTCTGATGAATGGTCTTTTACCAAATAAGTTGTATTATACTTTGGCTAAAGATCCCCCCAAATCCATGGCGGAGTTAATGGCTAAGGCAGCCAAAATTATGAACGTCGAAGAAGCTATGGATCCAAAGAAGAATGGTGAGACCAAAGCAGAGCCTAAAGCTGAGGGCAAGTCGGAGAGGAAAGATTAAAAGCATAATGGGGGAAGCATGCAATCGAAATGCAAGGAAACGATAGAGCACTTGAGGAATTATGTGAATTATACTCCCTTAAAGGTGGATATAAACCATGTTCTGTAGGAGATAAAAAATAGCGAAGAACTAAATTGGCCGGAGAAATTGAGGACAACCCCTGAAAAGAGGGATAAGTCCAAATATTACGAGTTCCACAAAGACCACGACCAAGTGGTGCATAGCTCTCCAGAATGAGATTGAGGCACTCATTAAACGAGAAAAATTGAGCAGGTTTGTTGATCGATAGAATTATGGGAAGACCAACGACAGAGCATGGCAAAGGTCTAAATCTCCTCGCCGAACAAGAGATGATAAGAAAAGGGACCATGAAGATGATTCGGAGGATGAACCCGACCTCCCCAAAAATTCAAGGCAACCAAAGCGTGAGGTATTTTCAATCCATTTTGGTTCATTCGAATGTAATATGATTACAGGTGGCGATACAGGAGGAGGGGATCATACTGCTGAAAGGAAAGCCTACCTCAATGAGGCCCAAGCCTATTCCTATATACAACGAATAAATTTGACGAAAGAAGATCGCCCGAGGAAGGTTAACAAGCATAAACTAGTCATTGGTTTTTCCAAAAGTGATCTGGAAGGTGTTTTGTATCCTCACGACGACCCCTTGGTGATCAAGATGAGGATGAAAGATGTAATCATTTCAAGAGTATAAGTAGACAATGGTAGCTCGACAGACATCATGTTCTACCCTTGCTTTGACAGTTTAAACTTGAAACTAGCCTAGTTGGATCCATATCATAGGCTCCTTATCAGTTTCTCTGGCGAAAAGGTCTTTCCACTTGGGACGATCAAGGTGGACATGCTTATTTGTACCTGGCCTACCTGCAGAATAGAAAAAGTACGCTTTTTCATAATAGATAAAAATATCCAATCAGCTTATAGCATAATCATGGAAAGAGTAGGTCTGAAAAAGTTCGAAGCAGTGCCATCTACGGTACATCAATGCTTGAAGTTCCCGACTAACTTTGGTGTGGGACTTGTGAAAGGCGATCAGAAAGTAGCCCGGGAATGATATTATTCATCTGTCGAATAACAAGAGTTGGAGGATACTAAGAAGAAGACCACCACTTACTAAGTGGATGATTATGAAGATTCAGAGATTGAAACACTGGATCCCAAAGATGAATCAGAGCTCGTGAAGGGTCAAGTCATGGAAGCAATGGAGATTATTATTCAGGATGACGAACGACCAGAAAGAACAACTCAAATTGGCGTTTCACTTGATCCAACCATAAAGAAAGAGTTGGTGGAATTTTTTAGGCATAGAAAGCAAGCTTTCGCTTGGAGTCATGAAGATATGTTGGGGATAGACCCAGCTTCTTGTGCCATGAACTCAATGTTAATAAGGAGATCAAACCGGTGAAGCAGTGAAGAAGGGTCTTTAGCCCAGAGAAGAACAAAGCTATTCAAGAGGAAGTAGAGAAATTGCAAAAGGCCTCTTTTATTGAGGATATTAAATATCCTGATTAGTTAGTCAATGTGGTGATGGTAAAAAAGAAGAACAATAAATGAAGAATGTGCATAGATTTCACAGATCGAAATAAAGCCTGCTCAAAAGATCATTTCCCTCTACCCCGAATAGATCAGCTGGTAGATGGCACTTCGGGGCACAAATTACTGACCTTCATGGATGCTTATTCTGGCTATAACCAAATTAAGATGAAGCCAGAAGACAGCGAAAGTACCTCGTTTTTTACCCCAAGGGGAACATACTGTTACAATATTATGCCTTTTAGTCTTAAAAATACAGGTGCTACATACCAGTGGCAAATGAACAAAGTGTTGACAGAGAAAATCATAAGAAACATGGAGGTTTACATCGATGACATACTGACTAAGAGCAAGATAGCTACTAACCACATAGTTGACCTGAGCCAAACATTTGACCAGCTAGAGAAATATCAAATGAAGCTGAACCCGACCAAGTACATTTTTGGCGTATAAGAAGGCATGTCCCTCGGGTATATTGTGAATCGATTAGGCATCGAGGAAAATCCTGATAAGATCAAAGCCTTGTTAGAATTATAATCTTTAACTACAAAGAAGGAGGTACAAAGCCTCACAGGGCGTGTTGCAGCTCTCAACAGGTTCGTATTACGAGCAACTGACAGATGTCTTCCATTCTTCAAGACACTCAAAAAAACTTTCGGTTGGAATGATGAGTGTGAGAGGGCGTTCCAAGAGTTGAAGAAATAGTTGAGGACACCTCCTTTTCTATCTAGTTTGGTAGTGGGAGAGAAATTATACTTGTACCTGGTTGTCTCAAAAAGTGCAGTCAGTTCAGCATTAATAAGGTTAGACAATGGAGCGCAGAAGCTGGTGTATTATACAATCAAGGCATTTCGAGGGGAAGAGATTAGGTACCCAAAATTGGAGAAGTTGGCATTAGCATTGATTGAGGCGAGCAGGAGAATAAAACCATACTTTCAAGCCCATACTATAGTGGTATACACTGACATGCCACTCAGACATGCTTTACACAAGCCAAAAAAATCTGGAAGATTGATGTGTTGGGTGGTGGAGTTAGGTGAATATGACATTGTCTATGAGCTAAGGTATTATCTCAAAGGGCAGGCAGTGGTAGATTTCATTGTTGAATTTACTTACCCAGAAACCTCCGACCAACAGGGGTCCAACGCAGAATAACTCACGGATGTTAGAGGATAATAAAAAATTATCCCTGATCAACTCACATCAGCAGACATGCCAGAAAGGACAGTGACTGAGCAATAAGAACCCTCTGATAAAAGCCCATAATTGAGGGATGATAAACAGAAACACCAAATATTCCATTACGGGCCTTTGTCAGACCAAGGGTTTGATAACTGTATCCCTGTATGGAAGTTGTATGTAGATGGTTCATCGTGTGCCACAGGCAGCAGAGCCGTAATAATTTTTAATAGTTAAGATGGATTAGATATAGAATATGCTCTGCATTTCCAGTTCAAAGCTTCCAACAATGAAGCTGAGTATGAGGCTATGATTGTGGGCCTCAATTTAGCCAAAACACTGAGTGCAGATTAAGTTACGGTGTTTAGTGATTCACAGCTAGTCGTAAATCAAATTCTTGGGTTATACGCGACAAGGGGAGTAGTCATGTCTAAGTATCAGACCAAAGCTATAGAGATTTTATCCAATTTTACAGCGGTCCAAGTGATCTGAATACCAAGACTGGAGAATGCGAGGGCTGATGCATTAGCTCGGTTAGCCTCAATTACCCATACCGAGCTACGAATAATGATTCCTATTAAGATATTAGCATATCGAAGCATTGGTGACGATTTGATAGTGAAGTTTATCACTTTAGATATGGGACCTTCTTGGATGGATCCCATCAGAGCGTATGTTGAAGAAGGCATTTTACCATCCGACTAACTTGCGACCAAGAGGATTAAGTTTAAGGTTGTTAGGTATGTCTTAAATAATGGAGTTATATATAAAAGAGGTATGATCGCAGGTCTACAGAGACGTATTCATCCATCAGAAGTTAAAGATCTAATAGAAGAGATTCACGAAGGCTCTTGTGGAGCTCATGTAGCAGGTTGAACTCTTTTGCAAAGGATAATGATGCAGGGATACTATTAGCCAAAGATGCGAGCTGACTGCATAGCTTATGACAAGAAATGTGATAAGTGTTAACGATTCTCCGCCATACGAAAAGCTACCCAGGCATTATTGGCTCCCATTACCTCACCTTGGACATTTACTATATGGGGAATAGACTTGGTCAGGACTCTGCCAACTACCCAAGGACAATTCAAATACTTGGTAGTCGCTGTGATTATTTAACAAAATGGGTATAAGTTAAACCTCTCATTGACATGGCATATGATAGGGGTCTATCAGTTCATCTGGAAGAATATTATTTGCAAATATGGTCTGCCACAAGCTTTCATCACTGATCATGGTACCCAATTTGATAATGAGGAGTTCACCGTATACTGTCAAGAGTCCAATGTTCAAAAGATTCATTCTGCACTAGGCCATCCCCAGATTAACGGGCAAATGTAAATAACCAACAGAACTCTGTTGAATGGGTTGAAGAAATGGTTGGATGATGCGAAAGGAAATTAGATTCACGAGCTCCATTCTGTGTTACCGCATAACTCCCCGGACAGTAACTGGGGAATCTCCTTACATGTTAGACTTTGGAGGTGAAGCAGTCATACCCGTTGAACTTGGCCTACCTACTCACAAAGTGCTTAATTTCAACACTCCCGTAAGCGACTTGATGCGACGCTTAGATTCAGATATGCTCGAGGAAGTTCGGGAAGATGCAATAATCAGGAATGCAGATGACCAGCAAAGAATTGCCATATTCTACAATAAAAGAGTTAAGAAATGTGATTTTAAGGAGGGAGATTATGTACTCAAGAAAGTCATTCAGAACCATAATAAGCTGGAGGCCAACTGGCATGGGACTTATCGTGTAAGAACGATTGTTCGATATGGAATTTACAGGATAAAAACTTTAGAAGGGGGAGAGTTCAAAAATGCGTGGCATGCAGAGCATCTGCGTAAATATTATCAGTAATGTAGATTCACATGTATTCCGTTTCCTTCCATATGAATAAAAATGATATGTTCCCCATATTCTTTTTCATTTAATTTTTGTCGGAGTACTAGTGCTACACACTACACTTAAATTTTGCAAGAAGGCATCAGCAACCACTAACTACGGTTGGTCGGATATCAATAACCACCAACTAAGGTTGGTCGGCATCAATAAACTTAACCAATAAATTATTAGCATAACAATCATACAAGGCAAGGCTTGTTTGATTATGGGTTACCACAAGGGGTATCTAAAACTAGGCAAGAAGATGGGTGACCTCAAGGGGCATCTACTGCCTAGGCACCAAGGTAATCTAAATAAGATTGATACAACTAAGCAGGACCATGGGATGAAAACAATTCCATTGCTTAGGCACTTATGGGTGACGAGTCACTACAACTAGGCAACAAATGGGGTAAAGTTCCATTGTCTAGGAAATTAAAACAAAGCAGGACAAATTGTCCCTTTAAATATATATATACTCATCAAAAGAAAATTATAATGTATTTCTAAGGAAAGAAAATTACAAAACAATGAACCTTTATTCATTAAATACAAATTTCCTATTCTATTGGCTTTTTTCCTTCTGACTTTAGTACAGGCTCCATTCCAGCTGGAGGATCATCTAAAGCATAAGGAGAGTTGATGAAATTCAAATGTCATAGCACTCGGGTGTTGCTCGAACTCGATCGATCAAGCAGATGTTGAGGTCAAGATATCTCAAAGTCTTTATGAAGCTAGTAATCCCCAAGGTATTTTGAGATCAAACACTGAGGAATGGCACGGGTTGGAATCCAGCTGACATCTAGCTTAAAGGAAAGCACAAGTAGATCAAGTAATCTAAGGCTCATACCAATCCCATAAGGAATTTCCTTTATCAATTTTCATCACAGTCAAGTCGTTCAGCCATCCTTATTTGTATCCCTCATTATTTTATTGTTTCAAGCGAGCATCGAGATGGCATAGAGCTTCATTGTATCCTCCCATCCAAAATTCTCTAGGTTGTTTGTGGAATTGATAAATTAATCTCTCCACATGTTGATGAAGTTTTTTCACTAAGTTATCTTTACTCTCCAACTCAGAACTCTGGTTGGATAGTTGCTCGGTGAGACTTTGGATCTTCTAGGACATCTCAGTTAATGCTTTAGTTTTCACCCTCAATTGAACAGCATGGTTTTCCAAGGCTTGATTAGTTCTAGTCTCCTCAATACTTCTCTGACTAGCTCTAGCTATACCTCGCGAGGAGGCTGTAGGTCTGACTTATTTCAAAGCCTCCAGTTCTTTTCTCGATGCAGCATTTTCAGTTTCCAAAAATGAAAAGTCTTCATTACTGACCAGTATCAGAGGTCTAGAAGAAGAGGCAGACTTTAGTTATCACATCTCTTCTTGCAATGTAACATTTTTCTCGTCTAATATCTTGGCAGTGTTTTTATGTTCCTGAACTTCAAGTTTAAGCACACTCTCTCTCTCTTCTTATGGGCAGAAATAAATTTGTAATAACCCCGATCAACACTCAACTATTGGTGCTTTTTCTCATAGCCTTCATACAGAAGTGCAGTGGTTTCCTTGTGTTGAAGTTGAAGTTCCTCTATCACTCCTTGAAGGTCTTCAATCATTTCATAATAAGCAGAATTATTGGCCATCGCCCGATCAAGTAGACATTTTAAATATTGGTAAGCCTCAATTGCTCGCTCAGAGGCATCAGTCCCAAGGATATTTACTATATTAGCTTCAGTGAAATCTGTATGACCATCCTTGAAGTAGTCATTACATTTCTTTATGAACTCCATATCATGAGCTGACAAGACTTCTATCCTGGCAAACAACTAGAAAGGACGAGTAAAAACGTATAAAAAATAATACAGATCGAGCAAGTAAAGGAGAAAATTTAGAGTAAATAACACAGTCCATTTTTGTAAGGACACAAATTTCCAATTGAGTCCTTTGTAGTTTTGGCTCAATTTCGGATAAAAACGTTTGAGTCATAAGATAAAGTATATTGAGCACCCTTCAAGCCTATGACGAGTTTGTTAAAGACGTAGCGGCCAAGTGTATAAAGCTTCATCAAAATACCGAGTTTAAGTGCCTCGTTTCTACGTCATCAATAGTGGTTCCATACTCCCAAGGTATGAATGCATATATATATATATATATATATATATATATATATATATATATATATATATATATATATATATATATATATATATATATATATATATATATATATATAGCAGCTTGGAACAGTTTATAATGGGTGTAGGTTAAATTAAAACTGTTGTTTAATTTCAAAAAGATTTTATTACAACTTTAAAATCAAGTTTATAAAGTTTCTGGGCAAAAATAGAATTATTCAAACTTTTTGGAAGTTCGTTCGATATGTCGTTCGAATGAGTTATTTCGTTCGAACCAGATGTCGTTCGAACGAGTCTGCCAACGAGTTCCCATATTGGCCACTGGAACTTTGTTCGAAATGTCGTTCGAATGATATGGCTGTTCCAACGAGATTTCGAACGAGTTCACATTGGAACTTCGTTAGAAGCCTCATTAGAACGATATGTCGTTCGAACGAGATGTCAGGCGGGAAAAAGTTTTGGCAGTTTTTACCCACTTTCCCCACTTCTTTCTCCACTAACTTTTCTCACATCTTATAATGTGCGGGAATAACTTTTCACAATATTCTAACTCCTAGAGAGAGGTTTGAGAGTTGATTCTTCCAAGAAAAAGTTCATGAGTTTGAGTGTTTATTTGATAAAGAAAAATCCTTTAAACACTTAGTTACACCCATATTTGTTTCTTCCAAGTTTATATATACATATACTTTGCTTAGAGCATTTTGGCACCGGTTTATCTCTACCATTTGAAGAGAAGTTCGGGTTTTCTTCTAAATCCCTCAAAGAAGAAGAATTTTTTTACTGCGGCTTTCTCACATGGTGAAAGGCACCATGTGTGGGTGAAGGTGTACCTATTGTCCGATCGGTGGTTCCGAGATCGCGGTGGAGCTCCGTGGTTATCCGCTAGGAAGAGGTGGTTACAAGAAGATGCGTCAAGGCTTGAGAGGGTTCGAGTTGAGGAAGTAAGTCATCTGTCTTGTATATGTAAATTTCGTACTTAGTGGATTTAAGGCTAGGGTCGTCCAAGGTTGTTTCCCGTTGTGGGTTTTTCCTCGTACATCGTGGCGTAGTGTGACTGATTTTCTCTTATCTTGCATAATAACTTAGAATGCATGCTTAGGATAATATAAGATAAAATTGGTTTTAATAATCACACTTAATTTAATTTGGTGCTAAATTAAATTTGGGTAACGCTAATTTAATTCAAGTCATTTATTAAAATTGGTTTGGCCTAACTTGATAAAATTGCAAAATATGACTTAGGCAAATTCTAGGACTTGGATTAATTATGTTTAGGTGAAAATGTTTTAATGGATTAATTTAATTTCACTTGGTTTCATTTTAATTTTGAAAGAAGTTAAAATTTGGTTAAGTTGTTTTAATTGAACCATCACCTTTATGCTTCCGCATATATATTTAACAAGGAAATTGATTTTAAAGTATAAAAGGACTTGTAAGTTTAAAATTGGGGGCTTCCACACTTTTCAAATTGGTATCAGAGCCAAAGCGATAAATTATTTCGTTAAGATCCTTTAAATAATTTTTGGCTAAGATGGAATTTTTCTCATTCTCAAAATTTTCTATTTTCGATGGTTCTAACTACACGTACTGGAAAGCGCGTATGAAATAGGCACTAAAATCTATCAATGAGAGGGTTTGGTTATCGGTAGTTAACGGGTGGTCTCCACCAACTCATTTAGTAGACAATGAACGTGTTCCCAAACTGACCGATAGATGGAGTGAGGGTGAATTTAAACTTTTTAGTTTTAATTCTCGAGGTTAAATGCCTTGTTTAGCGTTGTCACGCCGCATGAATTCTGACGTATTATGACGTGTACGACCGCCAAAGAAGCGTGGGATATTTTATAACTCACTCATGAAGGTACAAGTGTCGTTAAAGTTTTGAAACTCCAAAACCTCACCACTAAATTTGAAACTATCAAAATGAATGAAAAAGAAACTTTTGATGAATTTTATGCTAGACTTTTCGATATTGTTAATTCAACTTTTTAACTTGGGAGAGAAAATACCCGACAATCGAGTTGTAAAGAAAATTTAAATTCTTTACCCGATAGATTTATTCCAAAAGTGAGCGTTTTAAATTCTTTACCAACTTTAGCCTCTATGAAATTAGAAGAGATTGTAGGTGATTTACAAACCTATGAACTGGACATGTTTCCCTCTAAAACTGAAAAGAAAATTGAAAAAGGGCATTTCTTTAAAAGCCCAAAAAGATGATAAACAAGTAGTAGAGAGAGAGAGGGATAGTGACTCGGAAGATATGGCCTTGTTTGCTAGGAAATTTAGAAAGTTTCGTAAAATTAACAAAGATAAATTTAAAAATGATTTTAAGAAATTTGAAAACTCTAAGCATGACAAATCCGAGAGGATCCCTAAAACTATTAATGAAAATTTAAATAGGGACAAGTCAAATATGTGTTTTGGCAATGAGGGTCATGGCCATAGGGCTTCTGAGTGACCCACTAAACTAAGGTGAGAGGGTAAGCGACCCATTTCATATAATGCGACCCTTAGTGATAGTGATAAGGAAGAGGGACCCGATTCCCCCACCAAGACCAATTTTGTGGCTTTTATGACTAGTCATGTGAGTGATAGTGAGAACTCATCTATTGATGAAACTTTAACACATGACACTTCCAAGGTCATAGTTTATGATTCCCTTATTTTTTATGATAGTGAGAGTGAAGAAGAAAGAGAGAGTGAGAATGAAAAAGAGGTTAATGTGAGTGAACTTCAAAATGCTTTTCAAGAATTATATGAAGAATCAATCAAATTAAAAAGAGCAAATTTGAAGTTAAAAGAAAATTTAAAAGAGCGTATCAAGGTCGTTGATGATAGTGTGTTGGTAGAAGACCTTAGGACACGTGAGAGGACTCTTCGAGATAAGCTAGAATATATAGAAGGTGAGAGAGATGGCCTTAGGGGTTTAATGGAATCCTTGAAAAAGGAGCTTCTCGAGTTTGAAGAGAAAAATGTGTTGTTAGAGTCTAAAATTGTAGAATTAGAAATTAAACTAAAAGAATCTAGCAAAGTCAAATTTGATTTGGAGTGTAGGTCCGAAAAACTAGATAAGATCTTAGGAACGCTCCAAATCAAAAATGACTTGTGTGGTTTAGGCATCGATACTAGTAGTGAATCAACACATAAAATCAAAACCAACTTTTTAGGAGAATCTACTAGGAAAGCCTTTAGAGATCATTCCTTAGGTACCAAATTTTGACGTAATTTTACTTGTACACATTGTGGTCGAAAAGGTCACCTTAGGAAATTTTGTTTTGATCTTAAACGAATTCCTAGAAAATCCCAACGTAAAGCAACCAAGGTAGTTAAAATTCCTATACCTCAAGATAGTCATTCTTCATTAATTCGGGTTAGGAAATCCGACTTGGTTGCCTTGCAAAATAGGACGCTTGATTCTCATTTACTTTCACATGCTTCCTCCCTTGTTAAATCTAAGGAATGAATGTGTTAGTGTTTGCATACATTAGCTTTTGTGCTTCATGTTATATTATCATGCTAAATGTATGCTTTTTTAATCATTTTCTAGTCTATGCTCCATGCTTAATCTAGAAATATGATTTTTGTTTATCTTTTGTATTTTATTCTTTCATTTTAAGTTTGCATTAAATGAAAAATACAAAAATATTTTTGTTTATCATTTGTGTTTTATTTCTTGATAATTTAAGCTTAATGAAAAATTCAAATGATTTTTGTTTGTCTTTTGAGTATATATTTTTTTTGGTTAAAACTTTCAAAAACTTAAAAAGATTTTTATTTTGTGTGTATTTTAGTTTGACACACTTTATGTGGCATATATTTGTGTTAGAATCCAATCTTTTTCGCTCCCATGTGGATAGAACTTTTGGTTTCGATTGTCAATCCTTATTATGTTCTTTACCATGATTAAATGGAGTAGTTGGATTTTCAATTGATTAAATGGATTCTATTTTTATATGCCTCTATTCACGAGCTCGTTTGAAATTTTAATGTCACGTGTTATATTTAAGCTTTGTGAGGTGTTCTCCTACCAATTTAGCCATCTATATATTTATGACCTAGGAGGACTAGTGCATGTTAAAATTCATTGCACGTGAGTTTGTGAGATATAAAAAATGATATATAAATGTGCACGTGGAAGGTCTCCGAAAGGACTTAGTTTCCTTTGCGAATAGTAAGCCACCGTTTGTTTGAACCTAAAAGAAATACGTGGTCCAAGGCCTAAAAATAGAAAAATATGGCATTAAAAAGAAAATATTTGCCAAGGCCTATGTTTGATTGATATACATTCAAAATTAATAATATATATGCTTATTGAGGGAGATTGGATGGTATATCAACAGTTTGCACAATGTCCGTTTATCCTAGTTGCGTTTTCAATGTCATGACTCTATTGGTTTGTAGAATCATCAACATGCTAGACTTGTATGCATTGTGTATGTTTGTTCATTGAGTTAAATCTATATTGTCACATGAGGTTATATTCAAATGTGATGAAGTTTGCAATCAATTGATAACTCTGTGAACATGTTTAAAGTGATTGGGTCTAAATTTAATTATTACTTGTTTACACCCCAACACTTCTGTTTTCATATGACACATTTTCGCCTTACGAGTGTGAAAGACTCCTATTATATTTTGTGTGTACCATTTGTGTGTTTATATCTATATATGTGTCTATTAGGTATATCTTATGTATAAATATATTTGATATTTCTGTTTATTCTTTGCCTTGCTTTCTAGTCCATATATGCTTTAATTCATAATTGGTATCCATCTTGTTGCATTCCTTGTTGATATCACATGCTTAATACTTATGTATCATATTGGTATCTATTTCTTGCAACTCAGTTGGTATTCATTAGTATTTATTAGATTAGTTATGACTTTTGTTGCCCATATTCTTTAATGTTCTCATCACTTTTACACATTTGCATGTTTAGCTTATTATCCCATTCTATTTATCTCTGGCTTATTTTAGATAAGTTGTTTGGGTGTATATACTTTATTTGGGGGAGATAAGTTAATTTTTTATTCTTTAGACTTTGTCTATTCCTGAACAAAAAGGAGGAGAATGATAGGGGGAGAAATGGTATCTAATCCTATTTTTATCGTATCTTAGTTGAGGGAGATTTATCTTAGGTCATTTGTTTTAATAAAGGGGAGAATTAATTAAGGGGAGTCTTCATTTACTTGCATTTAATATTTTTATATTTCCTATGCGTTTAATGTGTTTGCTTAAGTGTGCAGGGATTTTATTCTAAGCGGCAACTTTCACCGGCAAAGATTGTGATCCTTTGGGTTGTTTGAGTCAAGCATTGTTTTTATTTTGGGTGGGACTTTTATGTCAGTCTAGTAGAGCTTGATGGCCCTTTAGGATTTTTATTTGTTTTTTGTTCTGGAGTAGCCAAAGGGGGACATTTGTAAGGACACAAATTTCCAATTGAGTCCTTTGTAGTTTTAGCTCAATTTCGGACAAAAACGTTTGAGTCATAGGATAGAGTATATTGAGAATCCTTCAAGCCTATGACGAGTTTGTTGAAGACGTAGCAGTCGAGTGTATAAAGCTTCATCAAAATGCCGAGTTTAAGTGCCTCGTTTCTACGTCATCAACAGTGGTTCCATGCTCCTAAGGTATGAATGCATTACATATATATATATATATATATATATATATATATATATATATATATAGCTTGGAACAGATTATAATGGGTGTAGGTTTAATTAAAACTATTGTTTAATTTTAGAAATATTTTATTAAAACTTTAAAATCAAGTCTATAAAGTTTCTGGGCAAAAATAAAAAATTTCAAACTTTCTGAAAGTTCGTTCGATATATCGTTCGAACGAGTTTTTTCGTTCGAACCAGATGTCGTTCGAACGAGTCTGCCAACGAGTTCCCATATTGGCCACTGGAACTTTGTTCGAAATGTCGTTCGAACGAGATGGCTGTTTGAACGATATTTCCAACGAGTTCACACTGGAACTTCATTAGAATCCTTGTTCGAACGAGATGTCGTTCAAACGAAAATGTCGTTCGAACGAGATGTCAGGCGGAAATTTTTTTTGTCAGTTTTTACCCACTTTTTCCACTTGTTTCTCCACTAACTTTTCTCATATCTTATAATGTGCGGGAACATATTTTTCCAAACTAACTTTTTCACAATATTCTAACTCCTAGAGAGAGGTTTGAAAGTTGATTCTTCCAAGAAAAATTTCATAAGTTTGAGTGTTTATTTTATAAAGAAAAATCCTTTAAACACTTAGTTACACCCATATTTGTTTCTTCCTGTCTTCATAGTATAATATAGGGGGTCTATTGTATTATTCAAATATGTCCTACGCATAATCATACCTTTACATTAATCAAATTACTAACATCATTTATTGTATAGATTCTCACATTTTTAATCCCATTTAGCTATCTCAATTATTCACATCTACAAATCAATAGTGAACCATTCACGAGTGCATAAATATATTATTCTACACGCACATATATACATATAGGGCACCCCGAGACTAAGTTGCGGTGCACGCATACTCTGCTATCGAATCACAGTACATCACGTACATAAGGACTACGCATTCTGAATCGCTCGGGAACGGTTTCAATAAATAAAATCACACATATTGGAGGCGAACATAGTTCACATACCCATGGGTCACGCACAAACCTACACTCCCATGGTCAGCTAACTTATTAACTCATAAATAAGTCATTCACAGTCCTATGTCCTTAAGGTACTAGTCTAAATCCCCCGTAGGCACACAAAGATCAGATAGTCCTTTTTCGAAAGCCAACCTCCTGTCATAGAAAGTAAGGTAGGTATCTTATACACATAGTAATCCATATACTAAGCATTCACACAACTTAGGTAATTATCGCATCAATAAAGGTATATCTCCAACTATATACCATAAGTCTTATTTGCACACAACTATCTTCCCAACTCATACGTAATATGTTTTGCCGATAATTCTCACGTCATATAGTTCTGAGTTCTTAAATATATCCCGAAAAAGGTTACTAAGTCTCCCACGTATCCCTATTGTCAATTCAGTACTTCGAGGTCCATATTTTTGTCTCTAATCCCCAACTTATCACTCATACAAATTTAAGTCATGCTCTCGCAACTTCTAATAGTAACTCACTCATCGGACACTCGTAATTTCAACACTACATTCCAAACCAATTCTAATATGTCCCGGGCTTCAATTACATCCCTACTAGTCTCCCTAAAGTCCTAATGTGTTCACATAGTCTCCATTTACAACTTTTAATGGGCGAAATCGCTTAAATCCAAAAAAGGGAAAATATCACAGTTTCTAGGGAGGTCGATCGATCGACTCAAGAGTATCGATCGATCGAACCTAATCGACTGATCGACTTTGAATGTCGATCGATCGATCGAACAGGTGCAGGTCTCGATTTTCTGCATTTTCAGCCCTAGGTTTGTCCCAAATCTTCATTACAAGTTGTTAAATTCTAAAGTAAACGTATTGAGTAATACTATAACCTACATACATGATTCTTAACGTTCCAGAATTCTTAAATCGTCATTATTTATACTTGTCTTGGATCAAATCATCCTAATATCATGAAAACCCTATTTTTTCCATCAAGAATCATCATACTACTTCTCATAAATTCTTAATTAACTACGCATGGGTTACAATTTCGTTAATGAGATATTTCCATAATCGAAACTACATATAAATCTTACCCAAAATTTAGGTTTTATCTCCAAATTTCATGAGTTTCAAGATTTACATGAATTATCAAATCCTAAACTATCATGGATAAATTATTTGTTGAATCTTAATGAATTAAATCACTTGCCTGGAAAATTCGATGTTCATATCCTTTGAAGCAAATGGTACGGAAGGTATCCCCTCCTTCCTATCTAACCGGTAATGGCGGCGGTGGTGGTGTAATGACCTCTAAAGGTGGTCTTTCTCCTTTGGGAACTTCCTTCTCTACTCTTTACCTGTCGTTGGTGATTTTTTATTGTGAAAACCCTGAAGTCCTAAGAGTTGGCTTATAAACTAAGTCTGAATTTCGTAGGTTAATATTCCTTAAAAATTAAAACCACTAAAATACCCTCCCGGGTTGTCAGTTAGGCCTAAAAATATCCCGGAACCTAAACTAAACATCCGACAAGTGTTTCCGGACTATCTTGACCCTTTCAGACACGTTGGCACACTCAAAATGACCATAAGGATGATGTAAAAATAATTTACTTTTAAATCAATTAAATTGATTCCTGACACGACTCACACACGCGTCCCAACTTGATTTTCAAAATTGTCATATTTATAACTCGCGATAATATTAATAAATTCATTAATCATGTATTATCATATTCACTCAGTACTAGTCAACATAATTATCATAATCAAATACTAAATCTCGTCTCGATAGTATTTAAATCCGGATTAATTTCCAATAAAATTTCCCATTTAATTTAATTAATCCCAATAAATAAAATCCGTAAAAATACGGGGTATTACATACTTCCCCCCTAATAACAAAATTTCATCTCGAAATTTGAAAATAAAATATACCTGACAAGAATAACTCTGGATAACGCTGGCGCATCTCATCCTCGTGCTCCCATGTAGACTCCTCGACAATATGATGCCGCCACTGAACACGCACTAACGGTACTATTTTCGACCTCAATTTCCTCTGGCTGCGGTCTAATTTAGCAACCGGACCCTCTTTATAGCAACTATCAGGCTGTAGATCAATCACCTCTAAAGCAATGTGATTATGGGTCAAATCATCTCAAAGATATCTCCTCAGTGAGGAAATGTGGAACACGTCATGGATCCCATGCAAGTGTTCCGATAACCCAAGCATATACGCAACTGGTCCAATCCACTCGAAGATAGGGAATGTCCCCACATATCTAGGCGCCAACTTCCCCTTCTTCCTAAAATACATAATCCCATTCATAGGACCTCTTGGCATCGGTGTAACTCTTTTATCGGTCCTGAGCAACCAGAATACGGCTCCATATCATCTCTATCCTCGCCGAGTATCCTGAATCATTTTCGGACCAAGTAACTTGTTGTCCCCCACCTCTAGCAAACATGCTGGGGAACGACAACGGCTACCGTATAAGGCCTCGAATGGGGCCATTCCAATATGAACTGGTATGAGTTATTGTAGGAAAACTCCACCAGTGGGAGATATTGCTCCCCGCCAAAGTCGAGGATTCACATACGCAATATGTCCTCCAATATTTGATTCGTCCGCTCGGTCTGTCCATCAGTCTGCGGGTGATAGGTTGTACTCAATCGCAACTCTGTTCCCATAGCTTCCTGAAAACTCTCCCAAAACCATGAAATAAATATCTTGTCCCTATCTGACACGTTATTGAGAGGCACCCCATGGAGTCTTACTATCTCAGCTATGAAGATCTGGGCATACTGTCCCGTAGTGTAGTCTGTCCGAACTGACAAAAAGTGAGCAACCTTGATCAACCGATCCACAATCATCCATATGGAATCGTGACCCTTCTGTGATGTAGGCAATCTCATGATGAAGTTCATGGAAATGCTCTCCTGTTTCCACATAGGAACATCTAGATGCATAATTGTGACCCTTCGGTCTCTGATGGTCCACCTTTACTAGCTGACAAGTGGCACATTTCGAAACGAACTCGGCAATATCCCTCTTCATCTTGCTCCACCAGTATTGTCTCCTCATATCTTGATACATCTTATCCCCACCAGGATGCACCGCGAATTACAAATCGTGCGACTCTGTCATCACCTCGTGTTGAAAATCTTCCCCCTCCGGCATAACCAACCTTCCATTAAATCGTAAGCCCCCATCTGAAGCAATAGTATAAGACTCGACCCCCACTTCTAGAAGCTATATTATCTGACTCTGATAGAACGGATCCGCTTCCTGAGCTTGTACTACTCTCGTAATGATCTGGGGTATAACTGTCATCACAGACATGAATAATCAGGCCACGGCATCCTGGTGCCCAAACTCCTTTCACTTATCCTTCCACACCTCGGCCATCTCACCTACTGGCCTACGATTCAACGGATTTTCTACCACGTTAGCCTTCCCTGGGTGGTATTGAATATCGAACGGATAATCTTTCACAAACTCGAGCCATCGACATTGACGCATATTCAGATCCTTCTGCATGAAGAGGTACTGTAATGACTTGTGGTCTGTGAATAAATGGAATTTCTCCCCCAGGAGATAATGTCTCCAGATCCGAAGTGAAAATACTATTGCCCCTAACTCTAAGTCGTGGGTGGGGTAATTCCTCTCGTAAGGCTTAAGCTTTCGGGATTCATAAGCTATAGCCTGACTCTCCTGTTGCAGCACACCCCCAAGTCCTAGTAAGCACGCATCAGTGTAGACTAAATACTCCACTCCCGGCCTGGGTAATGCTAACACTGGTGCTGAGATCATCTTATCTTTCAACTCGTCAAAATACAACTGGTAGGCATCACTCCAGATAAATGGCACTCCCTTACGAGTCAGATGCATCAATGGACCCGCTATCTTTAAGAACCCCCGAATAAATCTCATGTAGTATCCTGATAGGCCTAAGAAACTATGTATCTCCATCAGTGTCATGGGATATCCCCACTCTCTCACCGCTGATACCTTTCCTGGATCAACAGATATCCCCCTGTCAGAAATGATGTGCCCCAAAAACTGAACCTCCTTCAGCCAAAACCCGCACTTCTCATATTTTTCATACAACTCGTGCTGACGTAGTGTCTGCAAAACCTGCCTCAAGTGCTCAGCATTCTCCTCCTCGGTCTAGGAGTAAACCAGAAGGTCATTGATGAAAACAATAACGAACTGGTCCAGGAAATCTCTGAACACCCTATTCATTAAGTCTATAAGCACGGTTGGGGCGTTGGTCAGGTCAAAAGGCATAACCCTGAACTCGTAGGAACCATATCTTGTCAAGAAGGCAGTATTCGAGACATCCTACTTCCTGATACGCAACTGATGGTATCCCGATCTCAAGTCATTCTTTGAGAAGAAGGAAATTCCTCTCAACTAGTCGAATAAGTCATCGATTCGGGGAAAAGAATATTTATTCCGTAGCGTGACTTTATTCAACTCTCAGTAATCGGCACACAACCTCAAAGATCCATCCCTCTTCGTAACAAATAGCACAAGAGAACCCCAAAACGAAGTACTCATACGGATGAACCCTTGACCCAATAGTTGATCTATCTGATCTCGTAGCTCCCTCATCTCTGCTGGAGCCATACGATGAGGTGCGCAGACTATCGGTCGAGTTCTCGGTGCCAAATTTATAACAAAGTCTATCGCCCTACTAGGAGGTAATCCCGAAATATCCTGGTACACATCAGCAAACTCCCTAACAACTGGAATTAAATTAAGTGGTATCACCACCTCTCTAGAGGTCTCCTCCTCTATGAAGTACATGTGGGAGGACGATCCTCCCTCAGGACGAGGCATCGCCACTAGGAACATCTCCTAACCGGGTATAGAAAACACTATACTCCTACTAAAATAATCAATCATAGCTCTATACGTAACCAGCTAATCCATACCAATAATCGTATCGTACTTGGACATATCTAATACTAGCATGTCAGCAGGTAAAGTAAATCTCCCAATCTCTACATCCACGCCTCTACATATAAATGAAATCACGGAACCTCTACTCAATGGTGAATCTACATAAGTGACAGTGCTCCCCGTCGTATCTAATAATCCCATAGCGTGTGCAAATCTTGTGGCAATAAAACAGTGTGTGGCTCCCATGTCAAATAAAATACGCCCCATAGTCCCCTGAATAGAAAACATACCCTCAATCGCGGGAGGGTCCTACGAGACTGCGGCCTACTGATGCTGGTAAACTTGACCGTACTGAAGCTTTCCCTGCTGAACTGGAACTGCTGGAATCAGTGGCAGTGCTGGCATCTGTGGTGATGTTGGGAGGACTGCGGGAAAAATCGATCTCTGGGGCTCCTGTCGAGCACCCTGTTGTTGCTGCTGCGAGGCCAGGTCCCTCTCAGGACACTCCTTTCATTTGTGTCAATGCTTTCCAAATATGAAGCATTTCCCCGTGAAGTTTTCACCTCTTTGACCCTACTGCCCATGGCCCTAATGGCCGTTACCACCCCTACCCTGCTATGCGGGCCCTGTTGAAACTACTGCTGGCCCTGATGGTCGTGTTGACCCTGCTGGCCATGTCTGAAACCTCCTGATCTAAATCTCTTAGAATCCCCATGTTGGGAACTCTGATCACCCTTCATGTGCTGACCCTGAGCTGACTGTGCCCCGCTAGCACCATTACCCCCTGTCCTGCCCTGCTGGCTGGACTCTCATTCTTGCTTACCCTCTAACAAATGAAAGCGGTGGTCCTGGTAGTGAAGTAATGCCACGTTAACCACATCTGAATAGGTGGCCAATGAGAGATTCCCTAGAAAGTGCTGACGAATCCTCCACGTCAACCCATCTATAAACTTATGGATCTTCTTCTCTTCAGTTGGGATCTCATCGAGAACTATGTTCAGAAGATTGGTGAACTCGGACTCATACTCTGACACTGTCCTCCCTTCCTGCTTAAGGTTCATCAATTTCTACCTCATTTCTGTCTAAATTGCTGAGGGAAAATATTTGCGGTTAAACCGCACCCAGAACTCCTGAATAGACAGAACATCTCTCTCCTCGGTCATGGTAATGGACTTCCACCACTGCAATGCTTCTCCAACCATCTTAAACATCGCCAGTATCTGCCTCTTCACATCTGTACACTCATAAATTCTCAAATGTCTTTGGATGTCCTTATTTCACTGGCTCGACACAACAACGTCGGATCTCCCTGCAAACTCCGGAGGGTGCGCCTTCTGAAAGGCAACACGAACACGTTCCCAAGAAGACGGGAATGCATAAGCCTGGACAGGGGCAACTACTGGTGCCTGAGGTGGTGCCTACTGCATAATTGCTAGTGCTGCATTTACCGCTTGTGCTACAATAGCGGCAACTTCAGTAGTGTTCATAGAACCCTTAACTGGTGCACGCTGAGGTTCGGGATGGGCACCCCTGGGAACTCACTGTGCATGTTGAGGAGGGAATCTGAAATAAAATAAAATTCTTATAATTCCATAGTTAATATCTCAAAATAGATGAAGAACGTATGATACATAAAAGAGTACAATAATCCTAAAATATAGGGCTTTATATCACAGGACGCTACACGGAAACATAATAAGCCGTACAGATCTTAATGACTCTAGAACCTGATGCTCTGATACCACTTGTGACACCCCAACTAATTAAATACCGGGTAGCTACTCCTTTAGTTAAATTAATATAAAATGTCAAGTTGGTTCAGTTCGTAGCATCACTGTCGAAAACATTTAAATTAATTACTAACCATCTAATATTTAAAATAGTGAAGTATCAAATTTTAATATTTAAATTAACCATACTAAACCATTCAAATCATCATCCAATAATCACACAAACTAACTCATAAAGTAATCAACATAATGAAATAACTGATGTCTGGAGTAACTACTCCAAAAGAGTAGCAGTAAACTAATAAACCAAATACAAAAGTCTGACAGAATAAAATACCACTACTGAAATAAATGAAAGTTTAAAAATGTTGTCACTAAATGAAATAGGAAACAGGCCCTAACTATAATAAATGGCTCCCAAAAGAAGCAAGGATAAATGTGAAGGCATCTAGTAACGAGATCTTGTAACTTCCACAGCATCTACAGGCCCTAACGTATACCCTTAACCCATCCTAGTTATGTCACTAACTAACTAGTTTGTACCACTTCCTATCTTCATAGTATAATATAGGGGGTCTATTCGTATTATTCAAATATGTCCTACGCATAATCGTACCTTTACATTAATCAAATTATTAACATCATTTATTGTATAGATTCTCACATTTTTAATCCCATTTAACTATCTCAATTATTCACATCTACAAATCAACAGTGAACCAGTCACGAGTACATACATATATTATTCACAACACATATATATACATATATGGAACCCCGATACTAAGTTGCGGTGCACGCATACTCTGCTATCGAATCCCGATACATCACGTACATAAGGACTACGCATTTTGAATCGCTTAGGAACGATTTCAATAAACAAAATTACACATATTGGAGGCAAACATAGTTCATATACCCGTGGGTCCTGCACATACCTATGCTCCCATGGTCAGCTAACTTATTAACTAACAAATAAGTCATTCACAGTCCTATGTCCTTAAGGTACCTGTCTAAATCCCCCCGTAGGCACACAAAGATCAGATGGTCATTTTTCAAAATCCAACCTCCCGTGATAGCAAGTAAGGTAGGTATGTTATACACACAGTAATCCATATACTAAGCATTCACACAACTTAGGTAATTATCGCATTAATAAAGGTATATCTCCATCTCTACACCATAAGTCTTATTCGCACACTAATATCATCCCAACTCATACATAATATATTTTGTTGATAATTCTCACGTCGTATAGTTCTGAGAACTTAAACCTATCCCGAAAAAGGTTACTAAGTCTCCCATGTATCCCTAATGTCAATTCAGTACTTCGAGGTCCATATTTCTGTCTCTAATCCCCAACTTATCACTCATACGAATTTAATTCATGCTCTCACAACTTCTAATAGTAACTCACTCATCGGACACTCGTGAGTTCAATACTACGTTCCAAACCAATTCTAATATGTCCCAAGCTTTAATTACATCCCTACTGGTCTCCCTAAAGTCCTAATGTGTTCACATAGTCCCCATCTACAACTTTTAATGGCCGGAATTGCTTAAATCCAAAAAGGGGGAAATATCACAGTTTCTGGGGAGGTCGATCGATCGACGCAAGAGTACCGATCGATCGAACCTAATCGATCGATCGACTTTGAATGTCTATCGATCGATCAAACAAGTGCAGGTCTCAATTTTTTGCATTTTCAACCCTAGGTTTGTCCCAAATCTTTATTACAAGTTGTCAAATTCTAAAGTAAACGTATTGGGTAATACTACAACCTACATACATGATTCTTAACGTTCCAAAATTCTTAAATAATCATTATTTATACTTGCCTTGGATAAAATCATCTTAATATCACGAAAACCCTATTTTTTTCTTCAAGAATCATCATACAATTTGTCATAAATTCGTAATTAACTACGCATGGGTTATAATTTCGTTAATGAGATATTTCCATAATCGAAACTACATATAAATCCTACCCAAAATTTAGGTTTCATCTCCAAATTTCATGAGTTTCAATATTTACATGAATTATCAAATCCTAAACTATCATGGATAAATTATTTGCTAAATCTTAATGAATTAAATCACCTGGAAAATTCGATGTTCTGATCCTTTGAAGCAGATGGTACATAAGGTATCCCCTCTTTCCGATCTAACCGGTGGTGGTGGTGTTATGGCCTCTAAGGGTGGTTTTTCTCCTTTGGGAACTTCTTTCTCTACTCTCTAACTGTCGTTGGTAATTTTTTATTGTGAAAACCCTAGGAGTACTAAGAGTTGGCTGATAAACTAAGTCTGAATTTTTTGGGTTAATATTCCTTAAAAATCAAAATGACTAAAATACCCTTCCGGGTTACCGATTAGGCCGAAAAATGTCCCAGAACCCAAATTGAACACTCGGCTAGTGTTTCTGACTATCTTGACCCTTCCAGACACGTTGGCTAATTCAAAATGACCATACAGATGATGTAAAAATAATTTACTTTTAAATCCATTAAATCGGTTCCTGACACGACTGACACGCGCGTCCCAACTTAATTTTCGAAATTATCGTATTTATAACTCGCGACAATATTAATAAATTCATCAATCATATATTACCATATTCACTCAAAAGTCTTCAACATAATTATCATAATCAAATACTAACTCTCGTCTCGCTAGTATTTAAATCCAGATTAATTTCTAATTAATTTTTTCATTTAATTTAATTAATCCCAATAAATAAAATCAGTAAAAATACAGGGTATTACAACATCATGATTATATTTAGATACTAGCATGTAGTCCACACAATGCGTGACCCTATTAATCTAAACTTTATTGTTTTCCTCTTTTTTTAATTGTTGTTGATGTTGTGCGACATAAACATGCCAGCAACTTTGTCCACCTTGCAGGGGCACAATGTACTTTTGTTAGACCTCCAATACGCCCATCATTTTAGATAAAATAAAGCGGTTTAGGGATAACGAAATAATTAACAGTAAGATTATGATTAGATACAAAGAAAAAAAATAAAGGAAATGGGTCTAATATCTTTTTTCTAAACTTTTAAGAGGAAAGAACGTGAAAAAGTAACTGACATATGTTATGATCCCCGCTCCCCCCACCCACCGTTAGGTGAGATGATCTAAAGAGAAAAATAAAGTTGGTGAGATGAGTCTTGATAGAGAGGATTTTGTCGTGGGTCGCGTCACTGACGTCGGTCGTTTAATATATATGGACCAACTCAATACAAAAACCTAAAATATGACTACACTTTTTTAAGGGAGTACAACGGCTACTCCGGGTATCGAAAATCCACAGAGACAATTTGCTAGAAATATATTGGTTTAATACTTCTAAAATAAAAGTGTAAAGGTAATTTTTAACAAAAAGGAAAAGATAATTGGGCGTGTGTATTTAAACTAGATTAGCAAAAGGAGTAAAAATTATAGGTTACGACAGATATCCCTCACCTCGAGTTAACTAGTATAAATGGTTACATGGGTCTACAAATTTAGTAAGATCGAGCCTCATTTCAAAAATTAATCAAATCTAGAGTTGTCACCCCCCCTAAATCATCATAAAAGACTAATATGATTTTGGCGTCAACAAATACCCAAAAAATTACACACGCAAGGTCGTAAATACGGAGCATACATGATATACCCCATTAAATCTCCTAGACGTAATAACAAGGACAACCCAATCGAATTAAATGAATAAAAACCATCACCAAAGCAAAAGAAACTAAATCAACCCTAGGTGAATTCAGTCTACACTACAAGAAAACTTGGATTTAGTGACGTTTGTTAAACGTCGGAATAAACTCTAAAACGTCGAGAAAAGCAATCCCGACGTTTAGGCAACATTTTCAAAAAACGTCGGTGTATCGACAGTCGGGAAAAAGCGTCGTTTGTTAAAAACGTCGAGCAAACATTTCTCGACGCTTGTAGCTACGTTTATAAACCATCGGTAATTGTCCTTGCCTTGTGGTATAAATGCGACATTTTTTTTAAAAACGTTGATTATTTCAACGTTTACCTAAAAGCGTCGGGAATTATAGCTGACATATTTTTATAAAGCGTAAATATTTAAGTGTCGTATAATATCCAAGTGAACATCATTAATATTATAATGGATCCCTCAAAGAAATTTCCAATCAACCAAAGAAAAATGATATATAATAATATCTAATCATCCCAAAACAAAAAAGAAAGTGTATCTTCAAACATCCCAAAGTTGTCTACTAATAAGCCAAAAATTTGTACCCAAATATTCCAAACAAAATACAAAACATATTTTATCAACCAAAAAATGCTAGAGTAATATTCAAAACAGTCAATACGATGTCTCCGCGACCATGGGCGTGACAAAACCACCTATAAAAAGAAAGAAAATAAGTATTAAAAAGTAAATAAATAAATGTAAAAGTGATGCACAAAAGAAAATTGAAAGGTGATTAAAGACTCACTTCCCCATTCAAACTTTTCAATTAGTTGGTATTTTTTTCCTTCTTCATCCGCTCTTAAAATTTGAACAAAAAAATAATTGGAAGAGGGATAGTAATTAGCTTCAATGTTTTCAAATCAACAACTTATGGAGTAATAATGAAAACTTACAACAACTTGTACGATCAAACTGAAAAATAGTGATGTATATAACTTTAAAATATTTTTTCAAATGTAAAAGAACCAAAATAATGTAATACGCTAGCAAATAATATTCCCATATAGCTTATGAAGTTTGCGACCCGGCCCAAATAAAAACCGTACGCCACACAATCTAGGTCTGCTAACATTTTTTATTTCCAAGTTAAAAGATTAATTTTCAAAAGGGATCCCTAAAGTTTTAACATTTTTTATGACAAATTGTGATCAAGGCATTATTATAAGATTTATAAAAATAGACATCATAGTTTGTAAATTAATTTTTTTCGTTGTTGGCTACTATAATATATATTGTTTTTTTTATGCATTCGAATAAGTGAAGTGATAAAAACATATGGATGTTGATAAAGTAAATAGTTATATAGAAACAAAGCATGTTTAACACGCTTACTATTTCCAAAAAAAATCGGCAGAGTTTCCTTTGTTTATTCAAGAAAACCAACATGTTTTAACATTTAAAATTAACTCAACAACAGCAACAACCACCAAATTAAACCAAAAATAAATCCCTTCCGCCAATTTCAACGAATTGCCATTGGAACGAGTATAACTATCACATATATAAAATGGATCTTATATGCATCAAACAATGAAAATATTAATGCTCTTGCTTTAAAATATGTCATGAATAATTTTAGAGGCAAAAGTACTAACCCCACAATAGTTACAAAGTTGAGTTCGCGATATAATTTGTGGTGGTGCCTTCATTGAGGATTGCGATCGACGTTGCGATTGAACCTCAAATGTTAACGGTTGCAATTGTGGTCATGCTACAGGATCAACGTTGGCGTTGACAGGAACCTAGCAATTAGAATATACAAAATATTAGATTTAATGCATAAAATTAAGAAATTGTACTCATACATCCAATGGTTAATAAAAGTTGACCTGTGCAGCGCCTAAAGAAACATCTCGCGTAGATTGGATAAAATCACCCATATAATGCATACGAGACTCCATAAAATTCCGTATATGAGCTTCCACCCCTTCATTCATCTGAGATTCCATAGCAATTATATTTTCTTGCATCTGAGCTTCCAGTTTCTCTTTTATTTCAGTGTGTTTCCTCTCATATTCTGCCTCAATCTCACGTCGCATCTTCCCATGTTCAACATCCATCTCACGTCGCATCCTCTCTAGTTCTTGCTGATGTCGTGTCTCAATATCTCTCAACTCAGATTGGGATTGCTTATATGATGGTCCAAATATCATACTCGGAGAGACACCGAGTCCAAATGTGCGCACACGCCCATGTCTTTCGGGTCCCATAACTTGCCCAAATATATTATCCCGCGCAACACCGGTCTCCGCTGTCTCTGGATGTTGTAATTCTAGATCATTCATCTCTTGCTGCAAAAATCAACCCCAGTTCTTATACAAACTTCAAATTATAATTTGTTGGTATTTGTTGCATATAACTTGTTGACAAATTAGATGTGGTATTTGCTGCATATACTTGCCAAATCAGATGTGGTATTGTAGGTAAGATTTGTTATTTTTCCCATTATTTGCAAAACTAAGATTATTTGGATACTTGATTATTATTTGGGCATGAAGATAATTTTGTGAACACTATATGACTGATTTAGGCTCTGTTATAGGTTTACACCCCAAAACACTAAATACATATGTTAAATATTTATGTTTTGTTACATGTTAACTGGGGTTAGATTGGATTTGTTTAATATTTAGGTTTCTTAAATTTCATTGGTGAAATGATGTTAGATTAACACAGTAAATAGTTGGTCATAACACAGTAAGGATGTCCCTTGTAGAACTGTTCTAGTAAATAATTAAGCTAGCAATTTTTTATAATATTAAAATTTTAATGTTATTGTTGTTAGAAATATGAAATGACAAGTTGTTTTATTTTTGTAATGTCTGGTTTAATGGTTATGCAGTTGAGGAAGAAGGTTAGGGAGCCTAAGGAAGAGAACTTGATACTAAGACCAGCTATTAGGGAAGGAGATAATGTACCATGTACTGGACACTGTAGCGTGCCACATATGACGTACTTGTAATCTTATCACACTCTTACTGGGGATATTATAAAATATGCCACGGTGTATATTGTTTACTGACCTCGCTATTTAAATGAAGTTAAGGGTAGAATTATGGCTACAATCTCTTAATATTTGCAGGTTTTAAACTAAGCAGGACTGTAATTATATAATGCAGATAGAACCTTGGTAAAAATAATAATATTAGGAATGGATGTTAATGAAACTCGATGGCCAATAGTTGCTCAAGATATCTATAAGGTGAGATAAGTTAATGGTACGACTTATTGGCATAGTGCAACTAAAGTCATTTTTCTCATAAGCTTCATTTGTATGAACCATAGTGCAACTAAAGTCATTTTCTCTTTTTTTATGACAAAATGATAATTGAAACTTTAACCCCTAATCTACAAAATCTCTGTTTAGTATTAAATAGAGATAATGAGTGTTAATTCATTAATATAACTCACCAAGGATCACCTTCATCCATGAACGCATCCTAAGTTTTGTTTTCTATACTATAGGCATTTGTCTGAATAGCTATTTGGCATTGTGCTGGTTATTGTCCGAATAACTATATGTTTACATTCTTAGTTTTTTACTTATTTATGTAGTATGAAAAAAGATTTTTTGATAAAACACTAATATCAGTAGACAAGAATGTAAGCGACCCAATCGGTTGATTATTCGGACTTAAACTAAACAACACAATAATCGCGCCAATTGTTCCCAATGAAAATCTCAATATGATAACTATTCCTAAGAAGTATGGTAAAAATACAACATGATATACATGAGAATTTTCCTATAGACCCATAAAGCTGATAGATGACTTTGATGTGTTACGGTAGCAATAAGGTGTTCAAAAGGAAGTATTATTTCTTCCATCGAATGAGGCTTCAGACTTGATCTATGCATTCTATAAAGCAGATCGTGGAGGAAAAATACTATTTATTGGGTATAAAACTAGATTTTGCACGGGTTACTAAAAAATATGGCATTTGGAATGTGCTTTCGAAGCTTTTCAATTATATATTTTGGCAAAGGACATCTAGTGATAACAGTCGAAGGACCTCCATCATCAGGGACAAGAATAAATAAGAATGTGCTATTTTCTTTTAACCGTTAATGGCAGCCAATCATTTCCCCCAATTTTCCAAATTGTAGCCCGGGACTTAAGAAGGAATTAAAAGAAAGGTTGCACAGATGAGAACATAAATTTCCCATGAAGACAAATAGAGAAGGAACCACTGCTACAGTCTCAACGACCAAGTCTCTTGTGTATGACAAATATGTCATTCTTCTTTCCCATAGTCTTCTCTTAAGGTCTCTTGTGTTGGACATTGGATACTCAGGCTCTAAATTGAGAATAACTGGGTGAAATATCCTAAATACAAGGGAACATGTAGGACCTTCTACTCTAATGTAAGGGGGCTACATACAAAATACATATTGTTGTTCATTTCTATCAAACACAACTGTGTTTCGAGTAGATTAACTTTTGTGTTTGAGTATATTCTTACTTGTGGTAGTATTTAATATATATGAACAAGTAAGAAACATAATACATACATCTGTTTGAGTTTATTCTTGCTTGTGATAGTATCTAAGTTGGTGCCTCAGTGAGGAGACAATTTTTCCAGTAGTATCTAAGTTGGAATAGATAATTTTGTCATTCTTCTATGTGCACTTGCTGTCTGGCACGAAATTTCATGCATGGGTTATGGTAGTACTTTTGCCATATTTCTTGTACAATAATTATCTTTTATGTATATCTAGTAGTGTCATCAGTATTTATTGATGAGTATCTCATGTTCACAGAAAAATGCAGTTACATTAGTGGTATCGCCAGTGACTTGTGGAAACATAACCGAAATGCTGAGGAAGTATGTTTGTCCTGTCCTTGTATATTTTTTTCAATTGAGTAATCTGGTCGTGATGGTGTTAATATTTGTAGTATGTGGTTTGCAAACAGGTGATCGAGGATCTAAAACTTGGTGACCTTGTTGGAAAACCATATTACCTTGATCATTCTTGGTCTGTGTCTTGATAATGGGAATAAACTGTTATATTTCTTCGGAATCTTCCACTTCAATTTCTTGGTCTGATACTTGGTCTATTTTAGTGTTGAACATGTCTGCTATCTCACTTTATTTTGGATTTGCCTCTTAAACAACCTTGTTATTTAAACTAGGTTCCCTTACTTCGGATGTATATGATCATTATTTTGTACAGTTGCCTATGATCGTTATAAACCATGAATATATCCTCTGCTTCACCCTGCTGTGCTATAAGATTTCCATCGTTGTAATCTAAATTGGTCTTCATATATGTCAATGGTGCATATTAAATCATCTAAATTGGTCACGAAGCAAATATGGGTAATTATCCAAATGATGTGACTCAACTCAGGAGGAAAGTGAAAGCTTTCATTTTGTGGTTCAAAAGTTGTCCAAAGTACCTTAAAAACGTTATGTTTGGTAGTTATTTAATTTTTCTTTGTTATTGGTTATGATATTTTATTTATCTTAAAATTTGTATAGGGTGACATGGAAACTGGAGATCCCGTGATTTTGACAAAGGTGTGGTATACGACTCATAGGAGAAAAAGAAAGGGCAATCGGGTTACTCCAAAGGCTGGAAGTATATATGCAAGATGTTTTCAAGTTTTTTCTACTACAATTTTTTTTATAATAACATTATCTTAAATTATACATTGTTTACAACTGTTAATAGGAAGAGGTGAAAGAATTACTTGCAAATCAATCTGAAGTTGGTGTAAAGATCGATGATGCAGAAACATTTCAAAATGTTTTAGGGTATTGCTCTGGATATGTACATGGGCGAGGGGTTAGTTCTAAGACCAAGAAACTTGAAGTTATGAAAAATGAGAAAGATAATGAGAGGGATAGACAAGTTGCTAAGGTCATGAGAGAAGTTGATGAGGTGAGAAGGGAAGCTGACGAGGAGAGGAGAGAAGCATATGAAGTTCGAAGGGAGAACGCTACAATGAAAGAATGAATGGATGACTTTTTTGAAAGATATCGCATAGCCCATAATAATAGATGAGTATCAAAAGACATTCATGAAGTGTAAAGGATCAACCGTCTCATATCTATTTCCTTTGTACTTATTTTTTTGTGAACGATGAAACGATTTATGTAATTAAAGTGTTTGACTTGATTTTGATGTATAATTGATTGTCACAATGAGTATACAATATTATAAATATATTTTGTGAAGAAGTGAAGCATAAAGTTCTTACTAGATTTTCTTAATTATCTTAAACATTAAATATGAAAATTGAACGTATTTAGTATTATTGGTTAATTTTTCTTGTAGTGTACCATGAATTGGGATGGGCCCTCATCACTCCTTCCATTATCTACCATAATATACTCAGGGACTTCCTAATATGTGGAATTAAGGACTTGAACTGCGTCAAAAGTAATTCTCCATGAGATAGTATGTATTCCAAACTTTAACATGAGCTTAGTTATATAAAAACTATTAATAAAGAGGCTATGTATAGTTATATAAAAAAATATCACAGCACAAAAGATACATACAATCTCTTGGGCAGCTGCTTCATTAACAGGCCCCTTCCCTTTGGTTACATGCGTCTCCTTGTACACCATCCTACGAGTTGGTTTTAATCCCATCGTTTTAGTCATCTACAAGTACAATATAATAAGTGTCAAAGCATAACATAACAATACAATACAATAATAACAATGAATTAGTAAGTATAAAAAAATTCTACTTGAATTAGTAAGTATAACAATGAACTACCGTGTGTTTCTCTTGAGCATGAGATTTTCTACCAGATGTGTGCGGCGTAAGCAAATGCGCACGGATGGCTTTGTTCTTTGCACTTTTGGCCTAATAAAATGGAAATATAGTTAGTCATATAACAAATTTTGATTAAATCCTAATATTGATCTTTTTAATAAATTAATTCATTTCATGATGTTATTTATAGGCGAGATAAGCATAGTGTGTACACGTAATTCATGACTAGACTAAACAACTAGTACATACATGTGCTTCGGCGGAATCCCAATTATAGACGAGCGTTTTCCACTGATTTTCCTCGACTCGTTGGGGACAATTTTCCAAGCGTTCCTCATTAGTTCTATACTTAGTATAACCTTGGAGCTTTGTCGTGGCCTTCCACTCCTTCCATTTTCTTCCGACGGATTGCATCATAAATTTTCTCATCTCTTCTGTGGCATTCGTATTCTCCTACATTACATCAACGTGTTAGAGAGATAAACTTGAAAATATATATTCACGTATTCAAATTAGGACCCCTATTTTCATTTTATTAACATTGTACCTTGATATGAATCCAAATCATGTTCTTATCCTCTTCGGGTACTTGTCTCCAATCAAAGTAGGTCAATGGTGCTAGTTGGCCATTACGTGCTAGAACCTCTAAATTTGAAGCAAGTCTAGACGCGGGTTCTTCAATGGGTTGCCCAAGCTCATTCACCTCAATTTCTAAAATGCCGCCATCTTTACCCCCACCCGCTATGCATTAAAGTGGGGCCTCTAACTCGTCTATGCTCCTCCTCTTGACCGGAGCTCGGATCTAAGTGTTAAGTAGGATTGACCAAAAAAATCATTCATGAATTACTTAAATGTCAAGAATAATACTTTTCATCAATTACAAATATAAATAAGTCAACTAAAAACCATACCTATAACTTCTTGTTATTCGTTGCTACCCGAAAACGGAGGGGTCAATGGTGTAATAGGTGGCCAATTCGATGGAGATCCAGGCATGGCAGGGTTGGCTCCTACATGTTCTTGTTGTTGCTCAGGGGTTGGCATAGCTCCTCTAATGTGTTGAGTATGAGATCTATTGATCGTCATCGTAATGAATGAAACAACATGAGAAAAAATAGTTAATGTTGCAATGCCAAATGAGTGGAGGAACAACAGTATAATACCCCAATTTACATAACAAAAGAGATTAAATACAGCATACAAAATGGGAAACACTTTAAAATGACTATGATTTATGTTCAACCATTCAAACCTCTATAAAATTTTATTTTCCATTCAGTTCTTGTTAGTTATCTAAAGCTAGTACCAAGACCTGTTTCTTTAGATGCATTAATGTTGAATATTGGCTTTTAGTGACTTTTTTTTCTCACTTTTTGCGACTCTTTTTGGATCGTTAAAAGTCAAATTGGTGGTTGAAGTTTGAAATGAAACAAATGGTTGCTAAAGTCAAATAATGACAACCTAAATAGTGAGTTTAGTCAGAATTTTCGTTAAAATATAGGGGCAAATTCAGAATGTCTGTAAATTTATTATTTTAACCTGGGTGAATCCAACTTGTAAATTTTCAATGCATCAACATCACAAAATTACTTTTTATTTTTAGTTGTCAATTTACATTACATACATGAATCATGACAAGGCATCACCTATCATTTGTACCGTTAAAAACAAAGCATGTTAACTCAAAGGACAAATTTACAACCATATATTATACTCCATATAATTCCAATCATTCTTCTTCTTCTAACTTGTAATATTAAATCAATGGCTGTAATATTCTCCCATTCACCTATTATTGTAATTCAAAAAATTGTGACCAAGAAACCTGTTAATAGAGTGTGGATGGTTGCAAAGAGTTATATTTCAATTAAGAGTGCACCTCAACTTCATATCAGATCATCTTGCACGAACAAGGTTGGTTTGTTTTTATCTTTTCTCATGTTTTTTTTAATAATCTCATGTTTTTATATTGCAAGAGCATTTTATACATTAGTTTTGTTTACATGTTTCACATAAATATATTTCTTTATATTCTTTTAAGCATTTTGCACAATTTATTTTTAGAAACATATACTGTTTAAGTTTATATTCACATTCTTCTATATTATAACAAAAATTTAAATCTTCTAAACTTTGTTCTAAGATTTCTATATCATTATAATTATATTAGTGAACTTGAGCAAAAATTCTTATTGGTCAAGGACTAAATTAGGAAGCTCCCATAAAAAATATTGGAAAACAAAACAACGTACATTTCTCGTTTGCTTTGTTACATCTGGAGCAAGACGCAACCAGGCAGAGTACAAGAGAGATTCATAAACAGTGACATGTGGAGAATGGATATCGTTCTGTTCACAATAACCGCTAACTCGAGCAAAAGTCTCTTGATTTTTTGGGTAACCAGAAATGCTTATACTTCCTTCAATATACCCACCGGTTTTTCTACCAGCTAACACGTCCATCAAGGTGGTTTTTCCAGCACCGCTCACACCAACCAATGCTGTTAGGACACCTGGCCTGAAAGCACCACTCACATCTCGTAGAAGTTGGAGACGAGTCTCCTCAATTCCTTGGACCTTCATTTCCTGATGAACAAATCATAATTCATAACAATTGAAAATCTTTACGCTAGAACTTGAAATTATGACTGATTACATAACATAACATTCCAAAGTTACCATATGAAATCCAAATCCAAACTATACCATATCCATGTATTCAGAGTTCAAACGCGAAAAAGAGTGAAAAATAGTTCATTTTTATGAGAAGTTAGGAAAAATGATGAAAACAGAAACGAGCGGCTTCGTGAGAAATTTGTCCAAGGGTGTGTTAGATTGAAAAAATGGAAGATTTCAAAATTCCTAACTTTTGGTGCCTGATTGCCTAAATTTACCTTGGAAATGTTTTCCACGTTGTCCTAAAGTACAACTTGATAATGCATATTTACAGCTTGATAATGCAAATTTGTACATTTTCCATGGTTTCTTTGGTGGGGAGGTAAGAAAATTTTTCCACTGAAACTTTTCCTTGGAAATTTCTTCCACCCGCTCCAATCAAACACACCCTACTTTTCCAGTTTTCCATGGGGGTGGGGGAGAAATATTTTCCATTAAAAATGAGGAAATGAAGCATGTGTCACATTTAAGACTAAAGTTACCATAAAAATATTTGCAATCAAGCACCACAAAATTTACAAATGTGTACAAAAAAGGTATTATCCCTGCTTAAAAAAATGCAATACTAATCAAACACACCCTAAACTAAAAAATCAACCGAAATTCATATGCTCATAGCAGAGTAGGAGATCTGCTTGATAGGTCAAAATTTTCCATTTTGACAAAACAATTGTTACACAATACAATTATAAAAAGTTTTTTAGTTAGTTATTTAATGTAGTGTTCATTGGTGAGTTTAATAGAGATGACATGATGAGCATTATTTAGAGACTTGGCAGATAAGTGAGAAGAAGAATTTAAATAGGGAGTAAGGTTTGAAGTTGCTGAAGAATTAGCCATGAGGCTCTGATACCATAATAGAGCAGAAACTAAGAGTAAGGAATTGTAGAGAAATAGATAAGAAATTGGAATTGTATTCACTCTTCTATTTTTCACAGTGTGTATATTTCGGCCTCGGTAATATATACAAGATTGTTGCATTTTGAATGCACTGTTTGAACTGGTCAAATCCTAATATTTCTCAAGTTGTTACACCTTACTATTTCTAACAGTAACAATATCTAACAACAACAATATCTGAGTTAGTTGCACCGGATGACCTGTTCAAAGATACTTACTCTAACAGCTCAAAACTTAATCCGGTGACAAATTAATGCTAACCCTTTATATTGTATTTGCCAAAAAACATGAAACTATTGTTCACTTGATCCAAGTTAGAAGGCTTTTGGAAGATTGTTCCTACAACTTTGTTCACAGAGAGGGCAATTACCCTGCCCATATGCTTGCCCAGTTTGTTTTGTGTATATTTATGATTGTTCAAGAATGTTAACACAACATGAACATATAAATAAGTTATCACAAAGCAACCTATAACAAACAAAAGCACACACTTCAATATTATTGTTCTTTTAATGGACAAGCTAAAGCAGGATATTAATAAATATGATGCATTCTAGAGAAGCAAGTAAGAACATGTTCCTAATGCAGCAGTCCTTGACCATACCCAAGGTCCCATGGTACGAAAGGTAGTTAAATAGATCGTTCAAGAATGTTAATGCAACATGAAGATAAAAGAGAGATTAGAAATTAGAGGAAATCCACTCAAGTGATAATAATTCTTGATAGAATTTGAGTTAATTAATCTAGCCAAACCTCTACTCAAAATCATCTACTAATATGAATAGGATAGGAGATATTGGACCCCCCTACCTAATACCTCTAGAAGAGTTAAAGAATCCTTTAGGAGCCCCGTTAACTAAAACAGAAAATCAATTACTTAAAAGCCTTAGGAACCAGGTCAGTGCCTGTTTGAATGGAAAGACCTCTGTCTAATTTATCTAATATCATATCATTATTTGCTCTTTGATCACACCAAGTAAATTTGGATCCAATAAATCCCATGTCAACCAAACCATTATACCATTGTAATTTTGAGCCGTATAAACTATTCATAATTCAAAGAACTTTAATAAAATCAATAAAATCAATACTAGTTAACACATTATACCATTGTATGCAGCCTATGGAAAAAAAAAATAAGAAAATGGACTAAGAAAAATAAATCCACACAAGTTCTTAATGTATATTCAAATGCCTAGCTAATCAATATTTCTATTCATCTTCATCCATCTGCCCCGTGGTTTCCTCATCAACTAATGCTCCATCCACACCTTGTCTAACCCAACTAACATCATCACCACTTGTCAATGTTGCATCGTCCAAACATTGATCATTCCATGCCTCTGTTTCATCATTCATAGTGCTCTCGCTTGTTAATTGTTGCCCAAACACATCAAAAAAGTCTTGAGGCTTTGTTTTAACAACAATATGCCAATATTTCTCCACTAGGTCTTGTACATAAAATACTTGCTTTGCCTGAGATGCTAGTATGAATGGTTCATCAGTTTTTTGATGCCTAGGATACAATAAATGGTTGAAGTTTACAAGCGTGAATCCAAAGTCATCTTGCTCAATGATACCTCTACTATTGTTAACCCAGTCACACTTGAACAACACAAAATTATTGTCTTTTGAATAATACAGCTCAATGATATCCGTCAAAACTCCATAAAAATTGACATATCTAGATACAGGATTTATGTCTCTTGCACTTGCGTGACTTTCAGTCGTTGCATTTAACATGACTCCACTATTTTGCATGGCTCTTCTCCTCTCACGAGCCTTAGTGTGATACCTAACTCCATTGATAATATATCCAGTGAATCTTTTTGCCTTTTTTAGGGGACCCGTAGCTAAAATATGAATTTCTTGTGATACATCTATGTTCTTTGCCTGGACCAACTTCCTCACCTATTTTATTACAAAAAAAATGTTTTACATGCTATAGTTATGAAATAATACATGTAAATGTAAAACATTGTTTTTAATGTACATTTTACTTACATGATCCTTAAACCACAAATGAAATGTTTCATTATGAATGCGGTCCACAACATGTGGTCTGAGACGAGAATCACTCCTAATTGGTGTACGATGAATACTGCATTAAAAAGAATCATTACGTTATTCTTTACATGGCTAAAAACGAAAGAATTTTCTTCAAGAAGATACCTACTCTCGAAACAGAGCAATTGCATCTGTGTTGACAAGCACATATTGATGTGCTTGTACATATGTAATGTCATCAAGCACAAATCCCTCCGCTTTTCCAAATTTACGACCACAAAAGTGATCAAAAGAACTACCATCATCATTCCTTGCTGGGCGATTAGACTTCGTCTCAACATCATCACGTAGGTACCTTGAGCAAAATGTCAAGCATTCTTCTACCCAATATCCTTGTGCAATTTAACCCTCTGGATGACTGCGGTCTTCACATAATTCTTCAATGTGAACAAGTATCTATGGTGAGGGAAATTTCAATTAGTAAGAAAAAACTACCGTGAAAAATATTTAAATATATATATATATATATATATGTCAAATAATACCACACCTCTCAATAGGATACATCGATCGGTATTGCGGCGGTCCTCCAATCTTCGCCTCTTCTGCTAAATGAATAACCAAATGCTCCTTGACATCAAAAAATGAAGGTGGAAAGATCCTCTCAAGTTGGCATAGTGTGAGCTCAATGCGAGATTGAACACGATCTAAATTGGTTACATTCATCACTTTCGAGTACATATTTCTAAAGAAGTTACTTAGCTCAACTAATGGTCCAAGCACATTCTTAGGCAACACATTTCCTAAGGAAATGGGAAGTAGTTCTTACATTAAGATATGGTTGTCATGACTCTTGAGTCCCGATATCGTACGTTGTTTAAGGTTAACACAATGCGATATGTTCGAAGCATAACCATCTAGAACTTTCACCTCCTTCAACATTTTACAAACTATGTCTTTACCCTTAGTGTCCAAGGTGAAACATGCAAGTGGCAAATAATATTTGTTGTTCACCCATTTTTGAGGATGCAACGGCTTACGAATACCCATATCTTCCAAGTCATGATGGGATTTTAAGTTATCCTTCCCCTTTCCATCAACATTTAATAATGTCCAAAGAACATTATCACACACATTCTTCTTAATATGCATTATATCAAGATTGTGGCATAACAAATTGTCCTTCCAATAATATAACTCAAAAAATATACTTTTTTTCTTCAAATTATGTGTTAGGGTTTCATCTCTTTCATCAACCCTTTTCCTCTTACCTCCTACCTCAGGATCCTTCCCAAAATTATTATTGAAATTTTTTACCTCATCATATGCTTCAGCTCCAGATAATCGGGTGGGCTTTGTACCCAACTCAACGGTACCATCAAAGGAGTTTTTATTTGTTCTAAATGTATGCCCTTCAGGAAACCATCGACGATGACCCAAGTAGCAATGCTTACCTCCCTTAAACAACCAGCGGGATCGAGTGTATTTATGACAACAGGGACACGCCAATCTACCTTTTGTGATCCACCCCGATAAATTTGCATAAGCTGAAAAATCACTAATTGTCCATAACAGCGATGCACGCATTTCAAACATCTGATTACTGGCTGCATCATAAGTGTTTACCCCAACCCATAATTCCTTTAATTCATCAATTAAAAGGCGTAAATAAACATCAATATCATTTCCAGGGCTGTGAGGACCATTAATAATTATTGGTAATATCATATATGGTTGTTTCATACACAACCATGGAGGAAAGTTATATATTATTACAATTACAGGCCACGTGCTATGGACAATACTCATGCTCCTGAATGGGTTGAACCCATCACTGGATAATCCAAGCCTAACATTCCGCAGTTCTAGTGCAAAATCTGGATAAATACCATCAAATGTTTTCCAAGCAAGAGAATCAGCTGGATGCCTTACATTTTCATCATCAACACGCTCATCTGTGATGTTGTCTTTCATGACATAAAGAGCCTTTGAAGTCTTGGTATTAAAGGGAAGTATCGTACCACCTTTGCAGGAATTTTTTGATTTATAATGGCATCAGCATCTGATTAACCATTTACTTGTTTGTACCTTGGGGTATGACACTTACGGCATTCATTCTCTCGTTCTGTCTCATTCCAATAGAGCATGCAATCGTTAGGGCATGCATGTATCTTCTTGTAATCTAGCCCTAAGTTTGCAATCAACTTCCTTGCTTCGTAAAAAGACTTCGGCAATGTTTCACCATCAGGAAATGAATCTTTTAATAATTCAAGCAACATTGTCAATGTCTTGTCACTCCACCCACCAAGGCACTTTAAATGCAATAATCGAACAAAAAACGAGAGAGTTGTATACTTCTTGCAATCTGGGTACAACTCTCTTTCATATTCTTTTATTAAATTGAAGAATTTATTGGTCTCTTCATCGGGGCCATCCATATATTGATGCGCATTACCACCACCCATAAAGTTAAGTGGTCTTGTAAGAGGAATTCAAAAATCATCATGTATCATCTCTCGCATTTCATCACCAATAACCGAATTCGGAAAAGGAACCGAAGATGCTGCAGATTCCCCGTGATAAGTCCAACATGTGTAGCTATCTAAAAATGAATTTAGCAATATATGTTCTACAACATCATCTTTTTTCACATATAGCATATTGCGGCATTTCTTACATGGACATAATATTCTTTCAGCATTCGGTTTATTATCAGAGGCAAACTTAACGAATTCTTCTGCTCCTTTCTCGTACAAAGGATGACCTCTATGTGTTATATTAATCCAACTCTTATCCATCAGTATGAATCAATTAAACTTATGAAATGAATAAGTAAACATAACAAAATTTTGTCAATTGGCAAGTTCAAAACATAGGTAACAAAAAAGTAACATGCAACATGACTTTTGTTTCTTACCAAACATCATGGTCTAAGGTTGTCAAATATAAAAAGTAGATAGCAAAAAAAAAAAGGTCGGCTTAATATTTTTTTTAATTTGTTTTAAAACAACATAATAAGATGCAGAAAATAAAAGATTACACAACTTGTCAAATGCAACAATAATATATAAAATTTACGAAATTGGACACGACTTACGACAATAAGATTATCTACTGAAACATCACTTCGTCCCCACAACAAACATAATCCAACATTTGAAATTAATTCAATCGCTCCGATAAAACACACATTGATGGCCTAAAAAACTTATTTTCCATTACAAATAAGAAATCTTACACATTTTCTAACTTTTGAGTGCTTTTGATATTATTTATTCTCCTTCCAATTTGCGTTGATGTATTATTAGTCAATGCACATTTTAAAGATGCTTTTGATATTATGTATTCATTACTATTTCATTGGATGCAGTCGTAGAAGTGAAAATGATACCTGAACGAGAGAGGATCTCTGAAGGCCGATATTAGAAAGAGCTCGAGATAACCGGTTTGATACGCCTATTGATATCCAGGTCACGTTTGCTTCAGCAAAGAACACGACAAGATAAGAAACATAATTTTATTCTATCAAATTCAATATACCATACCCATATCTTTGATTGTTGAAAGGTAATTTTATTATTAGTTGACTCAAAAACAATTTATCTAAGTTGTCTTCATTCTACTTGTTATGTTGGACTGAATTAGGTATTTGGTTATCATTGAAGGTCTATACGTACATGTGGATTCCTTAATTTGTTGTTGAAAGTTATAAATTGACCACATAGACTTTTTTATGGTAATAGGCGGTAGAGTGGTTTTCATGAGAAGAAACATATCTTTTTTAATGATACCATCAGAGTTTTTTAATTAAAATGAAAATATAATTATTTTCAGACCTTTTATTTTCCTTTTCGGTTTAAATAAATATTGAAAAAATTGAATGGGAATAATTTTGTAATGGTTAATTACACTTGGGTCGTTGAACTTTACCCTCCTTATCACTTCACCAACCGAACTTTCAGTTTTTATACCTAATCCTTTGAACTTCCAACATGACTTCAAGTAACCTCGTACCGTTAATTTTTGGACGGGAAAAAGGGTCATGTGTCGGTCACGTGTCACTTTAGAAGAGTATTTTGATATTTAACCTCATTTATATGTTTAAAAAGTAAAAAATAATAATTATGGTAATCAATGATTTATAGAAATTATGAGGTTATTTTTACGGCCATAGCTCTCTGCCTCCCCTCCACCCCCTGCCATGGCTGCTGCCCCTCCCCTACCCTCTTGATTTCGTCTCTGTCTTTATCTCTCACTTCTCTTACACGCGCGCACACACACACGCACACATAAAATTCACGTCTCTGCCTTTCTCACTCACGTCTCTTCCATGGAAATTTGATTAAAATGAAACAGGGGCCATTTCTTAGAATTGATTTCTTAGAGTTTTTTTAATTAAAATTAAAAAAGCATGTTAAGATACAATGTGAATCACAAATTGATACCATCTGAGCTTTTTTTTTATGGTAATCAATGATTTACATAGCTTTTTTAATTAAAACGAAGTAGGGGCAATTCAAAATTTCATTCAGATTTTTCATCAGAGCCATATGTCTCAATTTTGATTCAAGATAAAATCGATAATGACGAAGATTAAAAGATTTACCTTGAGAAGCAACGGTCGTATTCAGCAATTCAACATCAAAAAATAGAGACCCGTATGTGAATATAATTGAGGGAAACTTCAAGAAGCAGCGTCGAATTCAAACCTAGGGCAACATCAAAAAACAAACACCCGTATGCGAATACAATTGAGAGAAAGTAGCGGTTTGTTGGAGGGAAACAAAAAATTAGAGGGAGCAGCTGCGCGGTCAAAAATAATTCAGGGACCCGACGTTTTTAATTAAAAACGATGGGAAATATTCCACGTTTTTTAGAAAATGTCGTTCTTTTCCGACGTTTCTACTAAAACGCCATTAATATTTCGACACCTATACAAAACGTCCATAAATAACCCACGTTGTTAAATAAACGCTGGCATATATATTATATCCCGAAATTTTTATAAGCGTTGCAAAAAAGATGTCGTCATATCCCCTTTTTTTTGTAGTGCTAACACAACCTAATTTAAGTTAGCCACTAAGCATGATGAAATACATAAATTAAAACAACTCATTAATTAAAGCAAACAAGAAATAAATTAACTACAACAACTTATCTTTGCATGGACTAATTAATAAATCATGAAAAATAAATGAATACGAAGCTTAAATTAAAGGGAAGAAGATGAATAGTAAAGCTCTTACATTAATGGGTGAAAACCCCAAAAAAGATGGAGGAGAGGGACCCTAGGTTCTAAACTAAAAATAAGAGAAAATAAAGGATCTCAATCAAAAATAAAACAAGGCTCCTATTTATATTAAGTTATAAAAAAAAATAAAAGAAAATTAGAAAAGGAAACAAAAGAGGGAAAGTGTGCGCCGAAAATAACAAGGGACCGATCGACCGAGGATTCAGGGTCGGTCGATCGGGAAGAGGGGATGAGGCCTACTACTTTTGGAGTAAGGAAAAACAAGAATCACCGGTCGACCGATGGGGCAGGGCCGATCGACCAGGAGCGTCGGACCTGCTCACATCTACTATGGTTGAAACCCGCTTTTATTTTCCTTAACAAAATCCAAGATCATATCCTTTTCCTTTATGTCCAAACCATGACCTGCTGCAATTGTTAAGGAGACCAACTTTATTTGTGAAAGGCCAAAGATGAATCTTTAATGGCCAAAGACCTTCATTTCGTTTGGACTTGTGCATCTTTAATTAGAGGACCAAGACACAAAGGTCATTTATTTACATGTTTGTATTTTTCCTTTTTGTAATTTGCTTATATTTCTCCTCCGCTTAAAGGCTCGTATCATCTTTATTAGGACTCGGATCCATGCACCATTCGCGGTGTCACGCGAAGCATATTCCGAGGGCCTCAACTTCAGTGAATACTTTGGGCAAAAATTCCGAAGTGTGAAATGATTGATTTGCCCCTTAACGTGCGATAGTTGACGGAACTTTACCAGAATGCAACCAAACTTCATACTAAGCACCTTAATACCTACAAAAACTCAATAATACCTCAATTAACATGTTATCATATAAAATGGAGGTTGACTGGTTATTAAGCATAATTATAGGAATTAAAGTACCCGAGGGGCTAAAATGCATAAGTATAGAGGGTATATATGTGCATTGTTCGGGACAAATCACACCCCTAACTTACACATTCCTAGTACCTAGCAAAGAAATTCAAAGCAAGAACAACTATAAGAAAACCACAATACAGGAGATATATACAAAAGAGATAAAAAAAACACTTTCGCGGGCGAGCGATTGCATTTAGCGTATGCAATAAGTCGTTAAACCCCTAGGTTACCCTAGCGGACGAGTGTCATCTCGTGAGGGTTATCAAGGATGAAACCCATAAACATCATATGATTTCCTCAAAATGTATGCCCAATAACATGCGACAAGCCCAAAAATAGCAAAAAAGATTTCAAACACGTTAGTAGCAAAGTGAATGATTTCACACAAAAGTCCGTATTATTAACATTATAGAATGAACTTCATAGAATTGAAACCTTAAAATGTTGGAGGGGAGCGAGCACATATAGGGTATAATTTGGCAAAAACTTATATAAACCGAATAATAAATATTAAAGCATGCATATATCAATCCTCACCGGATATTACACACATCAAATGAATTCATTATGAAATGGAGGTAATACACAGGACATGCGGTCATAAAGAGTAAATATAATTGGAAACAATGCCGCTCATGTGTCACATATGAAGAACTCTATATATAAAATGAAAAACATGTAATCTCAATGAAAGATATCGTAATTAAAGGAGGCAAAATATATTTTCACCAATTATCAAAACTATTTAAACTTTTGAATTGAACACCCTAGGATCACATAGGATTTTATAGGGTTGTAATATAATTTAGGCTCAGGTTATGAAACGAAGGAAATTTGTACGGATTCAAGGTGTTTGGAGATGAAACTAGGGATAATGGAAAATGCGGGCACATACAAAATTGGAATATAATTTCTCTAGAATGCATTGAATATAGCAATGGGGAGAGTAAACAAAGCTTATTGAACACTATACACAACATATACAAATTTATCTTTATTTTCTTTTCTTATTTTTCTCTCTTTTTCTTTTGTTTTTTACTTTCTCTTTTTCTTCTCTTTTTCACTCCTCTTTACTTTTATCACTCTTACATGCTTAACTGCAACAACAACGCGAACATCATCCAATACCAAGTATCATTAGGAACAAAGGAACGGGAGGTGATACAAATGGTTTACAACTCCAATGTGGAGATGGTTATGGGATTTTGGGTTTTAAAACGAAAGACTATATTAAGGCTCAAAGGGGTTGACGAGGGAAAACATTTAAGGCGAGGTCAAGGTTAATATGGGTGATATAACAAAGATGGCCCATGATCATTTCCTAAAGTTTACGCAATTCTCGAGTCAAAACAAACTTTGAAAATCATGATCAATTAACACAATTCAAATATGAACTCAATTAATGAATTATCAAATGAAATAAAAGTGAGATTACCAATGACCGTAACGTTATCAAGAAAGAAAGAGAAATGTATAACACTCACAAACGAAGAAAAGCCCAAAGCTCACTAGGTGTAAGTATATACAATGCAATAGAAGATTACCGAGTTATAAAAATTTTAAACCAAATCAATAAAGCAAGAAACGTGCATGTGCTCATGGGATTAAAGTTTAATTCATGAAGTTATTCATAATATCAATAATTGAGGACTAAACTATAATAACTTCTAAAATATAAGACATTGTAGAATCGCTACAGCGAAAATATTGCGACTTCTCAAATAAAATCCAATTTTAATTAATTCCAAATTTTAGTTAAATCCTAAAACATGCATTTAGATGATTTATCCAATAAAATAAAGCATGCAGGATAAAACAAACAATTTCAGAAAAAATCCCCTAAAAGGGAAAAACCTTTCATTTCACTATAACTTGTAAGAAAACGGCTTACACGGATTACAATGAAATAGGGTGACATACGAAATACCCGCAGGTGTCGGTTTCGATGCCTCGGCTGGAACTTTCCCTTTCCAGGAGGGCAGCAGTGAAGAAGAGAAACGGCTTCTCCACAACTTGTGATCTTTATAAGGACTCCCTCCACAATAGCACGCAGCTCTTCGGTTGTAGAGTTCTCCCCACAAAGATAAACAGTAGCAAGGTGTGTTCTTCAACAATAAAACAATTCACAAAAGCATATGGGGGTTTTGTGAATTGAAAACAAAGAGGATTAAAACCCTAAAGGAAGAAACCAAAAAAAGGATTCTTCTTTAGTATAGTTTCTGTTCGTCAAAACGTATGAACTTCTTATTGAAAACGGACTCATTTAATGAGTATTTATATAAAAACGCATTGCCTCGAAACTTGAGCTCGTTCGAACGACATCTAACGACAAGCTATGTCATTCGAACGATAATTGCAGGTCGTTCGAATGACCTATCAAGCGAGATTCCATGCAAGCCTGTAAAAAATTTCGATACGAACGCGTGGCCGTCAGTTTCGTATCATTCTGAATTTTTATGAATTAGTTATGATTTTTCTACGAAAAGGTGTCCGAAAACAAAATCTTTTAGAAAAAATATTTTGTAAAAATATCACAAAAGCTCTAAGTGAAAAGTTAAGGTATTTAAAACATAACCTTACCAAAGTAAACTTCGCGGAGTCTTGAATGATGAAGAACTTGAATAATTTGGATTCGTCTTTGATGTAGATTGCTCTTGAATGCTTTTCGACTGTGAATCGGTATATGACATAACAAATTGATAATGGACCTATGAAAATATGTCCTTACAAATCTCTCCCTATGTCTATGCCGGTACATACATAAAAAATCCGAATTATCAAAAAACCAAAATACCTATACAAATCTACCCTCCCATGAATAAATTTGCAAGATCTCAAACTGTTCTTCAAAAATCTTCATCAAATCTCAAAGCTTTTCTCATCAGGGTGTGCAACATCATAATCTTCAGTCTTTGTACCTACACACATGAGATAAAGCAAAATACCTTCGTGACGTATCGAGTTTGAAATGATATAAGAATAAAGCATTAATAATCAAATCTCCCCCATAACATGATAATTCTTTCTCCCCCTTTTTATGATGTCCCCTAATAGACAGATAAGAAGAAACAATCAAAACATGGAGTGTCACGATGAAAATGCATAGCAAACAAAGATCAAGCTACGCGCATGCAAAGGTGTGTCCCCAAAAATTTCACAAACTATTTTTGGATTTTTCAATTTTTTTATACAAAAATAGGATACAAAAAAAATCACACCACGGATTTAAACTCAAACAACCAAGTCATGGAAACGAAATGAATGGGTGTGAACACATTCGATACGTAAATCAACTCAATCAATCATATGTGCACGATGAATGCGTGTACCCCTAACGAATGAACATCAAAAGAATCCTTAGGTGTAAAAATATTTGTTGAATTAAATGACATCGTCTTATACAAATCAACAAATCAAAGTCAAATGATTTTCACACCAATAACGTCAAAAACTATTTGGTGCCGTTTCGAGAACTTTTCAAAGGACGTGCAAACCCATTGATATATCCATCCAAAACTCCCTCATATATAATAATGCAATTTTTTATATCTAAAGAGGTACTAAATTCTCAACTTAGAGAAAACCTATTGGCCCAAATTTTTGGCATATTTTATCTTTTTATAGCCTTAATTTTTTGTGTGGGCTCTTTTCAAACGGTGGCTTTCACGACATGATTATTATTCACTCATAACTCTTTCTCGTGTTCACTCATCATTTTTTCAAACTAAACAATTTATTCCTCACGGGCAATGGTTTTTACATGCACTACTTTTATTACTCTCGTATTATTGTACTTGGTTCGTTTTAAGGACAGGATTGAGATGAAAACACCCAACCAATATATGATAAGTCAGGAATAATAATCAAACAAATCCGTGCATGTGTGCAATAAAGGAAACTATGAGTCAAACATGAAGGAAACAACACTTAATTACATCTTAATGACTCCAAACATTATAAAGCACATGGATGAATTGCCCTATTGCCTCAAAACACTATCAAATAGTCACATGGATAAATGGAATGAAATTGTGACTCGGTCATCCAAGTGTCTATCCATAAACGGTGTAGACAAAATACAAAAATCTTTTTGGATTTTTAAAAAATTTATCAAAATAAAATCTTTTTGTATTTTTTTTTAAATTTTCAAACAGAAAAAAATATAACTACAAAATGATACAACCAGCAATAGGCATATAATATCGATATGCACAACATCCTATGCTAGCAAACAGTAATCACACAAGAGAATCCACAATGAACACATATGTGATAAATGAGTAATGCAGTGTTATCAATTAAGCATGGATACCAAGAATAACTGCATATAAACGACCAGAAGCAAACCCATCAGTACCAAAAATCTAAGCATATGAACACCGGGTACTGGAATAATTTTCAGACAAGTCACTCAAACGATATCGCTATGTCGCTCGAACGACAAGGGCATGTCGCGAGATGCGACTTCGCGCGAGATAGAGATGTCGCTCAAACAACAATTCATCTCGCTCGAACAAGAAAATAAAAAATTCCCAGTATTCTTAAAAAATCATACAGTTTTGGCCAGTGAAAAAATTTCGTGAAAACAGTACCTGAAAGTGGCAAACAGATCCAAAACAGTGCTAAATCAGTAGCGAAACACACAAATGCAACAAATATACCAATGTGCGCTACATCAAAGTGAGTCATAACACTAAAAAGAGTATATCATGATGCGTCGCTAGTGTATGACAAGCATCCAACACAATCAACCAAAAGATTTCACATGGGGTGAATCACGTGCAAGCAAACGGGAATCGTGGACAAGTAAACCATAAGCCTCTAAATCCGATTTCCTAACCCAAATCGACGTGTAACGAGGTGTGGGGGTGTGGGAAATCGAATTTATTCTTCTATTAACCTTCCTAGGTTCATTTAAAAACTTGTAACAAAATTGCCTAAGATGACCTTGCCTACCGCAATGTGTGCAAGTGTAAATCGGGAGGTGTGTGTTACCTAATGGTAGCCCTCTCCTCAAATTTCTCGATTGCTCTCTCCGAATTTGCCTAGGTGGGTCTCTCCTAATGATCCTAGGAGGTTCTCTCACGATATTCTTAGGGGGCTCTTTCCTAACAACCTTAGGTGTCTCTTTCTTAACAATCCTAGGAGGCTCTCTCACACGTGTGGGAATGGGTGCAACATGTTTTTCAAGACCAATTCCACCCCTATCCTTTTTTATCTCGACGGTGCCTAAAATCTTATCAATTTTTTCAAACCTAGACTCCAAATCAAATTTCACTTTACTTGAATCTTTCAATTTCACCTCAAGTTCACCTATAGTAGATTCAAGTACACGTCTAGAATCCTCAAACTCTAAAAGATCCTTTTTCATAGTCTCCATCAACCCTCTAAGACTATCTGTCTCACCCTCAACGTACTCAAGTTTCTCTTTCAAAATTTTCTCATGTGCCCTAAGTTCTTCAACTAAAACATCATTATTTTTAAGGCACGCTCTTTCAATTGAGCTTCAAGTTTCAAGTTTGCCTTTTTTGTCTTTAAACATTCAAAATACAAACTATTGTAGGCAGCTTTCAACTCACTCAATTCTTATATCATTTCAAACTCAATGCGTCATGAGGTATTTGATTTTGTCTCATGTGTATAGGTACAAAATTGAAGATCATTATGTCGCACACCCTGATGAGAAAAGCGTAAAGATTTGAAGTTGAAGATTTTAAAGAATTGGACTTGCATGTTTAGTGCCTTTCTATTTTTGGGTTCATGGGAGGGTATTATATTTGTATAGGCTTTGGGTTTTGATAATTCGGATTTTTTATTTATTTTCTACCGGCATAGACATGGGGGAGATTCGTAAGGACATAATTTTATAAATTTTCGTTATCCATTGAATATGTTGTATACCGCTACAAACGTCGAAGAATGTTCAAGATCACATATGTAACAAGACGATTCTGAATATCAAGTTCTTCAACATTCAAGCCCCCACAAGTGTAAATTTAGTAAGGTTATTTTTAAGTCCTTAATAATTCACTTAGAGTGTTGGGATATTTTTCATCAAATATTTTCGAAGTGTTGGAGCGGAGTTTTTAAGTTTTTCGTCAAAAAATAGTTTTCGAAGTTTCAAGGCGGAACATTTTATGGTGAAAGGAAAATAAAAAAATATTTTTTAATTTTCTCGTCCTAGCGACAGAAGACTTCGTTCGAGCAACATACTGATGTTGCGTGAAGTCGTTTGAATGACACGTGTCATCGTTAGAGCAACACTGCTATCTCGTTCGAGAGATCCACCGCCTTATAATTTCTATAAAAAAGGCTTTTCCAACTTCGTTTTTAAAGAAAAGACATGCGATTTTAAATAGAGACGAAACTGCTTTTGTAGAATTCTTTGTCTTCTCTCTTTTAGGGCTTTAAACCTTTTTGTTTTCAATTCACAAGATCCCAATAGTGTGTGTGAATTATTTTGGAACCCAAGAACAAAACTTTGTTATTGTTCATCCTTGTGGAGTGCGTATCTACATCTAAAGACTGAGGTCATTCAGGTTCGCTGTGGGTGGATCTTTACTGAAGATTGGACTGCGGTTCGTGTAGGTCCGTTGCATATAATTCATTACTAACTCTAGGATCGTGTCTATGTAGGTTTGCTGAGATAAACGTATTGCAGATTTCATTGTGATTGTAAATTGCGATTTAATTCATAGTGAAATAAAAGGTTTTGCCCTTCGAAATTTTTTCCTAAAATCTGTGAATTAGCATATTTGTGTTTATGATGGTTTGACACATGCACACACATAATTGCATGTTTAGGGGATGATTTTATTTGGTTCAAAATTTATTATAATTAAATAATTTATAATTGAAATTTGAGCATTTATTTAAATCAGTATCGCACACGGCGCATCACTATCATTTACAAGAACTAACCAATTCGACATCAGTTTGTAAAGTACACGCACGGTTTATAAAGTAGACGTGAATGTTTTTTCGAAAAAAGGTACATGTACTTTATATCTTCATGGTTACTTTACAAACAGTGTCTGTAATTTATTATTAATTATATATAAACATTTTGATATTTCATTCGTTAAATTACTACTATTGTTCAACTATTACCTATATTTTTACAATTGTTGACTTTAAAGAAATGATTTTCGTCTCTCTTTAACTATAAGACATTATGGTAAGTAGTATAATAGCAAAGTGTTGTTATCTGGATAATATGCCTTGTATTGAAATATTTGAAGATAGCTTATTAGATTTCATATGCAATGAGTTGTGTATTAGGTTTACTGATTTAAGAATTGGGAGTTTTTCATTGAGGTTTTAATTTGGTGATGAATGTCTATTGATATTGGTTTGTGACTACGATGCTTATTGTATGTTGCGGTCCCAATTGATCGTGAAAGTTGATTTCATTTGGATATATGTCATTGATTCATTAATATTACCAAGTAATACATGTCGTGAACGGGTTAAATACTCTAATCGAATTTATGAAGGGGTTGACTACAGTAATACATGTAAAGCGTGGATGCCCCTAAATTTTAAATTCTTTAAATTTTCCAAGTGCAGAATAGGATGGTTTAACACACACAAACTATTAAAATAAAATTTCTTTTTCAAATTCACAATTAAATATATCAAATTTTAATTTCTTCAAATTAAAATTAAACTAAGTTAAAACGTGAATTTTACATTTAACACAAAGTTAACTTAACCCAAGTCTTGAAAGTATCCTAACAATGATTTATTCTATTTTTCAATATAGGTCAAACCAAATTTTAACAAATTAGATTTTGAACTTGAATTTAAATTAAACTTACCCAAATTATAAACTATCACTAAGTTAAAGCAAGATTGCAAGTTAAACCCAATTTTATCTTTTTAACCTAAGCATGAATTCTAGGTGAGTTAAACAAGACAAAATAAACAATCTCACTACATGGCGATGTACGAGGAAAACCCAAATGGGAAAAACCTCGGACGGCCCTTGCCTAACAAATCCGCTACATATGGTTTTATAATTACAAGATAAAAGACTTACTACATTAAACTTGAATCCCTTCAACCCCCGACGCTTTTTCTTGTAAATACTCCGTCTAGTTGATAACCACGATGTCCATCGCAGTCTTGAAGTCCACCAATGGACGCACAACAACCGTCAACCACACATGGTGCCTTTCACCATGTGAGAATGCCTCAGCAAATAAATTTCTTCTCCTTTATGGGGTTAACAATATACCCAAACTCTCTTCATGTTGGTGGAGAGAAAATTCGGTGCAAACCAAACTCTCCAAGAAAAATATATATATGAAAGAACTTGGATTTAAACAAACATATGGGTGTATGAGTTTTGGTGGAATTTAATCAAAGAAATCAAAACCACAAAAACTTAAACTTTTTGAAGGAAACCTTTTTGCCCTCAAAATCTAGAGTTAATTTTGTTAAAACTTGGTTTCCAAAAAGTTTTTCCCATACATAAAGTCTGGTGAAAAGTAGTGGGGAAAGTAGTGGGTAAAAGTGGAGGGAAAAACAAAAACTACCAAAACTGACGGAATCTCGTTCGAACAACCATTCTCGTTCGAACGACATCATTAGAATATCTTCTAACGAGAATTTAGAGATCAAGGAAAAATTTCGTTTGATATCTCGTTCGAACGAGTTCGTTTGAACCGCTTCGTTCGAACCAAACTTCTAACGAGGAAAACAATCTCGTTAGTAATATCGCTCGAACGACTAGGAATCTCGTTCGAAGGAGATCCAGTTTCATTTGAACGACTTTTCAGAAACACCAATTTTTAATTTTAAATTCCAAAACTTTTATAAAACAAGTCAAAAAAGTCTAAAATGATTTTTTGAGAAAATTAAAAGTCATTAAGACAAAACTTTATAAAACAAACACCCATAAAAATATCTTCCAAGCTCATAAATATATATATAAATATATATATATATATATATATATATATATATATATATATATATATATATATATAATAGTGAATTCATACCTTTGGAGACTTGAAATTATCAAATGTGATGACGTGAAACATGTGGCACGAAACCCGACAAGGATGAAACTTTAATTCTTGGTTGGTACCCCTTCAACTTCTTTAAACGTCATAGCCTTGATAGGAACAAACTTTTATCCTATGACTCAAATAGTTTTGTCCGAAATTAAGCCAAAACTACATATGGACTCAATTTGAAATTTGTGTTCTTACAAATCTCCCCCTTTGTCTATTCCGGGACAAAACCCAACCCAAAATCCCAAGGCCCGTCAAGTTCGTCTAGACACAACATCTCACCCAAAAAAATGAAAATACAGACGTTATAACTGGATCCAAGGAAGTGCTTTGTCGCTTTATCAAATGTGCTGCTAAAATGAATTCCTACACACTTAAGAAAATCATCAAATGCATGGGGAATATAACAATATTAAATTCAGAAAATAAATACTCCCCCTCAATTAATTCTCCCCCTTTTTCTACTAATGTCTACCTAGTAGGATTGCGCAACTCCCCCTAAGTTAGATCTCCCAAACGAAACGTTTAGATACCATTTCTCTCCCTTTTATTCAGGAATAGACAAAGGTTAAAGAATTATAAACTAACTTATTTCTCCCTCTTATATAAAGAAAATACTATTTTTCACCCCCTAAAGTCTAAACAAGGGATATGAATTAAAAGGAAACAAGTTAAACATGCAAAGGTGTATAAACAGGAAAAATAAAGCATATGGCAACAATAAAATGCAACTAATCTACATAATAACAAAGAATACCAACTATGATGCGATGAAAAAAAATTGATACCAACTAACATGTATTAAACATAAGCATGGGATATCAACCAAAATTCGCAACAAGATATATACCAATAAAGAATTCAAAGCATATATGGACGAGCAAGTGAGGCAAAGACTTAAAAATAAAAATACCATATATATAAATATACACAATGAATATCACTAACGCACACGCACATATACATAGGTATAAACACCACACACCACACAAAATACAATAAGCTTTTCATACTCGTATGACAAAAATGTGTCCAAATGCATGTGGAAAACGGAGGTGAATGGGTGTGAACTAGAGACTAAATAAATATAGACCCAATCACTTACAACATGTTCACGGAGTTCTCATTTGATTGCAAAATTTTATCACATTTAGATATAGCACCATGTGACAATATAGATTGAACTCAATGACCAAACAAGCACAATGCATACAAGCCTAGCATATTGATGATTCTACAAACCAATAGAGTCATGATAAGACAGCACAACTAGGATACAAAGTCATTGTGCAAAGCGGTTGATATTCTATCCAAACTCCCTCAAATATAGTATTTTCTTTTATTTTATTTTCTTTTGACGAAAATATCAATCTAAACAAACTAGGCCTTGGCTATATTTTTTTTTTGAATGCCATACTTTTCTTTTAGGCCTTTAAACCACGTATTAAATTTAGGTCCATTGTAAATGGTGGCTTAATCGCAAAGGATGATTGTTCCTTTCGTAGCCCTTCCCCTTGCACTAGCATATATCATTTTTTAAACACACAATAATCTCACGTGCAACGGTTCTAACATGCACAAATCCTCCTAAGTCACAAAATATGTAGATGAATAGATTGTTAGGAGAACATCTCATAAAGCTCAAATATACATGTGAAGTTAAATTTCAAATGAGCTCCTGCATGTGTGAAATGAGGCATATAAAAATAGAATCATTAAGCAATATAAAATCCAACTACTCCATGTAAGCATGACAAAGAACATTATAAGGATTGAAAATATTAACCAAAAGTTCTAGCCACATGGAAGTGAAAAGGAAAAGGATTCAAACACAAGTATATGCCACATAAAGTGTGTCAAACTAAAATACACAAAAAAAAAAAAAACTTTTTGAGTTTTTCAAAAAATTCAACTCGAAAGAAAATAAAGAAAATCTTTTTGTACTTTTCTTAATAAGACACAAATAAATAAAATAAATACAAAAGATATACACAAAACATAATTCTACCATGTGATTAATCATGGAGCATAGACTAGAAACTGACAAACATACATACAACTAGCATAAATATATTATGAAGCACCAAAGCGCTAGAGTGTGTAAACAAAGCTAACACATATAACCTTTAGATTTAGCATGGGAGGTCTCACATGATAGAAAATGAGAATCATAAACCCTATTTTGTAAAGTTACCAAGTCGGATATCCTAACCCAAATAAGTTAAGAGTGACAATCTTGGGATTGGGTGACCTTGGTTACCTCAGTGACCTTACTCTTGGATTTCCTAGAATCCTTTTTTAGATAAAAACAAAATTTTCTAAGATGACCTTTTCGACCACAATGTGAGCAAGTAAAAACCTGACTAAAATTAGTACCTAAGGATTGACCTTTGGAAATGTTCCTAGGTGATTCTCTCAAAAGAGTGGTTTTGGCTTTATTAGGGGAAGCATAATAAGAATCGAAGCCTAAACCACAAGTGTCATTTTTTACTTAGACGGTTTCTAAAATTTGGTCTAATTTAGCGGACCTACATTCCAAATCAAATTTGACCTTACTAAAGTCTCTCAATTTTTCTTCTAATTATAAGATCATAGACTCTAGCAAAACCTTCCTCTCTTCAAATACTAGAAGCTCTTTCTTCATTATTTCCATCAAACCTCTAAGGCTATCTCTCTCGCCTTCAACATACTCAAGCTTCTTTTGAAGAGCTCTCTCACGTGTCCTAAGATCTTCCACTAAATTTCCCTGATCAATGACCTTGGCACGCTCTCTTAAATAAGCTTATAACTTTAAGTTTTCCCTTTTTAAATTAATTGATTCGATATACAATTCTTGAACGGCTACTTGAAGCTCACTCACATTAACCCCTTCTTCATTCTCATTCTCACTTTCAACTCCACTCTCATTACCAATAAATTTTTGGGATTCACAAACAAAGGCATCGGAAGGGTCATGTAAATGTATATATTCATGGAAAGATTCATTATCGGTGCTCACGTGACTTTCCATGAATGAGGTAAAGTTTCACTCAATGGGGGGATCGCGTCCCTCTTCCTTATCACTATAACTAAGGGTAGCATTGTATGAAATTGGTTGCTTGTCCTCTCTCCTTAGTTTAGTGGGACATTAAAAAGACCTATGGACATAACCTTCATAACCAAAGCAATGATTTGACTCGTTCCTATTAAGATCATCATTATGATTTTTAGGAATCTTCTCAGGCTTACTATACTTGAATTTATCAAATTTCTTATATTAATTTTTTAGAATCTCTTTATTAGTCTTAAGAACTTTTCTAAATTTCCTAGCAGACATTGCCATATATTCCGAGTCAAAATCACTCTTATCATCCGAAACTTGTTCTTCCTCCTTTAGGGCTTTCAAAGCAATGCCCTTATCTATCTTCTTTTCGTTCCTAGAGGAAAATATATCAAGTTCATAGGTTTGTAAATCACCTACGAGCTCTTCTAGTTTCGTAGAGGCTAAAGTGGGTAAAAAATTCAACACAGTCACTTTAGGAATGAATCTATCAGGTAGGGACCTTAAAATTTTCTTTACTACTCGGTCGTCGGGTATTTTTTTTCTCCCAAATTAAATAATGAATTAACAATATCCGAAAGTCTAGCAAACAATTCATCAAAAGTTTTATTTTCAAGCATTTTAATGGTCTCGAATTGAGTTGTGAGGTTTTGGAGTTTCGAAGCCTTCAAGACACTAGTTCCCTCATGGGTGAGTTGTAAAATATCCCAAGCTTCTTTAGAGATTTAACACATCATGATACGTCAAAATTCATCCGGTGTGACCGCACTAAAGATAGCATTTAAACCACGAGAATTAAAATTCTCTAGTTTAAGTTCAGTCTCACTCCATGGTTTTACGGGTTTAGGAACACGCTCATTTTTTACTAGACATGTAGGTGGGGACCACCAGATAAATACCAATTAACAAACTCACTCATCTAGGGATTTATGTGCCGATTTCATTCGCCCCTTCCACTATGCGTAATTAGTACCATCGAAAATAGGAAATTTTAAAAACGGTGAAATTTCCATTTTTAAAGCAAACGCAAAAAGGACCTAAACGCAATAATATAGCACTCTGGCTCTGATATCAATATGTAAAGTGCGGATGCCCCTAAATTATAAATTCTTTAAATTTTTCAAGTGCGAAATAGGATGGTTCAACACACAAAAACTATTAAACTAAAATTTCTTTTTCAAATTCACAATTAAATATATCAAATTTTAATTTCTTCAAATTAAAATTAAACTAAGTTAAAAATGTGAATTTTACATTTAACACAAAGTTAACTTAACCCAAGTCTTGAAAGTAGCCTAACAATTATTTATTCTAATTTTCAATATACGCCAAACCAAATTTTAACAAATTAAATTCTGAACTTGAATTTAAATTAAACTTACCCACATTATAAACTAACACCAAGTTAAAGAAAGATTGCAAGTTAAACCCAATATTATCTTTTTAACATAATCATGCCTTCTAGGTGAGTTAAACAAGATAAAATAAACAATCTCACTATACGGCGATGTACGAGAAAAACCCAAATGGAAAAAAACTCAGACGGCCCTTGCCTAACAAATCCACTAGATTTAGTTTTACAATTACAAGACAAAAGACTTAGTAAAGTCGACTTGAATGCCTTCAAGCCCCGATGTTTTTTTCTTGCAAATACCTCATTCTAGTTGATAACCACGACTTCTATCGCAGTATTTGAGTCCACTAATGGAAGCACAACAATCATCAACCACACATGGTGCCTTTCACCATGTGAGAATACCGTAGCAAACAAATTTCTTCTTCTTTATAGGGTAGAGAATATACCCAAACTCTCTTCTTGTTAGTGTAGAGAAAACCCAGTGCCAAACAAACTCTCGAAGCCAAATATATATATGAAAGAACTTGGATTTAAATAAACATATGGGTGCATGACTTTTGGTGGAATTTAATCCATGAAATCAAAACCACAAAAACTTGAAATTTTTTAGGGACACCTTTTTGCTCTCAAAATCTAGAGTTAATTATGTCAAAAGTTGGTTTCCAAAGAGTTTTTCCCGCACATAATTTCTGCGGAAAAGTAGTGGGGAAAGTTGTGGGTAAAAATGGAGGGAAAAACAAAACTGCCAAAACTGACGGAATCTTATTCGAACGACCATTATAGTTCAAATGACATCGTTTGAACATATTTTAATGAGAATTCAGAGATCAACGAAAAATTTCATTTGATATCTCGTTCGAACCAAACTTCTAACGAGAAAACGGAGAAATGGAAAACAATCTCGTTAGTAATGTCGTTCGAACGACTGGGAATCTCGTTCGAACGAGACCCAGTGTCGTTCAAACGACTTTTCAGAAAAAACAATTTTTAATTTTGAAGCCTAAAACTTTTATAAAACAAGTCTAAAAAGTCTAAAATGATTTTCTGAGAAAATTAAAATTCGTTAAGACAAAATTTATAAAACAGACACCCATAAAAATATTTTCCAAGCTCATATATATATAACAGTGCATTCATACCTTCGGAGAGTTGGAATCCTCAAATGTTGATGACGTGAAACATGTGGAACAAAACTCGGCATGGATGAAACTTTAATTATTGGCCGCTACGTCTTCAACTTCTTTAAATGTCATAGGCTTGATAGGAACAAACTTCTATCCTATGACTCAAATGATATTGTCCGAAATTAAGTCAAAACTACACATGGACTCAATTTGAAATTTGTGTCCTTACAATAAAAGTTCTAAGAGGGTTGACAGTGGTTATATAAATACAAAGAGGTTAGAGTCTTTATCATCAGGCATTGCAAATGATTTTAATAATGGCATTGAAAATGACTTTTATCTTGGAGGTGTGGAGCCAAGTAACTCAAAAGTCTATATTTCTAATGATTGGAAGACATATATAACTGATGAGAAGCAGTGTTTTGATGGAGGTGTAGTGGAATTTTGAGATAAATTGTGAAATTATGTTGTTGAGGTTGGGTTAAAGTATGTGTATTTAAAGAATGATAAAACTCGAGTGATGACTGAATGCGGTAAAAAGACTACTGATAATTGCTTGTGGAGAATTCATGCTTCATTTTCTACAATAAATGGATACTTTTACATACGAAGTTTGAATATTGAGCATATATGTAGAGGTGTCTTTCTTAGTTCGTCGGTCAAAATGATAGCCTCCAAGTTAGTTTCAATATTGGTAGCCTATGATCTTAGAGATAACCTACTATTGAGACCAATTGATGTAGTTAGAGATATGAAGAAGAATTATGGTCTCGGTATAGCCTATCAACATGCATGGCGTGCGAAAGAGATGGTTGTTGTTGATATACATGGTGATGAAAAGGTTTCTTATGCATTAATGAATGATTATCGTGAACTTCTATTGTAGTATAATCATGGGTCGCATTGCATCCTTGAGGTGGAACATGAGAGTAAAAAATTCAAGAGAATATTTGTAATGTTTAAATAATGTATTTATGGATTTCAATACTGCATACCTGTTTTACTTCTTGATGGTGCCTTTTTGAAGAGTCGTTACCGCAAAACAATATTGTCAGCAACTGCAAGGAATGGGAACAATGGCAAATTAATTCTAAATATTTTAGTTTGTGTATTGCATTCACATTTTGTTTGTTCCATTGAATATCATCAAAATACAATCATAAAAATGTAAAGTACCTTTGAATGTCTTTTTTTAGTTTGCGTGTACTTTACATTTATATGCGTGTATTTTGATGATATGTGTTATTATGTTGAATACAAACTAAAGTACACGCATAAAAATGTAAAGTACACGTAAATGTTTCTATTAATTTCACGTGTACTTTTCAATTTTATGCGTGTACTTTGATAATGTGTAAAGTACATTTGAATGTCTTTATTTAGTTCACGTGTACTTTACATTTTTATGCGTGTACTTCGATGATAGTGTTGTTATTTGAAACCAATTCAAAGTATAAGCAAAAGATTGTAAAGTAAACGTGCATGTCGTTGTATCATGATCACGTGTACTGTACATTTTTATGTTTTGTCTTGTCATTTGCAAAATGTGCAAAGTAAACACATAATATATTTCCTATGTGTTCTAAGGTCTGCGCCAGCAGATTTAATTTATGATGTGTTCTACATGGGTATGTTATTTATTTTAATTTTGATATATTTTAATATTTCAAGCCTTTTTCCTGTTGCATATGTTGTTGTTGATTCTGAAATGGAAGATAACTGGATATGGTCTCTTGTTAATTTGCATAATGCACTAGTTAATCAATGTCGAAACATAATGTTTATATCTCATCAAAATATTGGATAAATTGAAGTTGTTTCGATGGTCTTCTTGATGTCTGCACATTCTTACTGTATACATCATTTACAAGAGAATATAAAGAAGAAAATTCGTGGGAACTATGGTGGATTTCGAAATAAAATTGTTAAGGAGGAGTTGGTATCTCAGTAGATGTCTTAGGAGCTGGATTTCGAAAGAAAATTATTAAGGAGGAGCTGGTGTCTCAGTAAATTCATGTGCATATGCTGTCTCAGTAGATGAATTTCACAAGAATATTGAAACATTGAAAAAAGTAAGGAGGAGCTGGTGTTGCTGATTTCATTGATAGTTTGTCTCCCGAGAATTGTTCTTGTGCATATTTCTTCGATAAACGGTATGGTGACATGGCATCTAGTGTTGCGGAGTCATTCAATTCATGGATTTTGGAGGAAATGCATTTATCAGTAATGAATATGCTCGATAAATTAAGAAAGAAGATTATGAATTTCAATGCAAACAAACTTGTTGAGTCTGACACATGGACAAATGAGCTATGTCCTTTTTTTCAAAAGTTACTGAATGAAAATTAAAACTATTAGTCGCTCAAGTCAAAATGTATTTGAAGTTCATTCAGAAGTGCGAGCGACGGTTGACTTAGAAGAAAGAACTTGTGTAGTAAAATGGATCATTCCACTAATGACAAAGAGACCGACAGGTAGGCCAAGAAATAATACAATAAAGTCTTTTTAATACCCCGTATCTTTGTGGAATTTTATTTTAATTATGGAATTTTGATTAATTGATTTAAAGGGAGAAAATGGAATTTATAATTAATTCGAATTTAATTGTAATAATTACAAGTGTGACGAGAGTTAGTATTTATCGGAAATAATTATGTGAAATATTACTTAGAAAGTAAAGCAATATATGAATATGAGAATATTATTTTGGCCGGGAGTGAAATATACGGCGGTTACAATACACTTAGTTGGGACACGCGTGTGAGGCACGTGTGAGTCGTGTCAGTATTACTTTATTGAGCTAAAAAGGTTCATTAATTTTTAAGTAACTCGTATGGCCATTTTGAGCATGTCAGTGTGTCTGGAAGGGTCGAAATAGTCAGAAAACACTACTCGGGTGTTTCATTTGGGTTCCGGGGCATTTTAGCCCAAAACGACACCCCAAATGGGTATTTTGGTCTTTTGGAATTTCTGGGAATTATAATCGACGAAAATTAGGAATTAAATAAGGGTTGCATGTGGGTTAGAAGAAGTTATCAGTTTCCAACTTACGTGAGAGAGAACGAGAGAACCAAAAAGGGAGAAGAACACAAAGGTGATTTGGGCCAACGATTCAAGTTCTTCCACTGGAAATTACCCTAACACGTAGATCGCGAAGAGAGGAGCACCTACATACCAATTTTGTTCAATAATTCAGAGGATCACAAAAAGTCAAGTGTTTATCTTGTAAAAATTCTGAGCATATATGATTCATGTTAACCAAGTTTATGAGATAACCATTGATGCAATGAATTTGAGACTGGATAGCCATTAAATTGGGAAATTTGAAGGTAGGTTTGCATGTAGATGAATAACCCTATTGTAGGAATGATAAATCTGGAAATTCTATGTTATAATCACGAAATAATTGGGGGTTTTGAATGATTGTTCATGATGGGTATACTTTAAGGGATTTGAAGTATTAGTTTAAATTCCCTTTGATTATGTAAAGATTTGTCATCTAAATTGTGTTAGAAAGAACCCAATTATGATTAGGAATAGTTTAGAATCATTGATTGGGAGTTAGAATGAATTTTAGACGAATTTGGTTGAGTAAAAGATTGGGAAAACGAAGTTGGGAAGAACAGGGATAGTCTCGGAATTTTCGTTCGAAGACCTGCAAGGTCGTTTGAACGACCTCATTCGAACGAGAATTACAACGAGTTCTAACGAGATTTTTGAGTTCGTTTGAAGTGAGAAGTTCGTTCGAATGAGAATCCTAAACTTCTAACGAGATTCCAGAACACTTATTTTTTGCCCGGATAAGTGAGAACCTTTCTAGGTTGGTGCGAGTGAGAGAAATTAACCTACACTATCATTGAATGACTTAAATTCCTAGTTAGTAATGGGATGAGAGAGAGACGATTCTTTGGGATATAGTGGGGTAATCGAACCTTAGAGAAAAGGTAGATGTTAGGGAGATAAGTCAAAGTCTTGAAATAATGTGAATAGTAGAGACGATTATACTATCTTGGGTTGCGAGAATACTTAATGTATATATATTAAACTGTGTGTATGCTTGTTGAATAAACTATTATGTGTATAACACACCTACGCTACTTGCTATCGAGCGGAGGTTGACCGTTGTGGACAATCATGCCTTGAGGTGCCTTCGGATGGGATATTGATTGGTATCACTAGAGCATAGAACCTAGGTACGGGATATCTGTGAGAACGATAGTGATGACGGTCGTATGGGTGCGTAGCCCATCGGCTTGGGACTATATTCGCCTCCAATATATGTGTTTTATTTTTATGGTTCGCGAGAAACTGAACCTTTAGTCCTCTATGCAAATGAGCGATGCAACAAGACATGATAGCAGAGTATGCTGGCACCATAGCTGTGGCTCGGGGTGCAATATTGAATATAAATATATATGAGATAGAGTGAATATATGTATATACTTCTGTTGATATCTACTGTTTTAATTTAGTAGGTAAAATTTATAATGAAATTCGAAATGAATTAAGTAACGGACACTTAATTGTATTAAACTGAAAATGTCTATTTATGCTAAAGTGGGATGGATTATCTGTAATATACAGTGCAGGGGAAAGAATAGGGGACGTTATCGGACTATGATGGGTTATTAAATAGGAAGAACTAGTAGTATGGGAATGTAATGAGTGGGATTTGAATATTCGCTGGGCGTGCACACTATATGAGAGGTGAGCATTCCCAAGTGAGTTCAATAATTTAACATGATAAATATATGTGCTAATAAATAATTTTAAGCACTTGCTGATTTTTAAACTGTTTTCAACTCAGGCTCTGACCCGTTTTTTGTAAAATCTCTTTTATTGTCAAACCACTTTTCGGTGCCCAGCCACAGGGACACCAAGCATAAGAGATCCACTCATTCGATAAGATGTAACTGGTGTGGAAGCTATAGGGCATTGGTAGTAGACGCCTCCATGACTCTCCTTGACTTCCTTTGAGCTATTTCATCAGTTAGGGAACATTTCCCTTTTCTATTCAGTTATTCAGAGATTATGAACTTAGTTAATTACTCTTCAGTTATTGGATTTATTGAGTTGGACTATTGTATTTGACTTTAGGCTGGAAGTGTTTAATCCAATCCCTTTTATTATATCAGTCTTTCATTTCTTATGTGATTGGATTAAATGGTGAATGTTTAGTTATTTTCCTTATATGGTTTTATAATTAGTTGGAAAGATAAAATTTTGACATTAACCTTTTTAAATATTAGGTGGTTAGTTTTAATAATATAATTTTCGACAGTGATGCATAATCTGAACCAACTGGATATTCTGATTTAATTAATAAAGGACCGATCACCCAGGTTCTAGAGTCCTTAGGATCTGTACGGCTTACTATATTTTTTGCGCAGCTATCTTTGATGTAGAGCCCTATATTTAGGACTGTTGTATTAATTATTTGTGTTTTTTACGTCTTCAGCTATTTGAGATATTTAATGTGGACTTATAAAGCTTCTCTCTCATTTCAGATGCCTCCCAGACGTGCAGAGTGAACCATTAGGGATGCCTAGCCCGAGCCCCAGCCAACTCTGGCCCAGAGTACGATGAACGCAGTGGAAGTTATCGCTATTGTAGCATAGGCGATGAACGCAGCATTAGTCGTGGTGCAACAGGCTCCGCCACAGGCACTAGCAGTGGCTCCAGCACCAGTTCACACTTTCCCTTCTTCTTGGGAGCGCGTCAGAGATGCCTTTCAGAAGGCACACCCTCCAGAGTTCTCAGGGAGTTTGGATGTGCTAAAGGCGAGCTAGTGGAGGAACGATATTCAGAAGCACCTGAGGATATATGAGTTCACTAAGGTACAAAACCAGATTCTATCTACCTTTAAGTTGGTAGGAGCAATGCTACAGTGGTGGGATTCCATCACCACAGCGGAGGAGAAAGACAGCTTGACTATCAGGGATTTCTGGGTGCGGTTTGACCGTAAGTACTTCCCTTCCGCCATGCAGACCGAGATTAGGCGAAAGATACTAAACCTCAAACAGGAAGGAAATAAAGTTACTGAGTTTGAAGAGGAGTTTACAGACCTTCTGAATCTAGTTCCAGATGAGATACCAACAGAAGAGAAGAAGATTCAGAGATTCATGGATGGTTTGACTTGGAAGATTCGCCAGCACTTGTTAGGGAATCTTTCATTGCCCACTTATTCTGATGTAGTTAATGTTACCCAACTACATTGCCAGGACCACCGCTTCCACCAGCAAGGAAGCAAACAAGTTGGGGAGTCCAGCCAGCGGGGTCGTATAGGAGGTAGTGGTACCGGTGGGACATCTGCAGCTCAGGGACTGGTCCGTCAGGGTGAGCAGGGTTTCCATCAGGGGGGTCCCGCTAAGCGATTCCGTTATAAAGGTTTCAGAAAGGGACATGGGGGTTTAGGCAAGGCCAGCCGGGTCAGCAGGGGCAGTAATAATTTTAGCAGGGCTAGCAGGGCCATGGGAGGGAAGGTAATGGTCATCAGGGCCGAGGGAAGCCGAGACAGAGGGGAGGACATTTCCCAGGGAGGTGTTTTACTTATGGCAATACTGGCCACAACTTCCAGGACTACCCCTAGAGGGGTAGAGCCCCGCAGCAACAGGGTGCTCGTCAGGATCCCCAGCGACCATTATTTCCAGTCGCCCTCCCTGCACCATCCCAGGTTCCAGCCTTGCTAGGTATTCCAGCAGCTCCGGTACAGTAGGGCCAGTTGCAGTATGGGCGTGTCTATAATGTCCATCAGGCGCCACCCGCTGTTGAGGGTACATATCCTATCCATGGTACTATGGGGCGCATTTTATTTGATACGGGGGCATCACACTGCTTTATAGCTACTAGTTTTTCACGGGCCACAGGGTTGTTAGACACAGTAGAGAGTACAGTTACTTGTGTAGACTCGCCGCTTGGGAATGGGTTGCTGATTTTCTTTATATGCAAGGGAATAGGTATAGATATTGGGGGTTTAATTTGTCAGTAGATATGCTAGTCTTAGACATGCACGACCATAATGCCATTATTGGCATGGATTGGCTTTCTTCTTATAGATCCATTATAGACTATTTTAGTAGGAGTATCATCTTTGCTATACCGAGATAGGAGATGTTCCTAGTGGTGATGCCTCGTCCTGAGTGGGATCGTCCACCCATTTATACTACATAGAGGAGGAGACCTATAGGTAGATAGTGTGATTTTACTAATGTGTTCCATGATATATCGGGACTACCACCTAGTTGAGAGACTGATTTCATCATAAATTTAATGTCGGACACTCGATCGATAGCCCGAGCACCCTACCATATGGCCCTAACTGAGATGAGAGAGTTATGGGACCAAATTCAGCAATTGTTGGGACAGAGCTTCATTCGTTAGAGTACCTCGCCTTGGGGTGCACCGGTATTGTTTGTGAAGAAGAGAGACGGGTCATTGAGGTTGTGTGTGGATTATCGAGAGTTGAACAAATTCACGATACATAATAAGTATCCGTTGTCCCAAATTGATGACTTGTTCGACCAATTAAGAGGGGTTGCTTTCTTCTTAAAGATAGATTTGAGGTCGAGCTATCACCAACTACGGATCAGGCAGTATGACGTATCAAAGACCGCATTCATTATGAGATATGGGTCTTATGAATTTTGGGTGATGTCGTTCGGACTGACGAATGCCCCAGCTATTTTCATGGATTTAATGAACAGGGTGTTCAGAGAGTTTTTAGACCAATTTGTCATCGTCTTCATTAATGACATCTTGATCTATTCACGAACTGAGGAGGAGCGTGCCGAGCATCTGAAGATGGTTTTGCAGACACTGCATGAGCACAATGTAATACCCCGTACTTTTATGGATATTTATTTTATGGGATTAATTAAATTAAATGTGAATTAATTGAGAATTAATCCGGATAAAATACTAACTAGATGTGAGTTGGTATTTGATCATAACGTTATATGAATATTGAAAATATTGAATTTGTCGTGAGATAGAAATACGGCAATTTGGAAATTTTGTTGGGACGCGTGTGACAGTCGCGTCAGGAATATAATTATTTTAATTAAAAAGTGAATTTTATTTTTATCAACCGTATGGTCATTTTGAGTGCGCCAACGTGTCCGGAAGGGTCAAAATAGTCAGAAAACACTAGCCGGGAGTTTAGTTTGGGTCCCGGGACATTTGTAGGCCATACCGGCAACTAAAAAGGGTATTTTGGTAATTTTGGAATTTGGGGAATTTTGACTAACGAATTTTGGGAGTTTAAAATAGAAAATTTAATGACCCACTAACCCATTACCAACACTTAACTGATTAGAGGGCCACGGGGGTTTCATGAGAAGTTAAGAGAAGTTCCCAAAAGAGAAAACCTTAACCTCCATCTTCAACCTTCAACCTTGGGAGAAAAGGAGAGATAGCAACCTTCATCAATTCAACACCAAATTCAGAGAATAATCCAAGGCAAGTGGTTTAATTACGTTAATTTCAAGCGAATGTTTCTTCCATGCTTAGAAATTTATATAATTGCATTGTATTGGGAGATTTATAAAAACCCGTGAAATTGGAGTTGTAAATTCAGGTTGTGATATAGGGATTGCATGTAGAATTGTTATTGGGTGATTATACTAATAGAAATACGACTTTGATGATACAAAAATGGATTTATTAAGGGAAATCGATGACTTTAAATTTCTAGGGTTCATACTCATGGGGGTTGGGTAAAATTGGGGATTGATGATAATTTCATGTTGTTTAGGAAGATTTGATCCCTAAATGTGTTGAGATACGACCTAAATATGTTTAGGAATGATTAGGAACATTAAAACACTGTTGGGATAATTGTTGGATGAGTTTTGAGAATAGAAAGTTGGAGGAAAATTCTGGGCTCGAAATTATCACCTCGTTAGAAGACCTGCCCAGGTCGTTCGAACGAGCTTCTAACGAGTTGATAGTTTGCCTTCTAATGAGTTGGATGTTCGTTAGATGCCCCTTTCGTTTGAACGAACTCTCATTGGAATGAGCTCGTTCAAACGAGACTTCTAACGAGTTGACAGATTGGCCTTTTTGGCCTGATTTGATTTATAGTGTCCCGTAACCATATTTAATTGTAGAGATAACCTTCCCTTGTTAACTATTTGATATAGTTGGGATATTTGGGATATATTGAGGAGTAAAACATAGAAGTGTGATTTGAATCAAATGATAATTGTGGATTAGGACGTGAGTGACTATTACGATGTGAGAACAAGTGACGGCTTAAATATTTATATTACCGGATATTTGGGATATATTGCGGAGTAAAATATAGAAGTGTGATTGGAACCAAATAATATTTGTGGATTAGGACGCGAGTGACTAATAACGTTGTGAGAAAAATTGATGATTTAAATACATACGAACCGAACATATGAAAGGTGTAAAATTATAAGTTGGTATGTGAATGAGAAGTATACCACTAATAAATTATGGTAATTACTAAGATGTGTGCATGCTTAGTATATGTATATGATTCTATGTGTATGACATACCTACCATACTTGCTATCACGGGAGGTTTGCGTTCGCTTAGGGCCATCTAATCTTTGTGTGCCTACGGGGGGATATAGATTGGTACCTCGAGGACATAGGTCAGAGAAGGACTTATTGGGAAGTTAATAAGTCTGCTGATCATGGGAGCGTAGGTATGTGCGTGACCCATGTGATGTGACTGTGTTGGCCTCCATTGATTGCGATTGTTGTTATCTGAGAACGATTCCTGAGAGATTCGGAATGCGTGATCCTTATGTACGTGAGGTACCGGGATGGATAGCAGAGTATGTGTGCACCGCAGCTTAGTCTCGGGGTGCTTGTATTGTATATTTATGATGTGAATGATATACGGTTAAATGAACAGACTTGTCATGTTAAATTATGAGAATAATTTATAGTAACTCCTTGAGAAGATAAATAAGGGGATAACCTCCAGTAAATGGTAATGCTAATAATTGAGAATCCGAGTTTAAGTAATGCTATCTATTCAAGTGATAACATTGGGAATTTATATTGTGAATCGAGTAGATGGGTTAGATCTTATGTCGGTTTATCTAGATATGAATACCACTTAGATGGGTACTGTACGTTAAGAGTGCACAATTAGTCGAGAGTGAGTATTTCATGTGAGAGCACGTCCTAACATGTATTTTGCATTCATTGTTTTAATGTTATTAAAGCACTTGCTATTTTTTTTAAAATACTCTCCACTTTTGGGCTCTGACCCGTTTGCTTTCATATCTATTTTTGTAAAAACCTTTTAGGTGCCCAGCCACAAGGACACCATGCATAGGATTTCCATTCAGGTGACGAGCTGTAGCTGTTTGTGGAAGTTACAGGGCCTTGCTAGTAGACGCTTCTTTTGTCTTGACTCTATTCAGTTTTCATCATTTATAGGGCATGTCACCCATTTCTATTAGAGACATTTCATATTTCAGTTATTCAGATTGTTGGCATGTAATTAATTCAGGATATACTGTTTTATTTATTTCAGTGGTGGGATTGTTGTGAGGAGTTTTCCTCTGATATTATTATTATTTGTTGGTTACTTTATTGAGACTTTATGGTGTATGGTCATGATATTCTTTCATAATTATTTTATTGTATGTTAATCAGACTAAATTTAAAATTTGACATCTTACTTTTTAAATACTAGGTGGTTAGTAATGATTAAAATGTTTTCGACAGTGATGTTGTTAACTGGACCAACTTGACATTTTGTATTAATTTAATAAAGGAGTAGCTACCTGGTATTTAATTAGTCGGGGTGTCACAGGTGGTATCAGAGCATCAGGTTCTAGTGTCCTTTAGGATCTATGCAGCCTATTATGCTTCTAGCGTAACTTTCTTTGATATAGAGCCCTATGTTTAGGATTGTTGATTCCTTTAGTAAAATTTTATTCTCCTGCTATGATGTATATGATGGCGAATCGTATTGCGATCGGGTGTATTCGTGTGCCGAACAATGTAGTACGTCAGGCGAAGACAGTTGGGTGATCAGCAGGAGGCAAATATATATTGAGGTTAATTGATTTATTTAAAGAAGGATGACCGTAGTTGAAGTCACCGATATTATGGCATGGAAGTCCTGGATGATATAGAAGGCTAAGGCGCGACTTGAGACTTCCGGGTACAGCTATAGTAGGAATGGGGTCAAATTAGACACATCCAAAAAGGTTGGAATGGGAGAGAAAGAGTTAGGTGTAACATTGAAGAGAACCAGCAGTAGCAATACTCGAAAGGCGAAGACGGCATGCGCTAGCCAAACGAACGCAATGTATCCAAAGGCTTGGACATATGTCAGGATATGACCAATTGAGAGCGAAAATTTGGAGAAACTTTTCCTTGACTCGTAAGAGCGGAGATTCAATGGTGAGAGACAAGCAACCCACTTAAAAGTGGAATGTGATGTCGAAAGGGTATACACGTATGGTTTGACCATAAGTTCCTTCATCAGATGTTCAGGTTGAAAGGCGAATGTTATTCTGAACTCACATAAGAGGGCCAAACAGGGGTCAACTTGTGAGGAGAAATTTAATGTTGTAGCGAACCTTACACCGGGTGGAGAAGGTGGTATGGAGAAGAGGATGTTAAAGGGAGAATCTACATACAAGAAGAATTGTTAGCTCTTATGGGGATTCTGCTTGGATGATAAATATAGATAGTAATTATATCGCATGGTGTAAACTTGGAAGTAAATGTTCCCTTGGGTAGGGAGATACAAAAATCGAAAAAAAATTATAGAATAAGACTGGGAAAATGGTGTTGGAGAAACACCACAAGGAGGAAGACCCAATAGAGAAACCGTTAAAATAATTCGATAGCGAAATTACTACCGAGCTATGGTAATTTCAGTAAGAGAGGTGGAAAACTAGTAGCGTGTTCCTTAGGTACATCAAGCTAAGGGAACAATGGAGATAGTCTCCAGAGCTGAGACTACCAACGTCCGAGGAAAGGACCACTTTAACATGGTCAGGGTGACCGGAAATAAGTGGAGTATGTGTAGAGGTACTTTGTGGGAGTGAAAACCCGTACATTATAAATTTTTCCCGAAACAAGAGTAGGGATCAAGGTATTGTGCCTGGCGAGGGCAACGGTTATTGAAATATCCGATTTGGGACAGACATGTGTGGTAAGTCCAGGAACCATTTGAGCAGCCGGGATGATTATTAGGATAGAAGTATGAGTTATATCCTCAGACGCGGATGCATGTTATTTGTGGCATGAATGAGTTACTACATTTGTTACAATTGTATTTTCACTTGAGAGTCGAGTTTAGTGAATATATCAATAAGTTTATTATATATAAGAACATTTTCCCTGATAGTGTGGGGGTTACTTTTATTGTCATCCGCGGAGGATGAATGGGTATATTAATAGCGGTTTATGCTTTATCGAAATTACTCGTTTTAGTGATGTGTTATACGAGTATGATATGATCTTAATTATTGTTTTATATATATGATTATACCGATAGTGTGCTGGTATTGCAATTTATTGGGATTACTACATCGGGGTAGCATGTTTTGTTCTGGCGAGGCCCCATTTGTTAGAGGGTCGGGCTCGTAATTGTACGTTCGTGCATATATATATATATATATATATGTTGTGATTTCAAAGTATAATGGTCTCGGATATTTAATCCGAGTATGCGTAGGGATTTAATTATTATGAGTCGTATGTAATTGATTTACTAGTCAACAAAGAGTTAGTTGGTTTTTATAATTAACGATAGAGAGGTCGTAACAAAAAGAGTGCATTGTTTTATAACCCGTTAGAGATTTGGAAGTTTATACTCATAGTTGTGTGTCTGGGGAGGGAATTTGAGGGTCTCAAATATCTCGCATGTTGTATCTGAAATGTGGTTTCCATCACTGTAAAGAGAAAAGTGTCATTCAAAAGGAGTCCTTTGTTTATGTATAATTGCGAACTGAGATGAAACTTTGTTGCTAAAAGACGAGAGTGTAGGGGTACATATTATGGATAGGGCTTAACGGATTTCGATGACCAACAATGTTAGGTAGTAGTGTATTGGGGGGGTTCCTTGTTTGGATTTCGCTTTGCGAGACACCCCACGCATGAAACTTATCGTAAGGTTGGTAGTAAGGAAATGTGTGGCCCTTCATTCATGATTGGGATACCTCTGTTGTTATGGGAGTACGCAGTTATAACGGGAAGTTATAAGGAGTAAATTATGATGTACGGCCATTAGAGCCAGTTGTTAGTAAATTACGATATAAGTACTAATAATATTGGTTTTGTCACGGCGTGTTGAAGGACGCATTGAGGATAAGGAGGATTTAGGATTTATAATTCAGAAGCGATTGAGAACGCCCAAGTGGTATAGCACTGTTGTATTTACAGTGACAATAAAGAGTTTGGAATTTGTATGAAGCGTATATAATGTTTAAAAACCGTATGGTTGGGTTATAAGGGGAGTAGACATCTTGATTTGCTAAAGTGTAAATCAAAGGAAGAGGGAACATAGACGAGTGAGATTATTACTTATGAGATTAAACGTCATAAGAAAAGGTGTAAGTGAATATCATGTGTAGTAAGTGTAGCACGTTCAAACTTGAAAAAGAGGCAGTAGAAAGCCATTTAATAAAGGGATATCTCTTGAGAAGTCGAATATATTATTATGAGAAATTTGGAGTAGACTTCCGATCAATCGAATGTTGAGGGTGACTCAAGAGTAAATAGAATGAGGATGTTAATCAGGTATAAAGTCCAGATATGCACAAAGTGGTGAAAAGTGTAAAGGTCCAAACTTTTGGTATTCGTCGGGAGAATAAGATCATTAAGTATCATTTAACGGGGAAAATTTTATGTGAAGATCGACATTGAAAGAGGGATAGTAAGTAGTAGAACAGTTGGGGTTAGATGATCAACCAAATAATTTTGTATCAAGACGACGATTCCAAGAATGGGAGGGTCAAGTTGGAGAATTTTCTTGAGAGGTAGCCAACTTATTGATACGTAATGAGTTCCTTCGATTATATGGGACATGTTGTCCAGAAGGAGAGAAATTGTTATAGACTTGGGGTGATTTACACTATCGGATAGTGAACACGCCGGTACATGGTTCGATACAGTACTATTCAGAACTAAGAGGAGATCCCCGAAATCCACCTTTAACGTGGGGTAACAAGAAGCAGTGGAAATACGTTTCACTTGGACTAGGCTGTATCACCTATGGCCCGAGGTGCAGGCGCAAGGTGACTAACGACTGATGGATTGTATGAAAGAAATTTTGGATTCATTACGATATTTTCAATTCCAAATCGGGTATAACTAGTGAGGTATATTGTAGTCATGAGGACGATATATTACCTAATGGTAGAGTTGGGGGAAAAAGCACCCGTATCTATTTATGGTGGACAAGGTGCTTACAAAGGTTTGTGTGACACCAATCGGCTGAAGCGGTTTTCCCTTGTGTAAAAGTCACAACGTCGGGATATTTCAAGGAATGGACAAGCGTAATCAGATGTGTATTTGATTCATCCCAGGATGGAAGTTGGGAGTTTTGATAAACGCGGGAGTTAGTAATGAGGTGCGGACTCACAATACTAATAAAAATAATGCGGGTAATGATGTATAGGCTATTTTTATTCGAATGTTGTTTAATAAGAGCACAACGTGAGGTGCATTTATCGAAGATTATTCTGATAAGGTATCAAGTATGTTAAACAAGCTTATTGTGAAGCGAGGGTTTTAGTGATTTGGGCTTTTCTTTATAATTATTTTGAATACTGGAGGATACCTAATTTTTCCAGATGTGCCTTACTTATCCGAATTTCGGGACGAAATTCTGTTATTAGGGGGGAAGTATGTAATACCCCGTACTTTTATGGATATTTATTTATGGGATTAATTAAATTAAATGTGAATTAATTGAGAATTAATCCGGATAAAATACTAACGAGATGTGAGTTGGTATTTGATCATAACGTTATATGAATATTGAAAATATTGAATTTGTCGTGAGATAGAAATACGACAATTTGGAAATTTTGTTGGGACGCGTGTGACAGTCGCGTCAGGAATATAATTATTTTAATTAAAAGTGAATTTTATTTTTATCAACCGTATGGTCATTTTGAGTGTGCCAACTTGTCCAGAAGGGTCGAAATAGTCAGAAAACACTAGCCGGGGGTTTAGTTTGGGTCCCGGGGTATTTGTAAGTCATACCGGCAACTAAAAAGGGTTTGGTAATTTTGGAATTTGGGGAATTTTGACTAACGAATTTTGGGAGTTTAAAATTGAAAATTTAATGACCCACTAACCCATTACCAACACTTAACTGATTAGAGGGCTACGGGGGTTTCATGAGAAGTTAAGAGAAGTTCCCAAAAGAGAAAACCTTAACCTCCATCTTCAACCTTCAACCTTGGGAGAAAAGGAGAGAGAGCAACCTTCATCAATTCAACACCAAATTCAGAGAATAATCCAAGGCAAGTGGTTTAATTATGTTAATTTCAAGCGAATGTTTCTTCCGTGCTTAGAAATTTATATAATTGCATTGTATTGGGAGATTTATAAAAACCCATGAAATTGGAGTTGTAAATTCAGGTTGTGATATAGGGATTGCATGTAGAATTGTTATTGGGTGATTATACTAATAGAAATACGACTTTGATGATACAAAAATGGATTTATTAAGGGAAATCGATGACTTTAAATTTCTAGGGTTCATACTCATGAGGGTTGGGTAAAATTGGGGATTGATGATAATTTCATGTTGTTTAGGAAGATTTGACCCCTAAATGTGTTGATATATGACCTAAATATGTTTAGGAATGATTAGAAACATTAAAACACTGTTGGGATAATTTTTGGATGAGTTTTGAGAAGAGAAAGTTGGAGGAAAAACGAATTTAGAAATTATGGGCTCGAAACTGTCACTTCGTTAGAAGACCTGCCCATGTCGTTCGAACGAGCTCGTTCGAACGAGACTTCTAACAAGTTGACAGATTGGCCTTTTTGGCCTGATTTGATTTATAGTGTCCCGTAACCATATTTAATTGTAGAGATAACCTTCCCTTGTTAACTATTTGATATAGTTGGGATATTTGGGATATATTGAGGAGTAAAACATAGAAGTGTGATTTGAATCAAATGATAACTGTGGATTAGGACGTGAGTGACTATTACGATGTGAGAACAAGTGACGGCTTAAATATTTGTATTAACGGATATTTGGGATATATTGCGGAGTAAAATATAGAAGTGTGATTGGAACCAAATAATATTTGTGGATTAGGACGCCTCGGTGCCTCTATCGCTACGTAACCTTTTTATTTTCCGATTAAATTGATTTTCAATTTCATTTAGGAAAATTTTAAACATGTCAAACGCTTCACTTTTATTTTTCATTAAATATACAAATGAATAATCGGAACAATCATCAATAAAAGTTATAAAATAACGTTTGCCATTTCTAGTTGTGACACCATCCAATTCACAAATATCCGAATGAATTAAATCAAGTGGTTCAGATTCTCTAAAAACAGATTTATGTGGTGTCTTAGTGATTTTTGCTTGACTACACCATTCACATTTTTCAAAATCATTTAATGATAATTCGGGAATTAATCCTAAAGTGCTCATATTTTTAACAAGTCGTTTATTAACATGACAAAGCCTAGCATGCCAAATATTAAATGAACAAGCAATATAAGCAGAAGGAGAAATTTTATTCATTGCATCAACATTCAATTTAAACATCCCATCAGTGGCATAACCCTTGCCTACAAAAATTCCATTTTTGGTCAAAGTAAATAAATCAGCACCAATAGTTTGAGTAAAGCCAGCTTTGTTGAGAAGATAACCCGAAACCAAATTTTTCCTTATCTCGGGAGTGTGAAGAACATCTTTGAGGATAATAGTCTTTCCCGAAGTGAACTTCAATTCCACATTTCCAGTACCAGCAACCTCAGTGGAGTGAGAATCACCCAACAACACCTTCTTATCTGCAGTCTCAGAATAAGTCTTAAACAGACTACGGTCATAACAGATATGGCGGGAAGCGCCAGTATCCAACCACCACCCTTCGGCACCGCTAACCATGTTGATTTCTGAAATCATAGCACATAGGTCCTCTTCGGTCAAATTCGCTTGTGCTTGTGGCACATTGCGACATTTGCGAGCCATATGGCCAGGCTTGCCACACTTGAAACAGAGAAACTGTCCCGAGTTGCTAGACTGTCCATTTCCAGGGTTCTTATACTTATTCTGAGTCTGAGTCTGATTTTTAAAATTCTAGTTGTGGCTCTTTTTCTGATTTTTCATATTTTTTCCATTTGCCTTTAAAACAACTGGAGTGTGGTTCTTTTTCTGATTTTTGTTGTTAGACACAACAAGAATTTCATCTTTATAGTCCTGTTTTCGGGATTCCTCCTCAATTCTCAATTTAGTAATTAATGACTCTAGTGAGAATTCTTTAGACTTATGCCTCAAAATATTTTTAAACTCTTTGAACACTGGAGGCAATTTATCAATAATCACAGCCACCTGAAATTGCTCATCTAAGGCCATGCCCTCGGAAATAATTTCATGGGAAATCATTTGCAAATCATGGGTTTGAGCAACAACAGATTTGTCATCCGTCATTTGAAATTTCAAATAACGGCTGACGGCATATTTTTTAGCACCCGCCTCCTCCGTGTCATATTTTTTAAAAAGTGCGTCCCAAACATCTTTCGCAGTTTTATAATTGGCATAATAGTCATAAAGTTCGTCACTTAGAGCATTCAGAATATAGTTCTTGCACAAAAAATCATTTTCCTCCCAAGTTCTAATTGTTTTGCTTTCCTCAACAGTAGGTGGATTATTTACTACGGGTTTGTCAAATTGGACACATGATGCGACTTTTTTCGTAGTTAAATAAAATAGCAATTTTTTGCTCCAACGTTTAAAATGAGTGCCTTCATATTTGAAAGGCTTATTTAGGTTACTGGAGTTAATTTCGTCCATGGCAGAATACGAAACACCTTAAAATTGTTGTAGCAGCAATTAAATAATTAATACAGAATTAAAAACAGGAACGAAATTACCCAATTTTTGAAGCAATTAAATCTGGGCAGAAAAGTATAAGAATTCCGGAACTGGACATTTAAGAACACGGCTGAGTCGCGGACTAGGTCGCTCTCTTTAAGGTGTTTCGCGGCTCTGCCTCCAATTTGTGCCGACAGTGTACAGCCCCGTCACCTCCAGGATAAAACAGCCTCGAAATAAATACGAATCAACAGCACGAATCTGATTCGCTCAATAAACACCCATTCTGTGTACTGCTCGTTCAAGATAATATAATTAATCTGGGAAAGATTATATATTTCTGCGTTGCTATAATTATTCAGGGAATGAATAATTATTTCTGTAAAATTCGGAGGTTGGAACTGTTTGCAGAAAATATTTGGGAGATAAGTCTGTGTTAAAAAACGGAGGCTACCCACCTCTTTTATGGGGCAAAAAGAAAAGAGACGTTGGTAAACAACGTGGAGAAAATTCTGGAAATAGTGGGCAACTCGGTTGAAGAAATCAACACGGAATAAAACACGTTTTAATTTTTCGGAATTAATTACCGTTACAAAATAATTTTTAATGCCCAAAAAACGTTAATTTATTTGTCCAAAAAATTAATTCTTAATGAGCCCAAGCCCAAGCCCAAGCCCAAGCCCAAGACCCAGGACCCGGACCCGGACCCGGACACGGGCACGGGCCGGGCCTGACGGACGGCGGCGGCGCGCGCGCGCGTGTGTGACTTGGCCCATTGGGTCTGCCCCACATAACCACAAAAACTTGAATGCCCAAAGGGATGAACCTTTGTTCCCAAAAAATTGTATATTAACACACCCCATTTCTTTGAACCCACCGATGTGGGACAAGAATGAGTTCTGCTGTTTCAACTTTTGTAACCAACAGCTGTTATTACAGCTGTTTTCCAACAAGAACTGTTTCTAAATATCGCATTATTTTGGGTTTTTCAAAATTATCACAAAGTAAAAAGTCGTAGAGTCATATTAAGCCGTTGAGGGTATTTGAGAGAAATGGGAGTAGGATTGTATAAAAAATAACTGCATCTATGTTCGAGAGTGTGTGACCCTTAGATTGAAAAAAATTGGGCAGTCATGAAGAATGTGATGACTACAATCAGTAAGGGTGCAAATTGAGCAAGAATGTGCCTTGAAGTTTGTAATAAGGGAGTTTTGGGGAAAGGTCCTCATAATTCTCAAAGTGTATAAAAATAGGACATTCACATAATTTTTATAAATTTACTCCCTGTTCTAAAAATATGACTAAAACACCATGAAAAATGATGTCGTTCGCGCGGACCCAAAAAATGAACTCCTAATTCTAAAGGGATCACACAAATAAATGCTATTGTACGATAAGAACTAGATTTATAAATTTAAAAAGCATTGTCCTAAAAATTCAAATATAGGAAAGAACATGATTTTTACTTTAATTCTCTATTGTAATAATGATGAAGAACGTTTGTTATATGCTATGCCCGGTGAGCCATAAACTAAATAAATAATTTAAGCTTTGGAGGGCATTTAAGTTTCCAGAGTTCATTTCAAGGTAAAGAAGGGATGTTTAAATTTAAATGGGTTTAGTTAAGCCAAATGTAAGTTGCTTTAGTAGAGAATGATGCTTGTGGGTTACGAATCCAAATTGGCCAATCAGGAGTAGGAACAAAGGGCCAATAAATGGTACGAATTTCATGAATAAGTTCAATAGGTAAAATTGTAGATAAAATGGAAAGATTCCACTCGTTGTTTATTGTTTTGAATTCACTAACTCGTTTTTGGAAATATCAAGAGAATGGAAGTGAAAAGTTGAGAGAGGGGTTTATCATGGACCCAAGAATGATATCCTAAAGAAATATCACCCTAATTAATCATCCACTTTATACCCAAGCTAAATTTTGGATTGAGAGGATGGATCTTTTTCCAGAACCACGATGAGTTTGAGGTATTTGATTGGCAAAAATGTTGAGTAGGAAAAATATGGGACTTTATAAATTTAGGACCTATTGTAATATGTATTTTGAAAATAGGACAACAAACATTTTATTTATAGTTTTAGTCCCTATTTTTTAATAAAGCCGCTGGCGCTGACCCATATTCATAAAACGTCAACCAATCACAGCATGTCACGTGTTCCTTTGATTTGACAATAAGGACTAAAAATGAAAACGAAATGTTTATTGTCCTATATCCATAATCAATATTATTTTAAGTCCTAAAAGTACATAATCTAAAAATATTTGGCCTTAATAACGCAACTCCAGAGATTGTTACGATTTGTAAATAACTTCTATAATAATTTGAGCATATAATCTTCGTTGACCGAATTGAGATCACGAATACCTAACCCTTCAAGATGTTTAAGTGAAGTAATAATATGCTATATAATAGTTTGACATTTATGTGTATGATGAGACACATTCTAGAAAAATAATTTTATTTTATTTCTTTATTTTTGAAGAATATTATGTGGAGTCTTAAAAGAGGACATCACATATGAATGTATATTTTTGTTAACTGCGTTAATAAGAGTGGTACGTCCAATATATGATAAATAAGAATTGTACTAGGCATTAAGTTTTGCATCGAGTTTTTCATATAAATCAACAAACATTTGTTTAGTGATCCAACGATTAATAAGAGGAATGTTTTGATATTTATCAATGCTTTGATATGTATTAAAACCAAGATAATGAAGTGTATAGGTTTTAACTTGACTACCAATATGTATGCCAAAGAGGATGGAAGATTTATCACGATTAATCGAATGTCCCAAGATAAGACAAAATTAGTATGAAGTATTTAGCATTTTAGAGTTATGTCGAAAGAAAAAGATGCAATCGTCCGCAAAATCAAGGGATGGAATCAGTGGACCATTTTTAGAAGTTCATAAAGAAGTGATGTTTTTTGATAAAAGCATCCGTTTCCATTTAACGTACAAAAACATCCAGTGCCATAATAAAAAGATAAGGAGATAAGGGGTCAACCTGGCATAATCCTCTTTGAGGATAAAAAAATATACCCAGTTTGGCCATTTATAAAAGTTTGAAAAGAAATAGAAGTAATACAATTCATAATATAGTGAATCCAAAAATGAGGAAAATCATGTTTTTGAAGTATCCATTTAATAAAAGGCCATTCAAGCTCATTGTAAGCATTGGATAAATTAATTTTTAAAGCCACACTACCATTTTTTATTTTAACTTATACATCATATGCAAAATTTTATGAGTAATTAAAACATTATTCTTGATTTTAGGATTTAAGATAAACACATTTGGATAAGGTGATATTATGTATTGGAAACTAGGTCGCATGCGAAAAATAATAATAGAAGTTATTAGTTTATATATAACATTATATAGATTAATAGGACGAAAATGTTTAACGTGGGTGGCATTAGGAATTTTTGGGAAGAAAATAAGAATATTCTTATTTAACTCTTTCAAAAGGTGACAAGTTTGAAAAAAAGGCATTGACTAGAGACATAGTAGAGTGTCCCACTAAATTCAACGATTTCTATAAAATTCCATAATGAGGGACACTTTAGAGTTACATATATAGGTGTTGGATAAATTCCAATATTTATTGATATTTTATTTTTTAGTTGTTAATATTTTATTATATTATTGGTGTTTTATTTTAAACATAGTTTGGGTTTTAATTTAGAAGGTAGAAACATGAGCAAATGGGTGTGAAAGATATGGGAGTTCTCAAAATCCCATATTGTTCCACATTGGAAGAATACTACAAAAAGTAATGGTTTATCAACTAAAGGACAACTAAGATTCTTAGTTGACAAGTCAAATAAGAGGTTATTATCTTACGCATGACAGTGGTGCTTAAGAACCACCAATCGCGACAAGCGACGCGCCAAAGGGCGATTAGGCGACTTATGGCGCATTGCGCACTTTGACGCGCACTTGGCAAGCAGCGTCGCTTGGAGCGTGGGAGCCTAAAGTTTTGACGAGACGAGGTAAAACAGATCGACGGTTGTGATTAAACGATCCGATCAAAGGGTTTAAAATCCGAAACAACTTCATCTAAACCGTTAGATGAACTCGTAGCGTTTCGTGTAGGGGATGTCCATTCGCTTACGATGGGATGCCCAATCTGAACCGTTAGATCACAGTTCTAAACAGGCACGATCCAACGGTTGCTGAGTCATCCCATGAAGAGCTGTGACTGTTAAAGAACAGTCATAGAAATGGCTATAAAAAGAGTTCCAGGCCTCTGTTTTGGACACCGAAAATTGTTAGTTTCTCCTCTCTCCGTCCTCTATACTTTAGCATTATAAAGTTACAAATTCAGAGTGTTCTCAATTTGATCAAACAGTACATAGTTTGAATCAAAAAACTGTTCATACACTGCATTATATCCTGAAGGCAGATTCTATAAAACCCATAGTGTACTCGCGATTCTAGTTCTGTCTCAATCGGATTGGGAGAAATTTTGCCTAAAAGAAAGCGTTCCAAGAACGTGCCTTGGAGAAATTAATTAATCTATTTCGTTCTTTCCATAACAAAACTCCAACAGTTTTAGGAAAAAATTTTATTCTTATTACTCCACTCAAATGGAAGGAACTGTGGCACAATCTATCCAAGTCATGACTCAAGACTTAATCCGACTCGACCGTTTTGATGGAGAAAATTTCACCCGTTGGCAAGAGAAAGTTATGTTCTTCCTTACATCACTAAAACTTGCATACATTCTAGATGATAACCTTGAACAAATTCCCGAGCCCACACCCGAAGACACCGAAGAAATAAAGCAAAAACGTGTGAAGAGGAAAGAAGACGAATTTATGTGTCGAGGACACATCCTCAATGCTTTGTCTCAAACTGTTTATAGCGCTCATCGAATGATTTCGACGGCAAAGGAATTATGGAAGGCTTTGGAGACAAAGTATCAAAACGAGGAAGCGAGCAACCATAAGTTTCTAATTTCAAACTATATGAATTTTAGAATGAGTAATGATAAATCTGTCGTTGCACAAGCCCATGAGCTCCAACAAATTGTTGGTGACCTTAAAGCTGCTGGTATTAATCTTCAAGATGAATTTCAAGTAGGGGTGATTGTTTCAAAACTTCCATCCTCTTGGAATGGCTTTAAGAAGAAAATTAATCATGATGAAAAGACTTATACTGTGGAATCCCTTTTTCGTCACCTTCGTATTGAAGATGATACTCGTATTCGAGAAAAGAAGGATGAACAAGGTGAGGGTCATTCAAAAGCTAATACGGCTGAGGATAAAAATCCCAAGATTACCAAAGACTCAAAATTTAAAGCAAAGAATGATTCAAAATTCAAGAACCAAGGTGCAAATAAGAAAAATAAGGGAAAATGTTTCTTCTGTGATAAACCGGGCCATTATTCTCGAGAATGTCGTCTTAAAAAGAAGGCATTTAAGGAAAAACAAGGGTCGGAGGAAAGTAACAATGTTGAAGATCTTATTGCTACTGTTTGCGAAGCAAACTCAATTGATAGTAAAAGTGGATGGTGGCTGGATACCGGCGCAACGATCCACATATGCAAAGACCGCTGTTCATTCAAAACATATCAAGAAATTGATGGAAAAAAGGAAAGATGGCAAATAATCTTCGCACCAATGTAGTTGGAAAAGGCAAAGTGGAATTGAAGCTAACTTCTGGAAAGACACTTACTCTAATTGATGTACTTCATGTACCTGATATGTCTAAAAATCTTGTGACTGGGGACCTTCTCAATAAGAGAGGTTTCAAACTAGTGTATGAGTCTGATAAGTTTGTTTTGTCTAAGAATGGCCAATTTATTGGCAAAGGGTACTCTTGTAACGGCATGATCAAAATTAATGTAATTAATGATATTAGTTTTGCTTATATGGTTGAGTCTATTTCTTTATGGCATAGTAGATTAGGTCCTGTGAATTATAGAAGTATAAAAAATATGATTAATCTCGGCTTAATCTCGGATTGTAAATTTGATAACCTTTCTAAATGTGAAATTTGTGCTCAATCGAAGATAACTAGAAAGTCGTTCAAATCTGTTGAGAGGAAATTCGAAATGCTTGATCTTATTCATAGTGATGTATGTAATATGAAGAGTAATATGACTCGTGGTGGAAATAAATATTTCTTAACTTTCATTGATGATTACTCTAAGTATGCATATACATATTTACTTAAAAGTAAAGATGAAGTTTTCGAGAAATTCATAATTTTTAAAGCAGAAGTTGAAACTCAACAAAATCGGATAATTAAAGTCCTACGATCCGATAGGGGTAGTGAACATTACCCGAGTGAGTTTATAAAATTTTGTAATACTCATGGGATAATCCATCAAGTTACGGCGCCATATACGCCACAACAAAATGGAACGGCGGAAAGGAAAAATAGGACTTTAGTTGAAATGATAAATTCAATGTTAATAAGTTCTTGTTTATCTTTGTCGATGTGGGGAGAAGCTGTTTTATCCGCATGTTATATTTTAAATAGAGTTCCATTCAAAAACAAGGATATTACACCATATGAATTATGGTTTAACCGTAAGCCTAATCTTAAACGTCTTAAAGTTTGGGGATGTCTTGCTTATGTAAAAAAACCCGAACCTAAAAGACCTAAACTAGGAAATAGGACTTACAAATGTGTTTTTATTGGATACTCTAGTAACAGTACGACTTATAGATTTTTAAACCTTGAAACTCAAGAAATCATTGAGTCGGTAGATGTGCAATTCTTTGAACATCTAACAAAGTTTAGTACTTTGAATCAAGGTTTAGAAAATAATAATCCGACTGTTGACTACTCAAATTTAGAAGAAAATTCACAACTCATATCTTCTTCGGAAACAACGAATGACGTTGAACCACGAAGGAGTAAAAGACAAAGAACTGAAAAAACATTTGGGACTGACTTTATTATTTATTTAGTTGAAGGGGATTTAAATGAGACTAAGAACAAAACTAAATTTGTTCTTAATGTAGAAGATGAACCGACCACATTTCATGAAGCGGTAACATCTAGGGATGCTGTTTTTTGGAAAGAAGCAATAAATGATGAAATGAACTCAATTTTGTCAAATCAAACTTGGGTTATTTCCTATCTCCCCCCCGGGGCTAAACCTATTGGGTGCAAATGGATATTTAAAAGAAAATTAAATCCGGATGGTTCTATAAATAAATTTAAGGCAAGACTAGTTGCTAAAGGCTATAAGTAAAAACTTGGAATTGATTACTTTGATACATATGCTCCTGTTGCTCGAATCACTTCCATTAGGATATTAATATCTCTTGATTCTATTCACAATTTAGCTATTCATCAAATGGATGTTAAAACTGCATTTTTAAATGGTGATTTAGAAGAAGAGATTTACATGGAACAACCCGAAGGGTTTGTTTTGCCTGGCCAAGAAAAGAAAGTGTGTAAATTGGTTAAATCTCTTTATGGCCTTAAACAAGTTCTTATGCAATGGCATGAGAAGTTTAATAATATTGTTATATCCCATGGATATAAAGTTAATGATGCCGACAAACGTATATATAGTAAATTTGAAAATGGTGTTGGTGTTATTATTTGCTTATATATGGATGACATGTCAATATTTGGGTCTAATCTCAAATATGTTGAAGAAACAAAAAGGTTTCTTTCATTAAAATTTGAATGAAAGATCTTGGAGAAGCTGATGTGATTTTAGGAATCAAAATTGTGAGAAAAGATAATTCTTTAGCGTTATCTCAATCTCATTATATAGAAAAAGTTCTTAAAAGATATAATCATTTTGAACTTAAGCCACCTGCTACACCAGTGGATCCTAGTATCAAATTAATGAAAAGTAATGGGCGTGCTATGGACCAACTTAAATATGCCAGTATTGTTGGGAGTCTAATGTATGCCATGCATTGCACTAGACCAGACATTGGTTATGCACTAGACCAGACATTCCAATATTTATTGATATTTTATTTTTTAGTTGTTAATATTTTATTATATTATTGGTGTTTTATTTTAACCATAGTTTGGGTTTTAATTTAGAAGGTAGAAACATGAGCAAATGGGTGTGAAAGATATGGGAGTTCTCAAAATCCCATATTGTCCCACACTGGAAGAATACTACAAAAAGTAATGGTATATCAATTAAATGACAACTAAGATTCTTAGTTGACAAGTAAAATAAGAGGCTATGATCCTACGCATCGCGGTGGTGCTTAAGCACCACCAATCGAGAAACGCGGCGCGCGAAAGGGCGATTAGGCGACTTAGGGCGCATTGCGCACTTTGACGCGCACTTGGTAAGCAGCGTCGCTTGGAGCGTGGGAGCCTAAAGTTTTGACGAGACGATTTAAAACACATCAACGGTTGTGATTAAACGATCCGATCAAAGGGTTTAAAATCCGAAACAACTTGATCTAAACCGTTAGATGAACTCGTAGCGTTTCGTGTAGGGGATGTCCATTCCCTTACGATGGGATGCCCAATCTGAACCGTTAGATCGCAGTTCCAAACAGGCACGATCCAACGGTTGCTGAGTCACTCCATGAAGAGCTGTGACTGTTAAAGAAAAGTCACATAAATGGCTATAAAAAGAGTTCCAGGCCTCTGTTTAGGACACCGAAAATTGCTAGTTTCTCCTCTCCCCGTCCTCTATACTTTAGCATTATCAAGTTACAAATTCAGAGTGTTCTCGATTTGATCAAACAGTACATAGTTTGAATCAAACAACTGTTCATACACTGCATTGTATCCTCAAGGCAGATTCTATAAAACCCATAGCGTACTCGCGGTTCTAGTTCTGTCTCAACCGGATTGGGAGAAATTTTTCCTAAAAGAAAGCGTTCCAAGAACGTGCCTTGCAGAAATTAATTAATCTATTTCGTTCTTTCCATAACAAAACTCCAACAGTTTTAGGCAAAAATTTTATTCTTATTACTCAACTCAAATGGAAGGAACTGTGGCACAATCTATCCAAGTCATGACTCAAGACTTAATCTGACTCGACCATTTTGATGGAAAAAATTTCACCCGTTGGCAAGAGAATGTTATGTTCTTCCTTACATCACTAAAACTTGCATACATTCTAGATGATAACCTTGAACAAATTCCCGAGCCCACACCCGAAGACACCGAAGAAATAAAGCAAAAACGTGTGAAGAGGAAAGAAGACGAATTTATGTGTCGAGGACACATCCTTAATGCTTTGTCTCAAACTGTTTATAGCGCTCATCGAATGATTTCGACGGCAAAGGAATTATGGAAGGCTTTGGAGACAAAGTATCAAAATGAGGAAGCGAGCAACCGTAAGTTTCTAATTTCAAACTATATGAATTTTAGAATGAGTAATGATAAATCTGTCGTTGCATAAGCCCATGAACTCCAACAAATTGTTGGTGACCTTAAAGTCGCTGGTATTAATCTTCAAGATGAATTTCAAGTAGGGGTGATTGTTTCAAAACTTCCATCCTCTTGGAATGGCTTTAAGAAGAAAATTAATCATGATGAAAAGACTTATACTGTGGAATGCCTTCTTCGTCACCTTCGTATTGAAGATGATACTCGTATTCGAGAAAAGAAGGATGGACAAGGTGAGGGTCATTCAAAAGCTAATACGGTTGAGGATCAAAAATCCAAGATTACTAAAGACTCAAAATTTAAAGCAAATAATGATTCAAAATTCAAGAACCAAGGTGCAAATAAGGGAAAATGTTTCTTCTGTGATAAACCGGGCCATTATTCTAGAGAATGTCGTCTTAAAAAGAAGGCATTTAAGGAAAAACAAGGGTCGAAGGAAACCAACAATGTTGAAGATCTTATTTCTACTGTTTACGAAGAAAATTCAATTGATAATGAAAGTGGATGGTGGCTGGATACCGGTGCAACGATCCACATATGCAAAGACCGCTCTTCATTCAAAACATATCAAGAAATTGATGGAAAAGAAGTGAAGATGGCAAATAATCTTCTCACCAATGTAGTTGGAAAAGGCAAAGTGGAATTGAAGCTAACTTCTGGAAAGACTCTTACTCTAATTGATGTAGTTCATGTACCTGATATGTGTAAAAATCTTGTGTCTTGGGACCTTCTTAATAAGAGAGGTTTCAAACTAGTGTATGAGTATGATAAGTTTGTTTTGTCTAAGAATGGCCAATTTATTGGCAAAGGGTACTCTTATAACGGCATGATCAAAATTAATGTAATCAATGATATTAGTTCTGCTTATATGGTTGAGTCTATTTCTTTATGGCATAGTAGATTAGGTCATGTGAATTATAGAAATATAAAAAATATGATTAATCTCGGCTTAATCTCGGATTGTAAATTTGATAACCTTTTTAAATGTGAAATTTGTGCTCAATCGAAGATAACTAGAAAGTCGTTCAAATCTGTTGAGAGGAAATACGAAATGCTTGATCTTATTCATAGTGATGTAGGTGATATGAAGAGTAATATGACTCGTGGTGGAAATAAATATTTCTTAACTTTCATTGATGATTACTCTAAGTATGCATATACATATTTACTTAAAATTAAAGATGAAGTTTTTGAGAAATTCCTAATTTTTAAGGCAGAAGTTGAAACTCAACAAAATCGAAAAATTAAAGTCCTACGATCCGATAGGGGTAGTGAACATTACCCGAGTGAGTTTATAAAATTTTGTAATACTCATGGGATAATCCATCAAGTTACGGCGCCATATACGCCACAACAAAATGGAACGGCGGAAAGGAAAAATAGGACTTTAGTTGAAATGATAAATTCAATGTTAATAAGTTCTTGTTTATCTTTGTCGATGTGGGGAGAAGCTGTTTTATCCGCATGTTATATTTTAAATAGAGTTCCATTCAAAAACAAGGATATTACACCATATGAATTATGGTTTAACCGTAAGCCTAATCTTAAACGTCTTAAAGTTTGGGGATGTCTTGCTTATGTAAAAAAACCCGAACCTAAAAGACCTAAACTAGGAAATAGGACTTACAAATGTGTTTTTATTGGATACTCTAGTAACAGTACGACTTATAGATTTTTAAACCTTGAAACTCAAGAAATCATTGAGTCGGTAGATGTGCAATTCTTTGAACATCTAACAAAGTTTAGTACTTTGAATCAAGGTTTAGAAAATAATAATCCGACTGTTGACTACTCAAATTTAGAAGAAAATTCACAACTCATATCTTCTTCGGAAACAACGAATGACGTTGAACCACGAAGGAGTAAAAGACAAAGAACTGAAAAAACATTTGGGACTGACTTTATTATTTATTTAGTTGAAGGGGATTTAAATGAGACTAAGAACAAAACTAAATTTGTTCTTAATGTAGAAGATGAACCGACCACATTTCATGAAGCGGTAACATCTAGGGATGCTGTTTTTTGGAAAGAAGCAATAAATGATGAAATGAACTCAATTTTGTCAAATCAAACTTGGGTTATTTCCTATCTCCCCCCCGGGGCTAAACCTATTGGGTGCAAATGGATATTTAAAAGAAAATTAAATCCGGATGGTTCTATAAATAAATTTAAGGCAAGACTAGTTGCTAAAGGCTATAAGTAAAAACTTGGAATTGATTACTTTGATACATATGCTCCTGTTGCTCGAATCACTTCCATTAGGATATTAATATCTCTTGATTCTATTCACAATTTAGCTATTCATCAAATGGATGTTAAAACTGCATTTTTAAATGGTGATTTAGAAGAAGAGATTTACATGGAACAACCCGAAGGGTTTGTTTTGCCTGGCCAAGAAAAGAAAGTGTGTAAATTGGTTAAATCTCTTTATGGCCTTAAACAAGTTCTTATGCAATGGCATGAGAAGTTTAATAATATTGTTATATCCCATGGATATAAAGTTAATGATGCCGACAAACGTATATATAGTAAATTTGAAAATGGTGTTGGTGTTATTATTTGCTTATATATGGATGACATGTCAATATTTGGGTCTAATCTCAAATATGTTGAAGAAACAAAAAGGTTTCTTTCATTAAAATTTGAATGAAAGATCTTGGAGAAGCTGATGTGATTTTAGGAATCAAAATTGTGAGAAAAGATAATTCTTTAGCGTTATCTCAATCTCATTATATAGAAAAAGTTCTTAAAAGATATAATCATTTTGAACTTAAGCCACCTGCTACACCAGTGGATCCTAGTATCAAATTAATGAAAAGTAATGGGCGTGCTATGGACCAACTTAAATATGCCAGTATTGTTGGGAGTCTAATGTATGCCATGCATTGCACTAGACCAGACATTGGTTATGCACTAGACCATACATTCCAATATTTATTGATATTTTATTTTTTAGTTGTTAATATTTTATTATATTATTGGTGTTTTATTTTAACCATAGTTTGGGTTTTAATTTAGAAGGTAGAAACATGAGCAAATGGGTGTGAAAGATATGGGAGTTCTCAAAATCCCATATTGTCCCACACTGGAAGAATACTACAAAAAGTAATGGTATATCAACTAAATGACAACTAAGATTCTTAGTTGACAAGTAAAATAAGAGGCTATGATCCTACGCATCGCGGTGGTGCTTAAGCACCACCAATCGAGAAACGAGGAGCGCGAAAGGGCGATTAGGCGACTTAGGGCGCATTGCGCACTTTGACGCGCACTTGGTAAGCAGCGTCGCTTGGAGCGTGGGAGCCTAAAGTTTTGACGAGACGATTTAAAACACATCAACGGTTGTGATTAAACGATCCGATCAAAGGGTTTAAAATCCGAAACAACTTGATCTAAACCGTTAGATGAACTCGTAGCGTTTCGTGTAGGGGATGTCCATTCCCTTACGATGGGATGCCCAATCTGAACCGTTAGATCGCAGTTCCAAACAGGCACGATCCAACGGTTGCTGAGTCACTCCATGAAGAGCTGTGACTGTTAAAGAAAAGTCACATAAATGGCTATAAAAAGAGTTCCAGTCCTCTGTTTAGGACACCGAAAATTGCTAGTTTCTCCTCTCCCCGTCCTCTATACTTTAGCATTATCAAGTTACAAATTCAGAGTGTTCTCGATTTGATCAAACAGTACATAGTTGGAATCAAACAACTGTTCATACACTGCATTGTATCCTCAAGGCAGATTCTATAAAACCCATAGCGTACTCGCGGTTCTAGTTCTGTCTCAACCGGATTGGGAGAAATTTTTCCTAAAAGAAAGCGTTCCAAGAACGTGCCTTGCAGAAATTAATTAATCTATTTCGTTCTTTCCATAACAAAACTCCAACAGTTTTAGGCAAAAATTTTATTCTTATTACTCAACTCAAATGGAAGGAACTGTGGCACAATCTATCCAAGTCATGACTCAAGACTTAATCTGACTCGACCATTTTGATGGAAAAAATTTCACCCGTTGGCAAGAGAATGTTATGTTCTTCCTTACATCACTAAAACTTGCATACATTCTAGATGATAACCTTGAACAAATTCCCGAGCCCACACCCGAAGACACCGAAGAAATAAAGCAAAAACGTGTGAAGAGGAAAGAAGACGAATTTATGTGTCGAGGACACATCCTTAATGCTTTGTCTCAAACTGTTTATAGCGCTCATCGAATGATTTCGACGGCAAAGGAATTATGGAAGGCTTTGGAGACAAAGTATCAAAATGAGGAAGCGAGCAACCGTAAGTTTCTAATTTCAAACTATATGAATTTTAGAATGAGTAATGATAAATCTGTCGTTGCATAAGCCCATGAACTCCAACAAATTGTTGGTGACCTTAAAGTCGCTGGTATTAATCTTCAAGATGAATTTCAAGTAGGGGTGATTGTTTCAAAACTTCCATCCTCTTGGAATGGCTTTAAGAAGAAAATTAATCATGATGAAAAGACTTATACTGTGGAATGCCTTCTTCGTCACCTTCGTATTGAAGATGATACTCGTATTCGAGAAAAGAAGGATGGACAAGGTGAGGGTCATTCAAAAGCTAATACGGTTGAGGATCAAAAATCCAAGATTACTAAAGACTCAAAATTTAAAGCAAATAATGATTCAAAATTCAAGAACCAAGGTGCAAATAAGGGAAAATGTTTCTTCTGTGATAAACCGGGCCATTATTCTGAGAATGTCGTCTTAAAAAGAAGGCATTTAAGGAAAAACAAGGGTCGAAGGAAACCAACAATGTTGAAGATCTTATTTCTACTGTTTACGAAGAAAATTCAATTGATAATGAAAGTGGATGGTGGCTGGATACCGGTGCAACGATCCACATATGCAAAAACCGCTCTTCATTCAAAACATATCAAGAAATTGATGGAAAAGAAGTGAAGATGGCAAATAATCTTCTCACCAATGTAGTTGGAAAAGGCAAAGTGGAATTGAAGCTAACTTCTGGAAAGACTCTTACTCTAATTGATGTAGTTCATGTACCTGATATGTGTAAAAATCTTGTGTCTTGGGACCTTCTTAATAAGAGAGGTTTCAAACTAGTGTATGAGTATGATAAGTTTGTTTTGTCTAAGAATGGCCAATTTATTGGCAAAGGGTACTCTTATAACGGCATGATCAAAATTAATGTAATCAATGATATTAGTTCTGCTTATATGGTTGAGTCTATTTCTTTATGGCATAGTAGATTAGGTCATGTGAATTATAGAAATATAAAAAATATGATTAATCTCGGCTTAATCTCGGATTGTAAATTTGATAACCTTTTTAAATGTGAAATTTGTGCTCAATCGAAGATAACTAGAAAGTCGTTCAAATCTGTTGAGAGGAAATACGAAATGCTTGATCTTATTCATAGTGATGTAGGTGATATGAAGAGTAATATGACTCGTGGTGGAAATAAATATTTCTTAACTTTCATTGATGATTACTCTAAGTATGCATATACATATTTACTTAAAATTAAAGATGAAGTTTTCGAGAAATTCCTAATTTTTAAGGCAGAAGTTGAAACTCAACAAAATCGAAAAATTAAAGTCCTACGATCCGATAGGGGTAGTGAACATTACCCGAGTGAGTTTATAAAATTTTGTAATACTCATGGGATAATCCATCAAGTTACGGCGCCATATACGCCACAACAAAATGGAACGGCGGAAAGGAAAAATAGGACTTTATTTGAAATGATAAATTCAATGTTAATCAGTTCTGGTTTATCTTTGACGATATGGGGAGAAGCTGTTTTATCCGCATGTTATATTTTAAATAGAGTTCCATTCAAAAACAAGGATATTACACCATATGAATTATGGTTTAACCGTAAGCCTAATCTTACACGTCTTAAAGTTTGGGGATGTTTTGCTTATGTAAAAAAAACCGAACCTAAAAGACCTAAATTATGAAATAGGACTTACAAATGTGTTTTTATTGGATACTCTAGTAACAGTACGACTTATAGATTTTTAAACCTTGAAACTCAAGAAATCATTGAGTCGGTAGATGTGCAATTCTTTGAACATCTAACAAAGTTTAGTACTTTGAATCAAGGTTTAGAAAATAATAATCCGGCTGTTGACTACTCAAATTTAGAAGAAAATTCATAACCCATATCTTCTTCGGAAACAACGAATGACGTTGAACCACGAAGGAGTAAAAGACAAAGAACTGAAAAAACATTTGGGCTTGACTTTATTATTTATTTAGTTGAAGGGGATTTAAATGAGACTAAGAACAAAACTAAATTTGTTCTTAATGTAGAAGATGAACCGACCACATTTCATGAAGCGGTAACATCTAGGGATGCTGTTTTTTGGAAAGAAGCAATAAATGATGAAATGAACTCAATTTTGTCAAATCAAACTTGGGTTATTTCCTATCTCCCCCCCCCCCCCCCCCCCCCCGGGGCTAAACCTATTGGGTGCAAATGGATATTTAAAAGAAAATTAAATTCGGATGGTTCTATAAATAAATTTAAGGCAAGACTAGTTGCTAAAGGCTATAAGTAAAAACATGGAATTGATTACTTTGATACATATGCTCCTGTTGCTCGAATCACTTCCATTAGGATATTAATATCTCTTGCTTCTATTCACAATTTAGTTATTCATCAAATGGATGTTAAAACTGTATTTTTAAATGGTGATTTAGAAGAAGAGATTTACATGGAACAACCCGAAGGGTTTGTTTTGTCTGGCCAAGAAAAGAAAGTGTGTAAATTGGTTAAATCTCTTTATGGCCTTAAACAAGTTCTTATGCAATGGCATGAAAAGTTTAATAATATTGTTATATCCCATGGATATAAAGTTAATGATGCCGACAAATGTATATATAGTAAATTTGAAAATGGTGTTGGTGTTATTATTTGCTTATATATGGATGACATGTCAATATTTGGGTCTAATCTCAAATATGTTGAAGAAACAAAAAGGTTTCTTTCATCAAAATTTGATATGAAAGATCTTGGAGAAGCTGATGTGATTTTAGGAATCAAAATTGTGAGAAAAGATAATTGTTTAGCGTTATCTCAATCTCATTATATAGAAAAAGTTCTTAAAAGATATAATCATTTTGAACTTAAACCACCTGCTACACCAGTGGATCCTAGTATCAAATTAATGAAAAGTAATGGGCGTGCTATGGACCAACTTAAATATACCAGTATTGTTGGGAGTCTAATGTATGCCATGCATTGCACTAGACCAGACATTGGTTATGCACTAGACCAGACATTCCAATATTTATTGATATTTTATTTTTTAGTTGTTAATATTTTATTATATTATTGGTGTTTTATTTTAAACATAGTTTGGGTTTTAATTTAGAAGGTAGAAACATGAGCAAATGGGTGTGAAAGATATGGGAGTTCTCAAAATCTAATATTGTCCCACACTGGAAGAATACTACAAAAAGTAATGGTATATCAACTAAATGACAACTAAGATTCTTAGTTGACAAGTCAAATAAGAGGCTATGATCCTACGCATCGCGGTGGTGCTTAAGCACCACCAATCGAGAAACGAGGAGCGCGAAAGGGCGATTAGGCGACTTAGGGCGCATTGCGCACTTTGACGCGCACTTGGCAAGCAGCGTCGCTTGGAGCGTGGGAGCCTAAACTTTTGACGAGACGATTTAAAACAGATCAACGGTTGTGATTAAACGATCCGATCAAAGGGTTTAAAATCCGAAACAACTTGATCTAAACCTTTAGATGAACTCGTAGCGTTTCGTGTAGGGGATGTCCATTCCCTTACGATGGGATGCCCAATCTGAACCGTTAGATCGCAGTTCCGAACAGGCACAATCCAACGGTTGCTGAGTCACTCCATGAAGAGTTGTGACTGTTAAAGAACAGTCACAGAAATGGCTATAAAAAGAGTTCCAGGCCTTTGTTTTGGACACCGAAAATTGCTAGTTTCTCCTCTCTCCGTCCTCTATACTTTAGCATTATCAAGTTACAAATTCAGAGTGTTCTCGATTTGATCAAATAGTACATAGTTTGAATCAAACAACTGTTCATACACTTCATTGTATCCTCAAGGCAGATTCTATAAAACCCATAGCGTACTCGCGGTTCTAGTTCTGTCTCAACCGGATTGGGAGAAATTTTGCCTAAAATAAAGCGTTCCAAGAACGTGCTTTGCAGAAATTAATTAATCTATTTCGTTCTTTCCATAACAAAACTCCAACAGTTTTAGGCAAAAATTTTATTCTTATTACTCCACTCAAATGGAAGGAACTGTGGCACAATCTATCCAAGTCATGACTCAAGACTTAATCCGACACGATCGTTTTGATGGCGAAAATTTCACCCGTTGTCAAGAGAAAGTTATGTTCTTTCTTACATCACTAAAACTTGCATACATTCTAGATGATAACCTTGAACAAATTCCCGAGCCCACACCCGAAGACACCGAAGAAATAAAGCAAAAACGTGTGAAGAGGAAAGAAGACGAATTTATGTGTCGAGGACACATCCTCAATGATTTGTCTCAAACTGTTTATAGCGCTCATCGAATGAATTCGACGACAAAGGAATTATGGAAGGCTTTGGAGACAAAGTATCAAAACGAGGAAGCGAGCAACCGTAAGTTTCTAATTTCAAACTATATGAATTTTAGAATGAGTAATGATAAATCTGTCGTTGCACAAGCCCATGAACTCCAACAAATTGTTGGTGACCTTAAAGCCGCTGGTATTAATCTTCAAGATGAATTTCAAGTAGGGGTGATTGTTTCAAAACTTCCATCCTCTTGGAATGGCTTTAAGAAGAAAATTAATCATGATGAAAAGACTTATACTGTGGAATCCCTTCTTCGTCACCTTCGTATTGAAGATGATACTCGTATTCGAGAAAAGAAGGATGAACAAGGTGAGGGTCATTCAAAAGCTAATACGGTTGAGGATCAAAAATCCAAGATTACCAAAGAATCAAAATTTAAAGCAAAGAATGATTCAAAATTCAAGAACCAAGGTGCAAATAAGAAAAATAAGGGAAAATGTTTCTTCTGTGATAAACCGGGCCATTATTCTCGAGAATATCGTCTTAAAAAGAAGGTATTTAAGGAAAAACAAGGGTCGAAGGAAACCAACAATGTTCAAGATCTTATTTCTACTGTTTGCGAAGCAAATTCAATTGATAATGAAAGTGGATGGTGGCTGGATACCGGCGCAACGGTTCACATATGCAAAGACCTCTCTTCATTCAAAACATATCAAGAAATTGATGGAAAAGAAGTGAAGATGGCAAATAATCTGCTCACCAATGTAGTTGGAAATGGCATAGTGGAATTGAAGCTAACTTCTGGAAAGACACTTACTCTAATTGATGTTCTTCATGTACCTGATATGTGTAAAAATCTTGTGCCTGGGGACCTTCTTAATTAGAGAGGTTTCAAACTAGTGTATGTGTCTGATAAGTTTGTTTTGTCTAAGAATGGCCAATTAATTGGTAAAGGGTACTCTTGTAACGACATGATCAAAATTAATGTAATCAATGATATTAGTTCTGCTTATATGGTTGAGTCTATTTCTTTATGGCATAGTAGATTAGGTCATGTGAATTATAGAAGTATAAAAAATATGACTAATCTCGGCTTAATCTCGAATTGTAAATTTGATAATCTTTCTAAATGTGAAATTTGTGCTCAATCGAAGATAACTAGAAAGACGTTCAAATCTGTTGAAAGGAAATCCGAAATGCTTGATCTTATTCATAGTGATGTATGTGATATGAAGAGTAATATGACTCGTGGTGGAAATAAATATTTCTTAACTTTCATTGATGATTACTCTAAGTATGCATATACATATTTACTTAAAAGTAAAGATGAAGTTTTTGAGAAATTCCTAATTTTTAAAGCAGAAGTTGAAACTCAATAAAATCGGAAAATTAAAGTCCTACGATCCGATAGGGGTGGTGAATTTTACCCGAGTGAGTTTATACAATTTTGTAATACTCATGGGATAATCCATCAAGTTACGGCGCCATATACGCCACAACAAAATGGAACAACGGAAAGGAAAAATAGGACTTTAGTTGAAATGATAAATTCAATGTTAATCAGTTCTGGTTTACCTTTGTCGGTGTGGGGAGAAGCTATTTTATCCGCATGTTGTATTTTAAATAGAGTTCCGTTGAAAAACAAGGATATTACACCATATGAATTATGGTTTAACCGTAAGCCTAATCTTAGATGTCTTAAAGTTTGGGGATGTCTTGTTATTATGTAAGAAAACCCAAACCTAAAAGGCCTAAACTAGGAAATAGGACTTTCAAATGTGTTTTTATTGGATACTCTAGTAACAGTACGACTTATAGATTTTTAAACCTTGAAACTCAAGAAATCATTGAGTCGGTAGATGTGAAATTCTTTGAACATCTAATAAAGTTTAGTACTTTGAATCAAGGTTTAGAAAATAATAATCCGACTGTTGACTACTCAAATTTAGAGGAAAATTCACAACCTATATCTTCTTCGGAAACAACGAATGATGTTGAACCACGAAGGAGTAAAAGACAAAGAACTGAAAAAACATTTGGGCCTGACTTTGTTATTTATTTAGTTGAAGGGGATTTAAATGAGACTAAGAACAAAACTAAATTTGTTCTTAATGTAGAAGATGAACCGGCCACATTTCATGAAGCGGTAACATCTAGGAATGCTGTTTTTTGGAAAGAAGCAATAAATGATGAAATGAACTCAATTTTGTCAAATCAAACTTGGGTTATTTCCTATCTTCCCCCCGGGGCTAAACCTATTGGGTGAAAATGGATATTTAAAAGAAAATTAAATCCGGATGGTTCTATAAATAAATTTAAGGCAAGACTAGTTGCTAAAGTCTATAAGTAAAAACATGGAATTGATTACTTTGATACATATGCTCCTGTTGCGCGAATCACTTCCATTAGGATATTAATATCTCTTGCTTCTATTCATAATTTAGTTATTCATCAAATGAATGTTAAAACTGCATTTTTAAATGGTGATTTAGAAGAAGAGATTTACATGGAACAACCCGAAGGGTTTGTTTTGCCTGGCCAAGAAAAGAAAGTGTGTAAATTGGTTAAATCTCTTTATGGCCTTAAAAAAGTTCCTATGCAATGGCATGCGAAGTTTAATAATATTGTTATATCCCATGGATATAAAGTTAATGATGCCGACAAATGTATATATAGTAAATTTGAATATGGTGTTGATGTTATTATTTGCTTATATATGGATGACATGTTAATTTTTGGGTCTAATCTCAAATATGTTGAAGAAACCAAAAGGTTTCTTTCATAAAAATTTGATATGAAAGATCTTGGATAAGCTGATGTGATTTTAGGAATCAAAATTGTGAGAATGGATAATTCTTTAGCGTTATCTCAATCTCATTATATAGAAAAATTCCTTAAAAGATAAAATCATTTTGAACTTAAGCTAGCTGCTACACCAGTGGATCCTAGCATCAAATTAATGAAAAATACTGGGCGTGCTATAGACTAACTTAAATATGCTAGTATTATTGCGAGTCTAATGTATGCCATGCATTACACTAGACCAGACATTACTTATGCAGTAAGTGTGTTGTGTAGATTTACAAGTAATCCAGGACAAGAGCACTAGAATGCAATTTCTATGGTGCTTAGATACCTGAAGAGGACTTTGGATTATGGCTTAGATTATGTAGGATATCCATCTGTTTTAAAAGGATATAGTGATTCAAGTTGGAATAATCTTGAATCAAAATCCAAGTTAACTACTGGTTCGATTTTTACGCTAGGAGGAGCACCTATCTCTTGGGGATCCAAGAAACAAACATATGTATCAGATTCAACAATGCAATCTGAATTTATAGCCCTAACAGATGCATGTAAAGAAGCAGAATGGCTTATAAATGTGTTGTATGATATTCCTTTTTGGAAAAAGCCATCGCCTTCTATTATGATAAGTTGTGATAACCAAGCCAAAATTTATAAAGTTTCTAACAAAACTTACAACGAAAAATCTAGACACATTAGTCTAAGGCATCGAATTATAAGAAAACTACTCAAGGAAGGAGTAATTACAGTCGACTATATTAAAACGAACAAAAATTTAGCAGATCCTCTGACTAAAGGTCTTGTTAGGGAGATGATATATATCACCTCAAAAGGAATGGGACTAAGGTCTATTAAATAACACAACTATATTTAATGGGAACCCAACTCATATCTTGAAAATATAGATAGAGTTCAATGAGGTACAAACAAGTTAAATTATAGTTATGAACACTAGGAATTTTATACAAAAAGTTCCATTCCTATGTGCCTAGTGTTGGTTTTCTGCATGTTAGAGGATGAAGGTTACTTCTTAATAAATTATATAAGTGTGACTCGCAGAATCACTAAAGTTGATTTACTTATACGAGTGTCGAAAGTGTGGCCGCTTTCTATGGAATCAAGACCGATCCTAAAGCGCTCGTGAAATCAGTATTAACACAAGGCCATAAAAGTGCATGCTAGAAGAACACTTATAAACTCATAAATCGGTATGTGTGATAGTTCAGGCTAGTCTCAAAAGGTCCTTGGTTCAAGATACGTTCACCACAGCACCTTGATGAAGCTTTGAATTATTTTCACTATATGGAAGTTCAAGTCCGAAAGACACTTCTCATTTATGTACTAGATTTTAGCGATAATGCCAAAAGTTATTTATTGTCTTTTTTCTTTGCTCTCTTGTGTATATTGAAATTAGTGGGGGAATGTTGGATAAATTCCAATATTTATTGATATTTTATTTTTTTGTTGTTAATATTTTATTATATTATTGGTGTTTTATTTTAAACATAGTTTGGGTTTTAATTTAGAAGGTAGAAACATGAGCAAATGGGTGTGAAAGATATGGGAGTGCTCAAAATCCCATATTATCCCACATTGGAAGAATACTACAAAAAGAAGTGGTATATCAACTAAAGGACAACTAAGATTCTTAGTTGACAAGTCAAATAAGAGGCTATGATCCTACGCATCGCGGTGGTGCTTAAGCACCACCAATCGCGACACGCATAAGCGCGACATGCGTCGCGCGAAAGGTCGATTGGGAGACTTAGGGCGCATTACGCGCTTTGACGCACACTTGGCACTTCGGATCGTCGCTTGGAGCGTGGGAGCCTAAAGTTTTGACGATACGTGGTAAAACAGATCAACGGTTGTGATTAAATGATCCGATCAAAGGGTTTAAAATCCGAAACAACTTGATCTAAACCGTTGGATGAACTCGTAGCGTTTTGTGTAGTGGATGTCCATTCGCTTACGATGGGACGCCTAATCTGAATCGTTAGATCGCAGCTATTCCAAACAGGCACGATCCAACGGTTGCTGAGTTACTCCATGAAGAGCTGTGACTATTGAAGAACAGTCACAGAAATGGCTATAAAAAGAGTTCCAGGCCTCTGTTTTGGACATCGAAAATTGCTAATTTCTCCTCTCTCCGTCCTCTATACTTTGGCATTATCAAGTTACAAATTCAGAGTGTTCTCGGTTTGATTAAACAGTACATAGTTTGAATCAAACAACTGTTCATACACTGCATTTTACCCTGAAGGCAGATTCTATAAAACCCATAGTGTACTCGCGGTTCTAGTTCTTTCTCAATCGGATTGGGAGAAAATTTGCCTAAAAGAAAGAGTTCCAAGAACGTGCCTTGCAGAAATTAATTAATATATTTCGTTCTTTCCATAACAAAACTCCAACAATAGGCACATGAAATGTGCTCCCAAAGATTGTTCTCGCGGAATTACTTTATTTATTTATTTATTAATAATTGGAAAATCTATATTTCTTTTTATTTTATTTATAGATAATATACTTACATGTCACATAATAACTATCTTAAGTTGTATAATAATGAGGCATATATCAAATAGTCCCATAGCTTATTTTAATACATGTATAGTTCTAGTCTTTTTATTTTGCACCAAAAAATCATTCACCATGTCAAAAAGGTTTTACCATGCCGCTGACGCGGACCTTTAAAGATAAGAGAATAAGGGACTTTTTGATACAAAATAAAACACTTGAACTAAATGTGTGATTAAAAAATATTTGAGGGACTTTTTAGTATTTGATCCGATAATTATTTGGTGTTTCAACAAATAACGAGGGACACTTTTAAAGATGACTATATGGACACATGAAATGTGCTCCCAAAGATTCTTCACATGGAATCTCTTTATTTATTATCTGACATGCAGGTATATTATCTCTAAAAATATAAAAGAAATAAAGATCGTCCATTTATTTATATAAAAAAATAAAAAAAACTTTCTCCATGTAAAAGGCATGAATATATGAGAAAAAAAAAGCCACAAGTAGTAACCCACACGATGTGCAAACACTTTATATGCATTTTCTAATATAAATAAAAAATATTATAGGTGTACACTAGGTTTGTAAACGGATCGGATTCGGACCGAATCATACAAATTCAAATCCATATCCGTTTATGTTAAACGGATTCGGATCTGATCCATTTATTAATCGGATCGGATTAGGAAAATTCAAGTTCATATCCATTTATTTTAAATGGATTCGGATCCGATCCATTTATCCGATTATCCGTTTATGTTAAACTTGATTTGTAATATTTTTATTTTCAACTCTTCATAAATTTATTTTGCAAATGTTCCACAAAAAAATGATAATGAAATAAAGAACTATTATAATAAATATTTAAAAAATATATATATATATATATATATATATATATTCGAAATATTATTAAATACAATATATATTAATTAAAAATATATGATATATGATATATATATATTAAAAATATTAATCGGATCGGATTATTAACGGATCGAAGTATATGAATCCAAATCCGCTCCATTTAATAAACGGATAATTGGATAATCAGATTTTAGGCATGATCCATATCCGCTTAAATGGATCGGATTCGGATTCGAATTCGGATAAAATCCAATCCATTGACAGGCCTAGTGTACACAACATGACAAGATATCACTATTGCTTATATACAAACTCATGCGATTTGCGTTAAAAACTTTTTAATTATATATATATATATATATATATATATATATATATATATATATATATATATATAACGCCATATGGGGATGGCAAAGAAGCATGTATGATATTTTGACATTTCATGCCCATGCATGAAATGTCATGCTAAAAGTTTTTTTTTTTTTTATAAATTGTTTTTTTTAATTAATAGATATGGATTTTTTAACTATTTTTTTATTTTAATTTTAATTTTTTTATGTGTTGAATTTTATCACGGGGGTAAATTTATCAACGTGCCCTCGACACGGGTATCCGCTAGTATATATATATATATAACACAAGCTCCTGTGCACACCCAAGTTTGTATACCAATTTTGCACACCAATTTTTTGACATAGTAAGCAAATTATTTTTGAGTTGAATTTCTTTGTATGGTATTTAAACAAAATAAGGAGCCAACATAAAAAAAAACCTTCAAAATTTTATTTTTTTACTATTTTAAAAAAATCGGTCAAACTTTTTTTGACATAGTAAGCAAATTATTTTTGAGTTGAATTTCTTTGTGTGGTATTTAAACATTTCAAGGAACCAACATAAAAAAACCTTCAAAAAAACCTTTTATGTTATTTTAAAAAAATCGGTCAAACTTTCAGAGTTTTTAAAGCATTTTGAGAGCTACGAAAGTTTGACCGATTTTTTTAAAATGGCAAAAAAAGTTTTTTTGAGTTGATTTTTTTTATATGTTGAAATGTTCAAATATCACATAAAAAAATTCAACTCAAAAATATGTCTTTAATATTTAAAAAAATAGGTTTGCACGAGCAAGTATGCAAACTTGGTGTGCACAGGAGCCTGCCTCTCTCTCTCTCTCTCTCTCTCTCTCTCTCTATATATATATATATATATATATATATATATATATATATATATATATCTTATTTTTTTCCATAAAATATTTTATCAAATATGACTATAGAAAAATAGAGAATCAAAATTTAGTAGGCTTTAAAATAAGTGTTAATATTTAATATGTACTAAGTGACCATTCATGGACCTGATAACAAGTCATATGAGATCAATGAGTGTTTGATTGTGAATAGATAAAGGAAGAAATATTGGGTTTCAACTGCTTTACGTTGGGAAAACCATTATCTACGAGTCGTTGTAAATATGTCAACACTGAATTAGACAATATCCAGAATTATAGTGACTTTAGATAATAAGATTACCATTGTAAAATAGAATCATAGTATGTAAGAGGGTATTAAAGATAAGTGATGATACGAGAAATCGTCCACTTGTCGTTCTCATACCAGCAAATCAAGAGTAAAGTGTATAATAAATAGACAAAACAAGTAAATAGGCATGAAAACAAGATATAGAGTGGTTCAACCTCTAAAATAGGCCTACGTTCACTATGTTTTTCCATTCTCATTATATGCGTTGCATTGTATAATATAATCGTGCCTAAAGAGGCATACAAGTATGAGAATAAAGGAGAGTACATGGAAGTACTGAGGATTCTGGTGTGCTGGAGATTCTGGTGTGACCGCGATGGAGGTGAGCAGCCCCCAAGTTGTATGCTGAGGTTGTGTAGAGAGAATTTGGCAAGGCTTCGCCAGGTATTGTAGAATCTTCTCGGGTGAGGGGAATCGGTTCCTCATTTCGAGGTGTGGTCCTCTATTTATAGGAGATATGGTCACGTGCTCTGAGTACCGCATCCTGCAAAAGGCTAGAGCTAAATGATGCCTCACCCTATACTGGGTAGTTCCGCGGAATTTTCTTGATGAGCAAGTGGTATGTGCCGCGCCCTGCATTTAGTAGGGCCGCACCCCGTGCTGAGTAGGTCTGCACCCTATGCTAAGAAGGGCCATGTCATATAAGCATGTGCAGTGCGTAGTATCATCCGCGGTAGGGTGCTATATTTATACTATCAATAAGCCCCCAAGTCGTAGTGCCAAGAGATTGCGATTGGGGTTGTGGCTTAGTTCAGCCTTCTCAGGTGCTGCGGTACTTCCAAGTCGATGATTCATCTTTCGGGCTCTCTTATATAAATTGTTTAGGGCGTGGACTTCATTACGTTTTCCAAATCCTTGAGAGCATATCAAGAGTGAGTTCTTGCACGCCTGTCTTCTTGCATTTTTCGGCAATCTTCCGAGGCAATGTGTGGTGGTGCTAAGGCGGTTTGAGGCTAATCATCGCCGATCTTCTTCATTTCCAGGTAATCTTTCCGCCACTCTTTTTTAAATAGCTTTTGCAGTTCGTAATTCTTCTTTAAATAGACGAACACATGAATTTCTGCATTTATGATCTTTGTGTTTATTTTTCTGGTTTTGTTCAAATAATCTTCTAATTTCCAAGTATCGTATACATACGCATGGTAAATAATTGTAATTGTTTCTAGAATTCCTTGAATCGACCTTCATAATACAAAACACACCCTTAATCTTCCACTGCTTAGACCATATAAACTGCGTTTGTGTCGAATAATATTGAAATCATATAACTGTTCTTCCTGTTCTTGAATAAACTCTTCGTATTAGACCCATACTGAAATCAATAGGGCCTTGCCAACTGAAGAATTACCCCAACTGCATAGTATTAGACCCATACTCTGCGGATTCTTCTTCTAGGAAGGATTCTGAGACCACTTGGATGGAAGAGGAAGCCAATTCTAGTAACTGACCAATTGATGTGGAAGGTGATGCCGCAGCAAGAGGTGTTGCTGATGTTAGGGACGAACCAGCTGGTCCATCTGGGAGGGCTGAGAGACCCCTAGTTGTGCTTGATATTCACAACATCATTACCAAAGACTGGGTTGACCAGGTAGCTGAGGCCTTCAAGTTTCCAAAAAACTTGATGTGCTCAGCACTTTTCGCGAACAAAAGACCGTGCACGGCACTTACTGACGATGGGGTATGTTTTCCACTTCATGCCTTTGTTTATGGGCTGCGGCTTCCAGTTCTCGTTCCCATCAGATGATTTTTTCAAACCATAAAACTAGCACCAACCCAGTTAAATCCCAATGGCTAGAGGGCCATCCTTACCTCGGTCGTGCTTTGGGAGAATCAATTCAAGAAAGACATTACTCCCGCGGATTTTTTTCACTTCTACCGCCCAAAGGAAAACTCCGTGAAGTTCACTGGGTACTACTACTTATCCATTCGTGGCAGGGACGAGACCCTTTACTCTGGGAGGCCGACCAGTGTAAAGAACTGGAAGGGTAAATATTTCTACATCTCCGAAGAAGGATGGGAGATACACACTCAAGAGAACGAGAGAGAGAAGTCGTTTCAAATGCCGCGACAATGGGGTTGTCCCTCCAAACTAGGTAATTGGATTATAGCCGCTTCCCTTCTATATAATTGCACATTGTCTGTAGTAACCCCTAAAATGTTTTCTGCAGTTCTCGATAACTTGCAATTGAGCAAGCGACAAAAGAAGAGAGTTACTGAGGCCGCGACCATTCCTGCCGAGCATAAAAAAATCAGCTCACTTGTTACTTCGGCCTCTGTATTTGAAGCATGCTACTTCCCAAATAAATTTATACCCAAAGATATGGCCGCTGAAGGTAATAACTCAATCAACATTCTTACTCCGCGACAACTTATATTTAAAATTTTAAATATTTACTGTTGCTTTTCCTCTTTGAGGTGAGGAGGTTGACAGGGAACTCTTGGCTGCCCAACTCGTAGAAATGGATGGGGATGCAACTGTTCTCAATAATGCTACAAGGCATAGGAAAAGGAAGAGGCCCAGGACCAAAACTCCAGCTGCGGTCCCTTATAGCGACCCAAATCCTCCTACCGTGGCCCAAAATCAGGCCGCAAAAAAACTACCAATGCCGCCCCCCAACCAGAAGCTGAGTTTGATGATGATACAGGGGCCAGTTTGGCTACGATAGGTCTGATGTCAACGTCTGATGTCCCTATACATTCATCTTGTCCGCCGCCGCCACCTGTTGTAGCGGTTAATGCAAACTTGGCACCTCCGCAGTGACGCACCGGAGCTGGTCCTGATGGTCGACTGTGGCCACAGTTAAGATAACCTGACCCTGAGTCCTCATGGGATACTACCGCGAAGGCTGTGCAAAGGATGAAAAGGGCCCTTGACGCCGTGGATCTTGACAGGTTGGTGGAAGAAGATCATGACGATCGGGAGGCCTGCAGCCTCCATAGTCTTTTGAGGTAAGTGCAAGTGCTCTCTTAGTTTTAATTTTACATTCGTTAGCCTACTTCTAACTTTTTTTTTCAGGCCACGGACGTCATGGTAGCCCAAAAGAGGAGGTATAAGGCCCTCTACAAACTAAAGGAGGCAGCAAAGAGGGTATACGCTGCTGACTTGGAGGCTCTACGAAATTCCTCTTTTGAAGTTGGGAAGCAGTCTGCAGTCGCGACTCTTCAGGCAGCCCAGATGAACTTGGGAGCTATAATAAAAGCCAAAGAGGAAGCAGAGGAAAACTTTAAATAGGCCACGAAATCACTTAAGGTCTCCCAGTCTTAGACCGTGGAAGCTGCACAGGCCGCGAAAACTTCTAGTAATAAGCTCAGGATTTTTCAAAAGAAGTATGAGGAGCTGGAGGCCAAGTCTGCTCAAGATGCCATAGCCCATGTCGCGGCAATAAAGAAAATGGAGGGGGACGATGTCGAAGCTCTACAACTTTCCATTGACAGTACTGTGGAGTAGTTCAAGGGATCTAGGGACTTTTACCTCATCAATAAGAGGGTCTACCTCCACGGCTACCAAGAAATGAGGCATAGGGTCGTAAAAAACTTTCCCAACTCTAAGGAAACCATTCTTGCCTGGGGACTTGGCGATGTTGAGCATAAAAAATGCATAGCTGAGCTCAAGGCCGTGGTTGAAGAGAAAGACAGGTTGAGGGTAGAGGCTGAGGATAAAGAAACTGAGACCTCTATGGATGGAGATGAAGGGGAGGAGCATGATGATGCAGCTTCCTAAACTTGTGTTAATTTTTGAACTGATCATTAATACAGGGTTGCGTGCCTCCTGTTATTTTAACTCCTTATAGTGGCTGCGGCCTCTTTGTCTGTACGATAATATTAATTAAGGCTGCGACAACCTTTTCTGGATCATTTTCCCTTTATTTTCTAGTAGCTTCTTATTTTTCTGCTTTGCTTGCTTTGATACTTGAATGAATGTTTTTCTTCCTTGAATTATTCATTTTCTTCTTACAAACGTATGGGTCATGGGCTGCGGCCCTATTTAGAAACCAAAATGGAATATAACTTATGGCCGTGGCACTCTGATATGGATTGGCTTCTTGAACCATATAGTTGTTTTTTGTCGTCCCATAACCAATATGGAATATAAAGAATGGCCAAGGCTTGTAATTTTAATTAAGGTTGTGGCCACCTAATGATTTTTCTTCCAATGCGTTGATACTTCAACTGACGCTTTTACTTCTTGCTTGCTTAGTTAAACCCTGAATTAGTTTAAGGCCGCAGCACTGTATCGTAGATTACCACGTGCACTTTATATAGGTTGCGACACCTTACGACTGGATCATTATAATAGTTCTTCTTGATTATGGCCGCGGAAGGTCAACTTCAGTGCTTATCCTCATCGCTCAATGGATTCATTAATTACTGCGACCATATATTTAGCCTTTAAGATTATGTAGCTTTGGCATGCTTTTTTTATTACAATAAAACAACAACTGTCTCTCATGGCTTTCCTCTAGTCGCTTCAATTGGATCTAAATCCAATTCATTACCACATCAACTTAGTCGCTTTAATGGTTGTTGTTGTATTAACAGGGCTACTGAACTCTTCTATCCCTTCCATCTGAACATGGGCCTTTGTAGATATAAGGGATACCCAAAACTAACATACATGATACTTTCAAGCCTCGCCAAGCTGGGTTATGTTATGAAGCCACCCACAGCTAACATACATGATACTTTCAAGCCTCCCTAGGCTGGGTTATGTTATTAATCCACCCACAGTTAACATACAGGATACTTTCAAACCTCCCCAGGTTGGGTTATGTTATTAAGCCACCCACAACTAATATACGCGATACTTTCAAGCCTCCCCGGGCTGGGTTATGTTATGAAGCTAGCCACAACTATGGATATATATAAAGCCATTCCTGGTTAGATATTGCCAGTCTCCTGACTTAATGACGCATCTTGAAATCTAAGAACGGGCATTGGAAGCCCTTGCAGCTAATGACGCATACTGAAAGCTAATAACGGGCCTTTGAGGCCCTTATGAGTGACGTTGCAGTCCAATTTGGATAACTGCTTTCAGTATTTGCTTTCGTCGTTTTCAATTATCATATGCTTTTGGACAATTAGGCGTCTTGTCGGGCATTTGTGGGCCCATTTATATATCATCATTCTCGATATAACATCTTATCACGGATCGAGATATGTATGTATGTCTGTTTAAGACAATATGGTCATTTGTAAGATAACATTTCATGGAAATGAAAATCAAAACATGACACTATAAGAGTGAACTTGATTTCATATATTTATACTTATATATTCATGGCTTTGTGGTGACAACACAAAGTTTAATTAGATATATCATAAGAAGAGTTGTCAGTGTAAAGTAGAGACATATGGAATATAAGACATAAGCTTGAAAAATGGGCATGCGGTCTGTGAAACTAGACTTCATCCCCTAAACATCTTTGAGGAACCTCCGCAACATCCCTTGCCCAATCAGCCTTTCAATTTCATCCTTTAGTGCATAGCACTGCTCAGTGTTGTGGCCATAGTCCAGATGGAACTTGCACCAAGTAGCTTTGTTCCTCTTGTGGGGTGGAGCTCTCAGTTTTTCTGGACACCTCAATAGCTTGTCTTCTTTGATGAACTCAAAGATCTCTTTAATCGGGAAGGCCAACGGAGTGTAGGCCTCAGATTTCTTCTCTGCCTTCTCCATTCTCCTTTTTAGGACCCTGGTCGCGGCCTTGCATTCTGTGACCAGTGCTTTTAGCTCGTGCACTTCCCCGGGTGAAACTTCTAGGGCCGCGGCAGCACCGATTATGGGTGTCGTACCCACATTGGGTGAGGTCGCGACATCTAGCATTAGAACCCTTTGGGTCAAATAATTGACCAGGGTCTAGAGTGAGGTATGAATGTCGTAGAGGTGGTTGAGGTGATTATACAGCTGCATAATCTCATCTTTGACTTCTGTGCTCTGACTCGATTCTCCCTCCATTTCTGCTTTTGTTAGTCTTTATAAAGTATATATAATCTGAGACAAAACTAACAGAAGTGAGTAATCTTAGGAATATTGGAGTAATCAAGTAGGAAATGGCGATGCAACATTTGTACTGCTACATGGTATTGCTGCTGAGGCGATGACCAGTATGGCACATAGGTGCACTGTCGTGGCCTTTGTATGATATTCACCAAGGTTAAGCTGGAGACCACCTGAGTCCGTTCCTTGATGTTTTGAGGCTTCTATAATACAACTTCCCCAGTAGAGGCCGCAACATGTAAGGTAGTTGAACTACCACGCTGTATCCCTACCTAGGCAGTGAAGGGACAATCCGAAAATTGAAACCCATAAACTGAGTTTTTCTCTCGAAACTCGTGGAGAGCATACCTACTAGGGTCTATTTATGAGAGAATAACCTCTCGGTGCACAAAATGGCACAATTCTAATGATAAACCCTAGATCATAGGCAAAGAACAACATAAAGGGATTAAACACAATCCTTCCCTAATCATTCACCTTTTCGGGGCTAAAGCCCATCATGCTTTTCAGCATTATCTAGATGGAATGATATCACAGGGGTATATAGAACAGATCTAAGGTCAAGAGATGAAGACCCAAAAGCAGATCTTAATATACAAAATACCCATTCAAGGGTGTAAATGTAAAACTGAGTTCAATAACCAAAATTTACTCATGGGATGATGATCCAGAGGATCCTCATGAATAGAATAAGGTGTTTAAGAACTCGAAACATAGAGAAACATTATTGAAATATCTCATTTCCCACAGACGACGCCAGATTGAAGATATGAGAAATCGTCCACCTGTCGTTCTCATACCAGCAAATCAAGAGTAAAGTGTATAATATATTGACAAAATAAGTAAATAGGCATGAAAACAAGATATAGAGTGGTTCAGCCTCTAAAATAGGCCTACGTCCACTGTGTTATTCCATTCTCATTATATGCGTTTCATTGTAAAATATAATCGTGCCTAAAGAGACGTACAAGAATGAGAATAAAGGAGAGTACATGGCAGTATTGAAGATTCTGTTGTGCCGGAGAGGTGACTGTGATGGAGGTGAGAAGCCCCCAAGCTGTATGCTGAGGTTGTGTAGAGATAATTTGGCAAGGCTTCGCCAGGTATTGTGGAATTTGCTCGGGTGAGGGGAATCGATCCCTCATTTTGAGGTGTGGTCCTCTATTTATAGGAGATATGGTCACGTGCTCTGAGCACGTGTCGTATATAAAATCTGGAGTTACTATAGTGGAGAGGGATGCGACCTGTAAGGCGAGCGTGAGTGCCGCATCCTGCAAAAGGCCAGAGCTAAATGAGTCTGCACCCTGTACTGGGTAGTTCCGCGATGTTTTCTTGATGAGCAAGTGGTATGTGCCGCTCCCTGCATTTAGTAGGGCCGCACCCCGTGCCGAGCAGGGCCGCACCCTATGCTGAGAAGGGCCGTGACATATAAGCATGTGCAGTGCATAGTACTATACGCGGTAGGGTGCTATATTTGTACTATCAAATAAGTGACAAAGAGTTATATTTTTTTTGTTTTGTTCATACATTAAATAGTTAATGGTTATATTATTTCTAAAAAATCATCCAGATAATTAAATTATATATATATAATAAATGGTATCACGTAAACGTATTATCCGTGATGGATACCTTAGTATATGTATCCATATTCATTTTTTTCTTCTGGATATTTAAAAGTGGTATCCGAATTCACTTTTTAGGATTTCAATTTGGATAAATATCCACAAAAAACATATCCGAATACTAGATGGATTCGAATTTTCAAACATCTATTTAAATCCCCTAGAATATACCTTATACTATTTTATACCTATATTGAATATAAATAAAAAATGGAGTGGGATACTGAGGAAGGTATTATTTCCAATGGAAAAAAATAGAAATTAGTGAGAGAGAAAGTAAACCAATCAATTGGTAAATGTGAAAATGTATATGTTCAAAAGCTACATAATATAGCCCGAAGTGAATTTTTTTTATAATCATATATCAATCTATATATTATGAATTAAAAATGAAAATAATTGGTTCATATTAAAATTCAATTAGTTGAATGAATACGATGTTTGACTTGGTAAGAAATTAAATTAAAGTATTTAGAAGTTCCAAATTGATTAAATAGAAAAGAAGGGCTCAACCAAAAAATTTATAAAGTTAAGAAAATAAGATTTTAAGTTGAGAAATATAAAATGCAATTCATTAAATTTACTTTTACTAACTTTGTACCCTATAACACCAACAAATGAAGGTTATAATGAATATTTCATTTGTTACATCATTTCAAGTCTACGACTACTAGAAAAATTTAAATATTATGATGAAAGTACAAATATATAGTAACTCCGGATTAAATTTATAATCACTATTAAAAAACAATGGTTTTTAAGGATGCACTCAATCAATGGTTAAGATGGAGACTTGTTCTATATTATAAGATTTGGTCTATTGATTACATCTAAAAAGACACAGTGGACTACTAATTCGGGACATTAAAAAAAGGGAAGGACGATAATTAATTTGAGTCAAATAAGTAATAAACTTATATTGGGGAAGATAATGAGACATATTGTCATGTGTCAAACTCTCATAACAAGTATCAAGCTAAGTTCAAAAGACATTGACGATACCCTATTTAGCACATGTCATATGAAAGGTTCTTAGATCCCTCGATTACTCTCATGCAAGAACAAAGGTCCCAAAGCTAGCCTTTGACCTCAGAGAAACTACTGCTTGGTCCCCAAGACCTTCACTGTTCTTAAGGAAAGGTTATGGTACTGTATCAGACCTCTATCGTCCTTACTTCTTCATATAAGCCATTCGTTCCAATATATCCCCTCAATCAAGCTCAGGGACCACATCACAAGAGTTTCGTCATGTTCGACGTTCAGAGCACACCTCAAATTGAGGAGAAATGACCTCCCTAGGTTGCCTAATCCTCAACAATGAAGTATAACATTGCTTACTACCTAATGGTCAACTTATTGCAGCCCACAACGGTTCCAGACTTCCTGGACCTCCAAAAAAATTTATGCGATTAGTCTGGCTGAGTAGGTGAAAAGGAGAACAATTCCACCTACCGCCACCACTCAGGCCCACTTGTATTGAAGGCTTACATTCACTTTAATGCCCTCAACATATACCTTATACCACCTGTAAAACCTTTATATAACACTTCATCACCTTGCTGATACCATTAGACCTCAGATGCACTATAATCATGCTGTGACAGTCCGCTCACTCTCTATCCTAGAGTTTGCATATAAATAGGAGGCTAGTTGAATGTTGAAGACACGATCAAATCATTATACATTCATAGAACTGAGAGTTTTAACTATTCACAAGTGTTACTCCTGGTTCTAGACTCTCACAAACCATTGTTGCGTGCTTATACTTGTAACTTGAATCATTTCCAGTTGTCTTATAATTTGTATACCTTGTTGGAAGTCAATAATGAGGAATGCTTAGAAAAGTCCATTAGTTCCTTCCTAAGGTCCTTTTAATTGTTGACAAAAGTCGCAAGACCTCAGACTCTCTTGATCAAAGTTCAAGAGTTCTCCTAGATTTTAATATTTTTTTATGATATAATAAATAGTATAATACCCCTTGAAAGTGGACATAGGACCCTCATTTGAGGTCTGGACCACTTTATATAACTATCTCACATTTTGACACTTCTCTCTTTTTACCCGTTTAAGGTCTAGAGGGGAATACCCATGGGTTTGAGGTTAAATATGATTTCAACACCCATCAGACATTATTCATATTTATATTACTCCCTCTATTCTAAATTAGTATTCTTATGTTCCTTTTACTCCATTTGAATCAAGAATTTGTTTCTTAACATATATAGTATATACACCTAGGGGAGATTCCCAAGCTATCCATCCTAACATTACCCATAGAAGAGCAATGACCAAGTGTGTTTATCCAAAGATATTCATAATTTTTATAAGAATACATGTGAAAAATATTTCTCTCTCTTTCTCTCTCTCTCTCTCTCTCTATATATATATATATATATATATATATATAAGGGACAAAAATTATGTATGTCATAAGATAGAACTTATGACGTCACACGATGTGTTTATCCTGAAATACCATTTTTGCCCCTCAAATCTTTGCTTCCCTCATCTTTTGTTACTTTTGAAACTTACAATTTAATTCAAAATTGAGGGTAAATTGGTCAAAACCACTTCATTCTATACTTGTCTCCTGCTCGCACCCTTTCTCATTTCTCACACAAACATAACATTTCTGTCATTTTTCACTTCTTCCCTTTCTCTCATCGACAATCCTACGCACTCACCCTCCTTATTCTCACTCATCTGCCTCTCCACACACTCACACTCACCCTCTCAATCTCCCTCTCTCTCTTGCTTCCATTCTTCCATACTTCCATCTGGTGACTCATGACTCCATCCATGTAGCTTCGTGATAGACCAATGACATAACCAACATCTCTCACGCTTTCACCCATGCGGTTCGATTTTGCGGTATAGTTTTTCAACCCTAATCTCACTCTTTGTTTTGTTTCCCATCTTTTTGGGGGCTTTTTGAAACCCGATCTTTACAAATCGCCATGGTCTTCACTATGGAAAGACACCATTGATAGGAGTTTTTTTTCTTCCATCTTGGTTTTGGTTTTCTGTATTTATGAATATTAGAGATTAGTTTTTTCTTATTCTGAATCAAGGTTTATAAATTTCAATTATGGTCTTGACTCATATATTTGCAGATCCATTCCACAATTTCAAGTATACTATTTCTTCTCTCTCCTTATATTTTCTTTATACTTTCGCATCTAATTTTGTTAGTGTTGTAGTTTTAAATATTTTGGGAGAATTTATAATTTTTTAAGTTTCATATTATCTTTTGAGCATTTTTATGCAGATCTAGCAATATTTTGGTTCATTTGCCAAGTATGGCTTTGTTTCTCTCTTTTTAGGGCTTTTGGTTTTCTGTTTCATAGTATAAATATATGAGGTTTGCTGAATGGTTTACTATTTTTATATGTGGTTAGTTAGAGTGTTCCATTTTTATATGTGGTTAGTTAGAGTGTTCCATTTCCTTTGTATTTTCATTCAATTAGTATGAAAGTATGGTAATTATTTGGTTGGTTAATTTCATAATGGGCGATTTAACATGAATTTGATTGATTAATATTGTAGTTCTACTATTATTTTAACAAAGGGTATTGCTTAGGTATGTTTATTTTTAATTCGTATGTTCGTCTTTTATAAAATCAATTTATATAACTAAAATTCAAGAACACATTCAACATTTATTTATTATGTTTTCAATTAATACTAACATTAGCTACCATTGAGGGTGAAGTGTTTAGAGGAAAAAAAGGTTGGGTTTGACGCTTGCATAACTGTGATATTGGTAAGAAATTGCCCTGTCTTTTATGTTTTGGATATCTATATTTGTACTCTCTTTGAAATTTACAAGGCACTTATAATAATTATGTGTTGCAATGACATGTGTAACATTCAAAGTATGGTTTATTCTCTTGATATGTCATCAATTTATACTAGAAAACTAGTAATTGATCTTAGTTTAATACACATTATTTTTTTTACTACATTCATGGATACACAATGAGTTCTAATTTGGATCTTTGATGAATTTGAGGTGTTTTTTTTAACTGATTTGAGTATCATGTCTGGATTTACGATGTATAATTATAGCGTTAGTTCTTTCTTTAGACTATTATTTTTTAATGTGTTTTAACTTTTGGATTACTGTTTTAATACATGCGTTTCTTTCTTAATGCCTGTCTTTTATAAATTAATTAGAGGCCTAAAGAGTTTCATTTCGGGCCTTAATTTTCTATTTGAATTGTATGTAATAAAAAAAGGAGCTTGGTTTAACTCGCGCACTAAAAATGATTGACGAATGACTCAAGTGAACATCTTCTTTGTGAGCCATTTGTTTTCGATTAATAGTTAAGACGCATATTTCCTTTTCCTATGTGAAGGAATTTTGGGTCAATGTACAATTTCATTCGTTATTTATGTTTTGCAAAGACCAACTAACTATACGAAAAATATTATTAAAGAACCAACATAATTCTTTACGGCAAACATAGAGTTTGAACACACACTTTCACACACAAGCATTTGCAAATGGTTATAAAATTGGCTAGGGAATGAAAAAGGCTAGAATGTGTATGATTATAAATTTGGTTTTAGTACGACCTGATGATTATAAATGGTTAGTTACTGAGTTCAATTCTGTCTTGGAGAAAACCTTACAAAGTGTAAAATTAGAGAAAACCTTAGCAGTCAGCTGCTAAGTTGACTCACAAAGTGTAAATAAACCTTAAAGATATGTTCTAAGTTGACTTACAAAGTGTAAAATTAGACAAAACCTTAGCAGTCAGCTGCTAAGTTGACTTACAAAGTGTAAATAAACCTTATCAAGATATGTGCTAAGTTGACTTACAAAGTGTAAAATTATAGAAAACCTTAGCAAGATATGTGCTAAGTTGACTTACAGACTGCAAAGTGTACTTAACGAGATTTGTGATGGGTTAACTTATAAAGTATAAATCTGAGATAAAACGTAGCAAAAAGTTGAGTTAAGTCACCATGCTGGTGTATTTTTTACAACCTCGTCATGATTTAGACGAGTCAATAACATATGTATGCACTAAAAGATTAATCGAGGACAATGAAGTAGTTATTATGTAAACCATAATAATACTTCCACCAAGCTTGGTTTCGAATGATAAAAGAGAATGAAGAAGTAGTTACTATGTAAATCATAATAATACTTCCACCAAACTTATTAAGAATGATAAAAGAGAATGAATAAGTAGTTAGTATGTAAACCATAATAATACTTCCACCAAGCTTGGTTGAGAATGATGAAATTGAACAATGAAGTAGTTATTATGGGACCATAATATACTTTAAATAACTTTGTTGAGAAAAATGAAAGAGAATGATGAAGTAGTTATTATGTGCCCATGATAATACTTTTTACCAAAGCAGAGTTACGAACAACCATAATAAAATCATGGATGCATGTTCATTTAAATAGGAATGAGGGCAACACTCACAATATATGATTCATATGAAAATAAAGATCACGAGGTCCGTCAGAATAACCCATGAGCTCAAGATGAGATATGAGATATGATATTTAAATATGAGATATGAGATTTAAGGTATGAGATATAAGATTGAAGTCTATCACCAAATTAAAATGAGATATGAGATTATTACCCACGATCCACAGGTTGATTGAACATATCGAAACCGACTAAAAGTGTTTCGTATATACAGTCGATATGTTTCAATGAGGCATCGACAAATCAACTATATGTACGAGGGGGAAAATGTATGAGTGGCTTAATGATAAGCCTCTAATTTGATTATTAATGAGATTAAAGATGATTAATACTGATAAAAGTCATTTTATGCGATTGAGATATTATTATGCGCGTCCAAGATAACATGCATATTTGTATATTATTTATACATTAGCTACATAATATTCTAGTATTGAGGGTGCAACATATTTTATGGGACACAAGCCATTGAAAAGAGGACATATGTCACCACATGTTGTTTGACACATGTCTCCACCATATATTTGACATGTGGCAACCCACTCGGGTAGGTTTTGCTTATAAATAAGCTTCACCTCCTTACATTTTGAGGGGAATTATTTGGAAGATAAGAGTTTATTTGTCTTAAGAGCTTAAAAGAGAGTTTTAAGAATAGTTTTAGAGAGAGTTTTAAAGAGCTGGTTTGAGAAGAGTTTCACCACCTCCCACCTCTCTGAGAAATCACCACAAATGAGTTTTTCGGCGAATAGTAAGAACCCACCAACTACGTTGACTTTGGTTCCGAGTATGAAGGATACGTAGGCGTAACCGTAGTTGCTCAAGTCAAACATGTACAAAAATTGGGTGTTTCCCCATATTAAACTCCCCTCTTACATTTGTAGCCTTGTAGTATAGTAATACTAGTTGAGGTATAACCCCTATAGGTATGGTGATAAACGATAACCCAAGAAACTCTTTAATAGATTCAAATGAAAACAAAATATTATATATGATCAACACTTAGATTGAACTCACAATACTCGTGTATAACTCAAACAATAATAAAGGAAACTCAAAAGTGACTCATTCTAAGGAGGAGAGAAGTAAGCACCCTAGATACACTTTAGCAGGCAACCAACACACCAATAACCTTTAAAATACCTATGTTTAGCTATTAAAAGCTTCATAATAAATGACAATGTTGGGTGAGTAAGAGCTCCGGTTTTTAATAACTTCTCTCTGATATGTATATTCTCTCTCTAGAAATAATCTCTAGGAATAACACTCTCTCTAAGAAGTGGTTGAGGCCAATAAATAGCCCCCACACCACTTTCAAGATGCCTCAATCTTTATTAATGTGAAAGACCTCCCTATCACACTTTACGTCAAAAACATTAAATGCATAAATGGGCCAGCCTGTTCTACGTCATAAACATTAAATGCCAAGACATGTCTTTTGCCTAACCACTATGCATCAGAGGACTATCACCACAAAGGTGGCTCACCAAACTATCTGGCAGCCCCCCAATACCACAGTGGTTTACTCGAGTTCAGATTGGACAGTGTTTAGCTGGCTGGTGACATCACCTAAAGTAGATGTGACATTTGATAGGGCATTGTTCGGCTCAAGGCTCAATAAGTGATGGAACTCAAGGCTACTCCGCAGAAGCTTCCACGGTGAAAGTTTACTCGGTGCTTTACTATGTGTATCTAAGATGGTCAAGACAAGACCTAACAATGCCTCACTTAACAATCCTCCAAACCAAGTGCCTCTGAATTTTCCATGGTAAGGTCATTCGATAGAGCATGTAAGCTCTCCCAGGCCCTGCTAGACCTGGTCTCTCGCAAGTACCATTTGACCTCATACTGAATACTGCAGTCGTTAAAGCATTACAATCTATGTTACAGGTACAATTTAACTAAGTAAGAAAAAGAAGATAAAGGATGAGCTCTCTCGGCCATTCTCCTCGTTGAGATGCCATACTGAGATGCCTTACTGAGCTATCACACTGCCTTTATACTTCTTCCTTCCCATAAGTTCCTTCTGTTAACTGGGTAGCCTCTCGATAATTCAAATATTATCTTCAAGCCCCCTATATTTGCCCTTGTGTGGAGAAATTTGTTGTGACAACAAGAAATGTCTGCACAAAAACTTCTCAATCCGATGAACCTTTTACGTATGAGTAAAAATTCTTGCATATCTATTTTTGTTGCAACTTCTGCCATTATCTCTGTCAGAAAAATGTAAAATTCTCCCCGATGTACCTGAACCAAAGCTCTCTAAATTCTCGACGAAATGGTGCGGGGACATCGCTACTATTTTCTGTCGTTACATATCATTCGTTCTGTCTTCTTCACTGGCTATTGGAATTCGCCCAAAATATCTGAGAAAATTGTTATTACCCGTTCTATCTATTCAAAAGTTAAATTCTCCTCTATCTGCGCTATTCAGTTCCGGTACTGAGTAGACCTTATCTTTAGGACTTCCCCTTGTGGAAAGTGTTTTCATCATTTTAACTTGTCCATTATTCTTCCCCATTTTATCTTGTTCAAAAAGTAAAATTTCCCTCGATGTACCTGAGTCAAAAGTAACTCTGGTATGTCTTGCATTTTGAACTATGTTGCGTGGAGCCTTTCCTCCAGCGTTGTGAGAGTGCGCCATTAATCAGTGATTAAACTTGTTTAATTAAATTCCAATTTTTAATCTAAAAAACATTAACTCTTGCAAATAAATGTGATTGACGAATTATATAAATTCAATCATGCAGAGCAATCACAATATGAGGAAAATTTCCCCAAAGGGGCAAAACCTTTTATTTCACTATAATTCTTAACACTTACAATTATAGAGAAATACGGTGATATACGAATACTCGCAGGTGTCGGTTCGTCGTCGTCAGCAAGAGATCCCGCAAGAGCTCTAAGTCAGCAATGGAGAATAACATTCTTCTCCACAAGAATACTTCAGATGAGTAGAACAATCAATCTAGGGTTTATAAGTATTCACATATGCATTTGGGAAGTATTTGTGAATCAAAAAGGTAAAAATCTTAAAAGATGAAGTCTGGAAAACGCAGTAGTTTTGCTGAAATGGAGGTGTAAAAGACATGAGAAATGTGTATGTAGAACACTATTATTTATACGAAAATCGAGGCAGCACGTCACTCAAACGATAGAGGGCTGTCGTTCGAACGAAATGACACGTCGCTCGAACGACTTCGCGCGACAGCCACATGTTATTTGAACGAAAGTGTGTTGTAGCTTGAACGACGTCAGTGACAAATTTTTCTCGCCTCAACATTTAGAAAAAAATTCTTTCTGCGCAGGAAAACATTTTAAAAGCTTAAAAAATATTTTATAAAAATTAACAAATAATTATGTAACCATTAAAAAGTCCAAATCAATTATTTTAGCATAAATGAAAGTGGAGTAGTGGGAAAAGTTGAATGTTGAAGATGCACGTCGTACGATGCTCGATGATGATGCACTACACACGTATGAAGATAATGGGGGTGTGATAACTTCAAATTCTGACCGAGACCGTCATGGATGATCATGTCGACATGTCGAATGTAGTGGTATCAGACATATTCGATGTGATATAGGACACGCAAAATATTTCCTAGATTCTAAACGGACATTTATAAAATCATGTCCTTATAAGTTGAAATTCTCCCTGATGCCTCTTCAACCCTTTTTATCTTAGTTTGGGTTTTTTCGTATGGGGACTCTGTATGGTTCAAAAAATTTGGCGCCAAAACTTAACTTCTCTTGAAAGAAACACACCTTTTTCCAAATGTCACCTCATTAATGATGTGAGTCTATCTTTTCAACTGTCAAAGTGTGCCTTGAAGTGCCACGTGTCCACTTGCAATTATTTTGGCGACTTGGCATGTGCCTCTGTGGGAAACTCAAACGTCTACTTGATTTCAAACGATTATTTCCCCACACTTAGTCACTTTTACATCTTCGTCTCTTTGCTTACCTCAATACTTACAGAGATTTTTTTTAGAGAGAGAAAAGAGCAAACCGCCATTGTTAACCAAATTTTTGCCTGGTTCTTGCCCTTTTTGCCTTCTCCAGTCGTTGTTACTCCACCATTTTCATTACTTCATTTCCTCTCTACAAATCTCCACCATATCTCATGGCTTCTTCAAACTCTCCAGTTACCCCCATCACTAGTGCTCCGCCTGCTATTGCCACTGCTACTATTGCTGCCCCTAAGGACGCCACTGCTTTGGTGGCGACTCGCCAGAAGCAACTACGTTTCTATCGCCGCTCTCCTTTTTTCGGTGAGGATGATTATTACTCCTCCATGTGTAAGGTGGTTGTTATCCGTACTAAGTGTGACGCCTTGACACTTGGCGATAAAGACGATAAAGTTGAAGATTGGGGTTTCTTCCCCCAGAGCGGACTATGAGCTTACGTTTGGACCGTGGTGACTTTCCCTACTCCCATATTGATTTCGAAGGACTAGGGGGTTCTTCGTCCAACTTTGCTATTTGAAGCACACATATAAAGAACACTTATGCTGATGTCCTTACTAAGATTGGGCTCTGTCAGGTAAAGTGGTTTGGTAACTTCACTTTTTCTAAACACAACGTTGCACACCAAGCTTTGGTCTCTCGCTAGAACGTTACCACTCATACTTTCATTGTTGCCTGGGGTGAGTTCACCATTACGTTGGAGGACATTTGTGAACTTTTGGGGCTTGAGCCCACATGTGTTTTGCCTTACTATGACGAGACACTGAATATAGAAGAAGCTACAGATCGCTCAGAGTTGGATCAAATATGCCGAAGATGCACTAGGTCATTCAACAAAGCCACCTTCACTTTTCTCATCTACTACTTCTTTCGATATTCCTCTGAGGAAGCTAGTTCTTCTATTGGCGATGGGTAAGGTACACCTCTATAACTGCCAGCTTATATACGCGTCATCCTTTCCCGTTTCGTTCTAACTGGGAAACTTAATGACCAACCTAGGAGGGACCTTATCAACATATCTATTACGGGTGTTCAAAAAACCGATCGAACCGACGGACCGAACCGAACCGAACCGCCTTATTTTTGTCTGTTTTTTTTAATCGGTTCGTTCCCGGTTTTATTTTTTTAAAAACCAACTGAGTCGATCCGGTCCTCGAGTTTTTAGTTGATAGGGTCGGTCTGGACAGACCCGGACCGACAATAATTAAATATATATATTTTATATTTTATTTTGTGTTTTATGTGTATTACTTACCTGTTACGTATTTTACTAGTGTCAAATAAAAATAGATGGAGGCTAAGATAGTCAAAATACTAAAGTCTCTAACTAAACTAAACCCTATTACTTTCTCATGATCCGTTCCCGTTCTTCTTCTCACCAAGCCAAATAAAAAACAAAACAACTCTCTCCCTCACTCTCTCACTTAGCCCAACCAAGATCAGCCCCCAACCATTTCTGCCTTACCGACTGCCGAACACCAACCCCTTCTGCCTTGCCAGTACTGACACCAAAATTGAAGTTGTTCAATATCACTATGTTTGTTGTTTGTTCCTACATGAGATGCGTTTTTAATTTTAATCTTTGGCCTGATCTATATTTTATTTTTTAGAGCCTAACGGATGAGATTTATTGATTTTATTTCGAACGTTGTATTTGACTTAACTGATTGTTTATTCTATATGTTTTAGGTGAATTAAAAATTATTGGATCATTTCTCACCACAGGACTTGTGTATGTTAACTGAAACCCACTTTTTTATTTTCTCATAAATTCAATAGTTCAGATTTTGGCATTAGTAGCTGGATACTAAAATTTTTTTTTTTTTTTTTTTTTTGAGTGTGCAGTATGGTTTTTGATTATGATTATCCATCTTATGAATGCTATAAAACTGTAGAAAAGAATAGGTTGAATATTGGTATTTTATATGCTTCTTCTAGTGCTTTTTGTTTGTTGTTTTTGGGTGTGCAGTATGGTCTTTTTTGTTCAATATTTTCTTTAAACAATATAATTAATTAATGTTAGGACTGACATACTAGACCGAACCGACCCTGTAAAAAATCGAACCGAATAGGGTCGGTTAACTGACATTATCGGTCCGGTCTTGGTCCATTTTTTTATAGGACTGACATAATCGGTCCGGTCCAAAAAAAACTTCAAAATCGAACCGGACCGGACCACAAACACCCCTGATATCTATCCTTTTAGCCAGAGGCGTCAAGCTTCCTCTAGCAGCCATGGCCTTGGGATCCCTTTACACTTGGCTGGATAGGACCCATCGGGACATGTAACTATCCCTTGGTCATTACAACTTCGTCAATTTTTCTAACACCATAATTCTTACGGGCTCCCTTTATCCCCATTTCCTTACTATATCGGCCAACTCCATCCGTCCTCGCTCTGGTGAATCCATCAGGCCCCATCGTTTGTATCGTTACCATAAGAAATAAAGATGTACGTACATACTTCCTATCTTCGATAAACATGACAATTTTTTCATGAGGCCATATGGTGAACACGTTTTCTTCCACATTTGGGATTTTTTTCAACATGGGGAAAGGGTAGTCCAACCAACTACTGTGGAACTAATCACTAAAAATCCCTCACTGTCTGTGGTCCTTTTTTTATCCTCTAGGTACATACCATCTTACACCAAATGGGGATATACCTCTGAGAATTATGACCCCAACCGATGTAGCTGCCAATTTAGTTTTGACTAAGGGTCCCCTCGATTTTTTAGCTATCCCACCCCAAGGCCACCTTTACTGAGGCCTGCTCCTTTTATATTTCCACTGCTGCTTGGGAGATTAACTTAACAATGACTGGGCGAGTCACCATCCCCAGCATTATAAGAGAGGGGGATCTGACCTCGCTATTTGCAGCTAAGTACTGGCCAATTCAACTTGCCAAGATTACTGAGTTCATTCAGGTTCCTTAAGTGTATCCCCCTATTCTTTCATTTTCTTCTTCTGAATTGGGCCTTAAGGAAAATTCTATTCTTGGGGTGGAGTTCCCCCTAAGAAGAACCCCAAAAGATCCACTGAGTGAGCTCCCATTTATTTACCCATGATCCCCACTGCTATACCCAAAGCTAAAAAAAACCCACGCCCAAACCAACCACTATTATCGAAGGTCCTTCTAGCGAGGGGCCTTCAAAACCTCCCTTCAATAAAACCAAAACTTCTAAGAGTGGGACTTCTTCGAAATCAAAGTCCCAGTCCAAGTCCCAAGTTCCTGTAGATGCCTTCCCCATTACCTCCATTCTACCTTCCATGCCTACAGATCTGAGTGGGGAAATAAGAGCCAAGTGCTAGGCTGAGCTGGAACAGGTACAACGGGCATTTCATTAAGCCACCTCCCCGTTCCTCCTGGTGCTTGTAACACCTCGTATTTTTGGGACTTTTATTAATTAATTAATTCATTAAAATTTTAAATTACTCGTGTGTCATAATTTAATTGGATTAATTATTATTATATTATTTAACTATTAATCCGGTGAGTAGACGATTAATATTTATGGGATTAAATGTTACTAAGTGAATAGTAATAAGTTAATAGGTGAATATTAACTTTTAGTAAAATAATTCCGATGACAATTCTAAGTGTATGGTTGAGTCCGGATGGGTCGAAATAGTTGGTAAAGAGTGCCCATGGGTAGTAAATGAGTCTCAGGATATTTTTAGACATATTTGAGCCCAGATAAGAGTGCTTGACCCTTTTATTAAAGCCCATAAGCCTAAAAACAGGATTGACTTAATAAACCCTAAAAGTGAGAGGGTGTGAGAGCCATAACTCATCTTAGAAATCCAAATCAAAGAGAGAACAAAAGAGGGAGCAATTAGAGAAATCTTAGGAGCCAAAATCATGAAAAGTGTGGACACTATTCATCAAACCCATCATATTCAACAAGTGTGGATACTCTTCATCAAACCCATCATCTTCAAGAATAAGTGTGAACATATGTTAGAGGGTAGTCCCCTTGTAGCCTGGGAGTATGATAATACTAGTTGAGGTGTAACCCCTATAAGTATGGTGATAAATGATAATCTAGAAACTCTTGAATGAACACAAATAAACACACAATATTGTATTTGATCAACACACATATTAGACTCACAATACACTCGAGTATAACCCAAACAACAATAAAGTAAACTCAGAAACAACTTAGTCAGAGGGAGAGAGGAGTAAGCACCCTAGATACACCTCGGCAGGCAACCAAACACACCAACCAACCCTCAAAGATCTCTAGTCGACTATTAAAAGCTTCAGAAAAATGATAATGGCGGGTGAGTAAAAGATCTGGTTTGCAATCACTTCTCTCTGATATCTTTTCTCTCTAATAACCTTTAAAAAGAACTCAAAAAAAAAAATCCCCCCCTCAGAAGTGGTTGAGGGCTATAAATATCCCCCCACACCACTCCTGAGGTGCCTCTATCTTTACATTTGTGAAAGACATCCCTCATACTTTATGTCACAAACATTAAATGCCTAATGGACTAGTCAGCTCCACATCATAAACATTAAATGCCAAGACATGCCTTTTAACTAACCACTGTGCGTCAGGGGGCTGTCATCACAGAGGTGTCTCACCAACTGTCGACAGTCCCAAATACCACGGTGGTTTACTTAAGTCCAGATTTGACATTGCTTAGCTGGTTGGTGACATCACCTAAAGTAAATGTGACATTAAGTAGATAGTTATTTTGTTCACAACTTAACGAACGGTGGAACTCAATGTTACTCCGCCCAAGATTTCATGATCAAAGACCTTTTGGTGTTTTACCAGGTGTATCTAAGAAGTTCAGGACAAGCCCCAACGCTGCCTCACTTCTCAAACTTTAGAGAGAGAGAACATCAAACCACATTTGTTACCAATCTTATCTTCTTGTTCTTTCTTTCTTTGCCTTTTTCACCGCCTCTAGCGACTGTTTTCCATCTTACTTAGTCCTTCTTTATTCTTCCCCACGAGCTTTTACTCTCACCACCATCTACAAGTGGCCTCTTCAGGCACTCCCAAGGTTCCTAGCACCGGTGCTCAGCCAACTTTCGTCGCTACCGCTACTACTACTACAGCCACTATGGGCGCCACCGCCTTGGATGTTGCTCTCCAAGAGCAACTACGTTTTTACCGTCGATCTCCAATTTTTGGCAGAGATGATGACTTCTCAGGCCACTGCAAAACTTGCACTTTTAGCGCCAAGTGTGATTCTTTGGTTCTTGGTGACAAAGACGAGGATTCAGTTGAATGAGGTTTCTTCCCCCAGAGGGAACTCTGCATTTTTGTCTTGATCTAGGTGACTTCCCTTGGTCCCAAATTGATTTCGAGGGGCCTGGAGTCTCTCCGGCTCATTTCGTTGCTTGGAATGCTCACATGCAAAGCTCCCACGCTGTGACTCTTGCTAAAGTTGGGCTGCATCGGGATAGGTGGTTTGGAGAGTTCACACTTTCAAAGAATAATGGTGCCCTCCAAGTTCTGGTCTCTCACTGGAACGTTACCACCCACACTTTCATAGCTGCGTGGGGTGAGTTTACTGTTACACTGAAAGATGTTTGTGAACTTTCACTACACCAAAATGGTCAAATTAACACCCTTAAACCAGCCAGCCTTGTCACGATCATTAACCGTGACAAAAATACATGCACTTTTTTATCACGGTCATTGATCGTGATAAGGCCGTGATAAGGTCTTGTCATGGTCAATGACCATGACAAGTCCGTGACAAGTACAGTTGTCACGGACTTGTCACGGTCATTGACGGTGACAATATTATAAACTTGTCACGGTCAAGGACCGTGACATGTTCGTTATAATTCTGTCAGTAAAAAAATCCTCCCTCTTCTTTTTTCCCACCGATTCTAATTCCCTCTATTCTCTCTCTCTCTCTCTCTCTCTCTCTCTCTCTCTCTCTCTCTCTCTCTCTCTATAACTTTGGTACGTTTTCTCTCTTTATTTCTCCTCCATTTATATATATGTGTATGTATATGTGCGTGTGTGTATATATGTGTATGTAAATGTGCGTGTGTTCGGGGGGGGGGGGGGGGAGGGGGCAGGGCTGGGGTGAGGGGAGGGGGTGTATGTTCGTGTGTGTGTGTGTGTGTGTATATATGCGTGTGTGAGTGTATATATGCGTGCGTGTGTGTGTATGTGCGCGTGTATATGTGCGTGTGTATATGTGTGTGTGTGTGTGTGTGTGCGTGTGGTGGGCAGCGATAGTGGGGGGAAGTGGCAGGGCTGGGGGTGGGGATGGGCAGGCAGGGGGTGTGGGGATGTGTGTGTGTATATGTGCGTGTGTGTATTTTTTTTTAATTAAATTTTTATTGGTTTATTAGATATTTCCCCTTATGTTGTAGTGTCCCTTATAAAAGAATTGGTTGATTTAATATTGATTGGTTGTTAATTTTTTTTGTAAATTAATAATTAGTGCCCCTTTTTTATGCAAGTAGGATTACCCCTCATTGTAAATTAGTAAATTAATAATTGTATACTTTAATTGTTAGTTTAATTGATGAAAAGAATTAATTGAGTAGATGAATTAGAAGTATTACGGGATACACATTTGTTGTTGCCATTGCGGTTGGATTATAGTTGATCGATGTTGGGTTTGTTAATTTTAAAAGTGGCATGACCACTGGATTATTGTCCATATGGGGGTGGGATTTTTCAACTTTTTTTGAAAATTACTTTGTATAACAAACAATATATATATATATATATATATATATATATATATATATATATATAGTATGATAATGAAATGAAACATACTTGAAATTACATATAGTGCGCATAGATACTAGCCTTCTAGTTCATATGTGTACGCATTCAATAGACATTAGACTCGTTCGAGAGTCATTACCCATGTAATGAGATCTCTCAAATTGTCACGTTTGGATAGTTTGGTACTGCATAATTTATGTATAATAATATTCTTAGTGGCTTAAAGTTGTTACTTTTGGAGGAATTTCTGCAGGTGATCCTAATGTTCTCTAGGTACATACTAGATTGACAAGTGTGACTGTTATTTCAATTGATCAATTGAAATAACACTCACACTTTCCAATCTACGTCGTGTACTTGGATAACTACAGGGATATGCTGCCGAATTTTTCTCAAATCGTAACAATGTACATGAGCTGTTAAGTATATTATAAAAATATGCGGTCTTGAATGGGATATGACCACTCACCCTTTAGAAGAGATGGAGGAAATAGGAATTTCTATTATAAATTGAATTTGAATTTGAAATTTTAAAATCGAATATAAATAAGATATAATTAAATGAAACATACTATAATTCTAAGTTTTATTTATACTAATCCACGAATATACGCTTATTACCTTTAATAGGTGATTAGTTGCGGTAGCTGTGATGGGATATCCGAATTACAAAGAGTGGATGGGTGATACAAATAGAATGGGGGATGTGTTTCGCAGAGGTGCTAATGAATTTGTGAAATACGCAACGAGATGTCATAATAATGAAGATTTTCCATGTCCGTATGCTAGGTGTAAATAGTAGTGTGGATGACTTGGTTGCTCCTACTGAATATCAATCCATTTTTTATGATAACCCGAATATGAAATAATTTTTCAATTTGTAATAAATATTCCAGTTTGTACTTTATCAATCCATTTTTAATGCTTTTAATTGATTTGCACTTTATCATTTTCACTCTTGTGTAGTGTGTGTGTGTGTGGGTAGTAGGGGTGGGGGTGGGGATGTTTCGGATTTTTAGTAATTGTACATATTATGAGCTAGATGCTGTTGTTTTGGAATTCAGAATTGAGATGTTAAACAGTAACAATTCATTTGGATTTGTAGTAATTGTACATATTTGCATGTCTTCTTCTAATTCATTTTGATTTGTACTAATAACAACATTTTTTTTTACAAAAAATGTCTCCTTTAGGTATTAAGGCGAGGATGATGATGCTGATTATGATGATGTCGTCTGGGCTCGGTGGTAGCGGAGGCGACGAGGGCTCCTCGTCCCCTAGGCTCCCCAAATATGGCAAATTGGGGATGGCCATCGAGAACAAGACGGGGTTATTAGCGAGATCCCTTGAGCTAGTAAAGACAATCATCGACCCAGGGTACACTAGTTGGAGGGAGGTGCCAAATGAGCTCAAGTTAGCTATTTAGGTGGCACTACATGTAATGTATTTATATTTATATTTATATTTATATTTATATTTATATTTATATTTATATTTATATTTATATTTATATTTATATTTATATTTATATTTATATTTATATTTATATTTATATGAATATGAATATTTCAATTTCAATTTCGATTTCAATTTCATTTTATATTTATATTTATATTTATTCACAACTAACATTATATTTGTTAGACAGGAACAATTCAGCCTGGATCCAAAGCTACGCGATTTCATCTTGGAGCAGTTGAGGGAGCAACATAAGATGTGGAAGAAAAATATGTGGACCCGGTACTTTGGGAAGACCCGAGAGTTCGTTATCCGAATGTGTGAATCCGTCCCACCGAAGGAGACGATCTCATTGGCACAATGGCAAAAGTTCACTGACAATGAGATCGGAGAGCGACAATTGGCATCTCGCCAATCGGGGAGGGAAAATTGGGCAAAAAAGACGGACGTGCACTACTCCGGCTGGACGTCTTACGCCGAGCGTGTTTATACTGGACATATTTGATGGCCAATGGATATGGCGGGGGTTAAGGGACCCGAATACTGTCCAGGGTATGCCAGTTCATGGACGTTTACTTCAAGACATCGAGTCGAAGGTGCTCGTCACGCATGTGATACTCGGGAAGGATAATTCCCCATTGTGGTTACGCGAATAATGCGGCACGATGTATATTACTAGGTGTATCAATTCTTATATCGTGTGACCTACTCACCTTCTCAGAGCTACCCCTACCCTAGACATGTAGTGACATTATTATTTGAATTGAATTGTTTTAAGTTGTTACATTTGAATTATATTTGGATTATATCATGATGCATATTATTTTGAATGTATATTTGCATTATCTATATTTTATTTGGATATATGATGTTTGAACAGGTACAATGTTGCTATAACATGTACAAATATACTGCTGGGCAATGGCTTTACTGTCCAACAGATTTTTTTTAAATTCTGCCCTGAATTATCACGGTCATTGACCGTGACAAGTCCGTGATAAAGGAAATTTGTCACGGACGTGTCACGGTCAATGACCGTGATAATTTTTTATTAAATGTCACGGGTTTGTCACGGTCCTTAACCATGATAAAACTTGTCAAGGTCAAGGACCGTGACAAGTCTAATAAACTTATCACGGTCAATGACCATGATAAGTCCATGACAACAAACGTTGTCACCCCCAAAATTATCACAGTCATTGACCTTGGCAAGTCCAACTTATCAAGGTCAATGATCGTGACAATTCGACCGATTTGGTGTTGTGTTTTAGGCCTCGATCCCACAGGCAATGTGCCTTACTCCGATGAAGCTCTAAACACTGAAGAGGCTGCTGATCGCTCAGAGTTGTATCGCATATGCCGAAGGTGCATTGGTTTATCCAATAAAGCCACGTTCACACCTCTCATCAACTACTTCTTCAAATATCCTTCTAAGGATGGTTCTTTTGTTGTTGCCTAAGGCCAAGGTACATCCCTAGAATTTCCATCTTACATTCTTGTAATTCTATCTCGTTTCGTGTTGCCTGGGAAAACCAACGACCAGCCCTGAAGGGACCTTATCAATATGTCAATCCATTTGGCCCAGGTCATCAGGCTTCCCCTAGCGGCAATGGACTCAGGATCCCTCTATACTTGGCTTGACATGAATCATTTGGACATAGTACGGTCCCTTGGCCGTTATAACTTATCCGAATTTGTGAATGCCATAATCCTAACGAGCTTACTCTACGTTTGCTTCCCTACATTAGCAACCAAAACTATCCTTCCTCCCTTTGGAAAAAATGTCCTGCCCCTCGCTCATATATTTTCGACAAAAAACAAAGTCGCAAAGAGTTAATTCCCGTTATTAACAAACCTGACTACTTTGTGATGACGTTCCTCCACATTTGGGGCTTTTTCAAGCATGGAGGAAAGGTGGTCCAACCAACTACCTTGGACCTCATCGTTAAAGATCCTTCGCTGGATGTGGTCCTTCTATTCTCATGAGGGTATCTTCCTTCTTACACTGAGTGGGGATATACCTACGAGAACTACAACCCCAATCGGTGCAGCCGCCAATTCGATTTTGATCAAGGGGCCCCTCGCCCAGTTTTCAACTATCCCACCCCAAAGTCACATTTAGCGAGGCTTGATACTTTTATACTTCTACTGCTGCGTGGGGAGTAAGTTCTACGACGGATGGGCGAGTCACCATCCCCAGTATCATAAGGCAAGAGGATGTGACTTCTCTATTTACAACGAAGTACTGGACGAAGCAACTGACCCAATTTTATGAGTTCATTTAGGGGCCTCCAGTGTATCCCCCAGTTCTTTCTTTTTCTGCCTTGGAGCTGGGGCTTAAAGGTAATTTCATTCTTGGGGTCGAGTTCCCTCTAAGACAAACTCCCAAAGATCCTCCCTCTGATCTTCCTCCTTATTGCTCTATGATCCCCGTTGCTACCCCCAAGTCCAAGAAACTCCAACACCCAAGAAGCCTGGACTTTTTGAAGGTGTTTCTGGCGAAGGTGCCTCGACCGGTGTAGCTTTTGGCGAAGGCGCATCTAAACCTCCAGCCAAGAGAGCGAGGGCTTCTAAGAGTGGAACTTCTTTGAAGTGTAAGTGAAAAGGATTTTAAATCTTAACCACAAAAAAGTAATTTCAATTTCCTTTTAAAGATGCGGAAGTGAAAGATGGTTAAAAAAAACACACAAATAACAAATTTTTAATTTCTTTCAAATTAAAATTAAACCAAGTGAAATTAAATTAATTAATGAATGCATATTTCACTTAAACATCTTAATCCAATCCAAGCTCAAGAAATTTGCCTAACCAAATAAGTAATTCATTTTTACAAATTAGGCTAAACTAAATTTTATCAAATCATATTATTTAGACTAGAATTAAATTAAGTTAAACATTACCCAAATATTTAAACATGCTAAATATCCCAATTTTATCTTTTTACCTAAACATGCATCTAATGTGATTTTGCAAAAGATAAAATAAGAAAACAAACCACTACGCCACGATGTACGAGGAAAAACCCACAATGGAAAACAACCTCAAACGGTCCCAGCCTCAAATCCACTAAGTACGGTTTTACAAATACAAGAAAGTTAGACTTACAACACTCGACTTGACTCCGTCCAAGCCCCGACGCTCCTTCTTGTATACACCTCTACCTAGAGAATAACACGGAGCTCCCCCACGATCTCGGAATCCACCGATCGGACTTTTAGGAACCCATCAACCACACATGGTGCCTTTCACCATATGAGAATGCCACAGCAACAAACAACGAAACTTCTTCTTTGAGGGATGTAGAAGTAAACCCAAACGAACTCTTCAACTCGGTAGAGTAAACCCGATGCCATAAATTCCAAGCAAGATATTTATATGGGAACTTTGAATAAACAAACTATGGGTGAAACATAAGTGTTTAAGGATTTTTTCTTGACAAATAAACACTCAAAACATGAAATCTTTCTTTTTAGAATTTTTTTCTCTCAAACTCTCTCTTAGAGATTGTAGTATGTGAAAAAGTTACTTTGAAAAATTTGGTTCCCGCACTAGATAAGTCTGTCAAAAGTTAGTGGGAAAACTGTCAAAAACTGCCAAAATACATGTTCCCGCCAAATCTCGTTCAAACGAGATTTTCGTTCTTCTAACGAAGTTCCAGTGGATAAAATGTAAAGTCGTTAGTAAACTCGTCAAAATTCTCGTTCGAACAGCATTCTCGTTCGAACGAAAATTCGAACGAGATTCCAGTTGCCAAACAGGGAACTCGTTGGCAAACCTCGTTCGAACGTAATTCTCGTTCGAACAATAATTTCGAACGAAAAAACAGAAAGCTTAAAAATTCGATTTTAGCCCAGAAACTTTATTTTAAGGTGCTAAATAAACCTTCTGAAAATAACCATCAGTTTAAAATAAAAATTCACCCAATTAAAATTGTTCCAAGCTCCTATATAAATATGTAATGCATTCATACCTTAGGAGTAAATGGAACATATGTATTTGACGTAGAAACGAGGCACAACAAACTCAGCATTTGATGAAGCTTTAATCTTGGCTTCTACGTCTTCAACAAACACGTCATAGGCTTGAATGGATAAACTTGAACACTATCCTATGACTCAAACGTTTTTTTTTCGGAATTAAGCCAACACAACATTAAGACATAATCAGAGACTTATGTCCTTACAAATATCCCCCTTTGGCTATTCTAGCACAAAAACCAACAAAAATCCTAAAGGACCGTGAAGCTATACTAGACTCAAACATCCCACCCAAACTTGACTCAAGACCCAAGGATCAATATCTGTGACGATGAAAGTTTCCATTCAGAATAATTCCTACACACTTAAGCAAACTATCAAATGCATAGGTAATATCAAGAATATGAAATGCATGTAAAATAATTACTCCCCCTAAATTAATTCTCCCTTTATCAAATATGATCTACCTAAGAAGGTCGCGACTCCCCCTATAAGATTACAATAGGATTAGATACCATTTCTCCCCCTATCATTCACCCCCTTTTTTGTTCAGGAATTGACAAAGGATAAAAGTAATTTAAACACGATGAAGCTTAGAGTGATAATAACATGAAAGCATATATGCAAAAAAGCATAACTAATCCATCTAAAGAATAAAGGATACTAACTAAGATGCAAGAAAATGATATCAATATGATACATAAAGAATTAAGCATGTGATATCAACAAAGAATGCTACAAGATAGATACCAATTATGAAGTAGAAGTATAGAAGGACTAGAAAGCAAGGCAAAGACAAATAAAATACCTCGTATATGAGTACATAATAAATATCATTAACGCACATGCACATATACTAGGTATAAACACAATACATGACACAAAATACAATAAGCTTTTCACACTCGTAAGTCAAAATTGTGTCATATGGAAACGAAAGTGTTGGGGTGTGAACTAGTAACAATTACATTTAGACCCAATCACTTAAAATATGTTCACAGAGTTCTCAATTGATTGCAAACTTCATCACAATTGAATATAACCTCATGTGACAATATAGATTGAAGTCAATGAACAAACATACACAATGCATACAACCCTAGAGTTTTGATGATTCTATAAACCAATGGAGTCATGACATTGAAAGTACAACTAGGATAAACGGACATTGTGCAAACCATTGATATACCATCCAAACTCCCTCAATAAGCATATATATTTTTGAATGAATATATCAATTAAAACATAGGTCTTGGCAATGATTTTTCTTTTTAATGCCATATCTTATTTTTAGGCCTTTGGACCACGTATTTCTTTTAGGTCCAAGCAAACGGTGGCTTACTTGCAAAGGATGATTTTTCCTTTTGGATCCCTTCCCCGTGCACATTTATGTATATAACATTTTTATAGCTCACACAAATCTCATGTGCAACGGATTTTAACATGCACTAGTCCTCCTAGGTCACATAACTTGTAGATGACAAGATTGATAGGAGAACACCTCACAAAGCTCAAATATACGTATGAAGTTATGGATTCAAGTGAGCTCGTTCATGTGTGAATTGAGGCATATAAAAATGGAATCCATTCAAGCAACACAAAATCCAACTACTCCATGTAAGCATGGTAAGAACATAATAAGGATTGACAATCTAAACCAAAAGTTCTAGCAACATGGAAGCGAAAAAGAAAGAATTCTAACACAAGTGTATGCCACATAGAGTGTGTCAAACTAAAATACACACAAAAAAATATTTTTGAGTTTTTTAAATTTTTTAACCAAAAATAAAAGTATTTACTCAAAAGACACACAATAATCATTTATATTTTTCATTAATATAAAATTTAAAAAAATAAAACACAAATGATAAACAAAAATCTTTTTGTATTTTTCATTTAGTGCATACTTAAAATGAAGCAAATATAATACAAAAGATAAACAAACATCAAAATTCTTGCATGTGATAAAGCATGAAGCATAGACTAGAAAATGTTTAAAACATACATACACCTAGTAATGATATATAATATGAAGCACAAAAGGCTAGAGTATGCAAACAACTAACATATTCAACCTTTAGATTTAGCAAGTGAGGAAGCATGTGAAAGTAAATGAGAATAAAAAAATCCTATCTTGTAAAGCTACCAAGTCGGATCTCCTAACCCAAACTAATGACAAATGATTATCTCAGGGTATAGGAATCTTGGCTAACTCGGTTGCCTTACATTGGGATTTTTTAGGACCTCGTTTAAGATCAAAACAAAATTTCCTAAGATGACCTTTTCAACCACAATGTGAGCACCTAAAGACTCGAAGAAAAGACTTACCTAAGGAATGATATCTAAAGGCTTTCCTAGGCGATTCTCCTAAAACATTGGTTTTGTCTTTATGAGTTGATTCATTACAAGAAACGAAGCCTAAACCACACGTGTCATTTTTAATTTGGACCGTTCCTAATATTTTATCTAATTTCTCCGAACGACATTCCAAATCAAATTTGACTAATAGATCTTTTAATTGTTTTTCTAATTCTAAAATTCTAGCCTCTAACAAAATATTTCTCTCTTCAAACTGGAGAAGCTCCTTTTTCACTGACTCCATTAAACCTCTAAGGCTATCTCTCTCGCCTTCTATATATTCAAGATTCTCTCGAGGAGTCCTCTCACGTTTCCTAAGGTCTTCAACCAACACACTATCATCAACAACCTTAACACGCTCTTTTAAACTCGCTTCTAACTTCAAATTAGCTCTTTTTAATTTAATAGATTCTTTATAAAGTTCTTAAAAAGCATTTTGAAGTTCACTCACATCAACCTCATTTTCACTTTCACTCTCTCTTTCTCTTCCACTCTCACTACCATAAAAAAATAATGGAATCATAAACTTTGACCTTAGAAGTGTTATGTTTTAAAATTTCATCAATATAAGAGTGCTCACTATCACTCACATGAATAACCATAAAAGCCACAAAGTTGGGCTCAGTGGGGGAATCGGGTCCCTCTTTATTGTCACTATTACTAAGGGTTGCATTAAAAGAAATTGGTTGCTTACCCTTCTCCTTAGTTTAGTTGGGCACTCTTTTGCCCTATGGCCATACCCTTCGCAACCAAAACACCTATTGGCTCGTCCCTATTTAAATTTTCCTTCGGAGTTTTTGGGATCTTTTCGACTTTGTCATGCTTAGAAGTTTCAAATTTCTCAAAATCATTTTTAAATTTATCTTTGTTAAATTTAAGAAATTTTCAAAACTTCCTAGCAAACAAGGCTATATCTTCCGAGTCACTCTCACTTTCACTCTCTACTACTTGTTTTTCCTCCTTTCGGGCTTTCAAAGCAATGCCCTTATCTATTTTCTTTTCAGTTTTAGAGGTTAACATATCTAGTTCATAGGTTTGCAAATCACCTACGAGCTCTTCTAATTTAGTAGTGGCTAAAGTGAAAGAATTTAAAACGGTCACTTTTGGAATAAACCTATCGGGTAGGGACCTTAAAATTTTCTTTACAACTCGGTTGTCGGGTATTTTCTCTCCCAAATTAAAAGATGAATTAACAATATCGAAAAGTCTAGCATAAAATTCATCAAAAGTTTCTTTTTCATTCATTTTGATGGTTTCAAATTGAGTGGTGAGGTTTTGGAGTATCGAAGCTTTTACAACACTAGTTCCTTCATGAGTGAGTTGTAAAACATCCCAAGCTTCTTTAGCGGTTTCACGCGTCATAATGCGACGAAATTCATCCGGTGTGACCGCGCTAAACAAGGCATTTAAACCTTGGGAATTAAAATTAGATAGTTTAAATTCATTCTCACTCCATCTATCGTTGGATTTGGGAACACGCTCATTATCTACTAAATGTGTAGGTGGGGATCACCCGTTAACAATAGATAACCAAACTCTCTTGTCGATAGATTTTAGTGCCAATTTCATCCGCGCTTTCCAGTCCGCGTAGTTAGAACCATCGAAAATAGGAAATTTTAAAAATGGGGAAAATTCCATTTTAGCCAAAAATATTTAAAAGGATCTTAACCAAGTCATTTATTATTTTGGCTCTGATACCAATTTGAAAAGGCGATAGCCCCCGATTTTAAATCTTAACCACTAAAAGTAATTTCAATTTCCTTTTAAAGATGCGGAAGCGAAAGATGGTTCAACACAACACACACAAATAGCAAAATTTTAATTTCTTTCAAATTAAAATTAAACCAAGTGAAATTAAATTAATCAATGAATACATATTTCACTTAAACATCTTAATCCCATCCAAGCCCGAGAAATTTGCATAACCAAATAATTAATTCATTTTTGCAAATTAGGCCAAACCAAATTTTATCAAATCGTATTATTTAGACTAGAATTAAATTAAGTTAAACATTACCCAAATATTTAAACATGCTAAATATCCCAATTTTATCTTTTTACCTAAACATGCATCTAATGTGATTTTGCAAAAGATAAAATAAGGAGACAAACCACTACGCCGGGATGTACGAGGAAAGACCCACAACTGGAAAAAACCTTGGACGGCCCGAGCCTCAAATCCACTAAGTACGATTTTACAAATACAAGAAAATAAGACTTACAACATTCGACTTGACTCCATCCAAGCCCATACGCTCCTTCTTGTATACACCTCTACCTAGAGAATAACCACGGTGCTCCAAAGCGGTCTTGGAATCCACTGATCGGACTTTTTGGAACCCATCAATCACACACGGTGCCTTTCACTGTATGAGAATGCAACAGCGACAAACAATGAAACTTCTTCTTTGAGGGATGTAGAATTAAATCCAAACGAACTCTTCAACCTGGTAGAGTAAACCCGGTGCCAAAAGCTCCAAGCAAGATATTTATATGGGAACTTGGAATAAACAAACTATGGGTGAAACATAAATGTTTAACTATTTTTTCTTAATAAATAAACACTCAAAAAATGAACTCTTTCTTTTTAGAATTTTTGCTCTCAAACTCTCTCTTGGAGATTGTAGTACGTGAAAAAGATACTTTGAAAAAGTTAGTTCCCGCACTAGATAAGTCTGTCAAAAGTTAGTAGGAAAAGTGGGAAAACTGTCAAAAACTGCCAAAATACCTGTTCCCGCTAAATCTCGTTGTAACGAGATTTTCGTTCGAAGAAGTCTCGTTCGAACAACCCTTCTAACAAAGTTCCAGTGGATAAAATGTAAAGTCATTAGAAAACTCGTCAGAATTCTCGTTCGAACAGCATTTCTCGTTCAAACGACAATTCGAACGAGATTTCAGTATCCAAACAGGGAACTCGTTGGAAAACCTTGTTCGAATGAAAAACTCATTCAAACGAAAATTTCGAGCAAAAAACCAGAAAGCTTAAAAATTCGATTTTATCCCAGAAACATTATTTTAAAGTTTTAAATAAACCTTCTGAAAATAACCATCAGTTTAAAATAAAAATTCACCTAATTAAAATTATTCCAAGCTCCTATATAAATATGTAATGGATTCATACCTTAGGAGTAAATGGAACACATGTATTTGACGTAGAAACGAGGCACAACAAACTCGGAATTTGATAAAGCTTTAATCTTGGCCGTTACGTCTTCAACAAACACGTTATAGGCTTGAATGGATAAACTTGAACACTATCCTATGACTCAAACGTTTTTGTCCGTAAATATGCCAACACAACATTAAGACTCAATCCAAGACTTGTGTCCTTACAGTAAGTCTCAACCCTCTTCTCAAGTTCCCTTGGATGCATTTATCATTGCCTCAGTTCCTCCTCTAATGTATGCCGAAGTGAGTGAGGAATTGAAAAAGAAAGTGCAAGCTGAGGTGGAACGGATAAACTTCGAGTTTCAATGACGCACTCCTCTCGTTCCAACTATTGCTGCTTTCCCCGCCATTTTGGTAGATCCATCTGAGGGGGGATCAAAGTGAAGGAAGAGCTCAATAATGCCCTTAAGTCTTGGTGCCCCTCCCCTAGTGCAAGGAAAAAGACTCTGGGCACTAAGTCCGAGAAAAAAGGGCATCTTGACATATAAATTACCCTAGCTACTCCTGCTACTGAGGATATTACGTAGGAGGATAGTCCTGATGCTGAGCGGTATCCCACCGAGAGGGCTTCACCAGCTGCTTCCCTTCTTCCTCGCTAATTGTGATATCATCCCATTCTCCCCCTGAATCAGAGGTATGCATGTTTTTCACACGTATTCATTTCCACTTTTGCAAATTGTGTTTTCTAACACTTAAAAACTTGGTGCATGAGGTTGAAGAAGAAAAGCCCAGTCCTCCCGTGAGTCCTTTCATGGAAGGATGCTTTAGGAGTGGTTCCGTCGATGCAACTCCTCCTCGTTCTCCCATGTATGGGCTTGCATATTCTCATCGTTCTCCTTCCAGGCGTGCAAAAGAGGCCGTTAGGAGGGCTGGTACTTCGGTAACTTAATAATAAAAACCACTTGTTAAGATTTTTTTCATTAAACTCCACCTATAACGGTAACTTAATAATAAAAACCACTGGTTAAGATTTTTCGTTAAACTCCACCTATAACTGTGTCTTAACAATGAAACACGATAGTTAAGATTTTTCATCCAATTCCACCAATAATAATGACTTAACAATGAAAACCACTTGTTAAGATTTTTGTTAACATCAAACTCTACCAGTAACGGTGACTTAACAATGAAAATCACTTGTTAAGATTTTTTGTAAAACTCCACCATTGACGGCGACTTAACAATGAGAAACACTTGTTAAGATTTTTATTAAAACTCATTCTTTTCTTTATCTGACCTCAGGTTGTTAAGGAATCCCTTCTTTCCAAAAAGCCAACTCAACATGTCCCTTCATCTGTTGTCTCGCACCATCGGGAACCAACTAGTTCTGAAGAGTCCAACCATAATGACCAAGGTTCCACGATCGATGATCCAGCTGACAGTGAGTCTGGTTGTGAGATTTCACTGCCAATAATGGCTCCTCATGAGTTCTGCCTCCTGGTGCTTCGTTAATTTCCCCAGGTCCTATTATCTCATCGTGCTATTATAGAACATATTGGGACCTATCATCCCCATACTTTTACAGTCGATTGCGTTCGTTCAAATGTAGCCGTGATGGGTTTCAGACGCTAGGGTATGTCGATCATTATTGTAGATACTATGAATACCCAGACTTCAAAACTCACCAATCCTCTCATTAATCAATACTTGGGCAGTTTGAAAGAGTTGGGTAGAGATGAATTATAAATTCGACTGCTTGATCGATCACTTGAAGACTTTGAAGTTCCATCAGTTGGTTAACAAGAAGGAAGTATTCCAGAAGCATCTAGAGGCCCAACAGGCTGAGGAGGCCAAGTTGGCTGAGTTGGCATCATTGTTGGAAGAAGTCGATCGAGATGTCCAAGCCATCGAAGAGGCTCTCTGCACTGCCAAGCTGAAATGAGAAAAACTCCTCATTGAGTGTGCCCAAGTCCAAGCAAGACTTGAGGTTTCTATCAATGCGCAGAGAACATGCTTCGAAGCCTCTTCAAGCTTACCTGGGAATTTCTTTTCTTCCCCAGACTTGTGGTTCCTCTTAAGCTAATGACTCCTAAAGCCTCATAATTTTTTTTTCTTCCCCAGACTTATGGTTCCTCTTAGCCTAATGACTCCTAAAGCCTTGTAAAAATTTTCCCTTTCTTTATATGTAATTCTTGGGTGGTAGTCCCCAATTTTGTAATGTATTTCCAAGTATATGAATGAAAAATAAACTCATTTTTTTTATCATCTCTTTGTGTTATAACTACTTAAATAAATTAAAACTCTTGCAATCTTTAATCAAATTCTAGTTACAACAATAGATATAACTTCAAAATGATTTATACATATATAGAAATCAAATATATCTCTATTCTAAGGTTACTTACTTATACATGATAGACCTTAAACTATTTGTTATTAATCTTGAATGGGTTATCTTTTTCCATCTTTAAAATTAAACTGTAACCTAAATCATGAGCCTCATTCACAATGAATGGCCCCTCTCAATTTGTAGAAATCTTAGGGAGAGCGAGTCCTATGATGTGATTCACAACTAATTTTAAAATGAGGTCTCATTTAATGAACTTTATTGGTCTTACCAAGTTATCATAGGCCCTTGAGAGTTACTTCACGTACATTTAGAAGTGTTGCATCGCGTTATCTCTATAGTCGTCCAACACTTCCAATTATACGTGTCTGCTCTGAGGGAGCATGGTGCTTCGTAAGGCATAACGGGTAGAAAGAACTTCCAACTCCACTGACAGGATTACTTTAGGTCCATATACAAGGGATAATGGTGTGTGTCCTGTGAGTTTTCTCTTGGTCATTTGGTAGGCCCACAGTACGGCTGGGATCTTGTCATCCCACGATCTTGGGAAATCTTTCATCGTTTTGGCTAAAATATTAACTATGGTCTTATTAGTCACTTTGGCTTGACCGTTTACCTTGGGATATGCCACTTTTGTGGTATGTTGGATGATGGAGAATCTGTCAATGAGCATCATTACCTCTTTATTGACGAAAGGGGTTCCGTTATCAGAGAGGATGACTTTTGGGATTCTAAAATGATAGATTATGCATTCTTTGATAAAATTAGCTACCATGCCAGTCGTTGCTCTTCTGAGTGGTATCGCTTCAGCCCACTTCATAAAGCACTCCGTTGCCACCAAAATCCAGATATTTCCTCTTAACGAAGGGTATATTGCCCCTACCAGGTCAAATGTCCAAGTGTGGAATGGATAAGGAGTGACCAAAGAATATAAGTCCACCAAAGAAGCATGGATGATATTTCTATGAAGCTGGAACGCATTGTAGTTTCGCACAAACTTAACAGAATCCTTCTCCATAGTTGACCAATAATACCCCAATGTCATTAATTGGTCATATAGCTTGTCCCCTCCAATGTGAGCTGGATCGTGATCTTGCTTTAATACTTCTGCTGCCTTTTCCTTTATGACATATATCAGTGGTCTATTGAAGTACCCCCTTCGATAGAGCTGGTCCTCCTAGATGTAAAATCGTCGAGCCTTACGTTTGAGTCCCATCGCATCTATTTTCTCTGAAGGAATAACTTCGTCTTTGATGAATTTAATGTAGGGCTATCTCTAGTCTGTTTGAGTTTTAATGAAGTGGCATTCAACTGTTTAAAAGAAACGTTGGCACTTATCACATTTTCATTGTAACTTAGTTGCATCTTGTTTCATCGCTGGCCAAAAGTATCCTTCCCTCTGAATTCTTCTATATAGAGGGATCTCTGTTATTTCGTAATAGCCTTCATATGTATTCTTCAATCTTTATTTTTTCTTTTCTGGGCCAACACATCTTGACAACCATCCTCCCACATTCCAGAATTATAGGTTACCATGATTGACGAAGTATTACGCCAACTCTTTCAGTTCCATCTTGCTTTCCTCAGACTCCAACTGCTTTCTAATTTCGCCTCTCCAATCCGAATCACCTTCTATGGGTAGGATTAATTGCATAACCGATGGGGCTGTTCTTCATTAGACCACCCATATAGTTGAATCGACCTTCATATCTAGCTTTTAAGTAATGGTGGCATAGGTATCATCATATCTATTCATCGTTCTAGGGTACCTTCTTATCTTCACTTGATGGAAATGATTTACCAGCCATTGGATGATCGTTCTGTAGGGCGCTAAACTGAGGTGCTTCAACGCATATTCCCCATTTACTTGTTGAACCACCAAGTTGGAATCGCCTTTGATGCATAGTGAACGGATGCCCCTTCGAAGGGCCTCTAGTAGCCCCAGTACTAACGCCTCATACTCTACTTCGTTGTTGGAGCAAGGGAAATACAACTTATAGGAAAGGAAAAATTATTCCTCTCCTTTAGAAAAGATAACCCTTGCCCCTCCTTTCTTTTTTGCCAAAGAACCATCGAATTGAATCGTCCATTCTTTAAAATCGGCCTTCAGAAAGTTTTCCTGCAAGTCATCCCCAGGGATGTTCTCTTGAGGTGGCTCAAATACTCCAGATAAAAATATTGCCAACAAGTCTACATATGCCTGGCTCTTGATCGCACGAGGAACCACACTTTAAGTCATCTTCTAAATGGATGAGTAACCACCTAGCTGCTCTTCCAATCAAAATAGTTCTTGCAAACAAAAACTTAATTGGGTCACATCTTGTCACAATGTGAATTGTGAAAGATAACATGTAATGTCTATGTTTTTATGATACAAAAACTAAGGCTAAACAATGCCTTTATACACTACTATACCTTGCCTCTGGTCCATGTATGATTCTTTTTAGGTAGTAAACTGGCCTTTCTTGCCCATCAACTTCCTGCTCTAAGAGTGATCCGATGGATATGGTGGTAGACATGAGATAGAGCTGCAATGGTACTCTTGCTTTTGGAGGGATCATCGTTTGTGGAAAGGTCATCAAAATCTTCAGCTTGGTTAAAGACTCTTGGTTAACTTCCTCCTATTTGAACTTCATTCCCTTTCGCAATAGCTCCATTAACGAGTGAGTTATCTTGGCAAGTCTTGGCATAAATCTCTTCAGATAAGAGATTTTATTGAGCAAATTTTTGAGCTCCTTCGTCGTTCTTGGAGATGACATTTCCATGATTGCTCGTTGCTTGTCCTGGTCCATCTGTACTCCCTGCCAATCTACCACGAAACATAGGAACTTTCCACTTGTGACCCCGAAAGCACACTTCAGTGGGTTCATCTTCAACTTATATTTTTTATAGTGAATGAACACCCTCCTCAGGTAGTCTAGATGAGACTCTCCCTTCTTTGACTTGATGACGAAATCATCGACATAGAATTCTAAAAGCTTGTCAAAGAAATCATAGAAAATGGCCATCATTGTCCTTTGATATGTTGCCCCGGTATTTTATAACCCGAAGGTCATCGCCTTGTACATGAAGTTTCTTAACGGGGTCCTGAATGTCATCTTCTCCGCGTTAGCTCGATCCACCTTGATTTGGTTGTATCCCATATACCCATCCATGATACTGTACATTTCATGACCCACCACTGCATCAATCAAGATATAAATAGAGGGTAGAGGGAACTCATATTTTGGGCAGGCTCTATTCAGATCTCTGAAGTCCATACAGATCCTTATATGGTTCATGTCCTTCTTCCCTATTGGGATGATGTTTGACAGCCAAAGTGGATATTGTATCGGCTCAATGAATCCTGCTGCTAGCAACCGTTAGACCTCCTCCTTAATATTCAAATCTAGCTCCGGCTTGTAGGTTCTTGTGGCTTGCTTCACCGATATAGTTATAGGCATAACGTTCAGCTTGTGGTAACTTACCTCTTCATCTAGCCTCTCCATCTCTGTGTATTTCCATGAGAAGACATCTCTAAACTCTCAAATCAACTCTATCAAGGCCCCTATTTTCTCTGTGCTCAGGACCTTTGAAATGAAAATGGGCCTTGCATCGTCTCCCTTTTTAGTCAGGTTCAACTATTCTAACTCTTGTAGTTGGGGCCTTGGGTGATCCATCATGTAGTCTGGTTCTTTGGCTATATCCTCTACAAACTCTTGTATATTTGAGTTATTAATGAACATGCATTGCCCCTTCTTGTCCATAAGGAAACATTCATATATTGGGTTAGCTCCTTCAACTACCCACTCACACCCTCAGAGGAGGTAAATAATTCTCCCATCCTCCGTGATCTTCTTTTTGCACTGCTTGCTCATTGTTACAATTACTTTTCTCTTCCTTTCCCTCAAAGCTTATGTCAGTCTATCTCCCGAATATCTTCTCATCACGCTCTGCCATTGAACCTGATATTCCATCCGATCCATCGTGGGCCTCATTCGATCCCTGAGCTGCTTCGAGAGATTCTAACTCTTGGGAGCAGCCAAGTGAATTTCTTCGGCTACTTCTTTTCCTTTTATCCCTTCGCTGCTTTGGCCGTTCACTGGCCTCATCCTTTCTCCGATAGAGGGAAGTCTTGCACCTTCCATCCTTCTTATCAGGACCCTAGAATCTTCCTCCATCTCCGTATAGAAAGTTACGCCAACCAAATGAGCTTTTTCGATGGCGAAAGGCTTCTTCATGCCACGTATAATGATCCCAGTCCTTTCAATATTTACCTTCGTGCATTAGTGATACATCGAAGGGACTATACCCTGGTTGTGCATCCACACCCTCCCTCTTAGCAAGTGGTACGAAGTGGAACTTTCAATCACGTAGAGCTTGATATACGAGGTAAGGTTCCCCACTACAATCCCCATATTCACATATCCAATAGACTTGGATGATTAATTATTGTGCCCAGAAATCACCAAAGGCATCAGATTAATCTTTCCTCCGAAATATTGGCAATCCGGAAGGAACTGAAAGGCATGATGTTGATTGATGCTCCCCCATCCATTAAGGCCCTTTCAAAGCTTACCCCGTTGATGCTTGGCATCACGTACAGGGGCCTGTTGTGTGGGAATCTCACAGCCCTGTCAGCATCACTAAAAGTCACTTCGGACAAGAACTTTCTCATAGGCCTAGCTATAGCCCTATCCCATCATAATGAGGGTACTACGATCTTCCTTACGATATCTAAAATCACTTGCAATATCTACAAATGACTTTCCTTCGGTATCCCCACTTGGTAGTAGAACCACGAGAACTTGGGTGACTGCGAAATAGCTTGGTACTCAAAACTTGGGTCCAATTCTTCCCCTTCCAGGTTACATACCTCCTTCGCATCCCTTGCACTTTCTTTATCATAGGCTATGACCACATTGGACATGCCCCTGCTATAATATTCCAAAATGTTTTCAAAGTCTTCCCGTTGGAACTCCAGTTCCCTCGCTTCTCATTCGGCCTCCTCATCATAGGCAACCACCCGATTTTCCCCATGTAGTGGGAGGGGGTTAACGTTTACATTCTCTTGAGGGATCTATAAAATACCCATCTTCATACGTTTGCTGATGATTTTCCTCAACGTAAAACATATCTTTGTTGGTTGACCCACTTTTCGATGGATCTGACAATACTTGGGATCATCTCTCGTTGCTGCATCTAGCTCCACGATCAGAATGCCCTTTGGTTCATACACCATTCCTCCTTGGACCATGGCGTTATAGCAACTAACATCCTCTTCAACTGTGCAAGGCAGTGGTGGTGGGTCTTCTCTATCTCTTCCAAACTTTCTTTTGTTATCTTTCTTTAGCTGCTTATCCGCTTTATCTCTATTGGTGTACCCTATCCATGGGGGTTGGCCACGTGTTACAATGGGTTATATTGGCTGCCTGAACAACCCCAGTACTATGACGGGGTTTGGCCGAACCACCAATGATATATTTCTTGTTTCTTTTAGAAATGCTGCGAAAGTTCCTTCTCGTGTTTCATTAATGAGGTGACATATATATTTCAGGAGAAAACCTTCAGCGCAAAGCTGCAATAGTTTGGACTCTTTGGCCTCCTCCCTCACATCGAGCGGCCTCTACCTGAATCTTCACACATATGCCACCACGTCTTCCCCCGATCGTTGCTTTTCCCTGCCTAACTGAGTCAATATAAACTCATCTTCTTCCAGAAAGAACTTCTAAAAAAATAGCAGGTGCATCTCTTCTTATGTTGAAACACTTTTCGATGCCAAATGGGAGTACTAGGTATAGGCTTTATCGGTCAAGGATTTGTAGAACTCCCTCAACCTAAGCTTCTTGTTATTACAATAAGCTCCCAGGTGTTCGATGAAGCGTTTAATATGCTCCTTCGGTTTCCCCCATCCCAGTGTAATTTTCAAAGATAGGAGGAGTGTAGTCCTACGGGTAGGTCTCATCATTGTACTCTTGAGGATAGGGCGCATAGAAATCATCATACACCGATGCCACCTCGCCGACTGATTGCGAGGAAGATGCTATTATCTTCATCATTTCTTTATGCATCTCTTTCATCATCTCTTCCAAAACGAACGTTGGTGTCTTCTCGATCGTTGGGGGAATACCCAGAGGGACCACTGGTGGGACCGTCGTTGCATTTGGAGTAACCCCAACGGGTGGAGCTCCCGTCATACCTGGGGAACCCACCGTTGGAACTGGAGGGGGGGTACTATATTTAATGGGGAAGTTACCATTGGAGCTTAACTTTTTGGGGCTATTAGAGCCACTATTGTCATTGCGAAGGAACTGACATCAAATCCCCCCAACATCGTTGAAGCAACGGGAGTCTTTAAAAACTCGTAAAACTTACTTATGAGGAGGTCCACTTGATCTTGCCCCATCCCAGCGCTCGTGGAATCTTGTGTTATCCCTGGGACACCCGTCGCTGTTTGAACTAGAGATACATCCAACCAAGGGACTCCATCCCCATACCTAGATGCCTCAAGATCTCTCGTAGCTTTCTCTTCTTGGAGTTGAATAACATCAAAGTCTATAACACGATTAACATTATCCTAAGCCATACTTCTAGAAGAATACCTCCCCAATAGAGTCGCCAAATGTAAGTGGGTAATCCCCTTGTAGCCTGGGAGTATGGTAATACTAGTTGAGGTGTAACCCCTATAAGTATAGTGAAAAATTCTAATCCAAAAACTCTTCAATGGACACAAATAAACACACAATATTGTATTTGATCAACACACAGATTGGACTCACAATACACTCGTGTATAACCCAAACAATAATAAAGGAAACTCAGAAACAACCCAGTTAGAGGGAGAGAGGAGTAAGCACCCTAGATACACCTTGGCAGGTAGCCAAACACACCAACCAACCCTCAAAGAACTCTAGTAGGTTATTAAAAGTTTCGTAATAAATGACAATTGTGGGTGAGTAAAAGCTCTAGTTTCCAATCACTTCTCTCAAATATCTTTTCTCCCTAATACTCTTTATAAAGAACTCTCAAAAAACACCCCCCCTCAGAAGTGGTTGAGGTTCATAAATAACCCCTCACACCACTCCCGAGGTGCCTCTGTCTTTATAGCTGTGAAAGACATCCCTCATAATTTATGTCACAAACATTAAATAGCTGATGGACTAGTCAGCCCCACGTCATAAATATTAAATTCCAAGACATGCGTTTTGCCTAACCACTGTGAGTCAGGGGGCTGTTATCACAGAGGTGGCTCACTAACTATCTGACAGTCCCAAATACCACGGTGGTTTACTCAAGTGCATATTTGACATTTCTTACATGGCTAGTGATATCACCTAAAGTAGATATGACATTAAGTAGAGGGTTATTTGGTTCACAAATCAACGCACGATGGAACTCAAGGCTGCTTCGCCCAAGATTCCACGATCAAAGGTCTTTCGGTGTTTTACTAGGTGTATCTAAGATGGTCAGGACAAGCCCCAACGCTACCCCACTTATCAATCCTCCAAACCAAGTCCCTCTGAAGTTCCCACAGCGAGGTCTCTCGATAGAGTATGAAACCTCTCCCAGGCCCTGCCAGGCCTGGTCTCTCGTGAGTACCGTTTGACCTCACACTAAATAGCTTTATAATCTTTACATCATTATAATTGTTATATTTTGTAGCCAATATAAAAAGGTCTGATCAATCGAAATTTAATTAAGCAAGGTGTCACAGATGGTATCAAAGCATCAGGTTCTAGTTGTCCTTAGGATATGTACGACTTGCTTTAATTTTAGCGTTGCGTTACTTGATATAGAGCCCTATTATTGGACTGTTGACTCATATTTATGTTTCTTAGATATCGCACTTATGTTATTTTAGATTTGTATTAATCATGAACTAATACTACTCATTCTGAATTTTAGATGCTACCTTGGAGAGGGAGAGGTAGACCCACGAGGGCAGCCGCCAGGGGCGAAGAGGGAGAATCACGTCAGGAACTTGATATTCCACAGCCCCAGGATCTACAGGGGTTTGTGTCCACAAAGAAGGTAGCGAACATTGTGGCCCAGGCGGTCAATGCCTCCATGATAGTCATGGCAACCCATTTCCCTCAGCCTCAGCCACAACAACCCATGGCTCTGGTTATACAGGCCCACCCGGGGCCATCTGAGTGGCAGTATGTCTTGAAGGCCTTTTAAAAAGGCCATCCCCCGGAGTTTCAGGGAGGTGCAGATGTGATATTAGCTTACTAGTGGAGGAGGGACATGCAACAACATTTGTGCATGGTCGATTACAATAAGGTCCAGAGGAAAATGCTGGATACATTCAGGCTGATTGGTGCAGCCTTGTAGTAGTGGGAGTCGACGATCACTATTAGAGAGAGATATTCGATGACTATCACCGAGTTCTGGGTGAGGTTCACTCGCAAGTAATTTCCTCCAGTAGTTGAGATCTATATGAGGAGGAGATTTTAAGAGGTGATCCAGGGTGACCGTTCCATGGCAGAGTACGAAGAAGAGTTCACCCGTTTGGCTAATTTGGTGCCAAATGAGGTGAGCAGCGAGGAGAAGAAGAAATCCAAGTTCGTGGATGGGTTGGCCTGGAGGACCAGGCAGTACTTGATTGGGAACCCTGCTTTAGTGACCTATATGAATGTGGTCAATGATAATTTGCTACATTTTCATAATCATCGCTTCTATATGAAGGGAAGCAAGAGGAGTGGTGAGCCGAGCCAGCCAGACAAGGCACTTGGGGAACGAGTAGTGGAGTACATTATCCCGGTAGTCATCAGGGGAAGGATACCCGTCAGGGGGACCCTACTAAGAGTTTTTGACATCGAGGACAAGGGTTTAGGCAGGGATAGCAGGGCCCGAATTAGCAGCAGGTTCCTCGGGGCCGCCAAGGCCAAGGGAACAATGGGGGAGGCAAGTAGGGCCAACACCAGGGAAAACATCGTCATGTCCAGTATTAGGGGGATCTTTTGAGGCGCTTCTGCGGTTGTGACCATCCAAGAGAATTAAAGAGTAATTGTCTACAGAGAGGTAGGGGCCAGCAGTAGGGTGCCCCACAGGGACAACAGGTACAGAGGCCTCCAGCAGCACCAACTCCACCATCTACACAACAATAGGGGCAGTTACACTATAAGTGTGTGTATAACGTCCGATATGTCCCGATTCAACCAGCACCTCGGGCATCGCCAACAGTTGAGGGTATGTTTACTATTTATGGTCATGAGGGTAGGATTCTTTTTTATACTCGTGCATCACATTCTTTCATTAGGAACAGATTTTCTGGATTGTTAGAGTCAGCCGATAGTCTCCTTATATGTGTAGAGTCACCGATGGGGGTGGGTTACTTATACACTCAATCTGTAGAGGAGTAGATATTGTGATTGGGAGACTAAGTCTAGCAGCGGACCTTTTAGTGTTAGATATGGAGGGATATGGTGTCATCCTAGGCTTGGACTGGTTAGCAGGGTACAGGGCAATGGTGGATTATTTTGAGAGGACCAAAGTGTTCTCCATTTCGGGGCAGGAGATGTTTTTAGTTGCGATACCTCTTCCCGAGGGAGGATCGTGCACTCATTTATACTATATTGAGTAGGAGACCTCACAGAAGGTGGTAATTTTGATAGACTTGATTCCAGTCATGAGGGACTTCGAGGATGTTTTCCAGGACATACCGGGGTTACCACACAGTCGGGAGATTGAGTTCATCATCGATCTAGCATCGGGTACTAGACCGATTTCCCGAGCACCTTATTGTATGACACTTTAGAGATGTGTGAGTTGAGAGAGAAGATTCAGAAGTTTTTGGTCCAGGTTTTCATTCGGCGGAGCACATCACCGTGGGGTGCTCCCATACTGTTTGTGAAGAAGAGGGATGGCTCTCTCTGCTTTTGTGTCGAGTATAGGGAGCTGAATAAGGTTACGATATGAAATAAGTATCCGTTACCTAGGATCGATGACCTGTTTGATCAGTTGAGAGGGGTGACGTACTTCTCCAAAATTAATTTAAGATCAGGGTATCATCAATTGCAGATTTGGGAGGAGGACGTCCCTAAATAGCTTTTTATCGCTGTATGGATCCTACGAGTTCCCGATGATGCCATTTGGGCTCACTAATGTGCCAGAAGTGTTCGTGGACCTCATGAACATGTTTTTCAGAGATTTTCTCGACCAGTTCGTCATCGTGTTCATAGATGACATTTTGGTCTACTCATGCACGAAAGAGGAGCATGAAGAAAATCTGCGTATGGTCATGCAGACATTATGAGATTACCAATTATATGCCAAGTTAGAGAAGTGTGGGTTTTGGATACTGGAGGTGCAGTTACTTGGCCATATTATTTCAGATCGGGGTATTGCTGTGGATCCGAGCAAGGTATCGACGGTAAAGGAGTGGGGATAACCCACGACATCGATCGAGATTTTTAGCTTCTTGAGGTTGGCCGAATATTATCGCCGCTTCATTAAGGGGTTTTCCAAGATAGCAGGATCATTGATGAATTTGATTCGCAAAGGGGTGCCATTTGTATCAACACCCATACTTGGTTTACCTAGGAAAGGATTAGAGTATCGAGTCTATACAGATGCATCCTTGCAGGGTCTTAGGGGTGTACTGCAGTAGGAGAAGAGGGCTATAGCTTATGCGCATCGAAAGCTTAATCCCCAAGAGAGGAATTACCCAGCCCACGACCTTGAGTTGGAAGTGATCGTTTTTGCTTTGAGGATACGGAGGCACTTCCTTCTGGGAGAGAGGTTCACATTATACCCGGATCATAAGTCACTTAAGTATCTCTTCACATAGAAAGATCTGAATATCAGGCAAAGGTAGTGGCTAGAATTCGTGAAGGACTACTAGTTTGATATTCAGTAACATCCTAGTACGGCTAACATTATGGCGAACACGTCAAGATAATGACCCACAAAGGACTTGGCAGGGGTCTAGAAAGAAAAGTGGAGTGAACTTTGGCACGACGATGAGGTCTCCAGGGCATGTGTGGAAGTTCTAGCAATTATGCCCAAGATTATCATGTGGGTGGTAAGAGCTCAGGTAGAGCATCCATTTTGTCAAGATAGGGTGAGGCAGTTACTAGCAGAGGGTGCAAAGTCCTACTCCATCAGCTCAGAGGGAGGGCTACGCTTTAATGGGAGGCTGGTCGTGCCCAAGGATGAGGATTTGACACATGCTATTTTGACTGAGTCCCACGGCTCTATGTTCACATTACATCCCGGTGTGGATAAGATGTACCAAGATATGAAGAGGTAATACTGGTGGATGGGGATGAAGCGAGACATAGCACAATTTGTCTCAAAGTGCGCCACTTGTCATCTTGTGAAGGTGGACCACTAGAGGCCTTTAGGGATGTTACAACTGCTTGAGATTCTGGTATGGAAGTAGGAGAGCATCAATATGGATTTCATTTTGGGGTTTCCAGCATCATAGAAGGGTCACGATTCCATATGGGTGATAGTGAATTTGTTGACCAAGGTAACCCATTTCTTGTCGGTTCATACAGACTTTGAAACGATATAGTATGCACGGCTATTCATAGCAAAGATAGTCAAGTTTCATGGGGTGCTCGTCAACATAGTGTTGATAGAGACAAGATATTTGTATCGCACTTCTGACAGAATTTTTAAGAGGATATGGGCACGGAGTTGAGGTTTAGCACCGAATGTCACCCACAGACGGAGGGGCAGACGGAGAGGATAAATCAAATGCTCGAGGATATGTTTAGAATGTGTATTTTAGACTTTGGGGGAGGTTGGGAGAAATACCTTCCATTGGTAGAGTTTGGGTATAACAACTCATACCAATTCACTATTGACATGACCCCATTTGAGGAACTTTATAGGAGACCTTGTCGTTCACCCGCTTGTTGGTTAGAGGTGGGGGACAACAAGTTATTGGGGCCATAGATGATTCAGGACACTTCCTCCAAGATTGAGTTGATTCGGGGAAGTATTCGTATAGTCCAGGACAGGCAAAAGAGCTATGCTAATACGAATAGGAAGCATGCAGAGTTGGAGGTCAGAGATCAGGTATTGGTGCGAGTGTCCCCCATCAAAGGGTTATGAGGTTCGGCAAGAAAGGGAAATTAGAGCCAATGTATGAGGGCCCCTTCCTATAATTGAGAGATTAGGGCCGGTAGCTTATCGACTTGGTTTGACGAATCAACCTCAGCGAATACATAACATGTTTCATGTGGCATCACTGAAGAAATATCGAAGGAGTCAGAGGGCTTTGTGGCACGTCCCACTTGAGGATATTGACTTGTATCCCTATATCACATATAAGGACAGACCAATATCTATTATGGATCGCAGTGAGCGCAAGTTACAGTCTAAGGTGGTACCACTAGTTAGAGTTCAGTGGGGACATCACAGTGTCAACGAGTCTACATGAGAGCGGGAGGATGACATGCGAGAGCAGTATCTAGAGTTATTCACCGCAGGTACGACCTAATTTCGGGGACGAAATTCCCTTGTAAGGGGGGAGTATGTAACACCTCGTATTTTTGGGACTTTTATTAATTAATTAATTCGTTAAAATTTTAAATTACCTATGTGTCGTAATTTAATTTAATTAATTATTTTTACATTATTTAAATATTAATCCGGTGAGTAGACGATTAATATTAATGGGATTAAATGTTACTAAATGAATAGTAATAAGTTAATAGGTGAATATTAACTTTTACTAAAATAATTTGGATGACAATTCTGAGTGTACGGTTGAGTCCGGATGGATCGAAATAGTTGAAAAAGAGTTCCCATGGGTAGTAAATGGGTCTCGGGATATTTTTAGGCATATTTGAGCCCACATAAGAGTGTTTGGGCCCTTTTATTAAAGCCCATAAGCCTAAAAACGGGATTGACTTAATGTAATACCCTTTACTTTTGAGTAATTATTTTTATATTAAAGTGCCATGTGGGTTAATTATATAAAATAAAGGAAATGGAAGTAAATATTAATTTAAGAAATTTAAGAGTTAATATTTATGAGTATTGCATATTTACCGTTTCGCGAATATAAATAGTGTAATATTATGTAATGATGAGTCGCTGGGCTCTAAAGCGACAGTTATGATTTATATTCCATTTGGGTTATTATTAGATTATTAATACGACATTGGAATAGAAATTAATTAACGATATCCCGGATGTCAGTTTAGAGGGCACGGTTAGTCCGGGAAAGGTTAAGATAGTCAAAATAAGTGCCAGGTGTGTTTTTGGGTTCCGGGGGTACTTTCCATCTATTTATGATTTAAATAGGAGTTACGAGTCATTTTAAGTGTGTAGTAGCATTTAATGTCGACTTAAATGCATTTGAGTTATATTTAGGTATTTAGTCTTGCAAGAGCATTAATAGCTCATTTATGTGTTTAACCTAGAAAGTATAGAGAGAAGTGAGAGCTTGAGAGAAAGAAGAGAAAGAGAAGAGATTTCCCATTTGAGCTCGAAATCGCACTAAAAAGGAAGAATTCGAGACTCCAACAACAAGGCGAGTTTTTAAACTTGCATATGTGTATGATTGTGTCGAATAATTTGTATTTATGGTTAGTGTTCTTGAGTTTAACCCATTTAGGGATTTTTGATGACATTATGGTATAGATCCTTAGGTTGATGATAAAAATATTATTCTTGGGATTAATACTAGTTAGTTATCATGTATGGATGATTTATGAATGTTGTTAGTTGATGAGAAAAGGAAAGGAAAAGAGTTGGAGGTTAGGTTTTGTAAAAAAATGGGGGATGGCCGAAATATCTGGTATGACCGGTCGATTGCGGCCAGGAAACCGATCGATCGGGACAAAGGCACAAAGCTTACTGGTTGGCTCGCAAGGAAAAATCCAAATACGAGGCCGATCGGGGATCAGAGGCCGATCGACCGGTACTCTGTTTTCAGCCCAAGTTTAGGATTTTATACCCCTTTTTCTTTTGGGTTTAAGGCCTAGGAACCTTATCTTAGGATGTATTCAGAAGGATTATGACCTCATATAAGGAGAGTGGTACTCTCGAATAGTAAGGGAGTGTTTGGGCTCATTTTGGGGAATAGTTATAGGAGTATAATGCCTCTTTTCATCGAGTAAACGAGAGTAGGATGAGTATAGAGTCGGTTAGTGTTGTGTTGGACGTTCGAGGGCTAGTATGATAACAATTGTCTCTTGTAGCCAATTTTGTATGTACGTATGGTCTCGAAAATAAGGATCGTATGTTTAAACTAATATAGTTTATGACTATGGCACATTTACCCATACCTCTCTAAATTCTATCAAAAGGGAAGTACGCGATAGAGGTAAATCCCCCGGTTAATCATGCAGGGATAGTATAGTCCTCACGTCATGGTATCGGTTGCTATATTGTATAATCGTATTATTCGAAGTGAGGTAATTTCGGGTATGGTTATGACTCACTATCGAAGGTATATGGTCGCTTCCCATGCATTGCAATTTAGGCTACCCAGGTGGTCTTGGTTATAGGCCCTAGAAGATGATAGCATTTAGGGGCGCATCCAGTGGGGTGACTCCCGGAAGGATGGTCTTAGAACCGTTATTATATGAATGCAACTGTTCCCACGGAAATGATGTTTTACATAAATGATTAAGTGAAACTGTGAACCAATGGTAACTACTCATAGTCCTTATTGATTAATTGACTTATGAGTATATATTAAATTGGTAAACTTTGATGTTGAATAGAGTTAGGTTACTCCTATTAAGTAGATGCGTAGTTTAACTTAACATGAATTATACGCGTTAGGATGTGCATTTAGAAGAGAGGCGAGGATGATTCCTTGAATGAAGAGCGAATTTAGCTTGTTTAAGAAAGTTAGCATTTATAACTGTCATGCATTTTATTCACATGGATATCACATCAAACCGGGCCTTGACCCGTTTATATTTCTTCTTCTTGTGTGGTTTTTATATATGTTCAGGTGCTCCGCCGCATGGGCGCCCGCTTTGACTTTCCTTCCCAGTGTTAAGGATCTACGACATTTTGCGGATGTTGTAGGATTTTTGTAGTAGATTCATCATTTCTTTTTTATACTCTAGCTATGATTCGTCTGTATATTCGGGCGTGTTGCCCAAGTTTAGTATTCATACATACTGTCATACTTTGTATAATCTTTTGTATTTAGTCTGTTAACTGGCAGCTTATTCGGTTATGCTTCCTAGAATTGTTGTTAAACTGTTAAATATTAAATTATATCAACCTTTTGTTATAAACTCAAGGATGGAAATTGCTTTTATCCAAATTGCAAAATTTATATATGACATCCTTTTTCAAAAATATTTGGTGGTTATCTCGTATTATTATTATCCAACAGTGATGCTAAGAATGGACCATTTAAGATTCCTATTTTTATTATAGTAGCAGGATGGCCACCTCTTATTTTAATAAGCGGGGTGTCACACTTAATAAGACCTAAAAGTGAGAGGGTGTGAGAGCCATAACTCATCATAGAAATCCTAATCAAAGAGAGAACAAAAGAGGGAGCAATTAAAGAAATCTTGTGAGCCTAAATCAAGAACAAGTGTGGACACTCTTCATCAAACCCATCATCTTCAACAAGTGATTCAGACCCTACAAACCGTAGAAGGCAAGTGGTTAAACTTGATTTTAAATTATTCATATTAAGTGGGTATGAAATGAATGTAATGTTTTTGGGGTTAGTTCAATAATTAAATTTGGGTTTCTATGAATTCTGATTAAAAATCTGTACAGGATTTAAAAATGTGATTTATTAATCCCCAATCTATGTGGATGTTGTATTTAGATTGAGGGTCATGGATTGTTGGATTTAGTGTAAATATTTAAGGGATTAATGGGGAAAAATCTGAACAAAAATGGAGTTTAAGTCATCAATGGCGGATAGGTTTCTGGAGTGACGATGGAGGAGAGAGAGAACCAGGGTCGTTTAAATGACCTGGTTTCTGGTTCGAATGACCACAGTCGTTTCAAACGACAAGACAAAGCGTTCGAATGACATTGCTTTTTCTGACAACCTTTTTCCCTCCCCTGTTTCTACCTTGGGAGTTCAATTACAGAGGATTACTATTTTGGACGATTATGGATATTGGGCTACAGTAGTGGGTTAATTTGTGAGAATTATTAATGGATTATTAGGGTGTAAATACGAACGGGAATTAAGGTTTATTTTGAGTGAATTAAGAACCTTAAATTAATAAGTGTGTAAAACTTAGTAAAAAGAATTTCAAATGATAAATTTGGGATGTTCTATTTTCGGGCCAAGTGAGCGAGTCCGGGTATATTGGTAGAGTGACACCAAGGTAATAAATTAATTAATATGTGACTAATTGAATTTGGTCCAGAGTATAGACTCGGGTAAAAATGTGGGCTAGTGCTATGGGTTTCGTGCACGATATAGCCGGGATCTAATTTAATATATATGTGTGTGTGTGTGTGTGTATATATACTATAGTGTGATAATATATATATATTGAGTGTTCCTAAATATTGGTAATTATATATTTGATAAAATCATACCCCCTCTAGTGCTATCATAGGAAGTTGCGCGATGTGGGTAATCCTCTAGCTTGAGGAGCAGGGTGAGTATAGTGCCCAAGTCAGAGCATCTGTGATGAGGGGTGGGATGTCTTGGGTATGATTCTGTCTCATTTCTGTTGGGAACTATGGCCACCTCCACTGCGTTTATTTGATTTCACTGATTCGGGGTGCTAATCGGATCAGGGCGTCCATGTGGATGAGTATACATGGACTGATAGAAATTTAGAGAACATTCGGTGAGTGCTTACTTGGGAGGATGGTTATATATTTACTACATGTGTGTGAATGTTGTAAATCGTTGATACGTATATATAGTGGGAATATATATATATATATATATATTTGGATAAAAATACAAGTAATGAATTGTATTGATTATATATAAATCATGAGAATGTTATATGGCCCACTTGAAATAAGTTGATGCAACTAATGACTTATAAATCTTGTATATTAAACTTACTCGGGTTATAGTAGTGTGAGAGGTAGAAAAGGTATAACAAAACTAGTTACGGGGTAGATAACTAGATGGGTTATATATAAAGACGTTAGATGTGCACATTAGATGAGGGACGAGTCGGTCCTCAAGAGAGTGCACCACTAGCTTAAATATGAAGCGCATCCATGAATTTTAATTTACTGCAATTTAATTCACTTGCTAAATATTTTCAAATGTTTTGGGTTCTAAGCCTTGCTATTAAATATTTTAAATTTTTTTTAGGTGTCCTACCGCTGGGGCACCAGACTTTGATTCCTTTTCATGGTACATAACTACGGTAGATGTGGGTGATGCAGGACTTGCACTAGACGTTTGTCTCATTCACTTATAGATATGGATAATCTCTTAGTTGTACTTCGAGCATGTTGCTCATGGAAGTTGTACTCTTTAGTTTGATTCAGCTTGTATTAGCTATACTTTTCATGTGTTGGATTTATGTTGGGTTGTTTGTTCCAAGTCGATGTTTATTCGGCTAACACTTATGTTTAGATATTTGTGATATGTTCAGACTTGATTATATTGTGTTGGCTATATTTGGGTTCTGGTTGTACTTGTTGGTTTGGATAAATTCATAAGATAAAATTTGGCACCGACTTAATTAAAGATTAGGTGGTTAGTAATTAATAATGTTTTCGACAGTGATGCTAAGAATGAACGATATAGAAATCCTGTTTTAATTTGATAAAGGCCTGATCAATTGGAATTTAATTAAGTGGGGTGTCACACTGCTGTATTCCTCACTATATTCGTAGATCCAATGGAGGGGGTATCAAAACAAAGAAATAGTTCCAAAGTCCCTTCTACTCCTGGTGCCTCTGGTACTAGGAAAAAGACCTTAGGTACAAAAATTGAGAAGAAACGCGCTTACGAGGTACAACCAACTATTGATGCTCCTGCTGTTGAGGTCTCTTCTTCCCCAACTCGTGTTGAGGCTATCAATCTTGATGATAGTCCTGATGCTGAGTAATATCCAACCGATAGGGCTTCTCCAATCCCTTTACCACTTGCTTTGCCAATGGTTATATCATCCCATTATTCTCCTGAACAAGAGGTGATTTTTTTTCATACTTAAACCATTTTACGCATTGTGAAGTGTGCTTTCTAACACTTAGAAATTTTCTTTGTATAGGATATTGAAGAAGAAAGGCCTTCTCCACCTGTGAGCCCCTTCATGGGAGGACGCTTCGGGAGAACTTCAGCTGATGCATCTCCTCCCTGTTCTCCCATGTATGGGCTGACATACTCTCCTCGATTTGCCTCCAAACGTGTGAAAAGGATCCTGCTAGGAGGATTGCTGCTTTTGAAGAATCCCTTAAATCTTCTTCCCAGCCAGAGGGAACTCCTTTGGCTTCTTCTATTCCATATGCCCTTCCCATAGTTCCTCTAGACGTTGTTCTAGTCCCTTCTAGCTCTCCAGAGGTAATGGCTTGATTATTACTTAGCTATATTTTCCTCTATTTTTTTTACTAAGTATATTGTTTGGCCTTTAGGTTCTTACTGCCCCTAATCTGGCCATCTCTATCGCTGGGTCAATTCTACAGTTCCCTCTGGTGCGGCCTGCAATTGTTCTGTCTCCCTTTATGAACATTATTGAGGTAAACTTCCTCTTTATGTTTTCTTTATGTCTATGTTGTGTTGCTTGTTTCTAACACTTTGTTGTTTTGTGTAGCTTTCCATAGGTTTAACGTCGCAATCTTCTTCTGTGGCCACTCATGCTGTGCAGGCTATTGTTGGGTCATCTTCTCACCAAGGGGTTCCTTCGCCCCTTTAAGGGTTGATGCTCCCTTGGGGGGGGGGGGGGCAGTTCTTTCTGATCCCTCCCTCATCCTGAATGGAGTGCCTTTTCCTGAGGAAGGTGCTTCGCCCAGGGTTGAGGTTCCTCTGGCTGAGGGTTCCTCGGAGTCTCAGAGGAAAGTTGATTTATCTGTTGCAGCTTCTACCGTTGTGGCTGTATCTCCTACTGCCATCGTTTCTTCAGGCATACCTGAGGTATTTCGCTATTTTCTCCCTCTTTTTTGAAAATGTATTTTCGTTATGCCTTCGGGATAATTTTAACAATGAAAAAACACTTGTTAAATTTTTTTTAAACTCCACCTATAACGGTGACTTAACAATGAAAACCACTTGTTAAGATTTTTTCAACAAACTCCACCTATAACTGTGACTTAACATTGAAAACCACTTGTCAAGGTTTTTTAACAAACTCCACCTATAACGGTGACTTAATAATGAAAACCACTTGTTAAGATTTTTCATCCAACTCCACCTATAATGATGACTTAGCAATGAAAACCACTTGTTAATATTTTTCAACAAACTCCACCTATAATGGTGACTTAACAATGAAAACCACTTGTTAAGATTTTTCAACAAACTCCACCTATAACTGTGACTTAACAATAAAAACCTCTTGTTAACATTTTTCATTAACTTATTTCTCTTTATTACATTGCAGGTTGTGAGGGAGCCTGCTATTGTCCAAACGCAGGTTCATCATGATCCCTCATTTGTTGAAACCATGCATCAAGAACAAGTCCCTTCTAAGGGCTCAAGTCATTAAGATTGTGGTTTGATTACAAACCTTCCAATAAACAGCAAGTCAGGATGTGAGGTTCATCTCCCAGACATGGCTCCTCACGCGTTCTGTCTGGTGATTCTTCACCAATCTCCTCAAAATTTTATGTGCGATCGATCTATCATCGAATGGATTACCCCGAACCATCCTCGAACTTTCACTGCCGAATATGTGCATTCCAATGTGATGGTTATGAGCCATATAATCCAAGGTCTGGCGGTCATTTTTGTTGAGGTCATCAACACTCCGACGTCTAATCTTACCAGGGCACTCATTGACCTCCACATGGGAAGTTTGAAGGAGACGGGCAAAGATGGCTTCCAACTGAATTGGATGATTAGCCACCTGAAACTTCTGATGAGCCATCAGTTGAAAAGCCAAAAGTAACTTTATCCGAAAAAGGTAGAGGGTCAATGCTCTGAGGATAAGAGGTTGGCAGAGTTGGCCCCTATATTAGTGGCAGCTGATGAGAGAGTGAGGGATGCCGAAGAAGCTTTATCAAAGACCAAGCTGGAATGAAAAAATCTATTGATCGAAAGAGATCAAGTGAAAACCAGACTTGAGGGTTGCCTTGCTGCTCAGAGGACATGCTTGGAAGCTTCTTCGGGATTACTTGGGGACTTCTTCTCCCAACCTGATCTGCGATTTCTTGTGGGCTAGAAGTCCCTTCTTTTATATTTGACAGTCTTCTCTTTATTTATACCAAATGTAATTCTTGGGCAGTAGTTCCCAATTTAATAATCTTTACATGTCATATTAATGAAAGATATAATATTTTATCATCATGTGTTATTTTGTTGCAACATTCCTATTTATTGCAAAGTTCAAACTCTTATAATTTACAAACAAACTCTTCCTTTTTCGTCTCATTATAAAACAAATAACTCATACAATGAATAACTACATAACTTTAACAAAAAGATAAATCTCTAATAGAGGTTACTCGTTTAAACATGATAAACGTTCAACCACTTGTTATTAATTTTGAAAGGTTTATCTTCTTCCATCTTAGAAAATAAGCAGTAATCTAAATCGTGAGCTTCCTTTACAATGAAAGGTCTCTCCCAATTCGTAACAAATTTAGGCAATGGGAGCCCCCTAATGTGCTTTACTCGTGCCTTAAAAACTAAGTCCCATTCTATAAATTTTCTTGGCCTCACCAAATTGTCATATGCCCTAGAAAGCTGCTTCGTGTACATTTAGAAGTGTTTCATCGCATTGTCCCTGTGCTCATCCAGTTCTTCCAACTGTACATGTCTATTTTAAGGGAGCATGCTGATTCGTAAGGCATATCTTGTCAAAGAGACTTCCAGCTCCACCGACAGAATTTCTTTGGCCCCGAACACGAGTGAGAATGGGGTATAATCTGTAGGCTTCTTCTTCATCGTTCGATAGGCCCATAGGATGGCTAGAATCTTATCATCCCACGATCCTAGGAAGTCTTCTATCGTCTTGGCCAAGATGTTGACCAAGGTCTTGTTAGTTACTTCGGCTTAACCATTACAATTAGGATACGCTGTCGTTGAGGTATGATGGATGATGGAATATTTTGCTGTAAGAATCTTTACTTTTTTATTGATGAATGGGGTCCCGTTATTAGAGAGGATAGCCTTTGGAATCCCAAACCTGCAAATAATGTACTCTCTGATGAAGTTAGCCACCACACCTACAGTTTCTCTTCTGAGTGGTATCTCTTCAGGGCACTTTGTAAAACATTTTATCGCCACAAGTATCCAAATCTTTCCTTTGAAGATGGGTACATTTCCCTTACCAGGTCAAACGCCCAAGTGTGGAATGGGTAAGGAGTGGCTAAAGAGTGTAAGTCCACCGAAGGAGTATGGATCATATTTCCATATAGCTGGCACGCCATGTATTTTTGTACAAACTGAGTAGAATATTTCTCCATAGTTGACAAATAATAACCCAAGGTCATTAATTTATCATATATCTTTGCCCCTCCAATGTGAGTTAGGTCGTGAGCTTATTTCAAAACTCCTATTGCCTCCTCCTTTGTGATGCATCTCAGTGGTCTGTTTCGTATCCTCTGTGATAGAGCTGATCACCCTGGATATAAAATCGTGGGGCCTTTCATTTGAGTCCCATCGCATCTATTTTCTCTATAGGAATAACTCCGTTTTGATACAATTAATGTAAGGATACCTCCAGTCTGTTTGAGTCTCAAAGAAGTGGCATTTAGCTACCTGAGAGAAAAGTTGACATTTATCGTACCTTCATTGTAACTCCGCTGCATCCTGCTTCATCGTCGGCCAGAAGTATCCCTCCCTTTAAATTTTTTAGTATAGAGGGATCTCAGTTGTTTTTTGCAGTGTTCATCACGTGTCTTCTTTAACCTCCGTTCTTCTTATTTTGGCCCGACGCATCTTGACAACTATTCCCATGTTCCTGAAGTAGAGGTTTACCTGATTGGCAAAGTACTGCGCTAGCTCTTTCAGTTCCATCTTGCCTTCCCCAAACTCTAACTGTTTCCTGATCTCACCCTTCGAATTTGAATCGTCTTCCATCAGCAAGATCAACTGCACAACTGAGGGGGTTGTTCTCCGTTGTATCACCACATTAGTTATGTTAGTTTTCATAGCTAGCTTCTGAGCAATGGTAGCATAGTCATCAACATGTCTATTTATCATTTTGTGATGCCTTCTTACCTTGACTCGATGGAACTGATTGAACAACCGTTGGATGATCGTTCTATACGGTGTTAGACTGAGGTGCTTCAATGCATATTCCTAATTCACTTTCTTAACCACCAAGTTCAAATTACCATTATTGCACACGAATGCCCCTTCAAAAGGCCTCTATTTACCCAAGTGCCAATGCTTCATACTTAGCTTAGTTGTTGGAGCAAGGGAAATCTAACTTGTAGGGAAAGTAAAATTCTTTCTTCCCTTTAGAAAGGCCCCTCCCTTCTTTTTCATCAAAGAACCATCGAACTGCATCGTCTATTGTTCAAGGTTGGCGTCTAGAAAGTTTTCTTGTAAGTCATCCCCTGGAATGCTCTCTCGGGGTGGCTAAAATACCCTGGATGGGAAAATCGTCAATAAGTATGCATACCCTTGGATTTTGATCGCGCGAGGTACCACACATTTTAAGTCATATTCTTAAAGGATGAGGAATCATATAGCTACTCTTCCAATGAAAATAGTTCTTACCAACAAAAAATTAATTGGGTCACATTTTGTCACAATGTGAATTGTGAAAGATAACATGTAATGTCTAAGTTTTTGTGCTACAAACACCAAGGCTAAACAATGTCCTTCTATACTACACATATAACCAATGTAAACTCAATTGAAACAACGATGGTTAGTTTTGTAGTTGTTCAGTTTAAACTCAGAGCTTATTGAGAAGGTAAACTCAGAGCACAATGGCTTCCTCTTTGTTCTTTATTTTAAACAATAATGGCTGCGTTGGAACCAGATCAATAAATGACTTGATGTTTTTTCGACTTGACCTGTTTACAACTCAATTTAATGATTCTTTTTTGCCTTTTGATTTGATCTGCTCGATTCCAGTTTCTCTAACAGGTTATTCATGAAAACGATGAAGAGTTTACATGTTTATGCATTCCAATTTTTTCATAAGGTATTATATTTCTCTCTCACGGTTTTCAGTTTCTTCATAAGTGTTTATATTCTGTCTTTTTGAGATCCTAATTTATTTTGAGTTCCTAATAAGAGTTCGTAATTTACGTGGAGCTTGTAGAGGAACCCATGTTGTCAACCATTGACGTTGATGTCCCCGTTATCGGAGGACATGCCTGGATTACTATCGTACCCATGTTGTCAAAGATAAAATCCACGGTTAGATTCAAGGATGAAGAAGTGCAGGAGATGATAGTTAGGATCTAGAATGCCAGGATAGAGGCTGTGTAGGCAAAGACTGGTGTAGGTTTCGCTACCCTTTTAATGGCATATGCAATAGAGAGATTTGTTAAGTCATCTCTACATGCTCTCGATGGAGACAGTGATGTCTATGAGTGTTCTTATATTCAGTCAGAGCTGATTGAGCTTTTAGACTTTACGTCGAGGATTAAGATTGGTAGAAAAGGGTTTAAAGCTGTAATTTTGGTTTACCTTCAAGGGTTGATTGACTATGAGGAGAAGGCTTTGGAAGCCTTAAAGATGGAACTGAAGTCCAGTATCAAGAAGGGGTGGCGTTTGCCCAGAAGCAAATAGTAGCTATTTTTCATTTGATTTAGACTATCCATGCTTTAGATCTTCAACGCCATTACCCCCGCTTGGTATATCTCTCTTTAAAGTTTTGTATCCACCATATATAAAGTTCACTGCTTATACATTTGCTATAATGATTTATGACATTGATATAAAACTTGCGACTACAATTAATATTTTGATCTGTTTATTATTTTCAAATGATTACATGTGTGTAGGGAATGTTGTAGGCATAAAATGTCGCATACAAAATTTTTTGAGTGCCCTTTGGGATAGAAACCTTGGATCTTTGAAGTTAGCACAATAAGTTTTTTATTTTATTTTATGTTATTATTATGAATATTTGGTGATGGTGGCAGTGAATGAAGTTTTGTGTGTCGTTTCATGCACTAAAGTATCGACATGGTATGGTATATGAGGTACTCGGGTTTATTGGCACTTAAATACATGTTTCTTGAACTTATGAATGTCCAATGTGGTCCCAGAACATTTTTTTTCTTTTGCAGTCCCAAAGTGTAGCTCATGTCAACAATAACTGCTCCACTATTTTTAGGTTGACAGTTTCTTCAATGGCTTAATTCCATTTTTTCTTATAAGACTTTTTTTGTTTCAAAATGTCTATAATCCCCTTTCTGTTTCGATGTTCCTAAAGAGGACCAATTTAAAAAATTTGTAAATTGCGGGTCGACCATTTAAAAATAGTACAACTTGGGACCAAATGTATACATTCACTATGTTTTATTTGTTGATATTTTTGCTACTTAATACTACGTCTTTTGTAGATTCATAGGAATATATATAACACTTAATTTCTTTTATATTATTTGATAGCATCGAAAGTTGTATTAACTAAAAGCTAATTCATTGCCATTTATAAATCTGACTATTGCAACTGCCGAGTCTGATCATCTTATTTGTTTTGGTCTTAATATTCCATATGAAGGGTTTACAAGGTGAAGTATTTACAAAGATCACAACAGTCACATATGTAAGAACTTCATTCCTCTAAGAGTGAGTGTGCAAATTACTTATTAATAGAATTGGACGTTCAACATATTATTCAACCAAAGGGTTTACAATAGGTGTTCAGATGTATTTTTTGCATAATCACATGAATCTTTGAACCACCTTAAACTAGAATGTTCATCTTCTAAATCTATTTGGAATTTTTCGATTTCACTTGCCTAAAGATTAGATTGATACTTCGTGGAACCATGCTTTGAAGGTTCATTTCAGTCGTCAAATCAAAAGTATCTGGATTGCTGCTATTATGGGAACTGTTGACACCATTTGGAGAGTGATGAACCAAATTTTGATGATTCACAGTTGGTCTATCCGTGGTTCACGGTGATAGTTGCATTCATTTATAGGTATGCATACATTAATGGGTATTTATACATTAATATGTATTCATATATATATATATATATATATATATATATATATATATGCGACAGGATACACTGACATGTCACATCTGCATTGACTTGCGTCTGAGCTTCATTACTATTGGACCCTAACAGGAGTCGATATGGGTGCGACACGTTGATGTGTCGCACCAAATGTATCGCGTTTGTGAGTCGGCATAGAAGGAATCTTATTTATTATTGAAATTGAAATATTAGAAGTTTTGTATATTTATAATGTTCGAAATACAAAAACTTCAGTATATTGATTTTTTTCTCAATTAAACTATATTGATTGTTAAGACTAGTTAGTGGGTAAGTCTAATTTAAATCTCGTTATTTATTAATCGTTAAATACTTGAGAAATTTTATGCTAAAAAGTTCAAAAATAATCTCAAAAAAATGACTCGGGGCTCCCTCCCCCAAGCTTCCGGATTTTACTTATTAACTTTGTCCTCACTCGCAAAGAATCTTAGCCCACCCCAACGAGTAATCTTGGCTCCGCCCTTGTATATATACCAGTTATATATATATCGGTAATATAGATACTGTTATATATATATATATATATATGTAATACATATACATTACATAATGTAATATATATATATGTATATAACAGTATATATGTAATACATATACATATACATTACATAATGTATATGTATATGTTTACATAATGTAATATACATATACATTATGTAATATATATGTATATGTATTACATATATACTGTTATATACATATATATATATATTACATTATGTAATGTATATGTATTACATATATACTGTTATATACATATATATATATAATACATTACAGAATGTAATAAATATATATGTATATAACAGTATATATATAACAATATCTATATTACCGATATATATATAACTATTATATGTTATATATATATTATATAATACTGTAATATATACTGTTATTATTTGTTGTTTATTTTTATTTCATTAATTAATTTTTTATTTGTTAGTTTGTTGACGATATGCTTGCGTGTTTGTTTGTCGTAAACCGGGTTGTTGAGAAACTCACGCTAAGAAAGTGGAAACAAGTTCCTGCGAGGCTTTTAGTGGTGATCCATTAATTTAAGATTTGTGTTGTTTTCTTTTTATTGATGTATTTTCATTCGTCTATTCGTATGTAATCAAGGATTTCCATCACATTAAAATGTTTCCCCACGTACTATAAACCTAAAAAGTGGATGATTGAGGGATAACAAAGACAATTTTGATGATTTCGATAAGAAAACAATTGAATCCAAGTTCGAAAAATTTCGCAGACGTGATGGGGGAATTTGTTGCGGCGTTGGGTCGATTTTTTTTCTTTAGGCTTGGGGGAATTTGTTGTGGTGTTGGGTCTGTTTTTTTTCTCTTTAGGTTTGTTATGTATTTATTCCACTGCGCGAGCTTCAACGTATAGGAATTTTAAGGTGCTTAGGACTATTGTATATACAGTGTAGGCTTTTCTCCTAGGTAGGATTTTCTGCTCTCACCACTGCATGTATTGTTTTTTCTTTCTTTTGATTGAATTGATTACTATTATGCCTAGGTTTCATGTCATGTTCCTTCGTTTTGTATGGTTTTTTTACAAAGTCGTAATATCGTTGTAGTAATAAGTTATTTGGAGACGACGACTAGATGATTAATTACAATTTATTATTATGTCCTATTATGACTTCTAATATTTTTGATTTGGTGTATGTTTTCACCATGATGGTACTCACATTTGTATGCCTCTGTTACGCGAACTATATCTTGAATTCAACGACATTTTTAATGGTGACTAAGGTAATTTGTATTGTATAAAGCTTTTATTTTTATAGTTGGTGATTTAGTTTTCATTAGATATAGAAGATTTTGGACTTATTTTGAAAGTACTTCATTTGATAAATTGAAAAATATTTTCATCCCAACTTTGTTTTTGGGTCATTCCCATTACCATCTCAACTTCTGTTTTTATTATTAATATGTTAATATTTGACTAGCTATTCCCATTGACTAAGCATATTTTCTGTTTTGTATTAGGTCGCATTTTGAAATGAATGGACAATCATTATAGTGGAACATTGAAGCTTTTGTTAGGCGAATTTGTTTTTTTCTATATTGTCGGATTTGTCGTTATCCCTTGAGAAGGGTGGATAGTCCAATAAACAAAGGAGACTCTGCCCATTTTTTTTTAAACTTTGACACTTGGTTTTTTTGAGACACAATGAGAATTCATTTGATGAATATTGTATATTTCATATTATATGTGAATTTGTTTGATGAATTTAGACTGTTTGAATATTGTTGGACTATTTGTGGTTTGTTAAGTAGGGTGAATAGTTTACAAACAAAGGAGAATATGACCAATTGTTATAAGTTACTCTTTTTTTGTTAGGAACGATATTTTTGTCGTTTTACAATTACGTATTTTTAAATTTTCGTCGTTTCACGATTACGTACTTTTGAAATTTTCGTCGTGCCTTCAGGCACAAGCATTTCGCTAGTATATATATATATATATATATATATAAACATTACATATATATATAATCATTGTTCTAAAAAACTCGCCTAGGCTTAAGGCTCGGGAGAAACACCCCGCCTTAAGTTTTTTACGCCTTATTCTTGGTAAAACCCGTAAGGCACACTTTTTTTCAAAAACAACAATGCTTTAGTGAAACGATATCGCGTTTTAAAGAATTGTTTTACTAATTAAACCATTATCTCATAAAAAATAATCAAATAGTATTTTAATTTGCATATATTCAGACATATTTTTATGATATGTACAATTTAGTATTTTAATAGCCTTGTTATGGTTAAAAAATTTTAAAATATATTAAGAAGGCCTAAATGCCTTTTTACGCCTTTTCACGCCTAAGGCCTGCCTAGGGTTCTAAGGTTTAAGGTTTGACCTCGACACCTCGATCACGCCCCGCGTTTTTTAGAACCTTGTATATAATAGTATATATATATATATATAATATTATTGTAATATAATATTACTGTAATATAGACTATAATATAGACTGTTATATGTTATATATATATATACTAGCAGATGCCCATGCCTGAGGGCACGACGATAAATTTGCCCTCGTGATAAAACCCAACCCATAATAACCACCCTTTTTAAAAAAAAAGAACTTTAAAAAAAATATTTTTTATAAAAAAAATATTTAAAAAAAATATATTATTAAAAAATAATAAAATAATAATGTATATATGTATACATGCATGCAACACATAAAAAGCCATGGATGTTTATCATGCATGTTTATCATGTATAAGTTATTATTCATAACACCATTGTCCCATATTATATATATATATATATATATACATTTTACATATATATATTTGTTATACATCTTACTGTTACTTACATACAACCGTTACTTATATATTTGTTATATATATATAACAGATATAACAAATATATAAGTAACAGTTGTATGTAAGTAACAGTAAGATGTATAACTGTTACTTGTATATTTGTTATATTTGTTATATATATATAACAAATATATAAGTAACAGTTGTTTGTAAGTAACAGTAAGATGTATAACAAATATATATATGTAAAATGTATGTAACTGTATGTAAGTTACATTCATGTTATATAAATATAACAAGTTACAATTATGTTATATATATATATATATATATATATATATATACTAGCGAATGCCCGTGTCCGAGGGCACGGTGATAAATTTGCCTCCGTGATAAAACACAACCAATAATAACCCGCATTTAAAAAAAAACTTTAAAAAAAATATAAAATATATATATTTTAAAAATATTTAAAAAAATATTTTTTAAAAACATAATTTAATAATAAAATAATAATGTATGTATGTATGTATGCATGCATGCAAGCATGCAACATATAAAATGCTATGCATGTTTATCATGCATGAGTTACTATTCATAACACCATTGTCCCATATTATATAGATAACAAGTTACGGTTATGTTATATATATAGTATGTAGTGTATGTATGTAGTACAGTAATGCATGTAGTATATATATGTATGTTATGTATGTAGTATTTTTTTTATGTATGTAGTATATATATGCATATTATGTATGTAGTATAGTAGTATAGTAATATATATGTATATATGTATGTATGTAACAATAATATATATAGTAATATATAACAGTATTATATATGTATATATGTATGTATGTAACAATAATATATGTATGTAAATTACAGTATTATATGTAGTAATATATAACAGTATTATATATGTATATATGTATGTATGTAACAGATGTAGTAATATATTATACATTAATATAATATATGTAGTAATATATTAATGTAATAGTAATATATGTATGTATATATATATATATATATCCCCGTGCTTGAAGGCACGCTGATAATCGCAAAACGACAAAAAATTTCAAATTACGTAATTTCAAAATGGAAAAAATCTTGATCCCCAACAAAACAAAGTGTAATTTAAAAAAAAAAAAGTCGTGTGCGTGCCTGAAGGCACGACGACAATTCTCCCAAGTATGAATCGCGTGGTCAAGTCATAAAAGTTTCTTTTACAACAGAAATGTGTAAACAATTTTTAAAAATTCGAGCAAAGTTTCCTTTGTTTATAAGACTATCCACAATGTTTAACACGACAAAAATTTTCAAAGTACGTAATCGTAACACGGAATTTTTTTTCAAAGTACGTAATCGTAACACGGAATTTTTTTTCAAAGTACATAATTGCAAAATGGCAAATATTTTATTCCCCAACAAAACAAAATATAATTTTAAAAAAATGTCCATAATATTCATTTTAAAGAACTATCCACTCTGCTTAACAAATAATAAATAGTCCAACAACATTCAAATAGTCTAAATACATCAAAAAAATTCATATATAGCATGAAATATATAATATTCAACAACCAAATTCACAATGTGCCTCAAATAAACAACGTGTCAATTTAAAAAAAATTGACAAATAATTTCCTAAAGTATTAAGTCATGTATAATTTAAATCAAATAATTATCTATCAATCCATTATCATAACTGTAAATAATTGCACCCATGCCGGCACGACGATAAATTTAATCCCTGGATATTTTGTACCTATGCTTATAGCACGGCGATTAATTTATTCTCGTGATAAATTTTTTCCTGTGATAAAAGTGTACCCTTGACGATGGCACGATGAAAACATTTTAATGAATTTTTATTCCTCAAATTTATTAGTTTTAATCGTTATATAGTTGTGAAATTTAAATACGAAAAAAAAATCAACACATTGATTTAAAGACATTTATTTCGAGATTTACTTGCATGAATGTGTCATGTTCGTTTCAAAATTTTGACTTGCATTAGTGGTGTAAGAGAAATAGTTTTTCACAAATTTTGACTCTTGTATGGACAACTTATAAATGTATGTTTCGTTTCAAGATGCCTATGGGTTAAGAACCTTAAATGCGGGTATAAAATAAGAAAGAAATGTATTTACTACACTAATGTGACATGTATAACATATGTCCCATATTTTTCATGGTGCAAATAAAACACATGCATCTCACCAATGATACATTAACTCATCACAAATCTAGGCTACAAAATGTCATTACTCACAATGTAAACTATAACAGTATACACTTCTTTCAAAATGTATTGTCATTCAAAGTTCAAAAGTACTTGCACTTACGACACTTACAGTTATTTTAGTATTCTTTTTCTATAATTAAAAGTGTAAAAATAATAATAATAATAATAACATAGGCAAACAAAGTGGATTGCCAACATGGTACACGATGGATGCACGCAGACATTGGTGGGATTGCAAATTTCTATTCCTATATGAAATAAATAAATTTATTGGAGTTAAAAGTCTTTATTTACCTAATATGTACCTTCCTTTAACTTTGCAAGTAGATTCTATTCTTTCATTTCACCAACAGACAAAGAAATAAGGCACATGGCTCAATATAGCTTGATGTAAATCCTTTTGGTAAAAAGCAACATCAATCAAACTCAAAGCAAACAAAGTGGATTGCCAACATGATGGATGCGTAGAGAGATTGGTGTGACTGCTCTAAAAATTGATGGTGTTAGATATATAAACCACCACCGCTAATTTCTATTCCTATATAAAATAAATAAATTTATTGGAGTTAAAAAGTCTTTATTTACCTAATTAAACAAATATTGTTAGTTGCTATCATGATCGATGAACGGACATCGAAATCAAATATAAAAAAATCTTGAATTAGTAATACATAAGTTCCATGAACTTGCATAATAAACATAATATGTTTTTACCCATAAAACCACCTGCTTTCAATACCTTTTAGAAAAACCACCTGCTTTCAACACGTTCAAAACCCATAAAAAAAACACTTGTGTTCATTATATTTAAAATCCCACACGGGTTCATTAAATTTCAAACACATTAATAAGAAAAAAAGTTTTAAGTTTCTTTCAAAAACCACTTTTACCAGTTTAAGTTTATTTTGAATTGTTTTTGCCCACTTTTTTACCTTTATCCAGACCAACTTTTTGAACTGTTTTTACACATGCCCAACACTCAAAATTTTTAAATAGTTCGCTTTTTCAGAAAATTTCAAAAATTCACATGCTCAAATAAAATCTTATTCTTTTGTTGGTAAAAACTTGCATAAAATATCATGCTCTTTAAAATCATACCCACTCCTAGCACCTGAAATTACGTCTTAATCTAATGTGTAATTTAAATTAAAATAAATGTCACATGTTTACAATTCAATTTGGTACTTTCTTCAACAATACCGTGATGATTGATCATTTATAAACCAAACAGAAAATTGTGATACCCATCCCAATAGAAATGATCATGATACTTTGACCCCACACCAAAATAAAAAGAAATTACGAAATGCACTCACACCAAACATGTTTTGAGTAAATGCTTGAAGACCAACTCCTTCACCACTTTTACCAATCGAACCGGCTCATTACTGACCTCGTGTCCTCTTCATGGCGTCACACAAACATCCCTCTTATGTTTTAAAAAGACTAACAAACAAAGACTTCCGGTCTGTATAGAGAATACCTTGATTGTGAAACAGAGATGTGGACTGCCAAAATGAAAACATGAAAATTGGTGAGATGATTAAACATGAATTAAATTTACAAAACTATATCAATATTTTGAACCAAAAAATAGTATATGTTAATCTGTGTCAAAGAACCTGCAAAAAAAATAAAACACATACCAATTTTTAACCCTGATTTAAAACTAAAAACATTCAATGAAATCTAAGTCAAGTAGTTTTTTTTTTTGGATTATAAATTAGATAAGGAAAAAATAAATAAAGAGTACACCTGCTGAAATTATACAACCCAAAACACACATCAAAGATAGATGGATCTTCAAGAGATAAGATGAAAGTTACAAAATGTAAGAGAGAGAAAAATGAATTCAGATACTACAAATCCATAACTCATCAAATAGTGAGGGTTGTTATGTTAGTGAAAATACACATCCAAAAATAACGGAACAACCCAATTCTTCTTACCGGTGGCTGAACTAAGGGACCCCAAAGGGTGAAACTTAAAACTCCAAAATATTTGTTTTCAGACATGAACAATAAAGAGTAAGAAAATAAGAAACAAATTTATAATGAACAAAATTATAGATTACCTCTGAATTTTGACCCCCAAAATTGAGAGGAAATTAACTCCCAAGCTCCATCATGAAACTAATGGTTTGACTTCCTTTATTAGAATAGTAAGTTGAGTTTGTTGGATTAGTTTGTTCAGGGTCCTATATAAAGGATGCCATCTTACTTGTAATAATCATCAAGTCTCATTTTATAATACAATTCAATTCTCTTTTCTCTCTCTACTATTATTCTCTCTCAAAATCTCTTATTTTGTAAAATGGTATCAGAGCATTAGAAAAGATTCCGCTTCCGCTCCATATCTCTATTATTTGATTTCATTCATTTCTTTCAATCTATAGTCAAGGATGGCTCCTTTTTCTCATGGAATGGAATCAGAAATTTCAATCGGAGATTTTTTTTTCTTTCTTTTCTGTTTCTTCAAAATAAAATCTCATCATGGGTCCTTTATCAGATGGGTTGAGAGATTCTCTCTCTAGGGTTCCGTTGTGAGACATTTCCACCTGCCGCCGTTACCTTCCCTACTCCGATAGCCCTCTTCTTATGGTGGTTTCCCTCTTTAAAACTTCCCGTCTCTTGTTCCAGCATAGGGGGCTCTGGTTCTTGGTTGATGTCTATTGAGTCAAGTTGTTCTCAACACCGGCTCTGGTTCTTGGTTGGTGACTTATGATGAGAAATTGGTCATGTTCTGTCCTCTTTGATGTTTGTGATGGTGTTAAAGTTTGTAGCACTTGGGATTTCTTTGTTCCTGAGATTGTTTAGTTCGGCTTTGTGCGTCGTCTCTGCTGTCGTGTTTACCTTGCGATGGCGTGTCCCTGTTCTTGGGTTCATTGCTCTGTTTGAGCTTAGATGGATCTCTTATGAGTTTGTTGATTAATAATGGCTGATCTGATTCTCTCTCCGGCAACTGGGTTTGTCACCGAGTTTGGTTTTGTTGAGATTCGTTGTTTAATTTTGTTCCTTGCTGTGATTGGGGGGTACAGTGTATGTTTGCGCCGATTTCGGCAGAGACTCAAATTGTTGGCCTCATCTTCACCGTGTTTGATGTTCTCTACCGTTGCGTTTGATTAGCGATGATGGAATGCCCCTGTTCCTTGGTTTGGTGGTTGTCATTCTCTCCAATTTTTGGTTTTGCTCTGGGTTTTCTCATATGATTGGTATGATGTCGTTCGCCGATGCTGATGCTCCGCACCAGGTCTGGCTTGTTTACCACTTTTGGTTTGGGTTTCGTTGCTCCGATTGAGCTATGGTGATGGAGACAAATTAGATTTTTTATGGACTTCATTTCTTGAGGTTTATTTTTGGACGTGCTTTTGGTTCATCTGATTTCAATTCAGATTCATATATTCAGATATTGAATTTTTTCACCCTTGGTTGGCTGTTTTTTTTTGCTGTTAGAACAATGCTACAACATCTCTTATAGACTATGGATGATTGAGCCCTGCAGATTCTTGGTGTATTGCCCTGCAGATTTCCTCAGCACCTAGTTCTTTTTGTATGCCCATGAGTGGCTTTCTCAGCTTGTTGTAGTTGATGTTGCTGGTAGCTTGTCACTCCAGTTCTTCTATTTATGCTATTTGCATATTTTCATCTGTTTTAATGGTGTTCAACCACCACATTTTAGGCAGTTGTGGTATTCAGCCCCTTCCATTCATCTTCCGTTCCGGGAGTTCATTGGTGCTTGTACACTGAGACGAGGGGGAGCAAATGCAGATTTACATTTCATTTTTTTTACTCTACTTATTGTATTTCCAAGTTGAAATTATATTGCATATAAATTTCAACTTGAGGGGGAGTATTAGAATAGTAAGTTGAGTTTGTTGGATTAGTTTGTTCATGTTCAGGGTCCTATATAAAGGATGCCATCTTACTTGTAATAATCATCAAGTCTCATTTTATAATACAATTCAATTCTCTTTTCTCTCTCTACTATTATTCTCTCTCAAAATCTCTTATTTTGTAAAATCCTTCGTCCAATAAAAATACACCATAAATATGAAAAAAAAGGTAAATAAAAAATCTTAATAATATTTAAGAAGGAAAAAACAGACCTGAGAGGGTGACCCCTAAAAATTTCAAAATACATAATATGTGTTAATGAGAGAGGTGGTGGTGGGAGACAAAGAATACATTTAAGATTGCCACTTACCAAGAAATATGACCACTGCCTTATTCGAAGCTAAGAGGTACCTCACTCTCATCTAATTATTCAAGTAAAAATGGAATTAAAACAAAAAATGAAAGTGTGCTTTGGGGGCAGAACCCTGAGATCTTGATGATTTGGAATACACCAAGATGTATTTTGTTCCAGTAAGACATGGTGTTTAGCTACAAACCTTAAACATGATGATAACAATTAATATACATACTGCTCCGACGGAGATGGATTCAGATGCGATCAGGTGTGGAGAGGGTTTATTAAAAAAATAAAGCCACCAAATGCTCACGTGAATACCCAAACATGAATACAAAATACACAAACGTGAATAAAAAATACACTTCAGATCTGAAACTAAAATCAAAATACATACCACGAAACACTGGAATACACGAAGAGAGAAACAAACACATGAATACAGGGAGAGAGAAAGGTTTACCAAAAAAAAAAGCTTTTCTTTAGGATCCAAACATGGGGACCTTTGCATTTGCAGTTGAGATTTGAGAAGGAAGTGTTCTGAAGGTATCGTACTATCTCTTATCAAAGGCAGAGAGGAGGGAGGCGAGGTATCAAGAGAAGACATGAGTGAGAGACTGCTTTTTTCTCGAGCCTTGCTCTCTGGCATAATACTCTTATTGAGCGTACTTTCTTCTTGAGCCTTGTGCTCAATAAAGTGGGCGACTGGGCGTGTAAGATAGAGGAGGGGAAATGATCTTGATCCTCAATTTCTTGTCATGTTGGCTTCCATCTCAACCCTTAATTATGTTATCCTCTTATTGAACAGTAGAAATACCATTACTCCTTATTATATATATATATATATATATATATATATATATATATATATATATATATATATATATATATTATTGTAATATACATACATATAATACTGTTACATTAATATACATACATATAATACTGTTACATTAATATATTACTACATCTGTTACATACATACATATATGCATATATAATACTGTTATATATTACTACATATAATATATATGTATGTAATATATACATATATATAATATATATGTATGTAATATATGTATAATATATATGTATGTATGTATGTATAATATATATGTCTGTAATACATATAATATACATGTATGTAATATATACATATAATACTGTTACATTAATATATTACTACATATATATATATATAATACTGTTACATTAATATATTACTACATATATTATATTACTGTAATATACATACATATATTACTGTTACATTAATATATTACTACATATATTATATTACTAATATATTAATGTAACAGTAATATATGTATGTATATTACAGTAATATAATATATGTAGTAATATATTAATGTATTACTAATATATTAATGTAACAGTAATATATGTATGTATATTATACTAATATATATATTACTGTAATATATATATTATTGTAATATACATACATATATTACTGTTACATTAATATATTACTACATATATTACTACATCTGTGACATACATACATATATGCATATATAACACTGTTATATATTACTACATATAATATACATGTATGTAATATATACAAATATATAATATATATGTATGTAATATATATAATATACATGTATGTAATATATACATATATATAATATATATGTATAATATATATGTATGTATGTACAATATATATGTATGTAATATATATAATATACATGTATGTAATATATGTATAATATATATGTATGTAATATATATAATATATATGTATGTAATATATATAATATACATGTATGTAATATATACACATATATAATATATATGTATGTAATATATACATATATAATATTGTTATGTAGTATATTACTACATATATTACTGTAATATACATATATGTATATATGTATGTATATTATGTAACTGTTACATACATATATATATAACTGTTATGTAGTATATTACCACATATATTACTGTAATATACATATATGTATATATGTATGTATATTATGTAACTGTTACATACATACATATATATTATATGTACATAAGTTACATAAGTACATAAGTTACATAATGTATGTAACCGTATTACATAATATATTATATTACTATACATACATACATAAGTTACATAAGTTATATAAGTACATAAGTTACATAATGTATGTAATTATATTACTATACATACATACAAAAGTTATATAAGTTATATAGGTACATAAGTTACATAATGTATGTAACAGTATTACATAATATATTATATTACTATGCATACATATATACATATATATTATATGTACAGTAATATATGTATGACATATGGGGCAGGTTCAAGTGAGGTCTGAGCTTGAGGATCTAGTTTGAGGACCATTTTTTTTTAAATAGTAAAAAAAATATTTTTGGGTTGATTTTTTTTATGGTTTTTTAAACATTTCAGTAAGATCATAAAAAAAATCAGCTCAAAATGCATTTTTTTGATATTTTAAAAAAATCTGTCAAACTTTATCAATTTTAAGTTATTTTTAAGATGTTAAAAACTGCCAAAGTTTGACCGATTTTTTTAAAATAGCAAGAAAATTCATTTTGAGTTGATTTTTTTTTATGATTCTACTGAAATGTTTAAAAATCATAAAAAAAATCAGGCGAAATTTTGATTTTTTTACTATTTTATCAAAAATGATCCTCAAAGTGGGTCCTCAAGCTAAGGACCTCACTTGATCCACTCTCATGACATATAATATAAGTATTACATATATACATATATAATACTGTTATATATGTATGTACTATAATATATGTATGACATATAATATAAGTATGACATATATACATATATAATACTTATATATATGTATGTACAGTAATATATGTATGTATATATAGATTATATGTACAGTAATATATGTATGTATATATAATAAAAATGTATGTCTGGACTTAAAATTTGACAAACTAATTAAAAAATCAAAAAACTATAATTAACACGAATAATAAAAAAATGCAATTCATATTGAATAAAAAATATCTAAAGAACATTAAAATATTGACATTTGTTAGGGCATTAAAAAAATTTCTAAGAATCTCAATGAATGATGGAATTCATGTAAAGGCATTAAAAAAATTGATCATCTTTGCCAACAATCACATATCTCTTCATGAAGAGTCAAGAATAAAGATTAAAAATGATTATTTGTAGCTGATTTCAAATACAATGCCCGCGTTGTATTTATATTATTTTATTATTATCATGGTTTCATGTATCTTGTATGTATCATACTAACATGTCTTTTGCTTAGGTGAATCGAAGGTTTTAATAGGAAGAAAGAAAATACCTTTCTCATCGGTACGTTTTTTAATTCCATGATTTATTGATTCTATTCAAAGTCTATGAATAGCATGTCATGATACTTTTAACAGTTACATTCTCTGAGGAGAATGGACAAAATATTATTTTTAATATTTATTATTGTGTTCAAATATTACTTGCTATAACTTTGTTGCAGTTAATTGTCATGGCACCTGGCATAGCGAGAGGATGCATTTCTAGGGAAATCAATCACTCTAGGGCACCGTCAACTGATGAAAATGGTATTTCTACCTAATATTTTTATTGTGTGCACGTCTTTTTTTTATTGTATCAATCGTTTTGCATATGTAATATATTGTGTTTTTTTCAGTAACCATTGCCCCAAAGAGAGTTCGTGGAATTGCTCAAAATTTGGTTGCTGAAAAAATATTTGCCGCAACTAGGACCAAGATTCGTGTAGACTTTGCACATGGCAGACCCTCCGGGTTTAATCGTAAGGCATTTGTTGCTGAGATTGGTGTTATAGTGCGGAATTATGAGCCTCTACAGGTAGACAATTTGTCTGAGATAACTGATAACGAGAAGGATGAATTAATTAATAAGCTGATAGTATGTTCCCTCAATGTTTAATCTTGTTTTATTTTAAACAATAGCTTAATTATTCAAGTTTTAAAACCCACATTTTAAAGTGTCATTTCTAAATGGTTATGGTAATGACGAAGCGTTGGATGAAGTTGATGAATTATCTTCTTCAAGTCTTAAACATGTTTTGCATTCTCATCATGTAACGATAATTTTGAGTAGTTATTATAACAAATGCAACAAACCATGAATTAAGATAGACACCACTATCCCAATTTTTCGTTATGATGCGAATATTGTTGTTTTATGTAATGAATGGAGTTTAGTGGGAATTGAACTTCCCAATTGGGATTAATATTGAGCTTTTTGTAGTGTCAAAACCTTCATTTCATCTATGTGCGGTGAATTAGGATGGATCTCATTTTTTCATTTATCTCAGGTCGTGTGTCCATGTTAACATATTTGTGTATACTAATTTTGCAGATAAAATTTGATATAGACATGTCAAACCAGGTTGTTTCGAGATATGTATTCAATAGAATGTCCTCTCGATATAATGATCATAGCTACCGTCTTAAGAAACATTTTAAGAAGTTCAGTTTGGAAGAGGTGCGGGATCACCCGCATCGAAAGGTTTCGTCAAAAGAAGATTGAGATTTTCTATGCACACTTTGGAGCAGTCCGAAATTTATGGTATATGACAAATATATTTTATTTAGTTTTGTTTCCATTTTTATTCCATTAAAAGTGTCTTAAAAAGACATATGTTGTACTATTTCAGACTCGTTCACACAAATGTGTTGAAAGTCGCAAAAAAGTTCGATTTAATCATCCAGGTGGATCAAAATCATTTGTGCAACACGCATACGAGGAGGTAATGTCGTAATTCATTACTCAAACCCTTTAGATCAGTGGTGGGTCCAAAATATAATTTTGTATTTGTGATGAATGGAAAATATTTTTAACTTTTGGATAATATTTTTTTTATATAACTGTTATATGGGTTTTCTTGCTTATTTTTATTGCAGGATGATGGTCATATAAAAGAGACACCAAAGGGGAGTATTGACCTTTTTCATGGCACACATTACAACAGTGACAGAGGGTGGATCAACACAAAGGCTGAAACTGCTTATGTAAGTATATTTATTTATTATTTCATATATTTATGACTTTAGTTTTCCTATAACATTTCTAGCACCATCTTATTTTTTTTCTTTTTTTTATAACATTGGGTACTATTACTAAATAGATTTATATATTGTTAATATTTAGCCTAAGCTTTGAAAATATATAGGAAGATACCTAAAATGAATTTGCTTATAAACATTCCTAAAATGACAAATATTTTGATTGTTGGTAAATTAAGACTTTAAAGGATGAGGAAGTGGGTAAAAAATTTGTTTGAACAATACTATGTTTAACTGCTAATTCTTTTTGTCATCTTGCCATAATATATATCGTACTTTGTATATGTTAATTTATTCTTCTAGTTTAAAGTTTGTAGGGGACCTATGATAGATGTGTGTGTGAGATTTTTTTCCTTTCTATAATTTTGGATCAACTTGCTAAAAGTCTACTAAACTTATGATATTGTGATATTTTTATCCATCTTTATTAAAATCTGATAAACATTTTAACTTTCAAATGCAAGTGTATATCGTTTTACCAAATGTAAATTTATTAGTCTACTATTACTTTTTTCTTTCATTATAATACGTTTTTTCTTTTGTAGAATACAATGGTCGAATTGCACCATACAATCCAGAAATGACATAGGCACAAGTATGTGAGAAAGTCCTTGGAAAGAGGTCGGGGTATATTATAGGATTTGGTTTTGGCCCCTGACCCGATACATTTGGATCACGGTACAAGGAAAATAATAATGCGGAGAATGAGGCTTTAAAATCTGAAGTATCTTATTTGAATGACATTGTGGAGAGGCAATGATTTAGAAGTTTATGACTTTTCAGGCATGGGCGGAGGCTCATATTGGCCCAATGGATAGATCTTCTTAGATTATGAATTTTTTTCCCTTAAAGAACCTCTTTTAGTTTTTGTTAGTTTACTTTTGTGTTATCAAGTAGATCAAGATTTTACTTTAATTAGAGTTGAATATTTTCTTTCTTTTTTAATATTCTCTCATTTACTAACATGATTTGGCATGGAGATGAATTCATTGTTATTGTTATTTTATGATAAATCCATTAACTACGTTTATGTATCAAATTAATTTTAACATATACAGAATCTTCCACGTTGACGTAATCATAGTTTTAATTTAATTTTCTTTTCGTTTAAAGAAAATATTGTGCGATGAATTATATTCATCGCTATCTCATCAAAAGAACCAACTTTAGCGATGAATAAATTACAAATAACGACGAATAAATTTGTCGAAAAAGGTCAAATTAAGTGATTGAAATGATTTAGCGACGATTTTCATATATTTATAACGATGAATTGTCACGTCGCAAAATATCATTTGCGACGAATGAATTCGTCGTAACAAACCAGTATTGTGCGATGAATCCTCTTCATCGTAAAAAATATTGTGAGATGAATCATATTCATCGCTATCTCATCAAAAGAACCATCTTTAGCAATGAATAAATTACAAATAGCGACGAATATATTTGTCGAAAAAGGCCAAATTAAGTGATTGAAATGATTTAGCGACGATTTTAATATATTTATAATGATGAATTGACACGTCGCAAAATATCATTTTCGACGTAGCTACACTTCATTGTAACAGAACTATAGCGACCAGTTTTTTGCAACGAAAATTACGACGAATGTAGTGCGCCGTGACAAGACATTTACGACAAACTAAAAACAAAGGCGACGCATTTAATACGTCGCAAAAAGCTATCTAGTAAGATAATAATGTGAGTTACAGACAAACTGGCCCTCTTAGTAAAAAAAAAATAGCATTTGTGCTCAATGTAGAAAAGACGTGGATTTGACGAGGGTAGGATTACTAATGTTATTATGTTCCACCTAAATAATTAAATGAATACAGTAATTGGGCGCTGGTACTGAATACTGGCCATGAGAGCTACGTTCATTAAAGAGGAATCTAATAGGGTAGTTGCTTGTCATTTTCACTTTGTCAAATGTTAGAGATAAAGTACAGCTCTAAAACCCCAGACCCATGCACGGTCATTTGTCAGTGAAAAGGCAAACATTATTTTTTATTTATTTTTGGTAAAAAAAGGCAAACATTATTTATTTTTATGTTTTCCCCCTTAGGTGGAAAAGGAAAAGAATTTCATCCTTTATCTCTTACTATGGTCTTGTCAAATGATCTCCATGATATACCTTCCAGAGATACAATCTTTTGAAGAAAGTAACAATAAGATGCGAATGAAAATTAGGACATACACATGGATGCGAACAGATCCTAATGAATAGAAACGAGATCATTTTTATAATGCAAAGATATAAAAATAAATTTAAAACAAAACGAAAACGAAAACGAAAACGAAAAAAGAACTCCTATGTCTTAATAACTTTGAGTTCACGTAGTGAAATCTTGTGGACAAACAACTTAACCTTTGCAACCCAGTTAATATTTGTTTATGTGGACTAGACTGCCCCTTTCAGCCATGGCCCATGACACTCAACTTCCAATTCTTCAGTATACTCAACTGCTGTATGCTGATCACAACCAGTTGGGATACTCCAATCTAGTAAAATAGACGGAAAGGATGAAACTCTTTTTTAGTTTTTGTTTTTTTGGATTAAGTACACCATTAATGTGTACCTGATTTTTAAATTATGTATGAATAATGTGTACATGGATTTTTATATTTTTTTGGGAAAAATTTGTAATTCGTACAAGGAAGGACTTTTTATCCATTAGTCTCTTCAATAGGTTCTACGATTGTATTTTGTTCCAACAAGAGAATGTACCTTTAGTGACGAATTATTTAATTGCGAGTTACATTTCGTAGCAAAAGATTAACTTTTGGCAACGAAAAACCATTTGTAGCTATAGTTAATACATTTCTTAACGACCTGGGATTTCATGGCAAATACCTTTGCAAAAAATCGGGCGCCACATTTTCCTGCCAGAGGTAGGCGCGCGAAATTATGGGCAACAAAAATATTAACTTTAGCCACACAAATTTTCGTAGACAATAGTGTAGGTTATTTACTGTGAAAGTTTGTCGTTGCGATATGTAAAGGTTAAATGACAACGACTTGTATCGGGGCTAAATTATAAAAAAAAATTGTTGTACATCGTCATTTTAGAAAACTAAACCTAATAAAGGTTTAGAAAAGTAAACCTAAAAAATTGGCTCCCAATGCGTTAGGTCTCTCACAACACAACTTTTTTTCGGAGTCGTAGCCATTCCCTCCCTTTCTCTCTCTCTCTCTCTATATATATATATATATATATATGAGAGAGAGAGAGAGAGAGAGAGATAGAGGTTCCTGTACACACTAAGTTTGCACAGTGCTGGCGCACATCAATTTTTTTAAAGCATTAAAAAAAATATTTTTGAGTTGATTTTTTTGTGTGTGATATTTAAACATTTCAACGGACCTATGTAAAAAAAATCAGCTCAAAAAAATATTTTTTGCTATTTTTAAAAAATCGGTCAAACTTTAACAAAAAAAGTTTTTTGAGCTGATTTGTTTTACATGAATTCGTTTAAATGTATAAATATCACACAAAAAAAGTTAATAAAAAAATATTTTTTATACTATTTTAAAAAAATGATGTGCAAACTTAATGTATGTGGGGACACACACACTCACATTTATATAACTTCGTTTCTTAACAAAGGTTTAATATTTGATCTTAGGGCTTTGAAATAGTGTGAGTCCGCTAGCCGTCGTTGCGCCGTACATCAAGGATATTCTCTCTTTCTTCATCTCCCTATCTATAACATGAAGGAATTTGATAATTTGGAGGGTATGAGTATATTTAATACACTATCATTGTTTTAACACTTGACATTACCTCAGAAGATGTTTGTGTTTATTTTTATCAAGTTTATGAAATTGATTATCAAATTAGGTTTAATTGATTAGATAATGGATACTTATATGATTTGAATTGTTAAGTTTGTGTTGTGTAGGTGAAGTGAGGTTTTCCTTTACTAGTTAGTTTGGGTTATTCTTTGCTTGTCTAGTTTTTTTTTATTCCATTGTTGATACTGAAAACCTATATTTTCTTACACATTCTCTCTCTCTATCAACATGCATATCGATCTTTACACATGTATTCGTGTATGTTCAGACTTTTATCACGTTCAATTTCACAATGTATGTGTACAAAAAGCCCCAATTATTTACGGTAGGAAGGAAAAAAATGTAAAGTTTTAATAGTTATAGTCAAGTCAATAATAGCAGTATAAAGAGAATAGATAATAATCTTGACAACCAACCTAGTACTATAATAAAATCCCCTGTACATTTGTTTTGTTCAATACAATCCAAAGATACATGTTTCTACATTCTGTATAGCAGCGCATAGGCAGTTAGACGTGGACTAGGAATTTTTCTTTACTTTTACTTTCATACCAAATTAAACTGTAGAAGCAATAACTAAACTTTGTATAGTTGTTTACCAGATTAAAGAAGTATACATTTATAGTTGTTTAAAAATCAGGTATTACTTTATCCGAATTGAAATTAACTGATGAAGTAATTGTCACAACATCTTAGTAATTGGTGTTCGTTTATATTGCGTTGTCTTCTTGTCTATTGGCCCTGCTTTCGAGGTTACATTGATCAGTGTAGGCCTGACAACGGATCAGATTTTATCCGAATCCAAATCCGAATCTGATCCGTTTACACGGATTTGGATCACGCTTGAAATCCGATTACCCGATAACCCGTTTATTAAATGGAGCGGATTTGGATTCATATGATCCGATCCGATTAATATATATATATATATATATATATATATATATATATATATATATATATATATATATATATATATATATATATATATATATATAGAGAGAGAGAGAGAGAGAGAGAGAGAGAGAGAGAGAGAGAGAGTATTTAGAAATTTATTAATATTTTAAATATATATTTTAATAGTTATTTATAATAGTCCTATATTAATATATATTGTATTTATTTATAATAGTAATTTATATTATAATAGTTATTTAAATATATTTTTTGAAATATATATTATAATAGTTATTTAAAATATATCGTGTATTTTGAAATTTATAATATTATAATCGAATAGGATTGGATACACGGATTCTTAACGGATTCGGATTCGGAACCCTAACAAATAATCCGTCGGATAATCGGATCGGATCCGAATCCGTTTAACATAAATGAATTCGGATTTGGATTGGCCTGATTCGGTCCGAATCCGACCCGTTTACAGGCTTACATCAGTGTGTAATAATCATTGATTCATGAGTGTGTATAAATCTACTAAAACTCTCTTTATCTATCTTCGTGTTTACGTGTTTAGGTGTCTATTGTATGACAATGCGATTTTATTTGAAGTGTGGCATACTCGCATGGCCATTGGATATGAATTTTCTAAATGTTTAGTTTAAAAAGTCAAATACTATTGATTTGGATTCTGTATAGCATTGTGATTCAACCGCGAAAAAGTTTTGGGGCGAGTGAAAATAATGTATGTATGATTAAGAAATTCTATTTCTTAACCCTACTTTGACATTAAATTTATAGTTTTCAATCTTGGGTGTTAATTTCATGGATTACAGATGTTTAAGTGGGTGTTAGTTAATTCTTGTCTTTGATAATTTGTTAGTTCTTTCATGATTGATAGGTTGGAGGATTAATGGTTATATGTTGTGATTTTGAGACCATGTGTTCTCGAATTTGTGCTTACATGTTTTTCTTTGATTGATGAATGGTTCTTATCATGGAATAAGAAAAGGATTCAAAATTGTCATATCCAAGCTCTCAAAGCTTGCATAATTTTCTGTGTTTGGATTTCAAATTTTTATGCCTAGGCAAATCGTCCCACCCTGCCTAGTTAGACTTTTGAAAGAACTTCTTTAGAAAAGTTTTAACTCTAAGTGTTTGTTGTTTCAAGTTTTATTTGGAGTTTTACATTAGTTTAATTCACACATAATATTTATGTTTTAAGAAATCAGTTCATATTTTTTTTGTTTGCAAATTTAACGAAAAAAGGAAAACATAAAGGATACATAAAGATAAAAATAAAATATATAGGTTCGGTAACGACTTGAGGATTCTTACCTTAAAAATTAATTCTAAGAAGAGTTTTAAAATTTTGTATTCTATTTTTTAAACAACTTTGTGTCCTTTAAAAAAAATTCATGCATTTTTATACATGCTAATGTTTGTTAACTTCATGCAATTTAATTTTTTCTTTATGAAAAAAATGGATAAGAGTTGGATTTAGGAGGAAGATAGATTATTTGAGAAGTATGTTATTGGAGTTAAATAATTCATTCAGTTTGTTAAGAAGTATATGACATCAAATGGTGTCATAAGGTTTCTGTGTTGTGAGTGCTTGAACATCGATATTAGGAATATTGATGATGTAAATGATCATCTTTTTTTAAAAGGTATGTGTATGACCTATACGCAATGGATATATCACAAGGAACGTTCTTAACACATGGTGTATGATAGTTCTCATTGTGATAACAATGAAAGTGATGAATGAATGATGGATAATGATGAGAAAGAATGTGATGATATGTTAGAAGATGTGTATAAGGGCACTTTTATAGATATTGGCTGAGATGAAGCCTTTGACGTTGATTCTCTTATACATATTAGGGGGTGGGGGTGCAGAAACGTTTTGAGAAATTTTTGAGGGATGTAGAGCTCGAATTGTACCCGAATTGCACAAAATTCACTTTACTATCCTTTCTTGTGAAGTTGCTTCACACGAAGGTCATGAGTTGTTGGAATCACTCAACATGTTACTCGAGATATTAAAGGAAGGTCACTTCCAAAGTAAATGTAGACACGCCATCCTAGGACCCCCCCCCCCCCAAAGCACCTCTTTAGGTCCTTAGTACTCACCCGTTCACCATAAACCCTAGGTCATATTTAAAATACCGATCTAGAGGCCACCGGGCGCTCCCGGACCGCATTTGACTCCGATCAACTCTCCACCTTGAGCGAATCTCAATGAATCTTTGAAGGACTATTAATTCCCTTTCTAAATGGTCCATCATGTGTGCCAATCATCCTTATGGTTCAGACTAATAATCCGTTTCACTCCGAGCACGGCTCCAGAAGCCACCGGGTGCTCCCGAGCCCCATTCGACTCCGATCGACCCTCCAGCTTGAGCGAAGCTAAATGAATCGTAACACCCCGTAATTTTGAGGATTTAATATCTAATTATTTTTAGGAGATATAAAAATATTGAAATTGGAGAAACTTAAATTTACGGGATTTAAATTGGAGAAACTTAAATTTATAATTTGGAGAATTTATTTGAGTGGGAAGAATTATTTATTTTTGGCGACTTTAAGTTTAATAATTCGAAATTTCGTGTGTCGCATTTTGATTTTGCTGTTAAAATTTGAGAATGCTAAAAAAGTATTTTAAATGACAATTCTGACTGCGCGGTTGAGTCCGGATGGGTCGAGATAGTCAGAAAAGATTATCCGGGATAGTAATCGGGTCTCGAGGTATTTTTGGGCGTAGCCGACCCACACAGAGTGATTTGGGCCATTTTAACCAGGCCCATGTGGCCAAAAACGGGATTAGGAGTTTTAAACCTAATTGAGGGACTATTTGAACGACAGTTAGCAAATTCTAAGCCTAGGGTTTGAGAGAGAAACAGAGGAAGCAAATCAAGAACAAATTGGGGACTTTTTGGAGATATATCTTGGGTGTTCGTCATCAAACCAGTCTCTACACCAACGGATCAGACTCTACGAACAATTTCAGGCAAGTGGTTAACTCTCGTGATTCTTAAAATCGGTGATAACCAATTCATATTATAGTATGATTATATGAAAATTCGTTTTGGGTGTGTAACCATAATTAAAATTGGGTTTTTCTGAATGTAGAGTAATGGATAGATTTAATTACTCAATGGATGTTAAGTTATGAATTGGGACTGTTGAGAGTGAATTGTAGGGTGAATTGCAGTATGTATTAGCGATTAATTTGACTGAAAATGATGAGGTCGGATTCGGTAAAAACGAGACTCGGGTGAAAAATGCAAATCGGATATACTTAGAGTTATGTATAAATTTGATGATAAACTAAGGTCTCTAGGATGTTTGGACCTTTTTCTTATGTGGAGGTATGTTGGTTCTGATTGGGTAAGGGTTTGGAATGGAAATAAAAGCTTGAGGGTTCGTTAATGGCTGAACAGAAAAGCAGAGAAGAAAGGGACCTGCTCGATCGATCGATTGACCCAGAGGATCGTTCGATCGATGGTCCCAGATTTTTAGTAGATCGGCTTGTATAATATATAAAGGGAAATTAATTTAGGATTAAATCCCCTACTTTTTATTTTGTGATAAATTCATATGTAGAACATATTCCTTAAAAATTATAAGGGGATATAATTAGGTTTAGGAGGGTGATAATTGTATGTCACGAGATTAATAAATTTCGAGAAATAATTCGTAGGTATTGATTTTGGACCGAGGGAAAATGTTCAGGTATTGTAGGTTAGTGGCACTACATTATTACAAGGAATTGAAGTGTAATTTATTAATTAAGGGGCGAAATTTAGAATAGGGTATTAACGACGGTATGGGATAAGTGAGCGAGTCCGGGTATAATGGTTAGGCGACACCAAGTATTAAATTTAATTGATGTGTTAATTAATTAATTTGAGTCAGACCATAGACTCGGTAATATACAGGCTAGTGTTACGGGTTTTAGTACACGGTAAAGCCGGAATTTATATTATATATATACGGTGTGGTGATAGTATATATATATGTGTACTTTGTGTGTGCTATTAAATATATGGGAGTAGATATTTATTTAAGTTATATATTCTAGTGCTATCAAGGGAGATTGCGCGTTGTGGGTGAATCCCCTAGCTTAAGGAGTAGGGTGGGTATATCCCCATGTCATAACGTCTGGTATATGGGTGAGGGGCTTATCTCACTTTCAAGGAAGGAATATGACCGTCTCCACTACGTTTATATTTTTGGGTCGGGTTGGTGAGCGATTCCAACTTGGGTAACTAGGTTATGTAAGCACACCTAGTGAGATAAAACTTTAGAGGAAATCACCCAGCGAGGGTATACTCGGAAGGATGGATATACGTACGATATATGTGTGGATGTTCGTAGTAAATGTACGTATATAATGGTAGTAAATATTATATGCGGGTAAAAATATTGTGTGTGATGTATTTATTTTATATAACTTGTGTCACGGTTATATGATATTATTTAAAAGGAATTAATTAAGTTAATTGGTGAGATAACTTATAACCATTAATAATAATACTCGATTTAGAGTAGAATGACAAGGGTAGATTATACGAGGACTAGTTTGACGGGGTAGTACAACTAGGCGGGGTTAAAGTAACCGTTAGGTGTGCACATTAGTGGAGGGGTGAGTATGTCCTCAAGGGAGTGCGACACTAACTTAAATATGAAGCGCATTCATATATTTTTAATTACTGCAGTTTTTCACTTGCTAAATATTTTCAAAATGTTTTGGGTTCTAACCCTTGCTATAAAATCATTTTTAAAACCTTTTAGGTGTCCAGCCACATAGACGCTAGACTTGATATTCTATTCCAGGGACACAGAGCTACGGCACATATGGATGCTAGCAGGAGTTTGGATTAGATGCATCGTTCATTCCTTCCTAGAGTTGGAATCATTTATTAGTTTTAGTTTTACTTATGGCTTATTGCTCAGACTTTCAGTACAGTTTTCAGATTTATTTATTCAGGTGTTGGATGTTTGTATTGGACAATTTACTTTGGTAGACGTTAGTTTATTCGTCATGTAGTTTAATTAATTATTCTATTGATTTATTTCAGTCGTGGTGTATGAATCATATTATGTTTCCGCATGTTATTGGTTGTTTAATTAAAAAGATAAAATCTGGCACCGACTTTTTGGAATACTGGGTGGTTAGTAAGTTTTAAAAAGTTTTTCAACAGTGATGCTAAGAATGAGCCAACTGGGATTCCTGTTTTAATTTGGTATATGAATGATCACCCGGTATTTTATTAGGCGGGGTGTCACAGATGGTATCAGACCATCAGGTTCTAGTGTCTTTAGGATATGTATGGCTTTTCACGTTTTAACTTATCGTCCTTTGATATAGAGCCCTATCATATGATTGTTGTATTCTTATACGTATGCGAATTTACGTTCTTCTGCCAATTTTTTTTTATAAGTGATGGTGAAGTCATACGATTTGATTCTCATTTCAGATGTCGCCCATGAGAGAGAGAGCAGCTAGGACAGTAGGGGGAGATGAGACTAGGGAGGCTCAATAGGAGCCAGAGTTATCGCAATAACTATCAGAGATGATTTCGGCTGCACATGTAACTGAATTAGTGGCACAGGCAGTTCAAACGACGATGATCATAATGGCAAGGTACTTTCCGCGAGATCAACCACAGGCATTAGTGGTACCGGATGTTCAGGCGCACCCGGGGCAGTCGGAATGGCAGCAAGTACGATAGGTCTTTTAAAAAGACCATCCACCAGAGTTTCAAGGGGGTTCAAATGTGGTGCTAGCGTGTTAGTGGAAGAGAGATATTCAGCGTCACCTAAGCATGGTATATTGTAATGAGGTGAATAAGCAAATGCTAGCCACTTTTAGGTTAGTGGGAGCAACACTACAGTGGTGGGAGTCGATCACCACAGTTGAGGAAAGGGATACATTAACTATTGCAGAATTTTGGGTTTGGTTCGACCGTCAGTATTTCCCGCCAGCAGTCGAGGCTGAAATGAGGAGAAAATTCTGTGAGGTGACTCAGGGGGACCGTTCAGTGGCCGATTACGAGGAAGAATTCACTCGTTTGGAAAATTTTATATCGGATGAGGTAAGCAATGAAGAAAGAAAGAAGTCGAGGTTCATAGATGGGTTAGTCTAGAGGATCAGGCAACATTTGATTGGTAATCCCTCTTTAGTAGCTTATACGGACGTCGTTAATGCAGCACTCATGTACTTCCAGGAATATCGCTTCCACATGAAAGGAAGCAAGAGGGGAGTGGAACCCAGTCAGTCGGATAAACCAGGAGGGAACAATACCAGAGGGGTATCCCAGCAACAGACAGGGGAACATCAAGGGCAGGATTTCCAGTAGGGGAATCTGGCTAAGCGATTTAGGTCTGGAGGCTATCGACAGGCTGGCCAGGGCTTTCAATAGGGCCAGCAAGGAAGGGATCAGTGGCATGGTGAATTTATTAGGAGATATTTTGTTTGCGGGGAAGAGGGACACGTGAAGAGATATTGTTATTTTGTTTGCGAGGCAGGGGTCAACTACAGGATGAGGTCCTGGATGTACAACCACTACAACAAGTCATGGGTGCGTTCGGGCAGGTGGAAGCTGCTCAGGATCCCGAGGATCAGCCATTGCAGCTTGAGTATGGAGGTAATTATCTTTTTATCCTATGGGCACGGGGTATGTTTTTATGACAGTGAGGGTGTCACAATATAAGAATTATTTTCACTAGAGTTCACGGGTAAGTCGAATTTAGTGGGTGCGCTAGCTATAGCAGCCATACTTCATGTATATATCTCTATGGGGAAGTGGATTTCTTTAGTGTTAACCACGAGAGAGTGGGGGTGTACACAGAGAGGGGATTGGTATTATGCGAGGAGTTACTACTTTCGAGGATAGGGTAGATGATTTTTTGAAATATCGGTTGGATAGCGATAGATTTGAACTATTGTGAATAGTGAGGGTAAGTTTTGATGTTCGCGACACTAGGGTATGAATGATTTTTACTAGGTATCATTTGAGAGGGAATCTAGCGTATATATATGTGTATGTATGTTGTATTGTGTGGTGCGATAGACACATAGTGAGGTCTTGTGTCCTCACATTTTATTCCGGTAAGTAGGGGTGTCTACTGAAGCGAATCAAGGTGGTTAGATTTATTTTCGAGTAGGGAGAGATAGCTCGAGATGTATTTTGTGCAAGAACTAGTGATAGTAAGGGCACGGTATTTGATGTTGTTATTTGTAGCATAAAAGTAGGAGTGTATGCTTTTGTGTTAAGAGATAAGTATTTGAGGTTACGTACTATGGACTGAGGGTCTAACAAATCTCAACAATCGAAAATGTTAGGTAGTAGTGTATCGGGGGGGGGGGGGGGGTTCCTTATTTGGATTTCGCTTGCGAGACATCCCACGCATGAAACTTAGTGCAACGTTAAAAGTGGGGAGATGTTTGGTCGTTAGTACATGGGTTGGGTACCCCGGTTATTATTCATATATGTGATATGACTACGGGTTGGAAGTTATATTACGGGTTACGACTAGCATAGTCGGGTAACTTTTGTGTGGTTAAGCACGGGGATAGGGTGTATGGGCACCCTGGTTAATTAAGGCAACTTTAGTGCGGTTAAGCACGGGTACAGGGTGTATGGGCGCCCTGGTTAATTAAAATGCATATTTATGTAACTCTTAGTTAGAAGCGGGATAGATAAATGTATCGAGCTTAGAACCACAGGTATAGGGATTGATATTCGAGACTTGAAACACTAGGCTTATCTTAATTTCGAGGACGAAATTCCTTTGCAAGGGGGGTGTATGTAACACCCCGTAATTTTGAGGATTTAATATTTAATTATTTTTGGGAGATATAAAAATATTTAAATTGGAGAAACTTAAATTTATGAGATTTAAATTGGAGAAACTTAAATTTATAATTTGGAGAATTTATTTGAGTGGGAAGAATTATTTATTTTTGACGACTTTAAGTTTAATTGTTCAAAATTTCGTGTGCCGCATTTTGAGGTCAAAATTTGAGAATGTTATAAAGTATTTCGGATGACAATTATGAGTGCGCGGTTGAGTCCGTATGGGTCGAGATAGTCAGAAAAGAGTACCCGAGGGTAGTAATCGGGTCTCGGGGCATTTTTGGGCGTAGCCCCACACGGGGTGATTTGACCAATTTTAATTAGGCTCATGTGGCCAAAAACGGGATTAGGGGTTTTAAACCTAATTGAGAGACTAGTTGAACGACAGTTAGCAAATTCTAGGCCTAGGGTTTGAGAGAGAAACAGAGGAAGCAAATGAAGAACAAATTGGGGACTTTTTGGAGACATATCTTGGGTGTTCGTCATCAAACCAGTCTCTACACCAACGGTACAGACTCTACGAACAATTCCAAGCAAGTGGTTAACTGTCGTGATTCTTAAAATAGGTGATAACTAATTCATATTATAGTATGTGTATATGAAAATTCATTTTGGGTGTGTAACCATAATTAAAATTAAGTTTTTCTGAATGTAGAGTAATTGATAGATTTAATTACTCAATGGATGTTAAGTTATGAATTGGGACTATTGAGATTGAATTGTAGGGTGAATTGCAGTATGTATTAGCGATTAATTTGACTGAAAATGATGAGACCGAATTCGATAAAAATGAGACCCGGGTGAGAAACCCAAATCGGATATACTTAGAGTTATGTATAAGTTTGATGATAAATTAAGGTCTCTAGGATGTTTGGACCCATTTTCTTATGTGGAGGTAATGTTGGTTGTGATTGGGTAAGGGTTTAGAATGGGAATAAAAGCTTGAGGGTTCGTTAATGGCTGAACAGAAAAAAGGAGAAGAAAGGGACCTGCTCGATCGATCGATCGACCCAGCGGATCGATCGATTGATGGTCCCAGATTTTTGGCAAATTGGCTTGTATACTATATAAAGGGAAATTAATTTAGGATTTAATCCCCTACTTTTTATTTAGTGATAAATTCATACGTAGCACGTATTCCTTAACAATTATAAGGGGATATAATTGGGTTTAGGAGGCTGATAATTATATGTCACGAGATGATTAAATTTCGCGAAATAATTCGTAGGTATTGATTTTGGACCGAGGGAAAAATTTCGGGTATTGTAGTTGAGTGGCACTACATTATTAAAAGGAATTGAGGTGTAATTTATTAATTAAGGGGCGAAATATAGAATCGGGAATTAACGATGGTACGGGCCAAGTGAGCGAGTCCGGGTATAATGGTTGGACGACACCAAGTATTAAATTTAATTGATGTGTAAATTAATGAATTTGAGTCGGACCATAGACTCGGGGATATACAGGCTAGTGTTACGAGTTTTAGTACACGGTAAAACGGGGATTTATATTATATATATACGGTGTGGTGATAGTATATACATGTGTGTGTACTTTGTGTATGCTATTAAATATCAGGGACTAGATATTTATTTAAGTTATATACTCTAGTTATCAAGGGAGGTTGCACGTTGTGGGTGAATCCCCTAGCTTGACGAGTAGGGTGAGTATATTCCCAGGTCATAGCGTCTGGGATATGGGTGACGGGCTTATCTCACTTTCAGGGAAGGAATATGACCGCCTCCACTACGTTTATATTTTTGGGCCTGGTTAGTGAACGATTCCAACTTGGGTAACTAGGTTATGTGAGCACACCTAGTGAGATAACACTTTGGAGGAAATCATCCAACGAGGGTATACTCGGAGGGAGGGATATACGTACAATATATGTGTGGATGTTCGTAGTAAAGGTACGTATATAATGGTAGTAAATATTATATGCGGGTAAAAATACGGTGTGTGATGTATTTATTTTATATAACTTGTGTCACGGTTATATGATATTATTTAAAAGGAATTAATTAAGTTAATTGGTGAGATAACTTATAACCATTAATAATAATACTCGCTTTAGAGTAGAATGACAAGGGTAGATTATACGACGACTAGTTTGACTGGGCAGTATAACTAGGCCGGGTTAAAGTAACCGTAAGGTGTGAACATTAGTGGAGGGGTGAGTATGTCCTCAAGGGAGTGCACCACTAACTTAAATATGAAGTGCATTCATATATTTTTAATTACTGCAGTTAATTCACTTGTTAAATATTTTCAAAATGTTTTGGGTTCTAACCCTTGCTATAAAATCATTTTAAAAACCTTTTAGGTGTCCATCCACAGGGACACTAGACTTGATATTCTATTTCAGGGACACAAAGCTGCGGCACATGTGGATGCTAGCCGGAGTTTGGATTAGACGCATCGTTCATTCGTTCCTAGAGTAGGAATCATTTATCAGTTTCTGTTTTACTTAGGGCTTATTGCCCATACTTTCATCACAGTTTTCAGATTTATTTATTCAGGTATTGGATGTTTGTATTGGACTATTTACTTTGGTAGCCGATTGTTTATTCGGCATGTAGTTTAATTAATTATTCTGTTGATTTATTTTAGTCGTGGTGTATGACTCATATTATCTTTTCGCATATTATTGGTTGTTTAATTAAAAAGATAAAATTTGGCACCGACTTTTTGGAATACTACGTGGTTAGTAAGTTTTAAAAAGTTTTTCGATAGTGATGCTAAGAATGAGCCAACTGGGATTCTTGTTTTAATTTGGCATAGTTCTGATCACCCGGTATTTTATTAGGCGGGGTATCACATGAATCTCGAAGGGATCTAATTTCCCTATCCAATGGTACATCCCGTGCACGAATCAGCGTTAGGGTTTGGACGAACGATCCATTTTACTCCGAAGGGTCATCAGGTTCTTTCGGGCTCCGTTTGACCTTGGTCAACTCTTCGAACTAAGCAAAGCTTAATGAAGTATTGAAGGGCACTAAATTTACTTTCCAACGGTCTATCCTATATGCGTATTGACCTTACAGTTTGAATGAGCGATCCGTTTTCCTCCGAGAACCTCCTGTCTAGAGATCATCGGGTGCTTCCGAGCCCCGTTTGACGTGGGTCAACTCCCGAAATCGGGAGTGGGTCAATGGATTCTTAAAGTTCACTGAATTTCCTTTATAACTATCTACTCCATACACGATTCGGACTTATGATTTTCATTTTATGCCTGTTTTTTGAAAAAATCATTTCGGACTGCCTATAGGCACCTCAGGAACCCTATCTATCGACATGGTTTAATTTTTTTACCCAGTAAGGCAAGGACACTGTCGATAAGGAGGTTAAGACCTATACCAATCGAAACCCCCCTTAGCCCTATAAATAGGGGCCATGGCCTCATCTTGAAGGAGAGATTAAACATCCCTCCTAGAAAGTCAGAAAACATTCCCCACAAATTCAGAGTCTTTACCTTTCCCAAAATCCCATTTTCCCGTATTTCCATCCATTACTTTCTTACCTCACTTGGTGATCCACCCCATCTCTTCATACCACTTCCATACCATTTCAAGATCAGCATATTAACATCTCAAGATCAGCAACAAACATTCATAAGGAGGGATATTGCCTTAAACCTTTCTCTAGTTTTTCCTTTTTAGTGTTATTTATCTTATTTCTACTTTTATACTTTTGTTCCATTATATCACATCCATCAATCTCTACTCTTTATTAGTAGTGCTGCACATAATTTATTTTCATAAAACCCCCCAAAGAAGAAAAATAGGGTTTATCCATAAATTCCAAAAGTGGGATATCTATTTCACATTTTCACTTTTACAACTCAGTTTCTCAGTACACACATAAGATAAATACTACATTTGGATTTATGGGTTGAACCCCACCCCTATGTTATTTTAGAACTACATGGACTTTGATGCCCCTTGGGCTACGTAAGCGTCTTAGGCTAATCCCAAGATTCGAGCCCTCCCTTTTTCATGTTCATATACTTCTTATATATATATATGTTGTGAGTTTTATACTCTTGCATATTTGTGTCTCGTCCGACGTGAACATTCTCTCTTTCATAGTGATTTGTGATTCAGCGAACACTTACATCATACTTTTTATCAATTATTTTTAGGAATACTCCTATGGATGAATGCACTCCATCCCTACCATTATGTGAGTTGGATGATTCCATTCTCCCACCATTTACATTATACACATGTACACACACGTCACATAGTCTAAAAGGAGAAGCTAACATTTGCCCATGAGAGCCCGAAAGTCGGAATGGGTGCCTAACACCTTCCTATTTCGTAACTTACTCCCCAGACCCTTGAACTACTTGCTTTTGCATGCATCAGTTTGACCTTGATACCGTTCTTTCAAGGCGATGACATTATTTTGCCCGTCCTCAGCAAAATACGCCGACGACTCTATCTCTTTACATTATCCCCCATTTGACGATGGCAGACTCCCGTATCTATGCGCGCTAAAGGGAATCTGACCTTGAATGGCCACAGTATGAGGTGAGAAAATTATTTCGTGACTTGGGTTTATGATACATATCGATTCATGCATGAAAAACTGATTGTTCACTATTCTGAAAGGAGTTTGAAAATAGGTAAGAGTGTCCAATATGTAGTGAGTCTAGGTGGAAGACTAACGATGGCAAGGGTAAGAGAATTCATCATAAGATCCTTCGTTACTTCCCAATTAAACAAAGACTCCAAACATTGTTCATGTCGAGAAAAACTGTTGATGATATGAGGTGGGACAAAGAGAAGCGTAATGACAATAATGGGACAAAGAGACATCGTCTTGATTTTGTGAAAACTTGAAATGATTTATCCGCGGACATTTTTTGATATAATGATCCACTTAGCAATCCACTTGTCACGAGAGGCTATGCTTGAGGACTAGTGAAATACAAATGGATGTATCCTATAGAAAGTTGTATAATATGCATATGTGTTATTATTATCTAACTTATATAGATACGCTATTAGTTTAATATGCTATGTTTTTTATCACTTCAAATGTATATAGGTACTTGGGCACACTTAAAGGGTATATACATAATAAAGCCCGCCTGAAAGGTTCCATAGGGGAGGCTTATATTGTTAATGAGTGTCTGAAATTTTATTCCATGTACCTTAATGGTATTGGAACTAAATTCAATCGCGTGGAAATGAATTACGATGGAGAGGTACAAGAGGATGGATTGGATGTGTTCTCTCAAAAATTACGTTCTTTCGGAGCATGTGCAGATGAGTTTCTCATAGAGACTGAGATAAAAATAATGCATCGTTAAATAATTGTCATAAAATGGTAACATAGATTGAGTAGTAAAAGCATTTTTTTATAAACAATAAATTTGCAATTAAATGCCAACTTAATCTTATAAATGCTACTTTTATTTAGTGAACATATAGATGAGCTCAAGAGAGAAAAACCTTTGAATTTGGAAGAGAGATAACGAAGGCAATTCCCTCTTTGGTTTAAAACACGCATAAGTTAAGCATAAGTAAATGTTCTATTCAATGACTAAATTGGTTTGACAGTTTTAATAATTTAAACTCTACTTATTTATATCGTTTTCATGTTCTCTTGAATAAATGATGAAGTTATACAACAAAAAGTCTCCGAACGCTACTGATCAACTATATGCATTAGCGTGTGGTCTTGATATACGAGCAAATAAGTATGACGATTGCATTGTTAATGGAATTATATTTCACACTAGAGAACGTGACAACCGTCGAAAGAATCAAAATAAAGGTTTGGTTATTAAATGTGATTACGATGATGATTAGGTAGGGTTTATGGTGTCTTGACCAATGTTATTGAGTTATATTATATTAAGGGAAATAAGGCTCTCCTTTTTTAGTGTGAGTGGTTTGAAGCTGACAAAAAGAAGAAATTGGGAATACAAATTGAAGATCACTTTACAAGTTTCATCTTAAAGGTAGGTGGTATAAGAATGACCCTTAAGTGCTAGTAGTTCAAGCAAAGGAAGTTTTTTATAAGAATGACATAAAGTTGGGCTACATTTGGAAAGTCATTAAAGAGTTTCAACATAGACACTTGTATGATCCAAAGTTGGTACAAATGGAAACATGTGTTACAGAAGTGGAGGATTGCGAGGTTTACCAAGAGAAAAAGTCATCCGAGGTTATTGAAGATGTCAAAGATGATGTCGATGCTACATAGAAATGACGTGGAGGATGATATTATTCATGTTAGAGTTGTAGACATAAATAAAGGATTAGATTCCAAAGACAAGAATGATTTCATTTATGATGATGTTGATGATGAAGATAAAACTTTGGTTGAATATTATGACAACGAGTAAGATATCAAGTGTACAAATAATGATAATGATAGTGATGTGAATTGAATATGTTAATGACAATGAGAATAAGTTTCTTCAAAGTCATATAGATTAGGAATTAACCTGTAGTGTACTTGCACAATGTCATTCTAGATTTAATGCATTAATGACAATGAGTTTATTTATTATTGTTATTTTTCATTATTGAAGTGTGATTATTTTTTTTTTCACTACATTCTTTTCTTTCTTTGTTTTTTACATCAATTGCAACGAACTAGACTTGGGCTCGTGATTTTTATTCTCGTAATTAAAGACATGCGTAATGCTTTGATTCAAAAGCAATATGTGATTATGCTTAAATGACTGGGTAAATGTCGTAGTTTACTCATTTTGTTTGAAATAACGACATCTTACTTTTTATTCAGTATATGTTGTTCCTTATGTTGAGTATATAGGATGGCACCGGGGAGTTTGAGGCGACTCAGGTTTGCTGCTGTGCAGGAGGCAGTGCAACCCGTAGATGTGAAACAATCATCACAACTAATAGATTATGACACTTCCATAAACACTGGATGTATGCATGCCAATGTAATTAGTAATAATACTTATTTTTTTTATTTAAACACAACTTTTCGTTTTACAACCCCCTCCTTTTATTAAAAAAATTGATGAAAAAAAGACGATATGTCTGTTACTTTCGGGGGGAGTAACAGTGGCTCCATATTTTACTAAAACTCAATAAATTCTTCTATAAAAGATACTGCTTTTGCTATCAAATTGTGAAAAATAAAAAGCACCACTGGAATTACGAATGAGTTTAACTTTATAAAGGTAGACTCAGATTGCGTGGATTCAAAAAATTGGAACAAATTATTTTAAATCTAGTGTTTTTGTAATTTGTACAGATTTCTCTTCATGAATTATGCTTGTTGAAATCAACATTATTTTCCTTATACTTCAGTTTAGTTAGCTATATTTTCTGTATTATAGAAATCTTAAGTAAATAAATTCAAATATAAAGTTTAAAATTTAGTAAATTAAAACTCTTGACATGACTTATGGGGCTTTATATATGAATCTACTAACCTCAAATTCTAAGGGAGTAACTCAAGAGTTAAACAATCATGAATGATAACAATAATTAGAACGGGGCTACTTAATTAGGTATTAGCTTTTAAGTTTGAGAAGGAACTACTTTAATGGGGGTGTCTATCTGGTCATTCTTTCTTGTTAACTACTAGTACAATTTGAGTGAGATTAGAGGTTTTATATGCATGGTAAAGCCATATCCAAGATGCCCAATTCTTTTGATTACCTACAACCGTGTTACTGGAGTCCATAAACCAATGCTATTTGCATAAAATGTTTTGATGATAACAAACCTCTATACAAAATCTTGTCTATCTATGATAAACTTGATAAGTTCATGGGATAAAAAGGAGTATGTTGACCACTGGACACAATGTGGCCTCATTTGATACCTAATTTCGACGAGGTTCAATTTGGATGAAATTAATTATAAAAGTTTTAAAAAAATAAGAGCCCTAAAATTATTTAAACTTGTATTTCATGTTACTATCTCACTTTCTTCTCTTGCACATGTGATCCGTATATGAATTTTGGACACCAATCTATAAATTGTAGGTTTGTGTGCATAAAGTTAATTAACTTGTTAAATATGCAATTAAGACAATGGAAATGGAGAGTAGCTAAGTGCCCTTTGTAAATGGAGAGTAGTTAAACCTCAAATATAGTTTACATTATATATATAGCTGCCGCAACAATAGGCATTAGTTAACCTACCTATTGAAGTGTTTGGGGGAAATCCTGGTGTTATTTGATACTACTTGGTACTTCCTTTTTTCAATACTATTACATTGGCAATTTGTAAGTACAACTTGCTTAGCTTCAAAGTCACAATGCCACGGGCCATTATGTATGGATATATGTGCATTTACGCATTATACATTTATATATCATGTATGTAAGGTTGTATTATGTATGTGTGTGTATATATATTTATATATTATATATTGGCATATATATAATATGTATACACACGTTAATGGAATCACGTGTACCGACATTCTAAATCCATTAACCTCTAATTCCAAGGGAGTAACGTAAGAGTTAAATAAGCACCGATGTTGAGATAATAATAATGGGGATACTGGATTAGGTATTAGTTTTTTTGTTTGAGAGGGAACTACTTGAATGGGGTGGCTATCTAGTCATTCTTTTTTGTAATTACTAGCACCATTTGAATTAGATTATAGGCTTTATGCACATAGTTAAGCCATATCCAAGACCCCCAATATTTTTAATTACCTACAACCATGTTACTAGAGTCTATAAACCAATGATCTTTTGCATAAAATGTTTTAATGCTAACAAACCTCTGTACAAATGCTTTTGTATCTATAATAAACTTGATAAGTTAATGGTATAAAAAGGAGTATCGCGACCACTTCACACAATGTGGCCTTATTTGATACATGTTAATGGAAAAACATGTACTGACATTGAGTTAATAGTGATCGGATCTATATCCCATACAAAACTTGCCTTTAAGGTTGTTTATTGTTTTTTTCTTGTATTATTTATGGGGCTAATGCGGGTTTTATATTTTGGAAGATTTAAGATTAAAGCTGTTAATTATGTAGGTATTGAAAGAGAGCTTCAAAATATATTATGCCATCCTATTATTTTTATTTTGTCTATGTTATTTATAACTCCCACCATAACGAAGAGAATCCGTGGACCTATAAAAGGGAAGGGGATGCAAAAGATCATCAAAGCAACGAGAAGAAAAATTCGTAATGAAATTTGAAAGAGAAGATGAGGCCTATTTATAAGGACCAGTCTGCTAAAGTACCCAATGAGCTTGGGATTATTGCTCAGAATCTGATCTTAGTACTAACTAAAAAGAAAGCTTTTAGCGACGGTGAGAAAAAACACGCATTCAAAAGACTTGGTGTAAGTATATGGTTAATTGAGACTTGTGTATTAAGTGATCTTTTATATATGTATCTTTGAACTTTACCACGTAGATGGAAATAAAATTTTCAGGAGAGGTTTTGAATTAAGGTGGATGAAAATGCAAGGCAGAGTTGTGAAGACTTAATGAAAGGGAGAAGTAGGGATCGACAAACTTAGCTTCGATCAACAGAGCTGAAACAGTAAAATATTTCTCTTGGGGTGACTAAGGAAAATTTTCTAGAGCTATGCGATCTGTGTGAAGATGAAAAATACCAGGTTTAAACCTAGGGTAATGCATTCCCGTTATTTATACTAAAGCTTATTTGCAAAAAGAACATACATTTGATATTTCAATATATAATGCAGAAACGATGTGCTATTAACAAAATTAACTGATCAAAGCAAGCTATAAAGCATAATAAGGGGTCAAAGGCATTTGTGGTGGTGCATCATGAATTGGTAATATATGTTTGTTTTAGATGAATTTTTTCTATGAAAAATATACTTACTATTTATTTTTTTCTAGTTGCACAGCGGAGCCTACAAGTTGATGGTATGGAGCTTAGTAGGATCAAGTTTTTTAAAGAGACCCTTTCTAAATATGGGAAGTGTACATCTACCGAATTTGAATTACTCTATGTAAGTAAACTAGTGGAAGTGATACATCCTTCTATTAAAAGGAGTATTGAACCCCCCTCATTACTCTATCTAAGTAAACTAGAGCAAAATTGTTATAACATAAGAATTAATATTTGGAAGAGGATCTTAAGGAGTCTACTTCACTTAACCAAGATTTAATGGATCATTTACAATCTAATGAGGCAGAGGTAGTGGCTCAATAAGAAGAGGAAAAAACTCAACGATAAAAGGCAGCAACTTAATGACCATCCATGGAGAGTCAACAATCAATCATAGATATCATTTTAGCATGGCAAGCTAAATCTGATAAGCTCATTGAATCCTTAATTGCATCGAGATCTAATCGTTCCACATCTTCTGGTCAAGATATGACACTCCATTATGTCATAGTAGACTTGACTGACCATTTGTACTCCTAAGAGTTGTGAAATAGTAACCTATAAGAGTGTACTTTATTTTTAAAAGTTTTGAAATATAATATATTCCCTTGTAACATAGTGTGATATCAATATGAAAAGTTTGTTTAGTTACCTCAATTGTACTTTTATTCATTAGTTTGTTATTTATTATACATCAGTTAGTGGATCCCAATAGGAATAAAAAATCCTACACGTGCCAAATCCACATGCGAATTATGAAGGAATACGACATTGCTTACAATTTTGACCAGGATGTAACAAAATGTACCACCACTGCACCTAGTTAACAATGAGATTCCGAATGAGACTCGAAGAATGAACGTTCTTAAGGAATTTCTATCACAAAGACCACCAGCATTCCATAGGAAACCTGGTGCTACCGAAGCTGAGAAATGGATATATCAGACACTTTCAGTTTTAAACGGAGTAGGTTAAGCCTCGAACGTAAGGCGAAATTGGCCACATATTTGTTTGAAGGAGAAGCAAATATTTGGTGGCAGTCTGTTCTACGCTCTCAACAGATTGATAACTTGACTTGGGATCACTTCAAAGATTTTTTCTTTAAAAAGTATTTTTTGAAATCAGTAAGCGACCAGATGACCATGGAATTTCTAAGCTTGCAATAACAATAACTAACGATAGCATAATATGAGGCCAAGTTCACAAAACTATCTCGGTATGCACAAGAATATGTGGATATAGAGGTTAATAAGTGTAAGTAATTTTAAGGAGGCTTACGAGCTAACATTAAATGTCTTTTATCCCATTCCAAATTCGTGAATTTAACCAAGTGATAGAGGTAGTTTCCTTTATTGAAATAACCCTATCATCTGGCAGAATTAATTGAATCTCAACTCCACCCCCTAGAAGCTCATATGTCATTAGGAAGCAGTCCATTCAACGAGACCATCCTTACACCAAACCCACGGACGGTTGAGTTTTTAACCAAATCTATCATATCAACAGTGGATCTTTAGTACGATGTCATGAATGCAACCAAGTATGACACCTCGAGCTATAATACCCACATCAACAAGCATCCCATCCCCAAAATGTTTCTTCCTTATTAACCACCAAATCTACCACCATTATCAAACTACCATTTATAATCACAATCGGTAACTCTAGCAACTAACCGCTGTAGCAAATGTTTCATGATTAAAGGCAAGAAGCAATGACTGGAATCTGAGGTTAGAACTTTTCTAATCTCCTAGTGAAAAATCCAAATTACTATGTCGTCGTAGAAGGTAAACTCTCTTTTGATAACATTTCAATACATATATTATTTGACTCTAGTCAACACATTATTTCATTAGCCATGCGTGTATGACTCGATTGCAATTGTCTACTAGTCCATTAGTATATCCTTTATCCATAGGAATGTCAAGTGGAAAAGTCGCCATCAGTAATAGGGTATGTAGACAACACACTCTATGACTCGAGAAAGGAATGCTAAAGGTAGATCTAATAGTCCTCGACTTAACATAGTTTAACTTAATTGTAGGAATGGATGTTTTGTCACCCAACTTTGCTCATATCAACTACTATGAAAATACGGTAACATTCGAAAGTCCACATCAAATTTCCTTTTACTTTCAAGGGAAAAGTCATAACAAATAATACTTTCTCAACTTTGTGAAAAGGAATCCTCATCTCCTCCTACTATTTTAGATAGTTATGATGATTTGTTTCTAAAAGATTTTCCTGGACTACCCCCACCTCGAGAACTTGAATCTTTCATAAAAGCATTACTAAACACCTTCCCCACTTTGATACCTCCTTACTGTATGGCCCTATTAGAACTACGAGAACTCAGGACCCAACTTGATGACTTGCTAAAGAAATGGTTCATACGCCCTAGCACATCATCTTGGGGAGCACTAGTTATATTCATGAAAAAGAAGGATGGAGCATTTCTACTATGTATCGACTATGGAAAACTAAATTAAGTGATCGTCAAGAATAAATATCCGTTGTCTAGGATTGGAGGCCTATTTGACCAATTGCAAGGGTCGAAGGTAATTTTAAAAAATGATTTACAATCAGGATATGACAAACTCTGTGTTAAAGAAGAAGACATACCCAAAACTTCCTTTCAAACCATATACGGTCATTTTGAATTTCTTATTATATCCTTTGGATTAACAAATGTCCCCTCAACTTTCACGGACCTAATGCATGGAGTATTTTGACCTTTACTAGATCAATTTGTAATTATCTTCATAGATGATATACTCATGAATAACACTTGAGCATAATAGTGGAAACCTTGAGCCAACATCAACTTTATGTGAAGAAGAAAAAAATTGACTTTCTTATGAAAGAGGTTTACTTTCTTGGGCACTTGATCATCGAAACTGGTATACAGGTAAACCCAACAAAAACCACGGCACTAATCCAATGGACACAATCTATAAACATTATGAAAGTACATAGCTTTATAGGACTCACAGGTTACTATCAATATTTCGTAGAAGTATTTTCAAAGATTTCCTTACCCCTGATGAAACTCACCCGAAAGGATGTTCGATTTGTGTGGGCATTCGAATGCGAACAAGCCTTCCTTATATTGAAAGAAAAGTTTACCACTAACCCAGTACTCACTATTCCTTCCAATAATGTTGGTTATAACGTATATACAGACCCGTCATGATAAGGATTGGTATGTGTGTTAATGTAGCAAGGAAAAGTAATTGAGTATGTATTACGACAGTTAAAGATTCATGAACATAATTACCTGGTACATGACTTAAAGTTAGAAGTAGTAGTTTTTGCCCTGAAAATTTAGAAATGCTAATTGCACGGAGAAGAATTTTAGGTATTCTCTCTCCACAAGAGTCTCAAATACATCTTTATGCAGACATATCTAAATATTCGACAAAGATGGTGGATAGAATTTTTAGAAAATTACAAATTTAACTTACTATACCATCTCGGGGAGGGTAACGTAGTTGTTGATGCCTTAAGTCCAAATTTTAAGGGAACTCTCCATAATATGTTCTTATTTTTAAATACCACAGGGGAATACAATTTATGAAGAGAATCATCTGAAGACCCAATTATTCTAAGGAATATCATCGCTTATCTAACTTTGCACAAAAGGATTTTGGAACATCAAAAAGGGGATGAATTCATAAAAATTTAAAAGCAAAAGTTACAAAACAACATCACCAAGAAAGACTGGTCCTATAGGCCCGAGAGAGGGTTAAGATTAAAAACTTGATATGTGTCCCCCTCGTATCCTTCTTACAAGAATAAATCCTTGAAGAAGCCCATCATTCCAGATTTATGATTCATCTAGTAAGTACCAAAATGTATAAAAACCTCAAGCAATAATATTGGTGGCAAGTCATGAAGAAAGATATAATCAATTTTGTGGCTAAATGTTTAACTTGCCAATAGGTGAAAAATTAAACACGAACACCCTGAAGAACTATTACAACCAATCCCAATTCCAGAATGGAAATGGTATCATATTATAATGGATTTTGTCAGCGGATTACCTCAGACATCTCAAGCTTACAATTCAATATGGATCATTACCGATCGACTTACCAAATCCGCCCATTTTTTGCCAATAAGATCGACAGATTCTTTTCAAAAACTTAATGAGCTTTACATCAGGGAAATTGTTAGGCTGCATGGAATAACCCTATCCATTGTATCTGATCGAGACCCCAGATTAATAGGAATATTTTAGCAAGCATTGCAAGTATTTATGGGAACCAAACTTTATCTAAGCACTGCTTTCCATACCCAAACCAATGGCCAATTCAAAAGAGTAATCCAAACCCTTAAGGATATGTTACGAGCTTGCACTTTGGACTTCTTTAGTACATGGAGTGACCATCTCGCTTTAAGATAATTTTCTTACCAAAATAGCTATGAGACCAGCATTCAAGAAACTCCCTACGAAGTTTTAAACGATAGACCCTGTCATTCACCTTTATGCTGTAATGAATCCAAAGAGAACCATGTCCTTGGACCCAAATATATATATCAAACCACCAAAAATATACGACTCATTTGAGGATTACGTTAAGCCACAAGTCGATAAACGAGTTATGCAGATAATAGAAGGAAACCTTTGGAATCTTGAGTAGATAACCAGGTATTCTTATGAGTATCCCCGGGAAAAGGGTATAATTCAATTTGGAAAGATATGAAAATTATCCCCTAGTTATATTGGCCCTTTTATAATCATAGAACATATAGGACCAGTAGCCTATCATTTGGAATTACCTCCGAAACTATTTAATACACACGACATCTTCCACCTCTCATAAGTACATAAATACGTACTTGATCCCAATCACATTATCACCTGGAAAGGCATATCAGTCAAATCTAACCTTGACTTTGAGGAAACCCCTATAAAAATCCTTGATCGACAAAACAAAGTCCTTCGACGTAAATTATTCCGCTAGTAAAAGTCCTTTGGCAACATCACGGTGCGAAAGAAGCAACATGGGAAATAAAAGAGTTTATGAGGATGCACTACCCTGAACTTATTATAGGTTATTTTGAGGACAATTTTTTTAGGAAGGTAGAATTAACAACCTATCAAATATATGATAAATATCCCTTAAGGAAAAATAGTTACCCTAGAAACCTTTGAATCTTCTCAATTACCAAAATGCCCCTAATACAAACTAATGCTAGTATCTACACCATATCCTATCATTTGAAACCAAACTCAAACATAAGACTTCATCAAACTTTGTATACCTTTAAAAAATGGTGTAATTGTCCCTAAATTCATTTCATATGTTACCCAAGGACCTAAATCAAAAGAAAACTTATTTCCCTTTACCCATTTGAGAGTGCGCATGATCTTAATGAATGATTTATTTAATTAAATGCCTCCAAAGACAACAAAATAAACTACGCATGAAAGTACAAACAAATATGAGGAAAAATCCCTTTTCAGGGAAAAACCTTTATTTCTTCACTTTAGATAGTTTTAAAAGATAAATTACTTGAAAAAATCTCTAAAGAAAACCCCTCAGATCTAGAGCAGTCCACAGGTGGCGGTCCACCATCGGTATCCACTGATCAACCTTTCTTTAGCCTTGTCTTCAGTAATGAACCCACCGATCACAAGGTCAACAATAAAGATCTCCTTCCACAAGCATATATTAGGTATGAAACTATTTAGGGTTTTAAAAGGATTCATAAGTATATTAAGGAGGTTATTTTGTGCATCAAAAGGTGTTTTGACCTAAAAACAATGAGGACTTTTACAATAGATATGCAATTTGTATTGTTTTCAAAAGTCTTTATTAAAATCATTTCAAAATAGGGATTTATAGGTTATACACAAATTTCGAGGCAGCATAATTCGTTTGAACGAAAGTATAAGTTGTTCTAACGAGAATGTCATCTCATTTGAACGAAAACTAAGTTCGTTCAAACGAGACTCCAATCCCGTTAGAACAAGCTTCTAATAAGCTTCAAATAGAAAATCCTCGTTGGATGTTCATTCGAAGAAAATCGCCATTTCCTTTGAACGAGATGTATATCTTGCTTGAACGAGGTCAATAAAAATTTTATTTTTAACACAAATTTTTTTACCTCGATTTTTATTAAACCTTTAATAAAAAATCTCCCCAATATCAATGTAAATAAATTTAAAATCCTAAATGATTTATACCTTCATAATGTGAAGAAGTCTTGAACTTTGAAGATGTTGGAGATTCCATTCATCGTGTTAGCACGTCTTGATTTGTAACGGGATATGCCAAATGTTCCAAAATAGAAATACTAATGTAATACCTCATATTTTTATGGCTTTTAAATTTAGGGATTTATTAAATTTAATTGAGATAGAGGAAATTTGTTTTAAATATTTACTAGCGTGACGAGAGTTAGTAATTATTGAAAAAATGTTGATTTGTTAAATATTACTTATTAAGTAGAGTAATATGTATAATTTAATTTATTAAAATTGTCACGAGGGAATAATATGACAATTATGGAAATTAAGTCAGGACGAGCCTATGTCATGTCGGGACTAAATTATTATTATAAGTGAATAAATTATAAGTTGCCCGTATGGTCATTTCGAGTGAGCCAATGTGTTCGAAAGGGTCGAGATAGTAAAAAAAAGTGTACCCGGGGATTCAGTTTGGGTTTCAGGACGTTTTTAGTCCTAACAGGTAACCCGGGAGGGCATTTAGGTAATTTTTATTTTTAGGATCTAATTACCTACGAAAATTAGAGAAGTATATCAGGTGTTAGAGGTTGTCTTCTAGGGTTAAAACCTGCATATTTTACAGAGGCCAATAGAGGAGGAAGGTGAGGAACTTCCCAAGGCGAGAGCCACCATAGTTGCACCATTTTCACCACAAATACCACCGAAGAGTAGATCGGAGAAGGGAGAACACAACCTCATCATCAAATCTCAGAAATTCAGACTCATATTCTCAACACAAGTATCTATCTTGGTGTTTCCATGTTGATACAACATCCATGTTAGAATAGGAAGGGAAATTGTATGCTTCTTGGAGATTTCATGATATTAGAAGAAGTAAATTGATAGGTTTAAGTAGGAACTATACGAGGCTGATATCCGTATTATGTGTAGAACCATAATTACAAATTTGCATGATGTTTAGAGAAAGAAATCTGGTAATGACTAAGAAGTTCTGGAATTTATATGATCAACTAGGGTTTGTAATATCTTCTTGAATCAATCCTATGTGATAATGATTCCTTGTAGATTTAATCAAGATTTTTTGTTAGAAATCGTTTATACTCATTACTATAACATTTGTGATACTTGGTTGGGAGTTTGGACGAAAATGATAGAGGTTTTAAGGACTTTTGGTGATGAAACCCGTAGGATAGTATATGCAGAATCTGGGAAATATCTGGGCGATCGATCGATCGACCTTGATCGTCGATCGATCGACCCCCTCCCTTCGATCGATCGACCTCTTATGGATTTTGAAGCTTGTTCTTTATTCTTAATGAATAACGCCGTGCCACTTTATGGGAACACTTATACATATTTTATATACCATAATGGGACTTGGGAAAGACTAATAGGATTGTAGGAAAGGTTCGGGTGAAACGATTCATATGTGATTTAACCATGGGGTTTTGGGAATATAAATTTAGTGGGAAATCGTGCGTACGTTATAGTATATCTTGTGAGAATTAAAGAAGACTTAGACCAGTAGAGTAGTGAGGGTGCACCTACTGATTTTTTATTATTTTGAGAGGATGCACTTCGAGAGTCAAGAAGTACTTAAGGATTTGTTATACTTATTAGAATAAAAAGAGTGATTTACTTAGACTTATAACTCGAGAGTTATATGTTACGCATGGCTAGAATAATGTTATGGGTCATGGGCGTACCTAACTGATTTATGTAAATATATATATAAGTGCATGTATATATATTATTTATATATCTGTGTTTAACCATACCCGCGCTACTTGCTATCACGGAGGTTTCTGCCTCGGGACAGTCTTATTCTGATGTGAACTTTATGGGGGATATTGACCTGTATCCTAGAACATAGGATTCCTTGGTACAGGCTATCTAAGAAAGATATTCAGATGGTCCTAAGAGACATGAGGGGTGTGTGCTGACCTCTTAGTGACTTGGAAGTATGCTTCGCCTCCCTTTTGTGTGTATTGTGTTAATACAGTTCGAGAGTGATTTCGAACTAGTATTTCAATTAGTTTGAGTGATACGGGGACTTGATAGCAGATTATGCCAGCACCATAGATTTTATGTGGGGTGTCGTTAGTATATATATTATATGTGTGACTAATATATATACGTATATCTATATAGGAACTTTCTACTGTGCGTATAAGTAAATAAGTAATGAATAAATGCTTCAACTTTATTATAAGTGTTCGGGAACTTTATAACGGTAATGAGTTGTTCTAAATAACGTAAGAAATCTTGAAGAGAATGATTTCCTAAAGTAAATATCATAACCCTTCTTTCCACGTGATAAAACGTTATGGAGAATAAGTTAGAGAAACTTATGAGATTTATTAGTACGGTAGGCGTGCACACTAGATGAGAGGTGAGAATTCTCAAGAGAGTGTCGCATACTAACATGGTTGTTGCATTAACCGGTAAGCATTTTAAATACTTGCTAAACTATTTTTTAAAACTATTTTACACTCGGGCTTTGACCCGTTTCCTATCATCTTTTCTCTCTCATGTATGTATATATATATATATATATATATATATATATATATTACAGGTGCCCAGCCACATGGGCGTCAGGGCTGGATCTTTGGATTGTTGACGTACTGCAGCTAGTGTGGGAGTTGCAAGTCTTTGCAGTAGACGACTTCATCATTGATTTCTCAATATTTCATTTAGTTCTCCTTAGATAGGGCATGTGTTGCCTATTTCCAGTTTTATCTAGTTCAGAGAGATTTGTACTTTTGATTTATTTCAGTATTTTGTTGTAGTTGGGATTACTTGTAATTATCACATTATCCTGCGATTTGGGATATTTTATTTGGATTGATTTATCTAGCATGTTCTTTCATTTGGATGGTTTGGTTTTAATACTATTAATTGTATTCGTGAAAATATCTTCATAATTAGTAATAACATTCGGACTTAATTTGTAAGATTATATGTTTTGACACTTAGCTTAATTATTTATAAGGTGATTAAATAAGAAAATAGTTTTTCGACAGTGATGCTAAGAATGAACCAACCTGACACTTTGATTTAATTTAATAAAGGACTGATCACCCGGTATTTAATTAGGCGGGGTGTCACAGGTGGTATCAGAGCATCAGGTTCTAGTGTCCTTTAGAATCTGTGCGGCTTTTTATGCTTCCAGCGTTGCTTTGTTTGATATAGAGCCCTATGTTTTGGATTGTTGATTTCTATGGTGAGATTTCATTCTCCTGCTAGCATGTATGTACATTAGTGAATCTTATTTGCATTCGGGCGTGTTCGAACAACGAAATATGGCAGGAAAGGGCTATTGGGAGGACAGTAGGAGGCAAGGCTTAATTGAGGTTGTAGAGCATATTCGAGGATGATGACCGTAGTTAAGGTAACCCCTATTATGGCACGAGAATCTAGGACTGTAAATACGACTAGGGCGCAGCCTATGATTTCCAAATGCTTCTATAGTCGAAAGAGGTGCAAGAGTAGACTCATCCAACGTGGTACGAATAAGGGAAAAGTCAGACAAAACATTGAAGAGAACTATCAGTGGAAATTCTAGAAATGCAGAGATTGTGTGTGTTAGCCAAAGGAGGTAAAATATCCAAAGGTTTGGACATATGACAGAGTGTGGCTAACTTAAAGTGAAAATTTGGAGGGAAATTTTTCTTGGCTTATCGAAATGAAGTTAAAATGGTGAGAGTCCGCCACAACTTTTAGAAGTGGAATGCTAGGTCTATAGAAGGATCTTAAGTATAGTTTGACTGCATATTCCTTCATCACATGTGCAAGATAAAATGTTGATGTTGTTCTGAACTCATCACAGGAGGTCTTGACAGAGGTCCATTTGTGAATATGAATCTAAACTGTTAGCGAATCTTGTATCATAGGATGTAGATACAAATGGAGGAGAGGACTCCAAGTGGGAGATCGACTCGTAAATATAGTTAAAACCACTTAAAAGGGAATTCTGGTTGACGGTCGATTTAGAGGTTGACAATGTCATGCTTTGTCAATGGAGATGATAATGCCTCTTTATTTGGGAAGATAAAAGAATCGAAGAATTTAGTCAAGAATAAGACTGGATGCAACGGTGTTAGTGTAGCACCACAAGGGGGTGTGGATACACATCAGGGGACCCATTTAAATGGATCGGACAATTGAATTCTTACCGAGCAATGGTGAATTCAGTAAGGACTACTGTAGCCAGTAACATGTTCTTTAGGACCAACAAGGCTAAGGGAACAACGGGGGTAGCCATCAGGAATCGAGCCTACCAAAGTCCGAGTGAAGGACAATCCTAATATGGTTAGTATGACCGGTGATAAGTGGATTATGTGTAAAGGTATTTTGTGGAGAGTGAAATCACATGCGCAAATTCTTCCCGAAGCGAGTATAGGACACAAGAATATGGTGCCTAGTAAAGGTCAATGATTAAAGTAGTTTTGTTTTGGTTTGGACAGGCGTGTTACGTCCGGAGACCATTTGAGCAGTCGAGGTGATTAGCAAGGTAGAAGTATGAGTTTTATCATGGGAGGATGATGTATGTTTTATGTGACACGAGCGAGTCACTACATTTTGTTTATTGCTAGATTTGCATGTGAGACGATTTTAGTACGTATATCTATAACGTTAATATTATGTAAATATTTTCCCTAGTGTGGCGGGATTTTCTTTAGTGTTATCTGCGGAGGATGAATGGGTGTATTAATAGTGTTATATACTTTATTGAGATTACTCGTTTTAGTGATTTGATATACGAGTATGATATTGTCTTGGTTACAACTTTATAGTAATGGTTAGTACGATAATAGGCAGTTATTGCAAGGCTATCGGAGTGGTTGCCTTGGTGCAACATGTTTTGTTCTGGCAGGGCCTCACCTGCGAGAAGGTCGAACTCGAGCTTATATTATCTATTTTAGAGATGTGACTTCATAAATTTAGGACATATTGTAATATGTATTTTGGAAATAGGACAACAAACATTTTATTTATAGTTTTAGTCCCTATTTTTGAATAAAGTCGCTGGCGCAGACCCATATTCATAAAATATCAACCAATCATCGCATGCCATGTGTCCTTATAATTTGAAAATAGGGACTAAAAATAGAAATGAAATGTTTGTTGTCCTATATCCATAATCAATATTATTTTAAGTCCCAAAAATAATTAATCTATTTAGAGATTTCGGAGGGGATAGTGGTCTCGGGATATTCGATCCCGGTGTGTGTAAGGACTTTGTTGTAATGATTCAGTATGTATTGGGTTTACTGTTGAGTGAAAATATTTAACTCATTATTATGTTTAGCGCTTAGGAATTGGTGATAGGAAGAGCGCATTGTTATATCTATCCTTTAGAGACGCGAGAGTTAAGAGTTGTACCCATATGTTTGGGGACAGGATTTTGAGAACCTCGATTGTATGTATTCGAGGTTTATGGAATGGGATTACCACCAATACTGAATGATTGTACAATTGGCGAAATGTTATTTGTTAAGTGTAATTATGGGAGGAGATGCAACGTTTCTGTCAAGAGACGGAATAAAGGGTTACATGCTATGGACGGAGGACCTAACGGATTTTGATAATCGACAATGCTAGGTAGTAGTGTATTGAAGGGGTTACTTATTTGGATTTCATTTTACGAGACATCCCACGCATGAAACTTAGCGTAAGGTTGGAAGTAGGAAGATGTTTGGTCATTAATCCATGAGTTTGGTACCTCGATCGTAATAGGAGCAGGTAATTATATCTGTAAGTTGGGAGTTGAATTATGATTTAAGGCCAGTGGAGTCGGTTGTGCGGTAAGAAAACATTGAAAGTTTTATTTTATCATCACGAGTTAAGGGGTGGAACGATGTTAAGGAGGTCTTAAAATATCGATTTTTAGGGTGATTGAGAGTACCCTAGTGTTGTAATCACGTTGTGAGAACAAGGAAAATAAAGAATTGTGTGTTATGTGTGAAGCGTATGTGATGCTTATGCTAGTATACACGGTTTATAGGGTGTGTGGGCATCCTGGTTAGCTTATGTTGAAATCGTCTGAGTTGAAGGGAAATGGGAATAAACATGTGTAATAAATGTTTGTGGGATTAACATAACTAAGTGGAAGTGGTAGAGTGGATTGAGCGACGTGTGAAAGACGATAAATCCATATATTTGTGTGCGATCAGAGTAGCACACCGAATCTGGTTGGAAGGCTGTGGGAAGACATTTACAAAGGGGTATTCCTTGAGAAGGGTAGAATTTAACTATATGGAGAACACTGGAAGCGGAGTTGTAATTAGTCAAATGTTGAGAGCGACTGACGCGTACGAAGAGTGAAGATATTAGTAAGGTATAAAAGGTCCAGAAGTGCACATTGTGGAGAAAAGTGTATGGGTCGGAACTTTCAGTATACGCAAAGGAAAGAAGGGGAGTATTAAGTGTCACTTAATGTGAGACATTACAAGTAGAAGTCAATGTCGAGCGGGACATAGTGAGTAGTCTCCGCGGGAACTACTCACAAATAGAAATCGGTTGGAACAAGAGGATCAACTAGAGAATTTTGTGGCTATCGACAATTCCTATAATGGAAGAGCCCGGTAAAGTCGGTAAAGTTTCTCGGATGAGTTGACAACCTCAAGGTAAGATCAAGAGTTCCTTCGAACGTGTGGAACAAGATGCCCAAGAAGGAAGTGATTTACATTCCTTTGGGGAGATTTAAAATATTAGCTAGTGTGCCCCAGTCTTCCTTTGAAAGGGAGGATCGCATCGGTCCGTGGTCCTACACGGTATTTTTCTAAATTAGGTTGAAATTTTTGAATCCCACCTTCAATATGGAATTTCAGTAAGCAGCAGGGACAACGTTTAGTTTTGAGAAAGGTTGTATCACGCATAATCCGGGGAGTAGGCGAGCGGTGATTAACCATTAGTGGAGTAGTGTGAAAGTAATTTTGGATTCATTGTGATCGTTTCTCTTCCACAACGAACATAGCTAGAAAGTGGAGAATAGTACGGTAATTGGGGGAGGATATTACCTAATGGTAGTGTTTTGTGGGAGCACTCGTACCTGTTTATTGTGAACAAGATGCTTATTGAGGTTTTAGTGTGGAAAAACCTTAACTTTTCTCACTCTAAATGTTAAAAGATGGGCAGATAATCAGAATTTTGGATTGGTTGAGTTAGAGTCTGAGGACTATGGTGGAATTCCACGACTATTTTAGGCAAACAAGAGTGGTCAGATGTTCGTATGTTTTCTCTCAGAATGGGAGATTTGTGTTTAGATAAATCTGAGTAGTTATCATGTAGTGAGGTGCGCCCCCCCCCAATGATATTGAAATAATGGGAACTAATAATGTATAGGCGTGTCTTATGAGAATGTTGTCGGATAGGAGCACAATATGAAGTGTCTTTAATGAAAGTGTTAAACAAGCTTGCTGTGAGGCGGGGCTATAGTGCTTGAGCGACTTACTATGAGAATAGTTTGCACGCTGATAAGGTATCTATAACTGTTTTACCAGGTAGGCCTTATTTTTTGAATTTCGGGAAGAAATTCTGTTATTAGGGGGGAGTATGTAATACCCCGTATTTTTATAGCTTTTAAATTGAGGGATTTTTTAAATTTAATTGAGATAGATTAATTTAATATTAATTCGAAAATTTATTTTAAATATTTACTAGCGTGACGAGAGTTAGTAATTATTGGAAAATTATTGATTTGTTAAATATTACTTATTGAGTAGAGTAATATGTAGAATTGAATTTATTAAAATTGTCACGAGGGAATAATATGACAATTATGAAAATTAAGTCAGGACGTGCCTGTGTCGTGTCGGGGCTAAATTATTATTATTATTATTATAAGTGAATAAATTATAAGTCGCCCGTATGGTCATTTTGAGTGCGCCAATGAATCCGAAAGGGTCGAGATAGTCAGAAAAGTGTACCCAGGGATTTAGTTTGGGTCTCTGGACATTTTTACGCCTAATAGGTAACTCGAGAGGGCATTCAGGTCATTTCTCTTTTTAGGATTTAATCACCTACGAAAATGAGATAAGTATATGATGTGTTGGAGGTTGTCTTCTAGGGTTAGAACCTGCATATTTCACAGAGGCCATTAGATGAGGAAGGTTAGGAACTTCCCAAGGCTAGAGCCACCATAGTTGCACCATTTTCACCACAAATACCGCTGGGGAGTAGATTCGAGGAAGGAGAACACAACCACATCATCAAATCTCAGAAATTCAGAATCATATTCTCGACACGAGTATCTATCTTGCTGTTTCCATGTTGATACAACATGCATGTTAGAATAGGAAGGGAAATTGTATGCTTCTTGGAGATTTCATGATATTGGAAGAAGTAAATTGATAGGTTTGAGTAGGAACTATACGAGCCTAATATCCTTATTATGTGTAGAACCATAATTACGAATTTTCATGATGCTTAGGGAAAGAAATTTGGTAATGACTAAGAAGTTCTGGAATTTATATGATCAACTAGGGTTTGTAATAGCTTCTTGAATTAATCCCTTGTAATAATGATTCCTTGTAGATTTAATCAAGATTTTTCGTTAAAAATCATTTATACTCATTACTATAACATTTGTGATACTTGGTTAGGAGTTTGGACGAAATTGATAGAGGTTTTAAGGAATTTTGGTGATGAAACCCGTAGGATTGTATATGCAGAATCTGGAAAATATTTGGGCGATCGATCGATCGACCTTGAATGTCGATCGATCGACCCCCTCCCCTCGATCGATCGACCTCTTCTATATTTTGAAACTTGTTCTTTATTCTTAATGATTAATTCTGTGCCACTTTATGGGAACACTTATACATATTTTATATACCATAATGGGACTTGGGAAAGACCAGTAGGTTTGTAGGAAAGGTTCGGGTGGAATGATTCATATGTGATTTAACCGTGGGGTTTTGGGAATATAAATTTAGTGGGAAATCGTGCGTACGTTATAGTATATCTTGTGAGAATTAAACAAGACTTAGACCAGTAGAGTAGTGAGGGTGCACCTACTGATTTTATATTATTTTGAGAGGATACACTTCGAGAGTCGAGAAGTACTTAAGGATTTGTTATACTTGTTAGAATAAAAAGAGTGATTTACTTATACGTAGAACTCGAGCGTTATATGTTACGCATGGCTAGAATAATGTTATGGGTCATGGGCGTACCCAACTGATTTATGTAAATATATATATATGAGTGCATGTATATATATTATTGTTATATCCGTGTTTAACCATACCCGCGCTACTTTCTATCACGGAGGTTTCTGCCCCGGGACAGTCTTATTCTGATGTGACCTTTATGGGGGATATTGACTTGTACCCTAGAACATAGGATTCCTTGGTACAGGCTATCTGAGAAAGATATTCAGACGGTCCTAAGAGACGTGAGGGGTATGTGCTGACCTCTTTGTGACTTGGAAGTATGCTTCGCCTCCATTTTGTGTATATTATGTTAATACAGTTCGAGAGTGATTACAAACTTGTATTTCAATTAGTTTGAGTGATACGAGGACTTGATAGCATATTATGCCAGCACCATAGATTTTATGTGGGGTGCCGTTAGTATATATATTATATGTGTGACTAATATATATACGTATATCTATATAGGAACTTTCTACTGTGCGTATAAGTAGATAAGTAATGAATTAATGCTTCAACTTTATTATAAGTGTTCGGGAACTTTATAACGGTAATGAGTTGTTCTAAATAACATAATAAATCTTGAAGAGAATGATTTCCTAAAGTAAATATCATAACCCTGCTTTCCACGTGATAAAACCTTATGGAGAATAAGTTAGAGAAACTTATGAGATTTATTAGTACTGTCAGTGTGCACACTAGATGAGAGGTGAAAATTATCAAGAGAGTGTTGCATACTAACATGGTTGTTGCATTAGCCGGTACACATTTTAAATACTTGCTAAACTATTTTTTAAAACTGTTTTACACTCGGGCTCTGACCCGTTTCCTGTCATCTTTTCTCTCTCTTGTGTGTGTGTATATATATATATGTATTACAGGTGCCCAGCCACAGGGGTGTCGGGCTTGGATCTTTGGACTGTTGACGTTCTGCAGCTAGTGTGGGAGTTGCAGGTCTTTTCAGTAGATGACTTCATCCTTGATTTCTCAATCTTTCATTTAGTTCTCCTTAGATAGACCACGTGTCGCCCATTTCTAGTTTTATCTAGTTCAGAGAGATTTGTACTTTTGATTTATTTCAGTATTCTGTTGTAGTTGGGATTACTTGTAATTATCCCTTTGTCCTGCGATTTGGGATATTTTATTTGGATTGATTTATCTAGCAAGTTCTTTCATTTGGATGGTTTGGTTTTAATAATAACAATTGTATTCGTGAAAATGGCTTCATAATTAACAATGACATTCGAGCTTAATTTATAACATTAAATGTTTTGACACTTGGCTTAATTATTTATAAGGTGATTAAATAAGAAAATTGTTTTTCAGCAGTGATGCTAAGAATGAACCAACATGACACTTTGAGTTAATTTAATAAAGGACTGATCACCCGGTATTTAATTAGGCAGGGTGTCACAACTAAGATAAGATAAACTATTTGCCCTCACAAATCTCTCCCTTTGGCTATTTCGGTACAAAACTTATCTGAAACCTAAATCATAAAAAAATCCCCTCAAACTGTAATACCCTTGCTAAACACTAGAAAAGGAATGGCATAGATACATAAACTTTGGCTTCCATCTCAAGTTGTTCTTAATCTTCTGTTCTTGATCTTCCCTTGATCTTCTTTATCTTCTAATCAATCCCAAGGGAACCAACACATAAGAAACAAGGAAAAATACCCGTGATGCATAGAGTTTGAAATATACAATAAAAGCACGTAAATCTCAAAAATCAAACTCCCCATTAATGTGTTGTCCCCCTTTTTGTCTGAAGTTGACAGAGGAGTATATACTAAACATGACATATAGAGAACATCATAAATAAGTAGTAGATATCATCACAAATATATAAAAATGATGAACATGCAATGATAATCTCAAAGGCTCCACAAATAATTTTGATTTTTTTTTTCCAAAATTTTTCAAGTATAAAATTATACAAATACAACACACCATGGAGAAACACAAAAATACCTGAATCATGAAAATAAAATGTAGGGGTGTGAACTTATTCCATAGGTTAATCAACGTAGACAAACATAACATATGTGCACGAAGGATTAAGACACCACGAACGAAAGATTTCAAAGTATACCCTAGGTGCAAAAATGGCAAACTAGTGTCAAACTGAGTTAACCTAATCGACAAATCAAGACCGTAAGTGATTTTCATACTAATGAAGCATAAAACTATGTAATATTTTTTCGAGATTTTTATTGTTTGTGAAAACCCATTGATCTTTGACTTAACTCCCTCAAAATCTCACGTATAGCAATAATTCGCTTAATTATTTTGAAGAAATTAATGCTCATTTGTAGCGAAGCATCAATGTTCAAACAAAATTGACCTGTCACTTTTGTTTTTATGTGCCTCTAATCTTTTTAGGCTCTTTTCTTTGCAAATGGTAGCTTTTAACTCAAAGACTTTGTTTTTCGTAGCCCCTTTCCATTGCTTAATATATAATAATTTTACTAGAAAAATAATTTAAATCCGGGCAATGGTTCTTACATGCATAACTTTTTTATCTTGCTTTTCATATTTGGTTCATCTTAAAGCAAAATTGAGATGAAAATACTATGACCGTCATGTGACATGTAAGTTCAATACTCAAATAAGCTCATGCTCGTGTGCAATAAAGGAGATAAGGAGTCAAACATCTAGCAAGTTATCATCAAATCACATCTTAATGACTCTACACATTATTAAGCACATATATGTATGTTGTCACATCTCAAAACACTACAAAATAATCACGTGGATATGGAATGAATGGATGACTCAGACATATTTAATGTTCATCCATATATGATGTCAAAAAAATAGAAAACTCTCTTTGTATTTTCAAAAAAAATTTTATCAAAATAAATTATTTTTGTATTTTTCACTTTTTCTGAAAAGAAACTGAAAATCTTTTTGTATTAAAATTTTCAGAAAAATAAAGCTCCTTTCGGATTTTTCAAAAAATATTTCAAAATGAAAAATATAAGTACAATGATAGTACACATTAGCAATATGAATATAAGATATGAGCATGGAAATCATCTTATGCTTGAAAATTAGTCTTACCCTCAATCATTAGGCCCAGAGGAGTTCTCCAAAGAAGATGACACCCTATGACAAACCTCCACAAAATTTTGTGAAATCTTGACTAAATACTCTACTTGCTCTAAAAAACTCTTAAAATATATCACGTGATATACATGGGCATGTGGAGTAACATATGTGGGAGTGCGTGTGGGAACTCGTGTGCGAACATACTGAGGAACATACCTATAAGACACTCTCCTAAGATTAAAACGATACTTTTAAGGTGACGTCTTTGTTTGCAATGGGAACAAACATACACGGGCTTGGGTCTACCTTCCTCAAAAAGTCTAGAAGAAGTTCTCCTAGGTGGGTTAGGTCTAGAGACATAAGAATCCAACATAAACTCCAAAACCGGCTCGGGTGTGGCATGAGAAGTGGATGCACCGTCATAACCTATTCCTTACCTCTCTATGTTACCTAAAGCGGGACCGATGAGAATCTTACCTACCTTATTAAATATGTCCTCTAAAGTGACCTTGACCTCCCAAGCCGGGCACGTTTAAGATCACTTTTGAGTTGGGATGCATGGGCTTTAAGTTTCTAACGAGTATCTAATGAAGATTATAGATCTCTCATAAGACTAGCCACGATGTTGGTCAAATCGGTCACTTTCTTGAGTTGGCTTACCAACACCTCACACTCTCTTAAAACTTTCATCTCTTTCTCTATATCTCACACCCTAAGAGAAAAATCTTTATTTAGCTGTTTAGTTTTCAAAGTCCCAGTGTAAAGATCACTAAACGCCTTTTGGAGACCACCTTCTCCCTCACTCAAATTGCCATCCTCACTCTCACTAACATGAATAAAAAAATCATCGAGGCTTTCACGTTTTGATACTTCCTCATCGAGATGGGACAAACTTGGAGTGAAATGTGACTAGCCATGAAGGAAACACATGGTTCATGTGTTTATTCTCCCCTTGAATCAACTGGCTCGATGTTACTATCGCTAAGAGTGACTTTATTTGTAACTTTCTTGCCCTTTCTCTTAAGCCTAGTGGGACACTCATGTGCCTTGTGCCCTTTACTCTCACATTCATAACACCTAATCTCTTTCTTTTCCCTACCCATGCCCTCATTTTTATTTTTATTTTTCTCAAAAAAAATTTATTGGAAGAATTTTCTTTGGAAACTTTGAGAAATGTTTTGCAAAAAGGGCAAAGTCATCAAGATCAAGATCAACCTCAGGTTCGGACTCACAAACTTTCTCTTTCTTATTTTTCTTATTTTGAGTCTTTAAATCAATACCTAATTCCTTAGGTTTAATGGTTTTATTCAACATATCAATCTTATACATATAAAGATATCCTGTAAGTTCTTTTAACTTAAGAGTATCTAGGATCCCTAATGAATTAAGTAAGGTGACCCTGGGAATAATAATGTAAGGAAGCGATCTAAATATTTTCATAACGACACGCGTCTTACGCATTTTCTCACCTAAATTGAAACTCAAGTTAACTATATCGGGTAGTCGTGCATAAAACTCGTCAAATGATTCAGACTCAAATCGTTTCAAATTGTGTGGTAAGATTGTGCAGCTTAGAAGCTCTAACAACATTAGTAACATCATGAGTGAGATGGAGGGTATCCCAAGCTTCTTTATACGTGGTGCAAATCATAATGTGGCAAAACTCATCCGGGGTGATGGCTCCCGCGATGGCACTCAAACCACGAGAATTAAAGTAGTCCTCTATCCATTGATCGTCATGTTTAGGGCCAACAATATTGTGAACAGTAACAGTGGGTGGTGTTCACTCTCTCTCACAAAGCAACCAGACGCGTTCATCAATTGACTTAATAGTAGACCTCATTCTAGCTTTCCAATATGCATAGTTGGTACAATCAAATATGAACTTTCGATTATACAAATTATCAATTAAAATCTCGCCTTTTTCAAGATCGATAATTTTTCAAAAAATTGATATTAAAGAAAAAAATTTACGAAAAAAGGATCACACAGTATTTTTTTGTAATCGGTTCTGATACTAATTTAAGAGTGCGCACGATCTCAATGAGTGATTAATTTAATTAAATTCCTCCAAACACAAAAAATAAACTACGCATGCAAATACAAACAAAAATTAGCAAGCATCCCTTTTTAGGGCAAAACCTTTATTTATGCACTTTAGATAGTTTTGCAAGACAACTTACTTACAAAACTCTCTAAAGAAGACTATTCATATCCAAAGCAGTCCACAGCTAGCGGTCCACCCTCGGTATCTATCGATCAGCCTTTCTTTAGCTGTCTCTTCATCAGTGATCCCACGGGTCACAAGGTCAGCAGTAAAGATCTCTCTCCACAAGTGTATATCAGGTATGAAGCTATTTGAGGTTTCAAAAGGACTCATAAGTATATTATGGAGGTTATTTTGTGAATCAAATGGTATTTTCACCTAAAAGGAATGAGGAATTTTGCAACAGATATGTAGTTTGCATTTTTTCAAAAGTATCTATTAAAATCTTTTCGAAACAGGTATTTATAAGTGTTGATGTAAAAAATTAGATTATCTCTAATTAATCAATCACAGATAAAATGAATAAATAAGACAAAAGATTTTTAAAGTGGTTCAGCCTGAGGAAAATTGCCTACGTCCACTTTTTTGTATTGCTGAATGTTTATTTGGAATCTCGATAATAGGTTTACCAAGAGATCCAAAAGTCCCCTTCTAATGAGGAGGTTACAATGTATTTATAGCCTTGAGGCTGTACATGTGAAAGGACAATGCGTTGTTATCTAGTAGACATATACATCTGTACGATAATAATGAGCATTTAATGCACAAATGTCTTTTTGATTCTCTTAATTTGGATGCTCTGCACGCTAAGTAGCTCGGATCGCTTAAGTTGCTTGATACGCTTGAGTTGCTCGGAGCTATGAGTTTCTCGGAGCTCCTAGGATGCTCGGTGTGATTAAGCTTCTCGAAATATATGTGTTGCTCATTGAAAGTATTCGTATTTGCCACGTGGTTGACAAGTGTCTTCATGTGGTTGGTCCATGTCAGCAGACTAAATTTGGTATCAACAGAAGCTCCTAATGTTTCATAACTGAGGTTGAAGGAGAGTGTGGAACATTTTGCTTGAAAATTGCTTGGATTACTGGTCTTCATGGTTTTAGGAAAATTTTCCTTGTACAAAATTCCTTTTTGAGCGCACAATATCAAGCTTCATAAATATTTTGAATTTTCACGATCGCTTCGATATTTGTGCCTTTTTCTTCTTTTAGTCGTCGAAAACGCAAACGTCTTTCCTTGTAATCATTGTTTTTCTCTATTCCCGAGGTAAAGTATTTAAGTGTGACATAAATCCTATCATTTTTCACTTTTTAAATCTGTATCTTTGAGCTCTTCATCTTTTCTCTATCTTGTGCCTTCGTTCTTTCCATCGTTCATTGACAAATGATCTCTATTTTCTCTGTAAGATTTTCTTCCTTCCTCTTTATTTTCTTTATTCACCATGGTTTATCCTGTTGAATTGTTAGACAAATTTCGATCTGAGTTTTCAATCCCTTCGTGAGTTATCTTGGAAGACATTTTTGGTCCTTTTGATTATTTTTCTTTGGTTGAGGGACATTTCCCAAGTCTTTTTGTAGCCGAATGTGGTTTTTCTTTCCCACCAAATCCCCTATGTTGGGAGTTTTGCCAATATTTTGATGTTGTACCTGCAAGAATAGCTCCAAACACATGGAGGATAGTTAATGGCGTACATAGGTTGAATCAACTTCATGGAACCCGTTTAGGGATTCCAAAGATTATGTATTGCTACAGATGGGTTACCAGTGATAGTACTTTATATTTAAAAGCTAGGTTTTTGAATAGAACGTTAGTTGTCAATTTTCCTGATGCCAATAGGGATTATTTTGTTCATGGGGTTGTGATGAAAAATTGGCAACACCCTCCATTAAATGGAGATGATGTATACAAATCCCAGGTTTCCACTTTATGGCAATGGGATAGGTTGTTTTTATCTTTGAAATCTTATTTTCTTTGTATTTGATAAAATGCATCACTGGCATTTTATTTTTGTTTATTACAGTTGACAGTAAAGGAAAACCTCCAAAAGAGACTGATGTTAATATAAAACATTTAAAACTTATCTGGAGCTTGCACCAATTTGTTACTGAGGAGAATATTAGATCTGCTTCTTACATGCTGCAATACAAAAGCTACACTTCATCTTTCACTGCTCGTCCTCGTCCAATGGTGGTTGATCTTGACCATGTACCAGCCTCTGAGACTAGTGTGGAAGATTCTTCTTCTGAATTGAATATTCCTATCACTGATCTGATGAAGAAGAGAAGAGCTCCTGCCTTTTTTGACAAGTCTGCCTCTGCCACTGTGGAGGCAAAGAAGAGTAAATAAGATGTCCTAGAAGAAGGGACAAAGATTATATATGTACCCCCTCCCACTGCTGCTAAGGAAGCTGGCAAGAAGCATGGCTCCGAGTAAGACTGTTGCTATATCTCCTTCGAGCGATGTTGTTGCCATTTCACCAACAAAGACAACATCCTTAGTTGAAAATGCTCCTACTCCTCTGAGGAGATTAAAAAGAAGTTCTTCTGAGAGACCTGCTGAACCTATATCTCAGCCTTCAAATGTTAAAGGTAGTGTTCCAGTTCTTATTTCTCCGAGCTGTGCTGTGAGCTTGGTATGATCCTTGACTGTTCCAAAATCTTAAAGTGTTGAAGACACCTTTTCTCATGAGAAACTTACTACATTGGCTGCTCAACACATTTCTTCAGTAAGTATCTTTAGCTTGACCCTTTTATTTTTTAATACTATGTTCATGTATTAACTTAAAGTTATTTCTTTTTTCAGCTGGTGACGTGTTTCAATAGCATTTTGAAGAAGGATGAAGCTATTAGGGCTTCAAGCTCCTCGGGTGGAGTAGAGGAAGCTTTTGTTGGGCTGACCCAATATTTGAAAGATTCTCGTCAAAAGTACGAGGAAGATAAAGGTGCTTGGGGGAAGCAATTTAAGTCCATTGAGCTAGACATAGATCAAGCTGTGAATGCCTCCAAGGAATTGGAGAAGAAGTTGAAGGAGTTTGAACAGAGCAACAAGGAGTTTGAACAAAGCAACAAGGAGCTTGAGGTTAAGCTTAAGTCTGCTGAAGAGAAAGTTGTTAAACTTCAAGATGTTGAGCGACAAAAAATGGAGGTGGAAGAAAAGTTAAATTATGTCGAGGAGCTCCTTAGGGAAAGGACCTACTCAGAGAAGGCAAAAAGGAAAATTGCAGTTAAAAAATCCTTCAGTGCTAGTTGGGACAAGGGCTGGAACAAGGGTTTGGCTGTCACGTCTTCTCAAATGGAGTATGCAGGCGTTAAATATTTTAGGGATGGATGGGTAGCAGCCTTGAAGGAGCTGAAGATTGCTGAGAATTCTGAGTTATTCCAGCAGCACACTCATGGCCCTCCTCCCTCTCCTGGAGAAGAAGAATAGGATGAAGCTTCTTCAGATGAATCTTCTATGATGACTGGAGATCATGTCCCTATTATTCCTGTTTTTCAACCTTCCGAGAAACTCCAACCAACCAGCACTTTTTTCGAGCAACTACCATTGTCTTCTGAGCAACCAACCCCTTCATCCAAACCTTCTGAGGAAGTCGTAGGAAATAAGGAGAAGGTGTAAAATTGTTCGGGTTTTTTATTTTGTTGCTTTCTTGAATGTAACCTTGAACTATGTATCTCCTCTTATGATGAATAAAAATTTGAACTTTGGTTGTTCGTCTTAAATTTATCTTTTACTCGCTCTGTCTGCATCATTATTGATTCTTTTTATTTCTTATCTTTGCTAGTTTATGGCCAGGATGGAGCTCTTATCAGCTCATGATACAGAACAGATGAAGAAATACAATGACTATTTTAAAGATGGTCATGCAGATTTTATGAGGCCCAAATAATTGACATCCTCGAATCAGGTGCTTCTGACCAAGCAGTTGAAGCTTACCAATACTTGAAGTGCTTGCTCGATCATGCTGTTGCTAATAATGTGGCCTACTATAAGATGATTGAAGATCTCCAAGGAACGATCGAGGAACTTTAGCAGCAGTACAAAGAGTCCTCCACACTTTTACATCAAGGTTATGAGAGAAAGTACCAGCAATTGAGTGCTGATAAGGGATATGATAAGTTCGTCTCTCCTCATGAGAAGAAAGAGAGTGTTCTGAAGCTTGAAGTTGAAGTGCACAAGCATATCGCCAAGTTGCTGTAGCAGGAGAACATTACTTTGCAAGAGGAAATAAAGCAACTCAAATCTGCTGCTTCTTCTTCGGGAGCCTTGGTCCCAGTAAATGATGGTGGTTTTTCATTTTTGGAAGTATAAAATGCTAACTTAAGGGATGAGGTAGAAACCTTGAAATGCGCTGGACCCTCCCCATCTACTCGTAGACGAGAAAGATCTTCTCGTGGACGAGCAAGGGCTGGTCGGGTCACCGCTGAAGAAGCGAGAACTCAGTCGTCTTTATAGAATCAAGTCGTTCAGTTTATGGCGAAGAACCAAGCCTTGGCAGAAATGTCTAAGAAAATTCTGACCTTCACTGAGCAACTCTCTAATTAAAGTTCTGCACTCGAAAGTAAAGAAATTCTTGTGAAGAAACTCCACAAGCAACTAGAGAGGCTAACTTATCAATTTCATAAACAACCCAGTGAATTTTGGATGGCTGGGTATAATGAGGCTCTGTACCATCTTGATGCTCAGATACAGTAGTCAAATAATGAGGGGTACAAGCAAGGGTGGTTGAATGCCTTGTGTGTGCTAAAATTGGAGCAGGGCCACTACTTATGGGATTATTATGATCCTGGAGTGCTCGATTTTCCCGTGCCTCCTTTTAAGCTTGATATTAGTTGGATTCCTGCTCGTGAAATTCCTCAATGCTTGATTTCCAAGTATCTCGGTGATTACAGTCTTCATACAACTTTGAAATATCTCGCCCAGAGTACTTGCTTGATCAGCCCTCCGTAATGAATGTTAGAATAATGCGAGATGTAAACTTTATAAATTCTCCTTATGCATTAGATGATCCTCGAGCCGGGGTAGAACCTGTTTCAAAAGCAGAGGGGAAAAAACCCATAGAGTAGGATATTCTTATGTAATGAATCAGACTTTTCACATCATATGTAATTTTACTTGATTTGAATGAAGAAATTTTTAGTCTTTTTCCAGTTCATTTTCTTCTAAATAATTTGTAGAATGTCCTTGCTTGTTGGTTGGTAAATATATATGTATATACTATACTTATCCCATTTGTTGTTTGATTATAGTGACTTGTCACTCTTTGGGCCTAAGAAATGGAATGATTTGCATCTCATGTTCCTGCTTAGTTGTAGTAATCTCGTATGGATTACCTTGTTGCCTAGACAGTGGATGCTCCGGGAGGTCATCCAGCTTCTTTCCTAGTTTGGTACTAACCAACCGGAGTTGATTGTAATTGATTTACCGACCAATCGGAGTCAGTGGTAATTAGTTCCCGACCAACCGAAGTTGGTGGTAATTGATTTGCTGACCAATCGGAGTTGGTGGTAATTGATTCTCGACCAACCGGAGTTGGTGGTAATTATTTCCCGACCAACCGAAGTTCATGGTAATTGATTTGTCGACCAATTGAAGTTGGTGGTAATTAGTTTCTGACCAACCGGAGTTGGTGGTAATTGATTTTCCGACCAACCGGAGTTGGGGGTAATTGATTCTCGACCAATCGAAGTTGGTGGTAATTAGTTCCCGACCAACCAGAGGTGGTGGTAATTGATTTACCGACCAACCGAAGTTGGTGGTAATTGATTTTCCGACCAACCGGAGTTGATGGTAATTAATTCCCGACCCAACGGAGTTGGTGGTAATTGATTCCCGACCAACCGAAGTTGGTGGTGATTTATTTTCCGACCAACCGTAGTTGCTGGTAATTGATTCCCGATGAACCGGAGTTGGTGGTAATTGATTTGCCGATGAACCGGAGTTGGTGGTGTGTTGTTCTGAATTTGGGTTTGTGGTTTGTGTAATGTGTTGCACTAATACTCCGAAAAAACTTCAACAAAAGGAAATGGGGGTGAAACACCTCTTTATTCATTTTGAAAAAACTGCGATACATAGGAATTTTAACTACTGATAATACTTGCGTAGATGCTTTGCATTCTTGAATTCTTCTCCTTCCAAGGTTTCAATCCTATATCTCCCTGGACAAGCAACTTCTGTTATTCTGTAGGGTCCATACCAGTTGGCTTCCAGTTTATTATGATTTTGGATCACTTTCTTCAGCACATAATCCCCTTCCTTCAAATCACACTTCTTCACTCTTTTGTTATAGAACAAAGCTGTTCATTATTGATATGATGCATTCTTGATTACTGCTTCTTACGTAATTTCTTCGAGCATATCCAGGTCTAATATTCTCATCAAGTCACTAATAGGAGAATTGAAATTAAGCACCCTGTGCGTGGGTAGACCCAATTCAGTAGGTATGACAGCCTCACTCCCAAATGCCAGCATATATGGAGACTCTCCTGTCGTTGTTCGTGGTGTGGTACAATAATCTCACAATACAGAATGTAGATCGTTAATCTAATTTCCCCTTGCATCATCCAGTCGTTTTTTCAAACCATTCAGTAGCGTTCTGTTTGTCACCTCAGTTTGCCCATTGCTTTGGGGATGGCCTGGTACATAGTGGATCTTCAATACTTTGGATTAATGACAATATGCAGCAAACTCCTCGTTATCAAACTGAGTTCCATGGTCAGTAATGAATACATGTGGGAGACCATATCTGCAGATAATATTCTTCCAAATAAATTGATAGACTTTGTAGTATGTCATATGAATGAGACGCTCATCTTCCACCTATTTGGTAAAGTAATCCACAATAACTGCGAGGTATTTGAATCTTCCCTTGTTCGTTGGAAGTGGTCCGATCAAGTCTATCCCCCACATGGAGAATGGCCAAGGGGACGTTATGGGTGTTAACAATGCTTGGGGAATTCTTCAGATGGAAGAGAAGCGTTGACATTTATCGCACTTCTTAGCATATGTTATGCAATCAGCTATTATCGTTGTCCAGTAATACCCCTGCGTTATTATTCTCTGCAAAAGCGTCTAACCTGCTACATGGGCTCCACAAGACCCTTCATGAACCTTTTCTATCAAATCTTTCACTTCGGAGGGATGGACACATCTTTGTAGCCCTGCTATAACTCCTTGTCTATTTAAAATTCCACTGGTCAATATATAACGAGCAACTTTAAACTTCAATTTCTTGGCTGAGAGTTTATCAGTTTTGTAAAGCCCCCTCTTCAATATAGGCCCTGATGGGATCCATTCAAGATGGTCCCAAGTCGAGGGCAATGAAGTTCATCATCAGATCTTCGTCTATGCTCCGACCAGCCAGAATTTCTATTGGGATTGTTCTTCGTAGCTCGGTGCATGTAGCTGATGCTAACCGAGCTAGGGAGTCTGCTCTTGCATTCTCTAATCTTGGTATTCTAATCAACTGAACTGCAGTAAAAATTGATACCACCTCCATTGCTTTTGCCTGATACTTGACCATTAATTCTCCTTTTGCAACATACACCCCCATAATTTGATTTATGATTAACTGAGAATCACCGAATACAACGACCTGCTCTGCCTTCATGGTTTTAGCTAGACTTAAGCCCAAGATCATAGCTTCATATTCGGCCTCATTATTAGAAGATTTAAATTGAAAGCGCAGAGCATACTCCATATCAATCTCATCCGGACTGTTTAAAATAATCCTTACTCCACTGCCTGTAGTGCACAAAGAGCCATCCACATACAAATTCCACATAGGTACTTCATTATCAAACTCTTGATCAGACAGAGTTCCTCGGTGGAATATTTGATTCTTCCTTTTTCCTCTTTTGGCACTTCTCGCTGCTCGTTGACTATCTTCTCTTGATCGTCCCCGATTGAAAGTTGGTCGGGGGTTAAATGTGGTGATCCAATAACATCCACAGGTTTGTCTGTATTACACTCCTGTTGTTCTGGGGTATCAAAATGAGTAAACTCCGCAATAAAATTTGCTACTGCCTGCCCCTTAAGCGACGATCTAGGCTTATAAACTATATCATACTAACCAAGTTCTACTACCCAGTACATCAATCTTCCTGATTTTTCTAGCTTATGCAGAGCTTGCCTTAGTGGCATATCTGTATACACAACTATAGTATGAGCTTGGAAGTATGGCCTCATCCTTCTGCTTGCTTCGATCAGTGCTAGTGCCAACTTCTCCTACCTTGGATATCTGATCTCTGCTCCTTGGAAGGCCTTGCTGGTGTAATAGATTGGTTTTTGCACTCTGTCCTCTAATCTTATCAATGCCGAGCTAACTACATTCTCTGAAACTCGCAGATACAAGTATAATCTTTCTCCCATCACTGGTCTGGACAATAACGGAGGTGTCCCTGGATATTTTTTCAACTCTTGAAAGGCCTCCTCGCACTCATCATTCCACTCAAAAGTTTTTTAAAGTGTTTTTAAGGATGATAGGAATCTGTCTGTTGCACGTGACACAAATATGTTAAGTGCTACAACTCGCCTTGTGAGGCTTTTCACTTCCTTCTTCGTGGTTGGAGATCATAGCTCCAATAGAGCCTTGATCTTTTCAGGTTTCGCCTCAATTACTCATTGGTTAATAATATATTCGAGAAACATACCTTCTCGTACTCCGAATATGCATTTGGTGGGATTCAACTTCATTTGATATTTCTCTAGTTGATCAAAGGTCTGACCTAATTCAACTAGATAATTGACAGCTTTCTTGCTTTTCGTTAGCATATCATTAACATAAATCTCCATGTTATGATTAATGTGCTCTGCAAACACCTTATTCATCAGCCGCTGATATGTTGCACCTGCATTTTTAAGTCCAAAAGGCATAACATTATAGCAATAAGTTCTCCTTAGGGTGATAAAATAGGTACTCTCCCTGTCTTCAGGCTTCATTTTAATCTGGTTGTAACCAGAATAAGCATCCATGAAACTTAATAACCCGTGCCCCGAGTAGCATCCACCAGTTGATCGATTCGAGGTAAAGGAAAATGATCATTTGGGCATGCTTTATTAAGATCAGTGAAGTCTACACAAATCCTCCACTTGTTATTCTTTTTCTTTACCATCACCACATTGGCCAACCAATCGGGATATTTGACATCCTCAATAAAGAAGGTTTTTTATAGCTTCTCTACTTCTTCCTGTATAGCTTGGTTCTTCTCAGGACTGAACACTCTTCTTCGTTGCTTCACTGACTTGATTTCCTTGTTCACGTTGAGCTCGTGACACAGGAAACTTGGGTCTATCCCCGGCATGTCTTCATGACTCCATGCAAAATTCTACTTTTTGCACCTTAGAAATGCTATCAATTCCTGTTTTATCGATACATCCAGTGATGCACCAATTTGAGTTGTTCGTTATGGATGCTCGTCATCCAGAATGATATTTTCAGTAGCCTCCATGACCTGGCCCTTCATAAGTTGAGACTCATATCTAGGGTCTAACATTTCAATCTCTGCATCTTCTATTTCATCCACTTGGTAAGTAGTAGTCTTCTTCCTGGATTCTTCACGTTCCTCCTGTTCGGCAGATGAATAGTAGCATTCCCGAGCTACTTTCTGGTCGCCTTTCACCATTCCTACTCCAAAATTGGATGGGAATTTTAATCATTGATGTACAGTAGATGGTACTGCTTCGAACTTCTTCAAACCTACTCTTCCCATGATGATATTGTAAGCCGATTGAATATTTTTATCCATTACGAAGAAGCGTACCCTTTCTGTTCGACAAGCAGGCCATGTACCAATAAGCATATCCAACTTGATCGTCCCAAGTGGAAAAACCTTTTCGCCTGTAAAACCAAGGAGGGTCCTATGATAGGGCTCCAATTGGGATAACTTCAAATTCAAACTATCAAAGCATGGGTAAAATATGATGTCTGCAGAGCTACCATTGTCCACCAGCACCCGTGAAATCACCATTTCTTTCATTCTCATTTTGATCACCAATGGGTCATCATGAGGATATAATACACCTGCCAGGTCATTTTTATAGAAACTAATGACCAGTTTATCCTTATTCACCTTCCTCGGGCGATCATCTTCAGCCAAATTTATTCACTGTATGTATGAGCAAGCTTGAGCCTCATTGAGGTAAGCCTTCCTCTCCGTAGTAAGATCTCCACCTTCTGCACTCCACCTGTAATAACATTACATTCAAACGATCCAAAATGGATTGAAAATACCTCACGCTCTCGCTGTCTTGGTCTTTTAGGAAGGTCGGGATCATCTTCTAGATCATCACCGTGGTCTCTCTTCTTATCTTCTTTTACTCGACGAGGAGATTTAGATCTTTGCCTTCCTCAGTCTCTGGTCTTCCCACCATTTTGGCGATCAACATACTTAGCCAACTTTCCTCGTCTGATGAGTGCTTCAATTTCATTCTGGAGAGCTATGCAACGTTTGGTCGTATGACCATGGTCTTTATGGAATTCTCAATATTTGGACTTGAACCTTCTATCAGGATCTGCCTTCATTTTTGCTGGCCAGGCTAGCTCCTCGCTGTTCTTAATCTCCTCTAGAATGTGATTTATATCCACCTTCAAAGGAGTATAATTTCCAAATTTCCTAAACTGCTCCAGTGCTTGCTTTCCTTTCAAATGCCTGTTGCCACCACTATTCTTCTGATCCTTCTTTTCAGTTTTGCCATCTTCCACCTTGGTCTTCTTAGTATCTGCATTTTTTTCGCAGCCATGGCCTCCTCGACATTCATGATTTTGGCTGCTTTTGCCATCAGTTCAGCCATGGTCCTAGGCGAATCCTTGGCTAAAGTGCAGTACAACTTATCTGGCAACAGTCCACTCATCAGGGCAGTAATTCTTGTTTTCTCCTCATAATCGAATACTTTAAGTTTCTCGTTATTGAAACGAGTAATATAGTCCCTCGTGCTTTCACTTGCCTTATGTCTAACACTCAGCAAGTGTGCTACTCGTTTGACTGGTTTCGCTCCAAAATAGAAGTTCCCAATAAAGAGCTCTGCCAGTTAAAAGAAAGTCAAAATCTTTCCCCGAGGAAGGTTGTTATACCATATCTGAGCTGATCCGGTAAGAGTTCCTAAAAATTCCTTACATCTCATCTCATCTGGAACTGCATAGATATCGGCAGCGGCTTGGTATTGTTCTATATGAAGGACATGGTAAGTTTTTCCATCATATTTAGGCATCACCGTAGGAGCTTTGAATTTCAATGGTGTGGGAAAGTCCACAATTGCCTGTACAAATGGTGTCCCTTGGATAAAAGTTATTTGTAGAGGATTCTTGGCCTTAGCCATTTCCCCTAATCTGTCCTCCAATCTTTGAATTGAGCCCTTCCATACATCGTTTCCCAGCTCGGGCCTATTTGTTCGAGCAACTGATCGCATTGAGTTTTCCTCTTGGGATCGAGCTGCTGGTCGTGATTGGGCGTAGCCTTCCCTTAGATTGGATGGTCGTGGAGAATTCCTCGACGCAGTCCTAGGAGGACTTATATTCCTCCTAGGGCCCAAACGATAAAAAGGAGAGACTCTACTCAACCTTTCTAGAGTGCTAGTCCTTTCTGGAGATAGAATGACATTTCGTTAAGAATTTGTAGCTCGTACCGATGAAGCCCGACCAGGTTGATAAGAAGGATCATCAGATCTCTCAGTACAATATGATTCGGTGCGTCTAGATTGAGATACTTCCTGGAATAGCGTTCGCCTAGTTCGTGAAGAGGGTAGGCAGTTATTTCTTTGAACACTTCGTTGTCCTGATTGGGCCGGCACTCCGCCTTGAACAGTTTATAGAAGTTGACGCATGGTTTCTTGCATGGTCGTTTGGCCTTGGGCTAAATTAGCCATTATGCCAGCCAGATCTGGAACATTTGGGGGAGTAGATGGATTTGGAGGGATCCCAGCGTTTTGATTACTGGATTTCGGATTATCGGCCATTGATGATGAATTATTTTGATGAAAAATACTAAGTGCAGTCGTCTCCCACAGACGACGCCAATCTGTTGATGTAAAAAATTAGATTATCTCTAATTAATCAATCACGGATAAAATGAATAAATAAGACAAAAGATTTTTAAAGTGGTTCAGCCTGAGGAAAATGGCCTACGTCCACTGTTTTTATATTGCTGACTGTTTATTTGGAATCTCGATAATAGGTTTACCAAGAGATCCAAAAGTCCCCTTCTAATGAGGAGGTTACAATGTATTTATAGTCTTGAGGCTGTACATGTGAAAGGACAATGCGCTGTTATCTTGTAGACATATACATCTGTACGATAATAATGAGCATTTAATGCGCAGTTGCCTTTTTTATTCTCTTGATTTGGATGCTCTGCATGCTAAGTAGGTCGGACCGCTTAAGTTGCTCGGTACGCTTGAGTTGCTCAGAGCTATGAGTTGCTCGGGGCACCTAGGATGCTCGGTATGATTGAGCTGCTCGGAATGTATGTGTTGCTCGTTGAAAGTATTCGTATTTGTCATGTGGCTGACAAGTGTCTTCAGGTGATTGGTCCATGTCAGCAGACTAAATTTGGTATCAACAATAGGTTGTACACAAACTTTGAGGAAACAAAATTCGTTCGAATGAAAGTAAAAGTCGTTCGAATGATAATATCATCTCATTTGAACAAAAACCAAGCTCGTTCGAACGAGACTCCAATCCCGTTAAAACAAGCTTATAGTGAGATTCAAACGAATTCAAACAGAACACCATTTCGTTTGAACGAGACTAACATCTTATTTGAATGAGGTCAATAAAATTTGAATCTTTAACTCAGAATTTTTTTGCCTCGATTTTTATAAAAACTTTTATAAAAAATCTCCCAAATATAAATGTAAATAAATTTAAAATCGTAGAGATTTATACCTTCATAATGTGAAGAAGTGTTGAACTTTGGAGATGTTGGACATTGGTTCATCGTGTCAGGATGCCTCGATTTGTAACTAGATACGCTAAATGTGCCATTGTGGCAAATAAAACAAACACTAAGCTTAAGCTAAACTATTATCCCTTATACCTTTCTAATTTTAGACAGGTTGCTGCCCAGTGGGCAGTTCTACCACTTGGGTTTTCCAAGGTACCAATGTCCCCTCACATGGTACCATGGTTAAACTTAACCATTCCAAGGTGAACTTCCACCTCTCTTTCCACCACTCTTCTCTCTCTTACTAGCCCTATAAAACCTGCTACTTACCACTGTAAAAAGATACCCAACCACAATAAAAATCACAAAGAAAACATTAAGTTTTGTGGTATCTCTATCATTTTATATAGTATTTTTGTTTGTTTGCATTTAGTTAAGTTTATGAATGTTCATAGAGTAGAAATATGAGTTTACATGCGAGTTTCAACATAAGAATTACATTGAAAAGTCTTGAATATTAGGTACCTCCATTAAAGCTTTAACTTTAATGATGGAACATGTACTCTTGACTTTGAACTAGTTTCAAAGTGGGAGAACTCGGACTATGGATCTAGGTAACCTGGTTGCAAAGCTTAATTGAAACAAAAATGAGTTTTTATGCCCCAAATCATAGTTTGAAAATTATGGACCTGTGAATTTCTTAAATCAAATTCAAAGGTTATGGAAAACCAAAATCCTTGAAACTCAAACTTGTTCGAATGCATTTTGAGCATATAACACAAATATCACCATGCCATAGCTCGAATCATAGCATAAAACCATGAATTTTAAATTCAAACTTACGCTAGCTTTGGAGAAAAGCAATAGCTCGAACCGATCCACCAAAATCTTTAAAACCAATATGGTTGGATTCCTCTTAAAAAGTAGACAACTTTAATTCAGGAATCAACCTAAATGGTATCCTAAAACTTTTCAAATATAAGGTCAAATTTCTCAAACCCTAAACTCAAAAAATCGAAGGTAGGAGATGAAGTGTGTTACACGCACGAGTGTGGAGTCAAACCCAGGCACGTTTGGACTTTGACCCATCGCGTGAGGGCGCATCTCCAATAAAAAAATACTAAATTTTTTTCCCAAAATTTATTTTTTAATTCTAAACAAATTGGTATATTACACCACCCTATTTGGATTACCATAAATCAGTTTCTCGAGAAAACAGGTTTTAAAGTTTAAAAATCAAACTGTTAACTTTCATTTATACACCTAACATTTTCCAACTATTTCAAAACAGTCCCAAATTTTGAATATAAGTCCTTTTTGGTAAATACACCAAAATTGTCTCTTACCACAAAGCCCAAATTTAAAGGCAAATTAGAGAAATAATTAAAGTCCTTAAACTTTCATAAATTGCATATTACACCCCAACCTTAAATTTTACACTAAAACCAAACTTATTTCCACCCCAATAGATTCTCTAATTTCATTTATCATGCACACTCTAAACATTTATACTATCCCTAGTTTTAGAATGTCGGGTTCACTCCGTGTAATGGACGAGCAATTTCAAACAAACCGAATTTAAAAGTAAGTGATTCTATTTCACTATTACGTTCGAGCCCACCTTTGAATTACTGCATTGTTTATATCACTATGTGATATCCCCTGGACTCTTGTTATCATTTATTAACTCTTTTATGTAGTTAACGTTGCCATGAATATTGATTAAATATTTATCCAATTAAACCGTAGCCCAATAAATCCCTATAATCTATGATTTTATTTCAGCTAAACCCCTGATTGCAATACCCCCTACAACATATACCTATGATTCAGTTTATCCCTTGATTGCAGTAAACCCCTGCAACTTATAATCTATCATTTCAGTGAAACACAATGGTATACCTTATAATTTAGGGATTAGACTCCGGTATACCCACGGAAGTTCTATTTGTCCTATAGGATTAAGATGTATGAGTGCCAAGTTTTCATTGCTACATACGTATGAGTGCCACATTCTAGTTAGTGTGCTTAGTTGGTTACTTTTTCTAAATATTTTGGGTCGACGATCCAAAGGTTTTGGATGATATTATAAGAGTATTGCTATGAAGTTTAAGCCTCCATAATAGATAAATATGGCTTATTTGTTATAATCTGAACCCTTGTATTTATGACTCGAAAAACACCTTTCGAGTTATAAATCACCCTAGCGTTCGTACAAATATCAGCAAGCTCCCACATGCCCTTATTCATTACTGTTGATATCTCATTTAGTTTCAAACCATTATAAATTGTGAAATAACTTTTCACTTTTAAACAAACTTATATATCTATCTTTGTTATAGAAATAAAATTATCTACTTGGAAAACTTTTGCTTAATTATTTTCCTTCCAGATGTATAGTGAATTAAAAGTAGGAGAAATACCACCCGCACCTATAGATTTTTACTCAGTTTTGCCACAAAATAATTTTCCGTTAGATACGTATGGGCGGTAACAAGCAAAGATGGTAACACCTATTGGAATACGTTTAACAAAACGTACCAGCTTATGTGATCATTTCAAGTCCCCTGTCCTTTGAATATTATAAAAGCTTCAAAAGATCATTTTTATTTCTATTTATGAAGACTACATGTATTTAATAAGATGTAATGAATCCAGATAAATAAAGTTTAACTTTCTTCCGCTTAATTTATTATTATTACTTTAGTACCACCAGACATTGTAATGCGAGTGTGACAATCATGTTATATACATACGTTATAGTTCAGTGATGAATATGGTTGATTTAGATATTAAGAGATAGTAAATGTTACATTAGGAGATCGTTAGAATATAAATAAGTGAAAGACTGGGTATTGGGATGTATTATATACATCTATAGTTAGTTACATCTCTATTACATTTGTTTATCACTTATTTGCTTGTTAGTCTAAAGATAAAGACTCTTAGTAAAGTTTTATGCCATGGGTTGTGACATGCTTGTAATACTTTCCGTAGATGAGAGGCGAGGAATTCATTTCATGTGAGTGTCGACGGGTTACATGATTTTTGTAAATTAGAAGCATGGTATACATTGTTGATATTGTAGATATTTTTTGTAACTCTTGAGCGAGCTCTGACCCAAATCTATAAATGTTTCCCCCCATATGTATTATTATTATTATATATAAGGTTAAGCAGGGCTGAGAAATCAGACTTGTAGTTGTGGAGGTCCAACATCAGTATCCTTAGAGTAGGAGTTGCTAGTTCAATATAATAGTCATTTGTATTCAGGAATTTGTTTCAGAGGAGGTTACTGATATATTCTCTTTATTTCAGTTGATACATTTGTATAAAATAGATTTCTATTTTAGTGAATTCAGTTATTGGAGTTTCAGTCATTTCAGTTCAGTTGTTCTTATTTTCATCCTTTATTAAGTTTTTATGGTGGATGATTTTGTTATTTATTGTAATTTTGTTTATCGTTGATGTTGATAATGATATAAATTGTTTTAGCACTCTCTATATTTCGTGTTTGGCATGATCAACTTTGTGTGAAAAATCGGGGGTGTTACATTTATACAAATCTAAACTCGACACAATTTTGTATAAACCAAAGTAAATTAATAGTAATGTACAATATAAAACTTATTTCGCATGTGTATAAAAAAATATTTATATAAATTGAGCAATACTTATGTAAACTGAAACTATAAAACTAATACTTTATATATATAATTAAGGATGATAAATCGAGAAAATAATCCAAAGTTAACATGTGTTAAGTACCGACCACACCACGGTTACGAATGTCAGATGCTAACATGAATGAAAAAGAATTCCATGTCAGATGGATCCTGATCGGGCCCAATATAGTGGGGACCCTCATAGTTACAAAATATATAAGGATACGCATTGGCTGAAGATATTTCTCTACATCAATAATATGACTCTACTAACATGGGTAAGCCTCATTTGTTAGAAAATTAAATTCAAAAAATACATTAAGAATCGAGTATTAGAGTTTTATGCAAAGTCATTCACTAGACAATATGATAAAGGTCTCGACCTATTGTGTGAGATCAATAGTCACTTGTGTAACCCTTACACTTGGATTTAAACCGAAATGCTCCAACGAATAAGTATATTTTGCTAAATAAAGAATCTCAATTTCTCTCCTCTCGTGGATATAATCAATGACAACCTTATTAACGGACATACATTAATGTTTTTATCTTTATTTCGAAAGTGCGCTTGTACATCTAATTTGTGCTTGTACATCTAAAAATTTCATGTATAAATAATATAATTATTCTTTGTAATGCATAATTTGTATGTAAATGAAATGCACAATGTAGTATAGAATATTGTCTCAACATTATTAGAGAGTATATATTAATATATTGAATAAATATCACACTTATTATCTATTGCATTAAAAATATAATTTAAAATAATTACTAAATCAACATTAATAAATATATTTCATACATATTATATTCTAGCAGAAATTGGAGATTGTAAGAGAAAGTTTTATAATTGCTCAGTTTATTTTTTATTTTGGCTTATCTCGTTACACGTATACTGAACCTTCATGACTTCTATTGATTCAAAGACAAAGTTGAAGACTTTTGGAAGATTGAAGGATCGTACGTCTCAACAACTTTAGAAGAAGTTATGGATTCATTTGGTAAGATTTACTTTACTTTATTTTCCAAGTTTTTTAGAATTTTTAAGAGTTTGTTTTTCTATATGATTTTAAATTGTCTTTAAAGAAAACATTAAAAAACTCGCTATCTCGTTAGAACGAGAATAACTTGTCATTCGAATGAACTACACTATGTCGTTAAAACAAGTTCTCTTGGTTTGAACAAAATCTGGAATGTCTCCTTCTGGCAAGCTCTCGAATCTCGTTAGAAGTCCTTAGAACGAGATAGGGTGGGTCGTTAGAACGAGACTCTCAAATGATCGGACGAGGTATTTTTTTATCAAGCTCTAGAATCTCGTTTGATATGTCATTAGAACCTTGATCGAATGAAAATGGTCGTGTCGTCTGAACGAGGTACCTATCGTTCGAACGAAAGCGTGAGATTTTGTTTTCAATATTAAATATGATCCAAATCTTCAGTATTTATCCCTTTGTAACAAACTTCCTTATAAAAAGAAAGACGAGATTAGAGACTTGAGGGACTCTTTTTGAAAGCTCTTCACACCCCTTTTGAGTTCTATTTTTTATCAAACTCTTCTAATATTATTCCAAACCCCCTTGAAACTTAAATCAAAGATAAAATTTTGTAAATTTGATTTTTTTTATGGTTGACTAATATACGAATCATTCCATAGAATCCCCGCATTACCAAATTAGTATCAGAGTTAGGTACACTATGTTTATGTGTGATGCTTTTTACAAAAAAAAATTGATATCAATATTTTCAAAACTGGTGATCTTTAAAAATTTTGATTTTATGGATAATTTGTATAACACGGTTACTGTCTTTGATAGTTCAAATTACGCGTATTGAAAAGCTATGGTGAGGTCTTCTTTAAAAGCAATTGATGAAAGGGTTTAACTTCTATGTGAAAGAGGGTGTAGACCACCTACCGTGATCAACGAAAATGTCTAAAGTCTTAGACCCGTCACTGCTTGGACGCAGGATGAATTTAAATGGAATACTTATCATTCTTGCGATTCAAGTGGTGTTTTTGGAGTCATCACCCCTGATGAGTTCAATTGCATCATGACGTGTACCACATCAAAAGAAGCTTAGGATACCCTCCAGCTCATTCATGAGGGTACGAATGGTGTGAAAGCTTATGAGCTGCAAAATCTCACCACACAATTTGAAACTATCACTATGCCAGAGTCTGAATCTTTTGATGAATTTTGTGCATGATTGCCCGACATCGTAAACTCTTGTTTTAAATGAAATGAGGAAATTCATAAGACGCATGTAGTTAAAAATATTTTGAGATAAATATCGACCCAATTTATTCCTAAGGTTACTGTGCTTAATTCGTTAGGGATATTAGATACTCTTAGGTTATAAGAACTCATAGGAGACCTTCAAACCTACGAGATATATATGTTTCCCAAAAATGTTAAACCTAAAGAAAAGGGAAATGTGTTGAAAGTACAATCTAAAAAGAAAGAGGAAGTGTCGTCTGACTCCGAGTATGATTTTAACTCGGATGATTTAGCCTTTTTTACAAAAAATTCAAAAGTTTCTTAAAATTAAAAAAGAAAATTCTTCCAAAGAAAAGATTTTTGAGAAAAATAACAATGGGAATGAGGGAAAGAGTGTTTGTGAGAAAGATAAAGTGAGATGCTATGAATGTGAGGAAAAAGGGCAGAAGGCACATGAGTGTCCCACTAGGCTTAAGTGACATGGCAAGAAAGTTTCACATAAGGCCAGTCTTAGCAATAGTGACATTGAGTCGGTGGATTTCGGGACTGAATCACCACATGAACCTAACTTCACTGCATTCATGGCCAGTCAGGTTAGTACTTCTAGTTGGTCCCATGCCGATGAGGACATTTTAAAACCTGAGAGCTTCGACAATGTTTCGATTCATTCTGGAGAGAGTGAGAGCGAGGAAGAGAATTTGAATGAGGGATAAGGTGGACTCTAAAAAGCCTTTTAGTGATCTTTACACCGAGAGTTTAAAAATGAAAAATATTAATTAAGAGTTATCCCTTAAGGTGTATGAGTTAGAGAATTATGTGAGTGTTTTGAGAGAGTGTGAGGCATTAGTGAATCAATTCAAGAAGGTGAAAGTTTCTTTGTATGAGAAGTTGATTGTTATAGGTAGAGAGAAGACCTATTTGACCAACACCGTGGCTAGTCTTACGAAAGATCTTCAAGCTTCATTGGAGACTTGTGAGACACTTATAGCTCGTGTATTTCAAATCGATATTGATCTCGAACGTATCCGGGAGGTTAAGATAACTTTAGAGGACACATCTAAGAAGGTTGGAAAGATGCTCCTCGGCCCCGGATTAGGTAATGTTGAGAGGAAATGAATAGGTTATGACGGTGCATCCTAAAGCTGCACCCAAACCGGTTCCCAAGTTTATAATGGATCCTTATGGCCCTCAACCTAACCCACCAAGGCGACTTGACCTAGCAAAGAGATATCGTCCTAAACATTTTAAGCAAGGTAAACCTAAGACCATTTACGCCTATTCATATTGCAAACAAAGAGATCACCTTAAAGAGTTTTATTTTAAGTTAGGGCGAGTTTCTCACAAGCGTGTTCCATGGTATACCCCCACACAAGTTCCTACACATGTTCCCATACAGACTGCCACAAGTGTTACTCCACATGCTTTAGCACATCGTCATAGAGATTTTGCTAGTTTTCAAGAGAAAGTAGAGAATTTAGTCAAGACTTCAAAATGTGTGATGGAGGAATTTCATAGGATGTCTTCTCCTTTTATCCTCTGGGCCTAATGATTGAGGTTGAGACTTGTTTCTATAATAAGGTAATTATCTTGTTCGTATCTTATATCCCTATTTGTAGATTGTATTAGCATTATATTTATCTATTTTTCCATTTGACATTTTTAGAAAAATCCAAAAAGAGTTTTGTTTTTCTGGAAAAAGTTTGAAAAGTTCAAAAAAAAATTTAATTTTTAAGAAAAAGTGATTTTTTTTTATTTTGATAATTTTTTTAAAAAAGACAAAAAGAGTTTTGCATTTTCTTTTTTCACCATATATGGATGAATATTTAAAATATTTGGATCACCCCTACATTCCATCCATTCACGTGACTTTTTCTCAGTGTTTTGAGACATGACTTTATTTCAATAGTGTGCTTAATATTGTGTGGATATCATTACGTTGACTTTTCTGACTATTTTCTATATGTTTGACTCATTGTCACCTTTATTGCACACGTGCATGGACTTTATGAACACTATGCTTACTTGTCATTTGCTGAATACGATCTCTCATCACAATTCTTCTTAATAACGAACCAAATGTGAAAAGAGATAAGTTGTGCATGTAAGAACAATTGCCTGGATTTTTTCCCCAAAAAATATTGTTATATGGTAAGCAATGGAAAGGGGCTACAAAAGATCAAAATATTCTTTGTGTTAAAAGCCACCATATGCATAAAAGAGCCTAAAAAGATTATAAGCACACAAAAATAGAAGTGCCAGGCCATTCATTTGAAATTCATCAATGTTTCACTACATATGAGCATTATGATTTCTTCAAAATATTTGAGAGTTAATTCTTATATATGAGATATTTTGAGGAATTTATAAGAAATATTTTGGCTTTATTGGTGTGAGAATAATTTATGTTCATGTCATATTGATTAAGTTGAGTCAATTTCATATGAGTTCACTAATTTTAACACCTAAGGTAGACTTTGAGTTATTTCTTTAGAAATATCTCATGACTTTTTATACCTATGTTATGAATGTTTATGTTGATTTACCAATAAAAAATATTCACTCAATTCCATTATGTTTTCACGATTCGTATATTTTAGTGTTATTCAATGGTGTCAATTTGTTTTGCACCTATGTTTATTCTTTATACCTTTTACTTGAAAATTTTGAAAAAAATTCACAAATAGGAGCATATGTTCTTCAGGTTTCCTCCTTATTATGCTTTTGAGATTATCATTACACTTGCTTTCACTTAATATCTTTATGATGATATATTACTTCTTCATGTGAGGCTTATTTTTCATTATTAGTGTATACTCTTTTGTCTATTACGGACAAAAAGGGGGAGAACAAAATGAGGGGGAGTTTTATTTATCTTTTAAAACTTGTTGCGTCACGGTATTTTGTTTTTCTCATGTGTGTAGGACGTTCCGCTTCGACGATGATCACTTGGACATCCACAAGATGAAAACAAAAGTAGCCAAAAGGGAAGATCGATTTTATTGAAGACTTATACTAGAATGCATTTCCGTTTCTTGATTTAGGAGGGTATTTTTAGTATTAGTATTTAAGAGTCAATTTTGCTTGAGTTTGTGTTTTGTACTGGAATATCCAAAGGGGGAGATTTGTAAGAGCAAGCTTTATAATTGCTCAGTTTATTTTTTATTTTGTCTTATCCCATTACACATACAATGCACCTTTATGACTTGTATGGATTCAAAAACAAAGTTAAAGACTTTTGGAAGATTGAAGAATCGTACATATCAACAACTTTAGAAGTTATGGACGCATTTGGTAAAACTTTACTTAACTTTATTTTTTCAGGGATTTTAGAATTTTTAAGAGTTTGTTTTTCAAAATGGTTTTAAAGAAAACTTTGAAAAAATCGCTATCTAGTTAGAACGAGAATAGCTTATCGTTCGAATGAACTACATTTTATCATTAGAACGAGTTCTATTGGTACAAATGAAATCTATAAGGTCGCCTTTTGACAAGCAGTGAAACTTTGTTAGACGTCGTTAGAACGAGATATGGTGGGTCATTAGAACAAGTCTTTCAAATGATCGAATGAGGTATTTTTCATAAAGCTTTGTAATCTCGTTCGATATTTCATTAGATACCTGATTGAACGAAAATTGGTGTACCGTTCAAACGAGGTACCTGTCGTTCGAATGAAAGTGGGAGATTTTATTTTTAATATTAAATCTAATCTAGATCTCTAGTATTTATCCCTTTGTAACAAACTTTCTTACAAAAATACAAACGAGATTAGAGACCCGAGGAACTCTTTTTGAAAGCTTTTCACACCCTTTTTGAGTTCTATTTGTGATCAAACTCTTCCAATATTATTCCAAACCCATTGGAAACTTAAAGATCACTTTATTAAATCAAGGATAAAATTTGGTAAAATTGAATTTGTGTGTGGTTGACTAATATACGAATCATTCCATATAAAACCCGCATTCTCAGGGATGTTGAAGATCACATTTATTATTTTTAATGCAATACATAATGTAGTAGAGAATATTGTCTTAACATTATTAAAGAATATATATGAATATATTGAAAAAATATAACACTTTTTATTTATTGCATGAAAAATATAATTTTAAAATAACAATTAAACCATCATTAAGAAATATATTTCATACATATTATATTTTAGTAGCAATGGGAGATTTTAAATATCAAAATAATTGATCGAGGCAAGAGTACTATGTTGTTACAAATTTTTTGGCCCCATAATGCTGCTCACTATTGTCACATATGATACAATATTCAATGGTCGAGCTCTCATAAAATGATGATGATATATTGTGTACACTTCGAATGATAATGTAATGTTGCAAATATATTTTTTAACAAATTGCAAATTTATTTTGAAATTGTTCAAAATTTATTATGTTGCCCTTCAAAGTGGTTCTAAAGTGATTCCAGAAATTCCAAACCTAAGTTAAAACTTCATGTCTTATTCGCATCCTTGCACGAATATAGAGGTTGAGAAATAATGACTTAAGAAATTATAGCTTTGCTTAACCATTGATAACTAGGCACAATAGTTAATAACCTACTTAAAAGGGAAAAAATACATATTAAACCCAAATGATTGGGGTAAATTAAAATTCTTACCTCAATGTTTCAATTTTCATGGTAAACCTTGAAGCACATTTATTAATGCAATCAAAACTTCCAAGTGTAACTCTATTAATTGAAGATAATAAAATGCTGATGTGCCACTGACTTAGTAGATGATGGGTAAAATGCTTTTTGAGAAAAAGACACCGTAAACCCTGAAGTTTGGGGTAACTTGTGCTTCTTATCCCAATATTTCAATTTTACATGGTAAACCGTGAAGTACATTTAGTACTGCAATTAGAACCTTCAAGGGTCTCTAAGTTAGTTGATGTTGACAAAATGTTGAAGTGGCATTGACTTGGCAGATTATGTGGAAAAAGCTTTTACTATAACCAATTAAATTACGACACATGAAAAATGACATAAAATATATTCAATAAAATAAAGAACAATCTTAATAACACTAAAAAATAAGTAACTTATATAGAAAATTATAAATATTTGAAAAAAATTAAGGATAAAAACTTTAAAATAAAAAAACTTACAAATTAGAATACCCTCTCTCCAACATCCTCACACCACACCCGCCTCTACCCTCATAGCAGCTGTTACCTTTGCAAACCCACCTCTCTCTCTCTCTCTCTCTCTCTCTCTCTCTCTCTCATACACACACACACACAAGCACATACTCACAATCCATTTAAAAAATCACCAACAAGCTAGCAGACACCACCAACCACCCCACCATCGATTCTGATAAAACCAATGATCAATTTTCATAAAACTTACAAATCACAATCCAAACAAACCCTATTTTTAATAAAATCAAATTGGTGTGTGTGAGTGGGTGGGTTAGAGAGAGAGAGGGAGAGATGGAGAGAGAGAGAGAGCATTGAAATTGGGGTAGTGGTCGTGGAGTGGAGGTGGAGTGGAGGTGGGAAGGGGTGATCATTAAAATGGGTCACGATTTTTTTTAGTTTAAAAAACTTTCTTATTTTTCAGTTTTTTATATGGTTTCAGTTTTTCCTTATTTTTTTCATTTTTTTATTTTGTTTTTCAGTTTGTAAGTATATTATTTTCTATTCTAACTTATAGTTTTACTTTTTTATTATTTTTATTTTTTTAGTTTTAATAATAATTTTTCTTATATTATAAATTATTATTTTATGTTGTAAAATAAAGGGACACATAAAGAATTTAGAGGGAGAGATAATATTTTAGTTCTTGAGTGTGTACAAACTCAATGGTTATCATCCTATTTATATGACAATATGAGATATATTAAAAGACATATAAGGAGAATATGTGTGGACATCCATGCTAAAAGACATTTTAATTAACACTATACCTCAGATGTATACTATATCCACCATTCAATAATTATTGCCTCATTAAAACCATACTAAGAAAAAATTCCATCAAAAAAACTAAAGTGAAGGAAAGTACAACCTTTGTGGTCATTGAATCGGTATTTGATGTGCTTAGTGTTGCCTCGTTAAAACCTTTAATAGAAAAATCCAATTGGGAAAACCTAGTTAAAGGAAAAGGAATACAACATAAATATCACGTTCTTTTATTCCACTTTAATTAGATGCTCCCCTTGAATTGATACTACCTCTCATTGTGGTATTTCTTTAATGATTGAGTATATGTCTCGTAAACAAACTTATGAAATTTTGATTTCAACGATGATTTGGTGAATAGATTAAATAGGTTGTCAGTTTAATCTCAATTTTCTTCTTCTAGAGTTTATGAATGTAGAAACTGAAATGTAGTGGTCATATCTCCCTCGATGTATCTTCTTCGAATTTTAGCTATATAGATACTATTGCCTTCATAAGAAGTTATAGGAATATTTATTATTTGAGGCAAGTCATAAGTACATAATGTACATTGATTGTTCCTTTCGAGGATCCGAGAGATAACTTGCATATACATAACTAACCAGATACAGATTGTTAGATAAAAGAATCACATATTATGATTAATATTAGTTTCATGGTTTATAAGTCAATGGTAATCATTTCTTACCAAGCACCTGACCGAAAATATTTTATCCAGTATCATACATTGTGTTACATTTAGTAATGTACTGACAACATACAAGTATGGTACTATTGGAACAAATTTAACAATGCAATAATAACATGTAAATATGGTACTTCTCGGTCAAATTTATATTTATCGTCCTCTTTAAGATGATATGAATAATTCAATATTCAAATACTGGAGACCATGGGCATACAAAATAGTGTGTGCTTAATATATGTTAAAGCATTGTAGGACCTTCCAATCCATTTGATTAATGGATCTGAGTTTAACATACACTGTGCTCGATCTGTTGGTCAAGATAATAACTAGTTGCCCCAAGGTCATTCATGTTTGAATCCTTTATTTTTATACTTTATAGTTTAATTGAGATATTCATGGCATATCCTTTTAAGGATATGTAACACTCCATAAATTCGAGGACCTTTAATTTAATTATATTTGGGAGAAAAATAATTTATTTTATTGGAAGGAATTAAATTCATGATTTTGAAATTTTTTGGATTATTCATGTGTCGCATTTTTTAGGTAAAAAATTGGAGAATATTATAAATTAATTCAGACGACAATTTTAAGTGCACAATTGAGTCTGGATGGGTCGAAATAGTTGGGAAAGAGTACCCAAGGGTATTAAATGGGTCTTGTGGCATTTTTAGGCATATTTGAGTCCATATGAGAGTGTTTGGGCGCTTTTTATAAAGCCCACAAGCCAAAAAACGGGATTAAGTTATTAAACCCTAAAAGTGAGAGGGTGTGCCCACCATAACACACTTTAAAAGACCCTTTTTAGATAAAGAAAGTGGGTGCAAGTGGGGGAAGCCATGGGAGCCAAAATTCAGAACAAGTGTGTGGGTTCTTCATCAAATCATCCTCATCTACATCAACATATTCAGACCCTACGAACCCTAAGGCAAGTGGTTAAACTTGCTTTTAAATTAATTTCATATTTCTATTCATATCATAGTGGGTGTGATGAGATGATATGATTTTTGGGTCAGTTGATATCTAAATTGGGTTTTGATGGATATGATTGATTTGTAGACCAGTTTATTGAATTTGAAGAAGTGTATGGAATTGGGTAAATTAAACCGTCATTTTAGAACCTATTTTCTGACATTTTGGTTACGAAAATGGCGATTCTTTCCGATATGCCTCGTAGAAAATCCAGTTTTCTATATATTGTTCCGTGTTACATTTTCTTCAAAAACGGCTCCAAAATGCCTCAAAATGGCATTTTAAAAATTTGGGCAGATTCGTGGGGCAAATTTTAAGAAATGTTATTTTTAGTTGTTATTTCGTTGGAGGCTGTCGAGATTGATTGATTGTGATTTTTGTTCTATAATAAGTACATTAGGACTAAAGTGGAGATTATGTTTACATAAAGTGAGACAAGTAAGTATTGGGATAATTGAGAAAATAATCCATAAGGGAATTAAGGTTGAAATTGAGTAAATTGAAAACCTTAGATCAATAATTGGGTAAACATTATTAAGGAGAATTTTGAATAATAAATTCGGGATATTCTATTTTCGGACCAAGCGAGTGAGTCCGAGTATATTGGTTGAGTGACGCCAAGATATTAAAATAAATGCGATATTGATTAAATTGAGTCGGGATATTGACTCGGGCGAAATTTGGAGATTTTGTCGAGTTAATTTATTATAGGGTTATATAATATATTAAGGAATATTAAAAAACAAAAAAGGTGTTAACCTTAATATGTAGGATTTGAGGAATAAGTTCTACTTGATGAGATTTCGGGTTGAAGGTGCAAGTTCGGGTAATTTTGTTGGGTAACACAACTTGAGTGATAAATAAATAATTGTGGAAATTATTTAAATGTCAAGTCGGTATATATATATATATATATATATATATATATATATATATAATTAATCCAGGCTACCCGTGCACAATTACCGCAACACAAGCCTAACATTCCCAAGTCTATATTTGTGTGATTTATAAATATTTGTGTGAATAATATTTATAGGTATACATAGCCCTCTAGTGCTATCATGGGAGGTTGTGCGATGCGGGTGAATCCCCTGGATTGAGGAGCACGGTGAGTATAGTTCCCAGGTTATAGCGTTAAAAATCAAGAATGAGACGCTTTGGGTATGATTCGGTCTCATTCCGAGGGAAACTATGACCGCCTCCAATACGTTTATTTGTTTTTACTGATTCGGGGAGTTAATCGTGTCTGGGTGTTCAGGTGAATGAGTATACCTGTAAATAATAGCATTTTAGAGAACATTTGGTGAGTGCCTACTCAGAGGATGGTTGTATATATTTACTGCATGTGCGTGAATGTTGTAATTAGTTGATACGTATATATATATATATATATACAGGTAAAATACATATTGAGAATCGTATTGATGAAATAACTTGTGAGAATGTTATATTATTCCAAATGATTAATGATTAATTAAATTAATCTGTTAAATAACTTATAAATCGTAGATTAGACATACTCAGGTATAGTAGTGTGACATGAAGGAGATCATTGAGAACTAGTTGTGGGTAGATGACTAGGTGGGTTATATAGCGTCAGGCGTGCACATTAGTTGAGGGGTGAGCCAGTCCTCAAGGGAGTGCGGCACTAACTTAAATATGAAGAGCATTCTTGCATTTTAATTTACTGTAACTTAATACACTTGCTAAATATTTTCAAAATGTTTTGAGTTCTAACCCTTGCTATAAATATTTTCAAAACCTTTTAGGTGTCCAACCATAGGGACGCCAAATTTGTTTTATTCCAGGGTTACGCCGCTGCGGCATATGTGGATGTTGCAGGATTTTTACTTAGCCGCTTCAGTCATTTCATTTCTAGAGTAGTATGCAATCAGTATTTCATTTGGGCAAGTCACCCTAGTTATTCCATTTTATTTCAGTCAGTGGATGTACTAATTCTATCATTCTTGTGGCTTATATTTTTGGTATTTGTCTTATAATCGGTGATTTTCTTGAAAAATATTGTATTTATTTCATTTTCATTATTGTTTGACTCAGTTTTGTGGGAATGGTTTAGATTTTATTCATCTGAATGTTGTTAGTGATGTTGAATGAAAAGATAAAATTTGACACCGTGTCTTTTGAATAGTAAGTAGTTAGTATGTTTTAAAAAAATTCGACAATGATGCTAAGAATGAACCAAATGAGATTCCTGTTTAATTTGAATGGGACTGATCACCCGGTATTTTATTACGCGAGGTGTCAAAGGATATTTGTATAATGACACATTGCGATATATAACTGTTTTCATATCTTTCCTTAGACAAGAATTTACTAATACAATTGTATCTATATTTTTTTTGATTGTTTGTTATACAATGAATGTCTTAGATGGATGTCACGGGATTTAGACTTCATAGGACCTCTTTTAAAATCTTAAAAAGACACCCTAAGGTAACATTTCCTATTATAATGCGAGCATGTGTAAACACGAGTAATTTTACCCGTGGGTTGACCATTTCTAACATCCTTCGCAAGGGTTGACACCCTTAGACACAAGGTATTGGCTTTAGGCGCATAATCATTTCAATTATCGAAGGCAATACCAATGCAACTTGAGTATCTTAATTTATTTTCTAACTCCAAAATCTTAGACTCAAGAAGAAACTTAGAATTTTCAACTTTTAGGGACTCCTTCTTCATATTTTCAACAATTCCTAGAAGATTATTCCCCCCTCTCAATGCAAGGTTATCCCATAAGAGTCTTCTCACATGACTTAATTCATCAAATAATTTACCATTCTCGTCTCCGACACGTTATTTCATCCTAGCCTCAAATAAATTAGAGTCCCTTAATTCATTCTTTAAAACATAGACTCTATCCTCATTGTATTTCTTAGACATTTCTAAATTTTGAAAATCAGGGTTCATGTATATGGGGTTCCCATGAAGGATATCTCTTTGAGTTTGAACAGTTCGCCAAAATTCAATTTCATTTTTTAAACATAAATTTTCCTTTTCATGAAATTTAAATCTTTTTGCAAAATTCAAATCCAAACGAGTTAAATTTTCAGTATGACTATGAATCTCATTAAACTTATCTCGAATATCAAAATCATTGTCATCACTGCACACATCGAATAACTTATCACAATGATGACCCAATTAGAGAAACAAACAAATAAATAATGAGGTAGAGACAAACAAATAGCCATAAAACAAACTAGACTGGGATTACACAATAACTTAGTGCACCCATTCCGATTCCAATTTGAAAGCGCTAAGGATGATATGGATGGCTAAACAAAGACACGAATTTTTAATTTTCACAAATTAAATAAACCAAATTACACATGCAGCAATTAAACCTGGGTTGTGAAAAACAATTAGCCAAATTTTATCTTACCTATGCATGCGAGTAGGTGATAATAAGAATAAAATAAAGGCAACAACCCACAACACATCGATGTACGAGGAAAACCCATAGTGAGAAGAATCTCGAATGGCCCAACCACACATATTCACTATGATATAGGAATTTCACAAGGACTACATATGATTTAAACAACCAACTCGACTCCCTTCACGCCTTGACATGCCTTCGTTTGTAAGATTTTCTTCACAAGGATGAGTAGGAGTCCACCTATGTGCTGCCATAACGTGTGCTCCTCACATGCCTCAGTATCCACCTATCTTAGCTCAACAAACCATCAAAGGATTGAACACGGAGTCCACTACTTTAAATTGCCACACACACGGAGTCCACCATATATAAACAATAATTAACAAATCATGAAAAGTAAATGAATTTTGTTGCCAAATAAGAGATATTAAAATAGAATACTGGTTGAAAATTGAATTTCATAACTATTGGGTGAAACTAGGGTTTGGAGGCTTTTGAATATATCTTGGAAAATTGATTTTTTAAGCTTTAAAAATGAAATAATTTTGCACATGTGATATATATAGATTTTCAAAATTTTAAGTCGACACGAACTTTGAGGCAATTCATTGGGAAGAGAAATACAAGTTGATTTGAACGACCTTAACAAACTTGTTCGAACCGAATAAGTCTCGATCGAACGATTGTGCCAAGTTCATTTAAATAACTATTGGACGATATTTTTTTGCCAAGTAAATAATTTTGTTTGAAGTCCGTATGAACGTCGTTTGAACGACCAACATAAAATCATTTGAATAAACCAATCAAACTCATTCGAATGACTGAAAAATATATTTTTTCTTTTAAAAACCTCGTACAAAAATGCCTCGAAACATTTTATAAGCTAACAAACAAGAATATCCAGGGATCAAACATAATATGCAGTCATACCTTTGGAGATCCATGGACTTTGAAGACGAAACTTCAGCACTAAACATGGCATAATGATGAAATTACTTTAGTTGGCCGCTACAGTATTCAATCCCACATTATAGGCATGAAGGATAAACAACTCAAGTCCTAACCTATGACTCAAACGATTTTGTCCAAATGAAATTAAGTCAATATGCATACAAATTGACTCATACACGACCCGTTGACAGGTCTAACTTATGACCCATATATGACTCATTAATAAGTCTATTTGAAGGGGATTAATGAAGCCACTGTTGTCTCCCAGTGCATACTGCACATTAAAAGGTTCATAACATTCACCACATGATAGTACAATTTATTCAATACTAGCTTCTGTATAAGGTTGTAACTACTATAACCATGTGTTATTCCAGTAATGAGCTCCAATTTCATTCTATAACGACAAAAGCAACATTTGCAGATCTTAGGATGCAAACAAAAATAGGTGAGTTGATCCATCTCAAATACGATATAAAAAGATTACTGAGCTTAAAAATAAGTTAAAATTTAGTTTTTTTATTTAATGAGAGTAGGTGAAGGAGGTTATAACATGTGAAAATTATTCGATCTTGGGTTTCATCTTTATTAGTTGAGCTCATAAGAGATTTTGTCCTACCAACATCTGGAGTTAAACTAGTTTGGTTTGTTTTACTAGCCAAACATACACTACACCAAAAACAATAATTTGGCACACCCTGATATTAAAAATCTGGCACACTTTAAAACTGTGCTAAATTTTGGCACGGTTTAATAACAATCTGGAATACTTTAAAATAGTGCCAAATTTTGGCACTGCTTTAAAGTGTGCAAAAATTAAGTACACTTACTAAAATATATAACACCCAATTTTTTTTACTATACTACCACATTTGTATCCCTCTCTTCTTTTTTTGTGCCTCCATTAACCATGTACACACTCGCCATATATGGGTTGGCGATGGAGTTTTGTTGAATCGGATTGGTCTGTTTGAAATCGGGTACGGGGTTTTTGATAACCACTTGCTGAGTTCGTGGATTCAAGCAGGTCATGGGTCGATTATGTAGCTGAGTAGGACTTGGGTTATGGGTAGGAGATTATGGAGGGTTTGTGGGTTCATACATTGGGTCGATTTGGGTCTACCCCGATTCAATAGGTCACGGGTCTGGGTTTGTATGGCTAGGGGGCTGCCAGAGATAAATTGGGATTCCGACTGGTAGTGGGTATTTCATGGAATGGTCGACAGAAAATAAAGGTTAAGGCCGCCGGAGTTTAGGTACTAAGTCCGAAATGGGTCATGGTTGCTGGTTTCATGGGAGGATTGGAGGTGATAATGGGCAGTGTGATTTACTATTCAAGTGATGTTAACACTCAGCTCACTAGTAGATTTTCCACCAGCATTTAGTTGAGCTAAGCTATTCAAATACATAATTTACATACGATTGAACTTTAATATGTTAACTGTGAAATTTGTAGGAATGGAAGATAACGCTTAAGGAAGCTGCTGATAAGGGATGAGCTGTCTTGCAAACCCAATTTGATGGGTACGAGATCCAATTTTCGTTGAAAGAAAAAAATACTTATTGGTAGATAAACGTTTACTTGTAATATTACAACATGTTATTTTAGAGATTTTTTTCCAATCCATAATCACCATCCATTAATTATTTGTGGAAACTAAGAATAATTATAAGCACGCATGTGTCGATTATTTGTGTTAGAGATCCAATGATTATCAAGTGGGGCATTAGGGAAGAGGTGGAAGTCCAACTATTGGTGCCTAATTCCGTTTTACAAATCCTTATAAGGAAGAGTTGGTAGTTTTTATAACTATAAAAGAAACTTATATTGAAAAGAAAAAATAGGGACTAATATACGGGGCCTGGCACGAGTTATATTTAGAGGGTGTTTTGATAATATAACTTTGTTCATGTGAACTTGATCGTTGCTAATTTTGTGATTCAAACATAGAACGCAATTTCTTGCAGGGTACTAAATAGTTTATTGAGGGCATATCATATTATTGCTTATTGTGAGTTTTTTATGTGGAAGTTATACAAAATGTTATAATCATTTCACCCGATGATTTCTTAGTACTGGTGGATTTAATTGTGTTTTTCGTATTCTTTTAGGCTCTGCATTATGCAGATCCTTTCGGCGTGGAAGCACAGAAGAAAATTGAAGATGTGATATGACATATAATTATTTTTCTTTTTCCTTTTATTTTCCTCCATTTAATATTCTAGCATCTCATTGATTTAATTGTTTCTCACATGTTGTATTGGTTATGCTTATGTATTAGGTTGAACGGATAATGATGGACACTGTTGTTGCTGAAGATAAATTTACAAGATCGAGGATGACATCACAACACAAGGCATATGCAAGAAGAGATGTTGAACTAGAATTTGTGGAACAGGTATAAAGGATCTCACAAAATCAAGTAGTAGTTTTATTTTTGTATATATTAGTTTGATTTTTTCACTTCACTGGAAATTTCCCCTTTGTTTGAACCACTAAGATAGTTCAAATTTCTAACTATGCAATGTTATTTGTGTCATCATTATTCTAATAGTTTCCTATTTAACGGATGCTTGTAATATCTTTTGAACAATTTAAAATATAGATATACGATAATTTGAAATTTTGAAATTTAAACATGTCGTTATAAGGTAATAACCCAAATTGGCCCCCAAACGGCCTCGTAAAAAGCACAAACACCTCGCACAAGACTAATATAACTCGTAGGAACTGATCATGTGGTCACAGGACTCTGGGTTTGAGACTGTGATGATAATTTGAAAATATATACACTTTGACTTAAAAACATGCCGTTGGAGGGTGAAAACCCAAAACAACCCCCAAACGATCCCGTAAGAGGCACGAACACCTCGCACGGGACCAATCTAGCTCGCAGGAATTGATCGTGTAATCAAGGGACTTTCGGTTTGTGAATATGATGATAATTTTAAAATATACAGCTTAGGCTTAAAACCATTTTTGTTAAAGGTTGAAAATCCAACCAAACCCTCAAACGGACCCTTAAGAGGCACGAACACCTCGTATGAGACCAATGTAACTCGTTGGAACTGACCGCATAGTCACGGGACTCCCGGTTTGAGAATATGATGACAATTTGAAAATATTTAGAGTAAGCTTAAAAACATGCCGTTAGAGGGTAAAAACCCAAAATTTCCCTCAAACGACCTCTTAAGAGACACAAACACCTTGCAAGGGACTAATGTAACTCGTACGAACTGACCGCGTAGTCGTGGGTCTCCCGATTTGAGAATATAATGATAATTTCAAAATATGTAGATTAGGCTTGAAAACAAGCCGTTTGAGGGTGAAAATCCAAACTAACCCCTAAACGGCCTCATAAGAGGTACGAACACCTCGCACGGGACCAATGTAACTTATACGAACTGACAGCTTAGTCGAGGGTCTCCCGATTTGAGAATATGACGATAATTTCAAAATATGTATATTAGGCTTGAAAATAAGCTTTTTGAGGGTGAAAACCCAAACCAGTCCCCAAACGGCCTCGTAAAAGGCACGAATATCTCGCACAGAACCAATGTAACATGTACGAACTGACCGCATAGTCAAGGGTCTCTCGATTTGAGAATATGACCATAATTTAAAAATATCTATATTAGGCTTAAAAACAAGTCGTTTGAGAGTGAAAACCCAAACCAGCCCCCAAACGGCCCCATAAGAGGCATGAACACCTCGCACGGGACCAATGTAACTTGTATAAACTGACCGCATAGTCATGGGTTTCCCGGTTAGAGAATATGATGATAAATTCAAAATATGTAGATTAGGCTTAAAAACTAGCCGTTTGAGGGTGAAAACCCAAACCAGCCCCCAAGCGGTCCCGTAAGATGCACGAACACCTCGCATGGGACCAATATAACTTGTACGAACTGACAGCGTAGTCACGGACATCTCGGTTTTAGAATATGACGATAATTTGAAAATATATCGATTAAGCTTAAAAATAAGCCCTTAAAGGGTGAAAACCCAAACCAGCCCCCAAACGGCCCCATAAGAGGCACGAACACCTCGCACGGGACCAATGTAACTTGTACGAACTTACCGCGTAGTCACGGGTCTCCCGGTTCGAGAATATAACGATAATTTTAAAATATGTAGATTAGGCTTGAAAACAAGCCGTTTGAGGGTGAAAACCCAAACCAGCCCCCAAACGACCCGTAAGAGGCACGAACACCTCGTGTGGGACCAATGTAACTTGTACGAACTGTTCGGTTTGAGGATAAGACGATAATTTGAAAATATTTTGATTAAGCTTAAAAACAAGCCCTTAAAGGATGAAAGCCCAAACCAACTCCCAAACAGTCCCGTAAGAGGTATGAACACCTCGCACGGACTAATGTAACTTGTACGAACTTACTGCGTAGTCGCGGATCTCCCGATTTGAGAATATGATGATAATTTCAAAATATGTAGATTTGGCTTTAAAACAAGCCGTTTGAGGGTGAAAACCCAAACCAGCCCCCAAACAACCCCGTATGAGGCACAAACACCTCGCACGGACCAATGTAGCTTGTAGGAACTGACAACGTAGTCACGGACCTCCGGTTTGAGAATATGATGATAATTTGAAAATATACCGATTAAGCTTAAAAACAAGTTGTTTGAGGGTGAAAACCCAAACCAACCCCCAAACGGCCCCGTAAGAGGCACGAACACCTCGCACGGAACGGATGTAACTTGTACGAACTGACCGCGTAGTCGCGGGTCTCCCGATTTGAGAATATGACGATAATTTCAAAATACGTCGATTAAGCTTAAAAAAAGCCCTTAAAGGGTGAAAACCCAAACTAGCGCCCAAATGTCCCGTAAGAGGCACGAACATCTCGCATGAGACCAATGTAACTTGTACGAACTGACAGCGTAGTCACGGGCCTCTCTGCTTGAATATATGACGATAATTTGATAATATATGGATTAGGATTAGAAACAAGCCGTTGAAGGGTGAAAACCCAAACCAGCTCCCAAATGATCCCGTAAGAAGCACTAAGACTTCACACGAGACCAATGTAACTCGTAGGAACTGATCAGGTAGTCATAACTTGCATAAGATTTTCAATTTTAGAATATAATAATAATTGCAACTCCTATATGTAATTTTTTAGCTTGAGTAAGCTTTTTTTTTTTATAAATTACTTGGTTACTAATATCGTATCTTTTTTGTATCCTATTTTTTTTGCTGGATAACATTTTATCGTTAGCATTTATTCACGTGGAACACACGGAGAACTCAGTGGTTTACAACAAGAGGTTTATTCATGATTCTATGTTTTTGTGTTATGGCCGTGCGGGTTTTATGTTACGCAAGTTTTATATTAGCAGGTTTCAGAATGTCCAGAAAATAGAGGAAACTCTGCCCAATTTTTTTTTGGTCTATGAACTACTAAAGACTTATAATATTTTAAAGTTTTTATCTACATTAGTTTATCAACAACGTGCAAGATTTGCAATTTGTGAATTTTCTTGTTTTCAAATAACTAAATTTTTTTATCCCAAAATTTGGCACGGTTCAAAATCGTGCCCAAAGTGTATCAAATTTTTGCACGGTTTTGAACTGTGCCAAAAGTTTATCAAAATGTGCTCAATCAGGCACAGTTCAAAACTGTGCCAAAAGTGTGCTAGAAGTATAAAATTATGCCACGTCTTAAAAGTGTGCCAGAAGTGTTCTTGTTTGGTCATATCTGGCACACTTTTAAACCGTACCAGAAAAAATGGGCATTTTGGAACACCTGATTATGGCACGGTTTAAAACCGTGCAAGATTTGATCTGACACAGTTTTAAACCATGCCAGATTCCTGTTTTTGGTGTAGTAATATCCCATCTCATCTTGACGGTATAAATTCATTCTTTAACGTGAACTTAATATTATTTTTATAAGGAACTCACCGGGAGCTAAATATTAGAAAGAACAAAGCATTACAAGTAGATAAAACTCCTAAATATGGAAAAGCTTAAAGTCTCTGTGAATAATGATATGAGTCGCAACTACATTCTCAAATAAGTTGACATATCAGTAAAGTATTTGTATTGTGTCATTAGTATAATATTTAATGCTATCCAACTCATTTGGAAAAGATTTGAGACATTATTTGTGACCTATACGATTATCCGATATTAGTGATGTTAAAAGAATACCTAATTTTGCATTAATATTAGTGGAGGTCCCACTACTAACTAGGATGAATTTAACTTGTAGTCACATTAGTTATATTTCCTTCAAAACCTTGTCTCTTTAGAATAAATAATTGACTTTGTGAAGTGCTCACTTGAGTCTCTTTAGAACCTTATACTCTTGACTCACTTGAGTTTACATTGTATTCTCGTCTAGTTCGAAAATTGTGACAAAATTGGTGTTCCATTTCCCTAGACTCCAAAGTGCCTCAGAATCTTCATCTTATGTCACACTTGATTCAATTGGAGGTATAAATCACATCCACACACTCTAGGATTGCATACATGGTTCATATATTACTTTAATTGGTTGTATGTGAGTTGTGTTTAGTTAATCCCATTTAAATTGGCTTTAAATAATTTTTGGGATTTTTTAAACATTTTTTAAATAATTTTTTCATAATAAAATTTGGATTATAAATCTTTTGGGGTCATTCTGTTATTTCTGGTTTTACCTTTTCATACCTAAAAGTTGGTTTGGGTAGGAACCGAAAGCGCTAGAGACTATAGGGGGCGTATGTAATTATTTTCAAACGCGCGTGTGAGAACAGATCTGAGCCCTACACATGTCACAACCATACTCTCCTAATTTGTGTTTGTTTGAAGACACATAACCGTTATCCATTATCAGCCCTTGGAGCATTGTTATCAACGCTCTGCATGTGTTTGACGTCAATCCCTCTGAAACCCTTCTCAACCAATCAGATGCCTTTTAACTCACCAATTTTATTTCACCGTTGGATCTAAGTCAAAAGGCAAAGACTGAATATCATCCCTTGATTTGGTGAACCCTTCTCGATCATTCCTTGTTCCCTATAAAAGGAGGCTTACCCTCAGCCTGAATGAATTTTTGGCATTTCGTCCTAATTGGGAGAGAAGAGAGAGAAGAGAGAAAACAAAAGAGAGAGAAGCCAGAGAGAGAGTGAAACCCTAATCGTCCAAACCCTATTTTTCAAAACCCTAAACTGTTTCATACCCTAACTCATATCTCATAAATTGTTTCACCAAACACTATTCCTGTGTGTTTGAGTGTGTTGTTGTTAGTGGTTTTGAAGGGTGTTTGAGGTTTTATTCCTCTGTGTTTAAGATCTTATTTCTAACCTAGACTTTGTGTGTTAGATATGTATTTCCCTTTAATAGAAACTATAGATCTGGCCATTGCATGTCATATTCTAGATGTGCATATTTTAATTTCTCATCTTGATAAATCACTTTTGTTGATTACTGTTCTATAAATGTTTTTCAAAAACATAGAATCAATAAATCTTCTTTCTGTTTCTAGTTCTTACAAAACAATATTGTTGACCTAGTTGGAATCGCAATTGGTGGTTTCCAATTTCAAAATCTTTTTCAAAACCCTCTGAAATTGGATATGACCTTTGCATTCTTACGAGCAAGGTGACCTTCGATTTCGGTATTATATTAAAGGTCAAATACTGTTTTTCGCTTCTAAAGAAGAGAGAAATCGAAATTAGTTAATCTTAGATCTGATTTGTAATTCATTAGGACTATTTGTATAAAATAAGTGTGTGTGTGTGTGTGTGTGTGTGCATGTGTTAGAATCACATTCACAAACACTTGTCAGACTACAACACAAAAGTGTTGGGTATAAGATCTTGAATTTAAAGAGTCGACGTAAAGACTGGAACAAAACTGGCGAAGTTAGCAAACTGGGAAAGACACATCAACAATCAGAACTGCAGAGATTTTAGAAGTAAAGCCAGTGGGTACATTTTTAAACTTAGATAGGACTGATTTGTGTGCATGTGTGTTATATAGTTTGTAACTTGAGAATTTTTTTTTAGTGGATTTTGGTTTGTGACTTAGAAGTCACCGTGGATGTTTCCTCAGTTGGGTGATGTTTTACCACGTTAAAAATCTCTTGTACTTAATATTTCTACATATCCTCATCTCATTCTCGTGGTTGTGTTGAGTTTAATTGTTTTAAACTATTTTACTAAATCTGTTAACAAAATCTTGAACAGCTCTCGTGCATGTTTTATTAAACACGTCTTATGATTAAACTGATTTGATTTAAAGAAAAGAGTTTCTTCAAAAAACAGTTCGGAGTTACTTCAATAGTTTAATCTTGTATTAAACGGCCTAAGTAACGGCTTTTTCAATTGGTATCAGAGCTTGGAAAATTTCTTTTCAAAAGATCTTGTGTTTCTGAAATTATTTTCTTAAAATTAAACAATGGATGAGAAAAATGAAAGATTTGGTATCTTGACCGGACATCCTCTCTTTGATGGAAGCAAATTTTCTTACTGGAAGGTAAAAATGGTTGATTTTATACAAGGAACCTTGGGAGATGATGTCTGGGATATTGTTGAAAATGGATATACTTATCCTACTAAACCAGCCCCTGAAGGAAGTAATGAGAATATTAAGAAAGTATTAAGTGAATTCATTCAAAAAGAGAAGCAAGTTTCTCAAAATAATAACAAAGGAAAGAATGCCATATTTATGTCCATAAATGAACATGAGTTCAAAAGGATCTCATATTATACCACTTCTAAGGAAGCTTGGGATACATTAGTTACTGCACATGAAGGTAACACTGGAGTTAAGGCTGCTAAAACACATATGCTTATCCAACAGTATAACTCTTTAATTATGTCAGACCCTGAATCTTTTGATGATTTTTACATGAAATTAAGTAATATTGTGACCGAATTGCATGCTAATGGGATAACTTATGATAGACATGAAACTGTCTCTAAAATTCTAAGATCATTACCACAACAATTTGATAACAAAAGATATGATATTGGAGAAATGAGTGACCAAAATCTCACTCATGAATTACTCAGTAGTAAACTGAGAACTGTGGAAATGGAATTAGAATTTAAGAAACAATTGATCCTGTCCCATAGGAAACAGACTAGTTCCAATTTGAGTTTCTCCTCTAAGCTGATAAAACCTGATCTCAGCATTCCTAATAATGATTCTGATGAGGAATGTGATATAGATAGTTTGGATAATCAGATTGCCTTGATGTCAAAATAGTTTAAGAAAATTATAAATTTTAGAAATAAAATGGCAACTAGCAAGGCAAGCCAGATTATCCAACACAGTTTAATCACAAACCTTATGAGAAAGGTCACGACAAACATCACAAGGACAATTATACGAGACCTAACAAAGATTATAAGAATACTGAAGGTTATAGATGTGGTAAATTGGGTCACATAGCACAAGACTGTAGAGTTAACTTGAACAATACCAATAAACATACTAGGGCCAACATTTGCAAGATATGGGATGATTCAAGTGATTCTGAAAATGAGAAACCTAAATCATCTGACGTTTTTTATCCTTGCATGTCTTTTTATGCCAAGATAATCTATAATAATGATATGCCTTTGCCTATGTATGAGAATGATGATAATAGCTCTAGTTCTGTTGTTATGAATCATGCTGCTACTGGTTTAGATGCTTTAATTTATGAGAATATTGCCAGTTCTACAGCGGGGTGTGTGAATCAAAGGGAAAGCGGTAATGACGATGTCAATGTGTGTGTGATTTCAAAAATTGAATCCTTAGGGGTCACTTCACACATTACACTTAGTGATTTCGACACTGAAGACCTCCCTGATATTCACATACTTTATGCTAAGACTCTCAAGAAAAGCACTAGACTAGAGAAGACTGTGAAAGATCTCACTAGGAAATTAGAAGACCTAAGTTTGATGGTTAAACTTAACGCTGAAGAGTATACTACCCAATGTCTAACTCATAAAAATGAAGTCAAAATTTTTAATCAGATATTGAAAAATTTGATTCAAGTAAATGAAACACTGGAGAAAAAATATAAAGGGACATTATTAGAATTGGAACTATCTAAAGAAAAGACAACAACTGTATTAAAAAAATTTGCAAAATTTAAAAATAATTCAAACTGTTTTGATGGTTTTGTTGCTGATTCAAAAACCAATTATGATGATCAAACTGGAATAGGGTTTTACTAAAATTTAAAGACACAAACTAAAATCTTTGAACCAATCAAGTTTGTGTCGGGAGGCAAAAGACCTTTATGGACTTGTCCAAATTTTCATTCCCTAAGAAATGAGTTTGATAAAAATCAAGTAAAGTTTGATATTGGGGAATCAAGTTACTCTAAGTGTGAAAGTCCACCTAAGACTAAATAAATTTGCCCTCAAATTAGGAAGAGTGAATATACCCTTCAAATTGTTCTCCCTAGGAATAAGGTTCAAAATCAAAATTCCCTGAAACCTATCTTTAGAGATTTTCCTAAGGAGATACCCTCTTCAAGCAACCTATATTGCTCATACCGTGACTTATACGGTCATTCTTTTGAAGGTTGCTACTCTAGACGTTTAGTCAAACCTATCTGTACTACTCCTCTATACCATAACTTTAACTATTCTAGGGGAAGTCGTAACAATTATGTTCTACCTAGACAACCAGACAGCAACTCTAACTATAGAAAGAGAAAGACCAAACCTAAAAGATCATTTACAAGAAGGATTCCTAGGCACTTCCCTAAACCACATGCTCCCACTTTCCATAAAATTCAAACTCATGCACAAAACATTTTTCAACAAAAATCTAATGATTGCAAATTTTATTAAATGAGAGCAAATAAGCGCAAAATAAAAACAAGAGCTGTTTGGGTTAGAAAAGATGAGCTATTGCCCCAGATGAAGTGTAACATAGTGATTACTGCTTTAAAAGATGAACACACTACTTCTGGATGGTATTTAGACTCAGGGTGTTCAAAGCACTTGACTAGGGATGATACCAAACTTTTAAACAAAACCAGCTTTGCTGGTGGAAAAGTTATTTTTGGTGATGGTGTACCATCTCAAATCATTGGGAAAGGAACACTCCAAGAAAAAGGATTACCTATACTTGAAAATGTTCTTCTAGTCAAAGGACTTAAGGCTAATCTACTGAGTATATCGCAATTTTGTGACTCAAATCATACTTTCACTTTTTCAAAGAACAATTGCAAAATTTTAAATGAAAAAGGTGAGTGAATTCTTACAGGACTCTAGACACCTGACTATTTTTATACTGTCCAGGCTGTCACAGAGGTCTGTAACATTGCCAGAATGGATAATAATAAAATATGGCATAACAGGATGGGTCACATAAATTACGATAACCTTAGTAGACTGTCTTCACAAGAAATAGTTAGAGGAATTCTCAAAATCAAACCTATCTCTAATATTGTCTGTGGTTCATGTCAGGAAGGAAAAATTGTTAAAGCACCTCATAAGAAAGTTAAAGATATCATTACCTCTAAACATTTGGAGCTCATCCATATGGACCTAATGGGTCCTTCTCGAACTGTTAGTCTTTGTAGACACAATTATATTCTTGTTATGGTTGATGACTTCACTCGATTTACTTGGGTGGCCCTCTTAAAATAAAAATCTGACACTTTTCAGACCTTTTAAAAAATTCTACTTCAGATTGAAAATGAGAAGGACATTCAAGTAAATATAATTCGTAGTGATCGAGGTGGAGAATTCATAGATACTGGTATTATAGAGTATTGTGACTATAATGGTTACAAACACGAATTCAGTGCTCCTAAAACTCCCCAACAAAATGGAGCTACTGAGCTCAAGAATTGTACTCTTCAAGAGATGGCACGTGTTATGATTCATGCCAAGTGCCTACCTAAATACTTTTGGGTAGAATCTATTAGAACTACGTGTCACATCATCAATAGGGTCTATCTTAGGAAGAATTCTAAACAAACTCCTTACAAACTATGGTATGGGAAAAAGCCCAACCTTAAATACCTTAGAACCTTTGGTAGTACTTGTTTTGTCTGCAAAGACAGTTAACATCTATCCAAATTTGAGACTCGTGGAGATAAAGTTATTTTCTTAGGATACTCTCCTGACAGTAGAGCATACCGTGTTTATAATCTTCGCACTAAGACCTTAATGGAATCCATAAACGTTATTGTAAGCGACACTAATATTTAGAGTAGGACTGGAGAACCAAATATTATGGAAGAGTCTGAAAATGTTTTAGAAGATGACTCTCCAGAAATAGATGATTCTTTACCAATTGAGACACCTGAAGTTCCTAACTAGGTCTCTAAAGATCATCCCATAGATAACGTTGTTGGTAACCCTAGTGAACCTTTGCGTACAAGATCTCAACTAAGAAATTATGCTCATTATAAATGTTTTGTTTCCCTTGTGGAACCAAAGAATGTAAATGAGGCATTGAATGACCCTAATTGGATTTCTGCAATGTAGGAAGAACTACTTCAATTTTTCATTCATGATTTTTGGTATCTTGTACCTAGGCCTGATCACAAAAAGGTTATTAGCACACGTTGGATATTTAAAAATAAATCTGATGAAAGTGGGGTAATCATTAGAAACAAAGCTAGATTAGTTGCTCAAGGTTACTCTCAAATTGAAGGAATAGATTTTAATGAGACTTTTGCACCTGTTACTCGATTAGAATCTGTTCATCTTCTTTTCGCAATAGCTTGTTACTTACATTTTATGCTTTACCAAATGGATATCAAATCTTCCTTTCTTAATGGAATCTTGACCTAGGAGACCTATGTATAACAACTAAAAGGGTTCATTGATCCCTAAAATCCAAATCATGTTTTTCGTCTTAAAAAGGCTTTGTATGGCCTAAAACAAGCGCCAAGAGCCTGGTATGAGCGCCTTTCCAATTTTCTCTTAGATAAAGGTTTTAAGAGAGGTGGAAATGATCAAACCCTTTTTGTCAAACATTTTGACAAACATATTATTATAGCTCAAGTTTACGTTGACGATATCATTTTTGGATCCACTTCTCTCTCAGAAGTCAAATCTTTTTCTGCAATTATGCATAAAGAATTTCAAATGTCTCTTATGGGGGGAGTTACAGTTCTTCTTAGGTCTTCAAGTCAAAAAGAATTACGAAGGCTTATTTTTTTCACAATCTTAATATGCTTTAGAGATTGTCAAAAAATTCGGTCTTAAAAGTGCCAAAGATTCTAAAACTCCCATGAGTACTACGGTAAAACTTTCTAAGGATGAGAATGGTAAATCCATATATCCTACTATATATCGTAGTATAATAGGAACCTCACTATACCTTACTGCTTCGCGTCCTGACATTATGTACGCAGTTTGCGTGTGTGCTCGTTATCAAAATAATATTAAAGAGAGCCACTTAATTTGTGTAAAAAGAATTATTAAGTACATAAAAGCCACTCTAAATTTAGGTCTTTTATACACCAATGATACTCCTAGTACTATAATTGGATACACTGATGCCGACTAGGCTGGGTGTACTAATGATTGTAAGAGCACATCAGGAGCTTGCTATTATATAGGTAACAATTTAGTAGGTTGGAGTAGTAAGAAGAAAAATTGCACTTCTTTATCTACAACAGAATCCGAGTACATAGATGCTGGTAGTTATTGTGCCCCATTACTTTGGCTTAAGCTAATGCTATATGATTATGGTATTCAAGAAGATCAATTACATCTTTATTGTGATAATCAAAGTGCGATAAATATTTCTAAGAATCCGGTTCAACACTCGCGAACTAAACATATAAAAATTAGACATCATTTTATATGCGAATTAGTTGAAACTAAGGAATTAGAAAACAACTATCTTCCTACTAATTTGCAACTCGCAGATATGTTTACAAAATCTTTGGATTACAATAGATTTATCTCTTTGTGAAAATCAATAGGAATGGTTTGAGATGAATAAACTCCTATGACTTCAGTTTTTCTTCCCTTTGTCCATTTGAGAAAAAATGGGGGAGTAATTTGAGTCGTATGAGTCAATCTTTTTTGTACATATTTCTAATAATCTTGATCTTAGTGATTATTTGCTGGATTCTGTACAGTTGTATTCAACATATGTTTTTAGGGTATTGGATTGTAAATAGTTGAGTTATGTAATTTTCTTTTTTCTAGGAAATGGGTAGATCGAATTCTTGTATAGGAATAGGTTTTTCTTATTTCTTTGTAACCCTACGAGTCCTGGATGACTCAAAGGAGATTTTGTCTCATATTTCCAAAAGGGGAGATTGAAGCGCCTTATACTCTTGACTCACTTTAGTCTACATTGTATAAGTGCTCATCTAGTTTGGAAATTATGACAAAATTGGTGTTCCATTTACCTAGACTCCAAAGTGCCTCAGAATCTTCATCTTATGTCACTGTTGATTCAATTGGAGGTATAAATCACATCCACACACTCTAGGATTGCATACGTGGTTCATATATTGCTTTAATTGGTTGTGTGTGAGTTGTGTGTGGTTAATCCCATTTAAATTGGCTTTAAATCATTTTTGGGATTTTTTAAACATTTTTTAAACCATTTTTTCATAATAAAATTTGGATTATCAATCTTTTGGGCTCATTCTGTTATTTCTGGTTTTACCTTTTCATACCTAAAAGTTGGTTTGGGTAGGAACCGAAAGCGCTGGAGACTATAGGGTGCGTATGTAATTATTTTTAAACGCGCGTGTGAGAACATATCTGAGACCTACACCTGTCACAACCATACCGATCTGATTTGTGTTTCTTTGAAGACACATAACCGTTATCCATTATCAGCCCTTGGATCGTTGTTATCAACGCTCTGCATGTGTTTGAGTTCAATCCCTGTGAAACCCTTCTCAACCAATCAGATGCCTTTTAACTCACTGGTTTTATTTCACCGTTGGATTTAAGTCAAAAGGCGAAGACTGAATATCAACCCTTGATTTGGTGAGCCCTTCTCGATCCTTCCTTGCTCCCTGTAAAAGGAGGCTTACCCTCAGCCTGAATGAATTTTTGGCATTTCGTCCTAATAGAGAGAAGAGAGAAAAAGAAAAAGAGATAAGTCAGAGAGAGTGAAACCCTAATCGTCCAAACCCTATTTTTTAAAACCCTAACCTGTTTTAAACCCCAACTCATATCTCATAAACAGTCTTACCAAACACTATTCCTGTGTGTTTGAGTGTGTTGTTGGTGGTGGTTTTGAAGGGAGCTTGAGGTTTTATTCCTATGTGTTTAAGATCTTGTTTCCAACTTAGACTTTGCGTGTTAGATCTGTATTTCTCTTTAATAGAAACTATAGATCTGGCCATTGCATGTCATATTACACCTAGATCTGCATAGTTTAATTTCTCGTCTTGAGAAATCACTTTTGTTGATTAGTGTTCTATAAATGTTTTTCAAAAACATAGAATCAAAAAATCTTCTTTCTGTTTCTAGTTCTTACGAAACAAGACTGTTGACCTAGTTAGAATCGTAATTGGTGGTTTCTAATTTCAAAATATTTTTCAAAACCCTCTGAAAGTGGATATGACCTTGGCAGTCTTACGAGCAAGGTAACCTTGGATTCTGGGATAGATTAAAGGTAAAATACAGTTTTCTACTTCTAAAGAAGAGAGACACCGAAAACAATCATCTTAGATCTGATTTGTAATTCATTAGGACTCTTTGTATAAAATAAGTGTGTGTGTGTGTGTGTGCATGCATGTGTTAGAATCACATTCACAAACACTTGTCACATTACAACACGGAAGTGTTGGGTATAAGATCTTGAATCTAAAGAGTTGGCGTAAAGACTAGAACAAAACTGGAGAAGTTAGCAAACTGGGAAAGCCACATCAACATTCAGAACTGCAGAGAAGTTATAAGTAAAGCCAGTGGGTACATTTTTAAACTTAAATAGAACTGATTTGTGTGCATCTGTGTTATATAGTTTGTAACTTGAGAATTTTATTTTAGTGGATTTTTGGTTTGTGACTTAGAAGTCACCGTGGATGTTTCCTCAGGTGGGTGAGATTTTACCACGTTAAAAATCTTTTATACTTAATCTTTCTACATCTCCTCATCTCATTCTCGTGGTTGTGCTGAGTTTAATTGTTTTAAACTATTGTACTAAACCTGTTAACAAAATCTTGAACAGTTCTCGTGCATATTTTATTAAACACGTCTTATGATTAAACTGATTTGATTTAAAGAAAAAAGTTTCTTCAAAAAATAGTTCGGAGTTACTTCAATAGTTTAATCTTGTATTAAACGGCCTAAGTAACAGCTTTTTCAACTTTGGTCCGTTATTAATAGTTCATGTATTCGGGTGTTGGTTTTTATAATACATTTATTTATAAAAAAAAATATTTCTAGAATAAGTTCGTGTGCATATATATATACCCGAACATACACACACACACACACACGATTGTACCAAACTATAAGGACTCTCCATAAGGATAAATTTATCAAAATAGTAAAAAAATAATAATCTAAGAAAACTCGGCATAGATGGTCTACATAGTGTAAAGATCTTTTAAATTTTTTAATCAAAAAATTCAATTCAGAAGTTGGTGAGACAATCATCAAAAGTTTTAACAGTTCAAAATGCATACGTTTTTCAAGTCTGCATTTGATCCGCTTCTAAATTGAATTTTTTTTCAAAAAAAATGTTTAGAAGATCTTACTAAAATTTCCAAGTACCCACACTTAGGCTTAAAAACATGCCGCTAGAGTGAGAAAACCCAAAACAATCCCTAAACAACCTCGTAAGGGGAACAACATCTCGTACGTGATCAATATAACTCCTAAGAACTGACCACATAGTCATGGGATGCCCAGATTGAGATTAGGTCTAAAATTTACAAATAACCAGATCTAGACTTAAAAATATGTCGCTAAAGGGGGAAACTCAAAACAGCCCCTAAATGGACCTGTAAAGGGTATGAACACCTCGCACATGAATAATGTAACTTGTAAAAATTAATCGTGTAGTCGCAAGACGCCTGTTTTGAGAATAGGACTAAAATATGCAAATAACCATACTTAGTCTTGAAAGCATGCCGCTAGAGGAGGGAAATCTAAAACAGTCTCCAAATGGCCTCATAAGGGCCACGAACACCTCGCACGGGATTAATGTTACTCGTATGAACTAACCACGAAGTCATGGGACACTCGATTTGAGAATATGACTAAAATTTACAAATAATTAGACTTAGTCTTAAAAACATGTCGCTGAGGGAAATAACCCAAAACAGTCCCTAAATAGACCCATAAGGGACACGAACACCTCCCGCGGGAACAATGTAACTCTTAGGAACTGATCATGTATTCACCTAATACCTGGTTTGAGAATATGACTAAAATTTGCAAATAACCTGACTTAGGCTTGAAAACATAGTGCTAGAGGGAAAGACTCCAAAACAATCCCCAAATAGCCCCATAAGAGGCATAAACACCTCACAGGAGAATAATGTTACCCGTAGGAACTGACTGCATAATCATGGGACGCTTGGTCTGACAATAGGACTAAAATTTACATATAACCAGACTTAGGCTTGAAAACATGCCGCTAGAGGGGGAAAACCCAAAGCGCCCACAAATGGCTTCTTAAGAGGCACGGGCACATTACACGGGACCAATGTAACTCATAAGAACTAACTGCATAGTCACAAGATGCCTCATTTGAGAATATGACTAAAATTTGCAAATAACCATACTTAGGCTTAAAACATGCCTCTAGTGGGGGATAACCCAAACAGTCCCCAAAGGGTCCCAAAAGGGGCACGAACACCTCGTACGGGAACAAAGCAACTCTTAAGAACTGACCATGTAGTCAGGAGATAGTCGGTTTGAGAATATGACTAAAATTTGCAAATAACCAAACTTAGGCTAAAAAATATGTTGCTAGAGGGAAAAAACCAAAATAGCTCCATAAGATGCATGAACACCTCACACGAGACCAATGTAACTCGTAAGAACTGACTGCGTGGTAACGAGATGCTCGATTTTAGAATAACAGTAAATTTGTAAATAATCAAACTTGGACTTGAAAACATGCCGCTAGAGGGAAAAAACTCAAAATAGCCCACAAATGGCCTCGTAAGGGGTACGAACACCTCACATGGGACCAATGTAACTAGTAGGAACTGACCACGTAATCAAGGGATGCCTGATTTGATAATAAGACTAAAATTTACAAATATTTAGTATGATTTGGTTGCTGAATACATGCGTTTTCTCCGGCTCTGTGTAATATCCCGTAATTTTATTGATTTTATTTAAGGGATTAATTGAATTAAATGAGAATTAATTGGGAATTAATCCGGGTATAAATACTAGCGAGATGTGAGTTGGTATTTGATTATGATGTTAAAATTGAAAATTTCATGAGTAATGAAAATATTAAAATTGTCGCGAGGCAGAAATACGATAATTTGGAAATTTAGTTGGAACGCGCGTGTCAGTCGCATCAGGAATGAAATTATTTGAATTAAAAAGTAAATTATATTTTTATCAACCGAATGGTCATTTTGAGTGCGCCAACGTGTCCTAAAGGGTCGAAATAGTCAGAAAATACTAGCCGGGGGTTTAGTTTGGGTCCCGGGGCTTTTTAGGCCATACCGGCAACCCCAAAGGGTAGTTTGGTAATTTTAAAAATAGGGGAATTAAAACCCACGAATTTTAGGGTTAAATAATATATTAATAATGAACCCATTAGGTCCATTATCATCATTTATCAAGTAGTGGGCTACGGGAGTTAAAGGGAGAGTCCTAAGAGGTTCCAAAAGAAACCCCTAGCCACCATCACCATCTTTGGGAGAAATCTGTAGAGAGAAAGAGGAGAATCAATCTTCATCCTTCAACATCAAATCAGAACATCTAAGGCAAGTGGTTTAATTACATGAATTCAAGTGAATGTTTCCTCCATGCTTAGAATATAATATATGTGTTATATTGAAAGTTTGATGAAAACCCATGAAATTGGAGATATAAGTTGTAATCTTATATGAGAATCGCATGTAGAATAGTTATGGACGAATTTCATATCCAAAATATATCTATTGATGATTTAAAAATGGATTTATATGAAATAGTTGTAGACATTAAATTCTGTGTTCATGTTTATAGGGTTTGGAACAAGATTTGGGAATTATGATGGTTACATGTTGATCTAGGAGGTATTGACCCCATATGTATGTTAAAGAGTGACCTATGAGGACTTAGTGTAGATTAAACACATTAAAACTTAGTATGGATGATCATAGGATGGATTTAGAAAGGAGAAAAAGGAAGAAAATCGGATTTTGCAGATTTCTGGGCGTGTTCTGCCATCTCGTTAGAAGACCTGCCCAGGTCGTTCGAACGAGTTTCTAACGAGATGATAGTATCCCTTCTAACAAGTTGGTAGTTCATCCGAAGCCATTCATTCAAACGACACTCATTCGAACAACCTCGTTCGAACGATACTTCTAACGAGTTGACAGAATGACCTTTTAGGCCTGATTTTATTTCAAATGTCCCGTAGATTTATTTAATGGAGTAATAACCTTCCCTTATTGACTACTGAGTATATTTGGGAGATTGGGGTACGTTGAGGAGTAAAACTTAGAACCTTGTAGTAAATCGAATGACCCTTATGAGTTAGGAAACGAGTGCCTAATTATGACATGAGAAAAGTTGACGACGTTAATGTATATAAACCGTGGACTTATAAGTGTATGATATTAAAAGATGACACAAGAACGAGAAGTGTGCCTCTATTAATATATTGAGATATCTAAGATGTGTGAATGCTTAGTATATGTAGTTATCTGTGTATAACATACCTACCGTACTTCCTATCATGGGAGGTCGGCGTTCGATCAGGGCCATCTAATCTTTGTGTGCCTACGGGGGGATTTAGATTGATATCTCAAGGACATATGTCAGAGAAGGGCTTATTGAGAAGTTAATAAGTCCGCTGATCATGGGAGCGTAGGTATGTGTGTGACCCATGTGATGTGAACTATGTTCACCTCTATTATTTGTGATTGTTGTTATTTGAGAACGATTCTTGAGAGATTCGGAATGCATGGTCCTTATGTACGCGATGTACCGAGATTGGATAGCAGAGTATGTGTGCACTACAGCTTACTCTCGAGGTGCTAATATTGTATATCTATGATGAGAATAATATACTGTTAATTGAAATGAACTGTCATGCATATATGTGAGTATAAATAATAGAAACATTATGTAAAGATAAGATGGAAGATCTCTAGTAAGTAGTATTACTAATATGGGAAAACGAGAATAAATGTAAAGCTCTCTGTTTAGATGAAGATGCCGGAATCAAATAGTGAATCGTATAGTAATGTTAGATTTTTGTATTCGACTAGTTAGATATGGGAATAACTAAAATGAGTACGGATACGTTAGGAGTGCACATATAGTCTAGAGGTGAGTATTTCATGTGAGAGCACGTCCTAACATGTATTTTTCATTCATTGTTTAATGTCAACACTTGCTATCTTTTAAACTGTTTTCACAATCGGGCTCTGACCCATTTGCTTCCAAATCTATTTTTTTTTGTAAAAACTTTTAGGTACCCAGCCACAAGAACACCATGCATAGGAGTTCCGTTCCGGTGACGTACTTTAGCTGGTGGAAGTTACAAGACCTTGACAGTAGACGCCTCCACTTTCAAATCTTGACTCTATATTATCAGATTTTCTCATTTGCTGGGCATGTCGCCCCATTTCTTTTAGAGACATTTTATCTATTAAGTTATTTTAGATTTTGGGTTGTAATTAATTTAGTGATGCAGACTTGGTATTTGTTTATTTCAATATTCGGATTGTTGTGAGGAGTATTCCTCCAGATTCATTATTATTTCATGGTTATTCTATTGTGACTATGTTGTGCTGGTTATGTTAGCATTTCATAATCTACTTATTGCATGTTAATCGAATTTAATTAAAATTGACAACTCACTTTTTAAATATTAGATGGCTAGTAACGTTTAAAAATATTTTCGACAGTGATGCTATGAACTGAACCAACTTGGCATTTTGTATTAATTTGAATAAAGGAGTAGCTACCCGGTATTTAATTAGACAGGGTGTCACAGGTGGTATCAGAGCATCAGGTTCTAGTGTCCTTAGGATCTGTTCGGCTTGTTATGTTTCCGCTGAGCTTTCTTTGATGTAGAGCCCTATATTTTAGGACTGCTGTATTCTTTTGTGTATGCTTCACTCTTCAGCTATTTTGAGATAATAACTGCGAACTTATAAGACTTTACTCTCATTTCAGATGCCTCCACGACGTGCACAGTGAGTTCCTATGGATGCTCAGCCCGAGCCACAGCCTACACCAGTTTCGGGCACCATGAATGCCGCAGAGGTTGCAACTATTATAGCCCAAGCGGTAAATGCCGCCCTAGCAGTTGTATAGAAGGAACCACCCCAGGCGTCGGTAGTCGCACCAATTCATACTCAGGCATTCCCTTTTGCTTGAGAACGCGTTCGTGATGCTTTTCAGAAAGCACACCCTCCGTAGTTCGCAGGTATCTCCAACGTTGTTGTGTCCAGTCAGTGGAGGAAGGACATTCAAAGGCACTTAAGGATATACGAGTGCACGGATGTTCAGAAGAAGATACTGGCTACTTTTAAGCTAGTAGGATCAGCGCTGCAGTGGTGGGAGTCCATTACCACCACAGAGGAGAGAGATGCCCTTTCCATACAAGAGTTCTGGGTGCGGTTCGATCGCAAATATTTTTCGTTAGCTGTTCACACTGAAATGAGGAGGAAGTTAATGAACCTCAAGCAGGAGGGGAGGACCGTGGCCGAGTATGAGGCCGAATTTACTAATCTCTTGAACATTGTTCCCGATGAGATTTCGACTGAGGAAAAGAAGATTCAGAAGTTCATGGACGGATTGACTTGGAGGATCCGACATCACTTGTTGGGAAATCTTTCATTGGCCACTTACTCTGACGTGGTTAACGCAGCACTGCTTCACTTTTAGGATCACCGCTTTCACATGTCTGAGAGTAAGAGATCAGGAGAGTCCAGCCATCAGGGCAGGATAGGGGGAAATGGTGCCAGCGGGGCACAATCTGCTCAGGGTCAGCACAGGCAGGGTGATCAGGGCTCCCAATAGGGGGATCCTAAGAGATTCAGATCTGGGGGTTTCAGGAATGGTCAGGGAGGTTTCAGACATGGCCATTAGGGTCAAAACGGCCATCAGGGCCAGAATGGTCAGCAATAATAGTTTCAGCAGGGCCAGTATGGTCAAGGTAGGAATGTTAACAGCCATCAGGGCTGAGGGAAATAGGGACAGCGAGGGGGAAACTTCCCGGGGAAGTTCTTCGTGTGTGGCAAGATTGACCACAAATGCCAGGATTGTCCTGATAGGGGCAGGGCTCCACAGCAGCAGCAGCAGGGTGCTCGACACGAGTCACAGAGGCCTATGTTTCCCGCCTCCCTCCCAGCACCACCACAGATGGCAGCATTACCACCCATCCTAGCGGTCCTAGTCCAACAGGGACAACTTCAGTATGAGAGAGTGTATTAGCTCCAGCATGCCGCAGTCCCACAGGATCCACCTGCTATTGAGGGTATGTTCTCTATTCAGGGGACTATGGGGCATAATTTATTTGATACGGGGGACACATTATTTCATTGCCACGAGATTTGCACGCACTATTGGGTTGTTAGACACTGCAGAGAGCACGATTACTTGTGTAGATTCACCGTTGAGTATGGGTTCTGTGATTTCCCTTATTTATAGAGGTATGGGTATAGAGATCGGGAGATTTACTTTACCTGCTGATATGTTAGTATTAGAGATGACTGAGTACGATGCGATTATTGGTATGGATTGGTTAGTTGCATACCGAGCCATGATTGATTATTTCAGTAGGAGTATCATTTTTGCCATTCCTGGGCAGGAGATGTTTTTAGTGGAGATGCCTCACCCTAAGGGAGGATCGTCCACCCATTTGTACTATATACAGGAGGAGACCTCTAAGGAAGTGGTGATACCACTCGATTCGATTCCAGTTGTTAGGGAGTTTGCTGATGTATTTCAGGATATACCTGGACTACTTCCGAGTAGAGAGATAGATTTCGTGATCGATTTGACGCCGGGTACTCGGCCAATTTCCCGCGCAGCGTATCTTATGGTTCCAGCGGAGATGAGAGAGCTAAGGGATCAGATAGAGCATTTATTGGGTCAGGGGTTCATCCGAAGGAGTACTTTGCCGTGGGGTGTCCCTGTGTTAATCGTAAAGAAGAGGGATAGATCATTGAGATTACGTGTAGATTACCGGGAGTTGAATAAAGTCACGATACAAAATAAATATTCGTTACCCCAAATCGATGACTTATTTGACCAGTTGAGGGGAGTTTGCTTCTTCTCAAAGATTGATTTGCGATCGGTATACCATCAGTTGCGTATCAGGGAACAGGATGTCTCAAAGACTGCTTTCTTGACGAGATATGGTTCCTATGAGTTTCGGGTTATTCCTTTTGGCTTGACCAACGCTCCAGCCGTGCTTATGGACTTAATGAATAGGGTATTCAGAGAGTTCCTAGACCAGTTCGTCATCATTTTTATTGATGACATTCTGGTTTACTCCCAGATAGAAGAGGAGCATGCCGAGCATTTGAGACAGGTTTTGCAGACGTTGCGTTAGAACGAGCTTTATGCAAAGTATGAGAAGTGTGGTTTTTGGCTGAAGCAGGTTCATTTTTTAGGGCGTATCATTTCAGATCGGGGGATATCTGTTGATCCGAGTAAGGTATCCGCGGTGAGGGAATGGGGACAACCCACGACACCAACTGAGATCCGTAGTTTCTTGGGCCTAGCAGGATACTACAGGAGGTTTATTCGGGGTTTCTCAAAGATAGCGGGTCCTTTGACACATCTGACTCGCAAAGGTGTGCTATTCATCTGGAGCGATGCCTGTCAGTTGGCATTTGATGAGTTGAAGGACAAGTTGACCTCAACGCCCGTGTTAGCATTGCCCAGACCAGGAATTGAGTATTTAGTCTACACCGATGCGTCCTTACAAGGACGTGGAGGTGTGATGCAACATGAGAGTTAGTCAATAGCTTATGCTTCTCGTAAGCTTAAGCCTCATGAGAGGAATTACCCCACACACGACTTGGAGTTAGCGGCAGTCGTATTCGCTCTTCGGATTTGGAGACACTATCTCCTGGGGGAGAAATTTTGGTTGTTCACAGATCACAAGTCTCTACAATACCTCTTCACGCAGAAGGAGCTGAATATGCGTCAACGTCGGTGGCTTGAGTTTGTGAAGGATTATCAGTTCGATATCCAGTATCACCCAGGGAAGGCTAACATGGTAGCAGACGCGTTGAGCCATAGGCTAGTAGATAAGGTGGCCTTGGTGTGGAAAGCTAAGTGGAAGGAGTTGGGACACCAGGATGCAGTGGCCCGATCGTTCATGTCTGTGATGACTATTACACCTCAGATTGTTACGAGAGTGGTAAAGGCCCAGTCAAATGACTCGTTCTGTCAGGAGAAGATAGTTCGATTACTAGCAGAGGGAGCCGAGTCCTATACCGTTAGCTCAGACGGGGGATTATGCTTCAATGGGAGACTGGTTGTTCCAGAAAGGGAAGACTTGCGACATGAGGTAATGACGGAGTTTTACGACTCACGGTTCGCGGTACACCCTGGTGGGGATAAAATGTACCAAGAAATGAGACGACAGTACTGGTGGAGCGAGATGAAGAGAGATATTACCGTGTTTGTTTCTAAATGTGCCACTTGTCACCTAGTAAAGGTGGACCATCAGAAATCGGCAGGACTTCTACAGCCATTAGAGGTTCCGATGTGGGTATGGGAGAGCATATCCATGGACTTTATCACGGGGTTACGTACGTCACAGAGGGGTCACGACTCCATATGGGTAATTGTGTATAGGTTAACCAAAGTTGCTCATTTTCTACCCGTAAGGACAGACTACACTATGGGACAGTATGCTCAGATTTTCATTGCGGAGATAATGAGACTTCATGAGGTTCCTCTAAATATCGTGTCCGACCGAGACAAGATATTTGTTTCACGATTTTAGGAGAGTTTCCAAGAGGCCATGGGTACGGAGTTGCGGTTGAGTACGACTTATCACCCGTAGACTGATGGGCAAACAGAGCGGACAAATCAGATGTTGGAGGATATGTTGCGTATGTGCATCCTAGACTTTGGAGGTGGTTAGGAGCAGAACCTTCCACTGGTGGAGTTTGCTTATAATAACTCCTACCAGTTCACCATTGGCAGGGCTCCATTTGAGGCATTGTACGGTAGACCTTGTCGTTCCCCAGCATGTTGGTTAGAGGTGGGGGATAACAAACTCCTTGGGGCGGAACTGATTCAGGATACTTCGACAAGGATAGAGATGATACGGAGTCGCATTCGGGTAGCTCAGGACCGGTAGAAGAGCTATGCTGATGCGAAGAGGTTCTTCAGAGAATTCAAGGTGGGGGAGCAGGTGTTACTCAGAGTATCTACGATGAAGGGGATCATGCATTTTGGGAAGAAGGGGAAACTGACACCAAGATACGTGGGGCCATTTCCTATCATCGAGAGGATTGGGCCAATTGCATACAGACTTAGGTTACCGGAGCACTTGCATAGGATTCATGATGTGTTCCATATTTCCTCCCTAAGGAAATATCTTAGGGATCATTTGGCCCATACTCACATTGCTTTGGAGGACATCAATTTTCAGCCCGATAATTCCTACGAGGAGGGGCCGATTGCTATTTTGGACCGAAGCGAGCGGAAACTGAGGTCGGAAATAGTACCGTTAGTACGTGTTCAGTGGCGGCATCATAATGCCGAGGAGTCCACATGGGAGCGTGAGGATGAGATGCGCGAGCGTTATCCAGAGCTATTTCTACCAGGTATTCTTTAGTTCCGAATTTCGGGATGAAATTCTGTTATTAGGGGAGAAATATGTAATACCCCGTAATTTTATTGATTTTATTTAAAGGATTAATTGAATTAAATGAGAATTAATTGGGAATTAATCTGGGTATAAATACTAGGGAGATGTGAGTTGGTATTTGATTATGATGTTAAAATTGAAAATTTCATGAGTAATGAAAATATTAAAATTGTCGCGAGGCAGAAATACGACAATTTGGAACTTTAGTTGGGACGCGCGTGTCAGTCGCATCAGGAATGAAATTATTTGAATTAAAAAGTGAATTATATTTTTATCAACCGAATGGTCATTTTGAGTGCGACAACGTGTCTAGAAGGGTCAAATAGTCAGAAAACACTAGCCGGGGGTTTAGTTTGGGTCCCGGGGCATTTTTAGGCCATACTGGCAACCCAAAAGGGTAGTTTGGTAATTTTAAAAATAGGGGAATTAAAACCCACGAATTTTAGGGTTAAATAATATATTACTAATGAACCCATTAATTCCATTATCAACATTTATCAAGTGGTGGGCTACGGGAGTTAAAGGGAGAGTCCTAAGTGGTTCCAAAAGAAACCCCTAGCCACCATCACCATCTTTGGGAGAAATCGGTAGAGAGAAAGAGGAGAATCAATCTTCATCCTTCAACATCAAATCAGAATATCTAAGGCAAGTGGTTTAATTACATGAATTCAAGTGAATGTTTCCTCCATGCTTAAAATAGAATATATGTCTTATATTGAAAGTTTGATGAAAACCCATGAAATTGGAGATAGAAGTTGTAATCTTATATGAGAATCGCGTGTAGAATAGTTATGGACGAATTTCATATCCAAAATATATCTATTGATGATTTAAAAACGGATTTATAAGAAATAGTTGTAGACATTAAATTACGTGTTCATGTTTATAGGGTTTGGAACAAGATTTGGGAATTATGGTTACATGTTGATTTAGGAGGTATTGACCCCATATGTATGTTAAAGAGTGACCTAGGAGGACTTAGTGTAGCTTAAACACATTAAAACTTAGTTTGGATTATCATAGGATGGATTTAGAAAGGAGAAAAAGGAAGAAAATCGGATTTTGTAGATTTCTGGGCGTGTTCTGCCATCTCGTTAGAAGACCTGCCCAGGTCGTTCGAACGACCTCGTTCGAACGAGTTTCTAACGAGATGACAGTATCCCTTCTAACGAGTTGGTAGTTCATTCGAAGCCATTCGTTCGAACGACACTCGTTCGAACGACCTAATTCGAACGAGACTTCTAACGAGTTGACAGAATGACCTTTTAGGCCTGATTTTATTTCAAATGTCCCGTAGACTTATTTAATGGAGTAATAACCTTCCCTTATTGACTAGTGAGTATATTTGGGAGATTGGGGTACGTTGAGGAGTAAAACTTAGAACCTTGTAGTAAATCGAATGACCTTATGAGTTAGGAAACGAGTGCCTAATTACGACGTGAGAAGAGTTGACGACGTTAATGTATATAAACCGGGGACTTATAAGTGTATGGTATTAAAAGATGATACAAGAACGAGAAGTATGCCTCTATTAATATATTGAGATATCTAAGATGTGAGAATGCTTAGTATATGTAGTTATCTATGTATAACATACCTACCGTACTTGCTATCATGGGAGGTCGGCGTTCGATCAGGGTCATCTAATCTTTGTGTGCCTACGGGGGGATTTAGATTGGTACCTCGAGGACATAGGTCAGAGAAGGACTTATTGAGAAGTTAATAAGTCCGCTGATCATGGGAGTGTAGGTATGTGCGTGACCCATGTGATGTGAACTATGTTCGCCTCCATTATTTGTGATTGTGGTTATTTGAGAACGATTCCTGAGAGATTCGGAATGCGTGGTCCTTATGTACGCGATGTACCGGGATTGGATAGGAGAGTATGTGTGCACCGCAGCTTAGTCTCGGGGTGCTAGTATTGTATATCTATGATGAGAATAATATACTGTTAATTGAAATGAACTGTCATGCATATATGTGAGTATAAATAATAGAAACGTTATGTAAAGATAAGATGGAAGATCTCTAGTAAGTAGTATTACTAATATGGGAAAACGAGAATAAATGTAAAGCTCTCTGTTTAGATGAAGATGCCGTAATTAAATCATGAATCGTATAGTAATGTTAGATTTTTGTATTGCACTAGTTAGATATGAGAATAACTAAAATGAGTACGGATACGTTAAGAGTGCACATATAGTCGAGAGGTGAATATTTCATGTGAGAGCACGTCCTAACATGTATTTTTCATTCATTGTTTAATGTCATTAAAACACTTGCTATCTTTTAAACTCTTTTCACAATCGGGCACTGACCCGTTTGCTTCCAAATCTATTTTTTTTGTAAGAACTTTTAGGTGTCCAGCCACAAGGACGCCATGCATAGGAGTTCCATTCCGATGACGTACTGTAGATGGTGGAAGTTACAGGACCTTGACAGTAGACGCCTCCACTTTCAAATCTTGACTCTATATTATCAGATTTTCTCACTTGTTGGGCATGTCTCCCCATTTCTTTTAGAGACATTTTATCTATTCAGTTATTTCAGATTTTGGGTTGTAATTAATTTAGTGATGCGGACTTGGTATTTGTTTATTTCAGTATTCGGATTGTTATTAGGAGTATTCCTCCAGATTCATTATTATTTCATGGTTATTCTATTGTGACTATGTTGTGGTGGTTATGTTAGCATTTCATAATCTACTTATTGCATGTTAATCGAATTTAATTAAAATTGACAACTCACTTTTTAAATATTAGGTGGCTAGTAACGTTTAAAAATGTTTTCGACAGTGATGCTATGAACTGAACCAACTTGGCATTTTGTATTAATTTGAATAAAGGAGTAGCTACCCGGTATTTAATTAGACGGGGTGTCACACTCTGGCTATTAACATTTTTTTTTATTAAATGGATATGATCATAGCACACAGTCGTGACCCCCATTTTTTGAAAAAATAAATAAGAACTTATATTTTTAAATAGGGGTCATAACTTTGGGCCGTGACCATTTTTCATCCGTGCTCCCATGTGGTCATGGACCTGGTCACTAGGTCCATGACCAGTGGCGGAGCCAGAAATAATTAGTGGGCTGGGAGCGAAAGGAGAAATCTTGGGGTTCGGGGGCGGTAGCCCCCGCATTTTTTTTAGGAGTACATACAATCACTGTTCTAAAAAGCCCGCCTAGGCTTGAGGCTTGGGAGAAATGCCCCGCCTTAAGATTTTGACGCCTTATGCTTGGTAAAACCTTTAAGGCACACTTTTTCTCTAAAAACAACAATGATTTAGTGAACTGATATCGCCGTTTAAAGATTTCTTTACAAACCGGACCATTATCTCATCCAAAATAATCAAATAGTATTTTAATTTGCAAATATTCAGACATATTTTTATGATATGTACAATTTTAGTATTTTAATAGCCTTGTTATTGTTAAAAAATATTAAAATATATTAAAAAGGCCTAAACGCCTTTTCACGCCTAAGGCCCGCCTAGGCTTCTAAGGCTTAAGGCTTGGCCTCCACGCCTCGATCACGCCCCGCGTTTTTTAGAACCTTGCTTACAATAATCTTTTAACTGCGTAGAAAATAACATATAAATAGATGAATTACAATGATTTGAAAAATAAAACATCATTACAAACGATAGTAATGTAAGTTCATACAAAAATAGATAGTTGTCATTACATTCTACAAAATTTCTCTACGATTTTTCATTTTCTGAAAAAGATTCACAATTACATCATTGGAAATTACATCAAACACATCCTTTTAAATATGCATTATGCAAGTATCACTCAACTAAGCGTCCCCCGTACGGTTCCGTAGATCAGTCTGGATGATACACTACACCAAAATGGTCAAATTGTCACCTTTCAGCCGGCGACCCTTGTCAAGGTCATTGACCGTGACAAAAAACACGTGTTTTGTATCACGGTCATTGACCTTGACACGACCGTGACAATTCTTTAAATAATTGTCACGGTCAATGACCTTGACACGACCGTGACAATGTTTATAGCAAAATCCTTTTCCCCCTTCTTTTTTCCCTCCCACGTCGTTCCCTCCCTCTCTCTCTCTCTCTCTCGACGCTGCTCTCTCTCTCTACTTTCAGGTTTAATTCTCTCTCTCTCTCTCTCTCTCTCTCTCTCTCTCTCTCTCTCTCTCTCTCTCTCTCTTTCTCTTTCTCTTCCATTTATATATATGTTTGTGTGTATATATATGTGTGTATGTGTGAATGTGTGTATATATGTGCGTGTGTGTGTGTGTGCATGTGTGGGGGGTGGGGAAGGGTGGGGTAAGGGGTGGGGCAGGGTGTAGGGGGTTAAAAATGTAAATAAATAAGTAATTTTCTATAAATTTCCAAAAATAATATCCAAAAATGTAAATGTAAATAATATCCAAAAATGTAAATTTGTAGTAATTGTCATCCGAAGTTGCTAAAAGCATCCGAAGTTAAAAAAGCATGAAAAATAAAATATTTTTTATGATTTGTGGTGAATAACTAAAGTTAAAAAAAGTATTACTTTAGTCATTAAATTACTTTTTGAATTCGGACGATGCGCGTAAATTTGTAGTAATTGTCTTATAATAAAGATCAATTAGTCTATGTTGTTGAAAATTTTGATCAAATTGGTGAGCCCTTCATATTTTAAAAATGTTGTTTTTATTCCTATAGAACAACTTAGATAGTGTGTGTGTGTGTGTGTATGTGGTCAATACATGAATTTATTTTTGTATTTGAATTAACCCATGAATTTATTTTTGTATTTGAATTAATCCATGAATTTATTTTTGTATTTGAATTAACCCATTATATGAAACATACTTGAAATTAAATATAGTGCGCATAGATACTAGCATTCTAGTTCTTATGCGTATGCATTCAATAGCCTTTATACCTGTTCGAGAGTCATTACCCCTGTAATGAGATCTCTCGAATTGTCCCGTTTGGACAGTTTGAGACTGTATAATTTCTGTATAATATTCTTATTGGCTTAAAGTTGTTACTTTTGGAGGAAGTTCTGCAGTCGTATCTTAATGTTCTCTGGGTACATACTAGATTGACAAGTGTGATTGTTATTTCAATTGACCAATTGAAATAACACTCACACCTGCCAATCTACGTCGTGTACTTGGAGAACTAAGGGGATATGCTGTCGAATTTTTTTCAAATCGTAACAATGTGCATGAGCTGTTAAGTATATTACAGAAAAATGCAGTCTTGAATGGGATAAGACCACTTACCCTTTAATGGGATAATTAAATGATGGGATAATTAAATAAAACATACTATAAATCTAAGTTTTGTTTACCTTTAATAGGTGTTTAGTTGTGGTAGTTGTGATGGGATATCCGAAATACAAAGAGTGAATGGGTGAGACTAATAGAATGGGGGATGTGTTTCGCAGAGGTGCTAATGAATTTGTGAAATATGCAAAGAGATGTCGTAATGATGAAGAGTTTCCGTGTCCGTGTGCTAGGTGTAAGAATGGTAAGGTGTTTGAGTGGAAAACAGTTGAACTACATTTGTTAAGATCGGGTATGCAAGATAGTTATCGATTTTGGAGTTTTCACGGTGAATTGAAAGTTCCTTTTGTCCTCGACCAACCTTCACAACAACCTTCAACAAGTAGAATAGATGTATAAGGGGACGACGTAGATCATAATATGTTAGAGGATTTAGTTGATGATGCGTACGGAGTTTACGAAGCTGAGGAGAATGAGGTTACTGATGATGTAGAAGATTCAAGTGCTCGTGAAGATAACACGATAATACTTGACGATGACTACCAAAGTTTAAAATTTAAGGCGACCCAACCGTTATACTCTGGCTGTGAGAAAGATCAAACAAATTTACATGCCATGGTTGGTTTGCACAGTTTGAAGACGCTGTACGGTTTGTCTGGCAATAGCGTGACGGGAATTCTGAAATGGGTGAAGGGCTTATTACCCAAGGTGAATACACTTCCAAATAGCTATCCTGTTATGAAGAACAGTTTGAAAGGTTTGGGAATGAAGTATAAATCGATTCATGCTTGTGTGTATGACTGCATACTATACCGAAAGGAGTATGAAAATCTCGATTGTTGTCCGGTATGCGATGAACCTAGATATGTCCAATCTACTAGTAAGGAAGGCACAAGCTCAAAAGTGCCTCAAAAAGTATTGAAATTTTTCCCGTTGGGCCTAAATTAAAGCGATTTTTTACAGTACCATGGATTGCAAAGGCAATGACTTGGCATGCTAAGGCAGAAGTAGGGGTAATATCATGCGTCATCCTATTGATTCTACTACCTGGCGGATGATGAATTTTGAGTATCCCGATTTTGCTCGAGAACAACGCAACATTCGTTTGGCTATATCAACAGATGGTTTCAATCCATTTGGAAATCTAAGCACCAATCAGAGTGTATGGCCAGTGATCCTAGCCACACTCAACCTCCCTCATTCACAGTGTATGAGACCTAAATTTTTGATGATGGCTTTATTGATACCTGGGCCAAAGGCACCAAGTCATGACATTGATATCTACCTGGCTCCTTTGGTATAAGAATTAAATGAGTTGTGGGAAGAGGGTGTGCAATCATTTGACTCTTTTAGAAAAGAAGATTTTACGCTGAAAGCTATGTTGATGTGGGCAATTCATGATTTTCCAGCTTATGGGACATTATCCGGATGTGTAGTACATGGTTATTTGGGGTGTCCTATTTGTGGATAGGAGACTGAATCTCTTCGTCTATCCTCTAGCTTAAAAAATGTATACCATTGCCACAGGAGGTTTTTACCCCCAGCACATAGTTTCAGATTTGAGAAAGGTTCCAATTTTTTATTGGGCGGAGTTGAACATAGGCTACCGCCGAGACAACTTTCGGGTTCAGAAATTGAAAGTAAATCTTCTGAATGTGGCCCAAATATGCCAGGTAAGAATCCCAAATTTAAGAATGTCAAGCATAAGAAGACCCCAATTGGGAATGAAACTGAGATAAGAAAGGCATGCTCTCGGAGGTTAATTTTATTTGACTTGCCTTATTGGAAGACAAACCCGGTGCGCCATGTATTGGATGTGATGCATGCAGAGAAGAACTTTGCTGAACATATTGTGGGTACTTGCCTTGGGGGGAGTCATTCGAAGGATGGAGAAAATGCATAAAAATACCTTAAAACGTTAAAACTTAAACCACAACTATGGTTGAAAGAAGATAGTAGGGAAAGGACAATAATTCCCCCTGCTGCGTTTACTTTGACGAGTGAGGAAAGGAAGGTGCTTCTAGACACAATATATAATTTGAAGGGCCCATCTACTTTTTCATCCAACTTGCAAAGGATTTTGAATTATGTTACTCATGATTTACATAAGTGTAAGTCCCACGATTGGCATGTGATCATGCAATTGGTTCCTATATTGTTTAAGCACTGTTTCTCCAAGCACAAGGATTTGCGTAGGGCTATTATGAAAATTAGTATTACCTTCTCCCTCTTGTGTGAGAAGGTAGTGAATCGAGAACACATAGTGGCCGCAAAATTGGCTGTGAACGAAGCGATTTGTGTATTGGAGAAGTACTTTCCCCCAGCATTCTTTGACATAAGTGTTCACTTGTTGGTACACCTATGCGACGAGGAACTTCTTTGTGGTCCAGTTAGATATCGGTGGATGTATCCATTTGAAAGATTGATGAAAGTTTTTAAAGATTACGTCAAGAATACGCGATATATTGCAGGATCAATTGCAGAGGAATACATCACCGTGGAGTCATCAATATATACTGGGGAATATATGCCTGACTCGACCAGCGTTGATGACACTGATGAATTCCTCGATGATGGTGGTAATGTGATGGGAAAACGAGTGAAATTAACGAGTTTGCAACATGAACAAGTAGCTCGTTATATATTTGACACACATGAAGATGTCGAAGAATGGAAAAAGTAAGTTTCGAATATTATAATGTTTAACATTATTTTAGATTATTTTATACATGATTAATTTTGTAATATGCAGTAAATATGAAGCCTGTGAGAACAATAAAAGACGAAAAACAATGGTACAATCAGACAGCGAATTTTGGCTATGGTTGACACAAGATGTAATTATAATGAAAACAGTCGTTATATAACGTTACATTACACTCAAATTTTACCACTAATATAATTAATTTATCTATATTCTCAGCTCCTAAAGATGGGTGATGCGACATCAAGGCTTGCTCGTCTAGCCACTGGACCCTTGTTCGTGGCACAAGAGTACAAAAATTATCGATTGAACGGTTACATTTTCGGCGCTAAAGTGTACGAGGAAAGTACAAATGTACAGAACTCGGGAATTTCATACAAGGCTCTTACTTTCTTTCGAGCGAGCGCAAAAGATAAAAACCTCGTTGAAGCTGAAATGATTTACTATGGTGTAATCAAAAATATATTTGAATTGGATTATATAAGCTTCAAAGAGGTTGTATTTTACTGTGAATGGGTAAGAGTTGAGGATAAAATGCTTGTAAAGTTGATCATATCACCAATGTGATCATGGTTTACTTGTCCAAGTTGAATAGCAACGACCACGTGAGCGATGAGCCGTTTGTTTGTGCATTTTAAAAGGTTAAGCAAGTGTTTTACTCGGAGTATATCAACAACGAGCCGTGGTCAATTGTCCAACACGCGCCAAGGCGTCTAAATGGTAGTGTGGATGACTTGGCTACTCCTACTGAATATCAATCCATTTTTTATGATAACCCGAATTTGAAACAATTTTTCAATTTGTAATAAATATTTCAATTTGTACCGAAACATCCATTTTTAATGCTTTTACTTGATCTGCACTTTATCATTTTCACTCTTGTGTAGTGTGCGTGTGTGGAGAGGAGATTAATACATAAATATTCCAACTACATCTAAGTTTTGTTTATACTAATCCATGAATATACGCTTCTTACCTTTAATAGGTGATTAGTACATAGTTATTTGGGGTATCCTATTTGTGGAGAGGAGACTGAATCTCTTCGTCTATCCGAACACTAAGAAATGCCATAATCCTATGGAGCGATGCTCTGCAAATTCTTCCCAACCGTTATGTAGCCAAACATCACCAGTTGAAGTTGTCAATTCCACTTTCCATACCCCACCACTTGGAACTTCTAGCAAAACATGGGAGACCATTGAAAGGTGGAATTGATAACTTCAACTGCTGATTTTTGGCTACACAATGGTTGGAAGGAATTTGCAACGCATAACTCCATAGGATTATGGTATTTCTTAGTGTTTAGATATGAAGAGAATTATATTTGACACGATTGCCCGGGGTACATTAGTTGGAAGGAGGTGCCATATGATCTCAAGTTAGCTGTTTGAGTGACACTACAGGTAATGTATTTATATTTATATGTCAATTTCGATTTCGATTTCAATTACGATTTATATTTAGCTATATTTGAGGGGCGGATACTAATTTTACTTTATTTCAATTCAGGGGACATGGAGTGGCCCTAAGGGTAGGCCACATATGCTCTATACTTATGTGGCTATTCGGAAGAGAAGGCAAGGATAATGAGGTGTTCCCGAGCATCGCGGTACAAAATCTCTTTTCCATGCAAATAGTTTGTAGATTTGAGATAAAATGATGGTGATGTTGTTTCTTCTTAAATAGTTTCTTATTTGAATATATATTTGCATTATCTTTAGTTTGTTCGGATATATGATGTTTGGAATAGGTACAACGTTGCTATAACATGTACAAATATACTGCTGGGCAGTGGCAGTGGCCATACTGCCTAGCAGATTTTTTTTTAAATTCTGCCCAGAATTATCACGGTCATTGACCGTGACGATTTTTTTAAAAAGGGTCACGGCTTTGTCACGGTTATAAACCGTGACAAACATGTCACGGTCATTGACCGCGACACGACCGTGACAAAAAAAGTTGTCTCGCCTCGAAATGTCACGATCATTGACCTTGACAAATGGGCATATTTGGTGTAGTGATATTCATAGCAGAGAAGGGCCCTTTCTACTGAAGCAGTAGAAACTGGAAGAATTAATGACAATTTTAAAAGCCTATAGACTAATCCATATGCTAGATGTTTGTAATATCCCATACTTTTATAGATATTTAAATTACATAAGTGGTGTAATTTGGTAATTAGAGGAAATTATTATGAATAGTAATTTTGGAATTTATGAGTGTAATTTAATGAATTTAGAAGTTAAAGTGAATAGTAAATATTAGTTTACTGGTGTCGGATTAATATCTACATGGGTTATATTTTCTCACGGGACTATGTAAATGAGTTGGAATATTTTATAAGTCATGTCACAGTTGGGTTAAGTGACGGGAGATAGTTTACGTTGTAAAAACGCGTGTTGAGAAGCGAATGGTCCGAATAGTGAATTTTAGTTAAGTAACTCGGATGGAGATTTAGAGTGTATGGTTGGTTTAGGAATGACCAATATTGTCAGAATAGAGTACCCGGGGATAGTGTTTGGGTTCCTAGGATTTTTGGACTAGTAGGGACTCGCAATTGAGTAAACGAGTCATTTTTGGGTTTAATTGGGGATAACCCTTATTTATTTCTTATAAGCCTCGTGAGAGAGGTAGAAAATAAAGAAAAGAAAGAAGAGAAGGAAAGAAGGAAAAAGAGGAGAGAAGGGGGATTTCGGGCCAAACTCCGTAGCATTCAACTCGAGGTCGTCAAATTTTATCCACGAGGCAAGTGTTTATCTTGCTTTAACTATTTGAGGGTGTTTTCTCATATTATAGTTGGTAAAACATGTGGTTTTGAGTTCGATTCTTGAAATAAAATGGGGCTTTGTTGACTAATCTCATATAATTTGATGTGTTATTAACTCCATATAAATTGTGAGTAAGAATCCATGTTAATGGGGTAATTGTTTGTGAGAAAATGGAAGATTGGTAAAAATAGATTTAGGGTTTGAAATCTTGATTTAATTGTTTAATCCCTTGATTTAATTGGTTTGTTGGTTATATGATAGTTAGTAGATGATATTTATGTTGGTTAATGATGTAGAAACCTTAAGGGATTGGTTGGTTGAATGTTGGATTAAAGAGAAAGTTGGAGAAGATGATGAATAGTAAGGCAACGTCATTTCCGAATCGATTTGGCCTAGAAGCGATTCGATTCGATTCGCATCTTGCTCAAAAAAATTAAATTTGTAGATCTTTTTGATACAGTCGCGTGGGCGCCGACCGCGTATTTTTTTGATTTTTTTTGAATTTATAATAATTTTTCTACGGAAGGCTGTCCGAGATCGAAATCGTTATTTAGAAATCAAACCTGACATTGGGAGAATTAAGGCTAAAATTGTTTGGAGATTATTCTAGGGGATTCTAGAAGTGATATTAGGACTCCTAGATAATTTTATTGACGGTGAGTAAACCTTGGATCGAAAGAGGGAACCTCGGGTTAATTTGGTGTACAATCCGGGATATGGATTTAATGAATGTATGAATAACATTCACAGGAAGTATTCGGCAAGCATATGTAGATATATTTATGTGGTTAGAATAAATATGGGCCGATTGTAATTGAGTAAATCCTAGGATGAGATTAGGATTGAATTTAGAATACATGCTCAAGAGAATTACGCGGTTATCCGGTACATCTATTTACGACTATTATTATAGGTGATGTGATACCTATGGAATTAAAATAAGTTGAGAGTATACTTATTTAGTTAGTATGAATTTGTATATTCGGGTTTATATATAAATCCTTAAAAGTGATTAAGGTACGAGTTGTATTTAAGTAAGAGAATACTTATGGGTTTAGTATTTTAAGTGTGTAAATACTTATATGCTATTACGAATGGGAGCATTTGGTTTCGCTTATTACTATACGAGATTGGAAATTATAGCAATATATATATATATATATATATATATATATATATACAGTCCTGCTCTTATGCTGACCAGTCCGCATTTTAAGAATGCGGACCGGACATGTGTCACCTAGCGGTGAGCCCAGAAAAGAGAGAGAGTGTACCTATAATTTAGGCGATAATTTCTAGACGCATCGTTAGGTGACACGTGTTCGGTCCGCATTCTTAAAATGTGGACTGGTATGCACAAGAGAATTATATATATATATATATATATATATATATATATATATATATATATATATTTGAGGAGTGATATAAATTATATATACGATGTGATTACAGTATATATAATATGATAAGAATACATATATATCTGTGTGTGATTGGTATATTTTCATCTTAGAGGCTGGTTCCACGGGCTTTCCTTTAGCGTAGGGTTGGAACAACCAACTTATATATTTTTCTCTAGTGCGATTCGGGGAGGTTGCGCGATGTGGGTGAATCCCCTGGCTTGAGGAGCAGGGAGAGTATATCCCCAGGTCATCTCGTCCAGCGTTCGAGTACGATGTGTGTACTCCACTTGCAAAGGGAATATGACCGCCTCCACCGTTGTGTATTTTTACCATCACCATAAGTGACTCTGGCTTGGTACCGTGGTTGAGTGAGTAAACCGAGATTCAGATAGACACTATGAGACTGCATCCTCGAGTTATAGCTTAGTGAGATGGTTATTATACTTGTTGTGTATAGTATAGTGCCTATATATGAGGATAAGATATCATATATCTTTAAATAGTGTAAAGAGTAAGATGAATAAGGATTTATTCTCATTCCGGGAGATTTTATCCGGACTTAAATTGTGATTTGTATATTAAAGTGAGAATTATATATATATATATATATATATATATATATATATATATATATATATATATATATATATATATATATATATATATATATATATATATATATATGAGTTCTTATATACATTATGTGCTGAGGACCTAATGGATTTCGACGATCAACATTGCCAGGTAGAAGTGTATCGGGGGGTTCCTTGTTTGGATTTCGCTTCGCGAGACACCCTACGCACGAACGTAGCGTAGTGTTGGGAATGGGGATAAGTTTATCCTTTAGTACTCGAGTTTATAGGGATTTTTGGAGATTGGGAAAAACGGATTAGTTAGGCATGGTAGCTTAACTAGGTTGTTTAAAAGGTATGTGATAGGTGTGCACCATTGGAAGAGGGGTGAGGGGTATCTCATGGGAGTGCGATATCAATTTAAATATGGGATAAATCATATTTTAAAAATATAGCATTTATGCACTTGCAAAATATTTTCAAACTCGGGCTCTGGCCCGTTTTCTCTATTTTCCCTCTCTTGCTATATATATATATATATATGTATATTTTAGGTGTCCAGACACAGGGACGCCTAGATGACGATTCCTTCGAGTCAAACGTCTGCTGCAGCAACTGTGGATGAATGCAGGTTTACTGTAGACGCTTTTATCCTTGTAATCTAGATAGGAGGTACTGTAGAAACATTTGGGCTTGCCGAAAGCCCAATTGTATTTCTTTATTCTTTTTCCGTCTTTTTAGTGCGGCATTCGATTTGATTGTATTATGTTAAACCAAGTGTTCGATTATTTTATTTCATTTCAGTTTTGTATTTATAAATTGTGTGATGCTTTTACTTCGTTGGTTTGATTAAAAAGATTAGTTAAATAAAATTTTGACCTCAGCCTAATAGGTTATTAGTAATTAAATCGGTTTTCAACAGTGATGCTGAGAATGAACCATATGAGACTCCTGTTTTAATTTGGTGTAGGATTGATGACCCGGTATTTTATTAGGCGGGGTTTTACAATGCTTTCCTTTCTCAACCATCTTCTTAGACAATCCACTTATTCCTCCCTCTTCATCAAAGTGCCTATTTGACTTAACATCAAATTCAAAATTCTCAAGTTCATCCTGAAGTTCAATATGTTCTTCCTCTGTGAAATCTTCAGTATAAAACCCAGAGAGACAAACCAACAAATTCACATAAAAAGCAGCAAATTGAAATTTAGAATCAAATGCGGTCATACATATAAGAAATTTAGAATTCACCTCATCAAAACGGTGGTTGAGTTCAACAAGTTTCTTATCCACACATTGGTAAAATATGTCCACTTTATAATGATGTAAATTTGTTACCATTAGACCTCTCTTTACCCTCCTTAAAAGACAAAAATTATCTTCCATGTTGGAAACCAAAATCTCATGTTAAGTACAACATTATTAACAAATGCCTCCCTACGAGCAATAAGTTCCAAGAGTTCAAGAAAGTTACCTTTATTCATCGATTTTTATGATTCATCACGAGAACGGAAAGATAACCCTTGTCTTGACAAAAATCGAACCACATCAATTGTGATAACTAACCTTCGGGGGTACTCAACTCGGCACTCCTTCGATTGCTTATGAATTACTGTCTCAATATGGTTATCTTGATTCAATAGAATCTGACTCTTCATGTACGCCGTGTGATGACCAATACTACTAGCATGCTCATTTAGCCTCCGTTTGCACTTTCAATTACTAAATCCACCCCTAACAAATACATCACTTTTATTTCTGTCGGGAGACTCGTAAAAAAATAAGTAACAAACCAAACTAAAAATGAAGTTCTCCTTCACACTATATTCCAACTAACTAGGAAATTCAGCAAACCAATTAGTGTTGAAACGACGAGCCTTGTTTCCAATAGTTATTTTAGGAAATGTATGCGAATAGGGTTGGTAAGGACTCAATTGCAAGTATGATCGTCTAATTTTATCTTGATCATTAACATTATAAACTGAAATGCGTGGCCGTAAAATAGGGTCGGAAGGAAGATTTGACAAGTTAATATTAATGCGGCTTCGATGGCTTCTATTTGGGCTAAGCTCGTTTTGAACAATATTGGTGTCAATTGGAGTGGACACTGGCGCTTCGATGGAGTCTTCACGAGCCCTTTTAAAAAATCTCTCCATAATTGAATAAAAAAAATTCAACAACAAAATCAGATATATATTTTTAGAATTTCTACAACATATTTTCAACTTCATGCCCAAAAAATAATTACGACAAACTAATAACAACATTTATATAAAAAATAAGCATCTAACAATGAATATTTGCTATAAAAAAATTCAATAAACCCTAACAAACCCTAACAATGAATATTTACTAAAAAAAAGAAGAAAATTAAGAGGAATGATAAATATATAAACCCTAGATAAAATGAAGAGAGACTGATGAACATACCTTGATTTGATGTAGAGATTTAAACTTAACAAAATAGAAGGAGGAAGAGAGAATAGGAAGATAAGAAGAGAAAAAAAAATGGGTATAAAATTTGGGGATGTTCAAAGAAAGAGGGGTTTTTACGGTTAAAGAAAGAGAGGTTTTATTCTCACTTTTTTTTTTCTTTAGGCCCTGTTTGATAGAGGTTTTTTGCCATGGAAAATGTCCAAATTTCTTCCATTTTCCAACTTTTGTCACGTTTGATACCAATTTTTTGCCCAGGAATTGATTTCCTCAAATCGGGTCACGTGACCTCCAATTTCCGAAATTGGAGGAAACCATTTCTTCCCCCCCCCCCCCCCCAAAGAAACCAATTTTTGAGCAAAACTTTCCCGTTTCTCTCCTCATTTAAGGTGATTTGACGTGGAGTAGGTGGCCTTGAAATCTATCCTCCTTCAACATGATTCCCTCACCATTTCCCCCCTGCTCTTCGGGTGTTCAAAACGCCGGTGCTACAAGGCTTGAGGTAATAATCAAACCCATTTTCTTCCTCACACAATTTTGGTTTGTTTGCTTTGTTGGTCGCAAGATCTGTTTGGTAGCATTTTTTGCAAGATCTGTTTGGTGAGAAAAACCGACTTATAAAACAAGTGTTTACTTCTGCAAACAAACTATCCTAATCTCGAGTTTTGTATATGAGGGTAATACTCATAAGTCGGTTTGGTAGCATTTATTAGGGTAACCTCGAAGTGTTTAATAATTCTTGTGTTGTTTATCTTGGGAGTGTTTAAAATAAATGGTATGGATCTTTTTGTTTGCTATGTAGGTTCCATATTATTGATTTGATGATATGGATCTGTTTTTTTTATGAGTATTTATTTTATAATGAAATGATGATGTTGAAATGGTGAAATATGCACATACTCGTTTATAGGTTCCATGTTTTATTGGGTTTCATTGCTACGTAGGTTCCATATTATTGGATTATTTTTTATGGATCTGTTTTTTATTATGAGTATTTATTTTATAATGAAATGATGATGTTGAAATGGTGAAATATGCACATACTCGTTTATAGGTTCCATGTTTTATTGGGTTTCATTGCTACGTAGGTTCCATATTATTGAATTTTTTTTTATGGATCTTTTTTTTATGAGTATTTATTTTATAATGAAATGATGATGTTGAAATGGTGAAATATGCACATTATAATGATAGAGTGAGATGAGTAAAAAATATTTTATAAAAAAAAATTATTGTGTTATAAATACCGTATATTAACTAACTAGATAAAAGTAGAAAGGTATGTGTATTTGTTTAAGTTGAAAAGGTCCACTAATATAATGTAGTTTGTTTTATCATGTTGTAACAAAACAGGTTTGTTCGGATTCGGATTCCTCGGATAGCTACTCATTAGGTATAAATTTATTTCCTTCTATGTTTTAAATCATGTTATTTATTGTTGGATTAATAAGAGCTCTAACCAATTTTTATATTATTAAAGTATGGTTTGGTAAGAAATAATACGATGTTTACAAACTGGGGCTTAAAAGTTTAATTTATTATTGTTGACATAGGAATTAGTAACGAAATGTCGAGCGCTGGCTCAAAGCACATGCAACAACAACGAGGGTTGTTTTGGACCTTGGTCATGCGAGCAATTGCGCTTTTCCAATATATGAGGAGTCGCGACCATCTCTTAGTTAGGGCTCCCCATCGAAATTGGGACACTGATCGGAAAATTGCATTATATCGAATATTTAGAATGAGTGACCGGGTATGCCATGCACAACTTCGGATGAACATAGTGTCATTTGAAAGACTTTGTATTAGGTTACGCACATATGGACTGACTGACAATCGTTCGGTTAAGGTTGAGGAACAAGTCGCAATGTTCCTTAACACTGTTGGACATGACGAGCGATATGTTTCCGAGACATTGACTTTCTTTAGATCTGGTCAAACCATTAGTTACTACTTCCACAGAGTTTTACGAGCATGCCTTGACTTGTTCAATGATTTAGTTACTAATACAAGTCCAACGAATTCCCCTTACGACAATGGCAAGGACCTACCTTGGTATCATTACTTCGAGGTTAGGATAGTTTCATTAATTACTTTTATTACTTTACGTATGACTTTCCCATTATTAAATTGCTTTCAACCTATTTAGGATGCCGTTGGTGCAATTGACGGTACCCACATATCTACTTTGGTTCCTACCGCCGACCAAGCGAGGTATCACAACAGGAAAGGGGCAATTTCACAAAATGTTTTGGTCGCATGTACGTTTGATATGCGCTTCTCGTTTGTCCTCTTTGGTTGGGAGGGATCAGCACATGATGGTCGCTTACTTCGCAGTGCGATTCAACGACAGGGGCATAAATTGACCGTTCCATTAGGTATGTTTAAAAATAAGTAACTTTCATTAGTAATATATGAATAGGTATAGTAACACATTTTATTTAAAATACGCGTAGGTAAATACTACCTCGCAGATGCTGGATTCCCGTTGGTACCTGGGTTTCTATCCCCATTTCGGAAAACACGTTATCATCGAAGGGATGTGGAAGGACAACGACCTGAGAATAGTAAGGAGTTTTTTAATTTTAGGCATTCATCTCTCCGTAATGTAATTGAGAGTTCAATTGGGTTATTGAAAAAAAGGTTTGCGTATCTAAGGCATCAACCTTTCCACGGGATTGAAATTCAAGCGAAGATTGTTGTAGCTTGTTGTGCCATTCACAATTTCTTGAGGATTGTTGATGTTGAGGATGAATGCTTGGGGGACGAGGACAGTGATGATGATGACATTACCCCTCCTCCCCTAAATGTGCCAGAAATACCTTTGAATGAGCATATAACATTCACAACTGATGTTGCATGGACCGAGAAGAGAAATGCAATGGCTAATTTGATGTGGCAACAATATGATGCGAACCACAATGATACTTCTAACTACGAGTAATGATATCATTTTGTTATGATGTATTCTTTCTTTTCTAATTTTAGGTTGAATCTGGTGGATTTTTCAAATATGCCTTCATCAAGCATATCGGGTCTTCTACTTTTACGGTATCAAATAAAGAAATGCTCATTTGGCGTTGTATCTCAAGTTAAGGTTACATTGTCTGACAAAAACTATAACCAGGGACGACTGTATTACACGTGCCCCCATTGTCAAAAGTTTTTGGGTTGGACAAAACCTTCTCTTGAAGGCATGGATGCTAACTACGCAACCTTCAATCCCCATAGTGAGCAAGCAACGTCGAGTATATCTAGTCAATCATCACCTCTTGTACGAGAACCCCCAAGTGTCGACGATCATGGCATTATGCGAAGCTTGGTGGTTGTCAAGAAGCTACAAGTTTTAAATACTATTCTGCTAGTGGCCTTTACTGTTTTCATTTATTTTCTTATGATGTAATGGTGCTGAATCACCCCGGATATTAAACTTATGATGCAATGTTTAATTTACTATTTTTTATTGATGTAAGGGATGTAATGGATGTAATGGATGACATGAGACCTTTACTATTTTCTTGTACTCTTTTCTACTACGGATTATGTCTTTATATCTAATTTTCTCCCAAACTTTACTAATATACATGAGCTAATATATTAGTGACTCAGGGAGCACCTTGCATAATTTGGGACCTTTCCTATTTTCTAATTTCTAGTATGGAAATCAGTATGTAAATGTAGGTATGCTAATTTGAATACTGAAATGGCCAATACTAATCTATTTGAATAATGCTCTGTTTTGGTATTGAAATGCATAGTCATTTGAATGATTTGAATGCATCCTGATTTGAATACTCATGATTTGAATTATTTGAATTCTTATTTTTTATTTGAATACACACTGATGATTTGAATGCATATTGATGATTTGAATAATGAGACTAATCAGTATTTTCTAGTATGGAAATCAGTATGTAAATGTAGGTATGCTAATTTGAATACTGAAATGGCCAATACTAATCTGTTTGAATAATGCTATGTTTTGGTATTGAAATGGCCAATACTGATCTATTTGAATACACACTGATTTCCATTATTTGAATACTGAAATGGCCAATACTGATCTATTTGAATACTGAAATGGACAATACTGATTTAGCTGAAGAATTTATAACCAGATACTGTAAATGTGATGGTTAATCCCTATGCTAAAAAATCAGTATGTAAATGTGAATGTGTTGTTTAAGCCCTATGCTTAAAAATTCTGCTTCTATGATGGAAAGGCATGGAGAGATGGGATCTCCTTGCCTGAAACCTATAGAGGATTTGAAGAAACCTCCCACTTACCTATTTAATAGGACAGTAAACCAAGAGTTCTCCTTTTGGTCTTCCACCCATACATGATCAGAGTTCTTGATTATGTGTATAACCAGACTACTGAATTTGTGGAATTTGATACTGAAATTGCTACTGACAGTTGCATTCTTGGCTACTGAAATTGCATTGGGAGAGTTGCATCATTTGCATAATTTGCTACTTATTACTTGTATGACACATAATATGCATCATTTGCTACTGAAATTCTACTTAATATGTGATAACATACCAGTGATCTCTAACTCCAGTTAATGTTCTAAGCAGACCTGATATTCCTCAACAACAAGGTAGTTCCCTTCTTGCATCCTCAAGGTTACAAATGACCTCATTATTTTCACTGATGGTTCCAAACGTAGCCTCAAGGCTAATATAAAAACTCTGAAAGAATATGAAGCCAACTCAGTTAAGTATTACTAACACCAGTTCTCCCATTATGAAGAGAATAACAGGAGTTAGAGATTTAGCTGAAGAATTTATAACCAGATATTGGAATTTGGTACTGAAATTGCTACTGACAGTTGCATTCTTGGCTACTGAAATTGCATTACGAGAGTTGCATCATTTGCATAATTTGCTACTTATTACTTGTATGACACATAATATGCATCATTTGCTACTGATATGCTAATTAATATGTGATAACACACCACTGATATTAAAGGAGAAATTACATAGACTGATTGGTCTAAAGTGGAAACATAGAGATGGATTAGGAATTTTTGGGATAAGGAACATAATAGTGCTTGACCATCTCATGGGGATATTATCTCCTTCAAAGAAGTTATGGATGTATTCTTTTAGATCTGACTTGATGATGTATTCTTTTGTGTCAATAAATTCTTCAGCTAAATCTCTAACTCCAGTTAATGTTCTAAGCAGACCTGCTATTCCTCAACAACAAGGTAGTTCCCTTCTTGCATCCTCAAGGTTCAAAATGACCTCATTATTTTCACTGATGGTTCCAAACGTAGCCTCAAGGCTAATATAAAAACTCTGAAAGAATATGAAGCCAACTTAGTTCAGTATTACTAACACCAGTTCTCCCATCATGAAGAGAATAACAGGAGTTAGAGATTTAGCTGAAGAATTTATAACCAGATACTGGAATTTGGTACTGAAATTGCTACTGACAGTTGCATTCTTGGCTACTGAAATTGCATTACGAGAGTTGCATCATTTGCATAATTTGCTACTTATTACTTGTATGACACATAATATGCATCATTTGCTACTGATATGCTACTTAATATGTGATAACATACCACTGATATTAAAGGAGAAATTACATAGACTGATTGGTCTAAAGTGGAAACATATAGATGGACTAGGAATTTTTGGGATAAGGAACATAATAGTGCTTGACCAGCTCATGGGGATATTATCTCATTCAAAGAAGTTATGGATGTATTCTTTTAGATCTGACTTGATGGTGTATTCTTTTGTGTCAATAAATTCTTCAGCTAAATCTCTAACTCCAGTTAATGTTCTAAGCAGACCTGCTATTCCTCAACAACAAGGTAGTTCCCTTCTTGCATCCTCAAGGTTCCAGATGACCTCATTATTTTCACTGATGGTTCCAAACGTAGCCTCAAGGCTAATATAACCAGACTAAATTTGAAAGTTAGGGCCTGTTTGATAGAGATTTAACTGAAGAATTTATAACCAGACTGATGTTTGTGGAATTTGGTACTGAAATTGCTACTGACAGTTGCATTCTTGGCTACTGAAATTTCATTAGGGGAGTTGCATCATTTGCATAATTTTCTACTTATTACTTGTATGCTACATCATTTGCATCATTTGCATGCTACATCATTTGTATGCTACATCATTTGCATCAGTTGAAATTGCATTACTTGTATGCTACATAATTTTCTACTGATTTGAAAGTTTCAGAAATTGGCTACAGAAATTGATGCAAATGATGGAGGTTAACTTGGGAAAGGCTACTGAAATTGCTAGTGAATTTGCATTATTTGCATTGGATGAATTACTGAATTTGCATTATTTGCTACTGAATATGCATCATTGGCATAATTTGCTGAATTTTCTACTGAAATTGCTACTAAATTTGCTGAATTTGCTACTAAATTTGCTGAATTTGCTACTGAAATTGCTAGTGAATTTGCATTATTCGCATTGGATGTGCTACTGAATTTGCATACTCAATATGCATTATTTAAACTGATGACTCATATTTATATGTTGAACAGCGATGGAGCAAATTCGTAATCGCGTCCCATTTCGCCCCCCCAAAACCACATACAAATAATGTAGGACGACCAGTAGACGTGCAATCTTCGCAAGTTGAGGTGAACCAAAAGAAATCGCATTTGCGATGGAGTGAGCTCATGGATGGGTTCCTCATCCATTCCCTTTGTGCCCAGGTCCTCACGGGGCGGCAAAGGGTAGACAATGGATTTACTGCCGCACAAATTAAGGTTGTTATAGATACTGTCGAAGAAGGATGCCATATTCGCGTCGCGGAGAAGAATGTGAGATCGAGGTTGAAAACCCTGAAAAAGGAATATGTCGAGTTCCATGAGCTGTTGCAAGTCAGTGGATTCGGTTATGACATAAATAGTGGTGGCGTAACTGCAGATGCTAGTGTATGGGCTGACTATATTGCGGTTAGTACAAATTGTTCAATTGACTTAACTTACAAATAAAAAAGTTATAATTCATTTTAGGAATATGTTGAATTGACTTACTACGGTTTTTACGGGGTAAACCAGATGGAGGGAAGATGAGAGGAAGGAAATGTATGTACTATGACGAGCTATAAATAATCTTCGGGAATGACACAGCTACAGGTGATAATGCAATATCCGGGGCAGATCAGTTCTCACCTATGGATGGTACAGGGATAGAAGATGTGGAGTTTACTCCTGAAGCGTGCATAGACACTGACACTGAAACAACCGCTGCACATGAGACGGACACCCAACCACCGGGTGGCCAGGAGACCGACACCCAATAATCGAGTGGGCACACTGCAAACCGTAAGGGTCAGGGGCCTAATGGAAAGCCTCGTCGTCGCCGTGTGAACCCCCAGGAAGAATGTGCCCAAGCGTTGTCAGTCATTGCACAGTCGTCGAAGCAGATTGCCAGCGCAATGGAGCTTCAAGTTGCCATTGACTCTCAAACTCACGTTAACTGACAGGGTATCCTTGACAAGCTAGTGGGTATGGATATGGACGATGAGAATGTCATGCGGATGATGTCTTTATTTGAGGCCGATAATGGACTAGCTCGAGTGTTTATGGGATTCTCTGACTTTTCATTCGCACGTACATGGGCTTACAACAAGCTCCGTAATCTGCCTTGATTAGATGGTCTATTAACTATTTCTCACTATTATGCGTTGCTACTATTATGCTTTGGTATTATCTCCACGTATTCCGTTTTGATGCTTCTGGACGTGGGATTATTGGATAGTTTATTATCGCATGTAATGTTTTGTTCAAACTTTGCTCTACATATTAGGTTTGTGTACGCTTTGCTCTAGTAAACTTTTGGGATGTAATGTTTTGTGGGATTATCAAAGATTATAACCATCCTTTTATATTATGAACTTGAATATTTAGCATTTTAAAAGCGCAATATAGATATATGAATGCCAAATGCTTTAACAGTCCAAGTCATTACTAATTCAGTCCCATTACTTTCAACCACATATTGCAGAGTCATGTGATTGAAAAGTGCAATATAGATATATGAACCCATGTGCTTTAACAGTCCAAGTCATTACTAATTCAGTCCAATTACTTTCAACCACATATTGCAGAGTCATGTGATTGAAAAGTGCAATATATATATATGAATGCCAAACGCTTTAACAGTCCAAGTCATTACTAGGGACAATTCCATTACTTTCAACCACATATTGCAGAGTCATGTGATTGAAAAGCGCAATATAGATATATGAACCCATGTGATTTAATAGTCCAAGTCATTACTAATTCAGTCTCATTACTTTCAACCACATATTGCAGAGTCATGTGATGCAGAAGTGAAATATAGATATATGAACCCATGTGCTTTAATAGTCCAAGTCATTACTAATTCAGTCCCATTACTTTCAACCACATATATCAGAGTCATGTGATGCAAAAGTGCAATATAGATATATGAACCCATGTGCTTTAATAGTCCAAGTCACTACTAATTCAGTCCCATTACTTTCAACAGTGCAAGTCTAATACTAGTATAAAGAAGACGGTAGTTCGTTTCATATCACTCACTATCAAATGACAAACCATAGACAAAATGACGATTTTAACCCCAGTAAAGGATGTCTGGATTACTTCAGCCCAAACATGGTAGCCAGAAATAAAGAGCCCATGAAAGACAAGCGTAAATCTAAAGCATCAACATCATATGACGTTGGTTATGTTGACGATGTTGCACCCATTTTGACTAACCCAGGAATTTATGAAGATCCCCACGGAGGGAGTTGGTTTGGGGAGAAAAGGGTTTTTGAAAACATGCCTACATGCACATTACATTTTTTAGGTGATGTTGGGCATGTGATGAAATGGTTACCTCCAACTAAAGCTAATATACCATGCGATGATCATTTGAAATGGCCTAGGTTATATGATAGACGATGCGATTTAGAGTGCTACTGTAATTGGCATGGTTTACCGGTACCACAAGCAAAATCTGCAAATTATTGCAAAGATCCAACTAAAGACAGTGAGAGATGTATCCGTCTACTACAACGAGAAATTGAACTGATGGAAAAAAGATTAACGCGCTGGCATTGTAAGAATTTGATAAATACTGAACTCGACGATCCAATTTATGCATCGGATCCGGAGCTGCCGGACTACAAAATGGACGATTCCTCAATGGATTTTGTACAACATCTACCAAACATGTTGATGGGTGATGGGAATGCATTATGTTGCGATCCATGGTTGACCAGGAAACCACGAAGTAATTAAATATGCAACTTTCTTTTCTATGTGTTTATTATTTTTATTATGTCAGTTGTTTCTATGTAATGTTTCTATGGCGCATTATGTTTCTATGTAATGTTTAATTCCGAGTTTTAAATTTATCGTTTATTATTTTTTTAAATCTCGTTAGAAAACAATTGTCAACAACCTTATGTCCAACTCAATGTGCTCCCATCAATAATAAAGACTTATTTTTATTCCAACTGCAATACTAATCCAAATCATTTGCCACCTGCTAATCCTGAAAATGAAGTGGAAAATAATGATAAGTATTAAAATATATAGGATAACAAAAAAGTGGACAATTAACAAAATAAGACAATTTATGTATTCACAAAACTCTCTATTTCCATAACAAATTTTGGCTATCAAACACCAAAACTAGGAGTATTGTTGTCTTCTAGTAGGCAAATTCTGTCTATCAAACACAAAAACTTAGAAATTACAGAATTTGCCAGCATGCAAATTTAAGCTATCAAACAGTCCAAAATTTAATTTTTCAGGTCAAAATTTGCATGGATAAAGTTTTCCACTGCAAAACTTTCCATTCCACCTCTATTCCAACTTTTCTATCAAACGGGCCCTTAATGCCCTTACTAAGATGTACATATAAAAAAAAAATCGAAATTACTTGGCCTGAGCCCGTGCTAGGTCAACTCCACAATTGGTCACAACTCAGGATCGTGACCACCAATTTTTGTTACGCCAAAAATAATTACTGACCTCAGCCATAACCTGAATCCTCGACCATTTTCGATTTATGACGTAGCAGTGTACTAAGTTTGATTTCAAATTTTCTTTCTCCTTCGTCATTATACGTAAGAGGAGAGATATTTCTTGTTTGCATAATCATCACTAATAACTGAATCCACGTCGTGTTACTATAGGTTTTGAATTTGTGAACATTAATATTTATAGAATAGTTCTACTACTATAAAGGTTCTTTTTTTTTTGAACAAGTAAATGTTAACTATGAAGGTTCTTAAAATCATTACGAGGCAGTAACATAACGGTAGAGTTACGAAGTGCATTGCTTCATTATCTGTTATACAATATATGTGACAAAATTAGTAAAGAGAACAGTGTATTGAAATAAGAGTTTGAACACTTTAAAAGACACCATTACTATTGTTCATGTTTTTCAAACTTGTCCATTTTCCCTCATTTGTTTATTTATTATATCTAATTTTATGGTGACCAGGTCCAGCATTGATATAGGTCATGTGAGTGTAATAAAACGAGTTTACGAAACCGGAAAAAAGGATTAATCCAGCTGGACCCAAACAGGCCCCTGACTTGAGCGAACCAGAGTGGGTTGTTGCTGCGCATTTAAGTAGCTTTTAGTGACACCCAGCAAGCTATGAATTCAGAAAGTTGTTTTTGTTTCGAGACTTTGGAAGAGAGAGATGGAGGGGAGAAGCACAGTTGCGTTGATCTTTATATTTATGTTGTTATTTAGAGTTGAAGGAGATGGACTACTCTCTTACGATTTCTATAAGCAAACATGCCCACAAGTTGAGGTCATTGTTAGAGCTGCCCTCCAATCTTTCTCTCTCACTGATCCTACTTCGCCTGCAGCTCTGCTAAGGCTAATGTTCCATGACTGCCAAGTTCAGGTCTCTCTCTCTCTCTCTAAATATATTTGTAGAAATTTGCTGACATAAAAAGCAACTAGAAGAGATAATATATACGAATACGATGTGCATAGTATTTTGAATAGATTTATTGGCGATGCATTTAATTTCCACTCTCGTATATTTTGAAAGTATATTTCCTTCAAAATGAAACTTGCTTTGTTTATCCATACAAAGGCATAAACAGACATAACAAAGACTAAAGATACTCTTATGTCCAAGATTTTGGTACTAAATGCGTTTTATTTGATTCTACATTATTGAGACCTAAGTATTTTTTACGGGATTCATACTATAGTACAAACAAAAAAAATAATATCGATACTAAAACGGTACTAACACCTAGTGTGTCTAACATTTTCTTAAAAAAAAATATCTTCTTTGACTCCTGTTGGCTGTCCCAAATAAATATTTAAAGAATTAAGGTAAATGTCATGTTCCTTCCTATATTTGAATTTTTAGAACAATGCTTTTCAAGTTTATAAATCTTGTCCCCGTAGTATAATAGTATTTATTTGTGTGATCTCTTTAGAGTTAGGAATTCATTTTTTTGGTCCGCGTCAACGGCACCATTTTTCATGATGTTTTTAGCACAGAGACTAAATTTATAAAATTATTTGGAGTATCCTATTTTTATACACTTTGAGAATTATGATGACCTTTATCCAAAACCCCCGTAAATATTTTTAAGTTTTAAAATGCGATTTTAAGCCCTTAGTCTCTAGTCACTAAGATTTTTTCATTCCATTCAAATATATTTTAGGACATATACCAAATAGTCCTTCGGACATTTTTTAATACTCATTTAGTCCAAACTTTTTTATTTTGCATCAAAAAGTCCTTTGCCACATATTTTGGAGAGGGAGTGCCGCTGGCGCGGACCTCTAAAAATAAGAGGATATTGAGTGTTTGAGGGACTAAATGGATTAAACTAAAAATATGTGTCCTTTTTAAAAAATATATATTTATAGTAGGGACTATTTAATAATTGAGCCATATATTTTTTGCAACTAAGTTCATTAACACTTGTGTATTTGTTATATGTTATGAATACACAAAACATAACACCGCACACAGAACATATCATTTATGATATTAGCGAAAAAATCACAAGGCCACCGCTCCACTTTATTTTTATATAGATATAAAAAACAAATTTATTATATACAAATAGTAATTGTTACCTCTCAAATTATATATTCGTGTTTGACAGTCAAATATTTAAAAAAAATTAATTTTTAAGTTTATCCTCCTAACAAATAACTTTGAATGCAAGACAATTATTTAGATCATTGCTTTTCCATGTGTAAAGCTGGGAAAAAAACTTTGGAATTATTTGAATGCATAACAAATAAATTATGCGTTGTTTTTATTTTTAAAAACAGAACTTTTCATTCGAAACAGACCAAAACTGAAATCAAAAGTCATAATTCTGGATATAAGAAGCATATAAAACAAACAACACATGGGCCTAGAAAAGTTGAAAGAAAATGAAGAGGTTGTGTTGTGTCCAACAAATATGTAAAATTCCTCAAAAGTTAAGAATTTTAGAGAGGAATTGAGCAAATGCTCAGTCACTTGTTGTATTAATCTGCGGATAATGTGTGAAAACAGGGTTGCGACGCTTCTATCCTTGTTGATCCGGATTATAAGGTGACAGGCCAACCTTCAGAGATGGCTTCGACTAAAAACTTTGCAATACGAAAGAGGGAGACAATAAACCTAATAAAATCAATGCTGGAAGTAGAATGTCCCCAGCAAGTCTCCTGTGCTGACATTCTGGTACTGGCTGCTCGGGAGGCTGTGGCAATGTCCGGAGGGCCCCAAATAAGGGTTCCTCTGGGGCGGAGGGATTCTACAACCGTCCCAAGCTATAAGCTTGCAGATGCTTCACTCCCACAAGCAAACATAGGAGTTGAAGGAGCACTTCGCTTGTTCGCAAACAAAGGGATGTCTACTCAAGAATCTGTTGCCATTTTGGGTACAACATTTGGATATTCTTATTTCTTACTCATAGATCCACACCCACACTCACACCCTAAATCAATTTTGTTTTATAAACTTAATAGTATAAATATTAACTTAAAAAATATTATCCATATTGATTTCTAACTCTATACTTTTTTGGGACGTTTAAGTTACCATAAAAAATGTCATGGGTAGAGCGGTAATTTTCTACAATCGTTGCTATAATTTTTTAGGGAAGCTTTTTTATTCTTATTGCAAAGAAAGGTAGAGTGCCAATACATAATTTCTATCTTACAAATATAGGAGATAATATTAGTAAGTATAAGCCATTAATATGCATAACTTCTTTCGTTCACACTCACATATATTATATATGGGGAATATATTTGTACATTGTACGTAAGTATCATTAATATGCATGTAATTAAAAGTAAGGGAGGACAACCGATCATAATGACATGCAGCTGCCTTGTGGAGTGGACTTTCAGCTACTGATTCAGGATGTAGGTTAGAGGAACGTTACCCCCCAGAACAGGCGAGGAACATAATGGAACACGACCAAGGAAAGACTCATTTTAAATATACATAGTCGAGACTTTTCAACATACTTTTTAATAATATATTTATGAATATATTTTTTTTTATAACAGTAAAAAAATAATTTTGATATAATATTTTTATATGAATTTATGATATTTCAGTGTGCTCCTATATAAAAAATTAACTGAAAAAATTATTTTTTATTATTTTAAAAATAGGTCAATAAACTGACAATTTTTATCCATGAAATAGTCAGTTTTTTTTTCCTAGTTAAAAAAAATAACAAAACACAATATTTTGAATTGAATATTTTTACAGGACACATTAAAATATCATGAACCCATATAAAATATATCAGCTCAATTCTTTTTTACTGTTTTTAGAAAATGATACATTTATAAGTATGTTGCTAAGAGATATGTTGGAGAGCATGACTATACACACACTCACACACATTCACACACATGTCCATGCATACCAATTTACTATAACACTTGTAACTTAAATTGTTTAATAAATTGATTGGACCAAATTTTTTTACTCTAGTCCACTAACATACTTTTGGGACACTTAGATCTCTCACTCCTTAGTGTATACCTCACAAATGCGGGTATACACAAACTTAACGCGTGTATATTACAAAAAAATAATATATAGATTATAAATTTCACCAACAAATTACAATTCCCCCCCCCCCCCCCCCCAAAAAAAAAAAATCCTATGAAAATTTTAAAAATTTTATTGTATACATTGCTGCAAATTGGATCTACAATTAAGGGAGATGAAACTTAGTGCCCAAAGCATATGTTAGCTGACTAGATGCAAAAAAAAAAAAAATTACTGACCAAGAAGTTAAGCAAAAAAAAAATTATAAAAAAAATTCAATTCGTAAGTGAGTGAAAACATAAAAGTTTTGAGCAACGAAAGGTGGAAATCCATGCATTTATCAATTTCACTTTTTCTGTATTTTACTCATTTTTGGATTTGATTTTTTTTATTATATATAATGAGTACCACTATGAACAGTGCACTTTGTTACTATAGCCCTCCATTATTACTTTTTGTAACACTTTGTTAAGTACTTTAGGGTCATTTGAGAGATTTGATAACACCTGGGGTGATAAACATTTTAGTAAGGTGCAACTATATATTTTCCACTTTTTACTTTTAACATTTGAAAACACACGTGAGATTTTTTGGTAATATTTGAAAACAATTTTCGGTTATTTAAATTAAAGTAGGACACTATTTAAATTTACATAATATTTAAAGTTGGACGGTTAAATTTAATTTTTAGATGGGCAATATTCCCCACCTTCCTTCTCATGCTACTCTTCCCCTTAACACGACCTACGGCAAATTGAAAACCAATGGTATAAAAGAACTTAATCTTACACACAAAGTACAAAAGTGAAATTACTTACTATATATACTTCGAACACTATTATTTTTTCCTCTGTTTAATACGATTATTATAGCTTTTTTAAAACAGTTTCAAAATTATGACTAATTATAATTATATTTTTTTGTATTGTGTTATTTATGCATATTGTGTTGCTTGCGTCAGGTATAAAAACATAATGACGTATTGTTTCAGTTTATACCTCAATAAATTTGGGAGCCGGCTATTAGCACTCCATTACATTCTCTTGGCACTCCAAATTTATTGAGAATGACAATCTTGCCCTTACCTATCACATTACTCTCAAAATAGAGAATAAATTTATTAATAATTATTCAAATGTTGATGAACATTTTCGAAAACGTTTATAAAAAAATATTATTCTTTTCAATTTTTTTTATAGTTTAAAAAAAATGGTTCTAATAATAATTGTTTTGACAGTTTTTCAAAAAACTGTTTTAACAAAGTAAAAAATTGTTGTTTATAAAAAAAACAGATTTTTAAAATAATCCAAACAATTTTTTTTAATAAAAAACTGTATTTTAAACTGTTTTTTAAAACATTTTTTGTTTTGAAAAAAAATAACTGTTTTTTATATAAAAACTGAAAGTTTTTTATTTCAATAAAAAAAGCTTTTTTTAAAAAAACAGTTATGGTAGTTTTAAAAACCTTTTTTTTATTTAAAAACCTATTATGAGAGTTTTGAAAAAGTTTTTTTAAAGATAGATTTAAAACTGTTTTAAAAAAAAAAGTTTTTTACATAAAATTGGGAAAAAAAATCAACTAATAAAAAAAACTGTTTTTATATTAAAAAAAATGGATCATTTTTTAAATAACGTTTAGTCCAGACATTTTTATTTTGTTCCAAAAAGTCATTCATAATATAAAACACTCACAAACAATCTTTTTTCTCTTATCCTAAGCTTTAAGAAAAAATTATCAAAAATAAATAAGGGCATCGAGTCGTTAAAAAAAATACCAGCGTATAAAAATAAAATAATCTTCCATGCGACGTCGCGTTTTATTTAGGTCGTTATTTGGGTCGTGATCGTGTTACTTAAAAAATAATAGATTCATAACCGCCGGTATTTTTTTTAACGACTCCATGCCCTTGTTTATTTTTTATAATTTTTTCTTAAAGTTTAGGATAAGAGAAAAAAGAGTGTTTGTGAGTGTTTTATATTGTGAATGAATTTTCGGAACAAAATAAAAATGTCTGGACTAAACGTTAATTAAAAAAATGACCCATTTTTTTAATATACAAAACAATATTTTTTATTTGTTAATTTTTTTCCCCAGTTTTATGTAAAAAACTTTTTTTTTCAAAAAACAGTTTTAAATATATCTTTAAAAAAAACTTTTTTAAAACTCTCACAATATTTTTTTAAAGAAAAAAAAAGGTTTTTAAAACTATCATAACAGTTTTTTTAAAAACCTTTTTTTATTTTAAAAAAAAACTGTTGTAATAGTTTTTATATAAAAACAGTTATTTTTTATTTTTAAAAGTAAAAAATGTTTTAAAAAACAGTTTAAAATACTGTTATTTATTGAAAAAATTTTGTTTTGATTGTTTTAAAAATCTGTTTTTTTTTACATAAACAACAATTTATTACTTTTTTTTAAAACAGTTTTTGGAAAAACTCTCAAAACAATTATTATTATAACATTTTTTTTTAAACTATAAAAAAAATTGAAAAGAATAATATTTTTTTATGAACGTTTTTTAAAATGTTCATCAACATATGAATAATTACTAATAAATTTGTTCTCTATTTTGAGAGTCATGTGATAAGTAAGGGCAATATTGTCATTGTCAACAAATTTGGAGTGCCAAGAGAATATAGTGGAGTGCTAATAGCCGGCTCCTAAATTTGTCATGTCACGTCACGTTGTTTCCGGGCAAAACACAACCCTGAAACGAGAATTGTTACACTAATTACATGAGACCAGAATTAATTACTTTCGAATTAATGGGTCAAAGTAATGAATATGTAACTGCATATAAGTCATTAATGTGTCCAGGTAAGGAATATGTAAATGCATATAAGTACGTATTTGACTGTGCTGTATAAAAAAAATGTTGGCTATTTTAACTTAATAAATCGTAAATTTGAAAGGTTTTACAAAAATCATCTTAATCTACCCGGGGTATGCAAATACTTTTCCCGCTACTAAGGTAATCTTAGATAATGTTTATTCTAAGTGGCTTTCACTTGCGCTGTTTTAATTTACCAATTATATTTGGTATAAGCTATATATGATCTCTTTAATGGAGGCTTGTGCATATTTTTATTTTTTGTAGGTGCTCATACATTAGGGGTTACGCATTGTTTCAACATCCTAAGCCGCCTATACACAAGAGAAAGTAACACTGGTGAAAGTATGGAACCAGGGTTTGAGATGTTTCTAAAGTTAAGCTGTCCATTTGTGTCTTTCACCACAAATACCAGCTTTGTTCTAAACGATCCAACCAACTCTATTTTTGATAACCAGTACTACATTAATGCACTAAGGGGCCGTGGGATACTTAGGGTTGATGCCGAATTGGCGCTGGACCCCCGAACTGCTCCCTATATGGAACGTTTTGCGATGGACCAAGATGAGTTCTTCCTGTCCTTCTCTTCTGCGTTTGTCAAACTTTCGTCTTCGGGTGTTTTAACTGGTAATCAAGGTGTGATTAGAAGGAGCTGCAATCTGATTTCCTGAGATGTGTTTAATCTGCATGTACGTGTACTCTACAGGTTCATTACCTAGAGCAAATTCTAAACCTAGCTAGATGCTAGGGACCTTACTTTTTTTTTTTACAATTTAGAAGCACGGCTCTTTCTTTTCTCTCTATCCAAATCAATTGGGAGAGAAATATTCAATAGTGGTTATAAAATATTTTATTTACGATAAGATTAGTTATCCCTAAAGTTATCTTTAAAAATGCACTCTAATTGTCGAGATATAAAGTTTCACATCGGATAATTAAAGCTTTGCACCACTGTTTGTAAAGATTCTTAAGTCCGTCTACCCATTTTCAATTTGTTTTGGGTCAATTGCTCCAATATTTATTATGGTATCAGAACCAAGTTATTCATGGGTCATCGATCCCATTACTCCACATCACCCAATACATATACATCCACGTGATACGCTCAAGTAATGCCACATGTGTTCTGATTTGGTTGTAACAGAAATAACAACTAGTTTTTAAATTTTTTAAAAACGTAATATCCGTTTTGTTAGTTCTTAATAAGGTAATCTTGGTTTGCTCACTATACTTTATCATCATGGATTTAGAAACGAGACTCAAATGGTTACCGATTTTACAATGAATGGTTGGATGAAAAGTGTAGAACTGGAGGGATGACATGCACGGAGATTGACGAGTCGAGTGGAACGGGGCAATTGTTGTGGGGGTCCATCTCCTTCATGTGTGACTTCTTGGCAAAAGGAAAATTGGGAGGAGGTTTATGACAATAGATTGAATTTCTCAAAGGCACGAGTGAGATTATGAATTCTCAAAATAAGTTTTTCTTGGCAAAAATGGTAATCATCACATGGGAGTCTCTTTAGAGGAGGAAGAAAGAAATGAGGGGGTCCTAGTGACTCAGCTAGACTCGCCTTTGGTTATGCATCGGAGGTAGAGAATGCGCATGAAGAGGGGAAAGGGGTGAGTAAATTGAGTAGTGGATGGAGGAATGATATGTGGATTTAGTAAATTTATGGTGATTTCGTATAAGGGTAACAAGAGGAAGGCATGGAGATTATTTTGGAGTAGAGAGGAGCTGGAGGGGTGGAGATACAAAGGAAGGAGGGGAAGGTGCTTCTTCTAGTGGGAAAAGTTGGAGGGAAAAGGAGTTATAAAAGTTTTAGTGGTCCTTAAATTATGAGGGGAGAAAAGGGGAAGGGGGTAGAAGAGGACTTATGAGATCTTTACCAAGAGGTTACAGATTATATCATTGAATATGAGGGGTCTCAATGATCCTGAGAGAAGAGGTATGGTTAGTGGTTCAGTTTACGTGTGGAAGCATGATGTTATCTGTTTACATTAAACAAAATCATTAGTATGAATAGAGAGGTGGTTGAGGGGGTATGGAGATGGAGTTGGGTAGATTATTGTTATATTAATTCTTGTGGGTATTGATCACCCAGGTTTCTAGGGTAGTGGAAATGGTGGACTTTCTTTATGGAATCTACTTTGTCTTGTTTGTTTATATGCAGAAACGGTGGTTTCACTTGGTGTTTTTCTAGGTTATATGGGTCAGTTGAAAAGGCGGTTAGATGGGATCTTTGGGAGGAGCTAGGAGGGGTAAGGGGAGTTTGGGGAGCCCCATGGTGTGTGGGTGGGTGGGGGGACATTATTGTGGAATAAAGAAAACTGTTTAAAGTATACTCAATTCGCAAACTATAACCTATATATCCCATATCCAATCCATAATAAATTACCTCTAGTAAAAAACCCACCAAAATCAAAGCTTAATTAACTGCAATCTATTTTCAAATACTAAAAACAAACCAAATCATATAAATTTAAGCAACCACACATATAATGGAGTAGAGAACACCAAAATAAATAATCTCAATCATCAATGAATGGAACTACAGATTCAAACCCCAATCTCAAAAAAAATATATCAATAAACACAATAATAATAATTAGAAACTTAATTACCTTCAATAAATAATGTAAACCTCTATTATCTCCTTTTTTCCCTCTGTACCAATCATGAATAGCTATTTTTAGAATTTGATTATATTTACAATATACGAACAACCCAAATGAACCTTTTTTCTAAATTGGGAGACAAACCATAATTAAAATAGATTATGTAATTTTAGGACTTAAAATAATATTGATTATGGATATAGGACAACAAACATTTCGTTTTCATTTTTAGTCCCTATTTTCAAATTAAAGGGACACGTGGCATGCTGTGATTGGTTGACGTTTTATGAATATGGGTCCGCGCCAGCGGGTTTATTCAAAAACAGGGACTAAAACCATAAATAAAATGTTTGTTGTCCTATTTCCAAAATGCATATTACAACAGGTCCTAAATTTACAAAGCCCCTAATTAAAAACACAAGGTCCTAATTTCAGGGAAAAATAATTTTTTTATTAAGAAAAAAGATAATCAAACATATTGTTTCTCAATCATGAATAAAGAACACTGTTTTAAGTATACTCAATCTGCAAATTAAGCACTATATTTCCCATATCCAATCAATTAATTAGCTCTAGTAAAAAAACCCACCAAAATCAAAGCTTACTTAACGATATTCTGTTTTCAAATAATAAAAACTAACCAAATCAAACAAATTTAAGCAACTAAACATAAAATGAATTAAAGAACGCTGTTTTAAATATTCTCAATCATCAAATGAATAAAATTAGAGATTCAAACCCACCAAATGAATAAAGAATATTGTTTAAAGTATTCTCAATCTGCAAATTAATGAGAAGAATTAAGTGAAAAGAAACTTAGGAGAGCAGAGGCGGAGTGAACCGAGGTAGCTGAGGTCCTATAGCCGAGGTAGCCGAGGTCTTAAGAGGTTTATATCCAGAGAGGGAGAGCAGAGGTGGAGGCGGGTGGCCGGAGGGAGAGAGGGAGAGCAGAGGTGGAGGTGGGTGGTCGGAGGGAGAGAGGGAGAGCAAATGTGGGTTTTTGGAGGGAGAGAGGTTAGGGTTGAGGTGACGATGAGCGGGTTTTTTGACTAATGGGGATTTTTGTTTAGCTTTTTAGTTAACACACAACAAAAATAAGTAACATGTGAAATAAAATACTTTTGGCATCACACTTTTCTTTGTTGCCAAAAGTATGATATTTTTCTCAACACACTCCTATGTTGCCAAAAGTTAAGTCATGTTTGGCAACAAATAAATATGCTGCTAAAAGCTAAAATTTCCCCTTTTTATTTTTCTAGCTTCCCGCTTGAAATTTTAACCTTTGGCAACAAGTGTTATTTTATGTTGCCAAAAGTACAATGTAAAATGGCCTTTTGGCAACATAATTAATATTTTGTTGCCAAAAGGGTATCTTTGACAACAAAAATAACTCGTGTTGCTAAATATTGTTGCTAATGGTGCAAATTCTTGTAGTGTTTGATTTTTAAAGGAGTGGAGTAAGGGGTATAGTGACTAGACCAATGAGGGAGTTCTCAAAGTTTATTAATGATTTGGATCTTATGTATTTTCCATTAGTAGGGGGTATCTTCACGTGGTCAAAATATGGAGTCCCCTTCATTATTTATGTTGGATTATTTTCTTGTCTCGATAGAGTGGGAGAACACTTTCTAGGGCTTGTCCAATCTGCTTAGCTCATCGGGTTACCTCTGACCATGTGTCGATTCAAATCAAATGAGGAAAGGTAGAGAGGGGGAGACGTCCATTTAAATTTGAGAATATATGGCTGCAAGAAGGAGACTTTAGAGATAAAATGAAGAGGTGGTGTCTAGGGTATCAGTTAGAGGGAAGTGCGAGGTTTATTTTAGCTGAAAATATTTAATTTTCAAGAAAGACCTCAAAATGTGGAGTAGAGTTATTTTTAGATGTTTGAGAATCTATTACGAGTGGCCTAGAGGAGATAGGAGAGTTAGAAGCAAAAGAAGGGGAGGGAACTTTATCGAGGGAAGAGTAGAATCAAAGAGAGGAGAGGAAGTAGGTGGGAAGTAAGATGTTTTAGGAATAGATTAGTTGGATGCAAACATCATGAGTATTATGGATAAGAACGCCAAGTTCTTCCATAGAGTTTCCAATTTTCAATATCGTTTTAATCATATTAGGGAAAGTTTCATGGGAGTGGTAGAAGTTTCAGAAGAGGGGAAGATTAAGGAGTCTCTTAGGGAATTCTACAAAGGTATTTATACATAATCAGAAGAGTGGATGCCTTCATTAGGTGGGTTGGAGTTTGAGATCATCTGGAGGTAGGATCAAGAAATGCTGGAGGGAATGTTCATAGAGGATGATGTGGTAAATGCTTTAAAGGATATAAGCGGAGATAAAGCGTCCGAGCCCGATGAGTTTACTATGGCTTTCTTCCATCACTTCTGTGAGGTTATCCGAGTTGATGTCATGACTTTACTTGGAGAGTTTTATGGTAGAAGAAAATTCCAACAAAGTTTCAATGCTTTATTCATCACATTAGTCCCATAGTAGGGGAGTAGTTGAGGTGAGGGATGTGAGGACCATCAATTTGGTAAGGATAGTCTATAAGTGTTTGCCTAAAATGTTATATATAAGGCTTAGGAGATTGTTAAACTCAATCATTTCAGAGGCACAAAATATTATATGGGTGGGACACAAATTTTGAATGTGGTGATTATGGAGAACGAATGTGTGGAGGAAATATTGAGGAGTGGAAATCCTGGAGTGTTTGCAAGTTTGATATTGAGAAGGCGTATAATTATATTAATTGGAGGTCTGTTCTATATATTTTGGAAATAATGGGCTTTGGACAAAGATGGAGGTTGTGGATGGAGAGTTATATTTGAATTGTAAGATTTTCTATTTTGGTAAATAGATCGCGAGAGGGATTCTTTCCAAGCACCCGAGGTCTTCAACAGGGGGACCCCCTCTTGCTGTTTTTATTCATTTTAGTTATGGAGGCATTGTGTGGAACTATTTCTTACACAATGAAGTTTGGGATTCTTAGCGGTTTTCTAGTTGGTATTTCGAAGTCTTCCCTTATTCGAGCATCAAATTTTTTATTTTTCGATGACATTATAATTTTTTATGGAGCTAAGGAGGTCCAAATTCATAGTCTAAGACTAATTTTGATGTGTTTTGAGGCTGTATCACTATTACATATTAATATGGGGGATATCGAGACAATTTTGATGGGTAGAGATGTGGAGGTATCACATTTGGCGAAAGTGTTGGAGTGCAAGGCGAGTAATTTACCTTTAATGTATCTCAGGATGCCTTTGGGGGGGCTTCGTATAGATCCAAGGATATGTGGGATCCAGTTGTGGAGAGGGTTAAAAGGAGGTTGGAAGGTTGGAAGGTGGGATATTTTTCTAATGGGTGAAGGTTAACCTTGATTAAAAGCACTTTGTCAAGTCTGCCCACTTACTTGTTATTTATACTTCCTCTTCCGACTTCTGTTTGCATTAAAGTGGAAATATTAATGCGGGATTTTCTATAGAGAGGAAATGAGTAGAGTTTAAAATATAGTTTGGTGCGTTTGAAAGATGTTTGTAAGATGACTATGGAGGGTGAAATGAGAAGTTTGAACGTATTTAATAAGGCCTTGTTGGGTAAATGGATGAGGAGGTATGATTTTGAGGAGAGTCGGCTCTGGAGAAGGGTGGTAGTGGCTCGATTTGGTAGAGGCATAATGGGTGAGGGTTAGGGGTAGGTATTTTTCCGTATGGGGTGGGTTTATGTAAGCATATTATTAGGGGTGAGGCTAGCTCTTAAATGTACGACCTTTAGATTGCGTATGGGGATAAAGTTAGATTTTGGAGAAACGGGTGAGGACGAGAGTTTTCTTTGGAGGATAGGTTTTTAGGGTCATATCCCATTGCGATTAGATAAAGGGGTTAAAGGAGCTATTTGAGTGGTTAGGGTAATATGAGTCCTCAAGATAGGGAGGATAGATTACGGTGGAGTTCGAGGAGGGACGGTGTCTTCCCAATGAAGGACTATTATTCAGAGTTAATTTCCAGAAGTGGGATTCATTTTCTTGGGAAGAGTAGATGGAGGGCTAAAGCTCTGATGAAAGTGGCATTATTTACATGTACCGTAATAAGACAGGTCATTTTGATGTCGAATGACCTATAAAGAAGGGGTAAACGTATGGCTAATAGGTGTTAGATGTGCGAGGAGGTTAAGAAGACGATTAATCATTCACTTTTCCATTATCCAATAGCTATAGATTTGTATCATGTCTTTATTCCAGGTGCATTGGGTGTTATCTATGTCGGTGAAAGATATGCTAGTTGCATGGATATTTACGATAGGAGGTCGAGGATCATGGATAGTTTTGAATATAGCACGTCTGAGTAATTTTTGGACGTCGTGGAAAGAAAGAAACAACATATGGTTATGGAGTTAGCACCATCGAGTTCGCGACATATCTTGTTGAGATATCTGCATGTGTGCTATATGAAAGAGACACTTATATCTCTCCGAGTTTTCTTAGATGTTTTTGAGGATTTTAATAAGAAGGATTAGGAGGTTTACTTGACTAAGAGTTTTTTCTTTCTCATTAGGCTTCCACTGGTGTTCTTGTAGTTTTTTCTCCATTATCATTTCTATACATCGTGTATGAATTTCCACCCTTTAAGAAAGTATTGTTTATACACATTTTTACTTATAAAAAATGGTACATGGTGTTGGGAATCGATATATGCGGAATAAAAAATTTATGTCATTGAATCTTCGATTAATCAAACTACAGAAATATGAAAAACCAAAACTAAGTTTGAAGAACAAACCTGGGGTTACGATTACAATACTTATGCAGATTCAGTTGCAATCTAATGGGGAGAAAGGGATTTGATGTTGATGAAGGGATGCCTTCTTTTGGATCTCTAAAATCTTACTCTAACTTTCTATACCTCTTGGATCTTCTAGTATATGATCCACACAAAGCTAGGTAAGTGTTGGACACCTTTGAAGAAGAAAATTCATAAACCCTAATAATTAAGTATGCACCTTAGAGCCCTAACTTAAATTCATTACAAACCACTTTAAGCGGCGGGCTTGGTCCAAATTGGGTTCTTTAAGAATCTGGGTCTAACTACATGGGTATGTCGGCTATAATGGAAACTCAAAATAAATAATTAAATTATCTTACAAATAAATACTCGCAAATCTCAAATTATTTAATCATAATTAATTCCACAAAATAATTATGATTGCATTCCAATCTAACTATCTCAGAAATCACTCGGATATAAAGAGGTTTTATTTGAAAAGTTAATTACGGTGCATAATGTGATTCCCCATGTTAAGATTTCGATACCCACTTAGTCAAATCAATTTGATGTTAATTGACTTTAACTAATTTAATAAATTTTCTTGATTCCCAGACTTAACTTATTTTGCTATTCCACCGGATTATAAAAAATCCGCCGACCAAGTTTAACTAGTGGAAACAAATCTTATAAGTCTATTAAAGGGGTATCACAATCCTGGATATCCGTGTACTTGAATTGCTATGAATTAAGATCTCAAACCTAATCACACAAACGTCGCCCAATGTGCGTGGATCATTTAATTTAATATAAAATTTAATCACACCTACAACAGTCAAATAACAATCGTATAAGCATTTGAATCTTCATAAGTATCAGTAGTAATAATATATTCACCATTTACAAATGGTGTGAGATTATCCGAGTCTAATCAAGACAACTTTTAGATTTAAATCTCATGGGTGGTCCTGTTCAATACATTCATGGAATGTACCGATCGCAATCCTCTGTCGAACTATCGAACAAGTTCTCAAACCATCAAACTTTCTCCCGTACTTTGAGTTAAACTACTAAGAATGCATCGCAACCATTTGATAAGATGTCAACTTCCTATCTAGGTTGTGAACGTTTCAATACAAGAATCGTAATATTGATTTCATTGTTCTTAACTCGAAACCGACTCTCGAAAATTTCTACTAAGCTTTATTGATAGACATTAATATGACACAATATATTTAAAAAAATATAAAGCATTCTAAAAAAGTTGACTCCTATTTCAAAATGAATAAGACAATCCTTTATTAAAATAATTTTTTTTGCATGATTTTAACAATGAAACTTCAACAATCTCCCACTTAGTCTTAGAGCCATGTATCCAACCCCCAAACCATTTACACGATAATTCATTGTGTATTGGTAGAATGACTAACCAGTACAACCTTGGTCATAATATTATTATTCACTCAGTTCAATCTCTCGAACTAGGTGAAACCTACACTCAATGTACTTAACCCTTTTATGGGTTATGGGTTCTTTTGAACTTGCAATCTACCTCTATAAGCACAAAAGTGTAACAACTAATTGCACTTAAAGGAACCTTACCCAAGTTTATTACGGAGTAAATAAACCATATAGACTCTTCCGAAGTGGCAACAACTTCGGCCTCCCTGGTGGAGTGAACAATCCAAGTTTTCTTCGGACTTCTCCACCTTATTGCTCAACCTCCTTGGGTAAACAAATAATCTATGCAAAAAAACTTAGATTCTTATTTGATTGAAAATCTAGTTTTTGTGCTTAAAAGGTACAAGACTATTAGACTAAAATCTGTTGACCATGCTGTAGGTACAATAGATTTTGGTCCTTGCACACAATATATAATATTCATGACACTGCCCACCCCCGAAGTATTATCTATATTAATCCATCCTTCCATGTAATTAAGCGTACTAAGACATTGATTCATAAACAGAGTGATCCCATACTTAAAAGGAAACTCTTTTAATTAAATCTTGATGATAATATTGTGAATAAGATATTGATATAATTAACTTAGGATAATTCCAACATACTTCGAATTCGATATAACAAAAGCTAGATGATAAGGATATTTATAGCTTATCCTAAGTTCTATATCTCGAAATACCCAAACAACCACACTCTTATGTAAGACAATACCCCCACCCCGTTCCCTATTAGACAAATATTATCCACAAATTGCCCTTAGAAATAATATCACATTGTCGTCATCCTTCTTATACTAACAAGTATTATGTGGTTAATGATAAAAATCAAAACTTAATTAGCTGATCAAACCAAATGATCTGAGACCTTCATGTTAGCTTAAATTCATAAATGGATGTCATAACCTTTCATCACTTATCTTTCCCAACTTCTTACTATGTACTTGTCAAGACAATCATTACAGAATGCAGTCTTGATGTTAAAAGATTTTTGATAGACTTTTTCTTGGATACAATGAGAAGGTTTGCTAATAGTCAATCCCTATCTTTGTGAGCAAACCCTTTTCTCAATCCTTGCTTTGAAGGTTTTCACCTTCCCATCCATATAATTTTTTTAACTTCTTGTAGGTCCACTTGTGCCTGATGGTTTTACCCAATCAATAAGTCTACAAGTACCAAAAGTTGATTTTAAATACATCGAATCCCTTTTGGTATCCATAGTCATAAGTCAAAGAAAAAAATCCTTTTTCTTGGTGTGCCTCATTTTTGTTCTCGATATTACTCCTTATGCTTCCACTGTGAAGTTTCCCTATTTGCTATAAGTGACAGGTGTGTCCATATCATCAGTAATACTCCCACTACCATTTTGTAGTGTATTATCTATATCAGTTTGTATTTCATCTTATACGGGTGGTGTAGCAACATCGGTGATATAATGTTCTTTTATTTCTTATAAGACTATCTTACACTTGGGCATATTATTTATTATGTAATCATTTATCAAGACTCAATGACCTTCTTGTACTTTGGAGTATGACATAAACTACCTTTGTAACCCTTGGGATGACCAAGAAATAGATATATCTCTGCCCTTAATTTTAACTTCCTTAGTTCCTTCCGAAACACGAGTGTAGGGCACCGCCAAATCTGAACATGCCTTAGAATGAGCCTACTTCCATTCTAATATTCTAAGGGAGTTGAAGAGAACGATTAAGAAGAAGCTAAATAGTAATGTATATATCCATTTCTTAATGAAAAATACCAACAAGAATGTTGTGGTCCTAAATAACCTACCATGGACCCTATCATACCCAAAAGATCTATAATCCTTACTTTCCTCTACACCACTCCGAAGTTGAACACTCACTATAGACATCTGGGATAAAATCCTAATCTCCGATCAATAATCCCTTAATTATGCTAAGAGCTAAACACCTATACAACAATATCGTATAATTTCTATTAGTTTACATTACCCATGCTACACCTTAGTCTTGCACAATTTTAACTAATCAAAGATTTCAGACTTGTGATGCATAAGGTAAATACATTCACACCTCGAGTAACCATCAATGAAATCAATGAAGCACTCAAAACAACTTCCATTTAGTTTATTTAGTTTTGAGTCTTGAAGGGCCATTTCCAACACATCTTTGTCTATTTCAAACTAATCAAAATGAACCATTTCCAACACATCTTTGTTTATTTAGTTTTGGGTCTTGAAGGGCCACTTGGTCATTTTACCTTCTAAACAGGATTCAAGAATAGAAGTAACTTTACTTCCAATTAACTCAATCCTCTATTTTAAGCCAACCTTCAAACTCCTTCCAGAATAAAATGACCTAAGCGTAAGTTCCAAAATTGGGTTTGGTTCTAGAAGAAAAGTTTTGCTTTAATGATTTGTCCATTAATTATTTATATCAGTGTGTAGCAATATTGGTGAGATAAAACCTTATAATGTATAAATTATTTTCCAATGTACCATAATAGATAAAAGATATCAAATTTTGATAACATAATTTTATAAAATCAATCAAATATTTGTTCAAAATCAATTTAGAAAATCGAAAGTAAAATTTCTGAAATCATGTACATTAAATAATTTTCCAACATTAACTTTATGTCTACACCAAAATCCACAGGGATATACCACTAATAATACTGTTGCCTTATTCTAATTTCCCATAACTAGGAATATATCTCTTTTAAGAATTCTTTGATTAGCATGAACCTGTGTAATGAATTACAATTATTATTTGTGGTTTCCAATTCTATATACCATGTTACTACAAATTGGATAATAAATAATGCATTTACTTTTAAGAGATAAACTATAACAATGTCCTTTTTAAGTAGGGTAAGGAAAAACCTCGACACCTTTGCGATAAAAATTCAAACTACTTGTAGTGAGAATACCTGTCATTTGGCTATTTTACTACTACAGAGGAATATGGACCTTTTCTTAACCCAAACCGTTGTAATTGAGAATTAGCCTTATCCTCTTACTTCCCTATTGGGAAAGAAGTAAAGGTCTTCTTGAAAAAACTAACACCAAGCTTTAGCTAATGATAATTATCACTTTCGAAATACGAAATGGTACTGGGTTTCCACACCATATCTAATCCAAAGAATCCTTAGTTCAATCAATGATGGATATTATTTTAAGAACATGATTCTTACTTGAGAGACGTCAACCAATACATGTGTTAGAAAATTATCATCAGTCAATTCTTTTAAATTAAAAATGTACACAAAGATCTTCCCCATTGGATTGTGTGTGTGGGGGGGGGGGGGGGGGGGGATTGAACACATGTAACACATAATTTAAAAGAATTACCATATATTTTAAAATATAATGATTATGTAATTGAAACCATCCGATGGGGGCCAGACAAATTGAGACGAAGAGTTAGTCACAACACAATTTTAAATAATTGATGGGAATTATGGGCTAAATTAGTTTGTTTCCCCTTTAACTTCGAACATTTTCCAATAATATTTTCAGTCCTTGAAAATAATTTCAATTAAAACTTTAACTCTAAAACTGGAGAGAAAAAACTTGAATTTATTTTTGAAATCTTAGAATCATCAAATTTTGAAAAGTGAATTAATTTCAAAATAAACATGTGAGAAATTAACTTTGTTTTATTTTTAAACTGGCATCCCTGACCGCTATTTAAAAGTAAAAACCTGTTGAACATCCAGTTCCCTTATAGAGTGAGATTTCTTGATGTGAGATTAAATCATCCAACCTTAAATTAGATAAACGTCTGTCTTTCAATTATGTACCTCAAGAGTTCAGTATATTTTGTTAAACATAATTGAATAGTCAATGCATTTTCGTCCCGTAATTAATGATAGTGACTCCTTGGGAGGATATCATCAACTATGTCTATGTGTCAACCATCGGTTCATTCTTCGAATTAGAACCTGCTCGTGAAGAACTTTCATGTTTGAAGTATCAAAACCCCTCACATTATAGTTCTTGCAATTATCACTTAAGAGTTTTAATGAATTCCTGATGCCCTGATAAATTCCGTCCATTTGGGGTTTGTGGGGGGGCTAACTAGCTGACGTGAAGAATTAATCACATTTAATTCATAAAACACCGATGAACACCATGAGATTTATGTTAAGACCCTTCTCTCACTTAGTTATTTTGAAAATTTGAGGGTTTAGAAAAATAGTTTATTCCATTCCAAAAGCCCGAATTAAATCCTTAACAATTTTCCATTTTTATTGCACAAATTAAATACCTTAATCTAACATTATAATTTCTCAAAAATAAATTAAGAGTTTGAATTTTTAAAAATGAAATAAAACCCAAATATTTCAATTTAATTCACACCTTAAAATTAATTACCCTAATTTAATTTAATTTAGAAGAGAATAAGTTAACATTAATTTTCAAAGAAAATAAGTGATCTAGGATGGTATCAAAATATAAATCATATTATCCATAAAGTTAGATGTCCCTATCAATCTAATTAATTATCACGCAAAATCATGCAATAAAACATAATAATGAAGTAGAAATGAAAAGGATAAAAATGCCTATTTCCATCATGTCCTAAACTTCTCCTTAAAAAAACTCTTCATAATCCTTGCAGTATAAGACTTGTTCGTAACAAAGAATCCAACTCGAAGTTGATTTCCAATAAATCAAGAGTTCTTGATGATTTTTCCAATAAGAAATAATACATTCTGGTCCAGGAAGAATGATGAGGAAGAACCACCATAAGAAGCCATCAGAAAATACCACGAAAAAATAACCATCCAACATGACGGTCGCTTGTTGGATCAATTTGACATCCTTTCGATTCGATCTCCTCTCAGGTTGATGTGGACCTGCTATTGGACAACTTCGTCTTCCTTATGGGATTTTTCATGTAAAACGGATATAAATCATCCGAAACTCCATAAAACTTTGTTCAACACCCAAACCCTTATAAATAAAAAAATTTAAGTGTAAAGAAATATTACATACCCTCATAATTTCCTCCAAATACATCGATACTCAAATATTACAAAAACTTAATTAATACAACCATATCGGATGTAGGAGAAAAAAATAACTAAGGACAAACCACCGTAGAATCCATTCATGTGGAAAAACATATGTGACCAAGATGGAACAGATTCAAATAAAGAATCTCTACAAAACCATGTTAGTAATAAAACATGCACCAAGATGTACAATCTTATAACATGTAAAACTAGGGTTTCAAAGTGGACAACAAGGATCTTTCCGAAGGATGATTAACCTAAACCAAAGGCGCTCATACCAATTATTAGGGATCGATATATGAAGAATTAAAAAATTATGCCCTTGAATATTTGATTAATCAAATTATAGAAAGATAGAAAATCAAAACTGAGTTTGAAGAACAAACCTAGGGCTATGAATATAATACCTTTGCGGATCTAGTTGCAATCCAATTAGGATAAAAATATTTAATGATGATGAAGTTAAGCCTTCTTTTGGATTTCTAAAAGATTTATTAGAATTTTTGTAAGGCTTGTATCTTTTAATATACGAATTACCCAAAGCTAGGTAGGTGTGTGGACACCTTTGAAGAAGTAAAGTTTTGCTTTTGAGCGAGAAATGGTCCTCTCTCTCAAGACTCCTTCACGAAAATGTGAATAGTATTTTCTATCACTCCTCTCAAACCCATTATTCAGCTTAAAGTCCCAACTTAAACCAATATATACATGTTTAAGTAGTGGGCTTCAGCCAGACTGGATTATATGAGAATCTGGTCCTAACTACTTCAATACTTGGACTTTACTAGGGACCCAAGATAAATAATTAAGTTGTCTTTCAAATAAATACTCAGATATCCCAAATTACAGACCCCATTATTTATTTCCTCTCTTTATTTAATCATAATTAATTTCACTAAATTATTATGAATGCTCTCTAATTTAACTATCTCCAAAATCACTCGAACATAAAAAATGGTCTTATTTATAATGTTGATTATGATGCATAATGTGATTCCCCACTTTAATCTTTCCATCCCATCTTGGTCAAATCAATATTCTACCATTTGACTTTAACCAATATCTAATCAATTTTCTTGATTCTTGGACTTAACTTATTTTGCTACTCCATCAGATTATAAAATAATCCACTGATAAGGTTTAACTGGTGGAAACAAAGCTTAAAAGTCTATCAAGGTGGTATCGTAATCCTAGGTATACCCGAATGTGGATTTCTCGAAATTAATATCTCATACGCACTCACATAATCGTCACCCAATGTATGAGGATTATTTGATTCAATATAAAAATGAACCGCACCCATAAAAATCAAATCAACAATCATATATGCATTTTAATCTTCATAATTATCAGGATTAAGAACCTATGTACCCTTTACAAATTTAAAGCATTCTTACGAACTTAATTCTCATTTCAAAATGAATAAGACAATCTTTTATTAAAATAAAATATCTTTACATGATTTTAACAATAAAACCCCAACACATGGCAGTACACCAAAATGGTAAAATTGTCACCTTTTTAGCGGCTAGGGTTGTCACGGTAAATGACCGTGACAACAAACACGCATTTTTTTCTCACGGTCAATGACCGTGACAAGTCCGCGACAAAGACTTGTCATGGTCATTGATCGTGACACGTCCGTGACAATTCTATTAGTAAAAAACCCTCACCCTTCTTTTCTTCCCACCGATTTTGTTCCCTCCATTTCTCTCTCTCTCTCTCTCTCTCTCTCTCTAGAACTTTGGTATGTTTACTCTCTATTTCTCCTCCATTTATGTATATGTGTATGTATATGTGCGTGTGTGTATATATATGTGTGTAAATGTGCGTGTGTGTGTGTGTGTGATGTATATATGCATGTGGGGGGGGGGGAAGGGGGTATGTGTGTGTGTGTGTGTGTGTGTGTGTGTGTGTTTATGTGTGTATATGTGCGTGTGTGTGTGTATATGTGCATGTGTATATATATGTGTGTGTGTGTGTGTGGTGGGTAGGGGCAGCGGGGTGGGGGGGCGCAGGGCGGTAGGGAAGGGGGTGTATATGTACGCCTTTTAATTAAATTTTTATTGGTTTATTAGATATTGCCCCTCATATTGTAGTGCCCCTTGTAAAAGAATTGATTGATTTAATATTGATTGGTTGTTAATTTTTTTTGTAAATTAATAATTAGTGCCCCTTTCATATGCAAGTAGGATTGCCCCTCATTGTAAATTAGTAAATTAATAATTGTATACTTTAATTGTTAGTTTAATTGATGAAAAGATTTAATTGAGTAGATGAATTAGAAGGTGTACGGGATACACATTTGTTGTTGCCATTGCGGTTGAATTATAGTGGATCGATGTTGGGTTTTTTAATTTTAAAAGTGGTATGACCACTTGATTATTGTCCACATGGGGGTGGGATTTTTCAACTTTTTTTGAAAATTACTTTGTTTAACGAACAATATATATAGTATGATAATTAAATGAAACATACTTGAAATTACATATAGGGTGCATAGATACTAGCCTTCTAGTTCTTATGCGTATGCATTCAATAGCCCTTAGACCCGTTCGAGAGTTATTACCCCTGTAATGAGATCTCTCGAATTGTCCCGTTTAGACAATTTGGGACTGCATAATATCTATATAATAGTATTCTTAGTGTCTTAAAGTTGTTACTTTTGGAGGAAGTTCTGTAGTCGTATCCTACCGAATATCAATCCATTTTTTATGATAATCCGAATTTGAAATAATTTTTCAATTTGTAATAAATATTCCAATTTGTACTTTATCAATCCATTTTTAATGCTTTTAATTGATTTGAACTTTATCATTTTCACTCTTGTGCAGTGTGCGTGTGTGGGCAGTAGGGGTGGGGGTGGGGATGTTTCAGATTTTTAGTAATTGTACATATTATGAGCTAGATGTTGTTCTTTTGGAATTCAGAATTGAGGTGTTAAACAATAACAATTCATTTGGATTTGTAGTAATTGTACATATTTGCATGTCTTCTTCTAATTCATTTTGATTTGTACTAATAACAATATTTTTTTTACAGCAAATGTCTCCTTCAGGTATTAAGGCGAGGATGAGGATGCTGATTGTGATGATGTCGTCTGGGCTCGGTGGTAGTGGAGGCGAGGAGGGCTCCTCGGCCCCTAGGCTCCCCAAATATGGCAAATTGGGGATGGCCATAGAGAACAAGACGGGGCTATTAGAGAGATTGTAAGGACATAAATTTCCAATTGAGTCCCTGTATTGTTTTGACTTAATTCCGTGAACAAAACTGTGTTTGTAATATGTCATAGAGAGAATTTTATTTTGTCACGATCCCACTCGGCCTATGACGTATTGAAGAAATTGAAGATGTTGCGGCAAAGCTTCAAAGAATTAATCATGCCAATGTTTAATTGGTGCAAGTTTAATCATCTTTAAAGGTAATTTCGTTCCGAGATCACTCAGGTATGAATGCGTATAATTAATGGTGCTCGGAATTATTTTATAAAAGATAAGGATGTAATTTTTATAAAGAAAAATGTTTTTAAATATTTTAAAATTGTTTTAAAGGATTAAACTACGTTTTATGATGATAAGCTCGTAAAAGAGTTTGACATTTTTGGATATCTCATTGGAAGAGACGTTTTAAACAAAAAGTCAAACTTTCGCGCTGTCGTTCAAATGACATCCAATATCGTTCGAACGAGATGGGATGTTGCTCGAAAGACACATTTTTCGAGGCATTATTTAAATCCTATTTAAACAGTATTTTCATCATAGTTTCGTAAGTGTGCTTTCTGGAAAACAGTTTTACGAACCAGAACCTTGTTTGCACATGTTTTCTAAGGTTTAAAAGTCTTAATCACATCCTTAGAGTTTACAAAGATCCGAGTTATCATTCTTATATGTTTACATGATCTTGCTGCACCAAATTTTCTTGTTCTACACATTGAACATTAAAGAGTTTTGCGGTGAAGAAAAGAGAAGGACTTCTTGTTGGACGTCGTAGACGAATCAAAGCCATTCGGTGGACACCGAGACATACGTGGACGCGTGTGTTGTGGATAGGTATCGTGGAAGACGGAATTTCTGCGTGGGCACTATTGTAGAACGGTTGAAGATCAGAAGGAGCGTCAAAACCCGTGGGGATCGAGTCTTAGTGTAAGGCTAATCTGTCTTTGTAAAACCATATTCATTGTGATTGTCTGGCTTGGTCCGTCCGAGGTTATTTTCCCGTTTTGGGTTTTTTCTTCATACATTCGGCATTGTGAGTATTCTTTACTTTATTTTACTTACTTTAATCACTAGATGCATGTTTAGGATTAATCAAGATAAAACTGGTTTATAGTAAGAATTGAGTGTTTCACAACGTGGTTTGGTGCATAATTAAAAGTTGGGCCTTTTTCGGAGAAAAAATGGTTTTGTTTGAAACACAAATATCGGGCCACACTTTCAAATTGGTGTCAGAGCTAGAAAATATTTTTATTTGTTTTGTGATCCCGTGTGTTTTCAAAGATGAATTCTGGATATAATGAATTTTCTCGAACTCCTATTTTTTATGGTACTAATTACACTTATTGGAAGATGAGAATGAGATGTGCTTTAAAATCTATTGATGAACATGTTTGGATTGCAGTTGAGAAAGGTTGGACACCCCCTATCACTATTGTAGGTGAGGTCACTAGTTTAAAGCCTATTGAGTCATGGACCGAAACTGAACAAAGACTTGCACAATATAATTCTAAGGGTATGCACGTTATTTCTTCACATGTCACACAGGAAGAATATAATAGAATTATGACTTGTGAAACATCAAAAGAGGCTTGGGATATTTTGGCACTCATTCACGAGGGCACCAGCACAGTTAGGGCTTCAAAACTTCAAAATCTCACTACACAGTTTGAGACCATTAGGATGTTAGAGAGTGAGACCTTTGATGAGTTTTATGCTAGGTTGTCCAATATTATCAACTCGTCGTTTAACCTAGATGAGAAAATTCCCGACAACCGTGTCATTAAGAAAATCCTTAGGTCGTTGCCTAGTAGGTTTGATGCGAAAGTGACAATTTTAAACTCCTTGGGTAGGTTAGAGTCAACGAAACTAGAAGAGATTGTAGGTGACTTACAAACCTATGAAATCGACATGATTACCTCTAAGCAAGTGCCTAAGAAAGAAAAGGGTATTGCTTTGAAAACCCGGAAGGAGGAAATTAAAGTTTCGTATTCCGATTCCGATTCTGATTTTGAGGATGTTGCTTTATTGGTAAAGAAATTTAAAAAATTTATTAAGTTTCAAAAGCAATCGAAAGATGCCAAGAAATTTGAAAAATTCAAGAACAACAAAGTAGATCCCGCCTCTAAGGATAAGTTTGAGAAGCCTAAGAGAGATGAGTCGGATAAGTGTTTTGGGTGTGAGGGGTACGGTCACAAGGTTAAGGAGTGTCCCACTAGACTTAAGAAAGAGGGCAAGCAACCTGTTGTCTATAATTCCACCTTAAGTGATAGTGATCCGGAAGAGGGAGAGAGTTCCCCCATTGAGCGTAACTTTATTGCGTTTATGGCATGTCATGTGAGCAACGACGGTACAACTCATGTGAATGACACTTCCGAGGAGGTTTTGAGTGAATCCCATATTAGTGAGGGTGAAGAGAGTGACGAGGAGGAGGTTGATGTGAAAGAATTACAAAATGCATTTAATGAGTTGTATGCCGAAACGGTGAAGCTAAAAAAGGCTAACTCAAAATTGCAATCTAAGTTGAATGAGCGTGCCATAGAAAATAGTGAAAGTTTGATTGAGGATCTTAGGTAACGAGAGAAGAAGCTTAGGGAGAAATTAGAGTTTGTGGAGAAAGATATAGATAATCTCCGTGGTTTGATGGAGTCCTTGAAAAAGGAGATTTTAGTGTTTGAGGAGTCTAGACGTTTACTCGAGTCTAGGATTCACGAGTTGGAGGAGAGATTGATAGACTTGTCTAGAGTCAAGTTTGATTTGGAGGCTAGGTCAGAGAAGTTAGATAAGATCCTAGGCACCATTAAAATTAAGGAAGTAGGGGAGGTATAGGTTTTTGTGAGAGAGTTGTTCCCATTCCCCCTGCACGTGTGAGAAACACTAGGATGGTTAGAAAAGGTCTACATAAAGGTAATCATTCCCACCACTGCTACACTTTCTCATTTTGTGGTAGGAAAGGTCACCTTAGGCGTTATTGTTACGACCTTAGACAAGCTCCTAGGAAGTTTAAGAATAAAGTTATACCGGTTACCCAAACCCCCATGCGTCGTTTTACACCTACTTGGGTTAGGAAATCGGATTTAGTGGCTTTAGGAATTAAACCTCATGATTCTCGTTTAGGTGCACTTGATTCTTTTCATGCTAAATCTAAAAAACGATAGTGTTGCCATGTTTATCATATGCTAGTTTTCTTCATGATATATTCATTTCTAGTATTATGACATGTGTATCATTTTGTATTATAGTTTTCATTTGTTTGAGTCTTATTTGAAAAATACAAAAAGATTTTGTTTTTTGAGAAAACCTTTGAAAATCCAAAAAGATTTTGCTTTTCTTTGAGTCAAATATGTTTGAAAAGCCAAAAAGATTTTCAGTTTTTGTTTTTGAGTTTACATGTTTGATGTGGCATATTGGTGTGCTTGGACCCCCTCCCATCGTTTCATTATCCATGTGGCTAGGACATTTGGTCATTATTATCGATACTTAGAATGATCTTAACCATTGTTTATATGGAGTTGTTTCGAAGTTGATATGCATTTTGATTTGACTTTGTATATATGCCAACATTGCACACATGCACGAGTCTATATGGATGTTTGACTTCTCTTGCATATTTGAATTTGGTGAGGCGTTCTTATCTCAATCTTGTCATCTATGTGTAAGTAGACTTAAGGAGAAGTGTGCATGTAATAACCGTTTACCATGAGGATTTAAAATTTGTAAAAATAACGAGTGATTCACGGGAAAGGGCTGCGAGAGTTCAAAATTGACTCGTCGTGAAAGCCACCGTTTAAAAGAGCCCAAAAGAAAATGCAATATGGTAAGAAAAGGGCCAAATTTGTTTAGTTCATTGCAAAGAAAATATGATATTATTGAGGGACTTTGAATGGATTAAAAATTTAAACGGGTTTGCACAAGTAATCCTATTGTTGAAACTTTACAATTTGATGCTATTATTTATAGAATCGTCAAAATTCTGGATTTGTGTGCATATAGTATGTTTAGTTCATTAATCTCACACTTTAATTGTCATATGGCTATGATAAAGTTTGATGATTTATAGCTATCAATTAGAGCTTCTTGATCGTTTCGATGTGTTGGAATTGTGACTCATTTGTTGTAGTTTCACGCCCATTCATACCATATCCATGTTTGAGCACATCGGTACTATGTTTGCATGTAACTCGCATTTTATGTTTTTATGAGTTTTTGCGTTTTGTGTTAAAAGCCTACTGTTTTAACACTGTTTTGATTCTGTCAGGACCTTCCTGGAATATTTTTGTGAAATTTTTTTCACTGGGCAATACTTAATAATATTTCTGGGAAACTGGGAAATTTTGGCAGGTCGCGCGAAGTCGTTCAAACGACAACTCATCTTGCGCGAACGACTTTTGTACTTTGTTCGAGCAACATCCTCATCTCGTTTGAACGATGTCCCTGGCTCGTTCGAATGACAGAATAAAAAATGGCTTCTGATTGGTTTGCAGTCCTCAGGTTCAAATTGGTATATTTTTGGTACTACATGAGGCATTTTTTTTACTGATTGGTTTATATGCAGGTTCTTTTATGTTCCAAATTGATTTTTTGCATATCAGTCCGTTTATCACACTTGATTTGATTGGTATACTCTTTGTGTGATTCCTTGGTTTACTAGCTACTGATTTGTCATTACATGATCTTATTTAGCTGGTTGTTTCATGTTTATCTAGCATTTTTCATTTTTTAAAATTGGTATCAACTTGATTCAATTTGGTGTCATATTCTCATGCTAGATATTTCAAATTGGTTTATCTTTTCACCAGATTGTCTATTCGAGACAAAAAGGGGGAGAGATGTATGTGATGTAGGGGGAGATTTTGAGCGCTTTCATTGATATATGGGTTTACATATTGTTTGATTATATCTGTTTCAAAATGGTATCAAATAATTGGTCACATGTTTCAAATGATTTGTTCTTATTAGAAATATAAATTGGTATCATTTGTTCCTCCATACTTCACTGGGTATATGTTTGTCTATTTGATGTGTGTAGGTATGCTTTCAGCGATTCGAGATTTCAAGTCTACGTCACATTCAGACAGCTCATGCTTGCCGGTGCTACATATTCTAGTCCGTGTCCTGTATTTTTGTTTTTGGGTTTATAGGATTGGTTTAGGCGTCATACGGCTTGACGGCCTAGTTAGGCATTTCACTGGTTTAGTTTAGTCCCAGAATAGTCAAAGGGGGAGATTTGTAAGGACATAAATTTCTAATTGAGTCCCCGTATTGTTTTGACTTAATTCCATGAACAAAATTGTGTTTGTAATATGTCATAAGGAGAATTTTATTTTGTCACGATCCCACTCGGTCTATGACGTATTGAAGAAATTGAAGACGTTGTGGCAAAGCTTCAAAGAATTAATCACGACGATGTTTAATTGGTGCAAGTTTAATCGTCTTCAAAGATAATTTCATTCAGAGATCACTCAGGTATGAATGCGTATAATTAATGGTGCTCGGAATTATTTTATAAAAGATAAGGATGTAATTTTTATAAAGAAAAATGTTTTTAAATATTTTAAAAATGTTTTAAAGGATTAAACTACGTTTTATGATGATAAGCTCGTAAAAGAGTTTGACATTTTTGGATCTCTCATTGGAAGAGACGTTTTAAACAAAAAGTCAAAAAGTCAAACTTTCGCGTTGTCGTTCAAACGACATCCAATCTCGTTCGAACGAGATGGGATGTCGCTTGAACGAGTTCCTCAAGTCGTTCGAACGACACATTTTTCGAGGCGGCATTTAAATCCTATTTAAACAGTGTTTTCATCATAGTTTCGTAAGTGTGCTTTCTGGAAAACAGTTTTACAAACCAGAACCTTGTTTGCACATGTTTTCTAAGGTTTAAAAGTCTTAAGCACATCCTTAGAGTTTGCAAAGATCCGAGTTATCATTCTTATATGTTTACGTGATCTTGCTGCACCAAATTTGTTTGTTCTACACATTGAACATTAAAGGGTTTTGCGGTGAAGAAAAGAGAAGGACTTCTTGTTCGACATCGTAGACGAATCAAAGCCATTCGGTGGACACCGAGACATACGTGGACACGTGTTTTGTGGGCAGGTATTGTGGAAGACGGAATTTCTGCGTGGGCACTATTGTAGCACGATTGAAGATCAGAAGGAGCATCAAGACCCGTGGGGATCGAGTCTTAGTGTAAGGATAATCTGTCTTTGTAAAACCATATTCATAGTGATTGTCTGGCTTGGGCCGTCTGAAGTTGTTTTCCCGTTTTGGGTTTTTTCCTCGTACATCTGGCGTTGTGAGTATTCTTTACTTTATTTTACTTGATTTAATCACTAGATGCATGTTTCGGATTAATCAAGATAAAACTGGTTTATAGTAAGAATTGAGTGTTCGACAATGTGGTTTGGTGCATAATTAAAAGTTGGACCTTTTTTGGAGAAAAATTGCTTTTGTTTGAAACACACATATCGGGCCACACTTTCAAAGATCCCTCGAGATGGTAAAGGCGATCATCGGCCCGGGGTACACTAGTTGGAGGGAGGTGCCAAATGAGCTCAAGTTAGCTATTTGGGTGGTACTACAGGTAATGAATTTATATTTATATGAATATGAATATTTCAATTTCAATTTCGATTTAATTTTATATTTAGATTAATATTTATTCACAACTAACATTGTATTTGTTGGACAGGAACAATTCAGCCTGGATCCAAAGCTACGCGATTCCATCTTGGAGTAGTTGAGGGAGCAATACAAGACGTGGAAGAAAAATATACGGACACAGTACTTTGGGAAGACCTGAGAGTCCGTTATTCGAATGCGTGAATCCGTCCTGCCGAAGGAGCCGATCTCATTACCGCAATGGCAAAAGTTCATTGACAATGAGATCGGGGAGCAACAATTGGCATCTCGCCAATCGGGGAGGGAAAACTGGGCAAAAAAGATGGACGTGCACTACTCCGTCCAGACGTTCTACGCGGAGGTGGAGCATAGGATGATGGTAAGATATAATTTTTCTATAACTACAGAAATATATTATTCTTCATTATTTTACTTTGCGGGGTCGTACTAATTTTACTTTATTTTATTTCAGGGGACATGGAGTGGCCCTGGGGGTACGCCACATAGGCTCGATACTTATGTGGCTATTCGGACGAAGAAGGGGAAGGATAAGGAGGTGTCCCCGAGCGTTACGACCACGATTATAAGTAATCCAACAGTTTACTTTTTGTTAATTACATTATAATTTTTTTATTTACTTATTTTACTAATCATGTGCTTTTTATCATTTCAGACAAAGCTTAAGGAAGTGCATGAGTCGCAGTCTGATGCCGACAAGGCATCTTTGTCCACAGAGGCACTCAGCCAAGTGCTTAGCGCTGATTGTAAGGGGAGGACAAGGAGGGTGAGCTCACAGGTGGCAAATCTAGGATCATCGGATTGGAGACGAGCGACACCGGGTTGGCTCGAATGATGGACTCACATGACGCGAAGCTGTCCCGTTTGGAGGTGACGGTCCAAGATATGTTCTCATTCATGAAGCATTCGTTGGGTGGAAATCGTAAGGGGAAAGGGAAGGATAAGGTGGTGGAGGAGGAGGTGCAGGATGACAAAGATGTGGACCTCGCTGCTTCATCGTCGATACGTGCGGACTTTGATGATCCACTCTCCTATTTGGCTCCCTTCAACCAATCGATATCGACACTTGGTTGGCCGAGCGTGTTTATACTGGACATATTTGATGGCCCGCGGATAGGGCGGGGGTTGAGGGACCCGAATATCGTCCAGGGTATGCCAGTTACTTCAAGACATCAAGTCCAAGGTGCTCATCACGCATGTGATACCCGGGAAGGAGAACTCCAGCTTGTGGTTACGCGAACAATGCAGCACGATGTATATTATTGAGTGTGTCAATTCGTATATCGTGTGGCCTACTCACCCCGTCATAGTTAACCTTACCCCAGACATGTAGTGATATTATTTGAATTGAATTGTTTTAAGTCGTTGCATTTGAATTATATTTGGATTATATCGTGATGCATATTGTTTTGAATGTATATTTGCGTTATCTCTATTTTATTTGGATATATGATGTTTGAACAGGTACAACATTGCTATAACAAGTACAAATATACTGCTGGGTAGTGGCAGTGGCAATACTGCCCAGCAGATTTTTTTTTAATTCTGCCCGGAATTGTCACGGTCATTGACCGTAACAAGTCCGTGACAAAGAAAACTTCTCACGCTCATTGACCGTGATAATTTTTTAAAGAATGGCATGAATTTGTCACGGTTTATGACCGTGACAAAACTTGTCACGGTCATAGACCGTGACATGACCGTGACAATTATAATGAACTTGTCACGGTCAATGACCGTGACAAAAAAAGTTATCACCCCTAGAATTGTCACGGTCATTGACCTTGACAAGTCCAACTTGTCAAGGTCAGTAACCATGACAATTCGGCAGATTTGGTGTAATGTGGTCCATGTAAAGATCCTACATGATATTTGGTTTATATTAAAGTAAAAAAATGGTTGTTAATATAAGGAAACATAATCTTTTACTTTCAAATTGAGTTTAAAATTCTTCTTGAAGTTGCGTTAATTCTTTATATAATGAGGTTTGAATCACGAGCTTGCCAAAAATGAGTAAAACTTAGGGTGGTAACGTTTTTGTTTTAATGTGATTTAAAGTACCAATTGGGATGATAGAGTTGTGAGACTTCTTAAAGTAATGTGGAGTTAAGATTATTTTTTCTCCAAAAAAACTACTAATTAGTGGTTGGGGGGATGTGGTGAACACACAATTAAGGGAGTTCTTGGATTAAACTTTTGGTTCACTTGGATGAGAGGGTGTATAATGATTATTCAAGTTGATGAGAGAATTGAGGGCATGCTATTTACCTTAGTAATATGTCTATTGTGCAATGTAAAATCTTTCGAATATAATGGAATCGATCTCTGGGTAAACATAGGCTTTTTTCATACGTCAACCGCATAAATCTTGGTGTTTTAGTTTGATGATCTCTTTAGCTCCTGCATCTTATCTTACTTCATGATATTTCTTCATCAATATCTAATGTCATTGTTTGAATGGGTATGTGTTTCGGGCTCTTCCACAAAAAAGGCATTAGATCTTTAGGTTGACATAAGGGTGCTTCATTAAATTTTAGATCGGGTTTTGGTATTTGGAGGAGAAAATATTGGAAACACAAATGAAGGGTGACATGTGTCTAAGGTCGATCACATCACGACCACCTAAGTAGTGTCCGACCTTAATATCAATATATGTATGCAAGAAAGGGTCAACTTTTATCGAGATAATATCGATACCATAAATGGTTGACCAGAATGTTGTGGAGTACAGAGAGTGGAGCTAAGCCTTTTCTCGTGGAAGATTTATTGGCTAATACACCAAACCACGTATATTAGTTAAGTGTTGTAACTTAACCACTTTAACTTATACACACACACACACACACACACACACACACACACACACACATATATATATATATATACCTCTCTAATTATAGTAGTTTATTTTATATTGACTATACCATAAGGGCTGGTCTCTCAACTAGAATTCTCTAGAACCCAATTCCCTTATTAATAATAGAAATAATCTCTCTCTCTTATCCCGTTGACATAGGCACGGTGACTTAGTTAAAAAAAATATACATATACTTACCTTTTCCTCTTCAATTGTGTGTGTATGTATTCAGGGTATCTTTACTTTTTTATGGGTTATTCCCCAGGTATAGTTTGGCGACATGTGTGAGAAAGTTCGTAATGTAATCACAATTTTCATTGTCAAGACATTACTATGAGTGACATCAATTTGTTTTCTCTTCTCGATGGTACGTTGACAATATGTTAAGGATCCTATTACACAACAAATTTGTGACAACCCGTCTAATTAAATACCGGGTATCTACTCCTTTATTAAATTAATACAGAATATCAAGTTGGTTCAGTCTTAGCATCACTTTCGAAAAAATCATTGAATTAATTACTAGCCACCTAATATTTAAAAAAGAGATGCCAAATTTGATTAATTAAATTAACTTACAACTAAGTAATCAATAACCAACCATTCAATCATTCACATAAACAATCTCATATGAACAACTAATGTAATGAAATAAACCGATTCTGGAGTAAACACTCCAATATAAAGGCAAAATAATCCCAAAACATAAGTAGGAATAATCCAACAACTGAAACAAATGATAGTTTAAAAACTGTTGTATGTGAATAAGAGTGGGCAACATGCCCTAACTGATATGAATAACTCCGAAGGAAGCAAAGATAGATGTGAAAACGTCTAATACCGAGGTCCTGTAACTTTCACAGCAGCTACAGCACGTCAACATAATGGAACTCCTATGCTTGGTGTCCCTATGGCTAGGCACCTAAAAAGTTTTTACAAAAACAAAATATATTTGGAAGGAAACGAGCCAGAGCCCGAGATGAAAATATTTTAAAACCCGCAAGTGCTTAATGGCATTAAAAAGTAAATATTATATACATGTTAGTCACGTGCTCTCACTTGAGATTCTCACCCCTCAACTATTTTGCACGCCTAACGCATTCTTTTCACCCATTCTAGTTAAGCGACCACCTGACTAACCTGTACCAAATCTTTCTATACAAACTTCTTTACGATGCCTACTTGTATTACCCCATTAAGACATAATTACATTTCAAATACTTATCATTTAGATCAATTATCTCTTGAATTATTTAAGTTCCCACGTCTTTAAGTCATTAAACATCTTAGCCATTCTCATCTACTAAGCAATAGTGAACAATCACAAGTATGTATATATATATATATATATATATATATATATATATATATATATATATATATATATATTACTCTCAGTACATATATATACATATAACACCCCTAGGCTAAACTGCGGTGCTCGCATACTTTGCTATAGAATCCCGGTACATCACGTACATAAGGATCACCAGTTTCGAATCACTCAGGAACCGTATCAGTACAAATCACACATATTGGAGGCGAACATAGTTCACATACTCATGGGTCACGCACATACCTACGCCCCCATGGTCAGCTGATTTATCAACTCACAAATAATCCTTCACATTCCTATGTTATTGAGGTACCAAATCTAAATCCCCCTCGAAGGCACACAAGACAAGATTGTCCTCTTCCTATAACCTCCCGTGATAGAAAGTATGGTAGGTATGTCATACACATAATAATCTATATACTAGGTAATCACACAACCTAAGTAATCATCATATTAATATAGGTATACTCCTTCCCTATATCATTAGTCTCATACGTACAATAAAATTATCCCGATTATTCCACATAATATGTTTAGAGCGATAACTCTTGTCGTATATTTCCGAGTACTTAAACCTAACCTAAAAGGTTACTAAGCCTGCCACTTGTCTCTTAGGTTATTTCAGTAAACTAAAGTCCCCCTACTACTGTCTCTAACCTTAAGTTATGGTTTATGGAAATTAAATTCAAGTTCTCACAATTTCTAATCGTAACTCACTCGTCAGACACTCGTAAGTTTATTATTAAATCCCAAACCAAACTAATATTTTTTCGGCCTCAAATACACCCCTACTGACCTTCCTTAATATATTCAAATAGTCCACATCAATAATTTTTAAAAGTCGGACTACCTTAAAAGGAAATTTTTTTCATAAATGCAGGGGAGTCGATAGATCGAACCAATCGATCGATTGACTTATGAATGTCGATCGATCGATCGACCAGTGACAGCCCAGAATTTCTTTCGTTTTTATCCATCGTTTTATCTCCAAAATCCATTACATGATCCCAATATCCAAAGTAAACATATATGATGTTATAACAACCTAACGTTCCAGAATCATCAAATCAATATGAAAATGCATACAAATCTATATGTTCATCAAGTTCTCATGTGTAAACCCTAGAATAACTTCTCTCAATTTAAGATAACCACATACTCAGATTTAATCCATGATTTATATCATTAAGGTTCTGATTCAAAACTCTAATCTTTTCCGAATTTCTCTACATGCAAAACCTACCCATATTTAAGATTTAATTCTCTCATTTCATGAAATTACCAATATACCAAGTTTAGTCTACAAATCTAAACTACCATGGATATTATATTTGCTAAATCTTAACAAGTTAAATCACTTGCCTAGAAATAGAGGTTCTGATCCTTAGGAGAATATGGTAGGGTGGTGGTGTTCTTTCTCTGGTCACAACTTCGGCGATGATGGTGGTGCAAGGTGGTTGTTTGGCCCTAGCAACCCTTGTGTTGATACCAAATTTAACCTGCTGACGTGGCCCAATCATATGAAGACATTTGACTATCTACATGGTAATAACAAGCACTTCCGAGATGATCATACGCTCCGAGGAACTCTTATGCTCCGAGGAACAAGACCTTTCCGAGGAACTCTTATGCTCCGAGGAACTCTTTAACACCGAGAAGCTCAAGCGGTCCGAGCTACTCAGGCGGTCCGAGCTGCATCTCGAACAAAGCATTAATAGCTGGATAACCAACAGTTCAATTGATTCATTAAATGCTTATCATTCAAACGCACACGCAAAGAGGGCATTAAATGTATTACCCTTTCATATGTATATCATTTAATGTATTACCCTTTCACATTACAGCCTCAGGGCTATAAATACATTGTACAATCCTCATTGTAAGGGGACCAAATCCAAACTCTGGGGAACAAATCCAGAACGGAATTTATTGTAATCGAGAATTCCCAAACACTCAGCAATAAAACAACAGTGGACGTAGGCCATTCTTATAAGGCTGAACCACTTTAAAATCTTTTATCTCATTTATTTATCTGTGATTGAAATAATTAGAGTGATCTAATTTTTTACATCAACAGATTGGCGCCGTCTGTGGGAACGACTGGTAATATCGTTTTCTCACCAATAACAATCCATTACCAATGGCTGATATTCCTGAATCCAGCAATCGAAATGCTGGAACCCCTCCAAATCCATCTGCACCACCAATTATTCCAGATCTGACTGGAATAATGGCAAATCTGGCTCAGGGCTAGACCGCCATGCAAGAAACGATGCGACAACTCATCCAAACCATCCATGGCAGTGCATCAGCCCATTCCGGATCACGAAGCATTCAAAGAAATACCCGTGTGCCTTCTTCGCGTACTAGGCGTACTAATTCATATCCCAATGAGGAATCTGAAGATTTTTCTTATCAACCTGGATGAACTTCGTCAGTGCGAGCCACAGATACTGAACAACGTGTCACCCTCTCCCCAGAAAGGGCCAGCGCATTGGAAAGATTAAGTAGGGCCTCTCCTTTCGATCGATTAGGCCCTAGGAGGAACAAAAGTCCTCTTAATGAAGCGTCGAGGAGCTTTCGACGACCATCAGATTTAAGGGAAGGATCTGCCCAGTCGCGACCAGCTGCTCGTCAAGATGGATCCTATGACTGATCAACTGCTCGTCGAGATGAATCCCAGGAAGCCACTTCAACGCGATCAGTTGCTCTAACCAATAGGCCCGAGGAAGGGAATGATGCATGGAAAGGATCTATTCAAAGGCTGGAGGATAGATTAGGGGAAATAGCTAAGGCCAAGAACCCTCTACAATGAAGTGTTAGACAAAAAGCTGGTGAGAGTATCAGAGATTACATAACTCGTTTTAATAACGAGAAACTCGAAGTCATTGATTATGAGGAGAAGACAGCGATTACCGCTTTGATGAGTGGACTGCTGCCAAACAAGTTGTACTACACTTTGGCCAAAGATCCACCTCGAACCATGTCGGACCTGATGGGAAAAGCGTCCAAGATTATGAACGCCGAGGAGGCTATGTCTGCGAAGAAGAATATGGACGCCAAATAAACTAAGGTGGAAGGTGATAAAGCTAAGAAGAAAGAGCATAAGGACAATGGTGGTGACAAACATTCCAAAAATAGGTCGTCATGGGAGGTCTTGAGGAAATTTGATAATTACAAACCTTTGAAGGCAAGTATCAACCACGTCCTGGAAGATATTAAGAACAGCGAGGAGTTAAACTGGCCAAAGAAAATGAAGGCAGATCCTGACACGAGGAATAGGGAAAAATATTACGAGTTCCACAAGGATCATGGCCATATGACAAAAAATTGCATAGCTCTTCAGAATGAGATTGAAACACTCATCCGACGAGGAAAGCTAGCAAAGTATGTTGATCGGGGAGGCGAAAGAAGAAACAACGACCGAACTAAAGAGAGGTCTAGATCTCCTTGTCGGGCAGAGGAGAACAAGAAGAGAAACCATGAATTTGATCCAGAGGATGACCCCGACCTTCCAAAGAAACCAAGGCAACCAGAACGAGAGGTATTTTCAATACGCTTTGGGTCATTTGATTGTAATGTTATTACAGGAGGAGATGCAGGAGGAGGAGATCTGACTGCAGAAAGAAAAGCTTACCTCGGTGAGGCTCAAGCCTGCTCATACATTCAACGAATAAATCTAGCTGAGGAAGATCGCCCGAGGAAGGTGAACAAGGAGAAATTGGTCATCGGTTTTTCGAAAAATGACCTTGCAGGTGTTTTATATCCTCACGATGATCCACTGGTGATCAAGATGAGAATGAAGGATGTAATGATTTCAAGAGTGCTGGTCGACAACGGTAGCTCGGCAGACATCATGTTCTACTCGTGTTTCGATAGTTTAAATTTAAAGCTATCTCAAGTGGAGCCTTACCATAGACCCCTCATCGATTTTGCTGGTGAGAAATTATTTCCACTTGGGACGATCAAGTTGGATATATTTATTGGTACGTGGCCTGCTTGTCGGACAGAAAGAATACGCTTTTTTGTGATGAATAAGAATGTCCAATCATCGTAAAATATCATCATGGGAAGAGTAGGATTGAAGAAGTTCGAGGCTATACCATCTACAGTGCATCAATGCCTAAAATTTCCAACAAACTTTGGAGTAGGAGTTATGAAAGGTGATCAAAAAGTAGCTCAGGAATGCTATTATTCATCCGCCGAGCAAGAAGAACTGGAAGAATCAAAGATAAAGACTACTACCTATCAAGTGGAAGAAGGTGCAGAAATTGAAACCTTGGATCCTCGGGATGAGTCGCAACTCGTGAAGGGTCAAGTGGTGGAAGCTACTGAAAATATCATTCTGGACGACGAACACCCTGAGCGAACGATTCAGATAGGTTCATCGTTGGAAGCCTCATTAAAACAGGAATTGATAACTTTCCTTAGAAGCAGAAGATAAACTTTTGCGTGGAGTCATGAAGATATGCCTGGGATAGACCCAAACTTCTTATGTCACGAGCTCAATGTGAATAAGGATATCAAGCCTGTGAAGCAGAGAAGAAGAGTATTCAGTCCCGAGAAGAATCAAGCTATACAGGAGGAAGTCGAGAAGCTCCAGAAAGCTCGTTTCATTGAAGATGTTAAATATCCAGATTGGTTAGCCAATGTGGTGATGGTAAAGAAGAAAAACAACAAGTGGAGGATGTGTGTAGACTTCACCGACCTCAACAAAGCATGCCCAAAGGATCACTTTCCACTGCCCCGAATTGATCAACTGGTGGATGCTACCTCGGGACACGAGTTACTGAGCTTCATGGATGCTTATTCTGGTTATAATCAGATCAAAATGAAACCTGAAGACAGGGAGAGTACTTCTTTCATTACCTCTAGGGGAACTTATTGTTATAATGTTATGCCTTTTGGTTTAAAAAATGCAGGTGTGACATATCAGAGGCTGATGAACAAGGTCTTTGCTGAACAAATCAGTGACAATATGGAAGTCTATGTTGACGACATGCTGACAAAAAGCAAAAAAGCTGTCGATCATCTAGTTGACTTAAGTCAAACTTTTGATCAACTAGATAAATATCAAATGAAGATTAACCCGACGAAGTGCATATTTGGAGTACGAGAAGGCATGTTCCTCGGGTACATTGTCAATCAACGAGGCATTGAAGCAAATCCTGAAAAGATCAAAGCTCTATTAGGGCTGCGATCTCCAACAACGAAGAAGGAAGTACAGAGTCTCACAGGACGAGTAGCAGCACTCAACAGATTTATGTCACGAGCAACTGATAGATGTCTCCCATTATTCAAGACACTCAGAAACACTTTTGAGTGGAATGATGAATGTGAGAAGGCTTTTCAAGACTTGAAAAAATACTTGGGAGCACCTCCACTGTTGTCCAGGCCGGTGATGGGAGAAAATTTATATTTGTACCTTGAAGTGTCCGAGAATGCAGTTAGCTCGGTGTTGATCAGAGTGGAGAATGGAGTGCAAAAACTAATTTACTACACAAGTAAGGCCTTTCGAGGAGCAGAGATCAGATATCCAAGGCAGGAGAAATTAGCACTGGCGCTGATTGAGGCGAGTAGGAGAATGAGGCCATACTTCCAGGCTCATATTATAGTCGTATATACCGATATGCCATTGAGGCAAGCCCTTCATAAGCCAAAAAAACCAGGGAGATTGATGTACTGGGCAATAGAGCTCGGTGAATATGATATAATTTATGAACCCAGATCATCACTAAAAGGGCAGGCTGTAGCAAATTTCATAGCGGAGTTCACCTATCCTGATACCCCCGAGGAGCAAAAGTTGCTCGTTGATCAACCTGTGGATGTTACAGGATTGACAAACACTAGCTCAGACCAACTACGGTTGGTAAAAGGGCAAGTGGATGTTACAGGATCATTAAATTCGAGCTCAGACCAAATCTGGTTGGTAAAAGGGCAAGAAAAGATGATCGACGAGGAACGAGAAAAATCCGGGGAGGATGAAAAGAAGCAGTAAATATTTCACCGAGGAACACTGACTGATAAAAAATTTGAAGACGAGTTACCTATATGGAGGCTATATGTAGATGGCTCATCTTGCACTGCAGGATGTGGCGCGGGGATAGTTCTGAGCACTCTGGACGAGGTCGACATGGAATACGCCTTGCATTTCCAATTCAAAGCTTCCAACAATGAGGCTGAATATGAGGCCATGATTGCAGGGCTTAATTTGGCAAAAATAATGGAGGCGCAACAGGTTGTGATCTTCAGTGACTCTCAATTGATTGTAAACCAAATGATGGGAGTATATGCAGTTAGAGGAGAATTAATGATCAGATATCATGCAAAGGCAAAGGAGCTGCTGTCAGAATTTGTCGCTATTCAGCTGGTCAGAATACCAAGAATGGAGAATGTGAGAGCAGACGCCCTAGCTTGACTAGCATCAGCTACTCGCACCGAGCTACGACGAACAATCTCAATTGAAGTGTTAGATGGGCGAAGTATAGATGAAGACCTGACGATGAACTTTATTACCCTTGATTTAGGACCATCTTGGATAGATCCCATCAGTGCGTATATCGAGGATGGAGAATTGCCAATTAACAAGCTCGCATCCAAGAAATTGAAGTTTAAAGCTGCTCGGTATGTACTAACTAATGGTGTTTTATATAGACGAGGAATTATGGCCGGTTTGCAGAGATGCGTACATCCCTCCGAGGTGAAAGAATTAATTAAGGAAATCCATGAAGGGTCTTGTGGAGCACATATAGCAGGTCGGACGCTTTTACAAAGGGTGATGACGCAGGGATACTACTGGCCGGCGATGAGGGCAGATTGTATAGCCTATGCCAAGAAATGTGACAAGTGCCAGCACTTTTCCTCCATCCGAAGAACTCCACAAGCATTGTTGACACCCATAACTTCCCCTTGGCCATTTTCCATTAGGGGAATTGATTTGGTTGGACCACTGCCAACAACCCGAGGAAGGTTCAAGTATCTCGTCATCGCAGTGGATTATTTTACTAAGTGGGTAGAAGCTGAGCCACTCATTGACATGACGTACGAGAAGGTGTACCAATTTGTTTGGAAGAACATCATTTTCCGATATGGTCTACTTCATGCCTTCATCACAGACCATGGAACACAATTTGATAACGAGGAGTTTGCCGCCTATTGTCATCAGTCGAACATTTTGAAGGTTCATTCGGCACCAGGCCATCCTCAAAGCAATGGACAAACTGAAGTGACAAACAGAACGCTGCTGAATGGTTTGAAGAAAAGATTGGATGATGCAAAAGCAAACTGGATCAACGAGTTACAATCAGTACTCTGGGCTTACCGAACTACTCCCCGAGTAGCAACAGGGGAATCTCCATACATGCTGGCGTTTGGGAGTGAAGCTGTCATACCTGCCGAGTTGGGTCTCCCAACACACAGGGTGCTAAATTTCAATTCCCCTGTCAGCGATTTAATGAGAAAGCTGGATTTAAACATGCTCGAGGAAGTTAGAGAAGAAGCAGCCATTAGAAATGCTGCTTACCAGCAGCGAACAACTTTGTTTTACAACAAGAGGGTGAAGAAGTGCGACCTGAAAGAAGGAGACTATGTGCTGAAGAAAGTAATTCAAAAGCATAACAAACTGGAGGCAAACTGGCATGAACCATACCGAGTTACAGAAGTTGTTCGACCAGGAACTTATCGAATAGCAACTTTAGAAGGCGAGGAGTTTAAAAATGCCTGGAATGCAGAGCACCTGCGCAAGTATTATCAGTGATGTATATGTAACATAGTTCCATCAGTATAAATAAAATAAAAATATTCTGCAAGTCTCTCTGTTTATTGAAATTTTTTTGGGGAATACTAGTGCTACGCACTACTCGGCAAAGCTCGGCAGACTACTCAACGAAATATTCCAAACTGTACCAAGTATGGTTGGTCGGGGATAAAAATCCACTAACTGTAGTTGGTCGACGAGGAGAAAATATTCCAAACTATACCAAGTATGGTTGGTCAGGGATAAAAACCCACTAACTGTAGTTGGTCGACGAGGAGAAAATATTCCAAACTGTACCAAGTATGGTTGGTCGGGGATAAAAACCCACTAACTGTAGTTGGTCGACGAGGAGAAAATATTCCAAACTGTACCAAGTATGGTTGGTCGGGGATAAAAACCCACTAACTGTAGTTGGTCGACGAGGAGAAATATTCCTAAAAATGCCAACCTGTTTGGCTAGGAAACGAAATATTCCAAACTGTACCAAATATGGTTGGTCGGGGATAAAAACCCACTAACTGTAGTTGGTCGACGAGGAGAAATATTCCTAAAAATGCCAACCTGTTTGGCTAGGAAACGAAATATTCCAAACTGTACCAAGTATGGTTGGTCGAGGATAAAAACCCACTAACTGTAGTTGGTCGACGAGGAGAAATATTCCTAAAAATGCCAACTTGTTTGGCTAGGAAACGAAATATTCCAAACTGTACCAAGTATGGTTGGTCGGGGATAAAAACCCACTAACTGTAATTGGTCGACGAGGAGAAATATTCCTAAAAATGCCAACCTGTTTGGCTAGGAAACGAAATATTCCAAACTGTACCAAGTATGGTTGGTCGGGAATAAAAACCCACTAACTGTAGTTGGTCGACGAGGAGAATTTATTGACCTTGGTTGGTCGGACACATTTTATGAAAAAGACAAAAATTTACCAAGTATGGTTAGTCGGGGATAAACTCTCACTAACTATAATTGGTCGACGAGCACAATTTAACAACCTTGGTTGGTTGGAAAAATTTTAACCATTTTTATACTCATTACTTTATTATTAAGTGATCGATCAACATTACTGATACTTGTAACTTTTTTATTACTAAGTTGGTCGATGAACAACACAATATTATTATCTTTTTAACAGATATGCATAAATGTAAAGTGTTTGATATTTACAAGACAATAGCAATTAAGATTTGCAAATAAAAATGAAAGTCTTTCATTAAATTCAAAATAAATTATATTGATGATAAAATGAAAGTTACATTGATATGTATGCTAACTATTACATCAAAAGTTTATATTCTATTGGTCTTTTCCCCTCAACTTTTGATGCAGGTTCCACGCCAGCAGGCGGATCATTTAAAGACTGAGGAGAATTGATGAAGTTGAGATCCTTCAGCATCCTGACGTTCATCACAGAAGGTCGATCTAAAAGATGCTCGGGACGAGATACCTCAATTTGAGAATGTAAATTGTAGTCACCGAGGTATTTTGAAATTAAGCTCCGAGGAATAGCACGAGCTGGGATCCATTCCATGTCCAAATTGTACGGTGGCACAGGCAGGTCAAGCAACCCGGGATCATGGTAGTCCCACAGATAGTGTCCTTGTTCGAGCTTCAACACACCTAAGGCATTCATCCAGCCTTGCTTGTAGCCCTCGTTGCTGGCATTCTGGATAGGCTCATCCAAGTGGAATAATGCTTCATTGTATCCAGCCATCCAGAACTCCCTGGGCTGTTTGTGGAATTGATATGTTAGCCTTTCTAGCTGCTCGTGGAGATTCTTGATAAAAAGCTCCTTATTCTCCAAGACTGACTTCTGCGCAGAGAGCTGTTTTTCCAAGTCCCTAATTTTCTTTGACATATCAGACAAAGCCTGGTTCTTCGCCATTAATTGGAAAGCTTGGTTCTCTAACGCAGACTGAGTTTTCTATTCCTCGACAAGCACCCGAGCTGCTCTTGCTCGTCCCCGAGGAGCTCTTGCTCGACCACGAGAAGAAGTAGAAGTGCCCGAACTCTTCAAAGTCTCCAACTCGTCCCTTAATTTTCCATTCTTAACCTCTAAGAATGAAAATCCCTCGTCAGTCACTGGGATTAGGGCTGTTGAAGAAGAGGCTGCAGACTTCAACTGTGATAGCTCTTTCTGTAAGTTGTTGTTTTCCTTTTCCAGCAGCTTGGAAATCTGTCCGCATTCCTCGACCTCGCCCCTCAAGGTCCTCTCCCTCACATCATATCCAGCGAAAAGCTTCTCATAGCCCTTGTCGTCGATGATCAGCTTGTATTTCTTTTCATACCCCTCATGCAACAGGGCAGCGAATTCTTTATATTTAAGCTGAAGGTCTTCGAGGGTGCCTTGGAGATCCTCGATCATTTCGTAGTAAGCCACATTATTGGCAACCGCTCGATCAAGCAGACACTTCCGGTACTGATATGCTTCCACTACCTGTTCTGAAGCATCCTGGCCGAGGATGTCGGTAACTTGTGCAGCACTCAGGTCTTTGTGACCAGCTTTGAAGTACTCATTACATTGCTGCAACAACTTTGTATCATGAGCAGATAATAGTTCCATCCTGGCCAGAAACTAGCAGGGAAAGAAGAAAAATCATCAATAAGAGGAATAAACAGAGTATGAGAGCAAAAATAGACAACAATATGCAAAGTAAACTCAAGTTTTATTAGATCATAGTTCAGAGTTATAAAGTTCTGGGTTACATTTGATAAAAAGAAAAATATAAAGGTAAGCCCGAACAACACTACACCTTTTCCTTATCTCCCAAAACCTTCTCGGGAGGTTGGGAAGAGGAAGCAGGTTGCTCGGAGGGAACTGTGGGCTGTTCGGAGATCACCAGCTGTTGCTCAGAAGAAGAAACGACTTGTTCGATAGCATACTGGATGGCTGGGGGATGATCTCCCATCACCATTGAAGACTCCTCAGAGGTAGCTTCGTCGTGTTCTAATTCTTCTGGGGTAGGAGGGGGACCAGGGATATGTTTTTGGAAGAGTTCGAATGACTTGTCGACCTTCATTTCCTGAAGGGCAGCAACCCATCCATCCCTAAAATACTTTAGGCTGCCATAGTCCACTTGAGATACCATAGCATCACACCCCTTATCCCACCCCTTGTCCCAACCAGAGCTGAAGGACTTCTTCACAGCAGCTTTCCTCTTAGCTTTCTCCAAGGCAAGCTTCTCGGACAGCAAATCATCAGCAGCTTTCAGTTTTTGTTCAGCTTCCTCCTTCTGCCGATTTACTTCCTGAAGCTGGACCAACCTCTCCTCAACAACTTTGAGCTTATTCTCAACCTCCCCTTCAGCCCTAAGCTTCTCTTCGAGCTCTTTATTTGCCTTCTCCAAGGCAGTCTTTTTCTTCTCCAACTCCTTAGAGGCATCAACAGCTCGAGCTTTTTCTTGCTCAGAGGAGGCAAGATTTTTCTCCCAGATAGCCTTATCAGTGGCATACTTCTGGCGGGAGTCTTCTAAAGACTTGATAGCCTCTTCCATAGCTCCCTCCACACTGGATGAGGAGCATGAGGCTTTAATGGCTTCATCCTTTTTCAGGATTATGTTGAAGCAGCTCGTCAACTGTGAACAGAAAAAGAAAGCAAGTTAGAAACATAAATGACAAAGGAGAATATGAAAAGTTCAAAGTGAAGAAACTTACTAAAGCAAGGTGAGGAGCATCTAAAGAAGTAACCATGTCCCGAGTAAGGTTATCTTCAGTACCTTGGACCTCGGGAATGATCAAGGACTTTACCGAGCTCATGTCAGTGCTCGGGGGAACAAAAGTGGGAACTTCAGTCCCAACAGCTGAGGGTTGAATGATGGTATCAGCCAAATTAACTGAAGAGCTCTTCTTCAGCCTCCTCGGGGGAACAGGTACAGCCAAGGAAGAACCTTTGGTCGGTGATATCACAATCACCTCTCCAGGAGCAGCAGACCTGCTCGGAGCCACTGCGGGCTTCTCGGCAACTTTTGCATGAGAAGCTGGAGGAACTGCATCAGTCTTCTTTGTCCCCTCCCTTGGAACATCAATCCTACTCCTCTTTGCCTCACCAGAACAGGAGGCAGTTTTCTCAAACAAGGTGGGAGGTCTTCTCTTCTTCATCCTTTCGCTCAAAGGAATGTGGGATTCAGGCGATGAACTTGCAGAGGCTGGTACTGGCTCTGCTTCACTGATCACTGGACAAGCAGTGAAGGAGGTTGTGTAGCTCTTGTACTGGAGCAGATACGAAGCCGACCTGATGTGCTCGTCGGCAACCCTTTGATGCAGACCCCAGATAAGTCCCGAATGTCTTATATTGACATCTGTTTCTTTTGGGCACCTTCTCTTGCTATCAACTGCAAATAAACAAACATTGTTATCAGTGACACATTTTATCAAACACAAAACAAACATGATTTCAAAATAAATAAAACAAAATAAAAATAACCTATCCCATTGCCATAAGGAGGGCATCTGGGACCCTGGTAAACCTCATCTCTGGTTAATGGAGGGTGTTGCCAATTTTTTACGACAACCCCGTGTTCAAAATAATCCCTATTGGCATCAGGGAGATTGACTACTAAGGCTCTATTTATAAACCTAGTTTTTAAATAATAAATATTATCATTAACTGCCCATCTATAGCAGTACATGATTTCTGGAATTCCTATACGAGTTCCATGCACTTGATTTAATTTATGCACCCCATTAACTATTCTCCAAGTGTTGGGGGCTATTCGTGCAGGAACAACATCAAAGTACTGACAGAATTCCAAACACAGAGGATTTGGTGGAAAAGAAAATCCACACTCAGCAAAAAAGAGACTGGGGAACCAATGTCCCTCAACCAAATTGAAATAATTAGAAGGCTCGGAAAGCTCTTCCAAGACAACCCAAGAGGGAATGGAAAAATCAAATCGAAATTTGTCAAGAGATTCAACAGGGTAACCATGGTGATTAAAAGAAATGAAGAAGAAAGAAGAAGATCTTACAGGAAAAGAGTAGAGCTGATGACGACAGACGATGGAAGAGATGAATACACAAGAGAGTAGAAGACAATGAAAAAACTCGAAGATGAAAATTTGAAAAGATAGAAGACAATGGGAGTATCTGTGAAGTTTAAATACCTTACCTTGGGAACTGGCGAAGTAATGATTACAAAAAGGATGATTACGTTACTGGCGACTAAAAAGATGAAAAGTGGCGCGGGAACCAAAGCGGGCAACAGCGACCAAAAAGATGAAAAGTAACGCGGGAATCGAAGCACGCAGAAAAGTCCAAAAAAGCATGATTCTATGAATTTGGAAGGAGAAAATAAATACAAGGGAAACGCTCCTAAAAATTAGGAAGACTATTTAAAGCTACCATATTCCGAGAAAGAATGTTCCATACTCCTCAAATTTCAAACTATGAAACATTGGGGGCTTCTGTTGATACCAAATTTAACCTGCTGACGTGGCTCAATCATATGAAGACATTTGACTATCTACATGGCAACAACAAGCACTTCCAAGATGAACATACGCTCCGAGGAATTCTTATGCTCCGAGGAACAAGACCTCTTCGAGGAACTCTTATGCTCCGAGGAACAAGACCTCTACGAGGAACTCTTTAACACCGAGAAGCTCAAGCGGTCCGAGCTACTCAGGCGGTCCGAGATGCATCTCGAACAAAGCATTAATAGCTGGATAACCAACAGTTCAATTGATTCATTAAATGCTTATCATTCAGACGCACAAGCAAAGAGGGCATTAAATGTATTACCCTTTCATATGTATATCATTTAATGTATTACCCTTTCACATTACAGCCTCAGGGCTATAAATACATTGTACAATCCTCATTGTAAGGGGATCGAATCCAAACTCTGGGGAACAAATCCAGAGCGGAATTTCTTGTAATCGAGAATTCCCAAACACTCAGCAATAAAACAACAGTGGACGTAAGCCATTCTTATAAGGCTGAACCACTTTAAAATATTTTGTCTCATTTATTTATCTGTGATTGAAATAATTAGAGTGGTCTAATTTTTTACATCAACACCTTGAAAAACCCTTCATTTCTCTATACTTCTCTCTCTCAAGTTTGTTGTAGCCGATGAACCTAATTACCCTAAGAGTTGGCTAATATAATAGTTCTAAATTTTGTGGGTCACTATTTGATGTGTGGATTATTTTGCATGAAATATGCCCAAATCTAGGCCTTGTTAGGCCCTTCATATCTTAAATAATGAGCTTTTAGAGTCTTTTTCGTAAATTAAAAAAAATGCAAGTTTGAATCAAATTTGAGTTAAAAATGTGATTTTAATAACTCTGGGAGGTGAAACTATAATTTCAGAAACTTTATGGGCCTAAAAATAATTTATAAATATTTATCTAGGAAAAATAAAGTTCTCTCTGAAATTTGGTTGAATTCTGAATTAAAATGAGCAATTAATGAATTTCGGGAACTAAAATGCACAGAGGGGTAATTTTGTAAATTTTAAATATTTGTGACACTAAATTTTAATTAATTCTTTTTATTTTTTTGTATTTTTATAGGTACCCCGAAAATTTATACTACAAAGGAGTCGATGTACAAAAATTGTCAGGATGCGACGAGACACGACACGGTTGACACAACTGGACTAAATATTTTTTATAAAATCGCTCGAGTGTCCGTTGAGGGCGTGCCATAACTTTTCGGAAATGTCTTGACAAGACTCGTAACTTTGAAGTTTGGACAAAAATGAGATTTTAAAGTTTTGGAGGTCAAAAGTGCAATTAAGGTTGGTGCTGTGAATAATGACCTGAATAGTTACGAATTTTGGGATAATTACCCCCAACTTTTTTCAAGACTCCATGAGATAATTATTAGCTCAAATACAACCAATCAAGGAGAGGCCCATCTCATCCAAATACCCTAACCCTAAGCCTATAAATTGAACCCTTGGGTTCTTTATTTTACACCGAGAGTTGTAGAGAGGATTGTAGAGAGAGCTTTATGTATAGTTTTTGGTTCCTTATTGAGGGCCAATAATTATTTTGTGAGTGGAATTTATGTCAAGAATATTTGTGACACGTCAATTGTAAGTTTTTTTATTTAATGAAATTGATTATTCATTCTTGCAATTTTGTTATGTCTACAATTGTGCTAGCGTAATTTCCTCACTAGGACTAGGTGAAATTTATCATGTGTGATTAATATTGCGTGTGATTTAATTTCGTCTTTACTTCCCTATATGTGCTAAACGTTTCAAAAATTTGGTATTCATTTAAAACGACACGAAAGTGCATTTTAAACCTTCGGCATTGTTTGAAAAAAAATCATTTTTTATTTTAAGTATGAGTACTTTTTGATATGTTGTACTTTTATTAAATTGATTGATAGCCCATGCATAAAGACTATATTTTGAAAATTAAAAGTGAATTTTTAAGGGAATAGGGATTTTAGGCGTCTAAATTTAGAGACGTTCAATTTTATTTTGGACTTCTAACGTGTTATTTTTCGAATTAAATACGACGAGAATCGATTTAATTTTAGTTATAAAATTGGGAATGACGAATTTAAATTATTGCACAATGTTAGTTTAACGTGATAAATGGATCCAACGTCCTAGTTTTCATACTCCCTTGATTATATCTCAAGTAGTCTTACTTTTTATTTGTGTTGCTTAGTTTAATATTACATCACGTCTTTAAACCCATTTCGTCTTGTTGGACAGTCACAATAATTTTTAACGAAAGAAAAATTAATAAATCTTCGTGGATTCGACCCGTACTTACACTCGCTATTCTATAATAGCCCGTGCACTTGCGGTATTTTATAAAATTGACAACAAATTTTTGGCGCCGTTGCCGGGGATTTGTTCATATTTTTTTTTTAAATTGTGACTTTCGAACTAGTTTTTTTTACTTTTCGCATTTTTGTTAGTAAAAATTCATCAAAAAAAAAAGCAAAAAAAAATGAAAATTCTTTTTTTTTCCAGTAGGAATTTTGTTTTTTTATCAAGTATATATATAAAAAATTGTTTCATAAGTGTGCTTCATTTTTTTTCTTAAATACACCACTAGTGCGTGTGTCATGTTTTTCCCTTTTTTCTTCTCTTTTCGTAAATTTTTTTTTCGGTGTATGTGTCGCACTTTACGTTTGGTGTAGTTTTTTTTTTTTCAGGAGCGTATTCATTCTTGCAAAAAAAAAGTGAAGAAAAATTCGGAAAAGTGTTCAATGGTGCGCAAATGCGAAAAAAAAAATTGTGCAATCTTGCCACAAGCACAAGGAACTCTCGGGGACGACTGAAACGTAGGCGGCGTTCCCTCCGATCGACGTCAACTTGAACTTCGGCCCGGCGTAAACAAGTGATCGTAAAAAGTCTACGTTGGAGGTACTTTTTTAATGCTCCTACGTGGTTTAATTTGGCATTTAATTTAGCACGTTGCATAAATTGACGTAAGGGCAAAACCCGTGTGCAAGATAAGGTGGGGATTTCATCACTCTTCCTTGGCTCGAAAATCACTAATTAACGAAGCATTTGCATATCTCGAGCCATCACATTTAATTTTTAATCAAGTAGACATTGGCCTTAGGATATCACATAGCTCATAGAAAACCTCTTAACGAGGCTAAAATTAAAAGCTACTCCAACGCGAACTTGTCAAATCAATTCTGTTTCACCTTGTCTAGGATTGGTGTTTTTTAATGTGTCTTCGTACCGACTACCTACCTGGAGGAAAAAACGGGTTTTGAGGCGATAACAGTAGTTGGTGGTCTTTTAAATTATCTCTTGTCAAAGAGTAGGAGCTGTCTAATTAGGGAGATTAATTCGAAGACCCTTGTTGTCGTTGATTAATCTCGGGAAAACTTGATTTTAAAATTGAAATTCACCTCACCTAAATTAGATAATTCAATTTGTTGTGTGTTAGCTAGGAATTACGTGGTCTGAGTCAAATATTTTTTTTCATCACATAAAACAAAAATTCTAGTGAGCTGAGTGTATGCGAAGTTGGTTTCGAAATCATACCGGTCGTTTGTCGAGTGTGGAGTCTAGCATTCCCGATACTTACGTAGGTAGATTTTCGATATTCACCGAGATGGGAGACGAGTTAGCACCACGTGCCCTTAAAGATTACCTTTATCCGACTACGTGTAGTCAGCCTTCATGCGTACTTCTCCCCGATCACGATGCAAAAAATTTCCAATTCTATTCGGGAACAATCCAATTATTGCCCGTGTTTTGGGGTACTAAAAAAGAGGATCCCTACCTTCACGTGCGTGAATTCGAGGAGATATCTGGGACCATTAAGTACCAAAAACTCTCCGATGAGATTGCTATTCTTAAATTGTTCCCGTTCTCGTTGAAAGACAAAGCTAAGAGTTGGTTTAACTCGTTAAAACCCGAATCCATCACCACTTGGAACCAAATGAGTGTCACCTTCCTACAACAATTCTTCCCTAACTAAAAGATGGCGTCGATACGTCACGCCATCAACATATTTAGCCAAAAGAAGGGAGAAGCATTGTGGATGTATTTGGATCTATTCAAGGACTTGTTGCTACAATGTTCGCACCATGGGATTGAGATGGGATGCCAAATCCAAATTTTATATACGGGGTTCGATTGATACACCCGAACTATGCTCGAGTCACTATGTAATTGTGATTTTATCGAGAAGAGTGAGGTCGATGAGTGGGTATTTCTAGAAGCCATAGCCAAAAAGTCCCAGTGATGGGCACCCAATAGAGAATCTAGATCCACCACCTCTAATGAGGGTTTCGCTCACCAAGTCGAACAAAGTTATGATTTAAATGCCAAAGTGGCCACATTGGACCGACGTTTAGAAGCTTTAGAGACAAGCAAAGAGGGCAATCGAACCGCATCTGCGATCGTTCAACATGTAGGTTCCCCTATGTGTATACTTTGCGATGCTTTCGACCACTTAGTCGAGAATTGCCCCACCCTTCCGGCCCACAAGGCACTCACCGACCAAGCCAATGCCCTCTACCAAAATAGGCCAAAGTATGACTCATATTCCAACACATACAATTCGGGATGGCGAGACCACCCCAATCTTTCATGATCCAAGGGTCAATAACAAGGAAGTGGAGGTCAATCTTATGGTAACCCACTCCCGGGTTTCCAAAAGAATTCCACCGCACCTTCGAATCCCTCATCCAAAAGATTCAATCTTTAGAGCATGCGATGAACCTTCTTGCCCAAAGTACCCTTCAATTCCAGCAAACCACACAAAATGTCCTCCAATCCACCCAGCAAAGCATGCACGCGAATACGCAAGCCATTACCAAAATTGAGGTTCAAATGAGCCAACTAGCTAATGCATTGATTGAGAGAAACAAGGGAACATTCTCGAGTCAGCCCGAACCCAATCTAAAGGGTAACATGCCTAGGGGTCAATTTGTTATTCAAGACGACATGAGCTCATCACACCTCCAAGAGCATGCCAAATCCATCATCACGCTTAGGTACGGCAAGGAAGTAGAGAAAACCATTTCACCACCTACCGAGAGTGAATTCGAGAAAGGTAAGGGGAAGGAAGATCCACCCGTGGATCCAACTTCATCCTCACATTTACCTTCCAAGCCATCTGTAGAGACCTATGTCCCAAAAGCTCCATTTCCCCAGCATTTGGTGCCACAAAAGAAAAAGGCGCAAGTTGATAAGATGTTGGAAGTATTCAAGCAAGTACAAATCAATATCCCACTGCTTGATGATATTCAACAAGTCCCATCCTACGCCAAATTTCTGAAGGACCTTTGTACCTTCAAGAGAAGCACCAACGTACCCAAGAAAGATTTTCTTGCCGAGCAAGCAAGCTCGATCATTTATTATCGAACTCCCATCAAGTATAAGGATCCCGGTACTCCGACGATCTCTATCAAGATAGGGGAGCACCTCATCGAGAAAGTCCTTTTAGGTTTAGGAGCAAGCGTGAATCTGCTGCCATACACCGTGTACGAGAAACTAGGTTTGGGGGAGTTGAAACCGATTAGGATTACATTGTCCTTAGCCGACCATTCTGTGAAAATCCCAAGAGGTATTATTGAGGACGTCCTAATTCAAGTGGGTGACTTTATATTTCCTGTCGACTTTGTTGTCTTGGACACCCAACAAGTGCACAATCCTATTGCACAAATCCCTGTTATATTGGGTCGACCTTTCCTCGCCACATTTGATGCCATCATTAGGTGTCGTAGCGGCCAATTGATCCTATCCTTTGGGAACATGACGATGGACCTTAATGTGTTCAATTTGTCCAAACAACCACCCGATGATGATGAACCCGTGGATGTCGACGTGATTAATAGTATCGTCTAAGAGACTTTTGAGTAAACTTATAATGACGACCCTTTAGCATCTTGTCTTGCCTTCTTCGGGTTCGAATTTGAGGTCGAACAATCCATCGAAGAAGTCAATGCCCTCCTCGACTCTGCCCCTATCATGGAAGTAGGAAATTGGAACTCTAAACCTGAGCCCCTCTCACCTTCCTCATCACCTATTCCACCCTCGATTGAGAAAGCTCCCGAGCTTGAATTGAAGCCACCGCCTGAAACGCTCGAGTATAGGTTCTTAGGACCTTCTGAATCATTACCTGTTATCATCGCATCTGACTTAAACAAAGAACAGGAAGATAAATTGTTGCGTGTTCTCACAGAACACAAGGAATCCATAGGATGGACCATAGCCGACATTAAGGGGATAAGTCCCTCGGTCTGCATGCATAGGATACACTTAGAAGACAATGCTAAAAATTCCCATGAAGCACATCGTAGACTTAATCCCAATATGAGAGGTCGTTCGAGTCGAGGTGCTAAAATTTCTCGATGCGGGTATCATTTAACCCATCTCTGATAGCCAATGGGCTAGTCCCATTCACGTTGTGCCTATGAAATCCGGTGTTACGGTGGTGAAAAATAACGATGATGAGTTAGTACCCACTAGGATTCAAACCGGTTGGCGAGTGTATATTGATTATAGGAACTTGAACGCTGTTACAAGGAAGGATCACTTTCCTCTTCCTTTCATAGACCAAATGCTAGAGAGATTAGCCGGCCACTCATATTATTGTTTTCTCGATGGTTACTCCGGCTATAATCAAATTCCCATCGCTCTCGAGGATCAAGAGAATACCACCTTCACTTGTCCATTTGGTACTTTTACTTACCGACGCATGCCCTTTGGGTTATGCAATGCACCCGCCACTTTTCAGCGGTGCATGATGAGTATCTTTTCGGATATGGGGGAGCATTTTCTTGAAGTCTTTATGGATGATATTTCTGTATTTGGTTCTAGTTTTGATGAATGCCTCCATCACCTCACCCTCGTTCTGAAGAGGTGTAAGGAAAAGAACCTTGTGCTTAATTAAGAGAAGTGTCACTTTATGCTCAAACAAGGCATAGTGCTAGGTCACATCATTTTCGAAAAGGGTATCGAGGTAGATAAAGCTAAAATAGATCTCATTGCTAATCTCCCACCCCCTAAAACTGTGCGTGAAGTTCGGTCATTCTTAGGACACGCCGGTTTTTATCGGAGATTTATTAAGGATTTTAGCAAAATCTCTCGACCCTTGTGCAATCTTCTTGCCAAGGACATACCCTTCGATTTCACTAATGAATGCCTTCAAGCCTTCGAAAGGCTAAAGACGGAATTGACCTCTGCACCTATTATGAGACCCCCCGACTGGAGTTAGCCGTTTGAGATCATGTGTGATACTTCCGACTATGCCATAGGTGAGGTTCTGGGCCAGCGTAATGAGAAACTTCCTCACGTCATCTATTATGCCAGTAGGACTCTGAATGATGCCCAATTGAACTATTCCACGATTGAAAAAGAGTTCCTCGCTGTTGTTTTTGCTCTTGAGAAGCTTAGGTCTTACTTGATAGGATCCAAAGTTGTCATTTTCACCGATCACTCGGCACTGCGATACCTTTTGTCTAAAAAGGATGCTAAGGCCCATCTCATTAGGTGGATCCTATTACTGCAAGAGTTTGACCTTGAAATTCGAGATAAGAAAGGGTGTGAGAATGTAGTGGCGGATCATTTGTCTAGGTTAACCATTGAATCATCCGATAACCTATTGCCACTAAATGAGTCCTTTCCCGATGAGCAACTAATGCTTGTCTCTCAGCTTCCGTGGTTCCCCGATATTGTGAACTATCTTGTGACAGGTGAAATTCCACTACATTGGTCTAAGCAAGATTGTTCCAAATTTTTAAAGGAAGTTAAACATTTCTTTTGGGATGACCCGTATAGTTTCAAGTATTGTCCCGATCAAATCATTCGAAAATGTGTACCCGATCATGAGATTCAAAGCGTAATCTCTTTCTGCCATGACCAAGCCAGTGGAGGTCATTTCAGTGCTAAAAAGACCGCTGCAAAAATTTTGTAGTGTGGATTCTATTGGCCCACCATTTTTCATGACTCAAATGATTACAGTAGGAGTTGTAACCGTTGCCAACGGTTAGGAAAGATCACACGTAGGAATATGATGCCCTTAAATCCCATTCTGATTATCGAGGTTTTTTACTATTGGGGCATTAATTTTATGGGTCCATTCCCAAATTCCTACTTAAATCTCTACATTATTTTGGCAGTTGATTGTGTGTCTATGTGGGTAGAAGCCATACCGTGTAGGACGAATGATCGCCACGTGGTGGTCAAATTCATTCGAGAAAATATTTTCTCCCATTTCGGCACGCCTCGAGCCATCATTAGCGACCAGGGCACCCATTTCTGTAATCGATCATTCGAGAGTCTTATGAAAAAATACTCGATCACACACAAACTAGGATGTTCTTATCACCCTCAAACCAGTGGTCAAGTAGAATTTTCCAATAGGCAAATTAAGCAAATCATCGAGAAAACAGTGAATCCAAACCGAAAGGATTGGTCCTTAAGGTTATTGGATGCATTGTGGGCTTAACGCACTGCCTACAAAACGCCACTTGGTATGTCCCTGTATAGGCTTGTCTACGGAAAAGCCTGCCACCTTACGGTAGAGTTAGAACAGAATGCCTATTGGGCCATTAAGACATTTAATTTCGATTTACCTGCTGCAGGAGAGGTCCGAAAACTCCAACTCAATGAGTTGGAAGATATTCGGAATGATGCGTACGAAAATGCAAAATTGTATAAAGAGAAAATGAAAATATTCCATGACAAGTCCATCCTACGAAAGTCATTCGAGACTGGACAGAAATTTCTCTTGTACAATTCTAGATTGCATTTCTTTCCCGGTAAGTTAAGATCTAGATGGTCTGGTGCCTTTATTATTAGGACAGTCTACCCACATGGGGCGGTTGAGATAGAAAATCCTAAAAGTGGTGAAATTTTCAAAGTTAATGGTCAAAGGTTAAAGCCATATCTGGAATTTCGAGATCGGGAAGTGGAGGACATTCTCCTCCAAGACCCTGTGGACCACGAGTGAACATGAAATTGGGTCATTGTTGTTGTATCATAATTTTTATTTTATAGCAATTATGAGTTGGAAAAAGTCCCTCATTACGGTAATATCTTTCATATCTTTCCCGCCTTTAAAATTTTTGTCTTGAACATTGAGGACAATGTAGAAATTAGGTTTGGGGGTATTGTGGTCATTTTTCTCCAATTTGAAAACTAAAAAAAAATCAAAAAAAAAATCAAAACTCCAAAAAGATTTTCAATATAATTTCGTTTTGAAACGATTTCTTAATATAGAATTAATTCATCGATCTCTCAACTTATGAATTTTTTTACACATTCGCCATATAATATGATCGAAAATGGATATTGAGGAGAAAGTTAACATGCTTAATGAATAAATGTGGAGATTTTAGCCCGGTGAGATATTGTGTCATTCATCATTTTTGAGATATTTAAATCACTCCGAGTTAAAATAACTCAAACTTTCCTTCAGTGATAAATTCGTTGATGATCTCAAATTCTTTGTTTTGTTCGATTACTAAAAACGAAAGGCTAAATGTGAATCTTAAGCACTTGAAGTCTTAATAAGTCATCTTGAGACACAAACCGACTTAATAAAACTTGAGAAATGAGATTAGGCCATCGTTTGAAAGCCTGAAAATTAAGCCCAAGCTCCAATATTTTTTACATTATTACATTGCAAGCCCATTTGAGCCAAAAAGAAGATAAGCCTTTTGTCGAAAGCCCACTATCCTACCCAACACCAACTAGGAGTTTAAAGCCCATAAAAAGAAGCCATACCCATTTTCTGAGAATACTAGGGTAAAATTACGGTTGGAAAAAGGCCAAAAGAAAATGAGGTTGCAAAAATAATGTGTGAAGAGAAGAGAAAAAAAGGGTGAAAAAAAATGTGAGCTTGAAAAGAAAAAGAAAAATGGAGGTTGGAAGAAAAGTGCCTAAAAGTCAAAATACCGAAAACCCCTATATTCTCAGAAAATTTTGAACTCCAAAAGCCATTCTTTTTAGCCAAAATCCGAGCCTACAATACAGCCAAAGAAAGTCCTAATCAATCTCAAGTGAAGTTAGTTATAGTGTAGAGAGAAGATGAATAGGATCTATGGTGTGATACAATGTTTTCAATACGTAATCGATTTTCCATTCATGAGTTCGTATTCATCCATTATAAAAAAAAACGTTTTTGATCATGTATATGTGAAATTTATTCATATAAATTTACTCTTTTACTCACATATACCGAGAGAAAATAACCCATTTTCGAGTGTTTGATTGAGAGTGAATCCCGTGAGATTTTGAAATCAAAATGAACTTTCGGATAAGAAATGTAACGATCAAATCTTTTGAAATGGACGGTTATATTGGCTATGCACACACACACGATAAGTTGAGATTCAGAAGTGAAGTTCTACTATATTTATGAAGTTTGCATCCAAACTTGATTATATTACTTTTGAGTCTTTTGTATTAAGTCAAGTTTTTGAATTTTGTGGGTATATTCACTGCAAACCCTCATGAGACAAAGCTCGTCCACTAGGATAACATAGAGGTTTAACGGCTTATTGCACATGCTAAGTGCAATCGTGATTCCTACGAAAGTGAGTTAGATTTTAAAATTTTAGTTTTGCTTGAGGACTATCAAAGTTTAGGTTTGGGGGTATTTGATGAGTGCATTATTTTTTATGAAATATGTCCAAATCTAGGTCGTGTTAGGCCCTTCGTATCTTAAATAATGAGCTTTTAGAGTCTTTTTCGTAAATTAAAAGAAAAATGCAAGTTTGAATCAAATTTGAGTTAAAAATGTGATTTTAATAACTCTGGGGGGTGAAACTGTAATTTCAGAAATTTTATGGGGCTAAAAATAATTTATAATATTTATCTAGGCAAAATAAAATTCTCTTTGAAATTTGGTTGAATTCTGAATTAAAACGAGCAATTAATGAATTTCGGGGGTTAAAATGCAAAAGGGGTGATTTTGTAAATTTTAAATATTTGTGACCCTAAATTTGAATTAATTATTTTTATTTTTTTGAATTTTTATAGGTACCCCCGAAAATTTGTACTACAAAGGAGTCGATGTGCAAAAATTGTCAGGATGCGACGCGACGCAGTTGACACAGCTGGACTAAATATTTTTTATAAAATCGCTCGAGTGTCCGTTGAGGGCATGCCATAACTTTTCGAAAAGGTTTAGACAAGAATCACAACTTTGAAGTTTGGACGAAAATGAGATTTTTGAAGTTTTGGAGGTCAAAAGTGCGATTAAAGTTAGTGCTGTGAATAGTGACCTGAATAGTGACGAATTTTGGGATAATTATCCTCAACTTTTTTCAAGACTCCATGAGATAATTATCAACTCAAATACAACCAATCAGGGAGAGGCCCATATCATCCAAATATTCTAACCCTAAGCTTATAAATAGAACCATTGGGTTCTTTATTTTACACAGAGAGTTGTAGAGAGAGCTTTATGTATAGTTTTTGGTTCCTTATTGAGGGCCAATAATTATTTTGTGAGTGAAATTTCTATCAAGAATATTTGTGACACATCAATTGTAAGTTTGTTTATTTAATGGAATTGAGTATTCATTCTTGCAATTTTATTATGTCTTCAATTATGCTAGCGTAATTTCCTCACTAGGACTAGGTGAAATTTATCATGTGTGATTAATATTGCGTGTGATTTAATTTCGTCTTTACTTCCCGATATGTGCTAAATATTTTAAAAATTCGGTATTCATTTAAAATGACACGAGAGTGCGTTTTAAACCTTCGGCATTGTTTGAAAAAAAATCATTTTTTATTTTAAGTATGAGTACTTTTTGATGGGTTATACTTTTATTAAATTGATTGATAGCACATGCTTAAAGACTACATTTTGAAATTTAAAAGTGAAATTTTTAAGGGAATAGGAATTTTAGGCGTCTAAATTTAGAGACGTTAAATTTTATTTTGGACTTCTAACGTGTTATCTTTCCGAATTAAATACGACAAGAGTTGATTTAATTTGAGTTATAAAATTGAAAATGACAAATTTAAATTATTGCACAATGTTAGTTTAACGTGATAAATGGATCCAACGTCCTAGTTTTCACGCTCCCTTGATTATATCTCTCGTAGTCTTACTTTTTATTTGTGTTACTTAGTTTAATATTACATCTCATCTTTAAACCCATTTCGTCTAGTTGGACAGTCACAATAATTTTTAACGAAAGAAAAATTAATAAATCCTCGTGGGTTCACTACGTACTTACACTCGCTATTCTATAATAGTCCGTGCACTTGCGGTATTTTATAAAATTGATAACACTATTCATCAATTAATTAAATGACTAAAATACCCTCCCGAGTAGACGGTTTGGCCTAAAACTACCCCGGGACCCAAACTAAACCCCAGGTAGACTCTTCTGATTATCTCGATACTTACGGACACATCGGCGCACTCAAAATGACGATAAGGATGATATAAAAAATAATTTACTTTATAATTCATTAAATTAGTCCCGACGCGAATGGCATACGCGTCCCAACTTAATTTTTAAAATTACCATATTTTCTACTCGTGATAATTTTAATAATTCCATAATCATATATACTATACTCGTTTAATAATATTCAACAAAATGATCATAATTAAATGCTAACTCTCATCTCGCTAGTATTTAAATCCAGATTAATTACCAATTAAATTCCCATTTTAATTCAATTAATCTCATAATTAAAATGAGTAAAAATACGGGGTATTACAAAATTCCTCAAGATCAGAGGGAATTATACGGGGTATTACAAAATACGGGGTATTACAAAATACGGGGTATTAATCTGATCTTAAGGACGGTTAATATAGTGTGACGACCCTCATCGTCATAGATTCATTATCATTCTCCAACACTGAGCTCCTATTTGGACATCTATAGCCCATTACAAACACAAGATATCTAAATCTAAAGATTTATCGACAAGAGGGTCAATTTGAGAAAGTAATTAAGTGAAAGATACAAGGGTTATGAATCGACCACCTACGACTCTATTCATAATCAAATGTGAAATATATGAAATTTTAACCATCTCAACCATCCTAGTATAATACTCATTAAAGGATTTCTCTTCATTTATATACATAGTTTCAAAGGAAATTGCAATTCATTATAGCTTAGATATCTTAAAGATTGATGTCCCCTTATGTGTGACAATAAGAATGTCTCGTTCTACCTTTGCAATCTCACAATACATGATGGGATTGTATTCTTTGGTATAACCCGTGAAAACAAAGCATTAAAGGATATGGAATCATAATTGCAAACTGAAAATTTAGCATCACTCCACTTGGCTCTAGGTTTTTTTCTCAAACATTTCCTTAACATCTATTGTAGGCAAATTCAACCCAACCCCTACATTCATCCACTCATCTCATGTTTCAACATCACTTTCCAATGGCTATAATTTGACCCATAAAAGTGTGGTAGATGGTTCGTGGAATTTCCATCTTTGAACATACCATTATTACACATAAGAATAAGTCTAAAAACACAAGGAGATCTGGTCAAAACAAATCTAGAATAAAAAATCTATAGATTCATAAACATATGCAAAACACACAAACAATCCAAAAAAGGATCTATACTCAATCACGTGAGTACCACAATGGGAAAATAACTCTTATACCAATTTAAACTATTGAATTATTTATGTATTAACCATAAGATACTTCTAGATAGGGGGAGAATAACACGATAATCAACAAAAATGAAACAATGCCTAATTTTGGGCATAACAAGCTAGATGAATGAATTTTGACAAAAAGCAAATTTCAATCCCATTTAAACTAAAATATGATGTGTGATGGTTTTAACAGTTAAGAACATATTTGATTATATCTCAAACACCCCCCCCCCCCCCAAAAAAAAAAAAAATAATTAACTACCTACGTCAATTAGGGTCAATTAACTTGGTTTAGCTCATTAATTAGTCCAAATACCTAACAATTCACCATATAGCCTTTAATCCAGGGTGAGCTAGTATGTAATTTAATTTATATTTAAAAATAACACATAAGGAAACTCACAACATTAGATTTACATGAAAAATCCCATATAAGGGAAAAACCCTTAGGGTGCATGCTCTTTCTCTAACATTTTAACTTTTTACCATTCAAATGAGAATCGATTGCAAGTCTCCATTGACAATTGAGAAAATATCCATCATTTCTAAGCATTACGTCTATTAAATCAATTGTCAAATGGAATACCTACTTCTCATATCTAGGTTCAAATCTCGTTGAATCTGATATGAGAAGAGAATTTCGATGATTTTTGCTTTAAAAGAAATACTCAAATTCAAAGACTTCACAAACTCTAAATTAAGTATGGATCTAGGTCAATTCTCTTAAAAGTGAAGGTTAAAGAGTAACTGCAGAAAGTATATCAAAACTTCTAAAAATGAGTTAAAACAAAATAATTTAAACTCTTGACTTGTGATTTTTGAACCAACCTATCAATTTAATACCTCATATTATATATATTTAAGGTGGAAGATTTCTTACATGTGCACGGTGATGTAATACCTCGTATTTTATATATTTGATATTGATTTTTATGTCTTCTGTGCATGATAGTTGTGTGTGCATGATATGCAATACCTCGTATTTTTGAGAAATTTATTAAATGGAAATTTATTAAGTAAAATGGAATTTAAAATTTAAAATGTAATTTAGGCTTTTAATTATAAAATATTACAAGTGGATTTTTGATTGGTTGTATTTAATTAAAGTTGTGTAATTTGAAATTGGTAGCATGATAAGTTATTTCGGGCAAATTTGTCTTAGTGGGTTTCCCTTGTTGGGCTAGGGTTTAAAGAATGCTTATATGGGGGAATAGGTTGAAACCTTAAAGGGTAAAATAGTCATTAACTTGCTAGGGAGAAAGACTAGATTTTTATTGTTTTATTCACATGGGAAATAAGTTATAACATATAAGAGAGCGTAGTAATAGGGCTATGGTCACGCCCTTGGGGGGCCGCAACCACGAGTTAAAGGTTGTGATCGCGGCCAAACCAACCCACAACCACGGGTGTGGCAAACCGTGGGATATTCATAGGTCAGTCACTAGTCACTCTGGTGGGTACTCTTTTATATTTTTTCTTACATGAATTTAGCTCATTTAACATCAGATCTCTCACAAACCCACATCTATTTAAACCTAGATAATCCTTAAATACACATTACCTCTTCCCCAAATGTCAAACCCTCGATTAAAACCTATAGTCAAGAATAAAACTAAGAATATGATAATCGAAGGAAGGAAAAATTTAATATCAATCTACACAATTTAAGATTTGACAAATTAAGGCGAGATAATATTCTACTACTCTCTTTTCATGCATGTAAATGATTAATTCACCTAAGATAAATATATAAACATAAACATCAATTAGATATAATTAGGTTTTTATACATTCTTTATTTAGATCTCTTATATATTGAAATTGGACTATATCTCATACGATTTATAAAAACTATCCTTTAAATGATATTATTAATAGTCAAATCAGTGATAATTGATAATAATCCCCATGTCAGACTCATATATTTAGGGAATTGATTTAAATCTCAATCTAGCCTTATGGTTTTAGTTTCATATTGGCAATGCGATATGGGCTATTACTACTCAAAACGAAAGATCACACTAAATTAAAATTTTACATTTCAATTATAATCAATGCTTAACAATGAGTACAACCTAAATGTCTATTTGAAAATATTTACGAAATTTTTAATCAACACATCAAAATTTAATTTTTATTAAGCATTTGAGATATAAATCATGCGATAAATTAAATCATGCCATAAAACCACATGTACAAGGAAAACCACTATTAATGGAAAAAATCTCAGGCTAATGCAACAATATCGCTAAAAACTTGGTGAAGACTTACTGAGGGGATAAACGACTTATGGTCACACATTGCGCTAAGAACATGGTAAAGACTTATAGAGGGGATAAAAGTCTTATGATCACGCATCCCGCTAACTCACACCTCACCCTTTTCCACCAATTCTTAGTGAGCTGGAGACTTCTGTATCATCGATGAGAATCTCAACACATCGATGTCATGATCAAACGATCAACATTGTTGCCTTGAACTAACTTCAAAGTTGTCTTAATTTAATTTATCGTGAACCCTTAAAGAAGAACACAATCACAAAATTTCTCAATATTTATATGTCCCTAGTTTAAAAAGATTTTTATGAACAAAAGTGTTTTGAAGATTCACAAAATTTACTTCTTCTAGTTTGATATTGATCACCTTAAGATAAGAATCACTAAGTGAAAAAATGATAAAGAAGGAAAAGGAGAAAAAGGATTAATTAGTCTTCTTTCCTTAAAAAGGTTTTAGGTTCTTAAAAATGAATAAAATAAAAACTCTAGACTTTTTCTTGAAAATGTTTCTCTTGAAAATTGTTTAATCCTTATAAAAGAGAAACTCATAATGGGGTATATAACCTAGAAAACCCATGCTCCCACTTGACATGGAAATAAATAAATGAGCATGTTAAAAAGTTATC